>JAYKKI010000018.1:36132500-38780000 GCA_039881145.1 Druceiella hillmani | reverse complement strand
ACATTGGCATGTAATTGTTTAGCAATCAAGTTGAAACAACGTTGACACATTGACATGTAATCGTTTAGCAATCCAGTTGAAACAACGTTGACACATTGACATGTAATCGTTTAGCAATCAAGTTGAAACAAACCTGACACATTGACATGTAATCGTTTAGCAATCAGTTGAAACAACGTTGTCAAATTCGTATGATATGGAAAATTCGTTTTACAGAAAGGTTGAAAAAAGCATCCCTCCTTAGAGTATTATCTTTGGCAGAGCATATAACAAACATCTTTTGTTTGTGTTAATTTTCTCATTTACTACTTGGTTGGTTATAAAAAAATTATTTATGGCGCAAGTTATAGGGTAAAGTTACTTCTTTCATTACTTTAATAATGTATTTTTTTATGAGCATTGGTCAGGACCCAGTTCGCATTCCGCGTATAGACCTTTCTTATCAGTATTCCAGTCCACATGTTTTAATAAGGGAATCATTACACTAGATTTACTATTCTTCTTTAACATAAACCTTTTCTCATATAATCCGTAGTGAGAATAGAGAAACGAAACTGAATTTTGTCGAAAGCAATTCCTCTAAATTTAATTTAATTTTGTCCTACGGATATTAAGCACTTAGAACTGATATTATGCTACTGAATAAATTATCATATTAAGCATTTGTAACTGATTTTAAGTTCATTATTGTAATACGATTATATCCAATATCATCGTATTATATTTTACTTGGATATTATATGTCGAATGATATTCCTTGTATCAGCTGTATGAATCTTAAATAATCTCCTAACCTTGCGTTTTTCGAAAATATACTAGACCGAAATTTATTTGTGCATTTTCCGAAAAATAAATTTTTTTCTTACGTGATCATACTGTCACAAATAAAATTATGAATCGTCGTAATAAATTAAATAGGTGTTATACAGTTACAAGTTATTACCAAATCAAATAACCTCGTATTATGTCACAGACATAATTGTGTCAAGAATAGCACATTTATCTAAGTTTTAACAAAACACAATAATCTCTAAAAACTAGGCTGTCAAATAAAGTACCCATAGCAACGGTATCAACTCGACAGTTATATTATTCTATCACACGCATGCGGCCTGCCAGTGATTTTATGGTATACGGAAAAAATATATTTTTGGCCAGATTACCAGATTACTACAAATTTGAATAAAACAAATAGATACTGCCTATTCACTAAAACAAAGCGCCTGAAATTTATTCGGTTCGAATCTAATATATAATAATTTTTTATAGAGTATACGTTTAAATTTTAAGAATTTATATTTTGAAAACGATATAGTTTTCCGGACATTGAAATATATCGTTATGTACGTCCTGCCAAGTATAAAGAAACTAAAAAGTTTGAAGATAATCGGACACTTCCTTAAATTTTTACAAAACTTTGAAAATGCACAAAGAAAATATACATACACAAGTACAGATATACAAACTCACAAACTCCGATGTGATTCGTCTTTATTCATTATATAATTTCTCTAAAATACCTTCTTTCCCTGGTTTCCATAGACTCCTTACTTCCTTAGATGCTGATACAGTACTTTAATCTTTTCACGACGACATTGAATCTAATTATCATAACTAAAGGTATGGTTTCCAATAACCTTGTGAATAATGAGTAAGCACTAAACAAATTACAAGTTAATAATAAAATAAAATTTGGTAAAATAAATGCTTGTTTCATTTGTCTAGAAGTCGGGAAAAGCCCGTTTTTCTTTTAAACATTTTCAAGAAATGACGATTGTTAGAGTTCCGTCTTACAAAGGGAAGAAAACGACACCCTTATAGGTTCACTTGGTTATCTATGTCTGTCAAATCTCTTTTTCTTAGAAACGGCTTGGAATATCAATTTGAATGAATTCATACTGCAAAAATTTCAATTGTTATTATATTACTGCAAACTTCATGCATTATTTTTTCTTTATTTTCACCATAATCTTATATACTGATCATCAAAACCTCTAGGGTACTTTCGGTGGACCTAGAATCTTGAAAGTTGGCGTAATGAGAGATGCTATGGTATAAGTAAAGTAAAAAATCCAAAAATCAATCATATCTAATTCTATGTCGGATTATACATTTTTTTTCCAAACATACGCCTATGAAAAATTTATTAGGCAATATATTTACGTCCTGAACAATTAAAATTTTCTAAATAGTTTAATAGAATTTAATGGTACATAATATGTACCATTATATTGTTATAACTGCTTAAATGTATACGTAACCCTCGTAGTGCGAGTTCTACTTGTGTTTGACAGGTTTTTTCATGCTCTAATCAATTTATTTGTTTATTGTACAGCCGTTTTAATAATAAATATCTGCTAGAAATATAAACCCGTCAGAGCGTGGCAGGAGCGTGCAGCGAACGCTCGCCTTGACATTAAAACTCTGCGAAATAGTCGAACGGTGGGGCAATAAACGGTTTCGTGTTTACAATAATGAGCAGTTCCTGCCGCCCGACCCGTGCATTCTTTTCGGATTACTTACCACGCAACGAAGAACGGATATTTTTATATAATACAAGTTTTTGCCAGCAGTGCTGCCCGCTTGAAAATTATAACGTTGAAACTTTAGTTATAGAAATATTTAAACTCCCGGAACCAACCGCCGAGTCTCTCCGTTCTCGCTTGTCCGTACTCTAGATTACGTTCTATAAATATTATTAAGACCAAAAAAAGATAGAAGTGTTATTTCGGTTAACTCTATGAAAACACGTATCGCCAATTTGAAAGAAATTAATTTTAAACGCGCCAATTACATTGCGGCGCACGTCGCCACCTCTGCTCAAAATCATAATAAAGGTATTTATGCTTTCTCGTTTCTGCACTCTTAGAGTGGCATACACGTATCCCGCTCGTAGCAAATATAAAATTTTATTGTTATTTACACGTTTATCGATGGTTGACCACGATATCGAGCTAAAGCCGCCTAATAATATAGATTAGTTGATATTTTTCGATAATTTTTAATAAGGAAAAATAAATTGTAAATTTTAATGTTTATAGATACAAAAATATTTAATGCAGCAATATGAACATATGGTTATAAATCCTCAAATATAAATAAATAAAGGAAGATGAAGGAATAAAGTTTATATAAAAAACAGGATTTAATTAAATATGACACCCAAATTGTCAGTTTCGAAGGTCTACCATATTTTTCAACAAGTCTGTGTGAAATTGTCAAGTTTCACACTTCACCATTTCACACAAGTTCGTATTGTGTGAAATTGTGAAGTGTGAAATTTGTATCTTATTAAAATGACAATCTCCAAACATATTCTCGTTATCGATACTTATGCGATAATAACATAAAGTGTCATACCTATATACTAGTGACGCGTACCGGTGCAACCACGTCGCAAATAACGTTTTTATTTAAAATTCGACAAAATGTATTCAAATTATTTTATCGGTTATAGAAAATTCTGCAATTGATGACGTTATTTTGCTGGCTTTTATTTTTGCATGTAATTATGGCATAAAAGTACATATTTGGGTCCTAATGAACGCTCTACCACTAGGAGCTCTACCACTTATTGCAATCTTCTCTCTAGCTCTCTGGAGCTCAACACTTATTGTATCTATCTCTAGAAGCTCTACCACTTATTGTAAATGATCTGCGACTAAAGTGTACATCATCGCATAGAGAACAACATATGGTGACCATTAGACGCTCAATCATATTGAACAAATACTGACGGATTGACGAAAATGTAAAAATACCTTCAGTAATCTGTCAATCATTACAATTTTTTATCAACGCAACCAATATTTCATCAATCCTTCAGTATTTCTTCAAAACGATTGAATGTATACTGGTCGCATATGATATGCGGATCATATCCGTGATCGGATACGATTTAATTTTATGGTTTATTTCGGCTTCCTATTGGATAAATTTTGGATAAAACAAAAGAAAGTATCAGCCTTCTGTCGACCATAACGTGGCTAGTCATTGACTAGTAGTCGACGTTTACGAAGTCGCAGACAAAAAGTTAGTTAAAAATAAGACACGAATTCTTTGAACAATTACGTATGTAGATATGTAATTGTTCGAAAGAGATACTTGTGCTGTTTTGTTTCAAAGGATACTTGTGCTGTTTTGTTTCAAGTAAATCAAACAAACCCGTTTTCATCTAAAACTCATTATATCACTCTTAATTAAATATTGCATTATGTATGATGTGTTTAATACGTGTCAAACATATTTTTTGTTTTTCTTATGTTTCACTTTATTAGCTCAATTTTCATGCAAATATCTATTTAAAAACAAACAATATTAAACATTTCAAAATGAAAACAGTATGGTGGATATATTTAATTAAATGAATAGATTTTATTATAAACAAGTGTGACATCAAAATTGTAGGTTTCTAAATAAATGTTACAAAAGAAATTAGTTAATTTTACTTTTCTATATTAAAAATAAATTTGAACCATACCATTTATTTTGTTTTCTACTTATTACTAGAACGTTTAAAAAATGTTTTAAGTAAAAAATGTAAACGTATGAATTTTACAGAATTAGAATTACATCAAAAATAAATATAAACTAGCTGACTCGTGCGAAGTCTTCGCACTATATCGCCATCTAGCGTGTTCCAAGTATACAATTTGGCTAAGATATTTGATGTGTCGCCCAAAGATGGCGCTCATGCCAATTGTTATAAAAATTAATTTTTTTATTAACAAAAAGATTTTATATTTTTCGCCCAAAGTAGAAAACATAAGCTTTAAGTGGGTATTTTTTTTATTTTTTTTGGTGCAGTAGTTAAAGAGATCGAGCCGCTCGACCAAAAAACACCTTTTAGAAATAATATATTTAGATTAAATAGTGGGATTTAAATAATTTATTTGTTACATCAATACTAGCTATAACACAATTTTTATATACATATTTATTTATTCTTAATTTTTATATCTATATTTTTAATAAGTTAAGTAAAGCTACAAGGCATTCTGCCTTCTCGTGGGCTTTTATGGGACATAATATCCTACCCCTTAAAGACCCATTCCTGCGAACATAATAACTACAACATGATACGCTGCCTTACGCGTTATCACGCATTGATAATTTTAAGAGCATTTGCAGTTTTAATGATTTAACGTGTTAACAAATCATAAATACAATGGTATATAACATACACTATGAATATATTTGGCGTTAATTATTTTAATATTCATTATCACTTAATTTTTATTCACAATTAAATGAAACTACGTGATGTAGTATTATTTCCACTTTATTCAAATTCTTAACAAAGACCCAAGTTTCGTTGTATTACAACATTTTCAAGTGAGCGATTTGAAGAAAATAATATTCAAATTGCCCACCTGGAGATGTTGTCATGTAACGAAACCTAGGTCTTAGCTAATAATTATTTAAACAAAGTAGATATAATACTACATCACGTAGTTTTATTTAGTTGTGAAAAAAATTAAGTCATATATCTAGAAGTTAGATTAGATTAGGTTAATACTTAAATTTAATTTTAAAATCTAGGCATAGATAAATCTTTTGTTTTTATCTGGAGCTCGCTAAGTCCATTTGACAATTAAATAAAAACAGAACTAGATAGTCTGTGTGGCCGTTTGTTTACTCAGTATTGCAACTTAATTGATTCAAGTTACGCTCGTTGGGATATTAACATTTTGTCGGAGAGAGAGAGACGGTACTGAGCGCTAGACAAATGAGAAATGTAGTGCCTGTTAGTAAGGTTTGGTAAAGGTCGGTGGTACCGAAGCGAAGGTAAAGGTGTATTTTTTAATACTATGACAAAAAAATATCCGATGAGAAATATCTTTAGTTTACTAATCAATATCCTGTTATGGGTAGAAACATCTAAATTTCGTAGCATAATTGGAAATTTTTAGTCGTTTCTCTGAAGTGAACGTTTTGAATAGCATAATCAAAATTCGAGCGTAATTATGTAGATCGTACTGTATTCCGATATACAATTGTTTTTTAAATTTAGATTTTTTTAAATTTACTTTAAGGAATTAAAATTAGAAATTGTTTAAAAATTTAACTAAACGTAATGGCTTTAAAGTTTTTGTCTCTTTGCATGTTTGATCACGCGTTATGTAAAAATTGCTTAACATATTTTTTTACATTCCATTCCTTGAAATCCCTATTACATTCTTTGAAAGCAATGTTAAGAAAATGAAAACCGAATAAAAAGTATTAACTGATGCGTTATTAGCCCTTAACTACGTATCTCTGTGTTACTAACACAAACGGGTAAACCAAGCGAGTAAAATCGTTGACCAAATGTTATTGAAAATATATGTATATTCAAAATATGAGGCAGCTTATAAAATTTATTCAATATTAATATAACTCAGGTATATTTTATAGCAAGTTTCGGGTAATTGTACGTTTCTTTTATATACCTAGTTCCCCCTCTTTTTATAACAAAAGATTACTTAAAACCGTTAGGGCGCCCTTCGGCCTTTTCTTAGAACACGTATAGGTATTTGGTTTCTATAGCACTTCTCTAATATAAGTATTAGAAGACGAAATTCGGCAAAAGTTTTGGTAATATGTTGTAATAATTTGGTAATATGTCGAAAATTTTTATAACTTCATTTAATTTAGCACATTTTATTAGCTCAAATACGTTATAGTAACTTTATCTGGAAGCAAAGAACGAATTAAGTGGACTCGGCTATTTTCTATTTTTTTCCATAATATCACGCTAATTCCCACTGAAGTGGACTAGGAAGCTATAATGTAGAATTGAATAGATCGATCCTTTCTGGAATCATTTTACTTAATTCATTGACATATATGTATAATAGGTATAACCAAAAGGAACAGAAAGAAAAATACTTAGATTAAGGAAAGTAACTGGAGAAGAAGACGTTGTCGAACGCATAAAGGCAAAGAAGTGGCTATGGGCAGGACATGTGGACAGAAATATTGATAAGAAGCGCATGACTAGATCCCCAAGAGACTCCGAGGGTGAGAAAAGACTCCGAGAGGGAAAAAACGTTCAAAGGAAAAATGGCCAGATGAAATAAAGAAACATTCCTGAAAAATTTGGAGCAAATTGCACATAACATGTAGAACACAAAAATACCTTTCGAAGGTTTTCCTCCAGCAGTGGAATAAAATGGCTAGTAATAATGACATGTTTGTGTATTATTCCGGAAAGTAAATTCTGGATTTGCACCGATCATATCTCGTGGGGCGATTTTTCCGCTTTTCATTGTTTTATGTAACCATCTCAAGAAATGTACCTGACTTTTTTATTTTCTCATGTTTTTTTATTCCACAACTATTTATTACTCAATCCGCGTGCACTTCTCATTAATATCGTCTCTGCTGACTTTATTTTTGTTTCATCCTTTTTTACAATGAACCATAATCAATTTGGAAAGCCGAATGCTTGCAAAATGTGTTATGGTCTGTGTATAAAATTCTGAATTAGATGGTAAATAGTTATTTTTCTATAACAGAAGTATGACATTTCCCTGTAGCTTTTATTAACTGTAAAGAAAATATTTATATGTTATTTACAATAAATAACGACGGAAACTTTATTTTATTTATTTTATTAGAAATGGTAAACATAACGGACTTTGACATGACACTTATCGCGTAGTTGAGTAGCTTAATGCGCGAGGAAGCGGAATGTTCCGGTAAAATTCGGCCGTGCGAAAACAAAATTGTTATTAATATGATAAATAATCTTATCAAGGGCACAAGGCTTAGATACTTCTATTTGACCATCTTATAGTGTGATCATTTCAAAGAGTAATGCAAAAAATATGGACTCGGCTACAAAACGAATATTACCGGAAAACAAAACGAATATTATATTTTTGTAACCACTGTAGGGGTATAATCAATTGAACCATGATATAAAATGTTTGGATTCCAATACCTTTCAGACCAAAACTTTTTCTTACAGGCTGTTTAACAAAAAGACGTAAATTTTTCGAATGAAATAAACTTTTGTAACGTATTATTTGATATAATTTTTTATAAGTTCCTGTTTTATTTAGTCATTAAACACTAAACATAAAAAACCGGTCAAATGCGAGTCTGGATCGCATATCGTTCCATCCGTGCTTTAAGTTAAATTACTTTAATTATCATAAGTTAAGGTAATTGTCGTGAAAACGTGCTGTCGACAAAATTAGCTAAATGTTTTATATATAAATATCTATCTAATGTTAAAATTTAAAAAATATTTACTGTTTAATTTTGGCAAAAGTCGCTCTCGAAAATTGTACAATTAACATTACAGAAAAAAATAGTTATTTCACTACACTTTTCATTTTATTTAAAAAATTCGTTGAGGGATTTGTCTAAAAAACTAAGTCACTGTAAAGTAATGTTATATTAACATTTTGAAAAAAAAAATTATTTACCGTTTAGTTTTGGTAAAAACCACTCTCAAAAATTGTACAATCAATATTACAGGTATCTGCAAAAGTAGTAATGTCACCCTGCCAAGCGATTTGTCTAAAAAACTAAGTCCATGTAAAATTATATTATATCAACATTAAAAAAAAATATTTATCGTTTAGTTTCAGTAAAAATCGCTCTCAAAAATTGTACAATTAACATTACGGGAAAATTAGTAATTTCACCACACTCAACTTTTTTTAAAATAGCGTCGAGCTGTTTGTCTGAAAAACTTACTCAATGTAAAATTATGTCCCCATAAAATTTTGAAAAAAAAATATTCACCGTTTATTTTCGGTAAAAATGTCTCTCAAAAATTATACAATAACATTACAGTAATACTTACTATTTCACCACATTTCATTTTATTTAAAAAACGCCAAAATTGTTTTTTTTACAAAATGTTAAAATGATGTAGAAACAAACAATTTTCTATAAAAAAAATTATAATAAATTTGAATCTTATCGTCACATGACAACTACGTTAACACTCATAAGGACTTCCTGTGATATAACTATTTAACAATAAGGAGGGGATACATATCATCGCGAATATCCTAAACTATGACATATAGAGGCATTGTTATAGTTTTCTTACAACCTTTGTGTGGGCTTTTCAAAACCTTGTATTTTTCTTAATTTTATATTGAGTAGTTCCAGAAATAAGAGGGTAAAATATATTTTATAATATAAAAAATTTGAGACTCTCATAACTAGCCTTTTCAAACGATACCTACACAATGTATGGAGTTAAAAAAATTTCGAGTATTTAATTTCTAATTGATATTGAGGTTTCTTAACATGCTTTATTACTCTGCCAAATTTTAAGTTGTTACGGCAAGCGGTTTCTGAGAAAAAGGAATTTCTGTCGAAAGTACAAATTGAGTGCCAGTGAAAGAAATAAGATATGGGAGGCGCTTTCCAAAAAGTCAATTTTCCATTTCTGATTTTTTTATTCGAAGTGATGAACGTGTTCGACGTTTATAAAGTAAGACGTTGGGCGCGATTTATTATAAAATCACATAACACACTAACATATATACTATTTCTGAATATTAAACATATACAAACAATTAAACACTAAAGAGTGAAAAATTACCTAAAAAGACAATGTCGAAATTTTAAATTGCAATCGTCTGAAATTTAAATTATTTTCTAAATAAATTAATTATTAAATTAAGACATTTAGAAACGTTTTAATTGGAAGCGTAAAAAAGAACGCGGGGGAAAATATATTGAAAAATTAATAATAAACAGGTTTTAAGCTGAGCATAGGATATGTTTCAGAGATATTAAAGGTCAAAATAGTCAAAATTGATTCATACACATAAGACTGAGTGGTCAAAGAAATCGCCGTTTGGAGTATCATATATTTTGGAGTATCATATATATTTTTTCTAATTGTATTCTATATAAAACTAGAGAATTTAATTTTGAAATTTTGCGTATCATTCCATAACGTAGTAACTCCTTCTGAACTGCTTCTTTCAATAATTGTTAAATTTTTTTTGTTTACATAAAATTACATAATTAATTTAAAATATAAAAACTATTTGATACGCTTGCCCATAATGCCAATTTATTTTCTTTTTAAATATTTATTTACACGGAATATTTTGTTATGTTTATTCACTGACTTAACTATGAATAATTATGATATATTATATTTATCGCAAATATTTTCATTATTATACATCTATAACGATCCTAAAATATTTTAGTTTTTTCACACAATACGTCAGTCCAGTTATCTTGCGTAGTAAGAACAATATTGTTAGTTCAATAACTATTACAAAACCCTGTTCACGAAGTGTATCAGATCACCTGATTCAAAATTTAAAAAAAAGCACAAGAATTTAAAATGAATTGAAAAAAATATACTTCACAATTAACAATTAAAATACACTTCACAATTAACAATTAAAATAAAATACACAATTGTTAGCATAGAAACATTTAATCAATTGTACCACTTCACACAAGTTACCACTGTTCACAATAACCGATCGACAGCGAGTAGTTGGTCAAATAAATAGCAAGAAGCGAGAAGATTGCGCGCCCGCGCCGACCACTGAAGCCGTATTGTCGCTCCGCTGCACTATGGCGCGGTATTTACAAGCAACCACTTACTTCAGTAACAATACCACGACTTTACACGAGCGGAGACTTTAGCGGATCGAGTGCGTGGATGATTGGTGAACGATCGAGACTTTGAATCGATCGAAGATATGACCGATCGAGGATTTTCATTATTTTGACGAATTTTTAGGGTTCTGTACCTCAAAGGGGAAAACGGCACCCTATACGGCTGTGATAAACGGACAGACGGATATCACTCATGTGTTCGTATGTCTGTCCGTCTATCACAGCTTTTTTTCTCAGAAACATTTTGATGTAAAAATTGGAACTGTGTTAAAGCATATTGATTTACATATTTTTCAATACATTTATATACACATTTTAAAAGTGAGAAGATGTTTTAAAATTTCCTACATATTCGTAGTGTGTGTATCAATTGAATGACAAAGTTGCAAGGATCCTAAAACTATTATCGTTGAAAACGTCCGCAAAGATATGCCCATTCCATCTCCGAAACCGTCACGCTCGAAAATATAAAAAAACACCGTCCCAAAAGTGTACCTAAGCTTTAACGGAAAACCTATAGCAATGGTCCTAAATCCTATACTTTTGAAAAATTCACGATATTTTCATGTCTATGGAAGATTTATAGAATACGTGATTATTTATTTATATGGCAAAAATATTATTAATATTCATAAATAGTTTAAAAGAAGCTATTAGAAAAAAGAATAAGAATTCTTCGTTAGAAATTTTATCTTATGACATTCTAGAAATATGCCCAATTGTTACTATCTTCTGTATTCAAAAATATATTAGAGTAGTTTTGTTCTATCTTGAGTTTCAATTTAAAATAGTATTTGAACAAAAACTTTAATAATCCTTCAACGAATTTAATTTATATTTTGATAAAATTTAAGAACTATAAAACAGTAAACTTAAATTATGAGTTGAAGTGATTTACTTTCATGTCAAAGTTTATAAACTTATTTGATGTAGAGAATCTGATTCTGGTAAATTCATACGAGTAGAAGCAATTTTATGCTTCTGCCATTCAGATTTTGGTTTAATCTCCGGTTGAATTAGCTTTGCTAACAAATTTTACCAAAACACCGCCAATGAACTCAGGTACAAAAAGCTAGGCAAAAGTTGTCTACAATGAATTATATCAAGATTAAAGAAAAAAAGAATTTAACTGGGACTAAGTAATTATATATAATATATATGATATATATGATAAGGATGTGTGAACAGACTTTCGGGGATCATTTAAGAAATAAGGATAGACAAATATCTTAATATTCTTTTGACACTTGGACCGACGAATACGGAAAAATTTATATTAAAACATCCGTGTATATATAAAATATTTATAAAAGCAAGAAGAATGGTTAACTCGATTTAAAAAGGGTGAAGGTTTTCGGGTGAAGCTTAGCTCGTTGGTATTGTTAGTTTTCAGTATATTGCAATATTGTTCGGTGCAATATTGTTGTGACACTAAAATAAAAATTGAAACGCGCCATTGTTACTGTTCATTCTACTGCTGTGGAAGATAGTGTTTTATCAGGTGTCTTATCAGTGGATATGCGTAAATAGAATAGGAAAAATGAAATGAAAATTTTTCTCTCTACAACATTTTAATGAAATTTATTCAAAGTATTATTTAAAAAAAATATTTTTCACAGATTTTAAGACTGTCAAGTATCATGTCGGAATTAAAAAAAAATATTTCTTTTGCTTCCGAATCTAACGTAAAGCTGAGTTATATGGTGATGACTGCCGTAATGAGAAAATGCTGTAATGACTGAAAATATTTCAAGTATTATATATATATATATATATATATATATATATATATATATACATATATATACATATATATATATATATATATATATATAATTCCTTATTTAAGATATCATGTATTGTTAAAAATTTGGTAAGATGTTTAAATCTTATTTAAAAGTAGACCGAGCGAGTTCGATAGAATCATCAATTATATTAAGATAAGGTTACGTGTTTATTAAATACCTTTTATTAAATTTGCATTCCCATTATCAAGTGAAATATTCTAAGCTCTGTGTTGTTATGGAGAAACATTTTATTTTTCATCTACATGTGTTGTAAAAAACAGAGTCTATCTGCCTGTCTATTTGTTCGGTTTAAACTGACATGATTTGTTAAATTATTAGGCCAAGTAATTATGGAGAAAGTTGAGAGAAAAATAGTGGAAATAAATAGGATCATTTTCTTGTTAAATTTATAGGACGTGATATATTTGCCAGTGTCTCTAAAAACAAATAAAAAATTAATTGTCATGCGGACGGATATCCACACATCGCAGCGGAGCTACGAGTTCAGCCAGTAACATATTGCGCTGACCTAGTCACGGTCAGCTATACTAACATTTAGACCTAAATTATTCACTTTCCACCGATTCACTAGTTCGCATCTGAGTGTAATTTAGTTATAATGATTAAAAATACGTTAATCACATTTATTGTCGTTACTTATTATAAAAGTTAAAAAAATGTTTAAATGTTATTGAATGCAATACAAAATTGTTCTTTATATAGTTACTGAAACACGCGTGTTTCAAATTGTCATTTATCTGTGCAATAAACATCGTAACGGGCTTACGAATTCGGTCCACGGCAGATTTGAATGGGTATAAAATCTACTCATGTATAACTGTCAATATCCAACTGTGTTCGCTCATATTCTGCCGCGGGAGCCCGGTGCTTAGTTATGCAATGTTGTATTTATTTTACTAGGAATTGAATGTCATATAATTCGATTGCGATAAAAAAAAATAAAGCATGCTGTTTGTTTAGCCTTACTCATGTTGATTTCTTTAAGGAAATATGTTAATAAATTTTTTCGTAAGTGCGATCTAAAATAAATTCTTGTTAATTAATAGAATTTATTTCATTATCTTTAAAAAAGTTTGAAATCATGAAAATACACGCGTTTAAACTTCCGAGCAAAGATGTTTATAAAATTTGAATAAATGAATTAAATAATTCATGTTAACACTTGTTTACTGTTTGGAAATCAGTTGATAAGCACTCTAAGTTTGATTTATTATGATAAATCGATTTTTAGATATTTTTTTGTAAAATAATTTTTTAAATCACATATAAAGTATTAAAAGACAACGCCATCTGCAAACAGTAGTTCAAACTTTAAAATTAATTCCAAGAAACGTCCTAGATGGCGCTATAGGAATAGATAATTATTTATATCATGTTAACGAAATGTTTAAGCAATTAATATATTATGTATAATTATATAGTCTGTACGTTATAGTACTTGCATCTTCGGCTACATGTAGTTCAAAAGTACGGCAAACTGGTTATATACGTAAATTTTCAATTTTAATATGGTTATTGATGGACTCTGAATAGCAAGCCGCTTTTTTAATATTAGACGTGTACTGTGACATATTTCTGCTTCCTTTTTCTATTTGTTCCAATTACACATATACCGGCCAACCGGGTATTATTGCTAATCGACTTTCTCCTTGTGCGGGCATAGTAAGGCCAATATAAATTTATAAAGCCCACGGCAAGGTTATTTGCAGTAGTTAAAATATTGATAAGATTTAGTTATTCGGTGTTATTCCAATTTTCTTTTATTCAGCATGTTTGAATATGTTTTTCTGACGCGTGTGTACAATGTTTACACTGAAAAAATAAAATAATAACTGCAATTCTGTTTAAAAATGGGATTCCCTTTTTTTTCTCCTGGTCATACCATCTTTGCAATTAATTTCGACTTTTTTAAATGTTTCGTTCAAACTTTCCAAAAACAAAAAGGACACTACCAAAAGGCCACAGACCTCTATTGTTGATACTAGTACGCTGGACTAGATTTACGCAACTTGGTAATGAAGCAGTTTTGATTTTCGCCATTTTGGCGCCGATAGTGAGCGTCCGTCCATAGTAGTGAGCATCCAGGCAACACAGTGTGACAAAATAAATCGATATAAAAACTTTTTAGATTAAAAGTTGTTTATAACCTTGTTTATAACCTTTCTAATTTTCATCGTTTTTCTATGAAAATAACCTAAAACACGCTGACAATAAGTGTCGATACCTAATTGAAAGTTTTCTATGAGCGGGAATAAAATGTAAGATATGAAATGTATATGTATATATATATATATATATATATATATATATATATATATATATATATATATGTATATATATGGGCTATTAGCGAGATCTTTGCTAATAGCCCATCTGAAGATGTTTTCACAACGAAACCTAGGTCGTTGCAAATAATTTGAATAAAGTAGAAATAATACTACATCACGTAGTTTCATTTAATTGTGAATAATGCATTTTTACAAAATTAACGCCAAATATATTCAATATTTAATAACTTTCTTATTTGAACATCTGAAAAATATAACGCATAATTTTTGTTGTTGCGTTCAGAAGGATATCTACCATATATATTTTGTGTTAACTCGTTTTACTAATATATGAAATTTGCTATTAAAATTATCTGATACCAACGCGATACGTGGAATAAATATACATTCCTTGCACGTAGTGTACCGAATGTGCCAGGTGAAGGTAAATATATAAGACCCTTAATACTTTAGCAGTTAATACCGCGGCAAAGTTTAATTCCATTGGAAGTTTACCTGTATTGTTTGTACAAACTTTATGGAATAGCGACTCTACAAATAATTTTGCAGAAGGTACAGTTAAACCACTTTTGGAACAATGAGTGCTATACCATTTCTACGAAAAAAAATGAAGATTATGGTATAGATTCAACGGCAACTAAGCAATGGTCACACTTAATTTTCTCTCTATTCATATATTCGACACATTGTTTAGTTGTCTCGTTTGTTTTAAATACCTAAGTGTAAAACTTTACGGAATTCATCTTATAGTGATGGTAATTCTATTTCCTATGATCTTTTTATTTTACTTTAGAATAGCGACATCGGCAAGTAATTATAACGTTCTTATTTTAATATAAACAAAAATCATAAGTAAGCAACTTTTTTTTATTTCATTTATAACATCTGATATTAAACAAATAACAGAAAATATTGAAAGTGTCGATACGAAACAATATGATATTATCGTGTATCGATATAATGGACTAGATATAATACATCACTACAAAGGATAATTTTACGCATCTCTAATTAAATGTTAAATATAGTTCCCGGGACGCTCGTAGCGGCGCGTATTGGGCTCATTTGATACAAGAATGAAAATTATTTATTTATATAAAGAAAATGAAAAGTAATGCCGTGCAAACCTTTATTTAAATCGATAATCAGACATAGGAAATATCTTTTATTTTAATGAAAGTGTGGGTATTTTTATAATATTTTGTAAATGAAAGATATGTACATGAAAAACACAAAGGGCGTGTCTCACATTACGGAGAGCATTTCGATCTATCCAAACATTGTAATTATGCCATTGTTTTCCAAATTGTTCACTAACATTTAGTTTGACATTAACATTATTTACGAGAAAAAAAATGTAAAATACACTTGTGACAGAGAAACAAAGAATTGAGAACAGTCGATTTTTGTTTTCGTTGCGATGAAAAAGGTTACGTAATTGAACAGATATGATGAATGTATATATCAATAGATATCGATCGTTATTATTATCAATTATAACATTGTCAATTATATTATCAATGAACAATATTATCAATTATATATTCAATATTATCCATTATAAAAATATGACTAATCCCCTAAATAACACAGATATAACTTATTTTGAATTTCATGCACGCAACTAATAATATTATTTCATTCAACTGATTATAGGTTTTTCTAGTGTAACCTTTTTCCTTCGCACGAAGTATAATGGTAATGTTAATTAAAAAAAAACGCCCAAGTGCGGGTCTGTTTCGTGTGTCCATGATTTTCGCGCTTGAAGAAAACAACCATGGAAGTAAGATTATGCTCTTTGGTATCAAATATATATTATATGGATACCTAATCGCTGCTAAAACGTATGACGGGGAGAGGGGAAACAAAAAGTCGTGTAAATAAATTCGTAATATTAGCATTGAAACAACATAGTATCCAGTTGAGTAAGGGAGATGCCAATAAAATTATTTGTGCTACTTGAACTATCGTCTGTTTTTTTTGTTTGAATTGCTTGTTCTTGGAATACCCTATCGTAGTCGTAAAAATAAATCGAATACTTACTTAATATAAATAGGTGTCATCTACAGGATCTCGTGAAGAAAAGAGATCACGCTCTCCGTGTTTGAAATGGTCACTTAGGAGTGAGATGAGAAATTTGTGTGTGATTTAGTAAAATTATCACGATTTTTCATAAATAATTGTATTTTGTTCTGGCAATAACGTGAAAAATTTATAATATATGGATTTTATACGTTCCATTAACTTTAGTGATGTAACTTGCTAGCGAAATATTTCTATCGCCTTTTTTCAATAAAAAGTTCACATTCCTATTTTTGCGAAATTTTGATAAATAGACATGCAAGCATCTGGTAGCATCGGGGAAATATCCATTAATTTATCCTTATTGTTAAAACTATGAACAGATACAGAACATGGTTTCAGAGTGTAAGCTTACAAAGCAGCCATTTGTGAAATGTTGCGAGCAAAGCGTACTATTTCTCGCTAATTTATTAGTAATATCCTAATAAAATATTTATCCATTTTTCTTGTAAATACCTTGTATCTTGGGAATCTTTCACGAAAAATTAATAAGTCATACAAATGAAGGTTAAGAAAATGTCAGGTATAAAATAATTTAGGAGATGTGGAAATATCAATGTATTTGATACATTATACAAAAATAATTTTATACCACTACAGTGAAAAAAAGGAAATTTGAAATGTACAATTATAAAAGAAATAAAAGCACCCAAAGATATAGTTTGTAGACTTCTAATATCTTAATATTTTGCTTATCATAAATAACACCATTTAATATCAAAGTATTATATACATATATATATATATATATATATATATATATATATATATATATATACATATCCATGGAATATTTAGTTCACTGGTAGTTTAGTTTTAATAACTAAAATTATAAAAGAAATAAAAGCACCCAAAGATATAGTTTGTAGACTTCTAATATCTTAATATTTTGCTTATCATAAATAACACCATTTAATATCAAAGTATTATATATATATATATATATATATATATATATATATATATCCATGGAATATTTAGTTCTCTGGTAGTTTAGTTTTAATAACTAAAATTATAAAAGAAATAAAAGCACCCAAAGATATAGTTTGTAGACTTCTAATATCTTAATATTTTGCTTATCATAAATAACACCATTTAATATCAAAGTATTATATATATATATATATATATATATATATATATATATATATATATATATATCCATGGAATATTTAGTTCACTGGTAGTTTAGTTTTAATAACTAAAATTATAAAAGAAATAAAAGCACCCAAAGATATAGTTTGTAGACTTCTAATATCTTAATATTTTGCTTATCATAAATAACACCATTTAATATCAAAGTATTATATATATATATATATATATATATATATATATATATCCATGGAATATTTAGTTCACTGGTAGTTTAGTTTTAATAACCAAAATTTAGCCACAAAACAATCAAATGAATACCATTAACACAAAATATTCAGTATGTTTAACAAACTACAACATCGGTGTTTGAAATTGCAGTATGATAGTATGTACCGATTAAATAATATTTAAAAATTAATGTAATAAACAATTATCGAAATATTCTAAACGGAATATTAAACTTTATCATATTTTTTACTTTAAAATTATCTGTGTAAGTACATTACTTAAAGTTTCATTAATTTCAAAACGCGATGAATTACATACGAATAACAAACTTTACCAAAATTTAATACAATATGCTTACTTAGGATAAATGACATTGTTTTTAAGCTGTCATGTCTGCCTGCTATTGTTTTTGCACTTTTTGACGGTACAGATAATTAATTTTCAAGAAAAATAAATATATTTCACAAAACGGAAGCGTTTTGTTTCACAATGACTGACGTTAAAATTTGACTAGATGGATGTGCGTTCGCTTACAAAATTATGTAAAAAATTGACAAATCCTCTACACGCGAAGTATAGGTAGGTTATACCACTTCTAAGATTCTTATTTTCATGAAAATTACTTTTAATCTTTTATTATAACTTCAGCACTAATATGGAGATCTTAACGTATTAATAAGTAACTAGCGTGACCCGTGCGAAGTCTTCGCATTATTTATTCCATTATGAAGCTCAGATGACAGATCAAACAAATATTTTACTAAAATTGACATATAGAGGCGCAAGTATCAAAAGCATTGAGCTAAAGCGCCACTTTATTTATACGTGAGTGGATTTTAAATTAAACAAAAATTTTACCGACCGTCAATCATATTGACGTTGAGCCGTTAGATGGCAGCATTGCTGTTTTGTGTATATAATTTTAATAATTAATTAATTTGCAAAAACAATAGCAATAATAAATTTTTTAGTTGTGGATGCCGGTAATGAATATAATTTATAATTTATAATTTATAATTTATAATTTATAATTTATAATTTATAATTTATAATTTATAATTTATAATTTATAATTTATAATTTATAATTTATAATTTATAATTTATAATTTATAATTTATAATTTATAATTTATAATTTATAATTTATAGTTTATAGTTTATAGTTTATAATTTATAATTTATAATTTATAATTTATAATTTATAATTTATAATTTATAATTTATAATTTATAATTTATAATTTATAATTTATAATTTATAATTTATAATTTAAATTAATAAAATGATATATAATTTATGTGGATTAGTTGTGAGGTTTTTTCTAAAAAGGGAGTGTAACATCGTAAAACCTTAGCGTATTAATATATATGATGATGATGATGATGATGATAATGCCTAATTTTATTTTAAAGATCGACTTATTTATGAAGATATATCATGTAAAATTACGAAAAAAAAATTTGGGACCCTTATAACCAGCCAATCTAAATAACACCCCCACATTGTATAGGGAATTTTAGAAAACAATTCTAGAACTTGATTTGATACTCTATAATTTCTTTATAAACATTTTTGAGTATTATCTATAGTTTATTATTTGTTTATGTTTTTTTATATTTTTTTACTAATATGTTTTACTGCTATGCCAAATTTTAAGTTTATACCTGAAGAAATTCCTGAGAAAACGGCTTTGATAGACGGACAGACGGACACGTAAGTATCCTATCAAGGTTATGTTTTTCCTTTCGAGGTATGGCACTTTAAAATTGTACATTGTAAATCTTTAATAGTAATGAATCTTCGCAGTCCAAGCCGGCCTCGCACTTTGCTCCATCCATACGTTTCGCACATATTACATAATAATTTTGGCCCCATACTTGTAGTCGCATACTTGCTTTTCTCCTTGTTTGCTTTATCCAGAGTTCATTTCCGTACATAATGGTTAATACAAAATTACGTACGGTACAGTAATTTTTTTTGTTCATTTTTTTACTTTCGTTAGAGGGCCATTAATTTTTTCACTTATTAGGTAATTGTAGACATGTCATCTTCTGTCATTCTTTTGACTTTGACAATACACTTTCTAAATAAACAAACTCATTAATCAAACATTGTATATCTTCAATTTGACAGGTTGCCTTGCGGTCATTCTTTCAATCACTTTTACCTGTAGATATTTTTTAAAGTGCACTTAAGACAATTGCTTTAGATTTGAGTCGAAATAGTCGCAATAGCGCTGTTTGGTCTCCAAAAATTTTTGAAGAGAAAAGTTCTTTAGGCACTTTGGGCGATTTTTGGTAGAGGAAAATCTTATGGGTTCGCGTCACCGACATGCTAATGATAACAATATATCTGTAGTTACGAGTGTGACGTGTTGTGTTTGACAGCAATGAAAGCATATATATATATATATATATATATATATATATATATATATATATATATATATATATTCATCTACAAAATCTACTGCTCTGGCGCCAGACTGACGCACGCGCAGCGGTTTGTGTACACGTATACAAATATATACACCAACACATTGTCACATTGTGTATACCCGACCGTATGATGTGCGCGTTGTACGCTTTTTTGGTGGGTAAAATGGTGTTGGTAAAATCTTATGAGTCGCGTCACCGACATGCTGTAATAGCGATATATCTGTAGCTGTCACCCTGTTGTGCAACATTAGTACTGTGAATGTCAATATAAGTAAAGTTACATTGACTACGCGGAAAGTTCAATACGTGCATACTTTGCATTGTTTAAATCGTGTTTTAGTTTCATTATTATTGTAATTGTAGGATCACTGTGCATTACAACAGTGAGTACTAAATACGTTAATATTTTTATATAGAAAAATGGATAACAAAACCAAAACATTTATTTCCATACTTATCCAATATTAGTATTAATATTTGCGATATTATTTGTTTTGTATTTGTTTGTTATTAATATTTGACCTCTGCAATACATCATGTAAAGAGTATTTCATAGTAGCTCAGGAGTTCTCTTACTAGCGTAGTAAACAGATTTCTATAACAATTTATAAAACCACTGTTAGTTATAGTTTTAAGTTTTAACTTCTGTCGGCAGTCTCCATGACTGTCCATGTTTTTTTTTATTAATTCAATTGTAGTCTTAATAATAGTTTATGATGAAACGTTAAACACAAAAAAGAAGATGAGTACATGAATTATTTCAGACATATGAAGGCTACAAATAGTAGAAATAAATTGTTACTTGGTAAATTAATGGAACATTCTACATACAAGTTTTGGGCACGTTTAATTTTTAAAATTCTAAGCAATTTATAAAACTTTGAAATGATTGCTTTATATTTATAATAGAAAAGTGATATACATTTCATTTAAGCTTTCTTTTAAGAAAATATATTATACTATCATAATATTGCTTACAAGTACTTTTATTGTGTATGGTGATAATTAAAATAATGACGATATAAATTTTTGACAATCATATTAAATGCCTTATTTTAAATTTTGTAAATTGGCGAGAATTTAAAAAAAATTAAAAATATTCGGAGCTTTTATATATTAAGTTCTCTTAACCAACTTTGCGATGCTTACGTCCATTAATATCGCTATAGTATCAGAGATAATATATAGTATACTCTATAGTATCTTATGCTCATTTTAAATATATTTTTATGATGTTTCATCTTAAGATGTGATTTTAATTTAAAATGTTTGATTTCTCAAACGTGCCAAAAAACACTATTTTTGGAGTTAATCTTTAGAGCTGAAAGAGTTGATGATAAAAATGGACATAAAAAGAGATACTTGCCTTTATATTAACACTTAGATTGCGCCATTAGCGATTCGCTAAAATACTCACGTGACTGACTTATTTCCTCACTTAGAGTTTAGCGTAAAGCAACTCTCGGGTAATTAATAATACATTGCCAATCTTTTACTCTCTTGCTTATCTAGCTCAAGGTGATCGAATATTGTTGCTGAACATTTGCTGATTTGCATTGCCTCAACATTCTATAATTAGTTTCACCAAGTTAACGAGCTACCTCGTAGCTGATGCGAAAACAGTGTATTGTATCGATTTGATGACAAAACAGGCATAACAAAATGTTTCTCCGTGTCGAGTCGTTTTATTGTTTGGATTGTGCGATTTGTGATGAGGAAAAATATCTGTAACGAATTCTGCTGTAACGAATCCTAGAATTTCTCATTAACTTTCTCGTGTTGTTTTATACTTGATAGAGTAGATATTGTATTTTATTTGTTGCAGAGTTCTAGATTTTATGCACGCCTGACAACTGAACAGAACGAGTTTGTAATAGACGTATTGTCAACGGCGTTCGAAAGAGTAGGTGAACAGAACAACAAAAGATCATAATTTTAACAAAAACTAAATTTATACAGCCTGCATATCCGCAATGCCATCGTCCTATTTCATTATTATATTTTTAATGCATAGAAGAAAATTTTCCAAGAAAATTATTTTTCTTTCGTGTATCTCATTAGTAGGAATAATGGTGAATAGATCTTTTACCACCTCATTCCTAAATACTTAAACTTCAAAATAGTTTGGCTCTCTCCAACTTTAATCGGGTGCATTAAGTAATTTGAAAAAGCTATGAAAATAGTGCTTTGTGGAAACATTCATTGGAATTGTTCCAAAAAAGTTATTGTTAGTCGAATCGACGAATTCTTAGACTTATATACTGTTAGGTGTCTGGGTTTAATTGTTTTTCAAAATGCAAATAAAAATGTTATATAATATTTTTAGTTAGATTCAATATCCCCCCGTGTTCCAGACCCTTTCTTTTTTTAAACATACATTTTGAAAATCGGAATAAAATCATAATAATATTCCTTAACCATTAGATCAAATATTTTATGGGATAATCTTCAAAATGCAATATTAAATAAAAAAGTCGATTTAAATTAAATTTTGTATAAATTAATGATTTATTTAATTTTGTTTAACCATATCTCATTAAATATTTATAATTGATTTTAAATTACAATATAATAAATAATTATAAAAATGTCATTAATTTCTTGAGAAACTACATATTTTTAAAAATTATTGAAATATAATCATTTTTAATGATTATGTGACACTAACTAAATGAATTAATTGACTCTTTTAAACTTTTATTATAAAATTGAGTATTTATATTAAAAATTGTTATTTATTAGCCTCTAAATGCAACACAATAACATAAATTTACTTTAAACAAAATAACTCATTAAATTATTTCAAATTTCTTATGTAATACAAATTAACTCCGATTTTATAAATTTTTTACTTGGAAATATTTTCACTTTTCTTTTTAAGATTATTCTCATTTTAATAAAATAAAATATTTTTTAAGAAGAATTTGTTAAAACAAATTATTTGATTTAGCAAACTTTTCTGAACGTAAACGTTCGGGCAATACTTAATGATAATTTTCAATTTTGACGCCTCATTCCCAAATTCTTTAATTATTCGTTTGTATCTTTCCAACCTTAAATGTGTACATTAAACGATTTGAAAATGGTGCTTGGCGAAAAGGTTTATTGAAAGAAGTGCTTCGTGAAAATCTTTATTAAAATTATTCTGGGCAACATTCAATGACAAGTTGTTTACCCGTATCTATTTGAAATAACTTCCTGTTTATAGTACGCAATTCAATAAATAAGTAAATAAAAGTCTGAATGTCGCATTGCGTTATAGATATCTTAGATTAGCTCTGACCTGTAACTTCACTTACAAGTGATAAAAATTGATGAAATTAAAAAAAAATTCTTTTAATTTTCACAATTACAAGTTATATGTACACAAAAGTCACGAAGATTGGCTGTGTCGAAGTAGGGTGAAAGCGAGACCATTGAACAAACAAACACAATTTCGTATTTGTAATATTGTTTAGGATTTTCTTATTGATTGTTTATATGATTAATAATTTGTGAATTAAATAAGTAATATTCATAAATCAATAAATGATAAATATTTGATTTTTTTTTAAGACAAAATGATTACAACAACTTAACTTGATTTTATAACAAGTTTACTCCAAACAAGTGCATGGAACGAAGTCTTTATTTTATTAACGTCGATTAAAATTGTGAAATATTATTGTTTAATAATAAATAAGTAATGGAAGACCCTCATTGACATATCGTAAGTCAGACAGAATGACTAGCGAGCGTATGTGTGACCAGCATTAAGTCGGCGATTATTGTTTTGTATTATACCATAAACATATGTTTACACCGAAATTACGTTAAATCAATTAGACTCAACTATGGATTAACGAAAAAATCATGAACAAATAAAAAAATCTTCAAGTTAAAAAGTATTACCACAAGTATTGCAAAAAGAGATAACATGTTATGAATTACGCGCTTTATTGAAAAAAATAAAGCGATTCACATGTCCTAATTCTATAAAACTAACAAAAATATGGGCCCTATTAGTACTACGCGCGAACTATGACGAAAGAAACAGAAAGTCAAAGAAACTTGTATAAAAGAGATAGTCGTATTGGAGACATACCAGTAATCTCATTATTTGGGGATCACTTTAAGAGCACAAATGTCTGTGTAATATAAAGTCATTGCTTCTCTGCTCTTGAAAATAGTTAGCAATTCTATAAAATATTTCGAAATCCTTGGTCAAAACGGTATTTCATTAATTGTGAAGAATAAATGGACATCGTGAATTATCAAAGCAAATTGCAAAGTGATGTGATCTTAACTTGACCTGGCATAGTGTTTCATAACTCAACCAATTTCTAACTAAATGTATTAACTATAAAGCATCGAAATTTTGCCAACATTGAGCACCCCTGGGAATAAGATCGAATCAAAACTTTCCAACACAAAACAAGGACGTCGACAAAGTTAGTCAGATAAAATATAACTGTTGCATTTTTTATTACAAGTTAGTCACATAAAAATATACTAACGTTATGAAGGTATTATAATAGTGGAGACTAAGAAAAGACATATGAATACTGGTACCGAATTTTGTAGGAAAATTACACTTCTAACGATAAAGGGAAATTTGCTAATTATTCAGGTTTCATAATTAATTTTATCCGGATTACTTGGAAAATAAGAAATGAAATCATTCGATATAAAGCCTTTTCATTTATTTATACTAGCAACACTAGAACTGTTATGTTAATATATGCAGTACAATATACATTACTATGGTAATACTAACACTTGAAATAAATTATATTGTTTATAGAATATCGATAATTGTCGCTAGGTTAATCAATACAGCCATTAAATTAATTAAAATTAGTAAATAAAAATTATTCAATTATATAATCAATAGTTTTTTTTAATTATGTACATCTCGTTATACTCTTGCCAGTTTTGCTTGGCAACGAGCCATTTTTCATATAAAAACTTTAATACCAAAACTAAGCATTCGCCCTTTTCGGTTGGTGTGTTTTTCCAGAAAATTTTTAACAGTTTTGTGTCAGTTAATATTTTTTTTAATTTAAATAAAAAATTAAAGTCATTTTTACATAAATTTTAATTTAATGCATGCCTTTAGTTTATCACATATGATAAAAATCCTACTATGAACGAATCCTGTATGGTGACATTTGACACGGCGACAATAATGAACCTGAAAAATCTGAAAGAAATCATTTGATTAGAAACCTTAATTGAAAGTATAATACAATTATAATAAACAACTATGAGTTAACGTCTTGGTTAATGCGTATTCCGACATACATTTCTCCGTTTTTTGAGCTGAAGACTTCGCGGGAATTTTTTTAAGATGAAGCGGTTTTTTGATGTATTATATGTGTCGTAGTAGTATTTCGCAGTGTCTTTATGCAAAGGCATTACCTTCAAAACATTTACACTATTACTAATAAAACATTTAAACTTAAGCTAAACTACTCTTATTCTGAATATATTTGTATCGTTTATAAGGTTGGTACAACGAAGGTATGAATTACTACTAATAAACTCAGTAAAATTATAGAATAACTATTCCGAAGTTATTTTAGATATCCAGCGTGGCAACATCGCGTTTCATAGACAAACACGTAAAATATGAGGTTATGTCTATAATATCGCCTTTTTAGAGCATCGTTAAAATTTATATTATACTTTGCTTGTGTCCGTACTTTTTTCCAGTTATAAAAGAGCATGAACTGCTGAAAAAAGAGCACGAGCTTAGAATGAAAACATTATTAGAGGACCATGAACAAATAAAGATTAATTTAAAATGGAAAATATCACAATTCTTCTTAAAATATTTTATTAACAATAATGATAATATTAACTGAAATTTATTTAATTTAAAAATGATCATCAATAAATATTGCTCTTCCACGCAATGAGTTAAATAATACTCCCCCTCGATAGTTTCGATTGTGTTAATAGAATTATATAAAGCCGTTTTCTTTCAAATAATTGTAAGCACAATCGAATTGCAAAATATGATGTGCTGTTAGATGTACTAGTGAAATGTCAACAGTTTTTAGGTTATACCAAAGTTAAACTTAGGTCAATGTCGGAATAATGTTTGACAGAGGAAGTTATGACGAATTTGTCGCATGCTGACTTAGTAGCATTTTTATCTATTCACTTTTTATGCAAGGTATAACTTCCTATTCCAAGTCTAAATAATAGTGTTTAAGTTATTATGTAAATTTATTTACTAGAAACACTAGAGGCACAACAAAAAAAAAACAATATTTTATTAGGTTGTAGCCTCATCAACGTTTTAGAGAAAGCAGCAGAAGTTAAGGATAACATATTGTGAAAGTACAATTTTTGGGAGTTAGAACTCGGCTTAGTAGAAAATTACTATGTTCCTAGATCAAATGATTGTTGATCAAAATGTAGATATAGAATAACTGAAATGGATTATCTAAACCAAAGTATTTTTAGGAAGTACAGGATGAACCTAGAATTTTGATGATTTGGAGATATTGTCTGAGGCTTTCTTCATTTAAAATGTTGATTATTAAACCCTAAACAATGATAGTGATATAAGTAAGATCAAGATAAAAGTAAAGCAAATAGGTTTGGAATAGCATATATAGTAATGATCACAGAAGCAACAACGATTCGTACATGATTCATCTTCTTTGACAGAGAATTAAACCTTTCTCCATATTAGACAGCTGTCACTTCAACAGTGTTATGCAATGAAGATATATCACACTCAGTGTCGTGAGATTCAGTCTGCGGAAAATCGGGATTGGTGGCTAAAAAAATTAGTACTAAGGATTAAAAATCAGAGCATGAAATATCTCCTATGATTAAAAGAAAATATTCTTTTGCATTTTACAATTAAAATGCTTTAATACGCGATGCAATCATACTTCTCCACGCTACAATTATACTAGTATATATTACTAAGGTATTAATCAATCAACTAACTACAACACACTTAATCACTAGTCAATAAAGTATTGAAAAATCGACGATATTACTTTATTGTCCATAATCAACAGCTATTGGTATAATTTTAATACTAAAATGAGCTTCGAAAAATACTAACAAATTTTTAGTTTCTTTCCATCAATATTTCAGTCATATCTACAATATTACAGTATATTCAATTGTTTCGCTACTAATTTTTACTTTTATAAATATTCGGTCTCGTTCAGAAATTCGCTTCAAAGGCTTTCGTACATTGGACTTGCCCTTATTTTGTTTAATATGTGTTAAATTTTAAATTGTCTGTATTGTCGAAATATCGGGATATTTGGCGTCCTGTGTAAGACTTACGTGAGACGAATGATGATATACCTAAAAATTGAAGAGTCCGGAAACATCGGGATATCTGGCAACACAGACCAATAAACATGTCATTAGATACATTGTATCATATATGGACGGTATCATTTGCACTACAAGCTATTATAAAAATTAAAAAGATTTATATAAAATGAATTTCATCTCTTTTTAATAGTAAAAGGTTTTATTATGTACGGATCAATTACGAAAACCGAAAACACAGCAAAAAATTAGTTTGGCGACAGTGAGCGCAACTGAAGGAAGAAACGGCCAGAAGAACAAAAAGAAATGACAATGACACCGCGGGAATTTAGAAATGCAAAAATATTCTCATAAATTAAAAAAGAAAAATGAAATTAAAGGGATATTTCTGCATTGTGGTATAACAGGGTAATCGTTGGGTTTTTCCAATTTACTAATGGTCAACAGGTGTTTGAAATTCGACCGTAATTCATTAAATTTTGAAGTAAAACTTCTTTACGCACGCTTGACTTGGGGAGTAAGCTGGTGAATGCGTGACGAGAGCGTTACGAAAAGTGTGATCGGGCGAGGCGAACGGAAGTTGAGAGGGAGATATAAGTTAGTGAAGACAGAAAGAGAGAGAGTTACGTTATGTATATTACTGTAGGGACAAGAGAGAGAGGCGCGAGCACACATTTTCTTTCTCTCTTTCTCTCATAGCCAGTTATGTTTCGTATAACTAAGACACAGTGCAAGCCTATTGTCTGTATCACACTGTACAAGCAAGAGAGAGCAGTGCGCGCGCACATTTTCTTTCTCTCGTCCTCCTCTCCTTTTAAATCTGAACGTTATTGAAATTATTTTGTCAAAGGGTATACCTCTATATTCAGTGCATATATATATATATATATATATATATATATATATATATATATATATATATATTTTTTTTTTTTTTTTTTTATTTTTTTTTTCTTTTTTTTTTTTTTAATTTTGTTTCATTACGTCAGCTGAGAGCGTGTACAAACAAATACGTCATTGGTGTATTAGTGTTATGTCATTAGTGTATTATGTAGTCGCTTTTTTGCCTTCAGATACACTCCACAGACTATTGAAAAAGAACATTTGAAATCACATAAAATTCACAGCTCGAAACTCATTCGGTCAATCAGACATTTTAATATTCTTTGGCGACAATCTCTATTCTATCCGACTGTTTGACCACAGACTATTATATGTATTTTGTTTTGATATTGATAGTATAAATATAAACAAATATAATTTAATGCGTTTTTATCACATATTATAATTGAATATATTTGGCGTTAATTTTGTAGAAATTCATTATTCACAATTAAATAAAACTACATGATGTAGTATTATTTCTACTTTCTTTAATTTCTTTACCACGACCTAGGTTTCGTTGTATTACAACATCTTCAGGTGGGCTATTAGTAAAGATTAACTCTTAGGAACATCCAACAGCATTTATATGTTTCAAGTACAATAGCTGAAGCCTGGTTTGTGTGGGTTTTCCTACTGCTTATGTTAATGAGTTTATTGTAGGGGAGCGGTGTAGGTTTTATTATATTTCCGAGAGTTATACGATATACCAGTATTTTAGTGAGGGTAATAAAATCAATTGTTGTTATTATATGAGGTTGTACAATGCAAATGTTCTGGTGTATGTAATAAAATTAAATGGAAGTTATTCTCGGTAATATATTTATACAAAAGCAAGGGTATCTGGAAGTTAGAACAAGGTTATACATACCACTAATTCAACATATCTCCGGTTTTATTTATTCAAATACCACTAACATAAGCAGTGGGAAAACCCACACAAACCAGGCTTCCGCTATTGTACTTGAAACATATAAATGCTGTTGGATGTTCCTAAGAGTTAATCTTTGCTAATAGCCCACCTGAAGATGTTATAATACAACGAAACCTAGGTCGTGGTAAAGAAATTAAAGAAAGTAGAAATAATACTACATCACGTAGTTTCACATATTATTAATAAATTTTAACTTTCTGCACTTCTTCCCCATCTAAACTTTAACTACGCCAAATCCCACACCCCTCCGTGCGCCCAATATCCTTAAAAAGGGTCTAGACTTAAAAAGCTCTAGACTTATAATATAGATTCCATTTTCAATCTATATTATAAGTCTAGAGCTTTTTAAGAAATTATAAAGTCCGGCGGTGGAAAGTAGAATTATCTATACTGCTCTCACCCCCGCTGTCACTAAATATCTCCGCTCCGTTCGCCAAACAATATCGATCGTCGGGGCCTGTGATATACAGCATCTATTTATATTAGTAGACTTTTTGTAATCACTCTTTTGTTCTTCAAGTTGTTTCTTCTTTCAGTTTTATTCACTGTTGCCAAACTAATTTTTTGCTCTGTTTTCGATTTTCGTAATTGAGATAATAAAGCCTTTTAAATTAAAAAGAGGTAGTGTTAATTTTCTATGAATCTTTTTCATTATTATAATAGATGCAAACAATACCGTTCATATAATGATACAATGTATCTAATGACATATTTATTGGTCTGTGTTGCCAGATATACCGATGTTTGCGAACTCCTAAATTTTTGGGCATATCATCATTCGTCTCACGTAAGTATTACACAGGACGCCAAATATCCCGATATTTCGACAAGACTAACAATTAAATATTTATCACATATTAAACAAAATAACAGCAAGTCCAATGTACGAAAGCCTTCGTACGAAAGCGAGTTTCTAAACGCGACTGAATATTTATAAAAGTAAAAATTAGTAGCGAAACAATTGAATATACTATAATATTATTTATATGTCTGAAATATGATGGAAAGAAACTAAAAATTTATTAATATTTTTCGAAGTTCATTTTAGTTATAAAATTATGCCAATGGCTGTTGATTATGGATAATAGAGATAATGTTGATGTTTCAATATTTTATTGATCAGCGATACAAAAATAATATTGCCTAATACGGGAGGAATTTTCTACCTTTTTAAAAATAAATGTTGAATTTTTTTTTAGATTGGCCAGATATCTATAAATAATGTTCATAGAAAGAAATCGCCTGTGGCTACACTGATTGGTTTTTTAACGAAATTGGAGTTTGTGTGTTCATCGTAGCTACAATTCTCGTTTTGATATGGCACTGTCTCTATATCATAAAATGTTTTTCGAATTTACATATACAGCCTTAGCTCTCCCACCACTGAACTTCAGAAGACTACTAAAAATGTTAGGCTCATATTGCCGACCAGAGACTTAATATGAATAGGCGCTCGTCGTCTGGTAATTATAGTAAAATCCATTAAAAGTAACAACTTTTCACGGAATAATAGCGGCAACAAAGTACTGTTTCGCTCGAACGTGACGGCTCCGCTCGCAGACGGCCTCCAAGAGTCGATTAGCAACCCTCCGTAAACACTTTGAATTATGTTCCGCACTTAATTGCTTTTTCATTAAACCATTTGCAATTTGTTCCATTCAAAAGTGTTTACATTTAGGCCATTACATAAGTTTTCATTTGATAGTTTGTTAATTTTTCCGTGTTAACAGTACATAACTTTTTAATTTTTCCGTGTTAACAGTACATAACAGTACATAACATTTACTTGGAGAAATTTAGAGGGAAAATAAGTTTTCTCAATGGGAAATCGTATCTCAATGGGAAATCGAATCTATCCTTACGTGATAGATTCAGCCAATTTCGTCAATATTCTTAAATACACCTTCAATATAAATTTGATATTCCAATGTACAACTTTCGTTCGACAAGATCTACAGTTATCTGCATTTATAAACAGTTTTATTGAAATTAATTTAGAAACTATTTGAGAAACCTTATTTCAATCTATCGTATATTCCGCACTATTGTTAAAATTTCGATATTTAATGGATTTCTATTTGCTATATCGAACAGTGACAGTAAATCGTAAAGTAAATGTATCATGAACTTAAGTTAAGCGTGAAAATAAACAATATGTGATAGATTTTCAGTCTCAACAATGTATGTTACACAAAATCTCCTTAACGGGACAAGGGCGTGAAACGTGCAGTTAGAAAGCAAGAGCCAATTTCGGCGCCTAAAGCCTGGTTCACTCGTTACTCGATCGCTCTCGACGACAGCGGCGCCGCTGGCAACCCGCCAAGTGGTAGAAAATTAGGTAGATCTCGAAAAAAGATTTGATATGGTAAACCCTCGCAAATAAAAACGAGTATGCTTTCTGGAGTTGAATCGAAAGCGAAAACGTATTCGCATCGGCACAAAGCTCGACTGTCGAGGACTTTGGAGACGTTGTTATTGACGTTTCTTTTATCGAAAATCCATGCTATTTATCGAGTGAAATAGTCGACGGCAATCATCAGGGTTACCAGATGTCTCGGCACACTTATTGAAAATTGATCGGTAAAATCGTGTGGCTTCATAGAAAATCCTTTTATTTATTCTATTACAATTTATTATGTTGTTTGTTGATATACTGAAACCGTCTTTTAATATGATTTCGTCGTTTTTTTTCTGATATTGTAATATGAAAGTATCAGAAGAATACGGTTATACGGTTTTCAATGATTCACAATATTAATGAGTAGTGTAATATTTATTATTATTATTATTTAATAGCTAGCATTTTCTATACTTTTTTTATATTTACATATTTATTTAAAAAAAAAAGCTTTGTACAATATAAACTATAATTAATAAAGCAACAAAAAAAGCTCATGAGTTCAAATTAAATATAAAATTAACCACCAATGAAAACGTAACTGAAGAAACTCCATAACCGCATTCCTAAAGCAATCAATCGAGCAGAATATCAAGATTGGACGTCTCTTCCAATACCGCGTTGATCAATGTAAGTGCATGAAATTGGTGAATGCTGCAGGATGTTAGTGCGCGTTTTAGGCTGATGAAATAAACTATGATTGCGTCCTCTCACGTAACAGTCAGGAGCATAAAGCGTTACCAAATCTAAGACCGAAAAGTCGCTATTTAACAATTGAAAAAAATTTAAGATCAAAAACAATTTCCGCCGAAGATGAAGGGAATTAGATCCGACCATGCCTTTTATAAAATTAAAAGAAAACAAATAGGGTAGCCATAGTACATTTTTTATATAAAACTCTACTATTTTTTTTCAATATTTTCTGCAACACGAGTATTTAAGTTACTTCAAGAAGCGATTTGATGTTCTGCCTTCGATTCAGGGATACTAGGGAGTTGAATAAAGCTACAATAAACTGTCATGGGAATCGTGAAAATGTCGCATGACAAATCATAACAGCTTGTATGCCTGACAGGTTTCGATAATGTGATTGTGAAACGTTAGATGGTCGATAATCAGACCGAGATTCCATACGAATGATTCCCTTTCTAGCTCGTTCCAATTCGTAACTTCTATTTAACACCGAGGGTACAAGTAGGTGGAAATATGCCATTATTGCGCATTTTCTCCCATTAAAATGTAGCTTGTTGCTCAGACTTCTATAGGATATGTGCTGCAGCTGTTTTATTATGCCAATTTTATAAAACTTTTTTAATAATTTCTTACTTATATCAAAGTAGCGGTCCTAAATCGTCCACCTCTTCTTAGTCTATTTATATTTCGTTTGTTTATTCGTGCTAACTTAATTTAAAAAATACTAAACAAAAATGATTTTTCATTATTATGCTTATAATAATCAAGAACTGAAATAGAAAATGAACAGCTTTAAAGGATTCAGAAAGTTTAAAAGAAAAAAAAATCTTATTTATGATCGCGACTGCATCAATTCCGTAGGACATAATTCATCGTCATTTAGTCGGTAAATCAAATAATATATACGCATTAAAGACGCGAGAAAAAGCTAGTACTACACAGGCTGTGTTTTTTCTTATACCTTTTCTTTACACACCGATTTCCCATATGATTTTGAATGAAAAATATTTTCGATGAATATAAGAGAACCCAACCGTTTCCGATATAATCCCCTTTAAATTAAAAAAAACACCAGTAATTTATTATAAAATCACTTTAATACATGTATTACATAAAATCCTACTAACACCAAAAAAATAAAAACTTTTCAAACTCTCAAAACATCCTTTTTCAAATGAAATACCTCTAACAAAAATATCTGACGATCTGCAATTGTGGAAACCCCTTTTTTATAATTTCTCATTTGTCACATTATTAAAAAAAAAAAGAATTTTAAAATACATTATAAATTTTTCCTATTCGTTATTATGCAGAATAATAGACCGAATCACCTGTGAAAGTAAGTCGTAAGGAATAACCAACCTTTTGTGTTACGGAGTATTACAAAACTTAATGGAAAATTAGCAGAGCAGTTAGGATAAAGTGGGTAAAAGAGGCAATACCTATATATCCAAACTCGACACAAATATCATCACTTCCGTTAACTAAACCGTCTGATTTTTTAAAAAATAAAGTTCCATCATAACGTCCTGTGACAGCATTAATATAATAGGCACAAATAAATATTTATAAACATCATTTGCAATCGGAGTCTACGCTGTAAAAGATAAATACTTCCCAAATTTTAATTTCAGGGATTTGGACTAGACGTTAAAGACACGGCTAATTTTTTTACCTACAAATATTGGTTTACCGGCATAATTTTTTTTTAAATGAAACTGCTTTAGAATCGTTGTGATTTGAAACTCGATGAAACGAAAGTGCGACACGCCAAACAAACAAGTGAAGCTTCTTTAGAATCGTTGGGATTTGAAACTCGATGAAACAAAAGTGCGTCACGATAAAGAAACAAGTGAAGCTTGTTTAGAATCGTTGTGATTTGAAACTCGATGAAACGAAAGTGCGTCACGACAAAGAAACAATTGAAGCTTCTTTAGAATCGTAGTGCTTTGAATTTTGGGTCTCCTCTTTGTGCCACGCTTCGTAGTATTTCCCTTTCCTCTACTAAGCAATGTACATGTGTGTACCCGTATATTGCCGAGCTAAGGCGAGAGAGCAAGCATCGGTGTGTATCTATATTGCACACTGTCTAATATTTGGTCTGGTCTGAGCGTTCTACGTGTGTATGTTAGTATGTGTATGCGCTTAAGTATTGCAAAGCTTTAATAAAAAACCTAGCGTGGTGTTTATTTATGTGTATTTTTATTTGTGTGAATAAGTAAATACTTGAATACTGAAGTTTCACTTCTACCCTGTGTGATTGTTAACACACACAATTTAATTTTTTTTCTTCATATTGAACATAAAATGAAACTAACGTATTAATTTTATTATTTGAACTTTTAATAGAGAGAAATAGATTAATTTTCAATAAAAATATTTTTGATTTCCAATAATTTCATTTAAACCTTTCAATATCGTATTTCATTGTTTCTTTCTGTGAAATAGTATTCGTATCGCCAAGCATTAAAATCTCTTTAAGCAATTTTTTCATAAGATTCATAAATAACTACGTCGTGTCTTATCGCTTTGATGTTGCTGCGTGGCGTATTACGTTTAGCTCTTTAGTTAACGAGACATGGAGAGCGTACGAAAATAAATTATTTATTATAATCGTCTTATTTTAGTGTTCAGGAATCTATAGCAGCAAGTTTCCTATACCAATTTAATAACAACCTATATATATCGTCCCGATATTCCTGAAAAACAATTTATGTGGCAACCCTATCGTGTCAATATTTCTCTAAGAGATTATAATTCCGCGACAGGATATGAAGAGGGTCGTGAGAATGAAACCGTATGAGAAATGGGATAGCACTAATGCGAGTAGACACTAGTCCGTTTTGTGTCTCGCACGTAATTTGCAATACCAGTTTGTGGGATTACTTCCGTTAGTTCGTAAATATGATACCTATATACCAATCGGAAACAGGGTGTGAGGAGTGAGAGTAATTTGTAAAAAAAATTTCTACTTTATGTGTAATTAAAAATATTATAAGTTATTATTATGATATTCCCGTAGGCATGGTTTGAGCGAGATGTGTATCGTCCGTCCGTTCCTCTCCTGTCGCTTCACTTGCGTGTGCACAATCCCGTGAGTGTAAACCTATTGTCAGATCTATTGTGCTGTCAGTTTCACAAAACGGTTTTTACTTATTCATATCTGCTGTACGTAATAGTGAAGCATATAATCATGTAGTGTGATACTTTGCATTGATTTCATATTTCGAAAAAAATATGTTTTATTTTCGTTCGTAGTCGGGTATATTTATATATTTTTGTATTCTACTGGCCAATCTCTTTCATCTGAAAGCATATCAAGGGAATTTCGAATAAAAAAATATACCGCCATTTTGGAACATTCGCCATATTTAATTTATGCTGACATTACATGCCTACGTTCTTTTCCGGGCGTCTATTTATTTCTCCTAAATTTAATTAAAATGGATTTTGATAGTTTGATGTTAATGCAGAACTAATAAAGAAACAAACAACTGGCTTTTGTATCTATAATTTTAGTAAGGATAAAATGAAATGTTTTTTTATATAAATTGTGATAATTTTTTTGGCTTGTTGTTTAATATTTCTAGATAGTTTCAATGTTTCTAAATGGTTCCATATTAATGTTTTTTAAAAATAAAATAAATCACCTGCCTTTATCGAAGTTTTATTATATCCAATTATTTATAATTATTAATTGAGTTGGAAGATCGCAAAATTATATTAAAGGATTTATACGACGAACTCCGTTTCGCCACCAGATGGCTTCGTTTTTTGTAACAGTTCGTTTGGGGATTAAAAGATGAAGAACAATTTTTTTAATTTTTTTATATTTGAACAGGAAAAATTTTATTTCATTTCACAACAGTAATGTATTTAATTGGATTACAAAAATGGAGTGTAATTTAGTTGAACTTCTCTAAGTAAAAAATGAAAGTGAATCCAAAGTAAATACTGAATCGAAGCGTTATACGTGTCCGCAAATTATCCGTTTCATTGAAGTGCTCTTTGGTAAATCACATTTTTTGTTTTTTGGTGTGACGTTAACACAAACAAAGCGAATGGTTTCCCCACTCGTGAACACGCAACGTATAGCTGCCCATGTGAAAAACAATGATTTTCTAAATTTATCCCGCAAACACTCAGCGATTGGCCTTGCGACTTGTTAATTGTCATTGCGAACGCAAGGTGAACCGGAAATTGCAATCGTTTGAAGTCAAACGGAAGATCAGTTGGAATCATTGGTATTCGAGGAATACATACATTTTCCCCTGCGTAGTTTCCGTTAATAATGGTTGCCTCAATCAAATTCGGCATAAGTCTTTTCACCGCAAGTCGAGTACCGTTGCAAAGTCGCGGTGGATTCAAATTACCCAATATCATAATAACTGAACCAACTTTGAGTAGCAAGTTATGTGGTGGAAATCCTGGTAACTCCAGAGAGTTCAAAAACTCCGTTGGATAATTTACTATATCATCGGGATTTGTTATGGAATCAACGGATTTGTATGTCACCAAATAAAATAATAAAAAATATATAACACAAATCTTCAATATTACATCGATTTTGATGGTTTCCAATTGAACTGTTAGGAAACGAATAACTTTAACCTCAATTTCACAATTTCACAGTGAACACAATACCGGTTTTAAGTTAGCGTTTGAAAGAACGTGCGCATAATAAATGTCACATGAAATTAACTGAGCAGAGTACAATGAGTAGCTGTCAAACAATGTATCATGCACCGGCGCCACCTACTTAAAATACTGGCGCCATCTGCTCCACAACCATGCAAAACCATATTGGTTTGTAGTACATGCTATGTATCAGAGATGGCGCTGTATGTAAAAAATGATTTTCCCTGCTTTTCTGTTGAAATTTTTCCTGAATGTTGTTTACTATAAACCTCACGGAGCCCGAGACCTTTCCAACGAATGCAAAACCGTGGAAATCGGTTCGTGCGTTCTGGGAAATTAACTGAGCAGAGTACAATAAGTAGCTGTCAAACAATGTATCACGCACCGGCGCCACCTACTTAAAATACTGGCGCCATCTGCTCCACAACCATGCAAAACCATATTTGTTTGTAGTACATGTTATGTATCAGAGATGGCGCTGTATGTGAAAAATGATTTTCCCTATTTTCCTGCTTTTCTGTTGAATTTTTTCCTGAATTTTGTTTGCTATAAACCTCACGGAGCCCGAGACCTTTCCAACGAATGCAAAACCGTGGAAATCGGTTCGTGCGTTCTGGAGTTATAGCGTCAGGAAGGAAAACGCGACTTATTTTTATATTATAGATTTGCAAAAAACATATAATAATTATTGGATGGTAGATTATATAATCCATTGAATTGATAATTAATAAAAATTTTATCATTACCTTTCCTTGCCGATATTCTTAATAACTTGTATAAAAAATATTTTTGTCCAACTAAAGACTTCACGTTATGTGTAAATGGTCAAACATTTCTTTCCCAACATCTAGCAATGGATACTACGTCATTAAAATTTAGCTCTACATCGTAGCGCCTTGGCGAAAATAGGTTGCGATGGACGAACAGATAGATGGTTATAAAAATTTTACGCAAACCTGTTTTTTAATAATTTCATTGTCGTTTGAAGATGTTTTTCGTCTGAGAGCAATAGGATTCTGTTCGAAATCTTAAAAAAGATTTACGCTATATTAACATTAAATTCAATTTTGTCTCTTTCAACTACGTGAGCTTGGCAGACATTGTAAACTACTTTTCGATTGTAACGACACGAACTTGACCTGATTTACATGAACTAATAGAGAAGATGATGATTGGATCTGCCTGTATGAAATAATTTAAACAATTTATATTTATTGATGGAAAGATGGTTTAACGTCGATTATCATAAATTTTTTATTATATTTAATATAGTTTTTTTTAATTACTAGTACTTTCTCTAAATTGAACTCAACCAAAATTTCAATAGAATTAACTATTTATAATTACTTTATTTTAGTGTCGTAAAAATAAAGGTTAATTAAAACCAGTAATAAAATACTATATTTTTTGGAATTTTATTTTAGAATTTTTAGTTATTAATAGTATTAATCATCAAATTATACTTAACTGTTCATTATTTTCTGACTTAGAGAATTGCATAATTATTAAAAGCCACAGGTGAAAACTATTCCTCTTTGTCAAAAGGTGATTATTAACAACACACATAAATTAAGTGATAGTAGTAGCCGCCAGCGGTTAGCTGTTAGCCGTTGAGTAGTTTCGTTCCCCATATACGAAGTCCAATAACAAATTTTGCAAAGTAACAACTACCAGTATCAGATATCTCAAATCACGGTTGATATACTATCATCCGATAAGGAGTTACATTGTTCATCTCCAAAACTCATTATCAGATCCTGACCTGGTCGATGGTGTAGTTATTTTGCAAAGTAGCAATTACCAGTAGTAAATATATTTAATTAGGGTTGATTTACTAAGATCCGTAAGGAGTTCTCTTGTTCATTTCGAGAACTCATCATCAGACCCTGACTTGGTGAGCGATGTAGTTATTTTGCAAAGTAATAACATGTAGCAAATATCTTGAATCATAGTTAATTTACTACAATTCGTTAAGGAGTTCCATTGTTTCCGAACTTCATCATCAGATTGTCACCATATTTATATGGGACCACCCCTATTTATTTATTTATTTAACTTATCACCTATGGGGAAAAACAGATACAAGTCATAGTGAGATGCAATAAGTGAGTTTTTCAAGTATTAGGTTAACTCGTATCCTAATATTCCCACATCAAAATAATATTCTACGCACATATATCCTCAATCTTATATAAATATTTGTATGATACTAATATATAATTTTCAGAAATGTTATAATACACTAAATTAAACTAAATAAAGCATGTAACATTGATAAACAAACAATAAATATTTAAAATTATTGAAATCAGACTTACATTCAAAATTCACTATAATAATTATAAGTAATAGAATTAAAAGTAATAATTATTTTATTTATAGTAATATGGATTTCAGAAAGAAAAAAAAAGAAAGGACGAATGGTATAGTTCTGTCCTATAATTTCTGTTAAAAAAAAGTACCATCAAAATCGGTCCACTCGATAATGAATTATATATAAATAAAGAAAATAACGACGAATTGAGAACCTCCTTCTTTTTTTAAGTCAGTTAAAAATAAGGGAGTTATGAGTTTATAAAGTTAATGGTAACAGAGTGAAGAAATGTTTCTGTCTCATTCGCTCTCACAGAAAATGCAATTAGCAATATTAAAAACGATATTACTTATAATTAATCATTACCTACATTGTATAAAGTTTAAACCTTTACGACTAGGTAAATATTTTTTTAATATTTTAAAAGAAAAAAGTCTGTTGTCCTTCTGGTCTATACTAACGGAAAATTATGTGCTGTTATACGGAATGTTGGTTATTGGTATAATAAGAATATATTTTCCGGGTTTCTTACGAAAATATAAAATAAAAATAATTTATAAAATTTTTAAATTTTTTTTTGCGGAGAAATAATTAAGTTTTCATTAACAAAATATTTTATGCTTTCAACTTTTTCTCAAAGTTGTTTTTAAACATTTAGTTCCAATGAAATGAACTTGCAAAAAAAACTTGCGAAAAACACTGGACTACCAATATAATAAATTTTTCTATCTACAAAATTATATTCATTTTCTCACTATTCAAGGCGGAATAAAGTGTTAGACGCGACTTATATAGTTTTGACGACGTTTCGCGGCGCTCGGTGTGCGTATACTACAGGACCCTTAACCCCTGCGGTAACGTTGAAGAAATTTATCTCGAGAACTAAATGAGATAAAAAATATTGATTATAATCATTTTATTTTGTGCACAGAAATCCATAGAAGCCGATTGGCTGTACCAATTTGACAACAATTTAATAACCTGTTTATATATGTTATATACATATATGTACAGGTTTTTTATATATATCCAATTTATTTCAATAGTCGTAATCTCAACTCTTTATGATTATTTTAATTTTTCACGTTACGTAAAAGACGTTCACTAATTTTAAGAAGGGTAACATGAACGATGAAATTGTCACTTTTCTGCTTAATATTATATAAATTATTTGTTTTGCAGAACTTGCTTTTGACTAAGGCGCCGATGTAACGCGTTTACCAGTAAATCACTTCCAAGTTCCACTAGGTACGGAAGTAAGTATACTTTCCACAAATTCTATAACTTTAAACTTTGAAACAAAGGACATTTATTTATTTTATAAGTTTCTAACGGAGTCCATTAATAAAATAAATCTGATTTACGGCGCTATCAATTCTGCGAAAGTAATGCCGCAGGTGGGCTGTGTGACTTGGCCAACTGCGGAGCGTGTGCTCGTCCACCCGCCATAAACAAGGAAGATGTGGACTGGAGACAAGAGAAATATCACTCAGTTTTCTAGATCCCCTACTCTCTTAAGTCAATAGAATGTGAGCTATAAGTAGCGCGTACATCACAATGATGTTGTTTTAAACGTTGTAATTTTGTTATAAAAAAATGACGAAACCGTTTTTACAAAGATGAAATTAGGAATCAGTAAAAAAGCATGTATAGTATATATACCGCCTACTCTATATAACTACTGAAACCGGCGATCTTGTATGCCACGAACCAAAACGAAGGTATGCTGAGTACCTACTTCGAGGCAACATATTAGAGAGCAACATGTAACACATATATTGCAATAAACATATAGGGTACAGGAAACAGGTAAGAAACAGACTTTTAAACGTATAGTACTGTAAATATGCAGAATAGGTAGAATACGTGTAATGCGAAACGCGTGTGCAAAATTTAGAACAAGTAGGATACTCTGAAGATGTAGGGTACAATATACTAAATACGTAGAACGGTGAAAAGATAAAATACTCGTAGAACACGAGGTGCATAGAATACATAAAATACGCCTAAAATACAGTCTGTTAAATACATAGAACATTGAGTACACAGAATACGAAGAACTCGTAGAAAACGAATTATAAAGAAAACCTAAAATAGTGAACAAATAGGATACAGTGGACACATGGAATACATTCTGGTAAATACATAGAACACTGAATACGTAAAACTCGTAGAGCATGGAATATATAGTAAACGTGTAATAGTGAACAAGTATGATACATTGGACATAGAAAATAGTCTAATGATTAGGACACATCACGTGATACGTTTTATAAAAATAATCAAACATGCTATTATCCATTTCTTTAAATTGAAAGAAAACCTTCATTATTATTTTTAACTCTTCAAATATTACAGTTAATAAAATAAATTTTTAATTATAAAAGCACCGTCGGTATCTAACACTTGTCGCCAACGTGTAGGCAGAGCTAAAGTTCCGTTCTTGTAAAAATGTTTGGGCCTTTGACTGAAAAACCGGTGAAGTTCGATTTAGATGTAACTTTCGCTTTTAATTTTTCTGTCAGGTAAATTATTGGGGGAGACAGAGAGCGAGTTAGCACGGTGGGTGAAGTAGCATACTCCGTCCAAGTGAAAGTAGTTTTTCAAGGGTTACTTTTGCTACGTGAAAGCTTAGCGGTGACGGAAAGTTTAGCGGTGACTTTGCTAAATTGTTCACAATAAATCTTAGCTGTAATTGTACTGTTAGGTTGAAAGAGTTCCCAATTAAGAACGCCATCCCCACCATGTATCCAGAAGTATATTTTGTCCAATATTATATTTTGGCCTAGTTACACCTTTTTCTTCAGTTCCTAGCTACTGGCATTTACGCTAAAAATTAACATAAGCAACCCACATTATACCTCCTGTAACCAGATACTTTAGCTCAGTAGTTCCAAGCACACATTAGCTCTCCTCTGAAGTTGAAAGGGTGTTAGCTCATGTGGTAGCCAAACGGAATATTTCCACTTCTTTCACAAAGTAAGAAGTTATTTTTCCATTGCAATATAAGAGCATGAAAATAACTCTGCCGAATAACGCGAACTTAATCTGGGATCTGTTCCAATAAAGCTTTTAAATTTTTCTAAATCAATTGTAAGAGGTTACTTTGGATTAGGTTTATCGGACAGGTAAAAAGTCCCTTCTTTAAATCTTTGGAACCATTGCTTGGCTTTGTGTAGGAAGGCATACCTTTACCCATCGTTGTGTATATATTACGTGATGGTCCGCTGGTTTTTCGCTCTAAACGACATTCACGAAAAAGAGTCTTCTAAGGTCACTTCACAACACTTCCCTCTTTAATTTATTCTTGACTCGCCGATTACTCAATTGTAAACTGAACAGAAGTTGGAACGCCGCACTCTTTATAGAAATATTCCAGAAGCTTTCTATAACATTCCAGAAATCGATCAAAAAAAGTGGCGTGTTTATAAGTTACCAACCGAATATTATTTAGAAATCTGTGGAAAGACGAATACGTAGAACATATGAATACACAGAATAGGTACGTGGAATATGAAACATGTAAGAAATATTTTTATGTCGCACGTTTTTTACCTAGAATAGTGAGCAAGTAGGGTACGGGTAACACGTAAATACAGATTGACCTTTGACTGCTAAACTAATAGGATATTTGATTATATTTTTTATTACCATGACCTTTCATTACAAAGTTATAACGACTTAGAAACTGACGAACTGCGATTCGCGCGAAAACGCCCCATACAAAACACAATTGGCTTATGACGTCACTGGCCAGTTATTTAGCGTTCATTATAAGGTAGTTTATTAAATATTTTTAGTATCTCGTTAAATATTGCGTTTAAGTTATATATTGTATTTTATCATTTTCTCGTTTTTTGTGTAATAATTGAATTCATAATAACTTTTTCAATTTAATGAACAAACAATTGACACTTTTTCCTATTTAGACGTTGCGATTAATTGTTTGTTATATACATTATTTTTTTCATCGCAAGATTTCTTTAAACCTACTCTACAGTTTTAAAATATTTTTATAAAAAATATCGACATCAGTCAAATACCCTATTGTCCCAATTACAATTATGGTTTTCGAAATATTCAGTGTCGTATTTCCTATTTAAATGATTGATTTTATTAAATTTTATCCTTATTAAATGATATAACAACTATTCTGCAGTTTTCTAAGTTTTCGTTTCGAGATGTATGTATGTATGCAATTAATTTTTATATTAAAATTTCCAAAAACATTGAAAGTAAGGAAGTGTTTGCAACTGTTTGATATTGAAAACAGACTGGAGGATAAAATAATTAGGTACATAACAACACTACTTAACAGAAAAATAAAAATATTTATAGTTATTCCTTAAGAAACTGTTTACTTATCAGGGTAACGGAGATCGGTAACAGCCCATGTAGTGTTGGATCCAGGTGTCACTAGAATAAAAACGTCATATATACAGAGAAGATGAAAAAATGTGTCCCTTAAAACTTTTCTATAAATCGTCCGCATAAACCAGTGAAATAACATTCAACATGACTTGTGCTATTTTTCCTTATTTTGTCAGGAACTTGATGACAGCACGAAATTAGATTTTCTTCCCAGACGATGATTTCTTCCAGTATCAGTTACTAGATCGATTATAGCACAGAAGTTAATGACACAATTAAGCCGAAACTTGGCATATATACTCGTAATTGATCTCTCTTATTCAGATTAAGCTGGGATGGACCCGACTTACGTCCGTGTGCACCACACACAGTTAGGACTGTCAGTCGGATTTACTAACAGTTAAAAACGTATTTTGTGTGGATACTTTAGAAATAGGGTACGGTTGTGGTACATATAGGCGTTAACATTATGCACACACGCGTTCGGAAGCCGTGTTCAGACGTGTCACGTAGACATTCTTGAGTTAGAACATTCTTGTAGTGTTCTGATTATTGTTATATAAACATTCTTATCCGCGAACTGTATTAATTAATTTCTCATCACCTGCCATTGTATATGAATGCTTACAACTAAGTTGGCAGCTGTCCGCGGCGCAGTCGCGTCCCAACCCCCGTACGTATGCAACCGATGCGTCCGCGGCTGATATAAATATCCGGCGAGCCAGTTTTCGTCGGACGTCCGAGCGCTCAGGTTCACGTCCGCGACTTATTGCTGACAGTTTGCACGTTTAGGTGTAATAGGTACTGGCTGAATGTGGCATCAGTCACTTTCGTCGGTGGCGACTGTAAGTCGCGTCCGATAATTTGTTACTATTACTTACGGGCTATAAATTAACATTGTTTTATATACAATGTTAATTTATAGCCCGTTACGCTTATACAATAGTTACTTGGAAATATTTATTTATTAAACGCTGCAAGCATTTTTATATTTCGGAGAAATACATGTACCTAATACGCGTAGCCACGTTTCGTTGAATCGAATACAGGAAGCCATTCGTAGGAAAGAAAAAACTCCCCGTTGGTTAGAGAGCGTACCAAGCTGACCGATCAATGCTGATAGGTTATTAGATATCATATTAATGTTATAAAGGGGGAAGTTTTTCTGTTTCTTTTTATATTTTTATGAAAAAATTAATTATTGACATGTCATTTTGATCAACATATTTATTATAGTACTCTGATTAGTATAAAGTATCTGATTACTCTGATTAGTATACAGCTGAAACGAAGGACGTGTCTATTATATAAATGTAAGGTTCTGGGCATGAAAGTGTATATTTTTGAAGTGTGTTACTTTAAAAAATAATTTTTTTGTTATTTCTGATTTATTTTAAGGAACTGTTAAGAATTTTCGTACAGTTCATTAACATTTCCTTTTCAATTTGATGCACAGAATCATATGTACTTGTAACACCCTAAATATATATTTTTTTAGGTTCTGTCAGTAAAATTTGCAGGTTGTGTGAGATTTCATTGACTCAAATTTTTAAATAATAATATGTAAATGGTTTTACCTATATTAAAATATGGATGTATACGGTATAAAAATATCCAAACAAATTTAAATAGTGTATGTTTTAAACAACAGTTTTATTAGCTCTTCGCGTGGGAAAAATCGTGCTATGTCTAGAATAGCCATTTCTCCTCTTTTGCACGGATATCTTCTTCTTTTTAGAAGAGTTTTAAAGAAGACAATTTTCTATTATTAACATATCAATTTAATTAAAATGCTAACAACAGAAATAAACCGGAGCAATAAACTGTGTCTTAAATTGTTAAAACCAGATGTACTTTTATTGCTTGCTAGGAATTTTAAGAAATTAAATATAAGTATCATAACCAAAATGTACAACTTTCTATCGAATTATAAATTAGTTATATCCTTATAGTAATATGCATCCAAGCAAAATTTATTTTTAATATTGATTTAATTTTTGACGTTGGTAGCCAACGTCTTACTTGTGGACTTAGATTGGAATTAAATTTCTTTTTTCTTGTTTACTTAATGAAATAATCATTACTAGCGTGACCCGTGCGAAGTCTTCGCATTATTTATTCTATTTTCTTAAAATTGACATATAGAGGCGCAAGTATCAAAAGCATTGAGCTAAAGCGCCACTTTATTTATACGTGAGTGGATTTGAAATTAAACAAAAATTTTACCGACCGTCAATCATATTGACGTTGAGCCGTTAGATGGCAGCATTGCTGTTTTGTGTATATAATTTTAATAATTAATTGATTTGCAAAAACAATAGCAATAATACATTTTTTAGTTGTGGATGCCGGTAGGCAAGCAATTATCTATAAAATGATTTATAATTTATGTGGATTAGTTGTGAGGTTTTTTCTAAAAAGGGAGTGTAACATCTTAACCTTAGCGTATTAATATATATGATGATGATGATGATGATGATAATGGTTTGACATATAGCCATGGGTAATATTTTTTATCTATGGTCAGTAAGGCAAATAAGACTCGATTAAGGCAAAATTGTTTTGATTAGTTTTATATTTCATTTTAATAAAATATGAGCTTTTACTTTAATAGTTCAAGTATCCGGGGTTATGAACGTAACGACCGGGGGTTTTTAGCTCATCCCTTCTACTTTTTTTTAAAATTTAGTACCCTTACCCTATATGACGTATTTCTATGTCTTCAACTAGACTATTTCCTATTTTTTTTAATTTCGACAATGTTTTATCATTTATTTTATTTAGTTCTTTATTTTTATCTACCTCTGCTAAACAATGTAATCACATAACAATTACTACCGCCAGTTCCCTAAATGCAAGCATTTAGTATCTTGAAAATGTACATTCTTTTTTTAGTACTAGCTATAAATTTTTGGTATGTTTTATATGTATAATGAATACTACATTTAAAATTAAGATTAGAATATATGAATGACTACTTTTTATTCAGAAATCGTGTACTCTTACTGCTCACTTATCTTAATGAGTTGTAGATAAAGATATCGCAATCATTACATCTGACTTTCAATTCCAAAAATTATCAAGATAGGAATGTTAAGAGTGTGCGTTACAATTGGCCTCGAGGAAATTTACGAAAAATGGTTTGGGGACACATAATAGGTACACTGTAGGTTTGCCTGATTGCTGTTTGTGTGTTTGTTTTCAAATTCATCACGTAAAAATTACAGATTTAATTTGCATGAAGTTTTTTGAAAAGAAATCGATAATTATTATTATTTTTTAATATTAATTTTTGTAATATTTAGTTTTTATTTCATCCGAACTTATTCCCTTAATCAGAAGACATGCGAAATAAATATTTTCAAAAATGCATTTACATTGCATAGACAACGATATATAGTGTCTATCTACTCAGGACACACCCGGACATACATTGCGCAATAGGCATGCCCAGAAATAAAGTATGGAGTGATACAGGAAGGGTAGGTGCTTAAGTAAACAATATGAATGCCGGTAGATGGATGAAGGCAGATGTTATTGATCGTCTTCAGCACATAAAATTTGTCAATGTGTGTATTTGTTATACGCTTAGTTCTTTCCTCAATTTGTTTAAAATATGAATCTGTTGTCAATATTTGTAATTTAATTGTTACGTACTTTATAATCGATACCTAAAATACAATTTTAGAACGGGCATATTAGCATATTGAAGATATTTAATAAGTAAAAATATTTAGGGGAACATGACAAAAGGTCATAGAGTACAAAAATATCCAAAATATTTTTGTCTATAAGGTCTTCCCACAAGAATTAACCAGCTCTCAGTGAAGTTTTTACTAGGGATGCTCGTGGATCTGGTGTAACATTAAGGGCTGTTTTATTGAAATTGATCAATTAAAATGAAATATGGCAATTTGATATTTCAATACAAAGTGTATTTATTTAAAAAAAGTTTAGTTTTATAATTATTATAGCAGATGGTGTTAAGTGTATTAATATTACAGTTAACAAGTAATGGTCTACACGCAGCCGATGCTAGTATGAAATAATATTACAATCGATATACTCTACTTAAAATATAGTGTTTTTTTAATATTTTATTCTTATGAAAATGTTTACATTGCGTTGATAAAAAATAAAGTGCAAAACTATATTTTAAAGTTTGATTGGCAATTCTTGGTTAGAGGCTGAGGTAGGAATATAAATATTACCTTTTCACCAATTAGTAAAACAATAATTCTTTCTAATCTATAAACGATATTAGAAAATAAATTACACCGCTATATGTAAATTATTTATTGCATGAGCACATTTTAATTGATGATTAAAATTCGTTTAAAATTAACGTCAAGTAAACTTGCACGCATAAGGGTCGGATATACTTATCCATTTCTAATATTCTATGCAGAACAAAAAAACAATAATTCTTTCTAATCTATAAACGATATTAGAAAATAAATTACACCGCTACATGTAAATTCTTTATTGCATGAGCACATTTTAATTAATGATTAAAATTCGTTTAAAATCAACGTCAAATAAACTTACACGCACAAGGGTCGAATATACTTATCCATTTCTAATTTCTATGCAGAACAAAAAACAATAATTCTTTCTAATTGGTATAATGATATTAGAAAATAAATTACACCGCTACATGTAAATTTTTATTGGATGAGCACATTTTAATTAATGATTAAAATTCGGTTAAAATCAACGTCAAATAAACTTACACGCACAAGGGTCGAATATCCTTATACTTTTCTAATATTCTATGCAGAACAAAAAAAAATAATTCTATTTAATTAATATAATGATATTAGAAAACAAAATACACCGCTACATGTAAATTCTTTAAAAATTCGTTTAAAATCAACATCAAATAAACTTACACGCACAAGGGTCGGATGCACTTATCCTTTTCTAATATTCTATGCAGAACATAAAAAAAACAATAATTTTTATTTCAACAACTGATGACAAGATTTTGGAGTTATCTATGATGGAGTAGCTAGCTTGGTGTTGTCAAATGGTTTTAGAAGTCAGAAATACAGAACAGTATTTGTCCTGGTTACACACAAGAAATATGGCTAAAAATACGGGATATTCTTAGAAATTCTGCGTCTGGCGAGCTAGATATAACCCTCAATAATTCTTAAACTTGTTGCATTAATATTTTTGTGCCTACAGATTTCTTCCGCAGTAACAGCTTTTATGCTTATTTTATTTTAATTTTAACATATTATTTTATACTTATTTGTAACAGATAATTGAACAGATGATTTTATTTTATTCGGAATTTACTTGAAATGTCGGAATAATACTGCCTTTTATCACGTTTGCGTTTCAAATTCTCGCGTTTTAACGATATATTTTCTACAGAGTTTAGTTTTTTTATCGTACATTTGCGATAAAAAACGAACATGCGCGGTTCGTTTTTGATACACGAATGAACGTTTTTGATAAACGAGTGATAAACATACACATTAATTCGTGGGTCTTTCAGCAGTAATTGAGGCGTTGGTTTTCAAAATCAGCTCAATCTATTTTCAATGAAAAACTTTTTTAATTTATGAATATGTTATACCAGGGTTGTATTGCTTTGTATCGCACTGAGGTCGAATCCAGCTCGATCCTACCTAAGGTGGTTGTGCAAAATTAGCTAAAACAAACAAATACCCGAGTTTCTACCATTGAGCACTGTAATTACAGCCAGTTTTTCATTTGGAAAAATTACAATAACTATGAGAAATTTTTTCGAATGTTTGCTCCTGTACTTGATTGAAGTGTTTTCCCAATCAAACTCCTCAATTAATCTTTATGATCCAATATTGTGAACATGTAAACAATTGAAAGAAATACAGAAATATAGAAAATAAATGCGTACAGTGACATTAAATGGTCATTTCATTTAATAAAACTAGTTAAATAAATATAACCTATTTACAGCGTCTCCAAATTTTAACATTTCCTCTTCAATAATTGCGTTTTTTGCAATTCATTTTGAAATTTTGATTTAGAAGATCGGAAAAATATTTTCTTTTTACATTAATGGGGGGACACAAAAAGAAGATAAATATCAACATTTAAAACAAGAAAAAAGTCGTTATCGCCTCAAACGGTCGTTGCTCATATTAAAAGGGGTTAACTTGAAAATGTAAAATGAAATCAACGGCTGTCAATTATTTTAACACCGCCATATAACTCCAGTTGTTTAAATATAATTCCTGCACATATTCAGCCTGAATACATACTATATATGTAATATTACATAACATAAAAATATTGTATTTAGGCTTTTAATTGTATGTGCTTTTCAGTTGTACAGAAACGGCCGACACCTTCCACTTCCGTTATCAGACCCGTCAAGTTATATGTTACCAAAGAGATCTTTACGACGAGTTAAACGGGTCCAAACGTGATAAGTATACGGTCATCATTGAGAAGTTTCTCTCAGCGTCTCCCTCTAACATTATCAGATCCACCTAATTACAATATTTAATTAATAAACTCATTGAAAAATGTCGAACGAACCCATACTCGACGTATTTATTATTAACCATTTTAACGTTCATATGGTCACCTATCCATAATTCTATTTCCATCATAACATCATTTACATAGTATTGTCATCAGAATTAGTAAGTTTGCGAAGTTTTAAATCAATTTTGGAGAATTTCCATTTATTTATTTATTTATCATTTTTTATGTATAGTACCTATGGCGGACTTATTGCTACATGAGCAATCTCTTCCAGTCAACCATAAAAATTGGTATTGAAATTTAGGTGGTATACTGTAAGAGATTTCACAATGAAAATTCTTTATAGTACATTAGACAATTTTTTTTTTAAATACAAAATAATAAGTAAAACAAACTATTGACATGCTCTGAGATGGGAAAGACAGGAAAGGACAAAGGTACAAAGGAACTGGTTTCAGGAAAGGCAGAATATTTTCACTCGATCTTTGAAAATATTTAGGGACGTGATTTTCCTGATGTCAGGATCCAGGTGATTCAAATTTTTTGCTGCTTGGACAGTAAGGATTTTTTGTAATTTAGCGGACAGTTCTCTCTGAAAGTATTAACTACTTTGCTTTGAATTCCTAATTAGCTCACAACGATTATTGCAGTTGCTATCAACTCTGCTGACAAAATTTCATTTGACTTGTCTAAATTTATGTTTCCACAATTTATAAATTAAACAGGCTAAATACTAACCCCCTATTAAGATAATGTGCCAACACTTGAAACTACGAACGTTATACAAAGTACCGACTCATTTAAGCAAAGTAAACGTAATCAGGAATTGAAGGTCGGAAAGTTTGGCAAGAATTAGACGGATTGTAAGGTGCCCGCTTTGCGTGCGCTGGTTTATGTTTCAGGGCTGAAATAAGCAAATATCTCGGCAACAATAATTGTTTCGATGTTGAGTCGGATGTTTAAACAAACTTTCTCGTTGAGTTGGGAACTCCCGAAGTGGAAGGGGTGAGATAGCAAATTATTTAAAGGCAATGATAATTTTAAAATTAAACATATTTATGTGAGAATTAAGTTTTTTGGATATTTAGGTACGTAACGAGATACTCAGAGCTAACAACATTTACATGACTAAAGTTAATAAGTTTTAATTCATTACAAGGAAATATTTTCTTTTGATTTTGAAATAAAATTTACAATTATGGATTAGAATTTAGTAATTCTAGATCGATTGCAGTTTTGTTAGTTTTCGCAAAAATATTTTAAACCTTACCGCGTGTCATATTTTTTTACAAGCTTATTTCAACTTACGAGCTGCCAGGGTGCTGTTAATCTTAAGGGCTCAATAATCACTAACTTTACTAATGTCACTACTAACAAATTGGACCAGTAAAGTATTTTGGTCATACAGGAAAAGGACAACAAGGTAACTAACTTAACAGCTCCTTCAGGTCATCAGTAAGTTGAGCTGCAGAGGACTAAGAAATCCACTTTCTGTATCAGCAAGGTCAATAAATGCAATTGTTCATACAAATGGAAAATGTTTGTTAGTCGTGAGAAATGATAAAGAGTAGATATTTAGTTTCCTTTAATGAGCAACGATTGTTTTGTTAAACATTTTTTTGTTTTGTAATTCATTTAATTCGACAATATATTCTGTCAAATTTCAATATTACTTAAACGTTGAGAATTATTTTTTTTCGTGGCGTTTCTGCTATTTACACGCGTACGACCACAACAATTATTATTATTTCAGCATTTCATTAACGCACTGCTCCGTACGAAACTATAAACTACTTAACGTATGACAAAGATTTAAATTCCCGTTCGAATAGTTATACAACTCTTTTCTATGGTTAGATGCAATCTTTCAAATTTCTCAAAGAGAGTTCAAATTTCAAAAAGATCTCTACTAAATTTTCGTAAGCGAAAAATTGACAAATTTAGTTTCTTTTGTCGCAAAAGACGTTGATTAAAACTTAGCAATATACCAAAAACGTAGAAGAAATTTAGTACAAAAATACAATAGAAATTAAACAGTATTCTATTGCGACTGGCGTTGCGCAGTGGTGATACTACAAAATTCTCATTTTGAATTCAAACATGTAATATAGCGGCGTGTAACGAAAATTTTATTTTATATAAAATTATAACATAAACTGAATCGTTGTTCATTAAAATTCTCAATAAGCTGTTAATATTCGCGTTAAGCCGTTAAAGTAAATACAGTTTATTGTGATAGCTGTGCGAACTAAACTCCTTATCAAACTATGAAAACCATGATAATATATATTTACTTGAAAATGTCGTCACTTTAAAAATATTAAAGGTTTGTCTGAACCTATTGTGAGCAAAATTTAATACCTGAACGTACTATGGTACCTGTGAACTTTATTCACTATGATCGAAACCTTTATTCATAATAGAACAGTGTTTAATCATTGAATAAATCCTGTGTCTTGATAATTGCACAGTAGTGAGAAATTAGGAATTTGAGTGGTGGAAAATATTTTTGCAGTTACCTTTGCCTGCTGAAACGATAATGATCTATACAACTGCCTATAACGGTATTTTGAAAATATACAAAAAATACTATGGATTAAAGAATACTTACGAAAAATTAGGATTCACGAGCTACACCAACCTAAAACTTGAATTATCACGGAATGATTGTGATATTTTATTTGGGACTGGGATGAGGTGGATGAACCGAACAAAGAATAAAATGGAACAGTTTCTTGTTTCACTCCTTTTGGTTTAAAATGCAGAACACAGTTCCTTCAAATTGGTAACAAAATTGTTTAAAATTTTTTAATCGTATTCCTTTCCTTTTTTTCATGTTTTTTTTAAGATGTCAAAAAAGAACACATTGTAAATATTATATAATGGGTTTTCTGTTTATTTCCTATATACGTATATATATATATATATATATATATATATATATACATATATATATATATATATACACACATGCTTACACAAAATACCCAACACAAAATAAGATTTTTTGTTTAAGATCTGTTGAATAAAGTAGTTTCACTATTTATTTTCTACTAAATAACAATTACTTGGGAAATATTAACTTGAAAAGAAAGAAGGAAGTAACTATAAGTAAAAAAAATACTTTTTTTACTGTAGTATTTCCGTTCTTTCTTATTACGCCAAATTTACTTTTTGCGCCTACGATAATTTGGCGGAAAAAGGTCGATGTATTTACTCGACTGACCTTGCGATGGACATGACTAGAATGTTATTCAAATTAACAAGTCGGGTTAGAAAACAGCGGACAACATATTTTTTTAAATTATTCATGAGGAAGCAAAAGGCGAATTCACTTGTCACTAACTTCTTAAAAAATAAATGCGTATAATAACTGTTTTGCAATTTTAATTAATACAAATTCGTGAAGGACACTTCTTGGTAGGTGACTTGAGATAATTTAACCATTCAATTTTTTTTTCTACAAAATACTTTTTTACAAAAAAAAATCGAAGAGACTTCAAGTAACCAACGAACAAGAAACATATTGAAAACTAAAAAATGACGAAAATACGTCTAATTAGTTGAATTTTTTGCGGTAAAATATCGTTTCCGAATATAAACAATTGTAAGATACTGCCAAGTTGACGCTTCTCTTTCCCCTCACGTACATGCACATACACATATTCATTTCACTCGGCACCGACTCTAAAAATCTCTAGCAGTAGCAGTATTTTGCAAATTTATTTATGTTCGGAAGCGATATTGACCCGCAAAAGTTCCAACTAACTACTTGCATTTATACTTTTCAGTGTACTTCTTATCCGTTAGTCTTTTGAAGTCAGTTTTTGTCAACTTATGACGAATACGATAATATTTATTAAAATTGGAACGGACCGAATATTCGTAAATCCCTACTACATACGTACACACATATTTACATACATGGGGACATACATATCGCATTCCCTCTTTTGGCTTCACCGTAGTCAGTGCTTCATGCCCGTACATATCCTGTGCACACTATCTACTTGCCTATTAATATCCTAATTAGTTCATGCCTTCTTATATATCTTGACATGCCTACTAATGTTCTAATTGTTTACGTCTTTGTTCATACCTATTTATACTTACCTACCTAACTACCTATTAACGTTATAATTAATACATGCATGTTTATACCTATATTTACTTACTTATGGACCTACCTACTAATGTATTTGCCGCTTTATGCCTTTGTATATAGCTGTATATACTTGCCCACATATTTATTTTCTTGCTTACGTCAAGAAGACTCAAACAAGTCCAAACTCGATGCACTTCATTTTGTCATGAACGGCAAGTTATATTCTTTGAAAATATTGTTTTAATATTTTGTAAATCGACCGGAAATGGACGACGTTACGATAGTCTTACATGCCAGAGAAGCAATACAGAGCTACTCCTCAGCGTGGTTTCCAATTATAATGAAAATGTCAACAATCTAAACAAATGCTCAATATATCGTCATTTCCGAAAATAACCTGAATACGATATAGTTATTATAATACTTGTACAGCATCCTACAATCCAGACAATGAATACTAAATCTTATCACAAGGTTGTTGCGAGGTGCTTTAAACGTAAAAAAATGAAGTGTTCAAACGAGTTTCAAGCATAATAGGATCAGTAATTAAATTCTAAATTTTCGAACGAAATAAGTTACTACTTATGAACTATGTAGGAACTGGGGTCCTTAATATTGTCGATACCATCTAACCGACCTCCAAATATTGTTTATAAGATTCAACCATGCTAGCGTTTTAATCACGGCGCTGTAAGTCTGGATATACTGTTCTTTATAGCATATATCACTATTCTAATAAACGTTGTGTGGCAAATAGGAAAAATCCAATTTCCTTTACATGGATTTGTATTCACAGTTCAAGTAGAACTGTAAATTTATGAACTATGTAGGAACTATGTAGGAACTATGTATGAACTATGTATGAACTATGTAGGAACTATGTATGAACTATGTATGAACTATGTAGGAACTATGTATGAACTATGTAGGAACCGGGGTCCTTAATATTGTCGATACCATCTAACCGACCTCCAAATATTGTTTATAAGATTCAACCATGCTAGCGTTTTAATCACGGCGCTGTAAGTCTGGATATACTGTTCTTTATAGCATATATCACTATTCTAATAAACGTTGTGTGGCAAATAGGAAAAATTCAATTTCCTTTACGTGGATTTAGTATTCACAGTTCAAGTAAGGCTGTAAATTTCAGTGTTTGCTTAAGCTTAGGGATATATGTGTATGCTTATATACATAATTTACTACTGAGTTCAATGCTTTGAGAATTTCTCCACAAAAAGCTAAATTCATAATGTTGCACTTATACGAATACCATTTCTGAAAGGTAATTTTCGACGGTTGAAAACATCTCAACGAAATTAAATCACAATGCGGTTGAAATTAAAAAAGCAGGCACAAATACACCCTTCAATGGTTGCCTCCACCGCCGCACCCGCCTTCAGGGCGGGCGGCGAGCGGGATGGCGTCCTGTAATTGAAAATTATCCTTGCGGCGACCTCATTTCCCCCGCGACGCCTCAATTTTCCGCCAATGAACTCGAACGTTTCTCACTATGTACACCACGGACCTAGCTATTCCCACTCGATCGCCAATGTATTCTCTTGTGTGTTTTTACGTGCGCGAGAGGGCGCCGCGTGTGTCACGGTATTGTGTCTACGTGGCGACGCGTTGCGGTGTAGGCGGAGGGTATAAAAGGAACCTTGGATTTTATTATTGAGTAGGTCATAGTATTTTATATATACTTATTATAACTTCGATAAACGTAACTGTAGGAGTATAGCGGTTATATATAGAGGTAATTTTAACGCTTCATATAAAATAAGATATAGTAATAAGATGACGAAGAGCGAGCGTGGGTCGCTTAACTCAATAAATATTTAACTTTTAATAACTGTGACCATTGTCAAGTAATAGAGTTAATACCGTAGTAAATATAAAGATGGCTCTACGTTTTTGTACATTTTACTAGTTATACATACGTCAAAATTAAAACCAATAACTTTTATTTCACCCTCGCCTTAGGTCAGAAAATATAGGAATCATAGTTTCTGTGTATAACATCATTTTAACCATTGATTGAATATATTTGGCGTTAATTTTGTAGAAATTCATTATTCACAATGAAATGAAACTACGTGATGTAGTATTATTTCTACTTTCTTTGATTTCTTTACCACGACCTAGGTTACGTTGTATTACAACATCTTCGGGTGGGATATTAGCAAAGATCTTTGCTACATCACGTAGTTTCATTTAATTGTGAATCATTTTAACCCTTAAAAGGACTGTAATAAAGAAATTCATGTAACTAGTATATAACTTAAAGTTCTTAGAAGTAGTCATTTGAAACAAAATTGAAGTTAATTTCGGAAAACGAATTCTTAATCTATTGAGTACTTCATTCATTTGAATTTGTCACTTATGTTTACAAATTGGCGGCATTGTCAAAATTACGTGTCTAACATCAAGATGAATTTAAAACGAGAAAATTTCTTTTGTTACTTTTTAAGACTTTCGTTATGCTCTCAACCAACAATAAAGTTACGATCGACTTCGATTGACATATTATAATGAAGCCCAATTCAACTCCACTGTTTCCAACTGGTTCAACAAATTTAAGCGTGGTCATAGCAATCCGAATGATGATTTGTATGAAAGACATCTCTCAATAGAGACAACTGAAGTTGATATCAATGCTGTGCGGCTCGTAAAAAAGATTGACAAGAAAGTAACCCTTCAGTAGATTCCTGCTGTATATTGGCATTGGTACGAGTCAAGTATAGAATATTCCACATGAATATTTAGGTGTCAGATAGCTTGTGGTATATGGATATAACCGAAACTCAAAATTTAACCCCGCTATTTGACCGAAATTCAGAAAAACCGACGCTTTGACTTGAAGTTCCACCGAGGTCACTCAAATTTTGTATCATCATCATCTTGGATGACGAAAACTGCCTGCCCCATTACGAACTCGAAATTTAGAGACAATCTAGGTAGTGAGTTTTTCTTTCTGAAGAGTTGTATACAAAGGTAAAGAAAGGATAAAGTGTGGGAGAAAAGATGGTCGCCTCGTTTATTAAAGGGTTAAGTTATTACGCAACGATTATCTGAAAAAAGAAAGAACAGTTACCACAGACCGTTAGATCAGCAATTATTTGCTTGTTGTTTTAGAAAAAGTTCGAGAGCTACGCCCTCGCAGTAGAATCCACCTTCATCCGCCTCTGCTCACTCAACCAGACGAACGATCGAATATTTGATTGCATCTGATATAGAAATTGTGAGTCATCCACTATACAACTTCGCCTCAACTCGGTCTTCGCATGGTGCCACCACGCGATTTCTATTTATTCCAAAGAATAAAAGATAAACTGCAGGGAATATGATTCCCGGATACTAAAGGACCGATGACTATCTCTTTGGGAATGTCTTCCCGATGGCCTTCAAAAGCCGTGGAAAAGACATTCAAGAAAGAACGAACTTTTCTTAGGGGTTCTATTGGATGAAAAGATGTATAGATTATTACGGAGGCTATTTTGAAGAACAATGAATTACAAACTTGCTACTTAGGTTCCATTTTTGATACTTTAAAAACTTTCAGTGTCGTATTTTTTTCAGCGGTAATTAACTCAGAAATTTAAAAAACAAAATTAAAATTTCTTTTTAATTCGGCTTCGTTAAGGAAAACGATTTAATAAGAAAACTTAAGTTTTTATTTATAGACCACATGCGAGATACAAAATACTATATATACATAGGTACTCACACTAAATATACATACAATTCTGATACTAACTTACATTTACTTAAACAAAATAAAAATAAAGTAATAGATAATAAAATCAGAGTTCATATAAAAATAACCAATTGATTAAAGCAACGTAAAAACAAATACATTTCAATAGAGTCCAGAATGGGACGTACACATTAAAAACTGCATGTCGTGCGGGTATAAATATGGTTTTATTGTCGACCATGTAAGTAATATTTGTAATATTGTACTTAAATCAATTGAAATTCTAACTTTACTTATAATTATTAAATAATGTTCTACCTCTAAAAAATAGAAGCTCTACCTCCACCGTATATTAATTATAATTAAATAAAAAATTAAATTATTAACATGTACTTAATTTAAAACATATAATTGTTATAATAATGGAAATGGATGAACTTTTAAATGCAATTCAAAAAACTAACTATGGAATAATTTTTGGAAGTGTAAATATAAGTTTTGATAAAAAACATTTAACAAACAAAAAGTTCAAAAATCAAAAGTGATTTCACTTTACGAATAGTGATTTTGAGCGTTGTTATTAAAGTCTAGTGCGTGAACGCTACTGAACCCAAAGTGGCACCCAAATAATTATCACGTGTAGTCTCTCCTCTCTACTCTCTATTTCAAAAATAAAAATCTGTTTCAAAGTTTGTATTTGTCAAGAAGGTAAAACTAATATTTTGCGAGTATAAAACATTGAGTATCACGGATATCGGATACGATAAGAAGGGAACTGTCCTTGGGCCCCACCCTCTCTGATCAAATAATACTTAACCTAAGACAGCTGATATAAACATAATTATAGCTTCATCAAACTTTTAGCAGTTTTTCCAAGTAATTTTAACCTTGTTATTGGTTAGTAGTGGATTGGTTACCTGATGATGATGTTATGTTTTTTGGGTCTTCTATATTTTTTATCCATTTGTACTTGAATATTTTGAAAAAGATCGATAGAACTGGAGGAGATTAAGTGACGCATATAAATGTTCAAAACTACAGTGAGAACGCTCAGTAGAATATGGTATGACAGAAAGTTCCTCAATATCACCAAGAAGAGACTGATGAAAAGGTTTTCTCCCTCTTTCTATAAGGATCCGATTCATGAACAGTCCGCGTAGTGAACAGGAAAAAATCAATGCTTTTGAGGGGTCATGTTGGAAGAGAACATTACGTATTCATGAACTGCCAAAAGAATCAACAAATACATAATAGACCAACTACAATTTAAGACCAAACTATCAGCCGTTTGCTACCAACGAGATTTAAGTTACTTTAGCCCTATTGCTCGTAAACAGCCAGATAATCTAGATAAATGGGTTGTTGTAGGGAAAGTACACAGCAAAAGATCTAGCGGTCATTATCCTAGCCGCTGGTATTATCTGGTTAAAATCGTTATGGACATCCTATCACTGCCGTCCTAAGACAAAGCGAAAATAGGGTAGCATGTAAGCGGCCCATCTGTTCCTATGGTAAAGAGCAATTTAAGATGGGCAGGACCTTCATTAATAAAGATGCGATGAAGAAAAAGAAGATTTTCACCAAAAATCTTCGTCAACTCTTTTACGTTCGTTGTTATCAAATTCCGAACATTTTTTTATGATGCGATATTCCTTTTAAATATTATTTTATATATTTACTCCGCGCTGTATTCGTTTGCATTCGTTTCGTAGATGTAACTGTCATATCAGTTTATACCGCACACGACATGACACCATTTATACAGGCATTGAAATACGCCCGAGATACTGCATGAAGTTGGGAATTTAACACAATTAAATGAAACTACATGAAGTAGTATTATTTATACTTTTTTTAAGTTCTTTACCGCGACCACATCTTTGCTAAAAGCCCACCTGAAGATATTGTAACACAATGAAACCTAGGTCGTGGTAAAGAACTTAAAGAAAGATATATATATATATATATATATATATATAGAAAGATATATATATATATATATATATATATATATATATATATAATACTACATCACGTAATTTTATGTAATTGTAACTAATGAATTTCTCCAAAAATAACGCCAAATATATTCAATAGGGTATTTAAAATAAAAATTATGACTTGATATTATTGATTAGTAAATTTTGATGTTTTTAATTCCTATTTTCAAGAGTTTCTTGGACTTTTCCAAAGATCATTTTAATTTATCACGAGATACTGCAAAAATTAATTTCCGGGAAATTATACAGTTGCTTTGTGCAATACTTGCATCGGTATGTATTGAAACTTTAGTATATATATATATATATATATATACCTATATATATATATTTATATATATATATATATATATATATATATATATATATATATATATATATATATAACGACATAGCGCCAACGAATAGCGTCTTATTTTGTCCGACACTTATTCCCGATCACCGTATATATATTAAAATATATCTGCCTTGGGGTACTTGCAAAAGTATTGCCGAAATCACAATCTAAATATGCATTCAGTATGTTATTACATGTTATCATGTCAGCCATAATATAAATAAATTAATCAATTAAAAATTTAAAAAAAATTCTTAATAGGTTTTACAAATTTATTAAGGAAATAAATCACTTTAACACATTTTTAATGACTGAGAGATTTAGTGAAAAAATTAATTTTTTTAAGTATTTTTTTACTAAATTCTTCTGTCATCACTGCTTAACGTATTACAAAAGTCACTATGTTCTTGTCTGTCTATATGTTCAACCAACCATCACTCAACAACCATAACGCGGACTGACATGTGGTATTTTCTGATTTTGGAGACAGACTATCTGATCAGGTTTTAGTATATTTGTCATTGGGCTGCGACTTAAGAGAGTTGAATCGTAGTCGTTTTACTGCAGCAAGTTAAGGGTAAAATGGTCAAGACGTCTAGACGAGGAATGAATAAATAATATGTCTCGTGGTCTTTGCCGAAAAAAAAACTAATTTAAATTATCGACGTTTAAGTTATTATACTCAATAGCTAACAGTTGAAGGCTTCATAGCATCAATATTTCCAACTACTTCACCAGGTCGGTCATGGCATATTTTAAAATGGTTTTATTGTAGAGTTTGACTAATAAATATTATTTTAATCCTATACATATAATACTGGAGTTCTTGTACAAATAAAAGTAGTCAAGGTCGCAATTAAATGACTCAAAGACTCGCGGATTGACGTCCCGACAGCGGTCGCTAAATAAATACAAACTAATTAGCCAATTACTCCACAATAAAGCGCCGCCGAAGGCAAAACTTCTCCCATCTTCAAGTTTACTTTAAATTAATTTGGTAAGAGTTTCCTGAATGCCGCCCACGGACAAGTATAACGAAAGCCTGCCCAATAAAGGCAAAGACCTCCTGTAGAATCGACTGCGATATAATTTTATTATATACTATGATTGGGCAATAATATTTATTATTATAATTGGGCAAAATCATACTCTTCATATAATATCCATTCGACATATAATATCTGTTCAATTCTGTAAAAATAGATGGCAAAATCCAACTTATAGATCTTCTCGCTGTACTAATACGAAGAACTAAGGGAAAATCCTACCGGCAAGATATATTTAGATCGACCGCGTGACTGACTTTGGAAACGATAGAAAATTATAAATGTCTATTATTTTTCTATTTGCCTAAAGGAATATAAACTGAAAAAATAATAAAGGAATATAAACCATAAATATATAAAGGAATATAAATTGAACTATAAAGGAATATAATTTTTATAGCCTAAAGGAATATAAACTGGAAAATAAACTGTTAATTGGTATCGTTTTGTTTTGCTTTTATTTAAGTCAATATAATTTTTGCAGGGTTAAACATCATATGAGCCAGAAAATACATTTTTTTTTCTATTCAATGATTTTAATTTTATACGCAACAGAGAATAATAATAAAAAGATAACAATCGAATTAAATTTATGACAATTTTTTGTCAGTAAAAAAAGTATTAATGCCATCTATAATACTTATTTTATTAACGTCCGTATTTTAGTTGTTAAGAAATTTCATCATAAAGTACTTGTTTATAGATCAGTACAAATGTATAACGTTCATTATTACTTAAATTTTTTTTACTGAATCCTAGTGAGGCAAAATTAATACCAAGAACTTAGGAAATATCCTATAGGCAAGAAGGTGAAAATTAAGAGAAAAATCTGTCGACGTAGAATCCTGAAAGCTTACTACAGCCGCTAATTTCATGAATGCAACAGAGATGTTTGCGTACAAAGTGCTTCTGGAAATACGGTCGCTTCTTTGTATATATACGAGTAGCACAGGACTATATCTACTAAATGGTTTACGTTAGAAACTTTATAACTTCAAATATGATTCATCGTATGCGCACAAATTTAATGTAATTTTCAACAATATTATTTTCGTTAATTTGCAATAATTAAATTTAAACGTTAAATACTATTAAATATTCTGGTCTGTATTCAAAAATTATCTCTAATTACGTCACATATTGTCCAAGGTCTTTAGATCCAAATCTATGGAATCGAAAAATCGAAGTTGGAATCGCTCAACATCCCCCTATCTCTTCCCTATTTCTGATATGTCACTTGTGTTACTTTATTTAGCTTCATCTTAACTATATTTTTACCTTTCATATATACATTATACGTGAATATCATAACTCATTGTTTATTGTTTATAAGTGTTTGTTCACTGTTATCGTCTCCATAAATATTTTACTGCCTACCACTGGACTAATATTTTTACAGTCATATTTTAGTTGGCTGAAAAAGATATTCCTGTAACAATAAGTCTCCAATCAGTAAACTTTCATAAATAAAACAAATGAGGATAAATAATCTTGCTTATATTAATAAATATATCCGATATATATATATATATATATATATATATATATATATATATATATATATGTTTATATATGTACATGTATCGGTATTACGAAGTTCACATTGATTCTTAAAATCAATGCTGAACAATTCGACTGTTTTAAAAATATTCGAGTGACAATGTTTTAAGGATGGTTTCTCATCTCTTCAGAACAATTCTGCTGTTGTCAGTTGCTGAGTCAAATTTATGGCTTCTTCGATGCTATAAACTTTCTACAGAAGATTGATTTTTAACTTTGACCTTCATCATTTAAAAAACTTAAATTTGATTATAGTTATGATACGAAAAGTAAATAATATTTTTATCAACGGCGTTGCCGAAAAGATTTTGATGCAGATGCTAATGATACGGAATATAACGTACAGCTTCGTCATAAATAATTGCTATCAAACACCATGCGACCTTTATTTGTGAAAGACTGCAATATCCATATACCATAAAACGTTTATTTTTCAAAGTTAAAATAAAAATGTTTCATAATAAGAACAAAATAAAGTAACTGTTAAGATTAGCGTTTCTCTGTGTCTTGTGTGCCTCTTAATTGCTTCAAAAACATAAAAAGATACAAATAATATCGATACGCAACATAAAAGGTAGTCTCACCAATACAGAACGTAAACGTTACGGAATGTAATACAGCCTCATCGATATGCATCATATAACGCAGCCTCATCATATGAATCTGTATAATTGCTAACAACTTAACTATCACAAACTAAATACAATTTGCAAAAGACTGCAATGACAAAGATTAAAAAATAAAGTAGTCTGGAAGATGTGTGATATCTCTTAATTGCTGCTAAAGTACAAATTGATAAAGTTAATAGCGATTTGCAACATAAAATGTAGCCTCATCAATACAGAACGTAAACGTTACGGAATGTAATACAGCCTCATCGATATGCATCATATAACGCAGCCTCATCATATGAATCTGTATAATTGCTAACAACTTAACTATCACAAACTAAATACAATTTGCAAAAGACTGCAATGACAAAGATTAAAAAATAAAGTAGTCTGGAAGATGTGTGATATCTCTTAATTGCTGCTAAAATACAAATTGATAAAGTTAATAGCGATTTGCAACATAAAATGTAGCCTCATCAATACAGAACGTAAACGTTACGGAATGTAATACAGCCTCATCGATATGCATCATATAACGCAGCCTCATCATATGAATCTGTATAATTGCTAACAACTTAACTATCACAAACTAAATACAATTTGCAAAAGACTGCAATGACAAAGATTAAAAAATAAAGTAGTCTGGAAGATGTGTGATATCTCTTAATTGCTGCTAAAATACAAATTGATAAAGTTAATAGCGATTTGCAACATAAAATGTAGCCTCATCAATACAGAACGTAAACGTTACGGAATGTAATACAGCCTCATCGATATGCATCATATAACGCAGCCTCATCATATGAATCTGTATAATTGCTAACAACTTAACTATCACAAACTAAATACAATTTGCAAAAGACTGCAATGACAAAGATTAAAAAATAAAGTAGTCTGGAAGATGTGTGATATCTCTTAATTGCTGCTAAAATACAAATTGATAAAGTTAATAGCGATTTGCAACATAAAATGTAGCCTCATCAATACAGAACGTAAACGTTACGGAATGTAATACAGCCTCATCGATATGCATCATATAACGCAGCCTCATCATATGAATCTGTATAATTGCTAACAACTTAACTATCACAAACTAAATACAATTTGCAAAAGACTGCAATGACAAATATTAAAAAATAAAGTAGTCTGGAAGATGTGTGATATCTCTTAATTGCTGCTAAAATACAAATTGATAAAGTTAATAGCGATTTGCAACATAAAATGTAGCCTCATCAATACAGAACGTAAACGTTACGGAATGTAATGCAGCCCCACCGATACGCATAATAAAACTCAGCCTCGCCATACGAATCTGTATAATTGCTAAAAGTTTAACTATCTCATACTAAATACTTATCACGTAATAAATACATACTAAACTTGCAAAAGATAAGAATAACAAAAATTAGAAAATAATGTAGTCTTAAAGATCTGTGATATCTCTTAATTGCTGCTAAAATACAAAATGGTAAAGATAATATCGATACGTAATATAAACGATACGGAATATAATGCAGGCTCATCATAAGGATTTGAATAATTGCTAACGGCTTCACTATCAGATACCAAATACGACCCTCAGTTCAAAAGTCCGCAATAATCAAGATAAGAAAATAAAATGGACGTCAAGATTTGAAATATCTCTTGTGCTTACGCAGCTCTCAATTGCTGCTAAAACACAAAACATACCCGAGATCTCATCTACGACCTCATCACTGGTACTTGAGTATTTACGTGTGGTCTACTTCAAACCATTCGTCGTTTGCGGACGAGATCAAGATAATGTTTGCCATTCGACTCTAGTGGAAACAAATTATATTATAGCTGCTCAGTTAGTTTGCTTGGTTTAAGCACAGTTTGTCTTTCAGGATTTTAGCGAGGCGATTTCTCGTTGCAATTTAACAAGAAACATAGTATGTTTTACTATGGATGTGTTTATATTTTTACTTTACAGCGATAATAGAAACAATGTATATTATTATCATCGTCAATAAATGGAACTCGAGAGTTTAATGGAATGTTATTTTAAGGCACGAATAGACTATTAAAACATGACAATAAAAGATGTTTGTGGATTTTCCTTATTCCGTCCAGCGTCTAAGCCGTTAGATCCAATAACGTCTCTTCAATACGACTATTTCTTAAAATGACATCTTCATACGGCTATCTCTCAAAATGGGATCTTGAAAACGACTATCTCTTACAGTGATATCTTCACAGGACTATTTCTTACAACGACATTTTAATACGACTATGTCTTACAACAGCATCTTCAACATGACTGTATCTTAGAACGACATCTTCAATACGACAATCTCTTACGACTTATTTAATGCGACCATCTTTTATAGCGATGCCTTTATAATGATAGCTCGCGCAATGCTCTATTTGGTGTCATACTTTTGTTTGTTTTATGTTGGTATAACGTGTCTATTAAGTTATTGGCTGGATTGATTTCGAACAAATTAGTTATTAGTGAGTTTTTATTAAATATTTTCAGACGTTTTAATTTTATTCTCTAACTTTGAAGTTTCTAGTACTTGCCATAGCACTTACCACAACAATTTAACAACAATTTAATGGATCTCGTAGGCCTACGGTGATATAACACTATTAACGTAATTTTATCTAATTGCGTGCAAGGGCAAAAATGGAGTAAGGAGCCATTGTCGCAACTGAGCACTTGATATTTGGAAGTTTTTATTTAATATAGTCAAACTTTTTTATTAACTTTCTAACTATGAAATATGGGGACGGGCTAACGTCGCTACTCCCTGAGCACCTCGTCGTGTCATGTTTTTACATTTTATTTTAATCATAATTAAATGAAACTAAGTGATGTAGTATTATTTCTACTTTCTTTAAGTTCTTTACCACGACCTAGGTTTCGTTGTATTATAACATCTTCCCGTGGGCTATTAGCAAAGATATTGGTGGGCTATTAGCAAGATGTTGTAACACAACGAAACCTAGGTCGTGGTAAGGAACTTAAAGAAAGTAGAAATAATACTACATCACGTAGTTTCATTTAATTGTGAATAATGAATTTCTATAATCGCCAAATATATTCAATGTTACTTTAAACAAAAACCGAATAATTCGGCAGAATATTCGGTTCGGTACATCTTAACAGAATCTTCGACCGAATATTCGTATTCGGCCCAACTCTAGTCGTCTTCATATTCCAAACACGCATCTCGGTATCCCCATTCGTATAACAGTATTGTTCACGCAAATGCCAATGTAAATTGGAATACATTTGTTTTAGTCTGAAGAATTAGACGCAGTTTGCACAACAATTTCTGAAAAGTATTTTACCATAATCGAATATTCAACTGAAGCAGAAGGCGCAGTTTAATTATTTAAGTCTCAACTGACAAAATCAATAGGATAGAGACAAAAGCGAAGATGCCTGTTTGACTGCGGGCAAGTCTTTGTGAACCGACGCTGACGATACTCGATAACCTGTCGGTCGGCAGACGTTACGACCGACCGTTTACGACTGTTCGTGTCGTTAAAGGACATCAATATTTATTACAGAGCCATTCAGCGTGCAAACGTCGCCACCGGGGCTTCTGATACAGCGAATCTCGCAAAACTGAAGTTTAAGTTTTGGTAGAAAATTATTCGGTTCATTGGGCCCATGTGATTGAAAATCTTTTGTCTAACGTGCATTCGATAAGGGGATTTTACACAGTTGCCATTCCGTCCATTTAGATAGTGAGAATATTTCACTAAATTATCAACAATTTTATGGATCCCGAAGGCCAACGATGGGACCAACCTATTAACATAAATTTGTCTAATAGTTATTGAAGCATGTGGCACAAACGGAATAAGGAAGCAACGTCGCAACTGAGCATTTGATATTTGTGAGTTTTTATTTAATATTTTTAAACTTTTTATTTTATTCTCTCCCTATGAATTTTCGAGTACTTCCCATAGAAAAAAAATAATCCAAAATTATTTTTTTCAAAAACGTCCCGAACGATTAATATTATTTTATAAGCCCATAAACTGGTCATAACTTATATTATTTCCCAAAGTTCTCTCAGATTTGTAGACATTCCCATTGACAATAAAATTTTAGTTAACAGATAATTAAAATTTTATTGTCAATGGAACATTAACCAACAGCATAAACATAATAAAATTACTCGATAATGAATAATATTAAAGAACATAGTATAATATTAATTATAGTCATCGTTGTGATGTGTTGAGTTGATTACAAGGCATATGGATGACGCGGGGCACTATGGGGACCCGGGTTCGATTCCTGGTCGCTCGTCGAGCGGTTCCTGACTGGTGTTCTGGTTGGCTGTAAGATATTGCTCTCGTAGCAATAAGTCCGTCATATGTATCAATTATATACATTAAATTAAATAAATAAATAATTGACACTGTCATAATAGTAGATTTATTGCAGAATGAAATGTATAGTACAGTTAAGACACAAAAATGTTCATAATTCTGTGTTCCAAATGTACACTGCCCCAAACTGTGTATTTGACAAGGAACTCGACTCATTATCTATTCTTAGTTCAAATATACCAACAAAGATATTAGCCACTTGGGTAGCTTTTTCTAAATATAGATTAATAAAAGGTTTGCTAAAACCAAATCATGTTCTGATAATTAATTTTAAATTCTGTAGGTTTCAGAAATATAATTTGTATACGAAATGGATTAGAGGAGAGTGGGCGAATTCCGGACGCCGGTTAGATAAAATAGTATTTGCTTGTTCCAGATTGCCCACCCACTGGTGATACCGTCACGTGATTTTTCCTAGCGTATTTAGTATAACCACAATAGGAAATAATAGTTACCTTGGCAAAGGTACATTTTCTTAAAAATTTGGAATTTCGGACCCGATAAGACTATAGACAATGACTATGTATTTAATATACGTGTTGTGCCAGCTATTAAAAAGTCTTTGTGTAACATTTTTATTATTGAGTAAAAAAACACCGTCTTTAATCTTACAGTGATTATATTATCCCTAGATTAAAAAGCCTGTATGTTAATAACAATAATGAACTATGGTGATATCAAGTTTTACCAGCCGTTAAGGTATGATCGAATAAAAAATATCTAAAGACAGTTTTTCTGGTATTATTATTTGATGCGATTGTAGCTGCCAATAGTAAATCTATATATTACATCACTAGCTGCGCCCCGAGGTTTCACTCGTGTAGAAATATATTAATTACGCTGCTCTCATTCGCGCGGTTACTAAACGCCTTCGCCCGTTCGTCAAACAACTTCAGTCTTCGGGGTCGTATGTATACTCGACGTGATCAGTGTATAAGTTAGCTGGTCTCTCTCACTATTGCACTGTTCCCAGACTTTTTTATTTTTTTTAATACTGCTGTGCCTTTATGAATCGTAACCTAATGACTTATAGTCTATAATTATATATTCCGCGAAATATTAGCTTTTACACATCAGAAACGATTTTGAAGTAAAATGTAGTGCTAGAAGTTAGTGCGCACAAACTAGCAAACAAACTTAGCCAATTTATGTATGATAAATTATAATTTTTGTAAAAGTATTTCTTTGTGAGTTTTTTTGGTTATCATTCTTGCTCTGAAAAACACATGAATATATTGAAATAGTGAGGAAACAAACTAACTAAACTTATCTACAAATATAGATATAATAATGAAATGAAAACAAAATTTTGCACCCTAATTTTTTTTCGGAGAAAATCGAATGTCTGTATTAGAATGTCTGTCTTTTCGAATGTCTGTCTGTGTGACCGCAAGTCACCTAAAATGATTGCAAGAGTATTAGTAGGAATTTTAATGTATTCTTTCTTATGCCCCCGGGAAGGATATGGGTATAGAGACTTTTGGAATTATTAAGGAAATTCAAATGGAGTTTTCACTTTCCGTCAGTACATTTCGTTTATGCTCACATCATTTGAAAATTATTAAAAAAATTTAAACTAAATTTTAGCTTTCTGTCCGTATGCTTTGTTTGTCCTTTGCTCGAGTCACTTAAAAATTAAATAAATTGACATGATTTTTTCGCTTTGCTCACATGACTTAAAATACTCATACCGCTTAAAAATTATTAAGTAAACTGGAACGGAGTTTTCACTTTTTGTCCCTACATTTTCTTTGTTCACGCCAGCATCAATTAAACATTATTCAACAAATTGACATGGTATTTTTCACTTTGCTTACATCACTTAAAACTGCTCACATCCCTTAAAAATGATTGAGCAAATTGGAACAAATTTTCACTTTCTGTCAGTACATTTTTTTTTGTTTACGCCAGCATCATTAAAAAAGTATTAAGCAAGTTGACATGTTTTTTTTCACTTTGTTCACATTAGTTAAAATGCTCACATGGCTTAAAATTAGTAAGCAAAATTCGAATGCAACTTTCACTTTCTATCAGAACATTTTGTTTGCCTACGCTAATAACATTTAAAAATTAGTAAGCAAATTGAAATGGAGTTTTCACTGAAATTAATGCGTCTTGACATGGCATCAAGAAGTTTAAAATAAAGAAAAAAGTTTCTACAATCACGATAACCATATCGCAACTGACGGATTAACTATATCGTATTGTCAGTGATTATCGGCTAAACAAGGTATAATGTGAGGGTAAAGTCGTGGGCTACAGCTCCATATAACTATTTTCAATAAACATTTTATTATATTAAAAACAAACATTTTCAACGATAAAACAATAAAGTTAGAAAATTTTAGGTCGTTCTAGAAAAATAGAAGCTTCTAGATTAGTTCGATCTATTGTTACAGAATTTAATCATAAATTTACGCGTCAGTCCATTTGAGCGATCACCCGTTTGAGTGATCACGTAGTTAGCTTTCAAATATAACTCAACTGACAAAGGTGAATAAAAATATTTTTAAATGACGGATTTCAGAATGAATAAAGATGCAAGGGAGATTTTTTATTAAGATTTATGAAAATATATTCCGTGTGCGTTACATATTTTTAAACTCATCTCATATGGACTACGCTTGACGATGTAAATGCTTACTCAAGATACTGTTTAAGAGAAAAGGCCATCAAAAAAAACTATCAGATACGTGATATTAACGCAAATGGTGTGCTCACCAAGACCATCACAAGACTTAGTACTGGGCACTTACAAGGCATGAAACTCCATCCTGATGGTACTAGAACTTATCGTCCCTGTAATAATTGTGACGTCCCCCTCAACCCGGACCATATATTTAGCTGTCCTACGATTTTGAGATCTCTGTTTGATCTTGGAGAATTTCCATTTAGTGGACAGCTCTACTCTGAAAATATCATCAAGATAGCCAAATGCGTCATTTCTTTGCATGGACATTTGTAGCCACGTCTTCAACTCATGTGGACACAACAGCGACCAACCAACGTTACATATTTTTGTAATAATCATTTTTATAATATATTAACTTAATTATAATTTGCGAAAACAATTTTTTTAGTATATCATATCCTACAAAAAATTAATGTGAGAAAAGCCAGAAATCATAGATATTAATATGTTTCACCGATAGGACAATTGAAATCGAAAAGGTTATCAAGTTCTATTCTAGTATTAATTTAAATTTTAGTTCTTTGAGACTTTTTAATTATTTAGTCTGTATTTAATAGACTGTTGATTCGGTGGGAATAACCCTAAGCGTTATATACCGCACATAACTCGCTCGATTCCTTTTAGTTAAAAAATATAACTGCCAACATATAATATTATTTTAAATTAAATGTTTATGGAGACTTACAAATATATAAGGGAAATAGGTAAAATATATGACGACATAATTTTAGGTTCACGTATTAAAAGATTAAAAACTTTCACTGATCTGAACGTGGTTTGAACTCGTGAGAATTAAAAAGCGCTAATCGAGAAAAGGATAAAAGATATAATTAAACACGCGCTAACGGAGACGACAAACATTTAGTCGGTGGCGCTCATCTCGTTTAATAAGTAAGGTCACTAGTCGGTTAACAACTGCCTGCTTTTGTCGTTCATCTGCGTTGCCTCTTAGGATGGTTACAGGTATATTTCATCACGCTATAAAATGAGAAATTATGGTAAATGTAAGAGAAAATTGTACTGTTTTTTTTTTGCTTTTGGCGATTAAATCGTATATTATATTAATAATATATGAAAAAACGATCTCACTGATAAAAAAGTGGGCCCATAGGAAATCACTGCTCGAGGAGCTGATGATGATCAAGGTAGTAGCTCATGCACCTAAGTAACGGGAATGATTATATGATGTTTAGGATTTAACGCATACGTCCCACGTTAATCGGTTCTACGAAAAAATAGGAACGACCGTGACCGACACTCACCGACCCGAACGTTACGCGTTATAACGCGCTAATGGAGAAAATAATAGAAGATAAGACCGTACATGCGCTAACGGAGATGGCAGCTATTTAGGCGGAATCATACACAATTTAACTTGCGTGGCAAGTCGGTGAGAAGACGGCCACCGGCATTGTTCCACACAAGTCGGCAGTTATCGGCCGCCGACTCACCATCTACAAATGTTTGTCTACGTTATACCTTAAATGACTAGTTAGGCCGATTTGTATCGGAGTTAATATTTTGCCATTGTATTCAACTACTTAATTTAGTTTACGCCAGCGTGTAATTTGTTCGTGGTGAGTGGAGCAAATGTCGTGAAGTATGACATAGTTACATAATAATAAATAAATTGAAATAATTGGTCTTGTAATCTTTACTGATAAGTGTATATCTGTAGTATGGCTTCAATTTTATACAAAAGAATGTGATTTTTTGCGATAAGTGAGAATAAATCTTTGTCTTTGAATAAACATCTTTAAATGTATTGAAATAAGTCGAGCGATACCCATATGATTTTACAAAAAATAATCGGAAAATTAAATATTATTTAAGGGCGTATACCGAAATTCTCTTTAGGAATTTCATTATTTGCAAATATAAGACTCTATTAGCACTATGTATTCACTCACTTGAACGTTGTCATAAATAAATCAAAATGTTAATTTAGTTATTAAGCATAAAACAACAATTTAAAAGAAAAATGTCACGATCACGATTTTGTTTCAACTCCTTATTTTTCCTTACGATCCAGTTTTAATCACAATATTCTACAACTAATATTAATACACAATTATACGCCAACGAGCCAGTGTTTTCTGCGTATCTCAAACACGCATCTCCATTCTTATGACATATTTTATTAACAGTATCATTCGTGCAAATGCCAATATAAAAGTGAAATATATTTGCTTTAGTCCAAAGAATTTGGCCACAGTTTACACAACGATTTCCTAAAGTTATTTTGCAATAATCAAATATTCCAGAAGCAGAAGCCGACATTTAATTGTTTAAGTCCCGACTGCCAAGATCGATAGGGTGAGGACAAAAGCAGAAATGCCCGTCCGACTGCGGGCGAGTCTTTGTGAGCCGACGCTGACTTTACTCAATAACGTGTCGGTTAGCAGACCTTACAATCAGTCGTTTACGAACTGTACGCATCGTTAAAGGGTATCAAAATTTATTACAGAGTCATACAACGTTCCAACGTCGTCAACAGAAGATTCTAATATATCGAATCTCGCGAGATTGAAGTTTACATTTTGGTAGAAATTAATTTTAGGGATCCCGCAATACTGCAGCGGGTTAACGCTATTAACAAAATTTTGTCTAATAGCCACTGAAACACGTGACACAAAGGGAATAGTGAAGCAACGTCGCAACTGAGCTTGATCCTTTGGAATGATACTCAATATAAAAGAGCCACAAAATCACTCCCTTTAATCCCTAGTTTAAAGGGAAAGACTTATTGTATTTAATTTTCCTTAATCGTTGTAGATGGATGGTAGAGGCCCTACATGTGTTGATTTCTTCCTATAAGTTTGAGTTTGTAACCATAACCATGAGCGAAGCCGTGAGTGCAAGCTAGTAGTTAAATAAATTGGCTTATGGCGTTAGACGAGCATAAAGTTCACTTTCGGAATTTGGGATAATTCCATTCTGGTGAAACGCCGTCAAACGAAGTGAAGGCCTTGTCTTAAAAATTCGGTGAATAAAAGCGTATAAAAGAAATAAAAAACCTTTCAAAGTTGATATTTCAGATTTAAGTATATTGAAAGAATTTGAGTTGAAATTCTTTTTCAATAACAATGAATAAAAAATTTTAAAAAAGAACTCACGATTTTTTTTCAATGAAAACGTGAAATGGTCGCGGTTTTCAAACTCAGTCGATTAAGAAATTTTTCCAGTTTGAAATAATTGTTATATAAAAAAAGAGAAAGAAATTGAATGTCAATTTGAGGGGTCTGTGTGCAATCGACAGTGTACATAGTTACGTCAATGATAGCAGTCACCTTCTGGTGACCATTAATGCTGGAGGAGTACAAAGCTGCAATCATTATCATCATTAATCACAGCTATAAATAGATAAATTATCATACGGTTATCAACCTAAGTACATAGCAACGCGTGTATTAAACTACACGATACGTACAATCTAAATTTTTTCAGTTTTACTGAAGCAAACTTAAAGTCAAAGCCATCTCATTCCTCATCCAGATATTTTAAACGCAAGATTCGACTGTTAAGTCTAACTGACTAAACGTTTTTATTGAAATTGTTTTTCATAGTGTCTTCTTTATTACTTTACATCAAAATATTGACGCTGTTAAATATTGTCGAATATGATTGTTTATCAAAAATCTACAATAAGAGATTATGAAAGAAATTTATTAAGATAAGCATTACATTATTATTGGTTTTCATATTATGAGACCTATTATCATTTAATTAAAAACATGAACTTTACACGATTCATAGGTAATAAATACTTAAGTACAAATATATGATACTAAAAAAAATTAAAAGTAATGAACCCAAAGTATTTTTTAAAAATTCTTGATGTTTTTACGCTTACGAATTTATCTTATACTAGGCAATATGTTAATAACCACCATAGCGCCAGTTTAGCTCGCGCTTAGTGAGTTTATTTTCCTTTACGCAGTAACAAAGGCTGCAAAAAGGAAACATTTTAAAAGAGTATTTTATGTTTTAAAAAATAATATGGCGCGCATGAACTAAATACAGAAATATTTGAACAGTGTAAAATAAAATTATTTAAGAAAATCTCCCTAAAGAAAATATAACTAGGAAAATACTAATCCAAAAAGTTAATTTGGAATTACTCTATTTTATCAATTACGTCTTTCCTTATTAAAAAAGCTAAGGAAAATATATGTTCCGGACGCGTTCCGAGACGCCACACACCTAATTTTCCACACCTACTGTTTCTGTTTAGTAGTGAAAGTAAATCGTTTCGAAAGTTAAATATTTTACTGCCTGATAAGATGCAAATCGACTCAGGCAACATCACAAAAATATGTCACGTAATTAACGCAGCGTAGTGCAACTATATTCTTTAACTTAGAAACAGTTGGCGTAAGTCTCTTTGATTTTCCTTCATAGAATATAATGAAAACTAGCGTGTCCCGTGCGAAGTCTTCGCATTATTATTTATTCCATTATGAAGCTCAGATGACAGATCAAACAAATATTTTACTAAAATTGACATATAGAGGCGCAAGTATCAAAAGCATTGAGCTAAAGCGCCACTTTATTTATACGTGAGTGGATTTGAAATTAAACAAAAATTTTACCGACCGTCAATCATATTGACGTTGAGCCGTTAGATGGCAGCATTGCTGTTTTGTGTATATAATTTTAATAATTAATTAATTTGCAAAAACAATAGCAATAATAAATTTTTTAGTTGTGGATGCCGGTAGAGCAAGCAATTATCTATAAAATGATATATAATTTATGTGGATTAGTTGTGAGGTTTTTTCTAAAAAGGGAGAGTAACATCTTAAAACCTTAGCGTATTAATATATATGATGATGATGATTGATTCAAACAATATCATGAAAATGTGTCACGTAATTAACGCAGAGAAGTGCAACTAAATATATTCCTTGGTATTGCAGCCGTTAAAAAAAATTACGCCGTTTAAGTTCGCTCACTCAGAAACAGTTGGAGTAAGTCTCTTCACAGCATATAATGAAAATCGATTCAGGCAACGTCGCGAAAATGTGTCACGTAATTAAAGCAACGTAGTGGAATAGCGCGCTCCGTGCGCTCAGTGCTCCTGTCAAATAAAGTAATGATGAATAAAGAAAAATATAAATTATGCTTTTTTTATTTTTTCTTTTATTACCTTATTTTTTTATAAAAATAGAAACAATTTTGTTAACATTGTGTTCAGAATAATGAAGATTCAATTCAAAGGTGCAAATTTACTTCCTTAATAGAAATTGATCATATTGCCTTAACAGAGTCCAAAAAGCTCAAAATTAAAAAGTGCCCTAACATAGATCGATAATACCTGAACTAATAGACTGATTTAGATAAAATTTAGTATTTGTAGTTTTTTTTCGTAAATATCACCAGTCATGTTTAAAGTATATAATATATAGGATACTTCGTATATAAAAAGAAAAATAAAATAAAATTTTCTCGATAACCTGCACAAAAATTTGAAACTTCTACATTGTCAGTACTTTATAAGTTCAACCAATATGCCATAAATCGTTTTTTCTGAAGAAATTTGAAAAGTCACATGCAAAGTTTGAATAAGCAGTACGCTCTCGTATTAGGTAAGGGTTGGGATGCGTCCGACTGTGTCGATGTATTCAACAAATAAATATTTCATAAGCTCGGTAATAAAATAAAACAATGCTTTTATTGCGACTTACAAAAAACTGATACATATCATGGCGTCATTGTTTGCTTCGTACTCGTATTCTTTCCAATTGCTCTTTAAACATGTTTATAAGCATAAGTAAAAAAAAAACGCAGAAATAAAAAATTATCTAAAGAAAACAGACAAAAACAAACTTTTAAAAAAATTCTAAATAACTCTTAGCAATAAAGAGTAAAAATTAATTTCAATTTGTAACTGTTATACGAAAAACCTATCTTTAAAAATAGGCCTGAATTATATTTTTGATATATCAAAAATTGTTACTAAGAAATAAATAACAATATGAATCTAAGGAATTAAAAAATGTTTGAAAACAATTAAAAAACTGTTTGAAAACAATTAAAAAAAAATACCAATCGCTTTTTTCCTATGTAGCTCTGGCCTCAATTAATTAAAAATAAACTTCCAACTGACATTGACATTTGTTGTCCTTTCCCAAAATGAACGTTTTTTTACCTTATTTCAAATTTTAAGTGGCTTTTCTGCGACGAACATGTCGGGCCTGCGAATTTCATCATTCAGTGTACGAAGGATACAACGTGGCATAATCTGCACTATTTTTTATTGTTGATTCAAAAAGTTCCGTAGAAATAGCACTTAAAAACTAATTTTAAAAAATAACCTAACTTTTCATTGAAGATACAAGATTTTTCAATTGTCTGACGACTCAAATACAACTTTCAAATTTTTCTCTATAAGAGTGTCAATTTTATTCTTATAACACTATTTGAGCTTTTGCAGATGTCTGAAAGCTTTCTTTACCCGAATTCAAGTATCGAACTTTATTCTCAAAACCTGATCATGCCATTCCTTATCACGATATAGAAATAACAACCGCCTCTATTAGAGCTTTCTCATCTTTATTTATAACATCATCTGCTTAATTTAATTCAGCCTGAGCGTCGGTACCTAAAGTTACCTCTCCATCTGTAAAATCAACTTGGCGACATTTCTATCTGACGCCAGGCGACGTCCTCATCTCGTCGGGAGGCGCGGCGCTCGCGTATCGACGCGCTCCACTCGCGAATTTGCGTCATAGATGCCGACAGTGCCGGAATCAATTAATCATCGTCGTCAAATCCTCAATGTTGCCAGGTTTACTGTTTCTCTTTTAATTTTTCATATTTTCCACGTCCAATATTTTTACTTTCAAGCTAAATAATGACAAAGTATTTTGATGGATTTGTTTATTTCGCGACCATCACATAACTAGCAATATCCGTTCAAACTGGAAAATTAAACTGAACTAACGTACTGTTCAATTAACCGAATAATACCAAATTTTAAGTTCCTTTTTACCTATTTAATCCACTACATTACTTAGTAAAATCCAAGTATCTTCCAACAATTTAACCATTTTAGGTCATTGTCAAAAATAGGAAAAATTGTACCATTAAAATGAAAAATTACCATTTTAGAGCTGACATTTTATACTCTTTAATGCATTCTTCAAATATTTTCAAGTTTTCGAAACTGCCCACACACTTGTTACTTGATCACTAGTTGGAGAGTTATAAATTAGCCAAAGAATAGTAAAAACCAATAGTGAGTTTTTTTACTTGGCAGCGAATGATTCCGTTATAAATAATTTGGAAACGATTAGAAAAAAACGAAATTAAAGGAAACATCTACCACTTTAAATTGCGATCAATAGATTTTATGAGAATAATTAATTTCTCCCCGCATAATGTTTTAAAATTGAAGAATTTTAATTTCATTTTTTAGTCTGTAACTCTTCAAGAGTAGTATATAGAAACACTTCTCAAGATTTCATTAAAAAACAACGAAAATTTAGATTTAAAATAATCATTTCGATCGAAATATATTTTTCGAAATTGCAGCTATGTAAAACAAAATTACACCCTTTAGGTTCATCAACTGAAAAACAGTTTTTTCATAGAATGTAATGCAAACAATATCTAATAGATGGCGTTGATTTCTTTCCACTCTGTTTTTACGTAAAAAAAAGTAAACCGAAAATACATAAAATTAAATTAAACTTTATAATACTGCTTTATTTGAAAGTTAATGGAGAGTTGAAACTTATTTTTCATAAATTGGACTATACAATCTAGACAAAATGTGTATTTTTATTGCTATCCGATTAATAGTTTCAAAGGCATAGTCGCTCAAAACCTGACTTACTTCCGTGCATCGTACTTTTAAAGTGACCTCTGTCTAATACCAGTAAAACCTAGGCAAATAAATATCAAAAGTATCATTCAAATAGATTCAGTGAGTGTTTTTGAAAAAGGAAAAAAGACAGTATTTTTATGAACTTTTTCAACCTCAATTCTGAATGTAAGTAATCTGACGACACTGTAAAACGATGTAAACCAGCGAGCGCAGCGATGTTTATTGACGCTGTTGGCTGTACAATCGCCGTTATTCGCTTTCGCTAAGGCCGACTTCGTCCAGAATTCAATTAAAGCCCGTAATTAAAATCGTCCGTTGTTGTCTCGCAGCTAAGACGGGCGAAAAAAATTTGCATTATAAAAACGTGCCGAAGGGGAGTAATTAATTTGCACTGACGATGCTGTACGACTCACTGGCCGACTGACAACTTTGAATATAAACACGGTTGCGTAAGGGGAAGAAAAATAAAAAAAGCCGCTGAAGTTCTGAATACTTTTCCACTGGCTATAACCGACTGAAGTTTCGCACGAATTAAATGTTTGGGATTCCAAACTTTTACACGGTTATACGTCAAGGGAAAAGTAAATAGCCATAAACGTTGAAAAAAATTAACAAAAGTTCCAGCGAAAACCAGGAAAATATTTTTATATCAAATCACTCTCCAAGCCTGCACTCCGCTTTGTTAAGTTTCCATGTAAGGTGAATCACGAAAGTGCTGCTATCTATATACTCATGTATAATAAAACAACAAAGAGAAAAAAGTACATTTAAATATCAAATATCTTTTTGAAGATAATGAAGTAAGACCCTATAGACAGATAATAGAAAAAAAACGCCGTGGTTTTTTTTGGAATTTTGCCTATCTCCCAATCCGTCCTTTTTAGCACTTATTATATAAAAAATATTGAACGGACTTAGATGAGGGTTTTACCGGTTCGGTTCCTTATAACTTTATATGATTTTGATTTTTTGCTGTCTGTCAGTTTAATTTGCTTGTTTGTTTATACTAGGAACTTTTAAAAATCACTAAGGAAACTTCAAAAACCTTTTCAATGCTGTACTTATTAAAATTCTAAAAAATTAAGAAATTAATCGTATTTATACGGTGACCTTTCCTTTACCTATTGATTTCTCACAATTAAATGAAACTACGTGATGTAGTATTATTTCTACTTTCTTTAATTTCTTTACCACGACCTAGGTTTCGTTCTATTACTTATCTTTGCTAATATCCCACCTGAAGATGTTGTAATACAACGAAACCTAGGTCGTGGTAAAGAAATTAAAGAAAATAGAAATAATACTACATCACGTAGTTTCATTTAATTGTGAATAATGAATTTCTACAAAATTAACGCCAAATATATTCAACTATTGATTTCTTTTATTGCTGTTTCTAACAAAGAAAAACATTCGTTCAAAAGAATAAATCATGAAACACAGATCTGTTGAATATCCTACATGGTAAAATCATTCACCTGTTGAAAATTACAAATCATAAAACTATCAATCCGTTCAAAAGCATAAATGATAATCTTTGAAAATCATAAATCAATAATAACATAGTCTGTATAACAATATTACATAGTCTATAATTACATAGTCTGTATAATATAATGCAAATAAAACACATAATCTTTCTAATTTCATCAATTCGTCTGCTATAAATTTCATTGGTGCAGAGCTGATTAGAATCCGGCTCCATTATTTGGAGCCCACATGAAGCCAAGTACAGTTTGATGATTGAATGTGTGCAAAAGACGTTCCTTCGACATCTACGAGTATATATGAGACAGTATGGTTTCTCCTTTCTATTTCCTACCGATTTCCTCTTGGATATGCTGGGTTTCACTACTGAAAGTTATCTTTCAGCTATTAAAATTCTATGTCCTGTATTATTGAGTAAACTTTCATTCTTCATACCTGACATTTTCCTGTTCACGCAATCATCGCCTGTTTGTTATATCACCCCCTAGAAACGAACTATATCGGAACCTTCTTATTACCCGCGGTGTTCAACTGCTCAACCACCTGATCCCGGTCGCGCCTCAGTGTGATTTATTTATGATGAGTGAAAGTAAATTTGTCGGGTTGGTTCGTCATTGTCTTTTGTAGTTATCATGTATTTTGTATTCTTGTTAAACTATTAATTGTTTATCATTACGAATAGGTTATACTGTAATGTAACGATAAATGCGTATATGTAAATGAATATATAAATAAATAACTGGCGTCACAGTTTCAGCACAATAATTATACGAACATACGAGCTGCAATTAAGGGAAGACATTTTCAAATCCAGCTCTGAGCATAATTTTTTTTCATTGTTTCGTCTTAAAATGTTATTACGTAATGTCAGTTGTTTTCGATGTCCACGTAAAATAATTCATAAATCAGTTATATCTACTGAAGCCCACACGAGAGGAAATACTCGTGTTCTGATAATTGAATGTCCTTGTAATCAAAGAATGTATCAACAAGATATACTTCGATATGTTCTCTAAATAGTAGAAAAAAGAAAGACTAAGGTTCCCATTCTTTACAAACCAAAAAACCTTTTTCTTATGAAATTTACTTTTATTTGTAATTGATATGGCAAGAAATCCGTAGAAAATTCTTTATAAGGAAAAATCTCTCTGAATGAAGAATCATGCAAAAAGTTCGCCTAGAAAAGGAATTTATAGAAATTTCATTTTCCATAATATCCAAGCGCTCAATAATCGGATGGCGGTGGCATCAGCGTATGGTCTATTTATGATTTATGAAAACATATTTTTTAAACGTAGTCGTTATTTACTATAAGTATTATAATACGTACTAACATTGCTGGTATTACAAAACTTATCTTTTTATTTTTAATGAAATGCATAGAGGTATCCAACCGGTATTATTCTGTGGCCATATTCAGTAAATAAATAAAGATCTTGGACGTGCCATAAAGCTGTTTTTTTCAGCCTTCTTATCCTAGATCGAACTAATATTTCCTGAAGGGATTTACCACCTCGGAGGATTCGAAAAATCTATTTTCAAATTTTGGCTGCAAATTATAATTCGAATTTCGAAAATAAAATACCAATACAAAAATGACTAACCTTAATTAACTTACGGCTAGTGTAATTTTGCAAGAATAATGAGATGAAAAACATTAAACGCGTTTTATCTCAAAATAAGGTTTCAGCATAGCTCAACAATTCTTCATTAAATTAACTTCAAAATGAACTAAACTTTCAAAAACGAACTGCCCACAGAAATAGATGAGTAAGAATTTTTGTACTTATAAACAACGTCTCTGGCATAAATGATTTTTAGCGAAACATTTTTGGAGAAAAAGTAAACTTTTTGTTTGAGCGAGTGTTGTTTCTATAAAACAATATTTTTATAATTCCCCATACGATGTACCTATTAACATTCTGATGATAAAAAATATTGTATCTCATCTCGGGTCAAAATAAATTTATGGTACTTATGCTGCAGACTCTGAAGAAACACTCGGTATTCTTCTGAATAAAATTATATCGCTGCCATGTTCTTATATACAGATACAAAAAGAATGTTAGCATACATCGATATAGCAAATTCAATAACAGTTGGATTTATTTATAGATGAAATCCATGTTAAAATAAGCTTTGGAAATCGGTGTAAAACAAGATAAACTCAAAATTGGGTTTACAAAAAATTAGGCCTCGTCAAAAGCTAAAAATTCACATCGGTACACCTTTTAAAGGCGCCAGTGGATAAAAATGGTTTATCTATTCATAACCTTGTGTTAAGCCTGTACTATCTTCTGATAATATTTTATTAATTAAGTGTGACTTAACAGTCTAATCAGTATTTTCGGCGATAATAATTAGTCTTTTTATTATTATTAAATTATTGTCAAATAATTTCTTTAATTTGACAATAACAATGCATCAATGTTACAAAAATTTCCGTCAACTCAGATATAAAATGCTAGTTAATCTTATCTTATCAAATAAATAGCAACAATATTGATATAAAAATATTTAAATGCGAGCATTGCCTGTTGGTAGGGTTACCATAATGACTCTCATAAAATTAAAATTTGTGAACTAAAAACCCTGGAAAATTAAAATATTAAAGTAAAAATTCATATCATGTTAAATGTAAATAGTATTTACCATATAATTCTAAGCAAGATTATTTTGTCTTAATCAGGTCTCATTTATTTTACTAACCACTGACCATAAATAAAAAATTTCACCTGTCATTACATATTATACAATTATATTGTTCATCTATTGCATAAGCAACAATTCTAATCTACATTCTTAATTTTAACTGTGAAACTTAAGTCCACAGTTATTTCGACAAAGTCATTATAAATTTATCTTAACAATTTAATGTACATTTTCAGATTATTGTTTATTTCTTTCATTAATTCATGGATTAAACTAATATGGAAATAATAGAAAACTGTTTTCTTTTAAGCGACGGACACTTTAAAAAATCCCTCCGGAAGGCACTTTTAAAAAGAGGACTGCGTCCGGGAAATAGAGGACGGATGGCAACCCTACCTGCTGGATACAAGTTATTCTGTATGTTGTTCCAACGACAGCTTTTGCAGATGCTCTATTTTGCAACGTGTATTTAAGGGTTGTATCATTTTAGACTTTTTTCAAAAGTTTTCGAAAAGTAGTAATACGCTTGGCAAGTTTATGTTCCGGAATAGATTATCTTGTTTTCTGTTTACACCTCCAAGATATGAAATAAGTTAATTCCCAGTATCAGAAATGTATTTTCTACATTCGTTTTCAAAAGTCGCTGAAAAATCATACCATTTCTAACTTCACCTTCGTTATTATGCCTCTTTGTGTATCCTATTTCGTTCAAGCTTCGCCCTTTTTCGTTTTCCTTTCGACGTCTCAATCCTATTTATTTGGCAGAGGAAGACGGTTTCTTAGCCAACGATCTTCTTCTTTAATTGGCGATCTTTTACGGTTTTATCTTCCCCAAGAGTTAAACGTTGGTTTCGGATCCATTGTTATACGTCATAAATATTAGCAACATAATAATAGAAACAAATAATATAATAATAGTTTGTCTTACATAAAGGACGGAATAAATAATTGAAAATATCTAAGTCATTTACGTTCATAAGATTCGAATATTTATATCACTAATTTGCAGTTTTTGTGCATCTAGTTAACTCGGCAATCAAATAACCTTATTTTGTTATTTTTATTTTCCAATCAATGTTCCATCACTTTCAGTGCCGCCATAACAGTTCTCCTACAATTCTGTGTCGGAAGCAAACAAATGTAGTCTAGCACTAATGAAAATTTCACTATTTATAGGTTACCAAATGAAATAATATATGTTAAAAATTATGTATATAATAAAAATAATTTCCGATCGCAATTATTTTATTATATACAAATTATTAAAAAAAAAAGATTTATTTTATTATCATGGTAGTGAAGATATTAAACACTGAATATGCAAATACAAACAGGAATTTATAAAAAAAAAATAAACTCAAATAAAAATTACAAATATGCTAAAATGATGGCGTAGAGAGCTTAGAGAAAGAACTTGTAGGACAACCAAAAAAAGTATTTTTAAAATAGTTTTTGTTAAAATAATTCCGAGCAGATTTTTTTACTAAATTCATTGTTTTTAATGTATGTTATTTCATATACAGAAAGGAAAAAGTGAAATTATTATTGATGCCATACTGCATTTATACCGCCGCAATTTTCCTACACATCCATAAAAGTACTTATGCTACAAGGAAAATTGCAATTAAAAATTAGACAAAAGTTCAAAAGTGATTAAAACATTTCTTTCTATTCCTAATTCTTATTTTTACTCTGTAACACTGAAGCTTCATTCGGTCAGTATTATTTAACATTATACCCGCCTTTAGAACCTATGAAATATATTAGAAGAAAATTGGGAAAACACAACAAAAGAAAATTAATTTACTTATAATAAATATGTATATTAAAGTTGCCTATAATACCCTCTTTCGAACAGTCACATTGTTAACTCAAAATAAGCTTTAAAATAAGCTTTTATTTCGCAATAAATACGTGAACTTCAAACAAAATTGACTCACTCGGCAGATGAATTCTCGCTCTTCACCTCGTTGTCGGCCGGCATCACGATATTTCACTTTTCTTAGATCGAATACTTATCGAACAACACAAAAGAAATGAAATGAAACTTGAAAATAAGCCTTCGAATTCCACTTCAAACTTCAATAAACGTTTCCGAAGTCTCGCGTTTCGCGGAACGCCAAGTTGAACACGTGTACCAACAAGCGAAATTGAACCAACTTAGTTGTGCTCACGTACGCACATGGGCACATCATTCGATATAACATACGAGATATCGCACATAAAGTGACAGCAAACAAAATAATGTTCGTATATTTTATCGATAATAATCGTTATAATTTTCCCATTCATATGTACATGTCGATTATTCAAGTTTCTTGGAAGCGAGCAGGTTTAGATTAGTTTACGAATATTTTTAAGAATGTCATTAAGTTGCCTATATCGATATCGAAGATAGATAAGACATAATTGAAGTTTTAACGATATTTTCATTATATATATACAAATTATTAGAAAAAAAAATTTCCGTAAAACTTCATCTTTATAATGAACATAATAATCACTGAACATGCAAATACAAACAGGAATTCATAAAAAATAAACTCAAATAAAAAACGTAGTGTTAACATTTTTTTTTCATGTTTTTTATTATATAGTTATTTTTTACACGATTTATTGTGCGCTCATTACAAGCGATTGTTACAAAGTTTACGACCTGTCGAAACAAAATGTGTTTACAAAATGGTACGTAAAATACTCTCAGCAGTCTGTTTTCAAATATCGAGTGCAAAAGTCCTTATCCTCCTAAACCCTAGTCCTTTTGCGTTCTTACCATTACCTTCCTCCTTCTTAACTCAAATCAATATTTTGTATTTTTTAGAGCTACATCCCTGAAAATAAAAAAAAATAAAAACTGTGCGGTCGGTGGACCCCCGTCAGGAACGAAGTTCCTTACATTATTTTTTCAACTCTAAACGTCATTTAATATTTTAGGAAAAATAGTCATTTATTAAAAAAATTATATATAAGATAGTGAATTACATATTAGAAAAATTCTAAATAAGAAAAAAAAACAATAACAAAATACTTAAAATTAATAAATTAATTAATATAAATTGCGAGCATATTCATTTATTTTCATTGTTAATTAAACTTTATTTAAATTACTTGATGAAATTTAAAAAAAATTATTTCTAGAGTAATAAAATTTTGATGTTAAAATTTATTTTAACATTAAATTTTATTATTCTACCAAAAAATTTTTTTCTATTTTATTATTTTAATTTTTTTTATTAAATCAATCAAATTTGAAGTATATCCTTAATTATTTTTATTTTAATTATTTAAAAAATAAATTAAATTTAAGATTAATTTTAACATTGAATTTCATTATTCTAAAAATTTAATGTTTTCTCATGTTATTATTTTAAAATTTCTTTATTAAATCAATTAAATTTGAAGTTAATTTCAAGTTTATATTTATCTTAAAAATTAAAACTTCATTATTTATATTTCTTTTAAGGTTAGTTTTTCTATTTTTTTAATAAATTAATCAAATTTAAAATTAAATTTAGAAATAAATTGATTTATATTAAAAATTAAAACTTATTTATTTTTATTTTAATTACATTATTTCAATTCACCCGCTCGTACTGCAAATGCAAGAAAAATGTTTTGATTCAATAAAAAAAAATCTTAACAAATAAAACAATGTAAAAATTGAGATAACATAAGTTAGTAGTGTTTATATGACGTAAGTACAAACAAATATTCTTTTTCACTCTTTGAAGTTGCGCAACTCAAAAGGGAAAATTAAAATGAACAAAAAAACATTACTCATGTGTCTGTTTACTCGTCTGTGAAACACCCGCACATATCTAATACTCAAAAATAATATACTAAAAAATAGTTTTTCAACCACGTACAGAAATGATATCTCACTTTATTTCTGGGATCGTAAGTTGTGAAATATTGGAAACCCCATCAAAATCCGTTCATTAATTTTTGCTTTATGGTAACAGAGACACGTGCAAAATTTAAAAAAAGAATTCATTTTTGTTTATAATTTATTTATAGAGTAAAGTACGCGAAAAATTTGATAATTTATCGCGAAATATTGATATCAATTTATCGACAGCACCATCTTAATAATCGCACAACACTATTAACAAATACTTTGTATCGTTCCGTTACTAATGTGCGATACGTGTTGCGTAATGTCATATTTACAAATGTGGCAACATGTAAAAATTAATAATTCGAAGGGCCACTAGTGGCGCGTAAAATTGTTTGATCTATTCGCTTAACAACGACATTGACCACGACCTCGAAGCTCAACTTTCGCATCTGTCAGACGTCACACTGCGACCTTGACTTCTGCGCTTACGTTTTATATGGTATTCTCGTATATAAACGTCATGCTCTATTCTACCGCATTAAGTTGAGGTGATTGTAGTTGCCGTGGTGTGTTGGGATGATCACAAGGCTACGGCCTTTGATGGTTGCGAGCGCGGCTAGACTGATTTTCTGGTTGGCTCTACGAGATTGCTCTCATAGCAATAAGTCCGCCATATGTATCAGATGCGTACATTAAAGTCTGTTAATAAATATAACGAACATATATAACGTTTTATTTGACTACCTCATTCCGTGTATGATTGCATCTCAATTATCTTGACTACTTTTTATGCATTCAACTAATCTTTTTCGGTAAGTAGATTGAGTTATCCTTAAATACAAAAACGTAGATGTGTTTTTGATGTAAAACATCTAAATTCACGTTTGGTCGGGAGTTAAAACGTTATGATAGCAAGTCGGGACCTGCCATTTGACCAGCTTCGTGTCTTGTCGGTTCTTTCCGGATTGACACTTCCCTCTCTACTACACTACACACACGCTACTTTACATCTGTGTTAGTATATCGGCATTATTATTTATTTACTAAAGCTGACGACATTACTCGTGAACATAGGTGTATTGCATTAAACTGTCTTAAAACGTTAAAAGTGTTATTTAATTTAAAATTAGAGTTACAGTGATAGTAAAAGTGAAAGAAATTTCAAATTTAGTGGTTTTTTTATTTAAATATAGAAGACTTGAATGTTTTAACTAACATTAAGCCAACTTATTGACGTGTAATAAATATCCTCCGATCAATGAAAATATCAAAAGTTTAGAACTTAGTGTTTAGGAAGACTGCAATATATTGACGGCGAACCATTAAAAAATTAGCTGTTAATTGGTATATAACAATAAATAATGTATGTAACACTATGTAACAGAGATTGAATATATTTGGCGTTAATTTTGTAAGAATTCATTATTCACAATTAAGTGAAACTACGTGACGTAGTATTATTTCTATTTTCTTTAAGTTATTTTTATCAAAGATAGTATCTTTGCTAATAACCCACCTGAAGATGTTGTAATACAACGAAACCTAGGTCGTGGTAAAGAAATTAAAGAAAGTAGAAATAATACTACATCACGTAGTTTCATTTAATTGTGAATAATGAATTTCTACAAAATTAACGCCAAATATATTCAATAGTAATAACGTTATCATATATCAACATAGATATGGAAAAGCAATAGGATGGAAGAAGAAGGAACAGGGTAAAGCTGAGTAATCAACCTAGGAATATCTATCTCAGAAGACTTTTAAAAACATAAATTGAAGTTTGAGTTCGAACGTTAATAAAAAGTTTATTCCAGAGTTTGGCAGCAGGAACACTGAAGGAATACTCGTAGAAGGTAGTGTTATGTTTGGGAATAAAGAGAGCGTGTAGTGATTCAAAACATAATCCGAAGCCATGAGCCCCTAGGATTTCGAATTTAGAATTGAGATGAAACGGACTGCAAAGATTTTTCAATGTATTGATGAGACGAGTTAGAATACATAACTTGCTTTGGTTATATATTTTCATCTAGATAATAATAATAAGGGGCTTAACCGGGCTTTTTTTTTAAATAAATCGGATGTTGCGTTTCAAATTTCAAAATCAAATTTCTTCAAGAGATATAAGACGAATTTAATCTAAAATATTTTTTATTTAGGTGTTTATTGCTGTAATAATTTATATTTTTCAAAAGCGAAATACTTTTTTATTTTACATATTTTTTTAATTACAATTATATTTAAATGTGTCATTATCATTAACATTTGATGATACATTTTTATATTTGTGCTTGGAAATGTTACCGCGAAACATTATTTTCAACATGTTTATGGATGCAACTGTACGGAACTGCCAACGCTAATGTGTATTACGCAATAAGGAAACATATGCAGCATCTCCCATTTGAAATTGTGGCCTTGATGCTTCCTGTTTTGTCGGTAAAGTGTACCCAACATTTAATTACTGGAAGCCTTGTGATTTCACTGGGTAAACCCGGATTTAACAGTGAATAATTAACGCTCACGAACTGTAATATTATAGTATCACGAATTGTAATATACGTTAGTAAACCTTTGGTAAATTATATAAAAAATATATCTTACCTATTTAATCACAGAAATACTTTTTGGAGTTTACTCCTTAAGAATCGATTTTCATATATAGCGCCCGCTATGAAGTTTTATGAAGAGTAAGATCAGAGGTTAAAAACGTACAAAGTTCAGAGCGTTAAAAAATGTAACCGTTAGATTTTAATCGTACAAACTTCAGAGTGTTAAGAAAAGTGTAACCGTTAGGTGGCCTCTGCGCGCAACGTTTCTGCACATCTTCTGAGTGAGACATCAACGTATTTGATATTTTCTTATTGCATAATCGCAGTGTGATACACATATTGGCATTTTCCTATGGCGTAATCGCAATGACGGAGTGTGACACTCAGAATTTACTATCATTCGCTTATATCAAGATGTAATCATTAAATGCCCTTATGTGTCTTCCATGTTACAAAATTCTCTTTTAATTTTAACTTCTTAGTCTGGCGATACGAAATGTTTTTAACTTTGTTGTATAAATTTGATCTTGTTCATTTGAGTTTTACTTGAAAATAATTATATTGTCAGCATTTTGTATTAAAGAATTTTCCATTTAAATTTAATGATATTGATATTTATATATAGTGTTACCTATTTTTATATAACAAGACAAAAGCTCGTACTTAAGCAGTAAACTCCAGTCGCGCGTCGGAGCTAACACGAATATATATATATATATATATATATATATATATATATATATATGTTGATATTTTTTTCTATTCTATATTTATAAGTTATTACATATTAGTCGATGAAATTCAATGTTTGAGAATTAACTTGTGAATGTTTGTTTGACAATCTACTCTGCCATCAGGATTGTTTGAATCTTGCGTTGCGTCATTGCATAAAAACTAAACGAAATGAAACGAAGCTAAGGAAATTGACAGCGTATAAATATTTGCCTATAAATAATTAATAATAAGCGTATTAACGTTATATTAAATAGAAACGTTGTATTCTTAAAAACAAAGAAAAAATGCGACTTCAGGTACTACTTATAGTATATGTAAAAGAGATATCTGTATAGAAGATATGACACTTACCTTGTTTTTGAGTTTTTTAAAGTGCAATTGATATGACATTTGTGCTCCATTTAATGTAATGTGATTGATTAACGGAACTTTTTCATCAATCAGCTAACTAACCTTTTTATATCACTATCAAAAATAATTAAATGTTCAGACTGCCACAAAGAACGTATCCATTATTTATATAGGTGATTCTATGCCCTATTCCATTCTGTTTCTGGAAAAAAACGTAAATTATTTTTCGTCGGAATAGAAAATTCAGTGATATTATTCAGAAATGGTTGATCCATTTCATATCATTTCATTTATATATAGTATATACAAAAATAATAGTAATACGTTGAGAAAACCCGTGTACAGGTTGAGGATGCGGAGGCTGAAAATGATATTTTTAACAGTAACGCTAAGCGTTCCAGCGCATGATCGACTCTTTGTTGTTCAACAATTTTATCAATATTTAAAAAGTCATTGGCTTCAATACAAGCGCACATACGATCGACTAAACGATCTATGAATCATATTGATAGAAATCTTCATCGACGAAATTGTCGAGCGACTATAGTACGACAGGATGAAATGCATCAGTGTGTATAATAACAATGCGTACACGATCGACAGTTAAGTCGACCGGTGATTGCTCAATCGGTAAACAACTGTGACAAAAGCAGGTCGCGTTACATCCTGTCATCATTTCGCGACACGTTTGTGTCAAAAGTAAAATGACTAACGCGACGCAACCACAGCCGGAAGAAAACACTGTCTTTTATCATATCCTCTACGGTAAAAGACATAGAAAAATTCTTCTACTAAGAAATCCGCATATACAAACAAAAAACTGAAAGAAAGCGATGCAAATTTGAAGAGAAAAATGTGGGTCGAAATTTTCTTTAGAACTACTTTTCTACTTGGTTTACCTAACCCAGCAGGAAACTTTCCTTCATCTTCTCTCAAACACTTTCCTTTCTCGCAATTTCGTATTATTAATCCAAAAATGCAATAATTTTTTAAAAATTTTAATTGGTTAATTTTACATGTCGAGTATAAAACAATCTGGAAATAAATCTATCACTATATATGGGACAAACGCAAAGCTACAATCGAATAAGTTTCCTCCGCTTTTTCTTACCTATTCATATGACTAATACTTTTTAATTGCACATTTTTTTAATACATTTATTTTTTTTCTTGGGCTCGTATCAACCTTGTTAGTCTACAATAGAAAAAACAAAATTTCTGCGCTGAACCGATCAGAAATCATAGGCACGAAATCAACATAACAAAAAAGTTTAGTAAGCAAAGTGTCGATCGAGCTGTAATCCTCAGACGCTTTAAATTCCTATCGAGTTGTCTTTTAATTTTAAATTCCCACTAAATATCTATTTATTAAATGGTATTAACCTGAATGGAGAAAATTTCTTGCAGGATATTATTTTTTTATCTCTAAACAAAATCGTTTTGCGTTGGCTTGCATTAAACAAAGCTCAAACACTCTTTGTATAAAACCATACACTCCGAAATAATAGTAAATGAAACCAGGAAAACTTCTTAATTTCCTATAAAAATGCATGTAGCAAAGTTTCCTGCATTTTAAGACACTTAAATTGTAATAGCAAAATTTTAAATTTTGAAAATTATGTATGAATTTTTAATTTTGTAAATTTTTCTTCCTCGGGTGTTGAAATCCTCATCAATCAATCCTTCCTCAACTATGTTGTTCTAAATATTTTTCTAGACTAAACTACTGGTCCACAAATAAACACTATTAACATAATAACATGTACTTATTCATTATGTACACATAACTTATTTATGTACATCGCAAGATCTTACATAAAGTTTTCCTATCGAACAATTTTCTGTTCCATTTGCAAATTTCCAGTTTTTATGTATTTTTGAGGTCATTGTTTTTCTATAATTGTTTCAAACTACTCTTTGTTTATTAATATTGGGTTCCCATTTGAATATTTTTTTTAATTTCTTTTTGTACCTTTAATTGGCACTGGACCAAATTAATCTTTGACTTTTGATAATTCGTGCTACTTTTCAACTCAAGATTTCATCTTTTTCTCCTGATTCCGTTTAAATGACAGATCGAAATATATTTCCTAACATGTCTCTTTCAAATATAAGAAGCTTTTAGATGACTATATCCATAAGTTTCTTATATTTATTGTACTACTTATATTACTATGATGTTTACTGAATACAAAATACACACTATTTTTTGTACCAACTGTAGTTTCAGTAAGATTATCACGAAATAAGCAAGCGGAAAGCTAAATATTCATAACTGTGCACAAAATCGATTATGAAACCGCATCGATTTTAAGGATAATGCAATATTTTACTATTAACGACATCCCATTATATATATATACCTATAGTTTTTCGTGTAGCGGAGTATCTATTTATTTATATATTTATTATATAGTAGACTATTTATTTATTTGTTATATAATGTTTGTATATTTTTGATAATATGCTTTAATCTTATTAAGTTTATTTAATTTTTAGTTCGATTCATTTTCCAATCGTAGAAGTCTCGCCACGATATTTGACACAGATATTTGACATGCCACTAAAATGATCTGCTCTGAGTTGGACTAATGTAGATGCAGTCTAATTAGATTCTAATCACATAATTATGTGATAAAAAAAAAGTCCAAATTCACGTCCTAAGAGTTGTACTGCAGTAAAAGTAAAGAACTGCTCAAGAGGACGAAGTACATTAATAACATAGGACTAAGAAGGGTTAACGAGAACATGGATAGAGGACCCTGACAATCTATTTGACTAACGGGACTCCGATGAACTTAATTTTACAAGCCTAGTGCTGCAGTGTGATCAGTGATAATATTTGTTGTTGATATCTTTCCATTTATGAGTGTAAAAGTTATTATGTTGGCAATTATAATATAATGTCATCCAACATTGTTTTCGTTTTCACTTGGGTTTTAAGCTTCTATCATTAAAACATATCTTAATAAACCAATAATGTAACCAAAGTATATTTTATATGATAAGTTCTGCTTTGCATCCCTCAGGTACATGTTACGTCTTGCACAGAGCTAATCCTTTTAGCCTTATATCTACATCTAAAGCCAGTCATGAAGTCTACGGTTATATTCTGCTTACATCTACATATTTTTAAGTAGTGTCTACAAGTTTAAGACATCTAAAAACTTCTTCACTTTGAGGAAAAGTTAAGAAGACTTTCGGTATCGATTGAGGAGGAAACCCAGAGTTCGTGCGAAGGTCGACCGCAACCTTTCACGACCCCGAGCCCGGTCGCGCCATTTGCGTGCTTCGTGGCACTTTTCATAAAATACTATTGTGATGTATTATTTTCCTCAGCTGTTTAGTGCCGTAGCTGTACTGCAGAGCTGCGATTAAAAGTCAACGATAGCGGGGTCGCGGACCTATTCAGACGATTCCGTTTCGTAATTCTATTTTCGGGGGTGAACCTTGTTCAAATAAACTCCTGTACTGGTTTTATTATAGTAGCTAATAATTTTACTTATGGTTCAAGGAAAGAATATACACAATTTGGTCAAATGAAATATGGTTGGAATCGTTTAAAATTTTCGGTTTTATTTAAGTTTTTAGTTTTATTTAAATTTTCGGTTTTATCTACGTTTTTGATTTTATTTAAATTTTTGATTTTATTTAAATTTTTGGTTTTATTTAAATTTTCGGGTTTATTTAAGTTTTTGATTTTATTTAAATTTTCGGTTTTATTTAAATTTTTGGTTTTATTTAAATTTTCGATTCTATTTAAGTTTAAGCATTTTACCTAATGTACAAAATAAAAATTGGAAATTGTCATCAAAATGTGTTTGATGTAATATATTATATGTTGTATAATAAATACAAACGTTTCTTAGAACTTGACTTAAAGTTTTTCGGTAATGTTAAAATTTGAAATATGATTTTCGATGTTAAATCATTAATTAATATTTCATAATAAATCCCCAGAAAATTGAGATAAAAATTGTTTATTCTATCATACACCAATGAAAGGATTTTGAAAGACGACTTAAAAATATATTTGTAGCTTCAAAATGGTGAATAAAAGTAAAAACTAAGTTAAATAATCCACTATGACAGGGAAACAAATAACTAGTTTTAAAAACAAATTCAAAAGCGTCCATATAAAATACCAAAAAAACATTATAGAATAATAACAAGTGACAGTATTGGCTTCGAATTTGCTTTCTAAATTTTTATATAATCGGGTTTTTTCAGTTACGAAACCTTACTTGTTTTTAATGTTGGTACTGTGACGTGCTTTCTAAGTTTTTAGGTTTTACTTTCTATGTTGAGGTTTGTAATAATCTATGTAGAATATATTTTATACTGGTTTTAGGATAAAGAAACTTGAGTATTTTTTACGAATAAGAGTTTTCATGGCATACATTTTTACAAAATCCTTAGAAAAAAATGGTCCGGTAACTTCTATCGATTCTATACCAATGAATTTTCCACTTCTTTCAAAGCCACGATCTATCGATTCAAAAATCAATAAAATACTTTTGTTTATAGGTTTGCCAGGCTTTTTCTGCATTGTAAGAGCCAAATGGTGTAATAACCTGTCAAGCACGAGTAGAACTCGAACTACGATGATTCCGGACACATTTAGGCGTTAATAAATATTTAATTTAAACTGTTTAAAAATGGTAATTTTTAGAATGTAAATATACTGCTTACTGTAACTTTCACAGGCGAATATTTAAAAAAATATATGACTCGACATAGAATTAGAAATCATTTATTTTATCCTTTTCCCTATACTTGTGCTATTAGATCTATGATTATGCCAACTTTTAAGATTATAACTCAATCGAAAATATGGGTTTTGATAATCAGTGAGAAACTATATTAAAAATAAAGAATATATTTTTGTTGCTTGAACCAAACAACTGCAGTATACAATATCAATTTCATCTCGATACATCCCAGCTCTTTCTGAGCGAAAGGGCTTTGGCAGACAGATTTACGAACGGACGGACAATTTTTAGTTATAAGGAACGGGATCCTAAAAATGAGATAAATACTAGATTTCGTAATTTAATGACGCCCAAACAGAAGGCAAACAAAAATCATGTTTTTTTAAATTCTAGCAGAATTTTTTTTGTGTTACATAATGTAATTCATATTATAATTCTTGTTACTATTTTAATAAAAATACCAATTATTTCCTGGAGGCTCAGACGGAGGTGGAAGAGTAACACGATGCTTTCTGCCATTATTCACTCTTCATTAACAAATGATCGCTATCCGTTTGCTTTGTCCATGCTTTGATATGCTTTGTGCTTGCATGTAAGGTCTTATTTGCTATGAAATTCAGAAATATAGGACAGTCTTTTCCCGATTAAAATACGGTTAAAATGCGGGACTTCTCGGGAAATATTCCAGTCATTATAATATTTTAGAAAAAAATAAATTAGGAAAGTTGAATTTTTAGGGGATCTTTATTTTGATGTCCTAATGATATCCTAGAAAGTCCCCGGGGATTATTACCCTGGAGGATTTTTCGCAATTATCTCGAAAACAGGTAATTTTTATACAAATATAAAAAAGAATAAAATGGACTATTTTATTCCTTTTTATATTCACGGAGGTTAAATCATAAAAATCTTCTATTAACACTATTAGATTTTTATCATTTATTTGCTCTGTAAATTATTTTAAATACGTTTATTTGCTCTGTAAATTATTTTAAATAAGTTTATTTGCTTTGTAAATTATTTTAAATACGTTTAATATATTTTTAAACGAAAGAATATTTCAAAGATACATTAATGCCCATTGTGGAGTACATTACATTATATATACTGATGCATATTTTTTCTTTCGACTTAACTTACTATATCTTCGAAAGGAATAGTTGTACGGGAGAATAATAAAGAATCTTTTTTGTAGAAAATTTTGTGATATTAAATTTTTGTAATAACTGTTTTATTCGAAAAATCGATACTTGCCGAAACAATCGCGAATCCAACATTAAGCTCTATGTTGTATAATTTATTTTACTTAACGAATAAGTTATGTAGCTAACGTACGACAATAACGGTTCCCTCAACATTCGCTTTAAAAATCGGCGTATTGTATCACACTGGCGTTGTCCTCGCCTTTATTTTTCGTTAACGCGTGGCGGATTGAGAGAAAAGAATAGCATCATATAATTTTACGAGCAGAAAGGAAAGGACAGAACTATTTGGTCGAAGAAGACAGTTCTGTACTTTATCTATGGATGACAGAAGATGCATTTTTATAGGTTATTTTGTTTTGGTTGCGCGTCTAGTAGCGTTTATTAGTAAAGCCACTTTCAAAGTCGGCCGCAAATTGTCGATTAGAAATTTTATTAATTCTTTAGATATTCGTAAAAGTATTTTACGAATTTATTATTTAATAAAAACTACGGATCTGAGACATTCCTTAATTCTCGAATACGGACTTTATTGGCGTTTCCACAAACGGAAAAAAACATCATGAAATAAAGTTTGTAACAATATCTCTAGGTACCTGACTTATCATATAACATAATTTTTTTGAGATAACTATATAAATAAGTCGTCTTATTTTTCAGTGTGTTCAATTAATTCTACTAGTAAAGCTAAAGTTACGAAATAATCGTAAGACATATAAATAATCGATAAAATCAGCCCTAACCTCCATTGTTTTAGCTACCTTAACGTGAAGTGAAATATGACAGCAGACATTTTAACATTCGTAACTGTCAAAGATTTCAGTGATGATACAACATGTGGACATACATGATGGAACAACATGTTATCATTAAGCAACATGATACAACACAGGGTTCATAACCTTTGTTTAATATGTACATGTAAAGTAAGGGTTAAATGATTCTCTATATACATCATTGAATGGAGGTACCAATGAAAAGGAGTTTTAAAACGAAATTTTGGTACCCTTTGTAAATTTTATGGTTCTGTACCTCACAAGGGAAAACAGAACCCTCATAATATCACTCAAGCGTCAGTCGGTCACAGTCGATTTTCTCAGAAGCCCCTTGACGTAGAAATTTGAAATTGAATAATAAAATATATTAATCCACACATTATCTCAATGGATAATATAAAAAAAATATTTACAATGTAAATTTTAGGGGATGGGAGGCAAATTAGATATTAAACAAATTTAATTCCATATATAGTGTTGGAGTATCGTTTGGAAGAGTTAGTCTTAAAAGTATTTTCATAATTCAATAATTTCATTTCATTTCCACAATTTCATAAAAAAGATACCAAGGTTAATATATTAAATGAAGAACTAAATATAATATCATCACCCATTCTTAATATCTTCTAGATATAATATAAATATACAACATTGATACTATAGTACCCTGGAAATTGTTTCAGCACTAATACACATATAAATATAAGTATATATAATAAAAACAAAAAATTAAACGAAATAAATTAATAAATATATGATTACGCAAAACCGGAAATATGTAGAATTAGTGTATTATCTTGTCCTTACTTTCAAATACCCTTGCTTTTGTATAAATATATTACCGATAATAACTTCCATTTAATTTTATTACATACACCGTAAAGTTTGCACTGTATAACCTCACATAATAACAACAATTGAATTTATTACCCTCACTAAAATACTGGTATATTGTATAACTCTCGGTAATATAATAAAACCTATACTGCGCCCCTGCAATAAACTCACTAACATAAGCAATGGAAAAATCCGCACAAACCAGGCTTCCGCTATTGTGTTTGAAACATATAAATGCTGTTGGTTGTTCCTAAGAGTTAATCTTTGCTAATATCCCCCCTTAAGATGTTGTAATACAACAAAACCTAGGTCGTGGTAAAGAAATTAAAGAAAGTAGAAATAATACTACATCACATAGTTTCATTTAATTGTGAAATTATTTTATTTAAATTTTTTTCCACGATCTAAGTTTCGTTGTATGACAAAATCTTTGCTAATATCCCACCTGAAGATGTTGTAATACAACGAAACCTAGGTCGTGGTAAAGAAATTAAAGAAAGTAGAAATAATACTACATCACATAGTTTCATTTAATTGTGAAATTATTTTATTTAAATTTTTTACCACGATCTAAGTTTCGTTGTATGACAAAATCTTTGCTAATATCCCACCTGAAGATGTAATACAACGAAACCTAGGTCGTGGTAAAGAAATTAAAGAAAGTAGAAATAATACTACATCACATAGTTTCATTTAATTGTGAAATTATTTTATTTAAGTTTTTTACCACGATTTAAGTTTCGTTGTATGACAAAATCTTTGCTAATTGCCCACCTGAAGATGTTGTCATACAACGAATCCTAAGGTCGTGTCGCTATCGCCAGTAATATAAAAGCATAGATATATGGAATATTGGTTTTGGGCGTTAGAAAACCATCGTAACTAGTCTTTAGAAACTAGGATGGAAAGCTGTATCTGTAAAATATTAGGAAGTTCATTATACAATTTTATGTGACAATGATTAAGACAGTTTCGCAGAATAAGCTTTTGAAAATTGAGTTGAAATTTTTTTTTTTAAATATCAAAATGTTTTTTATAGATTTTTTTGTAATGTATGTACATATGCTACCGGATACTTGACTATAAAACTTCGTAAGAAGAACAATATTCATAGATCGTGTCTACGAATCCCTATTAAGCAGCGCACGCCCTTGCCGACGAATGTATTTTTTCCGACTTCATCAATCGTCACAGGTATTTTTATTATTTGTATTTCTCAAACCACATGTTTTCAGAATTAATTACATATTAATTCGTTTATAATAATTCTATGGGATACACCAATCCTATTAGAATTAAACTGACTGTTAAAGATTTTTCTCATTTCACAACAGGCATTGTTTATAATTGTTATAATAATTAGTCGTACAAGAGCGTAAAAAATGATGGCGTAGATACTAAAAATCTTTTTATTTATGTTTTTGTTTGCGGCTCTGTTCACGTAGATTATTTCGTTTACGTAATTGTCCAAGACAGTTAGATATAGAGGTATAAGTTAATTGGTACAGCAAGATTTTCGTTCAGATTCCTTTTAAATTATTTCAATTTCAAATGTTCTCGAATGTATGGCAATAACGATGTATAATGTTACATCGTCCACTTAAAAAGCTTTAAACGTGAAAGCTCTTGTCTGATAGAAGTCATAACATCATATTACTTGTATTTAAATAGCCTTTACACAAATTAACGTAAAACACATGTAAATACATGTTTGGAATGATTTTCCCAAAACACTTAAGATATACTAAAACTGCATCACCTTTTATTCTATGAAATCTATAACGTCATTATACTAACGCTCAGCTGATCTCACAAATATTAATGTTAAATGCACTTTTGGTAACCAAGCTTTTATTTAAAGTAGGAAATGGTAGAGACACATTTAATTGCTGGATTTTGTCCTGTTAACTACACGTTAAATTAAATTGTTTTCAACACGTAAATTTATATCCATATTATGAAATAATTGTTTTTTTAATATTCGAAAATAGTACTCAAGAAGTTTCAGTATTAAGCTAATTACAAGTTAATATAAGAAAAAAATAACCTGTAAAAACTGTGGAAGAAAATAACCTGTAACATTTTATTTGTTTTCTCAATCATAATTACATTGAAGTATACATTATTATAAACAAAGACTTCATGAAAAAAAAACTCAACAAAAATTAACTATCCGTATAATCGATTTCTCTTTCTGCAAAATAACACAAGTACCGATATTCAATGCTGGATAACGTTGAAATATATTCTTGAGAACAGGATAAGTTAATTTACACCCAGGAAGCCATAAAAGCAGGCCTGCTATATCAAACCTTGCTAGTAACAGCCTTTATATAGCCAATGTTTAAACCCCGACGAGATCGTGTTCTCATATAGGCAAAGAGTAAACTGTTTACTGTAAGCAAAGCTTATACTTGTTCATTGGCTTTTGGTAGTGGCTAACTATATATGTATCACTATGCTGACTGAACAATTAAGAAACCCTAACTACATACTTGCGCTCGGAGACTGAGCGGCTAACTAAACTTCATTATTAGCTGATGGTACGGCGCTTTAACAAACTGTTCGCATTCTTCAACGTCGCATTCTTCATTTTTGAAGGACGTGTTCATCCTGAAAAGTCCTTGTGGCTTGATTTATTAGTTTTTTTTCCATCCAGCCCTGTTCTCAGCTTTCCTGATAGTAGATATGATTGGGAGTCCTGTAAGCGTAGTGATCTGGTCAGTCAATCGGATAGGAAATTTTCCGCGGGGTCGTTTACCAGTGACTTTTCCGACAACCATTAGCTTTTTTAAGTTATCTGGTCTCTGCATGCAGTGTGGTCAAAGTAGATGAGGATTCTTTGGTAGCAGATGGTAGACATTGTGGTCTATTCGATCTGTTCGCATAGTATATATGAAATCAATATTTTCGTATTTATTTACAATTTGGCGTAACGTCGGCAAATTGTTAGTTGCAAACTGTCGGCCTAATATGAACACAGTCTTAATAGGCTGATATTATATCTTTATTTCTCGGCTTTTAGATGGCGTATCAAAATATTTTAAGCAAGCGATCTTAAACTTTGAAAGACAGATCGACAGATGAAAATTCGATAAATTCTCAATCCTTTTTTCAGGCGCTGATAGATTTAAAAGCGAAACTGCTATCCCACTTCGTTGAGTAGTTTTTACATGATGTTCCGGTTGAATGTTCCTTCGCCTGAATTTTCGCCAAAAAGGAAATTTAGCTTTTAGTGCTAATATTTACATTTGAGCCATTATTTCTTATAATTATGCAAAATTCTAATTAGAAATACTATAAGAACGAATTGTTATAAAATATAGTACAAACAATAAAGAATAAAAGAGAAGACACGACAAGTCGAATAAACGTCATTCTAAATAACCAGACCAGTGGTGAACCACCAAGCAACTCCATAACCCGTTCTTAATGCGGTCAATTGAACAAAAAAATATCTCCAGGAAATACGTGTGAACCCTGTAGGATATTCGTTCTATGCGGGTGAGATAATCATCCTCTCATATAATAGTCAGGAGTATAAAACCATGCTAAACTTAAGATCCAAGAGTCATCGATGGAATGATTCAACAATTAAATATTGAATATATTTGGCGTTAATTTTGTAGAAATCCATTATTCACAATTAAATGGGATATTAGCAAAGATTGATCTTTCTTCTTCTTGAAGATCAATCTTTGCTAATATCCCACCTGAAGATGTTGTAATACAACGAAACCTAGGTCGTGGTAAAGAAATTAAAGATAGTAGAAATAATACTACATCACGTAGTTTCATTTAATGGTCAACAATTAAAAAAAAAAACATGATCAAAAGCAATTTCTAACGGAGCTAAAGGGAACCGAACATCTTACCGTGGTCATCATAAAACCCGAAATGAATAAATAATTAAATACATTTTGTTACACAAAGATCTATCATTTTTTGTGATATCTTCTTTAGCATGAGGATATAAGCAGCTGCATATGGCGACTAAATGATTGCACCTATTTCAAGAATATTACAGACTGAAGAATTGAACACAATCACAAAAGATTCAATGTCATGAAAATAGCGGGTGCACTGTATTACAAATCCTAGTACCTGGAAGAATTTTTGATTATTTTCAATGATGTAACTGTAAAAATTGAGATAATTATCCGTAATTAAGTCTATATCCGCTCGGTTGAAATCCTTTCAGGTGTAACCATAGTTCTATCTAGTACATAAAAGTACACAAGAGTGACACGTAAGCGGGAGTACGTCATCATTGCACATTTGCTCACATTAAAGTGTGGGTTCTTGCTCAAACTCCAATGGAATACCAAGTCGATATTACATTGGAACAGCCCGCTATCAGATTGACTATTGATACCTAAACAAAGTTTTAAACGCCTAAAAGAGTTCTTATAACAAATGGCTCCGACTGCAACAACTGCCTGTGACTAAAGACATACGGAAATGATTTCGTAATTGTTGCATTTTTCCAGTGTTCATCAGGAACACTAAAAATATTTAAAGGACCCAGTTTTTTACCTTTACCGTTTTGTTATAAATATTGGTATTGAGTTAAAACTATTATTAACGTAGATTTGAAAGTCAATATCATCGTCAAATATCCCGAAGAGGATGCTGTAAAATCAATCAGCGCTTTATCCCCGCACTTGTTTGCTGAGACGCTCTTCACGTAAAGAGCGAATTCTTAGTACTGTCTTGCCGTGCCTCTCTAAAGGCGTAATGGAAAATGGAATTGAATTTCCCTATACAAATCTGGCGAAAAGTGTGCAGCGGAAATATCCGCTAACAACATTACATTCCTTGCCCCCCCCCCAAAATCTGATTTACTATTTTTAATATATTATACATAGTATTAGTTAGTTTACTGTACTGACTATTATATTTACTATTTATTAGTTTATTGAATATATTTGGCGTTAATTTTGTAGAAATTCATTATTGATAATTAAATGAAACTACGTGATGTAGGATTATTTCTACTTTCTTTAAGTTCTTTACCACGACCTAGGTTTCGTTGTATTACAACATCTTTAGGTGTGCTATTAGCAAAGATCTTTGGTAACTGCACATCTGAAAATGTAATAAAACAACACCTAGGTCGTGGTAAATAATTTAAAGAACGTAGAAATAATACCACATCCACACAAAGCCTTCAAAGTTTTTACATCCTATACATCTTCGGCTCCAGAAATATATGCTTCTGTTTGACATAATAAAAAATCCTGAAAGTCCAAACAATCTTACTGTCAGATTTAAATATTCGTCTAGTTTCGACCTTGGGTTACCCTCTGATGCCTTGCTCAACTTACTTATCCCCAGATGTAATTCTATCTCTTAGGAATAATTCACTACTGTCGAAGCAGCAAAACTTTGGAATTTTCTGGATTCCACCACCAGCGAAATATCTCCGATAAATATCTTCAAGGATCGACTGAAAATGTTTTATCTCTCCAGAACCCTTAGACCTAAGAGCAGGAGAATAGCTCTGACACACATTGAAAACTTAACCTGATATCTATGCCAACAAAGACTTTTAATTTTGACGAGACATCAAAATTTCCTTCATTCAATCTTTGATACCAATGCACGATCGTGTCACAGGAAACTACACTTTCATCCGCGGTTGTGCTTATATTGCGTATTGCTTATCTCGTTTTTCGACTTAAACGAAATTGTTAAAGTAAGTTTCTCTTAGTTTTTTTTCGTAAAATTTCCATATTTTTTAGTCACCTAAATTCAATTGCTAACTGAACAGAAAACCCAACGCTATATTCCTTGTATACCTTACCAAAGTTTCGAAAAGTACGTTTGGCATTCCAAAAATCGTAGGAAATAGTGATAGGTATATTGATAGCTAACCAGCTAATATTTATGAAACTAGTCAGAAGATTCTTTTACGATACAAATTTACGTGGATCAAAAGAAAAAATTGGGGTGGGAATCTAGGTGTTCATTTTTGTAAACTTTTTAACTGTCGACGAATATTGGTTTTATAAAGTCTTAATCTTTATTTATTTTCTTTTGATATTTGATAAAAAAATTAAATAATAGTTATGGAAGTATTAGATACACTTGTAAAAAATTCGTAAAAATTGTAATTATTAAGTTTTTTGAGCCCTCAGTAATTAATTAGCATAAATGAGGCTGTGTGTAGCCTTTACGATTTATTTACTAAAAAGTAACAAATAACTATATATTCTTTTTAAGTGTTGTCAATCTATATTAAATAGATTAACAACAGCTTAATCGAAGAAAAAGTTTTGGAAAATTTTATCTGATTTTCCTTCCTAAATATGTTGTAGAAAATTGAGATACCTTATAAGAAAACAACTCGGCATACTTTTTTCCTTTGAAATAGCATTAAACACGACACGATCGCAATTTCTGAATTATTTTCTCACGTAGATATTTTTCATACGTCGCAATACTCAAGTGTATTAGATAATAACAGTGCTGAGTTACTCTGCAATCTGATGCTGAATCCATCGAAATAAGGGTCGGTACTCGCTCAACGTTAGCGTGTCTTAGCACATTTTTTACCTCATTTCATCGTTCTTAAACGAATGGCTCTCACGCCCGTTTACAAAATAATTTTACGCGAATTATGAGTCGGACCGCACACGCAAATAGCTTAATTAACCAAAAGAGCCGGCTTATTAATTAAAGCTGTTTATTTTGAGCTTATACCGCCATTAGGTGAAACGTCATTAGTACTTAGGAAACTTGTGCTGGAAGCGAACAAGTTAAATAACGTTGCCGTAACAAAAGCGGTTTAAATTAACCTCAAAATGGAAAATTAAGTTTCATTCAGTTTCTTTAAAGAAAAATATATGTAAGGCTTAAATAAAAATAAGAGAGGATTGTTTGTTTAAAATTGATAGGGGAGTGATGCAGAAATTCTGGAATAAATAGAGTACAATTCTGAATTCTGATACAGTTATGAAACTAACAACCATAACTTCACATATGTTGGTGCTTAAATAACTTAGTTAACTAATTAATTTATTACCTTTAATTAACTAGAAAAGGGACTGAAATACCTTAATTGATATCAAATTAAGGTATTTCAGTTATTTTTCTAGACTTTAATAAATACAACAGTGAGGATTTCTTTACTAATTTTTAAATAATACCAGGAGAGCCTAATAAAATTATCTGATACTGAAAGTCGTATCAACACAGCCCATAGCAAATACTAGTTGGAAAGATTAGTGTCCTATAAAGTTCACATGATTAAAGGAAAAATAATAATGAGCAGCAGTATACCACGTATCGGTATTTAAAATTTAAATTATCCACAAATCTACTTTTAAATTGGCACTTTGGTTTGCGAAAAAAATTTACATAATTTATAAAAAAGGCAAAAATAAAAATAAAATTCAGAGCAGATGGCTCTAAATGTTATTTTATTTTATTTTTATTTTATTAACTTCTAGAAGAATCTCAATTAATTTGCTAATAAATTTTAAATATTTTTGTTATGTAAATAACACCGCACCGTCTTAAGAAAAGAGTATCAACTTGATTAAAAGCTAATTTTTGTTTATATGACGTTATCTACGTATGTAGTTTAGTTGGCGCTACTTGGGTTAGGTTTTTAATTAGAGATATTTTCATTAATGATGGCATTAAAATGTATAATAAAATGTTGCATTAGTTAAGTAAATATTTTTCAAAATAAATGACATTGTGTGGAGATGGCGTATCATGAGCGTACAATGTGAAATATGGTTATAGACTTTTTTAGACAATAGTATTAAAAAGTTGTTTTTAATAATGCACAATTATATATATATATATATATATATATATATATATATAAAAATATATAAATATATATATATATATATATATAAATATATATATATATATATATATATATATATATATATATATATATACCTTTTTGCTTTACTGTTTTGTTATACGTTTATCACATACATTGAGGAGTGTCCTTTAAATTCTAAATGACGAAACTTATAAAAGAATAAAAATTATTTTGTCTTAATCAAATCTTATTAATCTTACTGATTACAAAAAAATATTAGGTACGATTATACATAAACTGTCATCTATTGCGTAAACAATAAAAATAAATTCTATTCCGATTTACACCCTCAATTTAAACTTTGAAACTTAACAGTAACTTTGAAAATGAAACTAACAGTAATATTAAATTTTATTTAGGCACAAATATTTTTATATTAGTAAACATTATGACTAGACAAAATTTTAAAATTACTGTTTATGAATCTTCTGCAAGTTTTAAACGAGTTTTACAATTCTTGGCGAGTGACTTATAAACTTATATTTCGGCTTAACAATTTAAGACACAGTTTGCGTTTGTTTCTTTCATTAGTCCATGCATTTTATATGCGAAGAAAAACAATTACTTCACTGTAAACATGATGATCACCACAATTACAACACTACAAATAAAAATAAATAGGATTTTCCCAGTTTCAGACTCCCAGAGGTTGGTAGTTCATTTGTTGGGCAGAGTATACGCTTCTATAATAAAATACCAGAAGATGCATTGAAATTGTCAGAAAAACATTTTAAACAAGTTGTTCAGCTTTCATTTACTCAAAAAAGCGTTTTATAAAATTGTTGATTACATAAACGACACAAATGACTGGAGTCATCGCTTCAACTTATCAAATTAGTATACGTAAATATAATTAATATAATTTCAGTATTGTAATAAATTTGACAAGTAAAGTAACAAATTTCAGTATTCCAACAAATTGACAGTAGATAAATTTGATATTTGCATATTGTTTTTTATTTTTTTTGTTTTGTTTTGATTGTTTTCATTGTTTTATATGCTTTTGACGTTCAACAAGGGAACACAATGTTTGTATGTTGAATAAAAATTAAATTAAATTGAATTGATATGTTAATAACAGAAAGTCTCTTTTGTTAAAAACTCGAACAGTCCAAAATGGTTTTAAAAGAAGATATTGTCCGTGGAAAAGAGAAAGATAGCAATATATGAATTTATTATTTATGGATTATATGGTGGATCTTTATGTAGTTTTAAAAAAATTATTTTTCCTGAAAAATAATAATTTAGTGGACCCTTGAAGTCCTTTTTAGACTTATTTCCTTAACAGGTTTGCCTCAAAAGCTTAATTACATGGAAAACTGCAATTCGGCAGTAATATTTCTTACATCCTGTAATGCAAAAACGTATAATAAAAAAGCTGAATGTATATTAGTCAATAAGTTATGAGTAATGAAACAAAAGTACTTGTGAGAAATACAATATATTTTTACCCCTATGACATTCGTACTAGGCAATATACGTAATGAAATATAAAATTAATATTTTCACATATTTTCATAGAAATACTATAAAACTAAATATATTCAATAGAAATACTATAAAACTGTTTAGATTTTTTATATATTTAGATATATTTATATGGAAAACTTAACAAGTTTTTTTTTATTGACCCGGATATAACATTATTCCATAACTTTGTTTTTTTTTGATAATTAATATTATTTACCACTAGTTATTTGATAATAGTCTTTATTTTGTCTTTTTATTTCACTAATTATTTTATAACTGTTTTATGATAGATATCTCGCGATCTTCGGTTAAAATTGATCCATTATTAATCGTTTTCGGTGTTGGATAAAGAAGTGGTATTCAAGACCAAGGGGTAGTCGGAAGAAGATAACTTAGAAGTGGAAGAGTATGTGTCGAGAATGTCATTGGCATTGATCTGGCGGTAAGTTCTGATTCAGACTTTCTTAATTTAATTTATGGAAGCGGTCCGCCTTTTTAAGCCTTAATTTTTAGTCCTATTAATTTCTTGTTAAAAATCTACTGATTAAAATGAGAACAGATACAACCGTAAGGTTTTTTTATTCTACGTCAAGGAAAATTATCACTTTGACTGTTTTATAACTTTTTAATAATTATAATTTTAAATACGTATGTAATAAAATCTGGTAAAACGACAAGAGTAATAGTAAAAAAACTTTGCAATTACGGTTAATGTTGTAAATAGATGAAGTTCTAATGGAGATCCGCCAAAAGAAAGATGAAATATTCCAACTTTACGACATGATACCAACGATCTCCTAAGCAATATCTTGTATGTAAATTTTGCTTGTATACAGCGAGCAAATTCAAGACAGTACATATGTTATATTCATATAAATAAAAAAATGACGACTAATTTTTGTTCAAATATAAAAAAAAAGTTATATCTTTTTAGACAAAGCTCATAACATGAATATAAGTTCTGTCTACAATAAAACTAAATATTTAATTTTCTTTTTTTTTTAATAATCCTTTAATTTAAAAATCTTACTTTTATTAGTTTTTGTAATAAGTTACTCGCAGAGTCGTTTAGTAATTTAAATGTTAATCATAAACTACTATTGAACTAATTAAAAGCGATATCCATTTCTTTTGCAGGCAAACTGTGATTCCGGTGGTATTTACTCAAAATCTAAGTAAACACAGTATCGGTACTCAAACTGGTGGTATTTACTCAAAATCTTAGTAAACACAGTATCGGTACTCAAACTCTTAGTAAACACGGTATCGGTATCTATTAGACTCTAAGGCGGATAAAACTGTTTGTTCAAATCTAATTCAAAATTAAAATAATTACTATTCAACCTACTGACTAGAATCTTTAAATCCGTGTAATATAATGTGGTAGGAGCCTTAGAGATAATGCTTTAAGTGATGAACATCTGTAAGACACTGTAGTGAGTACCCTATTCATAAAACTAAACAAGTAATGTCTATGAAATTAAGATATGTGGGTTATAGACCAGCGGGAAAAAAACATTTAAATATAAGTTAGACTTGTTCAGGGTAACGCGTTTAATTGCCCTGATTTCAGTTTTTCTGTAACCCTAACATCCCTCGTCAATTATTCCAAATGTTAACTCGAATCTTTCGACGATAAAGTGAAATTTATGTTTAGTCAGGCTAATTTTAGGTAGGCTTCTTATTAAAAACGAGAGGCTTCTTACTAAAATCTGATGAAGTAAATATTTAAAAAAAATATTTTTCCATTAATAGAAAAATATACCTTTGATCCAATTTTCGGATGAGCCACCGTGAAATTACTCAAGCGGCGGCACACAAAAGAATTATCTTCATTTTTATCTTTTAATTCACGGTTTTCTAAAAATAAGATTCGAGCAACGCATAATGATACGAAAAGGCGCCGCACTGTCGGCTTGGCTCCTGGCAAATTCTAATAAGTTGTTATGATTACCTACGAAGCTTTAATAACATGTTATGACTACAAAATTCTAATAACTTGTTATGACGGCGAAACGGTAAGCTGTACTTGAAAACGAGAGCGGGTATACTGACCTATGAATATGCTGATATAAATATTTTAATATAGTTTTACACTTCTAATATTGGCTTTAGCTGACGTGAACAGAAACGCTCTGAAATAAAAATGACTTCATTTCGTTTTTATCTATTGCTTAATATATATTTTTTCTACAAAAATAAAAACTGACACGTTTGAAATCGTAAATATTTAGTTTGCTTTTCGTTTTTAGGGTTCCGTACTTCAAAATGGAAAAAAGTGTACTAATCCCTTTTTGACGAAAAGGGACTGATAGACTTTTTTTCCAGAGAGCCCAATGGGATCAAGTTGAAATCAAAATAAAAAATTAAGGCTATATGACTCCACAAGACTATTCAAGCTTATAATTCAATGCAATAAAAATAAATGGCCTTTCAAATATAACGTTTTTGATACTGAGCCAATTCATCCAAACTTCTAAGAGTCCTTCACGTTAATCTGGAATCTCATGGCAAGTCTAATCAAAATATTCCGAAAATGGTTAATTTATATACATATATATATATATATTTATTTTCTTTTTGTATATTCATAACAAATCTACTTATTAAGCTATATTTTACCATAATATAGCTGTACTGAACCCTCAAGACGTGAGTTTTATTCAAATTTAGTCGTCTTTTTATAACATCTATACAAATATACATCCATCGTTCATGGATATTATTGTAGCTCTTATGAAAAAAAACACGTCCATATAATGTTCAACTTTTTTTATTAATAATAAATAGACACATAAATATTTTATAAATATTATTTCACTTTCAAATTTTTTGTCGCGTCTAAATCGTAAATATTTCGTTTTTATTTTCTATTTGTGAAGACATATCTCAACCCAAACACACTTTCACAAGTCTATCTTATCATACATAGGACTTAGTTACACTATTGTAAACGTGTACTTACCTATTTGTAGAAATATTATATTATATACTTTGTATGGTTAACCGCTACGACCGTGATAAACGGGCATAGCTGCGTAAATTGTGAGACGACATATCTCCGCACACACTCACATTCACAAGTCTATCTTATTCTTCATACGACTTAGTTACACTATTATAAAGGTGCACTTATTTGTAGAAATATTATATTACGTACTTTGCATGCTTAGTACGTAATATAATATTTCGTATTTGCTACAGCCGTGATAGACTGACATGACTACGTAAATTGTAAGGAGACCTATCGTCATCCACACGCACCACCACAAGTCGAACTTATTTACGTACGACTTAGTTACACGTATTGTACATGTCTATACACAATTCTATTATGTCTGGAAACTATGAGGCTTTCAGAATGTACTGCGATGCTATAAGCCCCTCCGTAATCTGGAGCTAAGATATCAGGCCTATTCAACGTATTACAGAAAAACACAGGGAAAGATCTATACATAGGAACATGATTAACATTGTCAGAGACAAAATATACTGAAAATACACAGATCTTAAAGACGATTCCGTTTATTTGAATAATCTAGACAGACGATTTAATCATTCACCGACATGTAGATTAAAAATATTTAACAGGGTGATCTTTATTTCATAATTACTTTAAAAGTAATATCCTGCTGGAAATGGTATGAATAATAAGATTACCTGGAATTGGCATCCGATATTTTATTCGATTTCTTGACAAAATTATTTAACAAAAGAAGAAAAGTTGAACAAAAAGGAAACACAGTATAGACAGTACACATGTTACAGATGTTAATTTTTGAAAGATAGGCTTTCGATGGTGGGCGAATGGTAGATTGTATCAGCTGGGTTATACTTATTTTTATACTCACTAACTGATCAGAAATCGGCATTAATATCATTAATGACAACATTTAATATTATTGGAGTCAATTTCTTTGGTAGAACATCTTGAGCGATGTGAATAAGCTAACCTTGAAGTCTGTAATATTTCCGTCCTACAAAATGAATATTAGTTTCGTCACGAAATATTTGGACAAGTAGTCTGAGTTCCTTTTTCCAATATTTGACAAGTATTATTTATATCCGCTTATTAAAACATGACATAAAACGTTTAGTAGTTCAACATAATTTACATAACAAACAACGAAGGTGTTTTCATTATTTGTTTCCATAATTCTGTTTCTGATACGTTTTCCTTAATCTTTTTGTTATACATGAAACACATAATTTTACAATTCGTTACGATTACTTTTATGCACCAAGGAATCCTCACTGTTAGTAATTGTTAACGTGATCAGGCCAAATTCTGTATTATCTTCTATTCAATCTTTTTAGTTCTTTTGTATACTTATTAATACTTTTCTCTATGATGACACTTCTAAACCTTTTTTAACTGATCCCAAATAAACTGATGTGCTCAGTTTAGTGAGGAGCACTTCAGTAATTCCTTAATGTGATCAGGCCAAATTCCGTACTATCTTCTATTCATTCTTTTTTAGTTCTTTTGTATACTTATTAATACTTTTCTCTATGATGACACTTCTAAACCTTTTTTAACTGATCCCAAATAAACTGATGTGCTCAGTTTAGTGAGGAGCACTTCAGTAATTCCTTAATGTGATCAGGCCAAATTCCGTACTATCTTCTATTCATTCTTTTTTAGTTCTTTTGTATACTTATTAATACTTTTCTCTATGATGACACTTCTAAACCTTTTTTAACTGATCCCAAATAAACTGATGTGCTCAGTTTAGTGAGGAGCACTTCAGTAATTCCTTAATGTGATCAGGCCAAATTCCGTACTATCTTCTATTCATTCTTTTTTAGTTCTTTTGTATACTTATTAATACTTTTCTCTATGATGACACTTCTAAACCTTTTTTAACTGATCCCAAATAAACTGATGTGCTCAGTTTAGTGAGGAGCACTTCAGTAATTCCTTAATGTGATCAGGCCAAATTCCGTACTATCTTCTATTCATTCTTTTTTAGTTCTTATGTATACTTATTAATACTTTTCTCGATGATGACACTTCTAAACCTTTTTTAACTGATCCCAAATAAACTGATGTGCTCAGTTTAGTGAGGAGCACTTTAGTAATTCCTTAATGTGATCAGGCCAAATTCTGTAATGTCTTCTATTCATTCTTTTTTAATTAATTTCTAAACTTACCAATACTTCTTTCTCTCTCTCTCTCTCTCTGATGATGCTTCGAAACCTTTTTTAACTGACCCTAAATAAACTGATGTACTCAGTTTAACTCGTTTCTATTAATTGTAAAGTCTATTGAATTTTATGTTCAAGGGTAATGAAAAAAGTGTTATACACGAAACACAAAGTTTACAATTTGTTATGATCGCTTTTATGTACCAAGGACTCTTCACTTTTAGTAATTCCTTAACGTGTTCAGGCCAAAATCTGTAATGTCTTCTATTCATGGTTTTCTTTGATACTTACTAATACTTTTCTCTGTAATGATAGTTCGAAACGTTTTTTAAATGATCGTAAATAAAATTATGTGCTCAATTTAACTCGCTTCTATTAATTGTAAAATATTGTAATGAAAAAAATTTAAATTAAATAATAGAAACCACTTCCACGTTTATGTTTTTTTAAGTTAATTTAAGCGATTTCTCATTTCTCAATCATCTTAACTTAAGAAATAGTCTGTTTTATATATTTTTTATCTCATTTATCCCATTAAAATCCATCTAGTTTTAAACATATGTACACGTCTATCCTTCTTAGCTCACCCCTGAAATAATAGTTAGGTTCTTTATATTAATTTTTCAATTATTCAGAGAAGGTCAATTAAAAAATAAAGTTAAATTTATAATATAAAAAAAACTAATAATTCATTGCTTTTATAATCAAAGGAATTGCTATAACAAGTCAAACGAGCCCAAACTCGATATGTTTGCTGTCAGTCATTGAGAAGTTCACATGGACACATCCCGTCTCCATGATAACACCCTCCTAGTTGCAATATGAAACTAAAGGCCTCATGAGACAAGTGAAACAAGCACAAACTCGATATGTTTACCGTTAATGATTGGGAATTTCCCATGAACACATTCAGTCTCTATGATGTGACCCTCCTGGTTGCAATATGTAACTAAAGGGCTCAGTGAGACAAACGAGCCCAAACTCGATATGTTTACTGTTAATCATTGGGAAGTTCCCATGAACACATCCCGTCTCCATCATTAGACCCTCCTGGTTGCAATATGTAACTATAGGGCTCAGTGAGACAAGACAAATGAGCCAAACTTGGTATATTTAATGTTAATCATTGGGAAGTTCCCATGAACACATCCCGTCTCCATCATTAGACCCTCCTGGTTGCAGTATGTATCTAAACAGCTCAGTGAGACAAGTCTAACGACGACTCTATGGTTTTATTATTATCTATTGAGAAATCCCCATGACTATCTCCCTATTCCATCATTAGATATTTCCGGTTAAAATGTGTAACCAAAGTACTCATTTAAGTAAGTCAAGCTAGCCCAAACTCAACAAGTTTATTCTTAATCATTGAAAAGGTTCTACGGGCATCTTCCTCCTTCGCCAGCATATCAATCAGTTTGACGTTATATTATCGTATTGCCATAAGAATAGTACAAGTTCCCAAAGTATCTAAACGATACGATAATTCAAAATTAGATGAAAATCGATTTGCTAATTCTTTTTAAATGCGAAGCTAATAAAAGCGTAATAAAACCTAGTCATTTGTTCAGCTATGTTAATTTGCTATGTTAATGACAATGCTGTTTTGCTATGTTAATGACAATGTTGTTTTGCTATGTTAATGACAATGTTGTTTTGCTATGTTAATAACAACCAGATGAGTGTTTTCTGACAGTAATAGGAAAATAATATAATGAATCCTTATCACAACTACTTGCTTATTTTCGTCATATACTCCAAATCTCGTATTCACCTTCCGTTATCCAGATCGTTATATCTTACATTTGTAATAATCTTGCTCCCGACACTTACCATTAATTTATCGTGACTAGGATAAAGGCTATATTTCCAGCTTAGTCTTACATAGCAATTGAAGTAATGCTCTCCTCTATATCTAGGTTTAGTAGGTCATCCCTAATAAAGTTTATCTATAATAATCTTTCGCAGTTTATTATATGAATCTATAATTCTTTCTTAGAGAATAGGTATTATAAAAAACTGTTACTTTCTATTGACTTATATCGTTGATCAAGTACTATCGTTGATCGTTGATCACACAATAATAACGTCTTCTTTAAGCTGCAAATAATTAGGAGTTTAAATAACATAAATGTGCCTCAAGCTCTTAAATACATCGACCAATGAAGTGGTTAACCTTCTACGTAGTTTGAAAACGATTTGTCTGAAAATTCATATCACCCAAAACCTTAAAAGATTCACACGAAAAGACGAGTTGCCAAGTAGATCTAAAGCGACGTAGCGGTCATAAATTATAAACATTCATTATTTATTCGCATTATTATTGCGAGAAAGCGAAATTGTTCTTCCTCGGAGCTTTTCGTTTTATTCCGAAGTCCGTTGGTAAATTCACGTCACCTTGAGACGTCTCGAGACTGCCGCTCGTTAGGCTGTCGAGTATAATTGGGTGGGTTGTATTACTGTTTATTAGCTTCAGCATCTGTTTTTCCTTAAGTAGGACAATGTAATCACATACTTAATAAAACATTGTCTCATTTATTACTAACTTATCAAAACTTTATGAGGTACTGAGCCTAATGATCTACACTAACAAAAAGATAAGAATTAAGTCATTGTTAAAGCCACATGTATACACACCGCGTTTTTATTATTATTTACGAAATGAACAATTGTTTTGACGCATGATAGTTTTCAAAATATTTTTAAAAATTAGAAGAGAGTATCATTTTCTACAGGAAAATCTTCTCTTTCCAAAAAGGTACATTCAAATTTGATCACGTCCAAAATTAACCAAGTTACTATTACTAATATTGTCGAGACAAGAGGGTGTTTCGCTAGCCGATATTTACTATAGACTAGCACGTCAATCTCGTAGGGGTTATCTTTTTATATAGCACCCGCGGAGTATGCAACATAACAAGACAACCCCTGATGGAAGTTGCTTCCTGCTTGCACTTTTCAATTTTACAACCCCTGTCTGCACTTTACAATTTTTATAACTTTAAAATCTCACTAATAGACTATATGATCTGTACCCCTGTAAACTAGGATGTCTTTTTACAAAAATACCACAAAAAATGTTTATTCACGAGTGTACTAACATATCCTCAATCGTACTAAAAATCATGTTATTTATATATGTACTAGGGATGCTCTGAATGTTAAAAAGATATTATTCGCGAATACGGATACAAATACAAATTCTAATTAACTTACTAGGTACACAATTAGGTTTTGTTCCGAGTTCTTTTCTCTTTTTGAAAATTTTTTCACCTAGTGAAATTTTCGCAGCAACCCTCGTCTAATCTATAACTTTTACGATCACGTCCGGAATTACAGGCAAATTGTTTTTCATAGAATATAACTGGCCTCTCTGAACTTTGAGTGCGAGTAACTTTATGTAATTTTATTTAATATTGTCGTAGCTTATAATTCTATTATTCCTGCACCTACAATTACACACGATACACTTATTTTACTATTTAAACCTTCAGTGATTCTTTTTAATATTCTTTGATCTTCTACCGTTCTTTTTAATAGACCTTTCTTCCAGGATCTCCAAATAGTCAATCGAAAGTGGTGTTATGTGACCTTCGTCTCCCTCACTTCCTTAAACTTCTGTAAAAAGGTATTTAAAATAGTTATATCTTGGAGACAATACAGATGAACGAATTTCATATAGTGAGTCGGCGACCGATAACTACCGACCTTTGATCGACAAGGTTGGCTGGCTTTCCACCGCACACGAGTACTTCCCATTAAATGTCTACCATCTCCGCTAGAGCATCTTTAGTTTTATATTCTATCTTTTCTTCGTTAACGGTGGATCCTTCGGATATATGAAGGATCCATTTCCATGAGACATTTGTATTAAAATATCAAATACCGTATGTTCGATTTTTCCGGTTATTGTTTTATTGTCGTCTGCGTTACGCGTTAGTTTGTTTAGTTCTTCGAGTTTTTAACGCTCTCATCATTTTTTCTCCTTTACCCACTTAACACCTGGCTTACACCTTAATTCAACACCTATTATTAACTTCATATGACCGCAAATATTTTTCTAGTCTCCCCAAATACCGCAGCTTGAAAGCTTTCAGTTTCTTGGTTATTTGCTAAGAAATTGACCAAGTTTCTGTAGGAGCTGTTGTACCTAGGTTTTTGTGATTGTCCATCTAGTGTGATTTTTTTGTTGACTGTCGATTTTTGTTTCATTTGTTTTGATTTTTGTTTGATCAATATTTTTGTTTTTTTTTCTAATGTGATTGCTTTCTCAGTATTTTTCTACTGTAATTGTTTTTGTGATAGTTTACTTGTTCAGCTTTTTGTTTTTGACTAATGAGTACATTTCTCGGAATAGTTTTATATTTTTCATTCTTACAAAGTGTTCATAAGTTCTTTATATAACTTTTTCAAAGTCATAAAATATATTTTCGTGTAATATGTAGAAGGCTCTACTATATATTACCACGTATTATTTTCATTTTATTCACTGGATAAAATGAAAAAAAAAGTATAAACCGCTGAATTTTGAATTAAATTGATTCTGATCATGACAATATTGAACCCTTTAGTTTTAAGAAGCTTGTAAATTTTTCGTAAAAAATTTTTCGTTTTCTTTGAGTAGTAACAAAACATTCATAGTTACTGGAATTAATTCTTTATTATTGATGTTTACTGTGGCTATTACTACCACCTATTCGTTTTACCTTACTCTCTGAAATGCATGCAAACGTACCTGCATCATTGACTTGATTTCGTACTGTAATATTTCTTTGCATCTGCATTTTTTATGAAAAATTACTCGCATACAAACTAATACTCAATAAAACATTTTTAAAAAATCGGACTAATCAAGGTTTCAAGCATTTTTTTCGAATAATAGTTTTTCTTGTCAGAGCCATGTATCTCGTGCTCTTAATTAATCTATAAATAAATTTTAATAATTATTAAAATTAACAAACGAAAAAGTTAATGAAACATTTATTAAAACTCATTATTTTATAATTTGCCTAAGTCTAAACAACAAAAGTAAAGATAAAGATGGGACTTAATTTGATTCAAAATCTACGGCGAATAGAATTGTATAATATTTTCTGTTTGGTATTTCTAAAAGTTCCTATTTAGAAATGTTAGTTAAAGATACAAAATAAATGTTACAACCTTAAAGCAATTTGCAAAATTAGGTTTCACGTCTATATCTCTTTTTGTGTCAAAAGTATTAAAGCCCGCCTTTAGATCTTTTATACTTCCCCTCGACCCGAATTAACTCCCGTAAAGGCTTTTAAGTCGAAAATTAAAACGAAGTTAAACAGCAAAAGAACGTCCACTAATTACACGAAGCAAAATTACCATATCGCAGGTGTTCCTTCGAAAACGTTAATTAATTATGATTGAATAGACGTTATGTTAATTAGTTAATAAAAATTATGTTAATTAACTGAAATTACGTTCACGGAGAAAGCTGTGGCGGAGTAGAAACACGTGGTAATAAGATTGTAACAGGGTCAGTAACGCTTAATTTTGATCATGTAAAAAAAAATTTTTTCAAATGTATTCAAGATTAAATATCACTAATGAAAAATTCAACTGACAATTTGAAAATTTACTATTTTGAATTAGGAAAAGTAAAACATGTGTTTATTAATAAAATTATACTTTAAAAAAAACTGAAAAACATGCTTATAAAGTAAAAATGAAAAATAATCTTTGAATATAAATTTTGGGCAAGAGCAAAAGAATGTTGCTGTTGACAAATATGAACTTTGATGTAAAAAAGCGTAGAGTGATATCGATTTACATTTCCATAATGATTTTACCTGTACAAACAGTTAACGATAAAAATAATATGAAATGACAACTGATATCCAGCACCCCAGGTTTTATTTTAAAGTTCATTTTTTTGCCATCAGAGATATCCTTTCGCTCTCGACCGAACTATTTATATTTAAAGATAATTTTTTTACTTTTTAGTTGCCACAAAATCGCTTTTTTAATTTTTAAAAGTATAACTTTATTTCTTTACTTTAAAATATTTGCATTTAAATTTTTTGTTTTAAGACTAACACAAGGTTTTTTTTAGGTTTTTTTTCTATATTTTTTTAATTATTATAATATCATCAGTTTTTGATACGTGTGCAAATTTTCAATAATTCGGACGCCTAAAATTGGATGAAAATTTAATTAAAAGATTCCATTATATTCTGAGAAAAAGGCTTTGGCAGATCGGACGGATGGACAATCAAGTAATCCTATAAGGGTTCCTTTTTCTTACCACGCTTTTATAATCTTCACTCGTATCTACTAGATACTTGATTACTTGATTGTCCATCCGTCCGATCTGCCATAGCCTTTTTCTCAGAAAAGGCTTGAGATACCAAGTTAAATATCGTATATTGAAATAGGTGTCAGTCTTATGGCAATTCTTATGGCAATGTAAGGCTATAGGTAGCTTTACATTGCCATAAAAATTTTGCCATTGCAAGACTTTTTATCAAAAATATAGGGCTCTTTAAAGCGTAATTTTTCTTTATTTTCCCCATAATTTTATTCACTTATTATCAAAATGCTGATCATCAATAGGTACTTCGGGTCAAACCACAATCTCCCCACCGGCTTTCCCGGTCTATGGGAAGTCTTAAAGCATAAATAAAGGTAAAAATCCAAAAATAAATGATTTATGAATAAATGATGTTACACATTTTTTTATTATGCGCCTGTAAAAGATACAGTAGGCTATATGAGTATTTATGCAATAGACTTACTCGATGACCATGAATACCTAGTAGGCACTTTCGATCGACAAGTAAGGGGGAAAACCTCAAAATCAATTGCTTCTATATACATTTTTACATTTTTAAATATGCCCCTCTTAAAGATACGGTAGTCATTGTATTTGCTTGATGAAAAATTAAAATTTTGTAAATGGTTTTGTTAGAATTACCATGTACCATAAATATTTATAAGGATATAAATGTGTATGGATTGAGGATTCTACTCTTGCTTAATAGGTTTATTATTCGTAATAACGGACCTAATCACCCCAACAAAAATAGGTTGTAAGGAAATACTTGTAATGTACTTGTAGGAAATACGTGTAATATACAATAAAAATCTACTTTCTGTATTTTTAATGTATATATGCAATACAAAATACAGAAAATCTACACATAAAAGGTATTTTTTAAAAAATTACTTCGATGACTATAAATAAACTTTGGAGAAGAAATTGAAAATGTTTATGTCTTTCTTTCTGTATTTATTTGTTGGAACAATTTAATGGATGTTTCAATGTTAACAGTTGAGAAATAAAAGAAGACATTGGTCCGCAGAAAAACCTGTTCTGAAAAACCAACCTATCCTCTTAATATTATTTACTGCTCTTTTATTTTTTTTTAATAACTATGCAAAATATAGAAATATTAATATAGTGTTAAAGAATGTGAGTATAATGATGTTTTAATATCGCTTCCGGTTGGCTCACATAGAGGGCGTCTCACGTAAGTTAGAGATATTAATAGTCCACAAGAACGTATGAGTTATGGGCCCTAAAAAAAGTTTGACGTATATTTGGATATGTAATATTTAAATAGAAAAATCTATAATTGAATAACAGAATGAATTTTTATAATAGAATTATTATAAATATGACATATTTAATTGTTCTCTCGAGAAACAATTTATGTGGTCCACATCACAGCACAAAGTTAACTCTGATGTAGATAAATCGCAATTGAGGCAGAGTATTTATTTTTGGGAGGATAAAAAAATATCTCGGGTACGAACAGAACTCACACTGCGAGGATTCTGTACCCACACATAATTATTATTTCATTAATATGTGAGTAAACATAAATATTTTCGTAAACAAATTACATATAATATTATAAAATTCTGTTCGTTGTTGATTTTTAATAAAATTAAGTCTCATCTTTACTTTCGTTGTTTAGACTAGGGCTAGTTAAAAAATAATGTGTTTGAATAAATATGTTATTAACTTCTTCGTTTGTTAATTTTAATAATTATTAAAATTTATTGATAGATTAATTAAGGGCACGAGATACATGGCTCTGACAAGAAAGAAATCAAACTATTATTAGAAAAAATGTATTTAAAAAAAGTTGTGAGTTGTCCGATTTTTCTAAATTTTCCATTGAGTATTAGGTTATATGCGAGAAATTTTTCATAAAAAAAGCAGATGCAAAGAAATATTATAGTACGAAATCAAGTCAATGATGCAGGTACGTTTGCATGCATTTCAGAGAGTAAGGTAAAACGAATAGGTCGTAGTAATAGCCACAGTAAACATCAATAATACAGAATTTATACCAGTAACTATAAATGTTTTGCCACCATATACACTTGACTTTTACGAAAAATTTACAAATTTCTTAAAACTAAAGGATTCAATATTGTCGTGATCAGATAGTCACTCCATATAAGTACAAAATTGTTATCACACACATTTATTCTTTTATGCTCGTATATTATATGTGCCTAGAAATACCTCCCTTTTGTTTCATCCCTTTTCCCAATATGTACTTATTTTAATCTGAAATTTATGACTATAAGCTTAATTCATCATATTCGTCAAGTTTCGTTCGCATATATCTACCGCAAACAAAACTTACTATTGCACACATTCATCTCAAAAATAAAATGATGTAAAAAAAATTGGTACAGAATAAACAATTGAAATAATGATTGTGATATAAAGTTAGATGAATAAATTTAATAAAAAAAAAACAAAATTATACAAAAAAAAGCTATTCTGTTTTCGAACATATTCACCGAGACGAGCCGCGTCATTGGGACACAATGAAAAATTCCCTATTCGAAGTGCAGGCTATTATAAAACAAATTTACTTTTCATAACTTTTTCAGCCTTTTGCAAGGACACGAAGGACATCCGTTCGCTCGTTCGGAAGCGCGCCCGCCCTCTTCTCAAATTTCACAATTTGCCCTTGACAAGTTCCATTTTGAGCTGTGATTTTCTTCTAACCTTCAACATCTCCTCGGTTTCAATTTGTGACGTAACAGCTACGCGGGGAAATAATGAACAATCTAGCGGGCGCAAAAGACGCGGTCTGATGTCTCCCTTCATTAAGTTATACCTCGAGACGTACGAAATGGCGTATCGCCGGGAAGGTGTCTGCTTTGTAATGTTATTTTATCGTTATTTCTCGTCTTATTTCGAGAACACTCGTCGCAGGTGCTACAGTAGTATCTATGTAGGTACTATGTTTCATATACGATGGTTATATATATATATATATATATATATATATATATATATATATATATATATATATATATATATATATACTTTGATGTTACGAAGAAAACGCAAGTAGATCTTTCATATCTAACTTTTGTGCTGATATTATTCGTATGCTATAGCCAATTAAATACATATCAATCTTTTTTGACAAAGTTATACTGCTAATAAAGGGAATCAACGAAAGTAAAAATTTATATAAAAAAAATCGCGCACCTTAAAGCTGAACTTGCGCCATTAATGTTCTGCACTATGTGCGAAATCATCATATATATTAATACGCTAAGGTTAAGATGTTACACTCCCTTTTTAGAAAAAACCTCACAACTAAGCCACATAAATTATATATCATTTTATAGATAATTGCTTCCTCTACCGGCATCCACAACTAAAAAAATTATTATTGCTATTGTTTATGCAAATTAATTAATTATTAAAATTATATTTCAAATCCACTCACGTATAAATAAAGTGGCGCTTTAGCTCAATGCTTTTGATACTTGCGCCTCTATATGTCAATTTTAGTAAAATATTTGTTTGATCTGTCATCTGAGCTTCATAATGGAATAAATAATGCGAAGACTTCGCACGGGTCACGCTAGTGCATGTTAATAGGATGTGCACATTGCACACAAATTGTAGGTTTATAACATCTCTATAAATCGTGTTATTTTAACAGTATTATAACTAAATAAATAATAACAGTATAAAAAAGCAAAATTATTTTTCATGCCTATAAATACGAAGAATTTATAACATATATATTTTTCCTTCGTCATTAATGGTTTTATTGTAATTTAGATTTAAGTATTTAAATTGCTGAATATATTTGGCGTTCATTTTGTAGAAATTCATTACCACTTAATTTTTATTCACAACTAAATGAAACTACGTGATGTAGTATTATATCTACTTCATTTAAATTATTAACCACGACCAAGATTTTGTTGTAGGTCAACATCTTCTGCTGGGTAGTTTGAAGAGATCTCTTCAGATTGCCCACCTGAAGATACATACAAATTGTTAATTAAGTGAATTAAATTGCTTGCGATTAGAAAAATTTTCAAATTCTTCTAATCGATTAAAAAAAACCAGGAGATAAAAAATAAAACAAACAAAAAAACAGATTATATATATATTCTTCAGTTTTTGCACATAACGTCTGTAATTGGATAACAATTCACTTTGATAACAAAGGACTATGGACCTTGATTATAGTCCGTCACTTACAGCAATCTACAGAAAATATAAATATTGTAAAATTCTTGTAAAAAATTAAATTTTTTTAAATATCAGCTGGAATTTTCTAAAAGTTTCGGTTAATAAAATCGAACGATAAGGGTTATTACCACGCATTCCGGAAATCAATAATTTTCCATAACATAATTAGCTCACTCTTCGTTCACTTCTATTCATAGTGGTAAATAGAGGTACCACTAGACATACAATTATTCCGTTTACATTTATATACTAACCCTTTCCCCATTAAGATTTTAAATCAAGAAATTAATAACAAAAACTGGTGATATACACGACAGAAAAAATTATAATTTTTAGGTGAATTTTTGACAAACTAATCTTAAGCAAATGATACTGATATATTGTACATACAGTCTGATTTATTATGACATTTTTTGTTCATGGATATATTGAACAAAGAAATACAAACAAATAAATAAAATAAGCAAATTCCTTTCGTATTCTCCGTGCGTATTAGCTAGAAATGCTATTTGTCACACCGAGTCCACGCCCCAGATGCGAGCATAGACTTATTACAAAACCAATTCAGAAATCCTGTTATATGTGTGAGTGTACAGTGTAAGTTTAGCGTGTTCATAATATCGGCAAGTATGTCGATGGTCTTTGTACATTTTTAACAGATTACATTTTTAATATTACAAGTTTGTTAATATAATTAGCCTAAACAAATTTTCTATTAGAGTAATTGTTAAGGAAATGATTATTATTTTAATCATATTGTTAAAATGTACGATTCAAATGAGAGAGGGGTGGATACGCGGGGAATAATGAATATTATTAATAATATGACATAACAAGTACGATAAAAAGCTTTTACTTTGAAAAGAATTTCGAGAAATTAATCTTAAATAAAAACCATGATTAGACTTTTTTAAACTTTCGCGATTCGAACACATATTTTATTTAATTTGAATCGGGTTTTTTCGCGGTAATTATCTATTTAATGAGTAAACCTAGATATTATAAACTAAGTACTCACTATGTCCCGACGTTTCAGACTGGTTGCACAGCCTGTGGTCACGGGAAGACTGAAGATGTATAGGAGTCACCGCTAGAGTCACCGCTTCCTATAAAGGTCAGACAAAAAGGACAATCGCCGAACGCATGAAGGAACACATAGTAGCTGTGAAGAACCGCCAGATAAATAAGTCTGCTATAGCAGAACACTTAGTTGATTCGGGGCCCAATCACTGGATCAAACTTCATGACCCCAAGGTTATTTCTTCTGAGCCTCATTATTTCAAGATGATTATACGGGAAGCGATTGAAATTAAAAAACATCCAAATTTCAACCGTGAAGACGGATTCAAACTCTCGGCGGCGTGGAATCCAGTGATTGCAACTAGGTGTTCGCGATGTGTACATAAATCCAAGTGTCATGACACCGTCAGTGCAGTGTGTAGGTCTAGTGTGAACGCGCCTTAGATTTCTACAATCAACCAAGTGGGGGTAGTTTTGAAAAACACTCCCGCGTCGCAGCGGTGACTCCTATACATCTTCAGTCTTCCCGTGACCACAGGCTGTGCAACCAGTCTGAAACGTCGGGACATAGTGAATACTTAGTTTATAATATCTAGGTTTACTCATTAAATAGATAATTACCGCGAAAAAACCCGATTCAAATCAAATAAAACCATGATTAATTTGCTTCTTTGATTAATTATCCGAATACACGGATAGGTGCGCATATTTTCAAGTTTGTTATATGGAATAGCGAGCGTATACAATCGACTGTAGAAATATTGAAAGGGACCATTAATTTTGCAAGAAAAACATGGAAAGCAAATTCGGTAATTTTTATAAAGATTGGTTTGGTACTTCCAGCGTTGATCGCTCCACAGCATCTAAGTTCAGTGGGAATATAAAATCCATAATATAGCCTGTATTATATGAAAAAAAAATTGAAATGCAATTTAAAATGTGACACTAAAGAGGTTTATATTATCTTTACAACCTTTTTTTATACTTTGTAAAGACAAATCAAATACAAATAAATTTAATGTACATACAAAAAAATTATGATATTTTTTCTATAGAGCTTACAAACAATTTTTAACTATTATAAGGTATTGGAAAAACCACGACTACTGAACATTTCTGTTTTTCGAAGTATCCGGAACGCTAATTCCGGGTATTTTGAAATTAATTATGTTAGAGCAATTGAAATTAACTGCCGCACAAAACGATCTGTGACTGCGCGTAAAAATTTTGTGATCGTTATCCGCCTTATCGTCTGGATAAAAATCACAAAAAGGTATATCATAAAACTACGTCAAATATTTTTGATTTCATAAAAGGGAAAATCATCAATTTCTTCTAAACTTTCTCTCTCAAAAATCTGGTGTCTGCGTTTGACGTACTGACAGATATATTATAATAACATTCATAAACAGTATTCCTTTACTTGAGAATCAAAGTGGATTCTAGCATGGTTTATTAAGTAGTAAATAACCACAAAGTACCAAATTATTATATTAGGATAGCAACTTTCTACATCGGAAGACCTATGCTGAGGAAAAAGACTATAAAGTCATAAGTGTAACGATCTGGATTCTCTGGCCAAGAATACGAGAGCTTGGGAGTTAATTCTGCGGAAGGCAGGGGCCAACCTGGGCTATCAAGCCATTGAAGAAGAAAAAGAAGAAGCTTTCCACATCGATATAATCAATGACAGTCTACGATTTTGTAGGCGATCGGGCTACCGCGCCATCTCTTTACTCGAAATATTCCAAATCCCTCATGGAGTCCTATTAGCCAAAACAAAAAAAACTAACGTATTTTTGGATAGACTTGAAAAAAATGCATATTTTTAAAAATATTTCTGATATACTATATATACAAAATTGGGTTATTTTAATGGATTTATTAATACTGATTGTATTTCTTTTCAATCGTAGCGGTTTTGTTTTGATAAATTACATGCAAAATACTCGTACTTCTTCACGGTGAATGAAAAACCGTACGGTTTTTCATTATTATTTTCCTTTACAGTATAATAAAATTAGGTTATAAAAACGCAGCGAAATTCACCTCCGCTATTAGCGCCTGCCGTCTATTTCATTATATAAAATTTATAATATTATATTATATAAACAATACTGCAAGCTTCTCCGGAAATTAACATCCGGTTTTATGTTCTGAGAGAAATATAAGATTGGAAAAAATTAAAATCTTAAATGTGTACTAAATTACCAAACGGGGCAAGGTCCTCGTATTGTTCTTTCATTTTTTTCCTTACTTCCCATTTTGGTATGGAATGTGAAAAATTAACTTTGTAAAGTTTCCTTTAAAAATGTGAATTTTCATTCATTTAAAAAATTCAGTATCTTCAAATATGCAAAAATCAGTCCCGTGTTTGTTTTTTCGTAAGAAAATTGGAAAACTTAATAAATCAGTAGGGTGTATGTTGATCAAAAAGTTATAACTTTCGTAATAATTTAAATTGACTGCTATTATACAAATAATCAAGGACATTATCAATTTAAATATCCAACGAGTAAATAAAATGTTTTGTTTGGGTGAATGATGATTGCAAAATAAATGCCAATAAAATGAAGCATTCAAACTAATCTAATCCATTGAGTTACTTTACTTGTATTTTCATTTGTTTTTACAAGTTGACGGCAATTTAAAAATTGTTTAAATTATAATAAGTAAAATTAACAAAATTTTCGGAAATGATCGACTTAGATTGATATTTTATGATGAAGATCCATCCTGTGCTGCTGTTTTTAACTAGTTTAACGAGTCCAAGCGTTGTTGTACCAATCTCAATAATCATAGATCATTACTGAGTAACGTCTCTCAACGACGAAAACTGAAGATAATATCAATGCTGTGCTGCTCATTATAAGGGCTGAAAAGAAATTAATATATCAGCTGATTAGGGCAAGTTTAGGTATTGGTATGAATCAAGTACAGAAAATTGTATTCGATTAAATTCAGATTGAATGTCTTCGCGGGACAAAAGTTTGATATATTGTTGGGAACCGGAAACTTAGAAGCAGGCAGTGCAGTAGGTGTTTCCTTCTGAAGAGATGCCTACAAAGGTGAGGAAAGGAAGAAGAGCTAAGAAAAAGAGGTTCATCTCGTTCTTTGAACAATAATTATTCTGGAGAATAAAAGCACATTTACCGCAACCAGGTATATTGTTGGGAAAAAGTTCGAGAACATGGCCCTCGCAGAATGAATCCTTCTTCATCACAATAATCTGCAAACTTAGTCAGAACACAATCGAATATTTGATTTTATGGATCATCTACCACATAACTCCAACTTCGCAGCGTGTAATTTCTATTTATAAACAATGCTCGAACAGCGAGGAGGCGCTGACTGCTTCCAAAACAGCCGTGAAACGGACGTCCAAAAAAAATCAGCTGAGCTTTCTCTTAATGGTTCTATCGAATGCAATAATTCGAAAAGGCCATGGAGACTAATTTCAAAAACAATATATAAATACCAAAATTGCTAGGTGGTACCATTATTATAAATAATAAAATTATCAATGTTAATCAACTGCAAACGATAATTCATTGAATAATTTTTCGACCAAAACAGTAGATAGAATCATTAATTAAATTCACCATGATCTTACATGAACGAGTTCGATTCGGATCTGAAGGTTTTTGACGTGAACACATCTGTTCGCTCGTTAAGCATATCGTCAGATTTCATCGCTAATAACTACGACACTAATAATGCGTTAAGAATGGTTGAGCCTACAATGGACAGAGCATATATATATATATATATATATATATATATATATATATATATATATATATATATATATTGTCATTTAATATTTGTTTTGCCTGGGACGTCATCCGATTAGTATAGGTTCATGCGAGTTATTGTTACGAATTAGTGTTGTGTAAAGTTGCAAACTACTGTAGCGTAAAACCGCGTTTCGCTACGATGTTAATTTGAATGTCATTTTAAAGAGTTTACGAACTACTGCTAGAACCTAAAGCGATACAATAAAAATACTCGCCAAAATATAAGTAAAAATGATAGAGATGTCTCATATGAATAGTAAATATCTTCGGAATTATGGAAAAAGCAAATTGAGGAAATTTCATAACAAAAGGAATCCAAGAAATCTAAAAAGTACAGGACCGAGCAAACGCGAGAGCTACGACAGCGTTGAAAAATAGAATGAAAAAACGGCGCAAAGCGATTACGTAGCTGGCCCATCGGACATACAGTATCCAGTGATGGATTAACCGCACGTTATATTACTCTGTTTAATAATTGTATAATGATATTGGTAATTACATATTAACACGAAACATTTGTTATGATTTTATTCTAACGTTTTACAAGTACCACTCATGCGAAACACAGTTCAGTTGCGTAAAACTGGACTATTAGAATGAGAATCGAGTTATATCTTAGCATTGTGAAGCAATGTATAACGGAAAAAGTGATATTGTTATTGTTGTTATATACAAGTAGAAACCAGTTTCTCGAATTGCCGGAAAAGGAAATGTAGGGTAAAATAATTATGTATTATCGTATTTCCGTTAAATATTTTCTGCAGTATATTATATTATTACATATGTTTATTTGCGTATCGCCTTCAGAAGGACTCTCCTACTTCCAATGAAAAATTTTACCAGACGACCCTGTCGTAGTTACGAGTATTGTATTAACCATATCATATCTTGTTTTTTGGCAATAAAAAATGTAATCATTTTTATGTATATTAATGGCTACTTTGTTAGTTAATTGATTATATGTATATGTGATTAGTTCGACTGCCATCACCACTACAGCGAGGTCAAAGCTACTCGTATACTCTATGTATAATAGTTGTGTAATCGAGCGAACCGACACGAACCCTTCGGAAGGCGTGCGAGTGAACATGCGGTGAGAACGATCATGTGGCGAGGATTAGGACTCCTATCACCAAACTCGGATCAAGCGATTTAGTGTACCTCGCCTATCTGATATCTATGTTTCATCATTTCAATTTGAACTGTATCATGTAATGGCTTTTTATATTACATGCATTATAATTCTTTATATTTCATTTATGTTTAGGTAATTCTAACACAAAATAAATCAGACCAAGTGCCCGTCGGAATATGCATAAAGTACGGTTGGTGTTTCCTAGAATTATTGAAGCAGTTTAACCAAAATAATTGCATTTCAAAGTTTTTAAATTCGTGGGTGGAAAATTAAAATGCCGGGAAGCTGCATTACACGTCAGATTAAAGTTGAATATCTCGTAAACGGGATTTAGAAATTACAATCTGTAAATAAAACGTGACTTTAAAATTTAATATTTGGCAAATGGCACTTAAACGCTACAATTTGTAAATAGGATGTCAATCTAAACTTTTAATATCTCGCAAATTGGATTTAAAAATTACAATTTCTAAGTGGAACGTCACTTTAAAGTTTAATATCTCGCAAGGGGAATTAAAAATTACAATTTTCAAATGGAACTTAATTTTAAAGTTTAATATAGCGCAAATGAGGCTTAAAAATCATGATTTGTAAGTGGAACGTCACATTAAAGGTTGATATCTCGCAAACGGTCCTTAAGAATTAAAAGTGGTAAATGGAACGTCATTTTAAAGAACCTATCCAATTATATCCCACTCCAAAAGTAAATGTTTTCGCTCTCATTTTATATGTAGGTAATATGTATAATAAACAATTTTTAGAACATTTTTATTACATCACATTAAGTTCACCATATTAAGTTTTGAAAAAAAATACTTGTCTATTATTCATATAGGTGATTCTGTATATCAAACTTGGTGCCAGTCGAGAACTAAGGTGCCAGTCGAGAACTAACTAAGGTGCCAGTCCAGAACTGTTATACAGTATCTTAATCTATAGTACGTCAATCTTCCTTTTCTACTTAGTTTCATGCACAAAATTACCTGTATGACCTAATAAAGGACACGGCATGTTTCCTATATGCGCTGTGTCACAAAGGACGTGAAAAAAATACAATTTTTTTTTCGTTGAAATCGCAAATTTGAGAGTGATTTTGTCAGAAACGATTGAGAATTTTCATATATTTCCTTAACATTTGTACCAAGCATGTCGCACAGAATCTGCTCTCTTACGTTCACATCAGTCTGAAGCAGTGACAAAAAAATTTAGAAATCTTCAACTTGTATGTTCCTATGAATTGTCATGTTGCTTATATCTACACCCTTTGTATTGTCAATTTTATATATTAATTCACCTGTCTATACTACCTACGTGAACCAAACACGTGTTAATGAAGATGTATACAATATAACGGTTTATGAAAATAACTCATTTCATTCTTTACTCGGCTATAATTTACTAACCAATTCACAGACGAAGATTCGCACGCAGTGCTGTTAACTCCAAACGTTTTAATCTCATTAATAAATCTATGCAGTGTATTCGACAAAAGTATATACAAAATCCATGCAATAATATTCCACACAGTTGTTAAAAATAAATGTTTGTAAAAATATTATCGACAATGTGACGGCGCAACACTACGAATCCTGAAAGTACCGAATAATACTATTTCACTCCGAAATCTCTTGATAATATCTCGTTACCTTGGGCTGTCTAGACTTAGTTACTTCTCGTAAGCCGTTGAGTGTAAAGAGAGCAGTCTCGTTTGCCGCCACGTCTACGACGTCTACTTTATTTATATCGGACAGGACAAAGCTTTTCTTGGCGATGTTCATCTGAGGGAGACGACGTACATAGATACAGAGGGGAAAATATTTTACATCATGTACCTTTTGTCTGAGCAAAAACATTTACGCTTTTACTCTACCGTTCTTCAAAACCTAATATTTTTTTTTATTTATGATGAGATTTCTTGAACCCTCCATTCGTTTAGTGTAAACGGATAAAGGGTGGCCTTATAAATGTTGGATCGTTGGTACTTATTTTGAAAATTAGACCTGAAATATATTTAGTTATATTATAGAATTCCAAAAAATAAAAATAAGAACAACATAAGGAAAATAATACAAATCATGAGGAAAATTTTAAAAATCGTGAGAGACTAATAGATACTAAAATTTTCTTTGTGAAAAATTGTGTGTAAATATTTGCATTACACTTATATTCTCATCTTTTGTCTTTTTCTTTTAAATCCTTTTTAATCCTACTAGGTATATTTCCAAAAAAATCAGTAAAACAAAGTTTTAAATTTACATGACAAATATAGTAGCACAAATTTAGAACTTTTCGAGATAGTAAAAAATAGTGATTAAGGTAGATAAATTATTTGTTATTGTAACTTGAATTCAAAAATGTTTGTTCATATCCTTTGTAATCCAATGCTTTAGAAATAAAATGAGACATACGTACATACAAATATATCGATGCACAGTGATTTTAATGAATACATTGAAAATCTTTGTAAAATTATGTATTCAAGTTGTGTTGAGAGTAATAAAAGCAATAATATGTTTGGATCCCTTCAACTTTTCCAATATTTTTGATGATCTCAGTACTTTTTGGAGTTTACTATTTAACAATCGATTTTCATATATAGCGCCCGGTATAAAGTTTTATGAGGAATAAAATCATACGTTCAGAGCGTACGAAGTTCGGAACGTTAAAAAAAGTGTAAGCGTTAGGTTCTGCCCGTACGAAGTTCAGAGCGTTTTTAGTCTTGACGAAAATTTTCCCTTAAATTATTTTAAAATTAATTTCCTGACATTTTCAAAAAATTGTCTATTTTGGATCGAACTTTAAGAAATGAGAAAAGTTTAATAAAAAAGAGGTTATACAACAAGCAAGCGACATCTAGCGCGTAAACATGATACTATAAATATAATTGTGTTATTGCCGGCGGTGAGCTTATTCATTAGTTTTTGAATAAGCTTTACCGCGTTCAAATTGTTTGGTTTTCAATTATCGAATAAGTACACAAATTTGGTTATTTTACAAACACCATAACTGCTATTTACATGTACATTTTTATACTTTTACACGATACAGGCAGACTGTATATGTTCCTTTAACAGTAGGTATATAACCTCGCACAGATTCTTCCTATATATATTTAATATACTTTGATTTATCTTCTTTTAGTAATCTATACTCTAATTGTGTTGTCAGCATGTTTTTCGAAGAATTTTCCATTTACATTAATTCATAGTGAAATGTTGTATTTATATAAAGTGTTACCTATTTTATATATTCCAAGATAATCGTATTTAAAGAGTGAACTCCAGTCGCGCATCCGAGCTGACACGTACAATTCTTTTATAATCTTTACAATAAGCGCTTTGAGTTTTGTAAATATTTCAACAGAAATTATTAATTAAGTATTAAATATTTTCAGCAGAAATTATTAATTAAGTATTAAATATTTTCAGTAGAAATTAAAAAAAAAAGTGGTCGACGTGGGTGAATACAAAACCACGATTTTAAGTCAAAGAAAATTAATTTAAATCCTCGTAAACCCTAACGTTGGTCGTTTTCATGAAAAAATACATTTGATTTACTTTAAGGTATTTGAATAGAGGAATTAAAGAAAAGTTTCATTCTTTCAAGGAATTTTGAAAAATTAAATAAATAACGAGAAATGTTTCGCTTCTCTTGCTAAGTTGTTTTGTGGCCAATTACACTAACCACGACCGATGCAATCAACGGATATATCAGTTGATTGTAGTTTTTCCAGCTACATAACATTAAAATTACTTTTTTGGTTACATGCCAAAACTGTCAAAAAAATATGAAAATTCCATTCAAAACGCCATTAATATGAGTCAACATAGTGATTTAGTTTTACCCAAGTGGCATCTACAACACATCAAATGTGCTCACCTAGATTCTATCTTCCACGAGAGCCGACATTTTCATTACCTAATAACAACTTATTGCCATCGAGCATACCAGTTCCTTTGCGTAAGAGTAACCGATTTGTCTTGTACAATTTTAATGCCAGTTCCAACAGAGCATCTGCAAATGTTTTCCACTCTGTAAGTCTGAATATAAACCTATTTAACTTTCATATAAATTATGCAGAGTGGGATAGATCTCAATTTATATTTTTGTACCAGTGATTAATATAAAAAATGTATATTCTCTTGATGAGCAGTGAACCTATGTTCTTTAGATTCTTTACTACTAAGCCAGAGCTACTATCTATTACCCGAATGTTACATATGAGAATAATTAAAAATCAAATGTACTGAAATGATTGAGTCCTTTCTTTCTTCTGATACCAGTAATATTTGTGTACATAAGTTATATTTGCCCCAGTTTTTGAGCAAATATAATTTTATTATTTTTGTTTCCATTAAACTTGAGATGCAACGTGTGATAGAAATGGATGAAAATTCTAATAAATTATTTTTCTGTTTGAACTTTGCAAGCGTTCCATTTGACATATTTATGTGAGGAATTAATTAAGGAGTTTTAATTCCTACAAATTCAATTATTTAGGGAGCTTATAAATCATTATAACTTTAACTAGTGATGAGCCCAATAAGCAGTAATAATGTTGGTCTATTATTGTCACTATATAAACAGTTTTATCTTCTTGCGTTAATAGTCTTGATCTTCGTACATTAAAAAATCATGATTTTCTTGCACTCATAATCTTGGTCTCCTTACATTATTAATCTTCGTACATTAATAATCTTGACCTCCTTTCTATTAATAATCTTGATCTTCTTGTAAAAGCAGCCTTGATCTTTTTATATTAATTTTTTTTTCTCTTATTACTCCCAATCTTATGCATTAATAATCTGGATTTTTATGCATTTTAATTTTTTATCTTCTTGCTTCAACAAACTTGATATTTTTATTAATAGTCCAAATATTATTGCATTAATAACTTTAATTATTTTACTTATTATTACAGATACTCGCTAATCTTATATTACAGAAATATAAAATGTTGACAAAATAACTTATAGAGTAAAGATGTCTAATTTAAAATATCTCATAAAGGTGGCCACGAAAAATCTTATGCATATTACAACAGCAGAAAAAAGAAGAACGTAATTACAAACCGGCATTAAAAATAATCATATTTATCAATAGGCAATTAATTAATTAATATTACTTTAAGTATAATCCACTTAGCTACTAAATATTCAAAAATATAAACTTCCTCCATTTTCTGCTTATTATTAATTAACATTTAAAAAATAAAGCAGGTTAACCTTTATTTTAAACTTGCTCTTGTCAAGTTAAACCTGAATATTGACCTCATAAACATAAATATAATCTTGACTTTTGTACGTTGTAAAAAATGCAACACTTATATGAAGGCCAATCTCATTTGTCAAATATCAGCTACACAGTTCGTTACATTAACTGAGCTCATAAATCTATGCTTTGACATTGTTCGTTAAACCAGAAAAAGACAAACAAAATGTAAACATGAGACGACCTACTATAAATATGAAGTGATCTTCTGTAAATTTACCCAAAAATAAAATTCAACAAAGTAATCCAATAAGAAGACTAATCGAAATATCAAAGTGACCTTAATATGAGGATATTTGTATTTTAGTGATCTTAAAGTATCCTTCGCTTAAATTTCCAAAGTTTTGAAAAGAAAAAAAAATTAATCCCGGGTATTGCTCAACTTATGAAGTAAACTTTAAGTTTCACTTTTCATACTTTTCTTTCAAATAGCGCTCATCCCTAAAGTGCCATTACAAAAATTGGAATGCTTGTGAAACTCAAGTGAAATTTTCAACCTCATCCATCGTGTGTACAAACAGCGACAACCCTTAACTTTTTATTGACTAGTCTCGATCCCAGCTTTCAGATTGGTCGTAAAACATTGTCGTATCGTATGAAGTTGCTCAATATATGCAATGAAGAAAATTAAATGGATATAAAACTGCCTTTAGGAGGTGTCGCGTACTTTTTCCACTCAGAACGACCTAAATATGCGCTGTCAAGGAAATGGATCTTACTGGAAACCGATTTCTATTTTCGGTAAAAGCATCGCACTGTTATAAAAGCTGTTACGTTTAAATTCCGAAAAAGGTCCTAAAACTCATAAATAAATATTCTAATACAATCATGTTCTTAAATTCTCAATGGCTCCTTGTTGTAAACCAAGTTTATTCGAAAAAGCAGAAAGGTTTCAGTACCTTTACAAACGTATCAATTAGTTGTTATAATATATTTCCATTCCATCTTTCACTATGAAGATTAAAATAATTGGTTCTGTTAAACAAAAGCAATGAGATGAAAGGAAATGTAATGTTACAATATTCATTAATCCGTATTTCAGAAAAAAGTGACTTCGTCCGTATCTACTTGAGAAATTGTAATAAAATATTTAACGACGTACTTTATACATAACGAGCTGTCGACGATATTTTGCAGTTATTAAAATCGTGAGGCGAAAATACCTAAATTATTTATTACGACATTAACAATTGGACATTCGGCGTGGCGGATATTTTAACGTAACGTTGTGTGTAAAATCGGTAAGTGAAACTTAGGATATTGTGCCTCTTTTCCCTCTCCCTCCATTGCAGATCGATATGGCCTACGTGTACACAATTCCGATGAATGTGAAAGTAATTGAAAAAAATATTGTTAATTCCGCTGTACTTGTTAAAGATTGAGACTTCACATAATGCTATTTATTTATTTGGAGCTACTGAATGTATGATGAAAGGTATATAAGATATAAAAGGCGTATAAAATGTAGTTAGTATGTACGCTTTTATTTCAAGATTTATATAGCAATGTGACAGTTTGTACTGATACTTCGTAAAAATATAATTTAATGAAATCTATTCTTGTGTAAAATTTAATGAAATCATTTATTTAATGTATAGGTCTAGTAGTTTGACCGTGAAAACGTAATAAACAGAGAGACAACTCAACAGTGGTTGTTGAGTTGTCTCTCTACACACAAACTTACTATTATATTTTATAATATTAGTGTGATACAAATAGAGAAACAACTCAACAGTGGTTGTTGAATTGTCTCTCTACACACATTCTCGCTTTCACATTTATAATATTAGTGTGATACAAATAGAGAAACAACTCAACCGTGGTTGTTGAATTGTCTTTCTACGAGGCAAACTCACTTTTACATTTATAATATTAATGTGATACAAATAGAGAAACAACTCAACAGTGGTTGTTGAATTGTATCTCTAAACACAAACTCACTTTTACATTTATAATATTAGTGTAAATCATAGGTGTATGTAAACATAATTTAAACCGAAGGTTATATGTATAGAACGGAATGTTGCTTGACGATACTTGGAGAAAAGCGAGCTGAAAACGTCCCGATAATTTCTAGGGTATTTACAAAATAAATACAAGGTCAGCAGAAACGTAGAAGTTTTTAAATTAACTTATTTTAATATCAAATAGACTATAAGCAGTTTAATTTCATCATTTGTCCATGCCTTGTTAGGAAAATTGGTGCGGGATAGGATTCTTGCAAAAATATTTCACATAATTATTACCTTAAGTTTAGTACCTATGTGATTTATTTATTTAGATTTATTATTAGAACCCATATTAAATACATGTTGACATATATATGTATATATATATATATATATATATATATATATATATATATATATATATGTATATATATATATATATATATATGTATATATGATATTCGTCCGTCCATATTTCACAGTTTTATAATTTGGTTATATTTTCATATCAACTCAGTTAATTATCAATATTTTGTGATACAACAAATATATGCTTGTAATCAAATCGAAAATAGACGTGAAGCGAAATTAATAAAAAATGTCAAGTTGGGCTGAAAATGATTTTTTCGCGCATTCTATGGGTAACAGTACCCTTCAAGTGGTAAGGATAGATCGTTAAAAATGCAATAAATTATATTACATTTTTTTTTATTTAGTCGCATTATTTGTAATCCGCCAGTCCTTCGCAATGAGCCATCCCCTCCTCAAAAAAATTAAAATATTACGATGACAGATTTCAGCAATAAGTACTTTCAAGCAAAAAAATTGCTAATTTTTTCAATGAAAAAGTTTCAAACATACTCTATGGTATTTTATAATACATTTTGTTAAAACCTTCTAAAAATATGCACATATATTTTTTGGATAAATTATTCTAAATAAAGCAATATAGTAACATAGGAAAAACAAAACAAAAAAAAAGATAAACAAAACAAAAAAAAAAGATTTCATAGATATAACGATAGGTTTCGAACCCAGTAGTAGGTACGATATAATAGAAAACATGTCATTATACATATTTCATACGGGCTCAGGTCTAACAACTGCAAATTTCAACTACTACGGTATCCTAACTTAATAATTAATTTATTAATTAAAACTTGGCCATAATTAGTCAATTCAAACTTGGTCAGTTTATCCCTCAAAAGTTTCGGCCAATTTGAACCTCAACCAGATAAATAAAATGAACTAGTCCCACAACACAAATATAAAATAATATAACTAAGCAGCCAATCATAGAATATTGGCAATAATTATAATTAAATTAATATTCATAATCTTTTTCATGAGACCGTCAACTGTACAGGCGCTTAAAAGTGAATAAAGCTAATGCTTGAGTTGAATATTAACTAGTGCTTGAGAGTAAACATGCACTGGATATAAAAACCAGGAACGTAAAACTGAATCAAGCATTATGCCGACACACTTTGAATGTAATTAATACGTAATTTTATAAAGTCCAAGCCCTTTATCAATATTCGCTTAAAGAAAATTTTGGAACAAGTGCAGTTTAGAACCAGGAACAATTCGACAATTTTTTTGGTATCATGTGAAATAATATCCATTAAAAATCACTTTTTTAAAAAAATCTGCAGCTGATGATAATTTATTGTCAAAAATTATTTTTATTTTTGATCACTAATCACTTATTACACAATTAGAAGCATAATTTATTATAAAATATTAAGTACTTATAATGAAAATTAATTATCAAAATTGAATTTTTTTTATATGATATATTTGAATACATTTTTATAACTACATTTTGCTTGCATGGTGCCAACATTCAGGAAACAATATTTCAGATATATTCTTATACACGGTATAAAAAATTGTCAAAAAGTTCCTGGTTCTAAACCGCATTTATAACAAAATTTTATCTAACTTAATAATTTTAAATATGTACACATATTTTCCACTTAAATTCTACGCAAATTTCTACAAACGTAGTTTTCAAAAACAATATAAAAGACTGTCATCGCTTAATTACTAAATTTTTTAACTCTTGAAAAAATATAGGTTATTAAGATTTTCCGATAATATTGATGTGACAGAAGATTTACAGGGACGTAGACATCCTAAACTAAATTTCAGAACGAATGAATGTTTTTTTTTCCCACACACCAGTACTATATAATATACAAATGGCGTTTACAGCGTGTAGATACTGCATGGCCTTTAATCAAAAGACCCAAGTAGTCTAAACTTATTTGAAATGAAATATAACAAGATTTGCAGCAGACATTTTGAATAAATATTTTGTATATACGTTTCGTTATAAAAATATTTAAAGAAACAAAGTCATCAAAATCTCGTCAAAAGTTGAAAAATGAGATCTTCAATTTTTTGGCAGGTTATTTTGATGTTTAAGCAGTCATAATTTAAAAACCAATCTTTGTTTACTAAAATCTACAATGTTGGAGGATAAAATTGAACAAGTGTCTTATAATAAAATTCATTTAGCGTATATTTCAAGCTAGCAACAAGCACAACATCAAGTTTGCGTATTTCATCTTTAATAATGGCATGTGACGCCCACGCAGTACCCGCGCGGCACCCTTCGATTCGCGTTCTTCTCAATGAGCCTTGATTGAGTTCCGCCCAGGCAATCGTGCGTCCATTCAATGCGTTGCTTTTCTTGAAACGCCTTAATTTGACCTTTAGGTAAAACTTTCTAGCGTATCGGAACGTATCATGTTAAATTTTCCGCTGTTACATAAATCAATAACTCCAGAAGAAAAGATATGTCAATTTTTTTCTGCCAATTACCATTGTTTTAGTGGACCATAAGAAAATTTGCAGTATCGTGTCATTAGCCCGTTTCCGTCATCCATTAATATGGTCCAACTTTGTAATACTAAAATTCTAAATTATTATGGATCAAGAAATTCAGAAAGCATTTAACATTTTAGATAAATTAATTTTGAAGTATCTATAACTTTAGCCGTGTGTAATAGACAAAAATGAAACAAAGCATTTCTGGAGGGTGATATAGTTTTTCACGTGTTAGCATTATACGAGGTAGGAGTCGGAATATAGTAATAAGTAAAACAGGGGAAAAGGGAAGAGAGAGCATGGGCGACGTAATTATGATAAAGATGTAATTCTATGGGCGACGCTTACAACTTGGTTATATTTAAGCGTCAAATTCAATACTATATTTAGGAATTACCCTACGAATTTCAGGCAGTAATACATAGATCCTACGTACGATTTAAAATATATAGTTTCCATTTTATCAGAAAGATTACGTTTTATCAGAAAACTTTGACTATTTTATTATTTTGTATCACTTCAAAGTAATCATGATACATTAAATGTAATCCAAAACGGATGACTATACTTTTTTTAAATTTTCTATAATACCATCATTAATTACCAAAATAAGGATCCTAAATAACAATCATCAATTAAATGTACCAAAAAACGATCTTAAATACCGATCATCAATTAAAGTCATATGTGAATCAATTTTAAAAGATTTCTAATATGTGTACCATAAATGTTTTCAATGTATACCGCGTGCCTCTTGAGAGGTTACCCCGCCTTATCATAGAAAGCAAGTTAGCAGACAAAAGCTCCAAAGGTCGCAGAAGGACGACATTAATGGAAATCGACCAGAGAGTGGTGAAAGAGAGCGAGATGGACTGGATTTAAACCCATTCACCCACTCGGGGTTCAAGAAGCACCGATTAAGGAAGAAAGGATCACCATAAAATACCGTTTAAAAGTTTTCAGTTACACCTACACGTGCACGTCCAAAGCGACGTTGGAGCAACAGCAGGAACTAAACATCCACAACCCGTTGCAAGTATGGCACACATGCGCGATTGTTGAGTGACCATAATGCTACACATAATAATATCCGCCAAAGTATACTATTTATAACTTTGATGATGACATGAGAAGTCGGCGTCCACATACAGCCTCGATCTGACCTATATCAAGTCAACATCAGAATACCCGTCAGAAATTCGTGCACATTAATAGGTCCATAGTAAGACACTTGCTGATGTTAAAATGTATCTCGTTGCTTAAACTTCATTAAGCACAGACTGAATAAACCATTGAAATAATGAAGGAATTTGTAAGTAATTTCATCCGTGAAGCAAACAATACAGCCACTAGCTCATAGATGCTTGTTTTAGTTTCAGACCCGCTCATGGGAATTGAGGCAACGCGCAAACCCTTCCATAAACCGAAATAAAACTCTGAATCTAAACTTAATCATTTTGTAGTGACTTCTCACAATAAAGGGGAAAAATATGCTTATTACAGTTATCAGGATTTCATAATTATTTTAACGGGTTTATTTAGAAAACAAGACATAAAATAAATTTCTGGATGCAAGTATTTTAATAAACAAAATCGATTGAAATAAGGCTCTTTCTATAAAGAAACGGCTGTCAATTGGCTGTGAAATATCAAATTTATAATCTCTCTTTATCTACGCGGTCATTTTTTTTGCTTATAAACCTTTTTTGTATATTTTTGGTTTCTTTTCTTTTCTCATGTCGTTTGTTTCAGTTTGTTTGTATTCGAATATTCAATGTTTAGTGTTATTAAGGATAGAAATTAATCGAAAAAATTATAACAAACGGTTCCTTTAAAAAAAAGCTCTTTGTACGTGACCTATTTTAAAAATAAATATTTGATAATAAAATAATCACTACCGGAAATAATTTTTTAAACACATCTTTTTTATTTGTATGTTCTTTCATTTAATAAACAATAAACAATGAAATTTTCATTGGTGCTAAACTGAATTTGTTCCTTTGATTATTGCTAAACAACACTCATGCCATTATTAAATTCGCTCAATTAAAATGACTCGTATTTAACGACATATAAAGAGCAGTGAATTAAATATACACAAGCGAAAAAACGCAATAAAAATCGTCTGATATTGAGATTTACCTGTCATACCAAATATAATAATTTTTGACATGAAACGATTTAAGCCATTTAATATTTATGATGAAACTACCATTTTGTATTAATCTTAGATTTTTTGAACTGGGAATGTTGAGTTATTTTGGCTTATATTCAAAATTATGAGATAAATAACTGTCATATGGAATATTTAAAAGCCATTTTAAAAAAACGAAATGGGCTCAGTTATTTTCAAGCTATAGGATTTCAAGTGAAAACGTAAAATTTGATTGGACTTGATAAATTTAGTGAGACACATTTCGTGAGGCGATAACTGTATAAATTATGTACCGATAGGAAATTACAGATTAAATTCAGAAAGCTTACACTTTTAATATTCTAGGTAGTTAGGTTATTTCAACAATTGAAGTAATCTAAGAGCGCAGCGGCTGTACGCGAAAAATAGAGAAATATAGAAGTGTATATATATATATATATATATATATATATATATATATATATATATATATATATATATATATTACAGATGATTTACCTCGTCAATGTTAGGACTCTGATCGATGTGTACATGGAAAGCCCTTAAGTATTTTAATAAAAGCTTAAATGATATTGGCAAAGTTGGAAGATTATATTTTTTTCAGAAATATCGGCCTATATGAAGACTAAAATATAACCAGAAGCGAAGGATACAGCGATCAAAGGAACCGATCAAATAACACCCGAAATGCGTCAAGCGATATTGGCTTTAATAAAAAAAAATTATAACTGCAAAGTCATAAACAGTTTATATAAAATTATATTTTTCCAATGATATCAGCCTAACATAACTTAACATTCCCAATTCAAAAATCTAAGATTTATACGAAATGGCTATTTTGTCACAAATTATAAATGGCTTAAATGTCATAATCCTAAAAAATTCAAAAAGCACCATTATCCTTTTAATAAACCGTAATAAAAAAACGATGCAAACTATGTGGAGTGATTCGGAAAACGTTAATTTTTGATTTACCAACGATTTCCCAAACAATGTTTCATCATTTCAAATAGCAACGCAAATTTTGTTGAAAGTTTCTTGTGTTTTAGTTATTTGTATAAATAAATATCACATTTTAAATGCAACAAGGCCCACTGTACGCACTGAACGACACGTGTTGACGCGTTGCGGAATATTAGTCCCGTTTGGCCGGGCCGCGCGGCCGCTACATTTCCCGGACCAAGGTTTCCGCGCCCCTACGTTGTAAAAAATGGTTATGAATAAAAAATAACGTTGCGCAGGATAATAACGACTCTGCAGCAAATCTACCGCATTACGTATTGTATTTGCCTCTCTTATTTTTAAAATTTTCTTGTTCATTAAATGTCAAATTTAGTCTATGATTTTTGGAAAATACACAACTATTATATGCACCATACAATATCGATTCACTGTGAAATACGTGCCTTAAATTAAATGCGATTCGGAACAATATGTATATAAAAATCACTATCAAATACACAACTGTTTACCCATTTATAGGTATCGTAATATCAATTCACTGTAAAAAATAACATTTAAACTAAATGCGATTCGGAATAATATGTATATTAAAATCACTATCATATACACAACTATTTACCCATTTCTATTTACCATAATATTAATTCATTGTAACATTTATCCTTTAAATTAAATGCTATTCGAAACAATATGCACATAAAAATCACTATCAAATACACAACTATTAGCCATTTCAACGTATCATGACATCAATTCACTGTAAAATATACCCCTTAAATTAAATGAGATTCGGAACAATATGTATACAAAAATCACTATCAAATACACAACTATATACCCATTTCTACGTATCATAATACCAATTGGTTGTAAAATATAACCCTTAAATTAAATGCAATTCGGAACAATATGTATATAAAAATCACTATCATATACACAACTATTTACCCATTTTTATTTACCATAATATTAATTCATTGTAAAATTTATCCCTTAAATTAAATGCGACTCGGAACTATCTATCAAATATACAACTATATAAAAATATATAAAAATATATCTATCAAATATACAACCATTCACCCATTTCTACGTATCGTAATATCAGTTCGGTGTAAAATACGAGTATATCCCTTAAATTACATGCGATTCAGGACAATATGGATATAAAATCACTATTGGAAGTGAAATTTCTTTGTTGTTAACGATTTGTTAATAAAAAATTTATTAACAATACGTTCGCTGTAAAATCTATATAAAATAATGATGATTATTAAAATAATTCGATGTGCACCTCATTCATATCTAAATAAATGCGAAAATTATTTTTAATAAATGTGCAAAAATGAATTTCGCGTCGAGATATTAATTCAATAAATTATCTATTTTAAGTTACAAAAATAAAGAACACCGTCATCTTTAATCTACTAATTCATTTCGACATTAATTGCAACTAGTAGATAAATTATAGTAATATAATATAACCGATACAGGGCTTTGAAACAGCGTCGTATATTGTATTAAATTAACTCTAAGTGCCTCTTCTGTCAATGTCAAAGAAGTTTGATTAAAATAACATGATTTTATGATATGACGTGCTATAATAATAAATATTCAATTTTTACCACTCCCCAATGCAAATTATAAAGTCTCGTGTGGTACTGGCGTATTAAGGCAAATGGTATCATAGTACTGGTAAAAGAGGGTGACAAAATCTAAATAGTTCCGGGCCTATGTGTTACAATTATAATATTGACACTGTCATATAGAGAACATATGAAATACGAGCTTCTTACAAGTTTTATTTAAATCGTCAATGAGACAAATGGAAAAGCTTATATTTGTTTATTAAGAGTTAGGTTATTTTTCTTAACAATTTGTAAATACTGTTTCTACGGTTTGTAGCACAAAGTTGAAGCAAAATACAAAGTGTGTCATGTTATATTCTCTATAAACAGATATAACATACTAATCCATGACACAAAGGCACCACAAGGTCGACGGATCAAGCCACGTAAAACCCGAAAGTAGGGAAAGAGAAATTGATTTTGACACCACAGAACGAATGTCAATGTCGGTTAGTAGTTTACATTTAATCAATTTTGGCAATAGCGCAACATTAAGAAAAACCAATAGATATTGATTATTTGTTTTAATCGTTTGTAAAAGATAATATGTACTTCCTTAGAAGTTTATTGTTGTGTTTATTTCTTATTTACAATTCTAGAATTAATAAAAATATAAAACATGCCTCTTTATGAAAATTACTGTTTTTTATCGAATTGTTAGTTTTTTTTATATTCTACTTCTGTAGCTTATTCGGTCTTTTTTGAATCTCCACGTTTTACATGTTTTATATAATTATAAATTTAACCTTCCTTTTTTGATACAGCGCGAAGTATAAACCATAATCAAAAAATATGGAAACGGAAATTAGATCTAAATAGGACTGACGGGTGAGCCAAGATACAGAGGTTCTTAAGGACATTCGAACTATGAAAATCTGTCAGTGGCATAGAAAAGTAATTCATAAATAAATTTGGCGAAATATGAAGAGCCAGAACTTGCATAGGGTTGTAGCACTCGAAGAAGATTAATACACAAAAAAGAAAATGTCGTTTTCAGTATTTTGTTTCTGCGTAAACGTATATTGTTTTTTGTTATCTTATTAAAGAAAAAAACAGCTAATTGTCACGCACAAAGTAGGGCTCAGTAATGTGTTAAATGTCTTAAATTTTTTGGTGCAAATTTATGGAAATAATTTCATTTCAAAGTTCTAATCAAACGCTACACACACACACACGCAAACACTAAATCCGTTCACCTATTTAAGGGCGGCGAAAATACACACATGTTAGATCTTTCGAACTTTTTTTAAAACGCCCTGCTTAAAATTAAAAAAAAAGATAAAGAGAACCACACTATTATTTTTTAAGGTCCGTCCAATGGTTACCATCTGACACTTGATGGCATGTGCAAAAAATCACTCAACGTTGAAAAATATCTCTTAAAATTATTCTACACATTAATTGAAATGTTGTATGAAGCATCTGCTTGCAAAATTTCATTCATGCGTGTAAGTTTAAATCTGTAGAAAGTAGAAGATGCGACGGGCGGGGCCGGTCAGACAGAGGGCAGACATGATGAAACTATAAAATTTTGTTTTTTCCATTTAGCTTCGGAACCTTAAATACGTCACTGTCATCGGCTGAAAATTATTTCTTTTTCCAAGTAGATTCACAATTAGACAAAAAAAATATATGAAATAATTTCAAAATCAATTTTTAATCATCCGTTATTCAAATTAAATATTTTACGGCACCAAAATAATTCAAAGTAATTATCGTCGAAAATACGTAACCCTCAGCTATTTTCGTGAATTTTTGCAGATTCATAATAAACTGAAACTTTAAAAAAATTACAGGGTGAAAACTCCGCTAACGACTTTATGAGTTTGTAGCTCACGACTGGGCTAACAAAATAAAAATTAAATAATAAGATGTTTAATGGAATTTTAAAACACCACTTTAATAACGCTACACTAGATGGACGATGTGATATTTTATTTTTACATCTACGCAATCGCTCATATAACGAGCGTCCGCCAATTAAAATAGACCGGCGAAAGCCCGTACATTATTGGGTCCAGGTGCTATAAAAATAAAAATGACATTCTTATCTAAATCTTGTATTTATTTAGGAAAAGTCAGTTTATTTTTCACAATAGTTTGTAAATAGTATTTCTACGGAAACAAATCCAGTTTAGTACAAATGATATTTTGACAAATTTATTTCATACGATACGAAAGAACATATATTAAAAACGAAGTATTTCAAAAATATTTTGCAGCTGGTGAATATTTTTTTTTTCATAGATTTGAAAGAAACAAAATTAATCACGAAAAATGTGTTCAAATTTGCGTGTTCCTAACTTTATTTCACTAATTTCACAATGAATTTATCATTATACAAAACACAATTAACAGACGAAAAAGTGTAAATAAGAATTTAATGTAATAAAATAAAGTAAAAATGGCAATTTTCCAAGATAACAGATAATAGAGTATTTTAAATCAACTGTAAAAATAGCAACTTGAAAAATATTTTACTATCATCAAGTTACGGCGACAAATATAATTTTATTTAAAAAAATTGATGGCTTGACTCGCCTTATTCAGCAGGCCTGCCTTGCTCGGCCAGCTCTTTAAGACCCAACCTGGACCGGACCGGTCCGTGTCAGGTTCGGGCCGGTTTTTTATACATTTTTATAATTAATGACTGTCACGGCCGGACCATGGCAGTTATTAAAAAGTACCATAATTTAAAGACTTAAAGATAGTAAAATAATTTTCATTAAAAATACACCATAATCTGATAATTTGTAAATCTCTAATTTTACCATATTTCCTTGCATTAACTCTTGTTTATAATTTTGTATCTGTTAAGTATGTATTGTCTAATGATAAATTTATCGCAAAATTAATAAAAAAGTTAGGGACATATAAATTGAAAACATTTTTCGTATATAATTTTATTTTTTCGAATCTGTTTTTTCATAATAAATAATCGCCAGCTGCAAAATATTTTTTTGAAATACGTCGTTTTTAATGCATGTTCTTTCACATCATATCAAAAAAGTTGCCAAAATAACATTGATGCTAAACTACATTCATACCAAGCCATGAAACTCGCAGGCTCGACAAAGTCGTGGAAAAAAACCTATTCAAATTCGTAAAGTGAAATAAACATTTATGTCAAAATACAGAACAAATGTCAATGTCAGTATAAATTTTAATTAATATAGACAATAGCTATATATTAAAAAACGCTATCCCTATTGATTGTTTTTTGTAATCGTTTCTAAAACTACACTGTTACTCCGTCAGATTTTTAATTGTTATTTTTATTTTTTATTAACATTTATTGACAGATTAAAAATATAATAAATGTGAGTTTAATAAGAAAGTTTTTTCGATATTTTGTTATGATTACGAATTTCATTTTATTTCTTGCTCTTTTATAATTGTCGACTGCGGACTTTTTTTTTTTTTATATTCTAAAAAATTCCTGTTTTTTTTTAATTACATTCTCTTTCTATAACTAGATCCATTTTCTTTTAATTGCAAATAGCAATTTTACCCGCTCTTCGCGCAGCAAATTTTATGATGTATTACATATTTTTCTTGCTGTAGCTTGACTGATAAAAATCATTTCAGTTTTATTTAGTAGTATGTCACTTAGGATGTTATATCAGAAATATTGTATACTTCAACGTCGTGTTCTTTATTTTTGAAAGTCGTGTAATCTTGAAAAGTCCTGGTTCCTTTATAAGTTTTTTTCATTCAGCCCTATCCTCGGCTTTCCTAATAATTAATTTAATTGTAAGCGTAGGGACCTAGTCAATCCATCGGGTAAGAAATCTACCGCGGGGTCGTTTACCGTTGACTTTCCTGATAACCATTAGCTTTTCTAAGTTAACAGGTTCCCTGCGTGCAGTGAACTTTTTTAGCAGATAGTAGACAGAGTACTTTTGATTCTGAGTCTGTATTAAAATTGATTCTGAGAGTGTATTAAACAACCGAATTCTGATAAAGCCCCCTGCACACAAATAACATTAAATTTTATGTGGTCGTTCCAACTAGTGGTTTCTGTCATCTGAATATTATGCAACCTTACTTATATTATTTGTAATCTTTTACCCCCATCAGTAATTTTTTTCTAAATCCGTCCACTTATTTAAGGGCGGCGAACACACACCCACACGAACGTCGAGGTAAACATTATATATTTATATACAAGAATTTTTTGTACGTAGTAAATTCTAGTAACTAGGAGATTATGTCAGTTTGCTAGGTGTTTACTAAAATTTACTCAAGAAATAACATTGACTTGAATAAATAACATTGGTCGTAAAATTATCAAAGATTGCATTCTCTAAAGCGTCTCCAACATTTTAACCCCAGAAAAACAAAAATTCACCCTGAACTCTCATGCTGCCTTTACTGACTATGGAGCTGTATATCATTTGGATCTTACTGAGGATCATTTAAATAAATTTGAAATATTTACAAATTTGTGCATTCACGACATTTTTCTGCTTAGAGGGTGCAGATTAACTGGTTAGAGATTAGCTGTGGCACAATCTGCACGTTCTCCGCCTTTTTTTTAAATCGTTGAAGTATTCTTATAGCCAAAACTATTTCAGTTATAAATTCTTAGCCTGAGGTGTCTTTGAATTCATTCTAAAAATCTTCTTACTTATCTCTAGACATGATACCTCCTTGGATGATTATTCCTTCACTGCCAAACTGTGAAAAAGTACCCTTCGCAACTGTGATCCGTCCCCTTCCTGCTTTTTTCTCCTAAATCCTGCCATTCTCCTTAATTCTTATCAGTATATAATATATCTGTGCATGTTTAAATATGTGGATACACTTTTTTCTTTTTTGAATATTTTTCATAAAAAATAATTCCTTTTGCATAAAAGTTATTGCAAATAAAAGAAATAAAGTAATGTGATGTAAGTTATAAGTTATTGAAAATTGAATATATTTGGCGTTAATTTTGTAGAAATTGATTGCAATTAAATGAATCTACGTGATGTAGTATCATTCTACTTTCTACTTTCTTTGAATTGTTTACCACGACCTAGGTTTCGTTGTATTACAGCATCTTGGCTATTAACACAGATCGTTGCTAATATGTAATACAACGAAACCTAGGTCGTGGTAAAGAAATTAAAGAAAGTAAAAATAATACTACATCGCGTAGTTTCATTTAATTAATCAATTTAAGTACATTATTAGTAATTTTCGAAGTTTCATTGCACAATAAAGCGTCATACATCTTTCATATTGAATTTTCTACGATTCATATTAGTTACAAATATTTTTTATAAACAATTTTTTAATTTTATTATTAATAATAATAATTTTATCGTATATTTAACTACATAGGTGTGTTATGCATCTGGCTCCACTGACACGCTGTGTAAACCATACAGCGTGTCCTGTAACCAGATGCATGCTTTCCGCTACCCGCGAAACGTTCCGCGGACGTTCCGTCTACATAGCGAAAAAAATTTATGCGCTACGTTTTTTGTTCTACATCTAATGAAATGTGAGCTGTAAGAAGAGATAAATTTGAAAAAAAATTATTTTCATTTCCTTTGACTTGATATCTTGACTAAGCGGAAACTATACTTATGAGACTTTCCAGTTCATCTTTACTACTTCAAAACAATAGTCTATGTGAATTTTCAACTTCCCTCGTTTCAATTCAACATTTAACCTTTATTTCGCTTTATTTAACCGTACTATTGTAAATAAATAAATATTAACCCAATCAGTTGGTAGATTTTTTATTGCCAAGAATCCGTAGGCTGATTTTTTTATTGGGATTCATTGATACTTGCATTATGAGTTTAAAACTAAATTTGTAGCGCAAATAAAAATATTTCAAACCAAAATAAAACTTAAGTATTTTTCCTACAAAAAAGGTTTCTAGGATTTTTTCCATAGATCCAGCCGTTCTCGATGTATTCGCAAAAAAAAAACATTTATTAAGATGGCGGCAGACGCAAACTCCAACCAAAACAAATCCCCACCAAAAAAGTGCTGTAGGGCGTTTTAATGCGTTTTAGACCCTCTTGTTTCGTCCTGCCCACTGGGCGATATTTAAAATAGCCTACGGATCAAAAACCCTTTCATACTACAGCTATCTATCCTTGACATATCGATTGTTTTCTTTTATTTAATTTCATATTATATCTATACATGTAATACACATCGATACATGAATATCATTATTGTTTTATTTATTGACTATAGTGTTATAGTCTCTATCAGACATATAAAATCTATCACTGTGTACTTAACTTTCTAAATTTTAATAAAGTTTAAGACCTAAATAACTATAGGTAAGCAAGTCGCCTAGAAATAAAAAATCGACTTTACAATTTTTTTCTTTCGTAATTGTATTATTTAATCGAAATAGGGTCCTCCACTAATTTTTGTTTTGTTTCATAAATCATAATTTTAGTGCTTGCGTATGTCCTATGCTTTAGGGCAATCTGTACGTTAAACATGGATTTTTTTTATTAATATATATAAACAATATTTAATTAACTTATATTTTCATGACATTTGAATGAAAACAATAAATTTTGAAGCAGTCAACTAATCTATTCTATTTCACTTATAATTAGGGTGTATTCAAAACTACCTTTATATTAAAATGACAAAAAATTTTGTAATTTATTAAATATGAACTGGATTTTTTAAACCAGCCTATAGCAGAAATAAGGCCTATACAAAATTGCTTCTCTCATGTCATGTATACAGCACGTATTAAAAAAAAAACGGAAACAAAACTATTTATTATGGCTTTATTATAAAGTCAACACAGAAAGAAATTCATAAACCACTTACTAAACTTCCCGATATAATTGTTAGAAACAATTAGATCATTTTAATCGAAATGATAAAGAAATCATTTTAATAATAACAAATTTGAAATATGTTTGAATTGCATTTTTCATATTTTATTTATTTATCAAGTAATCACAATGTTAATACAAGTGTAATTTTGTATGGGACACTTATGGTGCGAAATTTGACTGGCATTTCACCAATTTTATACCCATGGAAAAAAGGAGTTCCACTTAAATTTTTTTGTTTAGAATATACGTAGTCAACGTTAAAATAAAGAAAAGAAATAGTTGCCAGCAATTATTTGGGAAAACACATCATTTGTCGAATAAGTTCATAATTTTGCATTATCTTGCGGAAAGTTAAAGTTCATTGGCGATCAAAGTTATCTAACATTTTTGATGTCGTCTCTTCAATGTCAAACGAGACAAATTTAACTCTGTAATATTTTCAAGAACACATTGAAGTAACTAATTTCAAAGAAAACTTTACTAATTAATTAAAAAAGGGTTTCAAAAAGTTTCGTTTCGATTTTCATTAGATTTCCACAAAATTTCATTGAAAATTTAGTATATTTTAAATATTAAGTACTACTGTAATACTTTTTACATATTAGAGAGACAGCTTTTATTAAAAACTAAGTTTAATTTAAACCTACCGTTAAAATTTTTATTATTGTATAAGATAATTCGCTCTCTAATATTTTCAAGTACACATTGAAGTGACTTATATAAAAGAAAACTATATATTGCTAATTAACTAAAAAAGAGTTTCAGAAAGTTTCGTTTCGATTTTCGTCAGCTTTTCACAAAATTTTATCGGAAACTTGAAATAAGTTAAATATTAAGTGCTATTGAATATATTTGGCGTTAATTTTGTAGAAATTCATTATTCACAATTAAATGAAACTACGTGATGTAGTATTATTTCTACTACTAGATTCTATCAAGCAAAGATCTTTGCTAATGTCCCACCTGAAGATGTTGTAATACAACGAAACCTAGGTCGTGGTAAAGAAATTAAAGAAAGTAGAAATAATACCATATCACGTAGTTTCATTTAATTGTGTTTAATTGTATTAAGTGCTACTTTAATGTTTATTATAGGTTACAGGTATATCTTTAATATTAAATGGTACTATAATGTTCATTAAACGAAACAGATATTATTCAAAATTAAGTTTAAATCGCCGTTACAAGTTTGGTAATTGTTTTAAATTATTTAACATGCTCCTAATATCACTGTAAATTTATTCATTTTGAGACCATGTCTATTTCCAATCTCAGTCAACTTCCTACTGGAGTTGTTAATTTTTATTTTCTGCAACTCATGAGCTTTTATGGCCGATCGGTCGTCCGCACCTTTGGCGGTCAGTCATCTACGTTGCTCATTAAACGTCGAATTATTAGTTTTTTATTAATACAGTTAATTGAAACGCATACTTATAGTTTTATCAACAGATTGACATTTATTAAACCAAAGCTAATTTAATCTCATAGAGATAGAGTACACAGTTAAACTATTTATCTACAGATGTTGCTACATCAATGTTGCTAAATCAATACCCCCCACTATGTCAAGATAAATTGAACCATATTATTTTTGTTGTACGCCCATTAACTTCAAAAATCTACAATGCTTTACACAGGTTAAAGACTTTGTAAGTATGTCTGCAGGCATATCAGATGTTTGCAGATATTCAACTTTAACAATTTTATTATTAATACATTCTCTACTAAAGTGATATCGGATATCAACATGTTTGGATCTATTATGAAATACAGGGTTATGCAATAACTTCTGTGCACTTTGAATACCTGATGTTCCTATATACTCGGCCTCTGTGCTAGATAATGCAACATTCTTTTGCTTCTTACTACCCCATGGAATGACCTACCTGAGAGATTAAAGAAAAATCCTGTGTTAGATTTCCTATCCAAGGTATCACTGCTCCAAATTTGCATCTACATAGCCCACTATCTCTTTATTCCCAGACTTAAGATGCGTTTAGCATGAGCACAGTGATTCTTGTTACAACAATTATTAAATTGGCTTAAGTAGCTTACTGAAAAAGCTATATCAGGAGGAGTAAGTATAGCTAGATACATTAAGCTGCCAATTTATTGCTGCGAAGGTAAATGTTTATCACCACTCTTCATATTTTGCTAATCTGAATCTACTCTCCATAGGTGTATCTATGGTTTTACAATTTAATAAATTAAGTTTCAATAACAACTGATCAATATAATTACTCTGATCTAAAGTTAAAACTCTATTCTTTTTATCATAACAAACTGACATACCAAGACACTACCTTATTTGGCCTATATCTTTAATTTTTAATTGAGACTCTAATACTAATTTTAACTTATTAGTTTCTTTACTATTATTTGAAAAACCAAAATCGTCGACATATAATGCAATTATAGGCTTACTTTTACCTTCATTCTTTACATATAAACAAGGTTCATATTTGGATTTGGAATATCCATTCTTAGTTAAACAAATATCTACTTTATTGCACCACATTCTTGACGCCTACTTTAATCCATAAACAGCTCTTCAACTTCTTTTAGAATTTTATTAGTATCAGAACAATTAAATCCTTCAGATATTTGCATATAAATTGTTTCATTAAAGTCCCCCTCCAAAAATGCGGTTATCACATCTAAGTGTGTAATATCAAGTTCAAATTTTACTGGAAAATAAAAGAAAAATCTTAAAGTACTATGTCTAACTACTGATGAAAAAGCTTCTTCAAAGTCATCCCAGGTTGTCGGGTAGAGCTTTTCGCCATTAACCTTGCCCGAAAGCTCACTTTATTGTCAGACTTTTTTTAAGCACCCACTTACGCTGCACAATAGTAGAATCATTAGGAACGTAGACTACTTCCCAAGCACTATTATCCTCAAAGCTTTTCAACTCTTCTTGTACTGCTTGTAACCATTGGTTTTTCTCAAGCCCTTCTAAATCTTGCTTTTGTGCTAGCTCAGTACCACTATCTATACAATTATCGGAGTAACAGACACGTCCAAAACCATGTCTGAATGGTGGACGATATTCTCTGATAGGTCTAACTATCTTCTTTTCATTATCTTGACCTTCCAAACAATCCTCATAGTCATTTGGTACATAATTTGCAGAACTATTATTCATTCATTCTTGCATCAATATTGAATCTGTGATGTCCCCCACTGAATCCTGTAAAGTCTCGTTTACATCAGGTATTTATTCAGCCACACATTCATTGCTAGTCTCTTCAGGTGCTTTTTCAGCAACTTCTATCATGGTTGACCGCTTTTCCATAATAATCACATCTCTACTTGTGAATATTTGCTTTTTAACTGGATCACATATTCTACATCTTAATATTATCTTTTAATATTATCGGGAAATCCAAGTAGTATACATTCAGCACACTTCTTGGTCCATTTTGACCTTCTTTCTTTATTAACGTCAACCATTATAGGAGATCAGAATATTCTCAAATTGCTTAGATCTAGCTTAACATCTGTCCAAAGTTCATATGGTGTTATACCATTTAGAACCGATGATACAGTACGATTATGTATAATACACAGCCATATTACAAGACTCAGCCCAAAATTGTTTGCTTAGCTCGGCAATGGTCCTGTTCATCCTCTCACATGACCCATTTTGTTGAGGTGTATAGGGGTTGGTTTTTTGATGTATTATTCCACATTTTTTAAGTATACATCCAAAACTGAATCACAAATTTCCTTCCCGTTATCACTCCTAAACACTTTCACTTTTCTATCAATTTGGTTTTCTGCTATTGCCTTAAATTCTTTTGAAATATTTAAATGCTTCATATTTGTTCTTCAAAAATAAATAAAAGTCATCCCACTGAAGTAATCAACAAATAACAGAAAGTAGGACGATCTTCCCAGCTATATCGTCTCCAGTGGTCCACAAAGGTCGTTTTTGTACAATACTTAAAAGTTCAGTACTCCTTGTACCACAATTTTTGAAAGATACATTGCTTGACTTCACAACAAGTCTTGCAAGAGATACTTATATTACCTTTTTCATCAATATTTATTCCTTCCACTGTACTCTTAGTTTTAATTAAGTTTATATAATTACTGTTCACGTGCCAAGTGTGACCCGACGAGGTCACTGCGGCAATCGGTCTTTTCTTATTATTTAATTTATAAACACCATGTACCAAAGAAGCAGTGGCAACTAAGTCACCATTTTTATTGTGTATTTGACAACTGTCACTCGTGAAAGACCCCTTGTTGCCTTTTTCTATTAATTTACTCACTGAAATGAGATTTGTTTTCGATTTCGGTACACAATACACATCTTCTGTTAATATCAAATTCACTGCCTTTGACTGAGATAATTATCTTAACATTGCCAGCACACGTGAATGAAACAGTTTGTTGGTTTGCCACTAATATTTCTTGTTGATCTTTGCGGTATTTAACGGTGATCCAATCAAATCGGTTAAGTGAACACTTGCACCCGAATCAACATGCCAATCGCTTTTATTAAATCCTTCACTCAAAAATACAGCTGAGAATGCGTTAGTCTGCTTACGGTCTTCGTTTTTATTATTATTTGACTTAGAAAAATTATTCAGGCACAGTGAACGATGATGCTTATCTGTTTACACCGACAATATTTACAGTATTTATGTTGCTCGTCTTTAAAGCCGTCCATAGGCGTTCATTTCCGTTTATGTTGCCAACTCTTAAACACTGCAAAAGCGTCACCTTGACCGTCATTATCATGATTTCCGGTTTCCGGATCTATAAGCTTACCTTTAACGGTGTCCGCTCTTACTTGAACTCCTGAATGCTCAATCGCCATTATCATGGTAGTGAACTTTTCTGGTAATCCAGCTAGTAGTAGCGATCTTATCCACTCATCATTTATTGCAAATCCCGTTCCATAAAGTTTCTGACCTGTCTCTATAATTTGCGTAATATATGAGGTCAAGGAACTGCAATTATCCAAACGAATAGATATCAGATTTCTTAAAAGATTTATCCTTCTGGTAAACCCGGAATCATTAAAGAGAGACTTGAGTTTTTTCCACAGATCTTTCGTAGTATTTACTGTCTCGATGTGGACGTACAGCGACGAGTCTGTAGTAAGGATTAATTTCGCCTTTATCTTCGCGTCATCTGCGACCGATACAGTAACTTCTGTACAACTTGCATCTCTTTCTGGCTTAATACACTTTATCATACCTTCAAGGATCACAAAGTTTTCTGCTGCGAACACCCACTCGGCGTAGTTTTCCCTTCCGCGTAACTTAGGCACATCAACTATATAATTAGCCGCCATTGTCTGACCCGGCTTGCGACGCTCGAATAACTACGTTTTAATAAAGTTCAATATACGGAAACTTCTCGAAAAATATATATGATGTATCGAACTGTAATTATTAACTTCACTTAATCACTTTTTCAAAGGCTCACTGGCGTTACCCGGTTACTGGGCCCCATAAACCTTTTGGTATAATTAATTGAAATGCACACTTACAGTTATCTCAACAGACTAATATTTATTAAACTATAACATTTATTAAACTAATAAAAACGTCATAGACATAGAGTACACAGTTAAACTAGTTGTCTACAGATGTTGCTACTGGTATATTAACTTATTTTGATATAAAATCAATAGTTTTGTTGCTCATTAAACATCGAATTGTTAGTTTTTTTTGTAACAACCTGTACATTCGATTTACATTAAAACAATACTCGTATAATTTTTCCCAAAATAATACTGATATATCAATATCACAGCCGGTTTTATTCACTAAGCATTAATCACTATAATATTATTTAGAAAGGGCCTCTTTAAATGAAAGCTTGGCGTAAAATAAATTAAAAGTATAAATATGATCTTAGATATTTAATAAAATTCATTGTAAAACTTTTTCACTAAACTAATATTTAATTTCAGTTTCATTTCACTTTGCATTGACCGTGAAGTCTTTTTTCACCGTTTGATACTATCTTATTATAATTATAATTTTTATTAATTACCATTAGCATCATTTTCAAACTATCTGAATGCTTACCTAATACGAAGCACATTCACTCATACATAGTATTATTGTGTAATCAGCAACACATAGTCGGCTTGCTATACTAATTTAACAACGCTTGTACGACAGTTTCGTTATAACAACAAAGCATTTTCTAATAGTCTCGCTATAAGTATAATATTAGTCTCCAATAATCTAATCGATCGTATCTATTAAATTCAAGTCAGACTTACTACGCCTAGATAAAGGAGAAAATTTTCAAGACTTATCTATCATATGATACTAAAATGGCTGATATATTACAAAAATGCATAATCACAACTACAGAAAGAATATTGATAAAAAGTATTATTGTTTCGGTACAAAATTAGATTTCACGTTTTTCTCCTTTTTCATAAATGCTTGTAATCGTGCTGCGAATGAGCAAAGAAGCAAGTAAAGAAAAGGTTAAAGAAAATATTTTTCTCTCTGGTTGTGAGTTTCCAATAATGAAAATGGGTCAGTTTCTTGGCTTGCTTCACATTGCTCGCTTGCAAATCTGACTCTAATAAACCAGTGACCGAATTCGGATTAGCAGATTAAGTTTCACTTTTTAACACAATTTTGTAAAGCAATAGAACTTTTCAGTTTTCCTTTTTTTCGATTACAATGACATTACTATTTTTGTGATTATTTTGTGAACGAATTGAAATAAAATATAGTTTAGAATTAAGTATGAAGTAAAATATAGTTTAGTAATTACGTATGAAGTAGAATATAGTTTAGTAATTACGTATGAAGTAGAATATAGTTTAGTAATTACGTATGAAGTAGAATATAGTTTTGTAATTACATATGAAGTAGAATATAGTTTAGTAATTACGTATGAAGTAGAATATAGTTTTGTAATTACGTATGAAGTAGAATATAGTTTTGTAATTACATATGAAGTAGAATATAGTTTAGTAATTACGTATGAAGTAGAATATAGTTTTGTAATTACGTATGAAGTAGCATGTAGTTAAGTAATTACATATGAAGTAGAATATAGTTTAGTAATTACGTATGAAGTAAAATATAGTTTATTAATTACTGAACTATATTTTGGCATCATCAATAATATTATATAATCCTGAGTAATTGTCGTTACAAGACGATTAACAAAAAAAGGGTAATGAACTTTTGTTGATTATCGAGAGTAAAATTCCACGTTTTTCCAAAATTTCAAGGTTAAATTTTATTATATTTCACTATATAAACAATGGTATATAGTTTATTATTTATTTTACAATCAGACAAATACTAATTGTGAATTTGTCCTATTTATTTACTTAGATTCCAACATATTATATAGGGTAATATGTCACAAAATTATCGTCGCTGTGGTGTATTGGGTTGATCACAAGGCATACGGCCTGTGACGACGCGATGCACCGCGGAGACCCGGGTTCGATTCCCGGCCGTTCGTCGAGCGGGGCTGGACGGGTGTTATGGTTGACTGTAAGAGGTTGCTCACGTAGCAATAAGTCCGCCATGTGTATCAATTAGATACATTAAAGTAGATAAATAAATAAATAAATAAATTATATCAATAAAGGGTTAAGGAAATTAATAACCAAGTTAGTATATACACTGTTGCTGTGTTATGTTAGCTATGTTAGCATATACACTATTGCTATATTAGTATATGCTTGTCGCTACAAAGTTTGCAGTACACCTGAGTGGAAATGAATAATAAAGTTAGTGGCAAATAAACTAATTAATTGAAAGTTTAATACAAATTCTGATTTACACCGATTTATATAAAATTCAACAAAACTTTTTCCTATAACTAGAAACACTATAACTAAAACACATTTATCACACTAGACTGTGATAAACGTATTCTCGGGTGTATTGGCAGGTGGTTATGTAGAAAAATTAATAAGCCCGATTTAATTCAATATATGATATAGCAAAATTAAAACGACGCAGTTCTTCTCAATGGATCGAGTATAGCCATATAAATATTTCACCATAGCCATATAAATATTTCAAAAAATAAAAAAAGTAGGTAATTTCATAAAAGCAATCTCTACACTATATTGCGAAGAAGGTAAATGTAGCAATTAAAATAGGATATCGATTGAGAAGAAAATAGGTGAGGTCTGTGCAAGTGCTTTGAATGGACATTGACATTGAAGCCAAATGCTTCACTGGACGTTCCCTTTATGGAAGAAATACAATTACGATTGCGATCGTGAAGACTTATAGACGTTCACAATTAAATGAAACTACGTGATGTAGTATTATTTCTACTTTCTTTAATTTCTTTACCACGACCTAGGTTCCGTTGTATTACAACATCTTCAGGTGGGATATTAGCAAAGATAAGAGCCCACCCACTTGCCAATAGCCCACCTGAAGATATTGTAATACAACGAAACCTAGATCGTTGTAAAGAAATTAAAGAAAGTAGAAATAATACTACATCACGTAGTTTCATTTAATTGTGAATAATGAATTTCTACAAAATTAACGCCAAATATATTCAATACTTATAGACGTATTACGTTTTCGATTGACATCGGAAGCCATTGTGTTCTCTGACTTTAATGCAACTACAATTTGTCTATTACATATATCGGATTATCTAAGGATAAATTTTAATCTGTTTTATATACTTTATCTACTATATATATCAGATTATCTAAGGATAAATTTCAATCTATCTTATATACTTTATCTACCGCATATATATGCGGTATCAGACTATCTAAGGGTAGAAATTTATCCTATCTAATTATTTTATACACCTATGTATATCCTACGGACTAGTTTTGATAGCTGTAGTGGATATTAGAAGTAATAGAACTGGCTTTATTTATTTTTAGTACCCCGAAGCTGAAAAGGTAAAAACGGAACCCTTGGAAGATCACTCCCTTATCGCTTAACGCAAAAACTTTAAACTTGAGATATTATTATATAAATACCATCGGATATAACAATATCGATGGTTCTGAAGAAACCCCGCACACATCACAATAGATTATACTCAAAACTATTAATCGTACTTTATCTAACAGTTAAAAAGTGGAAAGTTAAATTAATAGTGAAACAGTTTATTATAAACTGCACTAAATAATCTATCATACTTCACAATTAATAATTTAGGAAAAACAGATAGACGCTATAAATGTGGCATATTTTCTTGAATTGTTCTCTGAAATTGGCTTTAATTATAGAATAAGTAAAGTTACACCAAAAAGACCTTTAAAATATGGACACGAACTTTTTTATGAAATTCCTTACATTGTTTCCTATGATAGATTCAATAAGAATTTGTGATTTATTGAATTGTAAAGTTAGGGACGCGCACGGAGATAAAAATATTCAAGGACTTGCGAACAAGAATGCCCGCTCGCGGATGCGTACTTCCAATTTCGCGCAGATCATTCACATTATGGAAGTGGATAGCGACATCTGTTACGAACCTACTTATGGCCGTGATAATCAAATATTAACCCTTGTCACTTCTAAGTGTGTCCCTCCAGCACTGTCGATGTTCGGTGTTTTACCACAAGTGTGCTTGTCAAACACTTCTGATGAAATGTGTAAAAAAAGTTTAAATGACTTGGACGCGACGTTTTACTGCACCATTTAAGGTTTAACATTTAAAAACTAGAAGTCAAAATAAGGCGAAAGTAAATTAGGTCAGGTGACACGTTAAAATTAGAATGGTCAATGAATTAGGGTTAAAATTCCAAGTTTTGACATCTGATTTATTGTCTCAAGGGTACACAACTGGTTGTGCGATATATCATCATTTTCGTTCGTACGAACACCGAGAGCGCCTATCGCTCGCATTCCAACATATTTGCTCGTTTTAAAAAAGAAACAAGCAAAAGTTCATTGTATAACGTCAGGCCTAGTTATAACAAAAATTAAAAAAAAACACTTTTAAATAGAGAAAATAAAAAACTAAGTCCCCCATAGACTTTTTTTTACGAAAACACGCTTCAATTATATTCAATTTGATCAATGAATTCAATTATATTCAATGTGTGAATAATATACGAGTACTTCGTTACACCTGTATATGTGATCCTAATAATTTTCGATAAGTTTAAACCTGTCATATATCTCTCTTACCTTTTCTAATTTTCTAACGTTGTGCTTTAAAGTGTATTTTTTCTTGATTGTTAGCACAGCATCACTTACTAACCATCAAAGCCTACCTATAGACTTCCGGTTGACCTAAAATCCTAAAATCTTGAAAACCAACATAATGGGAGACCTTATAGCACAAGTAAATCAATGATTTATAATTCTATGTGGATTTATAGATTTTTTAATATACGCCTGTGAAAGATACAATAGGCAAAATTTCTTTATTTATATCATAACCTTACTCATTTATCATCAAAATCTATAGGGTACTTCCGGTTTATCTAAAATCTTGAAAATCTGAATAATTGGAGGTTTCGCAAGTAAAGTAAAAAATTCAAGAACCAATGATTTCTAATTCTTTATGGAATTATGTATTTTTTTAGATATGCGCCTTTGAATATGTTTACGTTCTGAAAATTAAAATTTTATAAATAGCTTAATAAAAATAATATGTACCATTAAATGTGTATTAATACCTAAATGTTTGGGTTTCCTCGTAGCGTGGGTTGTACTCGTGCTTGGCAGTTTTTTTTAATTCTATGTATGAATTATTTGTATTATTTAACAAAAGATTTCCAATTTTACCAGCTTTCATTTGATAATCCACTAAACAAATTAATGCAAAACCAAAATTGTTACCTCATTTGACTTCCCCAGAGTTACCGACAACATTATTAGTTTAGATTTTTGTCTTGTTCCTTTATAGTACCTTTAAATTTACTAGATCTAATTATGATAAAAATAAGTTTTCCAAGTTGCATAGTCTCTGAGGAAAAAGGATTTAACAGACAGACAGACGCTCAGGTTATAAGTGTGCAATTTTGATATGGAAAACTAAAACAATGCATACGTAACTTTTTATTAAAAAAATCTGCCATTCCCGCCATTCTTTATTGCGTAGATATTTTTATTTACTTGCTTATTAATCCAGACCTTAACAATTTATTGTAAAACACAAATAGACATGTCGAACAAATAAGTTACAATCACAAATGTGAAACATTATTTACGGAGGAATTAATCACAAAATAAAAATAGCAACTACTAAATTGAAGAGACAATACGCGCAACGCAGATCAACAACTTTTGCAAGCGGGTAATGGACGGCAGACAACTACCGATTTTTGTCGTGCAACGTGGTGGCCTATTTTACTCGTTTCCAACATTGAAAGAACAAATCCAACATTAAAAGGTTATCATTATAATTACTTGGCTATTTTATGCTGTGTATGGTCAAGGGCAACTCTCATCAAGAAATTAGAGTCAAATCGATAAGAATAAAAACCATACAAATTGAGATAGAAAAAACTCAATATTTGTTTTATACATTATTTAGTATAGAAGAGAGTGAAGGAATTATGGGCGATTAAGGAAAAAAAAAACAAAAAAAACTCAATATTTGTATTACATATTATTTGGTATAGAAGAGAGTAAAGAAATTACGGGCAATAAAAAGAAAAAACAAAAAAAACTCAATATTTGTTTTATATATTATTTGGTATAGAAGAGAGTGAAGAAATTATGGGCGATTAAGGAATAAAAAGTATGTGCAAAATTTGAAATTAAGTATTAAAGTAGTATAATACTTAATTTCAAATTTTGCTTACGAATGTTCAAGTGTTTAATACTACACCGTAGAAATTGTAAAAGAACGTTAAACTAAATTTAAGAAGCCTGACTTTTATAAAGGTACACTATCACCTGATTCTTTTATTTTTATTAGTTCAGTACTGAATACATCGAGTATAATCGTGTGACGGTACCGCGAGGGTTAGGGAGCCGTGAGATAACTAAATATTACTCTGTCCAGATTTATCTCGCGTCTACGATTCCCTCATTCATTCAATAAAATTAAGCAATGCATGCACCAGTAGGTGATCGGGTGAGTGACCGTCAATAAACCATATTAATAATACTTTTATGAGTTTCTTCGTTCTTCGGAAGGCACATTAAGCTGTTCCTGAGTCATCATTAGATAACAATCGTTATAAAGAATCTGTTTTCATATCCTATAGACTGCGAAGGTCAGATGACAATCGTATAAAAACCAACACTCTGGCCCAATTCCTTGGATCAGGTAGTGAATCTCGATTAAAATATACGAAATAACACTATGTTGAAATTAAAGAGCCTTTATTTTTCAGAACGACACAAAATTCAATATCGATGTGTCACGAAGAGACTTGTTGAATAATTTAATAAACGACGTCGTCGAGAGGAGACGTCTGTTCGTTTCGCAAAGAGAGTATTACTTTGAACTATAATTAAAATAAACTCAACGAAGACTGGGTAAGAGTGAACAGAAACATGTTTCCTAGTTTGGAAACAACTCCTATATTGATCTAATGTCTCCCAACGAATAGAATTAAATAGCTATATAATTATGTCAGTATATTCCATCACAGAAACATCGTACCTATATTTCTATATTATATTTTTAATCTGAATTTCTGATTAATTTTATCCGTTCGAATAGATATTATAATGAAAAGCATATGTGTATATATATATATATATATATATATATATATATATATATATATATATATATATTACGACACATGTATCTATTAATACTTTATGCTAAATTAAATGAAACTACGTGATGTAGTATTATTTCTACTTTCTTAAAGTTCTTTACCACTACCTAGATTTCGTTGACAAAGATCTTAATACAACGAAACATAGGTCGTGGTAAAGAACTTAAAGAAAGTAGAAGTAATACTACATCACGTAGTTTCATGTAATTGTGAATAATTAATTTATTACAAAATTAACGCCAAATATATTTATTACTATATGCAAATCAAGAAACGGAATTAATGACTGAAAAAACGAGTGTAGTGTTAAAATAATAAAACAAAAAATCGTGGTTAAATATTAGCCAGAAGTTAACATTGCATCAGGAGTTAAAATTTATTAAACGGTTGTTTTAAAATTAATTAAACTAACAATTTGGTTTTTCCTGATAGTTTAAAATAAATAAAACAACGACCATTTTCCGAACGATGGAGACAAAAATTTTTGTTCAGTACCGTTTCTCGATTTTTTTTTATATTAGTTAAAACCCCTCAAAGAATAAATACTATGACTGCATTTTGACTTTCATATTTGTGAATTTTTATTTCTGACTGAACTTTTGCATATACTCTCTGTGAATATTTTCACTTTCATTGTTTTTTCTTATAATTATGAAAAATACAGACTATAATGGTATTTAGTTAATGGTCATGTTAATATACATTTACTATCTGACCCTAACTCAAGTGCTGTGACACAAGCACGTCGACGAGTTACCTGATAGTTAATGATCGTAATAATCGCTTGCTCGATAGCGAAATATATTGTTATAGTTTTTATCTCTAAGAATAATTTTATTAAAGTGCCATTTCAACATGCGAAATGAGCTTACGACGAATAAAATGTGAATTTTGTAATAAAAAGGAAAAATAAGGTGAATACACTTTTAAGAGAATGATAAAATTTGGGCGGTTTTATTATACCACAAACTGTAGTAGACAAGAGTCTATTTCTTTTTTTTTCTATATTACTCAGTTATATGAACAATAAATCTTGTGCCTGTTTATACAATATTTAAACCGAATTTTATTAGTCTATAAAAAAGGCAGATTAAAAATAGATTGTCAACCGTAACAAATGAAACTTTTTACAATTGAGAAAAATGAAAATAAATCATATTAAAAAGTAAGTAAGAGAAACGAAATAGACATGATACAGGGGTTATTTTTTAGATTGACAGATTTTGGTTAAAGAAAAGGAATAGGGTGGAACTGAGATAAGACAGGAATAAGGTTATAAGAAAAGGGATGTTTTCAAATGTTCTTGAAAACTTTCGTCTACGATAATCTCTGCTATGAGAATTCAATAAAGTCCTAAATTTTGCAGCTTTGGCAGGAAAATATTTTGCTTCGAAATTAAAAATATGTTTGGGAATAAGGACCTTAAACGGGTTTTTGAAAGGTATCTCCCGATTATGAACAGACAAGTAGTTGAATTTGTTTCTGAGGTACTTTGAAATATTCAAATTGCTCGAAATATTGAATGAATCTGTATATATGTCATCGAGCACACAATGCGAATACTTTTCATCCGAATACGAATCACATAATACGAAGCACTTTTGTCTGAAAACTATTTCCTCGCTTACAATAAACAAATTAAAAAATAAGACCCAGAAATAGTGAAATATTAGAAACTAATTTTATCTACTAAAAATGAATTTCGACAACCAACAAAAATTAATTAATATTTAACTCCATGTCTTTTATAACATTTAGGTTACATTTAATCTATAATCTATGGCGATTATAGAATAACTATATTCACAGATAGACAATACTTGCCTACACATAAATATATATACTTAAATTTTCTAAATAGTTTTTTCTAAGTTTCAGATCTTTTTTTGATTTCCAAGTTCTTAACTTTTTCTTAAATTAACACAAACTTTCCTTGTTAATATAATAAATTAAAAAAATAAGTGGGTAGCAAATGGAGTAGTTGGTCGCAACATTTTAGATTTCAATTAAAGCAAAAGGGTATAGAGTTTTTAAGTATAATATTTTGACATTAGTCTGTTAACATTTATTCTTCAGTAAAGTTGTATTATTTTTTGTCAAGTCGAATTTTTTGACAACATTTGTAAAGCTTGCATCCTGACTAATTTGCCAATATTGCGCAACCTGAGAGGTTGTGTTAAATCGGCCATCTTCGCGAAAACTGAAAAACTAAATATTTTACGAACCGTCGGTTGTACCGTTCCTTCAAGGTATTATTGTCGTATAACTTACTGTTTACGAGTAATAACGCGTCAATATTTACAAAAACTAGTCATTTCGCACATTATTATTCGTTAAATAATTTTGGTTAAACAGCGGGATAAACTAAATGCTTTTAAATCCACTATGAAAATTTATTAGCGATGGTTGAGAAAATAAGGAAACGAATATTGACAATAAAAGCAGAATAAAGCAAAAGAAAAACTTGCATAAGAAATTGAATTGAGGAAAACTTTTAAGGAAATATTATTTTGTTTATTATTTCTTAAAATATACTTGAAAGATAAACGTTTATGCTATCGACAGGGACAAATAAACTAACATGACATTTATTATAAGCAATTGACGGTGATAGAAATGACAGTTGACGGTGATGAGATTATGTCAACAATTAATCACGAAGGCCAACTTTCTTCTTTATTCCTCAATTTTTCAACATCGATCGATATGTCGATTTTCCTGTTACATTTTTATAAATATGGCAGTGACAAACTTCATTTGAATTGGTTTCTTGAAGAAATTCGAAGATATTTTCCTGTAGCCAGGATCCAGTTGGTTGTAAAGTTTTGGCGTCAACAATAAATACATCATACCCTTCCTCATGCTGTATGGAATGAAAATATTGATCTAAATCCGTTCAGCAATTTCCAAGTACCGGACGGTGGTAGTACCAAGGAGTAGACGGTGGTACCACCAAGGAATAGTGATCGCGTTAAAACAAAAAGAGAGTTTTAAACCATGAAAGGATTTTAAAGTTCGATAGATCAGACTATAAAACGGAACCTTTGTAAGATCACTCACGTATGACATAGGAACTTCAAATTTGATGTAATTATAAAGCATATTAATCCGCACATATATTAACTAACACTCAAAAATATTTATATGGAAATGATTTACCGTTCCTTAGTATGGGGGTGTGGTTTAAAAGGGGTCTAAAATATTTTTTTACAATTTTAGTTAACATATCAACCTCCACTTTATTATATTTATTAATAATTTTTTTTATGCTAGGAAGTCCATAGATATTAGCGACGGCTTATGATAAAAAGGTTCGCACTTAACGGGTTAAGAATAATAAAAATTTATTCCTTCTTTGTCGTTACACTCTTTGCAGAGTGATCGTGGTCGTCACGTCGAAATTAGTGAGACAGGCTCTCACAATGCCACGCCACTCTTCGCGACTCTCGCTTTGCTTGTACATTCTTACAGTGGTCGGTTGAAGGTCTTCTTCATTTGGTCCATCTCATTGGTAATCTACCGCACGGTCTGATGCCTTCGACTTTGCACTACTAGGCCTTCTATGGATTTGAATCCGCGTCGTGTTATATGATATACCGAGTATTCTTCTCGAGCATCACATCCCAAGGGCAGCGATCCGTTTTTCTCACTTTCTCAGAGTCCATATTTAAGAAGCATAGAGGAATATGGGGAATATAACAGCCCTACTAGTTTTGGTGGCTTTGATCGCAATAGAATAGTTTAAAAGACCACAATACAAATAATTTAATCTGACCCCAAATCCCAACTAAATTTTAATTTGAAAAAGTGAAACGCCGAATTTCGAATCCAGTATTATTGAAGATGGTCTTCAAACATATTTTATAAACGTACTATCTATGTTGATTTATTTTATTAGAGCCACATTCTTTCATTTAACTTTTCCTATCCACATTTTTCTTTCTAATTACATGATATTTATTGATAGCACAATTTCACAACTCAATTATATAATAATATAATGCCGCCTTATTGACAGTTAAATTAATTAAATAATCATAAACCCATAAAATACCATGCGGAAATAAAGATCGCAAAAATGGATATCGGTACGCATAGTTGAGTCTTTCTTAATTCCAGTAAGTGGAAAAAAATATTAAAATAAAGGGAACAAAGGAAATAGAATGATTCCCTATAACAAAAAGAAAATATTTTCCTTAACGGTGGCTTTCATCTTATTCGCTTCTCGTGAGGAAGCGGAAAATTCACGTATGGATTATACAACGCAAGTTGTATCGTTACCGTTATACAAATAAAAATGAAAAAACCCCCAATTGACGTTCGTGATTAAAGTACTTACAATACTTTTTTATAACTTCATTTGAAATTTATATTTTTAATTTCTAACATCTTTTTTGACAAAAACGATTAAATTTAATTCTATATAATTCGTAATATTTAAAAATAATTACGTATTATAAAAATCATGTTATGTGTTATATGTTATGTGTTATGCTTAAAACAAATAATTAAAACGGTTAAAAATATGTTTCATCAGTGATTATGAGAATATTATTATCATCAACTAAAAGATGGAGACAATTTCATAATATCCAAAAGGCAGCCAAAAAAATTGAATTCATTTATGCATTTATTACGATTCTGAAACAAATATTCTTGACGTTTAAAATTATGTAACACCTAGGGCAAAGCCCTTATCAACAGTAAGTTCTTGCTTAACTTTTTCAATCAAAAGCTTAATTAAAACAAAAATTAATATTAAAATATAAAATTACTCACTCATCGCGTAACTCGTCGCTGTCGAAGGACATATTTTGCTCTCTTCTATTCCTCGTACAAAAAAAATAGGATATAATTCCGTTCACACACTTAATCCAAACTATATTACGCTATGCACCACTATATAGATATTATGACAGAAAAAGTCAAAGTAACCACAAGCGTGCAAAATATAAAGTTCCGCTCAACCTAATACTCGAATTATTTACGTATAATTATTGAGTTTACACAAAATGTGTCACGATTATCGTAAAACACGAGCGGAAAAAGAAAAACGTTATATAGATTTGGAAAATCAATGAAAAGCCCCAACCCTCACGAGCCTCTTCGAGCGACTGGGAGCACTCCGCCACCGTCCTATTTGTATTGCGCGTTGTACGTGTGTCGGTCGGTCGATAGCTATCTATACGGAGTCCTTCTCTTGGCGTGTCTCTATACCTGTGTGCTATCCACGCCGCCCGTTGTACACTCCGCGCCCGCAATGTTCAGCCTCACCGAGGAGGTTAGCGAAGAATGAGATCGCATTATGGAAAACACAATGCTACGTCCGAATTGTATGCGTGTCCTGTTTGTGTAGATGGAGTGGCGGTCCGCCTCGGCTTCTTTCGGTCATTTCGAACCTTTTCGCATAAATCTAAAGGAGTTTTTTTTATGATATTTGACGTCTACATTTTGTAGTTTAACAAGTATATCACAGAAATATTACTGCTTGAAATTGTACCAACAAAAGGAATTTTTTATAAGATATATTAAACATATTGAATGTTCACGCGTCGTATTATATATTATAGCTGTACAATGCGCGTATATATTACAGTTATACAATGCATATTATGTTGTGATCAATATGAAAATACACTTTGCGTGAACATTCAATATATGAATATATTAAATGTTCACGCGTTAACTATAATGTATATATACAGAATTTAAATTTTAATTCAGTGACCAAATTTTAAGGAGCGATTAAGAATCATGAAATAAAAACAAAAGAAAAAAAAGAATTGTTTTAACTTTTCCATACAATTTAATAAAATGCCGTATTGTATATTTGTACTGTAAATTTAATAAACGCGGGATTCTGGAAAAAACCATGAAAAAATATTCTGGCAACCCTTTTAACTAGCCCTTTCAAATGGGTATCATTTGAAAGGGCTAGTTACACTACATATGGAACGTAAACAAAATTTTCGCGTGCTTAATTTGACCTCCGTCCTCTACCACACTTGTAGAAATTTCTACATTAATATTTTTCAGTGTTACCAATTGTGATATGTGCTGATCACTATGTTTTATTACGATGCCACATTTCCAGCCTCACCTTCAAGGGGATTCTGAGAAAAACGGCTACGACAGACGGATAGACGGGCACATGAATGATTTTATAAAGGTTGCGTTTTTTCTTTTGATCTACAGAACCTTACAAATCAAGCTGACGCAGCCGTAATTCTACCCTACTACTGTGCTACTGTGCCTATCGAATTTTATACTTATTTTTACTACAACATTGGTAACTGTAACTATTGCATAGAACTTGGCAGAAATATACTTTGATATTAGTAATAGATTAACCTTCTGCACTCTAATTATTATATTATATGTGGTTCTAATACACACTTTATTAGTAATGGCAAACATTCAAGTTGGTTTAGACGGTGGACACTGGAAAAATAGTTACCATTCTCACTACTCGGCACGTACACTACATATGTAACGCGTTTGTGAAAATATGGTCTTCACGCAAGATAATATCATGAGCTGGCCATCTCGTTATCGCTGGGATTAGCGAGGAATTATCAAAGTTAATCCAGCATAAGAGTGAGTCAAATTTTTGAATATTTTACAGAAACATAATACGAGATTACAAGTAGAGAACTTCATTTTATCTTGCAATTAATAATACATCAACCTCAATAAAAGAGTCTCAATAAAACAGCGTAATCAATGATTCTCATAGTTTAAGCATTTTTAAAACAGAAATTAGCTGCGTATGATCAGAACTAAGACCAGGAAAGTTCCGTGTCATTTATATATATATGAACATTTAAGGGTACACAAGATTTCTATTAAACTATCTACAAAATTTAATATTGGGTCGGACAGAAAGTTCTGAGGTACTAAAATAATTTCTAATCTCATTTTATATTTTCATTTATGTTCAACCTTATTCTAATATTCACCACTGGAATCTACGACCCTTCTCCAAAGTTCAGGCAAAAAGAAAGCCTCGCTTGTAGAAATACGGTCGTTTTTCATCGAAAAAAGTTTGAATCTCATGTTTTGTCCTTCATGTATGTTTTGCCCTTCGAATTATTTAATAATAAACTAAAAAAATTATAGTCGAAAGGTCCGAAGAGTATAGTGAGTGAGCGACTACAGTCCAGCCTAACTCTATGACTTAGTTTAACTCTGTGCCTAATTGCATGATGAGCGTCGTCATGTAAAGGATTAATTTTGCATTATTTGCCACGAAATTTTGTAGCAATGCTATCTAAACAGGGTACAATAATTGACACAATTCATTGTAAATTCAGGTGATAGAGTATCCCAATGGATAACATCTTCATAGTTCCACCAACAGCTCATTATGACCTTCATTTCGCAGTAGATAGGTTTAAACGTTATGTTTGATAAATAATACCCACTTCTTGTTGCCCGTCTCTAAATATCTAAGCCATTTTTCATTCTTCAATCGGAGCCCAAATAGCAAGAATCGATGTCCAATAATCGCGACCAGAGCGTGGAGCATCTTCGAATTCCAGGTTTCTCTTAAAAAACAATCAAACCATCGAGAAACACTCAGATGAGAGTACCTTCTCCCATCGTTTGGTTGATTTCTGGTGTAGCCCATCGTACAGAAGAAGAATACCCAAATGTGGAGAAGAAGCACTCCTAGTAATTGACGAGAAATATATATATTTTCGGACATGTTTACCTGGTCAGCAATTGCAATATACTGTTGAACTCGAGAGCTTATGCTGCTTATGTAGCCGAGCTATGGAACGTTTCCGAACATTCGAGCAACTTTTAAAATAACCATGAAAAAGTGCCTCAGAACTTTCTGTCTGACCCGATATTATTTTTCATTAAAATATGTTGCCTAACAACTTTCACAGGCGGAAAAATCTGAAAAACTGTTTTTAAACTTTCTCTTTCAATTTATACTCCACACGATACGTGAAATTGAAAAAACCTGTCAAGCTTGGGTGAAACTCGCACTACAAGGGTTCTGTACACATTTAAGCATTTATAAACATTTAATGATATATACTATTCCTACTAAACAATTTACAAAATTTTAATTTCTTAAAAAGAAAATTATTTTAACTATATCTAGACATAACTAAAATTAATGATTTTCGTTACTTGTGTGATTTTTTCCGTTACGTGTGCTGTGAGACCTTGCTTCTTGCCAAATTTTATGATTTTAGGTCAACAGAAAGTACCTTTATAGGTCTTGACTTATTTGTGAATGTCAAAATATGCGGCATAAATGGCCGTGTTTTTAGGGTTCTTGATTGCGTTGACTTAGAAGCATGGTTTTTTCATAGCTCCAAGGGACCATAGACCTAAGTATTTAAAATTTATTTTACTCTTTTTCTACTTGATACCTCGACACACTCCTGAGAAAAAGGGTATTGACAGACCGACAGACGGACGACGAAATGATCCTATAAAGGTCCTTTTTTTTCTTTCGAATTACGGAAGCCTAAAAATCGATTACATCGTTCGCAATATTTAAAATTTTTAAATAATTATTTTGTGAGTATTAACTATCGTAATATACGCTTTGCCAAATTTAAACTTTCTGTTTCAAAAGGTTTCTATAGAAAACTGCTGTAAGAAACGGCTGTCCTTTTATTACATTTTTTTTCCTTTTAAGGTACAAAACTCTGAGAATTGAAAAGTATGTTGTTATGTAGAGTACTCATTCGAATTAAGCATTGCAAGATACCCGTGACGTAGCTTACGTAATTTCTCATTTAATGCCGTGCAATTTTTAACTAGTAATAGTTTCTGAATTTCAAAAGTACTCTTGATCAAGATAAAAATAACTTATATCTTAGTTGGAATTTGTAAATAAATGTCTGTGACAGTATCTACAATTTCTATTCATCAGGTCTTAAAGCCGCGCACCTCTATGTATGAATTCAAAAGCAGTGGTCATGTTCCGAAAACTCGTTCAAGACTGATCTCAACCTAGGTTTTAATCCTGCCTTATGTCAGTTAAAGTTCCTTTTGAAATTGATCCAACAACTTTCACGTAATGCTCTAGCAATGAAACAAGTAAACAAATAGACGGAAAAGCAGAAGTCTCCTAGGACATATTCAATCGTGACAAGATCGGAATCAGACAGCCTAATGCAAAACGCAGATGAACGACATTTGTAGAACGAGGTCGCTTTCCGCCGACTTTCCACCAACCGTCCGCACAATTCAAGATGCTAAATATCTGCTGTCTTCGTTAACGTGTGTGCATTCATATTTTTTATTTTTCTCAACTATATTTTTCGGTCAGGGTCGCTCAGATTATTTACAACTTATTTTTGTGACCTATGTGCGTTAAAGTATTAAATATATATTCTATATCCTCCGATAATTATCGGAACCATTTTCGTTGACCTTTTATGTTGGCGTAACATTTAAGATGATCACCAGGGATCATTCCAAAAGAAAGCGCATTCGAATAGATCTATCCATTTTGTGTACTACTCTGATAAAACATAAACAGACAAAAAGAATTTCATATAAATTCATTCGCTTTCCGCCTGCCGAAATGCGTAAATGATGTTATATTCACAACAATTAACAGTAATTGTTAAACATAATATTATTTAGTTAATTTAAAAAAAAAATTCAACACAAAAAAATGTCAAAAAGTTTTGTAGAAGCGAAATTTCTTTAAGCGCGTAAAATATGGGTCGAAAATTAAACCGTCACGAAATGGCTATATGCTATATTGCTACATTAAAAATATTAATAAGCATAAGTTAGATCCGCAATCACATGAAAACACTGCGTGGCATTGGTTTCTTTTCGCGAAAACTCTTTTCAGCAAATCGTGCTAGATACATATAATTCATTAGCGTCACCTCCCTATTTATAAATGGTTGTTACTGGTAAATTAAAACGGAAAAGAAAACGCCTGAACATCTCCAATGTGATAGTAGGTATTTTATATAAATGAATCATATGCAGGCGAGAGTGGGGAAATTGAAGACGCGAGGTTAATCCGAATCGATATCGATATTCGATTGTCTTACATCTCTCTACCTCTCACGACACTGCCACTCCATTGTTTTCTATGTCATCAAAATCAAATTAAAAATCAAATCGGGAGATCCCGCACCGCACTAAAGGTAAATATTCTCAAACGAAATAATAAAATATAATTGTTTCAAAATTAAAGATCGATTAATTATAAATGTACAAGTTTCATTTGCGTTTGCTATTCACCTAATTTCTCCTATTTGGAAAAAGGCTACAATGTGTGAAGATATATGACATATAAAGTTATATCAGTTTACTCAATTGTTTCCACATAAACATGAATACCGCTTCATAACATCGATCGTAATATCGTCAGCCAATTACGACAATTTCCTCACAAAATACTTTTTAACCCTAGGATGACCTAGTTCAACATTTGACCTCTTTTTAATGTTTGTTATGTAACGTAACTCTTAACTATACTATGTAAGTTATTAGTGAAACTATACAGGAATAACTTACATTTTATGACACCTTACCACTCTCCAATTAATTTTTTTCTTACTGATGCAAGGAGTAAGGAAATATTATTTCTTCTTATTTTATCTCCCACTGGTGAGGCAAAGTGCATACACGCTGATCTGCCGTATGTGTTACAAATTATTTCGCTCCCGGTCTTACCGATATCCTTCAGTTTCGCCGGTATAGACGGCTGCCAGGTTTGTTTCGGACGTTCACGTTTCTTCTTCCCTCGAAGTTTCCAATCCAAAACATGTTTGGAAATATTGCAAAATTATTCGGAGAATACATATATATATTATGCACACACGCACGTACGCACGCACCCACGAATGAGTATTCTATTTAAAAATCTATTAAGTAAAAGGTTATGACAAAAGGACACTACGCAGATGATACCATCTTGTTTGCTTCTGATGCACACCACATGTCGGACTTACTTCTCAAGATGGAGCGCGTCCTCGAGTTTGGTTTAAAGATCAATCGCAACAAAACAAAAAAAATGATGATCGTTGACCGTGCCAACAATAACTCGAACGAAGTCACTCAAATAACAAACTGCGAAGTAGTTCAGTCATATGTATATCTTGGAGCGTTGATCTCTGACAACGCCGGATACGGGGTTGAGGTGAGGAGACGCTGGCCATGACAAGATGCACTATGGAGGAAATTGAAAAGAATATGGAGTTACCGAAACATTAGGTAGGCCACTAGGACTCGGCTCGTTCGAACTCTGGTGTTCCCCATATTTCTCAATGCCGCAGAGACGCGGACGCTACGAATTCTTGAGAAGAACAAAATAAATGTGGGGCTGGAGAAAAATGCTTGAAGTATCGTGGACTGAGTTCCGCACGAATGGCTCTATACTTCAAGAACTCGGCATCAAGCAATGTCTATAAACACTTATTTAGACTTGGATTCTAAAATTTTTGGAGATAGTTGCTCCATAGAGCGCATTGTTGTGCAGGGAAGAGTAGAAAGTACTAGACCATGTGTGAGGTCGTCGATGCGGTGGACAAATCAGATCAAGTCTGCTGTAGGCGGTCTCATGTATGAGTGCACCAGGTCGACGATAAATAGGGAGGAGATGGAGAGGCACCGTGAGGCGAGTAACAGCGGCCACCCATAACAGTACTACATGCTGACCACGACCATTCTGTCAAGAGCGAAGCGACGGAGAAGAAGATGAAAAAAGGATGTGAAATAAATACAACCATTGCAAGTTATCAATGTATTTTAGTAGAAGTCGAAGTCAAATATCGTAGGAACATACTTTTTTTTGTAATAGAACATTTTTTTATTGTTTTTAAATCAAAATCCAACAATATACGCATAGCTGTCTCACGCTTCTGATACACAACCACCTAACTAGTATATGAGCGTGTTCTTAGATCCTTGGTATCCCTTCATTTGCCAACAAATGAAATTGTAACGATTTTATATGTTTTCATATTTATTTTACAAATTACACTACACATCAAATTATACACATACTCTACATACATATAAATTCTTACCACGTGAATGTATTCATACATGTCCACCTGTACTTGCTTTAAGCTGAAATTTCTAGCTTATTCGTCATGTTTGTACCATTTGGAGGTTCAACCCCATTCGGTGACATTGTGTCGGCATCAAATGTAATGTCCTTTATTCCAGGTGTATCTATAGTCAGTTTGTGGCATACTTGTTATCTACAAAATGCACAGTGTCTCTGCTCGTATTAATTCTAGTTGCAGATAGCAACAATTTGTTATTGGCGGGAGTCCTCATGGTATATATCTTGTTAGTTTCTTACAACTTAATTAATAATTTGTTCTTTGTGAGAATATCTTTTGAGAGAACAATTTAAGTAAACTTTCTAATGTTACCATATTTGAGAGGTAAAAAATGGAGATTTTAAACATATTTTATTGTAAATTAGACTATAGAGTCTATTAATGACGTGTCTATGATTGATCTATAATTATTAATATCGAATATAAAAGCACTCAAAAGGTGAAATATTCTCATTGCATTTTAATTTGGAAGTGAACTCATTACCTGAAAATCGTAGCTCTAGGTACTACCATAATAAAGGTTATATCTTAATTGGCTTACTAAAAACTAAAGTGCTTTTAACGAAAGCGTGAAGAATATAATTTTCAGCAGAACTTGTGATCGCTAAGCGGACATTGTACACGTGCAATGGTCGCCCTTTCCTATTAAAATCGATCGCGATAAATTATTAAAGCGGTATATAAGATTCATAGAAAATAAAGCAAAGCTTTACACGCGAGCTATAATAAATCCAAAGCGACAGCAATAAATAAGTAACGATCCAATACATAAAGACCTTTTGAAAAGTCAATCTATCGGCAGAATGTTAGATTAAATTTTCTATAAAAGTAATCACTGTTCGAGGTTCTAAAAAAATATAATCCAGAATTAATCGAAGATGGTTATTAAAGAGAAATCCACTACAGTCTCGATAAATAATGTAACAAAGAACGTGTATATTATTCATACAAATGATTCTGTGCGTCAACCTGAGTATATTCGAAGCGTGTTTCTAAACTAAAATCTAAATCTTTTTGTTGATGTGGCATCTTTAACAGTTATTTTTCAGAAAAGGTTGATAATTGTCATATGGTTCCTAGTATTTTCTCCTCAGTTCGATATCTCGCGCTCGTGCTCTTGTGTGTAAACCTATTTTCGTACAACAAATTACAATTAAGTAATGATATAAACAATAATAATTAGTTTGACAATGATTAACTACTCCTTTTGTCATTCCTTATAAGCAGACCTAATGAAATATGAATCAGCTTTATCTAATGTTTTGGTTTACAGGATTACTTTCTAAAGGTCAAGGATCGGTTTTAAACGTAGATAAGTAAATTCTCATTAAGGCAAACTCTTATGACTTCAGATATTTGCGAAATCAATGAGACTTGGTGACATTGTAATTCAATTTATAGCAGAACGATGCGTCGTTTTTACGTAATTTTTAGTAATTATAATTTGTAACAGTCTAAGTTACCCTCTTTTTAGGACTACTTCTGTTCACCCAAATGCAATCAAATATTCAGATGAGGAGGCGAGAGTAAACAATTGCCAATAGCAAGACCTTGGAAAAAGTTTAGGGGGGTGGAAAGCGAAGACCGCTTTCTCGTTTTTCCTGTAGATAAACAGACAGACAAAGCACAAACTTTGCTTTGACGTAATTGCAAATATTATATATTTTCATGTGAGAGGCCAAATACTTCTTTGTTACTTAATTTTTATTCACAACTAAATAACACTACGTGATGTAGTATTATTTGTACTTTATTTAAATTCTTAACCATGACCTAGATTTCGTTGTATGACAACATCTTCAGATGGGCAATAAAGATTGAAACTTCCAACATCATTTAAATATTATACAAAACAATAGCGGAAGTGGGGTTTGCGCGGATTTTCCTACTGTTTACGTTAGTGAGTTTATGGTAGGGGAGCAGTGTAATTTTTATTATATTTTTGAAAGTTATACAATATAAAAATATTTTAGTGAGGGTAATAAATTAAATTGAAGTTGTTCTACGTGGTTACACAATGCAAATGTTCAGGTGTATGTAATAAAGTAAACGGATGTTATTCACAGTAATATATTTATACAATAGCACGGGCATCTGACGGTTGGAACAAGGTTATACAACTTATACAAATCTCCCATTTTTTGTTTTCTTTTGTGATGTGTCTCCTTAGATGTGTGACCGGGCTGAAGTGTACTGCAGTATCAATACTGTCTAACTATATTAAGTCTAGAAGACATTAAGGTGATGATATTGTATTATAGTGGTTAATCATTGTCATATAATATTATTGGTTATAACATTACCTAAATGTAATTTATTCTATGAAAGTAGGTTTACACAAACATGCAGGTGATTCTGCACATCGAACTGAGAAGAAAATCTTAGGAAATCTATGACAATTATCTTCTGAAAATCACTGTTAAAGCTGCCACATCAACGAAAAGATTTCGATTTTAGTATAGAAACACGTTTTGAATTTACTCAGGTTGACGTACAGAATCACTTGTATGAATAATAGACACGTTCTTTGTTACATTATTTATCGAGACTGTAATAGATATGTCTTTAATAACCGTCTTCGATTAATTTTGTATTAGATTTTTTTAGAACCTCGAACAGTGATTATTTTTATTGACGATTTAATCTAACATTCTGCCGAAAGATGGACTTTTCAAAAGGTCTTTATGCATTGGATTGTTACTTATTTATTGCTGTCGCGTTGGAATTATTATAGCTCGCGTGTAAAGCTTTGCTTTATTGTGTATGAATCTTATATGCCGCTTTAATAATTTATCGCGATCGATTTTAATAGGAAAGGGCGACCAGTACACGGTACAGTGTCCGGATAGCGATCACAAGTTCTGCTGCAAAATGATATTCTTCACGCTTCCTATAAAAGCACTTTAGTTTTAAGTAATCCAATTAAGATATAACCTTTATTATGGTATTGCTATAAAATATCTATTCATTCTTCATATCTCATTTGTAACGGAGAAGCTGATGTTTTAAGTTACTCCAGCATTAAAATCCCTACCTTCAGTTTTTTTTTATCAATGATCTCATCTATGTGCAATATTTTTATTTTTATTTGTCTCTTTGACATAGACCTATAATTTTCACGTTATAAGATGGGTTCACAGATGACCGTATGGGACGTATTTGTATCACTGTCACCAAGTGATAAAAAATTTCATCATGTCAAAGACAATATTTGACTTCTTTAATACTTTTTGGTTTCAAATGTAAAAAAAATTAAAGTATTACAAGATCAAGTGTCCATCCGTCTGTCCGTTAGCCGCAACCGCTTTTCTCAACCCTTTGACGTCGAAATTTAAAATTTAACAAACCCGCATACATCTAACACAAAAATATTTCAAAATATTTATATGAATCTTTTATATGAGGTAAATAAAGTACACAATATTTTTTTATTTCAATTATCCTGTGAGGTAAGAAAAGAAACAGGCAATTTATCCTTGTATGTGGAAAAAAGACCAATTTATGAGGATTCCAACTATTTTTTCAGCATTATATTAAAGGTAATTCTGAAGTTATCACTAAAAATGTCTATGAATATTGAGTCTGCGAATATCGTTCCACAGAGTATAGAAATATTTTCTAAGTGCATTTTAAGTCATGTACATAGTATAAATCGTTACAGTCAAAATTGAACTTAATTTCTCATCACATTCATGATATTTGTTTTCTCATTTTTTATTTATTATTTATTTTTACTATATTTAGCACATAAGACAGTAATGTCATCATTTTAACATCTCAATTGAACAAGATTAATTATATAATTTTTTGTGACGAAATCAAAAGAGTGAGTACAGCATAATTAACTAGATGTTGCAATTTATATCAAATAATTCTAGTTAATTTATTAGCTACATTATTAAAAAAAATTCAAAATCAAATAATGTAATTTCAATTATTTTTTTTAATTAATTTCAAATTATTTTCATTTACTATTCAATTCAAAGTCAATTATAACAATTATTATTTTATTTCAAAATTCAATTAATTGACAATAATAAACTAAATTAGATTAAATTGTTATAAACATAAGCGTTAAAAATACACTAAATCTTATTTCGCTGTGTAGAAGTACTTTTTTAACACAATTTATTTTTCAAAGACATGGTTGAGAAGAAGTCCATTAATGGTGTGACATAATCTAACGACTGGAACAAAAAATCTTATATCGGTTAGAAACAAAAAGGAAAGTTCCGATATGTGATCGATTGTATTTACGGGGAATTTCAATTAATGGTTTGAAGTAGAGTACGCCGTCAATGGGCTATGAATAGAGAATATAATCCCGGACCGTTATTTCAATCCCGGGATTACAGGATCAATGAAGACCGAGCTCGGGATCCCGGGACTAGTTCCGGGATTGGCAAAAATTGTTAAGCAGGAATATAAATAATACAAAAAATTGTATTAAACAGAAATTATAAGTTTTACTTCAAACCAGTCTTAACATTAGCATCAATTAATAAGATGTTGACTAAAAACTTACAATTAGGACATTAAAAACAATAGTAATTAACCCATTCATTGGACATTTGAACATAATAATTAACTTAAAAATAAAATATTAATACTCATACATTTCTTTGATATTTAAACAAAACAATAATAACTTGCAAATTACCAATAATCAAATGTCGTCAAGCATTTGTAACTTTTTTCAATATGAGGACCTCAGATTCTAGATCCGCTTTCACAAAAAATCATATCTTTTCTAATAGTCTTAGCAATATCTGTTTCTTTTACCAGCTTTGCTTCAACTTTTTTCATACTTTTGACTATTTCCGCCTGCCGAGTTTCTTCAAATGTTAACTCTTTTCTACTATTAAATTGTTATTCCCAGATTTACAATTTTGTTACGAAGTGTCATTTTAAGTTGTTCCAAAATATTTAAATTCGGTAACTTTTTAAAAAAATGTAGCCATTCTCCACCAGTGGTGCATTTTCAGTCTCTCGACTTGACACAATCATAAATTATTTTCATTGAAGATTAGACCCATTTATTCAGCCTTATTTTGAAGGGCCACAAAATATTCGGTAACAGCCCGCCTCGATCTGCCAATAATATCAAAATAATCTGCATAAGCCAGTACTTGGATAGATTTGTAGTATATAGTGCCATTAGTGGTTATCATTGAATCTCTGATGACTTTCTCTAGTGTAATGTTAAAGAGTAGGCATAAAAGACATCACATTGGCTAAGACCTATATCGGTGAAAAAAGGTTCGGATAACTCATTGTGCACCTTGATGCTGGACTGAACACTTAAGAGAATTGCTTTAACAAGATTGAATAGTTTTGTGTACTAGTTTTCGGCAATTGTGTATACCCTTGGATTATAGTAGCTGTCTTAGGTCTTTAGACGTTATAAAGATACTAATTGGCAAGCCATCTAAGCTAATCATTCACGACAAAACTTTTCCATTTTGCTGGAGTCAAAATGACTAGTCGAAAACTCTTGACTGCATGATGGCCTATCTGAAAGTTTTAGGTTCTGATGTTTCGTAACTAAATTATCTATACTAAAGACTACAGGAGACGGTCCTTTTGGAAAACCTCCTGTAGTCTTTAGGATATATATGGTTTTTACTTATATGGTTTTACTGACAAAAAATTTTATATCTTACAATTATTTCAAATAAGTTAATGAAAAATCAAATTTTAAAACTAATTGTAAGAGAGCAACTCGAACAGAAATATTTAATGTACGGAATAGCTATGTTAGTGTATATAAAAGTGTTGTTATGTTTATATTTTGGTTTGTTTACATTCGAGTTGAAGACTGCCTCACGCATGCGGCTATGGTACATGCAGGCGATATTATATTAAAAATAAAGGTTATTATATTATTAATTTTTATTGAAAATTACAAAGGATGAAATTTTTATAAAATCTTACAACAAAATTTTTTTTTGTTCGTGAGATTATAAAATTTGAAAAATAAAAGAGAGAGAACAAGGCGCATGCGCATATAATATGCTGCCGAACAAATGGGTCGCAATCGCAATACCCGCAGTTGCGTTATAGTGTGTAGAACCTTTATCATTAATTATTGTGTCAATCCCGAAAATCCCGGTATCGAGATTTTAAATCCCGAAATTTCGATGCCAAGGAACTTTCCGGGATACTGGAATCCCGGGATTATAGCTGTGAACGAACTTTTGAAGGAATATGCAGTGTGTTTTCTTTGGTGTACCAGAGTCTTTCATTTAAAATATAAAAGACGCCCTTCGTAACTAAGTAATTTCTTGTTTAATTCTACTCTGTTAGAGAAGTGATGGAAAAATATCTAATTTTAATAGAGAAGTATATATACAACATATAGTTTATAATACTATGAAATATAACTTATTTTTATTAACATTTCAAACGTTGAAAAAATATTAATCCCTATTTTCTGAAAGGGACCTCACCGCCACTCAATGAACTCTGCATAGAACACAATCTACATAAATTTTATAAAGAAAGAACCTATGTTCGTTTGTTTATTTGTACGAGTTAATCTTAGAAATTGTTGGACCAATCTACTAATTCTTTTATTGTTTTGGAGGATCATATTTTCCGATCATATAGGCTTAAATTTATTTGCTAAATTTTGCAGAGATGAAAATGTTTTCCCTTCGTTTTGACACAAAAACGGCTTCGAGACAAAAACAGCTTATTCGATTGACTCGAAACGTTCACCATCTGTATAGTGTATAGTGTCCAAATGGACATTGATCATAAAATACATATTTGGATTATGTGCATATATAGCAATAAGAATTTATGTAAAGAGAATCGAAGTTTGTCGGATCCACTTTTAAGTTATTGTTTTAAACCATATTTGAAACATTAAGATAACGTGCGATAATATTGTAAATGACATGAAAGTCTACAAAATGTTGGTAAAATATTAATAATTGATATGAACTGTAATATTGACGATTTCAATTCGAAATATTAGAAATATTTTTGATTTAAAAAACTACATTATAGATATGTCAGATTAATGTTTGAAAGAATTGCACTCGACAATGAAATGTACAAAAAAGTTCTTAGAATATATTCAGATGTAATTATTTCAAATTGTTGTTATAAATAGTTCATTTACAAAAATGGACCGTGTAGTTCTGTAATTGACTAAAGTATAGAATAAATTGCTAACCCATAGTCCGCAATGGTACCATCATGGTCCCTCTTTTACACAGACGAAGTTATGATGGCTATCTACTTACATAAGTATACATAATAGTCGACGTTTTCAAGAAAATAACCATGTCAGTGTCCGACATTGTTCTTTTATTCAACTAATTCTTTAAACATTTAAAGTAGTGTCTTTTGCTCCATTTCAATTAATATAATATAAATATATATAAATTGAGTTGTGTAGACAAAAATATATATTTGGTGTATATCAATAAACTTAATGTCTTTATGGTTATTAGGTGAGAGTTTTTTTATGAAATTTACATACATTACGACTCACCTGTGCGATGATTTGCCGTTCCACAACCAATTAATTCACCTGCAAACTCCATGGCCGACACTGAGCCTATCACCAAAAAAACCAAACAGCCCCGAGTAACGGGAAGACGCCGGAAATTTACCGAATCGTTCCAGAAATTATCAAGGCTGGAGGAGAAGCGCTACTTCATCATCTTCTTTCTTCACAACAGTCTGGCCAATTGAGTAAATACTATCGACATGGAAGAAAACTATGATTATTCAAAGAGACGATTCTCAGGAATGTAGAAAATAGCATGGCATTTATTGATCGTTAGTAAAATTTTTAATAAGATCATTTAAATAAGACTGAAAAACCATCCGGTACAGAGGAGTCGTGAAGTATAAACTGGAATTGGACCCAACGGAGGCTGGATTGATTAAATCTTCTTCCTTGGTCATATCATGGAAAAACGAATGCAATCCAAAAAAATTAACCATCGTCTGCATTTCACTACGATCTGTGGCCAGTGCTTTAAAAAGCCTTAAAATCAAGGAAATTCCTCAAAAAACATTCTAGTCCTTCAAGCCACCTACAGAGGCTCTACCAGCCAAGTTTGGATCTGAAACGACTAATCGGGGAAATTCATCATCAAGCCTGTTCAGTGAAGATCATCACCTGCTGGCTCACATGTTCGCCGATGATAGCGTCGTGATAGGAGAGGATTATACAGAGGCCACTTATATTTCTAGGAAAATGCCCGTGTCACATATGGCTTGAAAACCAATACAGGAAAGACTAAAGTGCTTGCAGTATCCTTTGTTCAGCTCAACTGGTCCAAGAAAAGGAAGTTGTTTCTTGTGCATACATACATTCAAGAGTTGGTGAAACAGCGGCTATATTTCGTACAAGCAACACTGCTACAAAGATTCGCCTATTTCCGGCGCTATAACTGTTTCATGCATACGAAATCCGAACTTTACTTAAACCGGATCGCAACGTCTTCGTTCAGGATCGCATCACCAACGACACTATCCGATTACAATACAAGAATCAATCAACCGTCGGCGGGCAGATTCAGCAACAGCGCATTAGATGGTATAGACAATGGATATGTCTGCTGAATAGATGAACTTTTTTGCTGAATACAAAACTACAACGTATTAAAGAGATGAAAATTCTCGTTTTCACCATTATCTCTCATAACTCAATAAAATAATCCAGCCATCAAAGGAAAAATCAGGTCTCTAGGTGATAAAAAATAGGGCTATTTTTTTTAATTTATGCAAATTGTTAAAAATGTCGGCTCAATAGTTTATCAGTAAATAAACAATAATTTTTTAAGCAATGACTTAAAAATATTTATTCAAGCCTGGAAAATATTATTATGAAATTATTCTTTAGTAAAAAAATTCATTTGAAAATGACAAAAAATATTTTAACAATCTAAAACTTTCTATCAAGTAATAATTCATATAAAAAATGAAATTATGATCAAAGACGCCATTCCGTTCCGTTCAAAAAATGACACTTCACGAGCTTATGTTGTAATAAAGTTTTTATATATTCTTACGGAGGCGGCTTTACAACAGATAATTGTATTTTTATAACAATTTAACTTTTTGTTTTCAACTTTTCAGTGTCAATTGACATTCTATTTTTTTTTCACTACAAAATATTTTTTTACAAAATACTGCCTAGAACTTTACCCAATAAAAGCAAATTTAATAATCAAATATCTTTCGTAAATTTATGTCGCACCCAAAAAGCTAGGATACCCCCTCCAATGAGAAGTCAAAGCAACTTTTACGGTCATTCACGGTGAGTAGCGGAAGTGATACTTTTATCACTTTACTGTTTTTGAAAGCTCATTTGTTGTTCGACCACGGCGTAAGTATGTTGATGCTAAAAATTGTGATTATATGCGACAGTATGGTGTATTTTTACTACTTATGTTATTTTTGACGTAAATTATTTTTAATTTCTATAGGTCTGTAAAACAATATTCCGGCGCGATTTTTTAACGGTGATGATTAATAATATATATTGTTAATAAAAGTGTATGAATCATGTCAATTTATTTTACTTTCGCCAAAAATTTAGTAATAATGTGCAAGCGGGTAGAAGCTATTAGCATGTATGCCTCTTCGATTCCTACTCCTTCAAACCGGGTACGCTCGGAGCATTTCCCAGTAGCAAGTAATTCCATATCAAAGATGGGAATAAAACAATTATTCAACGAAGTATTCTCATTTCTGCTTTTATTTGCAGCATCATCGTAACAATAAATTATTAGTTTAACTTGTGTAAATATGTCATAATAATACATCTTTCAATATGCAACTTCGACGATATGTTAGATTTAGTGGATTATGAAACGAAATTCGAGTAAAAGAAAATATTTAGAAAATAGAATCATATTTTAATTGAAAGTAATGCCAGAGAGAAAATATTTTAGATTAATTACCACTGCCATTTAAATATATCAACCTGAACATTTACATCCCAAAAAAAAATACGTTTCTTTTACGATTTTATTTACCAAGGAGCCCTTTAAATGTATTTATCTTTGTAGAATTATTTCGTGCTAAGCAGGGTATTAATGTAAAAATATTTCATATAATGTTGAAAACAAGCCACGTCTATTTCTGAAGGCATATAGCTTAGAGACAGACAGACATACAGCGCTCTGGGTCATGCTCCACTTACTTTATGTTGGCATCGCCCTAACCTTCGAATAATGATATATTATTGCACTATCATAAAACTAAAAAACTTAAGCAGTAAGTGTAAAAAAAATTGACAAAGTATGGTTAATTAATGCAAGGTAAATTCACCTTTATTTTAAATATCATGAAATAAATTAAGTAATTTTACTAAACTTACTAATATTATCACAAAGTCCAACTGATCTTTATATTTTACAAATGCTTCCACAACAATACTTTAAGAATATAAATATGTTAGACAAATCTAATATTCAACTACTTCACGAAATAAAGAATGTGTCATTTTTTAAAAATTAATATCTATAGCAATATCATAACATTACCTCTCGTTCATAAACTACGCGTTATTTTCGCAGCTAACTTTCAATAAAATACTTCAATTAGTTAGCACTATTGCCAGGATAAATAATTGAAATCCTCATCAGCGTGTACAAATTTTTTCCGCCACCAGCTAACTTTCCTCTCCTCGACTCTCGATAGGTTGTTACTAACGTTTAAAGAAGTCTCTATCGAAAAGACGCCACAAAGCGGCACGAACGGTCGTTCGTTACTTTATGGTCGTACCCAACCTCTAGAGTCTACAGACGCTAATAAAAATCCGGACATTTGCCCGAAAATTTTTGTGTATACTGTTTCGTACTGTATATCGTTAGCATCTAGGAGAGGGTTAGTGAAACCAAGGGAAGAAGGGTGTTTTAAAAGGAAATGTTAAGAAAACGTTTCCTACTTATCCAAAGCTGGAAACACATCGTAGTCCCCATAGACTATATTGTACGTACCAAAGATTGTACGTTGTACGTACCAAAGATATTGGTAGAATATCTTCGAATATCTTTGGTACGTACACACGTATACATTAAAAGGCTTATACAATCTGTAAGGAGCCTATGCCGATTAACTACGGACTTTTGCAGCGGAATATACAAAATAATAATTTTTAAAAACATCGTAGTCTATGGGTATGAATGACGTATATTGTACGTAGCAAAAATATCTTTGGTATTTACGTACGTATACATTAAAAGGCTTATAAAATCTGTAAGAAGCTTACGCCGATTTATTTTTGCAACGGAACGAACAAAATAATTTCCGAACTCGATATACGGACTTTTAAAGCTGTGAGTTAATGAGTTATATCACCGAAATTTTAAACTTACTCGTATGTCCTATAAAAACAAAAGAAAATCTAAATGGATTGGGACCGTATAATTGAAACTTCACGACATTGTTATTACTTTGACACATGTGGTTTCATCTTGACGAAAATTTTATTTGGAGGAATTTTCTCCATACTAATCGTTAGTGCAATCCAAGACTCTATCATTAAATACATAGGTAAAAAAGCCCTTTTAGTTTACAAGACTAAAGATATGCCTACATAGAATTATATTTAATTAATAATCAATTTAATTTATAAATAGTAATCAATTTCCTTCTTAAAGCAGTCCCTCATCTTTATCTATGAATAAGTTTTTTTACCAAATAAGAAGTAAAATTTAAAATCGGACAAATTCAAATTTCTTATTTTTTGCGCTTCTCATACGTAAAATATTATAAGCAATTTTTAAGATCACTAAAAGAGAAGGAGACCCGAATCTCCGGAATCTGTTTAAAGGATATCTAGCAATTTATGCAACAAAATAACGCAGACGACCAAAGTCGGAGGCGCATGCTCAAGTGCTTTCATCAAGTTGTCTGCGTCAAGCGTACCTTTGAATGTCTCGCAAAACGGATGAGTACTGGCACGGAATCGCCGAGTACTTTGAATTAAATTTTAATGTTATCGATTATTGACAGTTTGACGAGCGCCCTACATAGCTACGCTCGACTACGTGTCTGTTCTGTGCGCTCGACTTTATAATCGGTATGCGTAGGTACTACGTAACACTATTGCGTTGTTAGGATATTCAAGTACGTAGTTTCATGTGTTTGAGTTGATGATATTGTACAATTAATTTGTATGATTGTATACGACGTACGTACAAAAGCCAATATAGACAGGTATTTAGGAAATCGAAATTATGTTATTTATAAAGTTTCTTGCAAAAAATTCTAAAGTAAAATATTTTATTAATTCACAATTTTAATAATTAAACATACATCAATTTTTTTTCTTTAACTATAATATTAAATAAATAAACTCAAAAATCAATCCAAAATTCAAGGCTATATTTTACTATAGTATTCCATTATATTTATTTTCATAATCCATCTATCTATATCTTGTTTAGAACTCCCCTCCTTCCTCATCCCACTTTCCCCCCTTCTGACTCTCTCCTTCCCATTTTTACCTCACCCAGTCTCCCCGATTCGACCCGCCTCCATCTTTCCTCGACCCACTCTCTCCCTTTCCTTCATTCCCCCATCCTTCCCCCTCCCTCCTTCCTACTCAATCTCCCTCATCACTTCTGAACCCCCCATTCTCTTTCTCTCTCCATCTAACTCCAACTGATACTAACTTGTATGTTGAGAATTACCTTAGCGTTTCACTTTTACGTTACGAAGTCCATTCTCAATATACGAACTTAAAATAATTCGATAAACCATTATACCTAGTGTTATATCTAGTTTTCTAACGCCTATTTTATATATTTTCTAATAATATCTATTCCTGTATTTTTACGGTTCCCTAGTGAAACCGGAAACTCATAGTTTCGCCATGTACAAAAAAAACCTCTTTACCACGATCTAGGTTTCGTTGTATGACAATATCTTGAAATGGGCAATTTGTAAAGATCTTTACAAATTGCCCACCTGAAGATGTTGTAATACAATGAAAACGAGATCGTGGTAAAGTAGAAATAATACTACATCACGTAGTTTCATTTAGTTGAAAGAAAAAAATTTAATTATAATGAATTTCTACAAAATTAACGCCAAATATATTCAGTATTTTTATATCTAGATAATTATATTGATAGATATATTTACCTGCACACGGTTTGTTATGGTAATTTTTTATGCGCTTAATATATAGACAGGGCCTAACTTATACCGTTTATATAAGTGCACGGTGGTACATAGTCCTAAGGCGGACGGTCAAAAAGAGGTAATTCGGAAATAAAGCAGCACATTTGTATTAAAACGGTTATAAATCATGAAACATCGTTTTTTTTGCTTAATTTATTTTATTATGCAAAATCTTTATCAATAATTTGATTACAAATGACAAGAAGAAAGAAATTGGAATAAATGTAAAAAATGGCGCATTCCAATGCTTATGTTAATTAATATTGAGCACTATTAACTGCAATATTTGACCTTAAATAAAGTGACAGTGATTCTTATATTCTTAAAAAAAATATTAGAAAAAAAAGATGAATAATTAATAAAAAAACGACATTGAAATTGAGGAGAAAACTCTCATTTTTAAGCAAAATAATATACTCAAATATTCTTACAAAAACATTCACAAGATTTTCTAAAATTCTAACAAACGTGGTACCTGGCTATTCAAAAAACCCTTTGTCGTTCGGGGAAGCTTCCGTAGACTGGTAACGAAAGGGTCTGACTCATGGATAAGTTAACCACTGGATGACGCATCAACACAAAATCTCTAGCCACGCGATGGCACAATTTGTGCCACCGCTCCGGGCGAAGAGTTTACGCGCCTTCAGTAAGAAAACGAACATCACAGCGGAAGTTTCTCGTAATTTTAAATCAAAATTAAATAAACCATGCCTTCTTGTGCTATTAAATATTATCAAAACAGAAGCATTACATCACCACTTGAGAAAAATGGAATTACTTTTCACAAGTAACTATTATTTAAGCAAGTATATCTTCGTATATTACAGTCAGATCGCAGCGATAACGCCATATTATTGAATTTTTCGCCACTAGAGTTGCGTCGCGCCGTTGTCGATAACTAAGTCGATACTTTTGTTACAACTTAAAATCCAAAAAATTATAAATAAGATATTTTTTTAAAAGTAAAATAAGTTCATTGATTTCTAAGCATAAAATATTATATTTTACTTATTTTACACTTATCATTTTAGGTTTTCGAACTGCCCGCACTGAAAAGATACAGGTGACTGGGCAATGCGAGTCATTATTGTTTATATCTCTGAGTTTTGTATAATCGACAAGAAGTGTTGTCCTTTTTTCTCCAGTAAATTTCACAATACATATTATCAAATATATATATATATTTATATATATATATATATATATATATATATATATATATATATATATATATATATATATATATATAATATTATTACGTGCAACAGTTTATTAAGTTAATATAGTGATTATATTATAATAAAATTCTTCTTTTTAAATAACGATGTTTTTAATTTGTTAAAACCCTTACTTTGACACATCGAAAATACGTAAGTATCGAGCAAACTACATCTCTGTGCTACCCCAAGGGACAAAGCACTGATTGGCTAACGGTGTCACGTGGTACGTTTACCCTAATGAGTAGTGGCTAGCTTGGTTTTCATATAACTGTGTTCTTATGCGCTATCCAGTGGTTAACTTATCCATGGTCTGATTCTATTCACTAAATTGGTATTAGTAAATTACAGAACCATTTTTCGAGTATGGCCTCATGTAAATGCTTTCAATTATTTATTATTAGCTTCAGCAGCCTCTTGATATAATTTTTTGTTTGACATTGATGCATGCTTTACAATTTCTGAGCCATGTATTTGTACTTCGTAAACGGAAGCTGGGAGATTGTACCATGGATATTCCTGTACGAAAAGTCGCGTCATTTCCAAACTGACTTCATTAAATGACTATACATTGATATTGTATCTCAAAGATAAAGCTTGCAAAATTGTAAAACAACGGTCAATTAAATGTCTGTTCAATGTAATCTCTGATTTTGGCTAAAACATCTGAATTAAAAAGAAAATTCCTCGCGATATTTCCGTCATTCGATATCCCGCTTCGGGCCCTTCGTGGTTTATCTACAATTAAGTCGAATCATAATCTAAACTGATTTTGAACATACAATTTCTTATCAGATAACATTTTGTTTATCGTCGTCTGACATAACCTGCCACTTTTTAAAATCTATTCTAAAAGAAAACTGAAGAAAATACTCAAAGAAACGAATCCATGAATGTAGAAGTGACAAACCTAATTCAAAACTACTTTCATCGCTTACTTTTCGCAAACCCCTATCTATGTCATTCATTTCTTTGGATATTGCTTCACAAATATAACACCTAGCAGATGATGTTTCACTTAACGCACTACAAATTTTACCATCAACCATAGTAATTTGCATTTTGAAAACGAGTTCGTCTAATGTGATTGAAGAGGAGACAAGGAAGCTATCTTTCTTTAAAATAAGATTCCTCATTCATAGGCGCCGGAGAACTTTCCTTTACAAATTGGAAACGAATAGGTCTACAGTATCTTGTAGAAGAGGGACGGAGATTTTTCCACAAAATGTTGGTTTCACTATCTGAATTTGTTATTAACTACAAAGGAAAGGAAGTCAATCTCGGCCTTTGATTCAGTCATTACCGTATTTCGAGGATTTCTTAATTTTCGAAACACTCTGAAACGATGATAAAACTTCGCTAGAAGTGTTACTATTAACAAAGTTCATCATTAACAAATATTGATGTTTCCTAAGCTTAGCCTCCACAAAAAGTTATAAAACTTCATCTGCACTAATGTTTGTTTATGTTGACGTATCCAAATGAATGAGTATTGCACTAACAGCTGAGTCGTCGCCTGAGATAATGCTATTAACCGTCGACGTTTTGATCTTTTGCTAAGATCACTAAAATATTTTTTTTGCTGAAAATCACTAAAATAAAGTATAAAAAATAGTACATCTTCCTCTGCCGACCGCGAGCAGAGGCAGACGTACTAGGTTGAGCTAACTCACATTCAGATTTACATTGCTCATGAGTTGTTACTAATTCAATACACTCAATAGCATTACGCCAATCAGCATATTGTTTAAACATTTTTGGTCTATTAAAATTCACAAGTTTATAGTTATTTGTCGACACTTTTACACAAATTAAGCACACGTTAATGTAAAGAACTATGTCTATAATCTCTACATTATCAAAGTTTTCTAACAGAATTGATAAAATACGCTCGTGTTTTTCTTTAGCATGTCCCGTTTGTTGAATCGCACACCTCAAATAAATACATCCTATTAAAGGAGCACTTCAGTCAATTATCTGAAAAGAAAAACATAACGTTTAATTAACATTGTAAAAACCTCGTAGACGTGCTATGAAAAACGTATACTATGAGTTAACATAAAAAGCTACAGACTATGTCAGGCTATATTGGTTCATGTATTTTATGTCAATCTATACTTATATCAATATATAAAAACATATTACAACAATTGCGCATCATTGCTAAAAGTTGTAGGACCAAGAGAAATAAAAATTATGCATTTTTATCTCAAATTGTAATTAATCTTCGTAGTACTAAAATATTACAAATACTACAAAGCATATAACATTAAAATACATTAAATATTGCAATAAATACCTTGACCTTAGATTTCCATGTCACAAACGCACACATAAACAAACAAATACCAAGATGTGTTATTGAAAAGTGGTTCACTGATAAGGGCGCGCTAAATGGTTGAAGATGCCGCTCGCGACGCGCACACTTCAGAGGTCAAAATGCAAATAAAACAATTATTAGAAGTAGTATTTATGTTTTGGAGTAGTTTGTTTATCGTATTAGTTAGTGATGTAAGAATTTAAGGTATTGATTTTTCAATTTATTACCTATGAATGGAACTACCATGCACGTTCACTATCAGTAATCCCAGCTCCATTAGGGGTGCGCGAGAACTACATAACGATCCACCGAACAACAAATTTTACTTTAAATTTGCTACTGCGATGCCACTTTAATTTAAATTTGAACGCAGGCGTTGTGACAGCGCGGTCGCGACGGTGGTTCGTGGAAGCAAGTAGCGGATATGCGGGGGTGCTGGGAGAGGGTGCAGCTTATCACGGCGCCACTACCAATCTCTGGCTATATCATAGATAATATACTAAAGTTCATATGCAAGAAGCCAAGTCGTGTCGCGCGTAATATGTACTATGTACTTACTTTGTTTTGCTGAGATCCGTATCCGTGATTACTATTTAGTGAAGTTTCCAGAGTAACGGTAAGTCCTTCAAATTAGTTTTAGTTTGAAATAATATAATTACGGAAATAAATTTTGATAACGTCTTTGTTTTATTTTCAGAAAGTGGCTTCAAAACAGAGAAAACACGACAATAGTTACATTAAATTATATAATAATCGAAATCAAAAATTGACTGGTTAAAAACATTACTCACAATAGGCATGACGACAGTATCAAATAATCAAAAATTTAATGATTTTATGGGAAAATACATATTAAAAGAATTTAGAAGACGGATTTAGTTTAATTTAAAATTTTGAGATTAATAAGATTTTCAATAAATTAAAAGATTAAAATACTGCAATCGGCCATTTTGACTGAATCACGAATCACAGCGCATGACGTAACGTTTAGGTAAACAAACAAACTTCACTGTGTTTTGTTGTGACCGTACTACCGCTTAAGCATTTTGATTGATTTTTTAATAGTTTATGTGTATTTTACATTTGATCTTGATGGGTTACTATTACCACTTTGCTTGATTTTAAATGGTGATGTAGAGACAGAATGTAGAGACGGCTTCAATGGTGATGTCATCTGATTTACCAAACTGACTTGTGCTTGATTACCTTTACTTCTGAATGTTTTACTTATGCATACTTGAATTGATTTATCTAATACTCTCGGAGTCAATTGGTGAACTTCTTCAACATTCAGCTGAACTGTAAAACAAATGTTTTGTTATTTATGTGCAATGTTATGATTATGAATGCAAATAAGAGTTTACTAAGTCACAGAAAAAGTAAATTAGATAGTTATGAGTGTACTAACAATGTATAAAATAATAATGAGAATAAAACTAGCTTTTGCAACACTATAATCTAATAAATAAGTTAACAAAATATGTACCTGAACTACCAGATGCAATTTCTTTAGAATTTGATTGTTTGTAATTATACTTTTTTCTTCAAAATGCTTTTCACACTCTTGAAGAGTCATCATCCTTCGTTACTTAGCTATATGGGGTCGGTCTATTGTGTCAGATGTTCGTATTTTCCTGTCTGGTTGGCATATAAATTGTTTGGGCATACATCCTGGTTTCATACGTACTTGTGACACCGACCCCATTATACGATACTCCATATAATTTTCCATGTCATTTGGCAACTAGAAAAACAAAAGTAAGCAATTAAAATTGATAATAAGAATGAAAACCAAGATCAAAACAAACATAACCTCCATAAATTAGTTATTAGTTAGCCTCAATATTTTAACTGTATCGCGTCAAACAAACATTTTAAATCTATCAATATATAATACATACTCACATCAAAGTGGTCTTCACAGAAATAAAGTGGCGAATTCGTGGATATGTCGTTCGGGTTTCGCCATGCGAGCTTTAACCACTTATCTCTTATTATTTTCTTGTTTGGAACATGTACAAACACCTTGTTGGGTGTAGCTATCGATGTGTTTTTACATTGAGGTACTGCACACCACTTATACACTTTGGAATTCATTTTCATCACGAATTTTGTTTACTTTTTCACTATGCGCATAGACACTGACATGTTGTTTACCTAAACGTGACGTCAGAGCGGACGCCATGACATCTGCGTGTTTTTTCGCGCGCCATCGAAAACATATTAGAAAAATGGCTTTATACTTCGTTAAACTCTAGTTATTACCGAAATATGGTTTTTTTCATAAATAGTAAACGTATACCCCCATTACGGAAGAGGATTTCAAAATCTTTCGTCATGCCTATAATAGCTGCATTGTTTGTATCGTAATTTTTTTTCGCTATTTTCACTTTAAAGTTATAATTATATACTACATATTTACAAACGAAAATATGAATAAGAGAAAAAGTTAAATAAGAGATTAATAAAAACTTAGAAAATTTTAAAAAGGTAACGTCTATTTTTACACTAAAAAAAATATTAAATTGTACCAACCTTAAAAAGTTATTATAAAATCTTTAGTTTATGATTTTTTTAATTATAAATTAATAATTGGGAACAAATGCATTTTAGCAACAACGGAAATCTTATTGTTTATCAACCCATAAAAATTAAATTTAGAGTGAGCAAAGAGGATCCATGAAATTATAATTCAGAAATTAAATATTTGAAAGACATAATTACTTATCTCTTTAATACCTTGTAAATTGATATTTTTCTCTTGTTTAATATTTATTATTAACATTTCTGTCTAGATGTTTGTTGAGTGTTTAGTTATATTATAATTAATATAAAGTAAAAATACTTCAACAATAATAAAATAAAGATATTCTTTGTGAGTAGATTTTTATAAAATCATTTTTATAATAAAATAATCACGACTGAGTCCTAGTTTTTTAAATACGTCATTTTTAACTTAAAAAAGTCACTAAAATTAGCATTTTTTCTTTACCGAACTCATATCTCACTTTTTATGCATTAAAAGCAAATTTTCAAAATGTGACATGATAGTTATTCTGCCGTAAGTTGTGAAAATACTTCAAGAAATAGGAAACTGAAATTTTATAGATTTCCAATATGACTTGGCTATTAGATAAAAAAGAAATAAATGGAAAGTTGCTGTAAAATCCATTCCTTCTGACATTATTTTTGGTTGGAAGGTTATAATACGGAAAATACTATGGCTATTCTTATTATTCGTTAATAAAATCATTTATTTAGATATTTTTCTCTACTTTACAGTAAATAACAAGACAAGCAATCTAATATAACTTAATATGACTTTATCTAAAACACTAATAATACTTTTCTTCGATAAAAATAACAAAGGAACAATCGATACGTAGTCAGGGACACAACATAGATAAAAAAAATGCATGGAATATAAGTCACAGTTGATGTATTTCGTTATTTTTACATTACTAACGTAAACATTTACCAAAGACGTTGCGAAGAAGTTATATGTCATCTGCTTCCTAATATTATAATTCTGTGTTTCGAATTTACGAAATGATTAAAGGGTTTTAAAATGTATTACTGTTAAAAATAAGAACAAGAAATTAAAGAGATGCGATATAATAAAATGGCGAGACTTGTTTAGATTTGCGAAAAAACAAGTTTTTATTTGAATTCAAAGAAAAACTTAATTAGACTTAAAATAAAAACCTGTTGAGCACGAGTAGAACTCGCATTACGAGGGTTCGGTCTATACGGAGTAAAGTACACATACAAATTTAAACATTTACCGGAACAAAGTTTTTCTATAATACTGTTTATAAATGTAAAAAATATTTTTCACTGTATTAATATATAACTTAGTATAATTTTCACGGGTGTAAAATAAAGGGAATTTCCCAAAAACTTTAAGATCTAGGATTATCCAGACAGATTCTACTGACCCTTCTTTTTCATGAATTTTGGTCCATTGTTTTCGGATATAAGGGGTAGATGCAGTTTTATTGCCTATTTTGGTGCATATATCTAGGGGTATGCTCCTTAAAATTCTGAAAAAGATTCTTAAAATATACGGATTAATAAAAAAAACCGTTTTCGACAACGAAACCGTTTCAACAACGAAAATTGGTTGTGACAAACATATAAACATATTAAGTGTTCTTATAAGGGCTCCGTTTTTCCTTTTGTAGTACGGAATATTTACAAGTTTATTGTTGAGTCTATTTAAATTTAAAACGAAAAGAAAAGCTTTATAAAGTGTTACTACATTTAAAATAAAAAGAAGAGACTTTGTAAATTTCAAATGAAAATAATAGACGAGATTAGATTTAAGATTAGACTATTATTGAATATATTTTCAACCGACTTCAAAAAAGGAGGAGGTTATCAATTGGTCGGAATATTTTTTTTATGTATGTTCAGCAATAGTTCTTTTCCGAGTGAACCGATTTTGATGATTCTGTTTTTTTATTTGAAAGAGTGTAACTGTAGATCTAGAAATAGACTAATACATTAGATAAATATAATGATGATCTGATGATGAGGTCCGGAAACGAACGATGTAACTCCTTAACGAATGGCAGTAAATCAAGTATGATTCAAGATATTTGCTACGGAATGTTGTTACTTTGCAAAATAACTACACCGCTCGCCAGATCAGGGTCTGATGATAAGTTCTGAAGCTGAACAATAGAACACCTTAACGAAAGGCAGTAAATTAACTATGATTAAAGATATTTGCTACGGAATGTTGTTATTTTGCAAAATAACTACACCGCTCGCCAGATCAGGGTCTGATGATAAGTTCTGAAGCTGAACAATAGAACTCCTTAACGAAAGGCAGTAAATTAACTATGATTCAAGATATTGGCTACGGAATGTTGTTACTTTGCAAAATAACTACACCGCTCGCCAGATCAGGGTCTGATGATAAGTTCTGGAGCTGAACTATAGAACTCCTTAACGGATATTAGTAAATAAACCGTGATTAAAGATATTTGTTACTAGTAGTCCAGGTCTGATGATGAGTTCTGGATTTGAAAAATGGATTATCCAATGATACGAACAATGGATATGAACAAAATTAAAAGTGATTCAAGATAAGCGCTACTGGTAGTTGTTACTTTACAAAATAACTACACTATCGAGCAGGTCTGGCCGTGACGATGAGTTCTGAAGATGACCGTGATTCAATATATATGCTTCAGGTTAGTCGTTACTTTAGTTCTTTTTCATCTCTGCTTATATCCCACCTGAAGATGTTGTAATACAACGAAACCTAGGTCGTGGTAAAGAAATTAAAGATAGTAGAAATAATACTACATCACGTAGTTTCATTTAATTGTGAATAATGAATTTGTACAAAATTAACGCCAAATATATTCAATATTATTACTTATCAAACTCTGATATTGCATTTCGGATATGGAGAACGGAACTCCTCAAGTGATAGTTTTTAATTTGCAAAATCTGATATTGGACTTCGGATATGGAGAAAGGAACTCCTCAACGGCTAACAATAAACCACTGGCATATAAAATATTTTTTAAAAAATCGACTTCAAAAAGTAGGTACTGAAAAGTAGAAAATAATTAACTCAAAATAGGTACCTAGTTATTAACAATAAATAACTAAGTTACTTATTTTTGAAGTCGGTGCCAGCACCGCCGATCGACTTAAACAAATGTAAAATTTTATACCTATTATAAATACTTTATGAATCTATTTAGCTGTGTGAGTGCACGAGAAGTTAAATTTTTAAATTTACATTATAAATTAAATTAAATTATAAATTTGTTTAAGTTGGTCGACAGTGCTGGCACCGACTTCACCGAAGTCGGGTCTGTAAAAGATCTTTTGTTATCTTATAATAAGGGTTGTGTTAATTTTTTATTACGAAGATTTTATTTATGGAACCAGTTTTCATTATGTCATTATTGTTACAAATATGTAATTTGTACTTGAGGAGGAGAAATTTGTTTTAATATAATAACATATGGTACTAAATAGTGTATTAAATATTTAGGAAGAAAATAATGGTTCTCGTGTTTTACCTTGGCTTAGAGTGGATTAATTAATGAATTCACGTGTGATGGTAAAGATGAACTTCGAGATAGATGAATTTGTAAAATTTCTAATAATGGCTATTCTAAAGTTCTAAAGCAAAATCAGTAAGTACAGACGAATTAGGTGGACTTGAACCATTTATAATGGAGCTTCAGCTTTATATATATATATATATATATATATATATATATATATATATATATATATATATATATATATATATATAAGGTGATGACTGGCTCACTATATCCAAATTGATCACCTTTCAGTCGACATACTGTAATCATCGGGTGACGTTTAACGATTAATTGTTCTTGAAGAAATGTTATTTTTTTAAACATCAGGTTGTAGTCCAGGGTACATATTACTGTCTGGAAAAATTATTGATTTCAATTTTTACTTAAAATTTGTGACAAAGAGTACAAAGTCCATTTTGTTCAATATGTAAATAAAACCAACGACGATGACATAAATTGCAATGTGTCTATTCCATTTTTTTGAATGGGGTTTTCACCCATGGATTCCTCTTTGCTGACAGATGGCGCTAGTAATCATATGCTACTAGTACTACGCATCGTTGTATCGTTTTTTTTTTATAATTTATTAAACTATTTAAATACAAAAATAATGATAGATAACAAATCTAGATATGACTTTAGATTATTCTGTTAAATTTCAAATCTAGAGGTGCGATAGTTTTTTCGTAAAGTGTACCACAAAACTGAACGGGTTGTGGAATAGTGTTAGAGCTTGCTCCGCTCGCCCTAATTAATTCTGAAGCACCACAGAAAACGCTTCTTTGGGATTAAATAAATTCTAAAAATGTAATGTCTAAATATTGTCGAAGTTTCTATGCTAATAAAAAAATGTAAAGGAAACGAAAATCTTATAAATTGCACTAATTTTTTCCACAATTGACGTAAACTAAAAAGTTATTCATTTGCAGTGCGAAATTTCTGTATAATAATTTTAGAAGTCGGATGGCTTCGCAGGTTGGATATTTCTTATGATACATGTACATATACGCCCTCCGAATTCATTCGTTTCTCAATCGCCTCAGAGGTATTGTAGTTTTTCTTAGTACTTCTTCTTATGTACATTTCTTATTGTGCATGCAGTGATATCTTTATTGTAATGGTAGGTGTAAATATTATATGATCATAATACAAGATTACGGCATCTGTCGTTCGCCATAAATCGCCACTATATTAGTTTTCGACTAATTTTATCGTGCTAAACTTGCATTACATTTATCATTCGCTACATATTGCCAGTATTTTCGTTTTCGTCTAATCTAAGGGTGTTCAATTCGAATTTTACAATGTTTTTGAGATTCTAGATGACAGTCTCTGTCATTTGCAATAAATAGCCACTATATTAAGTTTTCGACTAATTTTAAGGTGCTGATTTCGAAGTTCACTCTATTTTTACGATTCCAAATGGCGGCATCTGTTATTCACTATAACTTGCTACTATTTTAGTTTCTAACAAATATTAGCATGTTTCATTTGAATTCCACAATATTTTTTAAATTCAAGAAAGCGCGGCATCTGTTATTCGCTATAAGCCGCCACTATATTCGTTTTCGACAATTTTAGCGTGCTGAATTCAAGTCGTATGTTTTTGAAGTTTAAAAGAATTGCATCTGTTCCGACTAATCTAAATATTTTCGTTTCCGACTAATCTAAGGCTTTTAAATTCAAATTATACAATATTTTTGAGATTGGAGATAGTGACCTCTGTCATTTGCAATAAATCCCAACTATATTCGTTTTCGGCCAAGTTTAAGGCATTGAATTCGAATTTTACTCTATTTTTTCAGATTCAAGATGAGGCATCTGTCATTCGCTATAAATCGTCACTAATTTCGTTTTAGACAAATTTTAGTGCGTATCAAACGAGGCAGCATCTGCTATTCGCAATGAATCGCTAATATTTTCTCTTTACTCAGGGTACTGAATTCAAATTACACAATTTTTTTTGAGTTCCACGATGACGGCATCTGGTATTCGCTATTATTCGCCACCATTTTGTTTTCGACAAATCTTATTAATTCGAATTGCACAATATTATTAAAATTCAAGATAGCACCACAGGTAATTTGAAATAAATAGCCCCTAAATTCGTTTTCGATTAATTTCAATTACGATTAATTCAATTAAAATCAATGTTTTTTTAAGTTTAAGATGGCGGCATCTGTTATTCGATTCTGTATTACTATTATACTCATTTGCGGTTAATATTATAGCACTGAAACCGAAATATTTTTGAGATACAATATGGTGGCCTCTGTTATTTGCAATAAATCGCCACATAGGTAGGTATTCGTTTTTGACTGATTTCAGGGCACTGAATTTGAATTTTACTCTGTTTGATATTCAAGATGTCGGGATCCGTCACTCACTATTAATCACCACTATTTCCTTTTCGACTAATTTTAGGATGCTAAATTTGAATTTCGCAAATTTTTTAAACACAAGGAGAGGACATCTGTCATTTGCAATAAATGGTTACTATTGGCATTTTCAATTAATCATAATGAAGGTACTTATTTCGAATTTCACGAATTCAACACCCTAATATTAGTCAGAAACGAAAACAGTTGCGATTTATAGCGAATGACAGATGCCGTAATTTTGAAACATTATGCAATCGAATTCATTACGCTAAAATTAGTCAAAAACAATTATAGAGACTAATTATAGTGAATGATAGATGTCCGCTATCTTGAATTTCGGAATCACAGTGAAATTCAAAATCGGCACATAAAAATAAATGGAAAAGCGAAATAGTAGCAATTTATTGCAAATGATAGAGGCCATCATCTCGAATCTAACAAATATTTTGAACACAATTAAATGAAACTACGTGATGTAGTATTATTTCTACTTTCTTTAAGTTCTTTACTGTTACTTAAAGATTATCGTAACCGAATATAGTAATGATTTATTGGGGGATAAACATATGCCGCCATCTTGGGTTCGAATTTAGTTCCCTAAGGTTAGGGGCAATTTAATACAGTGACAATATATTGTAAGAGGTACAGATGCCGCCGTCTTGGTTCTTAAAATCATTCTGAAATTCGATTTTAACACCCTAAAACCATATTGAATATATTTGGCGTTAATTTTGTAGAAATTCAATATTCACAATTAAATTAAACTACGTGATGTAGTATTATTTCTACTATCTTTAATTTCTTAACCATGACCTAGGTTTCGTTGTATTACAACATCTTCAGGTGGGATATTAGCAAAGATTAACTCTTAGGAACAACCAACAGCATTTATATGTTTCAAACACAATAGCGGAAGACTGCTTTGTGCGGATTTTTCCATTGTTTATGTTAGTGAGTTTATTGCAGGGGCGCAGACTAGGTTTTATTATATTACAGAGAGTTATACAAATAACATATAAATGCTGTTGGTTGTTCCTAAGAGTTAATCTTTGCTAATATCCCACCTGAAGATGTTGTAATACAACGAAACCTAGATCGTGGTTAAGAAATTAAAGATAGTAGAAATAATACTACATCACGTAGTTTCATTTAATTGACCCTAAAACCACTTAAAATCGAATATAGTCACGATTTATTTCAAGAGGCATATGTCATTTTGATTCTCAAACACATTATGGAATTCGAATTCAGCATCTTAAATTTAATTGAAATCGAATACAGTGACTATTTCCAAACAAATGCCACAATCTTGGATTTCAAAAATATTGTGAAATTCGAATTTAGAATTCTCAAAATTTTCGAAACCGAAATAATGACAATTTATTGCCAACAAAACAGATGCCGTCATCTTGGGGCTTAAAACATTGCAAAAATCGAATTCAGCACCCTATGGTTAATGAAAATTGGGTATAGTGATAATACATTGCGAGAGGTACACATGCCGCGATCTTAATTCAGGAAAGATAGAGAAATTCAAATTCGGCACTCCCAAATTAGTCGAAAATAGTGGAAATTTATATCAAACGACCAATGCCATCAGTTTGAATCTCAAAGAGAGTGAAATTTGAGTTCAGCACCCTAAAATTAATCGAACACAGATATAGTTGCAATTTGTTGCAAATGATAAAGGCCATCATCTTAAATCTCATAAACATTATGATATTTAAGGGCAACAAATTAATCGAAAACGATAATAGTCGCGATTTTTAGTAAATAATAGAATACATCGTAACAGATGTCATCAAAAATATTGTGTAGTTCAAATTCAACACCCTCAGGTTAGTCGAAATTGAATATTGTGAAGATTTATTACGAGTGACATAAATACCGCATTTTGGATCTCAAAGACATGGTAAAATTCGAGTTTGACATCCTAAAGATAGTCGAAATAGAGTATAGAGATGATTAATCACAAAAGACACAGATGATGCCATTTTAATTTTCAAAAACATTGTGAAATTCGAATTCAGTATTCACCATTCGATGCAGCACACTCAAGTTTTTAATTAATAGTAAACAGAACAATCCTGGCCATAACATGACATCTAGCAAAATTAAATTATTTTCAAAAATAATACAAACTGAAAATATGTATTCAGATTATAAAATCTTTCATACTAAAATTTATTCCAATATTGGAAGTATTTAGTATTATCAGATTATAGAATCTTTCATACTAAAATTTATTCCAATAATGGAGGTATTTAGTATTATGAACTCTATATTTTGTCAAGTTAAGGGTGTTTTAACTTATAATTTGAAATTCATTATCTTTGGAAAATGACTTTAAAAATTTACATCTTTACTTTTATAGTCGTAACAGAAATGTGATCACTTACATGTTACTATTAGTATTAATTATTATATATTATAAACCCGCCATCTCTGAACACAAACTTCAACTTTGTATATGTAGTCAATGAAATCAATTGTTAATTATATAAGCTATATTTTTAATTATATCAGTATCTAACATTTGTCGTCAAAGTGTAAGCAGAGGTAATGTTCCATCCTTGTAGAAATCTTTGGGCCTTGGACTGAAAAACCAGTTAAGTTTGATTTTGATACAACTTTCATATTTAAATTTTCTATCACGTAAATTATTAGACAGAGAGTGAAACAGATGTTAATTAGATGGCGAACGATCTGGAGAGTACGGTGGGTGAAGTAGCATACTCCATCCAAGTGAAAGTAGTTTTTCACGCATTACTTTTGCTACATGGGGTCAAGCGTTGTCATTTAAAAAATAAACTTTGCTTTGATTTGAAGGAAGTCTAGCGGTGACTTTGCTCAATTGTTCACAATAAATCTTAGCCATAATTGTACTGTTAGCTTGAAAAAGTTCCCAATGAATAACTCCATTTATACCCCATCATGCACTCAAAAGTATCCTTTGTCCAATATTATATTTTGGTCTACACTTTTTTTCTCCACCTCCTAGCTACTGGCGCTTAGGCCAAAAATGAACATAAGCCACCCACATTTCATCTTCCCTAACCAGATACTTTAGCCTCTCTTTAGTACCATAGGAACTCAGTAGCTCCAAGCACACATTAGCTCTCCTCTGAAGTTGAAAGGATGTTAGCTCATGTGGTAGCCAAATGGAATATTTCCACTTCTTCATGAAAGCATGAAGTTGTTTTTCCATTGCAATCATCATCATATTAGGCTCGACAGCCCAGGGTGGGCCTTCTGTTGGAGATTCTCCCAGGAGTTCTACTCTTCGCCTGGGTTTTCCAGTTCTTTATCATTAAGAATGTTAAAATCTTCTTCCACTGAATCGATCCATCGTAATTTTGGTCTACCTCTTCTATGAGTTGTTAGAGGTTTTGCGATGAAAACTTTCTTTACTGGGTTTTCATCTTTCATTCTAGATACGTGGGCAGTCCAGTTCATTCTTTTGATTTTGATGGTTTTTATGACATCAGGCTCACCAAAGAACCTATAGATTTCTGAATTAAGACGTCTTCGCCAAATACCATTTTCCTTGACACCCCCAAAAATTCTCCTCAGAACACTTCTTTCAAAGGCTGCTATTTTATTCTGTCCAGTTCCAGTCAAAGGCCAGGTTTCTGAACCATATGTTAGAACTGGCCTAATAAGAGTTTTATATACTAATAATTTTGTTTTTCTCGTAAGAAAAAAATATTTAAGGATGGAGCTTAGTCCAAAAAAAGGTTTATTGGCCGATGATATGCGATTCTGAATTTCAGAGATAGTGTCATTCTTATTGTTAACACAAGATCAAGGTAAGTAAAGCAGTCAACCATTCCATTGCAGTATAAGAGTATAAAAATAGCTCTGCCAAACAAAGCATATTTAATCTAGGATCTGTTTCCAAGTTATTTTAAGGAACTTTCCTATGCTCATTAAATGTGTTAAATAAAAAAATGGTGATAAAACACAATACTACAGGGTTAGTTTCTGAAAAAGCATAGATAAAAAAAAATGCAGTTGACTTTATGTGTTTAGAAATGTATACCTACTAAATAGTATACAAGGTGAAAATAAATTTTTTAAATAAACTGTTTTAGCCACTTTAAAGAATACCAAAAAGAACATTAATATTGAATATATTTGGCGTTAATTTTGTAGAAATTCATTATACACAATTAAATGAAACTATACGTGCTGTAGTATTATTTCTACTTTCTTTAAGTTCTTTACCACGACCGAGGTTTCGTTGTATTACAACATCTGCAGGTGGGCTGTTAGCAAAGAATCTTTGCTTAAAGAAAATAGAAATAATACTACGTCCCGTAGTTTCATCTAATGCTACATTAATATTGTTTTCTTGCATTGAATTACTTTTTTTAATTCCAATACAGTGAATAAACTGAAATTTAAGTGAAATTTTAGAATTGAATGTAGTCAGCTTCCTAAATTAGCAATTGTTTTTCGGAAAAAATTAATAAAGTCCGTGACTTATAGTTTAATTAAGTTTGTGATTGGAGCGCAACTTCTTACTCACTGTGTAAAATTATCACTTGAATGAAAATGCAGTTTGAAGAGAAACAACTAAGAACAAGTAGTTTAATAAGCAAACAGTGCTTTGCTTTTGTTTTCAAGCAGTTCACCTAATATAATCATAACTCGTAAAATTATGAACACATTAACATACACTAGCTACTATCTCCACTGTTTTCGTATTTGTCAGTCAAATTTTAAAATTTATCTAATAATTTTATGATTAATTTTTGAAAAAAATATTTTCTGCTGATTCATAATTATTTATTATAATATTATGATGGATGAAATTTTTAAAAAACAAGTAAACAACAAATATATCCTTTGTTACAACTTTTCCAATTATATTCCACAACACCCCCAAAATCTCAAATACATTACGTCAAATTTCATCGAATTCGGTTTGAAAATTCTGAATATTGACCGAAATATATAGATTAAATTTCTTATCCTTTAATCTAATAAAAAAAGAACACTTTCCACTTTATAGACAGTTTATTATTACTACTTAATAAAATAAGATTTACGACAGTACAAGGAAATGTACGCTAATCATAAATAAACCTATCATGTATGCTTACCAATAGACGAGTCCTATTATCTCCATGAAGATATGGGTTTATTATTCCACATATTACATAAAAAACACGATTTGATTCTACATAGGCTCTTATACACCTGGCCAGAATAAAATTTTCAAAACCTAAACATATATAACATAATACTATTTGCTGTTCAAATAGCATATTTAAACAATAAAATAAATACGTAAAAGTTCTCAAGAATAAATGCTTTTCATAAAATCAAATGAAAATGTGGAATTTATATGAAATATTTTAGTCTTTCCTTTTATCTAGCGAGGAGTAAAGATGCTATAGCTCTGGATGCTAGTGATGATGTCTTAATATCAGCCACTTCTAACAAATATTTTAAAATTTTTCTCCAGTTTCAATTGTACTTTACACTTATTCAATTTTAAATTTAATTCGTATCTATATTTGTTGAGGTGGTTACATATTTTTGTCTACATAGCAACACCAGATCGCTTCTTCAATCACGTCTGTAACAAATGCACAATCAAAAATGGCATTTATTTACAAAAAAGCTGTGTAAAAATTTGAAATTTTAATTATACCAAATGGTAGTGAACAAAAATGTATATTTGACAATCACAAGAATATATGATATGTACACAACATTTCAACATTACAATACTTACGAAATGCTGAACGACAAATTTTTCAAAAATATTCCATATTTACTATATATTCAAATATATCCCCCTTAACAAAATTAACACATCACGACATTGGCTACTATATCAGCTTTAACATAATTTTCTCAATTAGACATTATGGACAAAAACATTATTTTTTACAAAAAGTTTAACAAAGCCACAAATTTTGTAATTTCATTTTAAATTCTAAAATGTAACCAATCATATAATGTATAAAATAAAATTTAAAAAACTATCAATATGGTTACTGCATTTTATAAAAACATATTCGATAAAAAAAAACAGAAATTGTATAAAGCTCTTCCGTCCAATTCGAATGTAAAATAAGATAACAAAGATTCATGCAGCCAATATTATGACAAATGTTGTAATTAAATAGATCATAATATGTCAATAAATATGTTTTAGATATAATCTTAATACTTTTTTACATTTTATTTGTCAAGCACATTATATTGTACCTAATAATATATAAAACTATGTATTCAGCATACACTGACAATTTTTTTTTAATTTCAATCTTGCCTTCTAATTTTTTATTTGAAGAGATACAAAAATTTAAGAATAAAAAGGTAGTTTTTGTCCAATTAAAATAACAATAAAATATTTAAGTGACAAAATGAATAAATTATCTTAAATTTTCAGTACATTGCATAATATATTTTGCCGTCATAACTATTTTGTTAAATAATCAATATAAGTCTCATAATGCAATCTTAAAAAGAATATTTAAATATTTTTTGATAATTGAACATAATATGGTGATATATAACTTATAATTTAAATTATTATGAACAGAAACATTTTTCCAATACATTGTAAAAGCATAAAATGTATGGTGTGCAAAGAAAAAGTGAATTCAACATTAAATAATAACTAAAGCTTAACACAAGTTTCTTTAAAAAACTACACCTGATCCTATAGTTCTATCCTAACACTACGCACGGCAAATTTTTCACACGAAATGATGTCATCAACCAACTGAAAACTTATTTCTAAACTTCCCAGTCAATCACGCAAGAAACATGTTAAATAGAAACCTTAATTAAGACTAGATTGTTCGTTAAGTCAAATCAGATACCACAAATTCATGTTAAAACGGTGTGAATACAAATTCTTTGGATTCGCTCGCACAGTCCTCATTTCATTCATTCAAGATTTAATATTGATTGTGATAATAATTCTGAATATGTTAATGTTATATAACTAAAGCAAAGTCACATAGTTCATAGAATTTTATTATGATTAGAAATCTCAAATGTCACACAGCAACGTTTTTGAAATATTTATTAAAACTTTTCTATGAACTAAGTGCAATACTTTCTAGATCATAGATATAACTACATAGAATTATTGATACTATTTATGATAACACATTTATGATATCTATTTATGACAAGGATAATTTTTGTTTACGGTAAAGGAGAATGGCCGTTTTGTCCCAACTATTGTATCAAGTTGTTATATTTCATTTAAAAGGTCAGGGTAGCAAGGGCGAAAAACATGCAGAAAGGAAGCCGTGGCTTATTTGTAAATATAATACACTAATAAACTACCAGGGCTCTATTATTAATGATAAAAATCAAATCTTATCATCAGCCAAGCAAAACTTATGTCTGCAATAAACGCTTGTTATGGAATTATGAACATTTCTCATGATAGACCAGTTTCGACTTAAAACTGAAAAATATGAACATTAGCAAAGGAGGAAGAGATGAGATAGGCACTCTGCGAAAGAAATACTTTCCATGATACACATAAAGTTATAAAAGAAAATAACATAAGAAGATTTCATTTTGAGTTGTATAAAGACAGGTTTATTGTAAAATTTATAAAAATGAATCCTCTAAACTGGCTGCATTGCAAATAATAGTTCCAATGGTTTCATTGCTCTATCTTTTTCCAACATATAACATGGCTATTATGCTCATCTATTAAGTTTATGAGTCAAACATAAGACAAACAAAGCGAAAAAGGCAGAGCCAATTTCAAATAGGGTACTTCAGACATACATATTGACTTCAGAGTACTAAATACTAAGAATTGTAACTGTATAGCTAAGAAAAACTCCCGACTTGAAAAAAGGAATGTAGTACCATTCAATGATGATGAAATGTAATATACTTAGTCGCTTATATTTTGTTTCGTAAATCTTTAAAAATCTCACTGAAAATTCAACTGCGAGACAAAGCCCACTAGATATCTCGCTATGTATGTGAGATTTTACATAACTCTGAATGACCCACTTTTTGCTTCCTACCTCTACCTGAGTCGCTCCCTTGTCCTCGAGAAAGTTATTAACAAAGCACAATACATTTGCACACATAAGTGTATTGTTACAAATATTCATTTCTATTGAAGTTTTATTACATTCTGTTATTTATTACATTTACTGCACCTACAACATTCTGACCATTATGATAATACAAAACCCTAGGAAAACACGCTAGCACTAGCCACAAGCTGATACAAGGATTGGGACAGTGCTCATATAAAACCACCCATTCTCCTTCATATCGCTTCAAATATTTCATACATTTAATTTTTCATTATTATTATTATATATTTAAATGTTAATAGTTAAATTATACATTTAATTATTAACATTGAAAGTCCATTTAGATTACATATTTGCAAAAGTATTTCTTTTTCGGGGATGCCGAATCAAAATTTTTCCAGGAAAAAAAAATCAAAAACATTTAAAAATATAAATGGAATATAATATAATGGAATAGAATGTATTGTGACCAAGAAATACATAACACATTCCATGCTTTTCTTATAAAATGGCAGACATATCTGAATGTCGCATTATAGCGCACTATCACAGACACAACATATTATGTATGCAAGTTTATACCCGTGTGGATATCAACACAGTAAACAACAAAACGTGTTTGAACCCTATATAACTTGATTGTCCGACCTTAACTTAAACACATTTTCTATAACTTAGCCTAAGTTCAATCATGTAAGAGATTGTCCAAAAACAGTATTTGAAGGCAGAGAAAACGATTGTTTCTATAGCTTATATGAAAGGAAAGGATACGTGGAGGAAATGTCAAATCCTGAGAGTATTATCAGACGACCAAAACACATCGAAATTATTTACATATAATTTAAAAAATAAATGAAAATAGATCAATTATTAATTTAGGTGTGTATGTGTTTGTAACTCCTACTAGAACCGTAATCTAAAATTAGAATTTACATATTTTATTTACTGCTGGGTTTCCTTCAGGTTCACCCTAAAATATTAAATGGAGAAAACCATATCAAAACCAATTACAACCTCGACATCTTATTTTTTTTCAAATGTTATGAGTCTGAATTATTACAAGCACGTAATCCTTTGTTTTTATGCGCTCATTAAAAAATATTGTACCTAACATGCCCAATAAATTTATATTGAGATAACTCATATGAAAATGGAAGGGTTTATAGTGTCAAGGATATTTAAAATTATTCAAAATTGGCCTAGGGGACCAAATTTAGAAACTAGAAAACTATATAATATGATTTTTCACTCAAAAACAATCGTAATGATTTCATTCTACTGTCCCACACTAAGTAATACATTTCCCATTTGAAAAATCCTAGTAATGTCTATCAACAAATTTTTGAACTGATTATTATATATTACCGCTATTAATAAATACAGATAATGTGACTTGTGTCATTTTCTGCTCATTCATCCAAACAAATTATTATCTTTTATAATCTTTTCTTTACAGTAAGCCTGCGAGATAGTTGTACCTCTATGTACATTTCATAGTTAAAGACTTAATATCCAATTCACAATTAGTGATATTTACTCTTGAAAAGGGTTTTCTAATAATTTATTAAGTTTTTTTCCATCGGTAGTAGAATTTGATACAATAAATGTATTGAAAAGATTTTGCACTAAAAAATTAGTATTTGTTTTATTTTGAAGGAAATGGTTGGATGTTTTGACATTCACCAAAAACAATTTACGTTCAGAAAAATACCAGCCACGTGATTTTGCTGTAAAGAAAAATACACCCTTATGTAAGAACAATACAAATTTTTTAACACAAATGGAATCACATTTTTTCACATGGAATAAAATATCTAAATTACAATTTGTGACCGTCTATAACTAAACAAGGGACAGAGGTAGTGATAGGTTAAATTTGCTAATTTTACAGCATTCATAATTGAATAAATACATGTCGAAAATGATTACTTCACATCATACGACTATTGTCAGAAATCCTAAATCGGTGCGGTAATCAACATTTATTATTTAATTAAAAGTTACACTATTTTGTGTTAAAACGCAGATCAAAAAAGATGAATAAACACTAAGGTAGGTTGTGGACAATCTCTAATAACCTAATTCTTAAAACATTGCATTTAGCAAGTGACAAAAAGGACTCCTGAAAAAAATGCACTCAGAATACTTTAGCAAATCACTAAACGATCCATCAATAAAACAATATACATATATTGAAAATTTGCTTATCAAATTTTAAATACTTCAATACGTTGTCAACTCTGAATTCTGCCTGAATTTGTTCTGAAAAACCAATCTTGTCAATAAAACTGATTCATCTTATATACTTCATTAACTGGATGAATAGAAAAATGGCAATATTTTTCTCATTGGACTGCAAATTAAGGAAAATTTTATAAAATAGGTGAAAGGTCCACAGACATTGCCGCATTGACAGGATATATACAAACAATAATTATAAAAATATTATATAATATACATATATAAATATATATTTATATATACCAGTATAGAATAACTAGTATAATCTCATTAATATGTAGATCACAATTCACAATATAAAACTAAAAATCATAAACAAGTCTACTTCTAGCATCATTAAGGGCACAATGAAAAATAAATTAAAAACAATGTCTACGTTCACTGGTCGTTAGCTGCACTCGGCTAAAAGGTTTTAAAGTTCATAAAAACAACGCCACAAGGGTTAATTGTGTAGTTAGAAAGTAGTCTTGAGAGGGTCGTAATTGGGATCAGGTTGATTCCGGTATCGTCGTGCCAACCAAACTGCCACAAGCTGTAAGAAAATTTCATATTAATATTGTAAATTATATCTTTTTCATCAAAATCGTGTTTCCCAAAGTGTAGACCAAACATGGTAATAAATTTTTGAATTGTACATAATCTATCACAGACATTTTATATTTATGTTATGTGCCATGACATGTTTGTTTAGACCTATTTACTAGTCTCATTTTTTAAACATCAACTTTGAAAGCTTAAAGGTTGGTATATAAAACAATTAACATTTCTAATCTACCACTAATGGTAGCTAACTAAAACTAATTCCATAAGGCCTCCACGGAAGACACATTATGAGATGAAGACTATAACGCCTTTTACATATTGTCTCAATTTTCATTACACAAATATTTTTTCTTTCTGATGTAATAAAAAAATTATGCGGTTTTTCATTTTTATGGGCGCTACGTAACATTGTAGATATTAAATTCCTTAAAAAAGCCTAATTAGATAATTGTTGCATATACAAATAAAAAGATTAAATCATGAAAAAATATATTACCAGGTTCGTATTTTGTTTTAAATCATAATTTGCATAGATTAACGCATTTTATCTAGAAATGGAACCTTATTTCCAATTTATAATTTTTGTACATGAATGTAGCGCCTCATTGTACATAAATGTGAAGAGATTTTAAGTAATATACAAGTGAAAATTATAAGAGTCTAAAACATAGACACATAATTTGACCTTATCTATGACTGTCTTATCCCTGACAAATCCACTCCCCCATTTCCTGCCCGTCTACCACAGCTATCAAGTTCACATGTTGTGCAAGGAAACCAAAAGTGAAACAAACTAGTGGTGTGCAATACATAATTCATTCACCCTGTTACAAGACACTTTTCCAACATATGAACTTCCTCTACAGAGAAAAAGTATAATTTGAAAATTTATGTATTTGCACAATTGCGCTGTTTAAACACTTGTGAAAATTGTGAAATGACAATTTTAAACATTTTAAATTATTAATTATTAGGCTCACAGTTTGGAAAACACTTTTCGGTAGGCAAAATAAAATATGTTAAGTCATTAAGTAAATAGCAAGCATCAAGTATATTGTAATTTAATCAATATTCACTCATTAATGCCATAACATCAATATACATTCATCAACCATTGTACCATCGATCATTAATCTACTCTTAGTAATCAATACCATAATGTCGTTAATATACACTGTAATGAAATGAATACTGTAATGTAACCAATACTATAATGTCATTAATGTACACTCGTGAATACTGTAATGTAATCAATGTCCACTAATCAATACTATAATGTCATCAATGTCAGGAGTGATCAATCAGTGAATGCTTAGTAATACCATAATACCCTCAATGTCATAATGTATTTGACAGAGCTTCGATACTTTCATGGTTTTGCTCTTCATAACTTTAATTAAGGAATAATATCCAGATAGATTGAAAAATCAATTTTCAGATTTTAACTGAATATGACAATTTAGCCCCAAAAATAAAATACTTAGAAACTTAAAATGCAATACTTTAAAGGCATTTTTCTCAAAATGTCACTTTTCTAATGTTTATAGCATAACTCAAAAAGTTTTCATCAAATTTTAACCAAAACAATCAAACAGAATTCCGCCATGTTTTTTTTATATAAGCAGCTTCATTCTTGAATAATCTTTACTACATTTACGTAAAAAGTAAACTTTTTCTTTAAATGTACATTGCTTCTATGGAAACCAATATTTTTAAAAATATGATTTTTTATAAGATTTTATCTTAAATTAATTACACTATATTTTATAAATTTTTCATGTAATTCTTTAACCCAAAACCAAAAGTCGATTGAAAAATGAGTATAATTTAATTTCAAAGGAAACACATTGAGTACACTTGGAGGACTGAAAATATTACGTTGGTTGAAATGTTGAATCTCTTTAGAGACTTATTGTCTTACAACTTATTTTGTTAAAAAGTCTGTCTTAATATTCCTAATATTCAGGCAACTAAAATTTCTAGCCCGTATTTATAGACGGTAGAAATTAAAAATTATAGGATTATATTCGACTATAATAATTCACAAATTATGAGTAGAATAAGCATAAGTTTTTTTATCACGATGATCCTTGGCATTGCTTAAAACTATAGTATAAATGCATAAAATTTGTAACTTAATACCAAAAACACTGTCTAAATTAAAAAATATATACACAGTGTCCGGGAATAAGTGTTGGACAAAGAAAGGCCTTATTCCTGGAGTGAAAAATAGTTAATTGTCGTTAAAATAAAATTGTAAAGACGACTTTTTTTTCAGAAAATTGAAAATAATATACATAATTATTTGTAATTTTTTATACATACAATACATGCGCATATTATTCAGTGCCGCTTAGGGGAATGGAAAAAATATATATATATATATATATACATATATATATATACATATATATATATATATATATATATATATATATTTATATATATATATACCAGATGTATGCATAAGTTTTTTCCGGTTTAACTAAGAGATGGCGCTAGCAAAAAGTACGCAGCGTATTAATTTGGCCCATACGTCATTCTCTTCGTCTGACATAAAACTACAAACACACGCAAGTGGAGTCTGCCAAAAACTAGCGCCTTTGTTTTATCGTACAGTGATCATGTCAATTTGAATGAACGTCAAATGGAAAATCGCAAAGTGACTTGTGAAATGCTGCTTCAACGATGAAAGGAAATCATTTTTGTATCGAATTGTGACGGGTGACGAAAAATGGATTTATTTTGAAAACCCAAAGCAGAAAAAATCATGGCTTCGAAGACATCCTTCCGCACCCGCCGTACTCCCCAGACCTGGCGCCATCTGACTATCACCTCTTCGCAGTTTTTCTGGCATGGTATTCATAAATTACCTGAAAGATGGGCAAAATGTGTAGAAGCCGATGGCCAATATTTTGAATAACAAAAAACCAGAAAAAACTTATGCATACACCTATGTGTATATATATATATATATATATATATATATATATATATATATATATATATATAATACATATATATATATATACACTGTTTTGCATAAAAAACGGGCAGTTTTGATTTTGTCATATTATTAACAAAATATTATTTATTAAGAGGTTGTATTAATTGTAATTGTTACTGGCAGGTATAGTGTATTCTGGCACATTAAAACGAACGTTCTAAATTTGAAATTTATTCTTTTTTAATGAAAATTCTCTTTCACTGACAAAAACATATTTTTTGGTGGTAAATGAAATCCATATAAATCTTAAGTTCTTATTCATTTGTTAGATTTTTTTTTCTAAGAAATTAATTTTAATTAAATTTCTGCTGTTTGCTGCATTAGTTCACTTCTGTTTGCTGCTCTCAGTATGGTTGAAAAAACGATAAGAGCTAGGAAAATTATTGCACTGCTTGACCAAGAAACGGGCTCAGTCAGTAGAAGGCCCGGTTCTGGCAGAAAACGGTGCACTGAGCCACGGGACGACCGCGTCATAGTCAGACGAAATCGTCAAGTTACATACGTGGATCTCAAACAGAACCTCGAGGACGTCAGAGGTACACGAGTATGGACAGTCAGAAGGAGACTTCAGGTTGTCAATATACGTAGCTATCGCCCAGCTCGGGGCCCTACATTGCTCTGTGAGCATCAAGTTGCCAAATTGAGATTCGCTAAAAATTTTTCGTCATGGACTCAACAAGACTGTGTTTTATATTCCGATGAAGCTCCTATATCGATTAGTGGTGAGGATCGACGCCGGCGAGTCTTACGAAGACCTGGAGAATGCTTCGCAGAAGTGTGCTTTGAGGACGTCACCCCTTACGGTGGAGGCTCCGTAATGTTTTGGGCTGGTATTAACTCAGATCACTGTACCGAGTTAGTTTTTATTGAAAATGGCACACTTAATGCGCAAAGGTACATAACATAGGTTCTTATTCATCATGCCCAACCCACATTAACAGCAGTTGGAAGCGAGTTCATTTTTATGGACAAAACGCTCGCGCCCACCGCTCTAGAAACGTTGATGCGTATATGCAGGAAGCCGGAATTCGTCGGATAGACTGGACAGCTAGAAGTCCCGACTTCAATCCGATAGAACACTTCTAGGATAATCTCAAACGATGCATCAGAGCCGTAAAACCAGTTCCAGAAAACATTCAGTATTCCTCAGGAAATGATAAAAAACGTCGTCAAAAGCACGCCTAGCAGATTAAGCGCATTGATTTTAGCTAGAAGAGGCCATACTAGTTACTAAATTTTCAAATTTTATGTTAAATTAATAAAAAATATTCAAAAATAAACTTTAGCCATTTGTACCAGTATGAAAACGCTCGTCTGTGAACTTCGCATCGTTTTTTTTATTTATTCTTGTTTTTAATGACTGAAGTAGGTAAAAACTATATCTCAATAATAAATAATATTCTCATCATATCACCATATAAAATGCATCAAATAATAATAAAACAACTCTGATATGGTTTATTCCTATAAGTGCCCGTTTTTTTGCAAAAGAGTATATATATGTTGTATCAAAGTATTTTTAAGTAATGTACTTTAAGTCTTAGCCAATTTTCATATATTTTACATGTCTCATTCATTTGTGCTAACTTGCCCATTGGTTCAACTCTACATTCCATTTGTTCTCTTCAATTTCTTTCTACATGTCTGTTTCACTTGTAAACACATTTCTGACAAAGTATACTCAAAAGAAAATTTTGTAAAAAATACGAACATTCAAAAGATGATCACCATTAATTGTTAAGCGATAATAATTATTTCATTCATACTTAATTGGTTTTAATATCATAATTTCTTCCTTTTTCACTATCTAGCAAATACAGGCACAACTCTTCACCAGCAGTTTCAATGTGAAACCAACAAAAATAAGTGTTACAAAAATTTAAAAATCATCAAACTACAATAAATGCAGTGCAAATGGGCAATACTATATAAAAGAGGTTGTCAAAAAAGCAAACATATTAAACCACAAACATATCATCGCAACATCAAATAGAAAAGCAACACAACAGAAAGGCAATGAAGCAAGACAAAAATCAAAATAAGCAAGAGGGAACACTGTTGCACCTCAAATTTGTTAAATATATGTTAGTCCATCAGAAGAGGGATGCGAAGACTGATTTAAAGAAAAGCACTTGGATTAGCCCTTGGGTCCTTTTGGTTACGATATCTTACTGTCAACCACACACCAAGAAACTGTAAAACAATACAATCCAATTATTGCACAAACATAATTATTTGATACAACCACAGATATTAATGCATAAAAATATTGATTAAATGATTAACTACAGATCAGAAAAGCCACCATCTTATTGCAGAATAATTCTACGAATGTATCTTGCTCTTTCTATAAATATTTAGGTTACAAAGAAGAAGTTAAAGAAATATAATAGTTGTAAATGTTAAAAAAATTACAAACATAATTTATTTGTCCCCAAAATATGGGAGCAGGCTAAAAAGTTTTGAGCCATAACGAGTCAAATTAGAATTGAAAAAAATGTATTTTTCTTTGTAACCTCCTTCAACTTCAATGCATTTTCACTTTCCCGTTTTACTTTTAAGTTGATCAGAAACAAATCAGCACCTTTGCTCTCGAAATGCTCTCTGACCGCCGCCATTAATCTCATTCTCGCTCCCAAATCTCATACCCTTAAAAGTTTTCTTCTAGTTATTGAGTAGAATGTAACCATTGGAAGTCAGATTCAAACCGTGCATACGGTGGTTAAATTTTTCAAATTCCTTCTCCCTCAAGGCTTACCTTGCAACTCGTGAGATGTAAAACGAAGCATTGTCTTGGAAAAATAAAATTCCTTTAGCAAGTTTGCCTTTTCTTTTTCGCACAATAGCCTAGCACACATTCTTTAATAGACTTACATTATAATCTCCATTCATCGTACATTTTTTGGAAGATAATTAATTATAATTATCCTCTCGGTATAAAAAACAGTGACCGTGCAACTTAGAAGCTGGTTTTTCCATTTTGAATTCCTTCAGTGACTTGTCGCTCTTCAATTCACTGTATTGACTGAAAAATTTCTCATTCACTCAATACCAAGTTCTTAACTTTTTCAATGTTTTATTGCATATTTGGGTAACCTGATCATGGAACATCTTCCAGCTACCCTCTACTCTGTAACAATCGAGTTCAACATTTGACAATAGCAGATGAGAGCCCAGATTAAAGAATTTCTTGGGCATTTTACCAAATCTTATGTAGATTTTCTCATAGTTCCATACTCTATTTCCATTATTGTAGAGATGGCGCAAACATAGTATGGTTTCAGTACAATAAGGCAATTGCCTACTCCTAAATTTACTTTTTTTAGTAAAATTTCATAAAAATATAAATTAATTAAATAGCAGTACTACAAATATGATAAAAATTCATTAAAAAATTACTGACTTACGAGCTTTTAAATTTAATGGTAATGATAAGATGGGGATGTCCCGGTCACATTTGCTCTCGCAGAAAAGAATAAGTATTACTAAAAATGTAATCACAATTCAGTATTGTCGTCCTTGTCTAAACGTCAAATTTAAATTTTATAACTTGTTGATTTTTAAAATTTATTAAAAATTGTTTCACTCTTTACTTGAAATCATGATTTACATAATAAAAAAATTTACTGAAACACACTATGATAACAAAGCCAATAACATCAAACTTTCCTTACATGCTAATTAAAATCCCTCAAGTAGACACTTTGACATGGAGTGTTGAATGGAACTGCTAAGCAATTTAGGCATACCAGAAACGTTATGATGAAAAATGATATATTATAATGTGGTAATTGTTTTCTTTACAAATATGTAATGATAATAAAGTAAAAGAGACTTGTTTGTGTCATTTTTTAATCACAGACTACTAATTAATTTAGTGTAATGGTTTTGTTAAATTTTCAAGTAAAAAGACTGTTTTTAATAAAATAGTCACATCAGGACAAAAAAATTATACAAAAGAATGTAAATTATACAAATTAGGGCTGTGATTTTTTTAGATATAAAAAAATTAGGGATTTTTCTTACCAAATAAAAATTACTTAACATTTAATTGTTTGAGTATTTTATATTTTTTGGGTATTCAACTTATATTGTATTTAATTAAACATTTATTTAATTTATGCACTGAAACCTGTGATTGCGTTGGTTGTTTAGATTAGCTTGAAAATCTATCTAATATAAACAATAGTTTTTTTAACCATCTTGTAAATATTGTTATCATTGACATAAATATATGACAAATGGTTCCATTTTTATCGAACTCTCGTTTTCACATATGTAACATTTAAATCACATTTTTGCATTTTTTCTCCTAAGTTTTCATAATGTAAAGTTATATATCTATCTGCCTTATTGTACACGTATTTCAAAAAAATGTTTATGAAGCTCGACCATTATGGAGAGATAATATGCTTTTATTTGCATAACGCCTTATATAGCAACTAGCAGCAGTACTAGTCGTTTTGGCTGCTATCAGAAAGAGCCTGGCTTTATATGAGAAAATGTTACTATAAATGTGGAAATTGGTCTAGAAGATTATTTCTGATTCTATTTAACTTGCCAATATGCACAACAATGTTATTCCAGAATAGATTAAATCGCCATTATCCTTATCCTTATAACATGTATTTTAAGTAGTTAATTTTTGTAGCAATAAAATTTTATTTATCTAATTATCCATTAAACAATTCATCGAATATTTATAAATGTAAGCTTTAAGTGTACTATCAATACATAAACCGACCCTGTACCTTAGGTTTCCAATTGCCTCAACCAGCACCGTTATATCCCAAGCAAAGCACATGAAACCTTACTTACCTCTGTAAAGCTGAAGAAGAGGCCAATGCCGCCACACAATTTAAAAGCATAGTCAATAGTGGCCTTCAACTCTTTCATGCAGGGTTTACAACCACTACAGTTACCATTGAAATTATCAGGATCATCAGCACAGCATATTTTCTGTAAAATCAGTAAAACCTAATCATCAAATATGTCTGTTTAAATCATCTGTTTTAAATATACCCCGTTTTAGAAATCTTTCAAGATAACTAAGCTGCTTACTTGTTAAAAGTTAAGTTTTCATTGGGACTACAGCGTCAGTTTTAATATAAACTTATGCTATGTGTGCCTCTGCATAACAGTCAAAATTCTATGAAAGACAAAACTCTGGGAGAAAAGATAACTCGTCAAGCTCTACGAGCTGGCTTTTTCTATAAGATTTATAGACTCTATAATATATATAGATTTAAATATTTCTCTAAGTAATTAGGTACAACACTGCTGAATCTAAACAGAAAGCAGTTAAGACTGACTCGAGACTCAAATCACTGGAGTTGCAAATTAGCGAATTACTTAGTTTCCTTATACTTAAAAAGTATGAAAAAAATTTAGTGTGCTTAAGGCCACACGGTAGACGGGATAACTTTGGCAATCAATATAATCGTACAGTGCATATCAAAAATTTCGAATAAGAAAATTAAAAAACAAAAATTGTTGAAATAAATAGTAATCATGTACTACCTACACATTCACGTGAACAAAACAAAAATAATACAGTACACATATTTAACTGATCATATTTTATCCATTTTGATAGCAAATAAATCATAATAAATATGATATAATAATGCATACAAATACACTTGATTATTTTATAAAAGTTATGCAATTACATACAAAATACACCACATAGTGAGTAAATATATTTGTCTAAAGAGAAAATATATGTTTCCATTATACACATTATACACATCTTCACTATGTAAAAATTAATATAAAAATAATAGAATAACTTTGCCATGTAAAATAAGTCATAACCTTTTTTTGCATACCGTTATATCTTTATGCATTACTATTAATTTACAGTTAGTTTTAATAATATACAATTAATTTTATCTACCCAGAGAATGAGTATACTGACATCACTATTTGAGTTTTTCCCTTATATTTTTAATAGAATTTCTATTAAAAATATAAGGGAAAAACTATAATGTCTACAACTTCCACATTTGACGATTAAATTTGAATATCTCTCTAACAAAATGACTTCTCCCGTCCCCAGTGTCGCTGATGTTGTCGCGCCATCTGTACCTTTTTGTGTCTATGAACATTAAAGGACATTCCCCACAAATGTTAACATAGCCCTACAACTTGGACATCTACACTGATGTTTTATTGATAAAAACCTGCCTGGATAAATATTCTCTACAACAATGAAGACTCAATAGAACTCAAATTATAAGCAAACATACAAACATTGCATTTTATTTCTAAAGATGTCAGACTTCATTATTATATAAAAACAGTAGACTTCATAATTTCTAAAACAACGAGCAGATGATAATAATGGTTTAAAATAAATAAAACTATACTCATTAAACAAATCTAATAAAGAAACAGAGGTGAATACTTTATTGTCATTAGTGTGTATTTATTCTCTATGTGAACCAAATTGCTTGTAAACCAATACCTACATAAAGACATATGTAAGAGCTATTCAAAATGAGAAATATGTGTTATTTCTGGTCTATAAAATTAGGAGCAACTTATGCTCTGCTGTCTATGAAATTAGGAGCAACGTATAAAATATAACATTTTTAACATTTTCATGTCAAAAGATAACACATGGCAATGACATTACTGTATGTGCGTGACGACCATGTTCAAACGCGAATATATCATAATTATGTATATTATATATCACATTGATACATATCATAATTACATATATTATACTTATTATAAACGTCCATTTAGTTGTCAAATGGGCATTAAAAATTCATTTCAATTATCATGTTGACTAGGGGCTGACTGTGCAGATCCGTGTATGACGCATTATGACAAAAATATAACACAATGAGGAACCATGTCATCAACAATAAAATTGTTAAATAAGTGAATATAACATAACATCGTAAGTATTCGTTCAAACAGCAACAACACATTTGTTCATGAGCATGCAAGTTCAAAATCTAGATAAAAAAGAAAAATATTCTCTGCTTTACTTTACAAAAATTTAATTATAGCAAGCTGTTTTGTTTATAAATTATCTCACGGACATTACGCAATCCTATCATGATCTACTTTATCTATGACATTTGAAGGTCAGATGTCACAAATGGAATTTTGTAATACAGAACTTCGTTTTTCAGTCTGATATTTTAATTTTTCTATACTCATTTCTTTTTACTTTCATTAAACGATGAAAGTATTCCATTAACATCCAATGTGAGGTTCATAAAAATCAGGTGAAAATGGTGTTTTAGGACAAAATGATAGTGGGTAAGAAACAACCAAATCAGAGTTTGTTAGTACATATATTACATGTGTGTATTTATCTTTCATACTTGGCAAAATTGAATGACATGTCCAATTCCTTTTAAATTTGTTATTGTATTATGTTAGTGTATAGTGCTTGGCGGCCCTTATATAACGATATATATCTAGAAGGGAAAACGGTACAATTTAAAAAAAACCCTATGAAATTCAAACCTGATAGATTCAATCAGAAAATTTGATTTAAAAGAAAATTTGATTTATCAGAAAAGAGGTTTCGGGATTATAACATACTAGCGTGACCCGTGCGAAGTCTTCGCATTATTTATTCCATTATGAAGCTCAGATGACAGATCAAACAAATATTTTACTAAAATTGACATATAGAGGCGCAAGTATCAAAAGCATTGAGCTAAAGCGCCACTTTATTTATACGTGAGTGGATTTGAAATTAAACAAAAATTTTACCGACCGTCAATCATATTGACGTTGAGCCGTTAGATGGCAGCGTTGCTGTTTTGTGTATATAATTTTAATAATTAATTAATTTGCAAAAACAATAGCAATAATAAATTTTTTAGTAGTGGATGCCCGTAGAGCAAGCAATTTTCTATAAAATGATATATAATTTATGTGGATTAGTTGTGAGGTTTTTTCTAAAAAGGGAGAGTAACATCTTAACCTTAGCGTATTAATATATATGATGATGATGATGATAACGAGAATTGTCTTCTGTATACTTCAATATTACTGGCAAACAAATTTGCAGCCAAAAGAATAAAGAAGCCATATACGTGCAATAGAAAAAATAGAAAAATTGCTGTCACTGCTATGGTCACATTATTTTGACAGTTCAGATTTGTGTGATTTTTTCTCTTTATTTGATTGTTCCTAAGGATTTAGTTACTTCAATAAATTACTCTTAATTTTAACGTGTGACTTATTTTTTAAGAATTATATCGATACTATGACAAATTATGTCATAACACAAAGAACTTTCCATTCGTCAATTTTATTTTATGTTAAACATTACATTTTTCACTTCCATAAGAATTTTACTTTCATTCTGATGATTCACTTATTGGAAAATTTCATATTAATGAATGCTTTATGTGGTAGGTTTTTCATCTGACATCTTGTTTATATTTGGTCTGCAAAAGAGACCGGCAAAAGTCCATATAGTGTTGGGCCCAGATGTTAGAGGAATAAAAATGACACAGTTATATAGAAAAAATTGAAAAAATAAACTCCTCAAAAGTTTGATTATAATCGTCAATCGGACAAAAGAGAAACCTTGTATATTTGTATGAAAAGTTACGTTATTTTTCATAATACTTTGTAAATGTACTTTTTAAGGAATTCATTGAACTAGTGAGATCAAAACCTCGATACGGGGTGAAAAAGCCATTCATTTTGACAACAATAGAACCCATTATCAATGTTTGTTAACAGTTTATTTTTAATTCAGTTAGGCAATGGCTACAAATTAAATAAAGCAAGAGGCATAGATTATTTTCTGGAATAGTTTCTAAAAAGTTATTATGTATTGCATTATATTTTTTTTGTTATTTTTATTTCCAATTAATAATTTTCGATATTTTCAAAATATATGCGCATTTATGAAGACATATTTTCTTTGTATGCTATCATGGCTACAAATTGTAATATTTTTCACTCTTTCCTGATTGTCAATTACTGAATTGTTTGGTTTTTTATATTCTAAAAAATAACAGCTTTTTTTAAAAATTATATTTCAGCTCTGTAACGTTGAGCCCATTTTTGCCGATCTCCTTTGCAAATTATTCACTATGAGTGTCATGCTTGTTTCTACTCCCATAATACGATAGATTTAGAAGTTTAACCTTTAAAAGAGTATTTTATTATCATTATAAGGATGACTTCCTGATCCTGCATTAAGGAATAGGGCAAATCCCTGTTTGGGATAATAATATACCTGACACATAAAATATTTCTCATACAAATTGTCCCTTCTTTGAGCTTCTTTATGCATACCATTATATCTTTTATGCATTTGAATGATTAATTTTACCTAAATGTAAATAACATACAGTCATTGACATCTATGCATAAACATGTGGCAGATAATATTTGTGGTTAGTAATTTCTGGAATCCAGAGTTTGTATTTTGCCTGAATTTGTTTTGAGTGAGAGTATTCATTTAACGCTTGAATAGTGTCGAATGAGGATTTTCTTTAGTAATATTAGCATTACTTATGCCCAAATTCAATATTCTGTCTCTCTATGCTTTTACATTACTAGGGATAGAAATTCTAACTGACATTTCAGTTTTGCATATCAATAATGTATCAACAGATAGGAATTATTATCTCCGCACGCTTTCTACCAATGGGAGGGCAAATCACTATTCGACGTTGCATAGAAATGACAGATGTTGCTTCCCAATAACTTTTTGCCAGTTATCTTTGATAGGTTAGATTATCGACATTAAGCGACTTTTCTATCTGTCATTTTCGAGGGATAACGCCTATCAATGGTGTGTTTTATGTAAAATTATCCAAACTTTTATTATAAAAATTTATTGAAGATCAGTAGCAAGCATATCGTTGTCTAATAGCATAATATTAAAAGTGGATTTCGGATTAATAAGAGTTCTGTTGAATTGTTACAATATAATAATAATTATTATAATTTATTATATATACTATAACGGTGTTATTGTGTATATATAATAAATTATAATTGCAATTATTTAATATTATTTATTACTTCCTTCTATTATACCTAAACGTTATATTAATACTGACTTTTGTCCGATTAACACTTGACATAAAAAAAGCAGAAATTGATTACATTCCATAACTATGCGAAACTTTAAGTGCTCTTCCTTAACTTATATTATTATTGATTTTGAAAAGTATAAAAAAAATCTGCTACTTAAAAATTTACCAAAGATTTAAATTACATCTAATCATATATAATTAAAATGTTTCTATTTAGTTATCACTTATTTATTTGGTTTGTATATATTTTTAATTTTAAATTTATCACATGTATTAACGGAACGCGCCACTTGTACTGGACAGCACGGATAGAAAGCTCTCTACGACTGTCAATAGACAGTTAAAACTTCAAAATACTTGTGGGAAGCCACCTAAATATAGAAAGTTATCAATATCTTAGACAGTTATCTATGTCGACGGACAGATAAAAAATAGGTTTTGAGCGTTAGGTAATATTTTATACTAACAAATTGTACTAATAAAATATAAACTAAAGCCTTATAGATGGTTCTTTTCTCTAAAGTATATATATCTTAAATCTCAAAATCTTAAAAGATATAAATTTTAAAATCTCAATATATGTGAAAAGTTGCCATTTTTTACATAAACTCTAAAAAAGTATCATTAAAATTGTTACTAAATTTTCCATCAAACTACTATTATTACTATGTACTATACTACTATTATATGTATACTGACAAGAACTGGGTTTCAATGCTGAACACCTAACACCTAAGGATTTTACTTTAAAAGAAAAGAATGAATCTGTCAACTGTATTAAATTTTTTGTTCAACAAAATTCATACAAGTGTAATTAGTATCAAGAATCTCATAACATAAAAGATCATATTCTTCGCCTGTGCTTTTTCAGCACAGATATTATAATGAATAAAACAGAAGCGATTATCGATTAATACAATCACCATCCATCACTAAGCACACATGTTGATATCAGAACTAGATTTGTATCAGATAGAATACCACCATACAATAAATTCTACCTACCTCAATAATTTCTTTTTAAAAAATAACTGGAACAAGCTTTATAAAGTCAAATCTTTGGACGACAAGGTCAACCAATTTTATGAAAAAATCAAAGAAGGAATTGTACAATCTACTCTTAAATTATGAACAATTATCCTTGGCTCCAGAGAGTCAATAAACAAAATCAAAGTAAAAACAGAAGCGCATATATAAAATCAAGAACTAAAGCCGTGTACATATCTTTCTGAAAATTAAGGCTGGAGTGCAGAAATATATAGACCTTCCAGATCAAATGTAACCAACTATAGACTAGTCTCCATTCAGCCGTCCATATCTAATCTATTTGCTACTGCCACAAATAACCTTTTCGTTCAAAAATATAGCAACAAAACAACACGATTTCTTCAGCGGTGGATCTACTGTTACCAACCTCTACCTGCATGTTAACCACGTGCTCAATGCAATGAGTCTAAGTATGGAAGTACACACAGTTTACACGGACTTAAGTAAAGCTTTTGATATGGTTGATCACGACACACTAATCAGGAAATTAAGTCGATACAGCATGAAAGATAAAGCACATGATTGGGAAAAAGATTCAACAATGTCCATACGCTTACTCGTTTCTACTCAGCTTTGATCCACCTTCGCGATCTTTGAATACTGCTTCCAATCTTGTTACCGAGAGAGTGGAAAAAATACAGAATAACTTCTGTAAGTATATCATGAATCACAGAAACAATATGAATATTGAGGAAGTTTATAACCAATATTGAATCAACAGTGTCTTAAGTCCAAGAGAAGTTGCAGTTGGAGTTTTTTCTATAAATCCATCAGTGAACAGATTAGATCCTCCAGAATATTAGAACAATTCGGTCTTATCTGCTCTAAACTAGGTTTAAGATCTCACAGGTTTTTAAACACAGTGAAATGTACAAAAGACTATGTGTACCTCAGGTCAAAAAACAGAACAGTAAAACTAGTTAATGAGTTTAGTTATGATATTAGGTTTTTTGAAGGTTCTTTATCAACATTTTGTCAAAGACAAAAAATATTGTACTAATTCACTGATATACTGTATCTCATTTATAGTGAAATTTACAAACACAAATATTAATAATTTTTAACTTCAGTTGCATATAGCCGATTGACATAAATAAATAAAGAAATAAATAAACTGAATAATGAAAACACACAAAATTATTATGTAAATATTATTTGTTATTATAAGCAGGTATATTCTAGATTATTTCTTTGATTTATATATTCTGTCATTCGATTTGTCTAGAGCATTTGACAGAACTTTATGTGATTTTATATATTACGAACAGGGCTTTACATTATTTGCTCATGTACTAATACAACGAAGCATGAATACTTACATCAACAGCTTCACAGTTGGGGTGCACATAAGTTATATTGTCACGAGAATCAAATCCGCAGCATAAAAATGTCATTTGAACCTGCTCTTTCACCTCCATGTCCACCTGCTTCCAACCCTGGAGTATAGAGTTACAAAATAAATTAAATTTTAATTTATTAAGATTTACTATTAAGAGGTCCCAGATGAATGTTTATTTCCACACATTTATTGACGACGACGTGCATAGGGTGCAATGGTAATCTATATAAAAAAAATTCTGTTTTATTTTATCAAAAATAAAGATTGTGTTCATGACAAATAATAATTTTTCACTATATAAAGCAAATAATTAACGATTTAGGAAAGTTTTTGCGCAAAGTCAATAATGAAGGAAAGAGAGTAATAAAACAAAAAGAATTAAGAAGTCTTATGATAATTTCCTTTTTTAAAGAATTATAACAATAATTTTCTATCTTATTAGATTAAGATATCACTCTAATGTAATTACTTCAAATTGATATATGTCACTTGTATAAGTTATATGAAATAAATGCAAACAATGCTTGCTTTTATGTTGAGTTATATACCAGTAGAGTGATGTAAAATGAAATGAACATGGCCCATTTTTATATACATTCATGTGTAAAAGTATGTATAAAAGTGGAACATTTCTAAAAATTTAAACAGTTTTATTTATGAATATTATAAATCTATGAAACAGAATAATGTGTACAATAATATAAATATGTATAACATTTTTTAAAAGTCTTCGAAATACATTTAATTCCCTTGTTTTTTTTCATTTTCATGCATTTCCTGATTACATTTATTGGCAAAAGAATATTAATGTCTTCAAAATTTCAGAAGTTGAAATGATTTAATTCAAATATTTTCATTGAAGCGTAGATTTGCTCAGGCAGCTCTATTACTTCAGGGCCGCTCCAAGCCCACACTACGCAAACTTGAATTATAGAAAACACAATTATAGAAATGTCAAAAGAATAATTAACATTAAATATGAGGAACAGTATCGAAATGTTGTAAAATATAAAACAACTACTGCTTGTATAACACTGATTTGCACTATTTCTAATGCGGTGTTGAGCAAAACAGTAAATCTGGGATATTTCACTTCATAATGCAAATTATAAAACAAATACAAGTGATAAAAATACACTCAAGTTGTAAAAAAATTGGAACATGGGTTTATGCAAACTATCAATAAACAATTTATCACAGAATGCAGATAAATATTATCTGGATTTGGTATCAGATTTATGATTGTAAAACAATTTTATATACAGGCCAATTCAATATTTTATTGACAGTTTAAATAAGGATGAAGAAGGGCTTAACACATCTAGACAATTTGTCACAAAGGTCATTTAAACTCAAAACACTTGTGCTAACCAAATACCTAAAAATGTGAAAACAAACTAAAAATTACCTCAGATGCAAACATTTCCTGCTGACTGGAATTCACAGCGAGGCAAGCGCAAGCTACTGAAAACTGGACTAGAAACAGCAGAAATAATATCACCATATACTGTGGGAAATGGTTAAGAAATATATTACAGAGTAAAAAATGCCTACAATTATTTGCATGTAAATAAAAAAAGTGTTATTTATTTTATTTGGTTTAAATTCTTTGTGAGAATAATTTAACACATCTTAAAATATACACAGGCAAAACCATTGAAATAAGCTGGTTTAAACATAACGTAATTTAAGTTAATAAGACTACTTAGTTACTGAGCTAATAAGACAATAAATTATTATATTCATTTTTCTCATTAATCCATATATATAATACACAAATAAGATTTATTTATAAATATATATTTTAGAATTTTCTTAGTTTAATAGGTTAAGTAGTTAACTTAAGGCAGATGAAAAAGCTACGATTTGTTCTGAAAAATTTAATTTCCCTAAAAAAATCATTAATAATTATATTTCTTTCATGGGTAAGAAGAAAATTAACAATCAAGGTACTTCCTTTATATGGTCTTAGAGATACATTAAAACAATATAGTCTCAAAAATGTCTACAAAAAATTCACTTTTTATTGTATGTACGCAAATAATTAAAACCTGGATTATCTCGATCCAATCCAGGCACTCGTAATGACTTGCCTCTTCACAAATGTGAAGGGACCTTCAAAGCTTTTCAATAATGTTGCATACCTACTTTCACCTAATCAAGTTAAAAACCTTCAATGAGACATTTAGCACCTACATTCTTTCGAGAATGCACTTAGCAAATGCTCTAAATGCCTCAAAGACTGATCCACTCCCAACCAAGTCATGCATAATTGATTTGGTGAGAGAAAAAAATTATTATATGAAACTCTTAATCAAAAGTGAAGTTACGAATATTCTTAACATCCACCGATGAAAACCATCGATTTATTAAGAAAAATTTTCTTTAGAATAAAAAAATATTAAAAACAATTTACAAACAATGCACCCTACATACATTGTATATTTCCTAGAAAAAAAATTAAGTGACCAATTGAATTACCAAATTCAATACTTGATGTAACCCATTATCCCAATAAATCAATAACTTTTGTTCAACAAACAGTGTGAGCTTTTACTTCACTAATTCTTGAAAAACTTTACGGGTTCTTAAAACACATTATTTGTGAAGCGAAAAGTTGCTGAACAGTTACTGCATTGTACTTCAAGACGTATTTGACACTGTTAGGTAAAAAGGCATTTGACACTGTTAGTTTATCGCAAAACACGACACTAAGTTGAACTTACTTTCATACAGACGCATAGGACTTATATCAAAGAAATACGGACACAATATTTGCACAGCTCTAGTAGATTTACCCTGGAGTCGCAAAAATGTATTCTTGAACTAATTGAAATAATGACACTATAACTTTTTTCTCTCTTTTCTCATGCAATTTACTAACGTCAAATTAAATGTGAATGATTATAAAAATGATACACATATTTTAACACACAATATAAAGACACTTCTGCTAACATAATTAATGTGAGTAATTATTTTGTCCAACGAAAAAGACAAATGAAAAATCTTCACTTCAGACAGAAGTATAATACTGTAAGTGAAAACCAGTAGAATAGCCGGGCCTGTATTTGACCTAGATCCTTTATATATACATGTATGGTATGTTTCACATAAAAGGAGTTTTGTTCCTTCATTTAAGTTACATGCAACGTCTATAAAATAAATATGTATTGTTTAAGTGACGTTTACAGGCCAATTTATGTATAGCGTAAGATAACCTATATAATACACTTCTATTTTAATATTTGAAGATAAACTTTAAAAGTGTTTCATTTTTAGATAGATAAGTTAATTTGTATGTTACTCAAGTATAAGACATTTTATAGAGGATCTAACATTATATCATACATTACACATAAACAGCAAAAATATTAAACCATGCACTAGTAATACAGCGAATGGTTACAGCATATCAGCCTTATATTTTTATGGTCACATAAAATTCTTATACATACTCATAAAAAAATGTAAAAAATCGAAATTTATTTAAACCTATTAGTAAATGTAAATATTGTTTATGCTATAATATATTCCAAATTGAATAGAACTTGACTTTTCCCAAGACAACTTTCAAAAGCAGAGGTTACCAGAAGAACTAAAAAATGATATATCATAAAATGGGTTTGATTTCGGTAGTTAAAGCTAAAAGTCCTATTGCATCACGTTTTACGATCGAAATATAATTTACCTCAGAATTAAATGGCCTAATTATAAATATCAAAATTAAGATTTTATCCATGGACTTGAGGAGGATGAAATAATGAGTTATATTGATATTTGTAAACGGCTTTCTAATTGCCTTTGCTGCAATAAATACTACAAGAAAGTGAAGCTGCCAGCTCTAGAGGAAGCCTTATAAGAAATAGAAAAACTCTAACTTTAAAATTAAGTGAGGGCTTTTAAAGATTGGGATGGCTCATTCTAAAACTTGAGTAGAAAGAATGGTTATTTAGATACAATTTTTAAAGCATAGATTCTTAGTAAGAAACTTAAGGGTTTATTTATTTTTACAAAGTTTAAACTCTGCTTCACATTAAGATAACTGTAGTTATATATTTTGTAGATCTATTGTAATTTGAATATAGGTTATTCAAATCAGCAATAAATGTCTCTTCATGTAATACATTATAAACTAAACCTTTACTATGTATGTATAAACAAATAAATTGATAAGATATAACGATAACTATTTATACATAAACAATTATCAGTGAAGACCTAATTAAAACAACAAACAAAACAAGATAATAACTATCAGACAAAGCTATGAAGAGTTTCCATTGTTTCCTTTCCAGAAATTTACAACTTCCGTAATTATAATAGCACCGAAGAAATAATACTTTAAAAGGATACAAAGAACAACATAACTTGGTGATGTTTCAGTCCTCCAGCTAATCCAAGGATTGATATCAGGATTAAGAAAACACCACATGCTAAAATGCCACCCACTATCGGCAAGTTTGTTACTAAAGATGACGCTCGGCCGTAAACACCGACACTAATTAGCACAATTGCGACTATCTAAAATAAAAAGGCGAATAATCGTTAATTATTATTTCAGAAATCGATAATGAACTAAAAAATGTACATAAAATCTGTGCGAATAACTCACTATATACAATATATTCAGCGCTGTTAAAGCGTTTTTTGAACAGGTGAAACCTCCGCACATTTTTGGAAGTTTCTTTTACCTCCAATAAATAAATTTTGATACAAAAGAATAGCACTTTCGAGAAGTTACTGTTTTTCTTCAATGTTTTGAAAAACTAAATACATATTTATGTCAATCCACAAAATGACTAAACTGGTGCATGACAGATAATTTGCTAGTAGTGTTGCCAACACAAATTTTATGCCAAATTGCCGGAAGGTTTTGAATTTTTTTAAGTGGTTTCGTGAGAAACCAAGGATTTTATAAAAAAGGATCACGGGAGTCTGCTGTTTAAGAGCCAGATGCAAATATTAGTTATGAAAGAGCAGAAACATTCACCGTGATTTTTATCAATCTACATTATGAATATATTAAAAAATGGCTTTAATTGTCCAAATTATTTTATTAAATAACAATAAAATATTTCGATACGTAAAAAAAGCATTTAATTGACAACTAAAGTGTCATCGTAACGTTTTCCTTCAAAGTTAAATTTATAATCCTGGGTACTGAGAAAATTAAAATAGAAACAATATTACTTATTTCAATTGACATCTATTTCATATTACACCTCCCTTACGACAAAATGGGTAATATTTATGTAATATTAATAAATTTAATATAAGAAAACACATATTTTTTTCAAAATATTCTACAATTTTATAATATTAAATTGATTAAAATTTTAATATTTCATAAAATGCAAATGGATCCATTAATCCCTTTAATACAATTGTCTACTAAATAATTTGTACAAACTCTTATCAGCTATATGTAAAGTGTTATTATATATAATGTATTACACACTTTTCATAAATGTACTCTAACATCGTTCTGAGCATTACAACAAATCTGCCTAGTCAAAAAAATGTTCCAGTTTTGTATTCACATACGTTAAGTTATTAAACTTAACGTAAAGGGTATTTTAAAAATATGTTGCTATAAAGAGGGGGTCCAATTTTGTAATACCAAACTATTTTCAGATTGATGAAAATTAATAATTTATTCAAAATTAGTTCTGAACTTACCACAGACTATTTTCAATTATTATTATCCTCTTCATTTATTATGACAATATATGCTTATTAAAATTTGTTATAAATAATTATTTATTAAGATTTGTATATGGTAATTCTTTTTTATAGTCGTTACAAACTTGGCAGAATGGTTGTGGTCAAATGTGTTGCAAATGAATAATGCGTCACAGGTTACGTCGCTATTCCCCTCTATCAGCTGTTCTCCAGGTGCACTCGTTTAGGAGCATGTCAGTGAATGTCAGTGGCTGCTTCGACCTGATCTATCCTTCTTGTCAGTGCTCTCCCATGTGATACCTTTCATTTTGCCTTATATCACTAAGCATTCAATATAATTGCTACTACACGACGCGTGTCTAAAGACTTTCATTATGCGAGTTTGTTCAATATTGGACAAATGCAGCCTGATACCAAGTTTTTGTGGTACAATACTCCAAGCTTTCTTCTTCAACACCACATTTTCAGGGCGTCTACCTTTTTTCTCTCACTTGCATGTAGTGTCCAGGTCTCTGCGTTGTAGAGGAAAATGGATTATACTAAAGCTCGAACGAGTCAATGTTTTGATATTACTCTTCTTCCATATATTCCTATAGCTTGTCTTTATGATCTTCCATATAGCTTGTCTTTACGAGACCTAGTAATCATCATATGCCTTTGGATTTCATCAATGCATCTGCAATTATTACAAATTAATGCCCCCAAACAGACATATGATTGAACCATCTCGTAATTCATTAATTGTATGACTTCAGGCAAGTTATCATTAGCCCGGTCAAAAATCATCATCTTTGTATTATGGTGATTTATTTTCAATCTGAATTCAAGGCTAATGTTTTCCAATCTTTGAGGTTGATTTGTGATATGACAAATGTTAGTAGCGAATAAGGTAATTTGGTAATAATAAAAATTTTATGTCTTCCAATTTTGCACAAAATTATTTTAAATATTTTATTTTTTTTGTACCGATAGATATGACCTTAATAATTTTAATGAAATAAAAAATATTGCCGGATACATAAGTTAACAACATGGTGTGTGTACTTTTACTTTTGAAATTATTTTTATCTAAGGTCTGCTTAAAAAAACATGACCAATAAATTTAAATTAGACTATAATTTTGAAACTTAAATACAACTAAATGTAAATTTTCTTTTTTATGAGCCTAACTTTTTATTCTAACATAAATTACATTGTGAAACTGGTGTCCCAATTGTATCTTATATATATAAAAGTAAACCTCTATTATAAGTCTTTTTTCCATCTTTCTGTATGTCCAATTATTCCTAATAATATAAATCTGTGGTTCAGTGCAAAGGAAAGGAGTTGAAAAAGAAAAAGTTTGAAATAGAATAAAAAATAATAAACCAAATGGAGAATTTAAATTTAATGAAATTGTTTTTATTATAGAAACGTAAACATAAGGTGAAAAGCAATAACTTTAAAATTAGAATATAAATTATGTTTTTTGTTTGTTTCATTTAGCTAAAAAGCTTCTGTTATTTTGGTAAGAGATAAGAAATATACAATAATTTAAGTTACATGAAACTTTATTGAATTATATATGATAATTTTTCTTCTCTTTCTTTTTGAATTATATATGAACCTTTATTCTCATCTCTGAAAACCTCATAATGACCTCTTCTCACATTAGTGATTTACTGATATAATATTGATCAAGGTATACTTTTATATCATTTGTTGAATGAATGGAGACAATTTTCTGGAAAAAATTTTTCTTGTCTAATGGCACATGGAGCATTATATTATTGCGATGGAAAATCATGTCTTGTTGGTTTGTTAATTCCAACCATTTTCTGCAAGTCACTTTCTTCTCTTTATCTAATTGGCAACAATACATCAACATAAATCACTTTGAGAAAGCAGCCTGTTTTCAACTACACCCTTCCAGTTCCAGAAAATATATAAGAAATCTTTTTTGGATGAGAACCAGTAATTCAATGAAATCAGATAAAACTTTGTTGGTATTTAAAAGTGAATGCCAACAGCAATTTTTTAACCATTAAGAGATATAATAAGTAATATATTTAAAGGTAGACTAAAATTGCATTGCCTATTAAGAAATTAGTAACAAAAAACAGCATTTATTAGTAATTTTTTGTCACTTTGTCATGAATAAAACATAAACAAGCTAAAAAAATCCAACTTTATTAATTAACTGTATAAGGGACATAATGGTATTAAGTAAATAAGTAGGTATCAAACTCAATCAAATTATTAGTGCTGTAATCGTAGTGCACCTTTTTAGGTCTGCACCATCAGCACTAGATGTTTGTTGTAGTTATGGATGGTTGTTTGTGAAATTTTAAAAATATCAGCCATTATGAGAATTTTATATAGTGGGTTGTCTTAAACCCTGGCTTCGAAGAGGATATTGGATGCGTCAGCAATATTCTTCATCTTTCGGATTCAAATGACTGAACTTCTCAAGCTAAACTGTGAACTGTCTGATCGCTTGTACCACTATTTTCATAAACCATAAAAATCTTTCTCATTTGTAGTATTACTACTACTATAGTAATTTTTTAAATAATGCAACAGTATATATTTCAAATATTTCCTTTAATTTTCCATAATTATAATATTCATTAGAAAAGTGTTGACAAAAGAAACATTTTTGTCAACAAAAAATACATATGACATATGACAGATACAAGATGACTAAAAACCTATAAGCCCTTTGATTTCTTTAATCATTATCGGTCAACTGTTACCATACAGGAACAATTTGCATAGGATTTTCTGGTTATATGTTGCCACACATATAATAAATCAGTATTTATGTAAAAATGAATTTGTTTTTCATTTAAATTTAAAATTATACTAGCAAATATTAAAAAATTATTGTATGACACAAAATTTTTGAAAACCTGTAAGAGAAGTTCAGCTCCATTTGTAAAATATTTATGCAATTACTAGTTAAACCTGGCCACGCTTTGCTGTGGTTCAGTCTGAGCTGGAATGAAAAGAATACATTTTTTTTGTCCATTTTCTGCATAAACAGAAAGATCAGATGGCTTACCGACTCTGGAGCATGCGACGTGTAATTGCCTATGAGAGAAATAATTTCTAAATTCAAACTGCACACTTGCAAAGATTGCCCTTGCCTTTTATTGATAGTCGTAGCGAATGCAAGGCCTATTGGAAATTGAAGTTTGAACTCGTACGCTTTATCGGTCGGAATTAATGTTATTTGTAAAAGTAGTACGTCTTCACCTTTATGAGGTCCAATCAGAATTGTTACTTCAATTAGATTGTTCATCAGTTTTTTATCTACTAATCGTGTGCAATCGCATAACTTTGCTGTTTGCTGTTTCGGTGTAATATAATTGCCACTCTTTAAATTCAGAATGTATGACAGTAATCCAAACCCAAAAAGAAAACCTCGTCTACTAATTCTTCTTTTGAATTCACAATGTTGCCAAAATTAGATGAAAAATTTAATAGAAAAGGACAATAAAAAAAGTAACAATAATGAAAAATTTTTTGTATATTTCAATGCAACGTTGTGTCAAAATTTCAAGTCAATCGACTGACTACTTTCGAGTTTTGCAAGCACAAACATACGCAGGCTGAATTTTTATATACAAAGATAATAAGAAGAGAAACAGAAGAAGAACATGTATCGGTTTTTTCATTTGTCTATTATACTTACTTTCTATATAATCTAACCATTTTAATTTAAAATATTGAATATTGTTGGCTTTAATTTTGTAGAAATTCATTATTCACAATTAAATGAAATTACGTGATGTAGTATCATTTCTACTTTCTGTCTGCGGGCAGTCATGGGTACTCTCAGTGTTTTGCATTGACTCTGAAGCATGTCTGAAGATAATATAATTTACTACGTAAATATAATGAGTCACTCGGTACAACATTTTCAACACTGTTAGAAAGAGATGCAACGTCAGTTAGCACTTGCGATTTGCTCATACTCGTGTTTATTTATACATCATTGCATTTATTTATACATCATGTAGTTATATTTACTTATACTATACAAAAGAGTTATAAAAAAGAAAAAGCTTTCAACTGTAAAATTTTTTATTATATGCAGAAATAACATTCGCATGAAAAAAGTGAATGATTTTTAATAAAATTCTAACTAAATCTTACACATATAAAGTAATAGAAATTGAGTATTTCTATTATTGATCGAAAGAGAAATTTAAAAAATAATATAAATGTAATTTTTTCTGTCATGAAATAATTTTTTTTAGGATATACCTTTTAAATTCTCAATAAGAATATAAAACTTTCCCTTTATTAATCTGACGCTATAAATGGGGTGGACCCAATAATCTCTTCATCCTTTCGTTTTCAAATGAATGATAATTATGCACAAAACTATCATCTGGTCGAATTCTAATTTGCGACTTTAGCTAAGTAAAAAAACTGCCCATGGACTGCCTTTGTAATGTGCATGATTAACACTGACAGAATGTTTTGCTCTTGTGCTGTCTTGCTCGCAGCAAACATCGTACAGATAAGACAAAATGTCTTGCCCGTGCCCCATTTGCTAATGTGAGGCCCTTACCTTTTGGTAATGTAGTGCTGATCAGTTTGAGAAATTTCACTGTATCGTAACATTACCCGCCTATTGACAATTAAGACTATGAAATGAATAAGCAGCAATTTAAAAAAGTAAAATAACATTTACAATCTTAACCTTAATTCTGTAATTCAGTACTATAAAAGGGCATTGGAAAACATTTTGAAAATCTAAAAGAAAATAAATATGTATTTTTAATGGTATTTGATTTTCAGCCTGCGTGCAAACTGCGCAGTGCGATACTCCTGCTCCCGAACGTAAGCCAAAATGGTACGGAAGAAAAAACAGAAATGATAAAAGCATGGACCAGAAAACATTCCTCGAGTCAGCCATAAGAAATCGTAAAATATATTCGCCTAAAATGTCACCAAAACGTGCAAATCAATCAGTACTATATTGCAAGAAAAGACAGCCAGACACAGTGATTATGCCTGCACAAGTAGAGGAAGCTACTAAACCAGAGCTCCCACACAAGGGTATATTAAAATTTGCAATTTAATAAGAACAGCTTTTTTCTGAGATTGAAGCGAACAATGAGAAATAAAAACAATGGTATAATATCCACTAGTTCACTACAACACCAGTATTGTAGAATGTATCTACAAAACTGGTATTAAATTTATATTTCAATTAAGTTCATGATCACCATCTTGAATACTTAAAAAAACAACAAAGAAATCGGACATTTTATGATGTAAAAAGATTTGTTGTTTTCATATTTGGCTTAGGGACTGTCCATAAAATATGTAGGTAACAAGGGAGAGGCGTTACAATATGTGATGACTATAGAGGGAAAGCACTAGAGTAACCCAATATCACATAAATCCATCAATTTCATTTTACGAGTGAATTGTCACTTTCATTTACATAGAAGTAAATGAAAGTGACAATTAACTGTAAAATGAAATAGATGAATTTATCTAAATGTGATGTTGTTGTAATGCCTCTGTGGTATTGTAACTTAATTGCAGCAAGGTGTTTACAAAAATGTGACAGTGACCAGGAGGAGGGGAGGGATCAAAAATACCTGGATTTTGCATGACATGTTTTATTATATTTATAGGACAGCCATATTTATATTTTTACTGTAAACTATTTATGTCAATGTTCTAGAGCTTCATGAACTCTGTTTTAAACATATTTTGATATAATCTAGCTCTGGAGAATTTCAGCAATCATAATTGTCATAAAATCTCCATTTTTCACAAACATACACTACTGGTTCAAAATGTAAATCAATCAAATCTCATTGTATATATCATTTAGGGTAGATTGTACATATCATTTAGGGGCGTTATTAACTATACTCAGACTAACATATTTTTGAAACCTTTGGTTATATTGAATTCTGTATGAATTACGGAAATGTGGAATGAAAGACGAGATTCTATTTACACCTAAAATTGAAAATGATAAATGACAAAAAATTTACCATCTTCAGTGCTGACTGCATAAAAGTAAAGGTTGAATGACTTCTCCCAATGACTGATTGTCTAAATGTAAGCATTCACCAACTTGCATGCTTATGTGAAATTTTAGTTGTGCTTTTCATGTTTGATATTTTCATAGATTAATTTTTAATAATCTTTTTACTATGCTGTACTGAGTATTTTTTCATAAAATTACATTAAAATAAGAGAAAAAATTGGTTCCATTACTGGGTGTGCAGTAGTCAGCAATGAATATGGTAATAAGCAAGAAATGTTTTATACATTTTTTTAAACTTTACCATTAGGTATTTTTTTATTTCACTTTTAAGTGATTGGAATATTTATAAACACTATTCTAAATATTAGAATATAGCAAGAGAAGTAATCAATCTTTAATAGTATTACACTTTCTAGATGACAACTTAATTGATATTTATATTTCTAAAAATAAATTTAACTGAAGAAGGCAGCTAGTTACTAAACATAAAATTCTTTTAATATAGGGCTGTGTTTGTCCTGGTATTCACAGGGATCACATCCAGAGTAAGATGCATTGAAAATAGGTTCATTCCACTTTAAGCACTTATATATCCAAAACTTATAATCACAGATAAGTAAACTTATAATCACAGATAATATATACCTTATATCATAGAAACTACGATATAAACACTTTTTAATTCTTAAATACAGTAGGTATAATTACAAAGTTTATTGTAATTTTACACACTTTTTGTTAGCGATTTTGTCTTACACTAGCAAAAAACTGAGTTGCAAGAAATTAACACCTGATATTATTCATACATTATTCTTTCATAAAAAGAAAAAAATTCTTCGTAAGTTTGATGAACTGCTACATTTATTTCGATATAATCACAAAAATTTTATATTTGATAAATTTTATGTTTACTCTTTTAATAATATTTTACAATGATTTCAGATAACACTAAAACAAAAATGAAGAAATTGATAAACAAAATAGCTATGATGGTAATGACGATAACCAAGCATATACCCTTGCTTTTAATATGGCACATAATTGTCATGATTGCTATTTCATCATGTAATATTTTCTTCTTCTTTTTCAGTATGTAATGAATAATATTTTAGAAGAATTCATATTGTGTACTTTCCTTTACTTCCTTTCAATGTGGCCTCCATTTTTTGGGGTTCCTTTTTATTGCCAAGAAACCCTTGTGATATAATTATGACTTTTATCTATCACACACACTCCACGGCACCACAGTGCTAGACCTAAAATAAATAAATGAAATTGTGCCAATAGGTACTTCATACAGAGATCTCAATTAATATATGGCATAATATGTAAAAAAAATTTAATGGAAATTTTTTTTGTTTCCATGCATCCCATTGACTTGGATTTTATAGGATAGGTGTGTTTAAATGAAATTGAAATGAATTGAGATGAATGTTTTTGAATGAAGTAAAAATGAATTGACGTGAATATTTTTCAATATAATTGAAATGAATTGAGATATTCACCTCAATGCATTTCAATTTTATTGAAAAATTAGGTGTTTCAGTGAAATTAAAATGTATTGAGGTGAAAGTGTCTCAATGACGTTGAGGTTCCATTTCTTTTTTTTTTAATTTTTAGGCCTCGTTTTCAAAATATTAAATTAAAAAGTGATATGCAATGCTTCCTTTCTCAAACCTTTGCCATTTCAAACCTTTGGTTTGAAAAATTTGAAAAATATTCCAACTAAGTGTGATAACTATTGATATATCGGAGTCAAGTGTGATAATATCAATTAGTTTATTTTCAATTAAGATAATTTAACTTGTTTCAACAATTTGGAGAGATATAGACTACTATGGAACTATACTCTAACCTTACCCCAACACACTCTTGACCTATTTAATAAATTTTTCTTTCTTTTTGGGCAACTGCCTATAAATACAACTAATACTTATGTGTTTAGATATATTATTTTTCAGTTATAAATATGGAAGTTTCTGAAGTAACTAATCTTATGTCAAGAGCGTTGATTGAGGTATTCATCAAAACGGATACTTCCATTGGGAATCTAAGATACAATTTTCTTGAAATACGCCACCCAGAGCAAGTGTGGACGGTAGGCAGATCCAAAACATTTAATTGTTTGCAAACAATGGCTTATCTTCAGTTTTATATAATAGCTGCTTCAATCTCAAAAATATCAGTTTAATATAGTGTTAATATAAACCTTTCATCATGCCATCTTGTAAAGACCACTCCTCTCATGCAAAACAAAAACTGGACATTTTTATCTGAATTAAACAATTTTTAGTTTTCATTTAAATTAAATGAATAATTTTTGTGACAAATTTAACGTAATCTATTATTATATGTCCAACATGTAACACAACAACAGATAACACATGTCCAATGTAAACAGTATCTTGTAACAACAGATTATGTCTAAATATGTCACTTTAGTAAGAATGATTTGCAACAATTATTTGATGTTTCTAGTTTACTATACATTTAAAATAAATTCACAAATGTTCTACATAAATTCTATCATTTTTCAGCTTTCATGCAAATTACATGACTAAATTCTTGACAAGATTGTCAGAATTTTTAATTACATGCCCTTATTTTTTAAACTTACTCCTTCATTCAATCAATTGAAAAGATTATGTTATGTATTGTAAATTATCTTCCTGTATCAGGAAAGCTAGAACTTACAATGATTTTAAATAATTTGCTTTATAATCATTTCCTCAGTCATCATTATTAACAACATAATGGTCAAAGTATTTGAAGGGAAACATTCACAATAGGTTCAGTCGACTCTTGGTAATGCAAATGTAAAAGTTTGTGTTAAACCAATGAAAATTTTACAGGTTTGAAATAAAATTAACTAGAAATATAAAATGTAGGGTAATAAAGCAAAAAATCCTGTGTAATGAAATTTTAATTTCCCCGTTAATTAACTTTGTATATTATACTAACTATGTTATTGCTGATTTTATACTTAAAAATTAATAATTATTAGTTACAGAATACAGAATGTTAGGGTTCTTGGTTCTTTGAGTCCGTCCATCCATCACAGCCTCATAGTTTCTAAGTTTTATATTGATGTATATGAAATCTTGCCACAGATGGGGATGTTAATTAATATATAGCAATTATTAAAATGAATCATCTCCTAAATGTCAAGAATATACTCACAAAGTTTGAGAAACCTGAAATTCCAAGCAACCCCATTTGATTAGAAGTTTCGATTAAAAATATTAGTTGAATATATAATTGGGATAACAATTTTATTTTCCCTACCTTGCCTTAAAATGATGTGCAATTTCCTTATATCCTCTCAAAGTTTGATATTGGGAAATTTTAAGTATTCGCATTTGATAATAACTTTCATTTACAAATATTTGTTGAATCTAATGTAACGCAGTATGTAGTTTCCAAATCGACCGACTTTATTTTATTACTTCCACAAGTTAGTACATAGCTGTCAATAGATGGTGCTACTTGTTGTCTGGGTATTCATAGTTGTCAACAGATAGTGTTACTTGTTAGCTTTATTTTAATACATTAGCAGAATCCATAAATGGAAATAAAATAATATTTTCCTGCCTTTCATCTTTAAAATGAATCATCCGTTTGCTAAATATTAAGTTTTGAAATGATGTGCCATTTTCCTATAACCTCTTAAAATGTGAGGAACCTGAATTTCCAACTACTTGCATTTAATTAGAACTTCCAATTAAAAATATTTAGATTTCAAGACGTGTGGAACCCTATTTTATGCATATTCTGTCACACACTCTCCTGATTTTTTATTATTCTTGTATTTAATGTATTACAATTGTATTTTATTTTATACTAAACATAACTCCCCAGGGGCCTCCTCCTGGGGAGTTATGTTGTTGTGTAGGGACAATCAAAATTTTCTTTTACATTTACTTAATGGTCAGAATGACAAATTTTTCAGTAAAAATGAACATTTATAATCTATAAAGCAATATAAACATGTCATGTTTTGTAATTATACAAAAAATGGAACTACAATTAAATTTGTATACGTACTAATTAATTTCTTCTAATAGTACTTGGAAGACACTTTCACCGAATCATTAGCATATTATCATGAAGCAGACATGCATTTAGCAGAAGACAACTACATAGTAGGAGTACCAAGAATCAGAATGGTGGCCGTGAAGCACCATTCGTGTAAGGTACCGATAGAATTCAATGACTATTTCTATGAGTGTGCAGCCCAATTCAGTCTCAACGATGAGATAAAGGAAACAGATGATAAGTATGTTGCGTTTATTTTCAAAGTATCTTAAAGATTGTAATAATGTTTGTTCAAATCCAATTAATTATCTTTGTAGGAGGGAAGTTCAAAAGTAACAAAAATAATTTTTCATTTCTTCAGTCTTGAATTCGACTGTAAAACAGGGAACTGCAGGAAGCATTAGATCTTACGAAGCCACTGAATTGTGATAAGACTCATGCACAATTCATGAAGCAAGAATAGAAGTTGATCAATAGCAATATGTAAGATTAGTGGAAAAATAAAGAATCTTAGTAATAAAAATGTGTTCATGAAAAATACCTGTATGAGGAAAAGAAAAGTGTGCATAAACATTTTCACTTAAGAATAATACTAAAAAAACTACTTCAAATTTTAAGTTTAAAGTGGTTGTCTGCAACAATATTTGACTGATTTACTATGACCAAGATATAGATAGTGAAAATTTTATACTTTATACTGTCAGCATTAGCATTATCTAAGTTATACCATAAAGAAAGTTGGACAGTTGGTTTTTTCCCCTCTCTATCATGTTCACCAATTTTAATCTATCTGTAACATCAATAGCTTTTGTTTCTATCTAAAAAATAAATCAAAAGCGGCACCGAAGTTCTGTATTACAGCCTTTAGTTATTCTTTTAGAGTTATGCATTGTTAAACCCAAGTTTTGGGAATGGAATTCCTTTTTAACGGACATTTGAGGATTATTCAATCACCATTCATTTATATCCCAAACATGCTCAATAAAATTAAGATCTAGACTCATCGGGTGATTCAACTTCTTTTCCCTTCTTTATATAATCATTTATTTGAAACTTGTTAGCTATTTCTACTTGAAATGTTTGACAATGTTATAATGAATAAACTTATTTAGAGGAGGCTACAGTTCAGTATCGGAAAATGGTGGTGCATCATATAAAGGATATTTTGCAACTTACCCGGCTAGCGGCTTTTCTAAGTACCTTACAAACAACAAGACTCTAAACATGCAACAAATACCAGTATTTAAACTAAATGGCTGGTTCGAGGGAAGTGCGCGTGCATTATTTCTTGAATTTACTATATTCAATGGTCACATCAATGCCTTTGCAATAATGAAGTAAGACTTAATTACTTATCATAAATAATTTTTTTATCAACTTTTACATAATTCCTCGTTTAAATTTTCTTCGAAGCAAATATTTTTAATGGTTCAGTACATAATGTGCAGTACATAAGTGTACATAAATGAAACTACAAATTTTATAAATTTTAACTCTATCTGAAAAATAATTAACAAATTACTCACTATTCATATGGCATGAAAATTTGGTTTAACCACAATTTTCCTTTTTTGTTTCTTTCATGCAAATATCCTTAATAATATTTCTGATTCAGATATCAATACTATTCAGAACACACTTCGAATGGGAAACATTTTCAGCATAAAAAAGAAATCTATTAAAAATCTTTTGCTATAGATACAACCAGATTATAGGCACAATCAAAGTTTAAGGATATAGCGTGTCCTTATTGTCTGCGGTCAGAAAAGGTTTTCAAAAGAGTTAAATAAATAACCTACAGAATAAAATCCTTACTGAACATTATCATTCAGCACAATTATTTGTTTTGCTATGATGTATTTAACGTACTTTATTGTTTTTAAAATATTATGTTTTATTTATATTTTTGTCACTAATTTACTTTTAACAATTTTCCAGTTATTTCAAACTGGTAGCTTACTATTATTTTATACTTTTATTATTTTATACACGTATACAGTATAATAGGCTACAAGAGATTGCTCTAACAGTAATAAGTTTGCTATCTGTACATTTTTAGTTAAGAGATAGAAAAAATAAGTAACCCATATGCCTTTCTTTCAACCAATTCACTTAAAAAGAAATACTGATTTATTAGTTATTTCTTTTCCGTGTCACAAGAAATACTTGTTATTTTTAAGTACTTTATAAAAATAAAAATAAAAATATAGGCTCTATATTTATTGAAATTTTCTTGGGAACCGAGTACTTTCTGTATTTAGGCTGTGATCATCCTTTAATTATAATTTTTCTTTTCAGATCTGAAATCTAACCAAACTCTTACTTTCTCATCATATAGATTTTCTCACTTTGACTGTGAATGTACCATTATTGATATTAATAAAGTTCTTCTAATCATTAATAGTATAAAATATTTTCAAATGTTATGCCATACAATGCCAAATTCTGATCTCTCTTTAGTTAATAAACTCCTCATTTGACAATAATGTAAATCAAATACAGATATACATTTATTTTACTTCCAGATTAGTTTTTGAACAAGCATCGACGGGTTTAGTGCGTACATCATACGCCTTGAATGTAATAAATCTTCACAGATCTTTATCAGGAGATGCATCATCTATTTTACTACTAATGTTCTTCATTCTCAACATCTTGGTATTATTGGTAATGGTGGGATATGGATTTTACCAAAATAGACTAGTTCATTTGACCGATTTGTTCACTTACATCGACTTGTCATTTATTTTGGTTAGTTTACATCATAAATGATTAAATATATATTTTCCATTTTACACTAAACACTAATTATTAATTGATTAAAAATTTGCTTTACTAACTTACTTTTATTTTGATTGTCTGTTTTTGTCTATTCATTTCCTAACATGCGCATCACACAAAAACTACTAAACGGCTTTTAATGGTATTGCTTATAATTTTAGAGTTCAAATAAAGTACAGGTTATCTAAATATAATGTCCATAAATTAAGAAATGAGAGAAAAAAAATTTTGTTCCACAGACATAATGTAGTTGCGAAAGAGTATTACAGAAAAATTTTTTTTTTGTATTTCTTATAATATTAGTATTATATTTTAATTTTGCTTCCGATTGGCTCTAAAAGATGGTGTTACACATAAATTTACTCGCACTACCAAAAATGATTCATGCACTAATACTCCATCTGAATGTAGTTACAGTGAAAAGTTAATCTGAAATCATTTATTGAATATATTTGGCGTTAATTTTGTAGGAATTCATTATTCACAATTAAATGAAACTATGTGATGTAGTATTATTTCTACTTTCTTTAATTTCTTTACCACGACCTAGGTTTCGTTGTATTACATCTTCAGGTGGGATATTAGCAAAGAAAACGAAAGAAATTTTCTTTGCTAATATCCCACCTGAAGATGTAATACAACGAAACCTAGGTCGTGGTAAAGAAATTAAAGAAAATAGAAATAATACTACATCACGTAGTTTCATTTAATTCTGAAATCATTTGTTAGAATAGTCTAAGTTAAATTATATGTTTATTATCATTTTTATTTTGACAGGATTCTATAAATGCTTTGTTTGAACTAAATAAATATTACTGTACCATATTATTAATTTTTATTCACTTAAACATTAATTCACATATTTTTTAGCTATCAATAATGTTCCTCATATATAAATTTAAACTGGGCTCCCATGCACGAAGGTTACTCACCATGCGATGGGACCTCGAGTCATACATTGTTTTTGACGATGCGGCACTGGCTAATGAGAGTTTATTGAATGTTACGGCCCTTTTGCATTTCTTACTATGGGCCAAATTACTAAAATACCTTACGTTTACCTACACATCCTCTAATTTTTATCTGTTTCTCTCCAAGGTAATAATTTTTTATTATTTTGGTTGTAATATCATCTTTAGTGCTCTTAACTATTCAATATGTCTACCTTTGTATATAAAATTTGAAAGAAAATTGAGTTACTATAACAAGAGTCTCAAAATTAAAATTTTTATTAAGATTAAAACTTTTAATTATACTCAAAAATACTCAAAATTAAATTGTTTAATTATAGAATCAGGAGATGTTATAATTTCATATAGAACCACTCCTTTCACTGCATTAAATATTTAATATTTTTGTGCGCCTTTCCAGAGTATGATACTTAAAAATATATCCCATATTTATCTGAAATTAATGATTGTAGAGTAATGAAAAAATCCATTAAGCATAAGTAGAACCTTCGTAAGTTCGGTACACATTTACGTACTTATAAACATTTAAGGGTATGTAGTATTTCTATTACAATATTTACAAAAATAAATGTTTCACAATTTAAATATGTCTTATCTATACCTTTCACAAGCATATATTTCAAATCTAAGATATTCGCTACAGTTTTCCTGTAATCTCTAGTCAGAATTTACCAACAATATCTTTTTCTTCATTTTTGAGCACAGTAGTTTCGAAAATAAGGGTGGGAGGCTGTATTTTCTCATTTTTAGAATATCTTTTTAAGTATATAATTTAAAGCTATGAAGAAAATGTTATTTTTATTGAAAAAAATGTGTTTTTGCCTTTTAAAATTGCATACCATACGGTATATAAAATTAATCAAATATTTTTTTCAAGAATTGATGTACCCCCTCTTTAATTCATATATAAATATTTTTAGAAAGTTACCAAGTGCCAAATACATGGGTTAATAATACGTATTACTATGTCAAATCTCAACTTTCTACACTGCATGGTTTCTGAGAAAATCGGATGTGAATATAGAAAAACATGAATGTATTGCCTACTATGAGTACGTTCCACTAGGTGATCGCAACGCTCACTGTATCGTTCCATTTGGAACCGCAGTCGTTGCGGTCGTGATAAAAACAACATTGATGGGATCATTGTTCAAGACCGCTTCAAGCCCATGCTGACTCAAGTATCAACGTGGGTCATTGCGGTCATTTATCTGTCAATTTGACTTTGACACATTGATATATGAAATTTATGTAAATAAATTTATATTGACATTTAAAATTAAACATGGTGATGAAGAGAATCACTTTATGCAGCTCCGAGAAATATATAATAAAAGTAAAGTACAAAAAGGCGCAATACATGCAAACACTCTTAAAATTTTTATAGAAACTAAATTACACTTTTGTAATTAATGTAAGTGTAAATTATTACTAACAATTAATTTATAAGAATAAAATACAATGCTATAATCTCTTTATTTTTGTTAAATCCCTGCCCTATCTTCGTAATAAGAATACGCATTGGTCTAACTCGTTCCACTTGAACTGACAGTTACATTGTTGACAAGCTAGTGGAATGGGTTTGATCGCAATCGTGGGCGCAAATGTTGCAAGGGGCTAGTGGAACATACTCTATATCTTTCGTAAGTGTAAGAACGTGGTGTATTTTTAAAATAATGACATCTAGAATCGTCGCTATAATTTTTCTACAATCCTTGCATGACCTTTTAAAAACCCTTTTTTTTATAATTTTAGCTTGAGTAGTTTTGAAAATAAGGCGGTTATATATTTTTTTCAGATATAATACCTAAAATTATGAAAAAAATATTTTCGAAATCCTCATCACCTCTCAAACAATATTACACTAAAAACAAAATTTTTTCGATCTCATAATGTGCACCACCAAAATTTCCAAAATTTTGTTTTTGTTTTATCTATTGAGGTATGTGAGGGTTATTATTATGCCAAACTATTATTATTCCAAATTTAAAGTATCTATGCCAAGTGGTTTCCAAGAAAGACGGCTGTGACCGACACATCAGTGATCTTATAACGTTTCTGTTTATCCTTTCGAGATGTGGAACCCTAAAAATGTCATTAAATAAATTACATGGCAAATTTATAATACAATTCAAAGTTTCAACTCTCCCATTACTAATTCTTAAATATTGTAGCATTATGAAGTCTAGTTAAATGAACATGAAATTGTACACAATTTAATTTAACTGTAAATATATTGTGTATGCTGCATTCACCTAGTACGTAGCAACACCATAAATTAAGTCGTAAGAAATAAATACTATTTGCATGGTATTGTTTGCTCTACGTTCCTTTGTAAAAAATAAAAAGATTCATAGAAACTAGTCGTTAGTTTTGCTTTTAAATAATAAATTTAAATTTTAATTAATTTTCTATATTCATTAAAAATGTCATGTTCTACTAGTTTTTCAAATTAACATGTGTTTAACAAGCATTGTTGAAAGAAAGTTTGTGATCTGGGGTAAAAAGGCGAAAAGCTGATTATATTGCCAATTGAGTAATGTCATAGATCTGTAACAGTATGACAGTTTGGATGTGGTCATAAAGAGCTATCTCCTTATTTATTTTTCTCATTATAGCAAGCACGAAAGGAGAGAGAAATTCACATATACAACTACAATTCCTAATTTTCAAAATTGCTGTGTTTATTTACTTAAATATTCAATAGGTATACTCAGATGTAACCAGATCTCTTTTCCCACTTATTTAATTAAATATTCATTAGATACACTCAGATGTATCCAGAATTTTGTTTCAGGGAGAATATGAAAATCTTTTTTCCCACCTATTTACTTAAATTTTCGATAGATACACTCAGATGTGTAGAGAATTTTGTTTCAGGGAGAATCTGAAAATCTCTTTTCCCATTTATTTTCTTAAATATTTAATAGATGCAGATTTATCCAGAATTTTGTTTCAGGGAGAATCTGAAAATCTCTTTTTCCACTTATTTACTTAAATATTCGATAAATACACTCAGATGTATCCAGAATTTTGTTTCAGGGAGAATCTGAAAATCTCGTTTCCCACTTATTTACTTAAATATTCTATAGGTACACTGAGATTTACACAAAATTTTTTTAAAAGGAGAATCTGAAAATATTATTTCCTACTAATTTATTTAAATATTCGATAGGTATACTCAGATGTATCCAGAATTTTGTTTCAGGGAGAATCTGAAAATCCACTTATTTACCTAAATATTCAATAGATACATTCAGATTTATTCAGAATTTGGTTTCAGGTAGAATCTGAAAATCTCTTTTCCCACTTATTTACTTAAATATTCTATAGGTACACTGAGATTTACACAAAATTTTTTTAAAAGGAGAATCTGAAAATATTATTTCCTACTAATTTATTTAAATATTCGATAGGTATACTCAGATGTATCCAGAATTTTGTTTCAGGGAGAATCTGAAAATATCTTTTCCCACTTATTTACCTAAATATTCAATAGATACATTCAGATTTATTCAGAATTTGGTTTCAGGTAGAATCTGAAAATCTCTTTTCCCACTTATTTACTTAAATATTCTATAGGTACACTGAGATTTACACAAAATTTTTTTAAAGGGAGAATCTGAAAATCTCTTTTCCCACTTAAATATTCTATAGCTACATTCAGATTTATTCAGAATTTTCTTCAGGGTCAGGTCTTTCAGAAGTCACTTCATTTTAGTCATCTTATTTTTCAAATAATTTGAATGCACAGCCCTTACTTGTCAAATGATAATGAAAAATAATGAATGGGTAATGTGCTTAATAAAAGTTATAAATGTTTTTTATGTAGTCGGTTTTAGTTAATTTTTATTTTAGGTTATATAATTTTAAATATACTGGTATGTTTAATAATATTGTATCTTTTTTTGTATATGTTGCAGAGTGCTTTTATTTTGTGGACTATATTATTTATGGCATTTCCAATTTTATTTGCTTTTGTTCTTTTCGGTACATTAGTCTTTGGACATCAAGTAAGTTTTAATGTTGAAATACATTTAAGTTAATCATTACTATATGAAATATATACAGTATAAATTAAAATACAAGTCTCAAAGTGATTGTGATGACATTTCGCAAGTCAGATATGAAATAAATAATTTTCTGATTTTTAGTTATATATATAAATATATATATATATATATATATATATATATATATATATATATATATATATAAATTTAAACAGATTTAATATTAGTTATTGAATATCTATTAAGGGCCACATATATTTAGTTACATATTAATGCTACATTTAATTAGATTTCTTCTTTTAGATTTTAATGAAATTTAATAAGTTAATATTTATAAAGTTATATTATATTTCTGTATGTTTCTGATGCTCAAAGTGAACATTTTTAAGTAAATGGCATGTAACAATAGTTTTAAAAAAAATTATATATTTAGATTTGATTTAGTTTGCAATAAAATGTTTTTATATATTCGGAACAATTTAGATGTCAAAATGCTATAAGCAAAAATGGTATAAATATAATTTTTTGAAGTTATGAGATTATAATTTAACTAAAAAGTAATGTTGGCCACACATTGAAAGTTCATTATAGATTTCCAAACATGTGGTCATGTTGAAGGCAATGAGAAAAAATTGGGTACGAAATACATACAGAAGGCATTCTTCATCATCAAGTAAATTCATTATTAAAATGTCGGTCATTGAAGCAGAGGATAGTAAATTTTTAATATGCTAAATCTTGTTATAAAGCTGACACAAAATATTGTTAGAAAGACAATAAATAATATTAACGGATCATCTCTACCCTAATGAATGACTTCATACATTCGTAATTTCATATATCGTCCCTGCACCTACAAAATCTACTGTGCTTTTATTCAAATTTTACAGGAGGTTCAAAAAACAGTGCCTTTTATCTAGCACCTGGATTTTCTTGAACAAACTGGTCCTGAACTATACGTTTTAGTAATTCTTTCATCATTTATTCTCAATTTACCTCTAAAACGACTGAAATTTAAAAAATAAGGTTTTGTTGATGTTGCTATGATATGTTCTTTTATATAATCTTATATTATTCCGAAAATTCCATACTTTCTTCATTTATTTACTTCTCTAAGTAAAATCTAAATTACCTTAAGTTCATTTTTCTTTCTCAAACTGTCAGCCAAACTGAATTTAATAATTAGAAGTATATTATTTTGTTAGGTCGAGAATTATTCACGGCTGTGTTCCACTGCAGCGACTCTCCTGCGTATAACTATTTTCAGCTTTAATTATAGTGAAATATATGAAATTAATCCAGAAATGGCATTCGTTCTTCTGTTTTTCGGAAGTGTCATAATAATTTACATAATGATGGTAAGTTAATCTAATTGTAAATTTGGATTTACTTCATAAAACTATATTGTTGTTGACATTTGGACTTCACCCGTGTGGAATGTGAGAAATGTGCTTAATCATTAATGTGTCACACTGGACATTAGGCAACAGGTTGCATTGTTTTTGCTTTTATTTCATATTCTGTGACAAATTAATTATATATAATCACTACCCACGTTCTAATAATACACTATGCAACTGAAAGGACTTATTCATTACTCACAAACATACACAACTATCAAGTATAGTCAGTTGCTATTTTCATGATGTAATTTTACTTCTTGATATTGAATATATTTGGCGTTCATTTTGTAGAAATTCATTATTCACAATTAAATGAAACTACGTGATGTAGTATTATTTCTACTTTCTTTAAGTTCTTTACCACGACCTAGGTTTCGTTGTATTACAACATCTTCAGGTGGGCTATTAGCAAAGATATCTTTGTTAATAGCCCACCTGAAGATATTGTAATATAACGAAACATAGGTTGTGGTAAAGAACTTAATGAAAGTAGAAATAATACTATTTCACGTAGTTTCATTTAATTGTAATTTTAATTCTCCCATATTTTGTTTTTGGTATACACCGTTTATTCTAATTCAGAATATGGCTATATTCAATTCATTCAAGTCTTACAAAAACCAGTACTGATGATGGTAATCATCAGATCACCTAAAGGGTATAACCATAAAACACTCAAATTCCATTTTTATAATGCTGGATGTATGCAATAAAATGTGTTAAGTACAAATGACACTCACACTAGGAGATTTCCGTATGCATATAAATATATAAGGGTATCGCATACAGAAGGATTCATAGTATTTTTATCAAAACTGTTTTTGGATATTAATATAATTTTTCATTATTTAAATATATTACCTAGTACATTTAGGACTAAAAATATTGTGAATTTTTCTGAAATATGAAGTTTGAGATGTGAAATCATTGCTTTAGCTTTCCAGTAAACCTCTAACACCACCATTCATTTTATAAGTTTGACTTTGGTGGTTTTCATGATGGAGGATCGAATATATTTTTGTGAATATTTTCAACAACTCTCTCAGAAACTGTCGTAAATAAAAATTATGCATCCTTATAAATTGTCCCTTGAATCTCACAAGAAACATATCTATGACACATAAATTTTAAAAAAAATTTTAAACTTAATTTGAGATAAACAATTAATATTTAAATAAATAAATATTTTTGAATGATAACTATTAATATAGATTTTAAAACAAGAAAAAATTTAGTTGCCATGAGAGAGCTAAATATTTCCAAAAAGCTTGTAAAACAGGCATGTCTCACTTTGCAAGAAACTAAGTTAAAAATTAAAGCTACGATAGCTTTTCAGAACTGATCGTAATACAGTGAGATGCTCTGTCATGCCTACTTTTCAACATTGCTTCAGAAAAATTTGTAAAGGATCCAAAAATCAAAACTAAAAAAACTATTTTTAAAAAAATCTATTGAAATTTAACATTTGCGAGTTATGTTGATATAATACTGCTTATGGCTTATAAAATTTTTTTGGTCCTTGCAAAAGAGGTGAAATGCATGATCAAACGATCAAAATCTGTCAATCGATCAAAATAAAATTAAGTATATAAATTACAAAAGTATGCCCTCAGGTATGCTACTTATAAGTAGTATTGAAGTTAATAATAATAATAAAAATTTATTTATAGATAGAAATATAATAGTTAAAATAATAGGTATATACAGAAATTTTCTTACTGTCGATGACAAAATAAAAATAAAGTTACATACCTTAACTTTAACTTCAATTTATTCAATATTTTGTCCATAAAAAGTGACTGGCTCTGCATGTGCAGTTATGCTATAAGCATCAACGACACGGCTTATTTACAGTTAGCACCTGTTAATATACACATACATACATATATATATTTAACCGTTTTAGTACCATGGTTTTTTACTCATATATACTTAAAAATGCCAAAGAATCTTTTGTTTTTGATGTCATTTACCCTTGCCTCGAAAAAAAAAACTGTATCTCTTCCAAAAAATTATTCAAATACAAAGAAAATTATGGAAATATAGATTGTGAACAAAAATTATAACAAAAACTGAAATCAAGGTCACATCGTATTTTCACAGTCCAGTACATCCTCCGTATCAGCAAAATAATTATCGTGACTATTATTACTATCACTCAAAATTTGCATTAAGCCAAATTTTGAGTTTCACTCGAATTATTTTCGTATTCCAACATTATGGGTTAAAAATGTTCTTTTCCTGAATCCTTTTTATATTGTAATTACTAATAATATTATAATTTGAACTTTATGTAACACGTAGAAAGATACAAAATTTGCGATGCGTGCGAGCGACCTCCCCTACTGCGCGCTAAACAGCAACTGATTTCACGAGTGCCATCACGCTCATGGCAAATTTAGTTAGTACGCGCACGAGCACAATGGCGTTCATCGGCACTCAAACGGATATACATATATACATATATATATATATATATATATATATATATATATATATATATATATATATATATATATATATATATATATATATATATATATATATATATATATATATATGTATGTATATATGTATATATATATATATATATATATATATATATACAGTAAAATAGTAATAATTATTTTTAATACAGGTATTATATACAAACATATAACTACATACATGTTATTACCTAAGGAGGAAACATAGCACGAAGAAAAAAAGTAAAAATCAAAATTCGAAAAGCGAGTTAAAAAAAGAAGATACTAATAATAAATATAATTTAAATCAATAATTTCGAAGTACTGATGTTTTTCGTTTATTCCGTTTGCATTTGCTGGGTCAAAAGCCACTTATAAATTGACCTTTTAAAAGTAATCATGCATCCAGCGGCCTTCAGGGGTAGAGGGAGGTCATTCCAAATTTTAGTTGTAACAAACTTGAAATTATCTCGGTAGCCAATTGTGTGATATTTCGGAACTAAGAAGTCTCATATATAATATATATTATAAGTTACATACCTTAACTTTAACTTCAATTTATTCAATATTTTGTCCATAAAAAGTGACTGGCTCTGCATGTGCAGTTATGCTATAAGCATCAACGACACGGCTTATTTACAGTTAGCACCTGTTAATATACACATACATACATATATATATTTAACCGTTTTAGTACCATGGTTTTTTACTCATATATACTTAAAAATGCCAAAGAATCTTTTGTTTTTGATGTCATTTACCCTTGCCTCGAAAAAAAAAACTGTATCTCTTCCAAAAAATTATTCAAATACAAAGAAAATTATGGAAATATAGATTGTGAACAAAAATTATAACAAAAACTGAAATCAAGGTCACATCGTATTTTCACAGTCCAGTACATCCTCCGTATCAGCAAAATAATTATCGTGACTATTATTACTATCACTCAAAATTTGCATTAAGCCAAATTTTGAGTTTCACTCGAATTATTTTCGTATTCCAACATTATGGGTTAAAAATGTTCTTTTCCTGAATCCTTTTTATATTGTAATTACTAATAATATTATAATTTGAACTTTATGTAACACGTAGAAAGATACAAAATTTGCGATGCGTGCGAGCGACCTCCCCTACTGCGCGCTAAACAGCAACTGATTTCACGAGTGCCATCACGCTCATGGCAAATTTAGTTAGTACGCGCACGAGCACAATGGCGTTCATCGGCACTCAAACGGATATACATATATACATATATATATATATATATATATATATATATATATATATATATATATATATATATATATATATATATATATATATATATATATATATATATGTATGTATATATGTATATATATATATATATATATATATATATATACAGTAAAATAGTAATAATTATTTTTAATACAGGTATTATATACAAACATATAACTACATACATGTTATTACCTAAGGAGGAAACATAGCACGAAGAAAAAAAGTAAAAATCAAAATTCGAAAAGCGAGTTAAAAAAAGAAGATACTAATAATAAATATAATTTAAATCAATAATTTCGAAGTACTGATGTTTTTCGTTTATTCCGTTTGCATTTGCTGGGTCAAAAGCCACTTATAAATTGACCTTTTAAAAGTAATCATGCATCCAGCGGCCTTCAGGGGTAGAGGGAGGTCATTCCAAATTTTAGTTGTAACAAACTTGAAATTATCTCGGTAGCCAATTGTGTGATATTTCGGAACTAAGAAGTCTCATATATAATATATATTATAAGTTACATACCTTAACTTTAACTTCAATTTATTCAATATTTTGTCCATAAAAAGTGACTGGCTCTGCATGTGCAGTTATGCTATAAGCATCAACGACACGGCTTATTTACAGTTAGCACCTGTTAATATACACATACATACATATATATATTTAACCGTTTTAGTACCATGGTTTTTTACTCATATATACTTAAAAATGCCAAAGAATCTTTTGTTTTTGATGTCATTTACCCTTGCCTCGAAAAAAAAAACTGTATCTCTTCCAAAAAATTATTCAAATACAAAGAAAATTATGGAAATATAGATTGTGAACAAAAATTATAACAAAAACTGAAATCAAGGTCACATCGTATTTTCACAGTCCAGTACATCCTCCGTATCAGCAAAATAATTATCGTGACTATTATTACTATCACTCAAAATTTGCATTAAGCCAAATTTTGAGTTTCACTCGAATTATTTTCGTATTCCAACATTATGGGTTAAAAATGTTCTTTTCCTGAATCCTTTTTATATTGTAATTACTAATAATATTATAATTTGAACTTTATGTAACACGTAGAAAGATACAAAATTTGCGATGCGTGCGAGCGACCTCCCCTACTGCGCGCTAAACAGCAACTGATTTCACGAGTGCCATCACGCTCATGGCAAATTTAGTTAGTACGCGCACGAGCACAATGGCGTTCATCGGCACTCAAACGGATATACATATATACATATATATATATATATATATATATATATATATATATATATATATATATATATATATATATATATATATATATATATATATGTATGTATATATGTATATATATATATATATATATATATATATATACAGTAAAATAGTAATAATTATTTTTAATACAGGTATTATATACAAACATATAACTACATACATGTTATTACCTAAGGAGGAAACATAGCACGAAGAAAAAAAGTAAAAATCAAAATTCGAAAAGCGAGTTAAAAAAAGAAGATACTAATAATAAATATAATTTAAATCAATAATTTCGAAGTACTGATGTTTTTCGTTTATTCCGTTTGCATTTGCTGGGTCAAAAGCCACTTATAAATTGACCTTTTAAAAGTAATCATGCATCCAGCGGCCTTCAGGGGTAGAGGGAGGTCATTCCAAATTTTAGTTGTAACAAACTTGAAATTATCTCGGTAGCCAATTGTGTGATATTTCGGAACTAAGAAGTCTCATATATAATATATATTATAAGTTACATACCTTAACTTTAACTTCAATTTATTCAATATTTTGTCCATAAAAAGTGACTGGCTCTGCATGTGCAGTTATGCTATAAGCATCAACGACACGGCTTATTTACAGTTAGCACCTGTTAATATACACATACATACATATATATATTTAACCGTTTTAGTACCATGGTTTTTTACTCATATATACTTAAAAATGCCAAAGAATCTTTTGTTTTTGATGTCATTTACCCTTGCCTCGAAAAAAAAAACTGTATCTCTTCCAAAAAATTATTCAAATACAAAGAAAATTATGGAAATATAGATTGTGAACAAAAATTATAACAAAAACTGAAATCAAGGTCACATCGTATTTTCACAGTCCAGTACATCCTCCGTATCAGCAAAATAATTATCGTGACTATTATTACTATCACTCAAAATTTGCATTAAGCCAAATTTTGAGTTTCACTCGAATTATTTTCGTATTCCAACATTATGGGTTAAAAATGTTCTTTTCCTGAATCCTTTTTATATTGTAATTACTAATAATATTATAATTTGAACTTTATGTAACACGTAGAAAGATACAAAATTTGCGATGCGTGCGAGCGACCTCCCCTACTGCGCGCTAAACAGCAACTGATTTCACGAGTGCCATCACGCTCATGGCAAATTTAGTTAGTACGCGCACGAGCACAATGGCGTTCATCGGCACTCAAACGGATATACATATATACATATATATATATATATATATATATATATATATATATATATATATATATATATATATATATATATATATATATATGTATGTATATATGTATATATATATATATATATATATATATATATACAGTAAAATAGTAATAATTATTTTTAATACAGGTATTATATACAAACATATAACTACATACATGTTATTACCTAAGGAGGAAACATAGCACGAAGAAAAAAAGTAAAAATCAAAATTCGAAAAGCGAGTTAAAAAAAGAAGATACTAATAATAAATATAATTTAAATCAATAATTTCGAAGTACTGATGTTTTTCGTTTATTCCGTTTGCATTTGCTGGGTCAAAAGCCACTTATAAATTGACCTTTTAAAAGTAATCATGCATCCAGCGGCCTTCAGGGGTAGAGGGAGGTCATTCCAAATTTTAGTTGTAACAAACTTGAAATTATCTCGGTAGCCAATTGTGTGATATTTCGGAACTAAGAAGTCTCATATATAATATATATTATAGAAGAGGTCATAGTTTTTGGTTTATTTAATTTTTGTTTTTTGCCAAATATTGGCAATGATGGAATTATATGTGACTTATAATGCATTAATAATGTGCTACAGGTTAAAAGTGAAATTATAAATAAAGCAAAACCATTAAAATGTTTCTTTTTCTTTTTACGAAAACAATTTACAAGTTTGAAATTTAAACCCATACTGAAATTAACATTTTTATCGTTAGGGTCTTTATCTAGGCATAATGACGTATGAATACTTCTGCGTGTCGTCACTGGAGAAGCGTCCCACAGATTGGACTATTGGATCTTTCTTATCTAGAATATTCCACAGCAAAAACAAGCCGCTGTGTTATATGAGTGCCCTAAGAAAGTAAGTGTAGAAATCCAATATACATTGTGTCAATTTTAGTAAAGAGTACAGCGAGAAACGTACAACATTTAAGTTGAGTTATATTGTTTAAATAATACTACTGATAAATGAGTGACAAAAGAAGACATCGGTAGTCGATAAAAAGAATGGAAACATGGTATTGACTCTGTTATTTGATCAAAATATTTTAATAAAGCATCTAAAATCCAAAGATAATATATTCTTTCATAATGCATCTTGCTCTAATATACAAATCATTCAAACTAATTTTCAATTGTTTTCAAAAGTGGTGACTAGTATTTTCAATCTAACAATACAATTCATAATGTATTGTCTTTTCAAAAACTCTTAATTATTTTCGTATGTATAATTATTTTGTTTATGCAGTAGATATTTGTTTTCTTTTTCCCAATTTTCCCACTCTAAGGCAATTGCTTTCTTTTTCTAATTTGTGATAGTAAATTATTATTCACTATCACAACAGATTTTATTTCTTAAAAATTTATTTAATTTTATATCAGAACTTAAATATTATAATAACCCAATCACTACACAAAAGTTGATCTCTAATTAAATGCCCCATACCCGTAAGAAGACATATATACAATAATATTCTAAGGAAGTAACATTTTTTTGTTTTTTTCATCAACAAATTTAAAAAAATTACTGGCTGAAGGATCTAAATGAAGATTCATTAGTTTCTGAGATTACATACTAAATGGACAAAACATTTTATGTCAACGAAGCCTCAGATAGTCACTGGTCTTTAAAGAAAGAAATCAGGAATCTAATGATTTAATTAGTTATGTTTTATATTAATTTGTTATAAGTTAATTTATTATACAATCCTTAAGGGTTGTATAAAAAATTGTGTTGGTATAAAAAGATTTTTATACTAAAAAATTAGTTTTTTGATTAATTTGATTAATAGATATCACAAAACATAATTACATCTTTTCAGAGAAGGATTTGAAATTTCATTCATTCCATATCTACTGGAAAAATATAACATTGGAGCCTGTGATCGTGTTGAGCCAGAAGTATTGAGAAGAATTTGCTATGAAGAAAGAGGCAAATAATTTATTTTTTATTAAGTGTGCTGGTAATAGTAGAATATAGCCACAAATAATGTATCAATTAAAAATGTGTTACAAATTTTTAAGTAAATTATTAATACCAGTTACATTATTATTGTCAATTTATTAATACCAGTTACATTCTCAGATGAAAATGATTTTTCTGTTTTCTTATACAAGTTTAATTTACCATTTCAAATAATTGACAATGTACATCAACTAAATCTTATTTTCTTCATCTATAGTTCGGGCAGCTGTGAATGTTCTTACTACATTAAGCAAGTATACAGATATACAAATACTCCACAAATTTTTTAATATTTTTTCCATTGAATTATAAAATATATAGAAAAACAGGATAGAGAATGAGAACAGAATAGTAATAATTTTCTTAACACATTTAATGACAAAAGGAATTTAATAGATTTATCCCTATAATTTTACAGGAAGCTTTTATAATGAAGGAGAAGAATATTATGGACTTAGAAGAGAAATTGACTAGTAAGTATATTCATCTATGGTACTATAAACTTATAATGTGGTGTGTCTATGGATTGCATATATTTTAGAATTATGTCCTTTACGCATCAAAAAACTATGAAATATATTTTGACGGAATCCCATTATTTCAATGTTTTGAATTTTATTTAAAAATTAGGTCAAATGTAATATTAAAAAATTAATTTCAGTCCCTTTCATCCCGTCACTTTTTAAACAAGTTTCTTCTCATAACTTTAATTGTATGTTGTTTTTTTTATAATAACAATTCTGTGAGATAATTAAAATAGGAAGTAAAAAAAAAATTGACCCTGATACTTAAAAAACATTATTAATTAATATATTCAAAAGCCATACAAAAAGTTATGCCTATCCTAATTGTTGACTTTTTTCCTATATTTATTAATATTTAATTTCATCTTAATTAATTTCTTTTTTTTATGTAGTCTATTGTAATCTTTCATCTCTGTAATCAATCTGACACATATTTTATAATAATTTATTTGACTGCAAAACTTATACATCAGTAACCAAATAAACAAATACATTTTTATAAATTTTTTAATTTACAATTTATTCACTACAATTTTATAGTCAAAATGACTAATCCAATAAAAATATGTTAGCCATGGACTTTATAAGTTTAAGAGTGCATGAAACTTTATTTCATCTAGTAGGTACAGTCGGTGTAAAGGCATAAAATAAATTGGACCAGTGTCACTATGCTATATGTAATAATAAAGTTTATATTAGTTTCAAACAATGTTACGTATGTACAAAGTTCTCAAAACTTTTCAATTATCCTTCTCACAGGCTCAACTGATTAAGTATGTTTTACTCTCTGAATTATCTAGATATAGTCATCAGTGATGGCCTATTAAGTAATCAATGGAATGGCAACCGATATTTAAGTGAATAAATGCCTCAAGTAATATATTTTCATAAAAAGTTCCATTAATTAATAAAAAAAATATGTTTTTTTTATTAATTAATGGAAGTTTTTATGAAAATATATTACTTGAGGAATTTATTCACTTAAATATCGGATATACACTTAAATATCATATTCCCAATATGATTCAAGTTCAAAGATATGATTCAAAATCACAGTAGCGTCTAAAAAAAAACTGATTATATGCCTCTCAGGCCATGGTCAAGTGAAAATAAGGAAATATTGATTCATACAAAAGTACTATCAAATTAATATTACAAACAAAAAAGTTTTGGTTAGTTATTTCTTAATATTTTCCACAAAATCTTCTCCAGTTAACATGAAACTTTTGTACCGGTTGTATTCCGATGGAAACAAGGCTTGTAATATATTTTCAAGTTGTGTAATTAAAAAGCATTAATGATTTAACTGCAAGGAGGTGAACGTACTGAATTAGTTTTTAAATTATAATATTTAAACCGTTATAGTCACATTAAAATGATGTTTGGAGATATTACAGTGAACACTATAAATCTATAAAAAGTTCCAAAATCTATAAAATATATAGCTTTTGCCCATGTGGATTTTCGTTTAGGGCCGGGGGGTTTTGCATGTGTGCTTTGGGTTTTTGAGGGACATGTGTAAAAGATAAAAATCTACGAAAAGTTCCATAATCTATAAAACTCTATAGCTTTTGCCTACATGGATTTTCATTTAGGACAGTGGGGTTTGCATTTGTGATTTAGGCTCTCGAGGCACGTCTGTAATAGAAAAAATCTACAAAAGGTTCCAAAATCTATAAAACTATATAGTTTTTGCGCACATGGATTTTTGTTTTGTGCTTTGCATGTGTGCTGTGGGCTCTCGAGACACGTATGTGATAGATTTAATATACATATTGCACCATCTATTTAAATATTGTGGTATAAATTGTATGTCAATTAGGATTATGAATATGTTTATTACAAGTTTCATGAAAATATTTCCAGCTCTTTATATTTGATTGAGTAACAAATTATTGCAAATTATTTAAATAAAAAACAAACTGACAAACCAACTTTCAAACTTATGATATTAGTACGGTATTGTTATAAATCATTTATTCTAAGCTTATGTCACAAACTTGGAGCTCCAATGAAATCCATAATTTTTTATTAGACTAAAGTTTAGAAGAAGTAAACCACAATTAATGACTAGACTAATTAATAATATTACTCAAAAAACAAGCTAATTTAATCATACATCACTTTTTGGCCATATAAAGCCGAGACATGCATCTAAGTAGCTAACTGCTACTTAAATATCCATCCCTATATACTACTCGGGTACCATAAGATGAAAAGGTATATAAAATATTGAAATAGGCTAGCTAGAAATTAAATAGCACTTAATGGAAACTATTTGAATTTAGATAGTTAAAAAAAATTATTGATTCAATTTCATTACATTTATCAACATTTTAAATTAATCACACCATTTCTTTATTCATTTACCACACATTTATTGATATATTACAAATAATTTATTCGTAATGATAAAGAAGCATTGCTTACCAAAATTTTAATTTATGCATTGAACAGTGAAACAATTATTTAATGAATCAACAGAAAGGCAAGATACTATCTGCTCTGAACACATTATATAAGAACTATTAAATATAATTACGACACAGTCCTGCAAATTTACTTTCATAAACAAATCACATTCTTGTGCGGCCGCGATAAGTTTATTGAATCTACCATGAGAAATTGAAGAATTCTGATATAACTTGGTTTCAGAAGATGGTATAGCAAAAAGATAATGGTTGCATAAGCGCAAAAATTATTGGTTATAAAGAATGAAAGCTTTCTCAATAATGTGGGGTATACGATTTTTCTTTCACTTGTCTTTCAAATGTATGGAATCCTAGCATACATTGGCGGACACTGGTAGAAAATAAAAAAGTAACCTTCCATCTCATCTACAGTTATCTTAATATTTTTTATATAAGTTCAATCATAAAATTGTACTCTGCTTCATGTAATGAAGCCAGATCTAATATAGTTAATATAAAATTACATTTCATACATACGTTATAACAATTACATTTCAGTCTCGGTGACCGTGTGCAGTACACGGAATGGATGATACAGTTTTTGCTCGTCAAAGTGGACCAATACATTTTCAAAGTAGAACTTTATTGCGAAGGATGGGCCGAAGTACTGAGAAATATAAGAGGAAAACAAAAAGGAAAAGAAAAACGAAAGAAACGTTAATGTGATCATTATATCCTTTTGTGAATATATTGTATTTACTCATTTTAAGTTGTAGTTTTCATCATTTTTAACTTTTGCTTTCATACATTCCTGCGTAATGTATTATTATGCAGGGCATAATAATACATTATGTATAATGAATAATCTGTCTAATCTGCATAATCTTGATTAAGATTAGTCAAACAAGAATATATGCCCGTAATATATTATAATATATTATAATCTTATATTATAATATATTATCGTAATATATTATAATATAAGATAATATAAAAATATATTATCTCAAGAGAGGAGAAGCAAATGGAAGAAGATTATGCCATTGAAAAGAAATGGAGAGACTTGTTAATGATTATAGGTAATATTTTAGCATTGCTTTATAAATGACAAAGTGAATGCTACATGTGTGAATTGCTACAAAGTAGCCTATTTTTATATGAATCCCATTCACAACATAATCTATGAATTTGGTAAAGTATTTCTGAAAGTAAAATATTCTAAAACTGTCAAAGTAGCCTATTTGGATTTGGCATATGAGCTATAATGTGACTATATCATACGTATGGAAGTAAGTCTGTTATGATTTTTGAAATAATAATAATGCCACCAATATTTCCTTGTATGTAATACATAAACCTAAAATACCAAACATTTTTTATAATAGTGCATAATCACGTTATTTTCTAATTAAGCAAATGTTTATTTACTACTCCGACAACATGCACACAGTTAGTATGTGATGGTCGGTTACTCCAGTGAACTGCGAAGCACTGCATCAAGTTTATGTGTGTATTTGTGTGTAAGAGATAATTACTTTTTTACTTAAATTTGTATGATTATGAAATTTTGACTATTTATATATCTAGGGTCTTAGTGTATGTAGAGTCTTAGTGTTTTGTATAAATCTCAGATTTTTTGGCCCGACAAATAAAATAAATCATGGAAGCTACATAAAAATTACATTGACATTTGACATAATTCGCAGATAAATCTGATCATAAAACAATATATCGCACATTTTCACTGCCATGTATATTGATAGAAATAAAAAACTAATAAATCTAGTTCAGCAAATTGTCTCTATATATTTTTTATTCTCCAATTATTGTTAATTGACTGACTTTATTTATTAATCTAAATACAATGTCTTTGATTCCAAATATTAATAGGGTAAAAAACTTTAATGTTGCTATAATGTTTGGTCTAAATATTGTTATTTGATATTTTCGAATAATTCTGATAAAAATAAATGTCAAACCTAAATAATCACAACTAGAGGTTTTTTCCCTTAATAATGAGAAGATATAGGAACATATTCCTGAAAAATTCAGTGCCAATTTTCAAATATTTTTTTTCTAGTCTCTTTTTTTACAATAAGGATTTTGGTAGCTTATTCCTCTTTACTGAAAGTACCTCAATATGAAAAAATTGAAGAAAATCTATTAAATAGGATTTTTAAAATATGTCTAAAAATATCAGGATTAAATAACCAGTCAAATATTTCAGGAGAAGACAACGATCTCAAATACTAGAGCTATCTGTACCCTCTGTGAGAAGCTAAAGACAATGTTATGATCTTAGGAATATAATGTTAAGAACATGATCTTAGAATCTTAGGAAATAATAATGCTTATTGAAATATCACAATATTCAATCACTGAGAAAAATGTGTATACACTCTGAAGGACCAATCTCATCAACTTTAGAAAACGTCTTAGGCAATTCAGGCCAAATACCCAATTTCCAAATACATAAATTTTCAAAATATATGCCCTAATGATTCCAAGTCATAATTGCTGAGAATAGAACGTGGGTCGCCACAGTGCACCATGCCATCAAAAGCCGTAAGCCATGTACTTAATCGAACACACCACAGCAACAATATTATTACTCTAAATCACTTTTTTAAACAATTCCCCAGTATAGAACAGTTGCGAGTTTACTAACTTTATAGTTTATGTGACCACTATGTTTAATCTTCTATATCAAAAGAATGTAGATTAATTTGACTTAAAATATCTTCAGTCGTGTCTATATAGTCTTGCTATTTATGGGTATTACGTTTCTAAAAAGCTCTGCAAATACCAAATCTTCAAATATCAAAAGGATATTTATTTGGGTTTGATTACAAAAGTTTAAATATTGGATACATTCCAAAAGTTTAAATACATTCCAAAAGTTTAAAAAATGGATACATTCCAGAATTTTAAATACATTCCAAAAGTTTAAATAATATTTTTTCAAGAATATAAAGTTTTAATTCAAAATAATGAAACAAAAATTACAATGAAATACATACAGTGAATTTACAGGGCATTTCATTAATGAATATTATTACACTTCAAATCTTAACCATCACAAGCTAAAAGTTGATTGGTCCATTGCTAGTACAACTAACTGAAAAATGTTAATAAAAATTATTAGTGCTTTATCACATGACTGGACTACTCAATGAATTCCTTTTTTTATTTTTATCCTCGATTCACATATTCTATGCTGCTTCTATTTTTGCTATGTTCTAATCTCTTACAAATACAGAACATCTTATTTTATACTCAGAATATTTATTTCATTGTATTTCTTTTTCATTGTATATCTTTTTTACAGTGTTGTGTTATTTTTCACTCAGAATTTTTATTTGATTGGATTATTGATTTGTTTAAACAATATATATACCAATGAATGTTATAAAACATCTTATTCTTCACTCAGAATTTTTATTTGATTGGATTATTGATTTGTTTAAACAGTATATATACCAATGAATGTTACAAAACATCATATCCTTCACTCAGAATTTTTATTTCATTGGATTATTGATTTGTTTAAACAGTATATATACCAATGAATGTTATAAAACATCTTATTCTTCACTCAGAATTTTTATTTGATTGGATTATTGATTTGTTTAAACAGTATATATACCAATGAATGTTACAAAACATCTTATTCTTCACTCAGAATTTTTATTTGATCTAAATCTGTCTGAATCCATCTGCATAACATCAAACATTATAGAACATCTTATTTTTCAGTCAGAATTATTATTTAATTGTATTATTGACTTGTTTAAACAGTATACATACAATGAAATGTTATAGAACATCTTATTTTCCACTCAAAATTTTTATTTGATCGTATTAATGACTTGTTTACACAGATTACATACAACCAATAACTCCACAAATGAAATAAGAAAACATTTTGCCATCGTCTTTCATTGTCTTTTCAATGTAGTTTATTAACAATTTTTACTTCTTTATTTGAAGACATAATTTTGAATTACTACATGCATATGTTACAATCTCAATGGCTCAAGATGGTTTAAAAGAAAATAACAACGTAAAAAATCGAAGGTTTGAAATCAATCACCACATCTCATCACTGCATTGAACTGCACCTGTGAATTTTCTTCCCTCATATACGAAGAGAAGGCCTCAAAAATCATAACAGTACATAATAAATCTGTGAATACTAAATGCGTGAATAGCAGGAACAATCTGCACAAACAACTTTTGTCTTATAAAATTATTGGAGATTGGCTTTTTTAATTTTTTTTCACCAAATACTTTTATTCTTAAAAGTTGTCTGGTAAGAAAATTTTATAATTTTATTAATAATTATATAATTTTATCAAAATTATTTTTTAATGGTATCAGAAAAGAAAGTAATAATAAGTTGGGTCATATTTATTTTAACTGTCATCAATTTCAACACTGAGAAGTATCTTCTACTCTCATTTTACAGTGATCGAAAGTTCTTTTCGTAACTCCAACTAGCGGGCTAACGCTGAATTTTTACATTAGAAGTAATTATAACTTAGGTAATTTTACAATTTATCAACTTTTCATATATACTAAAAAAAAAAAGATAAGAGTATTTTATCTTTTAAAATATATAGCCTATGAAATATGACTTGTAACTCCATCCCTTGATCTATATGTATGTGCTTATGTACATATAAGGACATGCTGCAAGTCGCAATTCTTGACCCATTTTGATGATTCTGTTTTCTATCAAGTGATTATATATAGAAAATAGAATTGCCAAAATTGGTCAGGAATCTAAATCCAATCAATTATCAGAACAGAAGTCTATTTTCACAATGATTTGTCAAATAGTTTAACTTTACAAACAATATTCTACAAAAATTACCTTTTTTCGTGTTTAGTGAATGTTCTCAGCTCCCATTTTTTTAACTTTTTATTTTTTTTATTTTTTCTTACAGTTGTTTATTTAGTAAACATTAAAATCTTCACAGTGTGAGCACTTTTGGTTTTACCAACGATTTGAAAATTATATTAATTATTTTATTATTGGAATCTAACCAATAAACTGCATGTCAGTATCTATAAATATATGATAACGACATGTGAGTACACATTTTTAGTAATCTATACCAAAATTGGAGAAACGGAACACTTGTAGAATTATTTCAGTCCTTGTCTGTTAAATGTCTATCAGTTACAAGCATTTCTTTCGGAACATAGGATATTGAAATTTGGTATAATTGTAGCAAGTAGGGAACTAATTTGAAATGTTATACATAAAAAGTTTTAAGTAATGAGAGAAAAGATAAAAAAAAACAATTTTTTTCAAAATATTGATTGTCAATAAGAAAAATATATAATTTGTTTTATAATGTAATTTTTGTCTCACACAATTCCCACAAGACTGAAAAATCTTTATTCCCTCATAATCTCGATAACTATTTGTGAGAAAATTTAAAAAAAAATTGAACATATTGTTTATTACTATATTACTTAAGATACCATAACAGGATTTACAACAATACTGCAGATCAAAAGATTATGATGCTGCCTTTGTAATCATTACCTAGCTCACCCCAAGTCATTTTAGCTTGAGATCTTGAATTTACTTTCCATAATCATATACAATTTGAAACGATTATAGAGCTTGTCACATTTTGAGTTGTTTTCTTTTGTATCATTGGTACTTAAAATCTATTGTTTTCTATTCTGAATAAGTAAAGATTTAGAATATTCTTGTAATGCACATTTTTCAATTTTTTTTAATTTTAAGTATTTCAATATTAAGTGTTATAATTTATAAGTTATTATCTTTGCTTTGTGATAGATTACTCGGCAATACTATTTAATATTTGTTACTAGTGAATACACGTGACGTTATTCATGTGGAGTTAGTTTTTTATGTGCTCGAAAGACCTGAAAATATACTAATATCTTATGTCATCGCCACCATTTAAAAGTTTGCAAAATAAAACCATACAGTAAGTATCTAAATAAAAAAAAATACATATGAATATAAATTGTAATTTAATAATTCAGCCTAATTACCTGTAATTTAATAATAGACCTATATTATTTAATTATACCTATAAATAACATAAATATGATAATATATTACGGGCATAAAAATATATTATACCTACAGAAGTGTAACTTAAAAATGTTTAATTTCCAAAGGAAAAACATATTTACAGTTGTATGATCATTCAAAGAACTATTAAATAATTAATGCAGTATTTGAAATACTTTTGTCCAAAATAAAAAAACAGACAATAATAAAGAATAATAAATTTAAAACAATGAAAATTTGTTTATAACAAATGCGAATCAAGGTTTATCAAATCTTTCACATTCGTATCTGAATAAATAATAAGAAATTCAATAAGTAATTAGACAATGAATATATTAACAATACAATACAATGAACATATTGACAATCAAGTCACACATAAACATTTTATATGTATCATAGAGGACTAGAATATATCCTTGGGGTTATTCGATTAAATATTTAGAAGAACTTCTATTTTCCCTGTTTTACATAGCTGCAGTAGTTAGAAATTTGGCCAATATAGGACATTCATTCGTCAAAGAAACTGAAAACCATTTCATGTGTCTATTGCGTTAATCTTAAAGAGAGTGTAAGAAAAAGGTCTAAAAATATTGCATATATTTGGCGTTAATTTTGTAGAAATTCATTATTCACAATTAAATGAAACTACATGATGTAGTATTATTTCTACTTTCTTTAAGTTCTTTACCACTACCTAGGTTTCGTTGTATTACAACATCTTCAGGTGGGCTATTATCCAAGATCTTTGCTAATAGCCCACCTGAAGATGTAATACAACGAAACCTAGGTTGTGGTAAAGAACTTAAAAAAAAGTAGAAATAATACTACATCACGTAGTTTCATTTAATTGTGTCTAAAAATGTTTAAAATGAAAGTTAACGATTTTCTTATGAGGCATATTGATTTTAAAGGATTTAATGCAGTATAATTATAAATAAAAATTGCTGTAAATTGACATATACATATTTCTTAATTTAATATTTATGTGAGTATTAACGCATAATTAATAAATTATATTGCATAACACAGTATTTTTTTATATATACATTGTGCAGTACGTGAATTTCTTCAGATAATTTTTTTAGGATTCTTTCATTAATAAACTGAATGTATTAGTTTGTGTAATTCCATTTTTATCATTACATATCAAAAAATCTGACACGCCTCACGTATGTGCTGGATTAGACAGGTTGAACTGTATTATATTTATTTACATACTTATATTCATATGAAGTAACTTATAATTTGTTTATAAACCTATATTTTTAAATTAAAATTTATATAAATAAATTTGTATCTAAAACTACTAAACTAATTGAAATAAAATTTTGCAGGATCTGTTTTTAAATTTCTGAATCTATCAGGGGCAATACACTGCATTATAACTGAAACTGTGAGTGAAAAAATGGAATAAGTAGCATATTTTTCATTTTTGGTTTTTTACCATAAATAAGACTATTATTATAGCCAACATATTTAGCACATTTTAAATGATTGTTAATAATGTATAATGCATAATAACCAATAATGTTAATAATGTATAATAACCAATAAGGTATTTTTGTCTAATAGGTTTGGTAAACAATTTTGATGCTACTTTATCGAAATTATGACTTTTTATGTCTTGTACATATACCCTTTACCTACTCACATCTTCAATTGTTCATATATCTATTCATAGCATTTCCTGTCTACGTCGAGTAAGTATGAATAATGGAATACCATATTCTTTTACTCTGACATACTGCTTTCCGTTTCTTCCATATACGCTTCCATTTTCATAACTCTTTCATCTTTTCACTATCCTTCATTCGGATTCACTTATGAATTTCTGGCTTATTCACATTTCTTTTTGCTCTTTCAAAGTATATTTCTTTTTTCTACCTTGCCTTGTCCATATTTTCAATATAATCAAACTATCTCAATATTCTTTTCTTTATGAAAATTCATAATTCACATACACATACATACTAATTGTTGGCACTAAAATGCCACTATGTGCAATTATATTTGATTTCCTTGACATATTTTGTTCATATTTTCTTAAGAGCATAGTATCATTTGACGACATCTTTTTTCTTTTGGTGCCTCGACAATAAACTTCCTAAATAAACAAATTCATCTACTTGCTTTACTTACTCTATAAACACATCTTTATTATCAAATTTATTATAAAATTAATGGAAATATAATATATTTATTTCCAAATATTAGACACATACTGTTCCTGTCCTAACCTTTTTTCTGTATCAACTTGCTTCTTACTAATTATAATTTATAAAGAACTTTTTAGCAGACTTTTATTGTTTTAAAGTGGACTTGCTTTCTAAATTATAATAAAACCAGAAAATATAAAACAAAAGCCTTATTTACAATGTCAATATAGTAAACATGCAATAAAAACATCAATTAAGAACAAGTAAGTATTTTAATTTATTGTTGCTAAATCAATAATCTGATCTTATAGAATTTTCAACACAGAACCAAATTTAAAATTATAAAAAATTTACTTAAGTAATAAAATACATACGAATTTAATAAAAATAATTTCACTTCAATGAAATGAAATTCAAAGCTTAAAAAAACCTCCTTAACTTCCTGTTCACTAATCCTTTTTTCACAAACTGTAGTTTTCTGACTCTCCAGATTTAGCAGCTTATGTTGATTTGTACGAATTTGGATCAGATGTCGTTCTTGCATGGATCCCTGGTCACTCGATGCAAAACCTCTGTCCATTGCTTTGAATATAGATCCATGTTACTCTCATAATTTCTTTGGCCAACTCTTGGAAGCTCTCTAATTGGCAGACGCGTGGATGAGATCATTTCAGATTGCGGAAATTACTTTCAGGTCCAATGTACTACATACTCAAAACCTTATTATTCTAAATACATTTTTTCACGAAGGTAAATCTGGAATCTTATATGCCTTTTAGACATTGTTCTATTCCTGCTCATTTGACTAGGCTGCGTATCACGAAGTCTCCAATTTGTGATTGCAGGGTTGCGAAAGACCGTCTAAATCATCTCATTTTTGCATGTCTTTTAAATAATAAATTTCCTTTGTTAATATATAAATGATTAAAATATAGAACCCATTTACCTATTACTATTATATTCTTTTTAGCAGTTGCCAATAAATCTGTTCTAGAACTAATTACACAATATATAAGAAAACACAACATCAAAATTTAGGACTTTGTAAATTCATATAAGTATGTATCCCTATTTTTATATTTCTTTCATATATATACTCTTTTGCATAAAAAACGGGCGGTTTTGATTTTGTCATATTATTAACAAAATATTATTTATTAAGAGGTTGTATTAACTGTAATTGTTACTGGCAGGTATAGTGTATTCTGGTACATAAAAACGAACGTTCTAAATTTGAAATTTATTATTTTTAAATGAAAATTCTCTTTTACTGACAAAAACATATTTTTGGCGGTAAATGAAATCTAACTCTTATTAAGTTCTTTTTTCATTTGTTACATTTTTTATTTTAATGATGTGGCTGATTCCTATAGGTGCCCGTTTTTTTTTTGTAAAAGAGTTTGTATGTATATATTTGTATACTTGCTTAAATATAGAGGAGCACACTTTATATTTTGTAGTTGTATTTGTATAATCTGTTAATATATTTTCAATTTATATTTTCGCTTCATTTGTTTGATTTTATTTTACTTTTTATTTAATTTATGTCTTGTTCCATAGCTTTTTTCTTTTTATAACCAAGCAACAATGATAAATTTGCAAGAAATGATTTCATTAGAGTTTTCCAGCCTCCTCTTTTTACTTGACATTGGCAATGGTTCCTTATTAATAGAAAGAATGCCACAAAATATAAAATATGACTTAATTGACTTTTCTATCTGAAATGTCAATATTTATATTTCTAAGTAAATATGTAAGGTTTTAATAAAGTATTAATTTATTTTTATTATTTAGATTATTATCTTAATGACGATTTTTGTAAATTTGTAAATTTATTTATATTTCTACAATTAAAAACATTTTGTATACTGAAAATTTTTGTTGATATAATGGGTATGTATTTAAAAAAAAAGCAATCTTTAATTAAATTTACATTACTTACGTGCCCACATAGAAAACAAAGTTATTAAATATTAGTAATGAAATTCATCACAATTAAATGAAACTATGGAAACTATGACTAAGATAATGTGAATCTTTGCTAATAGCCCACCTGAAAATTTTGTGATACAATGAAACCTAGGTCGTGGTAAAGAACTTAAAGAAAGTAGAAATAATACTACATAGTTTCATTTAATTGTGAATAATGAATTTCTACAAAATTAATGCCAAATATATAATATAAATCAATAATGAAAAATATATAATATAAATCAATAAATCTATAATAAAATTCATATAAACTACTGAGATTTTATAATTTCCGTTTGACTTTTTTCGTTAATTTCCATTGACAGCTTAAAATGTTTACTTACAGGTGATAAAACAAATATCTCAAGAAAGAAATCTGACAAAAATGCAAAGAAAAATAAATTCAACTTTAAAAAATATACATCATCCAGCACATCATTCTCCGACTTTGGTAGAACGATACGTAACTACAGGCGTAAAGTAAGAAAACAAATCAAGGAAAAAGCTATTGAAGAGCAACCAACTCAATCTGAAAGTTATGACACGAAGGGGCAGACAGATGACACTAAAGGTGAAGAAAAAGTCGGTGACCAGGTTTCGGAAAAAGACTCAGATGTAACGAGTAATACTTTGAGCAAAGCCATTTCTCTACGGCGAATTTTTTCCCCAAAAGCAAAAACCAAAAGCACAATTTTTGCTCCGATAACCAAGAATCAGCAGAACTTATTCCGAAAGAAACCTCTACAACCTAAATCTTGGGCTTTTCCTGTAACCAGACTGACCGAACAATTTGTTCCTGATATTGAAACTCCGCCTATACCAATGGAAGAAGGTTTGCTGTAAAATTTTTGATATCCTTAATAAATTTACACGCATTTAGTTTCTTAATTTAATTATTGAATATAAATGCATCATAGCATCTCGAAAAGATTCTAATTTTGTGAGTGGTAGATATACAAATGTACCAACGTCTTTTCTATCAGTATGGCAAATATTAGGTTGGCAACTTATAAACCCGCCATATCTGTTCAATCAATCAAAATAATACCGCCGGTATTTAACACTTCTCGCCAACGTCTAGGCAGAGCTAAAGTTCCATCCTTGTACAAATCTTTGGGCCTTTGATAGAAAAACTGGTGAATTTCAATTTTAATATGACTTTCGTCTTTAAATTTTCTATCATGTAAATTATTGGACAGATAGCGAAACAGATGGCAATTAGATGGTGAAAAATCTGAATAGTACAGCAGGTGAAGTAGTTACTCCGTTCAAATGAAAGTAGTTTTTCACGCATTACTTTACTATTTGGGTCGAGCATTGTCATTTAAATAATAAACTTTGCTTTGATTTGAAGGAAGTCTAGCGGTGACTTTGCTCAATTGTTCACAATCAATATTTGCTGTAATTGTACTGTTGGCTTGAAACAGTTCCCAATGTATTACTCAATGAATAATTCCATTTATACTCCACCACAGACTCAAAAAGATCTTTTGGCCAATTTTATATTTTGGTCTAGGTACACCTTTTTCTCCGACTGCGTTTAGGTTAAAAATTAACTTAAGCCACCCACTTTTCTTCTCCTGTACCTTTAGCCTCTCATTGGTACGATGGGAACTCAGTAGCTCCAAGCACACACTTAGTCTCCTCAAAAGAGTGGTAGCTCATTTGATAGCCAAATGGAATAGTTCCACTTCTTTCTCGAAGCTTGAAGTTGTTTTTCCACCGCAGTAGGCATATCTTCTCCCATTGTTTTGAATATATCGCATGATGCTTACCTAGTTTTTGGCACTAACAACTTTCATGAAGATAGAATCCTCTAAGTTCACTTCGAAGTACTTCCATTTTTAATTTATTCTTTACCTGACAATTACTCAATCACACACTGGAAAGAAGTTCGAATGCTGCATTCTTTAAATACCCTACAAGAAATATTCTAGAAGCTTCTATAACATTCCAAAAATCGGTCGAAAAAAGTAGTGGATTTATAAAGTGCTAACCTAATACATCATAGTTCGCATTAGATATTTGTTATGTCTTACTGGTCTAATGACTATAGTCTCGTAAGCGTAGAATTATTTATTAAATCATTGTATTTAAAATCTGGCCCTCGAGCGTACAGGTCACTTATCTGCATAAATGCCGATGTTACGTAAAATGTTAATTTAGTAGATGTAGTTATTTTTAAACAATTAGTTTCTCCATTTCAGATACTGGCAGACTATTTGTGAAAAGATTGAAAGCGTGTCTGATTCGTTTCTTTAATCCACACAACGATGATTTCCCTATCAGAATGCTGGTGCACGTAGCATTCGTCATAGTTGTTACCTCATGTAATTAACATTTTTTTATACATTTTATGGTTTGTGTTTGTGAAGTTTTCTAATCAATATTCTCGTCTACCCTAAGCCACACCAAAAGAATTCATCTCTAATAGTAATTAATTTATGGTTATAACTTTTAGTTTTAAATTATGATATAAACTGGATAGAAAAATACATAATTAAGCTAAACAGAACTATCCATAATTATGATTAAATAATATGATAATAAATCATAAAAATTAATATTGATTGTGCTCACATATTTTTGGCTCTTATAATAACTATTTTTTAAAAACATTTTACCACGTAGGGCACATCCTCAAAGATGCGTTTGCATAATATATTGCATGGTGTACGCATCGAATATACATGCTCTTCCATGGGTTTGCAGAAGTGAACACAATATCAGTACACCTTTATGAGGCTACAAAATATGCACTCCCAATGCATGACAGCACCATATACGCATCATAAGCTGCTGCACATGCTGCTTTAACGCTTTAAAATTGCTTAAAACTATCATATTTGGTCATTTTCATACTGTTTGTGTGCCTGTATGTTCATGCATCAGTGAGACTGTACCCTTAAAAATATCAATCTATTGGCTCCATATGGTGTTAAACAATACTAACTAATATTACATTTTCCCTAAATTTATGATTCTAGATGTCCATAATTTCAGATTATGCTATGATAACTACTGATTTCTAAATATAATACGCTATTTTATGAGCACTCGTTCAATGTATATGCTGCCAAATTTAGAAGCATTCAAATGACATCCCTTACATAGATTCGTACACATTTACTTCCTTTCTTTTCCTACTAAGGCCAATTCTTTTACACCTCTTTTTAAAATATTTTTATGTAGATGTATGTCTTTGTATGTATATGAATGTACATATATGTATGTATGTGTATGTATTTTTTATTTATTTTGAACCGGTGATAACCTGCAGTTTTCTCCACATGCAATTCCAAAATTCAATGCCTTTATTTTATTTTCTTATTTTAGACACAAATTTATTTATTATTATTTATTTTAGACACAGTTCTGTGCAGGCCAACTTCTACTCCCTGCCGTAATTCCCTTGCCCCTCCCGGATATTCTTACGGCCACTATTTGCGTGTCTAAAATTTTGTTTAATTTTCTACTTAATTTATATTTTTTTCATATTTTATTATTATTTTTTTCATCATTATGAATTCAGAGGTGTTTCAGATGTTAGAACGATTGAAAAACAGGATTGCTCCCATAGTGACTATCTATTATCTACGTTAAGTTTGTATCAATATCTCAAACAGTTTCCGAATTAAATCCATTCATACAGGCAGACCGACAAGATTTTTTTTAACATTAGTTCATTTTAGTAATCGAATATGCAAACGGAAATATTATCTAGAAGCTGAAAAATTGTTAAATAAGACAAATAAATTAATTACAAATTAACTTAATTGACTTAAAATACTGAAATTTGGGAAAATATAGGACAGAGTTTCGATTGATTACAAATGGAAGATAGGAAATGGACATAATGCTACATGACCCACTTTGGTGTGGCCATGAGATTGTAATGCTAGCCAGAATTGAACATAATAATGAGGACTACTAAAAAGGTCTAAGGTATATATAGCTAATCTAAAGACATTATTTTGTAATAAACGTTTTTATGAGATTGTGCTGTACAATTGTGTCTGGATAAAACACAAAATAACCAATAGAACCATAGAAAATACTGTTAATAATTTAACCATAAATAATTATAATTATATAAAAACATTTTTGTGTAAAATAAACTTAACCCTCGTTTTAGCCCTCCCTCGTTACAAAGAACGGGGAGGGCTAAAATGAGGGATCTGGAGTAAAGCCAAACAAAACTTTCAAGTGAATGAAGCAACATATTAAACACACCGATAAAAGTATGACACAGTTACAATTTAATACCAAATGTAATGTCACGAACATGGTTAGAAAATTTTGCACCAAGAGTAGCAAACTTTTTGAACTTGGAACATGTGACTCTAAAATTTGTCTTTTGTTGTTGTTGCTATTGTTCGACACAATAGCAACAGCAACAAAAGACAATCATCTTTCTTTGATGTGCATACATGGGCTACAAGTGATTTTTTGGTATACGGAAGAAAAGTATTTTAGCCTAATCTCCGTTTTCAACAAAAAACAATAAGCACCATATACAGATTAATAAGAACAGTTTAATTTTTCTGGCCCCTATGCAATTAGTCTTTTTTAAAGTTTATGTAGAACAGCAGTTTAACCTATTCTATGGGATGACTCAAGGAAGGATTGGATTTGTGAGAAATTATTGTTATGTACGTTCTGGTGAGCACTACCAAATAAATAGTCTGTAATCAATTGGATGCCCCCTTCAGATTTTATAAGCCTTTGAAAGTCCATATATGTGTTAGATATGTTCGTATGTATGAGCATACATAAATACATACCCATGCTTTATCCACTTCCTTCGAAAACAACTTTCTTTCCTTGTTTTCATTAACCATCTCCTGGACGCTTGTGCAATACCTTAATCATTTTTAATGAAAATAAAAAGTAATTCAAATAAAATTAAAATACAGTCACAATCCTTTCTTTGTCTGGTAACCTGAACAGTTTTTAAACTTCCATAAAAGTTGTCAGAGCATCAAAGAAATTGATTATGGAACCATGATAAGAAACACCATGTCCTAGTAACTCATTTTATATATATATATATATAGAAATATATTTACGAACTTGTTTGATACACATGAAAAAATTAATTTATTGTATATAATTAATTAAATACTTCAGATCTATTACTGGATGTACCGAAGAATGCTCATTTCTTAGGGAAGGCGTTTATAGACAACTTCATTGATAAAAATACAGAATTAAACGCAGGTGCAAAGGTGACATTTTTACATATACATCTTCAAGAAGAAGTATGGATGGTAAGATATCTTAGATTATCATAAAAGTTTCGGCACTCGCTAAATGTTTGGAATTCATCGTCTAAAGGTTTGAAAACAGGAGTGGAAGAATACATAGGACTTTTGGAATAATTTCAGGTACAGACATAAAAATTTGTATTTAAACACTCTGGGACAGAAATAAAGAAACACCTATAATAGGGTTTTTGGAAAATTACCAACCATAAACAATTATTGCATGAAAAAGTAAATCAAGCAAAATGCAGTCACGGTCCCTTTTTCTCCGAGCGAAACCAAAATAGGCAGCAAGCATATAAATAAAAAATACTTAGAAAAGCATTTCTTTGTTATGGTGATAACTTCGTAAAACATTCATAATCTTTTGAAGTTATACTTCTTTAGGCGCGTTATGAGAAAATGATGAGAGTGAAATTTTAAGATTCATCACACAAAAGTTACAGTATGAAGTTGCAGCGGTTGCAGTCTCGAAACAAAAGCTATTGGCACCATCGTCGCCTCTGTTCACTGTTTTCATTTTCATAGTATTTATCCACATGTTTCTAGTGTCTACATTCACACACGTGTTTTAGTTTCATATAAGTGCAATTTATATATGTGCTGATAAATTATATTCAGTAGTGATTTAAATTCAATATTTTGATTAATATATTTACTCTTCGTAAATATTAGTGAAAAAATTGTGTTTATAGACTTTTTCAAGTGCTCCAATATAATTGAGGTTATCTATCCGTATGTATTATTTAATGATGCCAAAGAAGTATAACTTCTCACGCGCGTACATAAGTACACGCACCCTTTTTTTTAATATAGATTATTACAACCATTGGAATGCTGTAAAAAATTAAAGAGATGACAGAATATACACTACAAACAAAGCATATCAAATAGTGTCCTCATTTTAATATTCAGCTTACGTTTAAATTATAACGGTAAGCACCACTAAATTCATATTAATTGTGAATATACTATATTACACCACACCGATAACAATGGGAAAAACTCTTGAAATTAACTGATTTTAAATTTTTCCTCAAGTTCCTTTATTTATCTTTTACCTATTAATAAGATAAAATTTTTTTTTCCGAAGATATTCAGTATATTGAAAATGTATCAATACACGTCATGCATATTAGATTCCTTACGTTGAAATTTACAACAAACGTGTTGAGCTTCTTCCGATATAACGTCTAATCTTAATCCAATGAATTGCATAAGTCAAAGTTACCTAAATAGCCACATTAATTAATAAAATTCATCTTAAAAATCTATTCAATATTTTATCATTCTTACCACTTTTGGCCTTTCCTACCCATCTTATAAACAAAAATTACGGGATTAACAAAACATATAAATCACAACTCCAGAAAGACATTTTCTCTACATTAGGGTCCATCAGGAGATTAGACTAAAATAGTTGCTTAATATAAAAGCAATAACAAAGGTTTAAATAAGGGAAACATGTTAATTGTTCCAATAATTATTTGCGAAACTGAATATTGAAGAATCTAACAGATGAATAAAACCAATATTTTGAATATCTGTAAAGTTTTATATTGTCATACCATTTCCTGGTCTCTTTCTTTACCTTCACAGCCAAATTTTTTTAATCAAAATGTACATTCTCAACCTTATATTATTTTGGTTATTTTTCAGATGAAAATTCAGTGTTCAAAAGCAGGTTTTTTTTTTTTGGCAGGAAATGGTTTGACAATATAAAACGTTTGGACATAAAAGATATACCATATGTAAAAGAATTAAAAACTAGATAAAAGATATACATATGTAAAAGAACTAAAAACCATCTGGTTTTAAAAGGAATTATTATGTAATTAAAAACCAAATAAAAGAAAATCATACAGAAAATTTAATACAGAAGAGTTTATCGGAGAGTCAAATATTTTATCACTGTTGCTTGTCCAAACAATTTAGGAAACAGAGTGTAAATAGTTTAATAGAATTAATAGTAAAAAATAAAACCTGAAGAGAAATTCTGGAATAAAATTTAAGTCTAATAATACCAGCCAATTGTTTCTCAGAACAGGCACAAAGTGGGATCTCACAATTCTCTCTATCCTTTAAAATTTGTAATGCAAATTAACAAAAATCTATATCTAAATTTTTTTCAGATATTTTAAGCCCATAGTTACCAAGAAATTAAAAATATTTGAAAACCATAAATACACTGCACATCAATTTGAAACTCAATATTTCACAAATGAGGTTCAAAATTGAAAAACAGTTAATAGAATTTTAATTTCATTTTAAATGATCTATTCAATGACATCCCACTCTATGGAATACAAAAGAAATCTACACTAACTAAACAATTTTAATTTATAAGTATTACAACACCACCAAAAAATTATTAGTATTAAAACATCACAAAAAATTGCTTAAAAAATAAGAAAGATTTTGTAAATTTACAATAAATTTCTACTGCTAATTTCATTGATTTCTACTGTGAAATTTCTACTGCTATATTTCATTTTAAATATTGAATTTCTACTGTGAAATTTCTGCTGCTAAATTTCATTTTAAATATTGAATTTCTACTGTGACATTTCTGCTGCTAAATTTCATTTTAAATATTGAATTTCTACTGTGAAATTTCTGCTCCTAAATTTCATTTTAAATATTGAATTTCTACTGTGAAATTTCTGCTGCTAAATTTCATTTTAAATATTGAATTTCTACTGTGAAATTTCTGCTGCTAAATTTCATTTTAAATATTGAATTTCTACTGTGAAATTTCTGCTGCTAAATTTCATTTTGATTATTTTGAAATCCATTCATATCTATGCAACAATATTTGAGTTAAGAGCTCCATAAAAATTTAGGAAATAATCAGGCAGGAATAGTTAGAGTAGAAAGTATATTTTCTGATCTGTAAATTTTACAAATTTCACAATTGGTCATATAGTCTCTTGCTATCTTTTGGATATGTCAAGAATCATAATGTAGTTCATGAAATTACATGTTACTTTTTCCAAATGATTTTTAAAACAAATGTCATTTGTTTTCATAAGATTAAAATATTGACAGTTTTTAACAAGAACGCTAGTGGGAGGGTTAGAACAATACAAAAAAAAAGAATTAACCATCCTCGAAGATAACCACCTCATTGGTTCGCCCAGGATACGGATTGTGGTCGTAGCACCGAAGTCCTGTATCATACCACTAGAATTTGAGCAGTCGTTCGAAGAATGTTTTGGTCCGTATTCTCCAGAAAATGAGGTAGAAATTGGAACAAGGAAGAGAAATAAGTTAGTTCATTTTTACTATTATTATAAAGACTAGCGTGACCTGTGCGAAGTCTTCGCATTATTTATTCCATTATGAAGCTCAGATGACAGATCAAACAAATATTTTACTAAAATTGACATATAGAGGTGCAAGTATCAAAAGCATTGGGCTAAAGCGCCATTTTATTTATACGTGAGTGGATTTGAAATTAAACAAAAATTTTACCGACCGTCAATCATATTGACGTTGAGCCGTTAGATGGCAGCATTGCTGTTTTGTGTATATAATTTTAATAATTAATTAATTTGCAAAAACAATAGCAATAATAAATTTTTTAGTTGTGGATGCCGGTAGAGCAAGCAATTATCTATAAAATGATATATAATTTATGTGGATTAGTTGTGAGGTTTTTTCTAAAAAGGGAGAGTAACATCTTAACCTTAGCGTATTAATATATATGATGATAAAGTGCGAGTTTGTTTTTCATTTGTTTGTATGTAAGAAGTAAACTCAAAAACGTAGAACTGATTCCAAAAATTCTTTTACTATTAGTAGACTACATTATTCCCCATAGACGTAAGCTATGTTTTAACAATATTTATAAATCAAACTGTAAAATACAGGAATATTTATTTCCAGCACTTTCTACAGAAGCGCTAGAATGAATGGTGGACTTGATTACAGCGGTTATATTGCCAAATATTCTGCTTCGGGCTATGTTTGCTTGTTAGAGGAGAATCAGGAAGTGAATACACACATTATAAATGAGCTGGAAGCCGATGGTTGGTTAGAAGGAGGTGTGAGGGCTATGTTTGTCGATTTCACCGTCTACAACCCAAATGTCAATATGTTTGCTATAGCTAAGTGAGTAAATTATAATTATTACAGGTCTGCATATGTATACATTATATATTTATAGCTTCTTATATTTAAGAATACATGTTTTTTAACCCGGAGTAATTTGTAACACGCAATGTGAGTAACAAACATCCCATGTAAAATAAATGAAAGATACTCCAAAATTACTTTAAAATAAAAATATATTTATTTAATGATTTATTTAGTAAAATCCTTACTCGTCTTATTTGTGTTTAAATCATATCAATTATAAAATTCTATAAAATTGGGAATTCATCTTTAAACATTATCAAAAGTATGAATTTTTATAGACGTGCTTTAATTATTAAATAGAAAAATTGTTCAAATAAATACATATAAATATATATATATATATATATATATATATATATATATATATATATATATATATATATATATATATATATATATATATATATAGGTGTATGCATAAGTTTTTTTCGGTTTTTTGGTAAAAAAGAACACGTCATTTTCAATGGAAATTAATTTTTTTAATTCAAAATATTGGCCATTGGCTGCTACACATTTCGCATCTTTCAGGTAATTTATGAATACCATGCAAGAAAAACTGCTTATCTTTTGCGGCAAACCATTATTTGAGCCATTTTCCAACTTCCTCGAAATTGCTGAAGTGCTGCTCTGCGAGCCCGTGCCCCATTGATGCGAAGAGGTGATAGTCAGATGGCGCCAGGTCTGGGGAGTACGGCGGGTGCAGAAGGATGTCCCGTCCAAGCGATTTCAAGGTGTCTTTCACTGGTTTTGCTGTATGAGACGGCGCATTGTCATGTAACAAAATCACTTTGCCATATCTTCTGGCCAATTCCGGTCGTCTTTCGATTAATGCATGGTTTAAATTAATCATTTGTTGGCAATAGCGTTGTGTTTTTACAGTTTCGTGTATTATTGATCTTTCCCATTGCTCGTAAACGTCTGCGGATTGTTTCTTGTGATACATATAATGTTTCTGTTAATTGCCGTTGAGATTGAGTTGGGTCATCATCCAATAACTCCTGCAATTGCTTGTCTTCACATTTTTGTGGTCTACCAGAGCGCTCACTGTCTTTCACATTGAAATCACCACTTTTATATTGTCGAAACCAGGTCTCACATGTTCTAATCGATGGAACATGTTCACCATATGTTTCTACCAGCAAGCGATGACTTTCAACAGCCTTTTTCTTTCGATTAAATAAGAAAAGCTATGCGTGCTGCAAATGTTCTTTTTCAGGCACAAAAGTCGACATGATCACAGAACGATAAAACAAAGACGCTAGTTTTTGGCGTACTTAACTCGTGTGTGTTTGTAGTCTTATGTTAGATGAACAAAATGATGTATGTGTCAAATTAATATGCTGCGTAGTTTTCGCTGGTGCCATCTCTTATTTAAACCGGAAAAAACTTATGCATACACCAGTATATATATATATACATACATACATATAGTCCAGGAGTAAGTGTCGGATAAAGAGAAACTTTATTCGTTGTCTGGAAATTACTGAAAGTTAACCTAAGTTTGGTTAATTAAAAACGATCAATTTAAATTTTTTTACGAAGTAAAATTCGGCACTTGCACCCAACGAAAACCTTAATAAAACCATTGCACATTCAAATCGAATCTATAAATTCAAAATTTTTTTTTAAATTATCCTCACAAAGAAATTCTGAAAGTTTGCACTACTTTAGTGCAATGTAAATTTATAAGAATTTAATTTCCTTTTATACTGTGTCAAAACTAAATTCTATACTTTATATTTTAATTGGCATAGTAATTTCCATATTTATTTTTAGACTTCTTGAAGATTACTTAAAAATTTAAATTTTATATTCAAGACATTGAAGAAATACTAAACATTTGTAATTTGTCAAAACTTAAAAATCCTGTTTACTTATAAAGCTATTGGTTAAATTTTTCATTTCAATATACTCAACATTCACTTTTGAATTTCTTTTTTTTAAACTAATTTGTTCAAAGCAATCATTTTTTGACAAGCGTAAATTATATTCTCTTAAACATGCTCTAAGTTTCACTTTCATTTTTCCTATCCCTTTTTGATAGACTAGAAGAATATTCATGCTTCACTCCAAGTTTTAATGATGCTCTTTACCCCCGCACGCATGGACCACTACACTTACCGAATGGCCACATTTCCTTTTTCTTTGGAACCCACATGGGATCTAATGTAGAGAATTGTAAATATAATTTTACATTTAAATGACATGGGTGGCTTAAAATAATGTTGAAGGAGTTTTTTAAGTTCATAAAGGCCAGAAAAGAAACGTTCGCCAGTTTCCATTTGTGTAAAGAATGTTTTGTGACATATAATGTTGTTATAAGATAATTTAATTTAGGTTTTTATATTTGTAAACCAATCAACTCGGAGTGATATACAATAGTTATATTACTAAAGGGTTTCCTGAATGGTAAAAAAGAGAAACTATACATACATAGCATGATTTTTTAAGATTGACATATCCCATCATATACTTAATATTCTTTAGTCTTCAAAATGTTGAAGTAAATACAGAATTGTGAAAACTTATTATAAAATGCTTTAACTTTCTATTTTTATATTTGTTTGTTTATTTCACATTTGTTTTTTTTTATTTTAAATATTATAATATTTTTCACTTTGTCTAGTAAAGGTTTACTTATATACATAATATTAGAAACAATTTGTTATTGTATTATCGAATATCAAATTTATTATCCATTTATTACAGATTTGTATTTGAAAGAGCGTCAACAGGAGCCATCATACCATCATACCAAATCCAAATAGTTGACCTCTACACAAGAATTGACGATCCCGTATCCATTACACGCTCGCTTAAAATACTTTTCTTTGTATTTCTAATGATTATATTTTTAGATTTGCTCTATGGACTCTTCAGAGAGAAGCTTGGATATCTCTTTTCCATATTCGTAATACAAGATATAGTGATATTGGTTGTAAGTTTCTTGATATGTTTCTTTTAAATTTATGCCATTTTAAAGCAGGAGTGTATGTTTTGAAATAATGAGAAAATTCTTTTATTTTTAAATGATGCGAAAACCCAAATAAACTCAACTTCTCAAAACCAGAATAATTCCACTGGTAATTTTGCTTTTACTAAGTCAGTTATCTCGAATCTTTACCTTTCGATGTTGTGTGAATGTCAGAAATAACAACAAATCTATTGGAATAAGTTCAAGATTGAGAACTACTTTTAGTCTGATGATGGTTTTGGCTTTAGGTTTTTGTTCAATTAGTGTTAAACATTTTTCTAATTCTAAATTCTATCCTATAGAACTTAATATAAACGAATTGCACGTGAAAATAATTCTCTATTATAAACCAAAAAAAACCTAAATCAATGAATCAAGACGAAATTGCTTTTATAAAGTTGATTAATTCAAAACAGTAGCAAAATATCCATATCCAAGCAGAAAAATGTTTGGAAACTTTTTGTATAAAAACATAATGTAATGAACTTTATTGAAGAAAGAAAAACACAAAATCTTGTCTCATTTTTCATGATATAATTTTCATTTTAGCTTTCTATTGTATACTTTGTATACCGTCTACAAGAGGTTTCTCTGGCAGCGTCCACCCTGAACTCTAAAAAGTCTCATTCGTGGGAACTAAGTGAGTATCACGACTTTGATAAACTCGCACAACTGGATGAGAGACGCAAAGCTATTGCTGCAATCCTTCTCTTCTGTTTGTGGATGAAGCTTTTTAAGTACTTGACATTTACATACACAATGTCCATTGTTGCAACTTCTCTGGCAAATGTAAGTTGTTTATTGTGATATGCAGTTCTGTCAGCCTGTGCTGCCGTTATCCTGATTTAAATAATAAACTCGTGTTGTAAACGTGGAAAGAAAAAATTTTGAAACAATAATTGGATCTTTAATTTAATTTTTACACCAGTTTTTAAAATTACAAAAGTGATTAAAGTATTACCGAACTGATATCTGTCTAAATAATAGGCCCAAAAATGTAACACGGTTTAAGACGAAACTAATATAAATTTTTAATCAAATACTCACATAACATTAAAGGATATATATATATATATATATATATATGTGTATATATATATATATATATATATATATATATATATATATATATATATATATATATGTGGAGGTAAGAGGTGAGAATAAAAATACAGTTTTATTTTTCTTTTTCAATATATTCACCTGCTACTGTAAAACATTTTTCCAATCCTTTTTTTTCAATTAGCTATAAAAAATTTTGTCCGAAAAGTAAGCTGAAACTGCGTTCTTCATCGCTTGAAAATTTCTTCTCACAAAATTCTTTTTTTAACTATGGGAATAGATAATAATCGCTGAGAGCCAGGTCAGAACTGTAGGGGGAGTGATCCAACCGGACTCTTATGAACAGGTGCATTGTCGTAAAAAAGGAGGACACCTTTGATTGAGTTTCCTCGTCTTTTTTCTTTGATGGATTATTTCAACTGCTATAGGATTGAAGCATAGTATTCACTGGTTATGGTTTATAATCTATCAACAGGATCCCTTCTCAGCAAAAGTACTCGTAATTGTATGCCACCTCTTCCATAAAGGTTTGAATCGGCTTTCCTTGCTTGGTAAGGACTTCATAACAATGCAGTACTTGATTTTCTCCATATTTCTCACTGTCTTCCCGATTGATTTGCTTGGTCAAGGACAGTTCAAAGACTAATGGCCGGATTAAGATAAAATTTGCTATTTATACTAACAAAGAATCTTTGAACTCGTTACAACTCAATAAAGTACCCTCATTAATGACGTAATTACCAATTCTGCAAACTTAAAAACGCACACTTTATATATATATATATATATATATATATATATATATATATATATATATATATATATATATATATACACACATATCTATATATATATATATATATATATATATATATATATATATATAATATATATATATATATATATATATATATATATATCTCTTTTGCATTTTATATAATGTATATATATATATATAAACTCTTTTGCAAAAAAATGGGCACTTACAGGAATAAACCATATCAGAGTTATTTTATTATTATTTGATGCATTTTATATGGCGATATGATGAGAATATTGTTATTTATTGTTGAGATATTGTTTTTACCTACTTCAGTCATTAAAAATGTGAATAAATAAAAAAAACTATGTAAAATCCACAGACGAACGTTAAGTGTGTTAAAAATGCCTAAAGTTTATTTTTGAATATTTTTTATTAATTTAACATAAAATTTGAAAATTTAGTAACGTCTGCTAGGCATGTTTACGACGACGTTTTTTATAATTTCCTGAGGAATACGTTCTCATTCAGTGACGATCACATTTTTAAAGGCCTCAATGTTTTCTGGAGCTGGTTTTACGGCTCTGACGCGTCGTTTGACATTATCCAATATGTGTTCTATCGGATTAAGGTTGGGACTCCTAGCTGGCCAGTCTAACCAACGAATTCCGGCATCCTGCATATACGCATCAACGTTTCTAGAGCGGTGGCCGTGAGGTTTGTCGTCCATAAAAATGAACTCGCCTCCAACTGCTGTTAATGCGGGTTGGGCATGAGGAATAAGAACCTCTGATATGTACCTTTGCACATTAAGTGTGCTATTTTTAACGAGTCTCAATCTAGTAACTCGATGCTCATGGAGCAATGTAGGGCCCCGAACTGGGGGAAAGCTACGTATATTGAAGACCTGAAGTCTCCTTCTGACTGTCGACAAACAGAACCTCGAGGACGTCAGAGGCTTACTCGTGTACCTCTGACGTCCTCGAGGTTCTGTTTGAGATTCATATAAGTAACTTGACGATTTCGTAGAGCTTGACTAACTATGAAGCGGTCGTCCCGTGGCTCAGTGCACCGTTTTCTTCCAGAACCGGGCCTTCTACTGACGAAGCCCGTTTCTTGGTATCGTTGCCAGGTCCTTTGGACGGTGGAACGGCTCATATTATACTGCTGAAACACATAACATTGGCTACAGCCTTCTTCAAGCAGCGCAATCATTTTATTAGCTATTATCGTTTTTTCGACCATACTGAGAACAGCAAACAGAAGTGAACTAACGCAGCAAACAGCAGAAATTTAATTAAAATTTATTCGTTAAAATAAAAAACGTGACAAATGAAAAAGAACTTAATAAGAGTTGGATTTCATATACCGCCAAAAAATACATTTTTGTCAGTGAAAGAGAATTTTCATTCAAAAAGAAAAAATTTCAAATTTAGAACATGGTTTTTTATGTGCCAGAATACACTATACCTCCCAGTAACAATTACAATTAATACAACCTCTTAATAAATAATATTTTGGTAATAATATGACAAAATCAAAACTGCCCGTTTTTTATGCAAAAGAGTATGTATATATATATATATATATATATATATATATATATATATATATATATATATATATATATATATGTGTAAATACATTCATAAACAAGAGAAAAATATTATTTTTGGATAATATATTCTAAAATATCTGAGGAATCCTTTCTATATATACAGGTTTATTATTCTTCATGATATGAAAATAGTTCCTATTTTCAAATGAGTGACTTGGCCTAACATTCTGAATAATAAAAAGAAAAAAATTAAACAATTAGAAAAATTTAATAAACTCTATATTGTACTTTTCCCTATTCATAATAATAATATATGCATTAAACCTATAATGAAAATTCTGGGAATTACCCTAAAAAATAAAAAAAAAAATTTAATTTTGATGAAAGAATTTTTTTAGGTTTTAAAGTTTTGTTTCATTGAGAGTAGTTTATATAATAAATATATTCAAGAGATTTTATACTAAATAATTTAAAAATAATTTAATTTTGAACATTGAACTCGAAACTGGTTGGGTATTTTCATATATAGTAACAAAATTTACTTTCACAATGATGGGAGGAACCAGCTCTGTCACCTTTTGACATGTCATCTTGCTTCACATCATAAAAAATTAACTAATTGATTAAACACTCCCAGAAACATTTTAGCCTAGTAAATAGAGGTTTGCCCTATTTCAACACTTTCAGTTTTTAAACCAATAATTGCAATTTAAACTGCAAAAATCCATGTCTAAACCTAAAAAATGTTATGTGGCAAGTAATATATAAATACCATTAAGTCATCGATTTATCATTTATTATATAAAACCATGCCAGAATATCGCTAATATTTATAAAATATCAATTTCGTTTTGCAGTGTGCGAATATGATATATTCATTTCTGTTCATGTTCCTGGTTATATTCTTTGGATTTATAATGTTTGCTCACTTTTTATTCGGACTTCATGTAAGTAATTTTTTTTATTATATGATAATCAAATATTCTATATATTCCTCTCATACATTTTCTGTAATAACTGAAGTCATATCTAAGTCTAAATATATAAAAAATATCAACATATGGAGTTAAAAGTCCCATTAACAAATTGAAAAAAAAATTTATTATATAGGTAGTCGAATACATTACGATACCTATGACTGCACTGTCCCTAGGGAAAGCTATTGTCAGCAGTTTCAATTATGAAGAGATGTGGGACGCCAACCCTGAACTTGCCTTTTTCTTTTTGGCTGCCTACATTGGTGTAACATTTTTCCTAGTACTAGTAAGTATTTTCTATTTATTTCAATTAAAAATATTTATGAAAGTAAATTTAGGTTGTTAACAGTATAATTAAATGTTTAAAGTAACAATGTTATTGGTATCAGTTTGTCCACGTTTTTAATGTTTTTGTATTTCAGGTGATGCAGTATTTTTATTTATTTGTTTTGTCTGCAGTTTGCTTTAAATTAAAATAATAACTAAAATATTGAATTTATTTTTCTATATTATGATTTGGAGATATAATTCGATAATGTTTAACAAGTAGAAAATAAGGTTTTCAGAAAATTAAAGACAGACCATCAAATTTGTGGTTGTAAAGATCTTTACAAATGTTGTCATACAACGAAACCTAGATTGTGGTAAAGAATTTAAATAAAGTAGAAATAATACTAGATCAAGTAGTATTTACGAAGTTCACCACATTTTTACTCCTTTCAAAGGTTTGTAAATAGTTTAATAGCAATACTAAATAATTCCTTTCAGAATATGTTTATTGCCATACTCACGGACACATATACAGAAGTTCTTAAATACCACAAACAACCTAGCCACTGGACACTGTCTAGATTTTGGTACAATATATCTCAAAGAGACGCTGTGAAGTATTGCTATACCAGCGCTCTAAGAAAGTGCGTATTGATTTCTTTAATTAAAAATTCTTTATTCTAGTCTTATGTGAATTATAAATAATATTTCTTCATATCACCCCACCATATAATGAAACTACTCTACCATTTTCTACACAATCATACATAGAGACAAACTCTTCGTTTTAGGTGAACAGGCTTATCTATCATATCTAGTGTATATTTCTATTATTATATATACCAAAAAGGACATAGACTCAAACAAATTTCAACTTTTCCAAACCTATCTAACCTTATGTTTTTTATTTTTAACCGTTAGAGTGCCAACAAGCGCCATCGTGCTCGTGCGCATACTAACTAAATTTGCCACTAGCGCGATGGCGCTTGGGAAATCATTTGCTGTTTAACGCGCGGTAGGGGAGGTCACTTTCTACATGTTACATAAAGTTCAAATTATAATATTGTAAGTTACATAAATTTCAAATTATAATATCATCAGAATAGGAAAATAATTTGAGTGAAAATGATTGTTTTTCAAGTTGTGAAGAAAATGATAGTGAGAGTGACATTGTGGTGCGCTCACAATTTGGCATAATGCAAATTTTGAGTGATAGTGATAATAGTGACGATAACAATTTTCAATTTATTTTGCTGATACAGAGGATGTAGAGGATCTACTGTGAAAATACAATGTGACCTTGATTTCAGTTTTTGTTATAATTGTTGTTCACAATATATATTTCCATAATTTTCTTTGTATTTTATTATCCTTGTACAAGTTTTTATTAAGAAAACACCGAAAAAATTATTAAAATTGAATAATTTTTGGAAGAGATACAGTTTTTTTTCGAGACAAGGGTAAATGATATCAAAAACAAAAGATTTCTTTGGCATTTTTATGTATATATGAGTAAAAAACCATGGCACTAAAACGGTTAAATAGGTATAAAGTAATGTGTCTATGGATTTGATTTAATTTTGAAAGCTGTCAACTCCAGGTTTATAGTGTAAAATTATTACAATAATGCTATTGATTTACAGAAAAAGAATATTTTTTTAATTTCAGAGAGGGGTTCCCTTCAAAAAGAATTCCGCTGATATTGGCTAAATACAATCTTGGACAGTGTGATGAAGCTATTCCTTCTGTTGTGCAAAAGATTGTTGATGAAGAAATCAGTGAGATTTTTTTATTTTTAATATCCAACTATATTTATAAATATGAAGGAAAACTTGTGGACATGTGACATGTATTAGTGACATATATTTATAGTCCAAATAAATGGTCTCCTAATCTAGGGATTCGCTTGAAAATCTCGGAAATTTCATAATTTTTTCCAGGGGCTCGCTTTGATACTCTCACTGTTCATATAATAATCTTACATAAATTTTTTTAAAAGAAATATAGCATTTTTAACACTGCAGTTCGAGTCCCTTAGAGAGACTCCCGTTTATGCTGGAAATTCCTCATATACCAACTCCTCAGAATATTAATGAGGAGTTTAAATATAAAGTATCACATTTTAAAAGTGAATTACTTGATTCCAGTTGGGGGTGGAGAGGAATTCGACAAAACTCTTGTGCAACAGGAAATCGTGGAGTAAGTTAGAAAACAGTTCCTATAAGTTAGAAAACAGTTCCTATAAGTTAGAAAACAGTTCCTATAAGTTAGAATACAGTTCCTATAAGTTAGAAAACAGTTCCTATAAGGTCTGAAAATATATTATGTGTACTGAAATATAACACAAACGTGATCAATTGCAAACGAGATGTTCATGCATATCATACAAAAATGCATGTTGTGTGAGTTTGCTGTTCTTATCGATCGTGTAAAATTTGGCAAGTGTATTTATGATGCTTGTCATATCTCATCAGCAATAAGAAAATCACACACATATTTAATTGTGAGTAAACATTATATTTACAAATAAATAAGCTCATGTAGTGTGGTCAGTTTCTGGAATAAAAAATGTTGAAAAATAGTTTTATGACGTCGGCATTTATCTTATTAAATCAGTTTGACTCTCAATCAGCATGGCTAAGATATTTACAACCATACTTAAGTTAAATATATTTATTAGTATTCAAAGAAAGTTTTTAATTTATATGAAATCAAATGTAAATTATATTTGACTTTAAAAAAAATAAAACGTCCAAATGTTTTGATAGGTCAGAAATATTACGCTATATAAGACAGAAATAGGAACTTTCTCTTGTCAATGATGTCAATTGTCTGTCAATGCAACAGTTTTGTTTTTAAGAAAAATTATCACATATACTTCCAAATCAATAATTATTGGGGTAATATGAAAAAGTACAAATGAGGAAAATATTCAAAGTTGGCTATATCATATCACATAAAAATATATAAAAATAGTAATGTAAAAAAAGATTGTTAATAAATATAGATATAGACTATCAAAAAATTAAACACTGTATTGTTTAAATTGTTGAGGAAAATATTCAAAGTTGGCTATATCATGTCACATAAATGTATGAAAATAGTAATGTAAAAAAGATTGTTAATAGATATAGATTGTCAAAAAATTAAACACTGTATTGTTTAAATTGTTGAGGAAAATATTCAAAGTTGGCTATATCATGTCACATAAATGTATGAAAATAATAATGTAAAAAAGATTGTTAATATATATAGAGTGTCAAAAAATTAAACACTGTATTGTTTAAATTGTTGAGGAAAATATTCAAAGTTGGCTATATCATGTCACATAAATGTATGAAAATAGTAATGTAAAAAAGATTGTTAATAGATATAGATGGTCAAAAAATTAAACACTGTATTGTTTAAATTGTTGAGAAAAATATTCAAAGTTGGCTATATCATGTCACATAAATGTATGAAAATAGTAATTTAAAAAAGATTGTTAATAGATATAGGTTGTCAAAAAATTAAACACTGTATTGTTTAAATTGTTGAGGAAAATATTCAAAGTTGGCTATATCATGTCACATAAATGTATGAAAATAGTAATATAAAAAAGATTGTTAATAGATATAGATTGTCAAAAAATTAAACACTGTATTGTTTAAATTGTTGAGGAAAATATTCAAAGTTGGCTATATCATGTCACATAAATGTATGAAAATAGTAATATAAAAAAGATTGTTAATAGATATAGATTGTCAAAAAATTAAACACTGTATTGTTTAAATTGTTGAGGAAAATATTCAAAGTTGGCTAATCATGTCACATAAATGTATGAAAATAGTAATATAAAAAGATTGTTAATAGATATAGATTGTCAAAAAATTAAACACTGTATTGTTTAAATTATTTGGATACATTTAATCAAAAAAATATATTCAGAAATATTTTCTATAAGCAACAATTTATAATTTTTTGTTAATCCACTTTTCTCAAAGAAAACACCCAGTCATTCAAAAATATATAGAAAGCTATCTGTGTACCTCGATTCCTTGCATTTCTATCGATGTCTAGACACCGTTTTTACTAAACATTACACCATATTTAATCATTATATATAATTATTATAGACAGAGATAGCACAAAATAAAATGCTATTATGCTAAACAATTGTTTATTAACTTACTATCGGACAATGCCGTTAGAATTTTGCACTGTCTGCGTTTTGAATCACTCCAAACACTCATAGCTACACTTGAATCTATTATTAACTTTCTGAGTGACTCACATAGTAAAAATAGTACTATTTCCTTCAATACACTTTGGGACTAAATAACAGTAAAACTTTATAAACTGCTATGCTTTATTAATGGTACCGTGTATTCTAACCATTCAATTTGTGCATACAGGAAATCATTTTTATATTCTCTACAGTCTAGTTTTATAAACATTCAAATTTATGTAAATTCAAATCCTGCTCAGGTCAGAAATTTTTTATAATACTTCTTGACACCAATATAACATTTAATTTTTATGTCAGACTAATACTTAATTACAATTTTAAAATCAACATAAAAATTTGAGACTCGAAATCCAAGGTCATGAGTCTTCAAAAAGCGCTATTCCGGCAGTCATAACCGGCAAAGCATAATACACCCATTTCCATCCAATCTATGTTAGGTAATGTAGTAAAAATTTAAGTATTTGATTTTCATCATCTATTAGTTATAACCCTGTATATTGGGCGACTCCTATTATATGAATACATAAAAAAGTTTCCTTATAATCATAACAAATGTTGTTTTAAAGAATTTTAATAAAACAATGAAAATGTTTTTATAGGATAGAACGATCGATGCAGGTCATCGAATGGTACATACAATTCACTGTCATCAAAGTCGAGGAATACATACTGAAAGTGGAGCTATACGTTGAAGCTTGGGCGGAGATACTGAAAGAAACAACTGATAAAAAGCAAAAAGACAAGGCAAAAAAGAAATAGTCAGCAAACTAATTAACTTTTTATAAACAAATGTGTTTTTAAATGTATCGAAGCAGCTCTTCCCAATAAAATGTTTTTAAATAATTATGTATATTTCGTTTTATTTCTGCCAACTGAGTTGAGCACACAATTTATTCTGAAATGAAAACAATGGAAATTTTTCAGTTAATTTATAAAATTTTAAAACGTTACTAACACTTTAATTAAATTTACCGTATCTGAAATAGGATTCACAAATGAACAAAAATCTTTCTTTTTGTACATCTATTTAATAATTAACAATTAGGTCCATTAACCGACCAGATTTTTCCCTGTTAGCCTAAAACTAACGATGTTGGTCGTGAAATTTTCAGCAAATTCATAATCTAGCTCCCTTAATTAGTTACTCTAATAAAAATATGGTTTATCTTTCTCAAAAAAATCATTTGTTTACAACTTCTGGACTTTTTGAAAATTACTACAAATTAGAATACCTCCAAAGCTTTTCATATCATTATCTTCGGAAGATCATATTTCTCACATCTAAAGTTGCAAATCTAAAGTTACATCCACTGTAATGCTTCCATTGGAAATTCATTCCCAAACAAATATAAAAAATTAGTTCCAATTGACTAGAAGAGAAAAATTTGCCTTTGTACGTTTTATTAAGGATGCAATAAATAGTGATATTAATAGAAAATAAGCTTACAAATTAGGGATTCAATGAAAATTTAACTAAGAGAAACATACTGTCATATCAGTATTGACAGAGAAGCGTGATATTACAATGAAAAGAAACACAAGGTTAAAGAAGAACTTAAAATTAGGAAGTTAGGAGTTCTGTCATAACCCACTGTCTGTCATTGTGTTTTTGTCGTACAAGGATACAAATGTAGTTTCCGGGAAAATGTGATTTTTTTAATATTACAACATGCATGCATTATATGACAATTCTTTTATATCACAACATGCATCCAAACTATCTTTCCATATATATTGTGCTTATGTTTTGCTGTTATTCTTAAATTAGAATATAGCGTTGGAAAAACTCAAATGATGTAATTGCAAAACAAAAAAAATTTATTTTTACAGAAAAATGATAAACTTATCATGTAAAACTATTAGAATTATCTTCGAAATTATATAAAATAAATTAAAACAGTATTCTGGTAAATTCAATAAAAAATTTAATTTATGTTGTTTTATTTTTTCTGTACTAAACCAGTAACATAGGAATTCTCTATAAAGCATGAATAAAGAAAATTATTCTTAAAATTTCTACTCATATACACTGACAAGTTTTAATCATTTTTTAAAATTTTTATTACATATTTTATGTATTACTTTTTATCAAGTGTTTAAACACTTCAATAATGGGTGTGTAATTTCGTTTGATGATTATTGAAACTTATAACTTTACAACATAACAGAAATGAAATTATCACTAAATCCACAATTAAATGAAACTATGTGATGTAGTATTATTTCTACTTTTTATATGTATTTTATTTCAACTTTCTATTATTTCTAGTAGAAATAATACTACATCACGTAGTTTCATTTAATTGTGAATAATGAATTTCTACAAAATTTTATTGAATATATTCAATATTATCACTAAATGCTACATTATTTGCAGGAAAACATAAGGAAACACCATATTATCCTTTGAGGAGACAATTATACAACCAAGGGCTAGAAGCTATTCGACAGCAAAGAGATAAAGCACAAAAACCCATAAAAAAAGAAAAAAATATATGTTTACCAAACAAACTAAGGAGACAGGCTAAATTAAGTGTAATGAATATTCAATGTGACTACTCGACTTGCTGTTCAGATGTTGATCTAATAATGTACTTAAAGACTTCTGTCGCCAATATGTTTTTACCAAAGAGAACAATAGACTCTGTGGAGTTGACAAATCAAAATTATGAACAAGTGACCTGCAGTAAAAACACAAGTTGCGCAAATATATCAGAACAGATTGACAAAGGTTTTATATTCTTAACATTAATGTTATAAACTACATAATATTATGCATTTAACATTTGTAATGCGAAAAGAAAATAATTAAATATAATTTAAGTTTAACCTTTGGTTTCGGAAGTATAGTCTTTTATCCATACACTATTATAAAGTAGATGACTATAAAATTGCATTGAGCAGCTGTTCTATGAAATACATATCACATTATAAAATTATAGTATTGTGGTCGCACAATTGACATTGCTTGAGCGCAAGTCTAGTTTTATCTTTACGGCTACTAGCTATAGCATGTGCTTTACACGCATCATGCATCCATTGTGCTTTCAACAATAAATATAAATATCTGATGCACATATCTATTTCTGTAGCTATAAAAATGTTTACACATTTATATATAAATACCTTACTCTCTGTATGTTAATATATATAAACAGACTGAAGCAGAGAATGTGTCCATTATTCACACAGGTGATTCTCCGCATCGAACTAAGTAAACAGTGTTAAGGAAGTGTTTGAAAATACTCAAACACTTCAAATAAAATTACTATAAAAAGTGCATGCTATCCACACAAAAAAAGATACACACTTCAAATAAACTCAGTTTAATGCACAGGGTAACCTGTATGAGTAATAGATACATTCTTTGTTGCATTTTATTTATGTACATAGGCATACGTAGATGTGAATATCGAAATTCAGAATGTAAATATTTTTGCTTAGAGGATTTTTAGACTAAGCTGCCATTTTTTCAAATGGCAACCACCGGCGAAGTTATCTACAAGATTATTCCGCTCGTTAAATTTTTCCACTCGTTTTATCTCCCTTACCCCTCTCTGTTCGTCCATTACCTTTACCACTGTTTTCCTATCACATAATTAATTACCTCTTATTATATCCCTATTGTCGTTTATCCATTCCCTGCATTTATACAGTATTTATCTTCTTACCTTCCATCCCTCTCACTACGTTCTACCACCACCGCCTATCCACCTATAAATGTGTGAAACATTCCAAATACTATGTCATTGGATTATTATAATTGAAGTAGAAGTAAAAACAATTATACTTGAAATTAAATGTTGATGTAAAATATAATTAACATAAAAGGAGATTTAAAAAAATCACCATTATCTTATTTGTTTCTTGAAAACCCCATACCTAATTTATAAATTTACACAAAGACTTAGACATGTGGAAATATCACAAAAACAAATGATTATAAAATGTAGTAAGAATAATAACGAACAAGACGGAAAATACATTGTTTGAATAAGTATCCACTCTAACTTGTGATCAATTATGAACAATAAAGTAACTCCATTACCCCACTCCTGAATTGGTCAATGGAGCAGATAAAATATCAAGACTGGAAGTATCTAGGCAGGTTGAATAAACTATGACTTTTTCCAATCACATAAAACCCAGGAGCATGAAGGGCTACTAAACTCAAGATGAAAGAGTTAACAAAGTAATGATTTAAAGAAATGCATGATATACAGTTTCTAACACAAAAACCTGTTAAACTGTTTTAATATTTTCTCCAGCGTTAAGATATAAGCAGCTTCGTACACAAACCAGATGGCTGCATTTGTCCCAAAAATACTACAGACTAAAGACATAAACAAAGTGATGATATATTCTATTAGTAATTAATGCAAAAATTTACTAGAGCGGAAAACATACCTGCCTCCAATAACTAGTTGATATTATTATCGACTCACAATGCATTCGAACAAAACATTGTTAATTGAAATGTTCAAAAAATCGACAGTTCCATTAATGTCATTAATTTTATAAACATTGTTTCAAGATAATGCATTTAATATCGTAAATAATTTTAAAATGTCAACCTTACGAAAATTCCATTTGATAATAGCAGTTACCTGATGCTCTAGTAGCATTTCCTATGTCAATAGATTTACACCACTTCGAGCAGAGTAATATGTCTTAATATGTGTATAAGTTTTAAGGTACTTCGCCAATTGTGAGAATATTTTTCTTAGCAGTACATATAATAAAAATTTTCCATTATGGTCAAGCTGCTGTGTGGCCGAGTCTGTAACACATTAGACTGAATCACTGCTGGTCTCGGGTTCCAGCACTATATTTTGTCACTTTTTATTTTCAAAATAGTAGTTCAACATATTTTTGGTAAATCTAATTACAATTATTTAATTATGATATATCTATTATAATAAAATGACATTTTTATGACACTTCCTTTAGATTAAACTTAGGTATTCAAAAGAAACGGATATAATATTACATAAATTTTGAATATTATTTATTTAACAGACACAATTAAGTCAAAAGAAGAGGAAACTCCTAGAAAGTTACAAAAGGTATTGAAGCCGCATAAGAAGAAAAAAATGACAGATGAAACACAACAAGTTGACCTTGACACAGAAATCAAGTTGTCTATAGATACAAATGTGTATCAAAGGAAGTGTGATCATTCGAAATGCTATTCAGATAGTGTCCTAAAAGACAGTTCAGGACAAGAAAAACTTAGCCCATCATTTCAAGATGACAATACAACGGAACACACTAAAGGGTACCCGGATGGAATGGCTTGCATGTTAGAAAATTCAAGTGATTTCAGTAACACTGACAAATTGGTTGCAGGTACATTGTTGAAATATATTTGTCATACATTTTTTCTTTTGTGTAATCAAAATCTAATCTAAGAATTACATTCATTTCAAAATGTGGCCCGTAGGAAAGAAAAGAAAATTTAAGGACAAGATGAAAACTATGTTAGACCCAGAGCCTTATCAAGTTCCCAAACGGTTTTTAATTCACATATTATTTTTAATCGTGTCTACAATGTGTAAGTTTCTTTACCTCTTATTTGTATTCAATATATCTATATATCTTAAGAGCCATCACATATCACTGTGGACAGAAGTCGCTTCATAAGGATCTACAAGGTTGACACCACATTGACGAAATTTCCAATGCTCTGTGAGACATCATTCATGGGATACGTCATTGCACAGCTATGATGAGTGAGGGTTCTAAAGAGTCATAATCGGCCAAGAATTTTCAAACTTTCTAAAAATAGTTTGTTCAGTATCAATTTGTTCCCATGAAACCTACCCAGCTCAACTAGCTCTATAAAATTTTTAGGGTGCCATAGCCAAAGAACAAAAAACCCTTCAATAATATCTGTTTATCTTTATATCAGAGAACCATAATTCTTTTAATTTAAGTCCGATTTCAATTTAATCTTAGTGTTTAAGACTATGTTGTTACTTGTAATTGAACTAATATCAACTTCATAGAAGACTATTAATATGAGTTTTTTTTTTAAAAAACTGATTAGATTTAGAATTTACCTGCATCGTAAGTGACATTAAACAATATTTAAGCACAGAATGTACTTACCAATAATTATATCTGACATGAGTAACACTTCATAAACAGCAAAGCAAAATATTCAAAAGAAAACTAGTGTGGTGAAGTTACTTTCAGAATTTTATTTTGACACCTGCACACATACACTATTATTGACTTACATGAAAATTAAATCAGTGAAGGCAAAGTGCACACAGGCCATCGCTGGGCAATTCACCTGATGTTTTACAAAGATATGACAAGTGTAACTCAGGAGTACCAACTAAACTTGATTTTCGATATAATTTAATCGATACCTTAAAACATGAGTATCAATGCATGTCCACTATGGAACTCTATTAATGCAAGCCCAACTCTATCTTGGTCGGTTTTTTGTTTAAATGGAAATTAGAATTCAATTCATTTTTTCATTTGCAAATTTTGAAATTTGAAATAAGCTAATTTTTTGTATAAATGTTCAATTTCATGTTCACAGTCATACCATTTTATAATAAATTAAAAATGATTTCTATTATGATTTCGATAATTTTATTTTGTTTTAGCGTAATGCTATTTCAAACGGTAGTGGTATCCTAGTATCATATTTTATAGCCTTGATTTCACAAATGTTGAAATCGCAACATCAAGATATAAAAAATTAGCTTTTCATATTCTGACCGCTGCTGATTGTGACTTTAAATTGTTTTGGCTTGTACTTTTTATTTGTATATTTTAACTTTAAATTGTTTTTGCTAGTACTTTTTATTTGTACATTGTAACTTTAAATTGTTTTTGCTTGTACTTTTTACTTGTACATTGTACCTTTAAATTGTTTTTGCTTGCACTTTTTTCTTGTACATTGTAACTTTAAATTGTTTTTGCTTGTACTTTTTTCTTGTACATTGTAACTTTACATTGTTTTTGCTAGAACTTTTTACTTGCACATAATAACTTTAAATTGTTTTGCTAGTACTTCAGTTAATTTAGAAACAATTCTTAAGATAATATATCTCTCAAAAAACATAAATCAATGAAATTCTTACATTAATTTTTTTCGTGGCTGCTTTAGTCAGAAATAGTTCAATATAAACTCCCTTTATTAATTTTAAGAAATATAACTTGTATTTCTTATTCAAAATTCTGTGGTGAAAAAAAATTGACACTTATACTTCATATCCAACAATTGCCTCATTGTCTGTCACAGCTGCACAATTTCAGGCAAATGTGTATGAAATTTTACATAGACATGTAGATCTAAATTAATATATAGTGAGAGATACGGACATCTATGTAATTCAATTGATATGTCAACGCACTTGGTTGTTGTTTAATGAATTATTTAAAAAACAAAACACAAAGATGGCAGATTTATTGATCAAAAACATTTTCTTACATTTACAAACAATACAGCATTAAATTGCTAATATTTTTTTTATTGCAGTCAATTAAGAACAATGTTTAATCTTGAGTCACTGCTTATGAGAATTAATACACCACTTTAATTAAATTTTCACATCATTCTTAATTAATTACAACAAACTGTAGTCTATGAAAACATATTTCTATATATATTTATATGTTATGTACATTTTATTACCCATATTTTAAATCACAGAGCGTAAAACATAATTAGAAGTGTATCACATGTTATTCACTGCACAATGACATATACCACAAAAATATGATAACTGTTAAAGACCAAAGATAAAATATGATAAGTAGAAGGACCTAAAAATGCACTTTTGTGTCATTACAAGCAAAAAGCCAAAACAAAGGATATGACCATTTATGGAATTAACTATATTATTATATAAGTGGATTTGAAAACAATTTGTTGGATTTAAAAAAAATGTAATTGGCGGCATCCTTGCACTGTTCTGCGTTCCTAGTGCAGGACACTTGATGTCATTATTGCATAAGTATTGGTAAAATGATATTCACTTTATGAAGATTTTGTTAGAGATTGACATCTTAATGAGATAAAAGTTTCACACTTTAAAGCAGTTGAATTTACATGATAATTTTACAGTATGATAATTAAAAAATAAAAGATAAAATGAATGAAAAACATATCAGTTTTCATTCATTTTATAGGGTAGATACAAAAAATTAATTGATTAATGTTAAAAGTATTAAATATACGTGGTTTGAATAATATATGTGACTAATGAAAAGAATTCTTTTTAAAAAAATAAGTGAAAAAATAACTATATATACGACTTTGTTATGTAAAGTGCAGGTAATATATATTTCTGTACCTGTAAAATTACAATTTAAAATTAATTTATTTCAATTAAAATTAAACTCAATTAAATTGAATAATTTATTTATATATATATATATATATATATACATATATATATATATATATATATATATATATATATATATATATATATATACAGCTTTAGTTTGATATTGTGGTGGGCACTTGATAAAGGTGTAAACAACTATACGAGAATATTCATCGCAATGTAATTGGCACCTTTCGAATTCATTACTTTCAAATTGCTGACGTGTGTTTTCATAGTGTTCCCCGAACATACCACTTCTATCTTATTTTATGTTCTGTATTTAAATAGTATATGATCTAGTTTTGGGGAGAATGAGATTTTCCAAATTTCTTAAAAAATTGTATGTTTGGCCATAAAAAATACATAGATTATATGATACATACATTATTTGATTAAAATAGAAAAAGAAGTGGCATTGATCAAAAATTTATATTATTGGTATTTTCACAGCGATTCGATTTATATATTTGATTGTTTTAAATTTATAATTTTTGCAGATTTAACATCAGATCAAACGAAGGCTAAATACTTATTAAATAAATCCATTAAAAACATGTTTATAAATAATCATGGCTATTTTCGTGGATATAATAAAATGATCTTTTATGATATACAACAAGATGAAGATGTTTGGAACGTAAGAAACATCAATTATAGAATTTTAGCTGCTTGCTGCTATTTCAATGCTGAATATGCTATCCTTAATCTGTATAGACATGAACATTTTTAATTTATGTTTTAATAAATGTATTTATTAAGATAAAATTTTTATATTTTGGGAAGATATTCAATTGATGAATCCATAATTAGTATCGTCTTGTAATAATACCATATACATAAAGAATAATTAATATCGTATACATAAAAACCCTAAAAAACGGTTTACGCCTGCATAGTTTTCTGGTTGTAACATCATTATGCTTTTATTGCATTTTAGGTGAACATTTCATGAAATGCAATTAGAATACTCTTAAAGATACCTCTTGACAAGCCTTCATAATAAACATATTAAAGATATGTCTTGACAAGCCTTAATAATAAATATCTTGGAGATACTTCCTAACAAGCCTTAATTAATAAACATCTTAAAGATATCTTTTGACAAACCTTAATAATAAACATCTTAAAGATACTTCAGGAATGATAGCAACTTACCATAACACCATACCAATATGTATATCCATCAACTCGATAAATGATAATGGAAGAATGATATATCCTTTACTACTACTACTCTTGCTGTGTATAGACTTTTGGAAACATAAAAATTCAATTATGTTCACATGATTAAACCAACCAAGATTAATGGAATTTACAATTCATCATTGAAAAATATATAAATTTATTTACCTAAGTTCTCCCTATAGAAAATTTTAGTAATAACAAGTACGATAAAATATTCAAGGCATAAAATATTGAAGCAATACTGATAAGTACTATACTTGCTCTCCTAACTTTTTGCCATCCCATAAGTGTTATATGTGTTTTAGTATCTTTCCACAATATTCCTGAATGGCTTAGTAAAGTATGGGCATAGAAATTTATCGATGAGGGAAGATAATCATTTGGTGTCCTTGCCCAGAATTCGGAGTGTAGCAGTAGCTGATGGCACATGCATAATTCCGGAAGAATATGAAAATTATTTTAAAGAGTGCTTCGGATCTTATAGCCAGGAGAATGAGATAACATCAGGTGCACGGACAAAAATGTAAGATAAATTGAAAAATTTTGTACCATACCTTTCCTTTTCAATTTGTCATCTGTAACATTTTTGGCTACAGTTTTGCTATAAAAGTAACCTACTGTTTCCAGATGAACCCGTTAGGTGTGCGTGTGTATTTTATATTTACTATTTGTTATTGCTTTTCACTAAATGCACACATTGTATTCTAATTTATGTGCTTCAGTTGACGGGCAAGAAATTAATAAGAGTACATTCCACTAGCCACTGGCAATGCTCGCGTCCATGACTGTGATCATATTCATTCCACTAGATTGTCAGCGTTGTAACTGTCAATCGAAGTGGAACGAATCAGGAACAATACGTATACGTAACTATGAGTAAATGGTGGGTATGGGAAAAAAATAAAGAGAATTTAGTATTGTATTTTTTTATTATGTACCATCAGATATGTTATATTATATTATATTATGTATATTATGTTATATATGTATATAACATACATAATATAACATAACATACATATTATGTTATATTATGTATCATCAGATAATAATTTACCCAAAACTCAACAATGAAAAACACAGTATTTTTAAGCAAAAAGTTATATTGTTCACTAGTATGAATTTTTGTCAGTGCATATGAGTTTTTGTCCAATGAAAATATTTACATATAGTAAAAATACCCTTAACAAATATACAAGTATCTTATATCTTAGTTTAAATTTTAAGCTAAACTGCTCTGAAAATATCAAAAATTGTTGTTTCTCAGTTATTAAGCAAACACTTGGTTCTTACTATGTGAGTGATAATTAAATTTCAAGTCATTCAAAGAATATTCAATTAGGATAAAATGTAGCTGAATTCAATTTCGTTTAGATTTTAAGCAGAATCTCAAGCATCAACTGAGCAAAAGTCTTCTTCAAATCTATTCAGTAGTTTTTGTGTGCTCATCCCTAATCCCTTCAAAGGATTTCACGTAATTTCATGAAGGTCCTTTTTATTTTACCTACCTCCTACCTCTCATACTAGCTAAGGCATAGATTTTTTTAATCAATTGACTCTTTAGACTTAAATAATCCTAATCCTAAAATTTCAATCGTATCATGAATTTAACCACATGTAAAATTTTATTTACAGGGGCATCTATATTGGGGGCAACAAGGATGATCCTAACATATACATAGGAAAGATAGCAACATATAGGCAAACAGGTTTCTTAAAGAATCTTACTGCCAACAAAGCAATGAACCTCGAAATTCTAACCACAATGAAAGAGGATGGTTGGTTTACTGGTGGTGTACGTGCCATGTTTGTAGATGTGGCTTTCTTCAATTCCAATACAAGCCTATTCGCAATTCTAAGGTGAGGTAAAACATTATATCCGGCGATGAATCAGTTAACTCGGGTACTGATTCTCACAAAGGTTTAATGAAATGTTATTCAATATGTTTTTTCTCATATTAAAGTTGCCATATATTTTAATGTTCAATATCAGCGGTTGCTGTCAAAAGAAGTACATATCTATTCAAAATAAGTGCGTTACACCGAAAACAAATGTTAAGATATTTTTGCTGTATTTCACAAAACTGCATGCAAGCATACCTTTTTCACAACTACCACACGGAACAAGTATTCATGAACAGCATCTGTCTGTTTCTTGGTGGCTCAAGGATAGTGATCTGTTTGCATTGCTTTTATCCTAGTTTTAAAAACAAAAAAATGAAAAACAGAAACTCTTTTTAAGACAATCAGTTAATTTCAGTTTACCTCTAGTTCTGGAGCATATTGTAGCAGTCAAAAAGATTTTTTGGTATTTCTATTTTTATTCATGTTCCATTTTCATTGCCATTTTCCATTTGTCTGGATATAATCGTAGATGCTTTTCAGAATTTTTCTCTTGAAAACTGAAACACTCTTTCATTTTTTTAATGAAATGTCCATGTTTCTGACAAATTTTTAAGTACAAATCTTAAATCTTTCATATTTTCTGACTCCATAAGAGCATCTGTTGGATACGCAAATTCTTTGTCAGGTCATGACCTGAATTGTTTTTGAAGTAAAACTTGTAACTTTGTCAAACTCATACAAGTCGATTTCCAAAAAAATACATTTTCTGGATTACAGCAAAGCAAATATTTCGTTATATTTTGATTTATACGTAAGTTTATTTTTCTTGCGTCAACCTCTAAAGCCAAAATGGTGAATTTGAAATCTTTTGGTCTGGTAATTATGCTTATATCATCTATATCTCTATCAGCATATATTAATATTTCGATTGACTTATTGAGGATCATTCCTATCGTGTTGATTTTTTAATCTCTCTTTGAATGGAATATGAAAAAGGAGACGTGAAAGTGCACTTCCTTGTTTCACACCATCTTTTATTTCATTGGGTTCAAAATATTGCACTGAACTTAGACTTGCAGCTTTATTTCTTATTGATGGCAACAATTTTAGCAAATTTTTTGTGGAATCCGAAATTCTCTGATAGTACGCAAGAGTATCTTTCTGTTGACAAAATTAAGAGTCATTTTAAAGTCTATAAATAGATAGAATGTGTCTGTTCTATGTTCTTTATATTTTTCTAGAAATTTTTGGATGTTAAAAATTTATTTCTGATCTCTATTAAAAATTTCTTCCTCGCAGAAGTCTCTCCAATAGAATACATGAAGGCAGTGCATAGTAGCTTTATCCCATGACAATTATTTGCCACTCAAGCAGATTTACTTTTTTATGATTAGGCACATTGTGCTCAGTTTACATTCTTTTGATATAATCTCATTTTCCTAAACCCATAGACTTATGTCATCAATTTATTTACCCTGATTGGTTCTGCATATTTTAAATTTCTGAGTGTATTGAATGTGGATCAAGTGCTTTGACTTTTTAAGCTGTTTTAGCCCTTCCTTGGCTTCGGCCAAAGAACAAGCTTAACAGCTCCGGCATATCATATAGTTGTCTTCCACCAAAAACATGTTTACATTTTGTAAATCATTAAAATGTTCATTTTGTCTTATAATTAAGAGGATAGCAATCCTATAACTAAGAATATTCTCAAATTTACTTCACATTAATTTACTGAGTGAATTAAAAATATATGGTCCTAGTTGGTGTAATTATCCATGACTGAATGAAGAAAATAATTTTACCCTTTACGGGACTAAAATTTATTGAAACTTTTTTTGCAAGTTGGTACACACATGACTGTATAATTGATAAGCAAGTATGTACAATAATTTTATGCATTTTGATTATCTAGACGCCATGAATTTTTGATTGAATTTTTGTCAGCACGCCTGAACAAGCTGTTTATGTACAAATATAACTGTACAAGTGAACCAAAGCTTGCGCAAGCAAACATTAGCCACGGAATTAAAAAAGTCCGGACTTTAAAAGTAAGGTTAATATAAGTTTCTGTCCTGTAAAGAAGGTACATTTATTCAGTCTTTCATTTTAGGTTTGCCATAAAACGTTTACTATCTGTATTTTAGCGGCCATCGCATTTTTCTTTTTTTGCAAAATTTATAGTAAAATGGATCGAGAGATTTAAACATTTTGAAATTTCTTAAATAAAGTCAGTCATGAAAAACTGTTATATCTTTATATAAATTTGATAGGTACAGAGCACCACATTTCAACATTATCCTTGCACAGTGATTGAGTAATGAGCGAATGCAGTATGTGTATAAACCGCTCTAGTGGTATTACTCAACCACAAATGTCTTTTCCAAATCCCCAACTTGAGAAGAGGTTTGTGTAATTGCAACACACTGAGTGTGGGTTTTCAAAAGCTTGACTTAATATTAAAAAAAATATAAATAATGAATGTTTTTCAAATTTTCTCAATCTATAATTATTTCTAAATCCATTTACAGTCATTCATATCTTTCAATCTGATTTTCAACGTAACTAACAATTATCTCATCCCAATCGAATCCAGATCAAAACGAATGAAATCAAATTTATTGATATTTGATTTGTACATAAAGTTTACAAGTTATCCAAAAGAAGGTAAGATCAATTTACATATTTCAACAATTTTCACATAATTGTGGGAACATTTGTAAGCATAGGCGTATTCAAGGGGGCGGCACGGGGGCACGTGCCCCCCCCCCGAAGTCCCAGAATAATCAATCTATTTATTTCGTTTAGTTCTCACAAGTTACAAAATAATATACGTAAAATTCCATACAAATATTTTTTTAACGATGAAAAGTGTCTTTGCGTGGCCGAAATTATAGAATAAATAATACCAGTAGTGGTACCTATAGCTACTACGTATATAGTTTACAGTTTTGAGTTGCACGCGTCGGCACCAAGTTTTTCCCTCCAATTTACTTCAACTGTTTATGAGAGGTGCGCGGAGGGTGGGGTCTGGGGGCGTGGTTAGCGAGATGATAAATATGTAACTATTGTCCTCGCTCAACGGCGACAGGATTGCACGTGTATGCATCTCATTATTAGTTTGATTAAATTGTATTTGGCTTACGTATTTTATCATCACAGTGATCGTATGTAGTCAAGTGACTTATATTATAATGAATGACAAGGACAGGAAAAGACAGAAGAACATAAGTGCATTTTTATTTACAAAAAAACGAAAAAACTGATTATGCAGAGAATGGAACTCTTCAGCCCGCGTGACCTAGGCAGTCAACTATTGTTGGTGATGTGTTTCCATGTCTATCCTCGCTGACGGCAACTATATCAGCTTACGCTAGTTTTTTCCAAGAACGTGATATAAATGCGTATTGCTTATCGATTACTCATAACTCCGAATTGATTAAATATTTAGGCCGGCATTCAGAGACAAATTTGAGTTTAATTTCAATATCCGTATTCCCAAATTACTAAATAAAATATTATCCTATAGCCTACTAATTTTTACTGAGGCTATTTAAACTTTAACGCCAGTAAGTTTGGGTATCAGTCCGACACATGCGTTCAAAAGAGGTGACGTATTTGTTGGGCGTCTTCGGCTTTTTCCTACCGTTGTCAACACAAATTAACTCATATTGTGTCGTTCTTTGTAACTACTGTATATTTCTATGGAATTTTTCACTTTCGATGAATTATTCACTAATTAGTTTATATGGGTACGCATATTTAAATGTCTGTTAAATGATGAGAGCATTTTCAAATAACTTTTAATAAATATTTATATCTGTTGCAAGGGATATAGCATCAGAACAGTCAGGTTAGATAATATTATCGTGGAGTCATAAATGTAGTAAAGTTTTTCCTATTTTGTAATCAATTTTTATTTTTATCTAATAAAAAAACACATCTGCATTAATTTTTATCTCTATATATATATAAATAAATATTTACAAAAAATATACCAATTTGTGTTTTTAAAATTATTTCTAATTTTTTGTCCCATTCTTATCAATGCAGAAAGATGTACATAAAGTCAATTTAATTTCTTAATTTAATTATAATAATGTAGGCTAAAAAAATTCTGATAATAAAAATGAATTCCGCTAAAAAGGGAGTGTAACATCTTAACCTTAGCGTATTAATATATATGATTTAGAAAAATTTTATTATTACAGAGCAAAATAAATTTTACCATGGTACCATTATATTTTTTATTAAGCATATGCTATAAATTTTATTTGACTACTGTTTCGCACTATGGTAATTTTTATCAGTGTCCTCTATAAATTTTATTGTAATTTCCTTTCCGTGTATGTAAGTTAACGCATGTGTTATGATAATTTATTTGTGTTAACCGTAACTTATTTAGTTTTATTTTATATTTACAGGTAACCAACAAGGACGCTACAAGTATTCTTACCGATGAAGAAAAATTTCATTGGTTGAAAAATGTTTGGCAACCTACAACAAACTTTAAGTTTCCACAGGTACGAGAAGGAAAAAAAAACAGGACTTTTCAAATAAACTGGCTTAAGGTATATGAATGGCTTGCAGACAGCAAAATTGCCAGTGGCGGATTGTATAAGATATGTATTATTTTTGGACGGCGTAAAGCGGGCACGAATGATGTAAGGCTAGGAGAGTTGGTGACGGAACTGCTGAAAACATTTAAAAAAGGTATTGAAATACTAACATACCATGGGAACACGAAATACCACCGAATTATATGGTAGTATTTAAAATTGTTTGATGATAACAGAAGGAAAGTCGTTGTATGTTGTAGTCCAAATGAGATCTCAAGAAAGAAAACATTGAAGAGAATCGTAAAAAACTTGTATCCATTATAAAAACCGTTATATTATGTGGAATGCAACTTATACCATTAAAAGGATATAGGGATGACGAGGTCACGCATATGATGGAAGATATAGGGATGCCGAGGTCAAGCATATGATGGAGGAGCCAATATGAGTGGTAAAATAAAAGGTGTTCATTCATATGTGTCCAATATTCAGCCTTTAGCTTTTTACACACACTGTGCATTCAGCCTTTAGCTTTTTACACACACTGTATGTGTCAACTTAGCCATTAGTACAGCTTGCACTGTGCCTAGCATAAACAATGCTTTGGGGGTTATTTCGACTGTTGCGACCTTTTTCCGTGAGTAAGCTGGACGAATTAATATCCTCCAAGAAAAATTGCAAGCTAATTTGCCTAAGGAAAAACACAACATACTAAAAAAAATGTGTGAGACGATATGGGTGGAAAGACATGAAGCAGTTCTAACATTTTTGGACGTTTTGCCGTGTCTTTCTGCAATTTTGCAATCCTTCTCCACACTGCGACGACTCAAAACATATCTTCGCAGCAGGATGACGACATAAAGACATTGCATCATCGAAGAACGTTGATGAAGTATTGGATATATTTAGCAGGAAACATAAAATAAAACTTTCAATTAATTATTTGTAACTTTTGCATTAAAATACGAGTAAATAATAAAAAGGATATTATTTCTTTTTTTAGGTTCTTTGACTTTATTTACAATTAATTTAAAGAACTTACGAGGACACTCATTGCTAACTTGGTTGTGCCATCCCCCCAGAAAAAAATTCTGGATCCGCCCTTGTTTATAAGTATGAACAATAAATTTAAAATAACTTTGTACAATATATAAAAGTGTATTAAAATTGATCCAGTAAGTCAAGATCTATGAGCTTCTAAATGAATGTAACCAATATAGTTCCTGAGACACACTTTTTAAAAGTTAACTAAATGTTGAATATATTTGGCGTTAATTTTGTAGAAATTCATTGTTCACAATTAAATTAAACTACGTGATGTAGTATTATTTTTACTTTCTTTAATTTCTTTACCACAACCTAGGTTTCGTTGTATTACAACATCTTCAGGTGGATTATTAGCAAAGATTCAGAGTTAGCTAAATGGTTAAATGTCATACAGTACACGTAGCCAGGTATATATGGCACAAATAATCTCCATATTGAGATTTCTACATTAATATTGTATGAGTATTATTTCACGGAAAAAATATGGATTATAATCACAACTCGGTGTTTTTTTAAGATTTTTTATGGAGGTTCTTTTAATGGTAATTAAAATAAATGTCATTTTGACATGAAAAATATTAAAAAAAACATAGGCAGTCATGGAGACTGCCAACAGAAGTGAAAACTTAAAACTATGAAATAATAGTGGTTTCATCATTTTGCAACAAATATCAAAGAACGTATTTTATTTTTGACAATTTAAAAGAAAACATTTTCTGAAATGAATATTGGAGCCTTTTCACTATTTTTTCATCCAAACATTTCGATAATGTAAGGTTATAAACCATAATTTGCATTAGTACATAAATCTAAAATTATTATAAAATTTTATAGAATTTTTAATTTATAATCTGCGACAAAAATATTATCGAACAACTACAAATATGTTTTACCACGCTAGTAAGATAACTCTTAAGCCACTATGAAATACTTATGATATATTGCAGATGTCAAATATTAAAAAAATAAAAAATAAATGAAATCAAAGAATGATGCTAATGAAGTATGGGAAAAAACCCAGGCTCGATGCAGACGAGATGTAACTCAATTTATAGTTAGAAATGAGTAAATAAATACTGTATAGCGGGCATCATTGATATTATGGCTAAATGTGTAAAATTGCTATTCAAATATTAACAGGGGTAATTAACTAATGTATTACTAAAAGGAGAATTAAATAGTTACAGTTGCGGTTTAAAAGAGTATAATATTACAAAAGAAACGTAGCTATTTTACACCTTTTTTTTTTATGTCATTCATTGTATGTCATGTCATTCATTTTATGTCATTATCACCTATTTTTTATGTCAGGTAGAAAAAAAATAAAACAAAAATAAGTTTTATTCTAATATTTATTTAAATATCCTGCCTTACAATTACTGATTTTCGAGAGAAATTGTGCTCAAGCACATAATCACATAAGCGATTATGTCTATTGACATTATTATTAATTTATTTCAATGAATTGGCCTGTGTACCTACTATCCTCGTAGGGCTCTTGGTAACAATTGATCAAGGCTGCGGCTATCTTAAAATCCGTCATGGTAGAACGTAAAGTGCAATTAAATACTCTGTATCTTAAGATTTTAAAGTCCCGCTGAATCGGCCGTTTATCGACGTGACCCACCTACTTAATATAATCTGTCGTGATTTGTTTGCTTGATCAGTTGTCAGCTGGCTTTCGCTGCATGTTTTAGACAAGGATATGTGCGCAACATAGCCATACGACTCTAAGAAAGAAATACTGTCGCGAAATCCTCCATCTAAAATAAATATATCACCTTCTTCCAAAAAATAATTAATTGGGGCCTCTTCCATAGGGCTGCTATGGTTTCATAAGATCTGCATCATTATTAATGTATCGGAGGTTGTTACATCATAAGGCCCAAATACGTCTAAAATGTACCCGTCCCCACAGACCACTATAAATAGCTTTATCAAGTTTGGATACTTATGAAAGTAGCTGTAACTGTTCCTTTGAAAAAGGAAATTCAAGCTTTGTATAAAAATATATGACCCGTCACATATTAAAATAGCTTTAGATGATTCACCACTCCCAAAAATATAGTGTGGTAGTACTCTATTTCTTTCTATAACTTCGCTTCGTGTAATGTGATCAAGTTCTAAATGCATGGGGACAAAGTCATCGAATAGACATCTTTTTTAAAATAAATTTTTCTGTCAATACATTGTCTTGCCTCGTTAAACACTATACTTAATTGTATGTTCGGTTTTCCAGTCCTTATGTTGTTGAGATAAATACCTAAGTCTGTATGTGGTATATTTGAACCTCTACGCAAGCTCGGTACTTGATTGAGCAGTTGATCGAACTGAGTGTGACTTAAACTAGTCCAAAAGTGGAGATCCTCCACTGCTATTTCATTTATATTTTGAAAATATATTTGTGCTCTTTGTTCTAGTGTATATAATACTATAGTATATTTCTAATATTTAGATAATTGTCAGCATTAAAATTGGTAATGGCGGCGTGTCACTGTTTCAGGTATATCTTCCAAAGATATGTTAGTTAAATGATTTTGAATTATCCGAGCAGGTATGAGCAAGTAATAACTCATAAGATATACCTTAATACTCTCAGGCATTTGGCGAAGTTGCAAGTTATTGCGGTCATCTACCATGCAACGCAGTGGTGTATTTGGTACCTTACTAAGGCCCGGCACTGGAATAGCAACAGCAGCTTGAGGGGCAGGTTGAGACGCTGGATCATGGTGTACCTCCTGATAGATTCTGTGTCAAATGGCATGACAAATCGATCTCGTTCAATCGAAAGCATCAAAAGCAACAACAAACAACACGACTTATTCGTTACCGAGATAGTCATAAAAAGAAAAAAAAAGGTACAAAGACAACATGGTCCAAAGAAGAATTAATACCATGCATGTGCATGGTGCGTGTATCATAGATGAGTGAATGAGTTAAAATGTGTGAGTGAGATAGAATAGCTGCTCTCATGCTTTTGCACTCGGCCGCAAAGCCCAAATATCACAAATCGTTACAACGCAAGTCACGAGTATAGAGGGTTTCATAGCCTCGACGTATTAAGACGTATTTATTTTAAATACGGACATTATTTTTAATGTTAATCTTGGAAATGTAAAATGGCTACATATTGTGTTTGTAATATTTCACATTTTTAAATCGCAATTGTAACCATTATATAATTAAATACTAAATTCGAATTTTGAACTCTGTCGCAATTTCACACATCTAGCCATCGATTTTGATGATGCCCACTATACAGTATTTATTTCCTCATTTTTAACTATAATTTTAGTTACATCTCGTTTACGCCGGGCCTGGGTTTTTTTGAACATTGTCCTTTTTAAACGTGTGGAAATATTTGAAAATGAATACTTTGTTGTTGTTACATATTTTTCTACATAAAAATTATTTGATACACAGACTCAGCGACACAGTGATCCTACAATTAAAATAATAATCAAACTAAAAAACAATTTAAACAATGCACAGTATACACACATTAAACTTTCCATGTAGTAAATTTAACTTGTGAAGCAAACTCGCAAGATTTTACCCATCCAAAAAGCGTCCAACACGCACATCATACAGTCGGGTGTATACAATGTGTTGGTGTATATATGTGTATATATATATATATATATATATATATATATATATATATACAGTCAAAATCTATTATAACGACATCGAAGGGACTACTCATATTTAATCGTAAAAACCAATAGTCGTAACAAGCGATGATGTTTCGAGAAAGTATTTATGGTATTATTAAATGTCTATTCTGTAAGTACCTACATATTAATCCATAGGTATTAATAGGAAAAATATATTTATGTATAAAATTAAACTACATTTTGTTTATTTCACCTAAAACGTATAATATAAAAGAACAATATGTATATGTATTACTTTCTGTATGCATAAAATTTGTAATTTTAGTCTGTTTGGAACACTTCTGTCGTGCATACATATTCTGTAATTTACGTTGGATTTTAATTAGCGTATCGTCATATTTGCCCTGGATGTGGAACTGTTCATTAAGAAGAACAATCTTTCGTAAAACACTAACAGCATTGAGACCATCATTTAAAGTTGGCACTGTAAATTGTTCTTCAGAGTCTTCCTGTTCATCATCTTCCTCTTGAACTTCTCGTACAATATCATCCTTCGTAGCTGGTGCACAAATTGCAATAGAGTTATCTACATCAATGAACTCCTCTGCTTCAGTAGTAGGTAAAGCAGGGCGTAAATTTTGGGCTAATTGAGCCAAAGAAATATCGTCCTCTTCATCATCATCAGTCACATTATCTGTATATATTGTTACGAGGAACTGAAGATATTGTTACGTCTTTGAAACCAGCATGTCTAAAGCAGTTAGCTATAGTATTTTGTTTAACTTTTTCCCATGCTTCAGATAACATCAAGATGGCATCAAGAACCGTAAAGCTTTTCTGGTCCTTAGTGTCAAGGTTTTGTATTAACTTTAACACTTGTAGTCTTCTATAATGAGATTTTAAACATCTTATTACACCTTGGTCCATAGGTTGCAGTACAGATGTAACATTTGGTGGTAAGAACACAAGTTTAAAGCATTTCAGAGTAATAACAGCCGGATGAGCAGGACAATTATCAACCAAAAGTAGAATTTTCTTTTTATTTGCTTTTAATTCAGCGTCCCAGTTTCGTAACCATTTTTAAAAAAATTTCCGATGTCATCCATGACTTCATATTGTTTTCATACGTTACCGGCAGTGAGCGTATGTTTTTAAAGCATCTTGATTTCTTAGATTTGCCAATAACTAAAAGCTTTCTCTTACAGGATCCTGTCATATTTGCTACAACCATGATCGTTAGTCTCGTCTTGGACATTTTTCCTCCAGAACAATTCTCTCCTTTGAACTTTAAAGTCTTAATTGGTGTCATATTGTAAAAAATTCCGGTTTCGTCTGCATTATAAATGTCATCTGGTCCGTAGCCTTCGTATAATGTAGGCCACATTTTCGTCATCCATTCTTCTACAGCATTTTTGTCAACACTAGCAGCTTCACAATAACATTCCGAGCCCGGAAACGTTGAATACAACTAGACGAGCAAACGAAATCTTCACCAAAACAAATCGAGCAAAATCGTTAGCTCAAATCTGAGCAAAATCGTTAGCTTTTTGTTGAAGAATTGTTCCGTTTATTGGCACATTATTAGTCTTCTGATATTTAAACCACTATAACAAAGCTTCCTCAATCTTGGTATGCGTATATCGTTGTTCTGGCTCGTTTCATTTTCAAAAAATTGTTGCCATAAAGCGTTTGAATTTTTAAAATTGTCTAGTGTGGTACACCTTATTCCTTCGCTAAATCTTTGTTTGGAATTCCACTTTCTAGCTTTGACACATTACGTGATTTTTCTTCGATATTAATTTGTTTTCTTTTTCTTTGCGACATGTTAACAATTTCACAAATACATAACTCCACAATATGTTTTGGTGTGTCTTATGTACAGATAAGCAACAAACTGACTGAGACATAAAGAAGCGGGCTTTTATTACTATTACTACTCTACTGGATGCACGTGTTTTGTTTCTAAGAATTACAAAAACCCTACACTTTTTGTTTACTTTTACGATTGACCATTATGTGTACCAGATGTGGATACCTATTCAAATTGTTTACAACACAGCTTAGTAGAAACTCAGCTGGTCGCTCTAACAGACATATTTTTCCGAAAATACTAGTTAAATGTAGTCGCATAAAGAGGTATGTCGTAATAAACAATGTCGTAAAAAGCAATGTTTTTGATAGGCGATCGTATAGCATTCAGCCGGGACCTTTGATTTTGGTCAATATAACTGGTATATTGTTCTAAACGATGTCGCCATAAACGGTTTTTTATATATATATATATATATATATATATATATATATATGCTTTCACTGCTGACCAAGTGCAACACGTCAAACTCATAATTACATATATACTGTTAACATTGGCATGTCCGTAATGTGAACCTATAAGATTTTCCCCTACCAAGAATCGCTAAACATGCCTTAAGAAGTTTTCACTCAAAAATATTTTTCATTATCAACAAATTATGTCTTTGTAATAAGAGCTCACACTAAAAAATGTTATGGATTACTTTTGTGTTATATCATCCACAGCAATCTGACAAAAATTATTATTGATATACCCTTATGCATAACAATAATATTTATCAAAATATTACATTATAACACTATGCATTGTAATATTCTATATACAGAATATTTATTACAATTCTCACTGAAGTGAAATTAAAACAATAAAGTGGCTTTCTTTTGAGCGAAGAAGGTCATATACCTCTTTCCTCATTGCACATGACTATATGTATGTATTATATCACCTTAATCAAAACTACATGTTAATTGGGTATTTGACTAATTATTTTTTATTTCATTAATCATAAGTTCAAGGTTTTTTAATAATTTTAAAAATTGACCAAGTTATAAAAGTTTAAATTTAACCTTAAGATAAGGACGCCATTTTTAATATTGCACATTATATTCTACAAGAGGAAAAGAGACAGGGATATACCCAACTCTAGTCATATCTTCAAATTTAGAAGCCTATAACTGGCTTATTTTTCAATCAATTTTTGAATTTTTTTCAAGACTGGTTTTTAATTAACTTATATTTCACAATATTGTATGAAAAATATCAAAATTTAAAATGAGTCAACTCCCGTATTGCATGATATAATTTATCTGTTAATATTAGTTTTTAATGTTCCCAGATTAGTATTTGAAAAAGCAACGACAGGAGTTATTGTGACTACCTATCACATTAACATTATCGATTTACACAAGAACCTGGATTCAACAGACATAGGCTATAGAACATTGAAGTGCCTTTTTACCATGTTCATAATATTCACCGCTGTTGATATAATATACTGGTATTACCGTAATGGTTTCAAGTATTTATTAAAATCTTCTGCTATAATCAATCTCACCATATTTGGGGTAAATATTTTAGTTAAAATGTGTTTTAATTGAATAGCATTACACAACAATAATATTTGGTACTTAATGATATATATATATATATATATATATATATATATATATATATATATATATATATATATATATATATATATATATATATAATGTATTGGTTTTACCATAGTGGTTTAATTTAATCAATCTCACCTTATTTGGGGGTAATTATTTTGCTTAATATTTGATAAATACGTTGGTTTTACCATAATAGTCTAATTTAATTAATTTCACCTTATTTGGGATAATTATTTTGTGTAATATTTAGTAAATATTTTGAATTTACTGTATTGGTCTAATTTAATAAATCTCAACTTGTTTGGGGTAAATGTTCTGGTTAATATGTGTTCAAGTTATTTAACTTCAACTGCAAAACAAAATTGGGTTACTTAGGAAACAAAACTTTTACATTTAAAAAAATTTAAAAGAGAATGCTCATTTTAAAATTTTTAAATATGAATATAATTAGAACAAAGAGAGTTATTGTAAATCTCAATTTTTCATGTTGCAAATTTATCAAATTCTCTTCCATTACAAAGTATTTATTTGGTTTTAATAAAACAACATAATAAAATGTGAGTCTTAAAGGAATTGGCCACTTGTGTTGTTCAAAAAAAAGCACTGGAATCTTTTTATCATCTTTTCTAATAAAATTTGGAAATTTTTGGACCGAAACCGTATTAATATTGATTGAAAATGCCAAAACAAAAAACAATTCACATCCAAAGTAAAGTTCCCTTTTTATTAATAAATGTTATCTAAACCTTAAGCAAAAAGTGAGAATACTTTATAAATTATTAATATATTGGTATATATTATAAAACCATATACAATAATGAATGTTTTGTTTGAGCAAATGTCATATAGCAAACTTGGTCACAATAATAGGGTGCCATATTTTCTGTCCTTTCTGGAAAAGGTCGCTTCATTTTTGTCAATTCATATTTTTACTAGCTAATATGTTCATGCAATATTGCCTGTTTCAAAAACCCTTGACATTATACTGTTCTAGTTAATCTATAAGGGCTTATAATTGGTGCATATTTTTATAATTGGTGTAATTATAAGCCATAAGGGCTTAAAATTGGTACATATTCTGTAAAAAAAAATTTACTGGCACTGATAATATTTCTTTATCTCAATGAGCATGGTAGGTCATGGCTCTCATAGGAGCTGAATTTGTTAATACTGGCTAGATCTGACATTTAATCATTGATTTATTACTCCAAATCAGTTACTACCTGCAAACAATTAAAGAAATTTTGTATATTCTTATTTGTGTATATTTTAATTCATTAATAAATAAATATTGCTTCATTGAAAATTATAATAATGATGTTGTCAACATACTATAAGATGTCAAACGTTTTTCCACAATATGTGATGTGCATTGCCCATTTGGCTAAATCATTCTGCATGATATATTCGTCATGCTCTTCTTGTCTATTCCACCTTACATACTTGAAAGCCCTTAATAGGAAAAAGATAGAAAATATAGACGTATTGAACTTGCAGTATTTTTCATTCACCTGACATATCATCAAATTTTGCTTATGTATTATGATTTTGTTTAGAAAATCAGCCTGTTTACGAAATTGCTGTCTGACATCAAAATAGAGCAATTATAAGAAATTCCAAATTTTTCTTATGCTGTGGTACGAGAACAGTATTCTAGACAGTGGCCCAACGATTAATCAAATTGTTGGGCCACTTTCCAATGTGTCAGATATACGAATAAGCTTAATTAGCTGAACACCTTTGACATTCAAGCACTTTATTAGTGATTAATTATGAGAGGTCATCACTGAAATGGGTGGAAAAGTTTTCCTAAAGTGAAAGAATATGACATCCAAAAATTATGCTAAAATTCTCAGAAATTACCAATTTCCTTATAGAGTGCTTGAACTCAACCAGCCACAAAACCATGTGTCTATTTATGGATAATTCCGGAACCAATCCTTAATAAATTAGTAATTGCATTTCTGATTTTTAAGAAAATAGATGTACAGATAAAATAAATAGAAAAATTCATGCTCATTAATATAAAGCAAATTAATTTTACATATACAAATTATTTTTATGTGAATATGGTATAATCCTCGTATATTAAATATAAAAATTTTTTTGAGACCTTTCAGTGATTATCCACTATAACATAGAAGACAATTAAACACCCAAATCATGAAAATAAATAAACAACTCAGCTTGAGGGAAAATATCAAAGACTTGTAATCTAAAACATTTAGTCATTTCTAAAGAAAGCTGTAATAAACATTTTTTCACATAATCTTTATTTTTAAAATTCCAGTTATCTATTTCATTCTTATGGCTCCACCTGAAAATGATAAAAAATGGCGAGGAATTACTGGAAGTGGAAAAATGGGACGTAGATATGTATCACAGTTTCGATCATGTTATCAATCTAAATAAGACCATAAAATATATAAAGGCATTTCTACTCTTCTTCATTTGGATAAAAACATTTGAGTACTTGCATTTTACTTATACAACAGCAATCTTACAAATTACTCTGAAAGAGGTAAAAATTTGTATATATACCTAATCATATTTACTACACAATCTATTTATGGGGAAAATGATACACTCTGATACTTGGTAATAAAAAATCCAAACTCAGAACGCTAGTAAATTGTTTCAGAAAACTGGTATTTGTGAATAAGTGTTCTATTCTGTTGCAAGAACCAAAATATCTAACTTAATTTTGAATTATAAGTTTTTCAGATTTTCTTCACCAGAGAGAAAAACGTTTTTGTATAACCAAAACATTCTTTTTGTACTCGTGTCATTTCGATAATCCACTATTAATTGTACAAGTCAGTACAGTAGACTGTATATTTTTATCTAGGCGTATTTGTCATGATCTATAATAGTCACATAATTTATACTTCTGACTCAGCTCAGTCAGAACTTAAAAAAAATGGCCTTGCCTAAGAATTTCCTGAAAATTCGAAATCAATCCTATAAAAAGTAATAGAATTGACTATATCTCCATTCTATATATCCAGTAGGGCCGACATATTCTGAGTATGCCCTTTTATGTATCACCTAGTTGTGCCAGTGACTTCATTCATGTTGACCTTTCTTACTATAAAAATTCTTTATATACTACAAAACCAGAATAACACCATAAATGAATCCATATCGAAAAATTTTCCAGACAAAATCCATACTAAGTATCAATAAAGTAGTTAGTATTACAAAACTATTGTATTTAGGAGCATACAAGTAACAGAAAAGGGGAAAGAGTTATGTAAAATAGTGTCACTTAGAAATGAATAACGCCATTTAATAAATTGAATCGGAGGAATTACTTGCAGAAAACTCATCTTAAATAATTAAAGAGTTGTCTAAATCGTTGGGGGTTGATTTATCAACTGTAGAAAAACGCCTTAAAGCTTTGGAAATGATCCAAAAGGAAGGAAATTGGGTCCCATATGAATTAAAACCGAAGGACATTAAAAGGCGTTTTTTAACCTGTGAATTACTGCTTCAACGGCACAAAAGAAAAAGTTTTCACATCAGATTGTTACTGATGATGAAAACTGGACACATTATGACAATCCTAAGTATAGAAAATTATGGGTTAAGCCCGGTTAACCATCATCATCAGTGGCAAAACGTAATATTTATGGATCTAAGCTCCTCCTTTGTATTTGGTGGGATCAACAGGATATGGTTTATTATGAACTGTTAAAATCGAACGAAACCATCAATGGGGATTGTTACCGATTACAACTGATGCACTTGAAGCAAAAACGGCCGGAATGTAGCGAAAGACACGAATAAATTATTTTGCTGCACGACAATGCTCAACCGCACGATGCAAAACCAATGAAAATATATACAAATACTGTAATGGGAAGTCCTAACCCACCTGCCGTATTCTTCAAATATTGCCCCTTCGGACTGCCACCTGTTCCGATCAATGGCTCACGGTTCGTCAGGGGAGAATTTCACTTCTTATGAAGATTGAATTGCCTCCAAGAACGAAGTATTCTTTCGACGGGGTATCCGACTCCTACCCGAAAAATTAAAAAAAGTAGTGGCAAGCGATGGGCAGTATTTTCATTAAAGTTTTTTTTTATTTTCATTTAAAATAAATCGTTATTTTTCTCCAAAAAAACGCTATAAATTAATTCCAACACTTAATACTAAGCCCTAATAATCAAAACTTACTTTTTCAATAATTTTGTGAAAAATTACTTTTTGTAAAGTACTTAAAATAAATCTACTTAATTGAATTTCTTACAAAATAACTCTATTTTTCATATTGTAAAACATTTATTTATAGTTTTTAAACAGTTAAAGGAACTCTCTTTTTTTGCTTATTGGCTTAATGTGGCCCATCATATTACGTTCACATCATTTAACCAGCAACGCATTTTCTTTCAGAACGCAAAGGTTATTTGCACAATGTGTTTACTAATAATAGGAATTTTAACACGTTTTGGCATTTTGGCTCATTTTCTATTTGGATTATACGTAAGTTAATCAATTACTTCTTATCACTAAATAATTTATCGTTAACGAAAAACTAAATTTCCTTTATAGTTATGAAACACCTCACTGGCCTTTTCCCCTAGCACGTAGGTTAAATTAATTGTTATTAGAAATGAGCCGAATATTTGGTAAATATTCGATATTCAATATGTTTGGCTTATTTTTTTATGTTCAGCCGAATGTTTGGTTCAATTGCCGATTTATTACCGAACATAAAAAAGACTTTCCTTTTATATTTTTGAATTATATATTAGTTTACAATAAAATTTTAACATAGCAAGTACTTAACGTGATTAATGAGCTAAATATAAACATAAATCTCAAATATTGATATATTAGTCAAAAAAGAATAAAACACCAACATTGGCTATTATTGGCAGATTGACTTAATAATATGTAAGTTAGAGTAACTTAAGTAGGAACAAAATAACAAACTTAAAATTAAAATGGAGCTTAAATTCAACAATCATAAGATCAACATTATATTAATATAATTAATAGCACACAACATAGCTTAAACTACAAAAGAATGTACCAAGAATCAAAAAAGAACTGAATATTTCAGCCAAATATTCGGTTCGGTACATCTTAAGTCGAATATTCATATTCAGCAGACTCTATATTCGACCCATCTCTAATTGATATTATTACGTACGTTTAATATACGTTTGTATATTAAACGTTTTCTTAAAATGTTGTCACAATACTATATCTGGAATCGAGTAGACGCCAAAATACCTTCTTTTAATGTTGGTCTGTTCGATATATCATTGTTTGTCTATTTGTCTGCTCACTCAAAAACTATTGGGTCAATTTGAATGAAACTGCTACATTTTGTCCTGATGAACATTCCCTAAGGAACTTTTTTTTTCTTTATTACTGTTTGTCAAAACATCACTGAACAACTTAAAACACATTACACGGGAAAAATACTTGGGGTTCAAATTAAAATTTAGATTAGTTTGTCCTGATCTAAATGTGTAAGGGACCTGAACTTCAAGTATTAGTGTGAATGAAATAAGAATCGAAGGTGTGGATTTAATAACTGATGAATAAAATTTATCGATACTGTCAGAGCAATTGAATTTAAAGCCCACTTTTAAATATAAGTTACTTTTATCTTTCTAAGATGCATACATTATTAGTAGAAAAAATCCTACTATACTAATCAGATATTATATGAGTAAAACTACAGACAACAACTAGTTCCCTATACAAGTATGCCAACAAAACTGTCATACCTATTGAAACATACTTTACAAGCAATCCTTTTTTCTGACTGTCAGCAATGTGAATAAAGAAAAAATGAAAATCCTTTTGTTAAATTTCACACAACTTGTCTTTACGCAAAATGGTATGCAGAATGTATGACTTTCAATGTTGACTTTACTGCAAAACTTTAGACACCACAGTTCTATATCTGGAGATCATTTTATTCTGGATTTTAGTAACATTAAGCTGGTCATTTTTAATTTTTCTAGAATGTATGGTAATTACTTTTGCTGTCACATAGTTGTATGATAAAATTCATTGCACAGTAATATATTTCTTTCCAGGTTCAAGGCTATGAAAGTTATGGAGAAACAGTATTGTCACTATCAAAAGTCTTTAGGGGATATTTAGAATGCCATAGATTGTATGACTCCCCAGTTGATACATCTTACATATTTTTTTTTATTTTTGCTTTCGTTTTCACAATTTTCATATTTAGAATGGTAAGTTGACGTTGCTACGTTGATTCCAACAATGGTGTTCATTCTGTTCCTTGTGATTTTTTACTTATTTGTATCAAACAAAAATTAATCTGTGTTCAAATGTTAGAATTTATCACTCTAAGATAGTTTCGATATTTTAAAAAGGAAAGGCAAATAATGTAAAAGGAACTCGCTCCATCCATATGAGAGGTCCATATCTTCTTATAACTTTATCATTAAACTTCAAGTAATAACAAGCAGAGTTTGAAGACAAAATAAAATTTTACTTTTAGTGCTATTAAGAGTACGAAGCGATGAAAGTTACATTAATGTTATAATTTTTTTAAACATAAAAACAAATATATGCACAAATAAAAAAATATAATTTTAGGGCGATTAAATTGATATTACGTAAAAATTTACTATTTCAAAAAAGCAAAAGACCTAACCTTATTTTTATTAAATGCAAAAGTAAACGACAAAATTCTACTGTGGGGAAAAAATTGTATTACTTAAACATTTAAAAGCTATTAGGCCCACTTTACTAAAAACTTATACATACAGTCCCTGGCCAAATTATTAGACACACTGTAGTTTTTATGCAAAATCATAATTAATAGCTGTAAAAAATACTTTTGGGATATTTTACTGAAATGAATCAAGTTTGAACATCTGCTGCATGTTATTAAATATATGTTGTTGTAATTAAAACATAGTTTTGAACAATATTAATAATCCAATAATATTTCCACATTAACATTTCATTGAGCCACCTTTTGCGACTATTAAGGCTTCAGTTCTTCCCGGCATGCTGTTAATGCATGACTTTATGTTCTCCTGCATTGGTGGATGATGATTCCAAACATGTATAATTTTATCAATGAGCTGAGTTTTGGTTGTTCCCTCTTCATCATCAAGTCTGTTACCTAGCCAATCCAGCAGTGGGATATTTTGGTCACATACATATACTTTGATTGAATGAACAGTGGGACAATAAGCTCCCTCTTGCATTTTCTTAACTGTGGAAGTTCAAGAAAAACTCAAAGAAAGTCCTGCCTCATGATGCATGTAAAATGCAGATCGTAGAGATGCCCAGCACTCTTACCACTGATAACGAACCGAAATCATAATCTTTGTCGGCTGTTTCACGGTTTGCATAACGCGGTCGGAAAGTTACATTAATGTTATAATTTTTTTAAACATAAAACTTCACACCCGCTTTCATCGCATAAGCATTTATTTCAAACCAAATAAATGCTTAAATTGTAAGAATAAGAAAAACATTAAAAGAAATATTAAATTACTTAACAATAAATGAAATATTAAATTCCTGAGCTCCGAAACTACACGTTTTTATCTGTATAATCTTTAAGCCATTTCAGACGTTTTTCATTCATCGCAGCAGTCAACCTAGGCTTCCTTGCAGATCGGTGAGGTTTGTAATCTAAATGCTTCAATTTTCTGCGAACGGGGCGTAATAATATTAGCTTCTGACAATTTAGATTTTATTACTTTTATAGTAACATATCTATTTTCCACGCAAACTTTCTCGATAAATCTTTTTGACCTATAGATGAAAATTGGGTTTTTTCCATGTTTTTTCTATCTTTTTAGACTCAATTCTTTACCTATATTAATTTTTTTCTTTATATATCGTATGCTTGCTTTTCCATTCAATATTTGTGAAATTTCACACTTCGTCTAAATTTTAGTATTGAGAAGAACTTTGACATCAGTTTTTTTACACACTGAGAGGTTCCCCTTTTTACCCTTACTAGTAAAATTAAAAAAAAACAATTTTTTGAGTTGGGAAAAACTGCTGATTTCAATTGAACCAAGGGATCAAACAAACATATTCGCACATGTGGCACACAAGAATGCGACTAAAGAGTGTCTGTACTTATTTGCAGTCCGATACAAAAGCGTGGATATGACAATATAATCAAAAATAGGTTTGAAAAGAAACAACGTAATAATTGTCCTAAGTAATAATTACTATTTATAAAATAAGATCACACCAAGTTGAGCACAAAACGTGTATTTATTTCATTATTATAAAAAAATGTTGCGTCTAATAATTTGGCCAGGGACTGTATATATATTGAAATGCTCATTGAAAATGACAATATTTGATTCACCTTCTCTACTTCTGCGCAAAATATTAAATTTGTTGTGTTTTTTATTGTTAGTATTTATTGGCTGCAATATTTGTCATAATATATGAAAGGACATTGCGACATATCAAACGACCTGATGTCTGGATGCTTTCCGTTTGGCTCCGTGATAGATTCTTTTCCAACATAAAAATATGTTATACAAGTGCTCTCAGGCGGTAACTATTTTTTATTTTCATATTCTAATCTTATTTTGTTCGTTTTTAAGATTTCATGCAATGTCATCTGTCCGTACCTCGGGCAGAAGCTTCTAACTTCTAAACAAAACAAAATAAACACGTGAAATTCACATATAATGTGTAGTTCCTTTGTCTAAAATTAAAAATAGTATTAAAAATTATTTAAATTATACATTTCTTAAAATCCAAGAGGTTGAAAGAAATTTTCTAGATAGACATGTGGAGTATCGTCGAAAAGAATTCTTTGAGTAAAGCAAGAATCTGTTATTTCTATAAATAATTATATTAAAAATAATTGGTTGACAAAGTGACCATTTTTAACCGACTTCAAAAAAGGAGGAGTTTCTCAATTCTTCGGAATCTTTTTCTTTTTATGTTCAGCGATAATTCTTTACTGAGTGGACCGATGTTGATGATTCTTTTTTTATTTAAAAAAGGATGCTATAGGAATGGTCCCGTATAAATATGATGATGATCTGATGATGAGGTCTGGAAATTAACAATGGAATACCTTAACGTATGGCAGTAAATCGACTATGATTCAAGATATTTGCTATTTTGGGTAGTTGTTATTTTGCAAAATATCTACACCATTTATCAGGTCAGGATCTGATTATAAGTTCTGGATATGAACAATAGAACTCCGTAACGAATATTAGTAAATCAACCGTGATTAAAGATATTTGCTACTAACAGTTGTTACTTTGCAAAATAACTACACTGTCGACCAGGTGAGGGTCTGATGATGAGTTCTGGAGATGAACGATGGAACTCCTTAATAGATGGTAGTAAATTGAAAGTGATTTAAGATATTTGCTACTGGTAGTTGTTACTTTGCAAAATAACTACACTGTCGACTAGGTGAGGGTCTAATGATGCGTTCTGAAGATGAACAATGGAACTCCTTAACGGATGGAAGTAAATCAAACTTAATTCAAGATTTTTTATAGTGATAGTTTTTACTTAGCAAAATAACTGCACCATCAACTAAATCAGTGTGTGATGATGAGTTCTGAAGTTGACTAATGTAACTCCTTACCGGATGGTAATAAATCGATCATAATTCAATATATATACGCTACTAATTAGTTGTTACTTTAGCTATTACTTTGCAAAATCTAATATTAGATTTTGGATACGAAGAATGGAACTCTTCAAGTGGTAGTTTTTAATTTGCAAAATCTGATATTGGACTTCGGATATGGAGAACTGAACTCCCCAACGGCTAATAGATAATCATTGGCTCTTACTACTATCGCTTCATTTCTATGTTATGTTAATAATCAACTTTAGACTAAGAGAAAATTATCTATATACTATCTTTTGGCATGACTTTTAATAATTATTCAATATTCTGAGAAAGAAAATAAATGTGACGATTAACATTAATAAATTTATCATGAAAAGTTCTAAAATAAAATATGTTTTAAAAAAACCGACTTCAAAGGAAATCGGTGCTAAAAAATAAAGAACTCAAAATAGATATCTTCTTATTAGCAATAAATAACTAAGTTACTTATTTTTGAAGTCGGTGCCAGTACTGCCAATCAGCTTAAACAAATGTAAACTTTTATTTTATAAATACGTCCTTTATGAATTTTTACTATTGTAAATACATGTGAAGTTAAGGTTTTAAATTTACACAATAAATTAAATTAAATTATAAAGTTGTTTAAGTTGGTCGACAGTGCTGGCACTGACGTCAAAAATAAGTAACTTAGTTATTTATTTCAAATAAGTAGGTAACTCTTTTAATATTATATATGTACGGAATGTAAGTTGGAGCAAAACTCTTAAATTTTAAGGAAAATAGTAGCAACTGTGCTCATAACCATCCGAATTGTATCAAAATCTTTCCTGGAGCCCGTAACAATCTATCTTATGCTACACATATATGCAGGGATGTTGTAAGGCCACCTCATACTATCCCGTATCCACTAACCAGGATTGGAAACTGTCCCTATCAATGAGTCACTCAGCTTTTTTATTTTTCTGGTACATATTTCATAAAAAGATTCCCACAATTTTACTTTACTATGTTGATGCAAGCTCTCTAACAAAACTCTATGTGCATCACAATGTTCTAAACAGTGAAACAAGAAGTACTCTCCAAACTGCAGATAGACAACAGACTGTCTCTCAGTGCACAATGATATAAACTTAAGTGGTAGGCCCCATATCCCATTATGGATTGCTGTGTATACATTTAAATCATACTTCTCAATTTAGAAGTTAAAAACAAATTTTAAAAAATAAAATTAAGAATTGATTTTTTGTTATAATATTATACAAATAAGAAAATGTTGGAATCAATACTTTTTGCCAGTTTTAAATGGTATTATATTTATAGTTGTTATATGCCTTCGTAACAAATATGATCTCTACAATAGTCACAAAGTTATTTTCAGTGCTGGTTTCGATTCGGCAACCATAACCTCAATACTGAACAAATATAATATAGGCGCTTGCGAAGAAATGAAGCCAGAAATGTTGAAACGAATACTTAGGGAAGAAAAAGGTATTTAGCTGCATATCATATTTTAACTTTAAGTGGGAAATTTCTGAACTGGCCAAATTCGAAGTAGGCTATTTGCAAATCAAACTTTATACAATATTTGATATTATATGATTTTACTAGTAGAGTATTTTTATTAAAATAAATGTTTTAATAGAAACTTTTGCTAGAGCCAATGTGAAATCTTATTTATAATAGAAGAAAAATTATATATTTTAATTTACTCATTATCTAATACATCCCTAACGTTTAATTGAATGCTTTATCCTCAAAACCTCCATTCCTACCGTTTAATTCAATGCTTTATCCTCAAAACCTTATACTTTCTTATTTAATTAACTTAATATTTCACATAAAATATCTCTTTATAATGTTGTAAACATATTTACTTACTTTACAATTGTATACTAAAATGGATTCTCCACTAAAAATAAAATAAGAAAAAACCAATTAGTCAGATGGTATAAAGTACCTCTGTATCTTTAATACTATAATGCACACAAAAGAATGCCAGAGGAATGAGGATGAAGTGTGGAAAAGTATGAGAGAGACAACTCCCTATTTGTAAAAATATGGAATAAAAAAACTGACAGTTCTCCATGAGATATCATATAGAAGTTTTTGCAAATCCCTATGAAGAATATTCTCTTATTAGATATTTGTTATTTATTTATTATATAGGAATTTGTCCTGTGCCATAGAAAAGTAACTCATTGGTAATAACTAGGTAATATTTGACTCAATTTCATTAAAAATTGTAGTTATCTACAATATGCTTTAAGATATGTAGGCACTCTTTTTAATTTAAAATAATGAGTACTGTTATAGAAAATCATTTGCGAATGACTTCGTATACTAAATATTACGTGCAAATTTTGTATCAAAGGTGTGTGTCTATCAAGTAGAAGCCAAAACATCTTTTTTAGAATTTTCGTTCATTTATCCGTCTCCCTGATTGTTTGTTTATTACAGCAGCACGGAAAAATTCAAACGTGATTTTTATCAGGATCATGAACTGAACTCCAACAGTTCAGTTTATAATCTACAGTAACTTTTTTCCCCGTTTAGTTCTTTTTTTGTCCATCTGTTTGACTATTGCTTAGAGCATCACATAAAATCTGTTAGACTAATCAGAACAGAACTTTCAGTAAAATGATGCTTTAGATTTGAATTAAAATAAAGCGGTAGATTTGATTTTTTAGTTATGATTGAATGTTTCCTAACAGTGTTGAAATAAGAGATGAATATGCAGACTAAAAAATGTATGAATAGAAATTGTCTTGGCAGACACAGTAATTTTATTTAATTACTGTGCCAGACACAATTAAATTTATTACTTTGGCAGACAAGGCAGACACTACACTGGCACATATGGCAGACACTATTTAAAGTTTAAACACTGATATGTGTCACTTTTATCTCAATTAAAGGACACCTTTAAGATGCAAATACTACTGTTGAAAAAGACCACCGTTTTACCCAAAAATTTACACGAGTATAGCTGTAGGCAATGGCTAGAGTGACATATAATTTGTAATAATATAACAGTATGTTTATTAACATTATTTATTGTTTGAAGTCTTCAGATAGGCTAGTCCAAATGACTAAAACTAGTTAAATAATTGAAAAACTAGTATAATAATTTGTATTTACCTGAAGAATACTAAGAATGTATGTACAAAAATTATAACAATTAACCCTTAGTGTGATAGTAGATAATATCTATCATAAATTTTAATGAATAATTACTTAAACCAGTACAACCTGCTAATAAACGAAAATGATATCTCACATTAAAAAATAACATTGGTCAAAATATTACCAGGAAAATTATTCCCTAAGTTTTTGAAAAACCATATTTAACTAAAAACTAAATATTACCTGTGGTTTTGCGCACAACAACCTAATATAAATTTGAAAGTCTGCTGAATACGTCAAGACAAAATATTTACATTACTTTGTTTTTTTTTTAATTTGCTCAAAGAAGAGTAAACATATAACTCTGACTAATACTGACTTTTGACCGCACAATTATTTTTCCCAATGTATAGTTACAAATTTCAAAATTAATTATGTCTCTTATACAGAATTATTAATTTTCTACTAAAGTCTATATGAAATGTACATTGATTGTAATAAAGCTTTTGCCGAAGTTCGACATTGCAAATAAACTAGCTAGTACAGTACCTTATTAAATATTTAAATGCAAAATAATACCACCTATTAAGAAGAAGAAAAACAATTTTGTTATTCCCTAAGAAACTGCTTAACAATTTAAGGTCTACATATATGTTAGATTGTAATACAATCCATATGTATGCAAAATTTGATAACAATTGGTCAATTGCTGAATTATCGTTACCAAAAAGATAACATTTGCATTCATAAGATAATTTACTAGAAAATATTTCTTATGCAACACATAGGTAATAAATAATAAAATTAATTTTAGCAAAATTCATATGCACGTTACATCTATTTTTAACATTTGTGAAAAAACCATACCAATGTACATAACAATGAATACTCGATACAATTCAATAGATCACATCTAATACTTTTTAGCTAACTTTTGGAGAGGTGATGAAGAAATAAATGCAGCATATTATGAAACAATTGAGTAAGTATTTTATTTACATTTAGAAGCTGAAAAATTATATTGTACTTGTGCTTTTAAGAATTTTTATTTTTAAGAATGTTCGGAGACTGTTTTAATAAAATACAGAAAAGAAACAATGTTTTTCAATTTTGCCATCTGTTTTGTTTGTATGTACATCACGTAAAACCACTATGAATTTTGATGAGAACGAGTATTGTACAACTTACAATTTCAAAAGTAAAATATCATGTATGTATTATCTCGACACGATGTTGAGAAGTTTGTGTGTACTTCGTTGTTTGTATATGCATAACACAAAAAGTACTTGATAAATTCTATAATTCTATATTCTATATTAACAAATATTAATATGGCTCATTTCCATTGGTCGATAGGACCCGCGTGCTGGGTGCGGGAGATTTCTGTAACATAGGGCCCACAAGCGAAGAACCGTTTCAGGGCGCATTTTCATTAGCCCTAAAAGGCATGTGAGAAACATTGTGTATGCAGTTAAATTTTAAATTGAAGTCCGATATAGAAGATCATAATAATTTTTTAGAATACCTCATAACTTACAAATACCTAATGTCAGTATTAATTAAATAAAATAGATACAAAAAAACAAAAGACACGTCATTTCGTAAAGCCTTGTCTGCAAAATTAAATTTGAGGTCACGTTACATTTTTAGACAACAGGAGATTGTTACAAAAGCTTGTATTACTTATTCCATGTGTCTCTTTCTGTTATGAACATTTTAATACCACAAGTGGACGCTATATATCAAGCATTTATAGATTATATAAAAATAAGTAGTAAGTAATATGCATTATTATTTCAATATAAATTGTTTTATTTAAATTCTTACAAAGTTGTGAAGTTTGTACTTTTGGCAGTAATTTTGATTAAACTTGAGTAACCATTTAATCAAAAAATAAAATGTGGCATGATTCACCAATGACAGCCTCATAAGAACGAGGTATAAAAAAATTATTAAAATATAGTTTTATATGTTTGTGAAATTCATATTGCTCAGATCTTCATCATAGTTGAATAAACCAGACTCAGATGCCGAACTGAAAAAAATGGCTTCATGTATATCCTCGTCTCTTTTATTTATTTTTCTTCTTTTTTCACTTATTTCTTTGATGGGACAATGAATTGAGATGAAGTTTCGGTTTGGTCTCTTTTAACATTATTAGTTTTATTACTGTTATATGTTCATTTGCAGCATTTGAATTTTCTTCAGCATTACTATCCTATACTGTTTCTGTATTTTGTGTTTCTGCGTCATCAATACCATAAGTCATATTTGAATTTTCATCAATCCGTAAAAACAAAATATTAATGGCATTATGTTTTATATATTAGGTACCAAATACAGAACAAAAATGGGACGAAACAAAAACTAGATTTGAATTAAAGTGGAATTTTCCTGGACTTGAGAGCTCCATCGAGTAGTAAATCTGAGTGCTACAATAATAAAAAAAATATTCACCATCATATCATTACCTTGTATAGATTATTATTACTTGTTCAGTTAAAATAATATTGAAGCCAAAGGCAGGTACTCTGATGGCGGCATTTACGATAATTGCACATTAAAATGTGCAAAATGATGATAATTGTCCGAATATTCCAGCTCAAACTGTTTTTGTTTCGGAACTTGTATACAATACAATACCCAGGGACTAATTTAATAATATAACAAAAAATTTTCAGTTACTGATTCTCAAGGTCTTAACGAATAGTCGAAAATACATTTGGTATATTTGCAACTTGTTTCAGAATTTTTGAAAAACATATTGAAAATCTCAAATCAAAGCTATTAGTGAAAGAATGTTTGGAATCAGTTCGATAGTTTCAAAGACCCCATATTAACTTTAGTACCTCTGTTTATCCACTTAAAAGATGAATTTCCCGCCAGTTAGTTTCTTCTTTAAATATGTATTTAGAAGATTACAGCGACATGAGATAACCTAAGTGCCTTGTATTTTAGTTTGTGTGTGACAATGTGTGGAAGCTGTCGCATGCTTTTACAACTGGCTTCAGAAATACCCACACAAAAGGATGAAATATTTATTAATTTTCACTTAGATTCGAAAAAGTGTCCTGTTTGTTCCTGATTGCCCTTAAAAATCCGTCGGAAGTTGTAAATAATGAAACCTTCAGTTTATACGTTGAATCCTAGCTGCCACCTGATCAAGTGTTTTTTTTCAATCGTTTTTAATTATTCACTGCAGCATGATTTCAGATCATTAATTGTTCTTAGTACATTATTCATTAGTCAAGATGTCAGGAATATTTAGCCTTTCCGAAATTTGTTTCTATGCACTTTCTATCGTATCTCAGTTTTTATACAAAGTACTAATTACTTTCCATAAAAATTTGTGGTCTCTATATATTTCTACAAGTTTTTACATTTGTAAGTCAGTAACATGATCAGCCATTTTGTTCACACGCAGCTTCAATTCACTTCTAAGAAACAGTCGTAATTGAGACGTGTGTGGAAAAAAGCAGTTTGATTGAATGGGGGAAGTCCCCACACGTTGCATATGGACCGAGTTATCAACCAATGAAAATGAGCCATTATTTTTCTTTTTTTAGTCATTACTTACCTCGGTCTTAGAACATACCTTGCAAATGTTGATATAGCTACTTAACTTGAATAGAAACGCTTATGTTTTATAAATAAAACTTTTTGATAAACAATCTAGACGATGGTAAAAACTACATTAACCATTTTAGTACCGTTGTTTTTTACTCACATATACTTAAAAGTGCCAAAGAAATCTTTTGTTGTTTATGTCATTTACCCTTGTCTCGAAAAAAACCATATCTTTTCCAAAAATTAACCAATTTTAATAATTTTTTCCATGTTTTCTTAATAAAAACTTGTACAAGGATAATAAAATACAAAGAAAATTATGGAAATATATATTGTGAACAAAAATTATAACAAAAACTGAAATCAAGGTCACATCGTCATTTTCGCAGTCCGGTACATCCTCCGTATCGTCAAAATAATTGTTATCGTCACTATTATCACTAATATCACCACAAAGTCAATCTCGCTATCACTTTCTTCGCAACTTGAAAAATGATCATTTTCACTTGAATTATTTTCGTATTTTTCTTTTTCTTTTCGAATTATTTTCCTTTTTATATTGTAATTACTAATAATATTATAATTTAAACTTTATGTAACACGTAGAAAGATAAAAAAATTAGCGATGAGTGCGAGCAACCTTCCCTACCACGTGCTAAACAGTAATTGATTTCGCGAGTGTCATCGCGCTCGTGGTAAATTTAGTTTGTACGCGCACAAGCACGATGGCGCTCGTCGGCACTCTGACGGTTAAAATCCATCCAACAGAATTAAAATTATAAGGAATAAATAGAGAAATTTATATATATAGAGACAGATTGATTAAAACTTAAATGAAATTTGTTCATAAAAAATATTAACTTAATTATTTTTTTTTTACAGAATAGAGCAACATATAAATAGCATTCAGAATTACATTCAGTTCACTATCGCAAAAGTAGATGTATACATTATAAAAGTTGAGCTTATTCTAGAATCCTGGGCTGAGCTTCTAAAGAAGAATAAGAACAATAAGTAACCACTTCTTTTCATCCAATGTCATTGTTAATATTATTAAAAAACTAAAAACTTTATTCTTTTCTGTCTTTATCTATTTCTTTTCTCATTCAACACTTATACTGTAACTTGACAGAAAATATTACCAGGGATAGCATTTATTAAAAGAACAACATTATAATATGCGACTCAAACTATTTACTTATTTTAGATAAAGATGTTTTTGACATTTTTTTAAAAAGTAAAAACTAGTAAGAGCCCGAGATTCGCATACAGTGGTTTATGTGTCTAATTATTTGTAAAATCAATTATTTACTTACGTGGTAAGTCTACGGCTAACAACTGCCGACTGTTATAGGACAACTTCAAAAGGCATACACCGCCAGCTAAATATCTCCCATCTTTTTCAGCTCATATTCAATTGTATGTTCTGGGTTTTTCTCTGTTACCTCATTTTAACTTATAACAGTCAGACTGTGGTGAATATCAGTCACTTCAATTTTTTTTTTTAGGATATCTGCATTAAAGAATTAAAAATTGTATGTTTCATTTTCTCCTTTCACTGTCAGACCAATTATTCTTAGTCATCTGCATTGCACGTCAATATATTATTGACACGAAATATAATTTATATATTTAGGTATGAAATATAGTCTTTTAATTAGGTTCTAGAATTATATTTTAATGTAAATGCAAATAAATTTGACTAAGCAGTTAGAAAGAGCTTCCTTTGGTGATTGCAATTTTGATGTAATCAAAGAGGATTGTGCATATTCGGGAATTATTTCAGATCTTTATTAACAAAATTATAGAAGCAGAGATGTATATAAAAATATTTTTTAGATACTGCCTATTTCTATCAATTGCTTGCATATTTGTTCTATAACAATGCCAAACATAATGATAACTTTATCCATGTCAGATCTCTTGACATAGTCTAGATATGATCTATGAGCAGACTAACACAAAAATAAGATCTATATATGGGTTTTTTTACCTTTTGATTAATAAATTAAATTTTAAATGATTTAATAAATTACAATAATTTCATTGAACTCATAAAATATATTTTAGCATTTACGTTCTTGTTTTTAATAAAAATTTATATGAAACTTTTTACAAAAAGTCTTATTTTAGCCAACCAAAAATTAGGAATATGCCCAAATCTTTGTGAGGAATGTCAAGAATTTTTTACCAGACACACAAAAAATATTTTTGACGTCTATAGATTTAAGAAATTTGTTGTATACTTATCATATTGTGATAATGCATTAGTATTCAGTTGCACTAGAATATTGAAGGATGCATGAAATATATAACACCAACACAAAATAATCACACCATTATTATTACTTTTTCTGTCTTTTTCTGAATTCAACTCTCCAGATATGCTAAATCTAAAAAAACTTTTAGGTCTATTGTCATCGCTCATAGCAACTGATGGCAGAACCCTTTCCTTGCATGTCTTAGAAAAGGTGCTTCTCTGGTAGATGTAAGCTCATCCCTTGACATACACATTTTTTTATGTTTCTGCATTTTAAAAAGAATTCAGATCATTATTGTAAACTTCAGTGTCCAAACATCCAATGAACTCATATTTTAGATCACAAATTTGCAGGGTGGACGCAATCAAATCAATAATAATATTTCCATATTAAAAATTTTAGTTTTAGTATGGAAATGTTATCAACATTGTGTACTATTCGTACTGCAATACCAAACCAAAGATAGCATATAAGCGACTAGCAATTACCTGCAGCTTCAATTCCAACAGACCAATTTTACGGAGCTCTTCTGAACTTCTGAAGACAAAATATTTATTTCAGTTCATATTTTATGTTGCTTGTAGACAAACTTGACATTCAGCCTAACAATTTATATCAATGAATGAGGTACCATGTATCTTATTTTGAATGAATAATTTAACTAAATTAAACCCTTATGAAACCATAAAAAACTATTCCATAACTTTTATATTATTAGCGTAATATGTACCTGTGTACTTTACTTTTCATTTAAGATTTTAGGGAATACTGAATATAAGGAAACCTTTGCCACGTTGGACATTGTAAACAAACCAGACAATTCAATAATTAGATATTTAATTAAAAGGCAATGTCATATGTCAGCGATAATGTTAGCCTACCTATCAGCTATCAGCAATAATGTAAACTCGTTTCTGGCAATACCATATATATAAAATTGAAATTTTGAAAAAAATGCCAGAACATAATATAGCAATTTGTACAAAAGCACAATATAGCATGTTGTACAATATTGGGGGAAAAAAGCAAATTGTTATTTTTTTAATGAAATTGAAATTGTCTTCGCTGCTCTTGCAGTTTTTTTTATTCATCTAACATAAACATTGTATATAATGATATCTGAAACTCTTCTCACTAGATTAAAAAATTATATTCCTTTACTGTCAAAATGGTTAGTGAAAATTGCTTTACCTAATGCTTTTAAGAAATTTTAATAAATACAAGAGTTAACATTAATTGTACAGGAATATAAATGCGAGTATACCACTAGGCATATAAAAAATTAATTTTTGATGTGCTCAAGCCAAATGTTTAGTTTGTCTCACAACCTACGGATTAACTGGCTTTGTTTCTGATTGCTATGTTGGAAGAGCAAGTGATTCCAAAATAACAATTGATTCAGGTTCACTTGGTCTTCTGTAACTATCATGGCCGATAAAGGATTCCGTAGTATTCGCGCAGATGAAGAAAATCACCGAGCAGTATCTGTACCGTCACTTTTGTTTTGTTATTAGTTCTCTCCAGAGCAACTTATAAAATAACATCTGTACGGATCCATACCATATTCTGTTATATGTATTTATATGTTATTTGTTCTATAAATAATTTAAGAATATTCGTTACGAAAATAGCAATAGTTTCTTAGATACTTCAGATTAAATTGAACCTAAAACAGTTTTAGTATTAAATACTTGCTAGTTCACACTGAAGGAAATTAGGTTTATAAGTTTAGAACTAAGTAACACAACAACCATTACCTTCAACTTGCCCTTAGACTTCAAAATACATAATTTCGTGTTAACTTTTTTTATAAAAGTGTGAGTAATTTATTTTAAACATACTTAATAAATTTTTAAACATACTTAATAAATTTTTAAACATACTTACTAAATTTTTAAACAAACTTAATAAAATTTATTTTAAACATACTTAATAAATTTTTAAACATACTTAATAAATTTTTTTAAACATACTTAATAAATTTTTAAACAAACTTAATAAAATTTATTTTAAACATACTTAATAAATTTTTAAACATACTTAATAAATTTTTTTAAACATACTTAATAAATTTTTAAACATACTTAATAAAATTTCAATGATAACTATCTAAAAGTGTGAGTAATTTATTTTAAACATACTTAATAAAATTTATTTTAAACATACTTAATAAATTTTTAAACATACTTAATAAATTTATTTTAAACATACTTAACAAATTTTTAAACATACTTAATAAAATTTCAATGATAACTATCTAAATAGTATAAATTATTTTTTTATGTTTCAGCAAAATAATGTATTTTTTGTGAAATTCCTCCAAATTAGGACAAAATGTCTAAAAAAATAATGAAGGCTATTGGAAAAAATAAAACAATGTATTTTAGTACCTGTCATTGATTTACAAATATTTGCAGAGCCGTATATTTTATTTATATCATACACAACTTATATAAGTATATAGGCTGTACATGTAATATTGTTAGTCAGAAACGAATTTCGAAAGAAGCAATTTATAACATTTTCTTTTAAGATGGGTGAGTGATTATTGTAAGACTTTAATAGAAGTTATAACACTATCTATGAGCTAAAGAATATTCAGATTTTAAGATATATGCACAATATATATTGGTTATGAAGTCAGCACAAAGATTGCTTACATTTTCCATACACAATTTTAGCATATTGTCCCTTAAGAGGCAATTTTAGCATATTGTCCTCAAAGCAAAACCACTTTTGAAAAGATCAAAAAGTATTCTATTTTTTGTTAAATATATAAATTTCTTGAAAATGTTTAGGTATATAACAAAATAAGAATTTTCTGTCAAAATAATGCAATTTTTGATTCTGTATCTATCAGTGTAAAACGTTAACGTGTCCGGTACGGAAGTCGATACATTATCGACACAAGTTTATTTTATGTGACAGATGTTGACAGATTGTTAACATTCTGAGCCCTTCTAATAATTTGTTTTTATATTAACTATAAATGTTTTTTCATTATTAATATTATATAATGTAGCGCATCCAAAATCAGATACTAAACGTGTTAAACACTGATTTGCATTATTTTCAGTTGCATATTGATTATAGAGAGATAGCAAATTAATTATAGAATTTTAAAAATATTAATTAAATTATTTCAGATTTAAGGAGGCGTAAAAAATATAAAGTGTACAAAAAAAATAAAAAATTAGAAAACAAGCAATTATACAGACAAATAGAGTCACATGTTGAAGAGAGACTAATAAGAAAAATAGAGTATAAGGAAGACTTACCGCTAAAAAGTAAGCAACGAAGTTGCTTTTGCAACATGAAAAAAAGAATTTCTCGAGAGCGACGTAAAAAATTAAAAGAAATTAAAGAGTATAAAGAAAGCCTATATCCGTCCACATCCATTACCTTAGAAGATGAAACTACTAATACTGAAGCTCCTGAGAAGAAAAAAATAAAAATATATAAAGATAAATCTTGTTGTGCTTGTACTGGCGGGTTAAAAGCGGAAATGCAAAAGATTAAAATTACACGCTCTACTATGACTCATCCTCCAGCTGTATGTCCAGACAAACTAAAAACACAACCTCACCATTGGGCATCTTCTACTGAAAAATCGGATGATTATAACAATGGTAAGTTTCAATTAACTAAAGAATCATATGTAAGAACACATAATTCTAGCAATAACTTAATTCTTTAATAATTTTCTTTCAAGTAATTTTACAAGTAATTTTAAAGAACAAAAATTTAAACCAGATGATTTTATATAAAGCCTAATTTCTGAGGATTGTGGTTCCTACTTTTTAGAGAATAGTGGTTACTAGTTATTCATAATGTTTCTATCCAAGGTTCGATCAAAAACTTGATTAATCACCATCTGCCACTTGTCTGTGCAGCCTGGGTGTGGCGTATTCATTTAAAGAAGGAACTTTAAAATGATCAGCAATATAGAAACTGACCAGAAATGTATTCACCAGAACATAAATGAAAAATTGTTTTAAGTATAAATTTTTCAAGAAAATTTCAATAGAGTTGCAATAGATAAAATAAAATGTTATATCCAGACTGAAAAGATGAGACTAAATCTAATAATATATATTTTTGTGTAGTATAAAACAAATTATTTTGTAATGAATCTTAAAAAGAAAACAAATTTGTTACAAATTAAGGCCAACAGGTTTTTATTGTACATCATAAATACACAAGGTTCGTCAAATTCCATTTTTGCAATTTCAATTGCTTATTAATTCTTAATTCCAATTTCATAACATAATTAAAAATATAAGTGGGCGAGTAAAATCACTTAAAACTTTGTCAAACGGAGCTTACATTTCGAGAAACACATCCGTTTTTGTTCCATTCAAGTAGACCAAAAAGTTTTGAATTTGCATATCTTAATAAATTTAGCCAATTTAAAAATTAACCGCACGAGTGCCTGTTTATTGCGTGACATCATATTACAACGTCCTACACTTGCTATAATGACTGGTTGCTGTGTATTTGTGGTTTTGCTCTGTTTGACCTTATTTATAATTACAGTTTCTTTGGTGATTGAGTGTTAAGAGTTTTTATGTAGCCATCGAAATGCAGTGAGTAAAAATGCAAAAGCAAGTACCTACCTAACTTATTAATTACACCTTAACTTTTATAGGTGCGTATGATTTAATTTATACATTGCACATTAGCTTTTTTGAACAGGTAACGAAACATTATTGTTTGCACCTACACATGTAACAGATAATAAACCTTCCAATTTCTGTAAAATATGGACATCAAAAGTCCGTTCTTATTACGATTTTTCTATTTCAAGGACTTATAGCAAATAATACAATAGACAATACTAATATCAATAATATGTTAGGTATACTAAACATTTCATAACTTGTTATCTTAGTAAGATTTGTTACGAGGTTTACTATGTCCTTACTATGCTACCTATTTTAAACTGGCGAGAGACAGATATGGTGATAATGCTAACGTCAATGTTCAAATAAAAAGAGAAGAAGATATTTGTATGGCCAAATGTACAATTACTCCTGAACAATGCGTATATACAAAAAATACCTTGACGCCAATAAAGTTTAGATGGGAAAAAGTAGCTTGCCCCTACTTTTTCCCATCTTTTAGGTAGGAGACGGATACCCTGTCGAAAGAACGCTTTGTCCTTGAAGGCAATCACGAATCGATCTAATTTTTACAATCTTCATAAGAAGTGAAATTCTTCTCTGAGAAACCATAAGCCATCAACTGAAACAGGTGGTCCGAAGGAGTAATATCTGGAGAATACATGTTCAGTGTTTGTAGATATGTTTTCACTGGTTTTGCGACGCGCGGTTGTGCATTGTTGTGCAACAAAATAATTTTATCGTGCTTTTTGCTCCATTCCGGCCATTTTTCCTTCAATGAATGACTCAAGCGCATCAGTTGTATTCGGTAATAATCCTCAATGATGGTTTCATTTAGTTTTAACAGTTCATAATAAACCACACCCTGTTGATCCTACTAAATACAAAGGAGGAGCTTGGCCCCATGAGTATTAGGTATTTCCACTGATGATGATGGACAACCATCATCATCAGTGCTTAATCTATGATTTTCTACGCTGAGGATTGTCATAATGTATCCACTTTTCATCGCCAGTAACAATCCGATGTAAGATATGGGACCCAATTTCCTTTCTTTTGGATCATTCCCAAAGCTTTAAGGTATTTTCCTATAGTTGATAAATCAACCCCCAATGATGTAGACCACACTTTAATTGTTTGAGACAAGTTTTCTTCAAGTAGTTCCTCCAATTCTCTATCTTCAAACTTTTTTGGCTGCCCAGGTTGTTCCTTGTCTTCCAAGTCAAAATCACCTCTCTTAAAATGTGCAAACCATTTCCGATGTATTTGCTCAACTAAAGCATGTTCACCATAAACTTCCACCAAAATCCGATGGCTTTCTGCAGCACTTTTATTCATATTAAAATAATGTAGAAAAACTCCCCACAAAAACACTTTATTTTTGACATATTTAATAATATAATTGCAAATTGTTATTAACAATTGAAAAATAAGATGTGTTGTAAAAATAACACCTAATAACAGCTGATTTACGACAAATTTGTCGAAAAATTTTCTGAAGGTAAAACAGAATACTGTAATTCCCATGCCATCTCACATAAAATGCTACGAATTAATTCCAACACCTAATATTCCGTAACTTTTCTAATGTGATTAAATGAGGAGCTATCAATAACTTCTTTTAAGTGTTATTGGAAAAATTCAAAGCTTTTAAGTAAGAATTATATCTTTTTATCACTTTTTTTATATGGACTCTTAGGATATATCGGTGGTTCGTAATTTTTTTTTACAGGTTTTTTACAGCCTTGCACAAAAGATGTTTAAAGCTAACGATTTTGAACCGAGTCATGAAAGCATTGACAATGAAGTTGGAGTTTTTTGGATAAAGTTAATACCTTAACACACTATACTACATTACCAAAAAAAATGAAAGTAGAAACAATATCAATTCATTACCTAAGATGCAATAAAAAAACCTACAAGGTCTCGATGTCGAGACATTTATTGCACTTTGCAAGAAGGAAATAGCAGAGTCAAGATTGTGAGTCTGTGGTTTGAGATGGGCCAAGGGCAAATTACAGCCTCAAAATTTCACAAAGCAACTCAGGATAAAATAAAAGATGTCTTTTTAATTGAAACTTCTTGTTTGGAGCTTTAAGATTTACAAAAACTGCTCCTTTAATGGAGGAAATTGCTAGGAAGTGACATCAGAAATTAAGTATCACAAGTAAAGAAAGCAACGAAAATGCAATCTGGCCTTATTTCAAACAACATATGGCCGATCTTTGGTGACTCGCCTGATGAACTTACCACTGACAATGATATAGAGATAAATGAACATTTAAGAAAAAAACATTAAACCTGTATTACTATTTTGCACATGTGAACTTTGAAACTTTGGAAAATGTATGAGTTACTATATGATAAAAAGTATTGTGAAAATATTTTCAATAAATGTGAATTGTTTCGGAAAGGCAATATTTAAGAAAAATTGATTTTGTCTGAATAAATTTTGTAGCCAGAAAAGAAATATAAATGAATATTATAAAAAGTACTGTTTTATTAAGCTCTTTTATTTGCGTATAAAACTTTGTGATACTAATATGTCTCGAGGAAGCAATTATTAACTATTCTTAACAATTCCACATGCAGAAATCACAACAGAACCTAGATAATCAACTTATTTTAAATCTACATGGTCTGCTGATAACTCTTCTCACGTGAATTTGTAACACTGTATTTTTTGTATTGTTTCAATGACGTCTTTCTTGATCCGTTTTACTGAAACGCTCAAGGTAGGAGATCTGTTCAAAACAAATTTATGTAAAACTTCCTCCATCCGACCTAAAGCCTTCCTCATTTAGTTAACACTTGCAAAATTCCAAAATTTTCAAAAATCAGATTATTTTTGGCATTCCAATTTGTGATGAACTTCTCTCTTAAGTTTTCTTAAGTCTTCAATAATTTATGCTTCACGGAGTTCTCCATGTCATTTCCAATCTGAAAACAGTTAAAAATCCTTTAAAACAAGTTGCAATAAAATAATAAATAAATATGTAAAGCTCATAAACCTGGGCAAATAAGCAATAACTTTTACCATTCTTCTGAATTTTTATATCATATAGAAAAATAGAAAACAAATTTCTGGTGCAATGGTGGTTGTATCACTCGTTTTGGAGCAACAGATGCTGATGCCGCATCGCACACATCGCACACTCATATTGAATTTATTAGTGCAACGTGCCGCACTCGTGTCGTGCCATGAATTCAATATCTCAATAAACATTTCATAAAATAATTTTATCACAATGTTTTTGTTAATTTTTTGAAGTGTACTGTAAGCTAAAAATCTAAAGTTGTTGACTTCTTCATTTGATAACAAGAAATACATTTTTATCCACTAAAGCATGACTGAAATAATTATTTATATAACTAATTTTTCTAAATAATTATTTATATAATCAATATTTTTAAATTAATTCTTTTTTAAATAATTATTTATATAACTAATAATTACCTTTTTTACTTCGTTAAGGTAAGTCGTATTTGTGGAAGCAGAGACTTATAAATGGACTGAAAACTGTATTGAATCCCAAACTACATGAGCTTCCTTGGCCCTTAATATTTCATCTTGTTTTGTTAGTCACAGTTTCTCTTTGTAAGTACACTATAGTTTTAGAACTATAATCTTGTTTATACTTACAATTTTGATTATATTTGTATGACACAACCCCTCAGTATCGTCTGTCGTTTTAGAAAATTCGAAATAAAAGGGAACACCGGATACAGGAATTCCACAGGTACAATATAGATCATAGAATCTGAAAGCACTCACTTTTTCTTTCCCGAAGAAACCAACAAATTTATTGTTAAATTGTATATTTCTCTCAATAATTATCCAAGTATATTTGATTTTTTTTCCAATTATCATAGGTGTAATTACATATAATTATCAAAGACAAATACTGTAAAATTAAATGGTCACATATGCTAACTGAGTTTTGTTTTACTGCACGGAACTCTTTCTCTGCATTGCAGTTTTGTTACTTACCATAATTAATATTTTCGAATTGGCAAGAAACTACTATATATAAGTAATACCTTCATAAACAAATCTAATTTCCCTATAATTAAATTGTCTTAAGGGTAATTCACGTTTTGTTTACAATGCAGGTAAGAAGTACAGGTGTTAAGTGATTAATAAAATCAACATGTAAACAGTCACGTTGTTAGTGTAAAGTGCGAGTGTGAAGCACAAGTGCAAACAAGTGCAAAGAAATTAGACGCACTGTTTATTTTTGCTGTTAAGTGGCCTCTCCCGCACACCTGCAAACTCCTTGCACGTGCAGCGTTGGCAGCATGTGTTGCTTTTACAAGTTCATACTGCACATGTCAAGACGGAATCATGAAATGGACTGAAAAGCAAACGATACATTTCGTAAAAAAAACAAAGTACGAATGCTCAGAATATAAGAATAAACAGATACGTGAAGCGGCTCTGTTAAAAATTAGGCTTTCGATTTCAACTAACAATTCATGTTCGATTACAGATGCAATGACTACGACTATCTTTTTTAAAATGCTTCGTAATTCTAATCTCTGTTCGTCCTCCATTTTAAACAGAAGTGACATGTCACGAAACAAACACAACTATGAACCTGCAAGAATCACTAATCACTGTGCGAACATTTACACTTAACATTTAACACTATAAAAATAAGTTAACTAATCACTCCACACCTGCACTTTTTACTTCACAAAGTGTAAATTAGTTTTTATGTCGACAAGAAATCGATCTATATAATCTATGTATAATATTATATCAATCAATCTATATATAATATTATATCATGTCCTTTTGGGTAGGTAAATATGGTTAAATGTAACATCATCCTATATTAATTTGTGTCACTTGTTTCTTTATTTAACATATTCATTTTCATTTCAATAAGTTTAATTTCATTTTCACTCTTCCATTTTATTCCAATAATTTATATCCTTCTTATCATATTGAGTATCCCATCTACCTACTTAGTAAATTATATTTATCTATAGATGTGCTTCTGGGCCCGCACAATGTAATACACTGAGAGAGTCAGCAGATTATCCGCAAACAGTTTTATGTTTTATGTTTATTTCAATAAGTTTAATTTCATTTTCACTCTTCCATTTTATTCCAATAATTTATATCCTTCTTATCATATTGAGTGTCCCATCTACCTACTTAGTAAATTATATTTATCTATAGATGTGCTTCTGGGCCCGCACAATGTAATACACTGAGAGAGTCAGCAGATTATCCGCAAACAGTTTTATGTTTTATGTTTATTTCAATAAGTTCAATTTCATTTTCACTCACTTCATAAATTGATTAGTTATCCTAATAGAACTATATACTGAAGAAGTAGGGCCTGTACAAAACTTAAAACGGAAGATTTATGTATTTAATGTAAACAAAAATCAAATATCCTATGTTACAAAATTACCGAAAGATGATTTCTAGTCTTACTTTCAGATTTATAGTCCTTATATGGCTTATTTTGAAAATGTGTTCAGCTGGAATTTAAAATCTTTACAGATGTTTTAACAGTGGTTCCAAAAAATTTGTTTCTCTTGTCTGCTGCTCTTAAAGATACTTTCATATATCGTGAGACTGAAGTAGAAATAGGTAACGAAATAAAATTTCTAAAAATATCTTTGGATCATGAGGTGTGGGCAGTAAGTATTACGTATTATTTTTTCTTAAATATATTGCTTTTCATACACATTACTCATGCTCCTTTTGTATTGTGTCTAATCTCCCAGTAAATACATTTACTCACGTGAATAAGTTATGCGATTTGTAACTATACTCTAGACATTTTCACCAGTATCACGCTTCCTATTTTCTCTTCTACATGGTACTGAGTTGCAGATTCTGATCCAAATATCACAGACTCACAAGCTATGTAAAGATGTACTTTTGCAGAAAGTGAACAAATATTTAAAAGTTCTCAAAACTATAAAGTCTGGAATTATTATATCTAAGCCATATAATATGTAGCAACAAGTTTTATCAGTTCCACCTCATCGTACAAGAAAAATTACAAAGTCAGTAATGATCAGAACCCTATTGGGCTGATTGGGGTTGCCTGTCGAAAGTTATTTGTTGAAATGACAATTGTTCCAGAATATTTTTGCAGTAGTTATTTTTTAAAAATATGATCTCACAAAATATTAAAGATCTATGAAAAGATGCAATTTATTATTAATTGGCAACCCTGTTGAAAATAATCCTGTAGTGGTATTCTAAACTATTGAGCCTAAAATTTACAGTACTTGTCAACAACATTGCTCGCAGCTTTCGACCAATACCAGAACACTAATGAATTAATCGTAATGGAAGCAAATCATATACTAGGCGCACCGAGGATTCGTAGTGTCGTTGTAGCGGATGGTACTTGTGAGATTTTACCAGGGTTCAAGGAAAATTTCGATGAATGCTTTGGACCTTACACAGAAGAAAATGAAGTTAAATTGGAGACGATCAAAGAAATGTGGGCAAATTATAATATGTTATTTTTATAATCTTATTCTGAAACCATGTATCAGTTTAGTAGTACAAGCTGTATAAATACGTTGTGCAGTGTGCCTTTATTTCAATATAATCACAAGAATGTCATAGCTTAGTTTTAAAAAATTAAATTTGACTCATGTCTAAAAATCGCAAGCAAACATAATATACAAAAAGATGAAATATAATATAAATGTTTTTGTATATATTTATAAAATGTACTTTCAAGTGACGTAATGCGAGAAGAATGCATTATTTGGCCAAAAAATGAGAGTTGAGATTTAGAATTAATATTATAAAAATGAAAAAAGTCTGTGCATGTCTGCAAGTCCACCATAAGATCCAGATACTATGCTGCTGAACCAATTAGTATAAAATTTCCTATTTAGGAATTTTTGTAAATATACATTAAAATATTAAATATACATTCTCATGAAAAAACACTCTTTAAATAAATAAGTATATGGAGATAACTAATTTAAAAATATTAATTTTTTTTTAATCTCATACCAATATCCACTTTCTCAACACTTACTTAAATACAGACAATACAAACAAAATCAAATACAAACAAAATTATCTTTACAACAAAATTAATTAAATACAAACAAAATCAACTTTACAACAAAATTAATGTATTTCAGGGGACAATACGAAACAAATGTTAGTGGCCTTCCTTATGTTGGCAAAATTGCAACATACAGATCATCAGGATATATTCAAGTGTTGACATATAATAAACAGGTCAACTATGCACTAATACAATCACTGGAAAGGGATGGATGGTTCTCTGGAGGTGCAAGAGCACTATTAATTGAATTTACATTGTACAATGCCAATATCAACTTATATGGAATTGTCAAGTACGTACAAGAAACATTTTTGATCAATACATCACAGTAGAGGTGTCCTGAATTCATCACTGTATACCAGAACTAAAACACAATCAAAATTATTGACTTCGGCTGACAAACGGGGTCCAAAAAAGATGAAAATTGTTAAATTGTATGGTAAAATCATGGTGACTATTTTCTGAGATTCCTAAAATCTAGTTATATATTTAGAAAAGGGAAAAATAATAACTAGGGCATATTATGCTCCTTTTTTGCACAAATTTGATGTTAAATTGAAGGAAAAACTAAAACATTCAACGAGGAAAAGTTCTCAACCACCATGATAATGGGCCTGCTTACTTATATACAATAAGTGGAATTTCATTCCCCTTATTCCCCAAATTTAGTTCCCCATGATTGTTATTCTCATTCCAATCATCAAAATGCATAAGGTGTAGTGTAAACAAATGCTTTTTATCAGGGTCTTAGAAAAAATATTTTTTTCAATGATTAATGATTAATAGAAAAAAGATTATGTTGTGTAATAAAATATATTTGGTTGAAATAATTTTTTTTTCATTTGAAAATCACTAACTTATCAGACAACCACTCTGTACACAAATAACACACACACACACGAACACACAACATACGTGTGTGTGTGTGCGTGTGTTTGTGTATACAAACATATATAACAAAGTATGTAACAATATATTTTGTTTTCAGACTGGCATTTGAAAGAGCATCTACTGGTGTCATCCAGACATCATATTGTATGAGAATATTGTATCTCCATCAACACTTAATGACTGAATCGTGGATAATTCAAATTTTCCATATATTATTCATAATTTTCCTGGCTATGAAATTTATCTATATGTTTCTCTACCTGTATTATGAAGGTCTCTGCTTCTTCCTTACATTTTATCGATTAATTAATATAATAATAGTTGTGGTAAGTAAAAAACATTGAAATTGTTTTAATCATTTTAAATAAGCTTTAGTCTAATTTACTTACTTTTTAATTTCTTATGATATGAACACTTCTGGTATCATTCAATAAAGTATTCAATCTATAATTAAATTGCTTGAGAACTGCTTCATTTTCCCAACTATAGATGATACTAAAATATATAGACAATGGTTAATCATACTGTAATTATTGATATACCGACTCTTTTTCTATCTTATTTAACTTTTCAGTGTTATAATATTTCAGTCTATTTACTGGATTCTAAGTCCAAGTGAGTGAAAATTTCATTTACCTTAAGTGATATGTATAGAAACGTTAATCTGACAAACAAAAAACCACCAAAGGTCCGAAAAAACTTAATACCTATAGGAATTTCATAAAGGAATAGGTCATATTCTTTTTCAAGTTGGAAAAATGCTATTGTAGAGTAAATGCAAACGTTTTGATAAAAGCTGAAGAGTTAAAAATTGCAAAATCTTTTATATTCTTTTTTGACTTATTTATTTATTCATTTAATTATATCATATTTAATACAACGCATGTACATATTTATTGCTACAAGAGTTATCTCTTTCAGTGAATCACAATTGAGAAATGTAATCAATTATTTCCAAGGTGGGCTGCTGATAATTGTATTATTGTAATTTTGACAAAACTCTTTTAAAATTAAAAAAGAAAAAACCAGTGTAAACAATAATTGTTAAGTAAAGAAAGACCTAAATTTGACAATCGGGAAGAAAAAGGAAAAAGATGAGGCATGAAGAAAAACAGGATTTGCGTGGGTAAAGTTAAGAGAGGTATAATTTTTTCCAGACAAGTATTGAAAGCATGTGTGGATGGTGAAAATCTTATTAAACTATAATCCATATATTAACTTTTCCAAAAATATTTAATAGGACTTTACTATTCTATTTTATATATATCTATAATATGTTTTTTACATTTATACAATCTTCTATCGTTGAATTTTAAATGAAATTAAATTATGGATGAAGTCAATTTATAATTCTCTTTACCAATTATACTTGTTTGAAATGTATTTGTGGGTAACACAAGCTAAAAAGGCTTAGTAAGGCAACGGATAAATTATATTTTTAAAAAAAATCAATGTGTTTGATGATCTCAAATCTGATCCATTATTAATATTATTTTTAAACAAAAATAATCAAACTTGAAATGTAGTAACAAACAATAGTTTCTATTATATTCAATGGAACATATTTTAATAGGCGCATAAATATGAAAATCTTTGAAGGAGCCTGCCCCTAGAAGACGCGTTCTTATGGGGCGGACTGTGTGCGATATGTGTGGGGTTAATATTTCACAAGAAGTACTAGAGAGTAGAGAGAAAACAAAATACTCCCCACAGACTAACAGAGCAAGTGCCCTTCATCAGGCCCCTTGAACATATTTTGACTCCAGGTCAATGAAGAGCACAAGCCAACGGCAGCACCCTAAGCCCAAATTAAACACAAGATAATGTACACAAGTTGTGGAGCAACTACACAGATCTACTACATCCTGGCAGACCAATCAAAACTACACACTTTCAGAGACTGCAAGGTTATTCTCGAAGAGTCCCTCACATCACAGTACCAGCTACTGTTTGATGAACTTATTATTCCAAAGCTCGTCAAAATCCTTAAAGAGACTATACCAAGTTTGTTGGCGCAAGATGCCAAAAGGGAGAAGTCATCTTGTCAAAAATATCAAGCATTACCTTGAAGACAACTTACAAATAGACATTTGTGCAGCAGACATTTTGTGAAATGGGTTTCACGAGCGTTGTATCCAAAAGACCTCCGAATTTTTAAGATTGTCGAAAGGATCTCTCAAGAAAAACAAGGAGGCAAATTGGTGGCAGCTGTAAGTCAAAGGAAAAGTCAAGACTAAACCTTTTGGCAATTAATGGAAGTGATGAAGATTGCGAGAATTATTGCGTTCAAAGAGAACAAAATATGAACTTGTAAGTGCAAGGAGTAGCGAGAAATTATATAGCACAGTGGAAGGAGCCATAGAATGTAGATATAAATGCGACACGGAATAAGTACTACTAAAAACTTTTAATGAGATTTACCCATTCAAGAACCAGCTTTTTTAAACGCCTTCGAGGCCTTCCAGGAGATCACCTCTGATGAAGCAGAGCTAGCAGTTCAGAGGAAATGGTCAATAATGAGTTCACCATGTTATATGGAATCCCTCGGAAATGGCTATGGAAATGGCTAAGTGGTGTGATGTGGTGTCAAATTCCTGACACTTCTCCAGCGACTGATTAAGAGTTCTGACCGCCTTAGGCTAATTATCAGGATACGCCCCCGTCAAATATGTTACGGTCTACCTAAAAAATAGTATATATATATATATATATATATATATATATATATATATATATATAAATATCCATATTATATTTTTATACTGTTTTGACTTTGTTTACTAGTGTGAAAATACGTAATGTAGTATTATTTCTACTTTCTTTAAGTTCTTTACCACGACCTAGGTTTCATTGTATTACAACATCTTCAGATGGGCTATTAGCAAAGATCCAATATTTGCTAATAGCCCACCCGAAGATGTTGTAATACAACGAAACCTAGGTCATGGTAAAGAACTTAAAGAAAGTAGAAATAATACTACATCATTACTTCCCACAGTGCAGGGTCACTCGACGGAATAGACGGCTTTTCTATTAAAATTTTGTCTTCATTGTAGACGGTCCTGGTCGTCGTTACTGTAGGGCTAGTGTTGAATGGAGAAACATAAGAACAGTCCGCGGTAGAGGGACCAGGGCAAGAAATCGATGGTGATAAGGCAGCATTTATCACCATTTTCTTCCTTTCTCCCGAGCTCATAAAAAATGTTTGTATTTTACGAGTATGTTTCAAAATGTTTTCTATCTTTGTCTCCGTTTCTTTTGCTCTTTTTCTGTATTCTGCTCCACTTGGCTTTTTTATTATCGAACTACTGTCAGTACCATTCATAGTCTTAATAAAACATGGAAACACTAAGGAAAGGACAATAAATATCAATCACCGAAAAAGAATATGTGTCAGCGGGTGATATGACGGATGAGCGACAATTAACAAAAGGGATAAAAAGCAAAACAAAGTATTGAAGTGCGGGGAATCCCTGCGCGATAAAGTATACTAACCACGTCCACAGACTAAGAAGAGTACCTAACGGTGACGCATGGGGTGGTAGCGTCGATGTGTATCATCACGCGCTGCACTGTTGTCAGCTCGCTCGCTCGACCACCGACCGATCCGAGTGACAAGTCACAGTATTTGTTTTACCCGCACATTTTAAAATCCAGTAATTTATTGTTTTAATCAGGGGCTCCCAAACTTTTTCAGTTCACAGCGCATTTAGTTTTAGTTTTTTATCTCGTTCTAGTTAAAAATATGTAGGGTACATGCAATGATGCTAGATCAATAGTGCATGCCTAAGGGGTTAATCAGGCCCTGCACTTCTCTTTAATAATATCCCTTGTGATGATGATATATGTGATATACCTAATAAACGGAAAAAGCTACCTAATCCTATTCTTCAAAAATAAGGATGAAATTAGACTATGTGAATGTTAACACATCATATGAATATTACTAAATGGGTTTGATTATGCACATAACACATATTTAAGACATGGGACAGAATAGTAAACCATCAGCTTTTTCAAATAACAATTATTGCCTAAAATAAGGATTTTACTAGAAAAATCTAGAGATAAAAAAGAAGGTCCTTGAAAAAGCAGCCAACTGATCCCTGCGACACCTAATCTGGCAATTGTTAAGATCGCAAAACATGTCAAAAAGCTATATCAAAGTAATCATTAATATGTGCAAGAACGTCAGCAACAAAGTAAGGAGGAATCCAGCACCAATAAGTGGCAAATTTGAAGTGGGAGTACGTGTACCAAGAGTCGGTTCTAGGTCCACTACTTTCTCATGCACCATAACTTGTCATGTACGAATACCATCTCACTGCAGGAATACAAAAAAACCACCTTGGATCTGCTTTATGGGGACGATATTGTCTTTATCATAGATAATCTTTACAATGGAGCAGGGTTAAACTATAAAAACACTACCTGAAGGAAGTCGACGACACTTCATGTACTGAGGGTCTGTTGTCGTCATAACGGCGTGTTCGATACTGATGCAACATATTCCATCAACACCATCTGGGTGGAAGCTTGAAGTGGTGTTTGTGCTATACAACAAGAAAATTCCAATACATGTAAAAAAAAAACCTACAAAAGCGAGGTCTGCCCTTGCTCATATATAGCACTTAATATTGACCCCTAAAAAACACACACCACAAAAATGTACACAATGGAAAAAAGACCAAGTAAAGAGACAGGCATAAATATAAAAGTTACTCGATAAGACTGAGACTAATGCTGTAGTCAATTTATTGCAAATGGTTACACTTTGACATTTCCATCCCTCTAATAGACTCTCTCTTAAGTGCGAGACTCTGGTTCTGGTTCTGGCGATCTTGCTACACTTGGAATATGGAAGAAGTCATCAGCTGTTGCAGATTTTTGAGCACTTACCTTTAGCAGATGAAGCTAATCATTCTCCACCCATTCAGTCCTTTGAAATTTCATTTGAGGGTTATGAGTTCATCATCAATCAATAAATTCATCTTTAATTATGTTCCTCCGCCAATCATAGCTGTCTTACTCAAAACACTCTTTATATGTTAAGGTGATCTTTCAAAATGGTGCGACCTCTTGTTACCTCTATTCTGAGATTTTATGGGAGAGTTTTCTGACCATCAAACATGTATTAATTTTCTTCAAAACGCCAGTAGTGTTTGTGGTTTCCTCTGAAAAGACAGTAACCAATGTCCCAGACTTCCTTCCACCTCACAGTTTTCTCGGCTGTCTTTAAAATACTTCATAATTTTATTGCGTAATGGTGCTCCTGCAAAGAAGACATGGTTAGTGGACAGTAAGCTTTGTTAACCTTAACCGTTCCCTGTCACCACAATGTATAAAACTGAGTAGTGCCACTACTGAACCCCTGTAATTTAATGTTAACCTTTTCTTGCTACTAACTATTAGTTATAGCTAGGAGCTGTAAATCTCCATCCGATGGAAACCGCGGCACTTCCTGTAAAAATTCCAGAACTAATCCTAACCTTTATTAAACAACCCTCACAATAATGCCCACTTCCAAAACCTGTTAATTATTTTTGGAAATAGAACTAAATCATGTTTTTTGTAATTTGTAAATGCACTTTTAGCTTAATAAAATACTTTTTTATCCTAATCTATCCAATTAATTTGTTGTAGCTGAGTGTTGCAAATATGTTTTTTGACATGTTACCTTTCGTAATTTGTTTAAAATCTTTTCACAATTTTCATTTACTGTTTATCATTTATTGAATTTTTACTAACACTAAATTGATTTTTAAAAAGTCTTAAACAAAAAATTACTAAAACTAACTTTTTACCAATCACTATAACAATGAGACTCGGTTTCGAACTATACAATTCCAATTACAAAAAATCTAATATGATTTATTCAGAACGTAAGCAAATAAATCCTTTATGATTTTCAAACCATTTTATGGAGAAAACTTGATAAAGATTATTTTAAATATTACAATATTGATAGTGCACCAAAACTGAATAATTCTTTTTTGTTGGTTGAATAACTTCGAACTTGTCCAAAGTTACAACGATTTGAAATAACTCCATTTCTTCCACTTATAATTATATTAAAAATTTGTAAATCTACATACAAATAGAGTTTCACTCATGCTCATGTAAAATTGTTTAAAATATATTTACCCTGTTCTATTTTCCAACCCCTCATTTAGTAATAAAGTTAAATAAAATTTATTTTTCCAGCTAGTTATTATATATGCCACCTACTGTGACAGATTGACCACTATGATTGAGACGAAACTTCAAGAAAAATGGAACACTGCCGTTTATTACGAATTTGATGAAATAGCTCAACTTCATCATTCTACTGTAGATATTTTGGCAGTTATAATATTTGCTATTTGGTTTAAGACTTTAGAATATTGCACTTTTACCCCTATGCTTGTGAAGGTATATACAGCTATGAAAAAAGTATGTATTGACTTGTTTGATTATTTTCATTTGTTTCTGACAATTAGACTTCAATATTAGTTATTTTCTTTTAAGTTATGCCACTTTTTCTATTAATCAAACTTATTTTCATTAACACTGTTAATTCCTTTATTCATTGTACTAATACTCTATTTACGGAAATGTAATATTCTTAAATGTTGTATATAATAGGAGAATATGTTTAGTGTAATATAAAAATGTTATACCACAGTTGATTTGTTGTTGAAAATTCCTCCTACTTTAATCCAAAGCACATATTTGTCAAACTCTACTTCTACCTATCCTAGTGAATTTAACTATTATTTGAATTTAACAGAAAAACTTAATAATGAATAAGAATGGATTTTATACTTTTGTATTCAACATATCTTCAGCCTCAAAGACGTGATTTATCAAGTGTAACCAAGGAAATCAGCACAATTTATTTTTTATATATTATAATTTTTGATAAAATTCTAATACTTGTCAGTTCATGGCTTTAACCATGTTATCAAGACAAAAAACCCTCATAATCCATAACAAATCTTATATGCCACAAAATTATGGAATCCACTAAATACAAATATATAAATTGCCTTTACAAATCTGCAGATAAAAAATTTTGCAGATTTGTAAAGGCACGTTATATATTTCTTTTAAATTTAATTCCTCATTATCTTTCTACCCTTGACAGGTTTCTTATCTTATTTCATTTAACTTTATATTTTACTAGCCATGTCACATGAATTACCTCCGCTATGTTCTCCAAATGAAATCGGTTGCAAGTAAATAAGTTGGTCTCTCAATACTTTGAAACATTTAAACATTTTTTCCCACCTGCTTTGCATTTTATATCACTACCCTGCTCCTATGAAATGTAGCATGATGACTATAATCTTCCTCGAAGCAAGGACTTTATAACGCAAAAAGAATGAAGTTCAACAACAAACTTCTCTGCCTTATATATCAGTATAGATTTGCACCTATGAAATTATATCTGTGTAAAAATATCTTAAATATTTTTATTTACTATCTTTAACTTGCTCATACCAATTACTTACAATTTACCATTACATTTATAATAATCACACATTGCGGGTGGCCATAAGTGTCTCCTGTAGTAATAAGTCTACTATTTTTGTATATTATTCCTATGTTTCACTTAAGTTTAGTAAATAGATAAATAAAAAATAAGTAAAATATATATCCCAATTAAATGAAACTACGTGATGTAGTATTATTTCTACTTTCTTTAATTTCTTTACCACGATCTAGGTTTTTTTTCTTATTACAACATCTTCAGGTGGGATATTAGCGTCTTTGCTAATATCCCACCTGAAGATGTTGTAATACAACGAAACCTAGGTCGTGGTAAAGAAATTAAAGAAAGTAGAAATAATACTACATCACGTAGTTTCATTTAATTGTGAACAATGAATTTCTACAAAATTAACGTCAAATATATTCAATATTTAAAATACATATTTTCACATCAACTGCTGGTTAAAAGTTTAACAGCACATAGAAATATGACATCACGGAAAATATAGTCAAAATACATTTAACACATGTATATCAAACTAAAATAGCTCAATGTAATCGCATTAGTAAGTATTAATAATTAACAAAGGTACATACAAATTTTGATATTTTTACTGCAAAAATGACATCTTTTATTACTTTTTGATTTAACTCAACTCTCCTTTTGCAAAATTTTTCCGGTAAAATTTAGTTTCAATTACTTAACATTTTGCAACTCTGCTTTGAAAATTTGAAGACGGATATTGATCTCATATTTTCCTATCAAACTCTTTTTATAAAAGTTCAATTGGGTTAAAAATAAAAAGATTGCAGCATCAAAATAATATCCTTTTTACCATCTAGAATAGATTATACTATAACAAGTAATCAAGTGAATCTGTCACTAATTAAACACAGTTCAGATGCTTGCCTTCCTAAATAGATTGATTAACAAATATGTAACTGCCTCAAATAACTAACATTTTATCCCAATAAAACTAAAATTCATCCCGTGTCAAACATTCTTACTGCCTTTAGGTTGTCTATGGAGATGTATGCTATTGAATTTTTACAGAGCATGACATAAATAAATTTGAGCAATTTTGAAATTTTTGCTTTTGCTATATTTTCTGCCCCGGGAAATTTGAACAAATTCCTAATTCCGAGGCACAGCTTAACTAATTAGAGATTAATGTATTTTCTTACTCACAATTAAATGAAACTACGTGATGTAGTATTATTTCTACTATCTTTAATTTCTTTACCACAAGCTAGGTTTCGTTGTATTACAACATCTTCAGGTGGGATATTAGCAAAGATTCGAATTCGATGTTTCTCTCCTGGTTTTTTCTCCTGAAGCCTGTCAATCTCCCTCTTTCTTGCCAATATATTTTTGTTAATTACTTATTATCTGTTATTTTTTATTAGTTTGCCATTTTATTTGTTATTGTTTTAATTGTTTTTTTTTTAAATTTTTATTCCCAATCTATTACAGTATTCCATGCCATAATTTATTTTTTACTTAGTATTTCGCTTTACTGAAGGAGATTTCTTCTTTAGTAATAAGTCCGTCTGGTGTATATGTACATTAAAGACATGAAACAAATAAATGAAGAACATAATAAATGATTTGAGGTTTCCTCTTTTTACAGCCATTTCATCTTATTATATTTTCGTTATTTTGCAGTTTGCAGTCCCAAAAAGACTGGAAAAACATGTTTGTACGGCAATTTAAAATTTTTCTTAACCATTTTCAAAGATATGGAAGGATTTTAAGTACTATAAATTGTCTTTCTTTAAATGATTCTTACCGTATATTACGTAGATTTTTACTTTCATTAGTTTCTACCAGTTTTCAGCAGCTAAGGAACATTGTATATTGTATATAACATATTAAATAAATTTGCATTCGTTAGGTATATCAAAAATTATATAAAAGTATTTGAATTTTAAACAAATGTTAATAAACAATAAATGAATGATTTATTATAACCAGAGAGCAACATACTATTAACAATCATCAAGATTGAAGGCATAAAGGGGTACAATTGATCTTAGTAATAGCGAACAACTACAATACATATATATGTAATTTTATATTTTAATAACTACAATAACTACAAACTACAAAAAAGCGTATATTATAACTAAAAAAATCCTTTTATTGCATTTCTTTAATTCGAAACCATAAACATTTTCTACAGATATAGTAAAACAAACTGTCTGCTCACTAATGGATTTGATTACTGATTTCATTTTTTTTTTGTGGCAGTTTAAACAAAAATTTTGAATAGCTGCTTATAAAATATCTAAAGTTCCAAAAACATTGTACATAACATCAAAACTAGGAGCTTGAGTAAAAGATTATCCATTTACTTCAACTTTTATATCACATTTTTCTGCCAATTATCAGAAAAATCCAGAAATTATTTACCAAAATCAAAATTCACAATTAAATGAAACTACGTGATGTAGTATTATTTCTACTTTCTTTAAGTTCTTTACCACGTCCTAGGTTTCGTTCTTGCGCTCGTGGTAAAGAACTTAAAGAAGATAGAAATAATACACACACACCAGTTTCATTTAATTGTGAATAATGAATTTCTACAAAACTAACGCCAAATATATTCAATAAAATCAAAATATTATTAGAAAGGTCCTTAAGGTTATTCGAATTCAAAAGATGATGACATTTTTACTAATAATACTTTATATTATATTTTTACTAATAATACTTTATATTATATTTTTGCTAATAATACTTTATATTATATTCTGAAAAAAGATGATGACATTTTTACTAATAATACTTTATATTATATTTTTACTAATAATACTTTATATTATATAAGATGATGACATTTTTACTAATAATACTTTATATTATATTCTGAATTACAATTTTACTTTGACGTTATTTTCCAGAGTTGCAGAGAAATAATAGAATTTTTGCTAATATTCCTTGGAGTCTTTGTCTGTTTTCTCTTATTTGCACAATATTTGTATGGACTTTATGTAAGTTTTCCATCAAATTTTTCTTATGTTAAAAAACAAATGAATTTTTTATGTAGTAATTGAATTTATATATCTTCAAATAATTTTTTAATCATTTAAATATTATTTTTCTATTACTTTGTCGCTATAGTAATTACTTTTCTCAATTAATTCTACTATCTATATTATATCACCGTCTTACCAAAAAATAAAATTTTTAAAAATAAAATTTTTTTCCCCATTTTATAAGGAAATATTTATATTGTAAGAAAAGTTTCATTCACTTTCAATAGAATATTTTAATTAATTCCTGATTTTATTGTTTAACCATTATAAATAGACTTTCTATTTGAGATATCGGGTTCTCACTGGTGTTACCTTTAAGCTCACTAATTTGCACTTACATTATCAACATGTTTTAAAAATGTTGGCTGAATTTATTATTAGCATAATTTTATATTTTGGTATATATAGAGGCAAAAATTTACATATTTAACTAAAAATTAATGTCATTTATATTAAAACTTATTTTACTACAACGAAACCGAAATAATTGATTACAGCTGGAAACGTGGACAAGCCAATTTTAAAAAATTTTTGGTCGTTGTCACTATTATTTGTATTATTATGCTGTTATTAATTTTTTTTTATTTTCACGCTAAAACTAAAGACTATTTACATTGTTTTGCAAGATGGAAATGTAAGGCTAATTGAAAATATAATTAAAATGTATATTAATTCATTGTCTGATTAAGTTACCTTAATTATATTATCCAGTATCCTTTTAGATGGTCCCAATTATTAAAAAGAAACTCTTGAAAAAGAAAATTTTGTAATCAGTTGATTTCCTGATAATTATAATTTACATAAAATTAATTATTAATTGTTACTATGATGGGAAGTCCAAAAGTCTGCAGAATGAAAGGGAAAGTAGATCAGATACATTTTTTCTTGGCACCCTACTAATTAGGAACTCATTAGAGTATAAGTCAAATGTCAAGTCCCTAACGTCATTCCTTAAAGAACAAACATCCCTTAAAGAAGTAAATCTGAAAGTGAACTGCGAATTTGCACTGGCATTAAATTCCTTACCAAGTAAGGAAAAACTCCTCAAACCATCGTGAGTGAGATGGGAGTTGTTTAGGGAGATCATTGCCTTGACAAAACCTTGGTTTACAAGTGGCATGGTCTATTTAAACAAAGTCCAGACTTGATTGAAGACAAGTCCCGTACATTTTTTTGTTTGGCCGATTTAGGCCACCACGTCGGATATTGTCGAAAAATTCGAAATCTTATAAAGTAAGATGCTCATCTAAAGAAGAAACAATTTTCTGCATTAGTTGGTTTATCAAATGCAACAATTTGGAGAATTCTACACGACCTTCTTGGCATGACTTAGGTCAGTGCAAGATGGGTCCCAGGAATACTTATGCGGTTGCAAAAGCAACAACGTCGACACCTCGCTAAAGAGTTTTTGAAGCTGTGTGTGTGCTGATGAACTTACGCCGATTTTGGAGAGAGTTCTGACTGGAGATGAAACTTAGGTTCATCACTCTGAGCCTGAGTCCAAGTAAGAGACGTAATGGCACAAAAAGAGACCCACCATCTAAGAAGTTGAATAGGCTAGCAAATTAATGGTAACTGGTTTTTGGGATTGGGAAGGGATTTTATTGATCGACTATAAAGAAAATGTACCACCGAGAGCTAGTACTCTACCATATTGGATAAACTGAAGGAAGCTATCATGGAAAAGACACACGGAAAATTGGCTAGGGTTGTATTACTTTTGCAAGACAATGCGCTATTTCACAAAAACAAAGTTGTGATGGATGCTGTTCACAAACTCGGCTTTGAATCAATAATTCACTCACCCTATAGCCTAGATCTAGCTCTCAGCGATTTTTATGTGTTCCCAAACCTGAAAAAAGAGCTGCGAGGAAGAAATTCAGGATGACAGTAATATGAAGGAAGCAATTTCAATTCACTTTTAGGGCAGACAAAAATCATTTTTGTGGTGGTTTAGAAAAATTTATTTTGTTTTCTAAACCACCCAAACATGAAATTATATCGAAAAAGAAAAATACTTGCAACCTTTCTATTCCACTGACTTTTGGACCTCCCCTCGTAAAATACTATGATATCATCTATTTAGACCATTCTTATTTTCAATGAAGGTATCTGACTTTGAAACACTGAGCAAGTCAATTTTAACACTTTTGAGGGCTCTCTTGGGTGCCTATAGCTATGGTACAATAATGGAAATCTCACCAGAAGTTGCCCTTCCCCTCATATGTATTTTTGTGTTCACAAATTTCATCATTTTTGTTGTGAGTTGAAATTTCATTTTGTGTAAATATTGCCATAGAAAAAAATGTCTTTATATGTTAATCCTTTGTGTGTTTGTTATGCTCTTTGTGTGTTTTATATGTTAACCCATTCATTGTTAATAATGCATAAGGGGTGTCAGCGATGGTTAGTACAAGTAACTCATGGTGACCAAATAAAGTGTCATGGGTCACAAGTTTTAATCAGTTCTAACAAAAATAAACTTTTTATATCACACAAATTCTCTTTTTTAATTAGTTTTATCGAAAACAGAAATTGTTTACATGAAAAAGTTATGGTTATTGGACAAATAGAGCAAACAATTGGAAATTTAGAAAATATTTGTAAGGTCGAAGATGAATTAATTAAGTAAAACCATTTGTATATAGTTTGGTTAGTAGTAACCAAACTTTATTTTTCTCTGAATATTCTTAGTCTGATGTGAAACATTACGCATTTCCTCCTTTCATTGTTAGCTTGCATTAATCCTCTTTAAACCCAATATTTTAAAGTTGAAATTCTCAATATGATGATAAATCCCTATATGTTACAAAAGGCAACCTTTCTCCCAAAAATAATAATTTGGACGAAAAACATCTCAAAAACCATAATTTTCTAAAATCCAAAAATTTCTTTCACCTGAATTGTTCAATAGTCTCATTTTACATCTATATCAATAAATTGTACAATAAACTATTACTTTATATTATTAAGGGATCATGCCTAGTTATAATATTTAAAAATAATTTTTTTTGGTTTATTATCTTAGACAATTTTAGAAATATTAAATTGTTTGGAAAAAAGTTTTTTGCCCCCTAAGTATTTATCATATATAAAAGTTTTTGGAACAGCTAAAAAAACTTGTTATTAAGTAAGAAATCAATTATTTTCTTTCAGACAAAATTCGTTTTCAACTATAACAGTATTTTTATTAAAATAACATTTTTGAAATCAGTGTTTTCATAAAAGCGATTAAATTGATTGCTTTCTACTAATTTTCCAAATTGACATGATCCCTTAATTCCTTTAATACAGTTGTACTTTTTCAAATAAAATTAAAAATAAAGTTTGATTCATAGAGCTGATTACTCTCATCAGTCTGAACATAAAATATTTGGGGTAAATATTAAAAAACCCAACTGTTTCTGAGAAAATTTCCTTAGTTCGAAACTAAAAAAATTTCCAACTTTTTACCATGAAATTTCTTTAACTAAAATTTAAAAACTATAAGAAAATCTTTTTCAAAATCACTAATTGGATCAGCTCACAACCTACAAAGCATATTTTTTTTCATAATTTTCAGTATAAATATTATTTGTCACATAAATTGACGATTCCTATTCAAGTCAATTCGATTGTTATCTCCATACGCACAAGTAAAAAAAAATTGTTCCTCAAAAATCATTATTTCTGAGAAAATGAAAAGCAAGTTTGAGCATATCATGTAATATTAGGTGTCGACGCAAACAAGTTTACTTGCAACTGCCTATGCGTTTTCAAATATTGGACCGCTCGGTGTGAACGTATTTATGTCAAACCTAATGTTGCAATGATGATTATTTCTGGTGTTTCATTTGTTTTAAACGTGCTCTAGTATACTTTGTGAATTTGTATCAATGTTACAATAAATCAAAATTATTAGTGGTCATTGCCAAAAATAACAGTTACACAATGCATACCAACGAAGCTCAAGAATAGTAAAATTATTGCCGTGATGAAGAAACGCTCGTGGTAAATATATATTCACGACATTAAGTAGTTGTTAGATAAATACTTCACTTTCTATTAAGTGATAATTTTATTCACAAGTAAATGAATCTACGTGGCGTAGTGTCATTTAATTTTTACAAAATTAATTTCTACATAATGAATTTCTACAAAATTAACGCCAAATATATTCAATATTTGATAATTTTATTTCTAGCTTAAGATAGTCCATTACAAAATTTATTAAAAGTATTCTTTACCCATGTATAAAGGGTCATTTCCGATATGTCCCTATTTACACTTCATTGCAAAAAAGTGTATTACCTTGTCTTTATATACTTTTAACAAGTGGTCAGTTAGTATCACTACAAAACCATTATGATATATATTTACTACAAGATGTAACTCTCAACAAAATTCAGAAAATTTTGAGAAGTACAAGGGGCAGCCAAAGTTGTTTTTATGAAAAATTTGTAAAACAATCCAATAACTAAAAGTAATAAAGTGATAAAATCTGTGTCATATATTTATATTAGCACTTGTTTCAGAGTTGACGTTATCATTAATCATCATTAATCGCTCTATTTTTATTAATTATTCTTGAACATCCAAATGAGGAACCTACAATATGTCTTATATGCCTTTTGGTTGTTTAGACAATGATAGAAATGTTTTCAACATAATTTCCAACTAGGTTATAACAATGCATCATTACAATCAAGTCTTTGAGTACTTAGTGAATATTCCTCTATATCAAAAGCTGAGTTAACCAGAAATGTAATAAATCAAATTAATTAGATGACAGAAGAAAGTTCCATTTTAATGCAGGCGAAGTTCACATGTCTCGCTCAGAAAAACAACAAGAAAAAAATATTCATCCAAAATGTGACGTAATGTTTAATTTAACAAAAATAAAAACAAAATAATTATTGAACTTTATAATTTTGACAATCATTGTCATCTATAATCTTATATTGTTATGAATATGGAACAAAAAAGAAGCAATAAGCTTCGAATTCAAAAAGAAAGACTTATATTTTTTATTTGCACTGTCAGCTAATAATTTACAGAATATGGATAGTAAATAAAAAATTGTATAAGTTGTATATAAGGGACATGCCATATTAAGATTTAAACATCACTTTCTGCGTTCTGATGATGAATGCGAGAATTAACACGCTAGCATCTCAATAAATTGGGACTAAACATAAAGCCCATATTGATAAAAAACTAATTGCAAGGCTATCAAAAAGAAAAGATAAATTTGAAGCCAAACCATTAAAAATAATATACAGAAGATTAATAATGGTGAAGTCAACGAGTTGTACTAAAAAATTACTAGTTTTCAATTTTACAGTTTTTGATGCAGGGATAAAGAAGGTAACTTGCTTTATGTAGGACAAGACAGCAAAAGAGGAGGGTCGGTGAAATGGCAAGCTACTTGTTTTTCTTTATACACAAAAAAATTCAACTCGTATCAAGGATTTTTAATTATTGTTTGATGCTGTCAAAATCGTAAAAGGATATTTTTTATGTATGGATATTTTATTATGTAATTTAAAGGAGAACTTATTCATTGATTTTTAGAAAAAAGTACACTGAGAATTTTTCTGACAACTGTAATGGTGAAGTTTTATTCATTTTAAAGTATTCATAAGCAAAACTGTGTATAGATAATTTGAACTAATTACTTACAAAAAGCTTTAAAATTTATTATTTTAAAGAATTGGCACTTTATCAATTGTGATATCATCTACTTTACTTAATGGTATTTATGTTTTTATTACTTATGTAACTTAGTTATTTATTATGAATAAATATATACCTATTTTGAGTTAATTATTTTTTACTTTTTAGTGATAGAGTAGATTTGGAGTAGATTTTTGAAAGAATATTTTATTTTCCAATTTTTAGTGATTAATAATATTAATATTAATTACTTTCTTTCTAAAACATTATATAATTTTTAAAAGTCCTGGGCAAAAGTTAATATATAGATAATTTCCTCTGTGTCTAAAGTTAATTATCAACAACACACAGAAATGAAACGATAGTAGTAGTCGCCAGTGGTTAACTGTTAGCCATTAAGGAGTTCTGTTCTCCATATCTGAAGTACAATATCATATTTTAAAAAGTAATAACTAAAGTAACAACTAACCAGTGGCTAATATCTTGACTCACAGGTGATTTACTACCATCCGTTAAGGATTTGCATAGTTTATCTCATTATGAGACATTGATCTGGTCAATGGTGTACTACCAGCTAACACAGCTAAACTACAAAAGATATTTGCTACACAGTACTTCAAGATATTTGCTACACAATAGCAAATATCTTGAATCGTGGTTGATTTACAACCAACTGTTAAGGACTTCCATTGATCATCTCCAGAAGTATCATCAGACTCTGACCCGGTCAATGGCGTAGATATTTTGCAAAGTAACTTACTACCAGTAGCAAGTATCTTGTATTACGTTTAACTTACTACTATCTGTTAAAGAGTTGCATTGTTCATCTACAGAACTCATCTTTAGACGCTGACCTAATCGATGGTGTAGTTATTTTGCAACAAAGTAAGGAGTTCTGTCATTCATTTCCAGACCTTATCATCAGAATATCTCCATATTTATATGGGACAACCCCTAAAATACCCCCTTTCGAATAAAAAAACTGTCAAAATCAGTTCACTTGGTAAAGAATTAACACTGCCCGTACATAAAAAGATTCCGACAAATTGAGAACATCCTCCTTTCTTTGAAATTGATAATGAGAATATATGAGAACGATTGATACATAATTTGATATGAAAGAAAAGCATTCAAGTTTCGTAATACAAATTCTTTTTTGACAAGATCATCTTAAGAAATGTTAGATAAGTAACTTTGCAATTCATTTTCCAAGGAATAAGTTTCTTTAAATTTTGGAAGTGTTGTTTACTTTTGTATTATTTCCCTATGTCCTTTACTTGACTAACAATTTGTATCCAGCCGGGAAACTTTTGAATTTTGGAAACAATTTATTGTAGATCTGGTGAATAGGCTGGATACAAAAGCAATTCCAATTGCCATTTTTTGCTCAATGATATGGCTTGAATGCTTTGTACACAAATACATAAATAAACAAAAAAAAACAATACCATTTTTGAAATGTTCCCGATATTTCTCAACTATTGCTGTGTTCAATCAGTCCAAAACTGATGCACAGTATTCTTCAGCAGGTAGGTGTTTTCATCTTTTCTATATACATAATTAGGATAACGTCTTTTGAATGCCATAAAACTGACGCTATCACCTTGCCAGTGGACGGCACTTATTTTCCAAGCCAGTTCACTATGTGCGATTTACAGTCTTAACTGCTTTTTTGTTTCCAGAATATAATGGTATATCGGCGTTCCATTACTTGTCACAAAATGACACAAAAACTTTGCTAAATTCTTCTGAAAACTTTACAAAGTGTCAGCAGATGTCCGCTGGCCAATTCGCTTTTACTCTGGAGCAAGTGAACGGAGCACCCTTCTTGCGCAAAGCTTGTTCATGTGTCACACATTCAGTCAAGATACCTGTAGCTACTGCGAAACTCTTACTCATTTACTTGTCTTTCAACTAAAACCAAATCTTGGACATTATTGAAAATTCCAAGCATCTGACCTGTTTTCGGGATGTAGTGCAACTTTGATGCTTGTTCTGCCGCGCTTGAATTCATTTACCATTTTACACATTTTCTACTATAACTCGAAACACTTCTATTTAAGCAAGTATCAAACGGCATAATGTTATCTGAAGCACTTGTGACCACTGAGTATATATTCGTAAAAAGGAAAGACTATAGAAACACTATCGCCATCTATTATCATAAACAATTTTGTATGCGTTCATACTTTGTAAAAGTATATATATTATAATGATTTATCCTGTATTAAAAGCTTTTGTTGCTTATTGGTCAAATTACTTGGATTAACAAAGTTATTTCACATTACATTATCTTAAAAAAAGAAATATGTTCAGAAGTTATTATTTGTAATTGTATGTAGCCGAATTTCACTTAGCCAAAGCCAATTACACTAAATGTAAATAATAAATATTTACATTAATGTATAACTCCTTATGTGTAAGTAGAGACTATGCTGAAACTTAAAGAGCCAAAATACTGAATATTTAAAAATTTCTACCGTGATTACACTTAATGTAAATGTTAAATAAAATGTATGATTAATTTTTTTTAAATTGGCAGTGCATGATAAGTGCTATCATAACTTATTATGTGTATGTAGAGACTATGCTGAAACATAAAGAGCCAAAATACTGGACATTTAAAAACTTGTACCCGTGATTACACTTAATGTAAATGTTAAATAAAATGTATAATTAATTTTTTTTAAATTGGCAGTGCATGATAAGTGTTATCATAACTTATTATGTGTATGTAGAGACTATGCTGAAACATAAAGAGCCAAAATACTGGACATTCAAGAACTTCTACCATAAATATGTTCGCAAGAATAAAACTACGACAAAGTGCAATACCAGTGTTCTTGTTCGGTAAAATTTCAGTTTTTTTTACATATGCTACATTTTGCTACTCTATAATGTTAGAAACCTAACAATTCTTTATGTTTTAACTCCAGATTTATTGGCTTTTTTACTTATCCTCTTGCATTACTGAATTTTTTGAACATGTGTACTGTTATAGCATAACAGTAAAGGAATGATTTCTTATAAAATATTTCTTTAAAATGGACTTTCACATTATTTAAGGGAAGAGCAAAATTGAATGTCAAGTTCAAAATAAAGTTCCATTGTTACATTAAGGGCTTATACTAATCTAATAATGGAAAAATCTTGAAAATATTATGTTTGCTCATTATTATATTAACAATTATATTTTTTTAATACAGGAAGAATTTATCAGACAGATATCAATCAGGAATAAGAAAATATTATATTCTAGAAACTAATTAAATTTGAAAAGCATTCATAGCATTTGCCAAAAGCTAAACACAAAATTTAATAAGTTTTACTAGAAGCCAATTCAAAAACAACAGTAGGAAGTGCAATGTAATAAGGGACGCAATTAAATTTTTGACTCCAATATTATTAAAAGAAATAATTTTAAACATTATTGAAATATTTTAAAAACATTCTTTGACTTTAATTTAATTTAAATTTGGACTTATTTTATTCTATACTCATTGAAAATTAATATAGCAATTTTGTTTATGATTTGAATTTTTATGATTTCCTTTATAGGGCGGGATTTCATCGTTCAAGAATTCCTATTTTACTAGAAAAATATGGCTTAAAAGCATGCGATAGAGCGGACCTCCGTGTCATAAGAAGGATATTACGCAAAGAAACACGTAAGAATATGATGTTTTTCATTACGCATATTCTTTACTTCGTAATATTATTGATATTTTTATTGAATATGTACGTATACTTTTCAAATGGCCATTAAAATAGATCACATATACCTAATTATAAATTATATTATTTCTAAAATGTGTTTAATACAATATGAATGTGTCGTAATTATGCTACCCATAGTCCCTTGTGGGTGGCATACTTATGCTTTCCGTTTTCTTAGATAGCAATGCACCATTTCTTTAGTCCTTTTGTCTTATACATATTTGACGTCATGTCTGATTTTTCGACCAATGCTACTTTATACTTGAAGGTACTCACTTGACGCTATTGAAACCACTCTGTTGCAGGAAACTTTTGAAAATTTCACAAAATTTCTACAGATCATACACACTAGAAATCAAAGAATAGGGTTGTTTGAAAGTTTACATGTGTATTATATGTACATATAAATCTATAAATATACATATATATATATATATATATATATATATATATATACATATATATATATATATATATATATATATATACATATATATATATATATATATATATATATATATACATATATATATATATATATATATATATATAAATATGTAAATTTTTTAGCAAATCAGTTTTCTAACTTAGCCAAAAATTAGTTCTTGCGTAGTTGCATATCACTACTTGTAATAGACAGAATCGGGCAAAGACAAGTGTTTTGCATATTTTTCTCAGGTCTGAAAATAAACATAACAAACCTTCAACGCAAAATTGATCGCCAACGGTCTCTGTATATTACCACCATAGTTTTTGAAAGTTGGTGCACAAGCAGTGCAATGATTGTAAAACAATGCGGAAAAATGAAACGGTGTAGGATACCTAGAGCATCAAACAACTTAGCAGGAAAATGTCATTTCACTATGGTCCTGCGGTTCCACGGGTCATCTTCGTGTTATGAATCTTGTACTTGCTCTTTTTCGTATGATTCTCTCCGTACTATACTGACATGCTTCGGATTTCTTAAAACCGCTATGCTGCCTTCTATCTATAAACTACACATGCTATCAACTTGAAAATTAGGGTAGTTATAAAAGTTGCTTGTTAGTTTATATAAATTATTTGTTAGTTCTAAGACACAAAAAAATTTTTTCTTTGTGGTTAAACTGGGGTGCCATATAAAAAGTCAAATATATATATATATATATATATATATATATATATATATATATATATATATATATATATATATATATATTCACAGTGTCCGGGAATAAGTGTCGGACAAAGAAAGACATCGTCAGTAAACACTGCACTCCGGACAAATATTGGGTGTGTTAAAAAGAGTTATATGTAATATATGGTTTTGCACTCAATTAGAAAAAGGACGTGTTTTACGTTTTATTTCAACGACAATTTATTTCTTTATTTATTTTGAATAGCATCTATCTTTGTCCAACTTCTATTCCCAGACACCGTGTTTATATACAGCCCAATTACTGTCTCATTAAGGTGAAACTTGGTATAGAGACAGATGTTGATAACCCAAAATCGGAAATGAGATGAAATAGAAAAAAATTTTTGATAATACTCTGAAAATGAAGGCAAAAAGTTTCTGTCTTAAGATACTTGTGCTCAAAATCATTAACAGGTGTTTCCACCTCAACTACTTTAGAGTTTCAAGAAAGTTTTGAAAAAACGTCTTCATAGAATAATGAAATTTTTGACAAAGTGAAATAGGTCTTTTAACCTGTTACATAAAATTCAAATCAAGTTCAATTTTCTATAAGTAATCGGATATATTTATAGATAGTTACTAAGTCTGATAAATTTTGGTCCATAATTCGGTATCTAACTAAACAATTCACTTGTGCACAGCAATATAATATAATATTATTACTGATTATGGAAAATAATACGTACCTAACACAAGATTGAAGGAGATTACAATATTTCTAATGTAAATTATTATAACTTGGATATGGGAACCTATTGAGGACGTGTCGAAATGTTCTTGGCTTATTTTATTTTTTTAAATCGATGCTCACGACACGTGACCTGATCAAATTTGATTAAATTAAATAAATGCCTTGTTTCTTATCACCTTTTGTGCTATGAAGTCATATTTATTTAAATTCTCTTGAGTAAATTTGAAATAAACCTACTGTGGGCCCCCTATCTAGTAACGAATCTCAAGAGGTCGCCGCCGAGCACTAATCTTGTACATATTACATAAAGAACAATTACTCAATACTTACTTTAATAACTAATTATTTCACTACAGAAAGCTTGTGGAAAGAACAAGATGAATTATATTTAGTGCAAAATGAAATGGTAGAGTAAGTATATCATGTTTCTAATTTAAACTGATAAGAAAGAATTAATTGAATCGTGTCCCTTATCTGAACTGAATCGCTCTTGTTAGGAAAAGCTTATCATCATTTATTTTATTTTTAGATTGATTAATTAATCTTAATTCAATTTATTTTTTTTAGGAATATTGACAACGTTAATACTCATATGAGAAGTAAATTTATTTCAATATAAAAATTAATAATTTTTTTCTAAAATTCAACAATTTCAATTACTATTTATTAAAATAGATAAAATGCAAAAAATATCATTTATTCCAACAATTAACAACAAATAAAACAATATATTAGAAGTTTAGTTTGTCAACATAAAGAACTACTTTAATTTAGCAAACATTCTGTAGTAGAAGCATTTTACTGAAATTTGTTAATTTTGAACAATTTTAAAGTGATTTTGGCAAATTTTTTATTATTTGTATTTAAACCTAATATAACTAGTATGAAAATTGGTTAGAAATTCTGTAAAATATATAATTTTTAATGGGATATGCATAACAGCATTGCAGCATGCAATGTCAAAAAGCAAAATGAACTATACATATAGACTAAAGATCAAGAATTGCTTTCTTGAAGAATACCTTCACATAAGTCATCTGTATCTACTTACGAACTTGTATCTACAATTAACCTCTTAACTTCGGTAAAACATTTGGTTTAATGTTGAGGATTGAAACCACTTAAGTCATTAAAATTCTTTCTGAATCGAACCAAATAATTTTATTTCATTCTCCTCTGAAAATACCACTTTCCCACGAAGGCAATGGTAGAAAAGCAAAGAATGAAATGAAAAAATGAAAGACAATAGAAATTTACGATTTTAAAATCATTGTTATAAACTCTTCATTGATAATTCCTATCTTAATGATGTAGACACCATAAACTCCCAAATGAACCAATCCAAATTACTTCTACGATAGCGTCTTGACAGCCTAATTTGTGTCATTAATCATTTACCCTAAACAAATTCACAGGTTGGAACTCCATATTAAAAGAATTGAGATGTACATACAGTTTATTATCTGTAAGGTTGAAGAGTACATTATTAAGTTGGAAATGATTGCAGAAGCGTACGCTGAATTGCTGGAGCAAAGTAAACAGCCTTTAACACCTAACCTAAAATAGTATTTGATCTTAATTTTTAAAATAATCATGTTGTTACTTATATTTTATTAGTTTATTGAAATTTAATTAATAAATGTTTCAATACATTTGTTTTAATTATTTTTATCTATGAAATTTTACATCAAAGAAAATTTTAAAGAAGAGAATGGGATGTTGATTGAATTTTTGATTTATATTTTTTGATATGATTTGAATATCAGTGAGAAATATCTATGTGTACTTTTAGTTATAGGCATTAAAAAAAATAACAAATGTAAAAATATGTTTAGCAGATCACAAATGATGTTTCAACCACTGACCAATGTTTATATTATTCTAGAATTCAAATGTAAAAGAAAACATTTGTCCTAATTAATTATTAATTAGAAATAAAAATTTTTGAAACATTTGTTTGATTGTTAAAAAAACATGGAATGAGCACTCATCGTAATTGTCATACTTACAAAAATGCGTTTTGAAAATCCGAGTGTAATTACTATGTTTGAGCATGTGTGTACATGTACATTATTTTTTGTAATAAGATTCCAATTTTCCCTTTATACATTTCACAAGCTTAGGATATATTTTCATTACATTTTACTATGGAACTGACTCCCGCCTAATGCTGGAAAGTAGTTCTACATTAAAAAGAAGAATTAATTGTGCTTACAACAATACAATTCAAAGCCCACAGTAAATACATTAAATAAAATACCAAGCGTTATTTGGTTATCACAATTCTAACACAACCTAGTAGGCAGAGTATAACAAAAAATGTGTATATTATTCAAACAGGTGATGCCTACATCAAACTGAGTAGACAATGTTAAGGAACTATATGAAAATTCTCAAAAGTTTCTGTAAAAATCACACTTCAAATATACTCAGGTTGATGCGGAGTGTCACCTATATGAATAACAGACATGTTGTTTGCTATACTGTATACAAATATGCAGACTGTAACAAAAATATGTCAATTATTTATAAAGGTGACGTACTGTACATTAAACTGAGTAGGAAATTAACAAAAATTCTCAAAAGAATAAGAATTAACAAAAATTCTCAACCTTTTCTGAAAAAACATTGTTTTTTTTTACAGAAACTTGCTTTAAAATGTTTAGCTTGATGTACAGATCTAACTATAGGAATAACAGACGTCTCCTTTGCTACAATCTAAATATGTTTGTAAAAAACTGTTCTTTAATTATTTTGTATGGATGATTATTTATTGTAAAAATCTCACTTTCTTGAATGTTAAATTTCTTTTTCTTGGTGAGGACAAATGAAATTGATTCAACAAATGCACTCTTAAATAGTTCATGTCTTATATGAAACCATAAATAATAAAAAAAGGAAATAATTGCCATCTGACTTTTGACAAATACTTTTGACAATCAAAATATTATTTTGTTATGTAAATAATATATCATAATTTTTAAATATATTGATTTTATAATATGTATATATAAAAGAATTATAGGAAGATGGATGGTGAGTTAATGACCACTTTGGAGTCTTAATAAATGAAACGCTGTGTCTTTCAGTTAATGATAAATATTTTTCAAAAAAGTAATTTAGATCAAAATAATGTAAAGGTAAAAAGAAGTGAAAAATTATATATATATATATATATATATATTTACAGGAGTCCAGGAATAATTGTCTGACAAAAAAGATGTTATTCGTTGACTGAAAAATAGTAGTAAAATTTGAAAGATAACTTTTACAGAAAATTGAAAATAACATTCATATTTATGTTTCATCTTTTTCATACACACGATATTTGCACACATTATTTAGCACCACTCAGGGGAATAACCCGCGAGCAGCTGCAAAGACATCTAGTTGCCCAGTAAGCACTGCGCTCCAGGCAAGTATTGGGTATGTTAAAAAGAGTTATGTGTAATATTTTTTGCACTCAATTAGAAAAGAAAAAGGACGTGTTTTACTTTTTATTTCAATGAAAATTTATTTCTTTATGGCCAATGAATAGCGTCTTTTTTGTCCGCCACTTATTCCCAGACACCATGTATATATATGAGAATAAAATAACACTGTAAAACCATACAAATATTCCGGCATTTCTCACTTTAAAAGCTTACGGCGCAACAAAATTTTTTTAATTTTTTTCTTAGCTTCAGGTGAAAAGATAAAAATAATATGTAAAAAAAACGTAGAGCAATGCTATTCTTTTCACATTCTGTTTGGACTGTACCAGTACATCTTGGAAATTTGCATCTTAGCCTTTTTTCAGTCCATATAGGCCAGTACCCCAACTGACCCATTCTGATGTATTTGATGGGATATGACATTGACTTTTCATTTTTTTGTCCTTGATAAGTGCTTCTACGTTGGTAGTGCACTTCAGCCGATTTGTCGTCTTATATTTGACTAAAGTCTCAATTTTTATTCGAAAATTAGTAGAATTTAGCATGTTGCTAGTAATTTTTTGTCAGCATGAATTATTCTATATAATTCCCAAGCATTACCATCATGGTCATATCAAGGAAATGGTAATAGAGTCATATGAACCATCATTTACTGCAAAGTCTAATTTTATAATGGCCCATTACACAGTCCAATAGGTCTACGTCACCCATATGATGATTGTATTCTGCCACAATAAAAGGCCATTCCACAGTCATGTGTTGCTTTTGCGACTTTTCGTATGTAGTTACCGCAGACATACTCTCCAGGCCTGAGGTTTTTCAGGCAAATATTGCTTTAGGGCACTTCGAGCTTCAGTAGAATACATTTAATTATCAACAGACAAATGTTGTTCAAAGGGTACTCTTGCAAATTTAGAATTCAGTTTCTCAGTCATTGGTTGAATTTAATATAACTGATCAGAATTTGGCTAACCATATGGTATCATCTTGGAGATAGCATTTGCACATTAGGCATATGAATTATGGCCATGAAATAAATCATTTCTATGAACTTCTTTATTTCCTGGCTTATAACGTTTATAGGTTTACTGGCATCTTTTTGCACACTACAGGTGCAAAGGTACAAGTACAGGTTCGTTTCGTCTCTTATGATGTTGATAATGTTATCAGAAAATAAATGAGAAAATCTCATAAGGCATCTGCAATTTTAGTGTTTCACTTGGTAACTTGAAAGATCCCTGGAACCTCATCTGGTCTTCGTACACTGTTAAATTTTTAGTTTTCCATACTATATTTGTCTTAGGAACTAAACTAGTTGCAGAACTGGTACTGCATTCTGGAAAAACGGGGCGATGTCTCACATAGATGAACCGTAGTGCTGATAATGGTATTAGAGTTCGGATGTCACCATCCTGATCTCCTGGATTTGATATTATTCCTCATCTGAGTCATAGCATAAATTTTGATCGTTCAGTTCCAATATATCGCCTCTGAATAGTACATCATCGTCAACTGAGTAATCTAAGCCATCCTCACTATCATCCCGTTGCTCCAGAATATTTGCCAATTCCCCAGATGTGAAACGTAGAAGCTTCAAACTCAAACGTGGAATATTTAAATTCATATTGAGCCTGGAGCAAAAAGATAAATATCCGAAACAAAATATGATATTTTAGAATTGTACGCTATCTCCGTAAATATAATAAAAAACATCTAAGTTACTTTGGGTCATCATAAAATACAAGTAATACCATCTAGCACAAAAGTGTGTGACTAGTTCAATAGAAATACTTTGTTGTATGCATTGCTGCGTTTGAAGATACTTAATAATTTATTTGAACTACTTTGCGAGTTCGAATGGTGTGACGCAAAATTGCAATTCAGCGCCATAAAGCGTTAAGAAATAATGTTACGGCATATTGTTAAAACACAACTTATTACTTGGCACATCTGACGCTGTAGCCAATTAATTTAATTTATTTATTAATTTTATAAAACTAATAGTTATTTATTTTACACAGAATCACTTAAGAAAAAGCGCCGTCTCAAGTTTCATTCAACAGTTTTATTTACAATATATATAATATTCCTGCTGATTGTGACTATTGGTAAGCAACTAATTACCATAATACACTAGTCTTTCGCTATTCACAGGGCTTGGGTTCTTTAAAATTACCACTAAATAGCTATACCGCAAATAGAGATTTAAGTTATAAGTAAAACAAACAACAGAACAGTGAAGGAGTTTCAGGGAATAAGAAAAACATGACTGTAGTCTATTTCAAATAAAGTTTGGTAAAAGAAAGTAGAGCGAGTAAATCTAGAACAAACTTTGGTAATAAGAAAATTATAATCAATTTAACTTTATTAAACATTTACTTAAAATTATTTTATTAACTGGTTTCTTCTGTCGTGAAAAAATAGAAATATCTGTTACATTTCAAACTCATTTCCACAATAGGTAAAATATTTTCTATCCATAATTTTCAGCTCCTTTAATTGTTGACAGCCTTAATTCTTCAGCAATCTTCATAACATTAGCAAGGCAAACAGATATGTTAGAATTTTTCCAATATTGGCTCACTAATAGAACATCCTCTTTATCTACTTCTTTTAAAAAATAAAGCACACATGTGTGCATATGTATACATGCATGTTGTACATGATACATATGCACACAAGGGCATATATAAGCATGTGTATGTAATTGTGTTATTATCATTATTATCAACTTATATAAATATTAATTATAAAATCAAAAACCGAAAACCGACAAGTACACAACAGCAAAAATAGCAAATCTACAAAAAGCGAGGTATTACTACTTTAAAAAATTATATAAATAAAATTTTATCCATCATGAGAAACTTATCTACGTTAAATTAAAATTTCTGGTTATTTAAATTTTTTGTAATTTAAAAGGTCATTAGATAAACAGATCTTTTATCTCATTTTATCTCACAAAGGCCATTGCTAACAAATTGTTTGTGCATTTCATCCACATGCGAGTCTGGTATACTAATGAATTGTAATCATAAATACGCTTGCCAAATTTTACATAACCAACAAACACAACGCATATGTCCTTGACATGCACAAATATCTTATTAAAGATAACGGCGAAGTTCATCGCCAATAAGATAATAGAGGTGGATAAAAATAGGTAAATATTCTAGAACGCCTGTAATTACATTTCTTTCTCTGGCTTTAGAAAACCAAATATTTGGGAAAATTAATAAATCACATGCAATACGAAAAGGTTGCAAGCCTTAATGGTTTAAACAATATTACAATCAAGTTTAGAGTTTTATTAAGCAATATAATTTGCTGTTTTGAATAACTAGACCTGTTTGAAATTCTTTTTACATAGGTATTAACATAGGTGTCTATTGTAATGTTTGATCACATTACAATAGACAACTATGTTAATTATAACTTTACTGATATGAACACCATTGCCCTAACATATTTATAATGTTCATCTACTTTCTATCTTTTTTGTAGTTGCATTAGTATCGTTTTATAATGGCGGATATTATTTAGCAAAATTGGTGCAAGATAAGCTAATTCATCGAGTTGTGATGAGTAGAGGAGTTCCATTAACATTCAAAACAATCTATACTGTTCATGACGTCAGAGCGGTAGGTTTAATCATCTTTCTGAAATACATCTGTAAAAAAGAAAAATTAATATTTTAATAAAATATTTTTGAATTACTATAATATAAAACTGCACTATATTGTGTATTTTAAATATGAATACAGTTGAGGATAGAAAAGCCAATAATTATCCAAATTTCTGTAGAATTGCTTCCTTTTTTCTAGTTTCTAATTTGGGGACAGTAGTGAATGTTATGGTTTTTATTTATCTACACATGTTTAAAGACCAACATCTCTATGAGGATTAATCAAAAAGTTCTTAGAAATGCACATTAATAAGACTTCTTTTGACAGTAGTTCATTTTTTATATTATGTTTCAATTGATTCGATCATACCACCGTTTCGTAATATATGATATTATGTAAAAATTTTATTATGGAAAAGTCAAGTTAAGTGTGATAATGAAGTATGTGCTTTTTAACGATTAATACTTTACCCTAATGCATGGTTTGTTATTGCCTTGATGAATTTAAAATCGAGCTGTGAAAATGATTCTCGTCCATTTGGCCTTCTGTCTCCATCACTAAAGGAAGCATGAAAAAGGTGGAAACATGGATTTTAGCAGGTAGAATTAAGGTAAAAAAATCTAGCAGGGACCTTAAGAATTTCGTTTGGTAGTATTCATACCATTACAATGGACATTTTGATGTTTAGAAACTGGAAGATTTTTTAGTAAATTTTAAGGTTAATTCTTTTTCTGATTTTAAATAATTTTTTTTATTATGTGCGGAAAGGAAAATCAAGAACAGGTACTTATTTTGTAGACTTAATTCCGACCGATAATATTCTGACTTCATCACGATAATATTCTGACTCATCGATCTGAAGCTGCAATTTGCAAATCTAGCTATTAGATTTTTGATCTATAATAGTATAGACTTATTTTCGAAATTAAAAGGAGCACTTCCATGGAACAAAACGAACAAAATTGGAACAAAATGTGATTTGTAAAAATATATATATGTATAGAGGTATGTTACAGCGTAACTAAAGAATGTCTTGATAGATTTTATTGAACATATATTTATAAAAGTCTAGAGCGCGGGCAAATATTCTGCAGTGTTTACCTGTCTTTCATTGTTTAACACAATATTACAGGTGCACCCAATATTCCCTGTTTTTTTCTCCATTGACCGCTTCAGGAATGGTATTATGGAATTGCTTAGTGCTTGTTAAAATGACATCTATTTAAATTGCTATATTCTACTTTTCTGTCATATTCGTTATTATTTGCACATTTTGTAACCATTTATTCTTGTATTCATTGTAACCATTTATTCTTGTACCATTTATTCATGCCCAACACTTAGACATATCTGTAATTTGCGCATGGGGCTTTCAATATTTAATTTTAAACTTTACATATTTATATGGCTCTGTTTCTTTGAATGAATAAATCTATGAAAAAGAAAAGTGTGGAAGACCATGTAAAGTACGGCTAAATTTGAAACATGTGGAAGACCATATAAAGCACGGCTAAATTTGAAAAAGATTAGAAAAGAGAGAAATGCCAGAAGTGTTGAGAACAGAAAAGCATACATAAAGAGTTATATGAATGAAGACATGCTGATAATCATATGATATGAATATATAGAACATTTAACACAAATTAGTTTTGCTATGAATCTTAAGGATTATTCTCACAGTTAGAATGTTGGATATATTAATATTGTAGAAATTCATTAATTGCCTATCTGAAGATGTTGTATTACAATGAAACCTAGGTTGTGGTAAAGAATTTAAATAAAGTAGAAATAATACTACATCACGTAGTTTTATTTAGTTGTGGCATAGTTAGAATTCAAATCATTTTATATACTATTTTCCACCATAATATATACATTTTTTACATATTTTATTTTTAAAAACACTCTACACGGCCTCAGTTAATACAGGATTTATCAGATGTTTAATTTTAATGGCATTTTCATAAAAGTTTCATAAAATTGTTTAATTACTTTTACCAGTACATACTAGACGTATTTCTACCATCGATAAGTGGCGAGACGGGACCAAAAGAAAGAGCAGTGAGGCCATTATGGAGAGAGTCCCTATATATGACTGAAGACATTGTCATTGTCGGTGTCCCCCGAATACGCACACACAAAGTGCGCAAGGTGAAGTGCAATATACTTAGAGATCTACAAGTTGTATTCGAAGATTGCTATGGACCTTACCAAGAATCTATGGAAAATCGCAACTCTGAAGGCATCAGCGCGTAATTCTTAATTTTTATTCGTATTTAATGACTGAATTACCTAGAATTCATATTTATATCATGGAGAGTGTATATGAAACACTATTACATATCAGGGTTAGTATATATGATATAGTTATTGTTCTTGAAATAACAGTTAAACGTAAAGTTCTAATAAAATAAATATTTTAGCCTTGACAGCATGAACACTTAATTATTGATTTAAAAAATTTTGCTCTAAAATAACGAGCTTAATATGCGGACTTATTGCTACAAAAACTATCTTTTATATCCAACTACAATACAAGATTTCAAAAATGAATATTTGCAAAATATTAACCTAAACCTTGTATTAAATAGAAATAATTTATATAGAAACTGCAGTAGTAGTTCAAATAGAGAACTGTCACCAGAAATAATTTCTAACTGCCTGGCCGTTGTAGCAATACTTTACAACATAAACATTTTCCCCCAACACAACATAAAAAAAATCTTTGCTCCAAGAAAATACTGAGAATGCAATAATTCCTGTTCGTGTCTAAATTTGTCTTTAATGGACACGATAGCAACAACACAACAGTAACTGTCACAACAGCAGTTTGTTCAAATTGTTATGGAATAAAAGTTATAGCAACACAACAGCTCTTTAGGAATATAAAGTGGTATATTAGTGACAAAATAATTGTTTATTACTGAAAAACATTACATTAACAAGTATTATATTTTCAAAGTCCAATAACAATATAATCTTGAGAAGATAACATAAGAGCAGTGAGGCAAAAACCTCAAAAGACATACGAAAACCAGTCAGGAAGATGGAAATGAGTGAAAATGAGATACTTGTGTCTTCAGATCTTTTTACTCATAATGATTTGAGGCGAACCTCCATAGTGACAATTGTTATATGTTAAAAAAGTTTCCAATGACATAGAGTGGACCGTTATCTATTAGAGGAACAAATTGTGACATTCTCCTTCAACGGTGTTTTGTTTTTGGTGTTGGGTTAGAGCACCTTGAAATTTAAAAAAAAAGACACAGTTCTTATATTTTTTAATTACAAAAATTAATTGGACTATAGAAATTTGAAGTGTGCCTGGCAGGCAACTGATATCAATCTGACACAAAAATAGAACTCTTTTCTTGTAATGGAATTTTTAAAATAATACAGAACGACTTTGTCGTACTATAATTTCTAAGTCGACGAAATTAATTATTCTTCTATATCAAAAAGAGAAGTAATAATAGTTTTGGAATAAAATATATTTGGAATCTTATGAAATTACAACTTACACATTGTCAACAATGAATACAAAAATGTATTACCGATGACGCAAATACAGTGAGTGTCGTGCATTCAAATCTTCACAAATGCTCTCTGCATATTAATATCAAACTTAAAAGCATAGGAAGCGGTAAAAGAGACAAAACAATAGACAAATAGAATCTGAAGACATTACTGAGGTCAAATATATTATATAGGGAAATATAAAAAAATTTGATTTTAACACAAAAAGCGAATTTCTTTTGTATTTTCACGAAAGCATTTTTTCCACATTCGTAAAGCAAACATCACAAAAAGTAACCATTTTTATTCAAAATTTTGAGCATATGCTATTAATAATATTATATTCTATGTATATAAATTCTTTTTAATAAGTTGCACCATTCAATTATTATTCAGTTTCAGACATACTTCATCTAGAGATTGGAATCTAGGTGGAGGCGAGCAATATGTGTTTATGTGATTCGCAAGCATTTCTCCGACGTAATTAAAAGAGAAAATTTATCACTCATATTTTGCATAATAAAACCCTGCCAGCATCTGCACTAATAACAAAGATTCTGATGAGATAGCTTATTTGTTTAGGATAATACATTATTACAATTTATTGGTAATAAAGTATAACATTTCCCGAGTGTATTTTAGTGTAGACATTGTTTCGAACTAACTTTACTAATTTAGGTTTCTTCAGCAAAAATTTTTAAAACCAATCTTAACTATATGTGCTAAGTTCCAGGTTCCTAAGTCTGAAGTTATTATATAAATGTGTTATGCATTATCTTATATATTGAGCAAGGATTTTGGCAATTTTATGAAATAGTCTTTTAATTGCAATTCCAGTGATATGTTTCGTTACCGAACTGAAAAAGAACTACACGGTACATCACATGCAGGTCGGCTAGCAACATATAGTGGTGGCGGTTCCGTGCTGGAATTGAACAACAGCCGTGAGGTGGCTACAGAGACATTGCTGTCTGCTCTCAACCGGGGATTTGTTGAGCCAGGCACCAGGACCATCATTATGGAAATGTCTGTCTTTAGTCGAAGTTTGCAGCTCTATGCTATGATCAGGTTGCGATTTTAACTCAAAATATGACTCCATTATGAGGATTTATATTGTTCTATGAATGTTGTTGTGGATGTTTTATGAAATCTGACGATGAAACGAATTGAAGTTTTTAAAAATTGCTCATCCAATTTTACCATTTTACCATTACAATAAAACCATTTTATATGAGAGTATCAGAGGGCTAAATAAACTATTTAAACTTTTTTTTAACTGCATGTATTTGTAAGATGTCATTTAAAAGAACACATAAAAATACCAAACCTATTTTCTTTAACATTTTATGTAAGATAGTTTTAGAGATATTGCTTATGAAAATATTCACGAAATTTAAGAAACCATTTGATGTAAGAACTTTAAATTTTACATAACGTTAAAGCATATTAACCTGTACACATCTCAATAGTTAATACTCAAAAATATTCATATGGAAATTTTGGACGGCACAAGTATTAGAAAAACATTTTTTGGAAATCATTTTTAGTGTAAGATATAAACGGAACGAGGCAAGTGATAAGGATTTCAATGCATTTTTTTTAAATTTGTAAAAAAATTCCAAGTCAATAATTTGTTAATAATATGTTCCCTCCCCATCACAACTCTCACTCACCATCCAGAAACTGTCAAAATTATGTAAAAACTGCAGATTTACATAATTTTGACATTTTCTGGTTTTCTGACTTTTATACATGATCCATAGTTGAGAAATAAACAAAACAATTTAAGACCAAAATTCAAATTCATTAGTATTTGTAAAACTTTAAATATTTATAAGTGTGTATGGCAGTTGTGGTTGCTTTAGCAATTAATTTCACGTATTTAATGTTTCTGATGTTCTTCATGTAAATTGTGAAATAAGTACATCATGAATGTGCAGCTATTAACTTTATGAATTTCAGAAAAATCACATTCTTTTTATCATCTTTGTTAAATACAACAACTGAAAATTGTTTTTACGTATTGGCCAATGAAATGTGTAATCTTGAGGGTTTTTGTTATAAAAAGATATACAATTAGGTACTGTACATGTAATCATTATGAAAACAATTCAATTTGCACTGAATTTGAAATAATTCAGTTATAATAATAAATAAAGACCGATAGCAAATACGTGTATGGTCTTGTTTATAATGTATTATTCTATCTTTTTCTAATGTTGTAATCCATTTTCTCTTTCATACGCACGGCCTATATGCGGAGAATGTACTAAACTATGATTAAAACAATGTTACTAGAAAATTACCTAAAGTTTACTGGAAAGCATAGCGATAAATCTGTATCGATTCTAGGTATCATATTTATATAATGCAAATATTTTCATAGAAATATTATATAACATTTAAATGTTTATTTATGCCCAAATATGTGAGTTCTACTTAAATGGTTTATTTTCTACCAGGCTTCTATATGAAAGAACTCCAGGTGGTGGAGTGGTGGCGTCCTACAAGATCACCTTGATCACAACCAAAAATGGAGCTGACATTGCACTCTTATTCTTCCTCGTTATCTACATTGGTGTTCTCATTTACGACATCGCCTTACGCAGAGAAGATTTGATTCGTTTTAAATTCTGGGCTTTGCTTGATGTTGCCATATTGTTGGTTAGAAGTTTAGAATACATTATGATTTAATGAGTATAATTATATAATACAATTATAGGTAATCATAATTATGTAATAGCTTTATCCTACTGCTTCCCTTGCGTGAAAAAGGGAAAAGTATTGTGGAATTTAAAAATAATGTTTTTATGAAAATATTGATAGTATTAGAAATAGTGAAGTGATTGTAGACTCACAAAATCAAAGAAATGGAGGGAAAAGAAAAAAGTTTGTGATATGTAGTAAGTAATCATAAGCTTACTATATTTTATTATGTATGTGTATTAACCTCTTTTGCGTACAGGCCAGTTTTACGTAACATTGGCGCTTGCACCATGTCGATAAAACAATGCATAACTCCAATGTGTTCTTTTTATTTTAATAAAGTTTTATACATAAATAAAAAAAAATGTAATACAACGTAATTTAATCATTTATACTGTACATACGTAGTTATAAGTGTAAAAAATAATAAAGACAAAGAAATTCTCCATTTCCCTAAGAAAAAGGCTCATGAAGGAAAAATTTTTACAAAATGGAATTTTTATTACTACCACAAAAAACATAAATAGGAATTAAACATAAACTTAAATAAAAAGATCACTTATCCTAATAAAAATTTATATTATCGTTAAGTGTTTGGATAACCAAAAATTTTAAGATAGCCGTATGGTGTGGAAGAAAATCATATCGACGAAAATAATTCTACGTCACGGATGAATATTCCATTTGATTCGTCATTTCGTTGACTTTCTTAAGAATTATACAAATGTTCCATTCAATTTGTTATTTCGTTCTGTTTTTTATGAATTATGATTACCTATATGTTTATTTCATTTTGATCGAAATATATATATTTGAACAGCACGAGCATAAGCTTTACTAACGAGCAATGCACGTACTCAAGGTTTTAATAATGGGATGATTTTTTTAACCCACTTTTTTCTATTTCGGAATATTTATCTCTATGACAGATGATATATTTGAAAAATATAATAATATAGAGACCAGTTAGAAGCTTGAAAATGGAATAAATAAAAACTCACTTTCACATTTGTACTATTAGTTAGGATTATTGTATCACAATTTTTATTTTGGTATTACATTAATGGTATAAACATTTTAGTGATAAGTGTGGAATACATTTTGAAATTGTGTCCATAAAAACATTTTCATTATTTGACTTATAGTTTAAATATAACTTTTAAGTGAATATTAATTAAATAGATATCTTTCCCAGCTTTATCTGAGCAAAAAAATGAACCGTAAATTAATTTGTTCAAATAGTCTTTTTTTTAAACAGTAATCGTAAACAATTAAATTTAATTGTAACAATATTCTCAGCGGTTTCTTATTCTATATTTTAGTATAGTGTAAAACTGTAGGCCCCAATTTCGTAACATTAAAATGCTTATAACAAAAAGTATACAATAATTAGTTAGATGTTTACTTTTTTATATATTTTTATGTTGTTTACAACCTGTTCAAAGATGATATTAATATAGCTATAATCAAAACTCCTAAATTAATTGAGCGTGTTTCAACTTAAGTCATTACTGTAAATTACCTACACAACTTTTAAAGATTATATATTCTATGTCTATCAGAACACTATAAGCAACACTGATGAAAGTTTTTGTATCAATTGAATAAGCCCTTTACCTAAGAAAATATAAAAAACAACCAAATTTTCCCTTTTATAATATTAGTCTTATTTACAGCTTCTATTACTTTTTGAAATCAGTGTAAAATTATATATCACACAAGGACAGTTCTGACACAACAATAATATTGTATTCTTTTATGAAAACTAATTTTTTTGGTTCTTGAAGTAATAAAATAATATTTATTGATGTAATAACTCACATTGGATATTTCAGGGCCTGTTGTCATATTTTATTCAAGGCATTTACCTGATAACCAACCGTATTGACATTCCACTCATGATTCGCGACCGGACGGATTTTGTTAACTTTGCACAAGTGGCTTATCTCACCGACTCCGTCCATAACATCCACGCCATCATCATGTTTCTGCTTTGGATGAGATTGTTTAGGTTCTTGGAATGTTCATTTACAATGTTGTCCATTCAAAACACATTTAGTCAGGTATTTACAATATTTTATATTTATTCTTGACAATAATTCAGCAAATAATTCTTACCAAGAGCAGAAATTTTGTCGCAAAAAAATCTAAAATAAGGAATCATTATAATAGTTACTAAATAATTTTAAACTACCTGATTAAATTTTGTATTGACTACAATTGACTACTTGATTACAGTTGACTTCGTGAGAAGTAACTAAAACAAACATAACCCTCATTTTCCTTTGAGGTTTAAGCTCTTAATTAAAAAGTACACTTTGTTAATTGCTATCATATTTGAAAATAGATTCTTAAAAATCAAAAAAATTACAAGAAAATTACAGCCCTAGTCAGCCAGCTTTTGTAAGACAAATTGTTTCTTTATCAATTATTTCCTTTTTCTAAGATCAATGTCTGTTTAAACAGCAAATTAGAGTTGATCTTAACTGTATTTGAACACAATGAACTCAACTCAATTAATTCTTCACAAAATATGGTGATTGTGAATTCTTCATATTCTCACTCCATTAGACTTTTTTTTTCTTGATACATTAGCTCTATCATCTAGAATGCTGTTTAATATAGAACAGATACTCGCTTATCTTTAATATTTCTGTGAATTCAAATTCTGTGTATTATATTTGTGATGAGGTACAGATGGCATCTTTTTTACACTATATAATTTATTTATATAATTACTTGTCTTCACATTCATAATATTTTCTTTATTAAAAAATCTTGTTCCATTAGACAAGTTTCTCTTTTCTGGTATAACTGTGTCATCCGCTAATAGAAACTAGGTGTTCACTTCTGTAATATTTCTGTTAATTCAAATTCTATATATTATATTTGTGATGAGGTACAGATAGCATCTTTTTTACACTCTATATAATTTTAACTCATCTTCACATTCATAATATTTTCTTTATTAAAAAATCTTGTTCCATTAGACAAGTTTCTCTTTTCTGGTACAACTGGTATCTGCTATTCGCTAATAGAGACTAAGTGTTCACTTCTTTAATATGTCTGTAAATAAAATTACATTTATGAAAATGTACAAGTATCATCTTTTATAATCTCTGTATAATTTTAACTAATCTAAAATTTTGTTCAGGTCATCTAAAATTCCTTTATGTTTTGCTTTTTGCTTTTTAAGACATTAATAACAAATTTTTCCATATTTTACTTTAAAGTTTAAGTGATTGATGTTCACTGAACATCTACTGGTACCTGCTCTACAAAAGATGTAACTGCTTTAGTTGCATCTAAACACCACTTATTTTGGACATGATTCTTACAGTATTTATAGATATGTTTTGTACAAAATAAATGGTCTTACATAGAAACTCCAGACTTCTTACACTGCAGTAAGAAGATACAACATGCCATAGGGACCTCGAGTCATGGAGTATAAACACTTTATGAATATAGAATATGTGAATCACTGACACTGTACCTATAGCAAAATTGTAGTTTCATCAAAATTTTTTATACTTATTTTATTTTTGAACTATATTCTGATCTTTTATTTTAATGTTTATCATCATTTCTTGGAAGTATTATGTATTATAATAATCATCAGCCAAATACATTATAATAGGCAGTCATGGAACACCTGACAGATGTGAAACATCAAAATTTTTTTGTTTTTATATTGAAACATTCTTAGAACGTTATATGTTTGATAACAGAGTTTGTAAACACCAATAAAAAGAGTAAAATTGTAAATTTTAGTAAATAAAAAGCAATACTGATACACTAACTCACACATAAAATAGAGTGCGTGTAGTGTATTAGAAAGGAAAGCATTAAGTCGGAAAGAATCGACAAGACACGCAGCAGAATGAATTAAGTCAGAAAAAAGAGACAACATGTGAAGCTGGCCGAATGGTACGTCGTGACATGTTATCAGAACGCTTTAACTCCCATTTAAACACTCTATTAGATGTTTCATCAGCCGGAATCCATCCAACTATTGAATAGCAGTCTCTGCCATAGATTACCACAAAGATGGATTCGGTTCAGCTTTCATCCAATTACATCCCAACCTTTACCAGTTCATCTCTCCACCTAGCTGAAGGCCATCCCAATCTACATCTTCTGGGTGCATAGTCATCATTCTCGGTTCTGCATACTATATGACCTGTCCATTACCACTTCAGTCGGCCAGACCTACAAGCTATGTCTGTGACCTTAGTTCTCTTATAGAATTCATCATTCTACATTACTAAAGCAACATTTTTGGGAAAACAGGTTCTTAAAATCTATTTATAAAAAATATTATCACCCCATTAAATTTCTGTGGATTCTTGGAAGACTAGTTTATTTTAATAGGGACATTAAGGCGGACTTGACATAAAGACCGGATAAATAGTAAGATATATGAAGTCCCGGCATGCACTTTTTAAAAATAATGGAAATTGCTCAGGGAAAGATAATTAAAATGTAATAACATAGATTCTGATTCAAATTCAACTTGCAACATAACTATTTTATATTCCTTTTATTTTTATATATATATGAAAGGTAAATGCTTAATAACCGTTTCCATTTATCAAATTCATACTCTCCTTTTAGCTAAAATATTTTGTCGAACTCGGCAATAGCTTTTCGCCAAGTGTTTAGCCATCATATACAGTCTGAATAATTTTTCTAATGTTAGACTCAGATACGTAACACTGAAAATATTATTTTAGTTACATAAGGAAGGTCATTGCATTTTCAGTTATGATCCTTCGTTATTTATAAAAACTGTGTTCTAATCTTTGAGTTTTTTATTTCAGGCGTCAGCCGAATTATTGGCTTTCAGTTTAATATTCATCATGGCATTTGGTGCATTTGCTATAATGGCTTCTTTATTATTTGGATCACAGGTAATTATGATAATAATGTCACTGTAGAAACATAATTTAAATTGTCGTTTAGCAATTTTAAACAGTATAACGAGATGGAAAAATATCACCCAAATTTTAGACTATATTCATGATTCATTCTGAATATAAGATTCTAGTTTGTTCCACAATTTTCTAGAATTTACTTTTATCATTTCAGCTTGAGGACTACAGAACACCATTTTATGCATTTGCTGCTTTGATGAGGGCAATAGTTGGTGATTATGATTATGAGGAAATTGACCGACTCGAACCGGTCATGGCATCCATATTTCTGTTCTTCTTCATACTCATTATTATATTGTCTTTTCTTGTAAGTAATTTGGCTGCATTTTTTTCTTTACAGTAGAAATTTTGCAAAGCTTAAATCCAATTTCTATGCACATGTTACTAGTCTTTTCTAATGTTCCAAAAGACACACGTACCAAAACTATATAAATAGGGTTTAAAACTATTTATTCATGGAAAATGCACTTGTGTGCATAAGAAATCTCAAAAGTTTTTAAAAAAATAAAGCCATAAACCACAATTAAAATTGTAATATCATTTTTCACTGGAAGTTCCTACAAGCTAGAATTAATTTGAATTGAACAAGCCGATTAATTTGATCAAGCCGATATTATAAATGAACATTGCAGAACTTCTTCCTTGCCATACTAATGGATGCTTATACAAGGATACGAAAAGAGCAGACCTTCACCCCCCAAGGACCAAAAGATAAACATTCCCACCTCGAGCACCTGTGGGCGAAGATAAGAGGAGCGCCAAAAGTAGAATGTTGGCGGGGCGCTTTATTAAAGTAATAAGTCCATAATTTTTATATTTTAATTCAACGTATATGTATATACAGTTAGTCATTAAACTTATAATTTCACAATTGGAGGGACATTAAATAATTACACATACAGTATAAATGAAAACATTATGCAATTTAATAATAGTTAACAATTATTAAAATATGATAAACTTTTAAAATCAAGGTCAAAATTATTATACTAATAAGATGCAATATTAAAGCAATCTTTAAATAATTTAATGACTTGGTATAAAGTGATCACATAACTGAAAACAGTAATAAAATTAATTATTACAAAAAACTTTAGGAACAAAAAAATAGATATATAACAGGTCTATGCATTAGTATAAATTATGTCGCTAAATATCTAATATAATATAAACCTCTTTTCATTAACAACTTAAAAGGTCTAATACACCATGAGCCTTTCCACTTCATTTATTTTTAGTATCCTAAGTTTTTACGCTTTACTTTTAATTTGAAAGACTCTTTATTTACTTCTGTTACTATTATTCCTTATTCGACACCAAATCGTGTTAAGCCCAGTTTTCCCATAATGAAAACTGATATTATACAAGTTATATCTACATTGGTGATAACAATATTGATAATTATATAAAAACTATAGTTATAAATTCATTTTATTTTGGTCTTATAGGCATTTTATTCATATTTACAAAGATAATATAACTAAGATTTAATTATAACATATGAACTATTATTTTACAGGGCAAATTTTCCTCCAAAAGCAGTTAAACAAATTCTGGAACGTAACGAACTGAATCCATGTGGACCAATTCAGCTCCCGAAACTGACGAAGATAATTGAATATGAAAGATGTAATTATTTAACTTTCTCGCTTATTTATAAAAAGGAACAGGTATTTCATTCCCTTCACTCGATGAAAGATCTTTTAAGTACTACAACTTTCTGCAAATATAGTAATTTTAATAAATATTGTTTTCATCTGAATAAATTTACTTTGTCCATATGTTTATATCAACATTTTTTTACAGTGAACTACAAACTTGATGTGGACATAATAAAAATGCGAAATCATATTGAACAGTAAGGATAAGTTTTTTTTTATTATTTTCACCTACTTGTTTGGAAATTTCATTATCATACCGATTATTCAAACTTAGTTTTTATAATCCTGTAGTCCAAGGGCATTCAACATAATTGTGTGGAGGCCCAGGCTTATTATTTTTTAAACCGTAGCAGGCCAATAGCATAGTGAACATTGAATGTAAAAAAAATAGTAACTTAAATTTTTCAACATGAACAATTTATTAAAAAAAAGAAAACCTCAGGTTTACAAATTATCGCCCTAATGAGAAGACTGACATTTTTTTTGTTTACACTATCTATGTTTTTGCATGCATCTATGTCAGCTGATATTTTAGAAGTGGCTATGCGCAGAATACCTATAAGATGGGTGTCTGATAAAGATAATCTTGTTTATGACTTGTTATGTTTCATACGGGAAAAAAGCTCTTTACAAGGGTACGTACTACCAAATAAGGAAATTTGTTTAAGAGCTAATTAAGTAAGGTTTGGGTATTGGTTGCGGTTAATATAATTTTTGTAAAATTCAATCAGTCCGTTCGGAAGGCAACCATCATATGCTGTTTTTAGGAGAAAATTGCTTTGCATATCAACCAATTCAAATTGTAGGTTTAACTCGGTGCTTTCAATTTCAACATTAAATGGATTTTGAAATGCCTTCATGGTGAGTATTTGTGATTTGAAGTCTATGAACCTCTCGTCAAACTCATTCCTCAAACTTTGTAACAACGACGCGCACTTGCCTAAGTCCATTGTCTCTCGATCTCTTGAAGATAAGGTCTCCCAATGTACCAACTGCTTTTGTTCCAGTTGTTTTTCTGATAATATGAGCTTTTTTATTAAAGGCTTGAACATGTAACTGCGTGCAAAGTTGATCTTTTCCTTGTAGTTTTAGGTTAATATCAGAAAGATACTTAATTATGTCAACTAGGAAAGTTAGATCAGCCAACCACTGCTCATCAGTTAGAAAACTAATATCTTGGCCTTTGTTTTCAAAAAAAATCTTTACTTCTTTGAGCAAAGAATGGAATCCCTTCAGTGTGGCTGCTCTGCTAGGCCAGCGAACGCGACAGAAGTATATAATATCTTCATGATTTGCACCTACATCAGACAGAAAAGCTTGAAACTGTCTGTAATTCAGTCCTCTTGCACGTATAAAATTAACTGTCTGCACTACTTTATCCGTCACATGTTTCAGCTCAAGTACTTTTGCACATAGCTATTCTTGATGGATAATACAATGATGCTGTATGATTATGTGTGTGATGCTATTGCACATTAGTGCCACAAAATCATTTTCTCTTCCTGTCATTGCTGGTGCACCATCAGTTAAGCCTCAAAGATTTTCTATTTGAAGCTCATATTTTTCCATGCAACTCTTTATTTCTTCGTAGATATCTTGTCCTGTGGTTGTGTTTCACTAAATGCAAATCTAGCAATTCCTGGGGCACTATATAGTCTGCTAGTTCTGTTACTTCACTTTCAAAAACTGCCAACTGCGCTGTATATGACATATCAGTACTTTTCTCGAGAGTGAAACTATAGAAAATGCATTTCTTTAATTTTTAAGATCTTGGGACATATCATCAGTTCTCCTTGCTATAGTTTGATGTGACAAGCTTGTATTTTTGACTAATGTTTTATGCTCTAGAGACGCTATCGATGTGAATATTATCAAGCATTACCTGACAAATTCTCCGTCGGATAAGAGCTTGCTTCGTTTGGCAATGGCTTCTGCTACCATAAAGCTAATTTTTGTAATCATCTCGGAATTTTCTTTTGGTATTTTAAACATTGCCTGTTGTCCGAATTTATATGATCGATTTGAATTTGACCTTCGTACTCGTCGTATTTAGACACATATTTTGTAAAATAATGCCGTTTAATATTGTACTTATTGCAAACTGATATTTTGTCATAGGCCAAGTCTCCATTGTGTTCTGTGACAAAAAAGGTTTCAGTCCAACTGTTTTGAAACATTCAACATTCTGCGTTTTACATTTTTATCGGTTAACATCCTGTTCTGCAACAACCATAAAATAAAATGAAATTATTTATATACTATATCTTGATAAATATGTTACGAAAATTTTAATTCAAAATTTTCAACACGTAGAATTGGAATACATCAATACGACAACCAAATATGATACACCACACCATATATTATCATAATCATGGAGTATGATCCATTAAATGTAGAACTTGAACATTAAACTATGTACTTAGGTAAATATGACAAAATTTACAAACTTTAGAGGTTAGCATGTTGTTTCTAATCTCAAACAATGTGCAACAAAAGACTGTTTTAAAAATATATATTAACTACCTTATTTCACCACTTTTCACCACAATAAACTTCACCCAATATTGATTTACAAAATAAGTAAACGTAACACGATCGTAATCGAACACGAGTAAAACCAAAATTTTTGCATGCATCGTTGACAAGCTTCACTGGCCAACTGATTGCTGTGATGCGGTCTAAATGTGTTGGTATCAAACGGGTAGGTCAGAGGGCCACGTCTTGGTGTATGAGAATTTCATAAATAAATTTTACATACCTGTTACGTACTCTGGATTCGATATTGAAGAAAATGTTTATATCTTCAAAAGACGACAAACTTTATTTAACCGCAACACAACAAAATCGTAAGAAAGATATTCAGTAGTCCATTATTTATCGTTATAATCGTCCGTAGGTATTCGCTAATTATCGCACTTCTTCTTCCTTTTTGCTTTCGTGTCCAAACTTAAACTGACTCTGCAGCGTCCAATGCAGCAATTTATATCAGGAACTCATAGAAACTAGACATTGGGGCACTAGGTGACGCAATCGTTGTCTACATGTGAGTACATGCACAAGCTAATACAGGCTCTATAGCGGAGACTATAAGGTTGATTATTCTTTGCAACTAAATACTAGTATGTTCGCAGAAGCAAGACAATTAGACTGATGTGTTTTGTAGGGTTCCGTATCGTAACCCTGGGTTCCATAACATACCTACCTACCAGTATGTACACATTATTCATTATGACTATCAGTTATTGGTTCATTTATCAACTAGTGTAGTGCATCAGACATAGGTATATTTTTTAATGGATATTTGCACAATATCCTATTGATGTTTTTAAAGTTTTAACTAGCTCGCGGGTCGGATGCAGGACCGCATTGTGAACCGGCCTTATGTTGGACTGGTCTACTGTAGTCCAATTTATTGAGTTATAAAATTTTGTGATTCCTATAATTAAAACAATTACAATAATAATAATAATATATTTGTTTGTTGATCATATATTAACCATACACTACTTACACAGACAGGGAAACTTTTTTAAATTTTTCGATAACAACACACAATAATATAACAAAGACATGTTATGTATGAAAAGGACGAGTGAACTTTTTGCTATGTTATCCACGAATAAACTATGGATTTTGATATTTTGTTTATTCAAACTTTTAGAATTACGATCAATACTTTTCTTTGTTTATTTAATAAAAATCTTTACTATCTACCACAAAACCAATATTACCTGTTTGACCATTATGGTTGATCATAAGTAATTATTTATAAATAATTAAAGCAATAAGTTCACTGTGTAATATCCACCAAGTTGACGATTTAATATCACCCCTTACTGTTTATATATATTGAAGTTATATTTTAATATATTTAAATTTTTAAATTGATTTGTTACAAAAAAGTATAAGACTACTAGTGAAAATAGAACTTTGAAGTTACAAATATTCTCTGGGTGATATCAATACTCTTTATATTTGGTTCGGTCTATGAATATTGACAATAACATTCAAGTATTTGACAAATTCAAATTGTCAAATATTTGACAATAAAATGCTTACTTTTGTTTTTTTTTATAAAACAATGCCAAATATAGTAAAAGAAGTGTATTTGTAATCTTGTACATAAAAGCTTTTAAATAGAAAATTACTTCAATAATAAGATAAAATCTACAATCATCAGTAAGGTAATAATTTCACCATTAAATCAGCTGTTTTAATATATTAACCAAATATTAGAATATTCTTAATTATAAATATATAATTTTCCAAATCCAAAAAATTATAAATATATAATTTTCATTATATAAAGAAAACATTAATGGAGAGCACTATTTCTTTCAATGCCTTCACGGATGTCGTCTATAAACATTGTTCGCAATGCATTCGAACAATTTTATTTTTTATTAAATAAATACTATAGAGCAATCTAAGTCACTTTTTCTGCATTTGCAAGCCAGACCACATCCCATCTTACAAGGAGTACAAGAGCACTTTTGATAAATTTTCAGGTGTCGATGGCTGATTCATCGTAGTAATTCTTAATGAACTACACTGACCTACTGATTATCTTGCATAAAAGTTTAATAGAAAGTAATGAGTTACCTTCAATAATCCATCTCCTTTCTTTTGACATCTTATTGTACCATAGCCATAACTATACTTGTAAAAACACACATTTGTAAGTATTTTATTTTATATGCTGTAACTCAGCATAGCATGTAGGTACCAATAAAGTAGAGAGTAACAAAGGATACCTAAAGGTACCTAAAGTTTTTTAGTATATAATTTTAATGCATAGTTCCATTTGCGTTTCAAACATTTATGCTGTCCCTAAAAGTTTTTAGAAAGAAAACTATAGTGCTCATTGTACTATTTTCATCTTACGTTTGTGACATTTACTCCGTACAATGTAACTAACACTGAATGACATTAAGAAAAAAAAATTTAGGAAGAATTTTTTAAAAGTAAACTTTTTATTTTCGTCTTAAAATTTCAATAAAAAAAGTTTTGCAAATCAATTCATTATAATTGCATTCAACTAACTACTCCTAATAAGTTTATTAGTTAGGTATTAATTATGAATAAAGGACAAAATTCTTGATTCCTTCCAATTTGAGTAGAATTATTAAAAAATAAATTGAAACCTTCCAAATAAATTGAAATCCACTACAAGTGCAATGTTTTCCAGGTTAAACATGCGCATGGTATTCCTGGGATATGCAGCTGAGGAAATGTCTAGAAACACAGATATCTTATGTGTAAATTTCAAGAGAGTCCTCCATGATAACTTTGATGAAATCTCCTCCAGCGAAGAGGAAATTGACAAAGCTATGGATAAGTCGATGAAGCAATTTGCCAACCTGAAAGATAAAAAGAGTTTCTCACGAAAATCAAGTGAGGTGGGGCCAAACAAGATACCGCTTAATTGTGGCCCAAGTTGTTTCATAACTCAATATCAAACGTCTTACGAAGTTCATCCACTAACTAAGGCAGCCATGATGAGGGCTGGAAGAAGTTCCGAGCATAGACAGGCCACCTCACTAAGTGAGTATCCAAAAAAGACGATAAAAGCCGACTTGATTGCTAAAAGTGGAAAGTCGAGCGGTAACCAAAAAAAAGTTCATAGGTATTTTATGGGCAAGCATTTTGGTTCCAAAACTCAAACGTCGACTGATGGCAATATAGCAGCAAAGGTCAAAGAGGAAAAAAGTACCACACAATCTTGAGAGTACTTTCAAGTACTTTTTTGATATAAACCAGTTTTATAAATTATTTGAATAAAGAAATAAAAATTCATAGAATTTGTTATTTTAAATATTTACTTAAAAAAATATTCTTATTGAACTTATACTATTTATATTGGCTTAAATATTTATTGTATTTATACAGACAAGAGGTATATGGATTACATATAGTAACGTCCTGAATTTATGCAGTATGTGAGATAGATAAAAAGTGCATATCCTTTGAGTATAATTCTGCATATTAATTTTAGTTGATTGGGACTAAAGCTTAGAGCAACACCTGTCACTAAACAATTTTTGAAGCAAAATTGTAGTTTTACCTAATTAAGAGAAAATTATTTCCATATCTATGATTCCGTAAAATCATTTGACAGCTAGTCTCTTTTTCACAGACAATTTCTTCATATCAAGCCAATGATATTTTTATTCCTTGCCTTGCTATACAAGGATACTTGTCAGAATTCATTATTCAGTAAAATTAATGTTCTCCAAAACCTGTGACCCTTTTTCAATTAAATTGGAAACTTCTTTTAAGGTTATATTCATCACGGACTTTTTTGTTTAAACAGAATGTGTAGTGTCTCTTTGATAATTTGTCCAAACCGATCTGTTTAAACTGATCAGTCATAAATAAGTTTATTCTTATTTAAATCTAACAGCTCTGTAGAATCTTCACTGTCGACTTTCAAATCTAATTGCTTGGCGAAGTAGATATATTATAAATATAAAAATAAAACAATCGCAACTTTCATACATTGTAGAAATCTTGTATAATGTTTATGAGGGAACACGTCTATGACAGTTATTGCAAGTGATACTATTATATATATATATATATACATATATATATATATATATATATATATATATATATATATATATATATATATAGATGGAGGTTTTGCAGGGGAAAAGTGGGAGTGTAAAATGAGAAAGCATATAACTTTGAGATTGCTTAACTTGGAGTTGCATAAACAGGTTGTATATTACTTTTTTCTCATTCAGATTGCTAATGTACATCTTATAAACATCTTATAAAAAAATATATAAATTACGTCTGATGATAAAGACAAGATTGTTATTGGGCTGGTAAAGACTGACTAAGATAAATAGAAGAATTATTATAAAAGATGCTACTCAAATATGAACTCAGTGGATGACGAGAGTATAAAATATAATTTTTTCTAGATACAGGGATAACAATAGGCTGGAGGATACACACAGCATATACGGAAATGCATTTATTTTATGGTTAAACATCTTTACAAACTGTAATTTTGGTTGGTGCCATCAATAGAAGTGCACAATAGATCACTTATCCAATTGTGTTAGCCAACAAGATGTCAATTTAAATCACAATTTATTCCTTATCGAACAGCTAGCCTTACGATTCGGTCTGAACACCAGGGCCTAATTTAGCTATTTAGCCGCTCTTGGCTGAAATCATATTTGCCGTCTTACAATGATACCTTATAAGTCATAAGCGTGTTATTGTATAATATTCACATATGTTAGTCTGCTAGGTTAGCTTCTAAACGTATATATGTTAGCTTCTAAACAAGCATACCAAATTTCATGAGTGTATGTATATATATTTCTCTACGAATTTGTCAGAAACCACTCGAAAAATCAGTGGGTTCAAGACTACCACTAATGCTGATGGATGGTGGATCTCATAAATCTTTTGTAATAACACAAAATTCGGGGACTGGGACGGGAAATTCCATAGTTGTATGTCAAGTGCAAGATTAGGTAAATAAAAAATTAACAAAAATAATAAAAAACTATTACATTGACAATTTGCTAAGAACTAACTCACTGAATTGCAGGTCTTAATTCTAAACACAGAGCCAATGTTTGTAGCTACCCAACCAAGTAAAGTTTTCATATGTTTTTCAATAGCAGGTACTTGAGTGTTGACCACTTGTCTCCTAAATTTAAATTTACAAAAGTCCTTAATACATTCATAACAACAAAATAACATACGTTAGTTACAAAGGATTAAGGGAATTTGGTCATAGTGTAGTTTCGTCACTGTTTTTATTTCTATATATGGAGTATTTTCGCTAAGGACGAATTTACACTTCATGTATGAAAATAAAAACAGAAAAGAAACTAGACTGTGACGAGTCTCCCCCAATATTTTATAGTTCCAATTTTTACGTAAAGCAACTTGCTCCCCCTTAGATAGGGCCTTGCTGAACAGTGTCAAGAATATATAAATACTAATGTGGCAACACAGAACATTCCGTTCCCATCATCTTGTTAGTCGAATTATCAATCGTTTCATGTTTATAAATAATATAAAATACTCCTAAACTGAGTCCGTATCGTCTGTCAGATATATGTCAGCATCAGAATTAAATTCTTTATAATGAGGCATGACATCACCTTTGTTTGTCAAAATATATCATTTTATTTATCAAACTGAAATTTCATGCATCACTAATAAGCGCAAAGCTGATATAAATCAAGTGATCAGAGTTTGCCCAAATTATAGTAACATTGATTGGCATAGAGTTTATTTTCTTTTGCATTTATCTTATAACATTTATTTCGTTGCATTAAAGAAATATTTCAGAACATGGGAGAGAAGAGGTTAGAAAGATTTATGGCTAGTGTTATGATATTTTATGGTAATGTTAAATAAGTACAGAAATAGAAATTGAGCCAAAGTTTATTAATTTTAATTTATTTTTTGTACTATAGCACTCATAGCACCTATGTGTTCATTCTCATAACAATAAACATTTCAGGAAGTAGTCATACCCAATATCACACTATACTTATGAACAAATATATAAATTTTTAATCACAATTACAATTTTATTGTTAATATTCATCCTGGCATAAAATACACTGCAGCGCTTGTCTTAAATAAAAACTTTAAGAAGAATCACATTTTTTGATGTTATATTTTTGACATATTTTATTGTACTTCATTTATAATGGCACAAATATAATAAAGCTTAAACAGGAGTATTCAGCAATTTACAAACGATGGATATCGGCCATAGAAAGATACTTTTGAGAAGGAAGCAAGGAACAGGACGACAATATGTACGGACAATCATCCCTACTATTGAAGATACACCTGAAGGCAGTAACCAAGGAACAACCGATACAGGTTTTGTCTACTATTTTAACTTTTGAAAAAACTATTATGTATATGTTTAATATAAACAAAACTTTATAAATTTCAAAGATTTTATTAAGGATCTGGAGGGAAATTTACATATTAATTGATATTAAACATAGCTTTAGCCATAGCTTTTTCAGATTTTTTCAGACTTTTTCAGACATACCTTTAGCTTTATTTTATGGAGTTTATAATTTCTACCTCTATTTCACATTTAATCTTTGACAATCATTTCAATATTTTTAATGCACTAAATTTATACATATATAGCAATACAATCACTTTAACATTAACTCTATTAAGACTTTAATTGTTAAGATGCAATTTTATATAGAAATATTCAAAACAAAAAAATTTATGCATTGTACATTATAAACTATGAAGTTTATTTTTGTCAATAAAAAATATTAACGTTGGATTGTTGAAGTAGCTTTGTATTTGATTTATGCTAATATTGTAGAAACTGATACTTTTCTCCTTGAGCCACAATAATATTCTTGATTTATTTTTTAATATAATGTATATAGGTGTCACCTCGAATGGGTTATCATAATTTTAGTATACAATCTGTGATTGTAATTATCAAGAACCACAACTGAGTTTGTACATAAATTTGGTATGAATTTTTTGACATCCGTTTTCCATAATTCTCAAAATTCATGGTATCATTCTTATCAACGATTTAAATTTAGGTAACAATAGATAATTATTTGTTTATTGAATGCACCTTTAATATATTTTGGTACTGGAGGGAATTCCAATTTCTCTGCCTGCTTTAAAATGTTATGAATATTGACACATCTTTCACATTTACAATTCATTATTGAATTTGATTGATATTTTTGATATCTTCCCGCTCTTTTTTTCTTGTTATACTAAATTTATTTATGATATGATCTTATATATTAAGATTGTACAATACTAATTATATTACAATATTATAAATGTTCAATGCACTTACCAGTATATACTTTCATATATACCCACAGATTGCTATAAATGTATGTTGCCAGACAGCAACTAATACAAGAATGATTACATATATGTTGTCAATAATGTACACCACATTATTTACTTCACTTCTTAGATCTAATATATGATACTGCGATGCAACTTACAGTATACTTCACACTGACAAAGACATTTGGCCATACTGTAAACTATGTGCTACGGGACTATATCGTATCTGAACAAACCATAATTTTGTGAATGTTTTGCAGTTCCAAAAACAATATTTTTGTATTAGAAATGGCAGAACTTATAAATCCTTAAAAAATGAGAAACATCATTCACTATAAAAGAAATAATTCAGACTAATATGATTGACAGAACGAATGCTATAAAACTATGAAGTTTGGAGAAAAAAAAAGACATAAATTTCTAAAGATAGATTGGTCAAATTAAAATATATAGTATTAAACTAAAAATTATCAGCAATCATTTTTTACTTCGCTTTACATATGAAAGTATAACCAGCTACACTAAAACTTTTCAACTGATTTTAGATAAAAACTTAATGGAACAAGATCTTCTACTAATGCCAAGTACGTCTCAATCGGTATGTATGGCTACAAAAGTTCCGTCACCCACAGTCCAAAAGAAGCTTAGAGATTTATGCTCCAGTATAAATTTTGTACATCAAACACGCTCTCCCTTAACAGATAGCAATGTAACTCGTCAAACACCCAGTTCTATTTCATCCAGTACCACTGGTACCAGTGATGTTTCACAACGTCGTATGTATTATCCGAAACGTCCACTTTCTCGACGTTCACGAGAACAAGAAGATTATCGAGAAGCCGGTGGTAAAACACCCAGGATTCCTTTAGAACCCATTTCATCCAATGAAATAAGTCCATCCAGTACAAAATTGGCAGAATGGCTCCAAAATGGAGTATATCCACCAGATTATGATTTGTCATCAGGAGTAATGGGCGATTCCCCTAGTACTGACCAGAAAGATAAAACGGGAAAACTTGATCCAATTGAGAAACCAACTGAACTTTTTGTACAGACTGCTAAGATAAAAGAAAAGTTCCGTGTTAGTGGAGATAAAAAAGTGCCATGCGGTTGTATTCCTCATGTCCAAACATGTTCGAATCCCCAATGCAAAAGTAATGTACAGAGTACTCCAACTGATCAGTCAGGAACTGACGGATGCCCGGGCAAACCTCCAATATGCCAGGGCCCGATGCCATGTGGTTGTTTACCTGGTCATGGAAAATCTTGTGGTAATATTAAGTGCAAAGGAAACGAACGCATCGAACAAGATGTACCATGTACATGCTGTAATGCTGGGTACTGTCTCAAGGAAGATTGCATACACTACAGGCCAGCTGCTTATAACACTGACAGCAGCCACGACCTCATCCAAGATGCAGCTCTCTTAAATGATTATGCAGCAATTAGAGCTGAAACTGAATGCACGTGCAAGCCTTGCATGAATGTCATGTGTCAATGTAGAACACAAAAGATGATAGCTATTGCCGAGCCTTACTTGAAATTTGTACCCTCGTTAGAGAAACCAGACTTTCCTATCATAGGTAAAGCCAAAGGCTTATACGACACATTAACAGGTAATGCCTTATTTTTATTTAAAATCATCTTTTTCAGTACTATATCAATTTTATAATGAAATGACCCTTCTATATTCAAAACTGTATAATTTATGTATCGTAATTGTAAATTATATATATTGTATAATTTTATGTATCGTAATTGTAAAATTCTAGGACGAATACACTCGTCCTAGAATTTTATAATTTTTTCAGATGTTCTTCTCTGGTTGGTTAATTATAAAACTATGTGGTAATTCCTCGTTATTTGCAGATTTATTATTTGTAAAAAAATGTGTTGAAAGAAATAGAACCTGAGGCCTGGCAAAGTGCCAGTCAAGTTTACGTAAGCACACATCGTTTACATATTTTCCTGAACCATTTCCAGTCATATTTCTCTGGCACATAACTTTTTTCCCTATAGACCCAAAGTACACTGTACATTATTAGTGTTCTGTTCATTTATATATATATATATATATATATATATATATATATATATATATATATATAAAATATAGCCATCCAGCTAAAAATCTGGCACAATTTTAAGTACTTCTCATTGAGATAGAAAATCTTGCACCTTTTTCACATTTGCAACCTTCTCACCAGATTATACGTTAATAAAATTTATAATTTAACTCAAGTATCACAAAAAATTTCATAGAACCCTGACAAAGTATTAATGTAAAATAATTTAAAAGATCAAATGCTACTACACATACTTGATGTATGAAACTTGATGTATAAACATTTAGTACAACTACACATTAAATACAATAAGCTTTGACATACCTCTACTGAAAATCATAATGAAAATTAATATTTTATACAAAATGAAAATATGTATAAAATATTATTTCTACACTCTATAACAATATTTTATATATTGTATATTGTTTTATATTCATATATTTTTTTTTACGGTTTTAACATTCAACAAGAGAACACAATGTTTGCATGTGTTTGCATGTGTAAATTGAAATTAAAAAAAAAATAACCACCTAATTAGCATAATTTTATATGCGAGGGTTGATATAAAAAGTAGTCAGAAAAAAGTATCTCGACCACTTAATAAAGTTGCTATAACACAAATTGTGGTTTATTCATGGCATGGACATAACGACTTTACTGCACGATCCGTATCATTCTGTATGTTCAAAATTGAGAGAGATTTAGCAATTGTCAATGACTATCGAGCAATTGTCAATGACATTGTTCATAGATTACTTTATGTTTATGATTGTATATTTATATACATATGTATTCTATACATTTCAAAGATGGTATTATTTATTTAATTTATTTATTTTTATTAATTTTGGAAATTATGGTAAACATATATTTAGTGTGTAAGTGGCAAAGTGATAATGTCGATCATTTTACAAGTAACTTTTAAATAAAATAATTTTTAGATTATTTTTACGACAAACATAATCCAACATTTTTTTAATAACACTTATGAAATGATCTGCAGGCTTCCTTATCAATTCACTACTTCTACACAAAACTTGCATATATGCACTATTATGCTTGCAATGTTAAAAATATAATAACCAAATGTAAATTCATCACACACAGTTTGATCGAAAAAACTACATGTAAAACATAAACATGATTGTAAATTTACTTCAAATTTAATTTTTATTTTGCTCCATAGTTTATGTTTATTATCAGTAAGCAACAATGACGGGTATCCAGGAAATGATTTAATTAGTATTGCTTAGCCTTCTCTTCTCAAATTGATGTTGGTAAAGGTTCTCTGTCTGAAAGAGAATGAACAGCATTAGGTAAAAAAAGAATAGTCTTTATATCTATGATGTAGCTTGATACATATTAAACAAATTCCAATTCGTCCCTGACAGCTAATGAAAGAGATATCAATAGTCATTAACAATTGCTATCCTCTCTCTCATTTTTGAGCCCACAGAGTGATATGAATCACACAGTCTAATCTTTATGTTTATGATTCATAGATACTTTCCTTGAAAAAGTAGTATATAGGTATACTCATTTCTTAGGATACCAGGGATGCATTATAGCAAATTAATAGGATATGGGTTACAAATGTGCTTCATACAAATTAAAAATAGTATACACATGTATTAATCAAGTAATTAAATTATATTTATATACAGTTAAATGACATAAGTTAATCAATAACGCTTGCCAAACTTTATATCGTACTATGGCCCGAGTGGATGGCAAGGAATGCCTTATATACTTCATCGTCACAAGCGCAACCCGGGCGTATTTCATACAAATAGTACAAACTTGTAATTAGAGACAAAACGATCACATTTGCAATGGTCATCTATACATACATATATGAATATAGTTACATTATTTAATTAGTTAAATAAATCCTAAATACGGCAAACCTTGAACCCACACATTTAAGGTGTGAATTTCCAACACCAAGAACCTCCTTGCGCAGGTCATGGGTGCCATGCCTAACGTGGCGGCATGTGACAGATCATAGCTCATAAGCACGAGCATAAAAAACATAAATCTAAATATATTATTTCTAAAAGGTGTTTTTTGGTCGAGCGGCTCGATCTCTTTAACTACTGCACCAAAAAAAATGAAAAAATACCCACTTAAAGCTTATGTTTTTTACTTTGGGTGAAAAATATAAAAAAATTCGAAAAAAATCTTTTTGTTAATAAAAAAATTAATTTTTATAACAATTGGCATGAGCGCCATCTGTGGGCGACACATCAAATATCTTAGCCAAATTGTATACTTGGAACACGCTAGATGGCGATATAGTGCGAAGACTTCGCACGGGTCAGCTAGTATAGTATAGTTTCTGATGATTTATTATGTCCTATTATGTGTATACCCTAAAAATTTAATAGTATACCTAAAAAATGAGAATATAGATTTGACTATATGCTCTAATATTTTAGATGTTGCAGGAAATAAAAATAACGGGTAAGTGAAGAACAAAGAAAAAGTGTATTACTAATACAAAAACTAATATTAAAAAAGAAAGGCTAAGTTAATAAATTTGCAAAAAGTTATATACTACCAAAATTTTTAATGTAAAAAGACAAGCAAAGTTCTATGCTAAACTCTCATGCTTCACTGATAAAAGAATTGACATCGAAGATGGTTGCCAGGCTATTTAAGTTCGGAAGCTTCTAATATGGCAGCTTTTATTTTTGAATTCTGTATCAGTTAGTCAGTTACTTATTTTTTAATTATATGTTCATTGAAAAATTACAATTTCTTGTAGTTAAAAAGAACTATATACAAGTATTTAACTGTCTATGAAGCCAAAACCTTATTGGACTTACATTGGCAGGGTTATGTAGCCACGTTTTAGGGCATAGATCAAATTACATTGAAAATTATGTTAAAATATGAAGGTACAATAGAAGGCGTAATTATTTTAAAGGTCATTTACATGGATGCCCATATAGAATAATAATAGTAAAATAGTGTTTAACACACACCAACAACATTATATGATTACAAATATATTATGTAATTGTGTTGCCATTCAAGTTGTAACACATGCTTGCAGAAAGGAAGTATAACCCGCATTACGAATATAGTCAAGCATCACTGGAAATAAAATATTCATTAGTCTTCAAATACCAGAATTGGCATATTATTTTCCTACGGGTCTTACTTAAAACCGTTATATTTAAAAACGCTATTCCTCTTATTTAGTTCATGTAACTGTACCCTGTTTGCTTTATATACATATATAAAGCAAACAGGGTGACCACTTACTGTATAAAAAGCATCAAATGCGCAACAGCATTATTCACAAAATCACACATCTTTTTAGTAATCTTGGCCCATGGTATGCGCCCAGTTCAGGTAACTTTGTGAAACATTGGGTGACATCGATGTGTAATTTTCTTTTTATTATTTAAATCATAAATAGCACACATATGAAAGTAAAGTCTTCAAAATAATTTCGCAACATTGGTTTTATAATTAAAATTTGTCTTTACTATTTGTACTCTACATATTGTTGCAGATACAACATATGTAAATTCTAAATCTGACATAACATTGTTTTCAAAAAACTTCGACTCCTATGAAATATATCTGAAGCCAACCATGAGAAATAATTTATACCATTTCAGTTTATTGCGGTGATTTAACTAAAACAGTCTTTTATTGTAGTAGTTAATACATGCTGCTATATTCTAGATTTTTTGCATGCATACATAAAAAGTTACTGCAGAGGACCTTCTAACTGACACTGCATTTTAAGAGATCTTTTATATGACAACTAGATAAAGTTTACGAAAAAAATTTTGATCCTTTGAAAAATTTGATACAAGGAGAGGTTATTGCTTTTTTATTTATTGGGTTCCTACAAAATTTTGAGCGGTTAAAGGGCACTTAAATTTTTTTTTTCCTTTTTTTTATTTTATTTATAATCTGCAATCAGCATTTGCTTTTAGCGGATGTTTTGTGGGCGATAGGTCAGGTAGAGTGTGCCCTCCAATGAGAGCGAGACTCGTAATCAGGAGATTAGGACATCCTTTCTTTTGAGGCGCTTCTGATAACTACAAGTAAGTAGTTCAGTTGCGAGTTTGTTTGGGTGGCGTTCCAGCCTCTCTCTGTATCTTTCTGTCATTTGTGTAAACTCCGATTTCACAGTGTTCATACCCAACTGTTCATGTATTTCCATGTTAGTGATGTACCATGGGACATTCGAGATTGAGCGCAGTATCATATTTTGCATTCGTTGCAGTATGGCAATGTTTGAGTTACTGGCACTTCCCCATAACTGAACGCCATTTAGCCAAACTGGTTTTAAGATGGCTTTGTAGATGAGTAGCTTGTTGTTTAGAGATAGTTTATTATTCCTTCCTAGGAGCCATAAAAGGTTGTTGTATCTTATCTTAAGTTCATCTCTCTTTGTTTTTATGTGTTGGCGCCAGGTTAAACGTCGGTCAAGGTGTAGGCCAAGGTATTTTACGCTGTCTCGTTGGGGAAGTGTGTTGTTCTCCAGTTTCACAGCTGGACAGTTGCCCTTCCGCAAAGTGAAGGTGACATGGACGGACTTAGCAGCGCTTGCCTTGATGCCCCATTTGTGGAGCCAATTTGTTATTTTGTCAAGGCCAGTTTGCAACATTTCTGAGGCTTCATTAGCATTCTTACTGCTTGCCAGAATCGCCGTGTCATCAGCAAATGTCGCAGTTATTGTGCCCTCTGTGCTCGGTAGGTCACACGTATACAAGGTATACAATAAAGGTCCCAAGACTGATCCTTGGGGAATGCCCGCTTTGACTTCATAGAACTCGGAAGTGGCTTCAGCCTCTTTCACTTGGTACCAGCGTTCTGTCAGGTAGGAGTGTAGTAGTGGATAGAGGCTGTGTGACAAGTATCTTTTTATTTTAAATAGTAATCCCTTATGCCATACTCGATCGAAGGCTTGTTGGATGTCGAGAAAAACTGAGGAACAATACTCTTTGTTTTCCAGGGATTTCCTTATTTTCTCAGTAACTCTATGAACTTGCTCCGTAGTGAAATGATGTGATCTGAATCCAAACTGGTGGTTAGGAATTATTTGTTCTTTTTCAAGTATGGGAAGTATTCTGTTTAGGAGAAGTTTCTCGAAGACTTTCGACAAAATAGGTAATAATTGGCCTATATGAGGTTACATTGTCGGGTGGTTTTCCTGGTTTATGAATCATCAGAATTTGTGACATTTTCCATTGTTGTGGGATGTGTTGCACTCTAAGGATGCACTTCTAAACATCACAGAACTTGGTTGAGACTCTCATTGTTTCCAGTTTTGTTACTTATGATATTTTAAGGAATTTAATACCGCGAATAACAAGAGAATACTACGGTTTTTTGTGGAACTTGTATAAAAACATATTAGTAAACAAAAACAATTGCTAAATGCTAGTTTTTTAATTCTTTCCTTTTTCTGTCCTAAATAGAAGAGGAAAAACTTGGCTACGACCCAATAATCTACGAAGACAAATGGACTGGTAAATAAATGCTTTTGATTTTTTTTTTATTAACTCATAGGAGCAAAACAAATGAAGGATGAACAAAAATGACATTATGTGAGTTTTCTGGCATTACAATATAATTTTGAATTTATTGTACTTATTTTTATTAACAATTTATTTCGACTTATTTTTATTACATTAAACAATTATGAAAAAAATATGTAAGATCATTGGCTAAGTGTGATTCTAGATGTGCTAACAGCTTTGGATTATTAATTGCCAATAATTACATTAATGTTCACCCACAGTCCTAGCCAAGATTTACCACACTTGCATTTATGAATTACTCAAATAGTCAAAACTGAACGTTTCACAAAAAAAAAGAAATCTAAACCGGTGAATATTTCAAAACCTACGAAGGGTTGAAAAGTGATTAAGATATCAAGAGAAAAGTAATTTTTAAAGCATTTATAAAAATTGCATAAATATAACCTTGGAAAATATAAGGTTTATACCAAATAATACAATTAACTTAAGTTTATACATTCACTTAATTCGTTTCAGTTTTATCATACAATAATACATACGTCGCAACAACCTATTACATTTTATGGCATATATTTGAAAAACAACTTTCAGAAACAGAAAAGTTTTAATTTTTACAATGTAAACATATAATTATTTCATAAAATTATGTTACCAACTGTTTTGACAAAATTTTTCACAAAAATAAAATCATTAACGCAAATACCATTAGCTCAATTATATTGTATCAGTACATAGTTATAAAGATATGTTAATAAATAACTGATAAATTATAAAACAGTAAGCGGTAATTATTTTCTTTTTCTGCCTTAAAGTTTATATCTTGTTTTCTTCTGAATAAAGTATTTTTAATATTTAATAGTAGATATATTATGCCAATTAAACAAGTAACCGGAAAAAAATTAATGACTAATCGTGGATATGTAAAAACATTAAATGATATATAATAGCATTTACGATTTTATTTTATGGATCTGACGGTCTGTGTATTCACGTACATTAATTCTTTTAAATATTCACAGGATATCTTGTTAAGAAAAGCCACATCGTGCAAGCATTCGCAAGCGTTTTTCTGTACATTTTAATTGTCATATTTGCTTTAATGGGTACGTAAATTTACATAATTTAATTTTGATCATAAATTAATTTTAGACTGAGTCCACAGTAAATTTATTATTAATGTCTGACAATAAAACGAGACAATTAATACACATGTTTATTTTGCTCAATGAAAACTATCAGGTGCTCTTTCAATGCACCCCTTATCACAATTCTACATGGGTAATGATTTGAATCGCATGATAACGGATACAAAGTTTATTCATATCACAACTGATGCTTACAAAGGTGAAATTGCCGTGACCTACCCTCAAGCTACCACATTCTATGAAATATCGACTGTACCAGAATTTTGGGAGGTAACATAAAATTTTTATTTTTTAATGTATCTTATAACCCCAGCTAGCAATATTGAAAATTACATAAAGCCTCTGTGATACAATCACCAAGTCGCAAAGACGAATAATATTTGTGAAATTCAATTAAAAATATATATATATATATATATATATATATATAATACGAAATCCTTATTCTAATTCTGTTGAAGAAACTACATGCTTAGATCTTGACGATTATTTTAATTTCAACTCTTTTTTCAGCTCTTACTAGTGATTTAAAGAGAACTTATCCCATTTATTACCTTTGTTTTTTAAGATATTTTTAAGTAAATACACAAAATATTTGTTAATGTTTGTGAACTTAAAAATACATATACACAAAAATTAAAAAATGTCAAAAACTTAACTGAAGTTAATTTTCTTGTGCCATCCAGAATGAGCTATTAAAATATAGAACTTCATTTCACTATTTTTTAAATAAAATAAATTTTTGTGAGCCTTGTAAGCCTTTGTTTGAGTTATATAGACAAATATAACTTCTGTGGCTCTTCTGTGCATCTTTGATACATTCACAAAACAGTTATAGTCAGGTTCATATTTATACTCCTAAACTTTTCTATATCTAAAGAATACATGTGTTAAAGTTGAAAACTGGAAACACCATTTTTCTTTCTTCCGAGAACAGCAACAGTAACTTGTTTCTCTACTGATTTTTACTTAGTTTTTAATAATATTAAGTGATCTTTCACTCGACATTATTGAAAATTGCGTTTGGAAAATGCCTGTTTTTTAACTGCTACAATGATATAGAAATTTAAGAACCTTACAGACCACATAAATATAAATTTCCTTTTGTTTCGTATACTAACTTTTGTTTTCTATACTAACTTTCCCCCCTCAAATCCTCAATTTTGACATTACTTCTACTCAGTTATAAAAGAGGTAAATGGTGTAAACAATTACAGTATACTTGCAAAAGCACTATGAAATTCAAATTTGTATTTTATTTTTTTTTTAAATAAAGGTAATTTAACTGAACATTTAAGTTATTTTTAAAAAGATAACTTCAAAATTTTCAGCGGATACTAATATTTTATCCCCCCAAGTCTTCATTTTTGGCAGCAATTTTATTTACTTTTAAATTAAGTAAATGCTGTAAACAATACGGTAGTTGACTCATTCTTAATTTTGATATTTTTCATACAATATTGTGAAATATAAGTTAATTAAAAACCAGCCTTGAAAAAAATTCAAAAATTGATTGAAAAATAAGCCAGTTATAGGCTTCTAAATTTGAAGATACGGATAGGGTTGGGTATATCCCTGTCTCTTTTCCTCTTGTAGAATATAATGTGCAATATTAAAAATGACCTCACAACACAGTATTCCCGTCCTTGTCTAAAGATTAAATTTAAACTTTTATAACTCGGTAAATTTTTAAGATAATTAAAAAAAATTTTCACTCTTCATCAGCTTGTACCTTGAAGTTATGATTAATGAAATAAAAAAAATTTAGTCAAATACCCAATTCCAGTATGCATGCAAGAACACTATGAAATGCAAACTAATGAAAGTTATAGGATAATAAAATGAAATAATGGAGCATCAGATAAAGAGAAATCTCCTCATTTAGATTGTAATGTTTATGTTTTCAAGTTTTCTTTCAAATTCATTTCTATTCACAATTAAATGAAACTACGTGATGTAGTATTATTTCTACTTTCTTTAATTTCTTTTACATCTTCAGGTGGGATATTAGCAAGTGATCTTTGCTAATATCCCACCTGAAGATATTGTAATACAACAAAACCTAGGTCGTGGTAAAGAAATTAAAGAAAGTAGAAATAATACTACATCACGTAGTTTCATTTAATTGTGAATAATGAATTTCTACAAAATTAACGCCAAATATATTCAATATTCATTTCTATATTAAAGTTGTCCCAATACACTCCTGTTTCTATCTCTTTACTACAGTAGCAAATGTTATATATGTATACTGTCATACTGAAAACTGTATTCTATGTATTCTCAGTACATGGATCAGATAGTTACGCGACTCTTCTTCAGTTCAATGTTGTGGACCTCGGAATATAATAAACGACATGAGCGCTTCATTGGTGGCGAGAATCGAATCATGGGCTTCATTCGCTTTCGTCAGAAACGTGTTTCAAGTCAGTCTTGTGAAACACATTTTGCCGTCTCCGGCAAATTTTTTCGCTGTTATGCTGGATACCAACCCCATCTCGAGGAGAGGACAGAAACAACTACATTTCCTGGGTTTGTTAATTTGTCTAAAAATACTTTTTTGTATATACAAACTTATTGGTATCGACTGCAATCAGTTTTTTCCACACAGTTAACTACATACTCCTCATAGGTAAATTAAATTTAAGATTCCAAAAGTGACACATATTCATAAACCAAATTGAAATATTTGGTTTAAATGAGTCTTGGAAACAAGTAGGTTCAAATGGTATATACCTTATATTTTTCAAGTTACACGATGATCGGCTGATTATTTTTTAAATAATAATTTCTGTCAATTTTGAAACCGTGGTTTTTAGAAAAATATATTTAAAGTTTTGACAAATGAGAAGATTGGTAATGTCACTGATTCCAGGACCATACATCAGTCATTCAACTTCCTCGTGAAGCTTTTTTTCAAAAAAAGCTTCCCTTGGCATATTTATGAAGTACTTTGGTTGATAACAAGCTGTGCTGCTTGCAGTGCTTTCCTATGGTTTTATCCAGAGTACATTTGGTTTGCTAAAGAAAATTATATCCTTCGTTAAATAATCAAACTATCAAATAAGATGAGTTTTAAACTATTTCTAATCCAGAATGCAGCAATTTTAGAGAGAAACGTGTAGTTGAAGCTTTCATTAGGGTTTTTTGTTGGCCACCCAAACATCATTGAAGTAAATCTTCACTTCAATAATCATAAATTGGAAAGGTATACTTTTGCATATCTAAATGCAGTGGTGCAGTGCTCAAGACTTTTCTGCCACTTGCATTATTGGTTCCTGGCAGATAGTACTCATATTTTGGATTTTTATTTCTGGAATAAAAATCCAAAATATGAGTACTACATTATTAACATTAAAATAGAGATATTTTGCCTCAATTCATCAACAATTTCAAATTTTTTTGGAATTCCTCAGAAATATATTTCTAAGTCAGTATAAGCTACGTCATAATAATTAATATATTTTTTAATGAGAATTTGGTAAATTTTTGTTTTCCACGAAGTTTTTTTTTTCTGATGTTTTGAAGCCTACTCAACCTTTTCTCCACGTATTCACTTTTACTGACTTACAAATCATCACCATATGAATTTACATCTAAAATAGCCTTAAATGCTGGGAATCTCGGTCTGCTATATAATTACCATATTTTACACCGTATTCTTCCTCTGACCTTAGAAACTTAACAGTTGAGTCAACTTCCATTTTGCCCATCGAGCTTTTATGATTTTTCTGGCATTATTCAGTAAACATTTTCTTTTACCAAAACATTAAATCACACTTGGCAATAGCTACTTTATTTACTTTACCTACTTTTCATGACTAAATCAATAACTTTACCGGGATAATAAGCATTGAGTGTCGCTACTTTATTAATGATTGAAAGCCACATTTCCTCCCAAGAGCAGCCTTCCGATACTTAAGATTCAATATCAATCTTTTGTATTTCTCGTTTTCTTTTCTTTCTTCTATTATGACTCTTTGAGTACAAGTTTCAAATTCAGCTTTCCTGGTTGAATGAATAAGCTCTACAATTTTGTTATACACACTTTCATGCAAATCGTCATACATGTCTGTCAAATTGCAATGTTTCACCTACTATGCAATTTGACGGACTAAAAGATGGTTAATAAATACCATTCTATTATTCACTTCAAAATCAGTATGTATAAATGGTCCTGAATATTGAAGAGAGATCTCCTCAAATTGGCCACCTGAAAATATTGTCACACAACGAAACCTAGGCCGTGGTTAATAATTTAAATAAAGTAGATATAATACTACATAATGTAGTTTCATTTAGTTTTTGAATTTCTACAAAATTAACGCCAAATATATTCAATATTTGAAATCTCAATTAATGGGTGGAAAACATATTTTTGAAAACAGGTTTACATACATATAATGTGGATGTGAAAATTGTTTCTCACATATACCATTGAGTGGTATATTATTTAAAATATATATAACCTAAAATTAAATTAAGATTTCATTTACTATATTTCATTTGTAAATTCTATTTACTAAGTATTAAGCTTTAAAGTGACTTGCAACCTGCATCTGAACTATAAGGTCTAATATACCTGATTGACACTCATAAGTAGACAACAAAATCTATATGTAAAGTATGCTACAAAATAATGTTAATTACAGGAATACTGAGCACTTTTGTTTTCTATATTTTCTAACGTTAGCAAAGAAAATATTACAAAAACGGAATTTACTATTTCCATCCACAGAAATGACTATCTGGAGGGAGCGGGTCATTCATACACGGGTAAAGTGACATCATATGACAAAGGAGGGTTCGTAATTGATATAGATCCTAAAGATCTTGCTAAACGGCTGAAAGAAATGAAAACGCATGATTGGATCGATCGTTCCACACGTGTGGTTTTTGTGACCATGTTTCTCATAAATGCAAATATCCATAGACAGGCAATGGTTCAGTAAGTGGCTTATAATATGATTGTTCTTTCTTTTGCATTTCTATTCATTATCCAACCCACTATTCACACGGAAAAAATTATGACATTACAAACATTTATTAATTTGAATTATCAGTTCCCATCTGAAATAAAAAAGAACTCTGTTGTATGAAGATCTGTTTGTCCACTAATAAAAAATCATCATTTTGCTAATATTACACCTGAAATGCCTCTCATAAAGCTCCTTGCACACAAATAATACTAAAGACCATTGGGAAACTTCACAAACAGAATATGTGTTTTGTATAAAGTAAGATTTAATTATTCAATATTCTCAAACTTATAGAGTTAGAGTGCAAAAAGTGGATCCTGTTTTAATTTTTTGTTGATAGTTCCTAAATTGCTCATGATAAACATGATCTAAAAAGGTCAAAATAAATCAAGAATTTAGATATACATAACAACCAAATGCCAAAAATTCTATTAAAGTTGTTTATCTATGTCATTTCTTTACAATGTCAATGAATACGAGTATAGTAAGGTACTAAAAATCAACTATTAATAGGAATAACGTCACATCTGACATACGAGTATGAGCGTTTCTATGGAAAATTTGAATCTGGTAATAACAAACACATTTTAACGTATGTAAATACTATTATTTTAAAAGTAATAATATTTTTACGTATATATTTGCGTCCAATATACAATTTACCAACAATTGTCAAAAAAGGTTATGTAGTCTGTTTAAACACACAAAGACAGTCCTCTTTAAACTTTCGAAGAGAATTGGCTATAGCATATTGCCACTCTTGTGAATTTTGTTCTACCTACCCACTCAACTCTCCCAAAAACCCTCAAAAACAGTGGAAATGTTAAAAAAGTGTAAGGAATTAATCAAATTATACGGCTACTGGAAATGCCTGGATAATAGGTAAAAAAATGTTATGATATATGTGAATACATAAATGCAATGTAGTCTGAACAACACACTGAGAAACTTGGATGTCTTTTGATCTGCGTCCTCATGTTCCCTAAGTAGTTGAGTGAGTCATCATGAGATTTCCTCACTTCCTCAAATTTATAGACTGCCATCCGTCCACCTTGGAGACCCGGGTTCACTTCCGGCGCCCTTACTCCACTATTGCTTCACATCAGCATGTAACTCACTTTAAACAGTGGCTTCGCATAAAAAAAATAGACTGTCTATTTGACATAAACTTACACAGTATTTAAAACTAAATACAGTGAGAAATTCATTAAATCTTACATTTTGTTTTAATAATTATATGTACTTGTTTTATCTGTATTAGTGTATAGGTGTTTTTGGTTATAAACTATTAAGTACCTTATTTTAACACTTTAGGTTGCTCGTATTGAACTCTAAAGCAATACAAATCAAAGTCACAATAATGTATCAACACTCAAATTGCAGTTTACACTTCATGGTCATGGCGTTCCTTAATGAATTGTTCTCCTTCATTGAGGTATTGAAACAATGAGATATTGAAATTTATCCTTGAATTAGAAGGATATTGGTCTGGTTTAGAAATCATTTTAAAGATTCTTTTTTTCCATAGTGAAAAAAGGAACACTACTACCTTCGTCATATCCATCTGCCCATTCATTCAACCCTTCTTCTGTCACAGCCTCACTGTTTCTGCAGTCATAAATTACCATCTACTTGCAAAATTGCAAGTAGTTTCTGCAGTTATAAATTACCATCTACTTGCAAAATTGCAAGTAGTTTCTGCAGTTATAAATTACCATCTACTTGCAAAATTGCAAGTAGTCTCTGCAGTTATAAATTACCATCTACTTGCAAAATTGCAAGTAGTTTCTGCAGTTATAAATTACCATCTACTTGCAAAATTGCAAGTAGTTTCTGCAGTTATAAATTACCATCTACTTGCAAAATTGCAAGTAGTTTCTGCAGTTATAAATTACCATCTACTTGCAAAATTGCAAGTAGTTTCTGCAGTTATAAATTACCATCTACTTGCAAAATTGCAAGTAGTTTCTGCAGTTATAAATTACCATCTACTTGCAAAATTGCAAGTAGTTTCTGCAGTTATATATTACCATCTACTTGCAGAATTGGAAATTTGGTAAATGGCTCACATCTACATGTGAGCCATTTACCAAATTTCCAATTCTGCAAGTACAACAAATTGTTCACTGTCTACATCTCGATACGTAGGAAAATTGTGGTTCTATACTTCCCAACTTAGTAAAGTGGATGCAAAAAATATTTTGTGCATGTCATCAAGTAAGATATCATTCGATAAGCCTTTTAGAATTAAATTGAGTTTTCATTTACCATTTTTCATTTTTGAACACGGTTTTTATAACATGAAACTTCAAAGTGACTTGCAACTCATTTATAAACCATGGGTTCAAAAGGATGTAGAAAAATATTTAATGCTTCTATAAACTATATAGTCCTGATATATGTTTATTATTTGAGTATGTATACATAATTGATAAAAAAATTCTTTCATTAATCGGTGATTGCTATCAATCTTATCTTCACGACAGTGAACAATTTGTTAAAGCTTGTCACACTCTTTCCGAGCGGATTAAATCATGGTCAACAACTAGGGTTCCGTCTTCATTATTTCTTTTCATATTTATCAACAGCATTATCAGAAATCATCAAACTTCACTTTATTTGTATACAGATGACTCGTAAACTTATTTGCATTCAGCTCATTATTCCTATTCCAACTGCTGTTTATGATATTAACACACAGGTCTGATCAGGAGTTTGACTATGAATTGACATTCAGGGATATTTTACTAAAATTTGGATGTAGAACTTATGATAGTTATCACTAAAATATACTGTAAGTACTTTTTCCTCAATTATTATGTTTTCATTGACTGATATTGGTATCATAGATATCGGTAAGCTATTTTCATTGACTAAAATCTTAGCTAACAATCCTAGGTAAATGTTGTGAACTATTAAATCATCAAAAAATCACTCCCTGGAGATTTCAAAAATTTCTACCAATAAAAAGTAAAGTCTGCCTTGGTCAAATACTTATCATTTCTGTACTTTCTGTACTTGATTGTAGAAATATCTGCTAACTCTAATTGACCCAAGATTTCTTAAACAGAAAATATAGAGTACTTTCATAATTTTTGTTGCTATTTCTATGGCTTTAAACGTTTCAATCAAACTTTTTTATTCTTGGAACAAATAATTATTGCAAGGGTCCAAGTTCAGACCGTAGGGTGAATGGTTCAACATTTGGAAGCCCAATTGTAAAGGACGGCCATTACCATTGTGCACAGTTGCGTCGTCATGCAGAAGCAGCACAATTTTCACCAATTTTCCTTACCTTTTCTCCTTCACAATTTCTCTTATCCACTCCAGCAGGTAGCTCAGTACTCCCCTTCATTAAAACACCCTTAATATTATAATCAATGGGAAGGATACCTTCTGTGTCCTAAAAACAGGCAATTTTTTTTACCAGACGATTGTAACAACTTGAAATTCTTGGGAGTGGTGTACTTCTTTATGCCATTGTACGGACTTCTGTTTCGAATCAGACATGAAATTATGCCCCCGAGTTTCATCCACTATAACAATTCAGTTGAAAATGTCATCTTGGTCGTCTTTAGAGATATACAAAAACTCATATAAACACTACGCACTGTTGTTTCTGCAGCGATGTAAATAATCTTAGTACCCATCTTGCACTGATCTACCAAGATGGTCATGAAGAATATTCAATATAGTTGTAAGGAAAGCTTCACCCATTTCCATAAACTGCCTCTTCTTTAAACGATCAGCTTCCAATATAATTATTTAAATTTTTTGACAATGTCCCAGGAAATGGATCCTGAGGGTAGTTTATCTTCGATCAACTCTCTGCCTTGCTTGAAGAAATTGTGCTACCTATAAATCACAATTTTACTATGACAACATTCCCTATAAACTAATAACATTTTACACAAAATGGCTTGCGGTGGTTTGCCTTATTTTCTAGGAAATGAAATTCAATTTTTCGATATTCTATGCATTTTTACAAATTTATTGGTTATTAAATATTAATGACACCCAGGACTGTCATCGGAGATACTCATTGAGAAAAATAGCGCTTATCAAAATTTGTTTCATTCAAGATTATAGAATAACAGAAAGGTGTGAATTTACTAAAACAATAGTGCTAAGACTTCTGTACTATCATTTAAGGATGAATAACATCAGGGCAAAGTGGGTTTCGAAACTTCTTTAACTTATCGAAAAAAGCAACATGTGAAGTGTTACACTGAGTATTTATCCCTTCGTCAGCTCCGACGTGCGACTGGAACTTACTCCTTGAGTACAATTGTCTTGGTATGTATAGTAAATATCTTTTAAAAAACTGACTTCAAAAAATATAGGTACTAAAAATTAAAAAATTATTAACTCAAAATAGGTACATACTTATTTGCAATAAAAAACTAAACTACTTATTTTTAAACAAAATTTAATTTAATTTATAAAGTAAATTTAAAACTTTAACTTCTAATGTACTTACAATACTAACCATATTTAAAAAGGTGTATTTATAATATAAAAATTTACATCTGTTTAAATTGATCGGCAATCCCTAGCATCGACTTCAAAAATAAGTAACCTAGTTATTTATTGGAAATAAGTAGGTACCTATTTTGAGATAATTATTTTTTACTTTTTAGTACCTACCTTTTTGAAGTCGGTGTTTTAAGAGATATTTTATTTTAGAATTTTTAGTGATTAATATATTAATATAAATTATCCCTATTATTTTCCTTCTTAGAATAGTGGATATTTATTAAAAGTCACGGGCAAAAGCTAGTATATAGATAATTTCCTCTTTGTCTGAAATTGATTATCAAGAATATATAGAAATGAAGATATATAGAAATGCTTATCCGTTAGCCACTGAGGAGTTCAGATTTCCATATCCGAAGTCCAATATCAGATTTTGCAAATTTAAAAACTACCACTTGAGAAGTTTCGTTCTCCATATCCAAAATCCAATATCAGATTTTGCAAAGTAATAAGTAAAGTAACAACTACCAGTAGCAAATATTTTCAATTACTTTCAATTTACTACTAGGAACAAGGAGTTCTATGGTTCATATCCAGAATTCATCATCAGACCCCGACCTGGTTGGCAGTGTAGTTATTTTGCAAAGTAACAACTACTAGTAGCAAATATATTTAATCACAGTTTATTTACTAATATCCCTTAAGGAGTTACATTGTTTATTTCCAGAATTTATCATCAGACCCTGACCTAGTAAGTGGTATAGTTATATTGCAAAATAATGTTACCTGTAGCAAATATCTTGAATCGCAGTTGATTTATTGCCATTTATTACGGATTTCCATCGTTCATGTCTATCCTCATCATCAGATCATCATCATATTTATATGGGACCACACCTAAAGCACCCTCTTTCAAATAATAAAAAAATCATCAAAATCGGTCCACTCAATAAATAATTATAGCTGAACATACATAAAAAAAAAGATTCCGACGAATTGAAAACCCCTCTATTTTTTTATTTTAAAGAGCCTAGACACTAAAGTAAACGGTTACAACCAGGCCCTAGCCTGCGCAGGCCCCTGACCCTATCTACCCCTTGCTGATGACTTACATGTAAATTGGTTCATATATACTTAGAGAGAAATGAAATGGAAAATTTGAAAAATGGTTGACCCTGATGCCATCTCTGAAACTTCCCGCTATTTTCAAGCTCAAAGCTTCGAACTCAAAGATATTTTTTGTTAATTTTCGAGCTCCTTAAGCTCGAAAAATAATAATGGCACTTTTTTATGTTTTTGAAAAACAATATTTACCAAGCGATTAACTGAATTGGAGAATTCGATGCTATTGTTTGTACAATAAATAATGTCTATTCAAAAATATTGCTCCATCAACATATTTGAAAGTTATTTTGAAAGGCACTTTTTATTAAATTTTTTATGGCAATATCTTCTAAATGAATTGAGAGCATTTAAGGACATTTAATGCGGTTTTTTAAATACTTTTTAAGAACTATGTTCATCTAATAATATATATCAATGAAAATTATTAATATGTATATTTCATTATCTGATACTATCCCATTTACCCTTATCCCAGGCTCGTGGAGAACCACCGGGGCCCTTCTGGCCCAGTCCGACCCTGGTCATGTACAGTGTTAGTGCTGCATAACAACTATAATTGACACATCCTTGATGTTGCCAAAGCTACTATCTACAAAAGAGGTTTTAAAGAACTTAACCACTTTCCTATAGTCCGGATCTAGTATTAGTGACTATTATTTGTTCTTTAAATTGGAAACTGATTTAAAAGGAAAGAAATTTTACACCGATGATGAATTGAAGTAGATGGTATAAATACATTTCCCAGACAAAACTTCAGACAATTTTTTCAAAGAAATAGGAATGTTAATGAATGTTAAAACATTTATTCAAATATATGGAGGCTTCGATTAAAATATAATCATATTAATTTTCATTTACAATCATTACGTCAGGCTAGAAACATTTGAACCTTACTTGGTATCTGACTGTGTGTGTATAAAAATAAAAAATTATTGTCTATGTGTATGTTTGCTATCTCCTCCACTGGGGACAGATCATATTTGACACAAAACTTATTGATGGTCCAAGTTAGGTCCTGTGCTCCTACTACTTTATTAACTAACAGAGAGTATTTGTTTTATAAACTATTCAAAATACGTAAATTTTTCATTATATTATCAGTACATTCGTACATAGGCTCTCATAGTGGACATAATAATACGTACGATAATACAACATCTCTCTTTTATTTTTCAGACAGGAACTGATATTTTAAATTTGAAAATATGTAAAATAGTGCAACTTTTTCCAGTATGTTAATAAAATTGTAATATAAAGATGAGTTAAAAGTTATTTTTATTTAGAATAAAAACCATAATTATTATAGATATATACTTTATGATGCAAGAATGAAATAAATTAAGACTTAATTAGTATTAGAAGGTATAGTTATGGATCTTAATTAAAATGTTCCCAGGCATAAAGTAAAGTGGTACTTTGCAGACTTGTATTTGAAAAGCCACCACATGGTGGTATTGTGCCAACGTTACATCTACATGTGGATAATCTGTTCAGATACCAGGCACCAGAGTTTATCTTCAATGCCCTGGTGGATGGTATATGCTTGTTCTTAATGATACTGAAGCAATTCTTCTCAGTGCGATCACTGGTCATCCGACTGAAGAGAAAGGAATCTGTTCCCTTTTGGAGCATTTATACTGTCATTGTATTGTTTGTTAGTACTTAAATATTTATTAGTCACTCAAATATTTTCGAATATTGGTTGATAATTTTCATGAAAAAATCAGAATTTTCCTGACTCATAAATAAAAAACTTTATCTTATTTCGAATTAAGAACAATTTTATTAGTTTTGTTAGAGGAACATAAACAAACAGGACTACCATATTATTTTGAAATAATGCACCTTTCTTGTCTTTTGGAGGGCATTCACAATGATAAGTGCTCCATAAATTTCCCCATTTCCACTTATTAAGTAATTATACTTAAATCTGGCTTGAATTTTTTCCTCCATATAAGATTATTTTAATTTTATACTAAATTTCATACAACAACATATAAACGGGAATGCACAACAACACATAAATGGGAATCCCACAAAAAATTGATTTACTCAAGAGACAATACAAATAGAAAAATAGTGTTAAAAACAATAGTATCACAATTAAGGACAGCATGTTTTAAAACTCATTTTTTGTTCCATCCATAAATAACCTTCCTTTAATATTTATCCTGCAGTATGGAATAGCCTTTATAATCACGCAATTCATATTGTATTCACATTTTGGTAACGTGGCTGTGAGTAGTCACGAAGATATGAGCTACACAGAGATAGAGAAGATGAGTGGGCAATGCAACTTAATAAAGGATTTAAGAGCACTACTCGTCTTGTTGCTGTGGATGAGACTTATCAAGTATATTATATTCAACAAGACCATGAGGATTGTGGAGAAAGTAGCTAGTGCGGTTAGTTTCTTATTACGATAGGCACATAAATATATATATATATATATATATATATATATATATATATATAACAGTTTAATTTTGTTTTTACATTTTTAAACGGTTAACCAATGTATTAAGTATTAGCCATATAAGAGATATAGATCCTCTAAATTATCTCAGTTTTGGTATGTAACAAGAATATTTTTTCAGCCCTTAATTAAAAGAAAATAGTTTTTATGGTTCTTTACACCCCTTCTTATTTTTTTAAGCAAAGTCAATGTTAAAAAAAATATTATGTAATAATACTATTACAAACTCTTTTGAAAAAAAACCAGCACTTATAGGAATAAACCATATCAGAGTTATTTTATTATTATTTGATGCATTTGATATGGCGATATGATGAGAATATTGTTATTTATTATTGAGATATAGTTTTTACCTACTTCAGTCATTAAAAGTGGGAATAAACAAAAAAAACGATGTAAAGTCCACAGACGAGTGTTTTCATACTGGTACATTAAAAATGGCTGAAGTTTATTTTTGAATATTTTTTATTAATTTAACATAAAATTTAAAAATTTTGTAACGAGTATGGCCTCCTCTAGCTAAGATCAATGCACTTAACCTGCTAGGCATGCTTCCTACGACGTTTTTTATCATTTCCTGAGGAAAACGTTCCCATTCAGTGACGATCGCATTTTTAAGGGCCTAATGTTTTCTGGAGCTGGTTTTACGGCTCTGACGCGTCGTTTGAGATTATCCCATATGTGTTCTATCGGATTGAGGTCGGGACTTCTAGCTGGCCAGTTTGACCGACGAATTCCGGCATCCTGAATATACGCATCAAGTCTCTAGAGTGGTGGGCTCGAGCGTTGTCGGCCATAAAAATGGACTCACCTTCAACTATTGTTAATGCGGGTTGGGCATGATGAATAAGAACCTCTGTTATGTACCTTTGCGCATTAAGTGTGCCATTTTCAATAAAAACTAACTCAGTATGCTCATCTGAGTTAATACCACCCCATTACGGAGCCTCCACCGTAAAGGGTGATTTCCTCAAAGCACACTTCTTCAAAGCGTTTTCCAGGTCTTCGTAAGACTCGCCGATGTCGATCCTCACCACTAATCGATATACGAGCTTCATTGGAGAATAAAACACTATTCCAGTCTTGTTAAGTCCATGACGAAAATTTTTGAGCGAATCTCATTCTGGCAACTCGACGCTCATGGAGCAATGTAGGGTTCCGAGCTGGGCGATAGCTACATATATTGACGGCCTGAAGTCTCCTTCTGACTGTTCATAGGCTTACTCGTGGACCTCTGACGTCCTCGAGGTTCTAGTTGAGATCCACGTATGTAACCTGACGATTTCGTAGCGCTTGACTGACTATGAAACGGTCGTCACGTGGCTCACTGCACCGTTTTCTTCCAGAACCGGTCCTTCTACTGACGGAGCCCGTTTCTTGGTATCGTTGCCAGGTCCTTTGGATGGTCGAATGGCTCACATTATACTGCTGAGACACATAACATTGGCTACAGCCTTCTTCAAGCAGCGCAATAATTTTACTAGCTCTTATCGTTTTTTCAACCATACTGAGAACAGCAAACAGAAGTGAACTAATGTAGCAAACAGCAGAAATTTAATTAAAATTTATTCATTTAAATAAAAAACGTAACAAATGAAAAAGCACTTAATAAGAGTTAGATATCATTTACTGCCAAAAATTACATTTTTGTCAGTGAAAGAGAATTTTCATTCAAAAAGAATAAATTTCAAAATTAGAATGTTTGTTTTTGTGTGCCAGATACACTATACCTGCCAGTAACAATTACAATTAATACAACCTCTTAATAAATAATATTTTGTTAATAATATGACAAAAACAAAACTGTCCATTTTTTATGCAAAAGGGTATATAAATTGTAGACTACAATAGTAATATTGTGTACTAATATTACCATTGTCTTTGGAGTTAAATTGATTTCAAGAAACACAAAAACGTTAAAACAAAAGTGTTGTAATTTTAGTAATCCTTTTAATATAATTTTAGTAATCCTTTAAAAAACATTTTTCACAAAAGTTTAAAACATTTTCTTGGAAAATTTAATAGAAGTGTGATAATAATATAGATAAAATAGTATTTAAATTTACTATTTTTGATGGAATTTTATTCCATTTATCACATTTCTATTCAAATAATAGAAGTGTGATAAATGGAATAAAATTCCATCAGAAATATAAAAATAGTTATTATAAGGACCTTTATAATTTTTTTCAAGTACTTCAAACAATAGGAAATTACAATCGAAAAAACTTACAATGAAAATGTAAAACATTTTTATATTTTTAATATAGCTTTATGAGTTTCTAAAACCATTGTCTTGGTGACGAATGAAAACATATTAAATTTCGGACAAAACACTATTTAAACAAGATACAAAATATATAAGAGGCACCCAGCTGCAATATTGATTAAAAAATAAGATAGATTTCTAAGAACATAACATTATATTAGCAATGTGGGTTATATATTAAGACAAAATGAAGCATCTGGTTGTCGAGATTATTGGATAGACACTGTTCCCAAGCCATCGCCCAAGTCATCTGAGAGCTCCTTCATGTGTAACATAGTTCCGACCAACCCCATACAAAAGAAGGGGTCTTCGAAAGTCCCCTAAATGTATCTACTATCAAGCACTTCTACCCAACAGAGTTAAGTATTGTCCCTACTCAATAAGCCTTTTAATTCCTCCATTCTTACTAGAACACTTTTTGTGAAAGCTCTAAATGCTTTAAACTTCGGTCCACTTCAATTTCAATCAAAATTCTACACACATGCTCTTGCTTACTGCAATCAACAAATTATGATTTGCATTCCCGTGTCTGGAAATCAGACTATCTTTTAAAGCAAATCAATATAAACTCGCGTAGAAGATGCCTAATCCCATTAGAAACCGCAAAATGTAATAAACGCTATTAAGCCAGTTTTTATGCAACTTAATCATTTTCCCTTACATGTGAGGGAGATCCATCTAGACTACCAGTGGCCAGATGGTCTCTAAAATGCATCTCTTTCTAGCTAAAAGGGATTCAATTTCGACAAATTCCAAGCTCAATGCATCCGCATCAAAACTCCTGCCTCCAACCAAAATGAAAGTGGTCACACTTTCTACGGTCGTGATATCGGCAGGCAAGAGACTTGCCAAAACTGGCAATACATCCATTGGACAGGGTCTTGTAAACTTTAGTCAGAACCATGATAATATTTTTAAGTCGTTAAATTTTTTAGTAAATTTTAGGGGAAATTGATTTAAGAGTACGGTATATCTGGAATAAAAGTTAGTAACTTATGTTATTTAAGTCTGTAAAGAATAATTTTATTAAATGCCCTCACTATGCACATTATTTTATTTCTAAAAAAAACAACTTTTCAATTGCAATAATGCAGGCTAAGAAGTGCTAAAGGGTTTAAGTTTTAGAACTACATTAAATTGTACTAAAATTCTTTAGTACTAAATATTATTTGCTCTTTGCCTGTCTCACACATGACCAATTTATATCATTCATTTTTCCATTTGCTCACAATCTTACATCACTGTTGCAAACCTGCTTTTTCATTGTATATATATAAGGTTAATTTTCTAGTCTCATTTGAAGGTTAAGTGCATACCGCTGGTTTCTTTTAAATTTTTAGATTAATAAACTAGTTGATAAAATTCCCACTTTTATCATAATTCTTAAGAAGATATTAAATAGATATTTCATCTCACAAAAGCAATTGCCACAAAGATGTTTGTGCACGGCGTGATGAGTGTCGTTATATTTTATGACAAACAAGAATAGTCGATAAATTGTCATGCATTTGCATAATAAAACATCTTAAAGACAATAACCTTCGCCAGATGAGAGATCTGTACACTGGTTGGTAACAATAAATTAGTCATTATGTAAATTAGCTTCTGAAATGGGATGACATCATCTAAATTTTAATAATATCAATATATTTCAAGGAAACTTTTATAATTGTTTCAGGTATACTGCAGAATATTTTTATTTTCTTTTGTATTTATAATTGTGCTTGTGGCATTTGCACAACTTGGGAAATTACTTTTTGGGAATCAGGTGAGTAAAGCTGGTCCTAAAATTTGACCGTCGTTATTATTAAATTGATGAAAATTACTTTGGACTTCTGTACAATATTTTGACGTCATATTTTTTTTAAATAATGTAGCTGTTGAATATTCTTTTTAATTGTTGATTTAACTTTTTTTGCATTCTAAATACAGAAAAAAAAATTTTGAAATCTGTTAATCTGAACAAATTGATTTGGCTAATTTCACACCATTCGCCAAAACGCCAGATAATATATCAGATATTTGATTATATTGAATAATAATAGGAAACAATTTTGGAGTAATATAAAAAAAACAACCTACATAAAACGGATATACTGCACTATACCGTGTTACAACAAAAATCTTTGGTTTTTTGATAAAATTATAGGAATGAAACTGGAACACAGAAACTAAGCTTTGTGATAGTCAGAAATAACTTTAGAGGAATTGTAGATTCAATATGCACATAGAACACAATCACTGAATTTTGAGGAAAATTTAATACTTTTTTTAATTCACGTTTAAAGGAAATAAAAAGTAAAAATGTTAAATTTAATAGTATTCTAACATTAATTATAACAAACCGCTTGTAACAAACACGCATACTACTACAGTTGCTGTGACATCAACAGTCGAAAGCATGTTAGCAACAACAAAGCCTTCTGCCAAATCTATTGTAAAAATGTAAAACATAGCAAACTTTGGCTTATTTCTGTGCTCTTAGAAAGGATACCTATTTTCTTGAGTAGCTCTAGGAACAGAAAACGAAAAATTGATATTTGGCACCACCATCAAGCATCTAACTTAATTGTCATCCATTGAAGGAGAGACGGACGTGGATTTTTCATTTTTATTTTTTATTCTATGTTGATTTTGATATAATTTTTTATATTGTTTGTATTTTCTAAATTAAAATACTTGTGTGTAATTTCAGTCGTACGGATTCTACAGTTTCCACAATGCATTTAAATCTGTACTAAATGCATTAATTGGCAATTTCAATTATAAAGAAATTCTTTACGCAAGTCCAACAATGGCTCCCATATACTACATTCTTTTCCTGCTCGTAGTAATATTTATTGTAATAGTGAGTAATTGTATCATGTATAATGTAACCTTGACAAAAACTATATTATATATACTTGTATAATGTATAGTATACTTGTATAATGTAACCTTGACAAAAACTATAAGTAAATTATATTTTCAATAACAATTTTAGATAGAGCTGTTATTGTTAACATCTATATTTAATTCCTTAAATCTATAGAGTTTTTTCACTTAAAATCATATCAAATAACTTACTTTTCTCTGCCAGAATATGTTCGTGGCTATCATAACGGAAGCATATCGGCAAAACAGACGGTTGATAACATACCCCCCAATACCAAATCTCTGGATGTATCTTAACAAGAGATACTTTCTTCACTGGTTTAAATGTTACAGCAAAAAAAACCCTACAATGACATGGGTGAAGGCTCTGCAGACGTAAGTAGTGAATGAGTATATGTTTATTTCATGATCTGTTCCCACATGTTCAACTGAAAACGATTTGTTGAATCATGATTTTGTTATTCCTAAAAAATGTAACTCTGAACTCATTAATTTCGGTAGATTATTGAGTTCATCCATGACACTTGAAACATATTACAACATAACATTATGTAGCAGTAAAAGTGGAAAGTTTATTGTACTCGAAAAGTAACAAACATTTTTACTAATTTGTTTTCATCCACAAAGAAGGTAGGTTAGGCAAGGTGCTTTAGAATTTTTAGGAAAGTATTATAATTGATATACAGGATATAAATACCCTTGTAAAAAGTATTATTACTTGTAAATAACAGCATTTATGTGAATAAAATTTGTTTTTTAATTCCTCGTGCAAATTTTCAGCGAAAAAGTCTATTATTATTAAGTGGCCCATGTGATGTTATTTCCAAGTAAACAAAGATTAAATAAACAGCAACCTGTTTACAAAATGATATCTGCACTAAAAGATGTAAACAATACTATATGTCCCGAGTTTGAGAAAAATGAATATGTGTTTGTCACAAACATAATAATCTTAAAAAAGATCTATCTAAATTATACACACTAGATATTAACTTACTTTTCTATTTTTTTTATTATCAAAAAGATATTGCATTAATCTGGCCAGAATTGTGAATGCTCTATATATTTATTAATGTCTCTTTAAAAATATAAAACTCAAACAACAAATAACATCTTGTCTGTCCTGAATAAGTAATGAATACACACTATATTTTAATATATAACATTGCTAAAAAGTGTTTTACTAACATAGTTATTTTATTGAATTTTTAATGCTTTTATTTTTTATTGATGGCTGATGTAATACATTGTTTTAATCTCACAACTCGAAATATGAAATTACTTAAAAATGACGTGCGTTGTGATTTAAGTTTATGTTCACATGATATAGGGACATAAAATCCGTTTTGTTTATTGATATAACTAAATTAAAAATTAACGAATATTACTAAAATACTCTATATATACTACCGTTTTAAGCAAGGTTCAAATTTTATTTTAACCACTGTGAAATAACCTATTATTATAAATATAAAATTAATTAGCTAATGTTAATTATGTTTAAAAATAGGTATTTGCAATACATGAGATTAAAGAGACTGTTTCTAACTAAATTTGTTTTCAATTATTTCAGGCACTATTTTACGGATAGAGAAATAGCAAAAATAGTCAGAATCTACCATATTCAACCTACAGGGCGTATTAATGAGAAACAATTGAAGACGATACTTAAAGATATTTGTATAGGTAATAACTAATAATCATTTTTAAATAGAATGAAAAACACAGTTTAAAAGATAGCAATTATATAATTCTAATAGTTTAAACTAATTTTTTAAATGTTGTGTCCAAAAACGAATACACTCATGATGTTATGCATTTGAAAATTAAAAAAAAGGATTGAACGCTCACGACAGTGTTCCGTACCTATCTTGGAATAATTTACATTAAAATCACTAAAATCTCTATATCCCTTAGGTTAATTAGATATTGTTTCACATTATCAGTCATAATATTATACCTATTTTGTTGAACACAAAATACATAAATTTATCTTAGTTATTATTTATAAGTAAGTTTCCATAAAGGAAGGTTTCCCTTTAAGTTTCCATAAGTAATGGTTTCCATAAGTAATATTTATGGAAACTTAAAAGATGATGATCAGAAATTTATTGGACCTGTCCCCGCTAAACAATAAAGACCAGACATGTCATTGATAAGCTCTTATCTTGACTGTGATTTGTTACTATGCTGTTCAGTCTTAATCCTTTGTGAAAGAAAAGTAATAGCTAAAACAAAAACCATTGTAATTGTATCTAAACTCATTTATTACAGAAAAACATTGTTATTACATGTCGCTCTTCTACTTAAAATGTTTTTAATTACAAGTTAATATTGATTTTATACTCTTTAACATTGTTTATTGCAAAATACATCCTTACTATATATTCCAAAAAAGAAATAACAAGCAGTGTCCCCACTTCTCCTCCTATTGTTGCTTACCACTTGTCGGATATATGGATTCACACTATGCTTCTTCGCTACAATAACAATTGCGTGATACATTAAGAGTTTTAATGCAAATAATTAGTTTGGTATTCTTGCACTAAGACGTGTAATAACAATGTTTTTCTGTAATAAACGACTTTTATGTACAAGAATTGTTGTGGGAAAAAGTTATAGCTAAAACAAAAGCTATACTTGTTTCCTGATTTGATACTGACTGCCGTTGTAATAAATTAGTGATAAAAAGGGCTTTCCGATGGCATGTTTGGTCATTATTTAGTCGGTGAAGACATTTTGACTCATCCTCCTTTGATTTTACACTTACGTAACACATCTACTACACCTTGACAAAAATTACACCTTTCCACGAAATTGTTTTTTCAAAATTTTTCTGAAACGATGTGTGCTACAGTATTTCATTATAATTTTTATACCCTTACTAAGAGCTATAGATATATAAAGAGAGAGGGAGACGCCTTGTTAACGACTCCGAGCACAAATATCTCGATGGAAGCCTTAAAATGACTTGGTTTCAAAGGATATTTTATTCTATTTTAAAAGGTTCATGTAATGACATACCACTCAATAGTGTAGGTAAAAATTTTTCACCCACACCATTGGGTAGGAATTTCAAAATTTCATCTCAATTGATACAAAAATGAACTGGGGGACTGAATAATTGAACTGGGGCATACAGGCAGCCAAAATATAAGGGTTCATTGCTTGGCTACAAAAACCCATTAATGTATATTGAGTGTTTAGAAAATTAGAACAAATTGCATTTTTATTTTAGTTCATCCCCGGGTACGACTTCGAAGAGCAAGAACTTTAAAAGAGGAAGTTATGGAGTAAGTTTTTTTAGTGATGATCATAAATACAGTTTTTTTTAGTTTTAATGAGTATTAAACATAATTCGTCTTTATTTATTCAAACACAAACCAATTATTTACATATTGTAGACACCAATCTAACCTATGTCGCCTTCATACATTGTAATAAATTTTGATTTCTATAGCTTTACACACGTAAGTAAAGAAAGCTAACGCATAAAAAATGTTAAGGACCCACAAAGAAATCCCAAAAATGCACCTTTAACATGCCCATAAGTTAAATTAATTTGATCCCATTATAATTGAAAAAACCATAAAAACCTTTGAAAGTTGTACAATTTTTAAAATAATATTTCATAAGCTGCAACATCACCTATAATTTATATTTTATGGCCAATTTTGCAAAATATTTGAAAATTTTAATACTGTCCAAAGCCTTCCTAATTTCATTTAATTACAAGACCAATTTCATTCAACTTATGTGTATAATATACGTATTATCTATGTAGAAAAGCAAGTTTTTTTTCTAAAATTCAACTTTTTCACTCAACTTCTCATGACGGTAATAATTGCTATTAGAGGTAGCATTTAGCATGCTAATGCTAAATACTATTTACAAAATATGTATTAGTACGCTATTGACATTTCGCAATTAATGTTAATTTGTTAACGCTATATGCAAAATAACCAATACGTCATCAGCAGATTTATTTTTTAGCAGAACCTACTAGTATTAGACCATGTTGAAAGCCACATATGGCATATTATTTTAGGTTGCTATAACTGCTAAATACTATTGATATATTAATCGATTGATTCATTAAGTGTAAAAATCCCAATATAAAAAATCTTGTGTTATTGTTATGAGGCATGCATTTGTTCTATATGATTAACATTGTACATGAATTGTGATTTTACATATATATATATATATATATATTTATATATACACATACACACACACACACATATATATATATATACATATATATATATATATATATATATGTATATATATATATATATATATGTATATATATATATATATATATATATATATCATCACCATCATCATCATCATCATCATCATCATCATCATATCATCATCATCATCATCATCATCATATATATTAATACGCTAAGGTTAAGATGTTACACTCCCTTTTTAGAAAAAACCTCACAACTAATCCACATAAATTATATATCATTTTATAGATAATTGCTTGCTCTACCGGCATCCACAACTAAAAATTTATTATTGCTATTGTTTTTGCAAATTAATTAATTATTAAAATTATATACACAAAACAGCAATGCTGCCATCTAACGGCTCAACGTCAATATGATTGACGGTCGGCAAAATTTTTGTTTAATTTCAAATCCACTCATAAAGTGGCGCTTTAGCTCAATGCTTTTGATACTTGCGCCTCTATATGTCAATTTTAGTAAAATATTTGTTTGATCTGTTATCTGAGCTTCATAATGGAATAAATAATGCGAAAACTTCGCACGGGTCACACTAGTATATATATATATATATATATACATATATATATATATATATATATATACGAATAAAAGAAAGGTTTATAATAAAAGATATAGTGTTTTAATAGTTGGACGTAGACAAGGTAGATGCTTATTATTTACATAATAAGCATCTATCAAGATGTACAACACCTTTAACCCAAGTGCAAGAGGGTGTGAAAATTTATAAGCATTCCAAGCAGACATCAATATCGATCAATATTCAGGTCTCTTGAAACAGCAACAATTACAGACATAGTGTCACCATCTAGTAACCCTTCAGGAGAGATATTAACGACTGCAGCTATTAGAAACAGGCGTCAAGGACCGCTACACACTTGCAAGTTACTCTTCAAAAATGACAAAAAATCATGACAATATGGTTCACAAAAACTAAGTCCGGAAGAAAAGAAAATAAATACAAATTAAAAATAAAATTTTGACAGTCAAATACAACATTTATGACCTATTTTAACGTATATATTTCATTTATATTCGCTACTGGACTTTTAGACATATTACTTGCACACATTTAATATCTCACAAATAACTACAAAGTGTCATTCAATGTTTATATTACACTTAATACAAATCATAAAAATATTTACAAAACATGCTAATCTATAAGTTACACTCTGCTATAAGATACACTCCCTAATGTTATAAACCGTCCATAAATACACATTGCAAATAACACAGTTAGAGAAATAGCCTGTTAATTTAACATTAGCAGGATTAATATTAATGTCAAATAGCATTAGCGCCCATTTATAATAGCTATTGATATACTCACCCAATACACTGTGATACTACAATAAATTTTCATATGGTTCTTTAACATTTTCAACTCATTTAATACCAAGATAAGAAAGATTTGAATTATGGGAACTTTGTTAATTAAACATTTCCTCGCACATTTTCAAGCCTCCAAAAACAAGTGATTGACACCGAGCACACCGTCATGCTGATGGCCCGTAAGGTTGACGATATGCTCCACGAAGCAATAATAGCTGTGGACCAATGGACGGAGATGCGACGAACGGCTTGCGAGAAAGCAAGTGGGTGGCGGGCACTTTTCCGTCGACGAGGTAGTAATGAATGCCGTGAATGTTGCTTCACTGTCCGCTGTATAGCTCCCGAAGCAGCGTGCGCTTGTGGAGCGCCTAGAGGTTGCAAGGCCAAAGAGTGTCACGCTAAGATGGTTTGCCATGATCTGCCATGCTCCGAAGCTAATAGTGAGGTGTGTTTGAGGAAATGATTTTAAGGCATTTGTAATATTGCCTCAAATAAAGAAATTTATAATAAATTGGTAATTTTATTAAATTGCTTTTATTATATTTATTAATCTTGGAACTTTTATCTAAATAATTTTTAATCCAAACAGCTTGAAGAGCCCGCGTGTGTGCATAATATATTATCCGCGATAACTCAAGTAAACATTTCAATGAAAAACAAAATATAATCTATTTAAAACTAGATTTTAAACAGGTCATAAAAAACAAATATTGTAAGTTGGTTATGAACAAATTCCATTTCCGTCAGCTGTATCATAAATAATCTATTTATGAATTCAATTTTCATGATCTTCTAACTTAGCAGTCACAATATTAGTAAGTAACAATGTCACCTATTTATTTACCCTGTAAGTAATATTTTATTACTAAACTATACTTTTAAGTTGTGAAATCAGTTGTTTCCAATTGTAATCCAGGATATGAGGAAGAACATTAAGAAAAGTAAAACCTAAACCGAGACAAAAAATAAAGGCCAAGAAGTTATTTTCAAAATTCCATTCTTATCTTATTTAAATTTTGTATAAATATAGTTCATAACAGCAAAATTTTAACGTAATATACCCATCACATAGTACAGACATATGAAATTTTACACACACATATGAAATTTTTCACAAACATTCAATTTGGTCCCACAATAGGAACAGATGTAATTTGTACTGTTCTTTATAATGCAAAATGCACTAGAGTATGTTATATTTGCTATTTCGTTTTGCTCTTCAAGATGTAAGATTTAAAAGGGTAAGATTTTAGCCGATATCTTTGCTACAGTATAAGTGTTGCGTGTTCACATATTGTATGTCAATGTATGTATATTACTACAGTATGACGTGCAGCATGTGCATCAGCTGTATTCGTTTAAGCAATCTGTGCGCATCATAATACTCATAAGTTCTCTTCACTCTTTTCAAACTCGTGTTATCATTATCAATAAAGAATGAATTGTGAAAGTGATTCAGTAGAAGTTGAGGATGCTGATGATGAAGTCAGGTAAGTATCAGTATTAGAGTGACAATAAGTGGATGATATATTTTAAACTTAAGTTTTGGTATCACCTTTTATTTGCATCCACAAAACTTTACACATATGTAAACTGATTACAAAATTAAATCATACAATACTGTTCATATATTGAATATATTTGGCGTTAATTTTGTAGAAATTCATTATTCACAATTAAATGAAACTATGTGATGTAGTATTATTTCTACTTTCTTTAATTTCTTTACCACGACCTAGGTTTCGTTGTATTACAACATCTTCAGGTGGGATATTAGCAAAGATATCTGTATAAGATCTTTGTAAGATCTTTGCTAATATCCCACCTGAAGATTTTGTAATACAACGAAACCTAGGTCGTGGTAAAGAAATTAGAAATAATACTACATCACGTAGTTTCATTGAATTGTGAATACTGTTCATGTTCGCTTCATTGTCATTATTAATATCTCCTACATATATATATATATATATATATATCTATATCTATATATCTATATATATATATATATATATATATATCTATATCTATATATCTATATATACATATATATATATATATATATATATATATATATATATCTTTTATTTCCATAGCGAATTAACTAAGGCATCGACAACTGAGATACAATTTAAAAGATCAAAAAGGAAAACCAAAAAAGCAAGATGTAAAAATATTGTGATTCCATCATTTGTTTCTTTTAATTTTTCATTTAATTACCCTCAAATCTTGTTGTTAACTTATCTCATTGTACCTATAATTTAATACATAATATATAACGAAACGAACTTTGTTTCAACCGGGTGTCCCATGATAATTCTGGTTCGTTTCTTTTACTATAAGTTATTATTTTATGTAATATTTAGTAAAATTATTAATCAGTATATAGAAAGAAACCCCAGTATAAAAATTGGCATCAAAATTCATTTTTCCAACATTTTATGAGCCATATTCATTCTACCATTCTCAGCACTTTAAACTTTAACAATTAATTCATAATTAGCCGCCCAACAAACAAAAACTGAGAAATAGTTGCTTAACATGAACAATCAAGTAATAAAATTCTAGTGGTATATCATAATTTTGAATGAAAAGCTGTCACTCGAACTCATTGTATTTCAGAATTGTAATGAATATTTCATAGATTGTTTTCTTTTATTACACTATAGATTTAGACATAAAATTTTTCTTTCAAAAATGAATATTTTATCCATCATTTTTATTTAACGGCCACTTCCATATAAGACGTTGTATCCCTACGTAACATTGAATAGTCCAGGAACAGAAACTCCATAGTAAGAGGCCAATTGGTAAATTTTTTGTAATTAAGAATTTTGACAATCTGATATACATCAACAATTTTCAAGTCTGTATAATGATTCATAGGCTTTTTATTACTTTTTTACAAATTTTAATTTTTCTTAATCAACTTAATAACTTTATTCATAAATTAGATCTGCTTGTCCAAATTTCTAAGTTGATCTTTGTTAGAATGAATATGAATAGTCAAAGCAGCCAAAAGATGTCCTACAATTTGCCACGGTTTGCTTCATTTCCTATCTTTAGTGATATATTAAAACGTCATCTATATTCGTCTTTTCTGATATTCCTATTACATTGTTTATGATCCACATACTTCTGACACCACCATACACCACATGTTTCTGATATATTGTTTATGAGCCACTTTGTCCGAGTGGAAAAGGGATAATATAAGAACAAATGCTAAATTACTTACATTTAATTCCCAGTTGCGTACAGTGAAAAGACATAAGCGAAGTAAAAGAGTAAAAATTCACATTATTCAATTTATTCAACGTCTTTTATATATAATATATGCTTGATAATATGATATGGATCTTTTTACAAATTTTAATGTTACTACAATGGGCTATAGCTAAATGAGTATCTTAACGAATTCATATCCATTATTATTACAGTGTTCAATTAACATAATTATTCATATCGATAATAATAAGTATAATAATATATTTACAAATTTCTTAAAAAATGTTTCTATACAAATAAAAGTTACATAATTTTTTTTATTATAAAATTGTATATTATATATAGACATAGTAACATGAAGAGCTAGCTACAATTCGCATAAGTATTAAAAGCTAAGTGAAATAAATAACATAAAATCGTATTAACTATCACCTAGATCTTTATACATAGTGGACATACAGCTCTTAAATAGAAAGTTTAGCTGTAATGATAAATTATTATATAAATTTTAACCGCCTAAAATAGTCTTCGAGATGCCTCCACGTAACTATGGCGATGATTTTATTCTTACAAACGAGTTATATTTAAATTAATAAATTTAGCAGTTTGGCATACACAAGTCCGACAATTAGTGAGAATCCTTCAGTGAATAATGTAAGCAGGCACACAATGTCTGTCATCTTCCAAAGGATCATAATTTTCTTCCTCGCAGTTCACATTTTTGGGAACTGCAAACTTCTGGGCTGGTTGAAAAATTTAATAAAACTTTTGTCATACTTTTGATCTAAGAATGTAGTTTCAGATACCACATCGAAAACTGAGTTTGTAATATAAAAATTCATTTCATTATAATGATAAAGATTATATCTTCCATTAAAATGGAACTTAACAATTTCCATATAATAGCATTGTTTTTATTTCTAGAGAAAGCTTATTAGAAAACCAATAGTTTTATATGGCTTTTAAAAATGTCATTTGTACTTTCACTGCAGAGAAAATATAAAACTGTGCATTTATCAAGATGATGAAACACACAAATTTATTTTATAATGATTTCCATTTTAAGGGAATTTCTGCATTGTTGGCATGAAAAGATTGTGTGTTCTTAGGCTTTTTAAGAAAACGTCTAATAATAATATTGGATTTGAAGTAAAGTTGTCATACTTTGTAAGCGATTTTATTTATTAACTACAAATACAAAATTAATCTTTCAACCATATGAGCACCCTCTGTATCAATAACCTTACGCCAACTTTATGGAAGAGAGAGAATGATGGATTTGCAAAATTCTTGAGACTTTTGATTGAAGAAACTGACAGAATTCTTCCATTCATTCTTACTGCCATTAAATTTTTTTTCACTGAAATGATCGGCCAAAGAAGGAAACAAGCGGTAATCAGTTGAAGACAAATATGAAGATAATGTGTGTGAAAGGGAAGCACAGTTCAACCTAAATCCAATAATTTTTCATTGCTTGACTAGCAATGAGGGGTCAGCATTATGTAGAAAATAAAGTTGATATTTTTTTATTTATTCTGTGATACGAAACCAGTTGCGTACAAATATTAACTTTGATAGTAATTCCCGTGGAAAGTTTCTAATATTACTTCTTTTATACGCAAGAAAATACTCGACGTAATCTTTCTTGGACATAATTTTGATTTAGGCCATTATGTGTGGTCATCGCAGGTTACCCACTTCTCATCTCCAGTAATAAGCATGACACAAAATTTCCCAATATTTCCTATTTCTTTTAAGTGGTTTCCTATCATGTGAGAGTACTTAAGACGTTTTGCTAAACGACGTGTAATTTGCTGAAGATCTGCTTCAAACAAACTTCCAAAACTTGGACCATCATCAAGTTCAAATGTCACCCTTTTTAAATTATTACACCAATAATGTGCTCTACGGATGGAGAGTACAATATTACTACCTTTTCCCATTATACTGCATATGTTGTTTGCTACTCCCGTTGCAGGTATGGGCCAAGTGAATTTCATGAAGCAACAGCAAATGAAGTTCTCACCGTGATGTTGCCATCTCTATCTTAACTTACAGAGTAGTAGCTGTGTGTAGCTCTCGACTGCATTTTTATATACACTGCCCTCAGGATTTTCTTGCCACCGCAATATAATAACGGAATTTGGTATATATTTTATACAATTTTATAAGGTGAAAATGTTTTTAATGAGGAGAGCGGTAGTACTAGAGCTTGAAAAAATAATCTGAAAATAAAAAATTTATCATTTTTACAATTCTGTAAAGATGTGTGCACAAATTGACCTGGAACAATAAAAAAATACAAAAAATACTATAAAATTTTATATTACTTTCATTCCGTTCACTTTTTCACACACGTTTATAGAAAATGAAGTTAGAAAATGAACTAGTTTTTGATCCCAGACATTTGTTTCTAGCTCTAGAACTTCCATCATCTGCTCGCTTCGACAAGCTATATGGTTTGTTTAGTCAGCCCCCCCAGCCGTTACGACAAAACATATTAAATTTTATAGTTTTATGATTATTAGTTTCTTGAAGAACTCCTAAAAATTTAATACTTTTTCATACTAACAAATTAAAAATTCTTAAAAATGAACTATACTGCCTCAAAGGAAGAGTTAAAAGAAGGAAATATATTTCATTTATTTTCCTCTGAAACTTGAGAAAAATTCTGCTCTCGGAGCAAAGAAAAGGTTAACTTCTAATAACTATTTTCAATTGTTCCTCGCTGTATATAAAATTATTTTTATAAAATTTTAAATTTTCATAATGGAGTTTTTATACAAATTTTTATAGTTTCACCTCATACTATTTTGCATAAAAATATCCATAAATATGTAATAATACAGACTATTGTATTTAACAGGCACATTGATTGAATACTTGCTAGCTACGTATCAACACTGTGATAGCCAGATAAAAGCTTAACGAAAGCAGTTTTTTCTATAGTAACACAAAAAATAAAAAACACGCAATACATTCTGCAGAAAAGTTTTTGAATCTTGCGACAGTATTAATCAACAAGTGAAAATATTTTTTCAATTCTATATTGTATCATGCATTTAATAATAATGCACATTAATGCAGTATTAATTGCACGTGGAAAAACTGAAAATTAATCGTTATCACTCCAAATTTTGAGTGTCATTACCGACAGTTAACTGTCATGGTATGTCCACACCCATGCATTTCAAGTTCATCTTGCGTCTTGCTCTGCGCATGCGTGAAGCACCATAGCGAATGTGTCAAAACTAGTCAAACCAAAATGTAAGCTGCTAGCGCAAGCCCATTTTCAATCAATTTTCTTCAAATTGCCGACCTGAAGATGCTGTCATACAACAAAACCTAAGTTGTGGTAAAGAATTTAAATAAAGTAGATGTAATATTATATCATGTAGTTTCATTTGATTGTGAATAAAAATTAAATGATAATGGATTTCTACAAAATTAACCTTGCTTGCACACCTTAACACTAAGTATGTTGCACTGATAGTTACAAGTTCTCACTCGTCAATCGTACCTAATAAAAACTGGAATGACAACTGACTCGAGTGACCAAAGCGTATAAGTGTTGACGGTAAGCTGCATGAGCCTCAATCTGCATCGCGTTCAATTAATAAATACACTAGAAGCAAGACAAATTGAAAGTTGAAGAAGCAAGATGAACATAAAAGCACACAAGTGTGAACATACCTTAACATGTCGTCTTACAACACATAATTTTATTTTTGCAAGTTTATTGTCAGACTCAAAATACTATAATGACATGCAAATAATAACATCTAAGATATTCAAAACAATCTTTATGCATTTTAGAATGTAATGTAATTTTGATTATAATATTTGTGTTAGTCATAATCACTATAGATGTGAAAATCATAATTATCATTGTTGCTATATATACTTTCCTCATAACAATAACTTAATTGTGGACAAAAACAGGTAACAAGCACATTTGGAGTAACATGCTTTAAATGAAAGGTGACTGATGAGGACATTTAGAGTAAAATGCCACACGTAACTGGTTCTTGAGAGGCAAGCAGTGACAAAGGTTAAAATGAAAAAAAATAATTTGTACCAGAAGTCATTAATTGTGTTGTTTTAAGGGTCCAATAATATTACCCATTACTGACTCCATAATAACACAAAGATGTCTCTAGAATTGGATACAAAAATAACCTAACCCACTAATAATACAATTTTAAAATATACAATTCTCAAAATAATATACGTTTATATTTAAGGATGAAATTCTCGAAGACAAAAGGTTTTGAAATGTAAATAATAGAACATAATAAAAATTATTATGTGGAGCAAATCATAGATTTTATAAAACTGTATATTTAAATTGGGATGAACCGATATTAAACAAAATTTGTCATAATCAATCACAATTAATAAAATAAATGAAAATTATCAACGTTTTTCTAATGAGATGATGATGATATGATGCAATAATAAAAATTAAGAAATAATTATTATTGAAGAGGGAAGACCCGATCAAGGTTTAATTTGAAATGATTGTATAACGTTGGATTTCACGCAAAAAAATTCATTCAAATGGAAAATAAATTGGAAAAATGGTAGGAATGTAAAATGATATATGGAATGTATAGATTACAGTTACTCTATGCCACATTGGACAACACAATACAAAATTTGCGGCAACCATCTTATGTTTTCTTGCCTAATATCTTTTCGTGATTGTTTTCTGATTCTTTTCTTTTACAATTAATAATAGGATTTTAAATTTTGACATAATCATGATTTGTCTCCTTAAAAATTCAAAAAAGATTCCTAGCTAATAACTATTACCTTAATTTATGTCAAGTTACAAAAAAATTCATAATTCTTAACACATAACTGCAATAGAATTAAATTTACAATTTATCAGGCACAATGTCAATTATTTTAATGATCCCAAGATCCTGTGTCAAAGCTATCGGAAGGAATATATATTATTTATTTAAAAACTTGCACTTTCAAACTAACCTTAAAAAGTGTATATAAAAGTAAGTCTTGATATTTCAGTTAAGTGGTATTGCCACATAGAAAAACAAAATTAAACGCTATTTTTAAATTTGAAATTCAATTTTGCCATTTCAGCCAATATATTTTTATATTTATTAACACAGAAGTCAGTCCTCTGGGACCGTCTTCAATTCTTTGGCACTTCAAATGTCAAATAGAACGTTATACAAGAAATGTTACGTACACGCTATGAGCAGGGCTTATTGCTACGTATATTTTTATATAAGCTCCAGTTTTGCTACGTTTAAATTTTGATTAAACTAAACACAGCTCATTAGGACCATTTAACAATACATACATATACATACTTAACAAAACCGTGTATTCAAACACTCTACTTTTAATGACACGTTTATAAGTTTCAATCAATGTTTTCATGATTAGTTAAGAAAACTTGCTAAAAGCAGCATTTTAAACACACTTAATAAATTTTATTGCTTACGTTGCTATATTTGATTGCCCGAACATTGAGTTATCCATATTGCATTTTTTGCCCCCTCTTTTTCTTCAGCAGGTTTACCTTTATTTCACAAAAATGGATAGTAGCAAAAACTTATTTTTTATAACTTGAATAAATATTTCACTGAAACAGATTGTAAGACCAAACTCCAAAATCACTTAGAAAGGAAATAACTGTAATATAAAAATACTGCGCCAGCAAATGCACGATGCAAGAAAATTCTACAATTTTATTCACTATATTTTTCTTTGTTTAGCGTATTTGCACATAGCAAAACTTAAATTAATTTTTTTTCAATTGATGTCATTGAAGTAGCTAGATAAAAAATTCGTTCAAATATAACGTCGCCTGTAAAATAAAGCTTTGTAATAAAGTTTTTCTATATACTTCGCAGAGCGGAATACTTTTAAAACCATTATTTTGAATATCACATGTAATATCAATCTGGTAAGAACCAATAAGGACTGTGCAAGATACTTTTACTGCCGTCTGGTGATAAATTGCTACACTTATCACACTGCTGTCATTTTTCATGTGAAATCTTCACATACATATTGTAATTAACAAAAACTATTTATAATAGCCAAATAATGCGTGTCGTATAAAAACATTTTTACTGTTTTCTATAATGTACAAACTTGCATATATATACAATGATTATGTTTAAATGTAAATATTATTTTTTTCTATAAACTTTTAAAGTTTGACATTTTAAGTAATAATTTATTTTGCAATTTTCATAATCTATAATTACTTCGTTTTAATAGTTTACTTGAACAAGTGTTTAGAAATTTTTGATAATCTACAGCTAGAAATTTTAATTTCAATTTGAGATTTCTATCACATTAATTATATGGTCGACTTCAAGTATTATTTCATTTCACTCATACTTTATCATATTTCGCTGATAAATATGTTAAAAGTGATTTATTGATGATTTATATTAACCGTTTGAGTGCCGATGAGCGCCATCGCGCTCGTGCGCATACTAATTAAATTTGCCACGAGCACGATGGCGCTCGCGAAATCAGTCGCTGTTTAGCGCACGGTAGGGGAGGTAGCTCGCACATATCGCTAATTTTTTATCTTTCTACATGTTACATAAAGTTCAAATTATAATAGTATTGGTAATTACAATATTAAAAGAATCCAGGAAAAGAAACTTTTTAACTCATAATGTCGGAATACGAAAATAATTCGAGTGAAAATGATCATTTTTCAAGTTGTGAAGAAAGTGATAGCATTGTGGTGCACTCACAATTTGGCGTAATGCAAGTTTTGAGTAGTGATAGTGATAGTAGTGACGATAACAATTACTTGGTCAATACGGAGGATTTACCGGACTGGATTTCATTTCAGTTTTTGTTATAATTTTTGTTCACAATATATATTTCCATAATTTTCTTTGTATTTTATTATCCTTCAGTAAATGACATCAAAAACAAAAGATGTCTGTGGCATTTTACTATTATTTTTTATTAAGTATATTTTTAGTATATACTTAATATATGAATAAAAAACCATGGCACTAAAACGGTTAAAATCAACAATACTCCCCATATGGACAAACATGTAAGAAAAAGTTCTTATTTATATTGCTAAAAGTGCTATGAATATTTTCAGGCGACATCTATGTTTCTTGCACAGTCCCCATAGCCCAAAAAGACTACCTGTCATAGATTGAATACTTTTATATGTCCTGAATAAAAGTAATACTAAATAAATTTGTGATCATTATATAAACAGATATATTTGTCTAGAGAATCGGTAGCACACACTTGCTAAGGCATATAATTAAATATTGTTTTCCTAACAGAAGTAATTCTTTTCTTTTCAAATTTAATCTACAATTTTTCAAATATTAATATTCCAGGCCATCAATGTTATAAAAAAAGTCCACAACGCCATTTTAAAACAAAAAGATAAATAAATTAGACACAAATATTTTGGACAGAACGCATTTAAAAATTTATTTACTTAATTATTATACATTAGTTCATTACATAGTTCTCTAGCGTCCCTTACATACACACAAACTTGCCACTTTATCACAAATGTTTAAATTTACACAAATGTTTAAATACATTTCATTTCATTTACCAACTTCCTACCTAACCTTCACCCTGTCCTTATCACAATATTCGTCTTCCCTCCGTTGAGTAAAATTTAAATGCGAGCGCTAAGGGTATTTGACTTTCCTTCACTATTTCAAATAATTATTACAAGTTGTATCAGTCGTTTTACTAAATGAAAATGTGGCGATATTTTTGTTACATGGAGAAAACAATGAAATGATAAATTGAATTAATTGCCCGTTGCGAAAAAGAACTGCCAATTGCGCAAATAGTGGTCATCTGTTTGGCACGTGAGCACAGTTGAGACCTTGCTCTGATTTGAATTCCATTTACGTCACAAGTGCTTGTTCAATTTGAATGTCTTTAAGACAAACCTGCCTTGTATACTTGAGAATAAAAAAACAGCCAAAATGTTTTATTCCCATTAAAACTTTTAATATTATATCATTTAAATATGACCACATTTCATCTAAATGGCGCCTATAAATATGAATTACGTAAGGAAACATCAACAATGGACAAAAACTGCAAGGACTAATTGCATTATCAAAATTAGGCAGTTATATCCCGCACTAAATGACTGTTTGGTAAATGTTACATAAAATATACTAAAATAAGCTACCTAATTTCGTACACAATGTATATACATTCTATTAGGACATAATTGACAAATTAAACTCATCATTTCTTTCCATTAAATATAATGAACTTTAAAACTCACTTGAAAAGGCGGCCCCGCTTACATAACTCGTTTAAGTGTTATCGTTTCAAACTTTGCAAACAAACAAATTCCATAATATTTCTGTTGGAGCAAAAATTAAACCTTATTTTAATTTTATACACGAATAAGAAATGTTAAGCACACATATTTGAGCAAATATAAATACCGAGCCGCCAATTCAAGTTTTATTTAAAAATCAACAAAGAAATCGTAAATCATAAACTAACAATATATTCATAAACAAAAAATTTCTATACAAATAAGAATGAATAACAAAATTTAAATTACACAGTCAATTCTGATAATAATTAGGATAATAGTTGACCACGTGTCATATTCAATAAATTACTTTTCATTTAATTTTTTCCCCCATTTATGGTAAATTATTAATAAATAAAATCCTACTACTTGCTTTACGGGAATCTAGTCAGGGAGTCGAATTCCCCCTCGGACTCGATCTTATCGTTGACATTGATCGAATCACCGAATGCTTCCTCGTTATTCATGCTCTCAAAATATTGCTGCGGTTTGCCGTTCCACAGTGAATCGTCGCTGTAGTCCTTGTTTTTTATATCGACATTCAAAGAGATATTCAAATTTTTTATTTTATCGCTGATTTCAACATCGCTGTAAAGGATAGATTTTGACAACTCGGCAGCGAGATTTTGTGGACTTTCGTAGGCCAGTTCCATGTCCTTTACGCCTTGAAATTTATCATACTCGGTGCCGTTGTAGTACTTGTTTGGGTAGTAGAGTTTGCGAAAGAAGAGACGTTGGTTGCGAGCGAGCCGATCTGTCCTGGTGAGGTACTCGCTGATGAGCTGGTCGGCTGTGCCAGAACAGTTCAAGGAATCGAGGTAAGAAGTGCAGTCATCGCATACATTGCCTAGGATGAGGGGCGCCGCATGGTTATGCTGCAAAATGCCAGTTATGGATTATCGTACATTATAACAGAAACTTTTTATGAAAACACATTCATTTTCAAGTAAAAAAAATTAACTCGCTACTAGGTTAATAGAGGCCCTGTCCTGTTGGTTGTTCAAAGTATAGAATTTATTTTCAGATATATAAAATTTTCATGCTAACAATTATTTGACAACAATGAAATAATATATGCTTTTTTGGCTTACACATGTTACAATATATGCTTTTTTGGCTTACAAATGTTACAATATATGCTTTTTTGGCTTACACTGTTTGTATTGAGAACAAACCATGTCCTGAAAATGCATAGAATAATAATTGCACAAATTTTATAAAAGTTTCAATGAATTGTAAGTTTTGATTTTTTCAAATTTTTCCATCACTCGAAAGCTTCATTTATTAATAAATATAATTTTACTCATTGCATTATGATTGTCAAGTATTTAAAAAATAATGTCTGAATATGTGTGGATACAAATATGATATATCATCAGAATGTACTTTTACATTGTTTTAAACGTTATCAAGAAATAGAAATTACCACTCAATGAACAAATTAACAACTATTCGACGCTCTCTATAAATTAATATATTACATTACAGATCATTGATAAAGAAAACATATTTTATGATTTAATACTTAATATAAAAACAATTGCATTTATGATAGCTGCCATCAAAAACAAATATCTATCGATATGTTGATGTATGATCAAAAAGATATGAACACAAAAGCAAATGCACAGTAAGTCTTCAAAAATCTAGTGACACTTTATCACATAGTTAACTTTTAATGAAAGAACTTTAAGCAAATCAAACATGAAAATTCATATCCACACGTATTCAAAACATTTTCAAGCATAATTTAATAAAATTTACATAATCACATAAATTTCTCGGTGGCCCAGGTTTGAGGTTTCAATATAACATCTCGTAAAAAAAAATAAATTATTAAATTCAAATACCAACTTTAGGATACGTGCTTGTCGGCGTATAATATACGTGTCTTCTCACCAAGTCTACTGTGCTGAACATTGCTCGATAATATTGATTTGTTGTCCAAGTGTAGACATATGTATATATAATACATACATATATAAAGGCAGGTAAATTGTTTGCACTTTGGACAGCTCAGTGAGGGTACTACAAGCTGTTTTGTCACGAGAATTACACCTCATGTCATTGTGTTTAAATTAAAGTATAAAATTAACACAAACAAAAAGAAAATAGTGCATATAGCACTACAAAAATGCAATGCAACAAAATACTTAACACAAAGTTGTAAATCAGACTTTACTTGCCGTTAATAAAAAAATACAATAAATGAAGGGATGAATTGAAATGAACTATTTGAATTGAAAGATCTTTACACCCAAAATTCTATGCAACTAGAATAATAAATCAAAAATATACATTTTATTGACATAATTTGGAAAAATGTAGAACAACACATACAATCTCAAAATAAAATTTATGTTTCCCTTTCTATTTTGCCAATTTTATGAATTTTTCAAAATTTTCATGGTGTAATGACAATATGAATAAAATGTGCCAGTAATGTGATATTCGAACAATGTGAGCGACGATCATATTTTTAGATAAATATTTAAAATAACGCTTTATAGCAAACAAAAATTTCAGAAAATTTTAAGTCATATTGACTGATTTCTAAAACATAAACTTATATAAGTCACGAACTTGTGTAAATTTAAAACAATTTTTAAACAATTTTTGATTGTACATTTTTATTTAAGAATAGCGACAAAAATATGGTTTCAATCATAGTGGTTTTTACCAAGTTATGTGTTGTTTGTTAAAAAATTGCAATGCATTAAAAATCAGTTTTATGTTACGCTTTCACATTTCCAACAAAAAATACTTTGGTGACACCTGTTTTTAAATAATGGCAATACTCAAGATCGACATTTTGTATTATTTCCAAAGAGACATTACTTAGCTTATTTTATAATTATTTTGCATTTTAACAAAGTCTAATTAACATAAATTTTGTATGATGGAGAAAAAATTTTAATAAATCCTATTGAAACTGTTATTAATCTATATATTTCAAATAATAACATTATTCAAAGTAATTTTATGAAATTTAATAGGGCACAAGATCCTTAATATGAAGACTAACTGCTCTTGTGTGGTATTGAAATTGTATCATTAAATTTTAAATAAACTGTAATTAATGTTTTGGAAAGCTATGTAAAATGGAAGAAAGTGAACAAAAAGTTAAAAAATTAATTTTCATTTCAATTATCAAACTATTTTCTTTTATAAAAATACTCTCAGCGCATTAAAATGTTTATTCAAATTAATAATTGTAAAATGATGCATAATGTTTATACCAAAGTAAATCTACAAAGAGTATTCATAAGTAGTGCATCGTTCAATTCTTTTTGACATTTAATTCAATTATGTAAAATTTAACAAAATATGTTATTTTCGTTTTCACTGCTAAGTTTAAATAGAACTTTTTATATAAAATTATATAAATATTCTAATTGAAACATAAATGTATGCCTTAACTGCCTAGTTGTTCATGATAAATATTTTGTTTTACTTTTGTAATTTTTTTATATGAAACATGTTCCCGCCCCATTTCCACCACAACTACAAACCAATGGAATATGCCAGTTCTTCACGTAGAAATTTACATTAATTGTTTTAGTAATTTCCAAATGGTTCACTTTATATTTCAAATGTTTATCTACATATATATATATCTATAAACAAGTGGATTGACGATACATTCGAATATGAGTATACACTTCATTGTGGATACATAACAGACGAATTTCTATTAGGTTTTCTGTTTAACACATCACCTGTAATGCCAATCACATACGGCTGACTATTCTTTTAATTACCAGAATTGGAAAACTTTTACACCATAGTAAAAATATTTAACAATCCATGCTGTCCGTTTGATAGTAAATAAACTATATATTAATGAGGAAAATATTCTATAACCCCTTCAAAATTGACCCCCAAAATAAAAATCAAGCTTTCGCACTTTTGTAATTGGGCCATCACACCCTACATCTATGCAACATATTTTTATGTGAAAAATGCCTGTGATACAGATGGACAGACAGATTGACAATGATGTTATCACAAAAGTGTTCAAATTTCACTATTCTAACAAAGAATACTAAACATTAAATAACAAAAGTTATAGACTATCAATCTATGTAACTATAATTAACGAAAAATGGAGTTGACAAATGTTTCGCACGGCGGACCATTAACCGGCACCACTCATTTCAAAAGTACCCAGAGACTAATATTTTAACTGGTATAGTAAATTTTTGAGCAACCCTTGATATATTTGCGATTCAAAACACTCGGCTAGTTATATAAAAGAAAACATAAGAAAGAAACTTTTTCCGTCGTGATATCAATTTATATACTATAAAACCGGCAAAAAATTAACCTAGCTTTTCTAATGAGGTAATGTGTTTTTATAAATTACTCATTATATGTATATATATATATATATATATATATATATATATATATATATATATATATAACTTCTGCAAGAACTAGTATTTAGATCAGGAGATGGAGTAACCACTGAAAATTACAGAAAAATACCCTAACCATTAATAAAATTATTATACTTCAAAATGTTCTGGTTAATTATGACGCAACCTAAATAACGCGCAGATTAAAATAAAAAAAATAAGTAAAAATCACAAGAATAAATTAAACAAAAAATGGCTCATTCCATTGGCTAAGGATATATATAATAATTGTTTAAACAGAAACTAAATTAATTTAGCGTTTACTCAATGTCAGTTAATGTCATCTAACTATATGCTTCTTATAAATAGTAATCGTTGTTTTAAAAACAATAGCAAATTTTTATTACTATAAAAACCAATTGAAATATGTTAATACACAAAGCACCTTAATAATAGTTTTTTAGGAGAAATGTTATGTTGTTTGTTTTAGTTACATGCCACACAAGTATACAGTTTAGTTGGGTTAGGTACCTCCCATATGGTAAACTACCTACACACTTTGGTATATATAAAAATTTTATTATTTAAATAATATTACAATTTCACCGATTATTTCCTATAGTTAATTGTTATAATCATCTACGATAATATAATGGCAAAGGGCTCACGAGAGCAAGTCATCTAATTAGCAATTAAACATTTTCTTTAAAAGACTTATAACTTGAAGCGATGCGTGATTAAATGACACACTCTCGGCGTAATCATTCTACTGTGCAGAACTCAACATGAACAAAAGCAAAGAAACCAAAACGTAAACTAGAAAATAAAAAGTAAAACTTAAAACGAAATGCAAGCATACAAAATAAAAACTTACGATCAACATAATGGCATGGGTACGAGATCCTAGGGCGCGTCCACTATCCCGTCGGCCATTCCACACATATCCGACACCTGAAGCATAGACTTGATGGTAGTACGTGATGAGCCTCAACCGTAGACAGAATCATTCGCCTACTACACACAACTCGACACCGAAAACCGACATTCATCAATTAATACAATTTATATGTTAATGATAGATCACGAGGGACACGAGCGTGTCCTGTTAGGGGTGCACACTGTCGCAGTCACGTGAGAGCCGTTGCGGCGGTGGTTAACACGGGGATGAGCACAACAGAGGGGTGGCGACACTTCCTCGGGGGGGACGGGGGATGCTGTTAGTTCGGTTCGGGCGCGGCGAGAGCGCGAACGCGGGCGGGTCGGGTTAGAAAAAGAAATTCCATATGGACTTTGTCCGCACCTTGGCATCGTCCTTGCCGCCGGCGCCGCCGCGCTGGGCGGCGGCACTGTTGGCGCGCCGCACCGGCACGGACGAAAGCTTTTTGGCGGCGGGCTGGGGCGGGGTGCGCGCCGCCGACACGCTGGCCGCCGGCGAGTCGCGCGAGAGGCGCGACAGCGAGTCGTTGGGGCGGGCGCGGGGCGCCGGAGGAGCTGCGCGCGACCCGCCCTGCGAGACGAGCGAGGGCGGCAGCGGGATGCGGCTGGGGCGCACGCGCCGCGGCGTCTCGTGGATGCGCGGCTCGGGCAACGTGAGCGGGCGCATGGCGCGCATGCTGCCGTGCGAGCGCGACTCGCTCTCTGCGTCCGAACTCGCGCCGCGCTCCAGCACGCGCATGCGCGCCTTCGTGCCCTCCAGTTCGATGCTCTTCTCCTCCAGCTGTCGACACACAACGTCCATCGCGTTATTATCACGTGTACACAAACCCCCGATCGATCGAATAAGACTGGAGAAAGCGCGACTTACCCGAAACTTCAAGTCGTCATTCTCTTCTTTGGCACGCTCCAGTCGGTCGAGCAGCACGGCGCGGTGGTTGGAGATGCGATTCAGTCTCTCGAGCAGCACCTGGAGGAAATATAGTCGTTACCGTTACATTTTAACTTAATTTTTAACACTAGAATAGTCCCATAGAACTGCTCGTATACAAAATGGAACTACTAAATTAAACTTGTCAGATACAAGATTTATTAACAGCCCAAGTTATTAGGACGTAGAAAATTAAGGAGTTCATCTTAAAATTAAAATGTTCTCAAAATAATTAATATTGCTACAGCAATATCATCACACGCTTATCATCTCTCCAAACGAAGACGTTCGTGATGATCAAGATGTATTCAACGGATACATAGTAAGATTTTGCGAAGTCCGTTTAATCTAGGATAATAAGGCGCCGAAGAGATATATAGGAAGATCCTCTATATATTCTAGCTTTTTCCCGCAGCAGCTTAGCCCGAGTAGAAGTTGGTGCTATTCACAACTTCTACGATTGACGATTAAATTTGAATATCTCCCTGAGAAAATGACTTCCGTTGCTCTCCACCCAACTTACAAGCAAAAAAACGGACAGACAGACGTTGCGTTTATATATATATATATATATATATATATATATATATATATATATATATATATATATATATACACACACATACGGATTAAAAAAATACATTGGCAATGGATTTTGATACTCGATTAGAAATTGTATCACTGACGATCTACTGATATACACCTCTGACCAACAATTGATCTGACCAAAAACGCTTTAGACTTTGCCCTTGTCAAGGCAAGGAGCACCTGAGGCAGTCAATTCCTCGCCGTGCACAAGAAATCTCCGCCTTTAAGACGGCGAACGCTGCAGAACGATAATAACTAATTTCTTGCGGCCCAAATTATTATTTGGACATAGACGACATACAGTTCGGCCACGCATGTAGGACGGCCCTACGTACGAGGTAATTTTGCATTAACGATTTGAGGGTATGGTTATCTCTCGCAGAGGTGACGTGAATTGGCCACCAAGATCGTGCGATTTGACCTCGCTAGATTCTTTCTTGTGGGGTTGTGAAGTCGCATGTCTATGCCAATAAACCGCCAACACCAATGCCCTTAACGGACGTAACCTAGGCCATCGCTCAACTTCACCCGGATCTATGCGGAAGTTATTGAAAATTGGACCACTCGGATCAGTGCCACCGTGAGAAGCCGCGGCGGACATTTGAACGATGTTATATTCCATACTTAATGAAATACACGGGCCTTTCGAATAAATAAAGAATTTTGTAAATACCTCACACACAGCTTGTTTTATCCTATGTCAACATCGACCCGCCCTTGTAGGAACAACCTTTACTTATTTTTTTTAACCGAGAAATTAGGAAAGTAACGAATAACATACAGGTGACAATATTCATTCGTAATAAACATGAAACATTCTTTTACACAGTTCCGAATTTATAACAATCGATAGCACTTAAAGAAATAAGTACGATCTCTAACCTGGCTCGCGTTCGATGCGGCGAGCGACGGCGGTCCATCGAGTGCTCTACCGGTCGGGGCCGTATCCAGGCCACGGTCCACCCGTGACTGGGCCGAGATCGGACCGGACCGACGACCCGGTCCCGTCTTTCATTTACATATGTACGATTGCTGCCAGCAATGTAATTCATTCATTAGCAGAGATCGTCCGTTGCACTTTCTCTCGCGTTTACGGTATTATTTGTATCGGTTCCGAAGAGCTACACTTATTTCTAACTCAATAAATTCAATTACTATATAAATATTTTGCATAATAAACAATTGCATGTTTGAATATACAGACATCAAGATACATGTTTTGCTAGAAATAAAAGAAATATTTCTTAAGACCGACGTAATATTTGGAAAAGGAACTACTCCAAAAGTCATTGTTTAGTCAAACGTCCAGAAGATATGCAAGTGGTTAATGGTGTAGAGTGAGAATATATCCTGTCTCATTCGATCTCCTGGAATACAATGATCATTTTTAAAAATCTGTCAAGCACGAGTAGAACTCGCACTACGGGGTGTTCCGTACACATAGGCTGATATAAAACTTTTAATGATGCATAATATTCTGTTAAACTGTTTACAAGATTTAAATTTTTCAGAACGTACACATTTTACCTACTATATTTTTTCACAGGCGGACATTTAAGAAAAAAAATCAAAAATAAACTTGTGTTTAAAAAATATTATGGAAAAACAAAAATTGTAAAAACCTTGCATGTTTTAATAAAAGGGAGGCTATTCTAAAACAAATTTCCGCGATTTTATAAGAGAACGTGACTAAGTATTAGAACATAAAAAGATAGTGAAATTTAACATATTCGCCTACTGTCAAGTGTCTGTGTGTATTAAAAAATAAAATACGACGATTGAACAGTCTTGTATAAAGAAAATACGACGATTAAACAGTCACAAAATACGACGTTTAAACAGTAAAAAGAAAATACGACGATTGACAGCTCACAAATACGACGATTAAATAGTCTTGTATTAACAGCTCACAAATAAGACGATTAAACAGTCTTGATTAACAGCTCAGAAATACGACGATTAAACTATTCGATTAACAGCTCACAAATACGACGATTAAACAGTCTTGTATAAAATATGACGATTAAACAGTAAAAAGAAAATACGACGATTAAACTATTCGATTAACAGCTCACAAATACGACGATTAAACAGTCTTGTATAAAATACGACGATTAAACAGTAAAAAGAAAATACGACGATTAACAGCTCACAAATACGACCATTAAACAGTCTTGTACAAATAAATTAAAAACAAGAATATAATTATTATTTAAAATCACCAAGAAATACAATGTTACGGTGTTCTTCCTTAGGGTAACGATTTTTATAGCCATATTATTCAATTAAATATAAAAACGACAATTACTATAGTGTGAAAGCAGAAAATTTTATTTTACTTAATAAAACTGTTTCAAATCACAAAATTTATTTTTGGCATTGTAAATTTTGTGATTTTGTTTTAAATGTTGTAAATGATTATGGTCTAAATAAAGTGTATCAGTTCAGTTAACAAAACACTGAAACAAAAAATATTTTGTTTAGAAAAATTACTATTTTCTCATTGCTTTCTCAAAAATTAATAATTAAAAATATAATTAATTTCTTATTTTTAATAACTGATAATTGATTTTTAATAGTAAATTATCTCACAATTAATAAATCTATTTTAATTTAATATTCTTTCAATCACAAAAAACATTGAGAACTACAAGTTTCAAACCGTGACACACATCACAATACAGAATCATCATCATCATCATCATATATATTAATACGCTAAGGTTAAGATGTTACACTCCCTTTTTAGAAAAAACCTCACAACTAATCCACATAAATTATATATCATTTTATAGATAATTGCTTGCTCTACCGGCATCCACAACTAAAAAATTTATTATTGCTATTGTTTTCGCAAATTAATTAATTATTAAAATTATATACACAAAACAGCAATGCTGCCATCTAACGGCTCAACGTCAATATGATTGACGGTCGGTAAAATTTTTGTTTAATTTCAAATCCACTCACGTATAAATAAAGTGGCGCTTTAGCTCAATGCTTTTGATACTTGCGCCTCTATATGTCAATTTTAGTAAAATATTTGTTTGATCTGTCATCTGAGCTTCATAATGGAATAAATAATGCGAAGACTTCGCACGGGTCACGCTAGTTTATAATAATGCTTTAAGAAACTAGCTTTACTGAAAAGTCCGAATACAGCATGTTTCATTTTTCTCCCTGAACTTCGCCGCAATAAATTCACTTCATATTTACAAACGAATATAACTCTAAGCGTACATGTGACCTGCTAATTAATTCACCATTGTGTAACACAAAACGACAATGATTTCTAACTGCTGAGTGAAATACTGTATAATGGGGATACGTTTCGTTTCAGGGATAGTCAAGCAACAAAGTGAATTTAAGTAGCGTTACACAACGATCTGCCTGCACGTTACATTGCGGCAGCGTACGGTAAATATTTGTGCACGTCTGTTCAACGTTCTTGGAATTGTAGAAAAAGAAAAAAAGATTTTGAAAATTTCCCTTCCGACACCACAAAGTGCGTAACCTATCGCAAATTTAAAATTTGTTTATAAACATAAATTGTTTCATAGAAAAAAGACTAGATTTAAAAATAATTTTATCTATACTCTTTTAAATGCATTTTTGTTGTTTAAAAGGCACACTTTTAATCGCTACCTGTATATAATATTGTAACACGACAACACAATTATCTATATCCAATAATTTTCTATATATTTTAACCTTACAATTTTGATGTAAAATTTATAATAATGCTTTAAGAAACTAGCATTACTGAGAAGGTCGAGAAGAAATAAACAAAATCGAAAAAAAAATTAAGTTAATCTCGATACACTTTTTAATGGCGTTTCTTTTTAAACATACCGCCCAACAGATGTCAAACACATTTTCTTATTATACGCTACTATCGAATTATAAACTTCGTAGTTCCATGAAATTTCCAAAACCGTTTTCACATTTATCCGCAGACGTAAAAAACAAAAAAATATTATTTTACGTATATGTTTATTTGAATCAGCTAAAATTTAACAGATTTACAGTCGTCGCCGTGGTGTGTTGAGTTGATCACAAGGCATACGGCCCTCGAAGATGCGGCGCATCGCGGTGACCCGGGTTCGATTCCCGGCGTTCCCCGTTCGAACGGTTATAGTTGGCTGTAAGAGATTCCTCTCGTAGTAATAAGTCGGCCATGTGCATCAATTAGATGCATTAAAGTAGATAAATAATATGCGGAGCTAATTTCAACTGTAAGTAATATAAGATTATTATATCAACGCCCTGCTGCAAGATCCAAAATAAATTTCCATAAAGCAACGATAATTCTTTACAAAACACAATCAATCGTAAAAATGGATGCGTAAACTAGCGAATAAACATTACTACAGACTTTAATGTGTAATGTAATATGAATGACCGCCCTAATCTCGTCTAAGTAAGTCTAAGTCTAGAATGTAGAGTACAACAGTTAATTCTCATCTTATTAAATTCACCGTATGATAAAAAAACGAACTTGTAGCTTATCTGCTAGATACATATTGTTAATAACTTGATAAATAATTATAAACACATTAAAAACTCTCAAGCGCGGGTTGAACTCTTGTACACTGGTTTCCAAATCTGTAGGCCACAATTAAAAATAACAATAGTTTTTATATTCATAATTTCATGTAGTAAGCTTGTAGCATCGATTTGAATAATTAAAATATTTCAAATGTTGCTCATTTCTTTAGGAAAGCGAAAAATACCAAAATTAAACACGTTTTTCTATAATGCTTAGACGACTAAATATTCCAGTATTTTTTTTCATTCCGTCATTTAAAAAACAAAGAAGACAACAATTCCTTTTGCAAGATTTTTTTTCCCATTTTCTCGAAGTACGTCTCTAATTTTTTATATTATTTATACACATCATTGATGATATTTCTTCATTGTTAGTCTATTTGCGTTATGTAAATTTTGTCAAATCAGCTAGAACCATACACGTTCGATATTCCATAAACTTACGTCAAACGGATTAAAATATGATCAGCAAATTTACAAATTGACGACAAGAAAGGCAAACGAATAAGTCAGAGATTCTACTAAGCTCGCGTGTAGTCTTTGAGTCTCGATATCCCAAAAGACGACAGGACAAATAAAAGAACACAGAGGGACCCCAAAGCTAGCATTGGGCGACCCTGCCGTTCGGCACGACGCCGCGCGGACGTCCGCCGGTGAAACGAAAGTGGCCCGCACGACGGTCAGTGTGTTAATGGTGTCCAGTTTTATTTTGAATAAACGCCGCCGCGGATAATTGTTTATTTGTTTCTCTCTTGTTTGTTTGTCGCTAGTTGCTAGCGGCCGAAAAAAGGTCGACCTCGGCCCGCTGGACCGCGGGCGCAACTTTCAATTCCACAAGTGGGACGAGTTGTAAGGATGACGACGCAAGCCGTCGTAGCGCTCGTCTGATTAATCGTTTTTAGAACCGCCACACTTTGTAGTATTTCGCGAATTTAGCGGGACGAAAGTCATTGAAATGAAAAAAATATTTAATGTTGATATTTTGAAAATGGAACTAATAATGTAAACAAGCTATTAACAAAGTAAATTAATTTCTTCTTCTAAATTAATTTCTTCTTCTTCTAAACTATTTTCTAAATTATTTTCTTCTTCTTCTAAACTATTTTCTACACTAATTTCTTCTTCTTCTAAATTATCTTCTAAATTAATTTATTCTCCTTCTAAACTATTTTCTGAATTAATTTCTTCTTCTAAACTATTTTCTAAATTAATTTCTATTATTAAATGCTTAACAATAACGGTTACCCACCGTTATTGTTAACGGTTGCTCACTCGAAATGCGGTTTCGCCAATATTTTTCCAGTCATTCGTTTGTAATATGTAGTGAAGAAATATTTGTTCGTGATAACTTTTTAACACGGATATTTTATATTAAGTTATAAGTATAATAATTAAATGAAACTACGTGATGTAGTATTATTTCTACTTTCTTTACCACGACCTAGGTTTCGTTGTATTACAACATCTTCAGATGGGCTATTAACAATGATCTTCTCTATTTCGAAAATATTTGCTGTTTGCCCACTTGAAGATGTTGTAATACAACGAAACCTAGGTCGTGGTAAAGAACTTAAAGAAAGTAGAAATAATGCTATATCACGTGGTTTCATTTAATTGTTTTAAGTATAATTTATTTTCAAGTATATAAAAAACTTTACTGAATTATGCATTAGATATAGAAAAAATCTACAAAAATATTTTGGACGATCAATCCAGCGTAACATTTAACATTTCGTTAATACGATTATTCTATTTAAAATCAAAACGAGTTTAAATAGAATTATTATATTAACGAGAAAGTTTATATAGATCAGTGTATACCGTGAATATGTTTCTTTTTATTAATTTTATTAAAACCCTACAATTTATATAGAAAATTGTTATTAAAAAAAAATTATTTAAAAAATATAAATTGCCTTAAAAAAAAGTAATCTTTTAAGTACCATACAATTTTTTTCAGGTAGACACTATAAGCAATGTTAAAACTTATGATAATAATGCGCAAAATAGCATTATTAGGTATTAATTTCTGATTAGATATACATCAGATTATGTTGATATGTTATAGGAAATAAGACGATTTATCTACTGAGGAACGGACGTGAGGGTTTCCCCCTTTTTATTTCCTACCGATTTCTTCTTAGGTATGCTAGGTTTCCATTCTTTGCAACTCAAAAGAGACGTTACGCATATGACATTTGTTTTCCAGATATTAAAAGGAGAAATTCAATTTGAGTAAACTTTCATTCTTCACACCTGGCTATTTCGTGCGTTCCCGCAATCATCACCTGTTTGCTATACTACCTTCTAGAAACTAATTCTATCGGAACTCTTCAATTTCTCGCGGTATTCAATTGTTTAATTGCCTGATCGCGATCGCACCAAATTATGATTTGTTTATAATAACTGAACGTAAATTTGTCGAAATGTGTCGTCGTTACGTTTTGTAGTTCTCGTGTATTTTGTAATATATACTTTTTTTTGTCATTTATTAACCTATTAATTGCTTACCGTTACGAATACATTACCTGCAATTTAAATAAATAAATAAGATTATAAAAGTTGAAATCGCAATAAAATAGTAAATACCAAAGAACTACGTCGAAAGAATACTATCATAACTATAAATGACCACGAGGCGCTCAGTAACAGTGTTACAAGTGTTAAAACTCTGGAGAAATTTATGTGTTTATTTTATGTCCAGAATCGATCATATCGATATCCCAAATAAATGTTGGTTAACCATTAAATTGTTTTTTTTTTGTGAAATATAATTTTGGCCCGCTAGATTGACAATCTACTACACTGTGAGTCAGCTTGGACGACTTTGAAATCGTGACTGCATTCTTCACGTCCGCTCCCCAGTGCATAAATAGTCTTATTCCTATAACTGATCGAAATAATCTTTAATTGCTCTTTTTTCAATTTAAAAACTGGCCGAAACTACTTATAGAGTTCTATTAAACAGCTTTCAATGAATAATAAAACGATTTCCAGCGAAACTTATAAGTGCCTTTTGTACAAAGAAGAAATGAGACAAAATGCATCCAAAACATTTTAAATATGGAATAAAAAACAACATAAAAACGTACGTCCGGTCAAACAAAATATAAGTAGGCCGAAGAGTCGTCTCTTTTTAGCGTTCTGCAATGTAAAATAAGAAACTCTCATAAGTTTATTCATGCTTTCCGTCCGTCCATCTGTGTATCGGTCTACAGTTTTAGACTTATACCAAATTAAAACGTAGGAAAATACTAAAAAAAATTTTTTGATGCACAAAAATATTGCATCCCATACAATATAACATTAAAATTATTTCCTATCTTATACCGTTCTCCAGTACACTATTCAACGTTATCGAAAGGGTTAAGTGTCATACAGTGCGCGTACACCGAGCAACGCGCGGCATCATCAAAGCAAACGTAATGAACGCCTTATGCCGAATAAGGCTTATGAATATTGAGTAATATTATTTCACAGAAAGAAAAAGTGATTTTACTGGTAATTCACTGTCTTCTTCAATTGTTTTTCCATAGAGGTCTGTTTAGGAAATTAAACGTTTAAATATTTTATATTTTCAACCTTTCTAAAAGAAAAGAATTTCATTTCAAAAATAAAAAAAGTTGTGAATCGTCATCGGAAGCTTGGCAGATGTAAAAAAACATCTAATTTGTTTATATTTTTATTTAGAAACATTTTTATTTGAATGAACTGAAAACAATAAAACAAATATTCATATAGTCGTTAATAATAAAATATTAATTCAATTTTAAATATTTTATGTTTATGAAATAAATTATCACAAAAATATATCTTAACAATCTATTGAAAATATGTTTTTAATATTATAATACTATTAGCAGACAAGACACGAAGGTGGCCGAATCAAGTCGGAAAGAGCCGACGAGATGCGAAACTGGTCGAATGGCACGTCGCGACCTGCCATCAGAACGTTTTAACTCTCATCAAAGAAAAATTATTTTCGTTCCATATTTTTGAGAGAATCCAAAAAAATTCTTGAAAAATTACCCAATATCCCTGTATAATCCAAAAAAATTCTTGAAAAATTACCCAATATCCCTGTATAGTCTCACTTTTATCCCATATGCATGGAATGTCTTTCAAAATACAATTGAAATTCCATTCAATATTTTATTTCATGTGACGATCCGGTTTGCGTAATATTGCATTTCGAAGCAATGTGCAGTGTCTCACTACATCGTGAGGATTTCATCTTGCGATATTACGGACTCGTCTCTGTTTAATCAGTTTCAATTACTTGCCAATTCACGCGAGAAAAAAGCAAACATAAAAAGACGCCTACATTTCATCTCAAGAAAGCGCAACGCTTCGGCAATCGCTGAGTCATCCGATACATTGGCATTTTGCATATTTCAAAGTACATTAGAAGCAAAGCATTAAACGCACGGAATCCATTCATTACGCTCGTGACGCCGCCGCTCCGACGACAATTATACGCCTGTAGCCACTCTCAACTAATAACAGCCTGTACGATCGAGAAGTGTGTCTTAATTGACAAATAATTTGAGGCGATATGTAGATTCAGCTGAGCGGCCGGTTGCCACAGTTATAAATGATTCTGCCAAACGTATATCATCATTGCAGCGGTCCATCGCACATCCATACAGCGGTCCAGCGGTCCATGCTTTCAGTTTTGTTTCTAATTCACTCCAACCGTTGTTAAAATGTGAAAATTTCACACTTCCACACGTTTTAACACCAACGTCAGATGAGACTTTGCCGATCTGATGACAAACGTTGAAAGTCGTGCAGCTGTCAAATACTTCAAAGGTAATTTCGTTTACCCACAATTTGCTCAGCCACCACTCTTAGCATTCTGCCGGGATGAAAAATCCACTGTATCACCGCCCAATCCAAGAGACTACAAAGGTTCATTAATAAATTCGATCATGTTCCTCTGAGAGTTGCTATCTAAAATTTTGTAAAGGATTTCATTCTGAACACATTGCCAATCCTATTCCAATTGTGACTCCTTTGCACCGTTCCAACAAACCTTCGTTGGAATTTTCTTTCACCATAATATACCGGGGAAATATCAAAGGCAACAACCGTATTGGAATCGCTATATACTTGCTAATAGTGATCAATTTCTTTCCAACTAGTCTTCGTAGGAATCTTCTTTCACTAGAACACACCGGAGACATACCTAAGGCAACAATCGTATTAGAACCGTTATATCCATTCTAATAGCGATAAATTTAATTTCAACAAGTTTTCGTAGGAATATTCTTTCACTAGAACATACCGGAGACATACCTAAGACAACAATTGTATTAGAACCGTTATATCCATTCTAATAGCGATAAATTTCATTTCAACAAGTTTTCGTAGGAATATTCTTTCACTAGAACATACCGGAGACATACCTAAGACAACAATTGTATTAGAACCGTTATATCCATTCTAATAGCGATAAATTTCATTTCAACAAGTTTTCGTAGGAATATTCTTTCACTAGAACATACCGGAGACATACCTAAGACAACAATTGTATTGAAGTCGCTACATCCATTCAATTAGCGATAAATTTCATTTTAACAAGTTTTCGTAGGAATATTCTTTCACTAGAACATACCGGAGACATTCCTAAGGCAATAACTGTAGTAGTCTGGAATCGCTATTTCCAGACTAATGGTGATAAATTTCATTTTAACAAATCTTCGTAGGAATCTTCTTTCAACGAAACATACCATGGACATACGGAATTGCGTATTGGAATTTCTATATCAAAATTAACAGCGATTAATTTTATATTGACGTTTAATTGAGATTGGTTCAGATCAAATTTAAATCCGTGTTCCCAGTCTCCTTAATTTTTAATATCTATACCAGTGTTCCCGTTAAAAACGATAACCATGAAACGAATCAAATTTATTAGGGTCTTTCACTTATATAACACCAAAATATTATGATCAAATGTGCAATACTACAAAATGTATTTTTGAAGCTTCAAATGGTTCTTGAATAATTTATAAACTAAGTTTGAAGACATAACTTATATAATCACAGTTAAGAAGTTTCAATAATTATCGAGTTATACTGCCTTGTTTTTATTTTTGCAGCAGTATTACAATATTTATTTGTTTATTGAACGATACAAATGTTGTAAACAACAATAATAACGCCATTGTCACAATCCGTGTTTCTGATAACATAAATATTTAAGTTGCAGTATATGCTTCTCTTTTACACAGTCAACTGTTCTTAACTGGAATGACATTACTTATTTTGTTAATGATATCATTGTTGGCTCAGACGAAGTCTTTGTTGTTATCACACAGAATGTTGTCAACGAAATGATTGATCATTCGGATCCGCATGACGATGTCCGCAACAATAAGTTTTAAATTACCACCTACACTGGCTTAAAAGAAACGTAACTTAATTTACTAACCCTCAAATATTGATTGCAAAGAATATTACCTTATAAATATAATAAGGAAATAATGGTAATTTCGTATTTTAAACGTTGCAATATCCGGGTTCCGAATCAGCCTAGCTGAAAGTGTAAAAACCTGTCTACCGTTAAACGTATTAATGTGAGTGTAAAAGAAATAACAAATACGCAGACTAAACGGCCTCAATTTTTCGCACATTAACAATCTCATTCATACAACTTGAGTCGGTAATTGGTTATTAAACCGACAAAAATAATAAACAATCGCGAAACACGTATTAAACTTGGAAGGCGATTAACGAAAGTGAATTCTAGTTCAACAAATACTACATCAAACGCCACTAACATTAATCCTACATCACTTTAGTCGCCGAAATCCCGAGGAGGTGTTCTCTCCATAATTACTCGCTAAATTACGCCAATTCAGAGATAATAACGTCATACAATTCTACCACTGCCAAAGCGAAATATAATCTCGTCTAGACTAGACGCCGAGCCGACTAACCCCGCGGGAGGCGTTATCGCTCGTTACGAAATGCACACGACGGCGAATGCAGTGTAACGCGGGATGTCCGGTGAAAGTGTCGCCTCTCTTACCGCCTTCAATTCACAACGCGACGCAATTTTCGCACGCTGTCGCAACGCGAACCCGAGGACGAAGCGACGTACGATAGACTGAAACTGGGAATACGGACGTTTTCAGACGTCGTCCGTCGTCGCTTCCGTTGAAGTGAACGTTCCGTTGAATCGACGCGCGATAGAAGTGGGACGGCGCGAGCGACGCGGCCGAGTATGCGTCACCGTCGCGTCGCGTCGGCTTAATTAGAAAGGCGCGATCGGGATCGGCGAACTGGCACAGCGATGCGGCGAGCGGCTCGCCGCAGGCGGAGCCGTCGCCGCGGGTGACTCACCTGAGTGTGCACGGTCGAGTTGAGAAGATGCCTCTGAAGCTCGACGGGATTGCTCTCCTGGAGAATCGCAGCGAACTTCTTGGAGTCGGGTGTCTGGACGCGGAGCGAGCGCGCGGGCGTTTCGAGCACGGCGTCGAGCTTGCCGAGCGGAGCGCGCGCGGGCGGCGTGACGGAGGAGTGGGCGCGCAGACGCTCCTCGAGCTCGCGCTTGGTCGCGCGCAGTTCGGCGAGCTCGGCGGCGGCCGCGGCGTCGAGGCGCGCGCGCCGTTCGAGCAGCGCGTCGCGCTCGGCGCGCAGACGGCACGCGTCCTCGGCGCGCGCCCCGTCCGGCGCGAAGGGCGGAGGCGAGGGCGGCGAAGGAGTCGGCGAGGGCGAACGGGAGCGCAAGTCGCCGCGCAGCAGCTCGACCTCGTCGCGCAGCCGTCCGCCCTTGCGCTGGATGACGTCGAGCAGCTGCCAGAGCTCGTCCTCGAGGGGGGCGGGAGGCGCAGCCGCGGGCGGCGCGTTGTCCTTGCCGCAGGAGGTCTCGGTGCTGAAGCCCGAGTCCTGGACGGAAGGCTGAGGCTTGGCGCGCGCGGCGTCACCGGCCGCGGGCAGCTTGCGACGGACGCGCACGCCCGGTTCCCACTCCCGGCGCACGCCGCCCGCCGTCGCGCTAGCCGGCCCCATCTTAGACCGCAGATTAGGGAAAGTCTCGATGACGAGGTCGCGGAACTCGAGCAACGCCCCCACTTCATTCTGAAGTTCCTGTAAACGCATTGAAAAAATGTATAAATATATTATCTCTGTGTTTTATGCTGCCTGTCGTCTTTCATTACTATAATGCTTCTACAATCTATGCCAAGGATAGTATTACTAAAATTGTATTCGCCACTCCAACCAAATTTTGGCTGATATCAAAATGAGCACATTATAAGTACTTAAAACTAAATATTAATAAAAAAAATATTCCTGCATTTATTTAATACTAGATAAAGTAAGTGACAAACAACAAACACCCCTTACTCTGAATTATTTTTGTAGCTATAGTATAATAATATCCCGTACCTGTAATGCGACGAAAGATTTGGCCTGCTCGGAGATGAGGTAGTGGAAGGGTCCGGGCGGCGAGCGCAGCTGCAGGCACTCCATGCCGGAGCCGCCGCCCGATCCGCTGTCGCCGCCCGCCTGCAATGCAACAAACAGGTCAACACCTTCTTTCAAACATGAAGATATTTAATATTACTTAAATTAAAAGCTTTAAAAACTTCAACAATAATATATTATACACACACACTTATATACAAATATCATAGAGTCATACCATAGTAATTTTCCTTGAATTACCTTTTTTTTACAAAATCACAACGGATTTCTTACCGTCAATCGTATAAATACTTGTTACTATTCGGTACTGTACTTCTTAAGCAGACTGCAGTCAAGACTCGATTAATTTTATACATTGGCAATATGCAAAGAGGTAATTTAATGTTTCTGGTCGATAAGTGTTACCTGAATAAATATTTAAACATGTGCTCACCTATTTAGGTCTCGGTGACATTTCGTACAGATGATTCATCAACTTTATACGGTAACAATTATTAGCAGACGTAAGTAAGAGCCTTCTTTAAATCACAAGTTTACCGACTAGTGCAGTATGTGAAATCAAATACAATCGATAAATGTAATTACTAAATATTTTTGGTTATTCTCTTCCATGGGACAGAGTTCAAAGGATAAAAAAGCGATGCACATTGTTAAGAAAAACCTGTTTCGCATCCCACAACTGTCTGAAGTAACACATGCATAGTAATGCATCTTCAGTAGAAGAACGTAAGAAATTTGTCTATGAGATACTTAAATACTGCAATACGCATATCTAATATGTCATTGTTTCGGTGTTTGTTCAAAATCTGCAGTTACTAATAGAAGACATTCATAAAGTTCTCGTATATAAAGTTGATAATAGCACATTTATCAAATTTAATTTAAATTTCGGTTAGTCTCTGAATTAGACCTATCGGCACTGACAACTGAGTCCTATTATCTAGCATCAACCTCCAACCACCACATAGAGTACTACAGAGCAACCGGCTGACGAGGGGTGAGGAGAGTGGGGGGGGGGGGTTATTTGCTGTTACGAAACAAACAAACATATATACATACATAATACACATATACTTATAATAACACATATATACAATTCTATACAAAATACATTCAAGATCACGATTATTACTGCTCAATGTGCGCTTCATAATAATAGCAACAAATTTCGTAACGCATAGCTCTTAAGAAGTTGTTTTGCTTTGGTTGAGTATTTAACAACATTAATTCAACTAGGCGACTAGAAGATACGATAACCCGATTTCATATCAATAACAAGTCAACGTTACTAATAATCGTTATTGGAAATTGGTTTAGACTGAACACGAAAATAGTTCGTAATTTATCACATCTGAGCATATCGACATTTTATAAGTCTAACTGTTTTGCTACAACGTTTTCTATCTCAGCCGACGCAATCTAGTTCTATCAACGCTAGAAAGGAGAATGCCCGTTTCCGGTATAATTATGAACAAAAACGAAACATATAAAGAGTTATTCCTCGCCCCTATTTAAAATGATTACTACTTTTTTGTTTGAGCCTAGAACTTTCTTAGAATGAAGAAAAAATTCATTTAAATATTTAATACGATGGAATATTTAATACGATGGAATATTTAATACGATGGAATATTTAATACGATGGAATATTTAATACGATAGATCCATTGCCTAAGGAAACAGTTTTCTCTATGCCAAAACAGTTTTCTCTATGCCATAACGTGACAGTAGAAATGTTAGTGGCAATTATATATTATCGTTACTTTTATTCATTATTCCGTACCGGAAGCAAGTATCGATATTATTTAAATACTTGCAAGTTTTGAAAAACAATTTGAAAAGTGCGAAGAATTGTTAAAGTACTTAAAAATTATTTAAGAAAATATTTTTCACTCAATCCTACCAGAAATAATAATTCGTCTATTTACTTTGCAGAAAGTCTGTACCTCTTTTGTGATGCAGTATTTTAGCATTTCACAAGTCTTTTTCAAGACACTGGCGAAGCAATTCATAGTAAATATTTTTTATAAAGTGGGAAACAAAGGTTTTCTTTCTTTCCATGTTTATCCATTACTACATATTTTGTATGACATAAAATAAGCTTGGTTAAATTTTATTAATTATTAAGTATTAATAATAATAAATCATATATATTTTTTGCATAAAGGAATAAACAAAGATTCTCAAATAAAATATCAAAAATATTTAAAATAGACTATATAAATAAATAAATAGTTTTAATAAGCGTTTTCGATTCCTATACATTTAGGATCATCAGTACTTGAAGTCGATCTTAAAATAAATGTTCCGAGATCAAACATCGATTTTTCCGATTAATCGATATCATACCCTATCTTTGCTACATCCCAACACCGACGCCATAGGCACTCATAACCATAAATAAACTATGGTCATAACCTAAAAAAGTCAAACGATGCAATTCACAATTTCACACGCCCATCACATGCTTTTTGTCTTTTGCCAAGGAAAAAAGAAAGGTAGCCACTAAGCAATTGGCCTTTAGAATAAAATTAATATAAAATAAACTTTTTTTAATAAAAATTTAAAAATATGACATGGAAAATCCATTTTAATGTTGACATTACTATTCAAATATTTCTCGTAATAACATTTGTCAAATAATTTATAAACACAAAATCATACACACTTACGACTTTACTGAAAACCTGAGTTCTTCCACTGAGCTAAAACTCATATACTTAGGTTTGTACATACATACCATAAAATATAATATATCCGTCTTTTGTGTTCATAACTAGGCCAAATGCTCCATACAAAATGGGCATTCTACTTTGAATGCACAAATGGTCAAGCGCTTTTTAAAATTTTATTTATCTATTTCAACCTCAAAGTACACACGTCGCAGCAATAAGTCCGCCAAATGTATACATTTGGCAGACTTATTGCTGCAAGAGCAATCTCTTCCAATCAAATACATCGATTAAATGTGAACATTTTTAATGTGGGTGACTGTAAGAAATTAATAAAAAACAAAACTAATTATGGTATTAAAAACAAACAAAAATATCATAACAGATAAATAAACAAAACCATACTAAATGTAAAATAAAACAAATAACTATTAATTAAAAAGTCTGGGAAAGAGGAATAAAATGGAATTAAGAAGGGGTAGGACTACGATATTATGAGAAAAAGGACTATGAACACATTTATAGAGGGCGAGTTCCTGGTATACGGTCTCAGTTGATTCCAAAGTCTCATAGCTTAGGCAGCGAAGGAATTTTCATAAAAGGTGGTTGTATGTTTAGGAAAAAGGACTAGTGTTACATTTAAAAGGAAATGTAAACCTAATTCAATGAAAACATCATGGTCCTTTCGAATACTATACCGATTATTTCCAAATTTTATTACCAATATATTCATAATCGACAGCATTACCTGACGCTCAAGTAAGAAAATTATCCAAATCTTTAGAATTATACGCTTTTCTGGTAAAATAATCAAATATAATTTTCAAATTAGCGTTATGCATCGCTTAAAAATCCAACTTGAGTAAATAATTTGTAGTTCATTTTTTCTCGAAGTTTTCCTTTTTTGTTTCAAAAGTTTTGAGTTACGCCTGTAATGGAAAAAAACTCAGACCAAGACAGACATTTCTCTAAAAGTTTCCGTTTTTTTAAATATAATAAAAAATTAAAATACTTAAAAACATAAATAAACGCTAAAATACCACCAAATAATAGGATGTATTTTTTCTAAATTCCGTTGAAATAAACAAGCTCCGCCGCTACAACGCTTTTCCGTGCAATTTTAATTTTATTTATAGAAGCAAAATCTCATAAACATCACTCACAGCCGAATTTCAAAGCACAGAGTCTACGTTTAAATCAGCTTGATAAAAAACACTTAACCCAAAGTTTCATCTTTAACTCGCGACGTAAATGAAATCCGTTAATCCTCTAAGAACAGTGCTTCTCAAAGTATGAGCTGTTGCGCCCTGTGATATCACGATAAGGCGTATATCAATTGTAATTTAAAAACGACACATAAACTAACTAATAACTGAAGTTTATCATTTTAATAGGAGATTATTTATTTAGTACCTTAATGGAATTTAAATATTTATCCCCACTGAAAGCTTTTAAAACGTGCTCAGCAATCACAACATTTGCCCGAACCACTAATTTACTGAGATTCATATAAATACTGATTTATAAAAAATGTGATATCAATGTTGTAAGTGTACCTAACGACATATAAAAACTTCTATAAAAAGGTGGGATATGCATATGCAAACGATTCACAACGATATCTCGATCGACTGGCTACGTTTTGACGAGTCCTCTATAATAGAGGCATCGAGGAAACTTCGTTCGAATGGGAGATAGTTTATTACTCGTTCAAGAGGCTCGAGGAGGTCATTTCCACTGAAAGCTATGAAAACACGCTTAGCAACCACAAGATTTGCCTGAACCACTAATTTACTGAAGTTCATGTAAATACTAATTTATAAAAAAAGTGATATCAATGTTATAAGTCTATCTAACGCCACATAACAATTTCTACAAAAAGGGGGAATATGCACATGATTCCCAACCATATCTCGATCGTCTGGCTACCTTTTGACGAGTCCTTTATAATAGAGGCGTCGAGGAAACAACGTTCAAATGGGGAATAGTGGGTTGTTAGTTCAGGAGGTTCGAGAAGCAGTGACACAAATAACTAACTTAGTCACCGCACATTAACTTAATGTCCCACTGGGCTATCCCCGGCAGTACTTGCAGCGTGTCTCGCACCAACGCCAAGCAGTAACTCAAGACTGAGATACGAAGACTGAGAGATACGAACGAAGCGACATAAATCCAGCCTCGAACGACGCATAAACTTTGACGACAGTTCCACTAAACATTTTACGATATCTCCTCCACGATATTTTATACTAACGTATGTTTGGATTCGAGCATTCGACTACGTAGTATTGATAACATTAACGTCAAATGCCGGGCGCTTTCTAGTAATAAAATTAATTCTGATAAAAATAGAGAGAAAGTGGAGTTTTGGGGTTCAGTATTTTGGTTGGCGGCACGGGACATATCGATTTATCATCGTGAACGCGTCCATATAATCTCGTTCGGATAATTTATTGCCGGACACTTATCGGTCTAAATTACTTACGTACGTTATGAACACCACACTAGTCTAAATATACACTAATAACAGCTTAGATGTGAGGCGTGCGACCGTTTTGAAAAAGATTTTCTGTAAAAATTGCCCTTTACTTTTTTATAACGTTTTAGATTTTATTAATAAATTTAATTACCTTTAAAAATGACATAACACTGTGTACTAATAAGTTCCTTTGCGCGAAAAAAATTACTCCAACTTTGAAGACACGCGAACATTTTTTATATAATTTAACATCACGTCAATTTAAAGCATCAGAATATTTTGAATGATTTTTTTAGAATTTTCTTTGGATTAACTAAAAGCATACACATAAATAATTTCATTGCAGCAGATTAACTCTGTGATAAACGAACGAAAGGACAGATGTGGAATAATAGTAAGGGTTCCATAAGGGTATATCGAGTATTTGGTTTGCAACCGATTGGTTACAAACCAAACGGCCCCTGTTATTACGTCTAACTAAACTCCAAATGGCATTGATACATAAAAATAATAAAAATATTTAAAAAGGCTGACAGAAACGACAAGCCTAACAAAAAACAAAGCTTTTATGATTGCAATGTTTATTTAATCAGACACTACGAAAATATATTAGTGTGCTTAAAATTATACTTTTCTTAAAGTAGACCTAGTCTTATGACGAAGTGTATCACCGTTTCTAGCAAACTTCATTTCAGACCTGAGAATTCAGACTTGAGAAGTTAACACGGATAACACTCATTCAACACAAGATTTATCAGGGAGTAGAATTTCTTAAGGCGCAGTATGTCCGTTTTATTAAATTTATATATAATTTTACGTTACGTTCTTTTATGCTTTTTGAAATGTTTGTTTAATTATTTTTTGTCATAAACCTGATATTTTTAATAAAATGAAATAAAACTATTGTAGAAGACTTCTGTTGCATGGTCGACTGGCCATACATAAATTATTTGTCCTCTTATCAAAATGATGAAAGTATTGCCTTAGCATACAGGGGGCGATTTTAAAGAATTTTAAAGGTAATATTAGTAAATAAATACAAGTCACTTCGAATTCTGTGTGTAAGGTTGTAAATATATATACGTACAAATATACGTCTTCAAAGGCTTATAAAATCTGAACATCCGATTGACTACGGACTATTTATTTTACAGTGAATGAATAAAAATAAGAATGAAAAAAAATTTCCAATCTCGGCAATCCTCTCCACACTTGAATTACGCCGCCGAACATTTTAAGCCCATGTCCTAGAAGAACTATTTGGATTGGAATCGTATATATACGGTGTCCGGGAATAAGTGCCGGACAAAGAAAGACGTTATTCCTTGACTGAAATATAAGTAAAAGAAGTTATTCCTTGACTGAAATGTATATAAAAATAGTTGATTGTCGATAAAATAAAACTGAAAAGATGACTTTATTCAGAAGATTGAAAATATTATTCATAATTACTTGTCATCTTTTTGGTACACACGACACTTGTGCACATTGGTCAGCGCCACTGCGGGTAAACACCGCACTCTGGGCAAGTATTGGATGTGTTAAAAAGAGTTATTTGTAATTTTTTTTTGCACTCAATTAGAAATAGGACACGTTTTACGTTTTATTTCAACGACAATTTATATTCGTTATAGCCAACGAATAGCGTCTTTCTTTGTCCGGCATCCATTTCCGGACACCGTGTATATATATATATATATATATATATATATATATATATATATATATATATATATATATATATACATATACATATATATATATATATGTATGTATGTATGTATATATATTGGTACACAAGTTTGGTTATCATCGGGAAAGTACTTACGGTGGTAGAGGCAAAAACTGACTTTTTCCCACACACTGGCAAGTTACTAGCAGTTAAGATTACCATAATAACTATTAGAAAACTAGACCTTAAAAATCGTGGATATTTTGTTCATAACACAGGACACTTGAATCTTAAAGTAAAAGCTTATATTATATTAATAATGAATCATTACTAATCATATAACACTATATATAATCAAGATTGTTTTATCTTAATGAAGTCTTGTTTATCTCAATGACCGCAGAGAAAAAATTATACCTAGGATTACATATGAAACAATTATGCTTCATCTATTGTACAAACAATAAAAACATACTTAATTTAAACTCTGAAACTTAAATCAAAAGCTAACACTTATAGAAACGAACTTTAAAAATGAAATCAACAGTAAAATAAATTTCAAAACTCTTACAACTTAAAATTCCTGGCAAATTTATATTTAGTCTCTTACAACTTAAAATTCCTATTGCAAATTTATATTTAGTCTTAACAATTTAAAATACAAGTGGATTGAAATAATAGAAAACTATTTTCTTTAAAACCTCAGACATTTTAAAGAAAAACCTCCGGACGGCTCTTTTAAAAAGAGGAAAAGAGGACGGATGATAAACTCTACTAGAAGGCAGTGCGCTTGTACTAAAGACAAATGATTGCCGCATTAATGTCGTTGCCATGGTTATATTCATACATTTTCATTAGTATAATTCATACATTGCTTTTTTTTCACAAAAAAATTTCTTTTTTGTGAAAATAAAGCAATGTATGAATTATGAGTTGAACGCACTGCAATGAATAAACGAATTATCCTCTTTTCGTTATCCTTTTCCTTTGAATCGGCTCTTTTGCTGGGTTCTTTGTAGTCCATTACTATTTCTGATACGATGTGATATTTCCATAGCGACGACTAAATCATAATAAGAAACACGCATAAACCTAACCGCAACAATGCAACATACGTTTAAGGAGAGAGGCAAAACTCGACTACAATTAATAAAGCGCATCCGGCAGCCCCCCCATGGACCGGCTGCGCTGCATAGTGACGCATTCGCTATGCTACATTGTGGATACAATATATTGACAATATTGAGCGCATCTGTTTATTTTATCTAACCACCTCCGTGCTATAACTTGATCAGATCAAAAGTTATATATAGAAACTAACAAAGGTACAAAGTGATTTTAAGTTTATCTATAACGCAATTTTAATTATTAGAGTGATAGACCATTTGATATATCATATGTCTAATCTGTCCGCTTCTTATATTGTGTAAATCAATATCAACTTAATCGTTTGACGTCTCATCTATTAAATGAGAACTGGTTTGAAAGCCTAGAGACAGATTGTATAATATAATTCAAATATGAACAAAAAAACAAAATCATAATAATTTCAAAACATCACAAATAAACCGCAGAAGTGAATGTCGGAACACACAAAATGATGTTAAATGGACGTGCTCGCTAAGTATTACTTTCAAGATTTTTGTAAGTTCTTCTGCGTCGTCACAAAAAATATAGAGTGGTAGGGGGCATGTTACAAAATATTCTAAAGCGCTAATATTGGCAAGGCTTAAAAATAAAAAAAGTCTTCTAAATAATTCCTATTCGTTTCAAAAGACCTAATTTAATAACACCTCACTCGATGAAGTGCATAACAAAATTCACAACTAGTATAGCGAAGTATCTAGATTTAAAAAATGGACGAAATGCATATCTAACTTGTGTGATGAGTGTCCCGTGCAAGTCGATACGCAAAGAACCTAGTTAAGCGCGTGTTGGAACATGAAAAACTAGTCAAGCAAAGTAGGATATCGTAGTCATTCCTCGAAATAAAGTTAATAATGCAAATATTTGCAAGCGGTACACTAGATAGACCTGACAATAAGAAATAATATAAGACCTGACAATAAGAAGTATATAAGTATATATTTAATAAAATTTTAAAAAGACGTTTCCAATGACACCCTACTAGTTACTTCGCTGCATATAAATTAAAATCACCATTCACAGACCTTTCCACAAAATGTTATGGGGATGGGTTTAAAACAGTATAAATTATAAGGTTGTTGCAAACGGACAGACAGACATGAACATAGAGAAAAACCGAATTCCGGCGCACAGCGGCGTACTGGAGACACCATAAATAATAATTTACATGGGTACCGCATCGGCAGCTAAGAGGAGTGGTACAGTTAGCGGGAAAAGGAAACGATAATCATCTATTTCGCTCGCGTTCATTCATGCCTGTACAGCATGAATAAAAGAAAGACTGACAGAAAAATAATTTGCTTTTACAATTATTTATATATCGTAGCGGAGTGATAAAAGCTGTCCACCATAAAAGTCGCTTTGGTTTCTCCGTTTAGTAGCTTCATAGATATAACAAAATCATAAGGGCCGGGTTTGAATGCAGAACCTAGGAAAAAGATGCGTCATGTTTGAGATGTGAATATCGACAATAACTTGAACCAAGAGCATAATGAGCACAGAAACTTAGGCGCGATTAGAAGACATCCAACTATTTTGTAAATAAATTTAAACGCAAAGACTACGGTTTACTTAACTAGACGATTAAACTAAAGCGATCCGAGCGGAAGGAATAAACAAAGTACTTCACAATGAAGCCGGAGCGTCTTAAAGTTTACGACTTCCTTATTTAACGACTGTTAATTAAAAAGTTGTAGAGCAAAGTTTACAAAAGCAATTTTAATATATTCTGCTCAATGTACTTGCCGAGCCGGAGCTCGGATTAAATGCACACGAAATAATATAATCAGTATTGTCTTCTAGTCGACATAGAGATACATCCAGACGGGGTCTTGTAATTTTTACGAAATTGACGATATCTTTACGCCAGCGTAAGATACACCAGTCAATGTCAGAGAAACAGATTCAATCTTAAAAGTAGATTCAATTACTTATCTGCTCATGGGAGCGAAGCCTTAAATACTCTGAAATTCTACTATCACAGACTTTTTTAAAAATGTCTATGAATGTTAACAACATAAGTACGTCAATATTAGTAAAACTGTCTCTTTTTATTATAATTATTTTATTCTAAATTGTACTAATTTCTGGAACAAGAAACCGTTTCATGAGTCGCTTTCAAATTTAGCCTAAAAATCAAATCGGACCAAAGCCAGTGTCTGCTTTTGCACTGCCTTGCTAAATAATAATTCATATATTTTGCTTTCTTTCAAATACAAAATTGATTGCTGCCGTCGCACAATTTACAACTCACAAAGACACGTCAGATGCGAAATTACGCGCACAAACGGTGCGAAAATGCGAACGAAGGGTATGCTGATTTTCTGAAATGATGCGGAAAACTTATGAAATATGAGTCCATTAACGACATTATACCTGTCAATATTCGACTATAGTATCTCATAAGTGGAGGTATAATTGAAACACGGGAAAAAGTCAAATCACTACGGCCACGGTTTTCCCTGTGCGCATTTTTAATAATAATATTATTACTCGGTATTCAGTTATCTACATACACTCTATGGCTACATTTAATGTCGCTAGTTTGATGCACTAATAGTCGATGTCGTCTAATCCCACGGCTGTTGATAGCTGATTATCAGGCCCGCATCCGCAATGGTGCAGTTAATGTAGATGGATTTGAACGTACTCCGTTTGGGGGCCCATCGGTGGTGGAGATGAGAACACGTATTTCGATCTGTGATGTGCCACTCTATATTACTTTCGTATTTGCGTGTTAATATATTTATATAAGTACGTTGGAGAAATAGGTGTAGTGTATCATATTTTTACATTCTTACAGTATTAAAATGACGTCATTGGCATTCTCAAAATTTTAATGTTATTTGCGACGTTTTTCTTGCTTCTTACCTTTCCTTATAATACTCTTTTTAGATTTACACACTTGCCATTTTCGATTTTCTATTTCATTTTCTTTTATAAGTTATTTAAGACATGGAGAAGAAGCAAGGTGGTTTTATTTGAAGAGGATAATCGCTATTTCTAATCCACGCTAGGTCTATTTTTAGAGCTCCGTACCACAAAAGGAAAAATGGAACCTTTATAAGGTCACCCACGTATTTATCTGTCTGTCACAGTCAATTTTCTCAGAAACCGTTTAACGTAGAAGTTTGAACTTGTATATAAGTAATAGATTACATTAACCCGCGTATTTTGCAGTACACTTTAAAATATTTATATCATAAATTAAGTACTCAATTTGTTTTTATTGTTTGTAAGAGCTAATTACAAGGAATTCGAAAACATTTTTTTCAGAGTTTTATGTGGTACACTCTTAGACATATGGACCAAAGGGTGTATTAATCTGAAAACATCGAACCAAAAATCATGAAGAAAACAGGGTTGGTGGAATCTGACTCGGAGTTTACAAGAAAACTATAGCTTTTTTTCTAGGTCTTGATATTTTTACGCCAGCGTAAGATACACCAGTCAATGTATTAATACGATAAAAATAATATTAACATTTATAAATAGTTTGATAGAAACACTTTGCACTCTTAAATGTTTAAACTTTCATATGTACCTATATATGTAAATTTGAAAGCGACTCACCAAACATTACACACACACATATATATATATATATATATATATATATATATATATATATATATATATATATATACACACACACACACACACACATATATATATATATATATATATATATATATATATCAAAATATTTCGCTTCGAAAACAACGCCTTACAGTAATTATGTCACTCACTTAAACTGACAAGCTATTGGTAATGTAACCGTGAATAGCTGCGAGTAGAAGAGGAACGAAACACTGCCTCGTCTAAAGAAGCTACGAAACGTTTTCTTGACTCCACAGCTTTTCCTTATAATTTTAATGAAATGTGACGACAACAAATTAACATCGTCCTGTCAACTTAAGGTCCGTTTCCACCCACAAATGTGAATGTGGCGTGAGCGCTTCGCGCAATTCGCGTACGAGACGTTACGAGGCGCGGCCCGCAACATGCATTAATATTCGCGTCCGCACGAGGGCGCGGAGCGTTGAGCGTTTGTTGCCGTAAATGCAGTCAGTCGGTTTCAAAATCGCAGATAGTATATTGTGAGAGAAGCGGGATACACGTTGATACCGGAGTTAATAATCAAATTGAGATTAATAAATCGATATCGTTCACTATAATATGTGGTACGTATCGCTATGGACGTTTTTCCTCTTCGTACTTGAAATTGAGCTTTTCTTAAAACTTGATTACTTTAAATATCTAAAAAATTAAAATTTTTTTTTACAAAATCAAACTCCGACTCGTGACTGGAGTTTACTCCTTAAGTACGATTGTCTTGGAATGTATAAAATAGGTAACACTGTATATAAATATCAATATCATTAAATGTAAATGGAAAATTCTTTAATAAAAAAATGCTGAGAATATGATCATTTTCAAATAAAACACAAATGAACAAGATCAAATTTATACAACAAACTTAAAAAGATTTAGTAACGCCAGACTAAGAAGTTAAAATTAAGAGACTTTTTAATTTTGTACCAAGTATTCACACATAATTACATTTAATGATTACATCTTGATATAAGCGAACAATAGTAAACTATATGTGTGTCACACTCCGTCATTTCGATTACGCCAAAGAAAATGCCAAATAAATATATTGATATGTAACTCTAAAGATGCGCAGAAATGTTGCGCAGATAGGCCACCTAACGGTACACTTGTTTTAACGCTTTGAACTTCGTACATACACTGTTAACGCTCTGAACTTCTGATTTAATTCTCATAAAACTTCATACCGGGCGCTATATAAGAAAATCGATTCTTAAGGAGTAAACTCCAAAAAAAAACACTTATTGCAACGCAGAATTTCCTCTATTCCACTATTAATATAATTTTTACCAAGAATTGTAATAAAATTGGAGCATTACCTAATTTTAACGTACGTACACTAGGCGCATTATTGGATTACGATTTATGGAACATTCGTTTACCGGGAGCATTAATGGAATACGGGTTATGGAACGTAAGTGTACTGCGAGTATAATGGAATGAATGTTCCACTATTAATATAATTTTACCAAAAATTGTAACAAAATTGGAGCATAACGTAATTTTAATGTACGTTTACTGAGAGCATTATTGGAGCACGGATTATGGAACGTACGTTTACTACGAGCATTATTGAAATACGGTTAACGGAACACACATTTACTGGGAGCACAATGGAAGGAGTGTTTCACTATTGATACAATTTTTACCAAAAGTTGTAAAAAAATTGGAGCATTACCTAATTTTAACATACGTTTACTGAGAGTTAAAACTTTCAAAGGAACTATAAACTCTACTTTCAAATCGATATGCAAAAATAGTAATAACAAAATGCAAACTCGTGGCAAACTTGTCCCATCAGCCTGCCAGGAACTGCTTATCTAAATCGTCACGCCGATTATTATCTACTCGAAAACGTGAATATCGCTATCCCGCGTCACTATCGCACGGAAAAAAGCACCGCACTCTATTCGACATGAAACTCATACGACACACAAACTGCCCACTTTCTAATTACCGACGCGCAGTACAGAAACTTACGATACGACTACTGCCTACTATTAAACAACATTATTTATCTTCAATTCAGACGTCCATGTGACAATAGACACAACCTGTCCCACCGGCCAACAAAGCCTTCCATGAGAACGAAACTACAAACGAAATTCATGAACATTTTTACTTTCAAAACAATTAGGAGCAAAACGAACTTGCCGTGTATTATTTTTTTTACTAAATTTATATTTCCTTTTTCTTCACTTTATATTACATTCTTAGAGCAGTAAAACTATCCAAAATATAGTTTCACAACGCATGCTTGAGTCAACTCAATTTATTTTTTTGACAATGATGTTAAAGGTCACAACTCGAGCAATTCGTCGAGCTGTGACCGTCTGAGAGGTTGTGCTAAATCCGCCACACGAAAATTTAAACCTGAATATCGCGAGAAACCTTGATGCTACGATGAAAATCAAAAAGTTTTTCATTTTTTACGAGCATTCAAATATGTACATTTTCGTACAACCGAAACCATTTCATACTTGTTTACGGCTTACAAGTCTGAACGCAAAATAATTCAAAAAGTCGAATTTTAACAAACCAAAATGTAAATTAAATTACACATAATATATATAATAATGGAACATCCAAAGCAGAATAACCAAAGATGGTTCATGAATACACTTATTTATCTACAAATCTGAATTATTCCACAAATGATACTCAGATTTATCATGTGGCATTCCCTAGAATTCCATGACTCAATTTTAGTAAGGTTCTGTATATAACTCTCGTTCGTAGCAAATTGGAAACGAATTCAACTATTTGATCTCTATACGAAGCAACTTACGTTTCTATGTTTGAGAAAATAGAAAAAAAATTATTTCCAAATCTTTATTTAAAAACATATGGTCATTACCCTCACATGTAACCTTCATTTTCCATTATGGGCATGGTTGCATATAACGCTGCAAATGACAAGAGAGTTGCATCTAATGTTTTTCAAAATCTTAAAAGATTGCATTGATAACCCTTTAGGGTTGAGATTTGTATTGTTTTTCGTAGCAGGCATTCAAAATTTTTAAAGATTGTATTGATAACCCTTCAGGGTTGTAATTTATAACGTTTTTCGTAGCAGGCTGTTATGCGCGAACACGAAGTTTTCGTAGCAGGCTGTTATGCGCGAACACGAAGTTTTCGTAGCAGGCTGTTATGCGCGAACACGAAGTTTTCGTAGCAGGCTGTTATGCGCGAACACGAAGTTTTCGTAGCAGGCTGTTATGCGCGAACACGAAGTTTTCGTAGCAGGCTATAAAATAATGGGTGACCCATTATTTTATATTCTGCATGCATGTAGGTACCGTACCATCCGCTCGCAATTCTACTTTGATTTGTTCGATTCGCTATTTTTTTTCTCGATACTAGTCTGTAAACATATTACGTACATTTCCATAAAACAAACCGATAATACTATCTAATAATTGAATAGTTTCTTAAATAAGTTTAATAATCTCGGAGATGTAGATAGAACAAACAAAAAGACGCAAACTTGCAAAATATATGTTTCTATAATATTTGTTATTGATTTATTAGCTTTCATGTAGGTACATATTTAAATACACTTAAGGCGTACTTTACTTCAGAATCATTCTTCTCATCTCATGTTTTTAATCTTGTTTTTATTACAATTAACTCCTCAGCAGACAGACATGCCTCTAATATTAATAGAGGCTCCTAACTACTATAGCATTTCTGTAAAGAGTAGCATCGTCTTTCATTGCCCTAAAAGAAATTACTTACTAATTGGGTTTTTTCACGTTTTAAACTACAATAGGATAGTTTGAAATGTGAATTTAAATTAGTGGTTTTCGTGACAGATTATAAAGAAATTTCTTATATTACAGTTAAATGAGTCAATTTTTCGCGTTACTTCGTAATTTGAATACAAAAAATAATATATAAGTGATAATTTTCACAATCTATGTCACAATTTATGAAATGAAAATCGAATCAAAATAGCGTACTGTTAGATATATCCTTCTAGGCTTTTGGAATCAATCAGTGCGGTCGATATTAGCGTTTTTTTCAATAGCAAATAATAAATATACAAATCCAGATGACAATGTGCAAACATAAAATTCCAAATATAAAAATAGGTAATATTGTTTCTACTTGATACACTTTAGGTGTTGCTACTATTTAATATTTTTAACAGATTTGCAATATATACAGGTCATTTTAATTTTCTTTAAAATTTCCTATTTTAAGATTAGATTATGCATTTTGTTCATCAAGAAAAAAATAGAGAGCCGTCACGGGACGCCTGGCAGATGTGAAACATCGTGTTCGTACAAGTAATATGCATAAAAGACAAGATTATTACAGGAACTACATATAGCACAATGAAAAAATAAAGTATTACGAATTTCTTACAGAAAATGGTGACTTTATTTAATAAACATTTATTTACAATTAATACAAAAATAATAAAGCACAGGTTATGTGTACCGTAGTAAACAACAGCGTCGAACTGAGTGAGGAGGGGGTCGCGTAGTCGGTTGCGCATGGCGACACGTCGCCATACCGTATACTCTACTACATATAGACTATAGACTATATAGATATATATATATATATATATATATATATATATACCTTAGTATAGCGTGGCGACCCGTCGCCACGGCAAGCGTCGCCACGCCAACGATCCGGTTTATACCTCCGCCTATAGATGTTTCACATCAAAACATAACAACTTAACAACGTCGATCCCTCTAACCTGGTTGTATTGTGGAGTACTTTGACGAACCGAGAAGGACAATGCTATACCTATAGACAAATTGAGACACGCCAAGACGCGCATACGGTGGGTAAGCCTTGTACAATAGCAGATAGATGTGCTTTAATATAAATAAAAAAACTCATACTTAAATATCACTGCTGGCCGTCGTAATTCAACCACGACCGCGTCCCTACAATTACCCGCAAACCGACACGACAGCCTACCTACCATATACGCCGCAATTACAAAATGTTGGACATTTAGGAAACGAAAATACGTAAAGCGGTCCGTTTCCGCACGAAAGTGGCCGGTTCCAGTGACACATTAAGCGAGCGAGGCGAAATTTCACTTTTCCCAAACAAAAAGCGACGCCCGCCGCCCGCTCGTTCGCCACCGCCGACTGCAAAACAAAGCGCAATTGTCAACTTGACAGCTGACGTGGCGCTGTCATTACGAGGGCTATTAGAAAACGAACGAGCCAGTGGCGCCTTGTGGACTCGTTTTTGCGTAAATATAAGCCGAAACCCCATATGAAGAATATATGACAAAACGTAAGAGAAACTGGCTTAAAAGAAAAGAGAAACACGAGAGAAACTACCTCAAAAGAAAAGCCCGCATATAAACGTGGTTGAATACTCTTTATTTCGAAATTTATTACTTCCACTTTGTTTAACCAATGTTACCCATCTAACTAATTATTTGTATAGAAATACTTGTATTGGAATTGTATAGATTTGTATAGAACTTCTTTAGCGTGATACGCGCCTGCTGGGTGACGTGACTATATTATCTGAAAGAGTGAAAATTTTGGCAACAGGAATTGATTCCAACTTGCCTACTTCACTAAAATCCAAGCAGTTGTCATTCGATACAATTAGTTGACCTGAACCCTTATTAAGTAAGTCTTATATTATTTTAAGATTGCTTATTGAAGCTATAAATCATACCATTTTTTACGTGGCAGAATCGCATTTAAAAGTTATACCTATGACCAGTAGGTTGGTATATCGAGATGTTAAAATCACTTTCACTTTTGCGAAAAAAGCTGGATATGAAAAGGCATACCATTTCCTACAATTAAAGTCCCTAAAGGTTAATATATCTTAAATAACCTGGATTTTATCGTTTATAGTCGCATTTTGCGTAACCTTTATGTACACTGTATTAACGGCTAGCTTCCAAATGCCTCCAGTAAAGTTGTACGAACCAAGCTAACCAACTTTTTAAATCGCTTTCACTTTTACCAACAAAAGCTGGATATGAAAAGGCAAACCATTTTCTATACTTAAAGTTACTAAATCTGTAATATATTTTAAATAACCTGTATTTTATCGTTTATATTCGCATTTTGCGAAATCTATGTGTACACTGTATTAATGACCAGCTTCCAAATGTTTCCAGCAAAACTGTATGAGCTAACAAACTTTTTGTGAACTTTTTAACATTTACTTGTGTCTTTTTATCTATAGCTATATTATAATACTTAAGTTTTTATTGTTCCTTGTTTGCTTTTCATTATTCACATATTATCATTATTCACAATAAATTCAAATTGATTTAACAAATGAGAACGACTCTATGAAAGTGACTTATACACTGCTCAAAATTTCACAGATCACAGATTTACATCTCAAAATACGAGTTAAGTACACTAGACGTTAGTAAACTCGATTTTCTTACAACAAATTTCCGAATAAAAATTGGAATAAAAACCTATATGAAATAGGCAATATTTTTGTGGCTTATATGATATTCAAATAGTAAACTTATAGTATTATATTAAAATACAAAATTGAATTTAATTAAATTCCACACAAAATATTCATTACCTAAAAGAAACTCCTTAAAGTAATAATCTATCGAATGGATCATAAAATTGCAATCGGCCATTAACCTATGAAATTTGATACAGAGACGAATTCGTAATGCTCGTTCAATATCTAACTTATATTGAAAAGAAAATTAAAAATCTAGAAAAAAATTAAAGACTACAGTAGCAATTGTGCCGCAACTTTTAACACCAGTACTGCTCTCCGCTAACTTTTTATCTATTTCTTACGATTTTGTTTTTTTGTAATACAGCGTAGCGTGAACGATGTCGGATAGATGGCGTTAGCCACTTACAATTGTTTTTGTTTCTTCTATAGGAAAAAATACCTAAATATTGATATACTATTGTATTCAAGAGATGAAAATCATGTTGTGCAATAAATCGATTACACTAATAGATAGTATAATCTAATAACGATATGTCACTAATAGATTAAATAATCTTATGATCTATAATCTTACGATCCAGGGTATATAATCTTACGATCCAGGGTATAATCCAATAAAATTTATTGGATTATACCCTGGATCGTATACTGTATGGGATTATAGACTACGATGATTAGTTTATGTGATATATGTACCGGAGACAACATAATCCTACATCAACAATAGTTTGTTTTAGAGCAGAATTCCAATTCAAATATTAAAGATGACCCTACACTGATTTCAAAAGAATATACTTACGCTAAACACATGATAAATGTATGGATATATTAAAATCTTCTGACAGGGACACGGAAAGATTACATAATAATTATAATAATGTTATCAACATTATAAAATTAATTCGCAATTTCGTTTTAAAGCGTCTTGCCTCTTGTTAATTTATATTAATATGCAAATATTTACAGCCATATCCACAGATAATCGCAGTCGACTCTCAATTTCGGTACTGCGTTGCGTCACAACACTAATCTACCTGCACGTTAACGCGCCACCGCCGGCCAATTGCGCGCCCTTCGCATCATCAACAACCATCAACGGCATTGCGCAAATAACTACAGGAGAACGAACCTACGTAATCGTCGCATGTTGAAGCAATCCACGCAATTGTGTAAAAATAATGACACAATACTTCAAATTAGTGAGTGACCTTGGATTCCATCTCCTCGTCTGCTCACAACATTACCAAAAAGTACGAAAGATCGGAATCAATCATTTGTTTACATTCTAGTTTTACCTTAAAATGAAACTCGGCAACATTCACGACGCATAATCGTACGTACTTGTCTACCAACCCTTATTCGAGAAATTGGGAATTCTGAAGAAAGCATCTCGCAAGTGAAATCCAATAACAAATGGTGGCAAATCATTAAAGCTTTAACTTTTGACATTATCGAAATGGTAATGAGTTATACCTTTGATATGTTAATGAGTTATGAGTTATACCTTTGATATGTTAATACCTTTGATATGTTAATGAGTTATGAGTTATACCTTTGATATGTTAATATTTTTTAATATTAGTGTCTCAAAGGGGTTTGTAATTTTGAAGATAGCTAGCATACCCCTAATGCCTAAACGTGGAAAAAGTCTTTTTGGCGACTGGTAAGTTTATGAGAGAATAAGCTATTCTCTGATTTATTTCCAGTCAATACTGGGATGAAAATTTACTAGAAGTGTAAAATAAACAACGAAAAAACGAAGGGTCAAATTTTCTCTATAAAGGGATTCTTAGAAAATTTGTCGACTGGTAATTTATGAGAGAATAAGCTATTCTCTGATTTATTTCCAGTCAATACTGGGATGAAAATTTACTAGAAGTGTAAAATAAACAACGAAAAAACGGACGAAGGGACAAATTTTCTCTATAAAGGGATTCTTAGAAGATTTTTCATTTTAATTCTTTATTTTTCGCGGCATTGATCGTGATTTCGAGCGATAAATAATATCTCCAATAAAATGTACGTATATTGTAGAGGGAAATTATACAGATAAATACAATTGAAGGATTTGTATGTAATTTTCCAATTTTCCAATTTTCAATACTATTTCCTTTTAAAATTCGATAACCAAAACAAATATAAAGTTAAAACAATTTTGCCTCTCTGTATCTCCGTATGATCGGATTTAACTCGATAATCACTAAAGATATTGATATCAATTTTATAAAGGTCATAGATAATAAACCTGGCGCCAATTAGTTTTTGCTTCATCGTGATATTTCAAACGACTCCGAAGTTATGATGATGAAAGTGTTACGTAGAACATTAAACAAAACTCCCACCACACGTTTGGTGAACAGCAGCGGGCTGTAGCAAAACGCGGAAAGTGCTATTAGCAAAGATCTCTCAGCTCCATATCTTTGCTAATAGCCCACCTAAAGATGTTGTAATACAACGAAACCTAGGTCGTGGTAAAGAAATTAAAGAAAGTAGAAATAATACTACATCACGTAGTTTCATTTAATTGTTAACGCCAAATATATTCAATAATTAATTATTTGCGTCTAAAATAAGACCGTAAAGTAGACATACCGAACCGTACTTGCCTTTCAGAATCCTATGCGGACCAAATCGCCCTGTCGACATTACTTCAGCGTGAAACTTTACTTTTTCGATATATAAGTGAGTACACGTTTTCTTTCCGCTTTTCCTGACTAAAGTTATCAGAAAAAACAACGCAAAAAACCACGGATGACAGAATAAGAAAACTTCGAAGAAGAGCCATAAAGAAATCACAAAAATATATTGAATGAAATGAAAATGAAAATTGCAGTTGATTTAAACAAGTGCACTTAAATCTAGCAGCTCCATATCAAAGCGATCAATGGTACTGATAACGTTTAGACTGCTCAATGATTAAGCGATTAATTTCTCAACATTATTTTCCAGTTCCGGGCAAAACGACCGTCATCGTGGCCTAGTTTAAGAACAACATACTGCCCCAGAACACACCAACCATTTTTTTCGTTCACACTCGTACATCCGCTTGATATGAATCCACGGCAAATTTCAATGTCGCGGCAAGATGAAACAGATCGCTATCGGCGAACATAGGCGTTACGTAACTATCTGCGATCTACTGAAATAAATTGAAATGCGCCGACACAGATCGGTCAAAAGTAAAAGTTATTACTTAACACAACAATTACTATTATTTTGCGACCGCTTATATTCATAGACAATTGTACGAAAACAGTTTTTTTTTAATTTGATTTTGTAACGAGATAAACTCTGTGTCTACAGGTTTTGCTTATATATCCGACTGAAGAATATCTTACAAAAATAAAACGGAAGTCATTACATGTTTTTTTATGTTGTTTTCTATATTGTGTAATAATTTTAACGACCGGCACTATTGCATTTTGTAATACAGGAGGAAAATGTATTGCAAAAAAAAATTAATTTCTTAAAATCTTGGGCGGTGTAAGGAATTGGCTAAATTTGTTCCCTAGCGAAAAAATATTTCCAAAAACTTTTTAAGTATACTTGTTTCTAGATTCGATATTGTATGAAGCTAAGTTTTATGTATTTGATTAGAAATCTTTAGGTAATTGGCTAGGAAAAAAAACAAAATTGTAATAAAAACATATAAATTACTCCTGGTAATAAAAAAATCATAAAGATCTCTTGCGTTCTTGAGATTATATATTACATTTATAATATTAGGATAACAAGATAACCAAATAATTCGAAAGTATGTCAAATTTACAAACCTATAAATCGTTATACAAAATGAAGTAGTCATTAGTTAAAAAGTAGAAGAAACACAAAACGAACTACTTTAAACCAACTTATTTGTATAATAATGAATAACTTTTTGAATAAGTTATTTGAATAACTTTTTTGTAAAAAAAAAGTTATTCCTATACGAATAATAAATATTCTATTAATTTAGTAATATTTACTGAAACGAAAATAATAAAGAAACACCTGTTAATATCTTTAAATTAAATAACATCTTATATTTGGCGATACTAGCAAATTTTGTGCGCGCAACGCAAGTGGGTACAATGATTATGAAAGCGGGAAATTTTCGATAAATTCTGGGATAGAATCAATCCGAAAGAATCCAGAAATTCCAGAAGAATTGGCAACCCTGGTCAGAAGACATCTAGGAAACAAGTGAAAACCACTTCTTAAATTGTGCACCTACCATTTAGACTGCGAAGTCGTCATTGCTTATTTATATAGGAATGGTTGGGCGCATGGTCAATAAAGAAACGAAAAACAATTTTGAATTAAAAGGTAATAAACAACATTAAACTTCGGCTCACTATCCAACTTCGGCTGCAGATCTTGTCGATAACATATATTGCTACATTCCTGGCGGCCGACTGAAGTTACATTGTTTCAGTTCTGTCGCTGTTTGTCGAATAATTTGGAATTTTCGGCTCATTTGTAGATAATATCCCTATATACATCGATAAATAAAAAATAATACCTAATTCCATTTCACTTTACCTTCATTTCCATCCCTATGGCTTAGGGTAAAATTATCGAATCATAGTCAAAATGACTTTAGTTTAAAGTCCACTCAAACCGTAAAAATATTTCTTGCATTCTAAGATCTCATAATTTCAATATTTAATTAATGGAACGCCTCATGAAAGAAATGGAACCACTTTCGTACTTAAATATAAAAGCGGGTCTTTCAAATCTGTATTTATACGAGGAATTTTCGCCTTGTTGTTTAGAGCAAAAATTATATTCGTTTCCAGCTGTTAGCTAACCCAACTTGTGTCATAGATCGGTGTTTAAAGTTAGTTAAGCCTCACGTGACACTGGCACAATAAAAAAAACGACAACAGACTATACTGACCTTGATGCCATTTCCATCATTCGTGGAACCAACGTGACGACCTGTTGTTTGAAGTTTCCGGTAATAAAAAATTAGACTATGCACTATAGAATACTATAGCTGGTAAACATGAAACGTCCGATTGTAAGTGCCTACAACATTATCAACAGTAAACCAATTTATATATAGTCGGCTGTTTACGAGTGGCTGTTGGACTGAAAAACTTATCAAAATGTTTGAATTATTTTATAATAATTAGCCGCTTGTATTTCTTTAACAGATTCTATAAATAAAACAATTGTGAATCAGAAAATTGTCACAAGAAGGCCCTTATACATCCAACCAGCCTCAAATATCAAATGCAATTTGAGTGGGATCATACTCTAAATATGTGTACTAGATAGCGCTAGTAGTACAAGTGTATTGTGCAAACAACAACGTTAAAAAATTACAAAATAATACCTGCCGCGAAATAGCTTGATTGCGGTGCATAAATTGGAGATATTGAATTAATAGGTATGTCCTGGATGTATTAGTGTTTATCGCTTCTGATCTCTTACGAGATCCCCTCAGAGAGGAACCGGGGTTTAGGCCATACGCGAGCGAAAGAACACTAGCTATTGAAAGGCCGTAGTGTAACGGCTAGTGTATCTATACTTTTTCTACATTTCAAAACGGTAAGGATAAAAAACTTTAGAGATACTTAACAAAATCAATTCGAAAAATTATGCGTAGAATATTGAAAAGAACCAGACCTCTTTTGGAGTTTTTGCCTGTAGATTTGTCTTACAGCAAATTTATCCGTTATATAAATACAACTAAGCAAATTTATGTAGTTTTCGCTTTTATTAAAGTATTAAAAAAAACGTTAAATTTCAGGCTACTAACGTTTACGACAAAATTAATCATTAATTACCCACTATTTCGAACTATTCGCAACCTTCCGGAGGCTAATCCCCGTTTTGTACTATTACACTCCTCAATTTCCAGCCAGCATGAAACAATCCAGTTCCCAGAGACTCGGCTTCCCGTGAAAATCTTAACTTGCAAATTGCCTTTTTTACAACGTCTTTATTATTGACAACTGTAATTTTTCGACGGCTTCTCTTAGTAAAACAACCAAATATGTTGCAATTTTCTCAATATTAGAAGAAAAACAATTGTTCACCGAAAGGCCATTCTTTTTATCTATTACTTTGCATAGAAAAAAAACGCGCGTGTATTGTATGTTTTGTGTTAGTTTCTTTATGTATCGACTTAATATAAAGAAAGTTTCTAAATTCACAAACCATTTTGACAACATACGTATTCAGCTATATTTTGACAAAATAAATGCGAACGAAGCCGCAGGCAAAAAGCTAGTGTTATAGGACTGCGTAAAATGTTAGTTGACCGCATTTTATTAAACATCAAATTAAAAAGAAAAAGTAACCCACTACCACATTACGCGTTTGAATCCGCATTTAATTCGCTCGTGACGCAATAACTTAATTAAATCAACTCCGAAATTAACACTGCTGTACTCTATTGTCCCCAATCACGCGTTATGTTAAACGTCTTGTTCAGATTTGTTCATACTGTTTAAAATTTAAACAGTGTAATTAATCTGTCAAATCTGCGTAGCCTTGAATTCATTGAAAAAATGCTGGAGGCTGTTGTACGGCGACTACTGGCGAAAATTATCAAGATTTCTTTAAATTTACATCCATAGTTGATATTATAAGTTAACACACAATCTTTTATTCTGTAAATAACAATTTTTAACAAACAATTAAAATTTATTTAATTAACATCTGCGTTACGATACATTGTCTATGTTACTTTTGTACACTCGAAATTTATGTATAAACTATCACTGTTAGATGCGTGTTTTACCGACTTCAATATTGATACTTTAACTCCGCCATAACACAATCACAGTTAACTAACTCAGAATCCGAACCGCGAACTGTTGAAACATGAATGATTTACTGTTAAAATGCAAAACACTAACCAACTTTGTTCTTAACGGATGACATTTACGACAGTAATATTTGAGTAGAAGAATAAACAAATATCTGTTTTAACTTAAAGCTGTGGGCGACTACGAAATAGTTACAGGTATCTATAAAATTCTGTCAGAATTTGGTGCAACATGTATCTGTAGACGAGTGATTTTGAAGCTTTAATAAAGGTTAAAAACTTAGATCTAAGAAAAGAGCAAGAACCAAGGTCACAACACGTTCTTATTAAACATTTAACACATCGATGCGATTACGAGAATGAAACTTTTCAAAATTAACGGTTAAAACTCCATGACAAAAACTCTGTACCAATGTACGAAAATTTGGCATAAGCATAAAAGGGTTAAAATAACTATGAAATAGTTTAAAACGTGGAAAACCGAGAACCATCAAATACTTAATTTTTTTTAGAGGTAGTAGTGAGCCAGTGTAAACCTTTACCACAGGGCGGCACGGCGACGGCAACCCGGCGTCCTTTCCTTCTTTTTTTAGAAAATTATTAGAGAAGCCACTTCATAAGTCGACAATGTTTAAAGCAATCGTGTGTGACGACGAAAGCGAGACGAGTATCAGAACGAGACTTTATTCAATGATAAATTACATCTACTCCACCTGTTATACTCAAGATGGAAATACGTAGTTATGCATGAATATTGCAGCGTACCCATCACAAATTACGTAAAAGTAAGAGTTAAAACTATCTGGATTTTTTTGTTCATTTCACATGAATTCGTATGAACAAACAACACACATTTATTGAATATATTTGTCGTTAATTTTGTAGAAATTCATTATTCGCAATTAAATGAAACTACCTGATGTAGTATTATTTCTACTTTCTTTAATTTCTTTACCACGACCACCACGAAACTAATACTACATCACCTAGTTTCATTTAATTGTGAACACACATTTAGTTTACCTGTTAATAAAACTGAAACAAATAACTAAGAAAGAGGACCTTTCTACTGACTCAGTTAATGCAACAATGCCCTATTTAAATACTACTTTTTAAATATGTTAATAAAAATTATAATAAAATGTATAATTAAACGAAATATCAAGTCACACATTTGCTCGTGCACGAGTTCTCTACTCCATGTATCACATGTAAATTTTACCATGATTTATACCATTGCCGTTTAGTATATAAACGCTCAATCGTTACCTACACAGAGTCAAGGCGCGATGTCATAGAATGGATATGCCCCATAATAAACAGCAGTATTACGCGAAACGCAAAAGTATCTAATTTCCCATAAGAAACAGCAGTATTACGCGAAACGCAAAAGTATCTATATGCCCCATAAGAAACAGCAGTATTACGCGAAACGCAAAAGTATCTATATGCCCCATAAGAAACAGCAGTATTACGCGAAACGCAAAAGTATTTAATTAAACAGCAGTATTACGCGAAACGCAAAAGTATCTATATGCCCCATAAGAAACAGCAGTATTACGCGAAACGCAAAAGTATTTAATTAAACAGCAGTATTACGCGAAACGCAAAAGTATCTAATTTCCTGGCCAAACCCGAAAAACGACGAATTTGTCGAAAGGTAAAGCGAATAATCACTCGCTCGCTACCCGCAGAGGCAGTGCGGGAGCGGAAACAATGGAGCGGGGGCCACACAAAAAGCGCGACCTCAGGCGGCTACGACGTGACAGCCGCGCTCCAGCGGGCGGGACCTTGGCCGAGCTGAGGTCCCGCGCACGCACCCGCTCTATCTGATCGCTCGTCGATTCACAAATCGTTGATCCGACAATGACTCGAAGAGTCCAAAAACGTTGGGTCGAAAACAACGGTTCTTTTTGGAGATTACTCCTTAAGAATCGATTTTCATGTACAGCGCCCGGTATGAAATTTAAGAGGAGTAAAATCAGAAGTTCAGAACGTTAAAAAAAGTGTAACAGTTCGTAAGTTTGGATGTAGGAGGTAATATCCGAAACTACTCATTCGATTTCAAAAATTATTTCACCGATATTTAAAAAGGGCCTTCAGGATGGACTTAGGTTGTATAATATCCCGTTAAAAAAATTCATATATCGTAAAAAAGTTAAATTTTGTGAATTTGGATGTACGAAGTAATTTCCGAAACCATTCGTCGGATTTCAAAAATTCTTTCACCAATATTTAGAAAGGACCTTCAGGATGGACATAAGTTGTATATTATCCCGTTAAAAAAATTTCATACATCGTAAGAAAGTTAAATTTTGTAAGCTTGGATATAGGAGGTAATCTCAGAAACTACCATCCTCCATTATAACCCTCATACACTTTCCTCTTTTCCTGACCATTCAAACATTTCCTATGACATATTTTCACAGGACTGATCCCTCTTATCATTCTGAACGTAAAATGTCTTTAGTGATGATGTGTTATAATGACATAGTTCTATATTTACCTATCCCTCGAGGTTCTAATAAAAAGACCGATTGACGTAGGATAGCTGTATGTATGTACCTAAGCCGAACCGTGTCCGAGATAATCGCCTTCAAAATTCGAAATCAAAAATACGATTTTTTCATAAAATTATTTTAAAGATTTATTACATACATTTTACTATTCCCAGAAATATCAACATTTTAGAAACTACTAGAAAATTCCTTTTCAAAACTTCACTAAGAGACCAGCTCATGATTCGCACTGTTGGCATTATGTTTTTTCCATAATTTTCATTATAAGTATGACTTATCACAATCTTTCTTTGAAAATATCTTATTTATTTTTATTATTCAGAATAATCGCACCCGTGAAAATATGTCGCAAGGAATATTAAAACTGTAAACTATGTGACACGTAAAATAAGGTATTTGACTATATATTTTTATTACTTAAATACAATAAGTAATAACATTAAAAAAGGTGAAAATAAATATATATAAATAGGACTTATAAATAAATCTATAGAAATCACACCCGTGAAAATATGTCGCAAGAAATATTAAAACTGTAAACAATGTGACACATAAAATAGGGTATTTGACTATATATTTTTATTACTTAAATACAATAAGTAATAACATTAAAAACGGCGAAAATAAATATATATAAATAGGACTTTTAATTACAAAGTTATAATGACTTAAAAACTGACGAACTACGATTCGCGCAAAATCGCCCCATTCAAAACATAACTGGCTTACGACGTCACTGATCAGTTATTATGCATAATAAGGGAGTTTATTAAATATTTTTAGAATCTCGTTAAATTTTGCGTTTAGGTTATTTATTACGTACTATAATTTTCTCACCTTTTTGTGTGGAAACTAAATTCATAATAACTTTTCAATTTAATAAAAAAAAATTTACCCTTTTTCCTATTTAGAAGTTTCGATTAATTTTTTGTTATATGAATTACTTTTTACATCACAAGGTTTTTTTAAACCTAATCTACAGTTTTAAAACATTTTTACAAAAAATATCAACATCAGTCAAATACCCTATTTAAAATTGTATTATTTTCCGGTTTCATAATTTATCAACAAATGGCATTCTATAAATATTTTTATCCCGGTTGTTTTGTATTTAACTAGAGAAAAGGGATATATATATATATATATATATATATATATATATATATATATATATACATATATATGTATATATATATATATATATATATATATATATATATATATATATGTATATATATATATGTGTATATAGCTGCGTAAATACATAATCGACGTAACCGTAATTGTTGTAAAAAGGCAATTGTTGCAGTAATAAAATTAGACGCGATTCGCGACTGACGAGCATCGGGCTCGACGCCCTAGTCGGAAAACAATTCAACGATCGATTACAATTTGAAAATGGCTGTCTGAAATTACGAAAGTTTTCCAATTTACGGCGCACACGCCCGCACCGGAATGCCGCCGGACGTCTCCGAGTGGCACGGTCCAACCGACGGTTTACCATTTAACGGCGTTATCGGGCAAAACGAACAACGAAAGCTTCTGTAAGTAAATACGATCACAAGCTTTTCCGTAGGAATAAATTTGAATAAGAAAATCGTAATTTGTACAAGCGTTGAAAGACATTATAGAGCATTTAACAATGGAGTATTCATATTTATTGCTAGGAGATTTAAAACACCAGTCTGTACTTAAGTTTAGGTTACAAATAATTTAAGTGACGCTCCTTTAATAAGATAAAACGCCAAGGTATAAATCCTTAAAGTTTCATTAATAAACAGATGCACAACGCTATCCTAACACCACCTACTGATTTATAAATATTTCTACAGTACTACCTGCTACAATCATTGAAATTAATTTGGAAATTTCCAACTAAACGAATCAGGGAACAGATGACCTTGTTTTCAAAATATTTTTGGAGTTTACTCTTTAATAATTTATTTTTATATATAGCGCCCGATATGAATTTTTATGAGGAGAAAAATCAGAAGTTCAGAGCATACGAAATTTAGAGCGTGAAAACAAGTGTTACCAATATCGTAAAACAAGTGTTAGGTTCTGATCGTACGAAGTTCAGAACCTTAAAAAAGTATAACCGTTAGGTGGCCTCTTCACGCAACATATTTGCGCTTCTTTAGAGTGACTTATCACTATGTTTATTTGGCATTTTCTTATGGCGTAATATCAATGACGGAGTGTGACACATATAGTTTACTATTGTTCGCTTATATCAAGATGTAATCATTAAATGTCATTATATGTGAATATATTGTGTCTACTATCCTACATAATTAAAATGTATCTTTTCATTTTAATTTCTCAATCTAACGTTACTAAATGTTTTTAATTTTCTTGTATAATTTGGAACTTGTTCATTTGTGTTTTATTTGAAAATAATTATATTGTTAGAATTTTTTTATTAAAGAATTTTCCATTTACATTTAATGATATGGATATTTACATTTATATACAATGTTAGCTATTTTATACATTCCAATACAATCGTACTTGAGGAGTAAACTCCAGTCGCGCGTCGGAGCTGAGACGCACAATTTTTTTTATATTTTGAACTTATATCTTGAAATAATTTTAATTTTTATATATTTATTATCAGTAGCCATCGTATTTCATTACGAGACTGTTTCGAAAAAATATCGCAGAGTATTAAAAATAAGCATGATTTGTTTTGTCACATATTCAAATATTTTTGGTTCGAAATAAATTAAAGACTTAAGGAAGAATAATACTGATTTCAATTTTACATTCTAGAAACAAACAAAATATTGCAGTGCTCTTTTATACCTAAGAGTTCGCGTAAGAGTTTTCAATTAAGCGTTCGCAGTTATTGTTCGAATATAAATAACGGTAATAATAGTTATTTATAGAATATAATAACAAAAACTGATTTTCATCTTCATTTTCTCTGTTTATTTATAGATATATAAAACGGTGCCTCCGGGAAATCCAACGCGATGCGGACTATAGCAAAAGATCGCAGCTCAGTTCAGTTCAGTCCAACGCACAATCGGAAAAAAAATATAACAACCTCTGCGTCTAAGGTAGCTCTGTCAAGTGTGTCAAATAAACCCATAGCATCATCTACTGGACACACTTCTCTGACGTCGGCGACCCACGCCTTGATAAATCCAACCATATTACGTTCCAAAAAAACCTGAACCAAAAATATTGAAGAGAATCGCTAAAGACGCTAAGATGTTAGCCAATAATGGAGAGCATCGTAAGAAATTATCAGAATCGAACGGCATCTACAGCGATATATTGGCTACGAGGTTGCTCCTGCGCAGACGCTGGCTAGAATTCAGGAAGATACATTACGGGAAAGGAAACAGCAATATATATAAACAAAGCAACAAAAAAATTACTGAAAAATTGCATTGAAGGTCACCATTTGAAAGCTTGCGAAAATGGAACTTCAAAGGTGCATCGAAACTGACGTGGGTTTAATACACCCTACATCGCCATGTAAAGTTAAGCGATGGTGCATTATCGACCGGTTACCACAGTTACAATTACCAGTCCATCGGCGCGCCGGCACGGCAACCGATATCAAACCATCATCGGCGAGAGCGCGCGAGCGACGCGCGAAGGTCGCGCGCATCGATCCGGGGCCGCGATACCCAGCGCCGGCATCGCAAACATCGCACACACAATGCGACAGTAGAAAAAATGCAACAATGTGCTCTTTGTGGAATTCCTCAATTACATTGTTCGCTTTGGAAGCGAACGACACCGCGCCCGACGAGTGCGACCGCCGAGAGGCGATCGGATTTTTTTGTTATTTAATAAAATCCATTAGAATATAGAAGTAGTACAATACTTTTTGAGAACCTTCAAATTATGCGCGGACTACTATAACTACTACGAACTATTACGCTACTATAACTACTACTGGACTACGCTATCATTAGTCCTGCGGCATTTTTCATTATCTGGCATATGTAATAGTCTAACGTATCAATCTACCCTAATAAAAAAAAATAAAAAAATTATTATACCTTCAAAATCCTCGTCTAAATATACTCAGTAGTTTTTACGCTATGCATATTCAACAGGCAAACATAAAAATACAAAAAGCATGGTTTTCTGATATATACATTAGCTTATTTTTATCCCCCTGAACTCATTTTCTCCATAAAAAAATATTAAATGTATTTACTTATTTGTCTTCACGGTTTTATTTATTATATGTGTAGGTAAAAATCCAAAAACGATGGTTTTCTCATATATACATTAGCTTATTTGTAGCCCCTGAACTCATCTTCTCCAAAAAAAAAGATAAAATGTACATACTTATTTGCCTTCACGGTCTTATTTATTATATGTGCTGGTATTCATACCAACCTACTACTCACCTTTTACGTACCAACGTCACGCGGGAGATACATGGTTCACTGTTATCAACTGGCCTCGAAAGCACTGCTTTTGGGTATACATAATAATAAGCCACTTCTACTAGTGCTGGATCTGGATCTTACTGAAGATCGTCTAATTTATTTAGTATTGTCGTCAAAAAAAAACAGAGGAAACGGACTTGGCGGACATTACAGAAATTGAATAACATTTAAAAAAAAATTTGTATTTTTTATAAAATAAAATGCCAAACAATTTAGCGATCGACATTCAAAAATACCAAAAAATAAATTACAATATGTGATTATAATAAAAAACAAAGAAATTATTTTATATTTTTATTATATCAACAATTGTTAATAAGAAATAAAAATATCAGTTAAAATCTAGCTAAGTACATAATAATTAAAAAAAGAAATAATCAGTATTGGCTGCATTTTTATGTAAAAAATAAGGTATTTGTATGTATTAATTATCGTATTAATTATGGTATTATTATCACATGGCAACCATGTCGCAAACGACTTTCAAACTTATTTAAACTTCCTTTTAAAAAACTTGTATTGAATTTTACCCCACAAAATGGAATACGCTAAATAATATTTTTCCATTCCCACTTCCTAATATACTTAAAAATATATATGAGATCTTTATTTAAAATATATTCTTGCAAGATTTTATGAACGTAAGTCTAAAACTATAGAAACCACGAGGACGGATGTGACAGACGGACGGAGACACAAATAGACATGACGAAATTATAAAGGTTGCGTGTTTGTCTACTCAACCCTAAAAAGCAAGTTTGTGTCGTCTGGTTGTACAGACTTCTTGGAGTTTACTCCTTAAGAATTTTTTTTTTATTTTCATATATAGCGCCAGGCATGAAGTTTTACGAGGAATAATATCAGTGGATCAGACGAACTTGTAAGTTTCGTGGATTAGTTGCTATCTGTGTATGAGGGTTATCACGGGGCTATCTGTGTATGAGGGATACAAAATAAGCATTTTATCTCAAAAAGTACTTTAAAAATATCATTTACAAACTATTATTTAAAACTTTGACTAATTTGACCTGACTTTTCATTAAAAAGCACCTGGACCTATCGCTATATTAACTTTCACCGATTTCCATTATGTATTTGACACATATTCTGCCACAGAAGATGTAATCTCTTCTAAGTTTTCGCAGCACAGTTGAATAGAGATACGTCACCGGCGGAAACTAGATATTCTCTGTCTCCTGTATAATACTAAAATAATACTGAATTGACCATAATAACCTTGCACCAGATAAATATACGATTCCAAAGGCTCGAATTACAATAGACGGTCATGATTGGGAGTACTGTTTACTTCATCCCACAGTTCTATTAATGGTAAACCGATAAAAGATTTTAGTATTGTATAACTTTATAAAAAGAGTTAACTTTTGACAGTTGTTTAGGTCAACTTCAAATAGTAAGAAAAATAGTAGATTTAATATCTAACTGGATGTTATATTTTGTTATTAAAAATTGTGGACGGCCTTAAAAAATACATGATTTTTTTCTACTTACAATCATCACAAATTTACAAATAAACGTTTATAAAAATAACAAATATAACCCTTCGATGCCCATATTTTAATATGTCTGTATTGATGTGTATGTAACAATATGTATAAAACTATACATAACCACATACTCTTCGTTTAAGATATATTATGTCGACAATAATGATTTCGTAACAATCATTGAACGCGTCTCTGACACTCCCTTTAATCTGGCCGACACCTGTAACCTATCAAAGATCAAACACCTCACAAACACATTGAAATCAAATTGAACCAATTACCATCACAATTATTATACAGAGCACACGTGTCCTCTACGAAACCGATCACACGCGATTGTGCTTGTCCACAAATCTCATCCACTACAGGCCTGCAATTCGCTGTGCTCGAGCCGAAATATTTATTTATGAAAAACAATTATCATTTATTTGTCATTTAAAATTTTCACTTTTGTCGTTTTAAATACTATATAAAACCAACCAGTAACCTAGAAGGTGACTGGTTTTATTAGCATACAGATTATATCCATATTTGGTACATCTCAGTATATATATGGTAACGCTTTACGTGGTTAACGAGAAGTGGTCACTGTGAGAACGTAGTACATCACCTAATGGTAGATAGTATCCGATATCCTAACGCCGAACTTAATCCATCTCAAATTCCACACGTGTGAGTTAAATATCCAGATGGTGATTGCGTCCAACAAAAAGGCGACCCTGAGACGGGGCGGCGCCGCTAACGAGAACAAAATTAACGATCACCGAACGGAGCCGCTGTATTTATTTGTACATTTGTTTGCGTCATTGTGTGCTGACAAAAAACCAGTGTACAATTTGCAAAACGATTAATCGATCCAGCACAAGACTTGAAAACTACACGACTGGCGAGTTATTCGTGCGAAATACACACGTGTCGTTCCTGTTAATGATGGAAACATTCGTTACGAGAAAACATGAGTAATCATGTGTGGACCACTTTAAATTTGTCATTAATGAACTAACAAGGGTTTTATAGCATAAAAACCTACATAAAAAATCAATATCTTTATATATAAATTAAAGTTAGAAATGTTAACCTAAATTTCAATATAATGTATTTAGAAATATAAAGTGTTATATTAATACAATATATTTACCACGATCAATCGATGTACACTGATATTTTTTAAGAGAAAACTTCTTTGGGCTCACCCTATCCAATTGTTTTTCATGGGGAAAAATATACGACTTCACATCACGTCACGAGCGCTTCGATTAGGAATGTCGGAAGGGCCAAAAAGTATCGATATATATCATATCGATATATTTTAAAAGTTTCGATATCGTTTTGACATATCGAAAAAAATTTCAATATATCGATATATCAGTACGATTTAAAAGATAATATTGGCGTTGTAAAAAAATATTGTGTATTTTGTCTAGTTTAGGTCAATACAATCTCAGGTTACTAAATAAATACTTAATCAATGAACATTAATTCTAATAAATGTGTCTTGTTATTTTTGAATTGCAAAATACATGATGATACTTATTGTTTATGTGTGTTGCATAATTTTTTTGTATTACCACTTGTTTTGTAGATTTTTCCGCACAGATTACACAATATGTTTTCTTTTTTATTTATTTGAAAATGTTCCATACAGCACTAAACATGATATATCAAACACTTAAATTCACTTCACTCACTGCAACATAATTTAATGTAATCATAAACTGATAATGAGTAACTTGAGTGCAGAGTGTGCATTCAGCATTAGACTTTGAGGTTATGTTTTTCTTATACACACACAAAAATAAAGAATGTTTTTTTTTATTACACACACAAAAATAAAGAAAGTTATAGACAAACACAAGTTTTTCTTCCATCGCTCCGTTCTTGTAAAGCTTTGAATTCCAGCAGTTTATAGTCGGTTGCGACAGGCCAACAGTATTTAGTGTCGCTATTGGAAAAAACATCGCTTTTAATACGTACCTGATATTTTATATCGATATATCGAAATATTAAATATCGCCAAAGAATGTCGATATAGCGAATAAAAAATATCGGTATATCGATACATCGATATTTTTTCTACAAGCCTAGCTTCGATTACACTCGCCAATAAGCCGAGTACGGCCGAATGGGGGAACGTTGAGCGGCCGAATATAGTATTGCTTGCGATCGTATTATATATATATATATATATGTTTATATATATACTGAGTATATAAAATCCACGTTTATAATGAAAACGTATATTCTATATTTAGACAAATGCATTTATTACGCGGTGTATCTTGTATATAACTGAATATTTTTTATAAACTAATTGACTCATTAAGGTATTTGTATGTATTAATTATGGTATTATTATCACATGGCAACCATGTCGCAAACGACTTTCAAACTTATTTAAACTTCCTTTTAAAACACTTGTATTGAATTTTACCCCACAAAATGGAATACGCTAAATAATATTTTTCCATTCCCACTTCCTAATATACTGAGGCACTTAAAAATATATATGAGATCTTTATTTAAATTATATTCTTGCAAGATTTCATGAACGTAAGTCTAAAACTATAGAAACCCCGAGGACAGATGTGACAGACGGACGGAGACACAAATAGACATGACGAAATTATAAAGGTTGCGTGTTTGTCTACTCAACCCTAAAAAGCAAGTTTGTGGCGTCTGGTTGTACAGACTTCTTGGAGTTGACTCCTTAAGAATAGTTTTTTTTATTTTCATATATAGCGCCAGGCATGAAGTTTTACGAGGAATAATATTGTGGTTCAGAGCGTACAAAGTTCAGAGCGATAAAAAAAGTGTAACCGTTAGGTGGCCTCTCCGCGCAACATTTCTGCGCATCATTAGAGTGAGATATCAATATGTTTATTTAGTTTACAACCGTTCGCTTATATCAGGATGTAATCATAAATGTCATTATGTGTGAATATTTAGTGTCTTATATCCTACAAGATTAAAAAGTCTCTTTGGATTTTACCTTCTTAGCCCGACGTTACTAAACGTTTTTAATTTTGTCGTATAAATTTGATCTTATTCATTTGTGGTTTACTTGAAAATAATTATATTGTCAGCATTTTTTTATTAAAGAATTTCCCATTCACATTTAATGATATTGCTATTTATATACACTTACCTATTTTATACATTCCAAGAAAATTTTATTTAAGGAGTAAACTCTAGTCGCGCTTCGGACACGCAGATACGCACAATTTTTTTAATGTTTATTCTTATTATATATATATATATATATATATATATATATGTATATATATATATATATATATATATATATATATATATTAAATATTACAAAACTTTTGAAAGCCTTCACAATCCTCAAATCAAAAAAGCGCAAAGAAAGTAAATACATTACAAATTAGAAAGTACTAAATCCAGTCTAATATTTACAGAATGGATTAAAACAATAATTTCAAATATAAAGTCGAAACATTTCTTTAAATTTATTCACAGTTACTCCGCATTGCATTTGTTACTGACAAAACATTGTTTCCTTTATTGGATACTGTTACACGTAGTAAGCAAAACAAAAACGTCGAAGGCAAATTGCATTTAATACTAAGTCACTAGTAACTGTTAACAGCGATCACGTAGGTACCTACGCTGTAATTACATTGTTGATGAAATGAAAACAATTCCAATTACTGTTCTCGTTTTGTTTGACAGATGAAATTCGATGCAAAATTTACTGCACAGTATTTAACGGCTTATCATCACGAACTTGCACACTCGCTCGCATGATCAGCTGGACCTGCTAGAATTAACTGTAATTATGTCATTACAAGAAGTAGTATGTATATATATATATATATATATATATATATATATATATATATATATATATATAGCGAATATTTACTATTTTTTGCTACTATTTTTTTTAATATATTTGGCGTTAAATTTGTAGAAATTCATTATATTTGCTAATTGCCCACCTGAAGATGTTGTCATACAACGAAACCTAGGTCGTGGTAAAGAAATGTGGTCGTTTAAATGAAAATTACCCCTTGGCAGCATTTTGATGACAAATGATAGGCCTTAAGACAAAGAATTTTACCAATATTTTGACATTATGACAAATACGTACAATTTTCTAGAAAACACTGGCGGTTTCGGTGCCTAATAAGCCGCGGGCACGAAGTTTTCTCACATCATTTTTAGTTACATGATTTTAAAACAGTTTTCTCTGTGATTAAATTTCGTATGTGAATTACTTAATTAACTTTGATCGTTTCCACGAGCAGTAATTATTTAATGAACTTCACACAGCGAGGAATTCGTTACAACATTACGATACTATTCATTAATATTCTGCGTGATGTAAAAGCAAAATGCGACGCACTTTTACAATCGCACGTTAATATGACAATAACTCTAAAATTTCTTACATAATTTACATAAATCAGTAATTTGGTAAGTCTTATTAAATTACGTATACGAGATTATAATCCGTGTTAACACGATAACAATGCCATGTGTTTACTTAGCATCCTAGATGCAATGGATATACAAGAATATTAATAGGCGTATAAATAGGTAAACAAGCTGCATATACGAGTACATACCGCTCCTGCATTTTAAATAGTTTATCACACATTTAATATTGTGCTTAATTATTATAGATTATCTAAATGATCATAAAGGTTTCAGGTTTTATTTATTTTGAACCATTAGATATAGAAACATGAAATACAAATAAAAAGTATATTTTGTAGCACACAATAATAATAACAATAAAATATTTTTGTCTTTATGGTTATTTCTAATGACACATTTCTTATTATTAATGTTATAGTAATAATTACTAAAGCGCATATTTCGGATTGGTTTTGACGTTGATATAGGAATATCAATTTTGAAGTGCTAGATTTTAGCTTTTTATTTTGTCAAATTACCTCTAACAAAAATTTAAAAGAAAAAAGATTTAATGGTATTCCTTCGGATCCGCTCAGTGGAAGTGAAACTTATTTTACCAAGTGCTTCCGGGGCTATTTTTTTACGCGTTTTTTTTTGTAGCTTACCTTTAGTATGCTACAATAAACTGAACTGATATATTTAAAATCTCTACTAACATTAATTTTTTTTTCTATATATATATATATATATATATATATAGTTCTAAGCTGTTTTGTATATTATTTAATAAATCATCTGATTGTTTTAAAACAATGCAGTCACTTTATTGTAATATTATAAATGTATTTATAATATAAAAATTTAAAATATTATGTTATGAATCACTTAATTGACGATAGCTATGTTATTTGATTTCTGTCAACAGATTCAATATCACTATATATATATATATATATATATATATATATATATATATATATATATATATATATATATATATATATATATATTGTATCATAACTACTTATAGATGGCGTAAAGATAACATTATATCTCTGTAATCTCGGTATCAATACAACATTACACACACGAGGTAGATATTACCATTTTACCTCGCGAGGTAAAAAAAGGCCAAAACGAATTTCTATGGTTTAATCTTACGCGGTATTGAACCACAAACCGACGACCTCATAGGACTCTATTAATGTCACCCGCACACTGACCGATCTCGTGACAACGCAAAAACACAATGTCGCTGACAGACAAAGACGCGCACGCTCACCAAGGACGCGCCCGATGTCATTATTTACACATCGCAAGCCTACCGCGCGGAGGACGTCGGGGAAACACGGGCACAGCGTTCAGCTAACATTTAAACGCGATATGTGCAAAACGATGATTAATGACTCCACAATTCAAACGCTCTCATACATCGACCCGGCTTGTAGAACAACTCACGTATATCAAAATACGAAAAACAAACTTTCACAAAACATGTTGGTACAAATTTGATGTCATTCTTATTTGGACAGACATGTCATGCCTCTCTCGTCCGTTGAACACATTTCAATGAAATATACATTAAATTTCGTGATCTCGCAATTTTTATTTCAACGAATAATTTAATTTAAGTCGCTGTACATTTTCTTTTTCATCTATAAATTGACACTGATCATTGCCACCACGATGATTTATTACGTATGTAATTATTGTATTCAATATACATTTTAAAATGCACGAGTTAATTATAATATTACGTCACATGACGAAAAAGGGGGAAATACGAGGAAACTACAAGAATATAAACTCAGATTGTTGTAGTTTCCTTGCAAAAATAAAAACACCTATGTATGAAATCTTTGCACAAACGTATTATGCATGACTAAAGCGTGCAAGTCTGTACTATATTCTCATGACACAACATAAAATTATATACAGTCGTTGTTAAATTAGTATAGCAAGCCGGCTTCTATGGGCTCTAAAACACAAAATAAAACGATAATAATCAATCATTTTTTTCCTACATTTTCCTTTAGCTGATATTATTTTGAAGAAATTTTATTCTCGTTATATATACAGCCAAATTCTTCCGACTTCGATAACTTGCCCATTTTTGTGTAAAATTTATAACTATAATTGGAATAATCACATAAACAAGAACATATCACATTTTATTCGAATAACATTTCTGTAAGTTTCTTTGTCTTCATATCCCAATCCTTCCAATAGATCTTCTCGCAAACTTAAATTATTAAGTCTCTGGTACTTGAGACTTCAATCGTAAACGTTTATGTCGTGTGTTTTTCTTTCCAATAAAACAAAAACTTTCCCTATCGCACTTAATATCGCCGTACAAAGAACAACCTCCGTACCTTAATTTAATTAATATAAATTTATTGTCGTGTGATAACGCAAAATTACTTCTCTTATCAAAGAAACATTATCTAGTATTTTGTAATGATCTGGAGTGTACCTATATCTATGATAGTATAACGACAGCCTTTATAAAAGATTAATATATTACACGGTATTCCAATTGGATAAATTTCATGTTCCATCATTTCTATAAAAAATAATGGAACGTGATATTAAAAAAAAATATTTCTACAAGCCTTAAGTATCAGAAAATTCATAATTTAAGTTTACAGGACAATCTATTGGAAGAATAGGGATATGAAAACAAAGAAACTTAAAGAAATGATATTCGAATAAAATCTGATATGTTCTTGTTTATCGATTGTTATATAAAGATTTAGACATAAAATTTAAGATATCCTCTATCCATCACATAAATAGTATTTTCCAATAATTTTATGAAATAATTTCATCATTTAGACTTTTTATTGTCAAAATTTAGTTGTACTAATGGCGCCGTCAAAATTTTCTCATCGCATCCCCGGTATCCCCTCGCAGCATTCGATCCATCCACTTCATCAATTCTAACTTATGTGCAAAGTTTTTTCGCAACTTTATTAAATCGCAGCCGATTAACGAGCCCGGGGGAACGTTTTCCGTCGGTATCATTACGTACAAGCCGCGAGCGGCTCACGCAACGCCGCCGCATTCTGAAGGAAACCGAGCGAGCAGACAGACACGAGCCATTTATCGACGAAATCGTTCCGCGACACGCTTCGTTATCTACCAGCCAAACGTTTCTGCCGCTACAGGTGCGGACCAGTTTTTGTATATTATCCACTACACAAAAAGAGTTTTACTGCTACACAGAGTACTCGGCGATTACTTCGTTTTAATCTTACGTGGACCATCACTTTTTCAAGGATCTATTAAATATAACAGTGGCGTATCATTAACAGTGCATTATTCCTCGTGGAACTCCCTTTCTCTCGACTATCCACCAGCTATCCGTTTGACATTATTTGTTCGTTTAACGTATGATCTAAAAACCGATGTATAATTATCGATTACGATTTTGATTAGCAAAAAATGTCTCTATTAGCATAAACAAAACAAATGTAAAATTCTACTATATTTTATCTTGAAATCAACGAGACACTGTCATAATTTTACGAACTTACGTCAAACGAACAAATGAATGTCAAACAGAAATGAACGTCGCAAAATTAGTGCACTTAAACGTAGACATTTTTAATTCTAAATATACAGTATGTTGTTTAATTTGTATAGCGAGCCGGCTTCCATAGCCACCTCTTCCTGTACTCCGAAATTTGCTTTCTATATACGTAGAAAACGAAACTCAGATTTTGATGAATATCGCATTGGGTTCCTTTTGTTCATTGTTATATATATATAGAAATACCTAGGGATAATAGTCATAAAAAGGTCACAAAATATTTTGTTTTTTGTATGGATGCTATTACAAGATTTGACCTTTTTCGCAACTAGGTGAAACTGACATATTCTCGTTCACGTAGACCACGAGGCTATGTTTGCAGCTTTTTGCGCAGTACAACGACCAAATTTGAAAATTTCGGTAAGGAATTTATCCTTGTATTTTTTCACGTTTGTTACTAACATCTTTCTATGTTCATTGTGGACACATGTTCTTTAATATTAATAACATAATTGTTGTCACTAAGAAGGATGTGCAATTGCATGCGCTTATATAAAAGCACTTCCAGATAACACTATCGATCATAAATAAAATGTACCACTGTGCACCGGAACCGCTTCGCGTGGTACATCACCCCGTGTGAGCGTGATGATTCTGTTCATACCAAAAAACACAAAATATTTTTTTTATTTCATGTAGACCATTTTAGTCGTAAATACGAGTACCATAATTACGAGTATATACTTCTGTATGTATGTGTATATATATATATATATATATATATATATATAACAATGAATTAAAGAAATTCTCAATGTAATATTTATCAAAATCTAAATTTCGCTTTCTATGTATATGGATGGCAAATTTCAGACCACTGTTTCGGCGGAACGCGGACAAGATAAATTGGGATATTTAAACATTTTAAGAAGCATGACCTTTATTTTTGTCGTAATAAGTTATTATATGTATTGAGTATATACTATTAATGATGCATTAATTAATAAATGACTGTGTCATTAGATGAGCATAATATTTTCCAAATTTAAGCAACCAATACATTTATTTCTCGTGGGATATGCAGCGATCAAAATTATCTCGCGCTGTTAATAATAAAATGTCGAAGTTGATAAAAAAGCGATATTATCTACTCGGCGCTCACGTCGAATTGATATGCGCATAAAGTGTGTATCGTATATTACGACTGTCGGACGAAAGTTGACAGGAGCTCTGATATGGGTCTTATATTCCCGATAAGACGCTTCAAAATAAGATTGCAAGTCTAACAGAGCAATTCAATAGACGTACTCGTACCAGATATTTTTTATGGCGCTGTGCGAACTGCTAAAACAATACTATATGCAAAGCAATGTACATATAATACATACGTGTGTGCAAAGATTTGTAGAAATCACATACTCATTAGCATAAAAAATTTAAATTTTCGAACAACTTGAATGGGACTACAGAAACATGGCAGAAATGATACGGATACGAAAGTTCCTAAATTATATGCATACGACATCTTTAATAGTCAAGACGTCTTCAATAGACAATTTAATACATCCGACGTCTTTAATAGATACAGTGTTGAGAACGGCGAAGGAGAAACATACAATTTCTTCTAAGCAATCCTGCACGTTATTGAGTCTTTTATACGTTTTATCACCGGCCGCATCGTCTCCTGGATTTAATTTGCATATGTTGTTCGTTGTCTCATACGCAAGAGATCTTTCCTAATACAATAAAATTCTTTTTTGAGTTACGCACTCTACGCTAGTCCATGTCGCACATTTTCAAAGTTACATTACTTGAATACATTTTGTAGCCTACCTAATAGGGCTAAACAAATGAAAAGATTAAGCAAGAAAATTGAAAACAAACTTTTATGTTAAAAGTATGTTTCTTCTCATTTTATGTCATTCAATCATGTGCTAGGATATAGTCTGTGTAGGTTTAGTAATATACTTTTCGTCTTCAACCGAGGCGCGTTAAAACCAATAATATAGATAGCATGCTACTATCATCAAGTTCATGTCGAATTGATACGCCATCACACGTAATGGTGTATCGTCTCCGGATTATGGATGATTGAACATAATTTATCTAAATTCAATAAAGTGCTAGTAATATTAATAATAATGAATGAGAATTAAAATTTATTTTAAACAACGCTATTGTTTCGTGCATAGAGTAGGTTACGTAACTGTAACTAGACACAATAGAAGGCTAGCTATAGAACTAGAGTCGCATTGGCACTAATCTGATTTAACTTTAGAAATATAAGATATGGTTATCTGTAGAAAAACCTATTAATCTTTGTGAATAAGAATACAGATTGGCACTTATTGCAATAATGTTTATATTTAGAATTTCAGTGTCACACTTTTGTGACTGAAAACATTTTCCGCGTACAAAATTTCCAGAATTTGCACCACTTTTACGTTTCGAGGCTACATGCCGGCATTACGAGATACAACTACCAGCGGACTTGTTTTTATTGATATACTCAAATATAATAATTACCCATTTCAGATCACTCCTTAGGTCGCTCATAACATCGGTCAATAATTAAACGAAGCCGGATCTCACCTGCAAAAAAAATTAAGAAATCAATATTTACAGTACTTAAAGGATTTATAATTAATATAAATTTAAGACCTGGAAAATTTGTTTGAAACAGAAATTCTTCAACGTTGTCATAATCATCAAATAGAATCGGTATTGTTTATAAAAAAAAAACTATAGACGCATAGAGTGACGTCACATCTGTTGACAACAATTAGCACGGTTTTATTTTACTTAACGATGAGACAAAAACATACCGAGGCACTGAGCTACAGTAATATAATATAGAACAAGCATATACAAGAGAACGAGCTGCTTCCAGCTCTTCATTCACATCTGCAGTACACTTACAACATCATAGGTCCTACAATTAATCTTCTGTGAAGGAGATTAATGGACTTAGCCGCGAGGACGTGAATTGGATCTATTTATATTATGCGACAAAAACATCAAACTGTCTACTTTACTTAAAAAGGCCGTATATCATTACACAACATGTCGTAAACGTACATTTGTAAATTTACATAATGCTGTTGGCATAATTTCTCATGTACACATGCATTAACCCGCTAGATACCCTGCGTGCGAATAATCGTAATTATCGCATTGTTTGAGTTCAAAAACCCCCGTCTTACAAATCGGACCCGGACGATTTCCTCGTCAGAGTCCTTGTCGTTTCGTATTAGTTCTTCCAGAGCTCTGGCCTCCATCGCGTTTGTGTAATATAATATAATTATGAGTTATTATTTTTGTCGGTAACATAAAAAGCTGGTAGCGAGTGGTTAACTCACAGAGATCAGTTTATTATTTCCTTTTAAGTTGTTACGGCAGACACCCAGAATGGTTTATTCCAAAATATTCCATGACTCGCATCGAATATCAAATCTGTTATAGCCGCAGTTGTTTCTGGAATAAATTTCACTCCGACAGCCGAAACATATTTATTTATTTATTTCTTGGATTGCCCTACTTATAGTATTACCCAAATCGCTGGGCATGTGGAAGAACATATGACAAATAGTTATAAAACATGAACGAATAGGACAATACACTCACAGAGAAATTACATACAATTGGAAAACAAATATACAGTAATTTGGATAAATATCATCTAGCAATCAGCAATCATCGATATAAAGCCAACAGTCATATAAATTGGTATAAATAATGGTCAGGGGTTCGGAAAGTGGGTGAAGTAAATAAACACCTGAAATGGGAAACGCATCATCTTTAATCGCACCAACGTTTCCCATTTCAGGTGTTTATTTACTTCACCCACTTTCCGAACCCCTGACCATTATTTATACCAATTTATATAAATGTCAAAAAGGTGACAATTTTATGATTAATTTAGATTTTTAATGATTCCAAAATCGGACCTTAAAAACGGAACCCTTATAATATTGGTTGTGTCATTTGCTGGCTTAGTATGTGAGGTCTATATAATATTAATAGAGAGACTTAGTGACCAAAAGACAAACATTATGTGTTTATATTTATTATATTACAGCGATACGTACAAATTAAATTCTATAACGTGCTATAATCCACACATATATACAATTTTGATATATTTACTTCATAGCGTAATATATTGAAAAGCACTGAAATATCCCAAATATATGCTCAAACATTTTAGAAAAATGCTTGTTTATGGAAAACAATTTTAGTTCCCATCCAGGGGCCTACTTTCGAAACAATTTGGAAAAAACGAGAAAGTTATTTCCAGAATTTTCAATCGAAATAATCCGAATTGTTTTACTACACTGTCCGTCCTTGAAGAGACAAAGACTTCTAGATGAAGATGAGTTTTTTTTTAAATGGTTATAGATATTTTTGAATATTATGTTAACTTTCTGAATTCACGCAAGAGAAACCGCGGCCAAAATCTAGTTTTAAATATGTTAGAACAAATTAAATTACTTTTGACTAAGACTGAATTTGAAATAATTCACGAACCTCTACTAATTCGCAGAGCCGTGACTGTCACATTCACAGTAACTATGGTGTCGTCATTCACGGATGTTATGTGGCCGTATTTTGAAGGCTCGGCAGTTTAGATCCAGCAAAATGACATCTCATGTGTATATGGTACCTATTGTTGGAACACGAAAACGTGCAAGAGACAAAATGCGACATTGTTCGCGATTAAATGTCACAGAGAACGTTCACAGCGGGTCAGCAACGAACGAATTCAATACCATTTATCAATTATCACGTTGTTTATGATTTAAATAATTGTATCTCGTTCGAAATTAAAACATAAAACCGAAACAGTAAAGAGGTAACGAATTCTCCATTTCGTTATCCTAACACATTTAAAGGGAATGATATCAATAGGCATCGTTCGCAATTGTCCAGAAAATTGCAAAGTAGTAAAATATTAAATAAATGGAAAACTAACAACTTATGGGACCCAAACTATTCCGTCAGTTCTTGGCGAAATCCAGACTTTGGCACCCGCATTGAAAGTGTTATTTGTCTTAAGAAAATGAATGACTGAAAACTTGTCTTAAGAGAATGAATGACTGAAAATGTTCAATAAATTAACAGCTTGCTTTAATTTAGATCCTGTCGGCACAATTATAAGGTTTGGTGATCTATCGTTTTGATATAGGATTATGTCTTTCCTGGTATTAGACGGATATTCCCGGCACCTCAAGAATATGATACCCTAAAACATATCACATATTTGAATGCTTATCTGACGTTAGATACATTGTGTGTAGTCCAATTTATAACAATTTTCAACACATCGCTTGTTGAATTTTGACTACAGCATGTAGCATTATAAAGTTCAGTTAAATTTTAGACTATTTTGTATATTACTTTATCCTATAGAAGAAACAAATTGAGTCGTAAGAAACTAGCGTCATCTATCCGATGTTTTGCGCAATATGTTCTTCCATCAGAAAAGATTTGCAAGAAGTTAACGCCATCTGTTATTAATTTTATAAAATTAACTAAAAAGCTAACTGCTCCTAATTTAATAACTTTATCTAAAAATTATAAGAAGACACGTAACAAGGTTGCAAGGTTGAGGCAATATTGCCACTGCGCCTACAGGTATAACAAAGAACGTGCTTGTTATTTAACACAGGTAATTCTGCGCATCAAATTGAACATATTTAAAAACTGTTTCCGTAAGAAATTGTAGTCTTTTTTCGCTGAAATTGCAACTGACAGTGATTTTTCAGAAACGGTTGACAATTGTCATAGGTCCTTAATTTTTTTTACTCAGTTAAATGCAGACATATCTTTATTACACATGTATATTACGTATGTGTACCGGTGTAAAAAAGAACATCTATATTATTGATACACGTGATTCTGTGATACGCCTAGAATATATAAAGGTTTCTAAAGTATCCTTCAATGTTCAGATATTGTCTACTTACGATTGAATATGTATTTTATCTCCATCCTGTGGAACCAGTATGGGATAAACTTAAAAGAAGGGAAAGAGTTTCCGGCAAAGGAGAAAAGCTTACAAATTGAATGATCAAAACATAAAGCCAATATTTTAATAAAAAACAATGATTCCCGATCCGCCAGGATATAGTTACAATTGTACGAAAAATGAAACTTAGAACTATATAATTGTATTTATTTATACTTATTTTACATTAAATATTTCATTTATGATATGTAATTTAACGTATATTATCAGTTGTATTTGTTGGGGAGACTTCCTCAGAAGTTTCAAAGTGTTTTGACAATGTAAATGAATTTCTAGGATCGCGAAGTACAAATACGTACCCAAATTATATAAACTCAAAATGACATATATAAAAAGTGTATAAGATTTAAACGTAAGTACGAAAATTATTACGCCACAGCAGTTAAGTTCATGTGTTAGGAAATTATATATACAATTATAATTAATAGCGACTATAAAACTCGAATGAAAGAACATAAAACAACATTGAATTTTTTTCATACATGTTCTAGCTCCGTCGTGTTTCTCTAAAGTGATAAATTTCGACTGAATCATCTATTATCCTCCATCATTAAAAAACAATCAGTTACAGCCATTACTCGTCATGATACACTCTAAATATTACAAGTCATTCTTTATTTTTGCTCGGAAGATAATCGAATGTTTCAAAAACAATGATTTTAATGTTGATCATTAGTTTAAACATGTGGAATAATTATAAATCTAAACTACCTTTTCGTCGTATTCTTACTAAGATCCAATGTATCCTTACTAATATTATAAATATTTATTACCTAATAACTTGGCAATCGTTATCAAACTTTGCACACATACAGGCCGCGTTACAAACTGCCATTACGAATTTGTCAATAGTACATCATAGCGCGAATTAATATTGAGAAATTTCTCAAGTAATAACCAAAAAATATTTTGTTTCTGCCGATAAGTGGCATTGTTATGCATGTGAATATTTAATTATTGTATTACAGAGTATGTTTTCAACGGTTTCAAAAACTTTTTAAAATCAATGTTCCTTTTGTAAAAAGTCAATTTAATAATTAAGCGCAACAATAATTTAAAGGTTGCAGAACAGTTTTTATGTTCATACTAATTTTATAAATTGAATATTTTTGTCTGTTTGTCTGATCTTAAGGGTTTGACATAAAAACGCCTTATTCGATTGATATAAAAGTTTTGTGCTGGACCGGAAATTGTAATGCAATTTAATATGGAAAAAGGATTTTGTGATAATTTTGCAAATTCTACTTTTATGGGGGTGTCACGATTGATGTAAGAAATGTATTAAAGGGACTTTATGATAAAAAATTTGAATTTTTTCTATTTGGAACTTCAAAGAAAACTGCCTTTGGAAAAACTGCTGGTTTTTTCGCATTATCCAGAAATAAAACTTTCAAAATGATCCGAGGAATTAGCCCTGTAAAAATAGCTCGTAAGACAAAATATATCCTATGCAATATGCGAACGCATGGCTAATGAGCAATATCATATATGTATCTACATTATCTGAGCTTTTTTACACTATTTTAATGTTGGTAAACTTTAATTATTTTTGTAAATAAAACTTTATAAACTATCAAACAATTAAAGTAACTAATCAATTCAAATGTATACTATTTAAACATATTTATATTTTAACCTTTAGTTATTATCATATATTAATCAAAATACATTGCGGTTTTAAGACTACATGTAAAAACAATGAAAATGGGTAACTTGTGGCATGTTATCGGTAACTTGTGGAATGTTATCGGCACGACAACATATTTTCTCGGAAAACTACGTTACGTAGGAGCAAAATTTTGTGAAAATTATATGTATTATTAGCTGAACATTTACATAAAGTACAAGAATCTTAATTCACAATTTTAATAGCATATTTTTTTAGATATTTAGCATTGGCTCCACAATTTCGAAGATACACATCGTCAGTCAGCTAAATATTTTCGTAACCGGGATGGCGACAAACACCATGTGAACGGGCCCGCTTCGTTGTTCGCTCGCCCGTCACGAACTGGCCCACATAATTATACCCCACACGCACAACCAGCTGCACGCTGACGAACCAATTCGCCGGTAGGGTTAACCAATATAGAATAAACGCAATTTAACGGAGACTTTAAATTTTCCCATATAGAAATTAAAATATCTTTAAATATTTATTAAAATATATTTCTCTGACTATGAGAAGAAATGTATTGTAAAATATTTCTTAAATTTAATACTCGTATACATACATACACGTATATATAATACACTTACAAAGGGATAAATTAATGCCAAAACGAGACCTGAAAAATTCCATATAGGTTGTGATCAAATGGTACAAGAATAAAATTACCACTATTAGATAAAATTAAAAAATATACTTCTTAAAAAGTCCAACAGACAAATGAGCAATCACGTATTTTTTAAGTCAGAAAGAAATAATAGTTTGTAAATGCTATTTCTACGGAAATCTTTGAACCAGCAACATGAAACAAAGTACAAATTGTGCATTGTTGCATCCTCCAAACACATCCAGTATATATTGGTAAAATACTAATCCATGAAACTCGCAAGTCCAACAGCATCGCCAAAAATTGCCACTTTAAATTAAGAAAAAAATCTAAAACGACATTTATTTTGACAACAAAGAAGAAATGTCAATGTCAGTTAACAGATTATTTTTAATTAATGCAGGCAATGGCTGCGCATAAAAAAAAACAATCGATATTTTCTTAATCTCTTTTAAAAAATTATTATGTACTTTTCGTTAGATTCCTTTTGTTACTTTTAATTTATTATTAACAATTCAAGAAATATTACACTTATAATAATTTATGAAAATAGTTTTTTTTGTATTGCATTATGATTACATATAAAATTTTATTGTTTGTACTTTCTTAATTATCATTGTCTGTATTGTTTGTGTTTAAATTTTAAAAAATACCAGTCTTTTTTAAAATTATGTTCCATTTCTGTAACGTCAGGTCCTTTCTCGCGAGTCTCCTTTGTTTATTTGTTTGTTTTTATATGGACGCTAATATTTGGGTACTTCAAATATCGTATAATCCATCAATATCTTACATCTAAAGGGAGTTGCGTATTGATGATAGGAAAAGTTGGAAAACAAAACCTTCTTACAGTTTTATTTCCTTTATAATAACCTAATTACTATGAAGGAACTTATTTAAATATACTTCCTTATAATCCTAGAGTTGAACACTAACTTTGCACTGGCTAATTTATTTATTACATACTACCTGTTTTGACTTTACTGAATAAATCCAAAATGAAAGATGGTAATACTGAGTACAAATCGATAAAACTGCGCTTAGAAAGCTAAAAAATAACCTGAAAAATTCATTAATATTTTATTAATATACAGACGTAATGAATATTGCCATAACGAAAACATGAATTGATTTAAATTAATGCATATGAAAACATTACTTTCTTATACTATAAAGGACTTTTCTTACTATCAATTAATAAAATAAATAAGTCTATAAGACTAACAACTTTTTTGTTAATACTTGCGCTAAATTCAAATAAATGTTGTTTAAAAAGAGACTACAAATAAAAAAAACATTTCATTCGGTTGTATATCACCGGTGGTTCAAATTAATGCATATGAAAACACTACTTATTTAACCCATAAACGATTTTTCTTACGATCAGATAATAAAGGTGATAAGTCTATGAGACTGAGAACTTTTTTGTTAATAATTGCGTTAAATTCAAATAAATGTTGTTTAAAAAGAGACTATAAATAAAAAAAACATGTCATTCGGTTGTATATCACCGGTGGTTCCAATGAATCCATGTGAAACACTACTTATTTAACCCATAAACGACTTTTCTTTCGATCAATTAATAAAGGTGATAAGTCTCAGAACTTTTTTGTTAATAATTGCGTTAAATTCAAATAAATGTAGTTTAAAAAGAGACTACAAATAAAAAAAAACATGTCATTCGGTTGTATATCACCGGTGGTTCAAATTAATGCATGTGAAAACACCACTTATTTAACCCATAAACGATTTTTCTTACGATCAAATAATAAAGGTGATAAGTCTATGAGACTAAGAACTTTTTTGTTAATAATTGCGTTAAATTCAAAGAAATATTATATAAAAAGAGACTACAAATAAAAGAAACATACGACCGGGTGGCCGTATATCACCGGTTCAGTAGGCGGCCCTGACAGCGACAAAGTTGACGCGACCCGACATCCGGCGTTGCTCGGTTGTTTCGTAACAACCATACGATATTACTCATTATTTCGACGCGAACCCCCAATTATTGTAGTCGCGCGCTATGCATGGTTACATTTTTTATATCCTCCACACAAACAATCCTCGCGCAATTGTTTGCTTAGTTTTTTTGCATATTCGACGCAACTCCAAATAGCCCCACCAAAAACAAAGATTTCATAATTCTTTACTAAAATATATTACCAAACTTATCCCATCTAGAGTAGACAGACATATGATTTCGACAACTTGCAACATTTAAACTCAAAACGTAATCTTTAACCGAATACAACAAACCACCACCAGTTAATAAATTTCAATAAGATTCACATATCAAACAAAACCAAAGGCGAGTATAAATGATATGAGGAAATGATCTTTTGGTGTTATACCAAAAGATTGTTTCGAAAAATACATACAACTTCACCGCACCATTTCCAATAAATGTTTACTTTAATAATGAAACGAGTGTATCGTATATATCAACAGACTAATATACAATCTAAGCTAATCATTAATTAAGAGCTATTAAAGTGGTAGATATTTTTATATAGAGTTTTTTTAGTTAGATATTTTTGTAGGCAGAACAACCAGTAAAAAACAAGCAGCCCCAATTGATAAAGCGTATATTTATCTTATTTAATATTCTGAAGTCTATGTTAAAAACATAGATACTCAAACTTTCTTCCTCGGAAATGTATATGCATATGGAAATGCATATGAAGGGTGTCTTATTGTTTGATGGTGATTGTACTGTAATTACTAACTTGTAAATATAAATACATTTTTCAATTGAAAACTTTTATTAAAATTAAAATATATCCTGCATTTAGTTGAGGCTTGTAAAGCTATGTATAATGTACTAACTTCACAAGTTACTTATATAAGTAACTGTTACTGATACTTATAAAAATAACAGATATCGCTGTTACACAATTCACTTAATACTTTTTTGTAAATATTAAAAAGATTGTATATAAAGATAGAGCGTAACCTTTCTTCGATTATCAGTAACATTCATACCAAATTTCATATAAATTTTCGCACAAACACACAGACACACACAGATACACAAGTGCACGCACTCTTGTGACGCAAACACACAAAATTTGCTCTTTTCGAAACACTATCAGACGCTCCCATAAACAAAATTGATCGAGAACCCACTCCGTGGAGGACAAGCAAGTATCCACTGCATGAAACCCGTCATGCAAATATGCGTTATCGCTTCCGAAGAAGGGTAAAATGATGAAGTTCAACATGAACTTGACAGTTTCCGTTAAACGCTATCACATGTCGCAGGAGCCTAACGCACTCTGTCAATCTATATATTATATATAGATAACTTGAAGCGTTACTTTTGTGAAAAGTGATTAACTCGACGAAACAACAAACGGTCGGGAGGGGTAAAACTCCAGAATTCGACTAACGATTCTATGAATAGCCAGGCTCGGCCGGGGGCGCCAGCCGCTGTCTTATTAATAGAAGGCAGCTTTGTAATGACGAGGGAACTTTAAGTGATGCTTACGTCAAACGCCAACGTAGCCCGGGAATGTAAGGGAATAGGGTGACCCAATATTCCCTTCTAACATTTCGGTTAAATTATAAGGTTTAAGAAGAGTATATCAACTAATAACATATCGCGCATGCCGTATTATTTAAATTATAAATTTAAAAACGAATCACTTTCTCAAAACTGAAAGAACTCTGAATTCATAAATACTTATTTATACAATATTCCTATCAATCAAAATTAAAATAATTTGATTTTTAAATTGAATTTGTTTTCTGTGAGTTATAATACAATATTACTAAAACTCTCTACTCCACTTTCTTCTTCTTTTAAGTAACAGAATAAGGTCATAACATATTCTGTTTGCTTAAAATAATCGAAAGATTCCGTACTAAGTTTCAAAATTAAAATATTTCATTTATAGTAAATATAATCAATATGTATTCATAGTGTAATAAATATTTAATAAGATATAATATAATTAAGTGGTGGTGAAATTAAACTATTGACTCCTACTCCCAAATATGCATATAAATATTCTGGAGCGTTAGCTACTGATACCAAACCTAATGTTAGCTATTGACTCCTACTCCCAAATATCCATATAAATATTCTGGAAAGTTAGTTACTGATACCTAACCAAATGTTAACTATTGACTCCTACTTCCAAATGTCCATATAAATATTCTGGCGCGTTAGCTACTGATACCTAATCGAGTATTGAATATATTTGGCATTAATTTGGTAGAAATTCATTATTCACAAATAAATGAAACTACGTGATGTAGTATTATTTGTACTTTCTTTAATTTCTTAAAATATGTCACATTTTGAGCGTTTACTTATCCGAAACTCAAAATTATAAAGCCATAACAAAATGTATAGTAAAATTTATAATCAAAATTTAGTTTACCATTTTTTAACTTTTATATACGGTTAGTAGCATTAAAAGATTAAGTTATTTTTTTCCTAAAGAAGAAATAAACAAATCCCAAGAAACTACCACTATCTATCCGATATTGTATACATTATGTTCTATTACAAAACGTGAAAATATTTGCGAGAAATTATGAAGAGATTTGATTAAACCTTATTATATTTTGTTTTAAAACAATTTTATATCTTAAACAATACAAGGGACGCAATAGTTGTTCTTGACGTTAAATGTTGCAGCACCATCTCTACTATGTCTCTTTCGATCTTTAAATTAAAGTCATTTAACCACTATTCATTTAAAAATATTTCTTCTAACAAGACTAGATTCTCATCAAGTGCCTAACATCATAATGTTATCGGCATATATTTAACATTCCAGGGAATGTGTATAAATCCCACACTCTTAAGTTATGCGCAAGCGAGTGTAACTTAATCAACAGACATATAAAACTAACAAAAACACTTTACAATAAGTTCAAGATCATTTAATTAAAACCGACGCAAAACCTTTTTTGGAAGCAAAGGTTTAATAAAATAAAATAGGAGACGAAACCGCATTTGGTTCTCCTAATCACCTGCACAAGTTTAGTTTAATTTCTAAAGTTATTTCAAAATAAATTTAGACACGACAAAATCGCACAGTATGTGAAGTAATTCTATTTGGCAAATACCAAACGGCAACCATATATTTAATATAGGCGGAAATTGCGTAGAGAAAGGTTTAATATATAAATTAAACTGTAAAAAGAAACTCGTCTTCAAAAAACGAACCTTTCTATGAAGCGTTGTAAAATATTTACTCATACTAAGCACTCTAATAACAATTGGCATCGATGTCTTCGAACTAGATACTAATTAATTATTGGTTTAATTTTTGGGGTTGATACTAATTCTAAACAAAAATATCAAAAACAAAGAGAAAAAAATACAAATCAAACGAAATTTAATTTAAATTTCATTATTATACGCACGCACCCATCGTCCTTAAAAGAGACCTTTAGTGATGTGCTATCATTATTCACTGAAGAATTTCATTAGCAACAGGCCCTGTCCAGATGGTGTGCTTTGACAGCAAAAATGAACGCAACGAAACAAATATCTTCAATCACAAATGATATACTGACATCCTTTGAAGAGTACATTTCTATAACTTCGGAGTGACTCGCCAGATTTTGAGCAAAATATGGAATCTTTATTTGTACTACATGAAAAATAATTATTAAAATCGGATTATACGTGCTGGAGTAATGCATTAACATACAAAAAACATACAGTCAAATTAAAACCTTTCTTAAAATTTATTAAGAATAAAACATCGAAAACGAATAAAAAAAATACCCCTAAGAACTATATATATAGTAGTTCTTGGCAACATTAAGTATAGACTACTCAGGTCTATTGGTTTTAAGGTCAACAGGATTTACTATCAAAACTAACGAAATGATGGTACGTTTGCTACAAATTCTCATTACCCTATTGAGAAAAAAAAAACGAAACTCGATTACGAAAGATTAACTTAGTTAAGAACTTTCATTTCAACAGTGCCTCCTCGGCATCCTAGAATCGGGTCGCCCTGTAAGTCGGTGCATTTCGCCGGTTGGTGATGCTGCCGCCTGTTTACCCTTGCGCCCGTATTTATTTCGGTGGTTCCGTCTGGCTACTGTTGAAGCAATTGAATAAGAGTGAAGCTGGGCCGAAAAATGGAAGCAAACCGATATTCATATAGTCCTATTGTGTTCAATATTACATTCGTTTAAATCGATAACGTTATACTCAATAGACACGTTTTTATATACATATACATAGATAAAAGTTAAATACCACTCACTGGGTGACACAAATCATCACGAAATATCCAAAACTGGCTGGCCTGTATACTTGAAATCACGTAACTTGGTAATTATGTCATTACTTGGATTCACTAAGCATTTTTTGAAGTTCCAACACTCAAGGGTGAAAATGGAGACAGAATATCATTTTTAACATTTGTTAATTTAGACATTCATTACGGAGAAGTAATTTATTTTTCAATAACAAAATATTTTTTTCATTTTCAATACTTCCTGAATCATAATTACATTTCAACGTATCATTATCATAAAAACAGTCGTATCACTCAATATTCATAGCCTAATAAAGTATTCTTCGCGTCCCTTTGATGATGCCGCGCGACACTCGGTGTGTGTGCACTGCAAAACTTCGAACCATTGTGGTAACGTTGAAATAGCCTATCTCGAAAAGAGGATAAGATAAATCAAAATAATTAATTAATTCATTTTATTTTATACTCAGGAACCCATAGGAACCTGCAAGCCGGCCATGAATTTAATAATACTAGTACACGAAGAGTACCTACTACAACTTTTTCCTATGCAAATTTGTATTTATAAAAATCACAAAATTTCATGTCAAATCAACATACTGATTCAGACTTGACGTTTCAGATTTTTTATAATTTTTGGATATTTGATTTTTGGTTTCAGTTTTTTTATAAATTAAGAGTAATATACCATAGACTTATGAAAAAATATCAAAGTTCAGTTGCGCAACATAATTACTTTTGAAGTCATTAATATTTAAAATTCAACTTTTCATCAACAATTTACACGTTCTGGCACCTTTTATTGCTTGTAGGTTGGCGACCAGTGACGATACAGCCCTGGTCTCATTTTAAAGCTTTTGAATGGGGTTTTAATATGTTATGTCCTAAAATAGGGGTTACAAGTTAAAGATTTTTGGAAAAGTTTTCAGTTAAATTTCCAAATTTGAGTTTCTCAATAAGTGCAATTTTAAACAGTTAAAAAAAATAAAAATTACTTGGTGACGTCTAAATAGATATAGCAAAATCTATCGTGGGATTTCAATAGGATCAGGAGATACAGGGCTTCAGAAATACGGGTGTTTTGTAGAAATTTGGTATTTTTTCACAAGTCTATGGTATATTGCTGTACACAAAAAATCATGAAAATCTGAGATATCATGTTAAATTTTTTTTCAAAATTGTCTTGATTTGATATGGATTGACCCAACTACTTTCAAACTTCCAAATTGATATTTAGTAAGGTAAAATACATGGTAGTACATAAATGTAAATCATTGATACAATTCGAAAATCTCAAATTCCCCTGTTAGTATTCCATAGTCTTGATGGAATTTCAAATTTCAATGTTCTTATAATCGAGACATTGATTACAACGTCGAGTACCTACATTCCTTGTCGAGGTTGGGGTCAAACTAGTGTTCACATAAGGTCAATATTAACCTTGTGCTCACTGATCGAGTGCCGATATCACCAGAGTTAGTACAACTGTCACAAATATGGTAAAGTTTATAAATGAAACAATAGTTGTTGTCGACGTTATGGGATCTCTTTAAGACTTGATATTTTACTTCAATATATGTATCTATGTCATCTGCTGGCCGAAGACCAAGACGGAGTAAATAGCAAGAACATATGGAATAATATTGCATATGTATAGATACTTAAAGATCTCCTAAATATAGACATATATCTGATTATCTCTGACAAGAGGTAAAAAGGAATCAAAAACAAGATTTAAAATAAAAACAACTTGGAATTGTTACACAAGTGAAAAAGCATAAAAATGGCAAATCAGTTGCGACAAGGAATGGCATGAATCCCTAAAATCTTCCAACTATAACTTTCATAAAATGTTTTCTTTTCATTAACATACAATATAATCAGGTTATAAAGCAATCTAGATCTTTGTGTAATTGTCTCAATAATACCTCTTTTTATAATCTATTGCGTGCTCAAGAAATGTCATCACTTTCAACTAAACCATGTCGTTATTCCAAGTGAAAAACGACGATGCGTCTTCTACGCTAATCAAATCCAATTTTACGCCCAACAAAAAACTCCATTAAACGTAGCCCAACGCGTATTCAATTACCTTCCAAGCTACTAAACTTCACAGTAGCGCGATTACCGCAGTAAGAACGCCAAAATGAAAAAAAAGGAAACGGAGCCCATCGCCGAAATTAGCATTCGCAGCCGAACGGACGGCCCTAATCGCCGATGGACAGTAGAGCGAAACGCTTTCACCTGTCAGCGGCGCCGATTTCGACACCGGCTTAACATTTACCCCTTTTCTTCTATTTCACGCGGGCGGCGCCCGGCCACGATAACACGGTCACAGCGCGGACGAAATCGACGTTTTTCCGACGGTCGCTCGGCTGCCAACGAGCCGTGAAGCGACCGGAGAAACGAGAATAAAAAGTCGACGCGGAGACACAAAGAATATTTCGCCGCTGGACCAGTTTCGAAATAAAGATGTCGTTACATAAACTGTATCGATGGTTGCCAATTACTAATTGCCAAATTCATTTTGCAAGCAATTCGAGCGAAGTGTACGCCGAGCTCTAACGTTTCGCATATTAACTATTGTTAATGAAATTTTACGTTCATTGTCACAATAATAATCCTCATTCGAGTCTCGTACATTATATTTAATAACCACACGTTTCTAAATTAAAGTCAGCATAATTAAATTACCTTTCACGATGTGCACAACCGTTACGCGGTTAACCAATGGCGAGTATTTTAAGGAAATAACAGATAATTCGAACAAAGCCATGACGACAAGTACCAGTAATAGTATATTTTAAAACGTGGCACCGTTTAACGTTTGCACTAAATTTATCCCTTACAACAATAGGTCACAAACTTACAATTCAATTGCTGTCCCGGGATTGCTTTAATGACTCTAACTTTTATTATTCCTAAAGTTGAGGATAGAAATTAAATAGTTTGATTGCTGTTATTTTTAATTACATTATAATCACAGGCGATGGAAACTGAGCCAATACAATTCAAATTCAGTGGTAACAATCACTCACCAAAATATACCATTTCTCAGGCAGATCTGAAGGATTCGTGTTCCAATTACATACTTTATATTTGATGCTTGATTAAATCTCTAATTTGTTGCCATTTCCAATGGTCGAATAACTAGTATTTCAGAAACTACGAAAATGAATTATGTTTTTAGTTAGTTCAGAATAATGTTGCCAGTTTAATAACACGAATTGGTAATATGACTATGGAATTTATACATAATCCCAATTTAGTCCAATAGTCCGAGAAAACTTCAAGTAAGATTTCGAAATAGAAATAGTGTGTGGGTTACCCCGAGTATAAATTGAAATTCGCGCAGCGGAAGGGACTAACACTTCAGCAGCCATTTCGGAAAATGGTTTATATTAAATGCCTCGGAAACGGCTGGACTTACGAAAAATATTGTATCCGAGAAATTGAATAAAAACTATTGTTCAAAATGGCTCCGCATAACCTACTCCCTACATATCCTACTCCAACATAACCTACTCCCTAACTACTGGACTATTTATAAATAATATCAAAATCTAAGGGTTTTAAAACGAGATAAAATTATAGGAGGCACGTGACAAAAGACATCACAGACGAGACCATTTTTTATCAGATACCAACAATTATGTTTGGAAATTAATTGGATTTTTACGAGCTGGAGTAGTGTGTATTAATCGTTAATGACAATCAAAGTAAAGTCATGCACAACTGTATTGCAAACACGCCTTCTTAGATTTGCCCTACTTACACACTACTACGTACACACAAGTACGAGATTATTTAAACTTCGGTGGTGCATATCCTCTATCTATGTGCTGTAACATTTTATTATCTCTAAATGGCACACTAAAAATAAAACTATCCTAAATTTAGAGTAGCACAGCCGCCAGGGGTAATCGCATAGGGAGGTTCAACTTTCATGCTTTCAGTCACCTTACCAGTTATTTATATCGATTTATTTCCATCTCCAAGAATACAGAAGGCGTCCGTTACATCCATAAAATAATATGTGGAAAACTTGTGAAACTAAGAAGATTATGATAAGCTGAGAATAAAAGAAAACTTGATTTCGAATAATTAAGGTGATGAACACATAAAACCAAGGAACAGCAAATGAGCACTAAAAACACACGAATATTGAAACAAATTGAAATAGCCTGAAGGACAATTAGACGAAAACTTCTTAAAGCATGGTGGAATCAGATCCCTACTTGAACATCCGTACGTCAGTGAGTGAAACTAGTAAAATATATACATCGATACCACCAGGAGGTACAATTCTTACCAACTCTGCCTATCACAACAGTTCCCATCAATTACAACTTGGGCTTCATACACAATAAATAAATATTCAGGCCATCGACACTTCGCCTCCTATCCGAATGCGCTCTAAAAAGCACAACCGCATAACAGTCGCATGTTTTATCGGTTAAAGTAACCATGACAACTCGAAGTGAACAGATATCGCCGCAGCATACCGACCCGACGTAAACACACATATTTACGACAGCTTAGATATCATTATTGCCATGCGTCGGACGGCGCGTTCGCCGAGGCGGCACGTATCGCCGTTCACTGCGGCACGGAGGAAGGGCTAATAAAGCATGTCGCTATTCGGATCGTTATTATCGTGACGGAGACGGTGCCGGGCTGCGCCGTCACCCGGGAGCCCTGACCCTTTAATTTACTGTACCATATGTGCACTCTTAGTTAATCGTCACTTATACTAATATATTGAAAATGTTCAGCAGTTAAAATCGAATGGTTGGTTATACATATTCTGTAGTACCATTAAACCGTCAGCTAATTTCTCAGTTCATGCCGAAGGACCGTGTCGTTAATGAATGCTCGCTTTTTAAATTTGTGCTGTCATCGTTTTGTTCCGTTATCGCTGTATGGTCATTTATATTATGTATTAAATATGTTCAGCAGTTAAAATCGAATGGTTATACATATTTTGTAGTACCATTAAACCGTCAGCTAATTTCTCAGTCATAACGAAATACTGTGTCATTAATGAATGCTCGCTTTTTAAGTGTGTGCTGTGATCTTTTTGTTCTCTTATCGCTGTATGGTCATTTAAGTTATCTTATAAGATATAGATTATGTATTAAATATGTTCAACAGTTAAAATCGAATGGTTTTATATATTTTGTGGTACCATTAAACCGTCAGTTAATTTCTCAGTCGTGCCGAAATACTGTGTCATTAATGAATGCTAGCTTTTTAAGTTTGTGCTGTGATCTTTTTGTCATGGTCATTTAAGTTATCTTATAAAATATACATTATATATTAGGTTTTGAAAAATATTCCATAGTATCGCGTATACCAATAAAGATATAACATCTGTAAAAAAAGTCGTTGAAGTAAAAAATAAATAGTACAAAAGGGATATGGAATCAAAAAGGAATTAACCCGAAGGTCCAATAGAAACTAATGAAACTTTAGAAAACTTTTGTATAATGACCATTTAATTAATTACATAATCTGTTTGTATGGATGGACGGTAAAATATTTTCTACAGAAAGCAAATCCTGTAGAAAAGAATGTTTTTCATATTGTAGAGGATCAGTAGTGTCTTCGTCCTTGGAAGGCAATTGAAGGTCATTTACAGACGCGTGTTGGAATCTAGATCTGAAATATGGACGAGTTGAAATTTAATTAAAATTTTTACACAAAAACAAAAAATTTGGATTGCTCCTTTTAATTTTCCAACCATTTCGGTCGCTACCAATATAAGTAACATGGTTATAGTTGAATTAGAAAATAAAACCGAGAAAACTGATTTGGTATATATAAGTAACATGGTTATAGTTGAATTAGAAAATAAAACCGAGTAAACTGATTTGGTATATATAAGTAACATGGTTATAGTTGAATTAGAAAATAAAACCGAGTAAACTAATTTGGAATCGTTCTAACATGTCGAACAATTGTTTGGATAATTTTAGGTAAAACAAAGTCTCTGTCTGTCTGAACGCGATAATCTCAAAAAGTATTGCACTGAATTTCATGCTGTTTTCAGCAATAGATAGAGTGATTCACGTGGAAGGTTTAGGTGTAAGGTATAAGCTAGGTCCTTTGTGTAATTTGGCCGAACTATGATAATAATACGGTATTTGACTGATGTCGATATTTTTTTGTAAAAATGTTTTAAAACTGTAGAGTAGGTTTTAAAAAACCTTAGGATGAAAAAAATAATGCATATAAGAAACTATTAATCAAAACTTCTAAATAGGAAAAAGTGTCAACTTTTTTTAATTTAGTTTTCACGCAAAAAAAAATTATAACATGCGATATATAACTTAAACGCAATATTTAACGAGATACTAAAGATATTTAATAAACTCCCTTATAATGAGTGCTAAATACTGACCAGTGACGTCATGGACCAGTTGTGTTTTGTACGGGGCGTTTTCGCGTGTTTTGTAAGGACGTAGTTCTTCAGTTTTTAAGTCGTTATAACATAAAAAGTCCTAGGTATGATATATTTATTTTAACCTTTTTTAATGTTATTACTTATACTATTCTAGTAATAAAAAAATATAATCAAATACTCCCACTGTCGAGTAAGTCAGAAAAATCATGACAAATGAAAGCTTGGTTGGTGCGGCCTGCGTAAATCGTTAGAATATGGAAGGTCGCATATTTGTTTTGCACGACAGTATTGTTTGTAATAATGGTACCGATCTATGTACTTAATGCTACCGATCTATACCGATAAATACGGATTAAGTCGGAAAAATCCATACATCTCAGAATTTTCCTTTCCATCACCTAACCGTGCGAAGCCGGATCAGGTTGTTAGTTCTATTTAAAAACAAGCGAAATTTTATGATCTATATTGGGAATTTTTTGGGACGATTCGCAGAGTACTTAAATATCGTATCAGAACAAAAAACAAAATGCAAATTATTTGATAAAATACATCTACTTCACATACAGTTAGTGTACTAATCCCCTTTTTACTCGTTAAACCTATATACAAATTTTTTGTCCTACTGAAAAAACAAACGTTAATAATATAATTTCAAAGTAATTTTAAACGGATATTACTAACCACCTATAACTATTCAAAACTAACCTACCTATCACAGGCCGAGCATTTAAGCCTGGGCTTATTCGAGGTGACAGCCATCTGCGTGCACTGCTTATTAATTAGGCTTACGAAAAAATGACAGGAAACGATGCACATTTGATCTGACGTAAAATCATTCCATCGTGTCAAATCAAGCGACAAATTTATACAAGCATCTTAAACGCTCAATGGATTTTGATCGAATAAAATTTCCTATTTTGTTTTAAATTTCACGTATGTAGCCATATCATAACGTTAAGCAACAAATACGGCTATTGTTATTCGGAAATAACAACGTGTTTCAATAAATTCGATATCTCTGCTACAGTATTATTTAGCTTTCTGTTCGGAAACTGATTGTCCCTACATTCTCCACAGTGAAGCTCAGTCATTCCCACAGTAACTTGCACATACCGCCGAAGACGATACACGACTGCGACATTTAACTGTTTCATCATCCGCCAAGTATTGCTGCACCCGCGGCCAGCGAGCAAGATCTCGAATCTGCTACTCTCATTTTAGATACCACGCGCTTTCTATGCTGTGCGATTCCTTTCAATAATTTGTTTCCAAATTCACATGTGCTGAATTATAAATGTCTGGAGTATAAACTACCATGTTTCAAACTATACCATACCAGGGGTTAAAACCTGGCGTGCCAAGATTCATTTCAGCTAGGTGTTAATAATCCAAAGTCATAAAAACTACATCAATACTGTTACAAAATGTCAAAATAATATAATATTGATCAAAATAACTTCGAAAATATAACTCACAAAAAAATAGTCACTGTGGGTTTTCCGAAAAATATAAATGTGCCATCGCGGACTTTTTTGTAGATATTTTTAAAATACACAATTCCATAGTACAACATTTTGATATATCTCGTAAAGTTTAGTCAACGTTAGCAATGAAAGCGCCCAAGATTATATTTTTAACAAATCATCGACATTTTTTATATTTTCCGCAAGAAATTATCTGAATGATAGTGTACACCGCATCAAAATCCGTTGCGTAGTTTAAAAGATCTAAGCTTACAGATGGACCCGACAGACGCGGGAAGCGACTTTGTTTTATACTATGCAAGGAAGACATTAAATAATGTTATAAAAACTAAAATATAATACAATAACGACAAAAGAAAGAATTAAACTGAAAGCGACAGTATCAATTTGACAGGATCTTACGACATGACCATAGTCGTTATCACTGAAAGTGTTGCCACAACAAATCAGTTCAACTGTTAACCGCCGATGATGACAAAGAGTTTGTTTGTAACAATTTCGAGCTCAGATTCATTACATTTTGTGTAAGACTTGTTCTTAATTATATTTACACAACACGGCAATGGGAACTTACCTCATATGAGTGTTTCATACAACCACACTGTGAAGTGTATCATCGAACGGTAAGCAGTGTTACTTACAACATAGGATTTATGGTCTGCAGTAACAATGAGTAATTAAATGCGTACGCTGTTACAAAATGTCAAACCTTTTAATTTGTCGATGGCTTAAACATGCCATCGACAAAATTGCACCAATTTCGGAACGGCAAAAACAAGCAAACGTTTGTAACGAAAGGACTGGACCATTATCTCTGCACGATTGCGAATTTAAAACTAATCTGGGATAAATGACAAAATGTGACATTTACTGCTAGTAACGCCGGACTGCGTTAGTGTTTTTGTAGCTTAAGAATCGATTTTCATATATAGCGCCCGGTAGGAAGTTTTATGAGGAGTAAAATCAGAGTGTTAAAAAAAATGTGACCGTTAGGTGACTTCTCCGCGCAACATTTCTGCGCATATTTAGAGTGAGATATCAATATGTTTATTTGGCATTTTCTTCTGGCATAATCACAATAACGCAGTGTGCCACGCATAGTTTACTATCGTTCGCTTATATCAAGATGTAATCATTAAATGTCATTACGTGTGAATATTTGGTGTCTTCTATCCTATCTTCTATCCTAAAATTAAAAAGTCTCTTTTAGTTTTAACTTCTTAGTCTGACATTATTAATTGTTTTTAATTTTGTTGTTGTATAAATTGGAGCATGTTGTTTTACTTTATTTATATTTATATACAGTGTTACCTATTTTATACATTCCAATACAATCGTACTTAAGGAGTAAACTCCAGTCGCGCGTCAAGGCTGACCCGCAACTTTTTTTTTAATAAGCGATTTTTATGATATGTCCAACGCAGATGACTGGCAATATTCGTCTAATAATATCGGAGAATATAAACATAGTACATAAAATATTTAACGCAAAACTCCTCCAAAAAAATTGGGGCGACTCCGTGGATTCTCGCCGATCCAAATGATACGAGCGAAAACGCACTAAGAGCGAAAAGGAAAGAAGCATAAGACTGAGCACACACCGACGAAGATGGGAGACATTTAGTTAGCGGGGAGCAACACTTGAATTATAATAGGGTAAGTCGGTGGAAAGTCCGCCACCGACCTTGTCCGACAAAGGTCGGTAGTGGTCGTACAAAAGTCGTTCCTCCGCGTTACGCGTTACATTTGCAAGAGTCGCTGAGATTTAAACTTCTTTTGTCACGATAGTGTAAGTTGGGAAATGAGACTACAATGAACAGTGAAAAAGACAGAACCATACGACTGAGCACGTACCGATGAAAACGAGGGACATTTAGTTGGCGGCGTGCACCTCTTGCATTGTGGGGTAAAGTCGGCCATACCGTTGTGCAGCAAAAGTCGGTAATTGTACAGAAATCGTTCATCTGCGTTGCGCTTTACATTTTCAAGAGTCTCCGAGATTTAAACTCATTCGAATTTTGAAGCTAAACTTCTTTTGTTACGATAGTGTAAGTTGGGAAATGAGACTACAACGAAAATTGGAACAAATCGGTAATGGGGGACGTTAAGAGTGGATATATTTGAGTGGAGGTAGCTGATAGGGAGTGTTGGAGGTGTTACAAGGATGAAGGGAGCGAGAATGATAGGCAGAAAGAACGATTGTATGAATAATGAACGATTGTAGAGAGCCACAATGATAAAAAAAATGTCTGAAGTTCACTGGAATGCAGTTTCTCTACCAAAACGTTAACCTTGACAGTCATTTAAAACCTGTAAGGCGAGACGAGAGCAGACGTCAAAATCGAAACGGCATATTAATTATGCGGTTACCGCCGAACCTCTATATAAATTAAAGAGCAAACGGCACGCGAGAATCAAATCTTATGAAAAAACGTTTCGGTATAATAGAAGAAACTTCAGAAATATACAAAATTAATTATAAGTACCTGTTTATTTTGTAGAACTGCAAATGAATTACACACACACACACACACACACATATATATATATATATATATATATATATATATATATATATATATATATATATATATATATATATATATATATATATATATATATATATATATATATATATATATATATATATATATATATATATATATATATATATATATATATATATATATATATTCGGCAATATAGACAACATGCCGTTCAATTCGTAATATTGTTTTCCAGAACGAGTCAGACTTGTTTTCGTTTTCTTTTGGCTAAGTTGTAGTGAGTCAATATTTTCATTTATATGTTATTTTTCATCTAAGATTAATATACAAAGAAAAACCTGTCAACTCGTACTACGAGAGTTCCGTACAAATTTAGGCGTTTATAAACATTTATTGGAACATAATATTCCTATTAAACTATGCACAAAATTTTGATTTTTAGAACGAAAATGTACTGCCGACTATATATTTTACAGGCGTATTTAAAAAAAAGTGTGATATAAATACAAATTAACGATTTTCTCCTTTACTTGTGATGTTGCTTGTGACCTTGCTTCTTACGTTTCACAATTCTTGGTCAACGGGAAGTACCCTATAAGTTTTTATTTATTTGCGAGTGCCAAAATATGCTGCATGAATGGCCGTATTTTTAGGGTCTTTCCTGATTGCGTTGAGTTATAAGCTTGATTTTTTTACAGTTCCAAGGGACCGAAGACCTAAGCATTCGATATTAATGCCAACTTTAACTTCACGCGTTCCTGAGAAAAAGGGTCTTGACAGACCGACAGAGACTTGATAGACAACGAAGTGATCCTATAAAGGTTTCTTTTTCCTTTTGAGGTACTGAATTCTAAAAAGAAAAAGAAATCAATACTTCGACAGGCGGCATGATGGAGATGTGTCGCATTTTGGTTACACTGGTCGATTTCTTGTAGAGCATTTTAGATTCCGCGAAGGAAGGTTCTGCGATATAGTTCTGTTAAATATAAGAAATTGTAATAAATTAGTACAATTTTAGGGTTTCGTACTTCATAAAAAATACTGAACTCTTATAAGATCAATCACGCGTTTGTCTGTCCGTCTGTCAGAACCATTTTTCTCAGAAACGATGCGGACGTAGAAATTTGGAACTTGCCATATATCTATATACGACAATTAAAGCGGGGGTAAATATAGTATTCAAAAAACAGTGCAATTTTATATATCATTTGAAAGGACTTATCATGAGGAATACAAAAATATTTTTTTCATCATTTTAATATATATATATTTGAAAAGATATTCTAAAAATATGGGAAAACAGAAAACGTTAAACATATAAAATAAAATGTTTAAACATATAAATGGGTTAATTTTCTTTTTAATATGAATTTAAATAAACAATGATAAACAAAAATTACAAGTTTTTTAAACTTTTGTAGTAGATTAAAATTTCACACTAAATTTTTGGTGGTCTACAGAGAATCCACGTCCGGAAAGCCATCTACGTAATCCAAAATACTATACGCAAATCAATGTTTCCATTCGTAAGAAATATTTGAAGAAATAAAAATAAAACTATGTCTTGCCCTATTTATAACCTATTTTTTTTAAATAATATGAATATAACTATAGAATTACTCATTTGCTTATACTATTTACAATTGTAAAATATTGCAAAACAGCAATGAGTGTCGCTATTCGCCTTTGGAACTACTGTCAAAATAATCGATAGTTTAAACCAGGAAATACTAGCGACCTGTGGTAGATAGTATTTTATCACGCGTATAGATAAATTACAGCGATTGAATTCAAGTTAAGTCATAAGTCATGGTGTTAAATCTCTCCGCATCATTCTTAACTACTTAATACCCAAATCAAGAAATGTTATATTATTTCGTAAAGTTTCAAGACAAACCTACGATTAAATAAATTCATTCAAAACTTGAATAACTAATTCAAAAGATAACACAGTTTACACTGCCCGTTGTGATTTTGCCCACGCTCTGGTTAAGTGAGATTATCGGCGCAACATCAAACAGTTTTATTGTTCAATGTTTTAAATGCTCCGAGAGAGGCATACTTCATTGTTCGGAGTCGCTCGTAATCGTAATGTCATAATAATTGGTCTGTCCTTGTGTCGCATTCGAACGCTCCGTGTTCGTTGTAAAAACATCTATTTAATTTTTTACGAACAATTATAACTTTACGAACATTAGATAAGTTCTCAAGTTTGTGTGTGTTTTGTTTTTTAGGAACAAAGACACCTATATTATTGCGAGATACCTTTATAAGAGACAAGCAACTCAAAACCGTTTTGTAAGGCTGATATTTTATTAAAGATTACTTTTAAGTTGCTTCAGATTTAGGCTAAAAGGGGATTAAATTAGTCATTCTAATAATATCTTCAAGAAAACTTCTGTCAAAGTCACATTGTGCTTTCAGGTAAATGTAATATCATAATACAGTGAAAATATTACCAAATTATATATTGCACACTAGAGGACATCAGTATTTTCTCCAACTAGGTGATCCTGTTACAAGTATGTAAAAATAATAGGTACGTATATTTGTTACAAAATACTAGGCCGTACGTGGCACGAATAGTTGCTCGTCGGTTGTTCTGTCAATATTACGCAACGTAAACACTCGTCAAAAACTTACTTGTAATACTAGCTTGTCCAAAACTATGATATGTAATATAAGCCTGTTTTCTGGAACGTTTTTTTGTTTCACTGAACGAATTTGTGTTGTACATATATAGTTCATTAAAATGTGCTATTTATACACAGATAGGCATACCACGGTTAGACTGGTTTATAGGCTGAATATTAAAATAATCTTTAATTCAAGAAGTTATGTCCATTATATTGTAACACTTGTAAAATTGTATTATTTCTATATATACAAGAAGTGACTGATATGATTATTGAAATTATCTATTCTATATTATAATCTTATCTTTCTCTTATTTTATATATAAAACATGATCTCACATCGTTTATATACTTAAATCATTCTCGCGATTTCGTTCGTAGGTATAGGTACATATATCAAATTTCGTATAACAAAAACATACATGTAATATTTTGAATGCTTTTGCTTCTTTTCAGAAAGTTAACCATGAAGGTACCGTGAAGTACATACCAGTTAAAAATAATACGTGCGTAAACTTTGAATCTGTAACCTCGCCTAAACCGTACTGCGTTAACGTCATAATAATCTAAAAAAATCATGAAAATGCGGAAAAAACTATTAAACTATACATGTTTTCAGTCAATATTACTCCAAACATGTATTTTCGTTTCGCGAAATAGAAAACTGTGTTAAGCTAAATATTTACGCTAATTCTTTAGAATGAATTAAACCACTTTGCCGGAGCCACGACTGTAGGTCCTATGAACGTAAAATATGTTAGGTGGTTAGTTGGATGGTTGCTATGAATGGGCTAATGCGTCGAGTTTAGATTTAGAGTTTTATTTAATTTGTTTTTGTTGTCGACACAGAGAAATACGTTTTGAGACAATGACTCTTTTACTTTGGATTAAGAATGGTCTTTTTAACAATAAGCTGATGGTGAACAAACATTATTACAGGGATCGATCAATTTCAAAACGAAGCAAATGATACCGTGGTATCTGGTGTTGCATCGGTCCACTGTTGTGTTTAATATACACACGCGCCCCAAACGTCGATTTCGCCACAAAATAGTAGATGCGAACGCTATTGCTAACTTAAAGTGCTAATTCACCATATCCTTTGAAGCTTCATCTCGTGATCTCATTTATAATATTTTTGATAATTCTACTAGTTTTGCAATTATTAACAATAGTTTTGTATATACTTTAAAGATGCCCGACACGTAAAGATTTTTTAGTATATCGATATAGCATGTTTCGATACATCGATGTTTTGAAACGATACAAGCCCATTCGATATTATCTTATTGCTTGAAAAACCGTAATCTTTTAGACTATGAACTTTTTGTAAACTTAAAATATGAGACAAATAAATCCATTATATCAACAAGGTTTATTTTGTTTATATAATTTCAATTCAGTCTGACACTTTCAATAAAAGGTGACATTTGCCTAGCAATATGATAGGATACGTGTTGATTTACTAATTAATTGATTGATTTACTATAATTTACGGTACATTTCACTCACCGAACGAGTGGTAGGCATCGACAGCGTTGTCAGGTATGGCCCCGTCCATATCTACACTTTATCAATTTAAAATAAAATATACCAAATTCACTAAAATTTGTGTCTAAATCAAACAATTCTTCAACCATTTTGATAGACTACACGATACGTTAATTTACGTAAAAATGCTTACACAAACGGTACGCGCACGGTCTTAGGAAAAACTAAAGAGGGTAATAACTTGTGACTACAAGTACAACAATGTAAACAAAAACACCTCTCGCGCTACAACTCGTATGTTCATATTCGCGAATAAACGAATCATTTGCCGTTAGCTTAACAGCTACTTATTTTCATAAGATATTTATGTAAACGCTAGTAGGAATAACTTTCTTTCAAGCTAAATATAACTTATCGAAACAGTACTTAGTATACAATCCTAATGCAAATCCTAATAAAATACATAAAGTATTGACACAACACTATGTGATATTATAATCTATCGATACAATGAATTTCGATATGCTTCATTAAAACAAGGGATATTTTGAGTACCTCTAATTCACTCTACCTTCAGAACAGCAGCATCCCGCATCCGCGCTCAATCGGCCAACATCCCGCGCGCGTTCGCCGTATCTCGTTAGCACGTATCGCGTCCTACCTGTCTATATTTAGTCGTGTATCACTCGACGACCCGACGACATGAGAGCGACGCATCCGCGATCGCATTTCAAAACCATTCGTCTTCGTCGGCCGATAAGAAAAGTCGGCGACTATGCGAACGCCGTCTTTCTGCAGAGGCCTTACGCTCGCCGCATGTACTATCGATTTACGGAGAACATCTTTATGTATAGTGGCGCCATTTGAGGTTAGCGTTTTTGTTCAAATATACAACATGTACAAACGTTTGAAAATATGAGACAAGTTTGAATGACGCTATTTCGAAATGCGGTGCTCGGGTAGTAATCTAGATTAATCTAGACATACGATCAGTAACAATCTATGAATCAAATCGATATTAGATTGACAAATTAAATAGTTAAAGCGAAATAAACAAACAAACAGATACGTGAGTCCAAGGCAAACCGATTCGTCGATTGATTTTAATTAATTTTGGTAGACTTAAAAACCCGGCCAAGCGCAAGTCTGGTTTGCGCAGCGAGGGTTCCGTACCTCATAAATCTTCACTAATGTGGACTTCCTGTAGCAATATATATTTGATAATACCTAATATATTTAAGTAGGGGGACATATCTATTATCGAGAATATCTCAAAAACTATGATATCTAGAATTAAGGTTAGTTTCCCCATAACCTTCGCGCAGACTTTTAAAAACTCTGAAAGTTTCAGGGCCCTGTAATGAGTCAAAGCACTCTTGTAATATCTGAAAATATCCTTAAAGCATTTGAAATTTTTACCAAAAATTAAATTCCATTTTTCATTTTTCGGTTTGAAAAACTGCAAAAAGTTTAATAACTAAAGTTTCATTGGAGCTTCTAATTAAAATATGTAGATTAATTCGCATCAGTAAATTTAATCGTATTATACAACTACGGAACCCTACTTTAGACGTGTTCGATAAGCACTTGGCCGATTATTTAAATTAAAACACTTGCACATATAGAAAACACTTCCACTTCACTGTTACCTTTTTAAAATTATTTTATTGAAACAACACGAGACCGCACATCTAGATACGCGGTCACTACTGGGTACAAAACAACCTCGTTAAAACACAATTATACATAAACAGAAATAAAAATAATACACACAGAACGGAATCGGGAACCGCCCGTGGTGAAGCCGGTTATAAATTTGAGCTGTATAAAAAAAATGGAACGTTCATCAATAATTTTAGAAACGTTACTCAAATGCGGACCTGCAAAACTTCATTCCATGCAAAAACTATCTCTTTATAACTTCGAAAAAACAGTTCGCAATATCGAAATATATAATGTATATTTCATTTATAAGTTCTCGCCAATTTTTTTTGTTACAAACACGACATTTCCCACTGTACAGTTAAACTAGTTTTTACTTCTTCGCTTAAGATGAAACAGCAAAATTTGAATTCTACCTCAATTTCAAAGAACGCCAGGAAAGTAAACAAATATTACAATATACGACCAAAGTTAACATACGACCACTTTTATGAGTTCTCGCAATTTTTTTCTGTTACAAACACGACATTTCCCACTGTACAGTTAAACTAGTGTTTACTTCTTCGCTTAAGATGAAACAGCAAAATTTTAATTCTACCTCAATTTCAAAGAACGCCAGGAAAGTAAACAAATATTACAATATACGACCAAAGTTAACATACGACCACTTTCATGAGTTCTCGCAATTTTTTTCTGTTACTAACACGACATTTCCCACTGTACGGTTAAACTAGTTTTTACTTCGTCGCTTAAGATGAAATGGCAGAATTTTAATCCAGCCTCAATTTCAGAGAACGCCAGGAAACTAAGTCAGTAAACAAACATTGCGATATACGACCAAAGTCAATATACGAGCAACATTATTCTTTTTTGATGGTGTGTAGTTTTTAGAAAATTCAAATGTACCCATTTATATGTAAGAATTCCAACAATAATTTACCGTATCCTCCACGAAACAATAGGAAAACTAAATATAAATACACAAAGTACAACCTCAATGTCTGCGTTCAAATTTCGTCTGAAATCCCGTTACCTTAAATAATCTACGTTAACGGTATAAGTAATATCCAAAAAAAATTCATCTCGTAATCTTTGAAAAACAACCATAGCTCTAACAATTCTCATATGATGGCTATTTGTGTGACCACGCGACAAATAGTGGTAAATGTTGCCCTATTTTCGAGACATAATGTCTCAAGTACACGACATTATAACTTGTAATAGTTTTCAAAAGGCTAACGGTGACGAAAATGTCTCAAACACACGACATTATAACTTGTAATAGTTTTCAAAAGGCTTAACGGTGACGAAAATGTCTCAAACACACGGCATTATAACTTGTAATAGTTTTCAAAAGGCTTAATGGTAACGAAAATATCTCAAGCACACGACATTATAACTTGTAATAGTTTTCAAAAGGCTTAACGGTAACGAAAATGTCTCAAACACACGACATTATAACTTGTAATAATTATCAAAAGACGCAGTCATGCGATTAAATAGTTAAACCAATATTCGATTCAACATCTTTAAAATCTTCGCATCATTTATCTTTATAAAAACTGTTGTATCAAATGATCGTTTTCTCAGGTTGCAAAAAAATTAATATTATTACAAATTAATATTATTATCTAAAAGGCATACTTCATGAGTATTGAGTCACTTTTAAAGTGCATAAAATATTATTTCGATTTAAATAACATTGACGTACAAAATATAAATTATAAGCCCATAGCGTAAAATACGTGTTGAAACGCGACGAGCCGTTTAGCTCCGAAAAATATCAAGAAAAATAATTTCACTAATGAACGAAATATTACACTAACGAGTGAAATTTTACATCTTTTGAATAGAGAACGGAAAAAGCCGTCACTTAAACGGGGACATCGCTTAAAATTTACACAAAGAAAAAAGTTCTGTTTGGCTTAACTTTCTACTTTTCAAAACTATGTCAAGTGTTGTGTTAACAACATGGTACAAGTTACGCAATAGCACAATCTGTGAATCCTCAGGACGAGTACGCAAATTTATATTTTACACTATCTATCCTGTTTAGTTCGGAGTATATACTAGTTTTGTCATATATCCGATAACTTTTGGACCATTTGCGCCCAGCAACCAGCAATTCATTTTAGTTTCGAGTAGAGTCAAACACCAACAAATACAAATATGAAATATATGTAGAAAGCGTGATTTGTTTTGGATAGGTGATATGTCTCTATATATATTAGACTGTTATACCCCGTTGTATCTGCTACTGCGTTCGACGTTAAACGCTACTTGATAAATACTTTTTTAGAAGACTATTAATTTGTACATAAATTATTAGTGAGCGCCACAGAAAAGCCTTTCACCAAAAAGTACACAGTTCTTTTTCGAATCTCCTATTCTTTTTTTAGAAATCCTGTACTTCTGTAAAACCATTTTCTTCTAATACGTCCTCTACACTATTGGCGAAGTTACCTCGACGATGTGCTCGTCGAAGTTGATCGCAGTTCGAAGTACGTGACCAACCTCGCGAGGAGTTGAGCCGTAAGTCGCCCGCACGTAAACAGTACGACGTCTATCTGCAAGCTGAAGTACGCTGAGTAGTGTAGTGAGACGCTTCGTGTAACTTCGCGAAGTCAAAAAACCAACAGCGATCGGAAGCCGCCCGAGGCGAGGCGAGGTTGCACAAAGCGAATCGAAGTACCTCTCTACACTATTCTCTTCGCCTAATTTCGATCAACTTCGCGAGTAGTGTAGTGCAGGTTTAAGGGAATATACACTATCACTTGAGCCTTTAAAGAAAAAAAAACATAACTTTGACAATAATGATTTAAAAAGTTAAACATTACGACAATTCAAAACTTAATTCAAAATTTTAAAAAAATATTAGAGAATTATAAATCAAATGAGATCATGAATTATGAATAACAATACATAAAATAATGCTTGATAAATAATGTAATTAAAGGATAAATCTATTTATCTTAACACAGACAAACGAATAACAGTCCAAGTTACAGTTCTACCTAAAAAATTGTCAGTATAACTAACAATTATCTTGTGTAGCCCAAATTTGATTAGGATTCCGTACTTGAAAGTTAAAAACGGAACCTTTATGATGAGACTTTGGTGTCTGTCTGTTCGTAAGTCAGAGTCGTTTCTCTCAGCAATTATTATAATTGCTCTTGAAACTAAGCACAGCTACAGACTTTGGTTGTCCGCGTCAATATTGGTAACGGAGGCGTTGAAATATAAAAGTAGGCAACAGGACCGAGTGGCTTATCATTTACTTTTTTGCATTTCTGTTACAACAATAAACAGTTGATCACTTAGTGTCATTTTGTTTTATTTTAACAATATACAAATCGGAATAGTATTACTAAAAACATTTATTTGATTTCCTCTAGTAGGAAATCAGGTGCAGGTCAGGTGCGCCAGCGATCCGTTATCAATGGCCGTAAAAAGGGCCCTAAAACGTAATTTTTTGTTTTCCGGTCGTAAAACGTTTTATTTAAATGTAGAATTTAAACGCACCTTCCACTAATAATGAAATTTAGTCCAAAATTTTAGTATTCCGAATACATTTTTTTCAATATATGAATATTATGTACATTTTTTTCCCCGATAACCATTTTAAGCACGCTCATTTAGACATACATTTCTCTCACATGCTCTAGTACAGATATTCGCACAGCAGTCGTTTGCGACACGTATCGAAGACACCAGCATTAGCAAAAGCATTCTCGTTTTCAAATTTCACCTGTAACATCGCCAACGGGAGTGGGATCACCGACGTAGCGTGAAGCGAATTAGCCATCCTCACTCGGGCGCTCGTGCGAGTAATGACGGTGCTCGGTGCCCGGTTCCGGCGCTGGGCATTCCCACCGCGGCCTCTGTACATTCCTCAATGTCAGGATGCGGATGTTTTAAATTAATAAAGCAAATTGAATGGCTTCTTACAATACTAGTACGTAGGGCGAGTAGATAAGGAGATAATTTTGGTTGAGAACAAAATAAAAAAATCGCTTGAGAACAAAATAAAAAAAAAATTAAATGAAATGATTTTGCTTTCATGAATTACATTTTCTTGTATTGTCTGACTCCACTATGCTGTTAATTGGTAATTGAATTTCATCTAAAACTAAGCAAAACATCTGAATTACATTATACATTTTTAATAGTTAAACGGCGCCCACAACTTTATAAACAAAATAAATGATCAAATTAATCATCTAGAATACGAATAACCGAAAAGAAGCTAACAACCTAAAAACAAAAAAAATGCGGTATAATGTTGAGTACACTACCTTTTTTATTTGTTTTTTTAGTACACTACATTTATATAATGTTGAGTACACTACATTTTTATTTGTTTTTTACCATATTTTTATACGGACTCACATAACACACATTTATGACTTTGACAGATTATAGTACGCTGCTAATACATAGTATAAAATGGTTAGAAAGTTATTTTATACCGTTTAGTTCAAGAATTTCAAGAAAATAAAATCGTTTCATTTAATACTTTTTACTTATTTATTTTAAATTTTCATTTTTTATTTTCTATGCGAAATTCAAGACTATTCCTCCCAGAGGATGTAGAAAAGAAAGGCTCGCTATAAATCATGATTAACCAGCTAGTGCGGGTGGCTACAAATTTTGACTTTGAGACAAACTAAAGAAAAACTTTGAACTAAAGTCCTATTTTATTCGTCTCAAGAGTAAAACACTCCTAAACGAATTGTAACAGGTACAATTCGTTTAGGAGTTTCCCTGACCACCTTTTGCCTACATCGTCGGATCAGCTTCATGTTGCCATAATATTGTATTGTTAGCGGAACTACTAATATGTGCAAAATTGTTGATAAATCGGTCAATGGGAAGTGGATGAAAATTCGATTAAAAGATTTGAATATTACTTTAGACAGCTGTAAAAATACGGAAACGCCCGAATATATAGATACTCTTCTTAGCGCACTTTCACTGCTATAATAACTTTCATGAATTATACTACTTATCAGATATCTAGCCCTTATCTTGATTCCCTTTTATAATACATAGTTTTAATACTTCTATTATTTATAAGTACGTTTGCGTGTTCAATTACCTTATTTTCAAAATAGTAAACGCCACGATGTGTTCACAAGATGATTACACATATTAGATGAGCCCGTTTTAAAATAATTTTTAGTTTATTGATCATTTGTTAAAGTTAATTATACTTAAATAAATGTTAGTACAACAATTATGTTGTTAAATATTTATAAATATTTTCCAAAGTCTAGAAGAAAGGGTACCCCCTTGATCTGCATAAAAACGGTCATATGTCAAAGTTGAACAAATGTTGAGATTAAAAAAATTATTATTGAAGTGAAACTTCTTTAGAATCGTTGTGATTTGAAACTCGGTGAAACGAAAATGCGTCATGACAGAGAAACAAGTGAAGCTTCTTTAGGATCGTTGTGATTTGAAACTCGATGAAACGAAAATGCGTCACGACAAAAAAAAAGTGAAGCTTCTTTAGAATCGTTGTGATTTGAAACTCTATGAAATGAAAATGCGTCACGAAAAAGAAAAAAGTGTAGCTTCTTTAGAATCCTTGTCATTTGAAATTTAGGTTTCCTCTATGTCCATGCTTCGTAGAATTTCCCTCTCGTCTACTAAGCATTGTACATATGTGTGCGCCTGTAAATTGCCGAGCTAAAGCGAGAGAGCAAGCGTCGGTGTGTATCTATATTGCACACTGTCTAATACTTGCCCTGGTCCGAGCGTTCTACGCGTGTATGTTGTTAGTATGTGTGGTAATATGTGTGTAAGCGCCTGTGTATTACAAAGCTTTAATAAAAAGTCAGCGCGGTGTATTATTTATGTGTATTTTTATTTGTGTGAATAAGTGAGTACTTGAATACTGAAGTTTCATTTCTACCGTGTGTGAATTATACATACACACAATTTAATTTTCTTTATGATCACTTTCTTTCTTTTTAAAGGTTTGAGATGTAAAATTTGACAAAATAGAGAAAACAAATTAAGGTTTACGGTGGCAACTATGTTCTCTAACTACCCCACTTTTAAAATTGAGTTCCACCTCACTACTGCAAACCTTTTTTCAATAAGGTTTATCAAATTAAGAACCATTGGCGTTAATATCTTACAATTTTTTTTTGTAATAGAAGTAACAATATAGGAAATATAGGATACATGGTATCAATTCCTTACGATTAAGTTTATTTTTTCTAAAGGAGAACCAAGCGTAAAAAGTCGTATGAAGTTTATAAGGCTAGTGTATTCATAAGTTAAAAAGTACAGAGTTCGCATCATGTTTTTGCTTTGTCATTATTAATTTAGGAATATCGGCACGTGACTTATTTTAAGTAACCCTTTCGAATGTCTAGCAAAGCGTAGTTCTCCGTTAAAATTAAACTCTTTGGAATTAAAACACTTTCTTGTCATGCTGTTTTTCGTTGTAAAATCTAAACATTTTTCTATATCAATTTGTCATATATCACGCATCTATAAGTAAACTGTTAAGAAATTTTCATAACATTTATTAATCGTTAACTTATATAAACAACATTAAATCATCGCACCGTCAAAACGGTCTGAGCGAACACGCATCCCTGTGAGCTAAACGAGTGCAACACGAGCGCACTCGAATCGAGAGCACTCGGCGAGCGGGCCGCGGCCGTTGACATCGCCGCCTGCACCCGCTCATTGCACCCAATTAGCCGCTAGCGGCCAGCCGTCGCTCCCTATTGGCCGCGCACCGTGTACCCGATACAGCCTACTGACCGGCCAACATCCATATTGTAAATCAAATACTTTCCGTACTCGAGAGAGAGAAAGTTCGATAATGGAAATCCTGTTTGCTTCGGAAATATAGAAGGTTTACATCCTGTTTTTTTTCTACATAATAACTTATTTTAAAAGGATCGTGCAAGTTATTAAAAGTATCATCACAAATAAAAATGATTACAGTATAAAAACTTTAGAAAATAACGAGTATTGAACATATTTGGCGATAATTTCGTAGAAGTTCATTGTTCACAATTAAATGAAACTACGTGATGTAGTATTATTTCTACTTTCTTTAATTTCTGAAAAATAACGAGTATTTAAAAAAATCCAGCTTCGCTTTGTGAAAAGTTTTAATGTAGCCATCTAGGTTAATCAATTAAACCAATTAAACACACCCGGTCCAGTGGAAATAAACTTTAAGAAATAAGAGTATTTAAAAAAGTCCAGCTTCGCTTTGTGAAAAGTTTTAATATAGCTATCTGGGTTAATCAATTAAACACACTCGGTCCAATGAAAATAGCGGAAGTTTACATCTTCAAACAAATACAAGTTGTAACAAAGAACGTGTCTATTATTCCTACAGGTGATTGATTCTATGCATAAACCTGAATAGAAAATGCTACGGAACTATATGAAAACCTTCAACCATTATTGAAAAAATCACTAAGAAAAATCAAATTTGCAATTTCAATGAAAAAAATTTACATTTTTTACGGAAACGCTCTTCATAGATAATCAATTTTATGTACAGAATCATCTGTATTAATAATAGATCTGTATACGTTTACACGTTTTATTCCACATTCTTTCCATGTTTCTTAAACTTCGTATTTTGTGAAAAGTTTTAATCCTGAAAGTCAAACTGTTTACGCAGGCATTCCGTAGCAACTCCATGCCACCGGAACTCAATTAACTTTCACCCTTTTTTCTTATTCAAAATTAATTTTCATACCTATGTTTATTTATATACATTTTCTATCTGACCGAGAGAAACTCTAATCCTATCAAAGTACAAAAACGCACGCCGCACCCGTATCACTATTACTTTTTTAGACAAAAAAAAATAACAAAAAAACGTAATTTAACCGAGTTTCAGCGAGAGGGGCCCGCGCTGCCGCAAGGCGAAACCATTTCATTGGTCGAGCGCTCACTCTTCATTTCAGCCGTAAGCGTACTCGTACGTACGTATTTATTGTCGGTGACCCGGATACAGCGAGAGCACGGGGAGACTCGCCGCGATCAAAATATTTTGTTTCACCTTCAGTTTCATTTTTTTCCACTCCGAAAGATCCGTCACGTCATAATTATACACCTCGAAATCGAAGTCAAAGCAAGTCATTATTCTAGAATTTCCGCCAGCGACTAGACGTCCGTCCTAACTTCGTTTGAGTAAAAAAGCGATCCATGACTGAATTTCGTATTGTTTTTTAACGGTTTAGTTACTAACGGTATTCTCGATGATTAAAACCTATTTCCACACTCGAGTTTAGTCGCTTGTAAAAAAACTTGCACGAAACAATCTATTATAATATTTATAATTAATAACGCTGGTCAACATGATTTTTGTTACACGTAAACTATACTAATTTTTCATAGTATGTATACTTTCATTAAAAAACCACAAAAGTTTTTTCCCAGTCACCCCCAGTTTTTTTGTAATAGTGACAGTCATATAATCCACGTTATTAGAGGAGATCGTTGAGAACATTGTTTTTAAATTAAGTTATCTTTGAAATAATAGATTTTTTTCCATTTGAGTAATCAACATCGATTAGAATGCCGAGAACTTGTTTAGACTATACTGGTCGTTTTTGTTACGTGTGTGGAAAACTTACAGTGACTAGTCAACGGAGAAATGTCACAGACTTAGTCAAGAAGTATTATTATAAATATTTTGGATTTCCAGTGAAGCATGAATATAAATATAAGGTCCTTCATGTATGTTGTGTGCCCTGTGTTACTATTTTGACCGGATGGGCTAACGGAACACGTCACATGAACCTTGCCATTCCAATGATATGGGCCGAACCAATGAATCATATATCACATTGTCATTTTCGCTTAACTGCAATTAAAGGCTTCCATAGTAAAACTAAACACGCAATCAAGTATCACTTACCATCTGCAAGGAGATGGCAAGTTTGGATACTTGAGTGCTTGCTGCTACCTGTACCAACACCTCCAGAAGATTTACAATTCAAAGTGCCACTAAGCTTACCTTCTACTCAAGAGGTCATGAAAGATGACACTTACGAACCTAGCACTTCTACACCTCATTTAATAACACAAGGTGACCTAAACGACTCGGTGGGGGCTTTGTGGTTATCCAAAAAGCAAGCTGACGTTTATCACCTAGACTGAAAGAATGGAATTGACTTCGGAAACCAGATTTGGCTATTTCCGTAATAATGACACTGAGTTAAGAAGTTATTTCTCAGGAACGTAACCAAGTTTACTTTTATAACATTAATTATGTGATAAATTGATTAGGGAACACCAACTAGGATGTAACATGTTACTCAAAATTCATATCTTGGATTCTTATTTGGACTCTTTCCCCGAAAATTTAGGGGCAGTCAGTAATGATCATGGGGAACGTTTCCATCAGGATATAGAAAAGAGATACCAAGGTAAATATTGGTCCAAACATGTTGGATTATTACTCTTGGACACTGAAGGACTCTTGGACACTAAGGGATATCCCAGACTCTAAATATTCAAGAAAATCGTAAAAATAAGTTGTTGTCTATACTGTCACTACAAAAGTCTACTTTATTTTATTGATTCCTTCCTATAATAAATCTAAAATGTAACAATAGAAATTGTGCAACTTGATGTTGTCATACAACGAAACCTAGGTCGTGGTAAAGAATTTAAATAAAGTAGAAATAATACTACATCATGTAGTTTCATTTAGTTGAGAATAATGAATTTCTACAAAATTAACGTCAAATATATTCAATAAACAGAAAATAATAAGGAAATAGGAAACTCTTAACCGTTACAGAAGAATAATCATAGTCAAAGTTGCGATTTAAATGAAAATTTTGTTTACAGAAACACGTTTTAAATATACTTAGTTTAATGCTGATGATACTGTATGAGTAATAGACACGTTCTTTGTTATACATTGTACACATATAAATAGGTGTAACAAATATACATATAACAAATACATAACTTATGTGCACTTGTTTATTATTCATATAATATACTCTGTGCATCAAACTGGCTATCAAACTTACGATTTTAAGGAAAAAAACATTATTTCACAGAAACACACTTCAAATTATACTTTGGTTAACATATATACAGATGTAACAAATATACATATAACAAATACATAACATATGTGCACTTGTTTATTATTCATATAATATACTATGTGCATCAAACTGGCTATCAAACTTACGATTTTAAGGAAAAAGACATTATTTCACAGAAACACGCTTCAAATTATACTCTGGTTATCATATATACAGATGTAACAAATATACATATAACAAATACATAACATATGTGCACTTCTTTATTATTCATATAATATACTCTGTGTATCAATCAAACTGGCTATCAAACTTACGATTTTAAGGAAAAAAACATTATTTCGCAGAAACACGCTTTACAAATATACTCTGGTTAATGAACAGAGTCACCTATATGAATTACATATACGTTCTTTCTTACATTCTGTATATTTCAAAACTTACTACGGTGTTAATATTAGACTAATTGGACGTAACACATCATAATTACGTAAATATTTACTTAACTCATCGACAAGAAAGTCGTAAAATGTGAGAAATAGTTATTTTCCTCGCACATATACCCATGGCACTACACTGGGAGGGAGATGTTTCATTTCACACTCTCTTTATACTATTTTCAATAATTAAATATTTTATTGATCAAGAAACATATTCATTCAAGAAACATTACCCGCCACAAGAAACTATAAACAAGTGTGCAAATTTCCAAGTTCTCTCTGTTGTAATTTAATAATTTTGATGCCGAATTTGCAAAATAAAACTCGAATAGTAGCAAAGCAACCGTGTCCCACAAAAAAAAAACTCAAAAGGAAAACACGCAACGAGCCATCGCTGATTAACACAGAAAATACCAAGAAACTAGGCTATTTTTTATTAACTGTTTACATATTTCCAGGCCCGGCCTGTATGGTGTCTTTTAGGAAGATATTAAAGTCTACATCTTCATTACTTTTAAACGAGTAGACTCGTCTAGCTATTAATCAATACAGCAGCAGTATTGAATATATCAGAGAGCACATCTAGTACTGCTAGTTGAAATTACTTTAGAAGCAGGAAAAATGTGAAAGGTCAATTACGTACCTCTACTTTCGTGTTATACACCTCTATCATACAAAGCAGGTCAATACTACGGATATATATATATATATATATATATATATATATATATATATATATATATATATATATATATATATATATATATATATATATATATCGCCTTACTAAGGTCGAGTGGTTAGTAACGATATTTAATGATCAACGGAAATCCCTAACATAGGAATTCTCCTTAGCGATTCCACTTAATCATGACGGTGCGTTAAACTATTTCATATCTTTTAGATAATCCGGAAAAGGAAACATGCACTTCAGTATCTTACAGACCTATGAAACAATTGACTATATAAACCAATTATATATATGGGAATTGTACTTATTATATAAAATCGTTCTTCGCGAGTTCGTACATTGAATATTTTTGGAAAATGTTATTTGGAGGTGTCTGGGATCGAGTAGATGTCTTCATATTCTATATTCCCTTGGTAGTTTAAAGGTGTACAACATATTGCTTCACTGCAGGTCTTCCCGATGCTCTTCAATTCTACTAGCACAGTTTGCCACTAAGTCTGTTTCAGATGGTATCGTTTCCTCTTCTCTTGACTGTTCCAATTCAAAGCCTGTTTGGGGATATGAACGAGTTCCCTTCTAAGTGTTTAACCAATCCAGTTCCATATGCAGCGTTTTATTTAATGCTCAAACGGAATACTATTTTTAAATTGACGGATCGAGTAATTTTTTTAGAAGTTTTATCGTTTTGTTTGTTAGAGTAGCACGCAAAAAATAATGGACTAATTCACTGGGATGGTGCTTGGGGTTCAAAATAAAATCTATGCTATAATTTACCCAGATTGTATATGCCCTAGGGAACTTGAAATTCAATTAATAAAGCGTTAAGGAACAAATATGCGAACTTAAGCACTGATGAAAAACACTGTCGAGACTATGCGAACTTAAGCACTGGTGAAAAATACTGTCGAGACTGTCACAACGATTTAGCTTAAAATTCTTGCTAAAACTGGTCAAATGCGACGAGTCTGCCTTGCTCGTCGAAGCTACGTTGTACCTCGTTTGTGAAGTGAGTTTACTTTATCTACCATAAGCTATCTTCCCATCTGTGGATTACAGAATTACTAACGCATTAAATATTTTTTATAATACCTAATATAATTAAGTAGAAAAACATATATATTATCGTAAATATCTTAAAAAATATGGCATCTAGAATTATATTACATTTTTCGTACAACTTCTGCGTCGGTATTAGCTACGAATGTTTTGAGTTTGTACACTGCTTATCTCATAAAAACGCATTGATACTGTCACCTCTTATCTATTAAAGTGTTGATTTTGGACACATTTTTAAATAACAAAATACCTTTATTAGTACGGTTTCTTATGCATCGATTTTGGATTTTCATGATTCTGTTTTTTCCTTCAAGCCTTAATCGTTTTCTGTCCCTATACCTCTTGATCACGTTTTAACAGCTACGATAATGAGTTTAGATTATTAGCGAATCAATATATCAGCTGCAGAAGATAAATAATTAAACTATCTAATAAAAAGTAGCTAATTACTTAGGCTGTATACAAGCTATATAAATATATCCTGCGTGATAGGTCACTAACACAATGGGGGAGAGGGGAGGAGGGTGTTTTCCTCCCTTGAACTATAAAAGGTTGCATTTTGTTCATTACTTTTATTAAGGGATATTTTCTTCCCACCTTTAATATTCATATAACATGTATATTATGAGCTCTTTAATTCCATATTAAGCACTTAACAAAATTAAAAATAAACAGACGATAATTACACCAGATCTACGGGAGACAGTAATCTAATCCAGATTATCTTATTTTTCCAACTGAACAAAAAATGTAACTGTAGAAAAGGGAACGCTATACCGCACCTTTGCCTAAGTATTTTTTGTAATAATTTGGATATCGTGTTACGCAACAAATTCCTTAAACAAACACTACCAATTAAAACTTTTCAAAAACATCGTTAGCATTTGCGCCAAAGTAATTAATGACCCGACAATTTTTTTTAACATTAAGAGAGCTTAACGAAACCCCGATGTCCTAATGAGCACATTTTTAAAATTTCGCAACGTCTCCTCCATCAGTTCCATCGACTCATCGGCCCAACCTTAATTGCCGAGCCCGTAATCGCCTCGTTACTGGCATCGTCTATAGCAAATGTGTACAATTTGACACATTTACATGAGCGGACACGTCAATGGATTTGAACCGACAGATTTTAAAAATATAACATCGCCTGAGAATAGATACATTTCGAGAGATGCATGATATATGCATGAATGCATCCTTGACCTCGACTTGAAGTTTACTAAAGAGCTTTCCAGTTTTTCAATATTCCAATTTTATGATATACTGAAATGTGCTAGTTCTAGTAATGTATTTTTCAGTATTTTAAAAAAGCTCTAGTTCTGGAAATTTTCACATCTATTTCATAATTAAGTCGAGAAGGAAAATAAATTACTTTTTTGTAGCAAATATAGTTAATGACGATGACAATTATGATTTTCACATCTGTAATAATGTAACTAAGTGACACAAAAAAGTTTGAGTGTAAGGACGAAAATAGAGGAAGCCTCCACTAAGTTTCGTTCATTGTTTGAAAAAAAAATATCCAAAACGTCTTCCAGTCCGGGATTTTAAATAAAACAGTATTGTGAAAAAAGGAAGCACAGAAGATAGAGAAATGTGGATGAATATCAGTAAGGTGTTTATGCATGTAAAACTAATGTAGCATAGTGTTTAAGCCAAGTATTTAAGACAGTATAAACTATTTATTTTGCACATGGAAGGCAGAATGTGACATTAAGTCAAATAAAAAATTATTGAAGTGAAATTTTTTTATTAAGTCAGAGTAAAAATCGTATAACGCTTCAGAAACAAATACCGAACGCATCCGACCGCCGCCGGAACCGGCCGAGCGCTAAAAACATGGCGGCCGAGAATGTCAAAAAGTTTATTCTAACGTCAATCAGTGATGAATGAGCAGGTCGCCACCGATTTTCGCGCCTTTAGTATTGCTTACGGAATAATTAAAAAATTATGAGTGTGCGAGATTTATTATTATTGTTTTCTTTAAGAAGACAAAAGTATTTTAACAAGAACCGTTAAAACAATTAAGTTTCACTTCATCCGTGAGCTTATGTGGAGGACACTCAGTTTTTTTAAAGAAAATAAAACAAATATTTAAAAAATTTATAATACGAATTCATTTTAGAACAAACTACATCATAACACAGCATGGAAAAAAAAATTAAAGTTAATGCCGTAAATATTTTATAATGTATCCGATTTACGAGTATAATCGAAAAATCCGAAAAAATTGAATCATCGCATATATTATCATAATGATGAAATCTATTAACCACTCCGTTTTTAATATTCCATTCGAATTATAAATAAGAAAAATACTACTGCCTCAAAACAGACGCATCCAATCCAGTATAGACCCGCGGCAGGCAGAAATCGGGAAATCATCCACACGTGTAAAATGATCGACTTACTGAAAGAAACACCAGAACTGACACTCGGCGTGGGACTACAAATCCACATCACACGGTGGCGAGGCTCGACGAATAAGGTCGTGCAGCCCGCGGGGGAGGTCGCCCAAACAAAAACTACGTAATCCTCCAAAAAGGTCGACATCTAACGAGGAAGGTTGCGCATATGACGCGAGGTGGGTGATGCCTCCCGCGTACCGGCAGGTTAAAGTCAATGTATTGCTTTATCAACGCTTCTATCTAGCGAAACTATCAAGAACTAATACAAAAAATGTACCTAAAATATGCAAAGTTCGCAATTTCAGTAATTTAAAAAAAAACTATTTTTTCTCTCGTTATTTTAACGGTTAGTATACGTATATTGAATGTTAAATACATGTATATTTTTATTACGCAAATAGAATCGGATGTGTCTCAAAAAATACCGAGTTAATTTCAATTAATTTTCAACAATGAAACTGGATAATTATTCAGAAATGCTTTAAGCTGTAGCAAAAATAGAATGTTTGAAATAGAAATAGAATTACATTTTTCTCAACTAAATGTAACTAGTATTATTTCAATTTGATTTAAATTCTTTTTTACCACGGCCTAGGTTTTCTTTGTATATATGACAATATCTTCAGGTGAGCAATTTGTAAAGATCTATACAAATAATTTGTAAAATCTTTACAAACTGAAGATGTTGCCATACAACGAAACCTAACTCGTGGTAAAGAATTTAATTAAAGTAAAAATAATACTACATCACATAGTTTCGCTTAGTTGAGAAAAATTTCAATTTAATGAATTTCTACAAAATTAACGCCAAATATATTCAATAGAAATAGATTTTAGACTAAAAATAGACTTCATATTTTTTTTAAATCGATTCGATATTTATAAAGTTAACAGTTGAACCAGAACAAATGAACGCAGCCGATCAGGTACTGAATTAACAAACGATTAAGTTTTAGTCGGACGCGCGAAAAACATTTTCATCACTAATAAAATTTCGTAATCGACGGCTATTAAAGAAACACTTAACTTTTTACCTGCGTCGCGTTGATTAAATTATTATCCAATATCAATTTACGTTTCATATTATAATTTGAAAAAAGCAAGACAAAACTACATCTCTCACTTGTCAATCAACGTTCTACTACGCTACCTCCGACACAATGACATCTGATTAAAAACGTAATTTAAACCGGAAATTAATCGGCCAAACAAGGAAACCGCACATTCCTACAAATGGCGACTAGAAGATTAAAATTAAAAATAAAAACAACCAGTAAATTGGATCCGACGGCAACCTCGTTTTTGTCTGACGTGTCACCCCAGCATGATAATAAGAACGAGTCAAAAACTCGAGGAAGTGGCTCTCTCGCCACTCGATTCGTCATATCTTTCGAAGATCGGCCAGCACATTCTCACACTTTCCGATTTTTTGGAGGTGCTAATCCGGCATGCGCAGTGTGAAGATTTCATTCTTCTCACGATGCATCCATTATGTGTGCGCATCGACGATCACGCACTGCAAGTTGCAAGCAATACTCCAAGACTGAGAAATGTTGTTCGAACAATGAAATTAAGTAAAAACTAATATTATAGAGTGAAGATTTTTTCTTTCTTTTTACGTTTTCAGGCAGAAAATAATATCCGATTTCCATGAAATATTAATCACCATATTATTCCTAGTATTCTCATGGAACCTAAAATCTATATATTTCTACGTTATCCTTCTATAACGACATTAAAATTATTTATATATATATATATATATATATATATATATATATATATATATATATATATATTATATATATACAACATAAAAAATTACATAGTTTCGTATGTATGCATAATAGCCAATTATTCCAGATTGTTTAAGAAATTTAATTTATTGGAGGTTATTGGAGTATACAGAGGGTTAAAAAAACGCGTAACTGTTATGTGGCCTATCCGCACAACATTTCTGCGATCTTTAAAGTGAGATCAATATGTTTACTCGACATTTTCTTACGGCGTAATCGCAATGATGGAGTTGACACACATAGTTTACTATCGTTCGCTTATATCAAGATGTAATCATTAAATGTCATTATGTGTTGAGTATTTGGTGTCTTCTATCCTACAAAATTAAAGTCTCTTTTACTTCTTATTCTGACGCTACTTAAATGTTTTTAATTTTGTTGTATAAATTTGATCTTGTTCATTTGTGTTTTACTTGAAAATAATTATATTGTCAGCATTTTTTTATTAAAGAATTTTTCATTTACATTTAATGATATTGATATTTATATACAGTGTTACCTATTTTATATATTCCAAGACAATCGTACTTAAGGAGTAAACTCCAGTCGCGCGTCGGAGCTGACACGCACAATTTTTTATTCTTATATAAGTCACGAGATTGGGTCAAACAGATCTGTACTGACCTAAAGCACAAAATAAACAAAAAAGTGTTAAAAAGTAATTAATAAACAAATTATCACAATTATTATTTACATAAAAAACGGGCAAGTTATGCTGCCACGGGTGTTCCGGGCGTCACATCGTTTTGCTTTGAGGAATGAAATGAAATTGATTTTAAAATACAAATTGTTTTTTATTTTACAGTGAACTTAATTTTAAATTTTAATATAATTTCATATGTCGCTGAAAAAAATTATTAAATATGCGACGGTTATATCCAATATAAGACATAATGGTCTATGTATCTAAGAGTTTCTACGGTTATTTACAATTTTGTTTTTAGTCATAAATACCATTTAAAAATAAAAATAGATGTGGCATTCACCCGAGACCTTGAGTAAGCGAATGACACCAGGATCTCGAACATATCACACATAGTTTGCCAGGAAAAGCCAAGGATAGACAAGCTAATTTTCGAAAGGCCAACTTTTCGAACATTCCGATAGACTAGCTAATTTTCGAAAGGCCAACTTTTCGAACATGCCGGTAGACAAGCTAACTTTCGAAAGGCCAACTTTTCGAACATGCCGATAGACAAGCTAACTTTCGAAAGGCCAACTTTTCGAACATGCCGATAGACAAGCTAATTTTCGAAAGGCCAACTTTTCGAACATGCCGATAGACAAGCTAATTCTCGAAAGGCCAACTTTTCGAACATGCCGATAGACAAGCTAATTCTCGAAAGGCCAACTTTTCGAACATGCCGATAGACAAGCTAATTTTCGAAAGGCCAACTTTTCGAACATGCCGATAGACAAGCTAATTTTCGAAAGGCCAACTTTTCGAACATGCCGATATATCGGGGTGAAACCTGGGTGAAAATAGCAGCTAGTATAACATACTTTAGTAATACTCGACATTTCGAAGGCACTTTCAATTTTAAGTCACTCTGAAAATATTCGACTAATCAAGTATCAGTTAAGGTCATATCGACACGCGCAAAGTATAATTTTGCAGGAGAACGTGACAAAGTCTCAAACTACCCTAAAGACTTCATATTCCTCTATGTCTATTGAAATTATTAAAACTTGCTTATAGATATGACGATTAGCTACTCTCGTAGAGAAAAAAATTACTATAAGAATTTAATTTATCTGTAACTCAAAAATCACCAAAAAGTGAATTACGATGCCGTTCCTTAATGGTGTTAATATTATTTGTCATCTTCTGATGAGATGCTTCTGAATGCATATTTACTTTTTTCTAAAAAGTTAAATGCACAGTTACTGCGCAAATACTGATTTTAAGAAAAAAAATTATAAGAAAATGAAACATAATTCCTTTTCTATATAAAATACTTTTTGGTTTTTTCCACGGCATCAGATATTCAGAAAAAGTCGTGAAGCTTACGTATACGCACCCCGTGCCGGGGTAGCGCGCCCCGGGTTTTTTCTCTTAATTTTATACTCGTAACGAACCCACTGACAAATTCCAATCAAAAAACCACAGAAGGAAAGTTCCCTGCCTAATGAATAATATCTGAAGGCCATACACCTTTAGCGGCTTTCATAATTTTATGTTAGTCATGAATACTCTCAGTTCATAATTCACATCGTTATCGCAGTGGGACTTGACTCATCTATCTTATAGGTATCGCGTCCGTTCATTACTTTGTGATAAGAGTAGACAATTCACAAGTTTATAGCTATTTATGCCTGTATAATTCCATTGTTTTATCATTTCCATTTCTCAACATTTAACAGAAACAACCTGTCACATGACTTCGCCTGGATAGTAAATAAATAATACATTGTAAGTAAGGTTTGTTAAAATAGTTATATAATACAATTCGATACGTTTTCGATACAATAAATTTAGTAACCAGAAAATCCAACCGTTGATTAACAAACTTCAAATTACTTTTGGAAAAGTTTTCGAACTTCCGTTGTGATCGGCACATTTGCAGAATATTGTGTAGTTATCAGTCTTTATTAGTAAATTTTGACTAATCTTGTTTATTATTCCGAAGTATAACTTTCAAATTTCAATGTTCTCTTGTAAGATGAATGAAATTGTAGTCTGAAATAAGATTGATAGGTACGTTGAGATTCGATTCAAAACATCATTCATTTATATATGTATTACAGATTTTGCATAATCATTTATGATTTAATTACATTACAACATTGTTACGTCGGTTTAATGTCGTGCGATGCGTTTGATTCGTTATTATTGACACGTCATTGACATATATCAAAGCCGCAAAATGATAGAAAACTATATATTTTTATTAATATATCTAATATTTTAATATAACTATACTTAAATATGAAAGTATTGCGGTACTGATGAATATAGTTTAATGCACTTGTTATGTATTTTTATCTACGGTGTTACGTTTAAAACGCAGTGTTGCAAATTTTAAAAACAGTATTACGTTTAAAAAAACACGGCACTACACTTTCAATTAAGTTTTTATGTTTAAAATAACAGTATCCCAACTTTCAACTACGGTATTGCGTTTAAAAAACAGGGTATTCTGACTTTTAATTAAGGTATAATGCATAAAACTATGCAACTGGTGTTTTTCGTTGTTAATAGTGCATTTGATGATACACACATAAATTCATTTCGCAGTTTAATCCAGTACAAGTTAAGCGGGCCACTAAAGTAAAACACGTTTACGAACAGTGGCTACTGGCTGATTTAAGTTTTTTTTTTCATTTCTATCCGACAGACAGGTTCTGAACTCAATAGAGAACAAGTGTTAACTGATTTGTCACAAGCGTGAAAAAACGGTTTTTTATACTTCATACATTTCAAAGGCGATTTCAACAACGGGTAACGCCCATCGTATCGATTAATTTTTTTCAATACGTTTACAAAGAGTTTTTTGTGCAGGAAACGATTAACTCCAAGTGCAAAAGAATACTGTACTCGATATTCGTATACACATGATAAACGTTGCACAAAAGAGTAAATTCAGTACAGGTAATAATGTTTGACCCTGACAGGGCATTTTAAAAGTTCATGGTCCAACAAATACACAATACATATGGCGGAGTTAATACTGAGTATTAACTATTATCGAAAGAAAAACAAAGTATAATATACTAAATGGAAGTTTCTATACTCATAAATAGTTCTACAAACAAGTTTATAGTTATTAACAAGTAAAAATAAGCAATGTATTTTTACCACAGTACAGTGTTCACTTGGTTGTAAATTTTATTACCAGATTTTGAAAATACAATTTAAAATTTCCAAAAGTCAAAGTCAAAACTGAATCTGAAAACATTCGTTTAAATGAGCGATGCTACTGATAACTTTCGAACATTTATCATGTTATGAAACCATTACACCTCATATTAAAGTGAAAAATGAATACCAAAGGACATTCGGATTAGAATAGATATACAATTTAAGCTAACTGGCTTGAATAGCGTTCTTCCTTTTCTCATCCGTCCAGCAAGCTGTTTCCGAATTAATTATAATTATATCTAAGCATACACTAATTAATAAAGAAAACAAAAGTTTAGAATAGAATATTAAAATACGTCTAAATTCTATAGTATCGATTTACGCAACTTTATCAATAGAAATATAGGACATCGCAGGCTGCATTTCGAAAAAGCCCGTCCTCTCGCTCGTACGCAATAGCGTTCAACGAACGACATGATATAAAAAATAAGAAAGCAAGTGATGAAATACAAATGATAAAGTCCCAATAGAACACAAACTACGCAATATTTTTCTTACACAAAAAAGACCTCGCGCACGATTTGGTATAGAAGTGTCGTATTTGAAAATAATGAGTTTAAAACACGCTATCCATAATACATATAATATTTAAAAGTTCATCACAATGTTATGATGGTTTTAGGTAGTGTTTAAAAAAGTTAAAAGAAACAAGTGTTATTATTGCTTCGTTCGCAAAATATTCGTAAATATTGAAGCTAACAAAAAATAAACAGTAACAACTGTGCCGCAACTTTAAACGTAAAACTCCTCCACTAGTGCATCCCTTTGAATATTTCAGATTTTTTTTTAAACAAAAATGGAGCGTTAAATTTTTCATAAACTAAACAAACTACGCCTCTAATGACTTATATTTTATTATTGAATATATTTGGCGTTAATTTTGGAGAAATTCATTATTCACAATTAAATGAAGCTACGTGAAGTAGTTGATTACTATTATGAAACTATTATTTTATGAAACTTATTATGAAACTACGTGATTGAATAAACAATACCATTCTTTGCTAATATCCCACCAGAAGATGTTGTAATACAACGAAACCTAGGTCGTGGTAAAGAAATTAAAGATAGTAGAAATAATACTACATCACGTAGTTTCATTTAATTGTGACTTATATTTTATTACTTCCATAGAGGTACGACCATCTAACCGGTGCATGGCGGTATTAGTGAAGGCGCCATCGATAGATACTAATTTATATGGATCGACAATAACTTATATGTTAAAGCAGAAAACATAATCGTCTCTTTCACTCTCGATTGTTCTATTTGTACATGCGTAAATAAGAAAAAGAACTGACACAAGATTTATTTGTATTTCGAATTATTTGAATTTAGTATGGCCAAGTGATAAAAGTATCACTTTCGCTGCCCGGTGTAAAATCCGTTTTGGCTTCTCCGTCAAAGAGTGGTTCGCAGCTCCATGATTACTTCACTATTATTAGTTTCGAAGATTTTCCGACTGAAGTTTTTAGATTGTAGGCATGAATAAACAATACTACTCTTAGATTCATTCGGGACCTTCCTTAAAACGTTTAAAAGGTCAAAGCTTCATAGCCTCGAGCACGCCTCTACCTTCCAAGAAAGTTGTGTTTAATATAAACGCTGCACAGTATAACGGCTCCAGAGTAGGCGCTCTGACAATTGCCTGCACCCACAACGAGGAAGCGGTGCGAAGCTATGCGTAGGAGCCGTGGCGCCGCGAATTACGAATACTGATCGATTGTTGACGCAACCCCCGCGATTGTAGACTGTCATTGCTCATCACATTGTTACTGTTAGCTTGACACTAAATTACGAAATTAGTCGAAGACTATTGAGAAACCGATTCGAGTATAACAAGGCATACGCAATGAGACAATATACGTACGCGACTCAATGACGAGCTGTCAATAGGCACGTGCTAATATTGGGAATACGATTAATAAATAAGAAACTAATCTAAAGCTATGACATTCATATAAATATTACTAGGTTTTGTTCGCGACTTATTTTAATATATATTACATTTTAATATATATAATACGAACTCATTTTAATAGCGCGAATTAACTTACGTCTTGCCCCATATATTGAACTCAGTCAGGAGCACAGTTAAAATATAATTTGACTGACATTTTTTAACATTTCTTAACCAGTTTAGTGACAAAATAAAATAAAAAGTGCAACAACGTTATTAAAATGACAATTTATTTTTTATAGTAACTTGAAGCAATTAAATTTTGTTTCTGAATTAACACTTTTCTCTGTATTTTTAAATTTCTCGACGTTATATTAAAATTATACGTTCCTTATTTAAATCCTAACCTGTAAAATGTTGAAAAAAGCATTAAAATCCGCACAGACAGACAAAAATTCCGAAACCAAGTCGATTTCTGCTCTACAGTTCACTAGTAACCCGTCCTGTTTCCGCACGAGTTGATAAGGATTTTTCACGCATCGACACGGGATGCGTGAAAGCCTGCGCATATTGATTTTACGTTATATATACACATATGCTGTCCTGGACTAGATTGTAGAACTTTTAGAAAAAAAAATGTCATACATGGTTTTTATGTATGTTGAACGGTTGCATGCGCTGCGCGTCAAGAAGCCTCCCAGACGTTAACCCGGAGAGTTAACCCTCCTCATAGATCGACTTATCCATTAATTTAAACTAAAACAAAATCTGTTGTACTTACTTGAAAAAATCACTTACATACAGACAGATAATGTGTTGAACTTTATTTTACCATATGTATTAATTTATAGTTGCCGAACTCATTTTTTTTCAAGAAATGCATTTAATATTAAGACTTTTTAATTACATAGTTTCATTATAAGTATATTATAAAGAATCGGTTTAAAAAATATACAGAGTCGTTCTGTTATTAAGAATCGGTTTAAAAAATAATTGTTTCAATATTATTTCATTTTATACAAATACGACTAAAACGCGACGTCGAAGAAAATGTAATTGTTAAAATAAAGAAAGTTACGCTTATATAATTTGGTCAGATTGAGCTTATGGACAGGAAAGTACTGACAAAAGGAAATGGGAAAGGTCCAGAAATACATGGATGTATGAAACTAAATAATGCCTAAAAGGTGTTGATGGAAGAACAGAAGGAGATGATCAATTCGATTATCGATATATCTGTATATATCGATAATCGATTTGATCATCTTTTGAAACTTTGGACAAGATGTTTTCTAATCACTGACTATCATCTAGGGTTACACTTATACCGACGGAACTCACAGCCGCATGTAAGTAAAAACGCAACCTTTCGGATCATAATTCGATAAAAGTTAGACCATTTTACTGGACCAGATTTTTAAACTTACTTAACTACTGTTGCTAAAGACAGTCTTATTTCTCAACATGTAAACTTACTAAACTACTGTTGCAAAAGACAGTCTTATTTCTCAACATGTAAATTTACTAAACTACTGTGGCAAAAGACAATTTTATTTCTCAACATGTAAACTTACTAAAGTACTGTGGCAAAAGACAGTCTTATTTCTCAACATGTAAACTTACTTAACTACTGTTGCTAAAGACAGTATTATTTCTCAACATGTAAACTTACTAAACTACTGTTGCAAAAGACAGTCTTATTTCTCAACATGTAAACTTACTAAACTACTGTGGCAAAAGACAATCTTATTTCTCAACATGTAAACTTACTAAAGTACTATGGCAAAAGACAGTCTTATTTCTCAAGATGTAAACTTACTTAACTACTGTTGCTAAAGACAGTCTTATTTCTCAAGATGTAAACTTACTAAACTACTGTTGCAAAAGACAGTCTTATTTCTCAACATGTAAACTTACTAAACTACTATGGCAAAAGACAGTCTTATTTCTCAACATGTAAACTTACTACACTACTGTGGCAAAAGACAGTCTTATTTCTCAATATGTAAACTTACTAGACTATTGTAGCAAAAGAACTTTAATTTCGAGAAATAAAAAAATAAATTGAGTGTGAAGAGTGAACTAGGTTTACACTTTCGGAAATTCAGGGAGTTAAATTCTTTACTCGGGGTAATTGTTTCAGGATAACTATATTGTTACAGTCTTAAAAATATGCTGTTTGAAATAATCTAATAATATTCCCTTTCTTATTTGAAATTAACGTCTAAAACGGATCATTCAAAAACCCACTGAATAGTTGACTTCTATTAGTTCGTTGAAATTGGGCATTAATATTTAACATGGCTTTGAAAATTGTCTCATTTTATCCAACTTATCGATTTGACAGCAACTCTGTATGCATATAAACACATTCCAAACATAATAGTTATAGTCGTGTTTGATAAATAAAACTATACATGTAAATAACTAACATATTCGATTCGGCTGTGAAAATTTTATAAATGTACAGATATTAAATTTGCCCTTCATTTAATTGAACGATATCAAAACCTTAACGTAACATTAACCTTCTCATACAGCTACGCATCATTTTCGCTCTGTTTTTCGATTCTCAGAGCAGCACTCTCGCCGACCGGATGTAAACAATCGTTTGTTACAATTGATATATCCGGTAAGGCGCACACTTCCCTTTTAATCGATAAACATTTTGATTCATCATCTTCCACGCACGCCGAAATACGTAGACCGAAACCGTTACGAAGATGGAGCGAGTAGATAAAGGAAGTTAGAGACAGGTCCTTTTTAAAAAGAGCAGTGAAAGGGACTAGTTTATAAATAAAAAATTAACGAAATGACACAAACTGCGATATAAAAAACCGGCCAAGTGCCAGTAACACTCGTGCACGAAGGATTTCGTAGCACCAAACAATATTAAACTTATTTTAAAGCATACAAAATAAGTTTAAATTTATTTTGTATGCAACCTAAAAGTCAAAATATACCTATATTTTGACATTTTAGGTACAGTTTGCAGATCGGCCGGTACCGAAAATATCCCATATCCCAAAAACTACACAACGTATCTTATTCAAATAAATTTTCGTTGAAAGTTTATTTTAAATTCTACTACCTTAATTTTTCAGAGGGACACACACACTTTTTAAGGTTAGAGGGACACACACTTTTTAAGGTTAGAGGAACACACACTTTTTAAGGCTTTAGAAGCGCATCTCTCACCAACTACTGACTTAAATAAAAATTTTATTTTGGAACCCCCTTACCATTTTAAGCCCTATATAACGATGCCCCACATGACTATATGCATTGGATTTTTTTCATCCCTCAGTTACATATGTACGGAGTACCACCCGTAATATTATTTTTTTCATAATTCCAATATTTCATTGTTTAATGGTGCACAGAAGACATACAAATTTCATCTATATATTGTCAATAGTGTCCGAGTAAAATGGCTGTGACATACGGATAGACAGACGAACAGAACGAATTTATAAAGGTTTCGTTTTTGTCATTTCGCTACGGAGCGCCTTACGGAGCCCTAATAATTGGTAGATATTAGTTGAGATGCTTTAGATAAAGACGTAGAATCGACAACTAACGAAAAGAAAAAATGAGATGGACCAAGGTCAAACAATATGGGAATTAATTAATACTCCTATACTTTCCCACTCAAATGGTAAATGAATTAGTAATATACATATATATATATATATATATATATATATATATATATATATATATATATATATACACACACACACACATATATATATATATATATATAATAGAATACCGTTATTATTCGTAAAAATACCGTAAGTGCCATAGTATTTCGTATAAATTTCCATATTCCAGGACCACAAAAATAAATAAAGATGCTAAATATTACGATGGTATTTGGTGCAAGTTATTGATCTTAAAATTCAACTATTCCATCAATGAAACAATATATCGACACTCAAGTTTGTCACTAGAAAAATATATAAATTTATATCTAACATCATTCTGGATTCTGCAAGTGACTGCACTTTGTTTAAGTACAGATAACAAACTAGTGAAAACCCCATATTCTCCGTTATCTCGTACAAGCAGAATCGTCGACATTGCTGTCGAGAGATTGACTGAACGATACCGTTATAACGTCGATATGGGATAAGTACTGCGCCTCTAACCGTCGTTGATAAGAAAAAATAAATCGAATAAGAAAAGATTGCATGGAATTAAACAACTCATCCTCAATTATGGTCGTCGTGAGCAAAACAGTATTGAGAAGCAAGGTATATATTACCCCGATATAATGGAGCGATAACCCAAGAAAGGGAAAAATTATAGAAGAACGTAAAATTTAAAAGCAATTTAGGCCAGACAAAGAAAGAAAGGGCCACTACTTTGAAAATTGTGGAGAAGGGTCGAAGCATAAGCGGGGTTGTGTCTATTACTCTTTCATATTAATTAAATTGTAAAAACAGTACTTGATTCCACTATTTCGATATTAAATTTTTTTCTTTAATCAGACTGTACTAAAACCAGTTTTCCAAAAAAAATACATATTGGTGTAGGCAGTGATGCCAAATATGGAAGTGAGACGTGGCCTTTATTATTAGCCTCGTAAAAAGACTCCAAGTCACTCAGCAGTCTATGGGAAGAGGTTTAAGCGATGGTTTGATGCTCAGGGTTTCACTACGAGATATGATCTCTAATGAGGAGATCCGTAGGAGAACTGAGATCACCGACATTGCTTGTAGGATTGGCAGACTGAACTGGCAATGGCAAACGGCAGACTGAAGTGGCAGTGACCGGTCATATAGCGCGCAGAACCCACGACGTTTGGGGAAGAAATCTTCTCCAGTGGCGAACGAGTGCCGGAAGACGCAAAGTGGAACGGTCCCTCGCTAGGTGGATAAATAACCTGATAAAAGTCGCAGGAAACTGTTGGATGCAGGCAGCACGGGATTGATCATCGTGAGTCTATGAGGGAGGCCTATGGTGAGGAGTGTCGTCTTCCGGCTGATGATGATAAATATTGCACATATTTGTGGTTTAGCACTATCGAAAACTAACTGACACTAACAAGTCTCTAATATCCTTGAGCACGTAAAACCTAGACTTTTAACGATCTGTTATCCAATGGTTCTCAGTTACTTTGGTCATATTGCCCGCCGGCAACCAGATAACACCGACAAGTTGGTTGTGGTGGGCAAAGTAGAAGAAAAGAGACCCTGCGGTCGATTATCTAGTCTTTGACATGACCAAGTAACCATTATTACTTGTTTTCCTGTAGCAACTACCCTGAGGGAAGCTGAAAATCGGACAAAGTGAAGAAAGCTTGTAAATAAAGCCACGAATGCCTTTCAAGGACACGACCTTCTGAAATGAAGAAGACGACTAAGAGAAAGACTATCGGAAATAGCCTTTGATAGTGTTTTGTGGATTAATTTTTATGACTTTTCCTCGAAAACGGTTAAAATCAATAATCGTTTTTCCTCGAAAACGGTAAAAACAAAATTAGAATCATTACAAAACGTCATGTCGTCACGTCGCATATACATATACATAACTTGTCTTTGACATTCGTATATATTTAATAAAAAAAATGTTCTTTTCACTTTAGGTCATAACACTTTTTAGTTCCTCCTATCTTTCCCATTTCTTGCTGTTAACACCAAGGACTAAAAATTTTCATGTATCTACCTCAATTACGCATGATATATAGCGAAAAAGAATAGGCTTCAGATGTAAGGAAAAATACCTCTTATATAAATTAATAAATAAATGAAAAAACGATCGTGCACTGTAATACGTCCATTCGTTTGCCCCATTCGACGCGCTGACGCAACGCCGCGAGCGACGCGAAAACGCAAACGGCCGCCGAGCGGTGACGTGAAAACTGCAAACTTTCTAATGGCACGTCTCCAGCGGAGCGCGCTCACGGCGCGGCCGGCGCTGGCGCCTGAAGCCGGTTCCGGCTGCGCCGAAAACCAGCGCCCGCCGACCAAATGTCCGGAAAACAATGCCGCGCGACTAATGCTATTGCGGCAATCGTAATTAAACGCAGTTTGACTTAACTCTGTTTCTCTTCACGCCGTTTCTTGCTAATAAACAGCAAGCAGCGATGAGTCAGAGTAGCTACGTAGTTCCTCTCAACGTAATTCTTATGCCACATTTCATCCTGCAAATTTTAACATAGATACGACTATTTTTTTTAATTTTACTTCATTTTACATCTTTCTAAATAACATAGAAATGTTTGAAGTGAACACTTCTTTTGACACTTTAGGGTAAGTTCGTAGTTGATAAATAAATGACCTCGTAACCAAAAAGTGAAATGTTCCAGTTTACATAGAAATGTTTGAAGTGAAAACATCTTTTGACACTTTAGGGTAAGTTCGTAGTTGAAAAATAAATGACCTTGTAACCAAAAAGTGATATGTTCCAGTTTACATAGAAATGTTTGAAGTGAAATCATCTTTTGACACTTTAAGGTAAGTTCGTAGTTGAAAAATAAATGACCTTGTAACCAAAAAGTGATAGGTTCCAGTTTACATAGAAATGTTTGAAGTGAACACTTCTTTTGACACTTTAGGGTAAGTTCGTAGTTGAAAAATAAATGACCTCGTAACCAAAAAGTGAAATGTTCCAGTTTACATAGAAATGTTGGAAGTGAAAACTTCTTTTGACACTTTAAGGTAAGTTCGTAGTTGATAAATAAATGACCTTGTAACCAAAAAGTGAAACGTTCCAGTTATAGTAAAGGTCATTTCTGGACATAAAAGCGAGGAATGGATAGAGTCGGGTGGAAGAGAGAATTCACGATAGGTGGTATGATAGAGGTGGAGGGGCTTGAGCGACGGGATGAAAGATGGCGGCATGTATCGGGGAATAGTGTGAAGAGAGAGAGAAGGGACACATAGAAAAAGAATAAAAAAATCACTTCTAACGCGCCTGATGACCACGCGTTCTATTTTCGAAAATTGTTCATAATCCATTAATTTAAAATAATCCACCAGCCTTAAGATCTCTTATCTGGCTCTTATTTTGTCTTCACTAAGTAACGAAAAGAGGTTTAATTATAGGTCGTAGTTACAATAATAATGTTTAAAATTAGGATTTAGCAAACTAGTCAGTACAGTGGACAATTGCTTGACATTCTGTATAATAAATCATTTAGATACAACTGTTCTCACATTGTCCAATGTTACTAATATTTGTGTTTCAAGTCTAAATATAATAATAAATCACGGATATTGTAGGACTCCCTTATTAATATGATACTAATACTACTGTACTGACAGAAAGTGGTATCGCAGTTCAAATTTCAGTCAAGATTAATATTAGGTTTTGATTTACCAAAAGAAGTCATTATTGAAATAAAAAACGGAAAGGTGATAACAGATATTTATTTGGCAAGATGGAAAATAGATATTTTATTAGAAAACGTCAAGTATTGTATTTCCGTTCTATTTTTGAAGTGAAAACTTCTCTAGGCGCACTTGCATACTTTTTCTGAGCAGTGAACAAAAGTAAGTCGTCACGCCGGATCGGTGACGCTGAATCGGGTCACTTTTCTTAGATATCAGGTGAACTATTTTTTAGAGACACCATGCGCACTTTTTTTGGATATCAAGTGAACTATTTTTAGACGCGCCGTGTGCACTTTTTTTTAGATATCAAGTGAACTGCTTTTTAGACGCACCGTGCGCACTTTTTTAGATATCAAGTGAACTATTTTTTAGACGCACAATGCGCACTTTTCGATTAATATTTTATTTGAGAGTAATTTAAAATTAGAAGTTTCTCTTCTCCCGTGCGGTCATAAGCACACACCAGAAAAAAATGTTGAATTAACTAAAACAAACTATTTCCTGACAAAAGAAACAATTTCTAACAAGCCTATTCCCCCCTTTTCCTTCTGCGTGAAATTTCAACATTAACTATAAGTAAACCAAACAGTCTAGCAAGTAATTTCTTCGTCACATCAAACCACGACAGCTCCCGAAATAGAGTGTTTCTGGGAAACGATCGTGCTCGTACATCCTGTTGGGAGTGCCGTGGAAGTCCACGAATGAGGAAAATATGAAATACAATACACGAGAATAAGCGTGGATGCGACTTACGTTAATTACGCTGTGCATAGTTTTCTACCAATAAGTTTTTAGCTGGAATATTTCGCATAGTTGCTGGCAAAGGTGCAGTAAGCTCTCAAATCCAAGGACAGTCAAATCTTCAGCCGTGTATCGAATTTCATTTCTGAGGTGGGACTTGTTGCCTTACCTGGAATAAAATGAAAAAAATTGATTTTATTATTCAAAATAGAAAAAAAAATATAGTCGTTATACACACGATACATAATTTTACGGTGATATTACCGGCCATGATGTTTACCACACAGGCAAAGCACACAATAAAATTAATATAGTCAAATAATGAAATAAACCTCTTTCCCTAGAGCAAGGGCAAAATAAATTTTGAATAAAAGGCAAATTAAATCCAAAATTCGAAATCCACATGCTCATTTGATTCTCCTAAATCTCTACCATTTACAGGTATAATTTATACAGGTACGATTAACTATAAAATTAAATATTTTCTCAATATTTAACCAAAAAATTAAACCTTAATTAGGTAATTATATTCACAAGTGTACCTTAATATTCTATTATCCTTAATAGCCTCAAAATTGACGCCTCTTGTTAGTTAGAACTGAGTGTTTTCTTTCAAGAGCTGGCTTGAACAATAGAAAGTCATTATTATGGCCGTAAAGCGTCTGGTCATTAATGGCAGAGAATTATTTTTTTTAAGCGAGCTCCCAGAAAAAGACAGCGCTTGAAAATTCGGTTTTTATACGAGTAGGAAAATCTCATTGGAAATTTGAAAAGTTGTAAAATTATTGAGATGTGTCATATGCAAAGTTTATTCATACAACCGCCCACGATGCCAGAATGAAAAAAAAATGAAGTTCTCTACTTTTGCTTTATTTTCCTGACTATGACTTTTTCATACTAGATTTTGGCGTAGACTAAGTAATAATTAAAACGAGATTACATAACAGTCATCACGCACGTCACGCAGGGAGACACGGCGTTACAAAAAAAGAGAATATTCATCTGCTGGTCGTGCAAGATAGATAATGCGTAAAGCGCTTAAAATTGGCGACATTTTTTGAATATTGTTCTAGTTAGTTATATTATAGGGGAACCTAATACTTATATGGCTGTATATCCAGTAGCTACTCGATTATACTCATTTTATTATTCATACAAGTGATAGTTTGACGCACATAACCCCTGTATGAATAATAAAAGTATTTTTGTTACATTCTGTATATAAGAAAAGTATTTGATACGAGATTATTAAGAATGGTATTTGCGAGTATGGGTAATACACTGCGAATGATAAAAATAGATTTCACAAAAATCCAAAACTAATAAAGATTGAAGGCACGCACCAAAGAAATGAAATCCGCTACAAAAACTCTTCGCGAAAATCTCATTTCCGAAACATAATCTTATTTATAAATTATAAAAGCAGAGCGCAAAAGCGCCTTTTATCTTGATTCATCGGCTTCGGTATAAATGGTTTGAATAAGTTGTCAACAAAGACGTATTCACGGACCATCGAGCGGCGGCGGAACGAAACGCGCACGCACGTATCGGCGAGCCTCTCTCGTTTCAATAACCCACATATACACGGTGTCCGGGAATAAGTGTCGGACAAAGAAAGAAGTTATTCGTTGACAGAAAAATAGTTATCGATAAAATAAAATTTAAAAGGTGACTGTTTTCACAAAATTGAAAATAATATTCATCATTATTTATCATCTTTTTCGTACAGACGATACTTGCGCACATTGTTCAGCGCCATTCGGGGGAATAACCCCGAACAGCTGCGAAGACATATATACACCGCACTCCGGGCAAGTATAGGTGTGTCAAAAAGTGTGGAAAAAGGCGTGTTTTACGTTTTACATCAACAACAGTTTATTCCCATATAGCCAAGGAATAGCGTCTTTATTTGTCCGACATACATTCCCGGATACCATGTAGGCATATGTATTACTCCTCGAGCTGCGAAAATTCAATATTTGAGCGCTTTGCCTCTATATAAATTACGTTCCTCCTTCACAAACTTCCTGAATACATCTTGAATTCATAATCAAAATGAATTATACCAAATAAAACTGGAGTGATACAGATATAGAAATAGTTGTTAATACCAAAAGTACACATACCGCGTTATCAAATAAACATTTGTAAGGAAAAGTTAAAAATAAAAAATAGCCTAGAACAGTCGTGGAACACGGAATAAGCGAGTTTTATAGACAAATGTTTTTTGTTGATTAAACTATTTGATAAATCAAAGTTAGAATCAATAGGCTTCGATTATGATAAGTAATCAGTAGAGAAAAAATAATCACCAAGGTCGGTCAAAAATTGGGACCTATAGAGTGTCCTCAAACATACATACGTACAGACCAACAGATAGACAAAGGAAAGTTTAGATTATAAAATATTAAAGAAAATTCAAAAAATGGTTTGCTTTTTAGAGGAAAATCTCGTATTTCCAGAAAGCTATCTTTATAGAAAATTGTTTTACTTTATTTAAAAAAATTTGAATTTTATTACTTATTTTCTTTGTGTTCACGGCTATTTTGGTACTTTTTAGGGTTCTGTAGCAAAATGACAAAAACGGAACCCTGTCTGTCTGTCCGTTTTTCACAGCTATTTTACTTTGAAACTATCGGCACTATACAAATGGAATTTCGATGGTAGTTGTCTTCTATGAACCGCTATACAATGAAATAATGGAATTATGAAAAAAAACAATATTACAGGTGTACTCCATACATGTAACTGAGAGATGAAAAAAAATCCAGTGCACATAAACGTGTGAGGGTATCGTTAAATAGGTCTTAAAAATGATATAGTACTTCCAAAATAATCTTTTTATTTGTCAATTGTTAGTGAGATATGCTTTTCAAAAGCCATAAAACGTCTATCCCCACCTCTACCTTTTAACGTATATCAAATTCTGAAAAAAATAAGGTAGTAAAACTTAAAAAATCGACAATTTCAACGAAAATTGGTTTGAATTAGATATGTTGTGTAGTTTCTGAGATATGAGATATTTTCGGTACCGACCGCAGCAATAACATTGTTTTTCACAGTGCCAGAAATACAAATTTATACGTTTGGTACTACGGGGCCTTTCGTGCGCGAGTCCGATTTCCACTTGGCTGATTTTTAAGCGTATATTATAGATTGTTAATATTACTGTCTTACTCTCGCAATTTCTCCATGAAAACAATTAACATGACCTGACATCTTTCCGAGCTCAGGCAGGAGTTACGAGTACTTCCAGAGTATGAAACATATAAAAACTGTCAGATTTTGAGCGCCAATATCGCCAAAAGTAATAATTGTCATAATGTCATCACATAGATTTTACAGCACAATTTATAAAAAAAACTTTTCAATTTATATACACAAGTAGCACTGTGTACATAAATTAAAATCGTACGAAACTAACACCACCTATCGGATATTGTTCGCAATATGTCTTTAACTTTATTATATGTAGTTCAATTATAAAAGGGTTTAAATAAAAAAATGGCAAAAATAAGCTCTAAATCAAGAAAATTTTGGTTATAATACTTTAGAAACTTTGCGAAAATCCAGGGAAAATTGTTACAAAAAGGCCATGTTGAAAGTTGCGACACGATTGCTACTGTGTTTGTTTAAATCTTTTTGCTTCTTAATAATTGTCATTTAAGCTACGTTTTAACGTTGAATATAACAAAGCCTTCTTAACGTTGCTCACGACGAATAAATATTTGATTCGCATATTCATCGCAACTATTTCGTGTACCTATTCTTTACGACAAAACATCTTTTTATCTTATCGCGTATTGAAAGAATAATGGAACTTTTAGATAACTAACATCATACACAAAAATGCTATCATTCAGCATCTTGCAACAAAATAAGTCGATTGTTTTTGTTAAAAAACGTATCGTACCAATTACAATATTACTAGTTACAACACGTATTACACTATCATTACTCACTTAACCAAAGGGCGTTCCTATCGGACGTACCCTTCGACGGAACTGGAAGTCGTTACCATCGCCAATAACAACAAGTTTGGAAGGTTCGTAGCAAATAGCTACTTACTTATTACATTACCAGATCCGCCATGGCGTAATCGGCGGAAGCGTTTATAGTACTTTTTTAACATTACTCGCTTTATTACAGACCGTAGGACTTGACTGGCCGTCGTCAGCTCTGGTCGTGTTGCGTTGAATTTGTACCCGTTATCAGATAGGCGTTTTATGGACACGACGTTACCTTTAATTAAGTCGTGATTAACATCTAATATTAGTACAGAACAGCGTAGAATTACGGAGTTACTCACTCCGAGCTTTTACTGACGGAGGATGTTATGTAATATGTACAAGTCATCGCGGGGCGTAAATTGAAAGATAATTTTGTAACAATATGTTTTGTAATAAAGTGTTCAATTGTAAAGGCAAGTAAAAGTATCGATTCTAACGGTTACTCCACATTATTGGAAGGTTAAAACCTATAAAATGTAATATAATAGAGCAATGACGCACTGAGATGACATCACGAAGTCTCCAGAACTACAAATCTACAAATTTGGCACAAATATTTCTTTCGGCTCCTATCGAATACACGCTAAGAATGGATTTTTCGAAATTCAAACTTAATTGTGAAACTAATGTTGGAAACTTACATGAAAATTATGATGTAATTAAAGTTAGAAACAATTAAATTTGTAATTGTACACTCAGATAGAAATTAAGAAATACCTATTTCAGCGTTTTTGGAAAATCGCCAACCCTACATAACTATTATACACGGTGTCCGGGAATATACAATAAATTGTAGTTGAAATAAAATTTAAAACATTTTTCTAATTCAATGCAAAAAATGTTAGAAATACCTCTTTTTAACACACCCAATACTTGCCCGGAGTACGGTATTTACCCCCAGTGGCGATATCTTCGTAGCTGTTCGCGGGTTATTCTACCGAACGGCGCTGGCAAGTATCGTGTATACGGACAAATAATTATGAATATTATTTTAAATTTTCCGAAAAAAGTCATCTTTTAAATTTTATTTTAACGACAATCAACTTTTTCAGTCGACGAATAACGTCTTCCTTTCTCCGACACTTATTACCGGATGCCGTGTATAAAGAAGCGAATAAAATAAAATGCAGTCATGATCCATTTTTGCCTGTGTGAAGCCGAGACGGGCAGTAGGTACAATATATAAAACATTATGGTACCGACATGACGCATGACGCTTGATCGTAAACAACGTTCCGCATTAAAATTATTTACCTACCTATTTTATTCATTTACATATCTTAATGGACTTTCCCAATTTAGCAAAAATAAATTTTATATAGTTTTTCTTTTTTTTGTCAGAGAATAGTTATACAAAAACATCATATTTAACAGTTTTATTGCTGATAAACAGTTCTCAAAAGTCAACTTCAAATGTGTTTTATGCTATATTCATTTTACTTCTTTTCAAGTTTCTAATATGACAGTTTGTGTTTTTATTCATATCTTTAGTGATAAAGATTGAAAAAAAAACTACAAAAATTGCTTCGTTGCTTATAATAAAATAAACCCTGAGCGACGTTTGCAATTATTCAGAAAAAGGTTTAGTATACCTTTTATTTCGATTAAGTCAAGAAAAACAATAAACAATTCACTTTAGCTTAAAATGTATTTGTTGAAACACTTAAATATACGAGTCCGCTTCGAGATTTGCTAAATCATTACGTTTCGGGCTTAAAAACTTTTAATAAAAACTATCATTAATTAAGAAGGTTACCGTAAAATTGGAAGCGATCGTAAACATTTTTTTTACCTTTGCATAACCCGAGTCTGATATAAAAACTAAAACTAAACTATTCCCTAAAACTTTAATATTAATATTCGTTCATTATTACGACACTTAACGGAACAAACTTTACGCTATCACGTGTTAATCAATATTCTATCTCCAACAACTAATTAGTAAAACTTTATCTTTCCTGCGTTTCTCATTCACCCACTTTAAATGTATACGAAAGTAAAATGTAATACGTTCAAGTTTTCCGCCCACACATACTTATTTTTCCCAACTTTCCAATATCGGGTCCATCCCAAACATTGAAAACATATTGGCGTCCTTCACTTGATTCTTCCCATACCCATTACATAAACTTATCTTTCACTCAATTACGCAACTTTTCCGCAAATTTCCCAAGCCTCCCCTCGTTTCCATCAAACTCTATGCAAATTTCAAACCCGAAACATTTACGCAGACCGTGCCAAAAATAGAAATATCGCTTTATTTATGTATACATTTTAATTGAGATGAATGCCTAAACATACAAAATGAGTCCATATTTTATGGTAAGCGCTTCGCGTAATTGTTGAGTTGGCCGCGTCGTTAAAATAAACAATATATTGTTTTGAAACCTCTATTTTGAAAGTAAAATTAGGGATTTCAGTGTGCTTATAGAGGCGAGGGGTTTCTCGAATACGAAATGCGAATAGAACAATGAGCGATATGCGTAGTCTACAGAATTATTTCAAAAATAACACTCGTAGTCAGTGCAAGAACTATTGTCAAGTACATAGGTGTTAATAGCATAGCAGTGTATTGTAATGTCAATATGACTGTATACTGTCATGTTACCCGTAATATGCCGTATATTGCAAATCATAAGAGGACGGGTTCTAACTTCGGTCGGTAACAAGGGTAGTCTCTGCCACGTAGGATAAGGCGTAAATAGGACGAAAACCGAATTTCTACGTTTTTTTTAATTTACGAATTTCATTTTCGTTTATATTAGTTTGAATGATTACGAACGTCAGAAAATTTATTAGTACACTAGATGTGCCCCGCAGCTTCACACGAGTAGAATTATCTTAATTATGAGTACTAATTTTTTTAAATCAGATATTCCGAAATTTTGTACAAAATTCGTTCTTTATAGTGCTTCGAAATAAACTATATTCTTTATTTTATTATATTTGGTTTGAAGTCTAAATTTCTTTTCATTATTTAAACACACTTATTTTAAATTGATTCGGACATCGGGGTCAAGAGGATATCTGCGGGAAGACACAGGAACATCAATCAAGAAATAAGCCGGTCCTCTCCCTACCTTGCACCGTTTAAGCAGTATTCCCCGACTTCTGTAACATTTTCTTGACTACTCTGCCGCTGTGAATCGTAGCGTATATAAGCCATAATCTTCCTAAAAGTGTCTTTGAGGAAGATTATAACACAAAAATAATTTTTGTAACCGAACGTGTGGTTCCAGAGAATAGCCCGAATAAACAAATTTTTCCGTTTTATAAATTACTGTAGATAAGTTGCTACTCTTAACATCGCTCAGCGCTACGCTTATTGATAAATAGATTATTCTGCATATTAGTCAGCAAGTCGATGTATGTCTCCTACCTTAACCAAAATAAAACACGAACTAAAGTTTAAGCAGTATTCCCCGACTTCTGTAACATTTTCATGACTACTCTGCCGCTGTGAATCGTAGCGTATATAAGCTATAATCTTCCTAAAAGTGTCTTTGAAGAAGATTATAACACAAAAATAATTTTTGTAACCGAACGTGTGGTTCCAGAGAATAGCCCGAATAAACAAATTTTTCCGTTTTATAAATTACTGTAGATAAGTTGCTACTCTTAACATCGCTCAGCGCTACGCTTATTGATAAATAGATTATTCTGCATATTAGTCAGCAAGTCGATGTATGTCTCCTACCTTAACCAAAATAAAACACGAACTAAAGTTTAAGCAGTATTCCCCGACTTCTGTAACATTTTCATGACTACTCTGCCGCTGTGAATCGTAGCGTATATAAGCTATAATCTTCCTAAAAGTGTCTTTGAGGAAGATTATAACACAAAAATAATTTTTGTAACCGAACGTGTGGTTCCAGAGAATAGCCCGAATAAACAAATTTTTCCGTTTTATAAATTACTGTAGATAAGTTGCTACTCTTAACATCGCTCAGCGCTACGCTTATTGATAAATAGATTATTCTGCATATTAGTCAGCAAGTCGATGTATGTCTCCTACCTTAACCAAAATAAAACACGAACTAAAGTTTAAGCAGTATTCCCCGACTTCTGTAACATTTTCATGACTACTCTGCCGCTGTGAATCGTAGCGTATATAAGCTATAATCTTCCTAAAAGTGTCTTTGAGGAAGATTATAACACAAAAATAATTTTTGTAACCGAACGTGTGGTTCCAGAGAATAGCCCGAATAAACAAATTTTTCCGTTTTATAAATTACTGTAGATAAGTTGCTACTCTTAACATCGCTCAGCGCTACGCTTATTGATAAATAGATTATTCTGCATATTAGTCAGCAAGTAGACGTATGTCTGCTACCTTAACCAAAATAAAACACGAACTAAAGTTTAAGCAGTATTCCCCGACTTCTGTAACATTTTCATGACTACTCTGCCGCTGTGAATCGTAGCGTATATAAGCTATAATCTTCCTAAAAGTGTCTTTGAGGAAGATTATAACACAAAAATAATTTTTGTAACCGAACGTGTGGTTCCAGAGAATAGCCCGAATAAACAAATTTTCCCGTTTTATAAATTACTGTAGATAAGTTGCTACTCTTAACATCGCTCAGCGCTACGCTTATTGATAAATAGATTATTCTGCATATTAGTCAGCAAGTAGATGTATGTCTCCTACCTTAACCAAAATAAAACACGAACTAAAGTAAATATCCTATCTAGATGTAGCTATAGCGGTATATTAAAGCAGTGTGTTGTTCGCCAACATTGCAGATCATAGATTCTACAGGGCTTTAGCCTATAGATAAAATAACCAAGGGTTTATTTCTTTTAGCTAAGGGTTGAACCAGTTGATGTTATTTTGAGTAGAAATAAAAAGTAAAAAATTATTTATCTATACACATAATTGTAACAGGGTGAATTCAGTATGTGGAAAATATTTTAAGGAGAGTAATTGATTTAGCGTAAAAAATGATAACAGAAGCGAAAAAATATGTTTTTGAATTTTTGTTTGCCTGTCTGTACGTTAATTTGTTCGTCAATAACTGGACGGATTTTGAAGCAATTTGATGGCTAGAATAATTTATACCAAAAAGTAACACATGAGAGAAAAAGAACAGTGAGCCGTCACGGGACGCCTGGCAGATGTGAAACATCGTGTTCGTACAAGTAACATGCATAAAAGACTAGATTATTACAGGAACTAAATATAGCATAATGAAAAAATAAAATATTACGAATTTCTTACAGAAAATGGTGACTTTAATTAATAAACATTTATTTACAATTAATACAAAAATAATAAAGCACAGGTTATGTGTAAACAACAGCGTCGAACTGAGTGAGGAGGGGGTCGCGTAGTCGGTTGCGCATGGCGACACGTCGCCATACCGTACACTCTACTACATATATACTATATATGTATACCTTAGTATAGCGTGGCGACCCGTCGCCACGGCAAGCGTCGCCACGCCAACGATCCGGTTTATACCTGCGCCTATAGATGTTTCACATCAAAAAAATCTAATAACTTTTCTTATTCCCAATTTCGCAAACGAAATTGTAGGAACGCAGACGAAGTTGTAGGCATAGCTAGTTTACTAATATAAACTCGTATGTTAGTAACATTGGTTTTTCGTAACTAAAAATGTAAACCAATCCCAGTGGTATAGTCAGGGAATCTCCTGTTGCAGTCAGTTCACGTTAATAGGATATTTTAATGTACAATATAAATCGATAAGAAAATAATAACATAAAAATGAAAGTTTAAATTTTTATAAATTAAGAAAAATAAATTCATTTAGGTGAAGGAGACGGGTGGACATGAGCATGTCATCACTGAAATAGAATATAATTTTACGAAAAGCTATAACATTTAGAATATGAAAAAGTAAATAATTCAGCAACTGACAATCAGGAAAGAGTAAAAGAAAATACAATTTGTAACAATAAAAAAGCAAAAAAAGCTACAAAATAATAAAAAAATCTTAACCTAATAACTTTTTAGAAAGGATTACATACAATTATCAATACCGATTATTTTAATGCCATTCATTGCCTATATTACCTAATTAAAAATAAACTGTCGACTGACAGAGCGAATGTTCGCGCATTCGTTCTATGATATAAAAATTAACATCTTTTCGCTCTTTTCTATGATCCTATCGAGGCTGCTAGTTTCATGGATTAGTTTAGTATGTTACATCAGACACATACTAATACATAATCTGCACTTTGTTTCCTATTGGTGACCACCAAGAGTTCAAAAGTTCGTAGAAATAGCATTTACTAAAATTTTATGAAAAATAATCTGACATTTCATAAAAAAATACATGATTCCTTATTTGTCTAAATCAATATTTATATAAAACTTTATAAGAACTTCAATTCTTCTATATAATTATATAATTTTTAATTGTTAATTTTTTATACATGATTATATCTTGTAGCATATGTAACACTATACAGACTTTGCTGGTCTTCTTTATTAAGTTTTCAAACAATAAACAGTTGATCGTAGCCTGGCGTTAGCACAAACGATTAGTTTAATGCACTTGCCTAGAATCACTATACATGGAAAAGGCTAATTTATATAATTCTCTTTAGAGGTTTATTTAAATTTAACGAAATATTTTGCTGCATTGCTACAAAAAAACACGGCAAACGTAGAATAAATCGAGTTCGTGGATTTATGAAAATTTATGAAACCGGCACCAAGAGCACAATCACAATAAAAAAAGTGCATTCGAAGGTCTACTCTAAAGAGATGCAATTGCCAAGATTCATGAGCGCGATTTTCTCGCTTCGGAGATTTGCATGAATGTAGTAGCTACAAGCGATGCAAACGATTGTAACCCAACCCTAGCTCCGCGCATATCGATGTAAAATTTGGTACAAATATAAAAACATAGATGTTTCAATACACTGGTAAATAATTGTGTCTTTTGGAAGTTAAATATTATAGAAACTAGTCTTCGGAAGTCTTCGCATTATTTATTCCATTATGAAGCTCATATGACAGATCAAACAAATATTTTACTAAAATTGACATATAGAGGCGCAAGTATCAAAAGCATTGAGCTAAAGCGCCATTTTATTTATACGTGAGTGAATTTGAAATTAAACAAAACATTTATCGACCGTCAATCATATTGACGTTGAGCCGTTAGATGGCAGCATTGCTGTTTTGTGTATATAATTTTAATAATTATTAATTTGCAAAAACAATAGCAATAATAAATTTTTTAGTTGTGGATGCCGGTAGAGCAAGCAATTATCTATAATTTATGTGGATTAGTTGTGAGGTTTTTTCTAAAAAGGGAGAGTAACATCTTAACCTTAGCGTATTAATATATATGATGATGATGATGATGATGATTTTATTACCACACCACCCCGATACTTACAAGGAAAAACCTTTACAATAAACTAAATTTTATTTTTGTTTGTTTTACTTTCAACTCTATTTTTAAGTGTAAAAAAATTTCATATCGAACTCGGCACGTTAACAATACGAGTATGTCAACATCTATTATATTTAAGAAATTAACTTTGTATATATTAAATAAATACGTTCAATTTCACAATCATATTTTGCACAATTATTGCATTACGTTATATACGTTAAGATAATTTTCTAATGATTATTTAAAATTACATTCGTCAATTATTTTGTTTAACTGGTAGTTCATCACACTTTGAATTTTGTTCATTCCATATAAGAAACTATTTTCCTCGAAGCTTTTTATACATAGCCACAATCGCGTATTGTTGTGTTTCATATTCTAACCTTATTTTACTAAGTTCTTTCATTCAGCAAATAACCGAAATATTTATTGGTGCCATTCCAACGAACGTCAAGCGCTCGGTTGGCATACCAAAACACAGATAACATCATCGTTATCAGACGCCCGCGAACCAGTCAGCAAAACATCGATAACTCGAGGGGCACATGAATCATCTAGCTGCGACGTCGCTGCCGTAAATCATCTCGAGTCGATCGCGACCGCTAGATGAAGCCGCTTAGGGCATTGCCACGCCACATTGTGCGCTGTTCTAGAAATAAATTTTCTATTTCGGGAAAATTGTTTTAGGCCATGAAAACAAACGATCCTTCAAACCGTTAAGTGGGGTTGTAACAATGTGATTATGACAATGAAATCGCGTATCGGTAGGAAAAAAACATTATGGTGACAACTCTTCTGAGTAAAATTAAACACGTAACTGCGTCTTTTTAATATAAGTTTACAAGTCTTTTCTACTAAATTATTTAAAGAAAAACGTATTTCAATAACATTGCTAAGAAATTTTACAGAGATTGATTTTTATAAAATAAAAATTAAGGTAAAAAAAATAAAATCTGTAGCTCCATTTTTTCGAGATTCAGAAGAATGTAAAAGAGGCAACATTTATTTTCAAACTGTTGCAATAAAACAAATCAAGTCCATATTATTTTACGAATATTTTATTTTGTCAATAAATATCCAAAAAACATGAACACAAAAAACATTCATCGCAACTTCATTCCGAAATGACCAATATCTAAGCATCCTACTGTGCTGTTCTATAGACCTTGTAAACCCTTTGGAGGAGAGTACCTGAATTATGGTTTTCAATCTCGATATAATGTTACCTCATACGTTATTTTAATCAAAGAAACATGACAAAATTTAAAAAAATGAAAAAATTCAAATTATTTATAGGTATCTGGCACGAATAGGTAGAATCCAAACGGGCATGTAAAGATACATATTAAAATTAGTTGACTGCCCGTATATTCTCAAAGAGGGGAAAAATACCAAATCAAGTAAACATTTAAAAATGAATTAAACTATAATTATGATGAATGTATTTTATTTATTCTTCATCGATTAGTTGGCAAATCCAGCAAGTGTTTTAATAAACATTTTACGAGTAAAACAGTTACGTTGACAAGACGCGCACTCCAAGTTCGCTCTAAGCCAACAGATGATTTCGCACTACTGCGCCTCGGTGCGTACGTGTCGCATTCTTGTGTAAACGCAGGTATTGTATGCAACAGCTATGCCTCATGCATAATGCTATCAATGTTTTCACTGAATCGAATCAATCGTTATAGCGATCAAATACAATGCATAGTTATACTGAAGTTCAATTCATATAATGACGTATTGCGACGGCGCAGTTACCATTAAATCAAATCGCAAATTGCTCAAAGACTGTGTTAAACATTAATAATTTACTAAACACAAACTAATTTCATAATAAGAAATAAACAATATAAAATAAAGTTACGTTATCTACAATTGCATTTGCTTGTAAATCCAGAGCGATATATGAAAATGATAAGATAAAACAAAGTGAAATACGGCAAAACAATGAGAGACAATGAGACATTGAAAATTGTTCTATTATATATATACTAGCGTCACCCGTGCGAAGTCTTCGCATTATTTATTCCATTATGAAGCTCAGATGATAGATCAAACAACTATTTTACTAAAATTAACATATAGAGGCGCAAGTATCAAAAGCATTGAACTAAAGCGACACTTTATTTATACGTGAGTGGATTTTAAATTAAACAAAAATTTTACCGACCGTCAATCATATTGACGTTGAGCCGTTAGATGGCAGCATTGCTGTTTTGTGTATATAATTTTAATAATTAATTAATTTGCAAAAGCAATAGCAATAATAAATTTTTTAGTTGTGGATGCCGGTAGAGCAAGCAATTATCTATAAAATGATATATAATTTATGTGGATTAGTTGCGAGGTTTTTTCTAAAAAGGGAGTGTAACATCTTAACCTTAGCGTATTAATATATATGATGATGATGATGATATATATATATATATATATATATATATATATATATATATATATATATATATATATATTATATTATAATATCGAAGAAAATGTAGAAAGTAAGTAAATCGGTCAAAGCGACACTTGTATTGTACCAGCATGTGTGACTAGACCGAAATGAATTCTATGTTTGTTTATGAATTAGGATGATATACAATTTAATCTACTCAGATGGACTAATCCGATTTGCCTTACAGTAATACCATCCAATTCGCACCTATGTCGTACTCGCTCACACATAATATAAATGTACTCATATAATATTAAAGTTTCATAATTTGTGTAAAACTAGGTGAAACCATATTTTTGGAGTTTACACCTTAAGAATAGATTTTCATATATAGCGCCCGGTATGAAGTTTTATGAGGAGCAAAATTAGAAGTTCTGAGCGTACGAAGTTCAGAGCGTTAAAAAGTGTAACCGTTAGGTGACTCTCGGCGCACCATTTCTGCGCAACTTTAGTGTCAGTATGTTTATTTGGCATTTTCTTATGGCGTAATAGCAATAACAAAGTGTGACACACATAGTTTACTATTGTTCGCTCATATCAAGATGTAATCATTAAATATTTGGTGTCATCATTATGTGTGAATATTTGGTGTCTTCTATCCCACAAAAGTAAAAAGTCTCTTTTAATTTTAACTTCTTAGTTTAACTTTTTTTTTATCTTATTCATTTGTGTTTTACTTGAAAATAATTATATTGTCAGCATTTTTTTATTAAAAGATTTTCCATTTACATTTAATGATATTGATATTTATATACAGTGTTACCTATTTTATATATTCCAAAACAATCATATTTAAGGAGTAAACTCCAATTGCGCATCGGAGCCGACATTCACATTTGTTTATGTGTGTCTATTTAATACATCATTGTCAATTCTACGAAACAGTCATATGAATTCTATGAAAAAACAAGGCGGCGATAAAGATGAATGTACACGTGGGGTCCCAATAACCGGAATGCTGTTGAGCGCTGTGTGGGGTAAAAGGTGAGTACCAGTACTTTTTATATTCAAGTCAGCAAAACAGTGAAGAAGAACGTTATTCACATAGGGTCACTGGCGTTCAATTTAAATGATTTTTTATTAAAAAAAAAGTTTAACCGTTTTAATATAATTTTTTTCCGAACATTCAGGCCGATAAAGATAAAAATTCTAAGTATGGTGGATTTAGTCTTAGAATCGCATAATTTATCAGTTCTCTAGATAGTGAGAGATGACAATGACTGTACAAACAGACGCTACAATTTTACTATATTAGTTAGGTAAAAGTTAGGTAATCATTAAACTACTGAAATCTGCAAAATGGATATCCAATGAACAGTTAGGCCTTTGTAGAGTTGCTTTTAATTTGTAGTTTTGCTTTTAATTCTTTTCACGTGAGCTTTTTCGCATAACCTACAATTTTCGACGCATTAAAATGTTGCAAAGTTTAATAATTTGTTTATGGTAAGTTGCGTAAAAATGTCTTGTGAAGAAATTTGTATAAATTTAAGAATTTAATTATATAAAAGGAAGATTCTTACAGTTTTTGTAACTGCGATAACGATCGACGAGATACTTGACTGTAAGTTTTTACTAAGGATAAACGGATCTACGGTAACCTATCAGACTTAAAATAATTCAAAACAATGCAAAAAAAATATTCAAAATCTAACCATGAATTACGAACCCATATATTTTTCGACAGTTTCGCTGGATTATATATAAGTTGAATATAATGCTCTATAACTAATACCTACCTAATATTAATGGGAGATAATGTGATAACATAGAGGATCTATCATATAAGATATGTTAATGGAAGTAACATAGCGATATAGATGGATATGTAACCATCAAATTAAAATTAATTTTATATGGTCAATCGATAAAATATTGAAATAAATTGCAAATCAATAAACCAAAATTTTCACAACATTTGATAGACATTTTTTGGGAGCCTGCAAAGGTCGACGCCTCCTTTCTCGACCTTCTGGTCGAAAAAACATTCTCTACTTTCATTTAATTCCTTACTTCTAATTATGCTGACAATATCTACTTCTTGTTCAAATATTTGACTTATTTTAGTAAGAACTTTCATCACCCAAAATAATGAGCAAGTAATAAAGTGAAATCCAGCAGCCAACTGCACAAAAAGTCATAACGAAAATGAAATCACTGTGATATTGGGTCATTCTAACGTGTTGCAGACTTCAAGTCTATTGAGCGGAAGCTGTTAGCATTTGATATATCGGTGATTATACATTATTAGCGGACTAATGGCCGGCTTCTGAGGTACATTTGACAGCGGTTTATGTATTCAATATCTCTAATGAATCGATAACTTGTCAAAAATCATTTCTCAACGCCAGACAGCGAGTTGTGTTTTCGATAAACTACCGTTAAATTAACTGAACAAAAATGGCAGTTTAACTATTTCATAACAGGAACTGTCATACGTAAAACTGATATTAAATCTTAATTTTTTCGCGTTATTTTTACAAATTTGTATTTTTGTTATATTTTAAAATTGAATATGGCGTGTGCAGCTACAAATTCAATTTATTCTTCAAAATTTAATGAAGATATTATTTATTTTATATATAATAACTTAATTCCCAAAAAATTGCGAGATCGTAGAAATCCCTTCGAAATGTTTACTGAATAAAATTAATAGTAACATAATTCCTTTAAGACGCCGCAAATATACGTTACTAGTTAATATTGTATTAACAACTTAAATAGGAGAGTACGTAATTTGAGAAACATGAATAAACTTATGGAATATGAACTGTTATAACAACACTTAGAAGCAGACGCTAAGTTCTTCATTTAGTTTTACTGTTGTCAGATAAACATCAATTTTAACTTTTTTGACATCGGCGGCATTATTAGCCAATGTTATTATAAAATTAGACGATTTTTAAATAAATTTTTATTGAACAATTAATATTAACGCTATTTCGAATATATTGTATTTCATTAAAAAATACATTTAAAACTTTATTTCCAAGAGCCATCTAGTAGTGCGCTGGAAAAATACTTATCGAACTAAGAGTTACCAATGGAACAACATAGTGCTCAGAAACCCATTTATAGTTATTTATAGTTTTATCGAACCAATAACTTTAATCGATAGCAATGGAAAGGTTATTTAGTATCCTCACAAATCGGCCACTAAAGGCAAACCAGAAGTGAATCACTATTCTTTATTTAGTTATTCAAATTAAACACTTCCGCGATAAGTATTAATACTTATAACGAAGCGTCAGTCAGCCTTACTTCGATTATAATGCAAACTCTAGTACGATGGATGCATAGCAAAAGCTTAATTCAAATATATTTTTTATCTTATTTTAAGCGACCTTCCTTTACATTAGGTTAAGCTAAGGCCATACTTTATTTATAACAAATATATCTCTGCCGAGCACTCAAAACAAACCCAATCAAAAACGTCATTAAACGCAATAAGTAAACATAAAGACCTCCAGAATACAATAGGATCTTACCCGAAAACAGGAAATGACCTTCTCGGCGACGCTCCTCACAATATCCCGCAGCGACAATTCGCGTATTAAAAACTCGTTTATAACAATTACCCAAGACAGGCGTATTAATCAAAGTGAGCCGCCGTAGCGCCGCTTAGAAAGGATTACGGCGGAGACGAGGAGCAAGCCGTTCGGCAGTCAATTTCTCGCCTCTTTCGAACTTATTTTGTCAAAATTTCGCAAACTCCTGATAATGAATTTTGTTTCCGAATCGTCTTCGTGGAGAGGCGAGTCATGGCGACAAAAAACTAAGTGACAAGCTTCCGGAGCCGACACTAAACAAATTGCAGTGTCCTTGAGTTGACGTAGTTTACAAAAGATATTACACAATAAACGTGATTTAGCTAACGTTACGCAATTTCAGTAAAGCTTCCATATTTATTGTTTTTGAAGTGAAAACTTCCTTTGTCCAAAATTGTTTTATGGGGAAAGATTTGCGCTTTGGGTTTACTCGGCGATAGATCGAGTACGGCCGAACAACATAAACGTCGAGCGGCCAATTTAATAAGTATGTTTTTATTACGTGACTTTGCTCAGTGAGACTTTGGTACAGAAAGGTAAAGCACGTAAGGGATGCGACGAAAGTTTCAGTTCAAACCTCGATGCTTGTGTTTTTTCTTCGATTTTATTTTAGGAAGTAGTATTTCTTTATTGAATTCAAATCAAAACACTTTTTTGATTATACACCTGATAAATATTTACCTAATTTTACTTCAGTTGGTTTAATAAAAAAAAAACGGATTGTCGGCGTTCTTTGTTCGAATTGCACTGCAGGTTTTTTTTTGTTTTATTTTAAATATTTTTTATTAATATTATTAGAATAACACTCTCTTCCTCGCGCTTGGAGTATATTCAATATATAAAGTCCGCGTTTGTAATGAAGACGAAATGTTCTCTTTAGACAAATGTATTTATTTATTATGTGGTGTATTTTATAAAATTGCATAACTTTTATAAATTAATTGTGCGTATTTGTATGTGTTAATATATTAGATATTAATAATTTCATTAAATTAATTGTTTTTTAATATACCATAGTATGAGATTATATTGGTTGCCAATGTTTTCACTTTTAACGTGTGGCATAATTTTCACACACAATTTTTTTTTATTTATATTTATTACATGTGATACTGATTCCCATAGTGTTAAATTGGTATAACATCCCGAACCTATTGGTATATCACCTTAACAACATTCTATATAAAATAAGAATGTTATCCCGAATACATATTTTAGTAAAAATAATATATTGTTTTACAGTAGAATTCGCTTAATACATTTTAGACGATTTTCTCTATCTTTCTATAAAATTGCCCTTACGCCCACGTCACAGAACTCGAATGAAGTGTACCGCCCACGGGAGGCAGTTAAAGATAAAGACGATGACGAGGGTAATGTAGAGAACCCAGTACCGCTGCTAAGAAATAATAAAGAATTAGCAACGAATAACCATTTCCCTTAATAGTTTACAAAATAACCTCTAAAAATGAATTTAATTCAACATAACTTTCAAAATATCTGTGACGTTTTAAGTACATGAAATATAAAATGTGTTCTGTGCGTATGAGGATGTCCGGCTGTTTTATTTATGTGGACACAAAAAACTTTTAATTTCCTACTTAAGACTATTTCCTGATCACTGGAATTTTCCCGATCCTTGGAATTATTTTTAAACAATTTTTTAATATCGTACTTTTATAGGCAAGCACGGTACTTAAATTCTCCGCCCGATGCTCAGTTTCGTCACAAATAATTAGGTTGATGTGTAATTTTCCTAATACCGGCCTTATTAAAACATAAGCCTCTTAAAACATTTGCCTATTCCGATACTCGCGTAGGAGTTGCCAAAAGTTTAAACGTGACATTTCCACGTTTCGTGTGGCAGTAGCCTAATCCGTTTAGGTAGGAGACGCGCCCGACTGGCGGGGTCGCCGATGCAGCATTCCATTATTAATGAAACACACATCTGCGTGTAAATCAATTATGAGGGCCCGACGGGAGGGTATAAATAACAACACGTGTTGGTCGACTGCTAGGTCTGTGATACGTTTCACAATGACATTTCGCTTGACTCAAAGCTTCTTTCACAAAGGCAAAATTGTTTTTGATATGGTTCAATATATCCATCAAAATACAAAAGAATAAGTGATTCGGTTACCTTATCAGTTTGATTCATAAGGGCATTAGAACATATCCTCTATTATTATATAGCAGGTACATAATCATTAGATCTTAATTGAAGATATTACCGCTGATGTTTATAACTTCTGGTCGGTGGATCTACATTGCTACCTTCGTCAATTTCATACTGATTTTTTTGGCCACATCGGACAAAATTTGCTCTAGATCACGTTTTCTTCTTCTTTCTTCACAAGCGCAACAGTCCCTGCAGGCCTTGGCTGATTCTACTACGTGCTCCTTCTAGCGTCTCCTCTCAGTTGGAACTCGTTTCCAATTACTTAATTAATCAAGATCATGTAGTTCATAAAATTGTTCAATAATAATGTCGATAACCGTTCGATGCTTGGATTCGGCTCCTTTTAAAACAAATGGAGTGCCTTCGCAAAACCTAAGTTATTTGGGTCAGATGGTAGTTAGTGCTTAATTTTTCCCCATCGCGAGGCAAGATTCTGCAGCCTATTTCTGCCGTACGTGTTTCCGAAATTCTCAATTCACGCCATTTTCTGACTTACTTTTAATAGTTATCTTCGTTTTATGACTGCTTTGTTACATTGTTCCATATTTGTGATATGCTTTTAATTTATCTAAGGCTTTAAGTTCGCGCTGTAATTTAGTCAAGACTTTGAAATGAATATGTACATATCGAGGTTAGTTAAGGCAATAATAAACGAAAACATATTTACTAAAGGTTTTGGTTCACACCGTAATTTAATCAAGACTTTGAAATGAATATGTACATATCGATGTTAGTTAAGGCAATAATAAACGAAAACATATTTATCAAAGGTTTTGTTCACGCTGTAATTTAATGAAGACTTTGGAATGAATATGTACATATCGATGATAGTTAAGACAATAATAAACGAAAATATATTTATCAAAGGTTTTGGTTTACGCTGTAAGACAACAGTAAACGAAAATATATTTTGATAATCACATTAAAAATAAATTTCGAAGGACGGACCAGTTTAATTAAATTTATACATAAATCGTCAATGTCCAATAACAAAGATTGTAGCACTATCAATGCATTGACAAAATAGTTTGATACTATAGACATAAATTCTACGGTTCAACAGGCATAAACCACAAAAATACTCTTTTTAACTAATAAAATACTTTTTTAAAGTACTTCTCTTCAGCAGCCGATCTTTTGATCTCAAATTACATACTGGAAAATTGCTGAGGATCCTCCAAGCAGCATTTCGCGGCTGACTCACGCGCCTCCTCCGGAAATATAAAGCGCCGCGGGCATCTGGTGGTCCAGGTCGGGCCTGCACTTCCCGTATCGGTTACGCGAAACGCAATGAGGATGCAGCGGTTTGGTCTATTTATACTTCCATCTTAAACATTGCCAGTTGCGCGCGCAGCCGTTACTCAGCGTAACATTAGCAACTAAATGGGGAGCTGCTATGTCAGACTGAAAAAGTCAATGAACGTGTAACGCTTAACAAGAGTGACTTGACATTTTTAACTAGTTTAGTTACTAAATAATGAAATACAGTGGTTTTAGAAGAGTAAAGAATTTATATTTATATAGCTAGCTATATAAATATAAGTTCCTGCTAGCTCATTTCTATCTTGCGAGGGCAAGATAGAAATGAGCTAGCAATTTATCCCACTTTTCATTCAGGGAAAGTTATGCTATATTACATGTTTTTAGATTTAAGATCTTGTTTGAAAAGTAAAAATAAGCTATTATATGAGCCTTTGTTGTGTCTCCACTGATAAAAATAAAGGCTTAAGCCTGTCAATATTTCATATACATTGAGTGTAACAAAGGACGTATCTATTACTTGTAAAGGCGATTATGTGCACCAAACTTATTATTTGAAGCGTGTTTCTGAAAAAAATGTAAATTATTAAAAATCAACTTTGACAGTGAATGTTTTAAGAAACGGTTGATAATTTGTAAATAGTTTATCAATATTTTCTACTCAGTCTGATGCACAATGTTAAGTTAAGACCGACTCTAAACATCTTGAAGGTGTGATTATAACCATTCAGAAAATATCTTCTGGAAAGTTCTTTATCACGGCATGATACCGCAATTTTATTGAAGTTAATCAGAAATTTAGGTATTGTAACATATCGACGTACATAAAATATAGTTATATAAAACATGAAGTACATAATACATATCGACGACACCAAGAGGAATTAAAAGATGCAAATCTCGCAGCGATAAAAAAACTATTTGAAAGGAATAATATGGTGAATGCAATTGTTATTTTATTACACACGTAAGAAAAAAACATTTACTTTATTAAAAAAAAACCTTTTACGAATCGATTTTACTAAACTTTGCAAGACAATACGTAAACGTTTTATTAAACTTGTTTTTAAATGAAAATCATTACCTACCTCAAGAGCGTTTTGGTGTGCGCGGAATGCATATAAGCGATCAGATAACGATCTATGCAATGTGCATTCGAAACAAGGCGAACGAATGTACGTACGCGCCTTGGCAAGTCGCACATTCTCGATATCCTTGCGCGTCTATCGCTCGAACTGACAACACGACAGCCAACCAACCTATAATTCCCTCCCAGTGAATGGAATTAATATCAGATCACATTAGAAGCGCAATGTAATACCATATCATTACACCATAGTAATTACACTATTGTAGTGTTCAGTTTCAGATCGTCAGAATTAACTATCTAATATAATGATTATAATATTAAATTCAAAATTGATTTCGAAGTCAAATTTCTCAAGGGTTGATAAACTAGCGTTTTACCGCGACTCCGCTCGCGTGAAATTTACGACGTACATCACTTCCACGACTGAAGGTTGAGTTTGAACATGTGTCTGACAAAATGAGTCGCGACGATGACAGTGTCGCTGTCATCGTCGCACCATCCATAGCGCTTTCAATTGCGATCACAGAGATGCTTTACAAATATTAACATATATATATATATATATATATATATATATATATATATATATATATATAGAGAGAGAGAGAGAGAGAGAGAGAGTAAAATATGTGTGTATAGATTACAAATATGTTACTTTTATAATAATTTTAGAATAAACATTATCATTTTGTTACATCATATCCTGTACTTTCTCTTTACGCACATCGTCCATAAAAACAAAAAAACCATACCTAAATATATCCATATTTCGTTCAACAAAAGTTTATGTATAGCGTTGGACAAGTTTCTGTTACACAGGTATTTATTAATACTACGAAGCCTTTCAATTTTATAGAATATAAAACACTTAATATATTTTAAGGTTTTTTTCAGTTTGTACTTGAAGTTTGGCACAGCGAAAATTTATATATCGAATAGTATGTTCCCCGTACCAAGTAACTAAACGATCGTCCCCCATTTCGACTGCATTCCTTGTTCTCTTAGGATTTTTTTTCTATCGGAACGTATACAGTACACGTATACATTGCAGTAAAATAAACCTCGAATCCAAATGTAAAGTTCCTGTATCGGATGACCAAAAAATTACAAATCTAATTATAAGTCATCGTAAAAACAATAATCTGTCTATATAAAGATTATTAAATCGTAAAAAAATATTCTAGTAAAATAGGTATATACGATAAAATGAAGTGACGTAGTTATGCAAGGTATTAGAATATAAATATCTTGGTAATTTTTGTCATTGATTAAATTATAACTTTTTAATTACAAAATACTGTCAATTTACAAGGAAAAAAATACAGTCCTTTAATTGAGAATGGTTAAACCGTTCATACATACTAATTACAAGAGACAACCGTACCTTTTACTAATTATAGAAGAAAAATATTTTAACGTCCTCTCATTTAAAATTTATGTCTCATATAATTTTAAATCTTTTCATTGTGTGGAAATTTGCTTTGTTTCAGCCGCATTTAATTTCGGCTGAATTAGCATAAAATGAACAAAGGTACATAGTTACGAATCGATAACAGAAGATTTGTAAAAATACGAAGAATACTCGGCGATCAACCTAATGGCAAAATTTCTTGCTTGCTTTTCATTTGTGGGCAAAAACATTTTCATTTGTAGACAAAAACACAATTCCATTTGTGGGCAAAAACACTATTTAATTTGTGGGCAAAAACACCATTTCGATAAATTTTATTTATAAATTATAAAATTCGTTTCAGTTTGTTCATTACCTAATAACTCAACGAATACTTGGCCAAAAGTTCCTAATTTGTATACAAGTAGACTGTAATATAGTTTACGGACTAAAGTCAGTGTAGTTTTATCCTAAAAAATCGAGACTATACTTTTTCCAACGATCGCCATATAAATATTTCTGAATGTTCATCAGCTCTGAAGACTGCCTTAAAATCAATGTTCTTTAAAATCTACTAGGTAGGTACTACGGTTACAATAAAAACTGTTACGATTTTTAAACTTAAATTAATCAATGGTTCTTTTCGTCAAATATTCATATATTTTACCCCATTTTTGTCAAGCACAATTGTATAACTACAATCTCAACAAAATTAATAATTTTTGACGTGAAAACGTCTATTCGCTCGTTAAGTACAGTGACATCCGTTCGAACTTTCTTGTGTTACAAAATACCGTCAGACTTCAATCACTAATAACTGCAAGACAAATAATGCGTTAACAATGGTTGAGCCCACAACGGATAGATCATGTCTGTAGGTGCGTGTTTGTCGTGCTGCATTTGTTTTGCCTGTGACGGAAATAGCGTTGTTTAAAGTTATAAATTAGTGTAGCGCTTTTAGATAGGATGTTGATTTGGGTGTAATTTTAAGAGTTGATTTGGGTTGATTTGTGTGTATTTCATATAAATCGTAAATACTTTCAGAATTATAATATTCAAGAAACTTAAAAAGTGCCGAGCAAATGCGAAAGCTACGACAGCGTCGAAAATAAAATGAAAAAACGACGCAAAGCGTTTATGTAGCTGGCCCATCGGGTATACGGCTTCCACCGACAGTCACCGTTATAATACTCTGCGTAATTATTGTATTAAAAAGATTGGTAATCAAATTACATATTAATACGAAACACTTATGATTTTATGCCGACGTTTTTACAAAAAATCTATGGCGCGGACCCGAACTGCGGCTTTCGGTTTCTTTTTTTTCTTACCTATTTTTCTAGAATGGACAATATTTCAAAAATCTTTCCAACTCACTATACACCGATGGTCCGCGATACTGAGTCGATAGTGCGACGCGAATCATATAGTAAAGCAGCGCAGAGGTATTATCGGTGTAACAGAGCGGGAGTCCAGCGCGCGCCCGGCGCCGCCGCCGCGCTCATTAATTACACATTCAGCATTGTCGCTCGGCTTGCTGCAACGCTCTGAATCTCGCCGCAGGCACGTATCGACTTTCAGAGCGAATGTTTACAGTAAACGTAATAATTGTATGGTTTATCGCCGCAACGCCGCGCCAGCTGTGCCCGCCTAACTATCGACTCATCTACGTTGCCAGAGTCGGTACCACTTGTCGGAATGACAGGTGTTAACTGTACATTTAACGCTATGTCATTGGGTTAGTTTCCTCTAGTATGGGGCAGTGTTGATATGTGGGTCGATTTAGTTTTACGGAACGCAAACAGACAGAGCACAAATAGGTTTAACATTTAATCTGAGTTAATTACTAACCACTTATTCTTTATTATTCAATGAACGAAAATGAAATATTATTATAAAGATAGTTAGAAATTGTTTCTTCGCAAGGAACATCCATCCAAGATATGACTTCCGTAAGCCTTAATTTCCAGTTTACTCAGTTTAGCAGACGATAAAAGCGAAACTTTGTTTATTATACATCAAACGGTCTCCCATTGGAAACACACAGCAATAAAAAATTACAAAGGAATTGAGAATAATAACAACAAAGAATTCTCATAAACAATAATTAAAAATTAAAAATCTTGAAAACAATATTCATAACGACGGACGATATGTTACGAACACATATTTCTTCCCTATTTCTTCATATAACAAGTCTGAAAACTTTATTTATCGTGTAAATCAGATAATTTTGAAACATTCTACTATGAAATAAATTTAAAAATTTAAGGAGACCTACGCCGTTTACTGACAATTAAATATGTATTTTTTATTGAACGAAATATGTGATCTTTACTACTTAATAATATCTACTGTGCGATAATATAATGTTATTGAAAACATTAAGAAAATGCTTCTCCGCAAGTGACAAATATCGAATACGTGGTTACGGATTCACTGTACGCACGCTAACATGGCTCACTATTATGTTAATTCTATTTTTTGACGTTACTGAAATTTCATTACTGTTACCAATTCCACATTATATAGGTGTTCTTTAAATAATGACTACACTTTTCATTAATTATAAGTAATTGATTAAATACCTAACCCGAACAAAAACAATCCACAGAAAAATCACAAAAGCAAAATTTACAAGTAAATCCTAACTCGAACTTTTTAACAAAAATAATCAAACACGCGTGTGACTTACATACCCTGCCGGTAATTTCTTGCATATTCTACGTATTTCATCCCCGTATGAAAATATTGTCAACATTTTGGAAAACTTCACACGTCTCATATGTCGTTAAAATATCATTAAAATTTATTTTTTCTTTAAGACATATTTGACATGAAATAATATAACATATATTGTAAAATGCAGTCCAAATTAAAAAAAATAATAAGAAATATTACAAACTTTGTAATAATACATAACTTCCGATTCGAAAAATGATCTGTTAGTTTGACACCATAAATATGTTTAAATACTTCCGTCCACATTACCAGTGTAAGTGAACATTCTCAAAGGTAATTTGTTTCAAAATACAAAAAGCAAGTAATGAATACAACCTTGCAATGATTCTCGAGATTATTTTGTAATTTTCTATTTGTTTACCATCTAAATAAACATATCGGCTTCACTACAACATCCGAAACAAACTGAACTTCTTCAAGGACACACAAAAAGCAAACGGAATCCAAAGGGAAAACAATTAATTTGCGGAATAATTACTTTGATATAATCGCTAAATTAAATTCAACGTCACGTTGCACTTGTTACAATCGAGAACTAAATCCCCGACCCGAAAGCACTTTCATTCGTCGGATTTGGATTTTAATCTGCGATGCGTGAAACTCGATTTCACACCAACTGGACGCTGATCATTCGACTGTCATTAACATTCCGAAAATGCTTTTCGAAGTCCAGCGATGAAGCAGAGGCAATAGAGGAAATGGGGGAAAATGTATGAAAGATATTAAAAGTAATTATTTACGGAGCTCTAAGTAATTCCCCGTCATTTTGAAATATTAATTGATTTAAAATAGTCTTGCTTCATATCTCAGATACAATTGTTTTAACAATAAAATTAATTCTTTTTTTTATTTTCATCAATTACTTATTTAAAAAAATGGTGATGCTGGAGTGCGAAACGTTAATACGAAGTAAGATCTCGTATCGACGGTGCAGCTTGTACGTGCAAACCAAATTAGCACAAGAAAAATTATCATTGTTTATTCCACTACGACAAGCAATAACACGATTAAATTAAAATCAACTATAGATTTGATTTATTTCTCCGAATATGATATACTAAAGAAAACAAAACATCGACTTGTGTCATTGTGTAAATCACTTTAACGAATAATACTTTAAAGATTTCCTCACATCACGACCAAAACGACGAACGCGGGAGCGGACACTAAACGTCTACAATGAGACACGAAAAGTAGACTAAACATTAGGTCCGTCGCACGGGTGTGCGCAATGCTTTATACTTACCAAACATATACTACGTCATAATACTTAAACCATATTTTGCTACTTACCTTGCGATTGATATGTTAGATATACATATATGTATAATATCCAAGACTACATAAACCGATATATATATATATATATATATATATATATAAATAACGTCCATTAATACATATGTTTGAGAACTTAGTAATTTCACAGTTTAAACAGCTTTGTTATCTATTAATAAAATAAAAAAAAACTAATCAGGCATAGACTGATAAATCAAAAACAACTCTTACTTCACTTCTGGGACTTGAAAAGATAACAGCTTTTATCCAGAGCTGATATGAATTAACTTACGATCATTTCGGAAACAAAACCGAGAACCGCGACTCGACCTCTGGACGACAATGATAAAGGAAATTCAGTAGACGCAATTGTTCTCGTCTTGCATAATAATTACATAACTTACTTAATCAATGACAATGAATTATTAACTTCCACACAGACATACAATTAATCGATTATCGATTCAAACATTATTTAACTTTATTTACTTGTCGAAAACTTAACCAGTGGTTAACCGATACAAAATTGAACCTTTTGACAAAATTATTAATTCCGTATACGTTTAATATTTTTATATTTTCATTCTTAAGACTTAAACTTTTTGGATATTTCCATTGAAGATTGAATCAACAGTTAGACTCTTTGCCACATTCGTCAAATTTCATACGTTTTAACGGTTCCCATAACTAAATACTGCATGCCCATAAAACTCCTCTAAAATGAAATATTCTATTAGTATAGTTTTTATGGTAGTTTTAAAACCAATTTTAAGTTACTGACTCTTATTTTTAAACAATCAATAACTTTAACCACGTACGCTACATTTGCACAGTCTATAAAAATCACAGATTCTATGTAAATATTAACAATTCTCACTTTGAACAAAATCCTATTTGACATTTGCACTTAATGTGAACAGTGCGAATGAGCAGGTCTTGTGCGTATTGTAAACATGACTACGTGAATTCGAATAGATCTTATATATTTTTCAAATTGGTTATATTTAGTATATAAAGAGTAACAAGAAAAGCTTGACCCAAGTGTTAGACGAGTTTTGCTACTAGCCGTTGAATAACACACAGCTAGTCTTGTATCTATTTATGCTATACATATGAGGGTAATCGTGTGGCGTGAATAGCTGTATATCACAATATCCAGTTTCTTAGCCGCTAGTTTACCTTTAGGCTCAATGAGGCGAGAACTCAGTTTACGGGAAATTAACACACGGAAAGAACTAAGGTTTCCTCATTCGGTAACTCACTTCCGTGTCATTTTACAGAACTCAGATTATTATTATTTTTAGGCGCCATAACTAAACGTTCAATCATATATTTTTTGCAATCATGAGTACATTGACTTCACTATTAATTCTTTATTTAAACATACCACACTCGTCGGTAATATAATGGTTTATACAGCCAACTCAACATAAGAAGCAGCGACGCCGCAGAAGCACGGCACGTCGCTGGACGATGACTGGACAACGCCGAATGTTCTCGCGGATCAATAGCGTCACGTTCTATCCACATCCATATTACTTCCGCAAACGTAGATTTCCATTTTGTTAGGTTCAGCAAACAGAGACGCAGTTTGTTTACATATAGATGTTTATGATGAGTACCAAATAGAGACGGTCTGAGTTTATTAATACAAAATACAATTATTAATATAATATATAAAGCCAAAATATATGTATAAAACGGAAATAAATGTATGTATGTTCGTGCTAAACTATGTAAATACAAGTCCAATTTCAAAAATTGTGCCAAAAAGGATGGTTAAAGGAGATACAATGAGGAAGATTGTAGGCTATATTTCATCTCGGTGCGATGTATAAGGGCAGAGAAATAATAAAAATGTAACAGAAGTCGCTTAAGGAGTACAAAGTAGAGAGACCAGGTTGTTTATCGACTGGTCATCTCAAGTACTGCCCCCGGAGTCAGGGGTATACCCCATACCCCTGACTCCGACGTCTTTTGGCAAACAGAGCAGAGGCGATTAGTGACCACTGGATAAGAATTAAGTGAAGACTGAAAATTATTACTTTTTATTTCTTTCGTGACAGCTGTGGTGCTCTTTCTGTTAAATTCAGCACAGCTTTGGAATTATTAACTTTTTTTAAAGTAGGGTCTAAAATAGATAGAGAGGCGATCAATGACGTATACAAATTGAAAATTCTTGAAGATACAGCAAAAGACTGATAATTCTTAAGCGATTGGTATCTACCGACTCGGACTGGACACTCCACAAATCTGTCACACCTTTGCAGATGATTCCCTTAAGCGATGATTTAACGAAGTGTGTCATTAAATAAACTAAAGACTGAAATAACTTTCATAATTTGAATTTTATTTTATCTAGACGGTACTAATTTTCTGCAGTCTGGCAAAATGCGTTCCCGAGTACAGCGGACAGCTCATTACAATGCGCGCCGGGCGCGGCGGGCGACAATGACGGCCGGACGTCGCGCGGCGGAAGCGGCGACACGGCTGGCCGCCCCGCGTTCTGCCCACGTGTACCGCCGCCCGCCTGCACGTGGTGAGATGTACGGATAAAACTCGGACGTGGACATTAGAGATCGTGACGACCGGTGTATACTGAGCAAACATCGGCTCGCAAGATGTCGTAATATCTATTTTCTACAACTTGAAGACATCTTTTTCGAAAAGGGTTACGTAGATCTACAATCTTGGAAATCTATGAACACTTAAGTATCCAGTAATTGAAAATAAAATACTTAACACAATAACGTATGTTTTATATTCTATTTTCTGACTCGCTGAATAAGTATATATAAAATTACATATTTTTGTTTAAATAAAATATTAATAATATTTTATTTAAACTAAAAATTAAAACATGCAATAAACAAGGTTATCTATATTCTAACAAGTTCAGACATCAATTGACGAATATTCATGGCATTAATGGTTGTATTTTATAAACGTACTTAAATTTATAATTAATGTTTTATAAGGTAATTAATACTTTACAGAAAAAAACCAACTAACTCGTTGTCTGGTATTAGACAAGATAAATACGTACTGACATGTGACCAGGTATTACAAAGAATCAACAAACACAAGTATGGACGCGTGACCAGGTATCAGACAATATAAATACGCACTGACATGTGACCGGGTATTAAACAGGATAAACAAAAACAGGCACTAACTCGCTGTCGGGTATTAGACAATATAAATACGTACTAACATGTGACCGGGTATTATATATGATATAAACAAAAAAGACCACGCAATAACGCATGGCCCAACATTAGACAAAAGAAACCAAACATGACCGGGTACTGTGTTAATATCATTCTCATCCACCTTTCCGTTCATAAAATCTTAGGGAAACATTGTAAGCAAATTAATGTATAAAATTTGCTAAATACGAAGAGAATTTCGTACGAAGTAATGTACGTACGTAGTACGATACTTCGTTCTTATGAGGGTTCCATAGACACTTAGGAACTTATGAACATATCAGGCTTCATAGTATTTCTGCCAAATCATTTACAAATAATAATATTATTCTCCATCATGCAAATATATTGCTTAGACTAGTATTAACTATAAGATTAGTATATTCGGACCACATTCACTTAAAAAATATGCCACATAAATATTTTTGTGTGTTAACTATTGAGATATATGAGGGTTAATAATATTTCCAACTAAGACAGATGGACGGACAGACAAATGAGTAATTTTATCAGTTAGGTTTTTTTCCTTTTTAGGTAAAAAAAACGCAACTGATAAAATCACTCATTTCCGCTTATAAATCAAACCTTCAGTATGAATTTACCTGTGATAGGTGTTGCTATGTCCCTTTAAAATAATAAAATAAAACACAATTAAAGGAAACTACGTGATGTAGTATTATTTTTACTTTCTTTAAGTTCTTTACCACGATTTAGGTTTCGTTGTATTACAACATCTTCAGGTGGGCTGTTAGTAAAGATGCCCACCTGAAGATGTTATAATACAACGAAACCTGGGACGGGGTAAAGAACTAAAATAAAGTAGAAATAATACTACATCACGTAGTTTCATTTAATTGTGAATAATGAATTTCTACAAAATTAACGCCAAATATATTCAATAAAATAAAATTTCAGTTAAAACTTACGGCTTTTTTTTATTTTCACCAACCTCAACTTTAGTTAATTTTCTTTTATTTATTATCATTAAGAGATATTGTTAATTAATGCAATAAAAAAATTTCCAGTGGAAATCATATTTTCAAAATATTTCTTTCTGTTTAAGTTGCCTTGACTGTTATTGCGTCATTTAAGTTTGAATACTGTAAACAAACACTACGCATGCTGTTCTCAGAAATTTGCTTATTTTAAACTAAAAATCCAAATGATTTCGTGGAAAACAACATTGCTATTATAAAAAATACATTTAATAGATTATGTACATTTTAATTCCTTAGGATTAAAATGTATCATCATTTTATTTTTTTTTTATTATACGTATCTATCACAATAATTTCAATTACTTTATCTAAATATAAAAAAAACATTTACATCGGCCTATCTCTGGGCGAATCAATATAAATGGAACACAAAAGAATCTATTAAGATATAAATAGAACTAAAAAACTCTGTTTGGTTCGTAACCTACACACCATTTAGACTCTCTTTCGAGAGAGAAATTCGAAATCAAGCGCTCATGACAAAGGAACTTCATCTCTCGCAAGGCGTGTTTAGAAAATGAAACTTGAATTATTGACATTTGCGAAATAACAACGCATAGAATCTAGGAATACTACTACATCCGAATAAACATGTTAACAATTTGTATCTATAAATCTAATAAAAGAATAAAGGTATTTATTGTACAACACATTAAATATTTTTCGGAGAAAATGAGTTAATGCGAAATCACGCGCTCGTGACAAAGGAACTTCATCTTTCGCAAGACAGGTTTAGAAAATGAAACTTGAATTATTGACATTTGCGAAATAATAACGCATAGAATCTAGAAATACACCCGAATGTAAATTTTTACAATTTGTGTCTATAATTATAATAAAAGAATAAATGTATTTTGCAACACATCAAATATTTATCGGAGAAAATGAGTTCAGAGCCAAAAAATAATTTACATACAGCAGACAAAGCCATGGTTAGGATTCCGTAGTCTAACACAGCTTTATAATCTACGTGTATAATCCTGTGTTAGACTACGGAATAAGTCTAAGTAAATATCTCAATTAATATGCAGCAAAAAGTGTCAATATACTAACAACCATAATATGATTAACCATTGACTACAATGTCTCAATGTCATTAACAACTACATGAACTAAGTTGTAGATATGAGCGAAATTGTTGTAACGATATATTGAATACTAGCTGTTCCCGCGGATTCGCCTTAGCTGTACATTGATTTTGATAATATTATAAATCAAGAGACTACACAGAGAAAAGGTCAATCCGCAATTATATATAACCATATTATAGGGTAAAAAACACGAAATTATCTATAACCATATTATAGTGTAATTAGGTAGGTAAACAGAAGACACAGCCACAGGGTTAGATGGATTGGAAGGCCTTCGTTACAAATGCATGATGCATTCAAAATTATTGTTTACAAATCACGCGGGATTATTTTCAATATATCACGTTTTATTGAATTAAAAATAATTAGAATTTTCTGAATTAAATAAAACTTCGTGATGTAGTATTATTTCTACTTTATTTAAATTCTTTACCACAACCTAGGTTTCGTTGTATTACAAAATCTTCAGGTGGATAATTTGTTAAGATCTTTAGCAAAGATTATCTTTGTCAATACTACATCAAGTAGTTTCATTTAGTTGAGAAAAATCTAATTATTTTTAATATTTGAATTAAAATACGTAAACTTTAAAAATAAAAATGAATGCTGAAGCAAAGTGGGTAATGTTATTACATTGACGGCTGGCGGTTGTTTTAAGACAACGACAAATCTAATTACCACTGTGAAATCAAAGCACTAGCTTTAAAACAAAAATATTGATACTTAAACTGTTATCTTAAGCCTATTGCATTGCAGTAAAGTTATGCAAATATGATAGTTTGCACCATTACTACTTGCCCACAAGAAAAATGCGTCAAGTTCGTGCTGCACTGTGCAATGTCCGATTTATTATAATTTATTTTTTGTTTGCATAGCATATTGATCTTTACTTAATTTAAAATTAACTTTCACTTCAGCTTTCCATTACTAATGTGTGACCCACTCGCCATTCTGAGCTAAGACCAATTCGATAGCACATTCAGAGTGATTTGTTTGGAGTTCGTAAGGATTTCGTTTAATAACAAGCACCTTGTATATTTATGTTAAAAAAATTAAATATTTCATATTTCAAGCGCTTTGAACTTATTGCTACAAGTGTAATTTCTTTCATTCAACCATAACTAAGGAATATAAGTAATCAGTTCCGTGGTAGATTGCAAAACATTGTAATTATTATAAAATTGCTAACGAAATTCGTTAATAAATATTTTCAAAATAAAGGCGTAAATTTTAAATGTTAGGAGACAAAAAAGAAGAAGACGAGGGATGAAAGAAAAAGAAATAATATCCCACGATTTCAAATAGATAATACGAAGCGTTTATTGGTGCATTTTGGATGCTAGTATAACTTGTTGACGTAAACAGAGGAGGTGTGTTCATAAAGATAACATCTATATTTCGAAACGATAAGCGTGCGTAGGTCTTCTTAACGCAAATCCAGGTCATGGGCAAATTAATACGTATGTATTGTATAAAATAGCATAAAGCAACTAAAGAATATTAATATAACAATAATTGCAACTTACACCTCCCACAAGTGATACCTCGCTGACGTATAACACCCGTAAGGGAGATTATACGGACGTGATTTACCGCGGAGCGCCGACGTGTAGGTCACGTCCTGTGCCGTGTATACGCTCACTATTACTGGGTGCGTGTGTATGCGCACGCGAATGCGAGGCATTCCTCGCGAAGCCTTACAAGGCGCTAATCGCATTTGCAGACGCGCGGAGGTCGTTCGCCGGGCTCCTAACGCGGCACGGTCGCTTCGCTCGTTAAAATGTCATACGCGTCGAATGACAATGTATTCGGAATCGATTTATTCGTGATAGCAATCAGTTGACAGTTTAATGAATAAGTTATACTTACAGCACTATTTTATTAGGAAAACGTTATAAAATATTAAAGACTCACTTTGGAAATATGACACGTTTTGTTAAACGTGACACAAAATCAAATGTCATTTAGTTTGTATGCCACGTGAATCTGAATGACTACTAACATTGTGTATAAATTGGTCTATAAGCAATAGGCGATAAGCAATAAGCAATAGTATTATCATTTTCTCAGAAGCACCTAGTTTAGAAAGTAAAGATACAAGGAAAAGTCATACGGCATAAATGACATACTATGTTTTTTACAAAGCCTTCACATTTTCAATGTTTTATATGAAAATCAGAAAAACATAATCTGAAAAACGGAACCCTTATAAGATTCATGTGTCTGTATGTCAGTCTGTCACCGATTTTCTTAGAAACCATGCGATGTAGAGACTTCAAACTTGACAGAGTAAAACATATTATTAATCTACGGATTTTACACTAGCTAACTACATTAAAACGTTCATGTGGGAACTAAAGAGGGAGTAAATAAAGTACCCAAAAAAATTTTTTTTGGAGTTTACTCGTTAACAATCGGTTTTCATATATAGCGGCCGGTATGAAGTTTTATGCGGAGTAAAATCAGAAGTTCAGAGCGTTAAAAAAAGTGTAAACGTTAGGTGGCCTCTCCGCGCATATTAATAATAAGATATCAATATGTTTATTTGGCATTTTCTTATGGCGTAATCGCAATGACGGAGTGTGGCACACATATTGGCATTTTCTTACGGCGTAATCGGAATGACGGAGTGTGACACACATGGTTCACTATCGTTCGCTTATATCAAGATGTAATCATTAAATGCCATTATGTGTGAATATTTGGTGTTTTTATCCTACAAAATTAAAATTAAAAATCTATTTTAATTTAATTTGTCAGTCTGACGTTACTAAATGTTTTTAATTTTGTTGTATAAATTTGATCATGTTCATTAGTATTTTCTGCATTTTTTATTAAAGAATTTTCCATTTACATTTAATGATATTTATATTTATATACAGTGTAACCTATTTTGTACATCCTAAGACAATCATACTTAAGCAGTAAACTCCAGTCGCGCGTCGGAGCTGACACGCACAACTGTTTTTTCTCTTTTTTTAATTCTATCTCTTTTTTTCATTCTGTCATGTATTTATCATTTGAAAGGACTTATCATCAGGAAAGCAAAAATATTCTAAAAAAATATGAGAAAACAGAGCCCTCTCTTATTTATGAAACTACTGAGTGAAAAATCATAAAAAACAGGGTTTCAAAAATCTGACTGGAAGGTTACAGGAAAATTACAAGGATTATCCTATATTTATAATTTTTGAAATATGCACCACGTTTTTAAGCCTGTGAAATATACAGTAGGCAATATATTTACGTTATAGAAAAATTAACCTTTGTAACTAGTTTAAGAGAAACACTCCCTTAAAGGTTTAAAAGTCCATTAAGCTGTACGGAACTCTCGTTCTAAACATGCTAACACCTGGCATTTTTCCAGGCTTGAAATTTGTAAGCGAAATAATTTTTTTAAAGACGTCTACTTTAATGATAGACCACCCGAGGAGCAAAATAAGTTTTTCATCCAATTAACATAGTTGGGAAGCAATATTTAAAAATGTACATTTAAAATGTTTGATGCATATTAATTGATATTCCTATAAGAAGCATCTCCTTAAACAATTAGATGCACAGTTGTTTCCACACTACACATATTAATTGATATTCCTATAAGAAGCATCTCCTTAAACAATTAGATGCACAGTTGTTTCCACACTAAACATATTAATTGATATTCCTATATGAAGCATCTCCTTAAACAATTAGATGCACAGTTGTTTCCACACTAAACATATTAATTGATATTCCTATATGAAGCATCTCCTTAAACAATTAGATGCACAGTTGTTTCCACACTAAACATATTAATTGATATTCCTATATGAAGCATCTCCTTAAACATTTTCCATCCACAATTAAATGAAACTACGTAAGGTAGTATTATTTCTATTTTCTTTACTTTCTTTACCACGACCTAGGTTTCGTTGTATTACAACATCTTCTTCTTTGCTAATATCCCACCTGAAGATGTAATACAACGAAACCTAGGTCGCGGTAAAAAAATTAAAGAAAATAGAAATAATACTACATAACGTAATTTCATTTAATTGTGAATAATGAATTTCTACAAAATTAACGCCAAATATATTCAATTTTTCATCCAATTAACATACTTGGGAAGCTTTATTTAAAAATATATATTTATAATTTTTAATGCATATTAATTGATATTTCTATCAAAAGCATCTCCTTAATGCACAATTGTTTCCACAGAAAACATATTAATCGATTTTCCTGTATGAAGCATCTCCTTAAACAATTCGATACACAGTTGTTGCTACACTAAAACATTTAGACTATAAAAAACAGACGGATACGATAAAGTTACAAGGGTTTCTTAATTCACTATGGATTCCTATCCGACTACACAAGTATACACGTAATGCGTGACACGCGTAATATACATTAGCGCTCTTGATAATCGCTAATTATCTTAATCTTTAAAATAATTTTGGGTAAAACTAATAAGCCTGTAATAATGGAAACGCTTTAATAAACGTAACATTGAACTGTTTTCAAATTAAACTCCTATGATGGTAATTAAGGAAAACAATGAAACGGCAAACATCATGCATATCAAACAACAACAGAGGCGTAGCCCGTACTATCAATGATATCACTAATCTTTCAGACAATAATCCTCGAGTTACACGACTTATAAGACAAATATTTATCGTAGAAATAACAATCTTATCGCGAAAAAATGTCAGCATAAATTAATAACAATATAAACAGACTGAAAACAGAAATGCCTTTCCATCATGACTCTGTCTTTACTTAGAAATGATTCAAAGTAATTTAGAAATTAAATTATTGTAGTGGATGAATCGTGGGTGGACATTGATTTAAAATCGAATAAAATAATGGGGCACCCCCTTAGCCCCGGTTTAAGTATGTGTGTTAATTATAATAAATAAAAGCAAATTTTAAAAAAACAGACGAACAACTGCGAGTCTTCCTCGCGCATCGGTGGTTCCATGTTTACTTTGGAATTAAATTAATTTAAGTCATCATCAATATGAAATTCCAAGCGCAATAAATATTTAATAATATCTAATATAATTAAGGCGGATGGGGCTATTATTATCGTGTATATATTAAAAATTATGACATATAGAATTATCATTATAATTTTTCTACAACCTTTGCGTAGGCTTCGACTTAACCTGAAGATATACTATCTAAAATTATATATATATATATATATATATATATATATTTATATATATATATATTATATATATATATATATATATATATATATATATATATATATATATATATATATATATATATATATGAGAGCTTCACAAATAGCCCTTTTGAACAACATATAACTTTATTTTTTAAATTCCTATATTTTATTAGGAACTCTACAATTGTATTGGAATTTAAAATATTAATTATAATATAATTTTAGAGTTTCGACACTTATACTTATGGGACGGCAACAATTTTCAAATAGCCCCACAATTATCAAAAAATGTAGCAACGAAAACCAGACGAAACTTTCATTCTTTGCTATCTAAGTATTTAATTAGATGCGGTCAAATATGAAAATGATTTAGAAGCACGATTATTTCGTAAAAAAAATTAAAAAATAAAGAAAATCCGTCTTTCTGTGACAAAAAATCTTACTAAAAGGCAACATCACACGAAAATTTTGATTTTCGTATAATTTTTTTAGGTTTTTATAATTTTCTATTCGACTTTTTTTCATATTTGGAGTGACACTTTCTGGTCAAATAACTTGTACTTAAACCAAATAAAAATGACACATCCAAATCTTTTTCTTGAGCAGATTTTCTATGAAAAATTAAATGTTGTTTGCGTACTTTATATTTCCCAACATTTTTCAACTTTTATTACAATTTATTAGTAAATAAAATCAAAATGTTTCACCCTGTGTTGACTTTACCTCCTAACGGTACAGTAACAATTTTTAAGTTGTCATATTAGCTCTGCAGTTATCTAGAGTATTAAACATCGCAGAAGTAATCGATGTAGACATGTATGAATGCATGAAATAATATTCTTTTCGGAAAGACTAGTCCGGGCAAACACGGAATCAAGCAAACAATTTAACTTAAAAAAATTATATCATCGAAAAATTCACGATGAGTACTAAATAGGTTGGAAGCGAAAATTGCCTTATCAGTCATTACTATTCGATTCTACTATCTTACTGTTACATTTATCAGTACAAACCTATAAAAACTAGAAGCTTAGAATTATACCTAACGCAGATATAAGTATATTTTTCTGTTTATTTATTACCTAATAACTCAACTATTACTTAACTAACATTTGCCAAAGGAGACCGGCGAAAATAGGCTTGACCTTACAGAAATAGAGTATAAATAGACTTTTTAAAAGGCTGGCATTTTTAAAATATAAAAAACCAAACAATGCAGCGATAAACAATGAAAAAACAGCAAAAAATAAATTACAAGCGATCATAATAGAATACAAAAAAGCTATCTTAATAAATGCGCACACCTTACTCTTTTAAAATATAAAGAATTGTTAATGACAAACAAAAAGAATAAAGAAAATCTACTGAAACACATGATAACTTTTAGAAACAATTACAAAAAATAAACAATATCGATTGTTTTTTTTAACGTGTAGCCATTGCATAAATTAATTAAAAAAAATATTAACTGACATCGACAATGGTTTTGTTGTTGTGAAAAAATGAATGCCATTTTCGCTGTTTTCGAATTTTACGTGACTTTTTTCGACGACCTTGTCGAGCCTGTGAATTCGTGGATAAATATAGTACGTTTTGGATGGAGGTAGAAATAGCATTTACAAACTATTATGAAAAATAACCTGATATTTCATAAAAAAATACAAGATTTTTCATTTGTTTTATTGAGGATTTATATAAAACTTTTAAGGAGTTTATTTTTTTTAGTTTATACAACACTGTCACTTTTATTCTCGTAACACTTGGGCCTACCATATAAGGACTTACGGCCTACGAGGCTACGGACTAACATCATATACCATGGTGTCCGGGAATAGATGTCGGACAAAGAAAGACGTTGGCTATAAAGGAATACATTTGCGTCGAAAAATACGTAAAATACGTTCTTTTTCTAAATTGAGTACAAGAAAATATTACACATAACTCTTTTTAACGCACCCATTACTTGCCTAGAGTACGGTGTATACGAAAAACATGACAAATAATTATGAATATTATTTTCAATTTTATCAATCAACTTTTTTCACTATTTTTCAGTCAACGAATAACGTCTTTTTTTTCCGATACTTATTCAAGGAAAATCGAGCAAAACATCAGGGAATTTACAACAACAATATATTCTTCACGTATTAAGTGGCTTCAAAGGTTAAATATCTACCTTTGAATTAAAAAAAAATTGTTCCTGAATTATGGACTTAGCATCGTGTGCTCAGAATTTCAAGCACCGTTAGCTAGTTACCAGCATGATTAATAGTTTCGTCATTTCAAATATGAAACACAACTCGTCAATCTGTAGCAAGGTAACAACAGCTTACACGTACATGAATAATGATTAATGAGGTACGTACTTTTTTATTATGATGATCTCGGTCATCCTTTAAACATTGAGACCGGCCTTAAAATCTCAATATCATTCACTGGACAATAAAACAGTTCAAACTATTTAAGACAGTTAAATTACGTTTAAAGTACGTTTTCGCGACATCTCCACCGAGGAGTGGATCACGATGACAAAGTGGTAAATTATGTCCATCTGCCAGATATAATATTTTACCAATTATTGGTTATTTGGGAATAACTATTCGCGTAATTAAATGAACAATGGTTTCTGCTATCTTTAGTAATATTATAAATACGAAAGTTTATCGATATGTTTAACCAATCTCGAATCTATCGTGGGTACTCGTGCTACAAAACCGCTCTCTTAAAGATCTCATTATACACTTTCTATAACGGCTCTCCTTAACAAGAAGTTAAATTGAACAGATACTAGTTATATATAGCTTAGAATTAATCCACTCGTGCGTCATCCGCCATTAATGGGGTCGCCCGGTTGGATGAATGGATCGGGACAAGCATGTCCGCCCGCCCACCTTGCGCTAACGAGCTCGCGTTTAATATGGAACATTACAAGTGGTATTACACCCTTTTCAATCGGTTCATTGCATATAAAATAATTGAGAGGTCAACCCTAAAACTTCTCAGCTTAATATACGTCGTAAATGATGAAAGAAAGCATTAACACAGTAGGGAGCAGAGCGAAGAGACAGAAGATTGGCACAAAACAGAGGCAGATAACAGTCGCCGAGCACAGGAAGAGGATATTTTCATGGAAAATTGTTTATAAACATTAAACTATTTGGCCAATCATTGTGAAAATCAGAAGGCTTCTATTCTGATAATAAATCATTCGTTAGAAGGAAGAATTGCCAAATCGGTCAAAAATTGTAACTTGTAGCATGTTCTCATATTACACGTAGGTACGGACGGACCAACGGAAGGAGACGCTTGTCGGAAGATCTAATCTTTCGGAAGAGCTATATTAAAAGTTCATTATATGTAAAGTTACCCGATTCATAATTACCTATATCGTCAAAACTTAATGCTTAGATGGTGCATGGTAGAGATGATTCGCCTTTCCAGAGTTTACTTAGTAAATGATAATTACGAGTATTACCGCGGGTATTATACTTACGACCCGGACCGTCGATATCCTTTGGCGAATAAAACGGGGGCGTTTGGTGACCGCGAGGGAAGGGATGAAGAACATAATAATTACTATTCTTCGCGGGTGAATCCACGGAGCACAACTAGTTTAATATTCATTTAATAAAGCGTTTTTATGTGATTAAATGAACAAAATTAAAAAAACCAACAATTTTTTAAATTTTTATGTTAATACAGAATATTCCATTGTTAATCCAATCATAATAAATGATATCATTTTTTTAAAGGAAGATCTAATCTTTCGGAAGAGCTATATTAAAAGTTCATTACATATAAAGTTACCCGATTCATAATTACCTATATCGTCAAAACTTAATGCTTAGATGGTGCATAGTAGAGATGATTCGCCTTTCCAGAGATTACTTAGTAAATGATAATTACGAGTATTACCGCGGGTATTATACTTACGACCCGGACCGTCGATGTCCTTTGGCGAATAAAACGGGGCCGTTTGGGGACCGCGAGGGAAGGGATGAGGAACATAATAATTACTATTCTTCGCGGGTGAATCCAAGGAGCACAACTAGTTTTATATTAATTTAATAAAGCGTTTTTATGTGATTAAATGAACAAAATTTAAAAAAAATTTTAATTTTTATGTTAATACAGGATATTCCATTGTTAATCCAATATACATCCATGCTGAAATGAAATATTACTAGGAATTTAATCTATATCTATACTATCAAATTATTTTACACTAGGGCGTGATGGGCAATGATATGTCAACACTTTGATCGAACAGAATATCAAACGCGTCCATCTAATTCCATAAATAGTCCCCACTCACAACGCAGCTACATTAATTTAACTTAATTGGCACCACGATAGTATTTAATAAAACACAATCCATACACACGCTGCGTTCATAACATTTAACGATAATCTGCTGGAAACCAGAAACGAACGACACATAAATCTAAACGAGCTCCCGCCAACAGTAGTCCACTACGAATCGAACCGAACCATATATCCAATGGCCGCCCTCGATTGGGCAAGCTGCCAAGCGACGCGATGAGATAACCGACAGATTTGTCCTAATCAAAAGGCCATTAGAACGCGCCGACAAACCCGCAGTCTCAATAATTGTTACGCGAGTAGTGTCACCATGTAGCAGGTATTATATTTTTGTATAGACATACATACACATACATATAATGACTAAAATAATTCTAAACATAAGTAATGGCACCATGAAACAACTATGGTGTTAAACAAACGCTTGACAAAAAAACAATACATGATTATTTGATGGTTAAGCTGCCAAATAGCCAAAAATTACATAAATTAATGATTCACAATTAAAAGCTCTAACGTGAGTTTCCTGCTTGTCTCATTAAAAAACTGACAAACGTCAATTACAAAAGCTGTTTTGAATTAAATTCTTTACCAAATTACACTGAAAATATTATACTCTATTATCAATAACTTAGAACTATTCATTTTCCTAAATAAATAAAATGTTTCTTCTGATTTTTATGTCCATCCATTATCGTGTCATATAAATTCACATTTATGTGTAATGTATTATTAACAACCTATGTAGTTTATAACATTATAGAGATATTCTTTGTCATTAGAAAAAAATTGTTCAACTTTTTAAAATGCTTAATATTATTATGTAGACCATGACGACATCAATTTTGCCTGTTAGTGGTTAAAATACCCACAAACATAATCTATCAACATCCGCCAAAATATTATTTTATCAAATACTATGCTTTTTTATAACCTTTTGTTAAAACTGTAGGGCTCCATGGAAATTCAATCTGGCTCTTTGTATAAAAAAACAGGAAACGCATTAGTAACTTACTATCCTACATAACTAAGTTATATTAGTTATATAACTGCTTTATGACCAAAACTAGTTTTTGGCTAGATATTATTACTATCTTACTAACTCGAGAATTAACTATAAATAATTTTAACTCATAAATTATGTTTCTCTAAGACACCCTAAAATTTTACCCACAGCTACTACTTTTCGTAAGTTTTTTGCGCAGAAAATTCATGATATTTTCGTCGTATTTCGATTTCATCACAAAACGGTCACCCTACACACGTGGCGAACCGCTGTCGAACTTGTGTACCATTAGATAATAGGAGATATGCAATCGCGCATGCTCACTACAAATATTGTTCCGTCGTGATAAAATCTTTGGCCGCTCGTTGAACGACGTCGTGTGGCAACTCGAATTTTCGTTATAGTAACCCCTCGGTTACGTAAGATCACTGATTGAGACGTAACTAAAATGGCTGGTAAAAGAACAGTTTAGTTTCGACATTCGATCACGCCATGACTTTCTTTCCATCCCATGTTCGATTTAGGCTAACGTGGTATGTGTGACAGCTTCCGGGTCATGTGCATGTCAAGCAAAATATGTGGATAATATGATAGCAAAAACATACCAAAGGTACGCAACATAACGTTACGCGAGCAGCATTGCTTCACAAAACATAACGACCATTCAATTCACTTGACAGCACTTCAAAAGAATACTTCTAAGTTATGATATTCTCGTATAAAAGTTTAATATACACTTATCTACTATCAGAAACATGAACATTATCTTCGGGAAATAATCGAAGTAGGAGAAAAACATTTAAGAACTATACTAACATTATAATGCAAAGGTATCCGTGCACTGCAGAACTGCAACAATACGACAAACCACTTATTCGCCCATGAATATCGAGCGATACGATTATTATTTTGCAGGGGGAGAAATTTATTATAATAGTAGTTCTTTTCATGATAATGAAACGTTTAAACAAAATGATCGAGAAATGTAGAAAACAAAAAGAAATAGAGTTTTTTGCGTGTAATAAAGGACCGAAATTCTTATTATATCGGTTAACTAACACCTATATAGACAGCGATACGATTATTATTTTGCAGGGGGAGAAATTTATTATAATAGTAGTTCTTTTCATGATAATGAAACGTTTAAACAAAATGATCGAGAAATGTAGAAAACAAAAAGAAATAGAGTTTTTTGCGTGTAATAAAGGACCGAAATTCTTATTATATCGGTTAACTAACACCTATATAGACAGCGATACGATTATTATTTTGCAGGGGGAGAAATTTATTATAATAGTAGTTCTTTTCATGATAATGAAACGTTTAAATAAAATGATCGAGAAATGTAGAAAACAAAAAGAAATAGAGTTTTTTGCGTGTAATAAAGGACCGAAATTCTTATTATATCGGTTAACTAACACCTATATGACAGCGATACGATTATTATTTTGGAGGGGGAGAAATTTATTATAATAGTAGTTCTTTTCATGATAATGAAACGTTTAAACAAAATGATCGAGAAATGTAGAAAACAAAAAGAAATAGAGTTTTTTGCGTGTAATAAAGGACCGAAATTCTTATTATATCGGTTAACTAACACCTATATAGACAGCGATACGATTATTATTTTGCAGGGGGAGAAATTTATTATAATAGTAGTTCTTTTCATGATAATGAAACGTTTAAATAAAATGATCGAGAAATGTAGAAAACAAAAAGAAATAGAGTTTTTTGCGTGTAATAAAGGACCGAAATTCTTATTATATCGGTTAACTAACACCTATATAGACAGCGATACGATTATTATTTTGCAGGGGGAGAAATTTATTATAATAGTAGTTCTTTTCATGATAATGAAACGTTTAAATAAAATGATCGAGAAATGTAGAAAACAAAAAGAAATAGAGTTTTTTGCGTGTAATAAAGGACCGAAATTCTTATTATATCGGTTAACTAACACCTATATAGACAGCGATACGATTATTATTTTGCAGGGGGAGAAATTTATTATAATAGTAGTTCTTTTCATGATAATGAAACGTTTAAATAAAATGATCGAGAAATGTAGAAAACAAAAAGAAATAGAGTTTTTTGCGTGTAATAAAGGACCGAAATTCTTATTATATCGGTTAACTAACACCTATATAGACAGCGATACGATTATTATTTTGCAGGGGGAGAAATTTATTATAATAGTAGTTCTTTTCATGATAATGAAACGTTTAAATAAAATGATCGAGAAATGTAGAAAACAAAAAGAAATAGAGTTTTTTGCGTGTAATAAAGGACCGAAATTCTTATTATATCGGTTAACTAACACCTATATAGACAGCGATACGATTATTATTTTGCAGGGGAAGAAATTTATTATAATAGTAGTTCTTTTCATGATAATGAAACGTTTAAATAAAATGAGCGAGAAATGTAGAAAACAAAAAGAAATAGAGTTTTTTGCGTGTAATAAAGGACCGAAATTCTTATTATATCGGTTAACTAACACCTATATAGACAGCGATACGATTATTATTTTGCAGGGGGAGAAATTTATTATAATAGTAGTTCTTTTCATGATAATGAAACGTTTAAATAAAATGATCGAGAAATGTAGAAAACAAAAAGAAATAGAGTTTTTTGCGTGTAATAAAGGACCGAAATTCTTATTATATCGGTTAACTAACACCTATATAGACAGCGATACGATTATTATTTTGCAGGGGGAGAAATTTATTATAATAGTAGTTCTTTTCATGATAATGAAACGTTTAAACAAAATGATCGAGAAATGTAGAAAACAAAAAGAAATAGAGTTTTTTGCGTGTAATAAAGGACCGAAATTCTTATTATATCGGTTAACTAACACCTATATAGACAGCGATACGATTATTATTTTGCAGGGGGAGAAATTTATTATAATAGTAGTTCTTTTCATGATAATGAAACGTTTAAATAAAATGATCGAGAAATGTAGAAAACAAAAAGAAATAGAGTTTTTTGCGTGTAATAAAGGACCGAAATTCTTATTATGTCGGTTAACTAACACCTATATGACAGCGATACGATTATTATTTTGGAGGGGGAGAAATTTATTATAATAGTAGTTCTTTTCATGATAATGAAACGTTTAAACAAAATGATCGAGAAATGTAGAAAACAAAAAGAAATAGAGTTTTTTGCGTGTAATAAAGGACCGAAATTCTTATTATATCGGTTAACTAACACCTATATAGACAGCGATACGATTATTATTTTGCAGGGGGAGAAATTTATTATAATAGTAGTTCTTTTCATGATAATGAAACGTTTAAATAAAATGATCGAGAAATGTAGAAAACAAAAAGAAATAGAGTTTTTTGCGTGTAATAAAGGACCGAAATTCTTATTATATCGGTTAACTAACACCTATATAGACAGCGATACGATTATTATTTTGCAGGGGGAGAAATTTATTATAATAGTAGTTCTTTTCATGATAATGAAACGTTTAAATAAAATGATCGAGAAATGTAGAAAACAAAAAGAAATAGAGTTTTTTGCGTGTAATAAAGGACCGAAATTCTTATTATATCGGTTAACTAACACCTATATAGACAGCGATACGATTATTATTTTGCAGGGGGAGAAATTTATTATAATAGTAGTTCTTTTCATGATAATGAAACGTTTAAACAAAATGATCGAGAAATGTAGAAAACAAAAAGAAATAGAGTTTTTTGCGTGTAATAAAGGACCGAAATTCTTATTATATCGGTTAACTAACACCTATATAGACAGCGATACGATTATTATTTTGCAGGGGGAGAAATTTATTATAATAGTAGTTCTTTTCATGATAATGAAACGTTTAAACAAAATGATCGAGAAATGTAGAAAACAAAAAGAAATAGAGTTTTTTGCGTGTAATAAAGGACCGAAATTCTTATTATATCGGTTAACTAACACCTATATAGACAGCGATACGATTATTATTTTGCAGGGGGAGAAATTTATTATAATAGTAGTTCTTTTCATGATAATGAAACGTTTAAATAAAATGATCGAGAAATGTAGAAAACAAAAAGAAATAGAGTTTTTTGCGTGTAATAAAGGACCGAAATTCTTATTATATCGGTTAACTAACACCTATATAGACAGCGATACGATTATTATTTTGCAGGGGGAGAAATTTATTATAATAGTAGTTCTTTTCATGATAATGAAACGTTTAAACAAAATGATCGAGAAATGTAGAAAACAAAAAGAAATAGAGTTTTTTGCGTGTAATAAAGGACCGAAATTCTTATTATATCGGTTAACTAACACCTATATAGACAGCGATACGATTATTATTTTGCAGGGGGAGAAATTTATTATAATAGTAGTTCTTTTCATGATAATGAAACGTTTAAATAAAATGATCGAGAAATGTAGAAAACAAAAAGAAATAGAGTTTTTTGCGTGTAATAAAGGACCGAAATTCTTATTATATCGGTTAACTAACACCTATATAGACAGCGATACGATTATTATTTTGCAGGGGGAGAAATTTATTATAATAGTAGTTCTTTTCATGATAATGAAACGTTTAAATAAAATGATCGAGAAATGTAGAAAACAAAAAGAAATAGAGTTTTTTGCGTGTAATAAAGGACCGAAATTCTTATTATATCGGTTAACTAACACCTATATAGACAGCGATACGATTATTATTTTGCAGGGGGAGAAATTTATTATAATAGTAGTTCTTTTCATGATAATGAAACGTTTAAACAAAATGATCGAGAAATGTAGAAAACAAAAAGAAATAGAGTTTTTTGCGTGTAATAAAGGACCGAAATTCTTATTATATCGGTTAACTAACACCTATATAGACAGCGATACGATTATTATTTTGCAGGGGGAGAAATTTATTATAATAGTAGTTCTTTTCATGATAATGAAACGTTTAAACAAAATGATCGAGAAATGTAGAAAACAAAAAGAAATAGAGTTTTTTGCGTGTAATAAAGGACCGAAATTCTTATTATATCGGTTAACTAACACCTATATAGACAGCGATACGATTATTATTTTGCAGGGGGAGAAATTTATTATAATAGTAGTTCTTTTCATGATAATGAAACGTTTAAATAAAATGATCGAGAAATGTAGAAAACAAAAAGAAATAGAGTTTTTTGCGTGTAATAAAGGACCGAAATTCTTATTATATCGGTTAACTAACACCTATATAGACAGCGATACGATTATTATTTTGCAGGGGGAGAAATTTATTATAATAGTAGTTCTTTTCATGATAATGAAACGTTTAAACAAAATGATCGAGAAATGTAGAAAACAAAAAGAAATAGAGTTTTTTGCGTGTAATAAAGGACCGAAATTCTTATTATATCGGTTAACTAACACCTATATAGACAGCGATACGATTATTATTTTGCAGGGGGAGAAATTTATTATAATAGTAGTTCTTTTCATGATAATGAAACGTTTAAATAAAATGATCGAGAAATGTAGAAAACAAAAAGAAATAGAGTTTTTTGCGTGTAATAAAGGACCGAAATTCTTATTATATCGGTTAACTAACACCTATATGACAGCGATACGATTATTATTTTGGAGGGGGAGAAATTTATTATAATAGTAGTTCTTTTCATGATAATGAAACGTTTAAACAAAATGATCGAGAAATGTAGAAAACAAAAAGAAATAGAGTTTTTTGCGTGTAATAAAGGACCGAAATTCTTATTATATCGGTTAACTAACACCTATATAGACAGCGATACGATTATTATTTTGCAGGGGGAGAAATTTATTATAATAGTAGTTCTTTTCATGATAATGAAACGTTTAAATAAAATGATCGAGAAATGTAGAAAACAAAAAGAAATAGAGTTTTTTGCGTGTAATAAAGGACCGAAATTCTTATTATATCGGTTAACTAACACCTATATAGACAGCGATACGATTATTATTTTGCAGGGGGAGAAATTTATTATAATAGTAGTTCTTTTCATGATAATGAAACGTTTAAATAAAATGATCGAGAAATGTAGAAAACAAAAAGAAATAGAGTTTTTTGCGTGTAATAAAGGACCGAAATTCTTATTATATCGGTTAACTAACACCTATATAGACAGCGATACGATTATTATTTTGCAGGGGGAGAAATTTATTATAATAGTAGTTCTTTTCATGATAATGAAACGTTTAAACAAAATGATCGAGAAATGTAGAAAACAAAAAGAAATAGAGTTTTTTGCGTGTAATAAAGGACCGAAATTCTTATTATATCGGTTAACTAACACCTATATAGACAGCGATACGATTATTATTTTGCAGGGGGAGAAATTTATTATAATAGTAGTTCTTTTCATGATAATGAAACGTTTAAACAAAATGATCGAGAAATGTAGAAAACAAAAAGAAATAGAGTTTTTTGCGTGTAATAAAGGACCGAAATTCTTATTATATCGGTTAACTAACACCTATATAGACAGCGATACGATTATTATTTTGCAGGGGGAGAAATTTATTATAATAGTAGTTCTTTTCATGATAATGAAACGTTTAAATAAAATGATCGAGAAATGTAGAAAACAAAAAGAAATAGAGTTTTTTGCGTGTAATAAAGGACCGAAATTCTTATTATATCGGTTAACTAACACCTATATAGACAGCGATACGATTATTATTTTGCAGGGGGAGAAATTTATTATAATAGTAGTTCTTTTCATGATAATGAAACGTTTAAACAAAATGATCGAGAAATGTAGAAAACAAAAAGAAATAGAGTTTTTTGCGTGTAATAAAGGACCGAAATTCTTATTATATCGGTTAACTAACACCTATATAGACAGCGATACGATTATTATTTTGCAGGGGGAGAAATTTATTATAATAGTAGTTCTTTTCATGATAATGAAACGTTTAAATAAAATGATCGAGAAATGTAGAAAACAAAAAGAAATAGAGTTTTTTGCGTGTAATAAAGGACCGAAATTCTTATTATATCGGTTAACTAACACCTATATGACAGCGATACGATTATTATTTTGGAGGGGGAGAAATTTATTATAATAGTAGTTCTTTTCATGATAATGAAACGTTTAAACAAAATGATCGAGAAATGTAGAAAACAAAAAGAAATAGAGTTTTTTGCGTGTAATAAAGGACCGAAATTCTTATTATATCGGTTAACTAACACCTATATAGACAGCGATACGATTATTATTTTGCAGGGGGAGAAATTTATTATAATAGTAGTTCTTTTCATGATAATGAAACGTTTAAATAAAATGATCGAGAAATGTAGAAAACAAAAAGAAATAGAGTTTTTTGCGTGTAATAAAGGACCGAAATTCTTATTATATCGGTTAACTAACACCTATATAGACAGCGATACGATTATTATTTTGCAGGGGGAGAAATTTATTATAATAGTAGTTCTTTTCATGATAATGAAACGTTTAAATAAAATGATCGAGAAATGTAGAAAACAAAAAGAAATAGAGTTTTTTGCGTGTAATAAAGGACCGAAATTCTTATTATATCGGTTAACTAACACCTATATAGACAGCGATACGATTATTATTTTGCAGGGGGAGAAATTTATTATAATAGTAGTTCTTTTCATGATAATGAAACGTTTAAATAAAATGATCGAGAAATGTAGAAAACAAAAAGAAATAGAGTTTTTTGCGTGTAATAAAGGACCGAAATTCTTATTATATCGGTTAACTAACACCTATATAGACAGCGATACGATTATTATTTTGCAGGGGGAGAAATTTATTATAATAGTAGTTCTTTTCATGATAATGAAACGTTTAAATAAAATGATCGAGAAATGTAGAAAACAAAAAGAAATAGAGTTTTTTGCGTGTAATAAAGGACCGAAATTCTTATTATATCGGTTAACTAACACCTATATAGACAGCGATACGATTATTATTTTGCAGGGGAAGAAATTTATTATAATAGTAGTTCTTTTCATGATAATGAAACGTTTAAATAAAATGAGCGAGAAATGTAGAAAACAAAAAGAAATAGAGTTTTTTGCGTGTAATAAAGGACCGAAATTCTTATTATATCGGTTAACTAACACCTATATAGACAGCGATACGATTATTATTTTGCAGGGGGAGAAATTTATTATAATAGTAGTTCTTTTCATGATAATGAAACGTTTAAATAAAATGATCGAGAAATGTAGAAAACAAAAAGAAATAGAGTTTTTTGCGTGTAATAAAGGACCGAAATTCTTATTATATCGGTTAACTAACACCTATATAGACAGCGATACGATTATTATTTTGCAGGGGGAGAAATTTATTATAATAGTAGTTCTTTTCATGATAATGAAACGTTTAAACAAAATGATCGAGAAATGTAGAAAACAAAAAGAAATAGAGTTTTTTGCGTGTAATAAAGGACCGAAATTCTTATTATATCGGTTAACTAACACCTATATAGACAGCGATACGATTATTATTTTGCAGGGGGAGAAATTTATTATAATAGTAGTTCTTTTCATGATAATGAAACGTTTAAATAAAATGATCGAGAAATGTAGAAAACAAAAAGAAATAGAGTTTTTTGCGTGTAATAAAGGACCGAAATTCTTATTATATCGGTTAACTAACACCTATATGACAGCGATACGATTATTATTTTGGAGGGGGAGAAATTTATTATAATAGTAGTTCTTTTCATGATAATGAAACGTTTAAACAAAATGATCGAGAAATGTAGAAAACAAAAAGAAATAGAGTTTTTTGCGTGTAATAAAGGACCGAAATTCTTATTATATCGGTTAACTAACACCTATATAGACAGCGATACGATTATTATTTTGCAGGGGGAGAAATTTATTATAATAGTAGTTCTTTTCATGATAATGAAACGTTTAAATAAAATGATCGAGAAATGTAGAAAACAAAAAGAAATAGAGTTTTTTGCGTGTAATAAAGGACCGAAATTCTTATTATATCGGTTAACTAACACCTATATAGACAGCGATACGATTATTATTTTGCAGGGGGAGAAATTTATTATAATAGTAGTTCTTTTCATGATAATGAAACGTTTAAATAAAATGATCGAGAAATGTAGAAAACAAAAAGAAATAGAGTTTTTTGCGTGTAATAAAGGACCGAAATTCTTATTATATCGGTTAACTAACACCTATATAGACAGCGATACGATTATTATTTTGCAGGGGGAGAAATTTATTATAATAGTAGTTCTTTTCATGATAATGAAACGTTTAAATAAAATGATCGAGAAATGTAGAAAACAAAAAGAAATAGAGTTTTTTGCGTGTAATAAAGGACCGAAATTCTTATTATATCGGTTAACTAACACCTATATAGACAGCGATACGATTATTATTTTGCAGGGGGAGAAATTTATTATAATAGTAGTTCTTTTCATGATAATGAAACGTTTAAATAAAATGATCGAGAAATGTAGAAAACAAAAAGAAATAGAGTTTTTTGCGTGTAATAAAGGACCGAAATTCTTATTATATCGGTTAACTAACACCTATATAGACAGCGATACGATTATTATTTTGCAGGGGGAGAAATTTATTATAATAGTAGTTCTTTTCATGATAATGAAACGTTTAAATAAAATGAGCGAGAAATGTAGAAAACAAAAAGAAATAGAGTTTTTTGCGTGTAATAAAGGACCGAAATTCTTATTATATCGGTTAACTAACACCTATATAGACAGCGATACGATTATTATTTTGCAGGGGGAGAAATTTATTATAATAGTAGTTCTTTTCATGATAATGAAACGTTTAAATAAAATGATCGAGAAATGTAGAAAACAAAAAGAAATAGAGTTTTTTGCGTGTAATAAAGGACCGAAATTCTTATTATATCGGTTAACTAACACCTATATAGACAGCGATACGATTATTATTTTGCAGGGGGAGAAATTTATTATAATAGTAGTTCTTTTCATGATAATGAAACGTTTAAATAAAATGATCGAGAAATGTAGAAAACAAAAAGAAATAAAGTTTTTTGCGTGTAATAAAGGACCGAAATTCTTATTATATCGGTTAAGTAACACCTATATAGACAGCGATACGATTATTATTTTGCAGGGGGAGAAATTTATTATAATAGTAGTTCTTTTCATGATAATGAAACGTTTAAATAAAATGATCGAGAAATGTAGAAAACAAAAAGAAATAGAGTTTTTTGCGTGTAATAAAGGACCGAAATTCTTATTATATCGGTTAACTAACACCTATATAGACAGCGATACGATTATTATTTCGCAGGGAGAGAAATTTATTATAATAGTAGTTCTTTATATGATAATGAAACGTTTAAATAAGATGATCGAGAAGTGTGGAAAATAAAAAGAAATAAAGTATTTTGTGCGTAATAAAGGACCAAAATTCTTACTATATCAGTAACTAACACCTATATAGACAGCGATACGATTATTATTTTGGAGGGGGAGAAATTTATATAATAGTAATTCTTTTCGTGATAATAAAACGTTTAAATAATATGATCGAGAAAAGTAGAAAATAAAAAGAATTAGAATATTTTGTTCGTAATAAAGGCCCAAAATTCTTACTATATCAGTTAACTAACACCTATATGAAAGATTTAGAAAATCTAATATTAAATACCGTACATGAAGATTTAATAAGCAAAAAAATATCCAAAAAATAAAGTTTTAAAAATAAACGAGACGACAAACACTAAAAAAATTATAATTAGGTAAAACAATTCAGAAATTGATTTTAACACTAAGAGTACCAAGAATTGGAGCATTATCATAAGCTCCTTGAGAAGACCAGGGTTCACATCGGACTGTTAGCCTATTGAAAAGGAAATTGAATAAAAAAGCAAAATCAGGGTTCAGTTCCCACATGATTGAAGGTCACGAACACTGTCAAAACAGATATCTGTATTTTTTTTAAATTTAACGGGCGTGATGAGATATTATAATATTAGTTACCATCCATATCGCGATAATTAAAAAAAAATTTACCTTTTATTACTACAAACTTATAAACTATAATTGCAGTTGAACGTAATATTGTGATGCCTTATTTAAATTCAGGATAATTACCATTACAGACCAAGACATCTAGAAGTTTCCGATACCTACTTAGAGTTATCAAGAGACATATTAAAAATAATGGTCTAATTTGGTCTGATTTTCCAGATTCTTTAAATCGGTATTTTTAATGAAAAATACATTAATAAAGAGTACCCCCCCCCCCGGGACGCAAGCTATCACGTACGACACAAAACGTTATATATATAAATGATGAATAGTGTATTTGTATGCGTCATTTCGAATACGGTTTATAAAAAAACGAAATTTAAAAGCAATCTTTAAAATGAAGTAGAGTCTCGTCATAAAATGCGTAATAAGCTGCATTACATAAAGAAAATGTTTCTAACATTGATATTTCGCCTTGTAACGTAGACAATATTAACTTCCAATATAAATTAACATGTTTCATAATAAGCTATTCTTAGCAAGCATCTTATTAATTATTCTATAACAGAATAAGCTACTAAAAGAATCTATTAATAATAATGTGTATGTAGTTATATGTCTGTATATAATACCTGTATTAAAAGTAATTATTAATATTATTATCTATCGTGTATGCGAGAATATATATATGTGCATATGTATGTGTGTATGTTTACATGTGTGTATATATGTATATGTGTATGTACGTGCGTATGCGTGTATAAATGCGTATATGTGTATGTGTGCGTATGTGTATACATGATATGTATATATATATATATATATATGTATTTACGAGTATATATTTGTGTATGTATATGTGTGTGTATATATCATCAGATGCTAGCTGTAAACCGGCCGTGTCGGTGATGCTTATATATCATAACTATATAAGCCGAGCTAGTTACCTTTTTGTGGATAAAATATTGAAAAATTTAAAGTTAAAGCGTGTCATCCAATGTTTAATTTTTATTTTGTCATTAGCTCTAAGAAAATTTCTGTACATGTCTATTACTGTACCTGTTGCATTTTATATCCACAAATAAATGATATTATTATTATTAATTTGCAAAAATTTACAAGAATATAAAAGATTAAATGTAGCCGGCGGTTACACCTGCGTATAATTATGTTAATTATGCTGTCATCACTAAACCCCTCCGTTCCGTTCGCCAAACGATATCGCTAGTCGGAGTCGGGAGTATATCGGCGAGACTACTAGAGATGATCCGTCAATAAAAAAGCCAGTCTCTCTCTACCTTACACAGTTTAATCAGTGTTGCCTGATTTCCGTTTCATTTTATATACTGCTTTTATCTCTATAAATTATAATAGATTTAGGATATAAATTGGAATAACCTATAATACATCTTTAAGTATGGAATTTCCTTCACAAAAGTACTTTAGAATCGGACGTGTAGTTATAGAGATAATATAAGCAAATAAATAAACAAATAAACTTTACTGCTTTATATATGTGAATATAGATTAATATACATACGCGATAAATTCTAAACAAGGCACGTTTAAAATCGTGTGCGTTGTCATTTTAATTATGCAAAATTAATATATAGAAATATCTTTATATTAGTAATTAAGTATATTAAAAACTAAGTAATGAAAATAACACGGAAGACGTTTATAAAAGCGTTCCGTGTAGTTCTTCCTTTCATATTTATGCTATTAATCACGTCATTTGATATGTAAATAACTTGTTTATCTAACCTTTGCTGGCGGCTTCGCTCATATACATAGATTTTTTTCATTAATACGGCTAAATTTTTCTATAGTAATTATATTCGCATCTCAAACTTGTCCTTGACTAGATTAAAAGCAACTAGTAGCCTTAGCTTGAAGTTTAAACTGAATCGCTACAACAGTTTGAGAATTTCCATTCATTGATTCTTTAGCTCGTTCGGTTCTTACTGTGCCGGCACTAATAACTAAATTTCAAATTCATGTGAGAATTGTGGATTCTCGAGCAGTTTGGGACGAAAGGAAAAGTTTTAATCCGAATGACAAGAATCATACCAAGCAATGCGTCGACCCACTCAAATCGGACCAGTAGTTTTTGCGTGATGCTCCAGCAAAATCGCAAACAATTAGTCAGGTAGGCCAAGATTCCAAAAACAGTTTTTTACCTTCTATTCCACGCCCTGACAAAAAATCTTCCAAAAATATTGAATGTACCAACTCATTCCGAGCAATTTTATCTAATAGTAAATGTGTTACGCCATAAACTTGTGTTTCGCGAATGCATTCAAGTATTTTAATTATACTAGAAGTATAATTAAAATACCAATAATCATACTACGAGTACAATTAAAATACGAGAATAATTAAGTTAAGAATAATTTAAATATAAAAAATTGAAACGAAGTACTTATTTTTAACTAGTATATAATACTATTTCAACACTGTCAGCTTTCGGGTTCAAATCTTAACTAAGAAATATGACAGCCTTTGTTAAAAAAACTCAAAAAGATCGTTATTAGTAATGTACCCAAGTAGAACTTCAATTATTGAAAGCTAAATGTGTCTTACATTAGATCCATATATAGCAATACCAAGCACAGCATATTAAAAAAATATAACATGTATATTAAACACAATATGAGGATCACACTTAATGATTAGGGCGTATAAACTGCAATGTAACAAAATAAAATTAACACGACACTCCCCCGCAATTTGCACGGAAAATATTTTAATTAACAAATAAAAATAACGAAAATTATAACTCAATATGAAAAAGTAATTAATGCGATCGAAATCATTAAGCACGGAACTAGCATCGAGAACAACCCACGATTTCCCTCGCCGCCAATTTCACTTTTGACACTGACCCAACTACCGACATACGAGCGAGCACCAACCAGCCAGCCGGTTTAGAAGCGCGACCCACCGAACCGGATCGGACCGGCCGATGCTTTTTATGAACGAACTGCACAGCAACATGCAAAACGGTGAGAAGAAACGGAAGCCGATCAGTCGGAAAGAGCATCTTCACTGTAAATACTCATTTATCCAATGACATAAATATAAAAACGCAGAATCGCTGAAAATTCGCCTGAAATAGACTATTTCAACCAATAACTATAAATTGGATACACAAATTGGCATTATCAAATGTGCATTATCAAAAGTTTTCGCATAATCAAGAATTGTCATCAATATTCAGTCAGGTAATTGTTTTTTTATTGTACTATACATTTTTCATAAAGTTGGCTTTTTTTGTGATTTCATACATAGAGCTTTTCCAAAAAAAAACTGAGGGTGATGGGGAAAATCTAAGTACATATTCGTAATCATCGGACCAAAATACCCTAATATCAGACCTTTGTCCATTTCAAAATTTGCAGACCTGTGATTTATTATAACTAAAAGCATAGGTGACATTCTAAATATTATAATTAAAGAACCGATGCAATTAAATTAAAATTACTGCCATAAAATTACTCGAATCATAATTACAGCTATCGTCAAAACACGAGGCTTGACACGTCAGTCGATAATGAAGTACACACCCTTAAGGTGTGCAATTATGGAATGAAACGACTAAAACTTTGAAAGTGTGCTTTAATCCCTTACGTAACCCGAATCTCTTTATCTTAGAATTAAAGATTATTAAAATATCAGTAACGAAAACTATATCAAACACCTACCTTCAGCATTCAATTTGGCTTAATTTAAAACAAAAATACGCGTTTTAGAACCGAATAATGCCGGCGAATATTTCGCAAGCGAATGTAGAACGACTGCGCCTGAGGCGATTGGCGAGACGGTCGCGTTCAAGGTTCGACATTCGATAAAAAAACGGATATATTAAAATAATTTCACACAAATCGCGCGTATAGATCTAGGTTTGAATAGCCGAGTTACAGCTACTTTGAGACTAGTGATGGCCGATTCGGTATGTTACCTACGATCTAAACTATTAGAATGGCAATCAACAATCTATTCGCAAAGATATTTTAATTTTGATTATAGGTATTTCAATTATATAAGCATTATTGATCGCTTATTGTCAGTACACACTGACAATAAGCGATATGTACATACAGGAATACACACATATATAATAATCCTTCCTTGCAGAAATTCTTTGAGCTTTGACTCAAAAATTGGGTAAAATTGTGTAAAAACCATAAGATGAACAGATGAAACTAATGATTTAGTGTCATTTCTACTTTCTTTAAGTTCTTTATCACGACATAAGTTTCGTTGTATTACAACATATTCAACTTACACTTCACTATTACATCTTCAGGTGAGCTAATAGCCCAATCATATCTTTAGGTGGGCTAATAGCTCGCCTGAAGATGTAATGCAACGAAACCTAGGTCGTGGTGATGAACTTAAAGAAAATAGAAATAATACTACATCACGTAGTTTCATTTAATTGTGAATAATTAATTTCTACAAAATTAACGCTAAATATATTCAATCAATAAACAGATGACATGAGAACCATGTTAGTTGGAAGGCGATAGGTCCAAAAAGTACGGTGGGTAGGGAAGAACAGTTCATAAAAGTGAATGTATTTTATTTTTCCTCGTCACCATCTCCATACGTCAGTTCTGTTCTGAAGATTTTGTGGTATTCAAAGGAAATATTTAGACTTCTTTCTCTAAAAATAATGGGTTTCTATTGTAGCATTAGAGAAAAATTTCAATGGAAATTTTTAATTTTTCTAAATTGATTGAAGGACTTGGATAAAGTCCATATGGAAGTTTAAATTTTCCTTGTTGAATTTTTGGAACTAATAGATGTTGTGTCACAGGAAAGTACACCTTCACCTATATTGCATGTTGCTTCCCTCGCTTTTCGACCTAAATAGAATTCTCTTTCTGAAATATTGATATTTTTTTGTTCTTTACTCGATCTTCTATTTAGTTCCTCACTGAACGGAAGAACGAACGCCACTCTTTTTATATCTTTCAATAACATTACAATAAGAAAATATTCCAGAAGTAGTTGTAGTTTTATAGGTTTCTAACCTAATACGATTCTATAAATTTTTTCTTCGATGTTCTGGAAATATTATTGTAGTTTCCTTATATTATTGGATTACTAATATTATTGGGCCTTAAGAAGCGATTTTCATATTTAGCGCCCGAAGTTTTATGAGTAAAATCAGAGCGTTAAAAAAGTGTAACCGTTAGGTGGCCTCCCCGCGTAACATTTCTGCGCGTCTTTAAAGTGAGTTACCAATATGTTTATTTATTATTTTATTAGGCATTTTCTTATGGCGTAATCGCAATGACGGAGTGTGACACACATAGTTTACTATCGTTCGCTTATATCAAAATTCAATCATTTAATGTCATTATGTATGAATCTATTAAATTATGTGTGAATATATTATATATTATGTCTCTTCTATCCTACAAAATTAAAGTCTCTTTTAATTTTAACTTCTTAGTCTAACATTACTAATTATCTTTAATTTTGTTGTATAAATTTCATCTTGTTCATTTGTGTTTTACTTGAAAATAATTATATTGTAAGCATATTTTGATTACAGAATTTTCCATTTACATTTAATGATATTGATATTTATATACAATGTTACCTATTTTATACATTCCAATACAATCGTACTTAAGGAGTAAACTCCAGTCGCTCCTCGGAGCCGACACGCACAATATTTTGTTATGCTATTGTCTTTGGTTACATTTTGTTACAAAAGGTTAAGTTATAAGTTATACCTATTTGATTTATGCTAACACAAAAGTTTTGGTTTCTTTCCTGAATGTGATCTATATCTCAATCTATTTTGGGAGTCAAAACTTATCGGTCGATCGGTCAAGTGTGTGTGACTTTTCTGTTTTAAGGGCACTTCTTGGTTGTAATTTTTTCTAGAGATTCGTCTGTCACATTAGAATATTTTGTAAATTATATAAGAATATTCAAGTAAATACAAATTTTCCATTTCGGACAAGCGATTTTTAATAAGATATCCACGTATATCGCGCAAACGTGGTATGCTTCTCGGTCGCGTAAAAAGTACCATAATTACACTCGTCATATCGACATTAACACCACATTGCGCGTATATCTCGTTAGCGATCGCCTTTGTGAGGTAAAATTTATTTGTCAATGATTTTTAGACACATATGTAACATTTAGAAAAATAAATTAGTTTTCACAGCAGGGTTTCAATTGTTTTTGTTTTTAATTTTGACGACCTTTAAGAAATTAAAATAACGAACAACAATTAAAATAAGAACACTGATCATTTACTAGTACTTTTTTTATAAAATAGATGTTAAAACTTCACATTTTTTTTACAAAATAGATGCTTATAAAAAATTGTGAAGTTTTAACATCTATTTTATAAAAAAATGCTAGTAAATGATCAGTGTTCTTATTTTAAACGCAGTTCGACTTGCATTTTTTTTATAAAATAGATCATCATTTCATCATCAGCATTTTTTTTTATAAAATAAATCAAAATCAATGCATACGCTTGGACAGACTAACAGAAATATTGATTTCCACCAAATTACTTCAAGTTCGATAACCATCATAGAGCGAGTCGAATCAAACTGGACAGTACTCTGTCCTGCCAATAACCTATCGATTACCCATATGACTAAGTGTAGCAGTACCTATACACCGAGCCTATCTAGAACGCGGCACGGCGCGGTTGCGGCGGTCGGGTATCGAATCCGCGACACCCGACACGCGACCGCCGCCCGCTCCACATGCGCACGCAAACCACGCCCGCGTATGTCACCGCACCCGTGTCTCTGGGCGCTTTCACTGGGCCGCCCGGTTGTTCGGCTTTTGCGACTAAAAAAACGAATCCGTATAAAAGTATATTTGCTAACATTGCAAGGGAACTACTACCGAATACGTATAAAATGTTTATTATTGCAAAAAGCGTATATTTAGTGAATTTTATTTTTATTTTTTTGATTTTTATACAAAATTATGTGTCAAGAAAAAAGTACACTTCGGCAACAAATGACAGGTCCTGAATTCCAAAATCAATTTATCCAATATTTAATTGATATAAAAAAACAGTGGTAAATGGGGACGAATCCGTATAAAAGTCTATTTGCTAACATTGCAAGGGAACTACTACTGAATAGGTATAAAATGTTTATTATTGCAAAAAGCGTATATTTAGTGAATTTTATATTTATTTTTTTGATTTTTTATACAAAATTATGTGTCAAGAAAAAAGTACACTTCGGCAACAAATGACAGGTCCTGAATTCCAAAATCAATTTATCCAATATTTAATTTATATAAAAAAACAGTGGTAAATGGAGACGAATCCGTATAAAAGTCTATTTGCTAACATTGCAAGGGAACTACTACTGAATACATATAAAATGTTTATTATTGCAAAAAGCGTATATTTAGTGAATTTTATATTTATTATTTTGATTTTTTATACAAAATTATGTGTCAAGAAAAAAGTACACTTCGGCGACAAATGACAGGTCCTGAATTTCAGAAGCAATTTATCCAATATATAATTTATATAATACATACATTGTAGTGCTAAAGCATTTGTAAGCGGCACACAGTTGAAAGCTATATGAAAGTTATGAGTTGGGTTTCTCGCGTATTGTTTGTTATTTGTATTTCGCATTTGCGTACCTATTTAATAACTAATTTTAATTATTTAAAAAAATAGTAGTTATTTAAATATCATACAACGAGAAATTTGTAACAGTATTGTTACAGATCCTTATATAATATTAAACAAGAGTACATGCAAAAAAAAAGAAGTGAAAAGAAGTGTAACTTCCAGCGTAAAAATTCTTGTCGTTTAACGCCTCCGCCTTCAACGACAAGAGATTCACGACGCCTAAGTCTATTTTGCAACATGACTATTAAAAATTAATTAATTTATTAATTATTATAATATTTAATTAATTTCCACGGAACGCTTGATTTTGACAGGGCTGTAGTCAATAACAATTGAAATTATTGAAATAAAAACCACGGATTCAATAACTATTATTAATACATACAATTTTAGTACAGCTATTAATTAAAAATAATAACTTTTTCCTATTCTCCAAGATTTTCCGCAAAATTAACGTCTAAGTGGAAATTATATGGTTTTTCTTAAATATTGTGTTAAATTTAAGGTTCTACACTAAGTGTGTGAATAAGTATTCTAAGAGCTTATGCTCAAAACATAATAAAAGATAATTTTATTTAATTTTTATGAAGTTCCAAATTCACATTTGGAATAAGGTTTACTGTAAAAAAGTATTAACAATTGCATAAAGTTTAAATTTAACAACACATAATGATCTTAAAATAAACACAAGAAAAACATATCAATTTTGCCACCACTTCTGTTAATATTTATTACTATAAGTATCCCTTTACTGCATCATACGACGTAATAAATCGCCGCGGAATTTGAAGCGTATTTACGCTTCACAAATAGCAGAGCGATACAGCATGGTACCTAGTGGGTCTGAACAGGTTTTTATAATTACCCGAGGGCGATGGCAAGGTATTATAATGAAGGACAAACAACAAGCCATCAAACAATAAAATTCAATTATGAACTACAAATGGTAGCCAATTTTCTTCATAAACTAGCATGAAATTAATAAATAACAAATATAACTTGAACGGACTAATTCCGCCAACGTTTAGTAAGCATTTTGTAAACAAAACCCGAATAATCCAAGCTCCGTTCGATCACACGTCATCGCTGGCAACCCACCGGATAATAAACGGTAATGATAACCCAAACGGGATTTTATGGTGGTGCCCCGCCTGTGGAAGGAAGGAGATAGCCGGGACTTCACCCGACGGAGGCCAAAATATCGTTGAGTCATGTCCGACAGCAAGATCATTGCATAATTCCGATTACCGTGCAAATAAAGTGAAAGATAGATCACGTTGTGTTTCCGATTTTAAGAGGCTGTTTGTTCGTCCTATTTTTCTATTGTTCAGTTTTTGTTGTCACTTCGCGATAGTAAGATCATCGTGTTACTCCCGGGAATGTTTAGCTATTGAACTTGTGTTCGTAATTAATTCGGCAATACCCTAAGTTGCTGGGGACAACTCGTTCTGTTTTGATATATGCAAATTCCTTGTTAGTATGCAAATAATGTTAGTATGCAAATAATTTAAATTTTATAAATTATATAAAGTTGTTAAATTGATATATCAAGGACGTTTCTATGGGTACAAAATAAGGTGATCATAATCCATAAAATTTTCTTGAATCTCTACCCATTCAGAAGATATACTATTTCCATGTTATGTAAAGGGTAAACTAAACGTGGGCCGCACGGCACCATCAATACAATACGACGCGACGCGGGAGTTTACAATTCAACCCCTTATTGGAATTTGAATATTAAGCAATTTAATAGAAAATATATGTGTGTGTGTGTGTGCATATGTGTGTGTGTATATATCTATATATATATATATATATATATATATATATATATATATATATATATATACCCATACCCATACGATGAAATATGCTATAAAATTACCTGACGTAAAGCAAGAAACTACACTCTATAAGAGTATCCATCATGATTGTCTTCATACTTACGGAGATACGGCGCTGAAAATAGCAGTGAGTGAAAAAATAAAGAAAGTGATTACTCACTTCGTTATCGACACTTATTGATTGCTATTTTTCAGACGAAAAATATATTTTTTCGTGTCCAGTCTAGTCAGAAGAAATCGTCAAATTCATCTGACTGGAAATCTGATTCTTCGCAAAGCACGAGCAACCCATCCTAGACAGGACCACCTTTCTACCCACACTGTGTGCGGTTAAATACCTGATTGACTCATGTTGATTATGAAATTCAATTGCACAACTTATGTAGACGTCGTATTACGTAACCATAAGGTAATATATTGATAGCTTGCGTTGTTACGTTTGATGTATCCAACTGGTTCAAACATGCAAAATATGACTAAAAGCAGTAATACAAATAATGAAATCTACTATATTTACTGAAAATTACTCGTACAAGTATTTTAGTTACGGTATGGAAAATCTATCGTATTAATTTTACAATGAGAAGCAATTTTGTGCCCAATAACGCGTCTTTTCGCCAATCAATATTTACGTAATTTAAAGTCATATGTTAAAACCATGCTTTCAAACCGACTCTTGCAATTATATTTGCACAAAATATGATAGGTAATAATGGAAGGGATCATACGTAACACGTGCGAAGTTGATAGATCAGATTTGTTACTCGCCAAATTGATTATTAGAAATGTATCATCATACCTACATTAAAATTGTTAATCGTCCTAAACTAACCCACAATGATGACGCACTCAGTTGATTACGACGGAACATACAACCGCAAGGGCGCCCGGCATTTCCTCGTCAGCGCAGGGCCGCGAGTGCGCGTAGATATAGCAGCGTGCGTGTCGTGCAATACGAATGCAGTGATTAGCCCTCGACAATGGAACTGCGCGCAGCCGGACGCCCGGTCACGACTCACCGGCGACCCTCGCGCCATTCCGTCCACGTTAACGCATGGACGTACTCGAGTTACGAAGAGGCGTTACTACATGAACAAATCGGTCAAGCGTGGGACAGGTCTGGGGTGTCCAGTATTCCGTATTGTAGATGGTCAGGCCATCCTAAACGTCTAAAATACGTAAGGTATGCATTGTCCGTATTCGGCGTGAGATAGTACTACTATTTGTATTACCCTAAATTCTAAGTAAATGTCAAGTAGAACTGGTACCGCCAGGGTTCCGTACACATTTAAGACTATTTACAAATATTAATTTTCCACATATCTTCCACGGACGTAATAACAAACTAATTATAAAAATGAATAATTCCTCACAAAATCAGAAATCATTGATTTTGCGTTAGACTTTCAATTATACCGAGTTTCAAGACTGTTAGGTCGACCGAAGTCCCCGATACGTATATATATATATATATATATATATATATATATATATATATACATATATACATATATATATATATATATATATATATATATATATATATATATATATATAATGTTTTTATTGGATTCTGTTTCGAACTTGTTGAAATAAAGACGTAATTGCGTTTCTGTGGATAAAAGATTTATTTACTTGTAAAACGTTCTTTCTACAATTTGCTAGTAACATTATCTTATAAACTAAACATTTACTCACCTGTGGATAAAAGAAACAACATTTAAAGCCCTTATTTCGGGTTTATCATCTGAATTCGACAGGTAAGCTTTTTACAATAAAATACTGAATCAAAAACAAATCTAACCTCTCAAAAATCTTTTGACGTTTTATACGAAAGCTAACAGCGACCTCTATGGAACTTATTATAGATAACGCGGCAAAGTTTAAATGAAAGGATACCTATAGGTTTTCTTTACATATATATATATATATATATATATATATATATATATATATATATATATATAATAATTTAATTTCATTTTGATGTTTTATTTCTTACTTTTATCGATATATTTAAATTAGTATAATATAATATGTTAAATTACAGAAAAAGCCCCCGTGTTCATAAACATGACTTATTTCTTGGATACGACTAACACTGAAAATCACATAAAACCAATTATATTCCTTTGATACACTGGTGGCACATTCTACGCTCATGGGGTATCCTCTGTATGTACTGATGATGGCGCAACTAGTTTCAAGGGACATACATGATATATGTGCCTTGATTGAGTGACAATTTTCATCATTCAACTACGACGAAACCAAAAAGAACTTCTATCCTTTCGATTTAATGAACGTACTTAAATATGTGGGCCGTATATTCCTCCATAAAGCTTAAACTATCAGTCCGGTTTTTACAAATGGCACGTCATTTTGATTTCTTTTAACAGAAGGTGTAAAACAAGGTACAGAAATTTGAAAAAAATCAATATGAGGGTAGTCCTGGACTTTATAATATTATCATCGATTTTTTATTATTTTAATCATAACGCGCTAACATGGGTATCGTTGAATTAAAGAGATTCCAAGATCTAAGAAGAAGAGAAGATTCAAGTCGTTTCCAAAATATACATATGTAATGAATTATGAATAAAAATCTGTCAAGCATGATTAGAACTCATATAGGCACACATATAGCATGGGTAAAAATCATATAGTTCCGTACACATATAGGCACTTAAAGCCATTTATGGGTACGTAGATTTCTATTCTAGTAGAATACAAATGTTTTAACAACGTATATTGCCTATGATATGTTTCACAGGCGTAAAAACAAGGTGTTCTTTTCAAAATTAATAAAATATAGGATAATAGCTATAGTTTTCTTTCAAACGTTGCGCGAGCTCTTAAAAATTCAATTTCTTCATAATTTTAGATTGAGTAGTTTGGAAAATAAGGAGATATATTTTTTTCATTTTTCAGTATATCTCTGAAAATATACTAAAATTATGAAAACAATATTTTTGAGGCATTTATAACTAACCCTTTCATATGATACTTTACACTATATGTGGAATATGGTATGAAAGTGCGAACTTGTTCCTTTATTACTTCCCTATCATTATTTTTAAGTGTTAGCTATTGAGTAACGTGCGGGTTAACATGTGATTATTCCTCATATTTTACTATAAATTTAATAATCTTCATTTTTTACTCTAAATTTAAAATTTCTACGTCAAGCGTTTTCCGAGAATTAGGCCTGTAGCACACGTATAGGGAGGTGAGTGAACTCATAAAGGTTTCGTTTTTTTCCTTTTGAAGAACGGAACCCGAAAAATTAATGTTGTATAAAAAATAAAGAAAAAAAATTCAACTACTGTAACATATTTATAGAAAAAAATAATGCGTAAAAATAAAAAAAAGTGATGCGACTGGAGTTTACTCCTTAAGTACGATTGTATGGGAATATATAAAATAGGTAACACTGTGTATACATGTAAGTATCAATATCATTAAATGAAAATGGAAAATTCTTTTATAAAAATGGTGACAATATAATTATTTTCAAGTAAAACACAAATGAACAAAATCAAATTTATACAACAAAATTAAAAACAGTAACGTCAGACTAAAAAGTTAAAATTAAAAGAGACTTTTTAATTTTGTAGGATAAAAGACACCAAATATTCACACGTAATGACATTTAATAATAACATCTTAATATAAACGAATGATAGTAAACTGTGTGTCACACTCTGTCGTTGTGATTACGCCATAAGAAAATGCCAAATAAACATATTGATATCTTATAGAGGCCACCTAACGGTTACACTTTTTTAACGCTCTAAACTACTACTGTTAGCATATTTAAGGAAAAAAATAAAAAGCAAAAAATAAGAACACATATTGAAATATTTTTATCGCGTTTGGTTTTAGTATAAAAAAAATGAATATATAAAACAATTATTAAACAACTAACACATTTATTACACAATTGACGTTATATTTGCACTACTTCATATTTCCGCTTCTATATTGTAAAGGCCGGTAATCATTATGTTAATAATTACATTTTAATTTCATAAGTTCACATAGCCGCACTTAGCACAAAGGTAAAGAAGATTATTACGTTGAATTTTTTTTAGTTTTTAATTTTTGAACTTGTTATTTTATTTTTAATGTATTATTTCGAAAATGTTGAAACTCCTCTATGTTAAAAAAAAAACTTTTAGTAATTTTCATAATTTTGAGTTTAGTTAACACAATACACATCTGATATCGAAAATCTCCTATAATAAAAGAAATTTTGAAACAATGTCCCGTCCATGTCTACATAAGCAGCAGGTGTGTGACGCACGCTGTAGGCACCGTCATCGACGCGCCTTCGTACGTTTACAACAATTCTTGCGAACAAATGTTATTGAAATCAAAGCAGTTCGCGCTCTCAATGTTTTGAAATGTGACATTTCGCCGGCTACGGCTGCCGACACCTGCGGCGGGTTTCCAGAACGGTAGCCTGCCACGTCGTCGGCCTCAACGTAGCGCAATTCGGACGGTTTATTAACCGATCGTGAATTTCAGCTTTCATTACTATCATTGTCAGTTTCATTACTGTCGTTGTTGCGATAAAATGTCGCTTCCATTTCTTTTATACTCAATATCGACAGTCATATTGTGTTGCATTACTTTTATTGTCAGGATTTTGTTTGAAGTTTCGCTTTCGTTACATAGCGTTAACAGCAATTGCTATTATACTTAAAAAATAAAGTTTTGCTTTAGCCATCCAGTATGACGTCCATTAAAATCACGGATGAGGGGTGTTTTGGGGCAAAATGACCACAGATAATTAAGAATCCTCTAGGAGTTTGTAAATATGTATATCTGTACATATGTATGTAGGTAATCTTTATGAGCTTTCAAAGAGTTATTTTTTGTTACACACAATTGAACAAAAAAAATTTTTTTTCATAAATCACAATTTCGAAGTACAAAAAGTTAATGACGCGTGAAAAAATGTTTGACGGATCTTAAAAATTAATAGTTTTAGTAATGCCCATTGTATTTTACGAGAGCAAACGAGACAAAGAGACAGCAGCACTCTATCCCTGTCATTATATTTATAAACCCATAAAATGCTTAATTGTTTAATGAATTTTTATAATTTTTTCACGTCCACCCAATATTTTCATGACATTTTTTTTCATGACAGTAATTTTAGAAATAGTCGATTATTACTTCCTACTTTTTTCTTGCGAATATACATAACTATATATTTCATAATTCTTAAACTTTAGAACAAATTGTTGGTTTCAAACCGGATAAATTTCAACTTCTCTCGTTTGGTATTTAGGTGGTACCTATTGTGTTCAGTTAAAATCGGTAGAGCCGTTGACATTGAAGATCTGGCCAGAAGATGATTTTGTTTCCGTATATCACTGGCAGTAGAAAATTATAATTGTCGCGTTGATGTCCTTACAATGATTACGTTGTTTGGCAACTCGTATTCTAGAGGTTATTCTTTTCTGTTATGACTTGGATAAGTCTTAACTCGGATCAGACTTTTTAAGCTTCGTCTTTTCTCTTTTTCTTAACGTAATTATCCTTCTAAAAACTTGTTTTTTTTCAATAAGTAATTGATATTATATAGATTCAGATATCGGTTAGACACGTAAGTGAAAACATGCTGCATCCAAATGTTTGCATGAATACTTAATGAATAACGAGATTAAATGTTTTTATGATATTATTAATTATATTATTATTGATAAACCCAAAAATCCCAATATTTTTATGTCATTATTTTGAAATGTTTAGGACCATGAAATGTTTTTGACCCCTGAATAACCTGAACACAGTGATTGTATTGGCTAGTATCAGCGGTAGCGCAGTTGACCATCCTTTATAGCGTTTTAAACTCGTATAAAAATACATAAAAATGTTTAATAATTACATAAGATAAGAATAATCATTTTAGCATAGTATTAACGAGTGGCCTATTTTCAACGGTATAATTTAACGATAAAATAAAACTCTAATTTTAGTTAGATAATGACAGTAATTGTAATACTTACTGTTGTTAACTTCGTACAAATGATTACTTGATTCGAAATTCGAAAGTAATGATATTAATCCGTTAACTAACGAGTAAATATATCAATAGTTAACACTGCATTTTCTTGCACTCACTGGCAGTCGCATAGTGATTTTAATGATAACACGATTTGACACTAAATTAATTAATATCATAAGATATTGTTATCGAACGTTGATGAATTACCACTTCATACGTTCAGCGTCATTCCACAACCGCATTGTTTTTGTTCAACTTCTACGCGCGATGTAAGTTATTTACGCAATGAGTTATATCAAAATTTACCTACGCGTGCGATTAAGCAGCGATATACCTTATCTATGGGAAATTCTTATCGAGTCGATGATGATTTAATCATGTTCATATTCGTACAAGAACTTGAAATATTTTTAAATTCAAACGTTTTTTATTGAACTTGCAATGAATATTTAACAAAAATTCGGCATATCTGCTACATTTTTATTATACGGCCGAACACATATAATTTATTTCGAAATATACTTTACTGGATTTAAATTAATGGCTTATTTATCATTTAATTAAAATTTAGAGGCAGAAGTTGGTGGTATGGAAATCTTGATTTTTAGCATTGCTAAGACGTCTGTTCCTCTTCTCCTCGTACAAGTTAACAGCATTGGAAAAAAATAAGTACTGCCAGGTGTAGATAAATAATATTTTATTGCATACTTTAGCAAACGTTGTGAAAATTGTGCTCTATTTAAGTGGTTAGAAATCAGTAGTTCTATTCCGTTTGGATTAAACAGAGGACGGACGAGCTTGCACTAATGTCATAGATTGGTTTCATAGGATGAGATAACGTGTTAAATTCAAATTTATTGGTGGGACTTTCCTCTTTGCAACAACTTTTTATCCTCATCAAGTTTTAAAATAACTTTGTATTAACACTTGTTGTATTGTTAATACTACCTATAGGTTGTTGCACAATTAAGGACATAGTCACAGTATTGCTTTAGAGTGATTATAGCATTTGGAATACTTTCAAATATGCATACAGGCGCCAAATATTCGGCTCGAATATTAGACTAGGTACATCGCCAAATTTTCGTTTCGAATATTAGGCTAGGTTCATCGCCGAATTTTCGTTTCGAATATTAGGCTAGGTACGTCGTCGAATTTTCGTTTTAAATATTAGGCTAGGTACGTCCCCGAATTTTCGACTTCCGATTTCAACCCGAATATAGATACTATTCGTTACAACTGACATTTTTATTCTACAATCAATACGCTTGCTCAGTTTTAGACTAAACAAATTGTTTCTAAATATAAAACAAGTAAATTTTTTATAAGTTCAGCAATTGATGGTACATATGTGCATCAATAAAGAATAAAAATAAAACCGACTAAGTGAGAGTCTGACACGCGCATCGAGTTTCCGTACGTCGTCTGAAGTAAAATTACTTTATATATCATAAGTCATAACTAATATGAACTTTCTAGCGGAAATAGGACATATCTTTTTGCACATTCTTGTGTTTATCACTGAAGATACACTAACTAAAATTATGAAAAAAAAATGTTTTAAGACCTTTAAATGATATGGAATTAAAAACAATGTTTCGAGTAGGTACTTATATATCTTTTTACACATCCTTGAGTATATCACTGAAGATATCCTAACTAAAATTACTACAAAAAAAATGTTTCGAGTAGGTATTTAGAAACAGTCAGAAGCGGTTCGTGTTTAGTGATAGATACCCCGTGCCGAATATCACATAATGAAATAAATATTCAATCAGCCCTATGTTGTATGAATATGAATCAATATGAAACCTTTATATTGACAGCTACGTACTTCAAAATGAGGCCTTATTTCAGTTTACCTAAAGGTAGCTAAAACAGTTGACGTTATGGCCGACTTTATAGATTATTTATATGTCTTTCGGTAATTTAATAAATTTAGCCTTACTGGTATAATTAGTTGAGTAAACTGAAAGGAAGAATATTATAATCACCCTATCAAAATTATGTCATAAATTAGAAACCAACAAACGTGATTACACATGTACTTTATCTCATAAAAGTTATTTTACATTTGTAGAAACGCTTATGAAATCTGTACTCGAGAATTGGAGGATGTCTCCGATACATCAACTTTACCCAATTTAAAAAAAAATGAACGTCCCGACGTCCAGAGATAAATATACAACTGTCATCGACGACGAAATAGCTGCCTCCTTTTCTTTCTACTCGTAAAATTACATGATGCTATTCTTTTCTCTCAAGCCGGCGAACTTTAACGAAAAATAACGGCAAAGATAACGCTCGGCGTCCCTATTTTTAAAATAAAAGTTTAAGGTATAAAGTAAATGATGATACAACATAGGGTTGAATATCACAATATTTAAAATACACTCTGGTTCACAGACCGATTTAAAAACATCAAAAAGCCATGGTAAATAACGTACTTTTTGGACCAGTTAAATTGAAGCCTATTACACAGAGATGGAAGCACCAACAAAAAATAGGATTAAGACCTGTTTCGTGGTTACATATTTACAAAAATAGAATACTTTCATGACAAATTAAAAAAATACTTTTCGTTTTCTTTAATATTTTTGTTAATAAAACAATTCCATTATTTCAAATCACATATTTAACTCCAATATATTAAACTTGTCTGTTTATATCACAAAAATACATAAAGCGGGTACTTAGATAAATAATGTCTTATTTTTAAATATGGTTTTATGTTCCACTATTAAATGAAAATACAGAGTCGATGCTAATAGCGCTCAGTTTTCACTGAGTTTTGCACGGACCACTAAAGAAAGAGAAAGCAAATAACGGGCATTTCTTAAACGATCGACATCCAAGGAGCTTAACGGCCAGCGAGCACGTATCGGCCCGCTCTGCCGACGGCACTTAATTATGACCACGACAAACACCGATATTATTATAAATTCCGACTCCGTGTAACGAGCAAACAAACTCACAGAGTGAAACATGCATGTCGCAATACTAACAATTATACAGTACCTACCTATTTGAATAAACACACGACACACAGTAATTCATGCTAATAACGGAAGAAAGTCGGCCGCGTACGAAACGAGAGAGAAAGCAAATAATAAAGGCAAATGTAAAGTGGCGTGCACAATTGCGAATTATATTATTACGCGGCAGTTAAGCGACAGTCGTTTGCCAGCGAGTTGAAACAAATCAGATAAATTAGTTCGAAATTTAAGAGAAAAAAATTGTTTATTAAAAGGACAAACGATAACTGAATAATAATTTAGCCATTTCAAAGGAACGAAATGAAAAATCCGTCTCGGACTATATTTTTCCTTTACGATTTACTTATATTACGATTTATTTAGGGCTGATTTCTCTTATCATTCGAAACGTAAAATGTTATCGGAGAGTGCGGAAAAACCCAACCGTTTCCGGGATATTCGCTTTCAAAAATTGAGATTTAAAAAAAAAGCCGCGTGCAACTCAGTACATCTGACAGAAATGAAACTTTTTTGGGAATCTAAACTTCAATTAGTAAGTATATAGTAAGAGGTAAACGGCAAAGAGAGAGAGAGAGAGAGAGAGTTTAATACGTAAACATCTAACAAAATCTTCACATAAATTTACATAAACAGTTGTTAATAAAAAAAATAGCCACGATGCCAGTACCTGAACACGGCTAAATGCGCCTGAAAGAAACCGGGGATGTATTGGTCATGTTGTAAATTATATTAATGGCACTATGTATGCGGATTCAATACGGATTAATAAATTAATTAAAAAAAAGTACCGTAAAATTGTAAATCAATCATAAATAAATAAGTCGATAAATTTTGAGTTTACTTTTGACACACTTAACGTAAAAAACAGCTGACAATGAAGCACCTTTCTGTTTGTTTTCGCGCATGCGTTCACTTCTTGACTTATTCTATCGTGTTCATCTAAGTCTTTCGATTGTTAGTTAAGTAGCTATTTCTCGACATTTTCGTTACATTCAGACGTTACAACAAATCGTTTCATTAAATTTGACCTTGACAGTTACTTTCACGATTCAAAATCAAATTTCAAGATTAAATATCACCAATAAAATCAGCTGACGATCGGTTAAGTGTTGATATGACGGTTTTTTCTTAATTGTAATTAAAATTGTGCGAATCGTCACATAATTTTGAAGAGGAAAAACTAGAAAGAAGTTTATTGCAATTTTTTTCAAAATATTAGATTTTTTTCTTTTTTTTATTATTTAGAATAACGTGCTATACACACGTGTACAACCTGCATATATAAAATTAGATTTAAATACGTCACACGATTGAATAAATATGCGTGACAGGATTTTAATATGGAATACTGAAATGTAAATAAAGCACTCAAAAAAAAACAAACAAGTGCCTCGCTGAAATTAGACCGTTTCTGTTACCTGGGCTTACCTTAATAACTCGGTTATTTGGGTGCCCGGAATTCCTACATTGTTTTATAAATATTTTTCATTTAAAAACAACTATCACTATCCTCTATGACATCAGTTTAAAATATTGTGTAAATAATTAAATCTTGTAACCACATGATTCTCTTTAAAATAAGAGAAATATATATTTATTACGTCTAGGTAATAATGTAGGTGCGAAACCCTGATTCATGCCCGTTGGAAACTTGTTTGTTTCTTTACCTATTTATTGCGTGTTAATTTCTGGTCACATAATAATTTGTGGTCACATAAATATTTAGCAAACATTCTTAGCATCACAAGAAATCTAGGTCTATACATAAAAAAAATAACTTACTGACATTATCAGAAGGTAGTATTCTATAAATCCACCGTCACTGCTTACCTGCAAAAAAAAAAACAATTTAATTATATTAACTGAAGGATTTATTAAAGGTATAAAACACTTAAACAAAAATAAAAAATTTAAGTAATGTAAATAATGTAATTTCTTTAATGAAATAACCGTGACTATACGAGAAAAGAAAAGGAGAAAATCCAACATCTATGTGCATATTTACACACCTTAACAAATTGTGTTTCATTTCCACTACGTCAAAGTCGGAAAAAACTCCACTGAATCCATACTGTTAATAAGTTGACACGTTCTCACCAGCCACGTACCAAGGTTGCTTGTAATTTCTTATAAGAAAACTTTAATTTCTCATTAATGATCTTAATAAATCTAATCCCGACAAATCTTAAGTAGTACCTACTTTATTCATTCTATTGCTACATGAATTTTGTTGACATATTCCTTTGTTAACTTTCCCGCCACTCATTTCTTCCATGCCACTGGTCTCTCTAGAATACTTTTTCAACGTGAAAAGTCTTTCAGTTCGGTCAAAGGGTCATTTGCAAAAACCATACGTAACGAAATATGTTATAGCAAGATCGCTTATAACTTTGGAAGTACAGCACCTACCGGCATTATTTTAGTACCATAATTTAGAGGATATAAGCCATTACTCTGTATTGCATACGTCGCTGGCAAATGGCGCTGTAGTCGCGTGCAGCAAGACATCATTCGGAACTAAATTTACCATCGCACGATTTGTTTAATTAGTGATTACTCAGCAATACATTGATCGATTCGAGCGGGAGTGGTCGTGTTTGACAGAGCTCACGACGTTATAATAGGTGTAATACATAAAACTCATACTTGTGACCAGTAGATATAGTAAAATTAAAAAAAGTGTTTTTTGCAAACATTTGACGGCTGCACTACTATGGCACCAACGCGTGCGGAAATAACGTACAAAACTGGCGTGCAAAAACTCGAGTAGCAAGAGAGAGATTCCGGCCCTCGACGAAGCGAGTCCGCTTTGACCTCGGCGAAACGTGTTCGTCTCTACACGGAACGTGTTAGACTTACTATATTTCACGCTCTCTAGTACGCTCAAGACGTTTCACGTATTCCATTGCGGCTGCATCCCTGATACAGCTTACACGTTTTTTTCTTCAATTTAGACACACTTCCACGTCACTCATACAGGACTTCCGTTACATCAGAAATCAAGATTATTTGAATTAATCTCGATGCACTTTTCAAAGTTGAATAGGTATAAATATAAAATGAAAATGATTAAGAAAATAAAAAATGTTTGATTTAAGTATTTATTGAAGGGAAAAAAATTATTCTTCAATAAAAAAATAGTTTTTATTTTCAACTTTTTCTCAATAATAATTACATTGAAACGATTTATTATTGTAACCAAAACCATGTAAAATTTCCTTCTTAAATACTCTTATTACACAGTTTTCAAAGTCGAATAAGGTCTGTTTGATGATGCAGGAAGCTTAACCCCCACATATCAGACTAAATCTGTTCCCAAGTTTGACAGTGCGAAAAGTAAAGGAGCACTCGTACAAGGTGAAATAATTTTTAGAAGTAATATAAAAGACTTTTCGTTACTATTTGATTATGTTTTTCTCTTATCACTTAGTCCTTTTCTTAGCTTTAAATCTAGTTTTTCTGTTCCGGATTTTTAAATATCCGAATAAAATATGTTTGTCTATTTTTTTATTTATTTTACTTGTCAGTCCCATAATAATTATGTCTCCATAATTATATTAATCTAGTCTGTACGAAGGTGAGTCATATGGTTAATTTATGCCTATAATAACATTGTAGAATTAACCTGAATTGACATTGAAGATATTTACGAAAATCTGATATAGGGGAACATGATAAAAGAACACCAAATATTGTTTTTGGACTGTTAGTCTATTTATTTATTTGTGCATCATAAAAGAACCACTTAAGGAATTTTGATCAAGTTTACACTAGTGAATTCTTTTGAGTTAAAATACAAATTTCGACGCAACTGATCTACCAAGAAAAACAATGTAGTAATTTGAAATTTAAGCGAAACTTACTTGAAAAAAAAACAGTATACTTTTCTAATTATAACAGATGGCGTCATGTATATTAATTTTACAGTTAACTTAATATTTTCCAAACGTCCACGCGAAGGAATTCGCGGACACAAGCGAGCATTTTAATATTGAATTTTCTTCAAATTAATGTCTCCTAAACTTAAATCATTTCCGCCCATACCTCTAACGACTTTGTCACCATTTTAACTCCGCTTACGTCCTTCTTATACAACATCTACTGTGCAAACTCATGTTAATTAATATTTGTTAAGGCTCTTGACGCTCTAATTGTTTTCGCACGTTAATTATAATAAGTGACACTTATCAAGACATACAATAAACTCGTAACATTACTATTCCAAGTAAATCGGACACTTAAAACTTATGCAACTAACATAACTATTACGTTCTTCTTTAAACGTAAATGATCAAAATCTTTATTTATAATGCGAACTAATTAAGTTTTAATAACGTACTAATAAACATCATTAACAATCATTACATAACGTCTATCGATCGAGAGCAGAGTGCTGCTTCGTCCATTACCGACTGTCAATCTGCACAAGCGTCATTGCTTAACTGTAATTTAACGAGCGACGCGATCGCAATCAACTGTAGCATTAAACTCTGTAATGTCAAAGCAGTTAATTTAAGTACGACTACTACTGTAGGCATGAACAAAACAATAAGTCAGAACACTGACCGTGTTGTTTGAGAAAAAAATATTATATTATATTTCAAAATTCTACCACAGCCAAACCGGTTGCCGGCGGTTGAGTTGTAAAGTATATGTATATACATTACATTAATTTCCCGAATTTACCCTTGAAAGGAAAACCTCTTTTTCACGATCTATTTTCATTCCTACTCCTTACGTCTTTAACAGCCACAAGACCAAATTCTCTGCTTTTCTTTATATTTCAGTTTTATATTAACTTTATATCTATTTATCAGAATGCCCATTTTAAGATTCATATCTTAAATTCCACTTACGATTACCTTTACATACGATACCTTTACAAACCATAAAAGTCGCCCATGGGCTTTCATAAGTCTATTAAATCTACTTGAAAATATTATGAATAAAACATTAAGCTTCTCGTGAAATCTTTCAATAATATTGCCGATCTCGACTTATTGAATCATATTCATAAATTCCACGTCTTCCTAATATCATTTTCCTTCAGTCGCTTTTGCATAAACGCCCTACGCGAGTGAAATATCGGAAAAGCCCTTTTTATGAGCATCATCGCGCTCTTCGCTTCGTATACACTTACCTGCCCGACCTTTGTGGCTCAATATTTTCATATAAGCTTTCTTTGATAGGCTTTATATTTAAGGGTTCATCAAACGTTATAACCCTATAAGCAGTTCTGTCTGTTTATCTATCAACGACATGATTATAATTAATTCGAAAAAATTTGAAAAAATAATTCTAATAATAAAAAGAAAAGTTTTGACATCCCAAATAAAAAAAGACTTATGATAATAATTGCAAAAAGCTATACAGATATCGACACAGAAGGAAAATATTAGTTATGAAAATTGCTGCTACAGAGTAAATTTTCCCACAATTTTTCTACTTTTCAGCATTCACTTGACCGAATGAGGTAAAACAAACCGTTCGTTATATCATGAAGTATCTTATATAAATCTGTCAACAAACATCTGAAATGAGTAATTCTTGTGCTAAGTAAAAATGTTAATATTTTACTCCAGTCAAGTTCGTGCTAAACCTCGCGCTACAAGTGTTGCGTATCAAAGCATGCTATTATAGACTTTAAAACATTTGAATAAACTAAGTTCTGTAAAATAAACAATTGTAAATTTAATAAATAATTCATATACGAAAAAGTGTGACAATGCAACATAGAACATACAAGTATTTTAGTGAAGGTAATAAATTAAATTGATGTTATTCTATGAGGTCATACAATGCAAATGTATAACATCATAGAATAACGGGTGTATGTAATAAAATTAAATGGATATTATTCTCAGTAATATATTTTTACAACGGCAAGGGTGATGGCAAGCTTCCGCTATTGTTTTGCGTAATATATAAATACTGTTGGAATTCCCTAAGAGTTAATCTTTGCCAATTGCCCACCTGAAGATGTTGTAATACAAAAAAACCTAGGTCGCGGTAAAGAACTTAAAGAAAGTAGAAATAATACTACATCACGTAATTTCAAGTAATTGTGAAATTTCGATATATTGCCGACAATTTTTTTTCGATATTGACCTCACTGCACATTTAGAGTTTTATGACTAATAGATTATATAAAGAGAAAAGAAAGGGAGTAGTTTTTTTCGTATATAAATGAGTTCTATATTACTTCAGCTTTCACTTGGTAGGTACATACCGGAACTAAAAGTTATTTTTGACGACTCAATCATCCCTCAATCCCCCACGGACACGTTTAAAAATGAAACATAATTTATTTTCCTCACAGTTAAAAATAGCTTAAATTTTAAAAAATAATATTTATTTTTCCAAAAGTCTTAGATCATCAAACTCTAAAATTATGTCCAATTGCAGCTTTCTCAATTACAAGCTTTAGATTTTAAAAGGCTGCGGCAAACAATAAACACAGAGATCGTAACTAATATTATAAATGCGAAAGTGTATTATTTGCTTATCCTTCTTTCACGTCAGGTCAAGAGTAATGGATCGACATGATTTTCTGCATATACTGAAGAAATACACAGAAGGAATAACAAAACAATGTCACTACGGAGCAACAGATCAACGTGATTTCTGACGTACGTCATATCTGACGTACGTTATGACTTACGTCATATCTGACGTACGTCATATCTGACGTACGTTATGACGTACGTCATACGTAATACAAAGGAGTAACAAATTCAATCCCTTTTATTTCTAATTCGGAGATAAATACTTTTGTTTCCATTGTCATTTGTCACGACAAAAAGACTTACTGTTTCATTTTCCTTAAACATTCTAGATGGTGTTGCGTCTTTTAATTTATCCCTAAAAGTTTATAACTATAACTACGCAAGCGAACCCGTGGGTAAAAGTAGTCAGACTATTAGTGTTCCATTTTCACCCTTGGCTCAAAACTCAAGTTACGAGCATCAGTTCAAAATTGTGTGTCACGTCTCCGCTCATAAGGATAGACGAAAAAAAGAAGAAGCTAATTGACGAACTGACATTTTATTATAATATTTTAATTCCAACCAACTACAACAATTGACGAACTGACTTTATTATAATATTTTAATTCCAACCTACTACAACAATTGACGAACTGACATTTTATTACAATATTTTAATTCCGACCTACGACAACAATTGACGAACTGACATTTTATTATAATATTTTAATTGCAACCTACTACAACAATTGACGAACTGACATTTTATTATAATATTTTAATTGCAACCTACTACAACAATTGACGAACTGACATTTTATTATAATATTTTAATTTCAACCTACTGCAACAATAGACGAACTGACATTTTATTATAATATTTTAATTGCAACCTACTATAACAATACCAGACAAATAAAGCCCACGTGCCTCCGCTGAGACCGCAATTTCTCAATCGATCACCCAGTCCGGCACATCTAAAAACCCGGTAACTTTTTACCGCTTCAGTCGCGGTCGGCGCGTTTTCTAGGATTTTTCTCAACACTCCGCGCTGTCCTTTAACGGTCGGCCGGCCGGCTGTCGGCGACGTGCGCTGCGACCTTCGACGGATGACTTCGGGCGCTGACGTCAGCGGCGACTCGCGACACCATCTCGCTTCGACCGTGCTAATTGATTTCCGACGCTCCACGCTAATCAGGAACATCGTTGCTGACCGACGGCGCAGTGGCTACGTATAACTTGCAATATTTATTAACAAAACTGGTTTCGCTTTAACTGGTTTCTTGCTTTGAATGCCGCTGCCGGGCCTCCAATTTATGTCATCAAGACACTAAGAATAATTATCTTTACTGAACTCAACTTCCTTCTGAGTCCCGAGTGTATCTCAGTGCAGTTATGGACAGTTGCCTTACATTTCACGATCATATTACGCTTATACAACTAACATTCATTCACAGTTTTTTTGGTTTTCTGATAGTCTTTTAGGATTGAATCAATTTGTAGAAATTAAAACTTATTTTACTGAATCTTCGATTTGTGTTGGAATCTATATATAGGACGTTTCAATACGCCTGTGACCAATGGTTATTACTGTGGAATTTCCTCAATATTTTTGGAATAGGATACAAATATGTTCCGCAAACGTTACATCAAATACTCGTGCTTTATACGAGTTTTATCAAAATTTACTGGTGTTCATTGAAATGACCATGTCTAGATTCATTAAGTAAAAGGATACACTAAAACTTCTCGTATTGATAATACCTTTATCAATGCCTATAACCGATCACCTTATTTAGTTTCCATCTCATTATTAACAAAATTATGTATAATTAAAAATAGCCCTCACTCGTAAGTATAATGTAAGAAAATAATACGTAGATAAGCACAACGATAATGAAAATGAAACAAATAACTCTCTTATCAAAACTTTCCTTATAAAAGCCATCAATCCACCAAAGCTCATTTACGTCAGATATATCGACTCTCTCGCTGTATATCGATGGACCTTATCTGACACCTCAGAACCAGGGCATCGTTTGAATAAATGAACCGATATTAGACGACTGAACACGAGCTAGTGTATTCGAAGATTATTCCTGCCACGGACCAGATCAATTGTTAAAGTTTACATCGCAAATCGTTCCTGATGCATATTAAGGTAAAATTGCATTAACGGTAATCAAATAACGGATTTTCATCGTCAGCAGAAGGTCAATTTACTTAACATTCTTTTCGTTATATCTGTGCAGACGTCATATATATATTTCAGCCGTTTTGTCATCTAGAAAAGGATAGTAGCAAGGATGCAATGAAAGTAGGCATTTTAAATATGATTAAATTTTTATTACGTAGGATAATAAAAATCAACGCGGTTTTCGCGTGATGCAACAAGTATTTATGCGGGCGGGAGGAAGCATTAAACATTCTAACAGATTTTTATATAATAAAATATACAGTTACTACCCTTATTTATTCACTTAAGATTCTAAAAGGGGCATATTTTGTTTTTTTTTTCAATTCCCTTCGACTCCGAAAAGTTGCTTTTCATCATGCATCTTCACAAATAAAGGAAATAACCACTCGATCTCGAATTGATGGCGTTTTGTATTTTGTATCGGAACCTGGTGGACTCCTGATATTACTTCTGTTCCTTTTACCACTTCCGAAATGCGATTATGGTACATCTTTATTTCGATTAGTTAATTTTAACTCGAATCGCTAAATATTTTTCCATGTTATTCTATTTGATTTGGTTTTCATTTTAAATAATTTCGCATTTTTTCTGCATATTATAATAAGTCTTTTTTGATTTTCCTCGTTTAATTTCTTCTTCTTTTCGTTGTAACCTCCTTTAGTAATGAAACAAATATTGTTTATTTAAAATAAGCGTGAAGTTATAAGATAACAAGAAACAAGAACATAAATAGTCAGCTTATTACTTGTATTTCCGAAGATTGACAAAGACAAACCCACAAAATGTTCCCTAACGTACAGTCTGCTGTAAAGGTCACAGGAACATGATAACATTTGTCCGGCGGTTATCAGCGGGGTGTTTGTAGACACGGCACTCGCAGGCGACGAAGCTATCGCCCGCCCGCCGCCTTCCTGAAGAACATTTGTGCATCGTGTGGACACGCATTACATTACTCCCATGTTTTGGTACAGTTAGACGGAATTAATTATTCCTTGAACGGAATTTGTATCTTTTCTGTCAGTTTATAATAATCATCTCTTCACCTGTCATCGATCGAAGAATTTTCTTTTATATCATGTAGGCCTTTATCGATCCAAGTATGCCTTTGATCACCATCGATATACGGCGATTTACTCCGCTTTTTTCATTTGTTATTTATGAAATGAATAAAGATCGTTTTGGATGTAGGCCGATTTCGATTATTCCTTAAATATTATTATCCGCAGGTCATTGTATTAAAAATAAATTCATTGCTTGCAAATAAAAATGGTAAACTGAAACTCAGTTTCATTATATAGACCTATGCAATATTACTCCACTTGTTTGGGATTTGCAAGAAATATACGCACCCTCCCTTCCCCCCCCCCCCTCCCCGTGTATGGCAGATACGTTTTTTAAAAATATTTAGTTACATATTAATTAAGATGTTTATACATCTGTTTATAAAATGAGCATAGATCTAAAATAGTAAGGCAGACGGATGGACCAATGGACATAACGAATTTATAAGGGTTCCTTATATGACTATACACGGTATCCGTGAATAAGTCTCGGACAAAGAAAGACCCTATTCGTTGGCTATAAAGGAATAAATTGTCGTTGAAGTAAAACGTAAAACACGTCCTTTTTCCAATTGAGTGCAAAAAATATTACACATAATTCTTTTTAACACACCCAATACTTGCCTGGAGCGCAGTGCTTACCCGGGCAGCTAGATGTCTTCGCAACTGTTCGCGAGTTATTTCCCCGAACGGCGCTGAATAATGTCCGCAAGTATCGTGTATACGAAAAAGATGACAAATAATTATGAATTTTATTTTCAATTCTCTGAAAAAAAAGTTATCTTTTAAATTTTATTTACAGTCAACGAATAACGAATAACGTTTTAGCGACAGTCAACGAATAACGTCTTTCATCGTCTGTCCGACACTTATTCCCGGACACTGTGTAGAACCATAAAAAAACTTATTTTTAACTGAAAAATTGTGTTACTTAACCATAAGTTGATCTACGTCTCATTTAATATCTGATACTTAAAAACTTGCAAGTCTAAACATGTTCAGAATAAGTTGGAAGTTGCCGATCAACAGCTAGACTAAAAAGTTTAAGTGTAAGGATTAAATATCGATGATGTTATCCTTTTGATTAATACTGATATAGTAGAAACAGGATAATTTTATAATTTTCCTAGCAACTTCTTACCGATTATTTCCAAGGCGAAAATAAAACATGCCTTGTAATAAAAGGAAGGAAGTATATTGATGTAGATATTCGCAACACTGGAACAAAAATTACGTGTACAAAAAGCATTTAATCAAGAAACAACAGAAGTTCACAACTATAACAGCGAGAAACCGTGACAGAGATATGAAATATCCAAAGCAAAATGATTATTTATTATTTTATTATTAGGAGAATGATAAAAAAAATGTTTCGAAGGAAATAAATGAATGTTGCAAAAAATGTCTTAACGAGCCATTTAACGCTAAGCAAGCAAGGCCTGCGCCAAGGCAGAAACTTTTTTTTTGCTGCGACAAGCTCTGGTTGCTCCAATCGAAACTCTTAATGGCGACCAGTTGAAAAAATTATTACAAATTAACTTGCTACATTTCATTGATTGTGACGTATGCAAAAGGCAAGTATTTCAAATTTTTCATTTAAATTTATAAATAATCTTTATTGATGGCCGCTAGCAACTACTCTTTAAAAACTTTATACATTTTCTTGCTCTTTAGAAAATCGTTGCCTGAAAATCCTAAATAAGCAATGAAACCTAAAAGGTTAAACAAAATTTATACACATATGTATGTAAATAACTGCCGTGTTTCATGTACGCCGTAACATCTTTATTTAATGTGTAGAATCAACCTGCATATCAATAGCTACTATGAAAAAAGAACGATTCAGTATCATTCAGAGAAGGATAATCACATAGTACAGACAGTGCGCAAATTTTTCATTCTATTAAAAGGAAAAAACTTTTTTCGAATTTTTTTTCTTAGTTTGACCATAATATAAATTTTTAAAAATTAATTGCGAACATACCAAGCCAACAGACTAAGGTTTTTATAACAATTATCGCGAAACAAATTTATTCTACGTTCATACTATACACACAGAGGGCACAAGTAATTTTGAAACATCTTCAAATCAAGATGTAACTACGAATTTGGTCTTATTTCAATGCCGTAGTTTCAACAATATCGTAATATTACCACTGCTTTCGGAACTTAGGAACACTAATAAATTTAACATAAAGTATTAATCACAATTACGCAAAAATAGGTCCAGAGGTTACAGAGATAAAACATACTTTTTAAAAAAGCTGGTATTTTTTAGAACATAAAAAATTTGCAATCAGGAAAGAGGAAAAAATGAAATGAATATCTGGAACCATAATACGAAACAAAAAAGCTATCTACATAAATGCGCATGTATTATATTTTTCAAATATAAAGAATTATTAATTGGCAATAAAAATTACAAAAAAAATTGAACAGAATACATAACAACTTTTTAGAAAGGATTACAAAAAATAGTCAATGCCTCTAGCTTTCTTTAACATGTAGCCATTGCCTAAATTAATTAAAAATAAATTGTTAACAAACATTGACAATGGTTCTATTGTTGTCAAAATTAATGGCTTTTTTCCTTTTATCGAGGTTTACGTAACTTTTTTCGACGATCCTGTCATGCCTGTCAGCATCATGGATTAAATGGTACATCTGTGGATGGCGGATCGTTATATCCGCCAGATAGATACAATCTGCACTTTATTTATCTCGCTAGTTCAAAGAATCCTGTACAAATTACATTTACAATCTATTATGAAAAACAACCTAACTTTTCATAAAAAAACATAAAATTTCTCTTTTGTCTGATTGACGATTTTGATAAAACTTTTAAAGAGCTTATTTTTTTAATTTTCTCTATGTCAGTGTCATTTTTATTCTTGTAACACCATATAGTATGACCTACACTATATGGACCTTTGCCTCCTTTACGTAAGTTTAAAGAAAATATAACATTTGGAAAATATTACCAACACCGCCAACATGCCATATTAGTGATAAACGATATAGTTTCATTATATTTTTAAGGAAAAACCAACTTTACATACATTACTGCCCATGTAGAAGCCTAGAAAATAAGTGAAATGTCATCTGCGCATACATTATTTTTATTTTACCTACAGTATCTACGGGAACATGACTGAAATAGATATTTTATATCTTTTAATTGGATAGTGAACACTGTATACGGTACACTGAATAAAATGTTTGACAGATTGTACTCATTTTAGTTTTAAAGTAACTTGTATTTTTCAATTAAATATATGCATTAAAGAACAGAAACTGTCGTTAATTATAATTTAATGCAGAAAAAGTTTCTTTTGTTTTTTTTCGATTTAAATCGCATGGATCAGTTTAAACAGTTACGCAATCAGCCCTATGATGTATCACGTTACTTTATGAATAATATACTTTATGAATAAACGTACTTTATTAATAAAGTACTTTATGAATGATGTTACAATATTAATAAGCGTATTTTATGAATAAGCGTACTTTATGAATGACGTTACTGTATGAATAAAGGAAACGTTACGTATTTAAGTAGACGTCCACAAGTTGTATCATCGTGAAACCTTTATTTTGACAGCGTAACGTAGGTATTACGTACATTACTAGTAGAATTAACTGGACAAACTGAAATGTTAAACGACTAATTTTTATAGTTCCTTATAAACATTGTTATGTATTAAAGTATATCAACATACATCGTTATATATTTCATCTAATAACAATGATATTGCATTTGCAGAAACACCAATAAATTTCGTACTCGAGAATTGAGGAATGTCTCATATCCATATATTGTTACCAAATAATACTTTCGTAAATTACTTCCCACTATCTAAAAAATTACAATTTTGACAATTTACGACTGTGTTAAAAGTGACATGGCGAACAAACCTTACTTGACACGCAACAAAATACCCTATTAAAACGGGTCTCCTGTTATCCATAGATAAGGTACAGACTATATCTCCGTCATCTTCTTTCTGTTCGTAAAATAATATAATGCTATTATTTTCTCTAAAGCCAATGAAAAATAGTGTTACGTTAGCGAATAATAAAAGTAAGGACAAAGCCAATGCGATACAACATGCCGATTTTTAAAGTAAACGTTAAGACAGCCGTTATTGTTGTGTAATTAGCTAATACAGGAAATAAAAACAAACAAGTACTCAGAGAGAGATGCAGTGTCATGGATGTCATCAAACGTGTTTCGAAGCTTATATGAAGTAGCAATGGGCTGGCGATGTCGCCAGAAGGCCTCGTGGAATGGAGACCGTGAAAATCGCCCACAGGGAATGCTATATATACGTTAGTACGATGACATTAAAAGAACATCTGGAGCGAAATGATTGGAAAAAGCGTAAAATCGAGGGGAGTGGTACAGAATGATAGTGGCTAAAGAAAAAAGAAGAAACTTACGCACCTGAACTTTCTGGATTTAAGTAACGAATACGAAGATTATGAAATTTTATACAAAGACATTTTATTAGCTTTCAAGAATCTCCAGCTATAACTTTAACATGTAATAAGTAAATCTTGTACTTGTTATATAAAAATGCTTGTGACTTTAAACCATGTAAACACGAAACCCTCTTAGCACAAGGCTGTATTTCCACTCGCCTAGTTTTATTCTGTTTCGAACACCTTTGCCAAATATTTATTTAAGTTTCTCACACCAATTTTCTGCACTCAGATATTCTTGCTCTATGCGAGTGTAAACGATAACGAGCGGTCAATAAATTTAGCTGTGGAGCCGAAATGTGGCCCGCGCGCGTTCATACTTGTTCATTATTCAGTCGCTACTGTTGCCATTCGGTCATTAATAAAACATGGTATCACTTAAAGCGCTCACTTGCGCTTGGAATTCGAGGATATATTTACAAGTCGGTTAATTAAAACTGCTGTACGTACAACTTGATTATTTTTAAGACAAAACCACTACCGACGTTCACTTATGACTAATTTTTTTGTTACGTACTAACATCATGTAAGTTTCAACTAGTGTTTACATTAAAAAATAATAATATCCAAGAGATAATGTTGCTAACAATGCTTGAATTTGAAGCAAATTTTTCTTATATGTAATAACATTCCAATTGCGTACAAGATTTTCCAGCTTATTAAAAAATTGAGCTACTCTGTTAGACTCTCGTGGATCCTAGAGACAGAGCATACCAGTGCCATATATTCTATCCTTTTCTCCGTTAGTACATGTGCACCAGTGGAGACGCGCTAATGGAGACGGCAGATGTATATTCTGTAGCGTGCGCATCGTAACTTGTACGGTAAGTCTGTGGATATCGGGGGAAATCGACACCTTCTCAGAGTTGGTACTTGTGGGCCGCCGATAACCCACCTATAAAAGCCGGTCGTCTGCGTTACGTCTTATACAGCGTCGGCTTTTTACGCCCCGACAATGTAGATGACTATTATTCGGCACATTTACAACACGAGTATATCATAGAATTCCAATTCATCAGTTCCAAAAAAAAAATTAACAAGTAGCCAAAGCAATCAAGTTTTATAGACCAAACGTACTTATAATAGTAGACTGCTGTCAGGGTCACGATGTTATATTATCCTCCTTTGTGTCGACTTGTTTTAATTAACTCGATAAATGCATCTTATACTTTCGTGATATAATTCTTCTAAACTGTTCCTAATTCTTGGTACATTTACAACATGAGTATATTATAGAAGTCCAATTTATCAGTTCCAAAAAAAATTAACAAGTAGCCAATACTAAGAATCAAGTTTTATAGACCAAACGTACTTATAATAATAGACTGCTGTCAGGGTCACGATATTATATTACCCTCCTTTGTATCGACTTGTATTAAATAACTCGATAAATGCATCTTACACTTTCGTGATATAATTCTTTTAAACTGTTCCTAATTCTTGGTACATTTGCAACATGAGTATATTATAGAAGTCCAATTTATCAGTTCCAAAAAAAATTAACAAGTAGCCAATACTAAGAATCAAGTTTTATAGACCAAACGTACTTATAATAGTAGACTGCTCTCAGGGTCACGATATTATATTGCTCTCCTTAGTATCTACTTTTATTAATTTAATTAACTCGATAAATGCATCTTACACTTTCGTGATATAATTCTTTTAAACTGTTCCTAATTCTTGGTACATTTACAACATGAGTATATTATAGAAGTCCAATTTATCAGTTACAAAAAAAATTAACAAGTAGCCAATACTAAGAATCAAGTTTTATAGACCAAACGTACTTATAATAATAGACTGCTGTCAGGGTCACGATATTATATTGCTCTCCTTAGTATCTACTTTTATTAACTTAATTAACTCGATAAATGCATCTTATACTTTCGTGATATAATTCTTTTAAACTGTTCCTAATTCTTGGTACATTTACAACATGAGTGTATTATAGAAGTCCAATTTATCAGTTCCAAAAAAAATTAACAAGTAGCCAATACTAAGAATCAAGTTTTATAGACCAAACCTGCTTATAATAGTAGACTGCTGTTAGAGTCACGATATTATATTGCTCTCCTTAGTATCTACTTGTATTAATTAACTCGATAAATGCATCTTATACTTTCGTGATATAAAATAATTCTTTTAAATTGTTACTAATTTTTGGTACATTTACAACGTGAGAATATTATAGAAGTTCATTTTACTAGTTCCAAAATAAAAAAAAATTATGATAATTGGTAGCTGGTTTTTACGTAAAGATTTTAAATATTCTCAGACAGAAAATAATGAGAACCCAAAGCAGTTGTTGTGACTACTGGCGGAAGGGAGGAAGGATACCATTGAAATTTAAATTAAGTATGTACTTATTTTTTGTACTTTATAATTACTTTACGCATAAAATACGTTACCTATTATATTATTAAAGAAAACATCTTGCTGTTTCGAAAGTTCGGAGATTTAACGTCAAAGCGCTGCTTAAGATAAATTACTTATTTAATAACTTTAGGCATTTGATATAATGAATTTGTAGAGAAAGAAAGTTCGTAGATCGCCTCTGAGTAGAGATAATTTCTATGAATATTTATTTATTCAGAAAGGAACAAAAAAGAAAAAAAAACAATATGCGTAATGAAAATTTATGACTTGAACGATTTCTTCTGCACAACTTGTGCAAAGTTATATAATAAATTAAAATACGTAAGCATTTTGGAAACAAAAACGATTTCTTATACATAATAATAAAAAAAAGTAAATAACAAAAACAAACCTGCTAAATACGAGTATAACTCTTACATACGTACATGACGAATTTAAATATTTAATAGAGCTTGTATCTACTACTATTTTTTTCTTTTTATTAATAATAACTTTTGTAATATTTTATATTTAGTTGTCTTTAGTATTTTCTTTTTTAAATATAGGATATGAGAAATATAATGGTGTTTTTGAGATTGACCCTACAACAAAATTGGTAAAAATGTCTTTCATGTTCCAGCAAATAACTACATTAGTGACAAAATAATTAAAAAACAGACAACATTGAACCTATACTCAAAGAGGTTCAACGATACCACCAGAAGCCCATGCAGGAAATATTTTATATTTTCAACCACATTTTCTTGATAGAGCAATCGAAAAAAAATTAAATATACATAAATTGTTTTCGACCTTAATAACACAATGTAAAATCCGCCATCTTTTTTTTGTCCTAATTTCTATATAACAATCGTTACTCGAATGTCAAAACGATCCATCATTTATCAAAATCAGTTCGGCCAAGCTATACGAAGTGAATAAAAGAACAGACATAATTGGATAGCCATCAATACAGCTTACATCAAATCCACCGAACAAAGTTTCATTTTAATTATATTGAGCAATAGTGAACATGAACTAGAAAACATGCCGTTTCAATACGAGGAGGCCCGAGGACACGTTGTCACGCACAAATCTCGGCCTGGTCAACAAGAAACAGTACTACGTAATTTTTTCAGCTTCAACTTTAAGCACTATAGCAGAATCGACTATTTCAATGAGTTCCTGATCAGTTCTTGCGACTATTTCCATCAGTTCCGCTGAAGACGCAAATTGTCTGCATAGTCGATTTTACTTCGTAAGCACTAAAATATGCTTTAGTATTGGATCCGCTCAAATGATTAAGTAGTTTTTGTGTAATTCACTAACATATGAATAGAAAAAAAGAGACAAGCAGACAAAAAGTCCTTTAATATATATTCGAACGGGACAAAGTGTCGCCTAGATTTTGATCTAATCCCTAAACATCGTTCTAATGTTAGTCATTCACTCACTCTAAAAGACAGACATAATTTTTTTAAATTTTTTAGTTTCTACTCGATCCCAAATACGCCACTGATATAAAAAAAATATTGCTTATATGTATAACTTAACAGTAATAATGAGAAATATTAGCTAAGATAGTTCCAATGGATATTGTAACTAATGCGTATAACGCAATACGTCTATATTTATCCAAATGTTACAACACAATTTCATGAAGATGTAATCGTTTCAATATAATTTAATTGCTTGAACTAAACGCACATAAAAATGGTTGTTAGATTGATCGATAATCATAGCCTTCGAGTTGACATTTCGTAGCAGAGGTTTATTTATCGACATCAACTTCAAACTTTAGCAACATCAACTCCCAAACTGTTAACTATACGTAACTCGGTAATCGATTTGGAAATTTTTCTATCATTGGATAGGATAATTTATTCCTGAATGATATAAATTATCTTGTTTATGTCATTCTGGAATAAATTATCTTATCACTTATATCACAATATCTATCTGTATGTTTGTCAGTCACAGCTATGTTAGTAATGGTAACCGGACATTTGGTATAGAAAGTTAAAATTTATATTTGTAGCAAGTATAAAGCTAGGACACACGCAGACGTTCTACACACAAAGTTTAAATTTAATTTTGGGGTACAGTTTTGAGGCGAAATACGAAAGAATTTTTTTCTATGTGTATCAAAGCTTCTAAAAATGTGAATAAAAAAATATATAACTGTTTGTTTAATGCCTTTATTCCAAATTACTGAAGTTTTTGAAAAATTGCTGACTTGCCCCTCCCACCCTCACGATCTCTAAAATTACCACTCAGAAACTTCTAAAAATACCGAAAATTTTGGTTATGAGCCCAAAAATTAGAAGCACCGCTAAGTGACTCTATAGTATCATGTAGCTCCTCAGATTTAACAGGTTCTCCTCCTCTTCCATTGGTTTGTCTTGATGAAAGATGATCGTATATTGCCAGTAAATGTTACGTGTACAAATGAGCAAAAGAAGATTGAAACATAAAAACGGGAAACACGCGAGAGTTGTGTTTTATGCACGCCGGTGACGCTGTCGTATTTAATTGCGTCAGACGTGGAATGTCGGCAAAAACTCGCCAAAAGGATGTGCGCAGTTCATGAGGAAAATGATTGCAGTACGAAAGTCTATAATTCTCGTAAGTGATTATTGTATAATATCTTGGCAGAGAATGTGCCGCGGAATAAGTAAATATTTTTTTATTTATCTGATTCTTCAAGCAGACATAACCATAAAAACGCAGACGTTATAAATGAAAGTATTAAGATGTATTTTTTTGTATTAGAACAAACATAAAATCGTTAGCAAAACTAAAAGAACACGCCACGATTTTTTTAACTATTCTCCGATTTCTATTTACTGCATATGGTAAAACATTTATGAGTAAAAAACTACAGTAAAAACAAATCCTGTGGCAAAGTCAGTAGGTAAGCTGAATTTGGTTACCTAAATAGTTAAGGAAAAATATTGATAAAAAACAATATAAACAAATGACAAACAGGATAGATAGAGATTTGCATTTCAGTTATCCAAAAAACCAGTCAAGTCTGATTTACGCATCAAGGGTTGCGCACCTCTTTAGAAGTAGAATTACCATATTTATCATAAGTCATCCTTAATATGGACTTCCTAGCGCAATGTGTATTTAATTACACCTAATATAATTAAGTAAGAGGCGGACATATATATACATTATCATACTGAGTGTTTTTACAAAAAAATGTGATATTTTGTACCTAGACTTAATGCCCGACACCCATCCTCGAAGCGGATGCGCTGCCATCATAATAACATTAAACAAACACAAACAACCGTTATTAATAATGGGTACTAAAATGTAAATACCCTTGGAGTTACGGCGTACATTATTTCTGACACGCACAGTGGATCGCCGCGCTTCCTCGAACATTCCCTATATAACTGTGCCATACTACGATACAAAAATACCTTAATTCAAATAAACTATGCGTATCTTTCGAGTTACATCTCGCAAGAAGACACCTGCTGCTAGCTTAAGTACTTACATATCACGCCGCGATCCGCTGATCTCGTGAACGTCTTAATAATTCAAATTAAATATTTAAGTAGTTACTTTATTTCATACGAACACCGATTCATAGGACAGCCACGCGGTGTGACGGTTAGGAAATGTATATGTGCACATATATATATATATATATATATATGTATATGTATATATATGTATATATATATATATATATATATATGTATATGTATATGTATATGTATATATATGTATATATACATATATATATATATATATATATATATATATATTAGATATTTATATTGTCTATGGCATCATTATTCAGATTACATGGTCGATTACAGATTACAATATCGATGTTATGAACCAAAGGTTCGAATATTGTTCATTTCAAAAATACATTCATTAGTTACTTTTTTTTATATTAAGCAAACGAAATTATCTAGGGAATGCCTAGGTAATTTCGTTTGTTATGTTCATGTCATGTATCTGAGATTGCCGACGTCAAGAAGTTAAGACGCAAATAGTTAAAGTGATAACGGAAATGAAGATGCATCACAATCAATATGCAACAGTAGATATTTTTGGTTAACAATATGTGTTAGGCGGTAACAGCTTAGTCACTGCTGACTATAGGAAAAATTGCTTTCACTTTTCTGTTGTGATTTCAAATCTTTTCATCAGACTATGTACGATAAGGTTAAACTTGGTATTTCGTTTAATTAAAAATAAAAAAAAACTGTTAAGCGCGGTTAAAACTAGCACTACGAGGGTTCCGTACATATTTGGGCCCCTATAAATATTTAATCGCATATAGTATTTCCATTAAACTATTTAGAAATATTGACATTAATTTTCACGATGTCAATATATTGCCTAGCTTATTTTTCATACGTATATATTGTGTTGCTAGCTATAGCGATGGTTCTAAACTGTGAGGGTAAGAACCATCACTATAAGTTTCCAATAAATTTTGGTAGATGTTTAACAAACTTGCTTTTTAATTATTCTGTTAAAAGAAAAAAAATCGAATACTTGTCTCCTCTAAAACATCGTCGTAAATAAGTTTGAGTATCACTGTATGTATGTATGTATATAGTTAGACACATATACGCAGATTAACATGCTTTATCAATATGTCAAATTATAGTCAAACGGTTTTGAGAGGAATTAATGAAAAATAGACAACTAGACCGTTACACGTGAGCGATCTCTTATAGGATTCCGTTTTCTTTTCAAACATGGAATTTAAAAAAAAGAGTTCAAACTACTTGTTTACAATCATTGCTTAATTACAGCGGAATTCTTATGAGATATAAACATCAGTTCCAAATAATACACATAAATATGTAGAAATTTGTGGAAAAAAACGGTATAATTAAGTGCGTGATTGATTGAGTGCGTGTAATACGGTTAATTAATCATCAATTCAAACGTAAAAGTCGGCTAGTTGCAAGAAACAGAAAGCAAAATTACTCGAATTACATTATGAAGTGCAAAATGCTACAGATATTCGGATAATCATCTCATAAATTCCTCGTGTCTGCCTTCAGTTATGTCACCTGATATAAAAAAATTACGCTTAAAACTTTAAGTTTTTTATTTCAACTTTAATGACACCTCATATTTGACATATAAGAAAACAAATATTTCGAAATGTGCCTTCTTTACTTCCTTGCCTTTTAATAGAGCACAAATGACTGTCAAAAGTAAGAAAAAAACTGATCTTATGAACCATTATAATTGAAGTTTTCTGCACAGAGATGGGTTATATCAAACCTCCGCTTGATCGAATTGTTTTAACTTATCTAACCGTTTAACCGAACCGCGGTTTTATGTATATATTTGCACAGAAAGTTCTCTTAATCTCCGGAAATATTCCACAATTTCTTCAGCCATTTCTCCAACCGCTGCGACCGCACGTAAGCTAGCAGATAATAGCAAAGCAAACGCTCATCGGTCAGGTGGCGTCGGAGGCTGCGGCGGTCATCCCGGAAGCGCAACACCTTCGCGCTCTGATCCATCAATTTCACGCCGAAGCGATCCGATGCCGTGGCACAGCGCGCGAAATGAGATGCGACCGAGATTGATATTGTATGCAAATAAAGTGGCCGAGAAGTGCTGTTGCTCTGTCGTGCTTTTCGACAAATTGAGTTGTGCTCTGCGAATGGGTGCGTGGTTGTTATTGCAAGACGCCGGTGGTTTTTGCGATACGGTTTTGCGTTATTTGGATGGGTACTGCTTGTTTTACAGTTAGCGCGTCTGGGCACGTAGTTGTTTTTTTTGTTCTGTGAAATTGCATTGTGTTTTTTACTTTTTTGTTTTTGGATAATGTGCACTTCTTTCAGTGGAACGAATGGCTTTGTCACACGGTCATATTATAAGTTAGAATTTTGATACTGCGGATTTCTATTAAGGCGGCGGGACCACAAGGTTGTCAAGAATTTTGGCAATATTTTTGATGAAGCATCTGTGGACGAGTCTGAAATTGAATAGGTATAAAATTATTTGCATATTCTTTTTTTATGCGAAAAATGATATCCACTGATGTATGTTTGTCGCATTTGCGAATTATGATGATGATGAAATATATATGATGCAATTGTTGGGTTAAGGATCGTGATAATGCTAGAAAGGTCAAGCACTATCCGTTTATAAATATAATAGCAACGCATTTTAAATATTTATTAACAGTGTCTGTTTTTCTTTTCATCTAAAAGTAACAATAAAAAACATGTAAAAATGATTACAATTTATGAGCTCTAGAGGTGCGCAAAATATATCAGTGAATATATTTTGATAGGAAAGTATAATTTGATGAATTGAGGAAAGTATATTTTGATAGGAAAGTATAAAATGAAGTATAATTTGATAGGAAAGATATACATCACTCATTTATATCTTCAGTGTCTCAATACTCCGAGTTATTAACGAAATTATTTATTACACTTACGTTGAACAATGGTCATACAACGTGATAAAAAGTAATGACTGAACATTAAGCACTACAGTTTGAAAATGAAAATAAATTCTTCAGGTGTATCCACTTGATATTGCTTAATACTTTACAGGTTTAGGATTTAGTACTGTCAACCTAGATTCAAATTATACATAAAATAACTTTAAGGATAATTAAATAAAGTTTTATTAAGATTAGCGTAATTATACAATTTTAAATTGGAATTTTGAAATGAACCAAAAAAAAGTGTTTGTTTACGTATTTGCGTAAACAAACACTATTTTTTGGTAAGCGAACTAAAGTATACTTATCTCTAACGAACTGAAGTATACTTTATCACAGCGTTCACATTCGATCGCGAGTAGCTATGTCGTCTACATAGATCCAGTTGCATATTTGCCTAAACAGTTCGATCATTTTCTTTCTCTTTCATTTAACGTCAAAATATGTACTTTTATTGTATTTACAAAACATGTACTTCACGACGCGACGAGTGACTGAGATGATTGATTTGGTAAAACGAAAAAGACGCTGATCACTCCCGAGATGGTGATATACTGATACATTTTGATTTCAAGTGAGCGAGTGATAGATATGATCATAACATATGAGATCTCCACTAGATGGCGGAACTTATTTAAACCTTTAATAGATAGAACAACTTTTGCAGCGAACAAAATTGCTGTGTAACTTACATGAAGTTTACTTGATTAATATTATAATTATTCACAAAATTCTATTGCTGCAGAAAAAACAAATAGTTCGGCGGTATAACTCCTTCGTCTTTTTCAATCTTATGCTTGGCATCATATGTGCTCTTCCATTTTCATGACTCTTTACACTCTCAAAATTGTATTAATCTGATTTAATAACTTTTATGGTCTTCGGTATATTCTTCTCCCATTCGCGTTCTTCAAATATGTCTATATTGTCAATATTTCGGTGATTTGATTACGTTCGCAGTGACCGACCCGTCTAAGATGAGCGGATGGATTCTCGATTCTGCCTTCTTTTCACGTCACATTCTCGACATTCCGCTATAAAATAAGGCATTAACCCATTAATCACCAAGTTTCTGATAAAAGCTCTCCCAAATCGCCAATTTTTGACCCTTTTTATCAAAGACTGTTTATTTTTCATGTAAACAATTATTATATCCGACATAGCTAAAGTTGCTTAATAGCTCGTCATACGCAGATGTAATTATGGGCTACTTGTGGTGACCATCAGGGACGCACCTAGGCATCACCGGCCATAAATGGGTTAATTTGTATTCTATCGAGTAAAATATTCGCAGGATTTACAATTTTAATTATTCTTCAAACGCTGCTAATTTGCCAATGAGCACGCTGTATAATCTCATACAATTAAATTGGCGACTGGTATTGCCGCTACCCAGACTTATTTCAGATCGATGTTGGTAATTCAAAGTGAGTAATAAAAAAATTAAGCGGATTTTGTTGGAAACAAATTCGGTGTTCCTAATTACTTCCGTCCCATAGATTCAGACTTGCCGGTTCATCATTAGCATCTAAATTAGTTAGTTCTTACGAATATATCTTTACATTAGTAAAACTAGCTGTGTGCTCTCCATCCGCGGTCACTAAACGCCTCTGCTCAGTTCGCCAAACGGGTCGAGTCGAGAGTATATCGGTGGAAATACTCGGAATCAGTCAATAAATAGTGAGATAATATAAAGCCTATAATCTTCTTCCAAGTATGATCTTACGAATATAAAAATAATTTTTCAAATCGGAGATGTGGTCCCAGATATAAGCGCGAATAAAAAACGACCGAAGTTTTCCGTTGTATTTTATATGTTAATAAAGAAGTTTAAATAATGCTTTTATATATATATATATATATATATATATACATACATATATATATATATATATATATACATATATATATATATATATATATATATATATATATATATACATATATATATATATATATATATATATATTTTTTTTTTTTTTTAATTGAACGTTCCTTTTACTATTTATCAGCATGAGGAATAAAAAAGGGAATATTGTTATATTTATGATCTTCATTTTTCAATCTTTTTTTGATATAGCGTGACGTCTACAACCACACTGAAGGACCAAGATAAGTCAGTGAAAGTTTCATCAAAATTAGTCCTGTACTTTCTGTGATCAGCATTTATATAAGGATAAACAAAAAAAGATATATATTTCTGTCTTTACGTAAAAAGGTAGGGATAAAGCCATTCAAACAAATAGAACCAATTAACTACACATGACACTTCACGCGACGGACGCGGCCCACACTAGCCACGTAGTACCAATTAACGCAGCCCCGATCCCTACGTCCCGAGCGCACATCGCTTTGCACAAGTGCGACGATGAACAAACGAACTAGGCGAGATCATTTGAGGCGACGCGCCAAAAGCGGGTCACCTCAATGCCGCAAATTACATTCTTTTAAACACCTTAATTGACCGAAAATAATGACGAACGCGTTTCAATTCCTCGCCTCATTACTATTCGTCTAGAGCTTCATAATAGCATAATGAATGTGTATTAACCTGAAGTGGGCAATTTAGCGCATTGTCCACAATGAATCCCAAAATCCTATGTAAAATAAGCTCCTACGTACAATGACTGAGGGAAACGGTTCTGAAATTTCAAAAATGTTATTATAGCTACGTTATTACAGCCTTTTGTAGTATGCAAATGTATGTTTTTATGAATTCGTTATTTCTTTAAATAATTACCTAGAGTATAATTTAATTTTTATGGATTATGTACACAAAGTACTTATGCGATCCATATGTTGTTTGTACCTTCTGTTATACACTAGGCGCCAAATTGATATTTGGGATAAAATTTAGAAATAATTTAGACTAGAGGTTTTTTAAAAAACAGTTTTTTAAGATATACAAAATAAAAATAATATAATCTTCTCACCCAAACTTTGCATGTCTCTTTATACTAAGATATTCTCAGACTTTTCGAATGCAAATTTTGGTAATAAATCATATATTTATTTTCGATTTCTATTATTTCAATTGTGACAAGCGTAATTTAATATAGACCCAAAAAAAATCGATATTATTCTGAATTTAAAAAAAAAATTATTTACGACTCTGCATTTTCCTTAAATTTTGTAGCTTAGCTACATCCAGCCCTGTAGTAAAATTACGTACACCATTAAATATGTATGTTATATAATGATTTAAACATTTTTCTCCTTAACTGACATAACTTGGAAGTATTTTATTTGTTGCCCTCATAGGTATAAAAAATGTTTAATAGAGATTAACAATTAGATATAAATAATAGACGAATCTACTACGACTCTAATTACGTTAAATATTAGGACTATCGCACTTAGCTCTGAGGTAATTTTAACAACTAACTTAATTCAAATAAATAAAAACCAAAGAAAAGGTACTTGATATACCTTTAGTACTGGTTTCGCCCTATATGAGGTCAAACCGGAACGAGGTAATACATAACTTCAGGTATTTCCTGTTTTAACCCTTATCATTCTAGTGTGCCTCTTCAACAGCGAGGCGCGACGTTTCACTCCAAGTGTGCTCGTTAACTACGGTTAGCGAGAAGATTAAAGATTATTTTTAATTATTATGTACATGTAGTGTCAAGTCTGTCACTTGGACTTATTCCCCTCGTATGTTGGTTTGCAACTTGCAAGTTGTAAGTTATAATAGCCGTTCGATAGTGACGCTAAAAACAGGATAAGCTATGTCTTCTATGTTTTGAGCGTGGCAACGTCTGTCTGTAATGACTGAAGTTAAACTGACCTTACAATGCAATGTGTTTTATTTTGTTACTTGCACGGAACTTAATTGCAAAATTTGAACATAATTTAATTTATTATTAAAACACGATATACTATAAGACGGTCAAATGAAAAATAAAATATGTACGCAAGCGTTTCCGCGGTTATTTTAATTGTATTTTTAGCGATAATTACCAATAAAAATAAAAATTGTAGTACTATTTAGCTGAGATCTTGAGCGAGCGAAGAACATACGGATAGACAAAGAGACAAGTATAGAAATGCTAATTTCCGTAACGCTAACTATTAGCAGGTAACTATGAGCAGTGAGACGTGTCACGTCAAAAGTTGGAATAATTAAGGTTAAACGAAAAGTAAAACTTTTAATATATCGTTTTTTGTTATGTAAAAAGAAAAGACAAAAACAGTTTTCTTCAATCAAACGTAACTCTCTGAATACAAAGGAGGTTTTAGAGTTACGTAAAAGATAATGATTATATTTTAATTATTACGTTAAGCCTGTAATTTTATCTTTATTTACGAACACAGCCAATAAGTCGTTATGATTATTTAATAAAATAATAATTATTGATTGTATGATAATTCATCACAGTTCTTACATGAAAACGATTAATTAACGACTAAGGAACATAGAAAATGTACTTTCTAAAACTGAATACAACTATAATAAGTGTTCATCCTCCTGTTTATTAAAATCAATCCAGACCATCTCAGATTGCCTCATTCCCTATGTCTAAATGTTGATGTATGAAATAAAGCTCTATTTTCGTTCTTCGATACAAAAATCCAGTACATTTAATTAAATTAATGTTTTTTACATTGTATAATGTTAGAGTATTTACAAAGCTTCATAAATTAGCTCTGGCTTATAAAAAACGTCAAGCATGAGAAGAACTCACACCACGAGGGTTCCGTACACATTTAAGCATCTGTAAACATTTAAGGGTACATAGTATATCTATTAAACTATTTATAAATAATAATCTTTCACAGACGTAAAAATATGGTGCATATTTAAAAAAAAAATATAAGATTTAGGACAATGACTATAATTTTCTAGTTAGATTTCTCAAACCCTGTTTTTTTCATGATTTTTGGTTCAGTAGTTCCGGAATTAATGGAGGGGGTGATTCTATTTTTCCCTATTTTTGGAATAAATATCTTTAATTTTCTATTTCCAATTATGAAAATATTTTTGTATTCCTCGCAATAAGAGCCCTTTCAAATGATACCTTACATGATACAAAGTATTTGAAAAAGAAATTATTTTGAGTACCTCATTATATACGAATATTTTAAGAAAGATAGCTAGTGTAAAGTATGTAGGTAAATGAGATGAATTATTATTTTCAAGTTTCCACGTCTTATAGTTTATGAGAAAATCGGATGTGATAGAAGGACAGACTGATACGTGAGTGTTGACAGACTGATACTTTTAAGGGTTCCGCTATTCCTTTGAGGTACGGCACCATAAAAATAATGACATATAAACCAAGCAATCGTTGATTAAACAAATTATTGAATAGGGTATTTGACTATATTTGTTTAATACTAAAATAGAATAAATCATAACATTAAAAACGGTTAAAATAAATATATCGTACCTAGAACTTTTCATTATAAAGTTATAATGACATAAAAACTGAGATACTAGGATTCGCGCAAAAACGCCCCGTAGAAAACATAACGGGCTTATGACGTCAATGGCCAGTTATTAAGCAATCATTATAAAGGAGTTTATTAAATATTTTTAATATCTCGTTAAATATTGCGTTTAAGTTATATATTGCATATTATAAGTTTCTCAATTTTTGTGTGGAAACTAAATTCATAATAACTTTCAATTTAATGGACAAAACAATTTACACCATTTCCTATTTAGAAGTTTCGATTAATTATTTGTTGTATGCTTAATTTTTTTCATTACAAAATTTTTTTAACCTACTCTACACGCTTAAAACATTTTTACAAAAACTATCAACATCAGTCAAATACTCTATTCTGTACACCACCATACAGTTTGTAGCTATATCAAACAAGTTAATCTCATGTTACGTTGAATATATCTAAAAAGAATACACCTTTATTCAAATCAACTAAAGGGAAAACGCATATTTGCCATCAAGAGTTTTTCCACAATTTCACACTCACTCACGTAAACATCGATTACGTAATCGATAAAAGCTCAGGCGTCACGCGATGAGTCATACCCGCGCAACCCAAACGAACCTTGCACTCCACCTCTGCAATGCTACGAAATTATTAGTTGGACGCACCGCACGATTTCGATTCCGTAATCAAAGAGATCGGCACTAAGATCACGGTCGCTTACGACGAATAAAATCGGACAATAACGCATTAAAATTATACGGCAAAGCGCTCAGACAGTATTCTCCAGACCTCCATTGTAAGGTCATAAGCAATTTTCAGTCGACAAATATCGCCCTTTCATTTCATACTCGACGCGAATACCTATATAATTCACCGGCACATTTCATTCGTTCGCCATTGAATTGTACGACATTACGACACAAGCCAGCATATGTAATTAACATTCTTCTTATAGATACAGTCACACCACAAGTGTGCCAATCGGTGGCGGGTTTATTACGAGTGGTGTACAGCTATTAACATTCAAACCGTTAATTAGAAGCTCAGATCATAATTATTATATAATAGATAATCTTATACAAAAACTATAATAAAATAGTACCTAAAGGTACCGCTGGTCAAACCAAAAGTGCAACATCGCGGCTTTTTGTTGTTTATTGCATAAATAAATGTAAATAAACATTAAAAATAAATTAAAAACAGCGAGAAGTTTCACAACAAAGTCCATTACAATTAAAAGATTACTTGTGAAATTATCTAAGTTATAATTACATTTATCGCCAAAATTCAAGGCTCGATACACTAGTCGACAATAAAGCACACACCAACGGGTTGTGCTAAATACTTATAAAATAGTAATCTACATATAAAATATATTTAAAAAAGGTTCTGGGTAGTACGGTAAGGAGAAAAAATTGACAGTTTTCAGTTTTCCGTACGAAAGCGAGGAACCCTTATAAATTTCCTCAGGTTCGTCCGTCCAGATGCATAGTTTCTACAGTTTTAGACCAATTAGCATGAAATTTTGCAAGTGTTTTGTGTAGAGATCTCAGTTAATATTTAGAACAATTTCTTTTTTAAATTTACCTCCCGCGTAGATGTAGGGATGAGTTTTTTTCACACATTTCATCGTATTGAGTATCCATAAAAAAAATTTTTTTTAATGATATCGAGGTTATATTAAGATTTTCGTTTTTAATCTCAGTTTACGAAAAAAATATTGAAAAGTAATAAAAAAAAGTGCAAGTAAGTAGTAATGGAAATTCAAAAACAGTAATTTGGTTTGGGAAAATACTGAGCATTTTGCAAAAAAACTAACTTTTATTGACTTGTCTCGAAAAAAACTGACTTTTACTGATTTGTTTCAGCCCCTGCAATCGTAAAAGTTCTTACGTAAACTATTAGACTAAAAACTACTTGTCCATTAAACTCGTAATAATTTCTAAATGTTTTCTTATAAGTGACGGGACCGCTCGAGTGGTTAAAATCCCGTAAATAAAGTAAGTCACGTAAATAAAATAACACTCACAATAAGGTTCTTTTGAAAAACGTACTTATATCGATGGTGATTTTTTTATTCCAAAATTATCAGTTCATTCATTGAGACCCGTGATAAAGTCCATCGCTTGATTTGAACATGAACTATAGTTGCGAACATGACAAGCAAAGATTTAGGTAAATGAAAATGTAAAAAGCAACGTACAGCAAGTACCCACATATAATAACTACATAAAAAATAGGCAAGCAATTATAGGCTTATATATCAAAGTACATACATACATTTAATCTGAATAAATATAAATAACTGGGGCGTTGCAATCACCGCGTACAAAACTCTCATGTCATGATACCATACCTATTACGATTCACGCACCATTGTTGTGTACTTCCATTAACTTAAAACGAATACCTGCAATAGCACAATATTTGCGCAACGACGGACTTATTATATACAGATAGTTACACGTTCATTCACGATTGTGGTACCAACAAGCGCTAGAGATCCGCCTGGGTAATAACATAATTATCGTTGGTACTTTTTTCATCGAGGCACTGTGCTCACGGAAAGTCTATCAGATGTTGAGCAGTGACCGGTTGACCTCATATCAAAGTGGCTGCTATAACTAAGCTAAAATTATAACTTCACATCTTAATTGAGCTTAAGATTGTAACGCTCATTTCTGTTAGTAAGCATTGAGTAAATATACAAATTTATTACGAGTATAACATAAGAATAATTTGAAATTTTAATCGTGTATCCTCCGAGAACAAGGCAATTTATAATTCCATCGAACTCATTAATCACGTCTGTAACATTATCGATTTGTAATATGAAAAAAGTTTAATAAAAAGTAACAATATGAAAGAAACGGCAAGTTTCACTAACATTATAACAATTCTTGTAAGCAATGATTTGTAGGCGAGATCCGGCAATCTACCAAGTAAATCAAGAAAAGTAAATCAAATTTACTAGTATGTTGATTTATTACCCATAAACGGATACCGTCTGCAAATCATTCTTAAAATACTATGTGTTAGTGAAACGTGAAATTAGTGAAACAAAGAGTCAGTGTTGTTTCTTTCTACCAGTTTTTTACGCATTTGGGTCTTTTATATTTTCACAATATTTTTGAAGTGAAACTTTTTAGGCGGAAACGTTTTAATCGATAAGTGGACGAGAATTGAGAGTAAAATTTTAAGGCCGCGTCACGTGCACATTTCGTTATACGAGAGAGAAGAAAGATATGACGTAGAGAGAAAGAGAGCTATATATTCCGACGCCGTGGAAGTGGAGCAAAAGAGAGCAACGTATACACAACGATACAAAGCAATGGAATAAGATAGTGTCGCGCATGCACGCCTGTAGATGTACGCCTCAGACGCTACATTAGAATAGCTGAGATACCACGCGTACGTTGTGTTTAATATTTATCATTGTGTTTTGTGATTATTTTAATTTACAATAAAAAAATGTATATGAAGATTTTATTATATGTTTACGTCGATTTATAATGACATTTTATTAATTTTTCTGAGTGTATAGTATTCAAGTCTTCTTACACAAATTTAGTACAATCTATGAATTGACACTTTGTATATTCTCTCTTTTTCTAACTCTGCTGTTTACCCTTACTATATTCTTACAAATTGAGGTTTAAATTGCCGAAGAAGTATCACTTCTATCACATGTATTGAGTGACACGCGATTTTTTATTATTATATTAGATGTTATTTGGTTGAGCTGATTTATGCAAGTATTGGAGTTTGATTCGGAGATCCGTTCAAATTTGGCGTATTTTATTTATATATATATATATATATATATATATATATATATATATATATATATATATATATATATATATATATATATATATATATATATAGGTTTTGAAAACCCTAATATTACAAGTCTTAAAAAAATCCATCTCAGACAAAATTGCCACCACGTTCATCAAAACTAGTTCGGCAGTTTGGAAGTTAGACTACAAGTGATTGCTATTCACTTCATGCATACCTACAAATTTTCTCATGAAAGTTGAATATCACGCAATTTTAGTAATGTTAAAAATCTCTAATTACACACAAAAAACATAATGTGAGCTTCAACAAGCATTTTACCGATTTCTTTTATTTTTAATAGAACAAACATTTAAATAAAAAAAACCTACAGGTTAAAAGTAGAGAGATTATTAGTCTATGCTCATAGACATCAGTGCAGCGCTCTTATAGACTATACATTAATCAAAACATCACTGATGTGTCATAGACAAAGCGTGTCACGAAAACAACAAATTATTTCCATAAAGAATTGTCCATATCTTTCTCCCCTACGAAAACTTAATATCAAACAACACACAACACCAGATACGTGATTTGTTACAAATTAAGGCGCTTAACATTATACAGTTTACCCAACAAACTGAAACCGAACTGATTTAATTAATCAATTTGGACTAGACCATACAATAATAAATATATACAATATAATTAATTGCTTCGTTTCCTTGAAGGACTCCGTTTGTAAACAGAGCGTCCTTGTCAAGCGCCTACAATCGCATGATTTACGTAACAGTCCTTTGTACGAACCAATTAAATAATAAGTTGAACGCTTCACCGGTTACTGTGACGAATGGAACCCTGGAAAATACGAACGGAAAATGGAAAATATAGAATATTTTATGTAATCATTATGTACGTGTTATATAAGGTCGTCAGATACATTAAGAAAACTGAAAAACGAAATTGTAAAATTGACATATGAAGTAAACTTCGTATGTGAAATCTTGCTAATTACAATATTAATAATGGATACCCATTATGTGTCTATTTAATTTATAATTACATATTCGTATAAACGATTTATGATAATTCTATGAAAATTAAAACTCGCTCATTGATGAATAGAAAGGATGTTATAGTTTTTTGGTTAAGGCATTGTAAAGTGCGGTTTTGATCTAGATCTTTAAAAAAACACATGTGTGCTTTTTCGACGTGCTTTTTCGAATTGTGATTAATATATAAATATTTTAATTGTTTTTTTGTAAGATCGCACTAAATTATTTATGAGACTCTCATTAAACCGTACAATTTTCGGAATCTATTAAATATTTATAGTCGTAACATCAATTTGTTTTTGTTGGTCAAGATTAATACATAACGTCCAACACGCAAACTCATCATTCAACCTGTTGCGATGTTTATGTTTTAGAGGTACCCGCGAAAAGACTTTCGGCAGGATCTGATATCGTGGAAATCAAAGATGTGGACAGAAATATATATAAGGATATGTAGAGTTGTCTAATTTTCACTGCATTTGTAAAATGAGCAATAACAACAGGCCAGGATAAGAAATATTCATTTTTATCACGTTAATTATTATTTTAAACATATCGCACTAAGAAAGTGGACAATGTAGAAATTAGTTCAACGGACTAATTTTTAGACTGCTCATAAATTAAACAAGAGTCTCGCTCAGTCTTGGCCTACTTAAGCTTGGCATAGGCTGCTCTACTGTATGCATAGTATTGATCGTTGTCTTCGTCTTACAAAAAGGGTAAGACACGTGTCTGCACCAGGATATGTAATTAAAAGCAATAATTATATTACAAGTCTAACAAATTCCACAGAAAAAAGTTCTATTCTGCTAAAATACGAAGGAAATAAAAATTGTATCAAATGATCCCGCCAAGACTTCGAGCATCAATGAGACCGCATGGTTCAAAACGTTACTTTAGTACACTTTTGCGGTAATCAATAACTTGCTAACATTTAAACAATCATTTTTCGAACTCATGCAATTTCTCATAACAGAACATGTTACAGTCACCATTTTAAGTTACACATACTCGCACAATTCAACTGAACAACTTTCCTTCTTTGGTAGCTTCATTTTCTTTCATCTCGCTTTTTCTCTATTCAAAAAAAACTTATTATTCTTAAATTCCTTAATTCTTAAATAAACATTTAATTCTTAAATCGATTATCCCATTGCTATCTTGATCTCTGAAATATTTGGTCGCAGAAGTGTAAAACGAAAATTAATTACATTAGATACAGACTGAAACACCATTATTTGATGGTCATCGACCTCTAATATCCACTAGAAATGAAAATTAGGCTTCGAAGTCTAAACCGAAGAAAATTAATTACATTAGGTACTGAAACACCATTATTTGATTGTCGTCGACCTCTAATATCCACTAGAAATGAAAATTAGGCTTCGAAGTCTAAATCGAAGAAAATTAATTACATTACGTACTGAAACACCATTATTTGATTGTCGTCGACCTCTAATATCCGCTAGAAATGAAAATTAGGCTTCGAAGTCTAAACCGAAGAAAATTAATTACATTAGGTACTGAAACACCATTATTTGATTGTCGTCGACCTCTAATATCCACTAGAAATGAAAATTAGGCTTCGAAGTCTAAATCGAAGAAAATTAATTACATTACGTACTGAAACACCATTATTTGATTGTCGTCGACCTCTAATATCCGCTAGAAATGAAAATTAGGCTTCGAAGTCTAAACCGAAGAAAACTAATTACATTACATACTGAAACACCATTATTTGATTGTCGTCGACCTCTAATATCCACTTGAAATGAAAATTAGGCTTCGAAGTCTAAACCGAAGAAAACTAATTACATAATATACTGAAAAACCATTATTTGATTGTCGTCGAATTCTAATATCCACTTGAAATGAAAATTAGGCTTCGAAGTCTAAACCGAAGAAAACTAATTACATTATATACTGAAACACCATTATTTGATTGTCGTCGACCTCTAATATCCGCTAGAAATGAAAATTAGGCTTCGAAGTCTAAACCGAAGAAAACTAATTACATTACATACTGAAACACCATTATTTGATTGTCGTCGACCTCTAATATCCACTTGAAATGAAAATTAGGCTTCGAAGTCTAAACCGAAGAAAACTAATTACATAATATACTGAAACACCATTATTTGATTGTCGTCGACTTCTAATATCCACTTGAAATGAAAATTAGGCTTCGAAGTCTAAACCGAAGAAAACTAATTACATTACATACTGAAACACCATTATTTGATTGTCGTCTACCTCTATTATCCACTAGAAATGAAAATTAGACTTCGAAGTCTAAATCGAAGAAAACTAATTACATTACATACTGAAACACCATTATTTGATTGTCGTCGACCTCTAACATACACTAGAAATGAAAATTAGGCTTCGAAGTCTAAATCGAAGAATTTAGACGTCTTCAAACAATTTCATGCAGACTGGACTGCAGTCACTCGACTCGTTCAAAAAAAACACTTGAAAAAAAATAGCTTATGCAATTCATTAAATTTAAATTTCAAATACAACTCGCGCGTTTCACTCGCAAAAAACGACGCTTCACACGCCTGCATCAAATTGAGCTTCGCACCGCGCGAACCGGAAAGAACTCATCGCCAATCACATTATCACGCCGAATTTAAAGCGCCACAAGTGAAACGGAACAAGACATTAATTGCCACACTGCCAATACGAACGTACGACCCCATTAAGACGAGGCACCGTCCACGGCTTACCTCACGATGACTCAGTCGAGCGCTTCCCGGTCCGGTTACCGAACCCGCCCGAACACTTCCGACAAGCGTCTGTCTCTAGAACGATGGCCGTGTCGCAAGTCACCCTGATTACCCACACTCGCATTGCACTACGAATACATTACCAGCGCTATTGGTCAATTCGCTCGAAATATGTGAGAGCCGTCGCGTTATCCGATTTAGCGGAGCGAGGCGAGCGGAACGCGCTTGTACAATTTATTGCTCGCTATTGCATCTCGCCGCGCGACCATAGCAACAGTCTCCGTGACCTTAGCCTAAATGACACTGTATGAAAGTGTGTGAGTGTACACGCATTATCGGACAACACTTGACTGCCTTGTGCGGCCCGTGTGTGTGCGTCTCGACTTTGTTACCTAATCGAAGAAAGTTTAAGTAAACCTCGCTTTCGGCACTATGAAATAGCTAATGGACAACGACTTAGCTGTCATGCTATTTTCAGATGGAATAGTGTTTTCAATCAGACTTGATTACGATTATCATTTCAAAAAAAATTCAGGGTGGATTTTTATCGCGGGACACAATGTCAAAAGGGTTAATTTTCCTATAGTCGGCGGTGAACATGTAATTTTACTTAAAACGTCTTCCATATTCCATTGCAATAGAAAATTTAGTCTGGCTGTATTTTAAATTATTTCATTTCTTTACTTCAATCTTATATTGTTTAGTAGGATTCAACTTATACTACGTTACTAAATCTTGTACGAAGTTCAAAGCGCGATACTTGTCGAATTGGTACAGCAGAAATAATATAGCACTAAATGAGTTTGTACTCTTTTTAGTCTCGTTGATCCATGACGAAATCTCAAGGACTATTAAGCCTACAACTTAGAAACATATGGCTATTAGGTGTTAGCTAAGAAATCATTATTCGGAATTCAACAACTTAGGTCTCTATTAACAATTTACATAAATTTTCACATTTTAAAATTAAAAATTAAACTTCTCTACATTGAAACTTGTTTTTACTGACGCCCACGCCACCTAATTCATCCCTGACAAGATTCTATCGACGGCTGCATTACCCCGGGCAAGCTTATTAATTTTCCCATGTTTTTTCCAAATACGGATTTTGAATATTATTTTCATCATCCTGTTTTTATACACATCTGTCCATTTCTTCTCTGTTTATTTTACATTTTTTTCCCATTTTTATACATGTTGTGCCACGAAATTCTTTAAAAACTTTCTATTTATCCCCTCATCCACGACTGTATAAGTTATGAGGGACATCACGTCGTGGCGAGTGCGGTGTACGTAAACGGGATGGTTTCATTTAAAGTGGAATTTTTACTATTCCCTATATTATCTGGGGGCAATTAGTCCATTTAATGGCAATTAGTCCGATAGCGTACCTGTCCCGTCGCCAGGTCGTCTCGTCACTTTAATCATAACCATTAACAACCTCACAATTATTTCCTAATCACTAAAATGATGCAACATTAGTGCTCGAAAGATTAACCGCGAGGAAACACTTCATATGGCCAACTTCCTGTGAAAGAAATTTAATTCTTGTGAACGCACTTGACAACAAAAACACACTTTTTGCACAGCACAGAAAAAACCTTACCTATGCAAAATTTCAATCCGCAATGACATAATTGCACTATCGCGTGATCACACGCTAGACAGTTAAAAAATACAAAAAACTTTCATCTCGCGAAGGCAATCCCCAATGAGATGTTGGCAAACGTTGTGCAGCTTCGTTTTCTTGTCGATCACGTAAAATATGACAAACATTACAAATGCACCTTGCATATTTTACGTCATCAAGAATATGACACACATGTACAATAGAATGAAGTGGAAAACAATTTGTATCGAATATCGTGACAGCAAAAATATTTCTAACTTCTGATATAATGGTATGATGTGAGTACTCCTGTAACATACACACCGATAATATTGTAATAGGGTATTTGACTGAAGTCGATATTTTTTGTAAAAATGTTTTAAAACTGTAGAGATGGTTTTAAAAAGCCTTGTGATAAAAAAAAATAATTCATATAACAAGCAATTAATCGAAACTTCTACTAACGATACGAAACTTCTTTAAACTATAGCAAACAGTCCTATGCTTCTATAAAGTAAAGTTTTCAATATCTTATACAACATCGTTTTGTTTAGGCAGACATTGTTAGCATCCCTAGTATGTAACAGGCAAAAGAATATTGAATATTTTATGGTTTCTCAAACCCCACCGTCTTCCACGCGAACTATATCATGTCGCGGGCAAAAAACTGGTAATACATATTTCTCAATTACATTATATCTGAGACAACTCTCCATCTAAAGTTAGACCAAAAACACCTTAGGTGTTATTAAATTAGTCTGTAAGAAATATTTCCTCAAATATTATATAACAATACTAGATGGAACTTCTTGACGATTGCCTTTCTGAAATAAAAGTCCAGTAATGCCGGTATGTATACTATACCAAGCTCATTTTACAGTTTACTTAAATGCATGACTGATAATGCCATATGCGAATATATAATCCACACTACAGAACCCAAATGCACTGTATTTATTTATTTGAAATCCAATTAAACAATTAATTTATTAATGTTTTACACTTATTTATTTGGATATTATCACCCAACTAGCCCTAAGGCGTGTTTCATGATGTACGTATTATTGAACACATGTAATTAAGCACCGTCGTCTTGCATTAAAATAATTATTATATATATTTTACAATATATTCATATGCTAATAAAACATGTATATATACGAATAAATATACATTTACATAAATATATATAAGCATACATGCATATATGAAAACCAAAAATGTATACCAATATTCTATACTAGGTATGGTGATGATATAAGCCTTTCTGCATACGATCTGTGTTTGTCGGGGAGCCAGAGGGTGACCAATATTTTAAATGAGTTATAATTTGTAAATTCTAGGATATCACAAGTGAGTACACCGTAAATTTCAGGTGCAAGAAATGCATAAGTAGTCCTTGCAGTCAGCAACACGTCGCCACGGAGTATGTAACGGTACATTTTATACCTATAGGTAAGAACAATAGTGCTGCTCGAATAAAATATTTTAAATGAGTTATAATTTGTAAATTCTAGGATATCACAAGTGAGTACATCGTAAATTTCAGGTGCAAGAAATGCATAAGTAGTCCTTGTATTCGTCACCAACACGTCGCCACGGAGTATGTAACGGTACATTTTATACCTATAGGTAAGAACAATAGTGCTGCTCGAATAAAATATTTTAAATGAGTTATAATTTGTAAATTCTAGGATATCACAAGTGAGTACATCGTAAATTTCAGGTGCAAGAAATGCATAAGTAGTCCTTGTATTCGTCACCAACACGTCGCCACGGAGTATGTAACGGTACATTTTATACCTATAGGTAAGAACAATAGTGCTGCTCGAATAAAATATTTTAAATGAGTTATAATTTGTAAATTCTAGGATATCACAAGTGAGTACATCGTAAATTTCAGGTGCAAGAAATGCATAAGTAGTCCTTGTATTCGTCACCAACACGTCGCCACGGAGTATGTAACGGTACATTTTATACCTATAGGTAAGAACAATAGTGCTGCTCGAATAAAATATTATAAATGAGTTATAATTTGTAAATTCTAGGATATCACAAGTGAGTACATCGTAAATTTCAGGTGCAAGAAATGCATAAGTAGTCCTTGTATTCATCACCAACACGTCGCCACGGAGTATGTAACGGTACATTTTATACCTATAGGTAAGAACAATAGTGCTGCTCGATTAAAATTAGTATCACAAATTAAACTTAAATGAAACTTAGTCGGCGTGCATCGATACTCGTCCGTGAGCAAGGTAAAATATTTAATACACTGAACGGGCAGCTTCGCCACTAAGCCTAACTCATTTTCATAACGAAACGTTCGCCGATTTTACGAAATTGATATTCAATTGCTTCATGCAAATGATACTGTCGACAGGCACGACCGTAAGCGTGCACTGTTCAAAATGCACGAAGGCCGCCGGTATCTTTTAGACTGTAATAAGCGCTCACCCATCACGAGCAATACGTACTCATACGCTTATTCAAATTTTTTAATTACATGCAAATTACACTAATACCTGTTGACGTAAGTAATAACCACAGAACATAATTGGGTCTGAACGAAAATGAATATTCTTTCTACAAATCAAACTTTATCAAAGACGACCTATTTTACTTACAATAGTACATAAACAAATTATGCCCCTTAATAGGAAAATCCGATTACAATAAGGAGGAAATTTAGAGAGAAAATTCGAAACAAATCTCGTTACATGTGATAATGTTTCCTTGATACCGTTCATGATGAGATTCTCATACAAGTCATATATATATATATATATATATATATATATATATATATATATATATATATATATATATATATCAAAATATATAATATATTGTTAAGTTATTTTTCACAGCCCTTTAATTTGCGTAATTCGAACATTACCGACTAGACCAAAGTGATGTTGCTTGGCGAGTTTTAAAACATTTTACCGCATTTGTTTTTACAATATATTATATATTTTTAAAATCGATTCAACAACACCTTTAATTTGATGCCCATTTTATTAACCTTTTCGAATTTTTATTTTTTCACATTATACAAAATGGCGAATTTCAGCCGCCATGTTGCATTGATCGTGACGTCGCCAAATTAATGACATCCGGAAGGTAAATACGATTCTAATGACATCTCGTTTATTCAAACCGGATTATCCATTCCGGTTTTAGAGAGTAACAAACCCAATATTTACATATATAGATCGATAAACACAATATAGGTAGCCTCTCTGTGGTGCCGCAGTCGGGTTACAAAGAAAAAATGTACATAAAGCTCCGAGCTTTCTCTATTAAACAATGGGACAATAAAGCAATCAATATACCCCCAATGCGCGCCAACTACTTGTCATCCAATTTATTTTTACCTAAACTCAGACTTGTTTTGGCTATATAGCGCTTTCAAATAACACGCGGGCTACCGCGCTTGCCAAAAATGTTTTATTTGTAGATGCAACAAAAATCAAACGGGTTTTATTTTATAAGCGAACTTTAAATCAGAATGACTCAGTGTAATAAACTGTGGTGACGCCTTTAACAAACAGTAATTAAACCTTGAGTATAGCATTTATTATAACTGGAAATGTAAGCAACCTAAGCGATTGCCGTGAAGACCGAATTAAAGTGGCCTCGCAGTTTAACTTCGTTCGACCTTTGAGTAGTCGGACTATTTAGTGCTAGTTCAGACTCCACTAGAAATTCCATTCAATGTAGGTTTTTTAAACACAAACATAAATATTATAGTCGGTGACCTAACGTATTTCGAATGATGCAATTGCTCAATGACGTAGGCAGCAGGTTGTTAAAACGAATTTTATATTAAGTTAGTGCTAAGTAAATTTAATATTTAATATTAAGTAGAGTTTACCCGACCTATATTAATTTAGTGCTAAGTAAATTTAGTATTTAATATTAAGTAGATTTTACCCGATCTATATTAATTTAGTGCTGAGTAAATTTAGTATTTAATATTAAGTAGATTTTACCCGATCTATATTAATTTAGTGCTAAGTAAATTTAGTATTTAATATTAAGTAGATTTTACCCGATCTATATTAATTTAGTGCTAAGTAAATTTAGTATTTAATATTAAGTAGATTTTACCCGATCTATATTAATTTAGTGCTAAGTAAATTTAGTATTTAATATTAAGTAGATTTTACCCGACCTTTTCAACCCCCTTCCCATACGGCGGTGGTTGGGGATCGTCACCCCCTTAAAATTGATTGCTAAGGTATATAGTTTAATAATAAGCATGGAAAATTTGAGGAAAATCGATTGAAAATTGTAGCAACTAAGTAACTATTTCTTATTTTCATTAATTTAATCAAACGTTAATGTCATTCAGGTCGCGTTAAAAATACAATCAATTCAATATAAGTCGCATTAGACCGACAAACTTTGGCACATACATTCCTCTCGGAACCTAGGTGCTCGTTAAGTAAGGATTTTATCTAAATTCAGTTCATGAAAATGGAGAGGAAAAACTGAAATAATTAATGTTAGAAACAACAAAATTGGTATTTGGGCTATCAGGTAGAAATAAAGAAACACCTATTTCAGCGGTTTTGGAAAATCGCTAACCGTAAGTATTTCTATAAGAAAAGCGAATAAAACCATAAATTAATAGTTAAACCGAAAAACACACTTACAAAATACTGCACTAAAAATAAAAGAAATATAATCGAATCTGTTTTCTCTGTCTGCTCAGTAAGGATTTTAGTGTAAGCTATGTTAAGCATTTTCATTCACTTAATATTAATTAGAGAAGCAAAATCAGTTATTTTTCAGGGAAAAAAGTAAATATACACACACGCACGCACGCACGAACGTACACACACACACACACACATATATATATATATATATATATATATATATATATATATATATATATATATATATATATATATATATGGTATAGGTCATATGACCAACAGACGCAGACGCTTGTTATTTTTCGACGAATTTACATCTTAAAAATTAAATTCATTAAAAAATTAAAGAAAATTGTACTATTTTTTAAAGCAAGATCTCTTCCTTCAAAAAGCTACATTAATTTATTACTTCTAAACTTACCCAAGTTATGATTACTTCTGTCGTTAAAACTCGAAGCTAGTGCGCTAGTTGATAATAAAACATACACTATGTGCAATATCAGACTACTGACTATTTACAACTAGGTAAACAGAAAAGTTCATGCGAGTTAAGACGCAAGCAAAAAGCTTATGAGAAATATTATATATGCTTACTTCATGAAGGATAACAAACATTCTGACGACAATTATTAGAATAAGCCGAAATTACCAACAAGCTCTTCAGTACAAAACTATATTTAAACCAAACCAAATATGCTGTCCCAGATTCAAATCAACCGCCTAACAAACCGATGTCAAACAGTAAAGATCAGAAGTTTAGTTCATGGGTCAAAGTACCGGTCCGTTAATCTGCCAAACTTGATATTTGAAAAGCAACTTAAAGAATTTTGGAAATCAATATTTACGATGTTAATTTATAGCATGTACATAGTTAAAATACATATTATTTTATAACAAAAATCTAAATTCCGCTTTTGTCCTACCTAAACAGATAGATTTACAAGTGTATCAACCTGGGGTCTTCGTACCATAATTGAGCACGGATTCAATAGTTTCTAGCTAAACGTATTTCTTTACAGCTTAGGATATCCAAAGTTCAACGGCGTTCGTTAACCCTTAAAGGTTAATATATATAAACAATATTTTACTCTCCAAAACTCTGCAAAGGGTTGTCGCTCCATATAGTATGTTAAATTAAATTGACTTGAACCCGGTAATCGTATGTCATGCTGACATCGTTACAAAAAAAATGAGTTAAACATCTTATCAAATGAATAAGTCAACGAAAAAAATAATACAGGGAAAAAATTTATGACACAAATTATTTTTGGAGTTTACTCCTTAAGAATCGATTTTCGTATATAGCGGCCGGTATGAAATTTTATAAGGAGTAAAATCAGAAGTTCAGAGCGTTAAAAAAAGTGTAAACGTTAGGTGGCCTCTCCGCGCAACAATTATTCGCCTCTTTAGCGTGAGATATCAACATGTTTATTTGGCATTTTCTTATGGCGTAATCGCGATTACGGAGTTTGACATAAATAGGCTCGTACTAATGGACAAAACATAAAACCAGATTAAATCGCGATTATGTAAGTCTACACTAATATAAATTGTCGTATTGTGCCTCCGACGGTTCAATAGATGCATATTAAACTAGTATTAACTAACCGAGTTTGGAAAATCAAAAATTAGCCAATCGGATATATGCGTTTTGATTGAATGCTGCCTACATTTGTAAGCGTCGTTTCTTTTTGTCTGAAAGTATTGCGTTTAACAACAAAGTGGTAAAATTAACACAAGAAAAATAAACTACAGGGAAACCGAGAAAAGGCTATTGTTACAGATATTGGTCCATTACAAAGATGTAATTGAAAATAAACACACCGATGGAGCAAGCGTGAAGATGAAAAAAAAAACGCTTAGGACGCTTGTGCCGAGAAATATAATGCTAGTTATATTATTAATGAAAGGGTGAGTTCAGTCAAATGTACACGCTTATTATGAAAATAGAATACAGAATTAATTTGTTTGCACGAATGTAATTTCTTTTTTTATATTTATATACAGTGTTACCTATTTTATACATTCCAAGACAATCATACTTAAGGAGTACACTACAGCCGCGCGTCGGAGCTGACACGCACAATTTTTTTTATATTCTTTTATATATTGTAACCATTCACAGATATTAAAGTGAAATAATATCAAAACAACACAGCTTAAGTGGGTCATGCTCTTATCTTTATTTTAATTAGATGCGCCGCGCGGTTTCACCCGCGCATAATTAACTACCTTAATTTTAGTGATCCCCCGCGGTCACCAAAGGCCTTCACTCTACTAGTGATCCACTCAGGCTTCGCACAGGTAGGCATAAATGTGAAAATTTTGATTTTGGTCGTTTTTGGAGAAGAACAACGTTGTTTCCATATATCTCTTACGATTTAAACAGCTCACGTCAAGGTACCTATCCAACAAATGTTTTCTTACCGACTTCGTCATAATTTATCGCCAGAAATTGTATAATTTTCACAAAAAATTCATAAATTATGAAATTAAATCTCCCTCGTGAATCAATCGATCCGCTATTGAAATCCGGAACCAAACCGTCCAGTAGTTACTGAGAAAATCTCGTACATACAGACGGGGGTCGTGAGGTTTATTGTAAATTACCATATATAATATTTCTATTTATGTTCAATGAAGCAACATGTCTATAGTAGAAGTTTCGCTTCCACCGCATCCTCCAGGCAGCACACACAATTTTAAATTTAAAATTGTGGCTATATTTCGGTATTTGTCCGCATTCCGACACGAATCAGCAGAGTGATTTTAAGATTTAAAAATCGACTAATAAATAATGTTATGGAATGAAATGCTGCCGATAAACTTCAGAGGGCCAAGCAGACGAAGTCGTTGCATCACCTGTCGCCGATGTAGCTTGCCGACCGTCTACCTGTCGCGCCGCTGTCGAAGGACCGGTCGCGAATGGGATAATCAAGCAAGCGAGCGTTGCGAACGCGCGTCCTTACTGTGGCTACGGCTACCCGTTACGCTACCTAACGTCAAGATGTTTGACTATTTTTTTCAATAACAATATAAATTATAATGTAACATTCTTCAATTAGATTCGGTTCATGATCGCTACATTTCAATTAATGGTGTGCCCCCATTTTTACCAAGTAGACAAAGCTTATAATATTAAAATCGAAGTTGGCTGACATACCAAATACCGACCGATACCGATCATTCGAGAAGATAAATACTATACCAACAAAATGATTTACTTAAGTGTTAACAACCAGGTTATGCAATATAATTCCATACATAGAATTTATTTTTAATAATCATATAAAGACACAAAATAAAATAATTAAAATGACACATGTAACTTTTACACGTCACCTTGAAATAAAAACTTAATTATTATTTTTATTTGTCAACAAAACAATTTATATATATATATATATATATATATATATATATATATATATATATATATATATATATATATGAATGCGAAACTATTGAATCAAAAACCATGGAAAACATGGTTAGTAAAATCTAACTAGAAGATTACAGAAGAACTACAATTCTAAATCTTATATTTTTTTATATATACGCCACGTCTTTAAGCCTGTGGAAGATACATTGGATGACATATTTACATTATGAAAAAGTAATATTGGCAAATAGTTTAAAAGAATTATTATATAAATCCTTAAATATTGCGAAATGTCTAAATTTGTAAGAATTTCGCATAGTGCAAGTTCTACTCGAGCTTGACAGATTTTTATGTATTTTATAAAAACGCGTTTACATATTATACCTAATTGTACTGTAACTACCGTAGTAATTCTAGCATTATATTGGTACTCAAATTAAGCATCTCTCAGTCTGATCCCAAATAGTTTCGATTTAATTCCACTTATTCGACTATTCAATGATATCACTTTTACGTTCCAGTACGTTAAATTTCTTTATTATTTCGTCTATTCTTTTTCTTTTTGTTAGTTTGATGTGAATTTCGAATTTGGATTTCAAAATTACTATACAACACGTTTGAAAAAATAACCCGTTTTATTAAGATATCAATGATTATTCACTTTAGCGCAACTTCATGTTAAAGCTTCTCTCTGTCTGGCTTGTTGGGCTTTTGCTAACAACTTCAATTTCAATCGACGTTAGCAATTAACTATACGTAGGTATATATGGATAAAACATTAAATTTTGCAACTTGTATGACAAAGTTGAGACAACTAATTTGGAATGCATGTTATGTAATGTTTACATTATAATATTAATTACACTTATTACGCATTTGTGATGTATATGTATTGGTTCACATATTTCTTTGCATTACTTAATACACGTGTTGCAGAACGCGAAGTGTTGCAAGAGCGCGAGTAATTTCTTATTGATTTGAATAATCTTATATAATCCGTTATGCTTATACTATTTTTAATATATAATGTTTAAGTTTTGGATAAGCACTTAACTTCAAATAAAGTTACGAGTTAAATAACTTTATTTAGTGAACGCGCGATATATTATTATTCTATTCCAAGTTGCAAATACAGGCGAAAACCCTTCCTTAATGGATTCGATTGACTTGTTTGAAAATAAAAATTTGTTAATGTTTCGTGACGTCATCTGCCAGCTTTGGTCTTGGTTTAAGAACGGTTGGTGTTAGGCATCTATAGAAAATTTACATGAAAATTCGAATTTCAAAAATTTCACCATTTATTTATCTAAACGATTTTAATTAAAATGATAATTTATAAAGCCAGTTCAGTTACACATTTATAAAACCATTTAATTAAGCACCCACTGAGCAATATTGCAAAAATTTGCCCCTTCTTTTACATATTTCGGTATCGTTACCGGTGTTGCTCGGTCGGTCTCTCGTTAATAAGCCAACAAAGTATGCGGTCAGGACGCAGTATCCAGGCATGCGGGCAGTCGTGTCGCCTAAAAGGCAATGTGGGCCGCCGAGACGCAGCCGGTTCGCGGAACGTGCCGTCTACGTCAGCGTCTACGGACCGACGTGCAACTTGCGATTGCAACAATGCAACTGGATATGAAGAGATAAGAGTGATCATGCGATGCACATTATACTTGTATTAAGTATAATAATGGATACATATAAAAATGTTGACTTAGAACTAAGTGCTTTACGTTGTTAAACGGGGTCCACTACCGTAAAATGATGCAATGAATATATATCATTCTTTGAGTGCTTATATTTACGAAACTTAAGGAAAAGTAGAGTAATAAAACATTTATCATTAGATAGATTTTATTTACAATAAAACTAGCCAACAGCCGCGGTACCCCGCGCAGCAATTAAACTGTATGTACAATAATCTATAAATAAACATTTTATATATATATATATATATATATATATATATATATATATATATATAACAGTAAAGCGTTCATCATGGATATTGTTATGTAATATATAAACGTATTGTAGACCTTTTTCTAAAGAACGATGCCTTGTGTCCATATATATTTAACGGTTTCAGCAGCAAACGTCAACAACCTCTTTGACGAATGCTTATTTTACTACTTCATCAATATTCAACAGTCACAGGTAAGGTAATTTCTGTAAAACTCTATAAATTATACAGCTAAATCTTCCTTGTGAATCATTATATCTATTAATGCAAACGGGAATTAAATCAGCTCAGTAATTATTGAGACAATCGCTTACATACAGTTATAGAGACGCTGAGGGTATATTTCATATTTACGTTCAATTTACAGTATATTTTAATTATCCACCTTTTAACTCATGATATCAAATTTAATTATTTTCTGCACGATTTTATATATGGTCTCTTACAGAAGAAACAAATTAAGTCCTATATAAAGCTAACGCCATCTATGCTATATTATTGGCATCACGTTCTGTTAAGAAAAGAAAAATATTTGCAGGAAATAATGTGCAGTAACCGGGTAGTTAGTTGTAAAGTTGCGACACGGTTGCTACTCTTGGTTGTTTTTATCCTTCGTCATCCTAGATGTATGACCTGGGAATATCGATTGTCGAATCGGATCGGAACTTCTTCCATTTACGAAGAACGTTATATGTAACAAACAACATCAATAAACTATCACTTCTAAAACGCTCGAGGGTTGTTCAATCTAAAGCAACTTCTAAATTTTTCATCACAAAAACGTGGCACGATTAAATGATGTGTTAAAATATCTTCAAATATGGTTAAGCTTAATCGATATTTGTTTATTACCAACTAGAAACCGAGTGGGTAAAAAAGTATTTTCAGATAACAAAAAATAATATATCCTCTGTGATTATGAAAATATATAATATTGCAAATCCACTGGTTTGTATTTTATTATCGACCAGCGCGCCAGTCTCGAATTCTGATGAAGTAATGATAATTCAGGTCATTTTACAAGTAATCAACTGTTAATTGTTGTTATGATTCCGTAGCCAAATGGCAAAAACGTGACCCTTTTAATTTAGCCTGACGGAAGATGGAAGATTGAAGACTGCCTTGATGGAAGATAAATGAAATGTAAAAGGCGATACTTCGGTATTGCGAGGCCCACTTGGGAGTGATTAGGGAAAATAATCGCATATTTTCACTAACTAGAAAACATTTAAAATCAACACATTATCGCATATACTGATCTAACAAATAGTCAGCACTCGACAGAATAATTTAGCAGTGTAGTAGTAAATCCCTAAGTTTCGCGTTAAGGAATAAATAAAAATGTAAATCGACATAAGCAATTAAGTAAATGTTACAAACTACACAAGGCAATTAGTGTGGATAACGTTATTTGTAGCGATACAATGATTAACAAAAACACATGACTATGGATGAAGTGAGCAACAGAAGAAAGCGATGAATAAATGTGATGAAATTTTGAAAGGTGGCATCGCTAAGAGCTGTAGCAGCAACACGTTCCCAACCGCGAGCTTCACGTACGATGTTTTAAATAAGGTGAAAGAAGCAGTGTGCACGCGCTCAGGCTCAGACCCGTAATAAAAATTGAATGTAACTTATTACATATATATGTGCTCGATTTGATAAATACATTTAATATAAACAAGCCAAATAAACTAAAACCGACGTAATAAAAATAACCAAGTACGTCTTGGAGTACGTAAAGTAGAATTACAAAGCATCGATTACAATAAATATAGGCATATTTATTGTAATCGATGCAAGTTGGTCCGGACAACCGCCCTAACCGATACGACTGTCGGGCGGCCGTAAGTTCTTAATCCCTGACGTGACAATCGGCGGACACACTAAAGGATCACATTACGGCAGATAAGAGACGTTAGAACAGTACAAAAGTCAGTTCGCGACAGTTCAAGTTCGAATTTAAGTTCGCTCTAATTCAGTCAGCTCACTTGAGTACACAGTTCGAGCAATCGGTAGTTTAAGTGATAGTCAACTTTGTAAACAGTATTTTAATTAATCAAGAAATTGTCTTACAACCGCGACAGAGATCTGGTAAACGCAGAATCTTCCAATCCAACAACATTCAAGTGCGGGGCTCTGACTTTCGTCTACTGCCTTTCGCCCCGTACACAAGTTAACCAAAAACCATTTTAATCGAAAGTTCTAATTTTTCTTTCAAAACTGTCAAATCTGTAATTAAAAATTAGCTTTTCCACTTTGCATAATTTGAAGGTAATAAGCTTCTCAAACGGGGCTTAACATTTAAAAATGATAAATATGAACCTAGATTTAATTTTGAAAGCCCATTCCAAGTTGTCTGTTTGTCGATTTTTATTCGTGATCTTTATTCACACAATTATATAATATATAATATTCATTATACATATATAATTTCCATTTCACAGTTTATAACAAATCACATAACCAGAGATTCATTCCATAATAATAAGTGATTATATAATATACCTAGATTAAAACATAAATCGTGAATCCACAAATTATAACCAAACCTCTGGGGTGTACCGTACAAACCACAAATTAAGAACAAAAATTATTACAATAGATACCTGCAGCAACCAGGTCGTGATAGTCATATTAATTTCGCAATCAGACGATCATATCACATCATTGTTTTACCTCATACGATTTACTGATTTTGTAAATATGAATTTCGAATAGGGTATAAAGTCGCGAACATAGTTTTTATATCATACATAACATATCGAACATAGTTTTTATATCATATATAACATATCGAACATAGTTTTATATTGAAATTCCGATTACTCCTGGGAACGTCAGCCATTCGCATGCCCAAAATTGGATAAGAACTTTTCTCGTTCGTCCTGACACACGAAGCAAATAATGTCGTAAACCTGGCTTTCGGAGTCGTAAATATTCTGAGATAAGACGGGCGTAAGAAAAGAGAATAAAGAATAAAGTAAAAACGACAATTTTTAGACGAAAGTGAATAAATAAAAAATATACACACTTATATATTTTAAAACTTGCCAAATACTGAATATTGACTCTCGAGACATAAAGTATATTATTAAAAAAATACCTTAAGAGACGCTTTACGCAACGTCTATCTTGTATGACCGGCAGAGATGATCGTTGCTCACATATTGGCGATGCTGGTATTCCCCACAATGGTAAAATTCCTCATTATCAACGTGACACATATTTCTGAGAATACGAGTATATTGTTATTTACTGACTAAATAATTGAAATCGACATGTGAATTGGTTTGGTAAAAAAACACTTTCAGAATCGCTTCGAAACAAATTGCTTTTTGATTCAATACCACATTATATCATTTCCTTTCTGCTCTGTGCAATTATAGGTAAAAATACCCTTTAGTAATAATGAAAATTTAACTTCGTTTTCCTTTAAATATAAAAATACACTGGTACATAAAAATAACTCATTTAACAAAGATAATTACCCCTTACCACTAATCAAATGTCAAATTTGCAAACATCTTTTTGACATATTTAAAATGATTTTACTATATTTTGTTTCATATGTTTAATATTTATATCCAATTATCTTGGTATTCGCATATTAAGTCTTCAGTGACAAAAAGTAGCCATTAGGTCCAAACCATCACAATAAGTAATTCATTGCACAAACGCAGTCTGTAAGAAAATATTTTATTAAATTAATTTTTAATAAAATAAATAGTCAACGATGTCTGTAAGTAATTCAAGCGATATTTCGTACATATTTTTCAGTTAAATAAAGGCAAATAATAAACAATTCCCTCGATAGAGTGCACTAATTATGTTTTGCAATTTTACGTGTAGACTTATTCAGATTTCCTAAACAACAAAATATTGGTATATTATAATTAATAATAAATTGCCGGAAAAGTACTTCAACAGTGTCACCACTTCTCTGGCTCTCTGTACATACCAAATGAAAGACGCATAGTTCTTAAAATGATTATTTAGCTTTCTGAAATTATTATTTAGCTTATCATCTCGGCCGAGAAATACACAGTCCTTTATGCGGGAAATACTTTTGAAGACGCAGTTCCTTTATGCTTTAACTCGCTTTGCCCTTCCATAATTCCAACATTTGTAGGTAACATAAATTGTAGTTGTATTGCGTAAATTAAAGTACTCTTACCCTATATATCATTTATGCGGAAAAAACTTTTGAAGAAGCAGTTCCTTCATGCTCTAACTCGCTTTGCTCTTCCATAATTCCAGCATTTGTGGGTAACATGAATTGCAATTGTATTGCGTAAATTAAAGTACTCTTACCCTATATATCATTTATGCGGAAAAAACTTTTGAACAAGCAGTTCCTTTATGCTCTAACTCGCTTTGCTCTTCCATAATTCCAGCATTTGTGGGTAACATGAATTGCAGTTGCATTGCGTAAATTAAAGTACTCTTACCCTATATATCATTTATGCGGAAAAAACTTTTGAAGAAGCAGTTCCTTTATGCTCTAACTCGCTTTGCCCTTCCATAATTGCAGCATTTGTGGGTAACATGAATTGCAGTTGTATTGCGTAAATTAAAGTACTCCTACGCTATATATTATTTAATATCAATCGATTCCCTTAAAGGTAAGTTACACAATTGCTTGATATATCTACTAATTCTCTTGACTATTTTCATAAAGGTCCAGCGAGCAAAGAATTTTATTTCTCGTAAACTTCCGCGCCATATTTCTTACCAAGTACGCAGTTGTACCTATACGAGTTCATATTTAACAGAATAGCAGTGTTCTTATATACATGTCGAGCTTTCCATCAATTTGAACGGTCGGCGGGCATGACGTGACGTCATTGCGTATGCAACAATACGCGACATTTATTGTTACGAACGAAGACAAATTTACGGGTCCAAATAGCTGCTCTATATCGTTTTCGTGATAACGTTATGCTTTATGATCAGCGTCTCCCTTACGAAATAATTACTTTGTAAATATAGTTTTTCTATATATTTTGTATTTCTGATGGAAATCGCTGGTTTGCTTATAACCATTAAGTAGTGACACTAAATATTAAAATTAGAAGTTCGTTTAACAAAGGTGGCTGGTCTATAGTGGCGTAATATTTTCTCTGTTCTTTGAGTCGAAATAACAAAACAGTTTTCCAGTCCGACAGCCCAAAAGTTTTCGAATACACTTTATGATGAAAAAATTTGAGTGGTTTCGACCTTTGCATGAAACTATAATAACCGCAGTAGTCAAAATGATATGAAAGTATAATATGCAATATATAACTTAAACGCAATATTTAACGAGATACTAAAATATTTAATAAACTCTTATAATGAATGTTAAATAATAGGCCAATGACGTCATAAGCCAGTTGTGTTTTTAATGGGGCATTTTCGCGCGAATCGCAGTTCGTCAGTTTTTAAGTCGTTATAAGTTTCTAAAGAAAAGTTTTAGGTATGATATATTTATTTTAACCGTTTTTAATGTTACTATTTATTCTATTTTAGTAATAAAAAATACAGTCAAATGCCCATATTATTATTTTTTTTAGTTTTATAAAGTCATACCTAATAAACATGTTTGTCTGTTTTAACTTAATTATGTTGTGATATTTAAGCCGGATACAAAGAAAATGAGATATATGCCTGAATTATACACGTGTCTACCCTCCTCCAGGTACGGCTAATTAAGTCTAGGGTTAATAACATTCAACACGTGCGGACGGTTTCAATTTATGATGCGTTTTACACATACTAGGCGTTTAAATAAATGGTGTTTTAGGAGATATTAATGACACCGTATACGCTCCCAAAAATGACATTTCACTGTTTTAAATACCTTTTAGTGAAATAAGCATATAAACAATCAATTTATTCCAATTATCCCATATAGCCATGAAACAATTGCAATGAATTGATTGTTTATATGGTTATTTCACTGAAAGGTATCAAAAATGGTATAAAAACAGTGGAATGCAATTTTTGAAAGCGCGCTGAAATGGTCACGGTAGTCATTAAAAAAAACTTATTATTTTGTTAATGCATTATGCATTATCAATTTTTACATCTGCCTGCAGGTTAATAAAACCAATCTCCACAATCAAATCCAAATTCCATAATTCTAGTTTACTTAAATAAATCCATAAGCGATTCGAAATAAATGACCATTTATATCCATTTTAGAAAAAGGCATTTAATAAAATTAATAGCATTTGCGCCCGTGGACCAAACAGCAAAAGAAAAACTTTTGGGATAGTTTAATATTGTATTATTAAGCATGATTAAAAATATTAGATGGAATAAAAATAAGTGACCACAGTCATATTTTTATATGTTATAGTTATTATTTGCAAATATTTTATTTCTTCGTAATATTACAAAAAAATACCACAATTCATCGATATCATATAAGGTATTTTCACACAAGACGATAACGTCCAAACGTTATAATGCGCGATAATGTTCATTTCTTGAAAACGTTATGTCAATACTTTTATAAACTGACTTGTCGATGGCGTTACGATAGCATCATATGACAGTGAACCCTACCCTAGGCGTTTCTCAAATCACTACAATAGGACTTTCACTAAAAAAATCAGTTTAATTCATAAAAAACTTAGAAATTCGATTTTCTAAACTTATTTAAAAACAAAATTGTTGTGATAACCCTAATAAGACCACGAGTGTAATTACAATAAACACATTTCATCCAAATCTCCGTAAAGTACCCACTCATTAATCTTGCTGTGGGCACTTACGTCTAACATTATCGTAACTACTCGTAACTCAACTCGTTTCAAAACGCCAAATACGCGATCGCCGAGCATACCAAATTTGTTTACTTACAACACCTCTCGTTGCTCGAGTTACTATTGGTCGCTCCCATTATTAGAAATACAAACAGCCCATTGTGCTCATCAACCGGCAATCACATTGTAAATTACGCTAATAAAACAATTGTAGGTACAAGCTGTCAAACGTGGTTGAGTATCGCGAGAGAATTTTCTGTAAGTATCGAATTGAGGGCGTTTCTATTCCCATCGATTGACAAGCTCGTATTTTATTACTGGAGAAGATAATATATGGCAATTGAATGTAACTTTTTATAATGGCTCGTCAATAGCCTGAAGAATTCACAGTGCGGCAGTGTAACAGTACACCGACATTGAGACAGACTATTCAGTCTGTAGTGTGTGTGTGTATGCGCATATAAGTATATGTTTATATATATATATATATATATATATATATATATATATATATATATATATATATATATATATATATATATATATATATATATATATATATATAAATAGTGTCTCTATCCAACTTAATGGAAAACGAAGCTGTTACAAGCAGAATATATATCAAGTTACAGCAGTTTTTCCACCTTTGCTCTTTGATTTTGCGTCGCATCAAAGCATGCACTCTTGATATGAAGGTCAGATAGCCGACATGCAACACGGTTTCCACGCCGCATCTCCAACCGATCTTCAATTTCAGCCAAGCTCGCATAGTCAGCCGAATGTTTTGCGTGACGACGGAGTGGATGTCGCATATCACGATTAGCAGTTTTTCGATTGTATTAATTGTGACATCCTTTACATCGTCCATGATAGCCGGTTTCTCTGCTTTGCAGGTAACGGTTATGTTACGATCAAATTATTGACCTCAGGACTCATAGGAGATGCAATTTAAAAATATTCTAGAATATTTTATGTTTGATGTAGAATAAAAGCGACATGTAGAAAACGTAACATTACACACTCAATAATAACTAGAAAAAACCTGTCAGGAACGAGTAGAACTCGTACTATTAGGATTCTGCACACATTACAATAAACAGAATATTTGATAGTACTTCTACTATTAAACTATTTACAAATATTAAATTTTCACAACGTAAATAAATTGCTACAATATCTTTCACAGATGTTAAAAAATTAGTGCGTATTTAAAAAAATTACAAGACCAAGGATAATCGTCACAGTTTTTCTGCAATAAGCTTCTAAAAAAAACATTTTTTAAATTATTTTAAGTTGAGTGATTTCTGAAATAAGGCACGAAGGAATATAGTTTTTTCCATGCTTATAAGAATATCTATGAAAATACACTATCTCAAATTAATAAAAAAATATTTTTAAACCTTTTCCAACGAACATTTTTAATACTTGATTTTCCCCCCTTAAATTTCTCATATAAATATTTTTGAGTGATAAATAAATTGAAATATGTGCGGGTTAATATGTTTCATTACAAAGCAAAATTTCGTATTTTATACTAAGTGTTTTTGACAAAAAAGGTTGTGACAGACAGAGAGCCTTTATCTGTCACACCAAAAATGGTTGTGACAGATAAAGGTTCCGATTTTCCTTCTGATGTACGAAACCGTAAAAATAAAGATGAGGCATCCTATACACCGAAAAATGGACCCACCTACAATACTGACAACGCAAGAGGAAAAAATACTCACACAACGGAAGAGACATGGCCAAAAAGGGTTTATCTCTAAAAATAAATTCCTCATTGAAACAGTGTCTGGTTGCATTTGCTGATAGCGATGCAAAAAAGAATAAATAAATATTATAAGGATGATAATACAAATTTTTATTTGTATTATGAATATGGAGGTAATTACCGTAATAAGATTAATTTTACGTAAAACATTTTAGTTATCATAATGAAGTTAATTTTGTTGCTCATTTAAAATTGATATCCACTATTTATTATCCGTTTTATTATCCGGATCAAATCATAATAGTCAAACTATAAAAATTTATTAAGAAACAATCCGAAATTTAGTATAGGAATATATTTAAAAACATTTTTTTTGTCATTCTATATTCCCATTCAAGCAAACACCATATTTTTTGGCTTTATATAATTTGATTTGAATAGTTTAAAAAGACTCAACTATCTTGACATCAACTTTATATAACTTTTCTTACGTATTGTAACTATGAGAAATGAACATTATCTTAGCAATATGGCGAAAACTATGTTTTAGAACTAAAACAATATATTGATGACATCTTTATAAAATATGTTTGTGTGCATGCATATATTTTATTTTTATGTCAGCACAGTAATAAACAAAGATATCTAATGATAAAAAAAACCTGTCAAGCGAGAGTGGAACTTGCACTACGAGAGTTCCTTAGGCATTTAGATATTTGTGTTTATAAATATCTAAACGTCTAAATGATCTAACGGTAAATAATATTCTAAATATCTTAATGGTAAATAATATTCCTATTAAACTATTTATAAGATTTTAATTTTTCAGAACGAAAATATATTACCTCCTCTACCTTGCACGAGCGCATATTTAAAAATAAATATTTTTTATGAAAATATATTAAAAAAAAATTAGTTATATTAACTACAAGTTAACGATTTTGAATTTTTCTTGCGTAATTTTTAGGTTTTTTTTGTGCGTAATTTTTAGGTAGTATTTTTAGGTTTTTTTTATTGCGTCGACTTAGAAGCTTTATTTTTTACAGTTCCAAGGAACCGTGGACCTAAGTATTTGATATTCATTTCAACTCGATACCTCCACGCGTTCCAATGAAAAAGGATCTCGACAGACACATAGACAGACGGACAACGATGTGATCCAATAAGGGTTCATTTTTTTCTTATGAGATACAGAACCCTAAAAACATCTTTAAACAAAAAAAAATTTCGGCCGAGATTGATGGTGCTGAACTTCATTTTATTCCAGCGGCATTTTCAAAAAAGTAAAAAGAGATTCCTTTTTATATTATATTATACAGATTTAATTAAATACGCGTTCCATACTCACCGGTCATGTGTCCTCAATAAAAATAAGTCGACGATGAACGTATAGCTTTAATCTAATCTGAAAGCAAATAATTTGTACGATACTTTCTATACAGTTACTTGGAAATGCATCTCTTTATAAAACATTTTTCCTCAATAAATTAATTGTAATTCAACAAGGTTTAAATGATTTTCATTAACGTCACAATGAATTGTTTGTTGCGCCTCCGTAACGAAATGATTGAAATAAGGGATATTAGGTGGATTGGGTCTTCTTATAATTCAGTAAAATTGTACTTTGTTCTCGACTTTAGAAATTTAGTGGTCTTTCAAAAAAAAGTTCTTATTATTTTTGTCGTACTTAGTATAATCGAAATTTTTCGCTTCAAAATTTTGACAAAGATGGCCATCTTGACAAATTACTGAAAACGTGATTCTTAATAACGTTATCAAAAAATTTACTTAGACTAAATGTGAATTAAAAATCTACATTTTAGAACAGTCTCCCTAGACTGTTAATAGACATTTTGTTATGAAAGAATGTACGCTCTCGTATCGTCGTATTCAATTTTCACTTCAATAAGACACGCCTGTTGTACGATATGCTTCATATTCAATTAATTAATAATGTGTGCATATTGTACTGTTTACAACGATCGTTCGCCTTATTTCGTTCCGCATTGATTACATGCAAGGCCTCGGTAATTACATGCTAAACAAATGAACCAATCACTGTAAAGGTAACTTTTCCTTTTTTTTTAAACACAAGGTACACATAATTAATCATGCCAATCAACAATCGAAAATGTAATTAAACCAAAGCAGAATAAAGACAACAAAATGAAAAAAAAACAATGGGCTACACAAGCTGTACTTTCGTAAAACATGTCGTTTATAAAATTTTAAAAAAAAATTTAATATTTAATGCAATTCTAAACGCAAATCGTGATAATGGAAAATCTAATCCGACATCGTCTTCTAATAGACTTCTAATAGCTTCTAACAATTCAAAAAAAACTTCTTTCTTAATATCCTTTCCGCGTGTACTTTGACTGGTCTTAATTAATTATATACATCAAAAAGTGACGATTTGTTTTTTGTCTCACTTTCACGTCTCAACTACTCAACCGATCTCCATGCAAAATCTTCATAAATGAAGAGAGATGATTTTGCCCCTGAACATAATTTTTTTCGTAATTACAAAATTATCCTTAGGGACAAAAGCGTGAACATAACAAAGTGTATGTGTATTTCCATAATAAGTGAATAATAACATCTTAATGTTACATATGATCTCATAAATTATATAATCAATTAACCTTTTTCCACGTAAGTGAAACCGCGGATCAAAGCTTGTGATGAAAATGTCTTACGTGTGTATTTTATTACAAGTCATTTCACCGTAATAGACAATAACATCAGTTTTTATAAATGTTTCTTTTCTTAATTCTTATGGAAAAGATATAATGACCTGATCAGTGATCAAACAATGATATCCGCTTGATATAATTCGTATATACATAACTTTTCAGATGAATCTCTCGGGGCACTTAAGCGTCGTTTACACGATGACAGCTCGTGTAACTAACTAAATCTTTTTAAAATTCGTTAACTTGTAGTTAATATAACTAATATTTTTGCAACTAACAGTCGCCGTCGTGGCAACGTCACTGCCACCAACTGTCGCCGTGTAAGGTGAACCCGCTTCTCCCCGTGATCATGTCTGAATAATGTCAAGACGGCAATTGTCGTACAAACTGTCACCGTGTAAACGTCGCTTTAGATGACATATATTAAAATAAACAAACAAATTATACCACGGCAAGTTTTAGACAAGGCATGGATGTTCAAGAACGCTCTGAGACCTTTTAATTTTGGCACACAAAACAGCAATTAAATCTACATGCTTGTTTAAGCGATAACCGCTTCGGCAATCAACTTTTGCCACGATAAAAGTTGATCAGTAATCCGATTGTTATCTGGAAACATTACCGGTGTCATGGCAATTTGTTTATCAACAAAATGAGTGACTCAACGCGACACGATTTCGATACTAATTATTGCCGCACACGAAAATGAAAGATAGAGAACTTAAACGCGACACAGCGCCATTAAGGCTATATACTCAACACAAATAGCGCTGAAACACTCAAAGTATGGACGAACATCTACATATAGGCGGCCCATAGGATATAAATACGTTTTAACTGAAATTAATTTTTTACTCTTTGAGGTTCAATAGGGAAAAGCGGAACCCTTAAGTCACTCACGTGTCTGACCATCTGTCTGTAATAGCCGTTTTTCTCAAAAACAGCTTGACGTAGAAACTTGGACATAGTTATATATCAGAAATACTTACATGGAAATTTGCGGGGAAGGGGTAAATTACACATAAAGTGGGTATCGTTTGAAAGGGGTAAAAAAATTTTTTTTTTCACAATTTTAGATAGTACACTTTCAAAATTATACTGAAAAATAGCCAAAAATATATACCCCCCCAATTTCCGAAACTATTCAACCTAAAATAAGGTTTTAGAAGCCTAAACAACGATTGTCGGAAAACTATTGTGATTATCCTAGGTCTTATAATTGTTTAAATATGCCCCATACTTTAACCCCTAGGAAAGTTATTTATTTACCAGTATTTGAGTATCTAAGCTAAATATTTACGTTGTGAAAAATTAATATTTGTAAATAGTTTTTGAACCAAAGATTACTTTTAAAATATAACGTATTTAGCTGTTACTAAGACCGTTCACGATTAATTTAAGAAAAATATCGATTCGAAAAGTACTTTCGAGTACACTACTGATAAACTGCTTTCAAATATCGAATTTTAAACGTCTTTTTTATATATTTCACTTTTTATTTTTTTGTTATTAATATAAGTCAAGATAAGTTCTTACTAGGATATTAAGTGTTTTATTTAAAAAAAGGTGCGAATTAAATAAAAAGAAACTATAACAAACCGTTCGTTGTTAATACACAATTCGTATGCAAAAAAAAAACAATTTTATAACGATATTCTCATAAAATAACCGCGAGCGACCTTTGTGACTATACAAAACAAAGTGTAACTAGTATAATTTTTAATCGAGGTTTAACTTCCGCACTGAGAATGCTCATGTACACGTTGTGTGACTCCGTATTCGATGCACATTTTCAAACAATCAATTAAAGGAAATAAGAAAAGATAAAACTTTTTTAGGATTCCTTATCCAAACTAGGAACTGTGTCTGTCCGTCTGTATATCACAGCCATTTTGGTAGTGTCTAGTTTAAAAATCTAGGATCCAGGTGGGAGAATTTAGATAAATATTATTATTCGTAAAATAGATTCGTATGCCGAAACAGTCGTACGATTTTGACGACACAATCGCATTCCTAAAGCGGTCAATGGAGCAGAAGAAAATATCAAGATTTGGCGCCTCTCACAAAACCTTTGTGAAAAACGCTGCAGGATATTCGTGCGCACTTTAGGCGTATGAAATAAACTACGACACCTTCCTCTCGCGTAACAGTCAGAACCACGAAGCGTTACCAAACCCAAGACTGCCGGGTTACCAACATCATTACTTAACCATTTAAAAAAATACATGATCAAAAGAAATTCCCGTCGGAGTTGAAGTGAATTACATCTGAAGGAAACAAGTGAAGATAGTACCTGTAATTTTTTTATCGTAGATAAGCAAATAATATGACAACACCTGTATATTTATATTTTTTTATCATAGATAAGTAAATAACAGGACAATTTTATATGAGAACTGCTTACGTAAATAAGATACAATCATCATTTAGCTAAGTGGATGCATGATAAGTCGTATAGCTATTAATCGGTTAATACTTTTTATCTTCACACACGCATATTAATGATACTAGGATCTGACCATTACTAAAAGTTATTAACAAAACGTAATTTCATCTAAATAAGTCCAATAGTTACAAAGCAGTCTCAACATACAATAGTACAGAGAACAAAGTTCAGGTGACGTATATACTCTGTACCTGAACATTTAATATTTCTTTCCAAATGATTTATTTTCAAATTATTTGCACCATTTGTTATATAGACGTTATAATCTAATTTTCAACAGTTACCGCGCATTGAAGTTGTTTTAATTATTTAATTGTTACTCGTATTGTTTTAAAAGAAAAATGTTCACAATGAAAATTAAAATCATTATTTTTTATAAAACGTTTCGGGTTGGAGAGCCATTTGTGCTTTCGTGGTACTCTAAAAAAATGGCGGTTTTTTTTAATGAACTTACATATTAATTTTACATATTATAAATATTAAATAACTATTATTGACGTAAAAAAACTTTATCACTTCTTTTTTATTGTATATAATTAATACTTTCATTCCATAGGATGTTTTTACGTTTTAACTACATATAATAAAAAACAACAAAGCATGACGTCAGTCAATTCACTTACATAAACACAGGATGACAAAAAACTTTAAAAATTTGCAATTTCAAATAAAAACAACTCGTCACCCATCCCACCTTTTTGTTCTCACCGTAATGCCATAATATCCGCTCATTCAATTCCACCGCAGGATAATGAACTGTGGCAAACCATGGCAAATCTTGAATAAGGCTGGTATTTGAACCCGGAACTCTACATTTAAAAATCTGAATCTCGAATAACAATTCTCTACGCAACTTCAGTACGTCACGTTAATATAAGTGAAAATATTTTTTTTATAAATATCAATACCTTGAAAGTATCGGTACCTCACGAAAAATTTAAATGCAGCCCTCCTTGACTTATATCTCTTTTGTTCGTTCATATATTACATACAATTTATTATTCTGATATTATCGAAGTCATTTCCTCCATCGTTCAACAGATAATGTGTTCGTAAGCGTCCATTTTACAGTTTTTTATTGAAATAAAGGTATAGGTTAATTTAGCAGAAATGTAATTTTTTTGAATATATTATATTTAAACAAAATTTTTTTATTACAAAAAATTGATTTGAAAAATTTTCTAAGAAGGAACGGTTGTCGAACATAAAATTTACAACCTTTCTACGAAAGTCTTTGCTTACGGTAAATTTTTAATTTGTTTTGTTTTTATACCAATTCCTGTTTGTGTTTGTCAATTCAATGTTTAGTGTTACCAGCAATGGCAATTACGTCGAAAAATGTATAACTTATAATCCTTGAAAAAAAAAGTACAATGAAATCAATTTATGTAATGAAAGTATTTATGCTGTCAGTATTTTTGTTAAATACTTCGTTTTATGCCTATTTTTTTCATTAAAAACAAAAAAATACCGTGAAATTCGCATTGGTCCTAAACTGAACTTGTTCAAAGCTATAAAGAATGTTTCATTGCAAAAATATACTTTGCTTGGGTACCTAAATACTTATTAAATACATTTTTCTATAAAATAAATAGTGAGCGCTGTAACGTTTGATATAATTTTTCTTTCGGTTAAATAATAATAATATAGAAAACAACTTTGTACCGTTAACTTGTTCTACAAAATATATATCCAGTTTTGCGGACCGATCCAGATATAACTGAACTTTATCTAACATTACGCCTAGAAGAGTGTTCTCGTAACGGGCATTACCATCAAGTTTTTGTTTATCTTTGAAAATTAACTGTTTTTTATAGACTTAATAATCGAACACTCTGATACTGAATCTCAGTCGATATCACTTTTCTAGATTCTTAAATAAAAGTGTATCTATAAAAAAAAATACTAAACTACAATAAAAACAAAAGTGAGTATTAACATTAAATTCCTGCAGTGACCAGCTGCATCACTACTGATTAGTGAAAAAGGTGTTCACTTGAATATAATATTAAAAGAAAATGAAAATAAATTGGATTAATTCAATATGTATAAAATTATGCAATGCTGAACGTTTGCTAACTGGATTTAGCCAAGCAAACACTTCATAAACTATCATTTACTTTCGTTGTTCGAGCGCAAAATATTACTAAATAGCTTATCGGGTTTAGTTGCGAAAATTGAGCCTTTCGCCTTACAGTCACTTCTCGCTCAATAGCGATTACAATGTTGACTCACGGTTCCATCTAGCGAGCAGCCAACAACCTATTTATATTAGAAGTAAAAATATTACCTTCGGAGCCGCTAAAACGCCCAGAATCTTCGCTGCTTCGCCTTTGCGACGATGCAAAAGTAGAATCACGCCTCCCACATTGTCCGAACACAGGTTTGCACTTTTTGAAGGCACTATACAATATGCATCTCTATAGCAGGGCGAAACTGTCGCCGTTTCCGCTATCCACACAACACCACGTAATATACAAATGATCTCAATAAAATATATGCACTCTTGGATTCACTTTAACCTTTACCACTCTTGATAATTTGTTTCGCGATAGTCTTGCAATATTTTTATTTTTTAATTGTATTTATCACTCGAATTTATAAACTTCTCAAGTTGAGCCCGCATTAAACATTCCACGACAATCATTCGCTGACGATATTCAATTTATTATTATTGTGTCAACGAGGGGTATTAATATTAACAATAGGCAATAGAGCCAATGAACGGTAATGGTCGCCCTGTCATCGTGTCAAAACTGTTACATTTAACTCGCAGCGGAGTGCGATTGTAGCACATAGCCCATTTACAACAATATTATCATAATTCGCTCACAAATGTTTGAATATTGCCCATTGCCAACTTCGAACAAAGGCACATCACGTTTGCAAAAATTATAGCCGTAATATAGAGGTGTTTGGATATGATAAATCCATCAATCGAATTACATTATAAACTCACATAATTCACTAAGAAATACTCCACGATTTTTTTGCGATCCACTTAATAAACTAGTTTATTATCATTTAAAAATAAACTCAGAATGTATTATTGCGAATATCAGTGCGAAATATTTTGTGAAACTACAAAATCAAGCAATATATCGCGAACGAAAACTCGTCTACACTATTTGAGTGCTCGGTTACAACTGGCAGCAGCTGTGTCGATCGGTCGTGAACGGAGAAAGAGATGGCGCATGGAGTGATATGACGTTGCTACTGCTTGGAACTGGCGCGAGCGAGCGAGACGGTCTGGCACGGACCGAAGCGCGACGAGACGGCGCGAATATTACCGAACCCCCGCGCCCGCCAAGGACGGGTACACCATAGTCGCGACGCGATCCGTCGTCGAGTTTGGCGACGTATTGTACGCGGTCGGTAAGCAGCGAACACATGCGAATAAAAGCAATAATAACACACGAGTGCAAATAAGTATGCGTAGACGAATTTAATTGACACTCGCGCATTATACTTTACTTAAATTTAAAGCGCTAAATGTCCTCAAAAACGAGGTTATTTAACACTTTAAGGTCCTAGAATCTGAAGGATTTTTTCTATATTAAAAAATTGTAACTTTATAGACAAACGAAAATAAAAACAATCACGACGGATGACGTAGCATTACTCAGAGCAAGTGCAGTTAACACCAAAGGAAATTTCACTGCTTCTGTTCCATTAAATAAAAAAATATACATTAAAAACGACAGATTTAACGAAAAAAATTTGTCCCTCGCGACAATCGTTTCTTCACAGTAGCACTTTCCAAATCGATTTTTTTAACTAAAATAAACACGAGCGACTAATATTTTACATATGTCGTTGTTAAAATATATTCTTTTATATTATGAAATTAAAACAGTCAAATCTTCATTGGTGCTAAAATGCGCTTATGCCGTTATTTCTGCATCACTTGCGAGAACACCCAAATAATTATTTAATTACAAGGTCTAATTATACGAATGCATTTTTACCCAGTTAAATATTTTTCAAAATCCATGTCTGCAAAATTAACTAATATTTCTAATGAGATTTTAAAACGAAAAATGGTAAATAAAATCTTCATTTTAAAAAACATATTTAATTTTCAATTGAGTAAGGGTATCCCTTACTCAATGGAATGCGTAAAAAATTGTCTAAACTTTACATGATACACTTAGATGAAAAAAAAATTGTTTAATATTTTACGATATATTTATTTTCCTCGCTTTTTTTCAAGGCTTCGACAGACGAATGGACAAACATTCGTTATTATAATAGTTCCTTGCTTCGCTAGCACCAAAAAGGACGCCACTTTAAATGGGCCTAACAGTATCTAAAATTAATTCGAACCCAGACTATCAGAGTTTATTAAATGAGTGCCATTTATATGAGTACTGCGCGGGTATAAATCGTTATATAATATAAAACAAAGTCGCTTGCCGCATCTGTCTGTCCCTCTGTACGCTTAGATGTTTTAAACTACGCAACGGATTTTGGTACGGTTTTCACTATCATTCAGATAATTTCTTCCGTATAGTTTATAGGTATAACACATGCACGTTATATTGACAGAAAATATAAAAAAGTCAATGTTTCGTAAAAATAGAATTTGGGCGTTTTCATTGCTAACGCGTTTATCGGAGCTCTCAAGCAAGTAAAATAAAAAAAAAAAAAAACGTGCTTTTCAGCGCGACACTTTAAACCGCAAAAACAGCTGTAAACATTGTATATAAAGACACCTGTAGTATATTCTAATAATGACAGTAATATTATTAATCGCTCCACAATTACACCCCATTAGTATCTACATTTCACCCGTGCGAAGCCGGGGCGGGCCTCTAAAGATAAATATTGTATTTCCTTTACTCCAAATTTGCACTTCATCTTTGCATCCTGCTCTGTTCTTCTATTCACCGAAACTCTCACTCACACGAGATGAAAACTGGCAACTTGCAAAGAAATAAATAGGTCGAGAGCGAGTAGAATATCACGCAATGTGTATTCCATAACAAACTATGTATTTATACATTCCCAATATTATTTAAATACCGTGTAAAGGAAACTTTTTGTAGATGTTCCGATATTCGCGGGAAGTCCCAATCTTTAAACCTTACGCCAAGCGCCAAAAGACCCGATTTTTTGGTCATTATTTAATAATTCTAAATATAGAACACACTGAACAATATATACCCAGTCGAGTGCACGCAAGCTTTCAAAGCTAGATTATAAACGCAATGGCGACGGCGACCAAATGATTTACGCCCGTATGCACCACACACAGTCAGGACTCTCAGTCGGGTTTACTGACAGTTAAAACATATTTTGTCTGGATACTTTATCGATTGGACCGTTCAATAGAGCACGGTCGTTAAAGTAGACTTTTGTCCCGACTCGACTGACAAATAATAAGAAACAGAAATACGTTTTTAACTGTCAGTAAGTTTGACTGACAGTCTCGACCATACATATGGGCGTTAATAGTGCACCGCAACCGCTCGTTCATCCCAATTCAATCGAAAGAAAACAAAAAATATTTAATATTTTCCCCGTTTTTTAGCCTCTTTAAGTTCAGATTGGCAAGGGAGCCGATTGTTGTAATGGGCGGATACAGAATCGGCAGAGCTTTATGCTATGGGTGCGGTACATTGATGAGAGAGCAAGAGTTGTCTTCCACGCCGTGACCCGTCTCGCCGGGGCTGAATACTTCGACCCCCGAACTGATGTACACGACAATATATCGTGGTGATGAACCCCTTTCGATTCGAAAGAGGCGTATTTTGGAGATCGGCAGTGTTCACTGCAATCTGGTTGGACCTCTCCTGAATCCAATTGTATAAATATAGAGAGAAGGGAGGAGGTGGGGATATTTTTTTTGGAAAATTTCAACGTATAATTTAGACGTATTGTCTAGAACTATCTTAGATAAAATTCTGAAAAAAAAATAGTTTTGAAATCTTTGTAACTTGCTCTCTCAATTGATATCCGATGATACATGGAAAGTAAAAGAAAAATTTGGTATCTACTTTACTTGCCTCTCAAAATTTCTATATTTTTGAGTATATTTATGATTATGTCAAATTTCGAGTTTTCCATCCTAAACGGTTTTTATGTTTATCAATAGGAACAATTTATACATCAAACGTTATTTCCATCATCATGAATACTTAAATTTGATATCAATAATAAAACTTGTAATAATAAATCGAAGTCTCGCTTATTTGCACAAACCTTTATAAAACGTATTTATTATCGTGTTAATCGCACATTCATTTGTTATTTGTGTTGCAGTAGAGTCATTTGACGTGCAAGTAAATTAGATGAATAACCGCGTTGTCTAACCAAAACTAAAGTTATTTTGTTTGTGTCAAATCTACAGTATCACAGTTGTTTTTCCTCTTAATATCGATGTAGCTATTTATTATTCTTCTACTATTATTCTTCGACAGGCGTAGATAGCTACGAGTATATGATATTTTATGCTCAAATTTATTTAATCGTCCTTAAGTCTGCTAAAGATTCACCTGTAGATTGTTTAAAGAATGAAATGAAAAATAAATAAACATATACTTTAGCGCTTTATTATAAATTAAAATGTTGTGGAATCACTGGTGATTAGGCAGAACCATAGACATCAAGACTGGACATCCCGATTCTAGGAAGAAATAACAAGCCTGGAGACCGCATAGAAAAGGAAGATAATACTTAAACAAGCAAGAAAGGGACAAACATAACTTCCAAATATCTCTAGCCGAATTGTTTATTTTTGTTCAATGGAATTGTGTAGGTAAATTGATTATGTCCTTAGTCATTAAAGACTCTCAATAATATATTCAACACATATTATCGATATGTCCTATTCTTCTATTCGTCTTGGGCTACTAGTTTCTTTCTAACAAACGCGAATCAGGGTTAGGATGAAATGAGTAAGGCTTTGACTAGATTGTTCTTATTTATATGCTGACCACAATCTTGTTATTGCTACTAGGCGCGATCCGTCCCTACGTAGGCTCAAAAATGGGAGAGAGAGAGAGACTGCTATTGTCTATGAATCTCTTTATTTCTCAAAAATGAGAGAGAGAGAGAGAGACTGCTATTGTCTATGAATCTCTTTATTTCTCAAAAATGAGAGAGAGAGAGAGAGACTGCTATTGTCTATGAATCTCTTTATTTCTCAAAAATGAGAGAGAGAGAGAGAGACTGCTATTGTCTATGAATCTCTTTATTTCTCAAAAATGAGAGAGAGAGAGAGAGACTGCTATTGTCTATGAATCTCTTTATTTCTCAAAAATGAGAGAGAGAGAGAGACTGCTATTGTCTATGAATCTCTTTATTTCTCAAAAATGAGAGAGAGAGAGAGAGACTGCTATTGTCTATGAATCTCTTTATGTCTCAAAAATGAGAGAGAGAGAGACTGCTATTGTCTATGAATCTCTTTATTTCTCAAAAATGAGAGAGAGAGAGACTGCTATTGTCTATGAATCTCTTTATTTCTCAAAAATGAGAGAGAGGCTGCTATTGTCTATGAATCTCTTTATTTCTCAAAAATGAGAGAGAGAGAGAGAGACTGCTATTGCCTATGAATCTCTTTATTTCTGAAAAATGAGAGAGAGAGACTGCTATTGTCTATGAATCTCTTTATTTCTCAAAAATGAGAGAGAGAGAGAGAGACTGCTATTGTCTATGAATCTCTTTATTTTTCTTGTTAGCAACAAGAGGTGAATAAATTATTTCGATATTCGTCGAAAAGTGTCTATCTCGCACTCATTTTTAGCCTACAGAATGATACGGATCTGACAGTCCGGCCTTAAAGGCTAAGGGCAGAACATATACCACACAGAACAGACTTTAATATTCAGAAGAAAGTGACTCGCGTCACAGACGGCCTTGTCACATCAATCTAATAATATTCATTTCTTTTAATTAGGTGCCTTTATCTTGTACGATAACTTTATCGTCCGTCCAAAACAAAGCGACCGATAATAGTCAATTACGCGGATTGCTTTCGGTCTCCGTTGGTATTTAATTTAAATATATCACGTGAAAATTATATACGAAGATATCAAAAAGAAACGGATAATCTAATACGAAATGCGTCTGCACAGCTATATAATTCTAAAACCAATAAACTTTTGGAGTTTACTCCTTAAGAATAGATTTTCACATAGCTCGGTATGAAGTTTTATAAGGAGTAAAATGAGAAGTTCGGAGCGTTAAAAAAGTGTAGCCGTTAGGTGGCCTCTCCGCGCAACATTTCTGCGCATCTTTAGAATGAGATATCAATATGTTTATTTGTCATTTTCTTATGGCGTAATCGCAATGACGGAGTGTGACAGACATATTGGCATTTTCTTATGGCGTAATCGCAATAACGGAATGTGACATACATAGTTTTCTATCATTCGCTTATATGAAGATGTAGTCATTAAATATCATTTTGTGAGAATATTTGGTATCTTCTATCTTACAAAATTAAAAAGTATCTATTCATTTTAACTCCTTAGTCTGACATTACTAAATATTTTAAATTTTGTTGTTGTATACATGTTATCATGTTCATTTGTGTTTTACTTGAAAATAATTATATTAATAGCATTTTTTTTCATTTACATTTAATTATATTGATATTTATATTTATGTACAGTGTTACCAATTTTATACATTCCAAGACAATCGTACTTGAGGAGTAAACAACAGTTGCGCGTCGGAACTGACACGCGTAATTTTTTGTTAACTTTATTTATTAACACAATTTTATTACCTTCACTTGGTAACTTTGTATGTAAAGAAATCTACCAAGTTGATTTTCATTGTCACTTCTAATTATCGCATTGATTTGAAACTTTGTAAAGTTTCGCAATTTTGATGACAATGCAATAACATGTTCGTTCATCAAGCTGATATGATGACGGATGAGGAAGGTGGTCGTAGGAACTTTTCTATAGCTAACAGTGAACTGATTTGTTGCAATAAACCCTCTGTTTGCAAACTGTAAGCGGGAGGAACTGATGATGAGGAAGAGTAGTGGCCATGGTAACTTCTTCACGGTTAACAGTACACCATTGAGTTTGGGCTCATTCTATTTGTCTCAACGAGTCATGTGTATACAAAAGCGTGTTTTTTTAATTTTTTCCAAAATTATAGATTCGTACGTATTTTTTCGTTTCTTCTTTTTAAAACTTTACTGAGTATGTATTCAAATTTTTTTGAAAATGTTGTCTTAGGGTGAATAGATAATAATTTTTTGCAGAAACAATATTTGTTTGTATTTTCATCTTTTGTATGGTTACGAGAGCAGCACGCAAAGACTACTGGGCGATTTCAATGGTTCTTTCACTGGGATGACACTTGAGGTTCAGGTTACTTTTGTACCAATTAAATATCACCTAAGTGACTTGAATTACTAGCGTTCACGAAGTAAGAACCATTCTCGCCATTTTAACGGCTGATGAATAGAATTTATCGAAACTGTTACAGCGATTCAGCTTAGGACAGCCTCAGACATAAGTTGCTTTCATCCCGATCAACACTAATTTGGAGATGAAAACTTTATAATTGAAAAGACTTATCCCTCGTTAATACAAACTCTGCGCGAGCGAAACTTCAGGCAACAGCTGATAAACAGCCATAAATTTAATGAAGAAGCGTTGGATAACCAATTGATGGAAAATTATGTCTAAGAGATATCTTTCATTGTATCTTCTTAAGACTGCTGAATTCCATAATACAAACTAAATGCTCAAAAATTTAAATGTTTCTACCCGAAAATATGGCACCCAATAACCCACCATTTTGTCTCTTTCCTATATTATATGTAGACAGCGTCGTTTACAATGATAAGACGAATCAAATGACACTCGTCTTCCAAAACCGGGCCAGCCATTGAACCAGACCTCACAAGTGGTAAAAGAACGTGGGCAGAGTGGTCAAAAACATTACATATTTTGGGTTTCACCATAGTCGGGTAAAATATGAATTCGTAATCAAAACTCCATCTCAACCAGATTTAGATTATGCAAAATATTACCCGAGATCACGTGACCAACGCATATTCATAGTTAGCAAGTTTCGTTCAAATTTTTATCAACTTTCACCTATAGAGGCGGCAGTACTCCAGGCAATAATTTTAATATTAATGTTCTGTTCGAATAACGGAGCCACCTGGCAGCTTTCGAGGATAATTTTAATTTGAGAGCTGATGCGAACGACAGATATTTTGCGATAATTTGATCAAAGAATTTGCATTTGGCGAAATGTATACATAATTAAGCAAAGCGGATGGCGAGTGCCAGTCGAAAAGGTGAATTTCATCTTGTATAATTTTATAAAAAAGTGCTTTGAATAGCGAATATTGATAGACTAACGAAAATCTGGGGAAGATTTTCAAAAACCCAGAATTAAACCAAGACATAAAAATTCGCAAAAACTTTGTACCTAGGGCTAAACACCCTCTAATTCTAAATCTGTCAATTTAAAGTTAATAATGATTCAAAAAGAAGACTGAATACAACGTTCCATGTTATATCTAACTATCATATGACGTCTTTTTCGAAAAAAAAAAGAAAAAAATAAGAGTTCGATTTAACTTTTTCAATCTTAACAATCCAGTTTTATTACTTCTGTTTTAACTCTTCGATGTTGTCAATATGGATAAACATCCAGTAAGAAGTCTCTTTAACACATTCTCTTACGTTAATAGTCTGACTAAAACAGGTCTTACGGTATATGTCCCCTTTCATGAGTGACTTTCTGTTATAAATTTTATCAGTTGGATGCCGGCGCGCCTATCACTTATCCGAAAACATTTCATAGATTTTTTTGCAATACGAGAATAATAACACGCACGTAAGAATTCTTTATTGATAAAGAGGAATCTGTAATCGTCTGTAAATCGTGGAATTACATTGGTTACTTAGCACGCCGGAAAAAAAGTAACTTCCATAAAGAACAGTTACATTTTAAATTAGTTACGTTATCGCAAAGGTACGCGCTGGAAGAAGACAACTAATAGGAACTTTCAAGAAGCTGAACAACTCCAAACCTCCACAACATTTTGTTTACTTGGATCCATCAAACTTTGTTTATTCCAAGGTGTATAAGCCGATCAATCAAGTACTAACGAAACTTTTTAAACTTTAATATCCTTGTATCCGTAAGTTTCAGACTTATTTTTTACACACTTTTAATATCTCCGACGTATTAAAAAAACCGTCAAAATAAAAATAAATAAAAAACCAATTTTTCTATAAAAACTTTTTATAGAAAGTTTACGGGAACCATTGACGTTAAAGAATGTCTTAACGAACTTTGTGTCTATGACGATTGCGAAATAAGAATTGTGTGTAATACTTAAAACATATAAAAACGAAGCTATAAAACACTAAAACCGGACTACGTCGAAAAAAAACTGAAAAATAAAAAACAAGTTAGGTAATTACAATTTCATTGAAAGATAATCGTCACTGAATTGTGAAACCATAAGCAGTGTTCAACTTTGAGATTTCAATATTTTTTCCAGTAGAAAATGTGTCAAAACTGAACGCCACATACGGCTTCACAATTCAGTGATGATTATCTTTCAGTGAATTATGATTACCTAAGTAGTCTTTCTACTTTTCAGTTTTTTTCGACGTAGTCGAGTGTTAGTTCTTTATAGCTCCGTTTTTATTTTACCCTTTGTGGTAGCTTATTTGAAAATAACACATAGTTATTTGAAAATACACACAGTTGTATGAAAATACACATAGTTGTATTAAAATACACATAGTTGTATTAAAATACACATAGTTCGAAACCGTGTGCATATAGAACTTTTTATATTTATTATTTGTGTCAATTTTAGCTATTTTTTCTTGTTTATGAAAAAAACTTATAATTCCATCCTTTTCAATAAGATACGCGAAATTTTTTTCTTCAATGCTGTGTTTTATTGCAAGTTAGCCAAAAACTTTTTTGTCTCCAAAAAGCAAGCTTATCATACTTTTAAATTAAATACAAACCGGTCGATACCTCATTTGCTAAAATCGGTTCGTCAGTTTTTGGGCTACCATCAAACATCTATACATAGATACATACAGACATACACACATACGTAAATAGAGTATTAAATTGATTACCCTTCTTTTGCTGCGCCGTAGTCGTACAAAAATGAACGAAATTGAGTTCGCAAAGTGAAGACAGCTGGCCAACGAGGGCGCAATCGCCAACAAACCAGATGACGCGATGCTACGCTCATTCGTCTCTGTTTACCAGATATGGTACGCTTAACCAAATCCAGTAAGCAATTCGCAGTTATTTTTAAGACGCAGTGTAAATGACCTGACTTCAGGTCAGACAAACAACCGTTTTAGATCACACTCGTGTAGTTTGCATTAAATCTAAACTCTAACCTGTACCAGAATATTGGATTCTAAGATATTAGATTCCTAAGAAACACGTGTGACTATATATCATCCGTGACGTCCGAAATATCAAAGAAAGACCATCGCAAATGTCTGTCTATATGTGCTTTATTTGCATCATTGATTTTTGTAAACGTCTATTGTCAAAACTTAACAGAAATTAAATTAATTTCCTTCCTTACAAATACATTTTTTTCAATCCCTTAATATTATAACTTATTCAAATTAGGAATATTCTGAATGACTTAATTTCGGTCGCGTTTGTTCTACTCTATCCCTTAATTTTACAAGCTTGGAAAGTGAAAGACCCCATAAGAATAAAACACACGAAACACTTATTATTAAAAATACAGAGTTTTTTCCAATAATTTAATGTTGTAACTTATTCTAATTAGACATTCAGAATGACTTAGTTTCGGTCATTTTATTCATTATTGCATTTTAACAACATTTCCATTATTAAACGCATGCCGTCCTTGTTTACTATACACTACAACAGAACTCAAACAAATACACAAATTTCCATATAATGCTGTGACACTGACAATGAAGAATACAATGTTTTTTTTTCACTTTTTGCGATTTTACGTCACAAGCATGCGATACAAAGTTTCAGAATGTTTTGTATGACAGTAGGTAAATTTAAATTCCGTTATGTCTATTGTCAATATTAAAAAGCGCTTATAGATACTACAGTTAGACATCCTTGTAGGAAAAAAATGAAAATCAAGAATATAATTATAACTCAAATTCACCATTGGGTTGCAATATTCGTTCTAGAGAGCGTCAGTATGAAAAAGTAAATATGCACACAGTGCGAAAAGTGTCACTGAGGACGTAACAAAAATAGAGGTACTAAATCAGACCTTATCTTATTGTGTGTAAATGAGTCGTAAAACGTAGAAAAATATAAAACAAAGTCGTTTGTAAAACCGTTTTTTTATTAAGTAATCAATTGTAAGAAAAAGTTGAAAACAAAAGAAAATATTAAAACCAATAGCAAGTAGAGAGAAGAAGCAACAAACGGAGGCCAAAAATAGTCGCTGAGCACGATAAAAAAGGGTATGCACTCCGTGAACCACGTGATAGAACTAAACTTCTATAACAGTTTAATTTTTCTTCATCAAATTTTATTAAAAATATTACATGTAATAAAATATGTCGACAATGTTCACTTTCGACATGACCGTTATAATAACAATAGACTATAATCAAAAATAATTACGTATAGTTAATATTATTAATTGTATGAGACTTTTCTTCTGTATGAGAAATTGCAACAAATCGTTGTTTCCATTTAAGGTGGTTAGTGTGTAAACAACGAATGGAACGATAAGGTATAAATTTTGTAACGCACGATCATGTCGTTTCTTTGAAAATATTTTTGTCAGTATTTACACATGTCGATCGGTAGATGTAATTAGGATAACAGTATATACGAGTGAAATGCAGTCGAATAATACTCCAGTGTTTTATCAATCAACACAAAAAAGTATCTCTTAACTTCAAATGAAACTTACACTTTCAATCGTTTTTAGTAAATAAACAAAATATTAGTTAACACCACAGAAATTGTCATTCAAAGTATGTTATATTTTTCTTGATATTGCTACAATTCAACAAATGCAAAAGTTCCATTACAAAAAATCAAAAATTGCTTTCGAATTGGTGCAATACATGTATGGACGTCGAGTATTTAATTCCAACGGTTAATTTGTCCGATATTAGTGAAAGACTAAGAAAAAGTGAGCAATTCACAAAAGTAATTAAAAAATAATTAAACTAGAAGACCGCAAAAGGCATACGAAGATGAAAGGAAATTCCTGAGACAAAATTATTTTTTACCCAGGATCATTGTTTGACCTGTCTAGAGAAATATGTACATTAAAAAAACAACAAGGCTTCAAAACATCCACTACTAATTACTTCTGCTAATTTTCCAATAAGGATTAGCATAATTTTAAACAACAGTTAACGACAACGTCGTCGCAACTAATTACGAAATAACGATCTTCGTCAAAACAGAATTTCAATACAAAAAAAGCAATTCCCACATCCAGACAGCGGCTACTAACGAGCTTATTTATGAGACAAATCATTAGCAATTTTAGTTACTCAAATAACCAGCTAAAACATCCAAATTGCCATAACAAGCGACAGACTCCACTTATCATTTCGCGTAATAGCTTAGCTCGAATTTGTTTTTGAAGCAAATTTTTGTACATTATTAATCCACGGAAAGCAAAAGTCTGCAAATAAAATTTGGACGAGTGATAACGGCGTAGACTGTTAAGATACACATATAATTAAATAGGTCTATTTAGTAATTTGTATCTTAACATGTAATTATGTACACGTGACAGTTGAAATATGTTTCTGTAATATATACGAATGCAATAGAAATATCTGATCTTCGCTATAATATTTGCGAAAAAACGGTAACAACACGGCATATCCTCATAAGCAGGTCTTCAACAAGTTTTATCATTATAACCTATTATATTTTTAGAATTAATATCTTTACCAATTTAGATTTTCATCATACTCGGAAACTAGTAATTAAACCGATCTTTTCACTTTTCTTAAATAATTCAATCGAATCTTACGTTAAGAAATTATGGCCGTTCGTATGCATTTTCACACAACGACACAACACAGTGCTCCAGATCAAGATTGTAGACAGGATATTTTAACACTATTTGAAGAACTGACACCTAAACTCGAGATCAGGTTTCGAGTTTAGGTGTCGGTTCTTCAAATTCTCAGGTCTCGAGTTTAGGTGTCGGTTCTTCAAAAAAAAAGTGAGGAAATTTTAGTGCAACTTGAACTGTCTTCCACCCAGGAAGGAATAACAGATTTCATTCAACATTCTTTTTAAAAAAAAAGTGATCTTTCTTGTACCAACAGAATTTAATTTTCGATCTTGTGTCCCAAGAACTTCGAACAAGAAAGTAATATATTCAAGTTTTGTCACCAGTCACGATAGAAACAACGTCTTTAGATTTTGCATTATTACACTTTTTTGACATAAATTTAAGACAATTCTATACAAACGTTTCTATTACTTAGTAGCTTAGCGTATAAAACGCGTAAAAAATTGTTTATACGATTTAGGCCACACTTTTTGTACGCTTTTAGGTCAGAGTTCTGTACACTTTAGATCACAATTTTTTATACACTTCCAATTATTTAATTTCTCCATCACAATTGTTAGTAATATAACTACAGGAATACTTAAGAATTTATTTAACTGTTAGTAGATAATACGTCTGTCAATATGTATCAAGTCTGTCGTCTGTCTCTCATTTATAATCACTGTTCCCTTACGAGGCACCTTCGTTTATAGTGACTTCTTTTTTATTCTTTCTTTTCTTCTTTGAATTGCAAACCACCGTTTGATAGTACACAAGGACGGTACTTCTTGATCAAATGAAGAAATAATTTTATCGAGGCATTCCAATATACATTTAAAAAAAACATTAGAAAAAAATCAGGCATGCAAAAGTTTGTACTAGAATTGGCTAATCTATCGTTTCGTAACAATACCTTAACCTCAACTAATATTAAAGTAATAGTATACATAGAAAGATTGGCTGGTGTCGTGTCCATGGCAATTTATAATGGGACCATGTGCAGTCAAAAAAGTATTCGCAATATCAACGGTTTTGTTAGAATAGAGCTCTGTAATAAATGGAAACTCACCTAGATAGAGTAGAATTCGCTTAATAGCGAGGCTGCCGAAAATATCAACCAAGTCGAGTTCAACTACAGTTCTTGCAGAAGATCCTACTCCTAGGGACCTTGAGCCGTTTCTGGTCGTTTTGTTTTCTTGAACATTTCGAGTACTTAGGCCCATGAGGGTTTTTATCAATTCTCAATTTACGCTGATTTCGCAGATCGGGTAATCCTTTTTTGTGGTGTTTTCTGTCGGTCGATACCTTGATATTGTAATTGCATCGACCAGAGTGCCGTGACTAGTGTCGGGTGCGATCATAGAAGTTAATTATCTCTAAACAATAGCAGTCACTTCTTCATGGGAAAACAAACATAGATAGAGAGATGATATATAAATAAAAAACCCATTATTTTCCATTATAAACAACTCGTACATTTTATTGTAAAAGAATACTTACTAAATCAATCAATTTAGTTTATGTACATGCAAACAAAATCGGAAAGGGTAATCAAACTAAAAATAAATATGGTACAAGCATACATTTCTTCTAACGTAACAAATTGTCATATTAAAATAGTTAATTTATCCGCGGCACAGTAGCAAATTACCAAACAGCAGATGTAGAGTTAAATAACAATTTAAAAACAACGTAACTGCGAATGATATAAACGCAATTTCTGAATGACGTAAGGAAGGAAGGTAGTAAAATAAGATCGACAGAAGCACGTACGCTGCACATAATGGGGTATTTATTGCGAACAACCGTTACGTTTACGACTAAATTTTTATGTACAACTAAAAGCAACAAGAAACTAAGAATATAACTAACTGTACTTTCATAGCGCCTTTCTAGTAAAATTAACGCTACGACCTGTCTAGAAATTGATAATGGTTATTATCCAGCTTTCTTTTAGACCACTCCAAGTTATAGCCCAACCTTATATAACAACGACCGTAAAACGCGGGCAATGTTTAAACGCTTTGTTGAAACCGCGCGAGATTAGTTAAAGAAAACGAGTACCAACGCTAAAAAGCTAATTTAATATTTTTTAACGGTGCGCCACAGTCGTAGGATCGTTATCGAATGTCTACTGATACTCATTAAAATTAAACAGACATCATTATAGCTGGCAATCTCACGTAGTACAAACTGCAAGTTTAATTAAACCCTAACGATCGAGGTGAAATCTTTAGTAAGTTAACTATTTCCTACAATTATCTGTACCCATCAAGTTTAATGAGATTAGCTGTTATGTATTGTGAAGTTTATATTTCTATCCAATTACGACAATATTTCTAATACGGTGTCACTAAGTCATTGATGTTAATTCCCAGGTTTATTACTGAAATTTATTAATTTTGAAAATGATACAAAGTCGACAACAATAGAAATTGAAGTTATGGCATTTCTATGAAACAACAAAATAAAAGTTACAACTTTACAAAAATATATTTTATGTTTATATATTTCGAAAATGAATGAAATTTGGAACGGGTATTTTTGTTACAATCGTCCTGAAAGATGGTAAAGACCACATGAAAATGATTTGCTGACGACGTCAGGAAGGCATTTTAAGATAGACATGATCTTTCACGAAACTTTTTAAATTAACGAAGCTCTTCAAAATGACGACGCTATCGACGTTAAAGATGTTTTTACGCCAAAAAAATTAACACGTTGTGAATTTGATTACCTTGGTCTCACACATGAGCAAGTTAATTATTTGTTTGAGGTCGACAATCTCCAGAACAATTTATGCGATATAAATGGAATCACTTATGATTCGGTCCATTATACCAAATAAAACGAAAGAAAAAATTATACCAAATAAAACGAAAGAAAAAATGAAGAATTTAAAAAAAAAGTGGTTTAATACCAAAAAAAAGTGGTTTAATACCATTATACCAAATAAAACGAAAGAAAAAATGAAGAATTTAAAAAAAAAGTGGTTTTATACCAAAAAAAAGTGGTTTAATACCATTATACCAAATAAAACGAAAGAAAAAATGAAGAATTTAAAAAAAAAGTGGTTTAATAAACTCATTTTTTTTTACTTTTCCCTATTTAGAATAATGCAGCGAATCACATCTATAACCAAAATTATGGAAAAAGTGTGATTCGTGTTAACATTGAGAATTGTCAGCTGATCTTATTAGCAACATTTAATTTGAAAAAGTTTTTCCGACATTCTTTAAAATTTTAATTTTCTTCTGCTACCTTAATACTGCTTGTATTTATATTTGCTATAATAAATATATTTATGAGATTTTAGGATGAGTTTTTTTTAATATCGAACGTTGAAGGCGATTATTTAGGAAATGATTGGTTTTTTGCACACATGCCAAAATATTTTACAATTAGAATAATAGGTAACAGTATCCTTGAAAAATACAGTATCCTTAATAACAAATCAGCCAGCCTTATATAAGCGTTTTAAAGTCAGGATATCTAGAAAAAAAAATTAACTTAATTTCTCTAATAACTATGTGAATTTTACACGAGCGATTTGTTTATTTACTGTGAACATCTAATAATGATAAAAATTAGTTTTGCGGCCTCTTGTTTGTACTGGTACTTTAAGAATTATAGTCATGCCAAACGCCTAGACAGTGCTGAGCACTAAACATTGGTTGATATCAGAACAAAAAAGTAATTAGATATCAAACTATCACGTCTAAGGACATTGCCAATTTCCCATTAAATTTACCCTACAATTCGCACCGAGTCATACAAAATTATATGACACACGATTTATAAATTATTTACAATAATTATAATTAGAGCACTCGCAGAACTAGAGTGCAGTACTCGGAATGTATTACAGGCAGCTGCGCATAATTACTGAGCGCGGGCGGCGCCGCTTGCGTGCTAATCATCGACCGGTCCCATAAATTCCAACTCGTCGAGTACTTTATGAAAGTTAACCATAATTGGACGGAGTAACGTTAATTTAATTGCTCGAATACCTTGTTTTTGGCAATTCCAATTAATGACTGGAGTATAGGGTTGCCAGATGTCCGGGATTTCCGGAATTGTCCCAGAATTTGTGACATTGTCCCGTATCCAGGAATGTAATAAATTTGTCCCAGAAATGTAAAAAATTATGGTAATTCTTTAAAATTGTCTTTATTGGCATTTTTCGTGACGCCATGGAAAGACCGGTATCGCGTGATTACGGATCAAATTAAGGCATAGATTTAAATTCAAATAAATTGCGAAGAGTTAGAATTCAACTTCAATTTATTAAAATAACTAAATCAAAACATGAAGATAATAAATTAAATATTATTGTCATTGTCGATCTACGAAAGTTAAGCTTCGAGTTGAAATTAGATAAGATTAATTATTGCAGAACAAAGTTCTTTATCCAAATATTAATATTAGCTTTTAGTAATTAGCATAAATGTGATTAACATAACGACTGTTTTTATATTAAATTACTTATAATTATTTAATAAGTCAATAAACTTTATTAAAAAGTTCAATTTGTATTTTGGCAAAAGAAAATAACTTTTTTATTTATTTTTATTAATCTGAATGTTTTTTGGGTTCAAAAAAACCTTTTGTTGGGTCAAACTAATTTTTTTTTCTTAAATCACTGGTAGTTATAGTAGTAGAAATGTCCCGGAAAAAGTGATTTTATATATGGCAACCCTGCTGGAGTATAGAAGCCCACCTATCCTCTAAGTGCGATTGGTCAAGTCAAGATCGAAAGTCGAAGCGAAGTGGGCGATGATACAGCCAAATTTGGCTTCGTCATTAATCTCGCAGTTTCGTATAAACACACATTAGTCGACGTTTACCGCACATCCTCGTCTTGTGACGCAAAAAATGGCGACATCACCATTAAATTTCACATTATAGCAATCGCATTGTTACTACTGTATTTGAGAGTAATTTTCGAACACTAAAAGACGTCATATCTACGAGTACATATGAGTAAGCAATATATTGGACCTTTTATGAGGAATGTATCATTTAAATTGTACAATTTAACATTAAAATATATTGTATATATTTGGCGTTAATTTTGTAGAATTTTGTAGAATTAATCACAATTAAATGAACCTACGTGATGTAGTGTTATTTCTCTACCACGACCTAGGTTTCTTTACCACGACCTAGGTTTCGTTGTATTACAACATCTTCAGGAGAGCTATTAGCAAAGATCTTTGCTAATAGCTCACCTGAAGATGTTGGAATACAACGAAACCTAGGTCATGGTACAGGACTTAAATAAAGTAGAAATAATACTACATCACGTAGTTTCATTTAATTGTGATTAAAATATAGTATCAACCTAACAATTATATCAGAAATGAATGCAATTGTGAAACTATACGTTCATTGTCAAACGTAGTCATCTAATATATGGACTAATGAAAGTATGACCAATTTAGATTGTATGAAAATAATGTTTGAACATATTTTACTAAACGGACGGCGCAATAAGAATTCTGATCCGAATCAAATCCAATGCCCATAATTCTAATCACCTATTATTTTCACATTTAGGTATTCTAACGTACCTGTACCTGAAGGTGTGTCTAAAATGCATACAACGGCAAAATAGCCAATATCAGACGACGGAGAGCCAGGAATAATTATGTTCACAAGTTCTTATAAAACTGTCAAGGCTAAAGAAGAATTTTAAAAAAAGGGAAACAAATATATAGTTGTGATCTAATTTAAATTATAATATGACTAAAAGGTACACACCTACATCTATAAAATGCTTCATTGTGGGCTTTGTTCCTACCTCAATCATTAATAAATCATCTGATAAGTCTCCACGTTCGGATCTCCAAACAGATCCGCGAATGGAAAAGATCCGTCCAAAATCAACTTACATATTCAGTTTATTTTCAGACGTCATAGTTGAACCGCGCTAATGCCCCGTGCATAATATGCACGACCATTAGCGTAGCTCGTAAAACAAAGGAGACGCATTAAAATGAGATACGACCAAGTCCGGGGAAACAATTCGGACTAGAATCGATACGACGCGCCGAGACACGATCTTTTGTGACCGAAAAACGTGACAGATCAATCTCGACAAAGACAATGCGCGCTGTGGGGCGTTCAAATGAATATATTTTTCACGATAGTTCAAGAAGTCCGTAGTTTACTTGACCTTAAAGTGCTGGATGCAATATAACAAAGAGGCAGTAACGTCAGCACTTAAATCATGCTATCGAACATTATGCATGAACAGGCGGAGATGAGTTTTTGTTATCAATGTTGAAAAAAATAAGACCAATTTTGTGTTTCGGTTCAATGTACGCGCACTTACCTCTTATCACGTAAGTAATTAATAATAATAAATATAAGCGTTGTACCCTACATTTATTATTAAATGGGGTCGTTCACTCAATTCAATTGCAGTTATAATAGTTATCATCGACTCGATATGCAAACTTACACGTTTAACAAAGAGTTATATCACAAATACAACGATATGCATTGTCGATATGTGAGTTGGAAAAAGTAGGTCAATAAATAGTGATGCTATTTTTCCGAACCACAAACGAAACTTCGATATTTAATCAACGGAATCAAGTATTGAGTTTATTATCTTTGATTTAAACAGAATAGTTGGGCTCCAAATTGCCTGTAAACATTTTTTAGGTAGCGAATGTACAAATCACGTGTGTTCTGCAAAATTTCTTTTGGTTTGGTATTGTACGTAACAAAGAGTTTAATATCGTTTACAATTGAAAGATTTCTATTCTGTAGTTTGTAAATTGTATCTCCAGCAAGGTCACGATACTTCAAAATTAATAAAATGTTACGTAATGCAATATTAACAATTACAGCTCTAAACAGAACATCTCTTTATGTTTCTAAAGGCTATCAATTTAGACCATATAATCACTAGTTTTTTTTTTAATAATATAAGAATATCTCTCATTAGGTTAATTATTTTTTTTATTATTATATTCCCATTATTATAAAACTGAATAGACGGAACGCCTTGCGACAGAAGTCCACTAATCTGTGGCCAGCTTACAAAGTGCGAACAGATAAAAGGCTGACATTGCCACACCGAACTTAGTTAATTTGTTTTCCAAGGTTCGTCGCCCGATGGAGTGTTTGAACGCCAGCCCCGACCTACTCTCCTAATGGATTAAAATGAAAGGACTTAGGTCATAACTGGGACGTAATAAGTCGGAAAGCAGTCACGAATCTGCCGCCTATTTTTGCATATAACGAAGGTCCTTCCCTTTTTTATTTTTAACGAACAACGGTTAGCGGTAAGAGTTCAATGCTCCCTAAGTTTGTGAATATATTTTATCACTGAAACGACCCTCGTCATTGAAAACAGTTTTTAACCTTATTTGAAATTATCCATGCAGCCAAGAGAGGTCTTTATGAACTTGGAAATAGTTTTATCTTGCCGAATATTTACTTCAATTATATTTATTTTATCGTCAAGTCATTTATTACCGAGGCGTAGCCGACAATAATGAAGAGTTAATACCATTCGATCTTTAAAAAGTCAATTATTTTCTTTAATAAATATTAACGTCAATATCAATACTGAACACATGATGTTCTATTACGTACTTTTAGCCGACTTTACGACGTACACACGCCACTGTCAATATTGAACATATGACATTATATTGAAACGTGTCGCATACTTATAGAAACCGCGAAGCAATAAGGAAAGTTTATGAATTTAGAATCATCTATATATGTATGTGGACCATATGTATGTACCCATTTAAGTTGCAGCTGCCGTGGTGTTTTGGGTTGATCACAAGGCGTAAGGCTTTTGAGGGCGCAGCGCACCGCGAGGGCCCGGGTTCGATTCCCATCCATTCGCTGAGCGGGACTGGAGTGATATTTAAAATCGCGTAGCTAAAATTCCACAGGCAAATGACGGGCAGCTAGGCTGGTGCAAACAGTGGATAGAGATAGGCTGTTGATAATGACGATGACTTGGACTGTATATTATATAAATCACTAAACTATCAACATAATTTTCAAAAGTGCGGCATCATTCGATTTATCTTACCGACGCAAGTAACATAGGTTATAAACATTTCTAAAAAATCAATATAGCGGCCGTTGGGCAGTTTTTTTTGTTTAACCAATCACGTTGAGTATCGAATTAAAGAGCTTTGGAAGACGATTTAAAAAAATATATTTCCAATAATATATGCATAAAATAAAAAGTTTTGAAGCCAAATGTAGAACCTTTTACATATGAACTTATGAAATTAAAATTTAATTAATAAAATTTAATATAAAAAACCAATTATTGCAATGGAACAAATGTACGTTCTTGTTTTACTTTTTTAGTTATACATAATCATTCTTGTCAGTCAGCGGGTTTAAGTTTTTGAATGTCTTATTTTATGTTATATACATTTATTTTCAACAATGTCATGACTGATTTTTTTATTGTTTTGTATTGTTACAAAGAAACAAGACCTGCACCATTCCATACATACAGTATGTATGTATATTGGTTTCCGATCTGCGATAATCTTCAATTGAGTTCATGGGATACGGTGGATGGTCTGCTATTTATAATAAATGTTCATCCCTGACCGATTGTTTTGTGGTATGTATTGCCTCCCTCAATTTAGCCATTAGCTGCACATATTTTTATAAGCGATTTCATTACAAAATAAATAAATAATATTACATGTCATTATTGTCTATTGTATAAAATCCAGTCAGCATGGAATTTTGTTACATAAAACCCCAAAGCGATTTTTATTGGGATTTATTCGGGAGTCTATTATGAGCATAAAATAAAGTTGAGGGCGGTATGGTTGGTTTTGCGAATATGTCGAAAATGGTTGGCTTTATTAAGAAAATATCAGAATAATTTTTTTATTTAAAACAGTGATTTTCATTTTTATTTAAAGCCATTTTTTGGGAAGTTGACATATTCAGATCAAATATTGAATATATTTGGCGTTAATTTTGTAGAAATTCATTATTCACAATTAAATGAAACTACGTGATGTAGTATTATTCAGGTGGGATATTGGCAAAGATCTTTGCCGAAGATGTTGTAATACAACGAAACCTAGGTCGTGGTTAAAGAAATTAAAGAAAGTAGAAATAATACTACATCACGTAGTTTCATTTAATTGTGAATATTCAGATCAATAACGCTTTAAAATTTTATTTATCCCTAGAAACTCGTTCTTTTTCTATAAAAAAGTCTCGTGTATTTTGTTCATAAGATTAGTCATTTTCGACATATTCACAAAACGGTGTTTATAAAAAAGGCAGCAGACGCTCCACGCCGCACCAATTTGATTTTAAGGTACATTTACCCAGTGATAATATTTGCGACAGTTATCGTAGAGTAGTAGTAGTTCTTGACAGTGTTCTGCAATGATACAATGAAAATTTGACTTTATGCACTAGGGGTACTTCAATGACAGCAGGATATTTGACAGCTTTTGTTTTCCGCTAGTTTTTATTAAGTTGAACTAATTACAATATATCAATTGAACGTTGAAAGTTTAATTACATAAAATTCATTTTTAAAATTTTGGGGTTTGGTGTTCTGAAAACGTTACGTAACGGCAGTACGATACCTCTCCCCCATGTATTCATATTCCATATATATCACATAATATTTCCAAAAAAAATGTTTAGTTAAGCCCTTGCTTCACACTATTACACTGCAACCATTTTTCTAAAAAAGTTCTAAATACATAATGCAAAACCTATTATTTAAAAAATATACCTAGCCACATATAACAAACAAAATAAAAACAAATGTGTGGTGGAACATTATAACTGATTATTTCCTCTTTCTGGCGTCGAGGGTGCGCTATATTGTACCAGTTGGACCAACTCTCTAGACAAACTTGATGGTGCGGCGGAGGCAGCCTGCCAACGGCAGTTATTCTCACAAGGTGACAGAATACACGGTGACTGTCGGGGGCAGTGACGGTGATAAGCGCTGCTACGATGGCAATTGGCGTAAGAACTCACACCGTTAAAACGTACCTTTGTGCCCATTATGAAACACTTGCCAGTTAATAAAATGCTACAGGTTTTTAAGATTTTTTTGGTCCTATTTCTTCGCCAGCTCCCAGACCATTATAAGTAATCCACAAATCCTTACATGTCTTCGACATTATTCATTTTTTCATTGTATAACCCTTTCATCTATTCATATATCTATTTCATCATCATTCCATCTTCACAATTAAATGAAACTTCGTGATGTAGTATTATTTCTAGTTTATTTAAATTCTTTACTATGGCCTAGGTTTCGTTGTATTACAACATCTTCAGGTGGGCTATTAGCAAAGATCTTTGCTAATAGCCCACCTGAAAATAATGCTACATCAAGTAGTTTCATTTAATTGTTAGTTCAGATTTTATTGGATGCTTATTACTTTGTTTATTGTAGTGGTATTAAATTCTACGTTCCTACTTTACAAAAAAATATTTTTTAGAATTTTGCTACGTATTTATTGAGATCATAAAGCATATATTTTCAAAATTTCGTGCACATAGATCTTAAACGGAAGAGATTATCAGACTATGACAGAAGGATGGACTAACATGACGAAATGATAAAGATTCCTTGTTTTAATAGAGAACCCTGACAAAATGGACTTATCTATGGTTTCAAATTGTATGTAAAATAATTTAGGTATGAAACCGTCTTAGCACGAATTTCGCGATTGGGTGGTATTAATTTTGTTAATAGAAATAGATTTTTTCCTCTTATTCAAATTTGTTATTACATGATTTATGTTGTATCGTAATCTCCATATTATTCAATTATAATTGATAAACAATAATCGGAGATAACTTGATTTTCCACAACTTTTAAGCATGTTTCAACAAATCGATTCTTTCCATACGATGAAATCATCTCCAAACTATTTTGTTATGATTTCATTTAAGGGTCATATATTTTCCACATAGATTGAAACACGCACACATCTGTACAGGTCATAAAGAAAAACGTCTCTATTCTTTAAACAAGTGATTCTGTGCATCAAACTAAGTAGAAAATGCTAAGGAACTATATTAAAATTCTTAGCTCTCTAGAAAAGGCTTAATTCGCAGATGAATGCAAAGAATAACCTGTATGAATAATAGACACATTCTTTGTTATAACCTGTATATTCACATAAATGCATAGATGTTACTCCAGACTATGCAGGCCGTAACGAAAAACGTCTCTATTATTTAATTAAGTGATTCTGTGCATCAAACTAAGTAGAAAATGCTAAGGAACTATATTAAAATTCTTAGCTCTCTAGAAAAGACTTAATTCTAAGATAAATGCACAGAATCACCTGTATGAATAATAGACACATAGTTTGTTATAACCTGTATATTCACATAAATGCATAGATGTTACTCCAGACTATGCAGGTAGTAATGAAAAACGTCTCTATTATTTAAACAAGTGATTCTGTGCAACTAAGTAGAAAATGCTAAAGGAACTATAAGAAAATTCTTAGTTCTCTAGAAAAGGCTTAATTCTCAGATGAAGGCAAAGAAACACCTATATGAATAATAGACACATTCTTTGTTATAACCTGTATATTCACATAAATGCATAGAATTTACTCCAGACTATGCAGGTCATAACGAAAAACGTCTCTATTATTTAAACAAGTGATTATGTGCATCAAACTAAGAAGAAAATGCTAAGCAACTATATGAAAATACTTAGTTCTCTAGAAAAAGCTTAATTTCAGATGAATGCAAAGAATCACCCTTATGAATAATAGACACATTCTTTGTCATAACCTGTATATGCATATAAATGCACAGAGGTTACTCCAGACCATCATCAATAATCCACTACGGGAAACGCAGCATTATCGCTTTCACACCATCATGTTGCTAGTCGCCCAGTACTACTCGAGTATCCTAACTGCACCACTCGAGATGAGATCTCGGGCGACGCGTGTCGCGCGGCGTGTCAAAGGTTGGCGGCGCCGGCCACGCCCTCGCGACTCGCGGCCGCGGGTCAACGCCTCCGCGAGTGGGCGAGCCGGTAACGCGACCGCTGAGCAGTTGCGTTCAAGCAATTAGCGCATGTGCGTGTGAATCGGTGCAGTTGTGGACGGTGTGCAGCAGAGCGTGATGGAATTACGTAGACATGTCAGCTACTGACGAGTTATTTTTCCTGTGTGTATTACCAACATTTACAGCGTTTGAGAAAATTCCAGGCGCAGATTTTAATCGTATTTATTTCCTTAATAGAAAGTTTAAAAAACGTTAGTATATAAACCAATTGTTTTCAATGATCGAAATTTACAAATTAAAACTTTAATAAAAATGTCTCTCTCCATAACACACACAAAAACAGTTATATCAAAAAGATTATTTCCAGGCGATCAATTAAGGTGACTTAAGAAATATCAAAATTTAAAATTACTCTTGTACAGTATCAAACTATAGGACTCGGTATATCAACACGGGAACTACGATCACAACCGCCTTGCAAACACCGACCACGGCACGCCCTTTAAGAGTAAAGCGTTTCGTTATGTAGTCTCAAACTATAGGACTCGGTATATCAACACAGGAACTACGATCATAACCGCCTTGGATACACCGACCACGGCACGCCCTTTAAGCGTAAAGCGTTTCGTTATGTACAATATCCAACTATAGGACTCGGTATATCAACACGGGAACTACGATCACAACCGCCTTGCAAACACCGACCACGGCACGCCCTTTAAGAGTAAAGCGTTTCGTTATGTAGTCTCAAACTATAGGACTCGGTATATCAACACAGGAACTACGATCATAACCGCCTTGGATACACCGACCACGGCACGCCCTTTAAGCGTAAAGCGTTTCGTTATGTACAGTATCCAACTATAGGACTCGGTATATCAACACGGGAACTACGATCACAACCGCCTTGCACACACCGACCACGGCACGCCCTTTAAGCGTAAAGCGTTTCGTTATGTACAGTATTCAACTATAGGACTCGGTATATCAACACGGGAACTACGATCACAACCGCCTTGCACACACCGACCACGGCACGCCCTTTAAGCGTAAAGCGTTTCGTTATGTACAGTATCCAATTATAGGACTCGGTATATCAACACGGGAACTACGATCACAACCGCCTTGGGTACACCGACCACGGCACGCCCTTTAAGCGTAAAGAGTTTCGTTATTTACAATTTTATTTATAATTTAGCATCCCCGAAGATATCGAGATGAAATAAAACACAGAATATGACCAGGAGTACCAACCCTTTATAATCAAGAATGTGTACAGACAAGTAGATCTTTTAAATCATTACATTTTATTAAGGATCACATTGACATGTTCAGAAAACATCGTTCGTTGTTTTCATAACTAAATTCTACCCGGGGCCGTATGCAGTTACATTGCGCAATGTAACAATCAAGTTTTCTCCGATTCTTTTTAATCAAATATAATTGAATAATATGGAAATTGCGATACTAAATAAATCATATAATAATAACTTTGATTAAGAAGAAAAAATCTCTTTCTATTAACAAAATTCAAATGAGCCAATCACAAGTCGAACTCGAACTCGTCGAGTCGACGGTTTCATATCTAAATTATTTTGCATACACTTTGAAACCATAGATAAATCCAGTTTGTCAGGGTTCTCTATTAAAACAAGGAATCCTTATCATTTCGCCATGTTAGTTTGTCCATCTGTCAGTCTAATAATCTCTTCCGTTTAAGACCTATGTGCACGAAATTTTGTAAATATATGCTTTATGTGGAGATCTCGATAAATATTCCAAAAAATTTAAAAAAAATGTTTTTTTGTAAAAGTAGGAACGGAAATTTTTTGCAGATCTCATCGGGCACCATTAGATAGGTTTTTTAAAATAAATGCGAGGTTACGTTTGCCACTTATTTTTTATTTTTAAGGTTTCATCCTTCATTTCGTTGTCAGTCTTTCTGTTAAAGCCTTTTTTCTCAGAAACGGCTAGATATCAAGTTGAAATCAATAAATTTACAGCCTTACTTTGCTGTACAAATTATAAATATACCTTTAAAATGTATTATTTTATATTCACATTATATTCCTACCCGTTGATCCTATAGGGAATTACACATTTTTATAATCATTCCGTCTTTATGCATGTGAAAGACATAGCAGGCAATATATTTGCGCTGTGAAAAATAATATTTATAAATAGTTTATTTAGAATTGTTATGTATATATACCCTTAAATACAAAGCGAAGTGCAATGTATCCCCCACCCCTATAATTTTACAACCATGAGTTAAGGAATTCTGAAAAAAATCTAAAACTAGTATTTGATTAGAATTTTGAAACGATATTATTTCGTTTAACTGGCATAATAACTTCAAAAGTATAGACAACTTCTGTATGTGTTCCGACACGCACTCGGCCAGTTTTTAATTTAAAGAGTGTGTTATGTGTTATTCATATTATATTTTTAAATATAATACAGGGGAAAACGGTGATGACTATTTAAGTTATATTTATATTATTTACAATTTAATAATTATAATATTTTATACGTGTGTACGGACACGGAGGTTGCAACAAAACAATGAAGCTCCGGGTTCGTCGAAAATAGAAGCGTAAAGCTTGAAGAGGAAGACATGTTTGGACAACACAGAATAAATGTCAACGTCAGTTTAAAGCTTATTTTTAATGTTTAAGGGTTTTTAGGCAATGACTTCTCATTTAAAAAAAGCCTGTCAGGCACGAGTAGAACTCACACTAGGATGTTTCCGTACAAATTTAGGAACTTACAAACATTTAAGTATTTCTATTAAACTAATTACAAATATTAATTTTTCATAACGTCACACAGGCGTAATAACATGATGCTACTCCATAAATTAAAAAATCTTGAATAACCGCTACAGTTTCCCTTGAGTTTCCGTGAGTTTTCCTGTAATCTTCTAGTTCGATTTTACCAACCTGATCTTTTTCATAATTTTTGGCTCAGCAGTCTCGGAAATAAGGAGGGCGAGAAATGCTTTAATTTTGGCATATTTTTTTGAGACCCTTTCCAACGTTGTCCGACACGGCACATGCAATTAAAAAACATCTTTTGAGCATACTTAATTTGACCTCCCCCCTATAGAATGTAGCCACAGATAATCCTACCAAAATTCTTGCAATTACGAAACATGAAGTAATGGGAAGAACCTAAAAAACGATAAATGTCCTAGACCAGACGGTATAACTAAAGAAGTCATAAAATTGGAAGAAATAGATCTGGAGGACATAGATTAAATACAATCTAAGGCAGTTGATATGCGTAGTACCTATCATTCCAAATATTCATTAAATAGCATTTTCTGTATCTAAGTATAATAGTTTTATTAACAGAAAACTAAATTTCGTCCGCGCCAAGCCACGTCTTTGTTAATTTAACTATCAACGAGCGGGAAGTGAAACGGTCACGTAAACCCAACGTACCCATTACTGTGTTTACGACCCGCTACAAAAAGTATTAATTAATAACGAATATGGAACGAGGCCATTGGTTTGACGTGACAGCTTGGATGCCCGAGACTTCAAATTAGGTCTAATTAAACCCATCGCTTATAACCGGGTTCGGAGTTCAAAAACTTCTCGACATTCTTATGTCCTTCAATTATAACACAAGATCTTCTTAAACTTTATGCTTATTTTTTGTACCTAAAGTAAATTATGTCAAAGGACTATATCGTTTTTAAAAATATATTATTGAGATAGCTCAGGTGGATCTTATTTCAAGTCATAATTTTGTTATAGGCGATTCTTTAACTATAATTATAACTTAAAATTTTTCTATTTCAATTGAAATAAGTTTTTTCTTTTTTTTATTGCAACTTTTCCACAAGTTTATTCTTAAGAATATAATCAATATTCATTAGCCAACGTAAGACTAAATAAAATAAAATTATTGAAGGCGACACAAAGATATGTTAATACAAACAGCACCGACGCGATTTCGTTCGCGTGGAATTCAGTATAAGAAAATTTATTATTAATTTTTTCTCTCAGAGGTCGATGAGCATAAAGTGCTAATACTAAAAATGCTAATAGATGGTGTTGGGAGTACCAATATCGTAATATTCATCAAGCCAGGGTGTTTTTTACTTCTGAAATATTCAGATAAAAAGAAGTACCCTATATGTTGCTCGAGGGTATAAACTATTACCATACCAAATTTCATCAAAATCCGTTCCGTAGATTTCGCGTGATGGAAGAACAAATTAACACACAGACAAAATTTCTAAAAACACGTTTTCTGACTTCTACTATCATTCTATAGGCTAAATAAATCACTCTATTTAAAATATTTTTCATGCACAAAATTCACTTTGAACCAGACGTTCCATTACAGAAATTCTTTTTGTATTAAAAAGCTCATACTTTTAGTAAAATAACACGCTGTATAGCGACAATCCATATAAGCTAAACGAGCGGAAAAATATTTCTTGTTTGCTTTGTTAATTTGTACGCGCTGTAATCTCTGGAACTACAAGTCAGATTTCAAAAATGTTGTGACAGAAAACTCATATTTTGGGGAAGATTACAGGATTTACGGCATCAGAGCGGCAAAGCAATGATAAAAAAGGCAACAGAAGACCGTTGCAAGGCCAGTCTCTATCTTGCAAGAACGTTGCAAGGCAGATAGAGACTGGCTGATTTATTTATTGAACATACTGAGTACTCCCGCCGACAGACTCCCGACTCCGATGACCGATATCGTTTGGCGAACGGGAACGGAAGTGTTTAGTGACCGCGAGGATGAGAGGAAGGCACAGCCAATTCTTATATACAAGGCGGAATGGTTAAGTACTTCTCTTTTTTGTTTCCTACAAATTTTGTTGAAATGTCTTAAAAAATTTATATTTCAATCGTTAAGTGCAAAGTTACGCACTGAAATTGTTTTTATTTGTTAAACTTATGTTCTTGCCACATTCATTTAATCATAACCTTTTTGCAATATCGGCATCTATAATCATATCGTATTTCACTTTCTGCAAGATATAAATTTGTAATGACCTGATAACGCTGCGAGCGCTCGCACGCGAGTGTGATTTCATTATGATGAATACAAATTAAAATTTTAATACTGGCACTCCCCTGCGACTTAGTTCGTGCAAAATTTCTGTGACATGAAATTCAACAACTGTGCCCGGCCTCCACCCCAAATCCCGCATACCCGCCCCACCGCCCGCTGGCCAGGAAACAATTTATTTTGAAATATACAAAAACAACGTTGTGTCTTTTGAATTAATTATTGAAATCAGTTTTGTATTTGGTTTATTTTAATAAAAATCAATTTTGAAATGACGAAACCGAGCCTGAATTAATTTTGTTGTATTTTAATCATTAATACAAATATTACGAATTTTCTTTAAAAAATAAAACATAGTAACGCAAACTATTTGTAGATATCTTTGCGATACACTATTAATTTTTACATTATTTTCTAATGTATATAACGGCTTACCCGGCGTAAGCCCAGAAACCAGCCAATTGGGTCGCTTTTCTCCAGTTTGAGTTACAAATATTTTTCTGTTTAACGGAACCCACATTCTTTTTTTATAATATTAGTACAAACGTCATCATTATATCCTGTAAAAACATAGATTGCATAAATTATAATTACGGAATATATTATAGGTTAGCTGGTGCCCGCGACTTCGTTCGCGTGGACTTCAGTTTTGATTTTATCAGATTTTCTTGTAGGGAAAAATTGTCATGTATTTGTCCAATTACATGTACTTAAATTATAACAAAATAGAAAGATATAATTTATTTAAACTCATAATAATGTATACATATAACAATATATATATATATATATAACAATATATATATATATATATATATATATATATATATATATATATATATATGTATATATATATATATATATTATATATATATTATATATATATATATATATATATATATATATATATATATATATATATATATATATATATATAGACGGACAGAATAGTCTTAAAAAATTTATGAAATTATTTTATTTATTTAATTATTTTCCAACTACTAAATGTCTGTAATGTAACATTTCTAAAACCAGGCATACTTCCAATCATGGTTTTACAAAGTACAGTTAACAAAAATTTCAACTAAATCGACCGAACTTAACTAACATAACTTTTTTGTTTGTGAACCGATTTGAATGAAACAAACACTAAATATTACGGGAAGCTTGCCATACATCAGGATTCATATCGGTTAAGCCGTTTCTGAGATTAGCGCGCACAAACGCACAGGCAAAAATGCTAAAAACTATTTTTTTCGCCTCGGTAAAAGAATTACGTGTATAAACTAATACTCTACTAAACTATAATAGATATGATACGATTACACAAGCATTTTAAACACTAAAAATGCTTGTGTAATAGTATCATATCTATTATATTTACAAACAAATTTAATTCCAATCCACTTTTGACACTTGTGACTACTTGGGTAGATTGTTAATGAACACAGCGCATTGATTACACCTCAAGCTACCCTTGGCTGGATCAAACATTATCTACACCTTATCTTCAATTTTAAACTGAATTGCTGTGAACTCTCACTCGATAACTTCTCTTCATAGTAATCTGGCGTAAGAACCGAGTCTTACTTCGTGAAGGATATTCGTGGTCGGGAAAGAATATGTTCTTAAATATTAATCAAAACAAAATCCAAATAGTACTAACATTTTTAACATGCTGTTCTTAAGAACAGGCAAAAAAAATTACATCGAAAAAAATTATACTTTTCTTTAAGCTTTGTCTTAAAAAAAACGGAAGCACTCATAAGGACTGCCGACAGAAGTGAAAACTTAAAACTGTATTTTGAAATTTCAAACTGATTGTAGTATTAAAAATGAAAAATAACATAATTTTTTAATTAAAAAAAACACTCCGAACAACAAGTATATATATATGTATATATATATATATATATATATATATATATATATATATATGGTTTATTGGTTAGTTAAAATATATTATGGCCCAGTACAAAATATGAATACAAAATAATTAAAATAATAACTAGTATATACTTATATTATTTTTACATAGTATTCGTATTTATATCGTATTATTTCTATGTAAAATATTAACATATTTATTACTAACTGTTGTGCTACATAGATATACTACAATTAAGCAATTAAAATAATAATCAAAATACAACACAATTTAAACAATACACACATTGAACTTTCCACGTAGTCAATTTAACTTTACTTGTATAGATATACATAGCACTAATGTTGCACAACATGTCATGTTTATAGCTACAGATATATTGTTAACATTAGCATGTTGCTAACGCGAACCCATAAGATTTTCTCCCACCAAAGTTTTCACTTTAAAAATTACATCGACTTTTTATTCGATCCGAGAAAGTGCTACAAACTTATAGATTTTGACTCAAGTTCTGTTCAAATGCTAAGGCATGTATCATTATGTATTTCAGGTTAAAATAAAGGCAACTTCGATCGATTACGCTAATTAAATTGTTAGTAACAATGCAGTAAGTAACGAACGTGTGGGTTTTAGAGTTAATGAACAGGAATTACTAGTCGAGCAAGGCATTAAAATTTAAATAAAATGGTAATTGTGATCTGATTAAGTCTTTATGTTGCGCTATGGTTTGTAATAGTCTACAGACATGTTTTGCAATAACTTAACCTAAATTGTACTATGACCATACCGCGGGTAAAACAAGCATAATGACAAGATTTATAAGAATAAATTCCCATATCGCACTATTGTACATAAATTATAATCTCTACCTTTGCAGACAGTAATATATGCAGAAACTATGTTAAAAAAATTTAGTGTATTACATAGTGTTACATTAGTTTTACAAACAAGTAGAATGAAATTTAAATGCCCTACTATATTTACTAAAACACTTTACGTCACAACTTACATCTTCAAATAGACTCATAAAATTTTTAAAGTATTAACTTTAAACCTTCAAATGCTTTGAAAAGAAACCTCAAAAATTTATTTGTAGCAGAGATTTATGAGTTTCAATTGTTTTCATTTCACCCTGATACGATGAATATAACAAAGATTATAGAGTAACGAAATTTTGAATTTTTGAGGGAATAAAATTATTTTCCAATTTATTGTATGTGTATACATCTTTATGTATACGCGGTACTGACGCTTAGAGTTTCGCAAATATGACACAATGGGCTCATGTTCTTAAAGATAAACCTATCGCAGTCATTACATGGTTTAGTCACAATGATTAATTACACAATCGCGCCGAGTGACTTACTACAACTCCAGCGTCGCTGACGCTTTCTCTGCGCCTGCACAATTACCATTTCATCTTGTTTAATCAACTATCAATATTCATAATCGAAACGAAACGTCATTGTGTAGAAACTACAATACGTACGCGCTTACATGAAAGGAGACACGTAACCCTTTCTGCGTGGTGTAAAACCTCCATACGATGGCAAAATACAACAGCTGATTAAACAAATCTTATTCATCAGGCATACAAATAAAAGTAATACATCATTCTCGAGTTCCTCGTTCCTAGAAAACGTAGATGTGGAGGAGCTATTGTTAATGAACCTACCGGTGAGGTCCAATATCACGTGTTGCCTTCTAAACCACGTTCTAGGTTACATCCTATAACGAGTGAATCCTTATATCAGAGCTTCGTGGAAGTATTATGCAGTGCTCAAGTTAAGGAATTGATATTATTAAGTTAGGTACTACTGTGCCAAAACATTGGCAGTGTAGACAAAAAACAATCAAATTATAATCAAGAGTACGCCAGTTTAAATCACATTCAGAATAGAAAAACATCCTGCATTATCCACCTTAATACAGAAGAGAGATAACGTCATGCTCAATAAAAAACACTATTCTCGTCGAAATGAGAACAGGCTACTTATGACAATGTCGTATTAAGGTCTTATAAACGTCTCTGGCGGGCAGTCGTCCTGCAACTGTTAGGACACATAAATTTATATCAAACTGCCAGTTAGATCTAGCACCATCTATTGAGACTATCCAGAATATGTGTACAAACATTATTACTAAACCTTCTTTATCATTATTTTAACACTGATTTGACCTGCTTAGGGATAATAAAGTAAAACAATAAAAACAACCAAGTGCTAATTTGGCTCGCGGGTTAAGGCTTTAGTATCTCGTTTGAAATGAAGTTACTTTATTCATCATAAGTCATTACCAATACGGACTTCCTAGCCCAATAAATATTAAATAATACCTATATAATTAAGTAAGGGGTACATATACATTGTCGTGAAAACATCAGAAATTTAGAGACAACGTTCCAGTTTTTTTTCAAACTTTGCGTAGGCTTCCAAAAATCATGTTTTTATTTTTTATATTAGGTTGACTAGTTTCGTAAATAAAGTGGGGGGGGGGGGATATAAAAGGCGTCACAAGCGACGGGACGTCATGACGACCGTTTTCTGGAACACAGAGGGTATCCTGCTCACTGACTTCAAAAATAAAGGTGATTCTACAACGGGAGAGTATTACGTTGGTCTACTTGAGCAACTTAAACAAGCATTGAAGCAGAAACAAAAATTAAGAAGGAAGTATTATGCACGACATTGCACTTGTACACAAGACCCATATTGCGATGGTTACCTTCACAAGTGAGACTTTCAAATATTGCAAAAGTCACTTTACAGTTCAAACTTGGCAACCTTCAACCCTTATTTGTTCTCAGAAATGAAAAAGGAGCTTCGTGGAAACAAAATCAACGACGAAGAGGTTAATTCTGTAATTTGAAGATAAAGAGAAAACATTTGTTTTATTGTTTAAATAAATTAATCGACAGATCTGAGAAATGTATTAGCGTTAAGTGATAATATAATGAAAGCGCGACTTGTTTTGACCTTCCTTCCACCCCATTCCGCAAAGTTTTTGACCTGCCCTTGTAATTCTACCTCTTATGAAAAAAATCATTACTATAAATTCCTATCTCTACTAAACTCTGCTTCCCTTTCTTTGTCAGTCTAACTCAAGTCAGTACTTGTATTCTACTTTTTGTCTTTTTATTTATTATTGTGGTATTTTTAAAATTTATTGTTGTCTGCTCACTGTGGTTCATTGTACCTGCAGCAATAGTTCGCCATATTTACCGTCATTTAAGTTGTTAAATAAATGAAATAACCATATTTTTATAGAAAATAGTATTACGTTAAGAATTCTGCGAAGTAGTATCGCACGAGTAGATGAGTAATTGAATCTGGTCCTTAGATGGTTTGGACAATTTAAATTGTTCAAAATATTGAAAACAAGGGAGTGGATATATTCAAATGGAGTGGGTCGATCTGTTTAAGTTGTGACGAACGATTGCACCTCCAATGCTTAAGGCCGAGAGGTGAGTTCAAGTGCATCCCTGACGCGGAAGACCGCTATAATTACCGCAATAATAGGGTGCAGATTCGCAATATCTGGTGTGGAAATCGACGACCTCGCAAGGAATCGAATCGGGTAAAAGAGACGGTGTGAATTTACTTCAAGAACTTTCCAGTTCGTTCGAGTTCCAGTGCATCGGCTTCAATACTTCAGCGCAGCGAAATTAAGATACAGTCCAGAGCAATCAAGACAGCCAGTGTAATACAGTCCAGAACATCTACCTTCAGAAAAATGAGTGTAGTATAAATCTCTATAGCCAAGTTGGCAATAAACATGTTTGACAGCGTATATCTAATAAGAATCGGTTCTAATATGCGTGCGAATATCGCCCTACATAGTCTTGAAGAGCAAAACTAAAACTAACCGAACAAATGTATCGTAACAGACGATGACTCCGCAAAGCCAGCCATCGTGCTGCGGAGAGCGAAGTGAAAGCCGTCGCCGAATCCTTGCGACCACGAAAATAACGTTAATTACTCATTGTCTGACGGATTCAGCTCTCATTAAGCATGTTTACCGTTCCCACGAAACTCATTCAGTTTCTTCACACATTGTTCGTAACAATATGGAGAGAATTTATGATCTGTTTAGTTATTAATTTCAGACGGCGATGAAAGCATTTTAAGTATACTACAATGGGAAGCTGGAGGTGCTGTTTGTTAAACGTAATTTAATTTTGAGATTGGCATCTTCCAGTGAGACGTGTGCTCGTCATAACGCACACCTTTAATCGAAATGAAAGAAGCGATATTAAAATAGTGCAGATAACAAAAGATGGTCCAAATATGTGAGTTTAATAACGTTTAATTATTATATGGCTAATTAAGTAGTTCGGCTATCGACTTTTTATTTCGGAGATTGTAAAAAGCTTCGTTTCTTTTCTCAGGAAAGTATCGTTTGTTTTCCAGTAAACTTTAGCGGCTGCGGCTTCTATTTTCACAAAACAAATATGAATAAAGTGGCATTGTTGCGCTTTGCCAGATTAACTCATTGGATGCGCCAACTTTGCCGACATTGCAGTTGTAATCCGTAGACGAGACACCTAAAAATATGGTTTGAGATATGTAGTCTTTTAGCCATAGTCTTAGTTTTGCAAAAAATACAAAATTGATTCCGATAGGACTTGGGTTATTACGGCAGAAAGCGAGATAAAATTGTAAACTTAGCTAATTTACTGTTTTGTGTAATATATGCATATTAGATAACATAAGAATTAATATTTTAGTAATATTGTGGTTTCCCACGCACTTTTTGAGTTTAGTGGATTACCTACGATGTACATATTTACTTTTCCATGCCATTTACTACTATATAGTAATAGATTGCTATATAAGTGATAAAGTCGTGGCCGTATCCACAGCTGATGTTAATACATATCACTTATGATAATATACTATATTTACAGTTTATATTTCTTTGTATATTTTATGAATTTTATGCATAATGGTATAACTTCTTTTATATCAATGTCATCCAGGGTTAAGGCAGACCTTTATTACGATATGTAGGAGTAAATCTAAAATCAATTGGCAATGGTTGCTTCCGTAAGCTTTTTTTGTTGGCACTAACTGGACATGAGGCAACAAAAAGCTGCACGTCGTGTCCAAATAACGTATTATCTATAGTCTAGTGATGGGTAGGTATTCATTTATTTTCGACATATTTATCGGTACAATGCCTTTTCCGAATTTATGACGTAAAGAAACCAAAGAACAATTTCATATAAAGAGAAAATGTAACGGAACGACAAGGCTTTGTCACAAAAGGAATTCAACGCATTATCAATCACCACAAATATATCACATTTAGATATGATATCGAGGAGACAGTTTACGAGATCCATACTATAGCACAGTAGGCTATCGTGATATAGATCTGTTCAAGACTGAGGTACGGTGAAAAATTTGCGTTCGCGGCTCTCATATATGGGGAAAAATAGGGTACCTGGTATTATAAAAAAGGACAAAAAAATTTCCTATGCAATAGTTTGAATATGAACAAGAATAATGTCAAATCTTTTCACAATTTGAGAGAATGGAAATTTACCATACCAAGAGTAAAAGAGATAGGGAAGAAAAAGAGAGAAGTAAACACATTGTATTCTATATAAATAGATATGAATCCCATCAGAAACATTACTTTTAAAAAAAGGATAGTTCTTATCTTAATGTATTATGGGATTCGCCGCGTCGTATTGTATCGCTTTGATGATGCAACTGGTATGCGGTGCACTGTACGACATTTAACTTTTAGATTAACATTGAAATATTGTATCTCGGAAACGGGACAGGATACAAGAAAATTTTATTGATTATAATAATCTTATTTTGTACTCAGAAATCCATAGAAGCCAGCTTACTACACCGATTTAACATCTATATAAGTTGGCTACCTGGGTAAGTGATTAAGCGTGTATTACACACAGTGCGATTATACGCTTTATTAGGATTTTGTAGCCAAATTAGGATTCCTTATAGTATCACCATGTCCGCCTGTTTGCCTGTCCGTCCGTATGTCACAGCAGTTTACTCTCAGACTGTTAGTGCAAAAACAAAAAAAAACAAGCCTACAAGTCTATTTAAATTAAATAAAAAAAAAATTGTTTAGGGTGCCTGCCCAACATGTCGAGTGGGGGTGATTTTTGTGTTCGCATATCCAATTGTGTAGAGTTTCGTTGAATAGGTCTTCACTATTTCGGTACAATGATGCATTTACGAAATATTAAACTTTAAACTGATAATTTTTATCAAAATAACGTGTCCGCATCCCCTATCAGATAAAACGCTATTATTTTTAATACCCGAAAAAAATACCACAGCTAAGTAGGCTCTTCTAGTTTATGGGTAATAGTATGACATGTAGGTTGGTTCGTAAAAAAATCAAAAGAATACCATACTTCCAGATGACTTAAATCGAGTGCAAAAATAACTTTGTATTTTAAAATGTATATTCATTGTCCGTCAAAGGTATATTTACGTAGTGGCATAATATAAATATTTTTAAATTGTTTAACAGAAACGTAGAGATGAAAAAACGTACAGAACGTAGAAGTAGAATTTATATCGCCTAAGGGTAGACGAAACGTAAACGTAGAGTTTATATCGACTAGCGTTCCAGCCTCGAGTTTTGACGATAAAATTACTTATAACTCGGGTAATTTAACAAATAGTCGATCTTAATACAACTTTTTGGAAAGAGGAGATCTTCCAATAAAAAGTGATACCATTTTTAAATTTTCTTAATATTTATTATTATTCACAATTAAATGAAACTACGTGATGTAGTATTATTTCTAATTTCTTTAATTTCTTTAACCACGACCTAGGTGTCGTTGTATTACAACATGTTCACGTGGGATATTAGCAAAGATGCTACTATCCCATCTTCCATCATTAGTTTCATTTAATTGTGAATAATGAATTTTTACAAAATTAACGCCAAACATATTCAATATTTATTATTATCTAAATTTGTCTTTGAATGACCTGTGTCTCATTAGTTGGACCGTATATACGTGCGTATGTACGTATGAGGACAAACTACAGTTCACTATTCTTGATCGAGTTTAATGATTCTTTTTTCTATCGACTGTTTATCAAAAATATCAATATAAAAAAGAGGCCTACTGACTTTCAAAATTATGTGTAATTAATTATAATATAACTAATTCTTAAGAATCGATTTTCATATATATCGCCCGGTTTTCATATAAGTTTTATGAGGAGTAAAATCAGAAGTTCAGAGCGTTAAAAAAAGTATAACGGTTTGTAAGTTTCAAAAATCATTTCACAAATATTTAGAAAGGACCTTCAGAATGAACATAGGTTGTATATTATTCCGTTCAAAAAAAATCATAAATAATGAAAAAGTTAAATTTTGTAAGTTTGGATGTAGGAGGTAATCTCCGAAACTACTCATCCGATTTCAAAAATTCTTTCACTAATAATTAGAAAGGACCTTCAAGTTGGACATAGCGTGTATAATATCCTGTTAAAAATTTTTCATATATTATAAAAAAGTTGAATTTTGTAAGTTTGGATGTAGGAGGTAATCTCCGAAACTACTCATTCGATTTCAAAAATGATTTCATCAATAATTAGAAAGGTTCTTCAGGATGGACATAGGTTGTATATTATCCCGTTAAAAAATTTCATGGAAACCAGTTTTGCAACGTAAGTGAACGAAAAAACAGTCGGGCGAATGTTTACTATTTTTTATGAACGCTGCCCTAACGGTAAGAGATATATTGGATAGATGATATTGATATTTATATTTTTATACAGTGTTACCGATTTTATAAGAAGGGAGAAGTGGATCCATTTCCAAAAGGATGAAGATCAGACTCTTCAACACCAACGTCAAATCCGTCCTGATGTATGGCTGTGAGACGGGGAGGGTCTCCAAAGGTCTCACCCACCAACTACAGGTCTTCGTGAACAGATGCCTTCGCCGTATCATGAACGTGAGATGGCCGGAGGTGAAGAGGAACGAGGAATTGTGGGCTGAAACAGACCAAAAACCCATCGCAGACCAGATTAGAAGGAGGAAGTGGCGTTCGATCGGCCACACGCTACGAAAGGCTGATGAAGCCATTGAGAAGGCAGCCCTCGACTGGACCTGGCAGAGAACGGTTCAGGAAGAAGTAAAGACAGCTGGAGAGACCTGGAGAGAGGTTAAGCAACTGGCAGCTGACCGCACAAAATGGATAAATTTTACGTCTGCCCTATGCTCCGACCGGAGCGACAGGAACTGATGATGATGATGATGACGATGTTACTTATTTTATACATTTCAAGACAATCATAATTACGAAGTAAACTCGAAATAGTTTAATTTTTATAAACATTTTTCTACAAAAAAAATTCCCCTTTTTCTCGGGATTCAGACAAATTCCCCTTAGGCTCGGTAATTGTCCTAGGGGAGACCCCTTTGTGCGCATCTTCTTACACCTTCTTCCGTTCGCTGCCGTTTTTAACTTTTTCTTAAAATTATTTATTTAATATATCATAAAAAATGCTGTTTATGCACTTTTGGTTTTACCAACGATTAAAGTAATTTGTTTCATTCAATATTTGTTAAAGTATAACGTTAAATAAATAACTCCGACGATTGCCGGCACTTCCCATCAAACCGCATAATAAAACACTATTACTCTTCAAACAACTTTCGACTCCTTATTATTTCTGCTTATACGATTTTATTACTCGATTATTTATTATCTCTCCAAACTGACAACTCCATATCGCGCCTTCTAACTTTCGTTTTCATTTACAGACCGAGTTTTTGTGTATCGTTAATCAATTTTAATGACGCACATTGTTTATAACGAAACTAGCGAAATGATGCTCTCTTTGGCAGTCGTCGTTCGCTTCTATTGTCCGCCGTCGCGTTCAATTGCTTTTTAATTGCTTATTCGTTATTTTAATTATCCAAGTAAGTAATCACTCTCTGCCGATCATGATAGCATTGAAGGTGTCGGCTTGTCAAGCGACTCGGAAAGATATTGATGAAAAAGAGAAAAAATAAAGGCTGAATTGGACCAAACCGTTTCAATATCAATCGACAGACGTGTTAAAATTCAAAATTACAAATTGGTTTTAAAGCAATATAAATTAACATAAAAGAATTATTTTTAAACAAAAGCTTTTGTTAAAATACACTAACGAAAGAGTTAGTCGCAAATAAAATTTTACCAGGTTTAATAGAGACAAAATCCAGATCAAAACAAACAAATTTTAATATACTTGGCGTTGATTTTGTAGAAATTCATCATAATTTAGTTTTTAACAGTTAAATGAAACTACGTGATGTAGTATTATTTCTACTTTATATAAATTCTTTTTCACGATCTAGATTTTGTTGTATGACAACATCTTCAGGTGGGCAATTTGTAAAGATCGTAAGTGTCTTTACAATATATCTCTGCGAATAGCCCACCTGAAAATATTGTCATACAACCAAACCTAGATCGTGAAAAAGAAATTAAATACAGTAGAAATAATAATACATCACGTAGTGTCAATTAATTGTTAAAAATAAAAAAAAAACAAATTTATTATTAATCAACAGAATAATAAGTAGTCGATAGTAGATTTTGGTAGAATAGAAGCGTTGTCATATCTATTAGGTACACGAAAAAAAAATTACATCGTCATGGAAAATACATCGCACCTTCAGAATGAAACAGACCTATATCAAAAAATGGGAAACTAAGTTATAGATATAGGTCCAAGAAAACATTCTGCGTAAGCTATAGATTATAAAATAGTAGTAAATACCTGAGTACACATCCTGGTCTCTTGCAATAACTACCTTTTACCCCAATTGTTTACAGAAAATGATAAATGTTAAGACTTTAGACACCGGTTCCCCTAAAGTTGAAATTTTTAAGTTGAGTCACTTTCTTTCATCATTTATTCATTTCTCAGATGCTAACAAGTGAAGTTAAATAAAAGCTTATGAAAAAAATTAAGCCCAGAGTGATTGGAATTGGCAGGTTTCAGATCCGTATACGAGTATGTTTCTCATAACGAAAAAAAATCAGGTCAATACAAAGTATGGAATCAAAACGAGATGCTGTTATCTATTTTAATTTTTCGTGTTCTGTACCAAACATGAAGAAAAATGGACATGTTTAAACTGATTTTTGGCTAGTCCGTCCGATTGTCTCTCAGAACCTTTTAAAATGTAAACAGTGCAACTTTGAATGCTGACATTTGGTGTAATTATAGAGTTTCGTGATCCGAAAGTATTTTGAGAACATTCAAGGCCATGCTGTTGTTCCAAGGTATATAATTTACAATATTTTTTTTAAATAGTTTTAAGACATGGAATGACCGCGTTGCTGGTGACAAAATGACAAATTCTGTATATTCCACCATAGCTCGTAAACTATCAAAACTGTTTTCACAAATATAGCACATTGAATTGTATTAATAACGCGTATAATATAGGTTATAGAAATTTTCAAAAAACTTGAAAATGGTAACTGTAAAGCGTCGTATATTAATTGAAGAATGAAGTATTTTTAACCATTCATGAAAAGTCTTTGAAAGACATTCAAAAACCGGCTCGAGTGCGGGCCAAGACACGCACAAAGTAGGATTACGTAATTTTAAAATTGTTTTTTTTTTTAAATTGTTGATGCGAGTTAACTGAAATAGTTTCATTTGAAACTTCTAATGAAATGAAATTTATAATTTTCAGATTTTTTTAACTCGTATTTAAGTTGAACTTACAAACTACAAGTTCGGGCGATCCCATAAATATTAATGTTAAATGCATTTTTTTGGTATGCTAGTATTTGGTTACATAACAGAGTAAGGAATGGTGAAGAGACATTCGGCTGCTAGCTGTCGTTATTTCAACTACACATTTATTCGTTATCTAGACGATAAGTTAATTTATAATCATAAAATCAATAATAAACAGTTCGAAAATCGTAGTCAAGAAGTTTCACCACAAAGCCTATTACATAAAAAATAGGATTTTTTTAATATTAACTGAGAATTATAATTAATATTAACTTGCAAAATTTCGTAGGTCTAAATCGTAGAGACGAGACAAAATTATGTAAATACGAAATATGTGAATACGGAATACCAAAAATGCATAACATATTCAGAGAACAATTATTGAAGATACATTAAGTGCTCCGAAGACGAAAGATTATTAAGTGAGTAGGTAGCAATATTTATTTCGAATTGGCTTTCGAACTGTCTTTATTACCGCAATTAGTTTTTAAGGTTTACCCCTTAAAAACCGACTTTCATATATAGCGCCCGGTATGAAATTTTATGACGAGTAAAATCAGAAGGTCATAGGGATAAAAGAAGTGTAACCGTTAGGTTGGCTTTCCGCGCAACATTTCTGCGCATCTTTAGAGTGAGATATCAATGTATTTATTTGGAACTTTCTTATGGCGTAATCGCAATGAGGGAGTGTGACACAAATATTGGTATTTTCTCATGGCGTAATCGCAATGACGGAGTGTGATACATATAGTTTACTAACGTTCGCTTATTTCAAGATGTAAACATTAAATGTGATTATGTGTGAATATTTGGTGTATTCTACCCTACAAAATTAAAGTCTTTTTTAATTTCAACTTCTTAGTCTGACGTTACTAAGTGTTTTTAATTTTGTTGTATAAATTTAATCATGTTCATTTGTATTTTACTTGAAAATAATCACATTGTCAACATTTTTTTATTAAAGAATTTTCCATTTACATTTAATGATATTGATATTTATATACAGTGTTACCTATTTTATATATTCCAATACAATCGTACTTAAGGAGTAAACTCCAGTCGCGCGTCGGAGCTGGCACCCACAATTTTTTTCTTATATTTTCTTGTGAATGCGTTACAGTTCTGATACATACCTATGTTATTATGTACTTTTCACTTGTGAATTCAAATTATGGTTATAAAATAAAACCCATACATAAATATATGTAAAATTATGTGAGATAATCACGCATCCCTTATGTAAAGATTTTCATTGGAATTCAAACTGCTGTTCTAAGCTGAAAAAGGAATAAACACAATCATTCTATTTGCAAATGATAAGAGGACGTAAGAATTATAGTTTACAGCTGTTCCAATTTCAAAAATATCTCTCTTTCTTTGAGCCTAAAAAATGGTTTCCTATTATCGAACAAAAGAGGGCGTTGCGACAGCGGACATGTCACAGCGTTACCGCGCGAATTTATTTCACTTTAAAGTATTTCTGCGTCGAATTATAAATCTATTTCCGAGTCATAATGCATCTTTAAAAAAACTGATTACATATTCAATTGCATTTTTAAATAACGACGGTACAAATAATCTCAGGTGAACAGATATTTTCAATCTAAAAACGCCTTTATTTTGTAAGATAGAAACGCCCAACTCACCAATTAATTTAGAAATATGGCGATTTATAGTAATCTGGTGGGCGGAACCGTCTCGTGAACCGCTAACGAACGATGTAGCTATTAACTAAGAAATGCGAAAGCCGCTAATCACTTAACGATCTAAATTAAATATTTTTTGCCTTTCTAGTTTAATTTAAATATATAATTTATTTAATATGAAAACACCCACTCAAATAATTAATTAAGTTCCTTTTTGGAACGATTAACGTGAAAATGACGCCACATTTTAACACTTTGTTAAAAAAGAAAACAAAGTTGAAATCCTTTTTAAGGGCGTTGAAAAACTTTCAGTAATGTGCATTATAATAAGATAAATCAATGAAACAGTCGCAATTCGATTTATTAAAGAATCTTTAAACGGTTTCCAAATGCCTACTAAATTTAAAGCCAATCGATTCAAGGGATTTTGAATTTATACTAACACGAGAGACAAAATAATAATGGCTCTTAGTTTAATACGTTTTCTTACAATTTACAACAATATCCACTGCAGTAATGAAAATCGGGGCAATAAATTCACTAATAACTTTAGAAGGAAGCGCTTACCTCAAATGACAAGTTCATTGAGCATGAAAAACATTTTAGCAAGTTACTTTTTGAAGCAGTTTTAAAACTTTTTAGAAATTCGTTACAGAATAACAATAATTTACTTGATTTTGGATTTGTTTTCAAACCGAAGAATGCCAGAATTCCTATCAAGCTTTAGTGGAAAATTTTAACGTATAGGCATACGTTATCTTAAATTTTACATATGGGTAGAATATATATACATTAAATTTTAGATGACGTTCTGTTATTATATTTTCATTAATAAGCAAAAAATTAAATTTACAGCTTAGCCTATGATCTAATCTATCACAAAAATAAACTTCTAAATAAGCACAATGTTAAGTCCCAATTATATATGTCATAGATTTTCCTGTCATATGATACCTTTACTACACGTAACACTCCATTAATTAAATTCATTTTTGGTGGGTAGGACACGTCTTTAACTCATGTTAACAAGTTTACATATGAGCAGCGACACGTAATTATGAAGGCTATTTTTGATAGCTTATTATGAAAATATCACGTGACATGTGATTATAGTTATTTACAATTATTTGAAATAAAAACTTTAGTTAACCTGGTTTGTGTTTGTATGAACGTCACCTTGAACTATATTGATATTTAAATGATTTCTCGTTAAGGTTGTTATTTTGATTAAAATACTGTCTGCTTTTACTCCGGATTGTTTGTGAAACAAGTCATACGGAGTAAAAAAGCAAATAGTAAAATCTTTCATTACATCAGATAAAATTGAATTCTATATTGAGAAAAGTGTAGTCATAAAGAAAAAAAATTGTACAATGAGATGGTTTGGAAATGTTGAAGAAAGACTGAAAGGAAAATCGACCAAATACAGCATTTTGAAAAGAAAGCATAAATAGGTTGTTGTTTAACTGGTAAAGCACGATTTTTTTCGGATTCCTTTGACAGTAACAAAAATGACAATTTCATTACGTTCAAAACCTACAATTTCGGCGGTAATAAAAACAACAATTTCTTTAGGCTCAAAAACCACAATTTCGGCAGTAACCAAAAAAGATAATTTCATTAGGATCAAAAACGACAATTTCGGCGGTAACAAAAGCGATAATTTCATTAGGCTGAAAAACCACAATTTCGGCGGTAACAAAAATGACAATTTCTTTAGGCTCAAAAACCACATTTTCGTCAATAAGAAAAACGATAATTTTATTAGGCTCGAAAACGACAATTTCGATGGTAAGAAAAGCGATAATTTTATTAGACTCAAAAACCACAATTTCTGCGGTAACAAAAATAACAACTTTTTTAGGTTTAAAACCATAATTTAGGCAATAACAAAAACGATAATTTCATTAGGCTCAAAAACGATAATTTCGGTGGTAACAAAAGCGACAATTTCATTAGGCTCAAAAACCATAATTTCGGTGGTAACAAAAACGAAAATTTTGACGGTCCCCCAAATCTTTATCTAGTAACGAAAAATTTATTAACATTACTTGTATCTTCTAACAAAAAATTCTATTCATTGATATGTTACACACCTAGGCAGAAAAAAAAATCACCTGGGCCTATGCAAGTATGGGCCAGGGGACATTACAAATTTTGTACATAATGTCAAAAATGTACAAGACTTTGAGTTTTACGTCAAAGAATGACATAACATGCTTAAAATTTAAGTCGTAAGTATAACTTGTCTTGTTTAGGAGATAGAAGTCTCTCACAGATCGATGGATCGATAAGATTATCACAATAAAAGACTCCTGTTTGAACCTTGAGTTGTAAAAGGAAACGTAGAAGAAGAAAGACACGACTGTGACCAAATTGAAGAACGACTAAAGGATGATAACGAAAGGAGCCATATCACGAATGAAGTTGAAAAGGAACATCAGGGTAGAACTATGCAATGGTATTTTGTGACCATTGTTTACCCTGCCTCTAAGATGGGGGATGTATTCATATAAATTCGGATAGGCAAATGTGACACAGTGATTTATATTAGATAAAAATGTTACGCTATATTTTAAATTCTCTGATTTATTCTTATTATATTTAAACGCTGTTCATTATTCAACTCTGTCAGTATTCTATTGTACATTGCGTGTTTTTTCCATATATTTTTTTATTCTTGATTACTTTCATAAACGTTCAACTTACGCTACTAACTCCCGCAATTATACGCCTTTTATAAATGCAATACGATCTTATATAACATCCTGTGCAGGAACTTGAGATTTGAGTCGTGTTGCAATACACTCATTACGTGACGTAAATGCTAAATTGATTCAAGTAAATAATAGTCACCTGCTCGCTTGTCCAATAATAAGTTGGGCGAGTCATCGTCAGTGCGACAGACGATCAGTTAAGTGTCGAAATAGGAACAAGTAAAGTTGATTCTTTAGTTTCTTCCACGTTTTATACGTCCAAATTCATGGTGCACATAAATATCTGCCCGTAATAACAACGAGTGAGGTCTCCACGGCGACTTGAGAGAAGATCATTGTACTTGAAGCAACGCGAAGTTTTAAGTACATCTCAGTGTTTAAGGAGTTCGGATACCTACGCACGACATCGATTGGTCACGCATGCTTTAACGTTTCCCACGCTAGTAAACGAACTATTTTAACCGGTTACGCTATTTACACGAAAGATAGTGCTGATGTTGGAAAAATTTAGAAAGAAATAAAATACCTACAGAAAAGCAGAAAAGTTAAAAAAACTTATTGTAAGTGAAAAAAATATTTTCGGTTATTCATTGGTGCGCTCAAAAATTTCCTTATAAATCTTTTTGAGTGTTTACCATTGAGATAAATACAGATTAATACGTTTTATTAGTATGCCAAATTTTATGTTTCTGCGTCAGTTTTTGAGAAAAACGGCTGTAACAGACAGATAGACGGGCAAGTGAGTAATCTTATAAGTTTCTTTTTTTCATTTTAAGGTACAAAACTTATTGACGAAAATTAAATTTATTAAAATAAAAAGAACATTAACATTTCGTCTTTAGTAGTATTGTAAATGTTTTCACTGTGACATTTTGTTAACAATTTTTGCAGTATATGAACATTTCACCCTATAGTTTAATTTTCTTTTTTATTCAGTTTTATTGTACAGTTAATCTTCAAAAAAATAATAGCATTTAAAAATTTAACATACAATTAATAAAATCATTATCAAGAGATCATTTACACAATTACACAATTATTACAATATTTTTTAATCTTACATTTTAATCGTTCTATAGAACCAAAAAATGTCCATATGCTGGCAATTCTAATGTATAAAGTCGCGGGAAAACGCCAATTTTAAACCGTATTTAAACATTTTTATGCTCTTGCACCATTATAGTGATTGGTTTTCCTATTACCAATTTTAGCTAGACAGTGTATTAATTCACGAATTTTCTTCCATAAATTCACAAGATGTGAACAGTTAATAGTTAACAGAATAAGGTGTATTCAGTTATATAACCAAAAAAATATAAAGGTCGTCACTTTACAAGGATCTAACAGATTTGATCTATAAACAAAAGTATGCAATATGAATCATAATTTATTTATACTTATTTATATATTTGTTATCTAATTATAAATTCATCATGTTAATTAATTATAAATTCATATAGTTAAATGAGACTTTCGACCATCACAAAATTTAATTAATAATCACATAAAACTGTATTGAGCATTAACTATTTCATAATATAGATCGCTGAAAATAATGAGAAAAAAAATCAATTATTTTAGGACAAAGGAAACAAATTACTGATGGCAATACCTTTGAGTAAAAAACCACATACATTTTGACATCTCATGTATCAAGAATAATTATGACTGGCTCAAAGTAATTGAAACTGCTGGTGTTTTTCATCTTTAAACGAAAGGTGTTTATATATATATTAATGGTTTATTCAAAAGTGTACAATTCTGTGAATGTAAGTATTGCGTTAGTATCCAGGATATACATATATATATATATATATATATATATATATATATATATATATATATATATATGTATATATATACATAAATATATATATATATATATATATATATATATATATATATCCATGGCAAATTGTAGGCTATTCGTATTGATCCATGTATGGTATCGATTGTTATTGGTTATAATCTGTAATGTTTCCCTAGGTAAATGTAAAAACTGAAAAAATGAGCAGTTTGCCAATAAGTTTTGAATGAATTTTTCGTGCATTCAAAACTTATTGGCAGGCTGCGTGTGTGCAATAGATTACGCAAAAGTTATTGTAGACTACGCATGTGCCGCGTTCGTGCCGTTGCTATGGTTATGTTGTTGGACAGTTCAGATTCTAGAGATTCTGTCACATTATTATTAGTGTGATTCACACAGGGCCTCATTTTGAAGAAAGTTTTTTTGTTCAATTTTCGCCAGACCATTCGTTTCTTGTTTTTTATTATTGCACGACTTTATGTGTTCTTTGCGAAGTGAAACAGTCATCAATTATCAATATAAAAAATGAATATTAATAATTCTTATTAAGAAATAAATATATTGGTAGTGAATGAGTCGAGTATGGCAAAGCTCTCATGTCGATATTTCAAAATATCGGTAATCGACATAACCGTCGTGCGGTTTACACAAATATTACATGTAATCATAGATCTCAACGTAACGCGCAGATCGCAAGTCTTGTGTGGATGCAAATTGCGACAGAGTAATAGAATATGCATTTATTCAATGTAATCATTCATTCTAATGCAACATAGTATTCGTTACATCTGACATGCAATTGATTTTTACGAGCTGTCTTAAGACATAAAACACATACGAATTTCCCATGTGAGTACACGCTTCGTCAGTTTCTTGAGATTTTATTGCAATTTTGCTCGATTAAATTTTACCTGGTATATCATGGAATAGACAGCTTAAGGCATTTTTCGTTTTTGTAGATGTAATTCACATAAACTTATAATGCAAGAGTCAGTTTAAAGTTTTTATTAATTTCTTTAGCGCACATAGGAATGGAAATTCTATTATTTTTCTATTTTCAAGTGGAAATAATACGTTCCGTGATTTTCTCTGGTGTTTATGATACTTCATATGGAAATCTTTATTAACTATACATGTAATAAAATTGTAGGATTGGTCTGTCTGTGCATTGAAGATATTTACGAAAATGTTGGTGTAAGGGCACACAATAAAGGTAACAAAATACAAAAATAGTCAATTCAGATGGATTTTTTTCTACCGACTATTACTTTAACTACTGACTCAATGCAGATGGATTTTTTTCTTAAAAATTTAATTTGAAAACAAACATTTGATTTTTATATCATTTGAATCGAAAATCGAAAAGATATATGAATTTATAAAAATTAATTTATATTGCGTTAGTACAACAATAACAGTGTCTAGCTACTCGATGCGTAGTAATCACATAAATGTATAGTATACCTATGTACATTAAACGATAACGCTATGTATATTATAAGTGGCGCAATTAAATTTTCCACCGGACATACAATGGACAAATGGGCATCGCTAGAAGAGAAGAGCGGAATAGTGCGAAAAGTGAATGCAGGCAGACGCACAAGGGCGGATGCCGTTGTCTTATTTAATATTTTGGTAAATTTAGTAAATTTGGTGGTGACGTATTTTATTGTCAATAAATATAATAAAACCATAGAATTAACCTGTCTATATAATAAAGATATTTATGGAACAAAATATTTAAAGGAATATAACAAAAGCAAAAGAATACAAAAGAGAAAATGTTTAGTGTTTATATTGTTGTTCAAAGGATGAAGGGATTTTGATGCTGGATCCTGTTGAGTCTGGGGTAACATAAAGCCTATGTTTCATCGCAATAGACCAATTAAAAAAGATATGGTATTTTGACATTTCAGTACAAAGCGCACTTCCTTAAAAATTTTCATTTTAAAAATTATTATAACAGATGGTGTTACTAACAGTTGATAAGATTTTCTAAAGTTCCACCGGAACGAAATCACGGGCACAGTTAGTGGGTAGTAAAATATTAAAAAAAAAATTCAAGTCTGTCACTTACATGTAATGTAGGTACAAAAAAATTTTTTCCTGCATTTATTTCATCAAAAAAAATTTCAGTTAATTTGCATCAACCATCTATATAGATAACTTTGTAAATAATGTTCCATACCTTACTATAAAGATGATAGCTTTAAGTTTAATTTGATCATCACCATTTTCTTGTAATAGTTTTATTATAGAATACTGAAATAATTACCAACGTCGAATATAGGTTTAAGCATAACTGGCATTTTTAACACGTATTTTTTTATTTTCATAATATTCAAATGTTAATAAAAATAAAGGGACATGACTGAAAATGTATCATTACAAAAACTTATCGCACATGTCATTTATTCTTCTGATTGCTTCTGCCTGTCTTCAATAATTAATAAAAAAACTAAAAAATAATATAATGGAAACCTTTAAGTTTCATAAGCTATCGCTTAAAAACCCCCAGGCCATCAGGGTTATTAATGGGACTTCATACAATCAGCAAATAATATAGGTGTTACTAGCATAAAGTCAATTATTATACCTAGAAATTCGATCTATAGCCAAATACTTCCTCATTAAGATTTTCTATAAACATAAATATGGTCATAATTCAAGGAGATAGCAGTATCACTGGCACCATGCCATAGCTGATTCTGAAGAGCAAATAAAGGTCAATCGAAAAGGTTAGGTTTTGTTGTTCATTCTTTCCAAGAAAGGCAAATTTTTTGAACTCTCTCTTTACTATTCCATTTCCAGAGCAACATGAAGTATTAAAAGGTCTTTAATACCAGTCTCGGCAGCTTCAAAAATTGCAAGTATCTAGAATTGGTTTCTAAAACTCTTTGTTACTTAAAAACGTCATTATACTACCTGAAATGGAACATACACTCATAATTCATCCATAAATATAAACCTCACGATTCTACACATAGTTCTCGCCCTCTTCAATACCTCCTCCAATATGTGCGGGCGAAAGTATATTTGAATATTAAAGTTATAAGCGGCAGGTGTACAAACTATATACGTCACTTTCATAGGAGCAATATTAGGTTTCAGGGCATATACAAGCATTTGTGTAAGCATTGAAAGAAATATAATTAACGATGATGGTGAGTGTGTGAAAGTACTAGAGTGTATGGACGCGGAATTACGACGTAGACAGGCATTGTCGATAGGTAAATAAGTACACAGTCGAGTAGGTCGAGCTAATGAGATTGGGGATTTATCAAGGGTAAAAATACATTAGGCATTTAAACCTTTACAAAACATCGTTAATCGGATGTAAAGACTTTTATATCGTGTTTATTTACATGCAATACTATTACCAGTATCTGACATTACCCGGGTTCATTTCAAATCGATGTTACTGACTTAAAGTACAAAGTGAGTTATAAATAAATGGCCAATGTAAGGTTGGTGTTTCTTACAAATAAAAAAGTATTTATTGTTGAATAAACATTCCAATCTCTATTTTCTTCGTTTTCAATTTCTAAACTCTTTTTCTATGGATTAACTTTTTTTATTGTAAGATATTTATTTCGTACACTATTTTTATGCGTCTCTTTCGGCTTAATCAGCGGGAGCAAGAAAGCAGGCATTTTTTCCGGTGTTATTTATATTTACCGTCATGTTTAGGTAGCTATACCTATCCTCAATAGCATAATGTCATCCACAATAGCGATATAACGTAACGATAGCTATAATTATCTCCAAGGTATATGTCAATGGTAGTTTAATCAAAATCGCGCCAGTAGTTTCGGAAATTAGCGTCTATATACGAACAGACAGAGAAATATATTAAGGTCATTGCGTACATGTTCGGTCTTTTTTGATAGGTTGTGAGAAATGTTGATGATTATTTGGTTATTCTTTAGTGAACCTTAGTGCGTCTAGCTATCAACACATATTTTACATATCTTCTAAATGGATCGAAATAAATAAATTAATTAAATTAGCGAGTCGATGAGTGAAAAGTGCAAATGATATTCATAACGATCTTGTAAAATCGTTAGGCGGTTCCACGTATCCTTTGAGAGCAGTACAATTTTGAGCGAAAGCTTTTCACAAAGGCAGAGTTTTAACAGAAGAGAGTCGAAAAGGACCTCACCACTTGGCACCTAAACATGAAGAGCGCGTCACCGCTGTGAAAGACAAGTTACCTGAAAGAAGAGACTTGACTATATAATAGTTAAGTGAAAGAAGAGACTTGACTATGATTGATATTCCCCTTGAACTTCATATCCAGAAACAAGTGTGCACCCAATATTGACAAAACATTTGAATACGTATAAGGTGCTGGGGAAGTGGATACCCCCATGTTCCCACAGAAAGGATTATTGTGGAACGCTGTTTCGCGAAACCTACACCAAATAAGGCAACACCCACACTATATGCGCAAGATAGAAATTTTAATAACATTTGAGAATATAATTGAGAAAAATATACATGCATGTTTGAATGGAATGATCTCATATTTGTCTGTTTATATAATAATGTAAATATATAAATATATTAAATCATCATTAATTACTTTTAATTAATCCAAGAACAATATATTCATTTAATATATATGTATTTAATAATTACATATATATGTCAGAATTACATTTTGCAGCAGAAATACATAAAATAAATACGGCAGACCTACCTTGTAATTGAAGTGATACGATGCGTGAAATTGGTTGTTGCGTGCATGGGGAACAACTTACATGCATATACATAAAGGTATAATGACTAACCTATCTATTATTCATATAGGCGATTCTATAAATGAAACTGAGTAGAAAATGTTGAGGAAATATATTACAATTCTCAACTGTTTCTGAAAAAAATGACAATCAGACAAAACATTTCAATCAGAAAAGTTATTACAAGGATGAATAATACAAAAGAAGGTGTTACGAATTTAATGAATTAATTTTGAAATATGGACAGCACAATAAAAACATTGTTTATGTGACAATATTACATCAAATACAAAATGTCGCGATAGCGATAACTAGTTGGACTATAACCAGTAAGATATGACATCCATCCATGTAAATACTCTAAAAAAACAATATTTTAGATTATCAACCACAACACTGGGATAACCAAATAGAGAGAATATTAAAAATATAAAAATTATAGTAATATTTATTATTATTCTGCACAAAACGTACATATTTAATGAATATAAAGCCGCTACTACTGCACGATAGTAGAATATAGCTGCTATGTTGTTGTCGTTGCTGTGGTGATATTGAATTTTAACAATTTGTACATGGTTTTATGTTAAAATGGTGCTCTCGTAATTGTTTATTGCTCGAAAATTGAGTATAGTTTTTTTTAATATTACAAATATCGTTATTATAACGTATGCTATACTAGGTAATAAGGATGTAGAAAATATGCAACAATATTTTAACGTTATACATCATTAGTGTCAACCTTATCCACATAATCTCAGCGATATTTAGTGATTTCGATTAAAATGAATAATTATAATTAAATTCTTAAGTTTAATTATGTAGTGTGTAAATTTAACTAGGTATTGTTTACTTTACTTCAGAGACGTTAATTTGAGAAATTTTCAACATCACGTTTTGTTAAAAGCCAAGAATAGAAAATTGAATATAAATACAAAATTGCAAATTGCAACAAATCAAGAAAAAAAAGCACGAAATAACCTAACTAGCTACGTACCAATTTAAAAAAAATAGTAATAAATTGCAACTAAAGAAGTTGCAGATCTTAAATAATTTTTTCTCGCGGTACACCGCCTGTTTTTAAAAAAATTTCCAATTTCCCCGTTGTTTAAAGCCTATTTTAGTTCCCAGATTAAATTTACCGTAATTAACATCAAGCACATCTGCTAATGTTGAACGACTGTCAGTTTTCGCCATATCGATATCTGGTATTTTTCTGTTTTATTACGGTATTCTTATATACATTGCATTTTAAAAAACTTTTCCGAGCAGAATATAGAATTTATACTACTCTAGTTCGCTAGTTATTAGTAAGAGTTAAACAAGAATTAATGTCACCATCTATTAATGTTTCCCGGTTCCAGAGTGGATTAAAATTCAATTTAAACAACAATAAATAATAAGCTCGCGCTTAATTCCCAAACCGACTCGAGTTACCATTACAATAATGGGAACTGCGAGTAAGCCCCGAACAATCATCTACTGTAGGGCCGTCGCACGTAGCACGCGGCTCTCTCGTAAAGCGTATAAAAAAGACAATTACTATTCATTACCACTGGATGCGGGGTGCGCAGTTGGCAAACACGATTAGACACACCGGCATGGCTGCGCAACGTGAGCGACGGGGACAACAAGCGGGCGGCGCACGTGTCATGTACGTGTTCAATAACGGGCCATTTATCAGAATGTTATTACCCATGAAGGGTATAGAGAGCGAGTGGATGCGGTGAAGGGAGGAAAAAATGTATATCATGTTTTCGATTTTGATTGGCGGACGTTCGGGGGCGAATCGAAATTTTTCCAATACGCATGGGGTATGTGAAGTTTTAGAGAAATTATTATAAATGTAAAAGGCTTAAAATTACCGTTAACTAAAAATATTGGGTTTTGTAATGTAATTTATAATAATTCCTTAAAAATATTAACATTTACTTAAGTGAATCGTAAGTTCTACATATTAAGCTATCCAAAAGCTCTGATCTCATCAGCATATTCAATCGAGCATTTTTCAACGCGGTTTACGTACGATTTGTGAAAAACATTTTTTTAATGTAATGTGATTGGCCTATCGCTACTAACACATCGAACACTTATGCGTAATTATTGCTATTTTAAAATAACTAAAAAATTAAGACGTACATTTTGTGAACCAAAATAAACAAAATTTTTAATTTCATGCGTTTTCCAATTCTACCTTACTTACTATTTTACTACATTACTTTTCTTTTTGTGTACACACTAAAAGAAAATTCTTTGTACGTACACACACGTTAATGTCTGAAACTAGTACTCAGCGCAGAAAATAAAAATTAGGCATAGCGATGAAGCATATTAACCCGCAGATATCTTAGCAGTTACCATTTAAAAATTTATATGAAAATTTAAGGGTGGGTTCCCACCCACCCTTATATTTTCATGATGGAAAATTTTGTATTCGAATTTTTTTTTTACAATTTCTTATATAATGTGGAGTGTCGTTTGGGAAGGTTAGTTATAAACGTTTCAAAATATTTTTTTCCTAATTATAGGCAAAAACTAGTAAACCTAAAATTATGAACACATAGTTTTTGGAAGCCTACGCCAAGGTTGAATGAAAACTATAATGATAATTCAAAATGTAATAATAACTATATTGTGATATTCACGATAATATGCATGTCTCTATGCATTTACCCAGTTATACTAGATATTATTATGTATTTATTAGTGATGATTTATGACGAATAAAGTAATTTAATTTCAAATGAGGTACAGAAATCATGACTTGAATATGACCGGTTTTTTTGGACAATTCTAGATTATATCCAAATGTAAATTAGCGTTGACTATAAAATAAGAAAAGTCTGGAAAGACTACCTTTTCTTGTTTCCATTGATTAAATGGTACAAGGATACATCGATATAATATATGAAAGAAATATGCCTATAAGAATTCACAGGATGAGGAATTGGCAACGCTAAGTACCAGCGGCTATTTTTGTATATTTTATATCTAAATCTTCGATGTTGGGTTGGTCACAAGGTTTACGGTCTTTGTGGGCGCGGTACGCCGCGGTTTTCCCGCGTTCGATTCCCGGCCGCACGTCGAGCGGGACTGAGTGGCTAAGAACTGCAAACGCCAACCCACATCCCAGTGTGGCGATTATGGGCGTTACGTCCAATGATACGCGTATTAGAAGGGTTTATGTCGCCCGGTGGACTTAGACATGTTGTTTGTTGATCGAAAAAAAACATATCCCAAACAAGGCGGAAAATTAATTTTGAAATGAGATAAAAAATCGGTTAGAATAATTAAAAAAACATCCAAAGCCCATCTGTACGAGTGAACTTAATTCATAAACAACGAGATTAACACAATTCATTTAAAAAAGCAAATAGGATAACATTAAAAATTAAGTGTCAATCGTTCTATACCTACCAAACAACATTGTATTGATCTGCCGAGACAGGCAAACCGCTAGTTGACGTCATGGAAGAAAAATACTCTCAAATATCTACGCTCGTTTTTATTTAATTCCGCCTCAAGGACATATCGCAACGCATAAATTTTATTTTTACTCCTGACGAATTTCATTAATGTCCTCCTCCCGCCTTCGCAAAATCCACAATTGAAAACAAATGAACAGCTTCGCTGATATAACAAAAAGCACTGAGCGTGCCGCGTTAGCTCTTAAACGTTTCCACGAATCGATAAAACAGTTCATTTATAAAGAAATACAAACACTTTAAACTTAAGTGCCGAAGACGTAAAAAGCTTCGTCAGTGTTGACATTGCATCGCTTTTACCACTTTCGATGTTGTTCGCTTTGCCCTTCACATAAAAGTTTTCGTATTTTGTTCGTACTCCACGAACTGGTCATTTAAAACGTTATTATTTATTAAAATACCAATTTGACGTCTACCGAACATAAGACTCGCATCGATGGCTATGAAACTTGTACAGTTCATATATCAGTCGGTGTTTTATCATAATTTCTCTATTTAAATGAGTTTCAATTTTATTTCGAAAGGAGCCCGGCGAATAATAAAACATAGTTAATCAGGTCAACTGGTGAATATCAATGGACAATAATGAAAAGGAAGATATTCAGACTATAAAATATAGTTTAAAACGTGACCATATTGATGACCTTGTTGGGTATGGGATAAAAATAATATTTAATAATAAAACCACAGCGTACGAATTTAAAGTGAACAATGATTTTGACATAGCATTAACTGACGGCTCGTTAAATAAGGCTTTTCAATGTGTTAGTCTTGTAACCCAGATTTTTAGCCACATCCATAATAAATTAAGATTCTAATAAACAAAAATAGATAATACTTAGTAGAGAATTAACATAAGTTTTTCATAATAAAAATAGTCGTATTTCAATTAATGGGTATTACAAAGTAGTCGTATTTCAATTAATGAGTATTACAAAGTAGTCGTATTTCAATTAATGGGTATTACAAAGTAGTCGTATTTCACTTAATGGGTATTACAAAAAAACTAATTATTTCTTTATCGAATAAAAATCAATTAAAGATAAATGTGATTTGTAATAAGACTATCCCGATATGTAAAGTATATGTTTTTGATACATGTACAAAGCAGTTATTGCATGAAACGTCACTATTTCACAAATTACTTTTGCAAATATTTTCAATGTCCCGTAAGTTTCTGATATGCCTAAAATATTACTACTGATATGTTAAAAAATTTGCATTTTCATATCAGTTTTGTCCGCTCTATTATAAAATGCAGTTCAATTTTTACCAGTACCCTTTGCTCTTCATCATCTTCCACTGGAACAAAGAAAATAGGTCGAAAAAATGGATACTTCCGCGTTTGTTTTGATTGTCCCCTCTACAACGGGTATATTATCGTCTATAAGCATTCTTGAATTTTATTCAAGAAAACATTTCGTAATTGCACTGACGAATGAACTTCCCGAACGCAATGTAAGACTACTCCAAACTCGTTGAATTACTGTCAGAAAGAGTCTCATAAAGATTTTCAAACACTACTTTATTTTTTTAAATTATGTTGCCATTTAGAATATGGTCTTTTATTATTTTTTACGCGGTTTCAAACTACAGATCATGTTGGATAGAACACGATATGATAACTACTAAACCATTAAAATAATAGGGTGGAATTCCTAGTACAGCAGAGTCGAGTACCCTTTAAATTACATATGTACAGGTCTGCAGAGGGTAGCGCAGAGAATGGCTACCCTGGTGCCGTGTCACATAAAAACATCACGTCGGCACAATTCAATTATACGGCGTTTCGCCAACGCAATAAGAATATAAGTAGCAATACTTAATCTAGGTGGAGGTATATAAGTACATGTATAATATGTCTGGTGTGGAGGTACAGATAAACACAAATAAATAGGAGCACTCGTGAATTAATTTTTTTTTTCAAAAATTATCAAACATGATTTTACCATGATAATTATTTTGTCAAGAAAAGAAGGTTAACATTATTTTTTACATTTTAAATTAACCCAATCAGAACCGATGGAGCATAGTAAGCGTCTCTGGCGGTTAGTATAAGTAGCTAATGACGTACTTGTGCGCTACTTACCACTGTACAATTTTAATTAATTTTATCGAAAATATAAATTGTTTTCACAAAAAAAAAGCTATTGATCGCTACTAGAAACGCTATGGCTATTGAACACAGCATATATTTACAAATTTTGGAGTTTTTATTAGTAGTTTGACGATGCATGGGTTAAAAAATAATATCTCTTACTATTTGCTAATTGTACGGGATTTAGAGGTGACACTTAACACATATATGTTTTGTTTTGACGCTTTGACGTAGAATTAAGTCTTACTTTGCATTAGATGTGGATCATTTCCAGAGTACGATGCAACAAAGATATGTTTCATTTCTAGCGCTTCTTGGAAACTAATAAACATAGGCCAATAACAATTTTTCTTTAGATAGATAGTGTAGTCCAATTTACAATAAAATAAGTTTTCATTTCTTAATTCTGGCATACAGTAGTATTATCACAAAGTTTAATCGAATTTCACACGATTTTGTTGACGACCATTTTCTCTTGTGGAAGAAACTAACACCATCTATTCGATATTGTTCGAACTACTACGTACGTTCTGTTAGAAAAACGAAAAATATTTATAGAAAATTAAAGCAATTTGTTAACAATTAAATAAGTCGAAGCGGTGTAGTTCTATGTCACCAGTAGCGACAAGGCCGTTACTGTCAGTTTTCTCGATTTTTATTTTACGTGTTATGACCTCTTGAATTTCTTTTGTACTCTAAAACCTGTCATTTTTCAATGATATATAGGCACAGCAAATTATACTGCAATTTACATATGTGTGTGTGTGTGTGCGCGTGTGTACGTCTGTGTGTGTGTATGTACCTGTTTGTCTGTGCTGCGTGCGTGTGTGATATTGTGTCTTTGCTATGTGTCTGTGTGCGCGTGTGTGGTGTGGTATATTATTAGGGTAGCACAGAAAGTTCTTTGAACGGGCCACTTGCAATAACGGTAATAAAAAAATAAATTGGAATTTTGAACATCAAACACTTGCCTGCTCATTTTTCGCTTAATACACAAATCACAATCTTCTTCGAAGCAAGTGGACGCAAAGAAATCTGCTAGTGTCGATTACAATAACTCGAACTGCCACTCAGCGTTAAACAATGTTGTCTTTGAAAGTATCCGCTACTTAATAATGATCGTTCTGAAGGACTTCTACTTTGGCGCCGACCGCAACCACTACTGAACTGGAATAATAGGCTTACATTACAATGTTTCGTTTCGCAGACAGAAAAGTTTACAACAATTTCGTTCTTTATTTCGATCGACATTGTAATATTGCAGTTTCAGATTGCGAATTAGGGCATCAATATACTACATAATGTCTTTAAGTTCCATAAGATAAAATTCAGAACACCCTTATGGCGGAAGAATTCGTGGAAACAAAAAGTAATAAAAATTTGATATCCGCTATAGATTTCCCGTCATCTCAATATGTGAGTGATTTTTTAAGAGCGAATGAGAAACTAGATATATTAAATTAAAAATGATATTTTTTGTAAAGTACAGACGCCGAACTTGAAACTGAAAAATGGAAAAAAAATTGAAAACCTCTTTAGTATGCACATAAATTTATGGGTGGATTAGCTTTAATCATTCTAGAGGTAATAATTATTGCGCTTTTAATTGCGCTGACAAAGTTCTCACGGAGAAATTCGTCAATTTAAAAGACTGGCCTGTTGACAGAAATTAATGTAAACTGCGTAATAAACGTAGAATGAAGAAAAAAAAAAGAATTTAATAAAACAACCACGTTTGCCTATACCAGTATCAATGGGCTTTGATATTCCATAACCGACAATGATTTCACTCCAATGGAAGTAAACTCATTCCATAGATAGATAAATTTATTTCAAATAACTTTTTCGATGGGCGATAACAGACAGCACCCAACTAGATAAAGCACCACTGCGTCATTTGAACAATATCGTCGCTCCTCGCTCGAAATCCTTGTAGCCTTACTGTAACAAGCTGACTACTTAGTTGTGCTCCGTGCATTAGGAGGACTGTCGACCGGTTAGGTACGTCCCATTAGCGAGATATGCGCACTATCGACACTTTATTTTAAATAAATCAAAGAAGTTCCTTTCCCTCGACTATTCAGAAAAAGTTTTGTTCGTAGTTATAAATACCAGCATACAAGAAATTAAAATTCCTCTGTAATGATTCCTGCAGAGTTGTAAGTTTAAAAAAAAGGGTTTATATTGGAAAAAGTGTATATACCTGTGCAGGTATCGGCAAACTATAGTGGTATATTTGGCATACGATAAAAACCAGATTTTCCATTAAAATATTTATATTTCATTTTTTTCCTTATTTTTGAAATAGCCTAGTAGAGTAGAAATGAAATTAAATATATATTTTTTTACAAATATAAAAAATCATGCATTGTAGGGTTAAGACAAGTAGGTGCTTTAACCCTACAACATATTCTTTATCGAACAATTTCTATCGATAGTTGTAATCCGAACAGCATTACTTTTAAGATTAATTCTTTCAATATATTCAGTTACAACACAGAGAGCTAAATCAATAAGTAAATGCAAAGATACTAAGTGATATGGGTTGTTTGTCGATATATTTTATATATGCAAAATATATTTCGGAACCAGACTACGCCTGCAACGCTAGTTGTATCAAATAATGAATAAATTCAACAAAGCAGAGATAAATGCTAACAGTAATCACAAATAAATGTAGCGATAATATTTTTAAAGTGTCTTTGGAAGTTAAGTCGATTAAGTGAAGTAGGTTAATTTTTTAATTTAATATTTTCATAAGTATAGTAAGCGAAAATTAACTTGAAAAACTATATATTTGATGAAGAGATCTTGTGTAAATTTTAATTTTAATTGGGATACAGTAATTCTGATATGACACCATTATTGATAAATGCAAGGTGAATATGAAAGAAAACAGTAGAAAAAGATAAAGTGAAAAACCAAGCAAATACATAACGGATATCTGAAACGCGTAAAAACTACGAAACTGTAAGTTTATAGAAACTCGTATATGCGAGTGGATGAAGAAAAAAGGCGGCTAGAAAAAATATTGGAGTATAGATAAATAGATAGGTAATCAATTTAAGATATTTTAAATAATTTTTATTTACAAGTAAAATGAACCTGAATTCAAATTATTTTAAAATCGATATCAGTAAAATTAGGGTCGCAGCACTAATCTCCCAGTGTACACAGCGACACGCCTCGCCAGCGATCCCAGTGCCGCGTCGTCGCGCCCTTTAAGGACATCGGAATAGCAACATTTGGTCATCGGTGATTTCGCGACTCGGATTGCCGCCTTCCAAGGCTACTCCGCCAGACGCGCGTATATCGTTCGCGATAGAAGAATGGGCAAATATTACTGCCGTACTGCATATTTGATTACTTAACTTAAGAAATTTAATATTTCTTTCAAAGCAACCTTCCTCATTTAACTCCAATTACTTAGCGTGACTATCGATAACTCCAGATGAATTTTGTCCTATATTGTACTATAAGTTTTAGGCGAGAATAACGCGGTACATGAGTAGCACCTTTACAGTGTTCGATAATTTCTAAAGCAACCTTATTTAGTTACTTTTATGTCCTTAAATTATGCTTAACTGCACACTCAATTTTATATTCTCGACATTTTTTACAAATGAGTTCCATTTTTGCCTTAAAACTTTTTCGAAGTGATATTCTATTCGAAAATCGATTCACGAAAATGTATGACAGCAATAACACGCAAAGGGTGGAGACAAAGCGTTACGCTACATATGTGCACTATAGATAGACTTGTTAAACGGTTTCAATAGCGCGGCGGCGTGTATTCGAAGCGACATTCTGTCGACATTCTATATGTACATCGATTCAGGAGAATGTATGACAGCAATAACACGCAAAGGGTGGAGACAAAGCGTTACGCTACATATGTGCACTATAGATAGACTTGTTAAACGGTTTCAATAGCGCGGCGGCGTGTATTCGAAGCGACATTCTGTCGACATTCTATATGTACATCGATTCAGGAGAATGTATGACAGCAATAACACGCAAAGGGTGGAGACAAAGCGTTACGCTACATATGTGCACTATAGATGGACTTGTTAAACGGTTTCAACAGCGCGGCGGCGTGTATTCGAAGCGACATTCTGTCGACATTCTATATGTACATCGTTTCAGGAGAATGTATGACAGCAATAACATGCTAAGGGTGGAGACAAAGCGTTACGCTACATATGTGCACTATAGATAGACTTGTTAAACGGTTTCAACAGCGCGGCGGCGTGTATTCGAAGCGACATTCTGTCAACATTCTATATGTACATCGATTCAGGAGAATGTATGACAGCAATAACACGCTAAGGGTGGAGACAAAGCGTTACGATACATATGTGCACTATAGATAGACTTGTTAAACGGTTTCACCAGCGCGGCAGCGTGTAGTCGAAGCGACATTCTGTCAACATTCTATATGTACATCGATTCAGGAGAATGTATGACAGCAATAACACGCTAAGGGTGGAGACAAAGCGTTACGCTACATATGTGCACTATAGATAGACTTGTTAAACGGTTTCACCAGCGCGGCAGCGTGTATTCGAAGCGACATTCTGTCGACATTCTATATGTACATGGATTCACGAAAATGTATCACAGCAATAACACGCTAAGGGTGGAGACAAAGCGTTACGCTACATATGTGCACTATAGATAGACTTGTTAAACGGTTTCAATAGCGCGGCAGCGTGTATTCGAAGCGACATTCTGTCGACATTCTATATGTACATCGATTCAGGAGAATGTATGACAGCAATAACACGCAAAGGGTGGAGACAAAGCGTTACGCTACATATGTGCACTATAGATAGACTTGTTAAACGGTTTCAATAGCGCGGCGGCGTGTATTCGAAGCGACATTCTGTCGACATTCTATATGTACATCGATTCAGGAGAATGTATGACAGCAATAACACGCAAAGGGTGGAGACAAAGCGTTACGCTACATATGTGCACTATAGATAGACTTGTTAAACGGTTTCAATAGCGCGGCGGCGTGTATTCGAAGCGACATTCTGTCGACATTCTATATGTACATCGATTCAGGAGAATGTATGACAGCAATAACACGCAAAGGGTGGAGACAAAGCGTTACGCTACATATGTGCACTATAGATGGACTTGTTAAACGGTTTCAACAGCGCGGCGGCGTGTATTCGAAGCGACATTCTGTCGACATTCTATATGTACATCGATTCAGGAGAATGTATGACAGCAATACCATGCTAAGGGTGGAGACAAAGCGTTACGCTACATATGTGCACTATAGATAGACTTGTTAAACGGTTTCAACAGCGCGGCGGCGTGTATTCGAAGCGACATTCTGTCAACATTCTATATGTACATCGATTCAGGAGAATGTATGACAGCAATAACACGCTAAGGGTGGAGACAAAGCGTTACGATACATATGTGCACTATAGATAGACTTGTTAAACGGTTTCACCAGCGCGGCAGCGTGTAGTCGAAGCGACATTCTGTCAACATTCTATATGTACATCGATTCAGGAGAATGTATGACAGCAATAACACGCTAAGGGTGGAGACAAAGCGTTACGCTACATATGTGCACTATAGACAGACTTGTTAAACGGTTTCACCAGCGCGGCAGCGTGTATTCGAAGCGACATTCTGTCGACATTCTATATGTACATGGATTCACGAAAATGTATCACAGCAATAACACGCTAAGGGTGGAGACAAAGCGTTACGCTACATATGTGCACTATATATAACTTGTTAATCGGTTTCATCAGCGCGGCGGCGTGTATTCGAAGCGACATTCTGTCGACTTTCTATATGTACATCGATTCAGGAAAATGTATGACAGCAATAACACGCTAATGGTGGAGACAAAGCGTTACGCTACATATGTGCACTATAGATAGACTTGTTAATCGGTTTCACCAGCGCTGCGGCGTGTAATCGAAGCGACATTCTGTCGACATTCTATATGTACATCGATTCAGGAAAATGTATGACAGCAATAACACGCTAAGGGTGGAGACAAAGCGTTACGCTACATATGTGCACTAAAGATAGACTTGTTAAACGGTTTCACCAGCGCGACGGCGTATATCCGAGGTGACATTCTGTCGACATTCTATATGTACATCGATTCACGAAAATATATGACAGCAATAACACGCTAAGGGTGGAGACAAAGCGTTACGCTACATATGTGCACTATATATAGGCTTGTTAAACACACTAAGGATGGAGAAAAAGCGTTATGCTACATATGTGCACTATATATAGATTTGTTAAACGGTTTCACCAGCGCGGCGGCGTGTATTCGAAGCGACATTCTGTCGACATTCTATATATACATCGATTCAGGAAAATGTTGACAGCAATAACACGCTAAGGGTGGAGAGAAAGCGTTACGCTACATATGTGCATTATAGATAGACTTGTTAAACGGTTTCACCAGCGCGGCGGGGTGTATTCGAAGCGACATTCTGTCGACATTCTATATATACATCGATTCAGGAAAATGTTGACAGCAATAACACGCTAAGGGTGGAGACAAAGCGTTACGCTACATATGTGCATTATAGATAGACTTGTTAAACGGTTTCACCAGCGCGGCGGCGTGTATTCGAAGCGACATTCTGTCGACATTCTATATATACATGGATTCACGAAAATGTATGACAGCAGTAACACGCTAAGGGTGGAGGCAAAGCGTTACGCTACATATGTGCACTATAGATAGACTTGTTAAACGGTTTCACCAGCGCGGCGGCGTATATTCGAAGCCACATTCTATATCACGAAAATATATGACAGCAATAACACGCTAAGGGTGGAGACAAAGCGTTATGCCACATATGTGAACTATAGATAGACTTGTTAAACGGTTTCATCAGCGCGGCGGCGTGTATTCGAAGCGACATTCTATATGTACATCGATTCAGGAAAATATATGACAGTAATAACACACTAAGGGTAGATACAAAGCCTTACGCCACATATGTGCACTATAGATAGACTTGTTAAACGGTTTCACCAGCGCGGCAGCATGTATTCGAAGCGACATTCTGTCGACATTCTATATGTACATCGATTCAGGAGAATGTATGACAGCAATAACACGCTAAGGGTGGAGACAAAGCGTTACGCTACATATGTCCACTATAGATAGACTTGTTAAACGGTTTCACCAGCGCGGCAGCGTGTAATCGAAGCGACATTCTGTCGACATTCTATGTGTACATCGATTCAGGAAAATGTATGAGAGCAATAACACGCTAAGGATGGAGACAACTGCTAAAAGTATCCAAAATTCATTTCTTGAGATTTTGGGCAAAATGTGGTAGTACGCATGTGCTAAGCAGACGCAAAGCGAAAAATCCAAGAGATGGTAGAAAGGATAAAAACCAAGAAACTGCACAATAATATCCTGAATGATGTTGACACATTACATTCTATAACAGACAAGAATATATTTAATACAGCTTCTGAAGCTTTTTTGCAAAAATATAAAGATCAGACTGAATTTGTCACTTATTTTAAAGCACAGTGGTTAGTACAAAATCGCAAATGGTTTTTGGGCGCAGCTCCAAATTCTCCATCAACCAACAACGCTCTGGAGCCTTTTTACAGAGTAACAAAGATAGTGATACCCTTCAAGAACGTTTCCGTCTGTCCAGATTTTTGGTGGTTGCAAAAGAAATGGTAAGCCAGTGGTCCAATAAATATATTACTAATCCAGAAGACAATTGCGTTGCCATAATATCCTCTTTAATCATCAAGGACGACAGATTTTTTACCAGTGGGTAAAAATACCCAAAGAGGTAACTATAATTACTACCAAATTCCTACCCAATTCCACAGTGGGAAAGTTTTGATGATTTTTAAGAATCAAAATTTCAGTAATTAGTTTGTCTTACCATCAATTGAGAAAAATAAATGGAGAGAGGGAAGATGTGATTGTCCAGTTTTTTTCAATTTCCATACATGCAAGTTTGGCGATTCGCTTAAAGTATACAGTACCTCCGCCTGAAGCTAAAAGTATTCTCACGGGGAAAAGCGAGCATTGATAGTACAATAAGAATAAAACTAATTGTTTAAATAATTATTTTATAAACATATATAATTATTTTTTTACGTTGACGTACGTAAGCATTTTGATTTTGATCTCATAATTATACAAATTATACAAATAAAACAAATTATTATATTTTCGTTACATTTATATTACTTTAATATGAGTGTATTAACAAAGAGAGTATATTGTAATGATCTTTGTAGGAGTTGCGCCTATTTTGTGTTCATTCACAAAATAGGCGCAACTCATAAATCTAAGATCCAGACTCTTAAAAGTAAGGTTTTATTGCTATTTTTATTTGATGAACAAAATTAAATATTTTGTCGCTGATTCACAATTAAACGAAACTACGTGATGTAGTATTATTTCTATTTTCTTTAAGTTCTTTACCATGACCTAGGTTTCGTTGTATTACAACATCTTCAGGTGGGCTATTAGCAAAGATTCTTGAAATTTCTTGAAATCTTTCCTAATAGCCCACCTGAAAATGTTGTGATACGATGAAACCTAGGTCGTGGTAAAGAACAATGAAAGTAGAAATAATACTACATCACGTAGTTTCATTTATTTGTGAATAATGAATTTCTACAAAATTAACGCCAAATATATTCAATAATTGCCGCGGATGGCTTACTAAAATTTGCTTAAGCGTGGGTCGCCCAGTGCAGCTTATATATTTAATTTGCTAACCAAAATAATCTAGAGCCGACTAAATGCTGACTGATTTAGAAACGTTTGTTGACCATAAGTTAGTAACCAACTAGCCATTTCGACTGACCGAATACATTTTTCTGTTCACAAAAATAAGAATACTTTGCTAACCGTTTAAATGATACCCAAAAGAATTTAAAAGATTGAGAAGACAGCCGATTGCAGTAATCATTTATTTGACTTCGTGTTTTTGTGTTTAGTAGGTCTTCTAAATACTTTATACCTCATAATTTCAAGTTATTTTGGTCTTCCCCTTTACATATTTGCATATTCTGTATCTTTGGTACTACTTACATCTTAATTTTTTGCTGTCCTATAAATTAACGAATCCTGTGCGAATATCATAATACGCCTTTTCTTCAAAACAACATCGAAACAACCTAATGTAAACTAATATTCGACATTCGACGAAATCAAATTAAAGAACCAAATCTTACAAAAAAAGTTACTCCTACGAAAAAACTTTATTACGGCTTCGAGTCTCAGTAACCGCACACGGCCGCTCCAATATCGAATAACAATGGTCAGAGTCGCGTAGTTCCCCCCTCTGTTTCCCGACGACCGCAGTTAAACCCGCGCGTAAAGACATAAAAACGCAGACAGACCGATAAATCTGTCAAAGCAAATGTATGATTAGTAACGTGAGGAGAGATATGCAAAGGGGGGTGAGCATTTCAATCTGGCTGAGTGTATGGATGTAGTATCCATATGCTGTTTACAAAGAGTTACTTTTCCTTCTGTCGCCAATATGTCACATTTGACTCGTTGATTTGTGTAAACTTGTTAAGTTATATATGCAGAACTAGCTTAGTTCTGCATATATAGCAGAACTAGCTACTCCTTAAGAATCGATTTTCATATATAACGCCCGGTATGAAGTTTTATGAGGAGTAAAATCAGATGTTCAGAGCGTACGAAGTTCAGAGCGTTAAAAAAAGTATAACCGTTAGGTGTCTCTCCGTGCAATATTTCTGCGCGTCTTTAAAGCGAGATATCAATATGTTTATTTCACATTTTCTTATGGCGTAATCGCAATGACGGAGTTGAACACATAGTTTACTATCGTTCGCTTATATCAAGATGTAATCATTAAATGTCATTATGTGTGAATATTTGGTGGCTACTATCCTACAAAATTAAAAAGTCTCTTTTAATCTTAACTTCTTAGTTGGACGTTACTAAATGGTTTTAATATTTTTGTATAAATTTGATCTTGTTCATTTGTCTTTTACTTAAAACTAATTATATTGTCAGCATTTTTATATTATAGGATTTCCATTTACATTTAATTTTATTTATATTTATAAACAGTTACCTACTTTATACATTCCAGGACAATCGTATTTAAGGAGTGAACTCCAGTCGCGCGTCAGAGCTAATACACACAATTTTTTTTAACATAGCGGAGTTTAGGTCCTTATGGAATGTTCGATAAAGACACAAGACCTATGTTTAATCTAAGCACCATTTGAATTTGAAGAATCATTCCAGTGAAAGGCTCATTCAAATCGGTCCAGTACTTTTTGCGTACTTCTCTAACGAACAGACGATCAGGTAAATATGTGAACAGATCGGCAAACAAAAACCCCCTTAGAGAATATTAGATCAGAACAAAAAGCATCTTAGAACTTAATTCGGATTCAAACATCATCTCAATGAAATCCCATTCAAATCAATTCAAAAACTTTTGCTTGTTGCTCTAGCAAACAGATAAAAGTTCTAAGAAAATTGTCTAAGAGACGTGCCTTTATTAAAAACATTTCCAAATTAACTCAGTGTAGAAAAGTATCATATTATCACCCAAAAGATTTTAAATAATAATTAAAAAACTGGCAAAATGCGAGTCTGGCTGGCGTATCGCGGGTTCCGTACGTGGTTTCAAGTGAAATTATTTATTGTAGGTTGTTACTAATATGAACTTTATGGCGCAATAAGTATTTAATAATACCTAATATAATTAATTAGCCTGAAAATCTTAAAAACTATATAGACCTATAACCTTTGCGTAGTATGATTGTACATATGTATCATTACAGTTTTTATACAATTTAAAAACCGTCTTTTTTCATAATTTTAAATTAGGCATATTTTTAGTATAACTCTGAATACGTACAATCTAAAATTACGAAAGAGGATTTTAGAAGCCTTTTAAGTTTTGGGATGATTTTTGGGTTGTAGGAAAACTGTAACGATACATTATAACGTCAAATTTCAAATGTTTACATCAAGCGCTTTCAGAGAAAAACGTTTGTGATATACGAACAGAGATACACATGAATGATCAAGGTTACAATCAGGTTTCCATTTATCAAGAAATTTATTGATCAAGTTTTCCCTTTTCAGATACGTACTCTAATATGATGAAATCTAAGATATGAACTAGACATTTTAATTTATTTCCTTCACTGTAGACATGCTGAAATTCCGACACTTGATACAGACTGTTATAGTATCATAAACTGACTAACATATAAGAGCTGAGATAAACTACTTTGATCGAGGGTTTCATTGTCTTAGCCCGTCTAGTATATACCTGAGGCTACGTGACGTTGGCATATTGACTTAAAGTTTTACTTTACGACGTTGTTAAGTTGGCGAATTGGCAACGCGCCTTTCAGCGCCAATCTTCACGGTCATTGAAATCGCTGTGACATCGACAAAAACAAGTTGCACGAGTTCAACGTTTAACCGTATTAACTATTCATATGCATGCAGCCAGCAAGTGGACGCGGATAAATATTTGCAACTGAATACGCCAATTCGACTTAAAATATTCCACTTCAATAAACAGACGGGCGGAATGCGAGTTGCACTAGAGCGTGACGAAACGGCCGGACCACGCAGCTCCTGGCCTTGCGGCGCGTAATACCGAAAGCCGAACGTGACAGAGGTTGCATGCGTTGCAATATAAATAGTAGGCAAGCAAGTAGCGGCACAATTGCCGCGCTGTCACTTGACGGCCGCTGTCGGCGTTACCGTTTTGTGCGCTGACAGCGCCGCTTGCCACAGTTTCCGATACGTGGCCCGCCAAAAATGAGCGAATAATTTCAATTGCGGCCCGCGAAAAATGAGCGAAAAATTTCAATTGTACGTTGTTGAATAAGAAACTCGATTTTTTGTAGTAAACTTTGTTATGGATACATGAAACGCCATAGCGTTTCATTGAGATATAGCGTTACCCTAACGTCATTTGTCGTTTTGTAACACACTACTAACATTGAAATTAATGATGAAATTTGAACTACAACAGTCGGCGCTGTATGTTGTCACTTAACTGAGTTTACTCCTTAAGAATCGATTTTCATATATAGCGCGGGGTATGAAGTTTTATAAGGAGTAAAATCAGAAGTTCAAAGCGTACGAAGTTCAGAGCGTTAAAAAAGTGTAACCGTTAGGTGACCTCCTCGCGCAACATTTCTATGCATCTTTAGAGTGAGATATCAATATGTTTATTTTTCATTTTCTTATGGCATAATCGAAATGACGGAGTGTGATACTCATATTGGCGTTTTCTTCTGGCGTAATCGCAATGACGGAGTGTGACACGCATAGTTTACTATCGTTCGCTTATATAAAAGATGTTATCATTAAATGTCATCATGTGTGAATATTTGGTGTCGTAGACGACACCAAATCCTACAAAATTAAAAAAGTACCTTTTAATTTTAACTTTTTAGTCTGAGGTTACTAAATGTTTTTAATTTTGTTGTATAAATTTGATCTTGTTCATTTGAGTTGAATTACTTGAAAATAATTATATCGACAGCATTTTTTTATTAAAGAATTTTCCATTTACATTTAATGATATTGATATTTATATACACTCTTACCTACTTTATACATTCCAAGACAATCGTACTTAAGGAGTAAACTCCTGTCGTGCGTCGGAGCTGACACGCACAATTTTTTTTTCTTTTCTTTTTTTTTTCAATATGGCCTAAGTTCAGGTTACATCACGTTTACATGACGATTCCCAGTGTCGACATGATGTTTTTCCATGATTATCATTATAGCTGTGGTTATTCTGAACAGAATAAAGTTAACAAAATGAGTGTATTAAATTTTTTTTAGAATATAAAATTTTTTCTTTCCTTTTCATATTCATAAGAATGGCATAAATCACCTGTAAAGTGATATCGTAGAAAAATTACAATTTATAATCAGAAAACAGATTTCACAAAGACTTAAAATTTTAGATATCTAGAAAGAATAAATTCCCAATGTCTCCTATGGCGTCTTCATAAAAAATATCCTTAATTGTACAGAGTTGATAAATTAAATTAGTTATAAACAAATCATTCGCAGTAATGAACACGTTTCATTGTTTTTTAACTCGAGCCGAAGTTTCGCCTTTTGCACTATGTTTATTGTTATACGTACATCTCCACTATCAAGTTTAAATGTGTTAAATGAAATCCTAATGATATTTTCAATTTCTTTTAAGTTTGGGAAGCATTGTTAGAAGTATATAGTAGGGTGTAAAACAGAGAATCTCCATGTTATCGACATTTATTCTCAATTAACTTTTTTTAGCGGTAGATGGATATAAAGAGAAATAGGTATGTAACATTAATATCGACATTCAGTTTCTCATGACTCGATTATTTTGCATTAAGATCGGATATCTTAATGAAAAACAATTGAGTTCAATACATCATTAAGAAAAATGTTAAGTTGTGGCTTAACTTTTTATTGAATTAGTTAATCACGAATACTATAAACGAGCTCCTGTATATTTTTAAAAATGTATAACCATACAAGTTCATACAGGCGTAGTAAGGGACATGAAAATTCGATGTATATTCTTCATATTTTTCTCTTTTTTAAATCAATTAATACTTACAGAAAACAACATATTTAACAATTGTAAGGTCCATGTATATTTCAATAAAAAATGGATTTAAAATGTGCTTTTACTACCGACAAACGGTCATCATGTTAAATTTCAACGCCTTCATACATTTTTTTTCCTTATTCACGTTTATTTTTTTCCTGTGTTTAATATTAGATAATCAATTAGTATTTTTATTGGTATCTTATGTGTTTAATGACAAAAAGATGCACATTTAATCGAAAAAATTATAAGAAATTATTAGTCACAAAAACACAATTTGTTTACAAAACAATTCGTTCAAATGAAGCGCTCTTTGTAAATATCGAAAACAAGACTTAAGGTAAAGTATAAGTTTACTTTCAGTTAAATAAAGAAAAACAGTGGGTACTTCTTTTTGCTTTAATGCATTTGTTCTGAAATGTTCCTACGCAAAATTTTGGAGATTGCGATTAGTAAATCTAAATCTCTTAGAAACCCGAGGGAATATAATTTTAACCCAGAAAAGAGAAAAGGTCGTTTTATATAGAAGGATCTTGCAGATAAACTAAGCTTTTTATAAGAAAGCTTTTAAAGTTTTTTAAATATTTGTATAAGAAGCATCTTGCAGATAGGACGCTACCTCGTATCCGGACAAATATAATAATAAATATACTGGATGGAAGTAGATCTAAACGGCTCATTCAGTTGATTGAAAGACAAGTTTCTGCCTGTTACCGGGTACAGGTTATCATTTCCTTATTAGCTTCAACCGCTGGCAAGTTTCTCTCGCACCGTTTCACACACAGTAGTGTCATAAGTCACTGTAGTAACGCATCGAAAATTTCTTCCAACTTATTCTCATGATAAATTTAACACTGGAGTATAGTAACAAGTATTCCCTTCTGCAGTATCCCAACGCATTGCACCAAGTCTTATTAAGCACGATGTAATCAAACTAGATGGTTTAAAAATATACAAAGATGTTCCTGCGTTGAAACGATATGACTACTCATCTTTCCTATTTTCCCCTAATTCTTCATATTTATACTTTATAGTCTAGGGGATACGTTATTACTATGAATTTTATTTTCTTGTTATTAATGGGACCAATATACTATTTAAAACATTTTGTTTTTCATATATTATAATCAATCAACTTTATGCTATTAGTGGCTGAAACAGGTTCATTACGTAAAAATACTGATTTTATTGATCTAAAATTCAAAAACACTAACCATGTCACAAACTATATTAGTATAATAATACTTTAACCACACATTAATTAAATAAGGGGGTGAATCAAAGCAACACATTGGTTTAAAAAAGAAAAACAGGAAACCAATTTTTCTCGAATTGATGATGCTTCTATATATGTTGTTCAGATTAACGTATAGAGCAGCAATAATAGCTCGCAAATAGGACATCTATAAAATAAAAAATACAAATAAGTAGTAATTAAAATTCAAACTTAGTCATTTGGTTCAAAAAAGTAATGACTTTAAAACAAACGGCTTTTATTGACTTGTCTCGAAAAAACTAAATTTTACTGTTTTTGTGACTTGTTTCGACCCCTGTACCAATAATCAGATGATGCTATACCATCATCTGGAACTGGATTTTATGAAAATCCTAACCTTCCATATTTTATTAAACAGCTTAATCATTTCCAGAACTGCGTCACTCAGTGAGTAAATATGTTTCTCGATTCTTGGTGTGTGTACGCGTTACTTCTGTTTCCGTGAAAATTATGATAAAGGTATAGAGTACCGATGCAATGCCGTGCTTTTAGGAATACGAAATAGTAGCAGCAATTGTGGACCATTTAAACTAGAATATAATTCTCAGTATTATAAACAAAGAAGAGTTTCACTTAACGTCATCATGTTACTTTTCAGAAGAATAGAGATGATGAGCTGAACACCCCGGACACTTAAATATTAAAGCAATTATTTTGTCTTAATCGAGTCATACTTGCCATAAAAAAATATTATTATTATGATAATTAATATTAATTAATTATAATTAATTATTATTATGATCGAAAGCAAAAAAATAATTATTTTATAATGATAATACGCACGATTATATACAAAATAACTGTAATGTTTCATCAACTGCAAAATAATAAAGAAATTCTTAAATTATTAATTCTGAAACTTAAATCAACAGGTGACATTGACAGTATCCAATTTTAATAATATATAGTGAAAATGAATTATCATTAGACACGTCTTTTATCTTACTTTCATTTAGATTAACGTAGCACGTCGGTTGCGTTCAATAGTCTAATACATAAATATTTTATTATAAACATATCCGAATAGCGGCTCTTGCAAAAACTGAACCTTATCTTGAAGATCACAATCTTAGCAAATTGTAAGAATTAATATAGAATTTTTTTTTATCATAATCACACACAAAGCAAAATCACTTACAACAACTTTCCTTTGGAAAATATAAATTAAATTTGTCCGAAAGACATAGGAAATGAAAGTAGCCGATAAACATCGCCTGTTGAAAGAGTTTTTATAAATTATAATCAATTTCATCTTCACGGTGTGTTTGTGCGCGCGTGCCGTTGCGGTGCACGTGTGCGTGTGTGTGTATGTGTCGTTTGAAAAACAAAAAAAAAGGTGGCGTCGACGCAAAAACGATTATTGAATAACAAAAGTGGCCATAATCTTACCTATTTACCTTCGCGCTTTAGGAGTTGGAATCACGAGAGTCGAACTTACCTGCAACAAAAAAAAGAATTAAAATATATGACAGTTATTTGGAAAGTATTAGGTATCAACAATTAGCTATTGCAATTTTTAGAATCTCGTACTTCAAAGAGGAAAAAGGAACATTGCGATTTTCAGAATCTTATACCTCAAAGAGGAAAAAGGAATATTGCGATTTTCAGAATCTCGTACTTCAAAGAGGAAAAAGGAATCTTGCGATTTTTATAATCTTGTACTTCAAAGAGGAAAAAGGAATATTGGGATTTTCAGAATCTCGTACTTCAAAGAGGAATAAGGAATATTGCGATTTTCAGAATCTCGTACTTCAAAGAGGAAAAACGAATATTGCGATTTTCAGAATTTCGTACTTCAAAGAGGAAAAAGGAATATTGCGATTTTCAGAATCTCGTACTTCAAAGAAGAAAAAGGAATATTGCGATTTTCACAATTTCGTACTTCAAAGAGGAAAAAGTGGAACCCTTATTAGGATTAACGAGTTGACATAAAATATAAAATAGTGTTGTTTAAAATCCGTATTAATCGTCGGAGTCTTAGTCGTGTTCGTCGATACAAAAATATAAAGATACTTTCGTATATAAGTCGTGTCGTATTCTTCATTTCATTTTGATTAAATATAGCTACTTAGCAAAAATAACATTGAGAATATATTGCAAATTTCCCTAACCATTGCAAGTATTCCAGATTTTCAATGTCTTTACCAAGCTGGACCAGCAACATAACAAAACCCCTTGACAAAAACTTTCGACAATAAGTAATAGCGGTGAATATCCTGGTAAGAGACGAATTATATTAGTCGAAGCTTGCTTCCAAACACTATCATAAGTCTAATATGTCAGCAACAGTTTTTTAGAACTTTCACGTCCGCTATTGCAATATTTCATTGCAACTGTCAGTTGGGCGCAGTTACCAGTTATCTACGGCACCATTCGTTTAATTAAACGGACGCTAGAGCATTTCGACAAAATAATTGCAACAATTTCTTCATCATAATGTTAGCTGCAACATGCGCATGCAACTGACTACAATACTTAAGGTACTTGATATAAATAAGGCCTACTTAATTTAGGTAGGACTTATTTGTATCAAGTACCTTATTTTCGAAGTTGGATATTTTCTTCTTAATATTAGGCCCTATAAATAGCCTAAGCCGTAGCTCTGAAAATTATATACCGATTGAGATAAACGTGATTTTGAATAATCAATAAGAAAATGCTTAAGTAAATTAATTCACGTATCTGTTGCGGCATTTTTTCTATTTAATATTAATTTCATAAAAGTACATATTATTAAAAAAATATTTCGAAGATCTAAATTGACAGCAAACTACACCAATATTTTCTGCTGTCCACTCAAGCATTCGTAATAAAAAAAAAATAATAGGATGGATGAATGTGAAACACATCGCAAAAGCAATTTATAAATTATTTTCAAATTGATTAATTAGTTGGTAGATAGTGCAGAACATGTAATAAGGTCATAATCATTGAGAGTGTAAACATTTATATAAAGGTCATATCAAAATCCATACCAATCCCAATGGAATTTAACAGACTAAGTGATGAGTTAGTGACAAATATTTTTTATTTGACATAGATTTTTAATGGAGATTGCGAGTTTGGCGACGGAACCCTAAAAAGCGGATTGACGCAAGCATCATCGCCCGAAGGGTTCGATTCCGAGCGTCTGATCGTTTTTTTTACTTCTGAAAACTACTCCAGTAAACCAATTTTAATGGAATTATGGAAGCCCAGAACATCTTTATTAATATTAATCCATAAAAATCGATTCAACATCCATTTCCAAAGATCAGCCAATAGAGCGCCGTGAGAGCATGTATTACCTTTGTGTCAATAGTTAACACTCAATTTATTAAAAAATCATTTAAGCAAGTGGAAAACGAACCTATTGACGAATCTTTGAGTCAATGGAAAGCCGACCATCGACTTCGTTCACCAAAAATCGGCAAATGTTAGCTACCGAATCACCACCTACAAATATCATTTATTTGCATTGCTTGTAACTGTTAAACTTGAAGATTTAAGTTCGAACAAAGTAACATCCGACTCAAAATTTGGGTGAATCATTGAGTCAAGAGGTACGTCACTGACTAAATGTCTCCCGTCTCCGTCAGCGCGTGTTCCGTCGTATTTTTTATCTTTTTCTCCGTTAGTATGCTTTAACTCTTAATATTCGGATCGGTGAATCGGCCACAGATCAGATGAGTCGGACCGATTATTATCTGTCGTCTGCATTGAGCGTTATAAAAACTATTCGCGATTTACATAGCAAAAAATTGATTTAAAAACTGCTTCTACGACTGGTTATGATGTATCGATTTTCAAACGTCTTTTTAACTTATTTTACATTTTAGGTTTTCTCCTTTATTTATTTAATATTTGACAAAAGAGTTCATTTCTTTCCATCCCGGTTTGGTTTCTGCACTGAGAAATAAGACAAAATACTGTTATATAAGTTTGGGGCAAACGTAAAAAAAACGTAGCCGTTTTTCTCAAATACAGGTTAAGGTAGGAACTTGAAAGCATATCAATTTATAACTTAAAAATATTTATACTAGAATTTTAAGATTGATGATTTTACCCTTAAAAATATATTTCTATAATTTTGGATAACACATCTGAAGATACATTAAAAATAACCAAAAAATAGCCCCCCTCCAATTATGTCCGAAAATAATAAACTTAAAACTATGAAAAAATTAGGGTTTAGAAGCCTACGCAAAAGCTGTAAAACATAACGACGATGAACTTTTCACGATAATATGTATATGTTAATATTATCCATTATTAAATTTTTATTGCGCTAGCAAATCCAAATTAGCGACGACTTTTAGAATAAATAAAATAATTTTATTTCAAACGAAGTACGGATTCGCTCTTAGTCAGTTTGCAATTCTTGAGGTACCAATTCTTAAAATAATGTTGTTCAATTATGCAATATAAACATATTATTAGTATTACTTTAATAATCGGTTACCCAAATGTAGCCGATTATTAAAATAATACTAAATACGAACAGCATAACAATTCGTCATAAATGAAACAGAATAGTTTCGCTACATTCTCGCATCGCTTGTAGTTAATGAAGCAATTTTTCAATTTGCATTTTTAAATAAGGCCATTTAGAACGACATTAAGTCACGAAATTAGATGTTACATAAAATTATTCTGCACCGCAAAGATTCGATTGGCCGATCACGACGTACATGTAATTGGAGCTGATACGAAATAAAACAAAACAAAAACACTGCTATTACATCTCTGGTACAATCGGCGGATGACGTTCGAGCATTCTGCTCTGTTCTCGCCCTAGATAAAATTGGACACATCCATTCAAACAGAGCCGCAGAGCGCAGCGCGCAGGTACTCGTCGGCAATTTGCATGCGCCACACTTCCGGATCGCTTACGGAAGCGACCGTGCGGACGTCGGATGATTACGCGCCGCCATTACGCGCGATGACGCTTCCGGCGCCACCTCCGCGCGTTGATGCGAGTCCGCGATCGCTATCTGTGTAGAGCGCCGCGGGAGGGTGCCGCGGACTGCCGTCGCGGAAGCCGGCCGGTACAAAAGGTACGGAACGAACGCGGAACCCGGCGTAACGAGACAAGGTCTCTGACTTCGATATGAAACGCCCTTTAAATTGATGTGTCACATAATGGAAAACAAAGTTAATATAAAAGCGGTCATGTGTGACTCGGACTTTGAGCAACGAGTGTTCCGTGCCAGAAAAACTTTATCAATTCAATATTGTAATAACCTCATGAATAATTCAATTATCTAAATAATGATACACATGTGGTAGTAAATATTACTTCGCTTTTTGATTCAATTATTTTTTAGTTATCAATAACTTCCATTTAAATAATATCATTACTTATAACTAATAAAGTACTAACAATTTCTAAATTTTAATTTTAATTTAATCTAATAATTTCTCACATCAATGAGGACTTTTTCCAAATTTTTCCGTTTATTATTTTTCGATGGAATTTGGCGAAATAATTTTGTTATGGTTAATTCAAATTAAGTTTTGAAGAAAATTATCAATAGCCAATACAAATTTCCATACAAATTTTCAAGTTTCAGGTTCAATTGATTCTAAAACTAATCCATAACTTCTAAAAATTTGTGGATTAAAAAGGAATTTTTCCAAACTCATAGTTCAGGAAAAATATCTATACCAAAATCGTTTTCTCTCCATTTTTTTAATCGGCTTTTCTCTCGTTCAATATACATTAATGAAATCTGTGAATTTTACTGGACGTTTACTTATATTAAAATCGGCGTCAGCAAAAATTATGTTTGTTGCGTTTGTTGCGAATCTAAAAAAAAATATCGAATATAGAAGCGCTTTGACGCACAAAGAATATTATATATACGGTCATGAAAATTAACAAATCTTATATACACAAAGTTCAAACAATTGACTGGCAGGCGTAAAACATATAATGGGTCGCCTGCATTGCTCGAGACTTCCCTATCATTTGTACGTACATACGTAAGTAAGAATTGTAATTTTTGTACCAAAGATTAAAAAACGTGTAACTTCACTGTCAAAACTTCTAACGTCATTGCAAAGGCATAATTTTTACACTATTTGAAAGACCGGTTAAGCGACAATCATAGACAACGCATAAATTTAGGAGTCATAGACATTTCATAAAATATAAAATTATATTTATTTTATAAATTCTTATGTCTTACTCATAAATGGCTAAAAAGGTCTATGGTATCTAAATAAGGATTCTAACACCCCCGACAGTTAGACGCGCCATGGCGATTTTTCTACTGTATTTTTTAAAAATCAAATAATGCAAAATGTATTTTAATAATTCATATTAATTTATCTTAATTACACTAACAAACTTAGTCGTCCAGTAACTTCCTTCTGAGTTATTTAAGAATTTTGGTGATAGTTTCAAAATAAATGAATTCATTTGAAAGTACTCATGAAAATCCATTTTCCGGAAATTTCTCGTTTTACATAATTTTGTTTGAAAATAGAACACATACACACACACATACATTGGAAAAGACTTTATAGCTTAATATTTCGTCAAAGGGGCTAAAAGTGAAAAGTGGTAAATGGAAAATAAATTTCATTTCCAAACACATTTCTCACACAACGGTTTCCACTAATTTTTTTTTCCTACCCACTTGTTAACAAGTTTCATACCCTTAAAAATAGGAATATTTTTTTTATGTAAATAGGTCTAAAATTGTAGAAACTGCACGAGTGTGACAAATGGACGGACATACACACGGAGACGATTAAATTATAAGGTTTCCATATTTCACTGCAGACCCTAAAACGATAGATAATATATAAATATAAGTCCTTTTTACGATATAAACCCTATAAAATACCCTGATAGCTAAATATTTATACACATAATAAACCAGTAAATGTAAAAATGTCGGTGTATTGACGACACATATTAAAAAAAATGAGATCCAAAAATTAACAATATAGAACGCATTTACTGTTTTTTTTTTCATTTTGATCTGTTTGTCTATTTAGTTATTTGTTAGCATATCAAGCAAAAACTATAGGGAGAATTTTAATGGGGTTTCTAATATTGTACAACTCCCTAAACGAAAAGTGAGGTATAATCCGAATAAATATTTTGAGGTTGAGAAATATAAAAAAATGTTATTTAACCGCGTCAAATTGATATAAAAATCCTGTCCTAATAACTATATTCTTTATTACCCATATTTAATATATACATTCTTTATTTTTTTTTATTATCACTAAGCAGGTTATAGCAATGTTAAAGTCATGTTTTAACACCGTTTCTGATTAGTTACAAGAGATGGCGCTAAAAACAAATTACCACACGCTTTCGAAGTGTATACCATGACTATATATAATGAATTTACACTTATTAACAATTAAATAATTACATCGTTGAGTGATACTAAAGAACTTTTTTAAATTTTGTTTACGTCAACTGGAATATTTGAATGGCTGAAGGATTTAGATAAGTTGTCCGTGAGGTGCCAATAAAATAAGTACAATTAAAAAATGGAAAAATCAAAATGGAATTATCAATATGCCTCTCTATTTAGATTTCAGTTTTACTAAGGGCTATCAATAATTTTGTTTTATTCTCATATGATTTAATAAGGTCTCTGAAAACTTGTAAATATTTAGTTTCGTGCATGCTAGACTTTTGAGATTTATAATCATATTACAGGCGTCAGTTGCGTTTGGTAAAAGCTTGTTGGCTTTTTTAGTATTTGACTATATTTTTAATTACTAGAATACAATAAGTGTCAACATTAAAAACGATTAAAATAAATATATCGTATCTAGGTTTTTTCATTACAAAGTTATAACGACTTAAAAACTGACGAACTACGAGTCGCGCGAAAACGCCCTATACAAAACACAACTAGCTTATGACGTCACTGGCCAGTTATTTAGCATTCATTATAAGGGAGTTTATTCAATATTATCAGTATCTCGTTAAATATTACATTAAAGTTATATATTGCATATTATAATTTTCTCATTTTTTTGTGTGGAAATTAAATTCGTAATAACGTTTTCAATTTAGTGAACAAATAATTGACATTTTTTCCTATTTAGAAGTTTCGATTGTTTGTTATTTGTGCATTATTTTTTCATCCCACGGTTTTTTTTTAAATCTACTCTACAGTTTTGAAACATTTTTACAAAAAATATCGACATCAGTCAAATACCCTATTGCCATTGCTCTGAATGTGAATATTATTATTATTTTACGGTACATCAATGTATGTGTCAGAAAAAATACAACCAACTAGTTTCACATGTTTGAGAATTGTGAGATTTTTATTCGAATTATACAGCGTGCATTGGGTTTTGGACAAGTTATTTTTTCAGTACTAAATGGCCGTGACTCGCAATTTGGCCAATAAAATTATATCATGACATACTAAGAATTCTGTCTGCATAATTACAAGCTTCTCGTTTCATAATTTTAAGACTTGCAAGATTGTTAAGTCGGATTTAGGACAAGTTTTTTTTCAGTACTAAAGTGGCAGTTACTCCCAATTTGTTTGATAAAATTATATTATGATATACTAAGAACTCTGTCTGAACAATTACAAGCCTCTCGCTCGATAATTTTAAAATTTGCAAAATTCTTAAGTCAGGTTTCGGACAAGTTTCTCTTTCAATACTAAAGTAGGCGTGACTCTCAAATTGGTTAATAAAATTATATTATGATATATTAAGTATTCTGTCTGCATAATTACAAGCCTCTTGCTTCATAATTTTATGACTTGCAAGATTTTTAATCTAATTCTAAGGCATCCGTTTGTTTCCAGAGAAGTCAATAATTTTTTTTGTATTTAAAAGGCCGTAGTGCCGAAGTTGAGTGTTAATATTTTATATTAGGATCTAGTTTGGTGCATTTAGGATTTACGAGGTATTTAATAATCGTATGGTCTCTTCTAGGGAAGTCGGTAAGTTTTTTTAATGTTTTTAATCACTTTTCTTCTCAACGTGAACATTACAATTGTGATTGTTATTATATATTGTGATTGTTCAAATATATTTTTTAAAATACCTTGATTCATATATTAATAGTTAAAGGAGCCAAAGAGCTTTCCACCATTCCGAAGTAATGTCAAATATATATTTACTCTATATTCTGATTCTAGTTTTAGCAATTGCCAAAAAGTCAATTATGAAACGTCGAACCTGCCAGAATGTCAACCTTCTTTATCAGATTAAAGATAGGACGTGGGCGATAAATTTTAATGGTCCACTAAACATGATTGGTTAGTATGGAAGTCTGACAGGTTGACAGCCATAGCATTAAACAAAATGGAATCATATGCACCAGAAAACTAACATTTTCGTACTAAAACGAGATATACCTTAAATATCTATTCATTCTCCAAAAACTCATTCGCCCAATTTGAAACGTAGTGCCAATATCTTCAGCGAATAAACAAGTGACAATAACATAATCGTACAAAAAAACAAGACGAAATAAAAAAAGCAAAGGACAAATACGGGTTACAAATGGGCCGTGAACTCGCCAATACTTTACGATAGCAGTTTTAAAATGTGAATCGAATTGCGAAACTAACCGTAATGCGGCAGTGGTCACTGACGCTGGTCAGAAAACTTTGTTAGGCAATAAGTCAATCATAATATACCAAAATTTTATATTTATTAATGTGATGTGAATAAATATTTTTTTAATAATTAGCACTAAAATGAGAATTTATATATCATATTATGATGCGGTAGTGGTCACTGGCGTTGATCAGAAAACTATGTTAGGTAATAGTCAACCATAAATATACAAAATGTTTATATTTAGTTAATATACAATATTTTTTTAATAATTGGCACTAAAATGGGAATTTAAATATCATATTATGTGTTAAGCCAAAAGTACTACTCAGCTGCGTTTGGCAACAGACCTTGAATCTTCAAGAGTTTTTCGATATTCCAACAGAATGACGAAATACAAAAATTATACCGAAAACACTGACAGATTCTGGGCCGAAGGATACTCATATATTTATAAGATAAGCGCAAATAGTAGAACAATATATGGATTGATAGAGTTCGAATTCTTGTATAATTTTTTGTTGAGCTAATTTCGAGAATTTATTTTTTTCTCGTAATTTAAAAAAATATTTTTAATTCTTTAAAACATTTAAAGAACCCCATAGTAATATTAAGGATTGAGATTATCATGAAAAAAATCGAAAACCGTTTATGTGCCAGTGTTCGTATGTACCTACATTATAATACCAGGCTGTCAACGATATACAAAACTTGACTTTTGCGCTTTATATTTTCCAGTCCAAGGACTGTAGTTAGTACAAATATATCTGATTTTGCTTCCAACCTCTTTGTGCTAACTAGAGCCAAATAATAACGAAACAATTGTCTAGTGAAGGTAATTATAAAGGAACCATAAAATATATATAAGCATACAAATTAGAGTTTACTTAATATATGTAATATTAAGTCGAGCTAAGCGAAATAGATTCGCCAGGGCAATGGTGTATTGTACGAGAGCTGGTCATCATTTTTATTATTTAGTATATTTTCTAACAACCATTACATCACGACCAAATAGATCAATTTTACTAATCTGGTTTGTTAACAGTTATAATATTTGGTGTTGCCAAGCTTGCATATAAATTAACTTGCAAAGTATTACAGGAATACTTTGTATAGTATCTATAATCATCTTGATATGCTATAATTAATACACGGTGTACAAATATCGGACAAAGAAAGACGTTATTTATAGATTGAAAAATAGATGATTGTCGTTAAAATCAAATTTAAAAGATGACTTTTTTCAGAAAATTGAAAATAATGTAATATTTGTCTTCTTTTTCGTACACACGATACTTGCGCAAATTGTTCAGCGCCGCTCAGGGGAATAACCCGCGAACAGCTGCGAAGACATATAGCTGCCCGAGTAAGACCCGCGTTCCAGGCAAGTATTGGGTGTGTTAAAGAGATACGTGTAACATACTGTATTTCATTTTGCTCTCAAATACTGTGTTTCATTTTGCTCTCAATTAGAAAAAAGGGCGTTTTTTACCTGTTTAGTGTTTTAGCGTGTGAACGTGTTTTATTTTAACGACAATTTAAAGAAATTCTAAACATAAAAGAACGTTATGTTAAGACATAACGTTCTTTTTTTTGTTTAATATTTGTTTACATAAGAGTTTTTATTCAAAACTATTGCACGGATTTGAACAAAAATTTTGCCGAATATTGCCTGATTTCCTGAAAATGTCAAAGTATCGTTACGTCTAACAAATTGGACAAGTCAATAATATAAGTCAGTTTGTGATGAGGAGAGAAAAGCTTATATTTAAGTTTTAACGAAATGGTTCGATTATCGTCGATTCAACTTAGATTTATTATGATATGAACTTCAGATTTACTATGAAATGTAAGTACCTTTAAATAATTTATGTAATATTTGCATTACATAAATTATTTTGCAAATCATTTGCGCAATGCAAAAACTTTACAGATATCAATTTCGTTTTTACGAAATTTGCCAATTTGACAAATTTGAAACACGTTTACGCGGGACAGAGACCGTGAACAGCATCCGCGGCCGTTAATCTTTAAGTACCCATTACGTTTCTCTCGGCGATTCGTAATTCGTGACACAGTTCACACAATACCCGAGTTCATTTAGAGCTATAATTTAATGTCCAGAAACGGAAGTGTCGTAACGTTTATATGTTTATTGATATATCTGTATCAGCTAAAGATATATCTAACTTAAAACTTGTTAAATTGATCGAGGAAATAAATCTTTGCTAGCAAAGTTAGAAATTGATTTAAACGATCATTCCTGTTTATTGCAATTTAGAGAAATTGACTAAAGCGGAACACTACTTGAGAGTAGATGTCGATATAAAATCTTATATTTTTAAGTCGATTTAAAATTTTATTTTTTTCACAATTAAAGCAAATATCTTTGCTAATAGCCCACCTGAAGATGTTGTAATACAACGAAACCTAGGTCGTGGTAAAGAAATTAAAGAAAGTAGAAATAATACTACATTACGTAAACTACGTGATGTAGTATTATTTATCATTTAATTGTGAACAATGAATTTCTACAAAATTAACGCCAAATATGTTCAATATTTAATTTTTTTTATTATAAATTGGGTACCTTTTGCAATATTGATTCTTGTTGTAAATATACAAATAATCTTTGATGTCCAGAATCTGGAGCGAAAATTATGAACATATTCTTTAACTTTTCACTCAGGTTTTAGAATAGTGGACAATAATATCAAATAAATGTATTTATATTTTTTTGATATTATTATTGCTACATTTTTGGCACAGAAAGGAAAAAGAATTTATGACAAAAACTAAAGTTTTTTATCGAATATCGATGAAAGTTTTGGGTTGGCAATAGGGATGGAATCTAAGGCTAAAACTATAAAATAACTAAACACTATCCCACTGTTCTTGCTTCACGTTTAAATATTTAAAAGATAGTTTATTGTGCTACAGGAGGGGTTAAAATGATTTTATGTACAAGCGGAGTGACTAGCAGGTCGACATATGAAAAAAAGATATTGATAATTATACTGTTTCTTGCGGATCTTAAGACCCGAAAATAAAAAAGTTAACGATTTTCACATGTTTTATAAGCCCATGTAGACATATTTTTAACTAAAATATGACTCTTATTAAAAAGACAAGGCTACGAACGCATTCCAAATTATTAACTACTAGTGTGACCCGTGCGAAGTCTTCGCATTATGAAGCTCAGATGACAGATCAAACAAATATTTTACTAAAATTGACATATAGAGGCGCAAGTATCAAAAGCATTGAGCTAAAGCGCCACTTTATTTATACGTGAGTGGATTTGAATTTAAACAAAAATTTTACCGACCGTCAATCATATTGACGTTGAGCCGTTAGATGGCAGCATTGCTGTTTTGTGTATATAATTTTAATAATTAATTAATTTGCAAAAACAATAGCAATAATAAATTTTTTAGTTGTGGATGCCCATAGAGCAAGCAATTATCTATAAAATGATATATAATTTATGTGGATTAGTTGTGAGGTTTTTTCTAAAAAGGGAGAGTAACATCTTAACCTTAGCGTATTAATATATATGATGATGATGATTCGTAGTTTGTACGTTCAATTAAAGTTGCAAAAAGAGAATCGGTTCCTCTTAAAAGTTATGAAGGTAGATTAAGAAATGTTGAAAATCGCATTTATTTATTTACCTTTTCTTAACATATACTTGTCAAACTTGTAATTTAGTACTGGCTAGTAAGTAAGCTGAAAAATACATTTCAACTAGTAAAGAATATAAATAGAAATGGCGAGCGACACCGTGAATCTCCCAAATATTACACGATAATGACTTTAAAGTTAATAGAATAAACACAAACAATGGTAGAAAACACAAGAAGTAGAGAACATATAAGGAATAGTGAGCGATACTGTGAACTATATAAATATTCCACGAGCATTATTCCAAAGTAAACAAATATATAAACATAAACAAAAATATAATAGAAAAAAATGCAATAAGTACAGAATACAAATAGAAATATTAAGCGGCATTGTGAACTAAACAAATATTCCTCGATCATTGTCCTAAAGATAAGAGAAAACAAGCAGAAACAAAGAAAAAAAATTAATAAGACAAGTATGGAACATAACTAGAAATAGTAAGCGGGGCTGTGATCCACCCTAACATTTCATTACCATTATTCATAAGTTAAGAGGATAAGCAGAAACAATGATAGAATACAAATACAATAAACATAGAATGTAATCGGAACTTTTGAACAGACACGCAAATGACCTAAATATTCCAAAGTCACAACGTTGAGATATTAAACAGAAAAAATGACAGAAAACAAATACAACCAGTATAGAACATAAGTAGAAATATTGAGTGGGGCCGTAAACCACACGAATATTCCACGAACATTATTCTAAAGTTAAGAAAATAAACAGAAACAATGATAGAATACAAATACAATAAATATAAAACGTAATCGGAACTTTTGAGCAGACACGCAAATGAACTAAATATTCCAAGGTCACAACGTTGAGATATTAAACAGAAAAAATGACAGAAAACAAATACAACCAGTATAGAACATAAGTAGAAATATTGAGTAGGGTCGTAAACCACACAAATATTCCACGAACATTATTCTAAAGTTAAGAAAATAAACAGAAACGATGATAAAAAACACATACCAGAAGTACAGAACATAACGAGAGTGAGTGAGACCGTGAGCTACACAAATATTCCACGATCGTTATATCAAAATTAAGAGAATAAACAGAAACAATAATAGAAAACAAATACAATAAATACAGAACATATATAGAAATATTCAGCGGGACCGTCAACCACACAAATATTCTAGGATTATTATTCCAAAATTAAGAGAGAACAAGCAGAAGAACTGACAGAAAATAAACAAAACAAGTACAGAATATATCTAGGAATAGTGAGCGGGATTTTTATCTACACAAATGTTCCACAATAATAATTCTCAATTTAGGAGAATAAGCAGAAGTAATGATAGAAAACAAATAAAGTAAATACACAATTAAAATAGAAGTTTAAAAGAGTATTACAAAATTAATATAATAAGCAAAAACAATGATAAAAACAAATAAATAAGTGCAGACCATAACATAAGTCGTGGGCAACATCGCGACCGATCCAAATATTCCACGGTCATTAATCCAAAGTTAAGAGAATGAGCAAAAAATATAGAAAATAAGTATAGAACATAAATAGAAATAGTGAGCAGGACCGTGAATCACCCAAATATTCCTCGGTCATTAATCCAAAGTTAAGAGAATGAGCAAAAAATATAGAAAATAAGTATAGAACATAAATATAAATATTGAGCGGGACCGTGAATCACCCAAATATTCCACGATAATTATTCCAAAGTTAAGAGAATAAACATTAACAATGTTAGAAAACAAATACAATAAGTACAGAACATACCTAACTAGCACACGTGAGCGGGACTATGATCCACTCAAATGTTTCATAACCATTACTCTTCCAAAATTAAGAAAATAAGCAGAAAAATTAAAAAAAAACAACCCAAAATGTAGTAATGCCCGCAACATACACGGAGGTGGGGCGGGGAGGTATGTGGGGGGGGGGGGTGTTGGCACCTTCCTTTGGTATAAGAGTCCGGAACAGAAAGAAACTGACACTATTCGTGCTTTCAAAACTGATTATTTATCCAATCGCGACCAAAATGAAAAGCAAGTAAAGCATAATAAGCTGATAGTATTAAAAAATTTTAAAGTAGAAAAAAATTAAAGGTTTAAGTTACCTCACATGAATACACCTTACTACAGACAAAGGCGTTAAGCAAAGCCCTAAAACGGTTGATACCGTGATATATCCAGGATTTCTGCATAAGTGCGAGTGTCCTAATGGCAGTTTTACAAGTATCAATAATATCGAATGTAGAATCAAAATGACTTGTAGTTATGGTTTCCAAGAAGCCAGTAAGTACTATTCTTATGAAGGGCATTTTGGCAGTGTCGCATATTTACTTTCAAATTTTAACGCCAAAACTCGCCTGAGGTGCTTACGACAAATACGGCCCGCTTAATCTTACAGTCAAATATTCCCGATAGTTATTATTTCGAAATTAGGAAACCTTTATTAAACATGGATGTCTTATAATGTGTCTTTTACATCCATTATTCAAATGAAAATAAGTTGAGACAATTATGTGCATGAAATATTCTGATGCTGTATATTTAGTTTGTTTTGATAAAGATCCACGAAATATAGCCGTAAGTTCCGATTTTTAGTATATTCCAGTTTTATTATATTTCTATTCATAAATACAAATATTCTGGTCTTTCCATAAAAGATAGACATATAATATCCAAACTTTTTTTGTACACCTCCTTGTACAAAAAAAGTTTTCGTTTTTCTCCTTTTTTAGTTACAAATATCTTACGAACTCTTAAACTTTTGAGAATGAAAAAGACCCTAGTCCTGGAATAACGTATATTTCTAACAGTGAAAGAATTCACAATTAAATGAAACTACGTGATGTAGTATTATTTCTACTTTCTTTAATTTCTTTACCACGACCTAGGTTTCGTTGTATTACAACATCTTCACGTGGGATATTAGCAAAGATTAAGATGTTGTAATACAACGAAACCTAGGTCGTGGTAAAGAAATTAAAGAAAGTAGAAATAATACTACATCACGTAGTTTCATTTAATTGTGAATAATGGATTTCTACAAAATTAACGCCAAATATATTCAATAGTGAAAGAATTGTTGGAATCGATAAGTAGTTTTCGAATTTATTTTCTATATACAAGCAAACGAGACACTGGCAACAGCTTAAGAAAATGAAAGCGACGTCACTAACAAAACAATAGTACGAGCGCCATGCGACCGTTTTGATACCACCACACATATTTTTCCACTCTGTATGAACGTGAAGTAATTTATAAGGAAATAGTCATACTTGTCAGCATTAATTCGTAATTTATGAGCCTCATTTGCGTCCGGATGCAAAAACGTTCAAAAATATATTATACGCAAACATACTTTCGCATGCTACGGGCTGAGGGACAGAAAACGTTCATTCAATATAAACCTTATTTATTAAAGTTACAATACGATATGGTTATTGCAGTGGTATGTGGGTTGATCACAAGTTTACGACCTGTGACTGGAGGGGTTCTAAGTTTGAATCCCCACCGCAATTCGAGCGAGACTGGAGGGATGTCTGTAATCAAGTGGTTAAAATGCCTCAAAACAGTGACAGGCAGCAGCGCCACTGGTGCTAGAAGGGCAATTATCTCCAATGATACGCGCATTGCGAGGAGCCTATATTCAACAGTGGAAGGAGACCGGCAGGATGAATGATGATAATGATACAATACTGGATGATGATGATACCATTATCTCATTTGTTCAGCGCGTATATAGTTAAACGTTATACATTAAACATGCTTACGCAGCTCATCAAACGCGATAGATGCCGAAAAGTTGCGTTAACATGCGTACGCATGCGTCAGCATACTTGAATATTCTAGATCATACATACACTTGTATCCATTTTTCCATTTTTCATGCGAAAGCCGAACTGATGCGAAAAAGTTAAGTGTACGCATCGTCATACAAAGTGTAAATTTTCTATATATAAGCTGCAAATTGATGCTGACAAGTGTTATTGGTTTCAAAACGTGTTTTCTGTCCCCAGAGTCTTATCTCATGCCGAAACTTATTTGACGCAGGTACCTTATTACGAAATAGCATATATGTCAGATTGTTGAACTTTCCAAGTTAGATTGGCTGACAGCAAATACTGTGAGCAAATACATTTGTTAGGAAAATACGACGCACGGATGAAATAACTAATAGAATGAATTCCGGCGAGTTTGACCCGTACTTAATAAATAAACCAACCAAGTGGCGCCATGCTCGTGCTGTGAGGGTTTCATATCTACACACACATTAATATACTGTGTAAAATATACAATAATTAGATACTTATCATACAAGATTTCTACAAGATTTATTCAAATATACAATATTTACTTATATAAACTATGTTTTAAATATTAAGATAACTAAAAAACTTTTTGGAGTTTACTTCTTAAAAATCGATTTTCATATATAGCGCCCGGTATGAAGTTGTGTGAGGAGTAAAATCAGAAGTTTAGAGTGTACGAAGTTCCGAGGGTTAAAAAAAGTGTAAGTACGAAGTTCAGAGCGTTAAAACAAGTGTACCATTAGGTTGCCTCTCCGCGCAACATTTCTACGCGTCTTTAGAGTGTGATATCAATATGTTTATATTATGTATGAACATTTGGTGTCTTCCATCCCACAAAATTAAAGTCTCTTTAATTTTAACTGCTTAATCTGACGTTAGTAAATGTTTTTAATTTTGTTGTATAAATTTGATCATGTTCATTTGTGTTTTATCTGAAAATAATTATATTGTCAGCATTTTTTATTAAAGAATTTTCCATTGACATTTAATAATATTGATATTTATAATAAAATCTAAGACAATCGTATTTAAGGAGCGCACAATTTTTTGTTCACTTCGCGGTTATGTATTTTATTATCGATTAGCGCACCACCTAAAATTTTAACGATGGAACTTATTATAACTCCTCTATGTCCGTTGCTTGTATGTAAAATTTAGGGATGTACAGATGTACGTATGTACATTTGACGACACAATAAAGGTCGCAATTTTCGACCGGCTTTGGAGATTCTTATTTATACGGATGGTTTTTCAAAATAGTTTAATTTTTATAAACTATTTCGTCTTGGCACCTATTGTCATCGAACGAACGCCATATACTCAAAGATAAAGATAAATATAAAGACTGTTGTCATCCTCATGTTGTTTTTAACTTGTTTTTTATTCTAACTTTTTCTTCGAATTGTTTATGAAAAAAAACAATATAAAAACGCCGTATCTGCACTTTTAATTTTACAATTTTTGGTAATCGGTGTTTAAATACAGGATATTTGAAATATAGATCAGGAATTCTAGTTGTCTTGAATTCAAGGCGAACTAAATATAGACTTGGCAACGAAACGATAACTTTACGTCTCCCATTATTTTATATTTCGGATCTAAGAATTACATATATTGCTTAATTCTTAAAATAAATATTACATTTGTAATTTATTCCGCTTAGAAAGTAGAGGCTCTGAAAGACGGACCGACAGCGTAGTGGCAGCAGTAGGGTTTCGTTCGGATCCTTTGGGTAAGATACGCCTAAATACAGAATGGGATATCATTTGAGTTGTATCCTATAAAATAATGTCATTAATCCCCAGAATGAACGTAATGTTTATATATAAATAAAATGTTGACATTATTGTCGATGTTTAACTGAAATTTTTCATCTGAGCAAAATACATCTTCCGTTTCGTTCATCCTCGTGGGAGTTTTTCAACGTTTTCCAAATATATTCACCTCCATTCACATATTGCTTAGTTTGCACCCTCTCTGTTGTGTAGTGTACATAATGTGAAACACGTTTTAATATTAATATTTTTTGTAGTTCCCCATTATTTTCGCGTTATCTTCATTTTTTTCTTTAAAGATAGACGACTAATATTAAGATAAATAAAACTTTTTCGAATTTTAGGAAATATCAAAAAAATAGACGTAAACTATGGATTTCTAAAATAAATCTATTTTGGTCCTCTAATGTATTGTCCAATTTTTGTAAGTCTTTCATTGTTTATACGTTCAATATGAGTGGGCCATTTATTTCAACAATTCTAACGGATATACATTCAAATGTAAGCCAATTCTACACTTCTAGATGTTTTTTCTTCAAGTCAATATAGAGCAATAAATCGTTGAATTCCGACCGTTAGTCCAAGTGAACATTTCAAATATTACAATATTCTATTGATGTTTTATATCGTAACAGCTCAACACCTGGGGGCGACTGAATATAGAACGCGTCCGGAGGCCCCAGGGCAGCGTCGCTAAATTTATTGCCGCTGCGTCTACCGCGATGCAGTTTTGATATTCAATTTAAACTGAATTTCGATATATTTGCTTTATTGATTTCTTTAAATTTAACGCAACCGTCGAAGTCCATTACTCACTTCATTGTGCAGTTGTCATGAAATAGAATTGATTTAGTTATACTCTAATGTTCAAATAGACACAAACCGATACAGCGGCTTTAATTGAAACTTATAAATTAAAATCAGTCCACTTCTAGATAACAATGTAAACACCATTTGAGAACGACGTGAAAGTGTATACACTTCGAATATTTGTATAGAGTAAAAAACTCAAGATCGATTTCATACAAGACAAAGAAAACAGTAATTTCATTACTTCTGGCATACTTGTAACCGACTACATTCAAAAATACTTGTTTAATGAGGGTATAGGTATCATACAGTCCGCCTTAAAATTTGAGACCACTAAACAAATGTGTTATATTGCTTATTTAATGCATTTTTTACAAGTGTGTTTGAAACTTATAAATTATTATAATTTACAACACTTATAAATTACTATAATTTATAACACCGATTACTGTTTTATTTGTCTTCTATCCAAGACAAATAAAACAGTAATCTCATTGCTTTTGGCCTACCTGTAACCGACTAACTACAAAAATACTTGTTTAATAAGGGTATAGGTATCCTACACTCCGCCTTAAAGGTTGAGACCACTAAACAAATGTGTTATATTGCTCATTTAATGCATTTTCTATAAGTGTGTTTGAAACTTATAAATTATTGTAATTTATAATACTTTTAAATTATTATAATTTATAACACCGATTACTGTTTTATTTGTCTTTACAAGACAAATAAAACAGTAATCTCGTTCCTTTTGGCATACCTGTAACCAAATACTTGTTTAATGAAGGTACAAAAATACTTGTTTAATGAAGGTATAAGTCACATGCACTCCGCCTCAAAATTTGAGACCACTAACCACATGTGTTACATTACTCATTCAATACATTTTTTTACAAGTGTGTTGTTCTGGAAATTCCTGTACTGAATTTTTTATGAGAAATTAAAGACAGCACTTTCTATTTTCGTTGCTTTTGTATAATTCGTAAAAGGATCATGTATACATAATTTATTGTGTCTGGATAACTTTCAATTTATGGCACTGATCATTTTACTATTACACTAAACACAATATGAAAGTGTCTTTTTGTTTAGTTTTAACAAAGGTGACTATAGAAAAATACTTTTTGGATATATTGGTCTTTTCGGTTGCAATTCGATATTTGCAAAGGAAACACACGTCTCCATCTCAATATGTGGAATAACTTTGCTAAATTAGTTTTGAAACAAGTTGCTCTACTTAATAAATGTAAATTCCAGCATGCTGAAGCATTATAATTAAGCATTACAATTAAAGTTATCTAAAACTTATTTTTGTTACTCATTTCGGATATAAATGTGAATTTTTAATGTGAAATTGTTTATCAAGTGAGAAGAACCCATTAAATGACAGGTTTCGAATTTCGGATATTTTACTAATAACTAAACTCACTTAAAACATGGAGAATATGCTATAACAATAGCAGGTTCGGCGCCAAAGTGTATGTAAGCCGCGCGCATTTGGTAGAAGAGTTGTCCATATCTGACAGTTCCAGTCCGTATTCGGGTGTAATTTTTGGCGAGGGATTTTTTGAGACTTCTCGGTGTAGCTATTGAATTAGTTACTTAAGAAATTATTTTAATTATGTAGAAAAATGATCATAATATGAGTACTAATAACAATATGTAAAGCGAAAAATCATATTATTAAAAAAAATACATCACGACTTACGTCACGTGATGTAGTTTCAATTAGGTAGGACGCCTTATCACCAAATTTTCTTTTTCAGAGTTTTATTTCAAAATTAGTAAGACACATGGAATCAATTCTGTATCTGCCTGTCTGTCACAGCTCATATTTTCAGAGACTATGAAATATAGAGAGGTGATTTCAGTAATGATACAAATATAGATAAAAATATGGAGTATTTTAATAGTAATTTTAAACATATTTTTGTAGAGGAAGGAAATTTTAATTACTTTTTTTAATATTAACCTCATCGTGGAGACCATTCCCGAAAGCTAGTTAAATAGAAAATATGAAAATACAACATTATAATACCACATGTACAAAAACTTCTACAAAAACTCTGTCCTCATCTTTCTTGAAACGGTGGTAAGAAAAATCTTAAAAAAAATCAGTGAAATATGTGGCAGAATTTTTATTTGCCGTAAATTATCGGTAAGCAACATCAAATGATATGAAGTTTCCACGCGTATTTACACGATCGGTATAACCGTAGTTATACTAAGAAACAAAAAGCTAGCAAGACAACAGGACTAACAAAGGGCATACGGAGATTAAGATACTTTCTAAGAACTTTCCGAGTGAAATGTTGGCTAATAAAAACCTGTCAAACACGAATCAAATGTACATAGTATTTTTATTTAACTATTTACAATAAAATACTTATTTCACAATGTAAATATATTGCAATGTATTATATCTTTTTCTTCAATGGCTTGACAGCCCAGAATGGGCCCCTGTCTTTCGCAGAATCAACTCGCAAGCTTTCCTGTTCTTCGCCAGAGACATCCAGTTCGTTACACTTAGGATTTTGAAGTCTTTTTCCAGGCAGTCGTGCCACCTAAATTTAGGTCTTCCTCTTTTTCGGGACCCCAACGGTCTGGCTAAGAAGATCTTTTTTGTTGCCCGACTGTCGTCCATTCTGCTGAAGTGCCCTGCTCATTTAATTTTCTGAATAGCGATGTATTTGACCACATCCGGTTCTTTAAATAATTTAGTGTATTATATGCTATTGCCCAAAAGCAATATTTTATCTATGCTAGCTTGTGTATTACTTGTGACAGAAATTCTAACTTTCATTTCAGTTTTGCATATCAATAATATATCAACAGATAGGAATTAACTCTCTCCGCACGCTATCTACCAATGGGAGATCGAATCACTCAATGGCTATCTAATATTGTACAGAAGTGACTTTTAAATAACTTTTTGACAGTTATCTTCGAAAGGTTAGGTTATCAACAGTAAGTGACTTTTCTATCCGCCATTTTCGAGAAATTAACGCCTGTCAACGATCTGTTTTATACAAATTTTTTTTATTTTTTTACTGTAAAAAATTATTGGAAATCAGTAGCAAGCATGTCGTTCTCTAGCTATAGCGATTTATAAATTTTACAACTGTTATTGTTATATTGATTCCGATAATGAAAGCAATAGGGCCCGGCGTACATATAACCATCAAGTAAATTATACATGTGAACTAAATGAGCAGGATTTTAAAGCTAGATTTCGGATCACTAAGAGTTCTGTTGAGTTAATATAATAATTATCATAATTTACTATATATAAAATAACAGATGTTAATGTGTATTTAATTAGTGATAATAATAATTACCCATTTATTAATATAATTAATTTCTTACTTCCTTTAATTATAAACGTTACATTAATACCCGGTTTTGTCCGATTAATACTTGACAGAATGGAAAGCAGAGATTGATTGCGTTAACTAAGCACAGCTTTAACTGTTTTTCCTTAACTTCAATTTTAATTTCAAATTTTAAATAGCATCCGCTAGTTAAAATTTACGAAATATTCAAATTACATTTAATAGTATATAATTAAAATGTTTCTATTTAGTTGTTATTTATTTATTTGGTGCGTATATATTTTTAATTTCAATTTTGCCATATGTATTAACGGCACGCGTAGCTTGTACGGGAGGGCACGGCTAGAAAACTACCTACGACCGTCGATAGACCGTTTTAGAAGTATATTTCCGTAAAATAATACACCAAGTCCAGGAAAAATCGATATTTATCATCAGCACTGTTCCGTGATAGTGAAATAGTTTAACGTTTTATATTTAAACTAAGAGTGACAAGAATAAAAATATTATCTGACTGCAGTTAGAGGGAGACAGAGTCGTGAAATCATTGCTAAGAAAATTGCAGTTATTATAAATTACGTTAAGTACATTTATGTCTTGTGAATATGTATGTACAAATTAATTACTCTTTACGTACGTTTTCATGCAAAATATGAATGAACGAATTGATTTAAAGTCTGACGCAAGTTAAATATATATATATATATATATATATATATATATATATATATATATATATATATATATATATATATATATAGGCATCAACACAATACACCGACAACAAATCAAATTATAATGACGTGATAACAATATATAGACCTAAACTGGCCGATGCGAATTCTGAAAATAATACATTAACGTCGCTCAAATGACACCTAAAAACGAAAATTAGGCAAATTCTACTTTTAGAGAAAAAATTATTATCATTGAAAAAAAAAAGAAGATGACATGCTCCATTACAAAAGAATGTACTGTACCTACATACCAAAAATTAGAAATAGATGCCCTGAAGAGCAAATTGGAGCGTGAGAAAGAAACGGCATCGATAGAAAAAATAAGACTACTGTATCTGCTAAAAATTTAAAGGAAAACGTTACTTATTTCGAACAAAGTATTTTAAACCTCAAAAGTATGTGTAATACTTTAAAGACGCAGTTCGAATATATGAATATTAAAATGAATATTTTGAAGGAAGAAATGAAAAAAATATTCCAAGGAGATGTTTGGCCTGCAACATTATTTAATTTAAATACTTCAACGAATATTCATTCACGGAATCCTCGCTACGTAACAAATTATATCGAGCTTAAGGATAGTTTAGTATATCACAAAGATTATTTTTTATGAATTCTCAAATAATTAATAAATTAAAAGTTACAAAGCCAAAGCTTAAAAGAAATGACAAAAATTGTATTATTACCGTAGCTCATCAAAATATTCAGGGTTATGCAGGCAAAGGACAGCAAGTAAACCTGTGTTTAGAAGACAATTCTATTGAAGTACTGTGCTCGATAGAAACATGGATAAAGAAAAATGAAGTCATGATTTATAGCAATTGCAGGTATTATCGTACTGTATTTAATAGGGGAGGGACGCTTATTTTAGCTAAACGTGACTTAAAATCTAGGAACAGGTCAGATGTTGTAAATATATTGGCAGAAAAGGACTTTGAACCAAGTTGTGCTGAATTTGATAGTTTTAACGTTTTGAATGTTTATTGGTCACCACTAGGAAACATGGAGGTGTTTATGAAAAAATTTGGAGAGTGCCTCTTTAAATTGACACAAAATAACAATGATGGAAACATTTTATGTGGGGATTTTAACGTTAATTTTCTAATTCAATCAACTCTCAAGAATCCACTTTCTGACATTTTAGATAGTTTTCTCTTAAGTCGACAATTCTATGAATATACAAGGTGCACGAGTCGGTCTGCAACATGCATTGATAACATATTTATAATAATTTGTGTTTTCACTGTTTTTTTAATTTGGCATTTTGTGTTATTATTATTATATTATAATAACGTACTTTTATATATTGACATTCAATATTTGAAATATTATTTTTGTTATTATTATTATTTATAGAATTGGTAATCTTGACAATTAATTTTGGCATTTTGTATTATTATTATTATATTATAATAACGTATTTTTATATATTGACATTCAATATTTGAAATATTATTTTTGTTATTATTATTATTTATGGAATTGGTAATCTTGACAATTAATTTTGGCATTTTGTATTATTATTATTATATTATAATAACGTATTTTTATATATTGACATTTAATCTTTGAAATATTATTTTTGTTATTATTATTATTTATAGAATTGGTAATCTTGACAATTAATTTTGGCATTTTGTATTATTATTATTATTATATTATAATAACGTATTTTTATATATTGACATTCAATATTTGAAATATTATTTTTGTTATTTTTATTATTTATAGAATTGGTAATCTTGACAATTAATTTTGGCATTTTGTATTATTATTATTATTATATTATAATAACGTATTTTTATATATTGACATTCAATATTTGAAATATTATTTTTGTTATTTTTATTATTTATAGAATTGGTAATCTTGACAATTAATTTTGGCATTTTGTATTATTATTATTATATTATAATAACGTATTTTTATATATTGACATTCAATATTTGAAATATTATTTTTGTTATTTTTATTATTTATAGAATTGGTAATCTTGACAATTAATTTTGGCATTTTGTATTATTATTATTATTATATTATAATAACGTATTTTTATATATTGACATTCAATATTTGAAATATTATTTTTATTATTTATAGAATTGGTAATCTTGACAATTAATTTTGGCATTTTGTATTATTATTATTATTATATTATAATAACGTATTTTTATATATTGACATTCAATATTTGAAATATTATTTTTGTTATTTTTATTATTTATAGAATTGGTAATCTTGACAATTAATTTTGGCATTTTGTATTATTATTATTATTATATTATAATAACGTATTTTTATATATTGACATTCAATCTTTGAAATATTATTTTTGTTATTATTATTATTTATAGAATTGGTAATCTTGACAATTAATTTTGGCATTTTGTATTATTATTATTATATTATAATAACGTATTTTTATATATTGACATTCAATATTTGAAATATTATTTTTGTTATTATTATTATTTATGGAATTGGTAATCTTGACAATTAATTTTGGCATTTTGTATTATTATTATTATTATATTATAATAACGTATTTTTATATATTGACATTCAATATTTGAAATATTATTTTTGTTATTTTTATTATTTATAGAATTGGTAATCTTGACAATTAATTTTGGCATTTTGTATTATTATTATTATTATATTATAATAACGTATTTTTATATATTGACATTCAATATTTGAAATATTATTTTTGTTATTTTAATTATTTATAGAATTGGTAATCTTGACAATTAATTTTGGCATTTTGTATTATTATTATTATTATATTATAATAACGTATTTTTATATATTGACATTCAATATTTGAAATATTATTTTTGTTATTTTTATTATTTATAGAATTGGTAATCTTGACAATTAATTTTGGCATTTTGTATTATTATTATTATATTATAATAACGTATTTTTATATATTGACATTCAATATTTGAAATATTATTTTTGTTATTTTTATTATTTATAGAATTGGTAATCTTGACAATTAATTTTGGCATTTTGTATTATTATTATTATTATATTATAATAACGTATTTTTATATATTGACATTCAATATTTGAAATATTATTTTTGTTATTTTTATTATTTATAGAATTGGTAATCTTGACAATTAATTTTGGCATTTTGTATTATTATTATTATTATATTATAATAACGTATTTTTATATATTGACATTCAATATTTGAAATATTATTTTTGTTATTATTATTATTTATAGAATTGGTAATTTTGACAATTAATTTTGGCATTTTGTATTATTATTATTTCATAATTATATACTATTATTTGTTGATATTTAATTTTAAAATGTTATTATCATTATTAGAATTATTTTTTCTGTTTAACTGGGAATAATTTACATTTGACGACACTTTTGTGGATATACTAAATGATAACTGACACTTCCTTTGTATTGATGTTTATTTTTAGCATCAATGGAATTATTAGTTTTATCTAATATTTATTTCAATTCATTTGGTTTGTTATTGACTCATACGTCGGTGGTATAATTATTTATTTATGATATTGTTGTTTATTTGTTAATGTTTTCTTTTTTTGTTTGTTTTAACTTTGAATATTCTTTTGTATTTATTGCGTACGAATTGACGTGATTGAGTGTGCTTTATGCACCAGTATCGAATAAAGCTATGACTATGACTATCCAACAACAATGGCGGCTAAAAAGCCTGAGCAATGTTTCTACCATAAATCTAGCCAGCTTCTGTATAACGTATAACGCACATTTTAAGTAAACTTCAAACCTTTGCATGAGGATAGTTGCAGACTGAAAACCAAAAAATGTCTACGCCAAACTACTCTCACATTAACGGTACGTAACAAGCGATCAAGTTGAAACACGAAAATCACGGCCGCAATCGCTCCGGCAAGGATTAACGCCGCCTAGACCCAAACCGGTCACCGCTTTCTATCCGATGATAATCAAGCGCCATATACTCCTAATGATCATCCGCCGTCGGCACGTAGCCACGCCCACGCAGATTATCGAAAAAAGCTGAGTAGTTTTTCGAGTTCCTCATTATAAACTAGCGCATATCTACTGTAAGTCAACATCCGCTAACCAATTTGGTTAAATTGGCCAACTATTGCAAAAAAACTGCGAAAAGCTATTGCTGTTTGCCCCGACTTAAATATAGCACGCAGACCTGCGAACTAGTAAGCAATAAACTTAAGTATTGAGAAAAAAACTGAAAAAAGAAATAAACGATACTCATATACTTGAATTCTGATCACCTAAGTAAATGCAATTCTCGGTTCACGTCAGTCGCAACTGAAATCTCAATAGATATTTAATTAAAATTTACTTAAAGTAATAATAAATTGAACTCAAAAATAATTTGTTTCTTTTTTTTGTTTAAGTCATATTTTAAGTTGTCATACCAGAACTAATGGCGCTTTTAAAAAAAAGTTAATAACGAGTAGCATTATGATTCACAATTTTATAAAAATTAAAAAAGCACTACCCTTATACAGATTCATTTTAAGTTTACATCTACATACTATGAGCAAGTTTGTTAATTTACATGTCATTGTTTATAATTTACACTAAAACAGGTTTAATTCACATAAAAAAAATAATTCCTGCAAGCCGGAAACTCGAGAAAGGGATTTTTAAAATGTTACAAGATGTTAGCAATTATTTTTGTAAAAATATTTTAACACAGTGGAAATCATGAAATATTTTTAATTTTAATTTATATATTTAGTATACTTTCCTTTCTGGCTATTACTTGGGTGAATTATGACATTATGTCTTTATTTTCTACTTTTCAACAACATGTTGCTTCACTTGTGATTGTCATATAATAGATGCTTATGATATATTACTGACTTAATTTTTATTCACAACTAAATTAAACTACGTGTTGTAGTATTATACCCACTTCATTTAAACTGTTAACCAAGACCTAGGTTTCGTTGTATGGCAACATCTCCAGTTGAGCAAGTTGAAGAGATCTCTTCAAATTACCCATCTGAAGATGTTGTCATACAATGAAATCTAGGTCGTAGTTAAGAATTTAAATAAAGTAGATATAATACTACATCACGCAGTTTCATTTACTTGTTAATAAAAATTAAGTGATAATGAATTTCTACAAAATTAACGTTAAATATATTCAATACTAGCGTGACCCGTGCGAAGTCTTCGCATTATTTATTCTATTTTATTAAAATTGACATATAGAGGCGCAAGTATCAAAAGCATTGAGCTAAAGCGCCACTTTATTTATACGTGAGTGGATTTGAAATTAAACAAAAATTTTACCGACCGTCAATCATATTGACGTTGAGCCGTTAGATGGCAGCATTGCTGTTTTGTGTATATAATTTTAATAATTAATTAATTTGGAAAAATAAATTTTTTAATAAATTTTTTAGTTGTGGATGCCGGTAGAGCAAGCAATTATCTATAAAATGATATATAATTTATGTGGATTAGTTGTGAGGTTTTTTCTAAAAAGGGAGTGTAACATCTTAACCTTAGCGTATTAATATATATGATGATGATGATGATGATGATTACTGACTCTTTTCATTGATAAACAAAACACTCACGTACACACACACAAGATTACATTTTAATTATTGCTAATGTATCTTTTAACTGTTGCTCGTTTTGCAACAGTGTATACTATAAGTGTGCCATATCTGCGTATTATTTATCTAGGTGAGGGACCCTAACGCGGAAGGTTTTACATTTAATATCTTAAAAATAAGCATGTTCGATTTAGGTGAAGAAAATGAAAGTGCGCCGGATGTATTTTTGAACTAAAGTTTTGTTACTAATAAAAATGCTTAAAATTAAGTTATACTACTCTTATTCTGAGAATACTTATCCCGTGCATAAGGTCAGTATAACGAAGGTATTAATTACTACTAATGAATTCAGTAAAATTATAGAATAACTATTCCGAAGTTATTTTAAATATCTCTAGCGTGGCAACATTGCGTTTCATAGAAAAACACGTAAAATATAAAGTTGTGTCTAGGAGTGTGAATAAAATGATATCTGTTACATCAGATAGCATCTTTAGAACATAGTCAATATTTATATTATTCTTTGCTTTTGTCGGTTCTTGTTGAATTTTTCTCTTTTTTTCCATTTATGAAAGAGCATGAGACGCTGAAAAAAGAGAATAAACTATGTATGAAGATGTCATTAGAGCACCAATGGTTAATTTACAATTTCGCAATACATTCATTTTTAAAAGTTTGATGTTATACATCTGTCAAGCATCCCATGACGGCTCACAATTGTTTATTTATTTTATTTAGTTGTTTGTATATAATATAGATATATGCCACAAACTTATACATTTCGATAGCAATAAACACTCTATTTTCACAACAATTGTAACCATTATTGTAATTTAACAGTTACGAAGACACAAAAATGACTCTTTTGAGGACCTTGAATACCCTAAACATTACATAAACTTAAAACCCCAGTTCGGCGAAGCAAAATATCAAATTTCGGAACTTTACTTACAGCAAACATAAGGGATACGACAGATATACAAAATGTTAGTACGTAGTTGCGGTGGATCAAATAATAACATACTTCTCATATATTGTTAAGTAAATGTTATAGTTAACACTGGTTCGTTTCAAAAAGTACACAGACATAGCAATAAAGTATAAAACTTCTATTAAACTACCCTTTTATCATAATAACAGGGGTTGTTCAAATAATTAATTACTCTCTAAGCATTTATTATCTCCACCACCCAGGTAGTCTCAAAGCGCCCTTGGTGCCCGCTATAATCCGCATCATGCATAACAATGAGTCCTTGAAAGCCCAAATAGTGTACCGCATCTACTATCATTGTTTCCACCTAATAGGGTTAAAGTGTACCCTTCACACTATGAGTTATTTAGCATTTCCATTGTTTTTAGAACCCTCTAAATGGCTCAAAGATCGGTCCATTTACAACTAAATTACAGTGACTTAGAAGTCCTAAAGTTTTCTGTACTGGTATAAACAAAATTCTATAGATATGATTGTGTCCATCGCATCTATACAAAACGTGTCCCGTGTCTCGAAACCTCAGCTATCTGTTATTGTGAACCCCAGCTATATCTTTGTGATACGTTATAACCTTACGCGGCAGGCGCCATACCCATCAAGAATTGTAATGTATAATAATAAGAACAGACTGAGGTTACTGACCGCTCCGAAACAATCGGGAAAAATGATATAGTAAGACTCGCCTATAGATCGTCCTGATCTCGCCTCGATGGCCGTCTAGTCTCGCTACAAGCGCAGACGACTTTAAATAGGCTTCTCTTTAGGACTTATAGGGGTTCGCCTACAATAAATTCAAACTCAAGAGCGTTAGTCTACAAACTTTGGTCTCTGGCCAACCCGTCTATCCACATGCAGTAGTTTTCGAGGGATTCATAAGGACCGTTAACGCTTTACGTTTCCCCGATCCGTTGAATCTTAAAAAATGTCTAATTCAAACATCAATTAAACCGTTTATAGTTTCTAAATGACGAAAGAAATATTTAAATTGTTCTGTTTGTCTATGTTAGATTTCAAATGCGGTAGTTTTCGAGGGATTCATAAGGACAGTTAACGCTTTACGTTTCCCCGATCCGTTGAATCTTAAAAAATGTCTAATTCAAACATCAATTAAATCGTTTATAGTTCCTAAATGACGAAAGAAATATCTAAATTGTTCTGTTTGTCTATGTTAGATTTCACATGCGGTAGTTCTCGAGGGATTCATATGGACAGTTAATACGTGCTTTACGTTTCCCCGATTCGTTGATGGAAACTTAAAAAATGCCTAATTCAAACATCAATTAGCATCTAGCAAGCAGATCTCTAAGTAAATCGTTTACATTTTCTGAATGACGAAAGAAATATCTAAATTGTTCTGTTTGTCTATGTTAGATTTCACATGAGGTAGTTTTCAAGGGATTCGTAAGGACAGTTAATACGTGCTTTACGTTTCCCCGATTCGTTGATGGAAACTTAAAAAATGTCTAATTCAAACATCAATTAGCATCTAGCAAGCAGATCTCTAAGTAAATCGTTTACATTTTCTGAATGACGAAAGAAATATCTAAATTGTTCTGTTTGTCTATGTTAGATTTCACATGAGGTAGTTTTCAAGGGATTCGTAAGGACAGTTAATACGTGCTTTACGTTTCCCCGATTCGTTGATGGAAACTTAAAAAATGTCTAATTCAAACATCAATTAGCATCTAGCAAGCAGATCTCTAAGTAAATCGTTTACATTTTCTGAATGACGAAAGAAATATCTAAATTGTTCTGTTTGTCTATGTTAGATTTCACATGAGGTAGTTTTCAAGGGATTCGTAAGGACAGTTAATACGTGCTTTACGTTTCCCCGATTCGTTGATGGAAACTTAAAAAATGTCTAATTCAAACATCAATTAGCATCTAGCAAGCAGATCTCTAAGTAAATCGTTTACATTTTCTGAATGACGAAAGAAATATCTAAATTGTTCTGTTTGTCTATGTTAGATTTCACATGAGGTAGTTTTCAAGGGATTCGTAAGGACAGTTAATACGTGCTTTACGTTTCCCCGATTCGTTGATGGAAACTTAAAAAATGTCTAATTCAAACATCAATTAGCATCTAGCAAGCAGATCTCTAAGTAAATCGTTTACATTTTCTGAATGACGAAAGAAATATCTAAATTGTTCTGTTTGTCTATGTTAGATTTCACATGAGGTAGTTTTCAAGGGATTCGTAAGGACAGTTAATACGTGCTTTACGTTTCCCCGATTCGTTGATGGAAACTTAAAAAATGTCTAATTCAAACATCAATTAGCATCTAGCAAGCAGATCTCTAAGTAAATCGTTTACATTTTCTGAATGACGAAAGAAATATCTAAATTGTTCTGTTTGTCTATGTTAGATTTCACATGAGGTAGTTTTCAAGGGATTCGTAAGGACAGTTAATACGTGCTTTACGTTTCCCCGATTCGTTGATGGAAACTTAAAAAATGTCTAATTCAAACATCAATTAGCATCTAGCAAGCAGATCTCTAAGTAAATCGTTTACATTTTCTGAATGACGAAAGAAATATCTAAATTGTTCTGTTTGTCTATGTTAGATTTCACATGAGGTAGTTTTCAAGGGATTCGTAAGGACAGTTAATACGTGCTTTACGTTTCCCCGATTCGTTGATGGAAACTTAAAAAATGTCTAATTCAAACATCAATTAGCATCTAGCAAGCAGATCTCTAAGTAAATCGTTTACATTTTCTGAATGACGAAAGAAATATCTAAATTGTTCTGTTTGTCTATGTTAGATTTCACATGAGGTAGTTTTCAAGGGATTCGTAAGGACAGTTAATACGTGCTTTACGTTTCCCCGATTCGTTGATGGAAACTTAAAAAATGTCTAATTCAAACATCAATTAGCATCTAGCAAGCAGATCTCTAAGTAAATCGTTTACATTTTCTGAATGACGAAAGAAATATCTAAATTGTTCTGTTTGTCTATGTTAGATTTCACATGAGGTAGTTTTCAAGGGATTCGTAAGGACAGTTAATACGTGCTTTACGTTTCCCCGATTCGTTGATGGAAACTTAAAAAATGTCTAATTCAAACATCAATTAGCATCTAGCAAGCAGATCTCTAAGTAAATCGTTTACATTTTCTGAATGACGAAAGAAATATCTAAATTGTTCTGTTTGTCTATGTTAGATTTCACATGAGGTAGTTTTCAAGGGATTCGTAAGGACAGTTAATACGTGCTTTACGTTTCCCCGATTCGTTGATGGAAACTTAAAAAATGTCTAATTCAAACATCAATTAGCATCTAGCAAGCAGATCTCTAAGTAAATCGTTTACATTTTCTGAATGACGAAAGAAATATCTAAATTGTTCTGTTTGTCTATGTTAGATTTCACATGAGGTAGTTTTCAAGGGATTCGTAAGGACAGTTAATACGTGCTTTACGTTTCCCCGATTCGTTGATGGAAACTTAAAAAATGTCTAATTCAAACATCAATTAGCATCTAGCAAGCAGATCTCTAAGTAAATCGTTTACATTTTCTGAATGACGAAAGAAATATCTAAATTGTTCTGTTTGTCTATGTTAGATTTCACATGAGGTAGTTTTCAAGGGATTCGTAAGGACAGTTAATACGTGCTTTACGTTTCCCCGATTCGTTGATGGAAACTTAAAAAATGTCTAATTCAAACATCAATTAGCATCTAGCAAGCAGATCTCTAAGTAAATCGTTTACATTTTCTGAATGACGAAAGAAATATCTAAATTGTTCTGTTTGTCTATGTTAGATTTCACATGAGGTAGTTTTCAAGGGATTCGTAAGGACAGTTAATACGTGCTTTACGTTTCCCCGATTCGTTGATGGAAACTTAAAAAATGTCTAATTCAAACATCAATTAGCATCTAGCAAGCAGATCTCTAAGTAAATCGTTTACATTTTCTGAATGACGAAAGAAATATCTAAATTGTTCTGTTTGTCTATGTTAGATTTCACATGAGGTAGTTTTCAAGGGATTCGTAAGGACAGTTAATACGTGCTTTACGTTTCCCCGATTCGTTGATGGAAACTTAAAAAATGTCTAATTCAAACATCAATTAGCATCTAGCAAGCAGATCTCTAAGTAAATCGTTTACATTTTCTGAATGACGAAAGAAATATCTAAATTGTTCTGTTTGTCTATGTTAGATTTCACATGAGGTAGTTTTCAAGGGATTCGTAAGGACAGTTAATACGTGCTTTACGTTTCCCCGATTCGTTGATGGAAACTTAAAAAATGTCTAATTCAAACATCAATTAGAATCTAGCAAGCAGATCTCTAAGTAAATCGTTTACATTTTCTGAATGACGAAAGAAATATCTAAATTGTTCTGTTTGTCTATGTTAGATTTCACATGAGGTAGTTTTCAAGGGATTCGTAAGGACAGTTAATACGTGCTTTACGTTTCCCCGATTCGTTGATGGAAACTTAAAAAATGTCTAATTCAAACATCAATTAGCATCTAGCAAGCAGATCTCTAAGTAAATCGTTTACATTTTCTGAATGACGAAAGAAATATCTAAATTGTTCTGTTTGTCTATGTTAGATTTCACATGAGGTAGTTTTCAAGGGATTCGTAAGGACAGTTAATACGTGCTTTACGTTTCCCCGATTCGTTGATGGAAACTTAAAAAATGTCTAATTCAAACATCAATTAGCATCTAGCAAGCAGATCTCTAAGTAAATCGTTTACATTTTCTGAATGACGAAAGAAATATCTAAATTGTTCTGTTTGTCTATGTTAGATTTCACATGAGGTAGTTTTCAAGGGATTCGTAAGGACAGTTAATACGTGCTTTACGTTTCCCCGATTCGTTGATGGAAACTTAAAAAATGTCTAATTCAAACATCAATTAGCATCTAGCAAGCAGATCTCTAAGTAAATCGTTTACATTTTCTGAATGACGAAAGAAATATCTAAATTGTTCTGTTTGTCTATGTTAGATTTCACATGAGGTAGTTTTCAAGGGATTCGTAAGGACAGTTAATACGTGCTTTACGTTTCCCCGATTCGTTGATGGAAACTTAAAAAATGTCTAATTCAAACATCAATTAGCATCTAGCAAGCAGATCTCTAAGTAAATCGTTTACATTTTCTGAATGACGAAAGAAATATCTAAATTGTTCTGTTTGTCTATGTTAGATTTCACATGAGGTAGTTTTCAAGGGATTCGTAAGGACAGTTAATACGTGATTTACGTTTCCCCGATTCGTTGATGGAAACTTAAAAAATGTCTAATTCAAACATCAATTAGCATCTAGCAAGCAGATCTCTAAGTAAATCGTTTACATTTTCTGAATGACGAAAGAAATATCTAAATTGTTCTGTTAGATTTCACGTGTAGTAGTTTTTGAGGGATTCATCCCGACGGCTATTATACTATATATTTACTATATATTTTCTTAAAAAATGTCTAAATAAAACGTGAATTGGCATTTAGCAAGTAGATCTCTGAGTATCCGTTGATATCTTCGAGTGTCGAAAAAATATTTAATTACTCTGTTTTTCTATGTTCGATTCCAGCAATCAATTGTTTTTAAATTCCTTCTACAAATAAATAACAATTAATTACATCGAGTATTGTTATTGAGTATGAATAACAGCAAATCAATATTTCGCCGCAACGATTCGACCACAATAATTTAAGCGATCGTGAAGTTTCGTCAGATTGCCCAAATCAATACCGCGATAATTACCACGATATTTAACAAACATTCAATTTACACGAGTCATTGACGTTTGGAACTATTCGGGACTGCGGTCCGGCCTCGAACGTGCGCGCGCCAGTGAAAGCCGAATACACGTACCTACAAATGAACTATGACACCCACAACAATCATCGCCAAACTATTCCACAGCGGCGAGACCTTGATTCACAAGTGACGTCGTCGCATTCGATTGAATAAATACGTTAAGAAAACACTCGAGTGACATGCGAGACGGGAGAGCTAAGCGAACCTCTCAGAGTTGAACTTTCGCTTTCGCGTTGTCGGTGGGCGTAGAACGGCGAGGCTTAGACGGCGACTCATTCGCGAGCTTTTCATATATCCATCGCAGAAGGCACTTACGCTCATTCGGACATGAGAGTTTAGTGTTGTTGCCATCTGACACTCCTTAAGCGGCTTCAACGCGCCTAATCAATTACAAAGGTAAACTCGATGGAATATAAAGTAGAATACCATATTGAGGTACGAACGCACTTTATCGCTACGAACGTGGCGCGTAGCAGATGATGAGTAGCTGTGTAAGGAGCGAATGATATTACTATCGACCGCCTCTCGACAAATTATCTGTCAGTTCATCGGTTGCCCAGTTCGTCGAATCCGAGCGCGTGTTGATAAAAGTGTCAGATTAATCTGCTGGCGATATGTTCGTCGCATGAAAAGGTCGAATCGATGCATTGTTAGCGTGACATGCGTCGTTAGCATGAGATATGTTAAATGCATTTATTTAAATAAACTGGCAGCTCAAAGAGAAATGTCTTTCACGTGCCTTACGATCGTTAATAATCTACACTAATACATTCAATTAATTTATGTGCTGTATTGTTACAAAAATAGTGTATTTTGTTATTGTTTTTGTTAGTATTGTGAAATAAGCTTGAATTTAATGTAAAATTATATATTAAACGAATAGTACCCATTGGCGACGTTTGGGCGACAATGACACCTCGAATTTTCACTCCGTGATAAATACACAGAATATTGTCCTCGAATCTTCACTCCGTGATAAATACATGGAATATTGTTCTCGAATCTTCACTCCGTGATAAATACATGGAATATTGTTCTCGAATCTTTACTCCGTGATAAATACATGGAATATTGTTCTCGAATCTTCACTCCGTGACAAATACACGGAATATTGTTCTCGAATCTTCACTCCGTGATAAATACACAGAATATTGTTCTCGAATCTTCACTCCGTGATAAATACATGGAATATTGTTCTCGAATCTTCACTCCGTGATAAATACACCGAATATTATTCTCGAATCTTCACTCCGTGATAAATACACAGAATGAAGTTCCAACGCAATAACGTTATTACTGTTGTTCTATAATTAGCGTTTGTTTTCACGTGTAATTTTTGATCGAGCTATTTATAAACCTTCTGTATTTCGTTTTTGCTCTCAAATTAGAACGATAAATTAATTTTACCTATTTAAAAAATCTGATACGGTGAGGAATTCGATACAACGAGGAACTTGGTTAGTCCACAAAGGACCGTCCTTCGTGAATCAAAGAACCACGGGTAAATTTGTATGTGCAACTTTCCGACGTATATAAAATTGGTATCAGCAATTTTGTGACGACTCAAGTATTGTTAGTTTAAAACCAGTTTCAGCTGAAAAATTAATTGTGTTTAATTTATAGAATAAAAAAAAACTTGCAAATAAGAAATGAAATAAAAACCTACAATTCCAAAAATTACCATTTGTGTATAATATTTCATAGAACATGTATGAAAGTTTCATTAGTTATTTTAGTAAAAACAATAAACTATCTAGTAGTCAAATGATTATTTTGATGATTTTCCTTTATTAACTAGATATCAGCAGTAATTAAAATCTGTATTTGAGTACCCGTTTGTAATGAGCAATAAATTCGTTTTTCCTGTGAATCTACCACATATTGTATTAAATCCGCCATTGTAAAAAATAACATCCTGGTAAAACTTTTCAATTGAAATGCATTTCAACTTTGTTGGTATAATTTAATATTAGGGACTTTACAGTCCATTGTCCTTTAACGCAAAAATTATTAATCGACTGTGATAAAACGCTCATTGGTTAATATCTGAACTGTTGGAAATAAATCATTACTTACTTTAATTTTCATTAATCTAAAGCGCCGAGCAATGAAGTAGCATACGGGGAAAGGTGTCTTTAACATCCTGGCAAAACCTTTCAAATGAGATGCGTCTCAAATTTGTTGGTATAATTTAACATTAGAGACTTTACAGTCCATTGCCTTTAACGCAAAAATTATTAATTGACTGTAATAAAACACTCATTGGTTAATATCTGAACTGTAGGAAATAAATCATTACTTTCTTTAATTTTCATTAATCTAAAGCGCCGAGCAATGAAGTAGCATACGGGGGGAAGGTGTCTTTAACATCCTGGCAAAACCTTTCAAATGAGATGCGTCTCAAATTTGTTGGTATAATTTAACATTAGAGACTTTACAGTCCATTGCCTTTAACGCAAAAATTATTAATCGACTGTGATAAAACGCTCATTGGTTAATATCTGAACTGTTGGAAATAAATCATTACTTACTTTAATTTTCATTAATCTAAAGCGCCGAGCAATGAAGTAGCATACGGGGAAAGGTGTCTTTAACATCCTGGCAAAACCTTTCAAATGAGATGCGTCTCAAATTTGTTGGTATAATTTAACATTAGAGACTTTACAGTCCATTGCCTTTAACGCAAAAATTATTAATTGACTGTAATAAAACACTCATTGGTTAATATCTGAACTGTAGGAAATAAATCATTACTTTCTTTAATTTTCATTAATCTAAAGCGCCGAGCAATGAAGTAGCATACGGGGGGAAGGTGTCTTTAACATCCTGGCAAAACCTTTCTATCCATTGTCTTTTAACGGTTAATATCTTAACAATAGGATATAAATCATTACTTTCTGAATCTAAAGCATCGAGGAATGAAGTAACATACGGGGAGAGGTGTCTACATAAATGCATATCCGTATAAATGCCAAAACTAATAGGTAACTAATAATAAGAAGTAAGAATTTCTTGTGAATCTAAGTTTAAGAAATGAAGAACTTTTTGTGGACCTAAGTTTAAGAAATGAAGAACTTCTTGTGAACCTAAGTTTAAGAAATGAAGAACTCCTTGTGAACTTAAGTTTAAGTGTATTTAAAAATTGTACACTTTAAAAAATATCTTTATTTCATAAAAAAACACATAGTACATAAGAAAACGATCCAGTAAATAATTAAGTTAACACTCTTTGAAGTAGGTATGAAAACCAAACAGACGAAAAGTTGTGGCCTTACATAAGTTCACGGATGATGTGAAATTTCTTTTAACAATTTATGTCAGTCAATAATTTACAATGACTATTAGTTATCTAGAAGTAAGTTTATTTATTAGTTGTTATTCTGATTAAAAGTTGATTTTCACTAATTTATAATAACATAATCAATTTTCACTCGGAGCTATTGAACCAATGATAATATCACACTCCTTATAATTTTTGCATTATACCCTAATTAACACTAAATGTGCCGTTCACTAAGGCGCACAAATCTGCAGATTCATCAACGGATTAGCGTTTACTTTTTGACATTCTGGACCGCCATCTTGTCAGTGCTCAGCCGGTTCCATCGCCGAATGGATGCGTTCGGGATTTCCCATTTTCCCAAGCGTTACATAATTTTAACGTGACAAAATGATTCACATGTCGGTAAAGAAGTTTCACTTCAAAAATCAAAAGGGGAACAATAGCAACTGTGTCGCAATTTCAATGGCATACATTAAAGTTTATCTTAGGAGTAGATACAGTAAGTACGTTGCTTGCAAATGTTTCCCCTTTGTATAATAGAAAATTAATATTAGTTTAATATTTTACTATTTATTTCTTCTACATTAACTTCCTAATTATTGTAATGCTACGGTACTCAAAAGTTAAATAGTGTTAAGTTTAAACTTGGATATTAACTTTAGAACTATATTAGTTATTGCTCTACGATTAAGATATTTGGAGACGTAAACACTCAAACATTTTTGGTCCTCGTACTCTGGAAGTGAGCCCGTTTAATGCCGGTAAAGGCGTAGTTTTACGTCAAAGCTCGTAAGAACTGTTATTTATGGTAAATTCTTCACACGACGTGCCACAAAAAGTGACAAAAAGAATTTCGTTTGAATAGTTCAGTGTAAAACCAATAGAATATTTAACAATTATTGAAAAAGTGTTTAAATTTATTCTAAGAGTATCTAAGAGTATGTAGAAAAAATAAATGTAGACAAATGTAGATAAATCTACAATTGAGATTTTTTCTACAAGAAATGTGTTTTAAAGCAAAAAAGCCGACTTTTATGGCAGTTATGCAAAGCTTCACGTCAAAACACTTAAGTCACTGATATGTAAATTATATGACGTTACGATGCCATAAACAAAAATCAAATTGAAAAGGGGAAATTATGTCTCTTTCACACATTTCCTTATTCTATAGTGATATATAAATATTATTTATAGAACTAAATTTATTGGATCGCGCTATCTTACTCATGCAATTAGTTGAAGTTGACCATATATTAAGTACATTATGATCTGTATAGTTCTGATTAACGGAGAATTTGTGTTTCGGTGTTTAGCCGCGAATTTAAAAGCATAATGATACTTTTATAATAAGTAATTAAAAATATTTGTACCGAATCTATTGCAGTTAAAGATCGTTTTTTATTATATATCTTCTTGTATACATTGTCATTATGAAGCTACCCTATTATAATATATATACTTATTGTAGTTATTACGAAGACAAAATAATTAACGAAACCTAGTTGTATTTTAAAGAAATTAAAAATTTCCCTTTTTCGGTTTCTAAAGAACGTTTTCTGGTATCATGTAGGTAGTTTATTTTGAAATATGTTCACATTCATCATCATAGCCACAAAGAACGTCGGTTCCGCGCAACCTTGTCGAACGACACCACGTTCATCCCGATCAGAACCAAGTGCCACTTAGGACACGAAGCGTCAAGTTACTGAAACAAAAGTGCCGAAACCGCACGCTCGAATACGGAGCGAAACGAGTATTTCGCAACCGCCGCGCGGTCGCTCTAAACGACAAATCGTTACGGTTTAAAGTTTACTTGTCACTTTTTGCGATCCGCCGCGAGACGGCGAGTGATATACATTTAATATTTTTTTTGCTGCAATTATTTTCTCACACAAAACGAGAAACTGCACGATTGCACGGCGGCACTTACGTAAGGAGACGCCGGCGTAATGTAACGACGGAGTGTGGTGTGAATTGTTTTGGCGTCGCGGGCGACGCGTGACCCGGTCGACCCGCGTCTGCGTGCGCCTCCGATGGCCGTAAGTGGGTTAATAATAGATTGTCATTGCGACTCTTTGTTTCGCGTTCGCTCGTCGAGTGTCAACCCGCCAATGTGTAGTCCGGAAATGAACGAGCTCAATTAATTGTCGTGTTATAAACGCTAACGTAACAGTCTAACGTAAACTGAGTAATGGTATATAATAACGTAAAAATAAAATACGCTTTAAGTAGGTCAGTATTAAGATTCGCTACGAAACGAGAGTTGGCGTCTTTCTAAATGAAGTACAGAGTTAAAGATCAATATAAAAGAAAACACGCGTTGATAAAACGGTAAGAACTTAATTCAGATACATATTGTTTGAACGTGAAATATTTTTACGAACATCATACTAGACTTATCATCGTATTAGAGATTATCTTAAGCCCGCGTGGTATTTAAACAGACTTCCTCCCCTTTCTAGTTAGCTTTTAATCTCACGTATACTATCGTAGATTATCTGAAGCTCGGGTGGTATTTAAATAGACTCCCTCCCCTTTCTCTTTAGCTTTTAATTTCATGTATACTATCGTAGATTATCTTAAGCCCTCGTGGTATTTAAGCAGATACCTCCCCTTTCTCTTTAGCTTTTAATCTCATATATACTGTCGTAGATTATCTTAAGCCCGCGTGGTATTTAAGCAGATACTCCCCCTTTCTTTTTACCTTCTAATCTCATGTATATTATCGTATATTATCTTAAGGCCGCACGGTATTTTAGCAGGCTTCCTCCCCTTTCTCTTTAGGTTTGAATCTCATCTGTATGCGCAAAACGCTTCAACCGGCAGAATTCACCGCCCGGTCAAAATACGTAGGTCCGCGTAAATCCGCGTAAATATAGTTAAGGATAAATGATTGCCTTTTAACTACTAAATTATAAATGATAAGTATACAGCGTCTACGGTAATTTTATAGCTAAATATCTTTACTTGCTGACCGTTACATTATTATACAAGGAGTCATAAGTTTTGACAATAAACATCCATGAATATTATTTTCCACAAAAATACATTTATTTATCAATAAAATATTTATTTTGTGTTGCTAACATAACATGATTGTAAAGTTAAGTTACATGTCATTTAGAAAACTATATAATTAAATTTACAATTAATATGACGAAAGCCAATAGGCGTATGTCTCTTCAGTATTCTTTACTGCATTATATAATAAAATACTTGCATATCAAAAAATGCACTTAACACTTAGCACTTAATGACATTAACTTTGTAAGATCCAGTTGAATACGGGTTATATGATATCCAAGGTTTATAGAACAAACGATAATACAGTTCTGTCACTGCCCAAACTATTTTGGAAGGTGAAGCAAAACTCGCATTCGCATATGTTTTAAGATTATTTCTTACAGAGTCCTTTCAAACATGAATAATATGAGATTATAGCTTCCATAGAGAATAGTTAAGTACGGCTTTCTTAATGCTAAAGTGTTTGGAATCACCATTCCATATTTATATTCACAAGTAGTTCACGTTAAATTTATAAAGTCCACAAGTAATCTGATATTGTCGCACCATAACAAGAGCTTTTACGTTGGATCTTTTCAAGTGGATGCCTTGGAAAACATTACTTCCGAAAACAACGGAAACAAAGACAATCGGCGAGTACAAGTTCGGTTGGTACTCGTGCACTAAACCACACTTAAAGACGCAGTCGATTTAAGAACTAATTAGTACATAAACTGGTTCAGAAATAGAAGCAAGCTTGTTACTTCACTTTGTACCACAAAAAGTTAGTTCAATAACTAAGAGATGCATCGCGTAGAGAAAGAACCCTAAACCAGTTTGTTGAAGATCCTCATAAAAATGTAAAAAAATCAAGCATTTAAGAATTAATCTGCAATCGCAATCGGTAACATGAAAACTTGGAGAACGATGCTCGACTCTTTCATCTCCCGCCGCCCGCGTAACAAGTCCCTGCCACCGGTTTTCTTTTGGTCATTGGGAAAGATCACACGAGCATATCCTATTAAACGATTGTTCACCTAAAATATCACTTTACACTTTGTTCTTTGTTCAACTGTGTTGACACTTCGTTCAACTAAAATATCAACTTGCTCAACTAAATATCAATTTGTTCAACTTTTTAATTTATTTTAATGTATAACAACAGTTAAAATGCGTAATAAGTCTTATAATAAAATGATAAATTTTGTTTTTTGTCTTGTCTTACTTGACAATGTATTTTTTAGAAGGGTTTTCATGTTATATTTCACTTATTTATCTTATTACTGTGAGTCAAATTAACTTGACTTTCTTAGATCGAAACAATTTGAGATTTATACTAAATACCAAAAGTTCTGATATCCCTTAATACATATACACGGTGTCCGGGAATAAATGTCGGACAAAAAAAGACGTTATTCGTTGACAGAAAAATAGTTGATTACGTTAAAATAAAATTTAAAAGATGACTTTTTTTTCAGAAAATTGAAAATAATATTCATAATTATCTATCCTACCGCTTCAATCTAGTCTTTGAATGTATTGGTCATGGTCAACTCGTTACTTTCTTCAATGCTCATAAATCTCTAAATCCACTTCAATCTGGCTTTAAAGCTGGCCACAATACCTCAACTGCCCTTGTTAAGGTTACTGATGATATACGTTTGGCTATGTATAATACACAAGTTACTGTCCTTGTGCTTCTTGATTCCAGCAGTGCGTTCAACTCTGTTGACTTCGATATTCTTCTTGCCCGCTTGAAAGATCTTTACATATCCCAACATTCACTTGAGTGGTTTAGTTCAAATCTCCATGGACGCAGGCAAGGTATTAAGTCGTTATATACGTATTCTGAGTGGCCTGATTTTACAGCTGGTGTACCGCAAAGTGGAGTTCTATCTCCTCTCCTCTTCTCAGTATTTATTGATGATGTTGTTAAAAACATTTATAGCAATTATCATCTTTATGCTGGTGACCTACAAATCTATGCGCACTCGAACCTCCATTCCTTATTGAAAACCATCGACATCCTTAAGCGAGATCTCGCTTCAATTGGTCAGTGGGCTCATGAAATGGGTCTTTTGGTTAACCCAAGTAAGTCACAAGCTATCATCATTGGTAGACAAAGACTAACTTCTAAAGTAAACCTACCTAGTTTACCGAAATTAGTACTAAATAGTACAACAATACCATATACGTCAACTGTTAAAAACCTGGGCCTACTGATCGATCAAAATCTTAGTTGGCGGCCTCAAGTAAATGATATTAGTCGTCGTGTTTTCAAGTCTTTGAAACGTCTTCAAAATTTTCTACCGACTAAAATGAAAATCTACCTTTGTCAAACGCTTTTATTACCACTAATTGATTATGTAGATGTGTGCTATCCTGATCTTGATGAAAAATGTTAGTGCAAGTTGGAACGTCTTCAAAATTTATGCATCCGGTCTATCTTCTGCCTCGAAAAATATGATCATATTTTTGAATACAGGTCACTTCTCGAATGGCTGAAGATCCGTGATCGACGCCAAATTAACATATTTACACTTGTTTTAATATATTAAAAAATCCTCATAGTCAAGCAGCAAAAATTTGGAATCACCTTGATCCTGACATCAAAACCACGTCTCTAAATATTTTTAAAGATCGAGTGAAAAAGTCCTGGCTCCTGAAACCTTTTCCTTTGTGTCCTTGTCCTTTCCCGTCTTTCCCATCCCAAATCATGTCAATATTTTGTTTTCTTTTTTAATTTACTTTTGTATTTTTTTAAAAAAAATTTTCTATAAAGAATTTTCATTGTAAAATCTCTTACAGTCTACCAACTAAATTTCAATACAAATTGTAACGGTTGACTGGAAGAGATTACTTATGTAGCAATAAGTCCGCCAAATGTACTATACTTAAAAGTAAATAATTATTTGTCATCTTTTTCGTATACACGATACTTGCGCACATTATTCAGCACTGCTCAGGGAATAGCCCGCGAATAGCTGCGAAGACATCTATCTGCCCGGGTAAGCACATCGCGTTTAGGTCAAGTATTGCGTGTATTAAAAAGAGTTTTGTGTAATTTTTTCTTGCACTCAATTAGAAAAAGGCCTGTTTTACGTGTTATTTCAACGACTTTTTATTCCTCTATACCCAACGAATAGCGTCTTTCTTTGTCCGACACTTATTCCTGGACACCGTGTATAGCCTATATCCTTAATTAACAACACGCGGAATGTTTTATTGCTGTAACTTTATACCGAAAAATTGTCTTAATTTTTTTTATTTTCTCTCATAATTTTTCCTTTGTTCAAAATCTCATAGTTACAAACCATAATGAATGCGAGGGTAGCCGTAAGCAAAATCTGGTAGTACCTATATGAATTAAAATAACTTTATGCTTTTATAGACTTTGGCGATCAACAATTAGACATAATGCGGTATAAACATTACTTAATTAAGCATACCAACAAAACATAATTATGTCTAACCACAAACATTAGTTCGCACGTAGATATTACAAGTACGTACATATACGAGCCGTAAGCATTTCAGCGTCCAGCTGCGCTGCACGCCGATACCCAATTCGATCCGAACAAGCGCGTAATGACAGATATTACTCAACGCGCGATTCATCAAAAAAAGAGCGATTGGCGGCCCCTAATGACGCGCCATCATTATGCATGCCCCCCAGTATTCGGGTTAGAAAGTGCGCGCGCGCGATCCGCAAAACAATAATTTTTGTACGTTCCGCTTGTGTTCCAGTCCAATTCAACTATTGTTATGTTAGCCTGTTTCTATCTTGAATTATATCTGTTTATTTCCTTGGAAAGGATTTTTTTCCAAATAGATTCGAAAACTTATATCATTTCACTGCGAACTTCAACCTGCGCACCGCTTTTCGTTACACAAAATAGAGAACCGTCTAATAAACGCTAAATATTTATTTCCAGCTATGTTACTTTTGTCCGCTATTATGTTCTTGTGAATACGGTCTAATTTCAAAAGGACGAATTAACTTATCTTTAGTACTATCTATTAGAGCTAGTCGGAAGCGGTATAAATGTGGCGAATTATTCGTGTTTTATATTTCTTCAACCTGCTTAGAGACAAAAAATAAAAAATTGTGTGTGTTAGCTCCAACAAATGACTGGAGTTTACTTCTTAAGTACTAGGTGACACTGTATATAAATATAAATATTAACAAACGTAAATGGAAATTTTTTTAATAAAAAAATGCTGACAATATTTGTATTTTCAAGTAAAACACAAATGAACAAGATTAAATTTATACAACAAAATTAAAAACATTTAGTAACGTCAGATAAGAAGTTAAAATTAAACTAGACATTTTAATTTTGTAGGATAGAAGACACCAAATATTCACACATAATGACATTTAATGAATACATATTAACATACCGTGTCACTCCGTCCTTGCAATTACGCCATAAGAAAATGCCAAATAAACATACTGATATCTATCTCACTCTACACTCTACTCTCTCGGTTACACTTTTTTAATGCTCTGAACTTCGAACGCTCCGAACTTCTGATTTTACTTCATATAAAACTTCACGCCGGGCGCCATATATGAAAATCGATTCTTAAGGAGTAAACTCCAAAAAAATAATAAAACCATTAAAAGTAATTATTTAAATAGACCTTATTCAGTATTTTAGTGCTTAAGTAAGATTTTAATCGATCTGCGTTAAAAGCTTATTTCGAATTATAATAATTGTATAAAAGTAATGGCGTAAAATTAACAGCGTACAACCAGTTTTCTGGAAAATATTTGTTATAAACATTTACAAATGAAGCGGTAGCATTATTTCAAACATATTCGTAATATTGATATTAATGAATGGTTATATTGGCTGCAGTTTCGTCATTATAATTAAATATTAAAACTTTTTTATATTATTCATTTACAGACTAATGCCGACAAATAGACGTATCATTGATGGTTAGTACAAGGGTAGAGTGAATCATTAGTGACCATAATACCCTAAAACATTAGCAATTTTGGCAGGATATTGGTGATAAAAGAGTTAATAAAGGAAAAAAAGAATCCTCAATTTTTTTTCCAATATATCACACATTCTACTATAGTAATAATTACAAAAAAATATTGAAAATATTTCAACCCACAGGAATGGTATTAGGTCGTGGTAAAAAATTAAATAAAGTAGAAATAATACTACATCACGTAGTAGAAAAATTAAATTGAAATGAATATCTACAAAATTAACGCCAAATATATTAAATAATTAAATAAAACTGTCAAAGGATTATTTTTTTTTCATTTTCTCTTTATAGGTGTGTCATTTCTATTCTTATTACAACTTTTAGTTGTCTCAGCACTACATGGGCTTTTGCCGAACTCTTTTAAAGTAGATGGTATATTTATTTATTCATAGGGCGGTAAAGGCATACGTTGCGGAAAGAGAAAAACATTATGGACAATGTTCACAAAGTATGCTTTGATTCGACTATTGATACTGATAATACAATACCTAAATTAATAAGCAAAGCCTACATCAGTCACTTGAAGTAAAATATTTCAAACTGGCTCCATCAAGCCATTGAATTAATGAATATGGAAAGAGAAAGACATTATGGACAATGTTCACAAAGTATGCTTTGATTCGACTATTGATACTGATAATACAATACCTAATTTAATAAGCCAATGCCTACATCAGTCACTTGAAGTAAAATATTTCCAACTGGCTCCATCAAGCCATTGAATTAATGAATATGGAAAGAGAAAAACATTATGTATAATGCTCGCAAAGTATGCTTTGATTATAGACATTGATAATACAATACGTAAATTTCTATACCAATGCCTACATCTGCCACTTGAAATAAAATATTTCTAACCTATACCATTGAGACAGTCTATTAATGAATATTGGCCTAGCGTTTTGACGCTAGGCCAATATTCATTAATATACTTTAATATGGTTATACATTAATATTTTTTTAAAATAGCGTGTCTATCGCCAAGATTGGCAACGTATCTCTTTAATTGGAGCACTTTATAATTTACTAGAGCAGCAAATGTATACGGTATGGAAAAAGAAAAACATTTTGAATAATGTTCACAAAGTATGCTTTTTTTTCGAATGCTGATAGTACAATATCTAAATTAATAAACCAATGAGTCACTTGAAGTAAAATATTTCTAACCAACTCCATAGAGCCATTAAATTAATGAATATTGGCCTAGCGTTAAAGGTCACATTTTTTAAGATAGCGTGTCTATTGCAAAGATTGGCAACGTATCTCTTTAACTGGAGCACTTTATAATTTACTAAATTTATACTTAGAATCGCGTGCAGCTCTACAAAATAGTACAGTTAATGTCATATAAACCCATTTTGGAAATTATAAAGTAATTTAAACGTAACAAATAGCAAGGATATACACGTACTATAACACTGTACTTTAATTATATAAAATAATATCGAAATTCCAATTACGTTACTCAATTCAGTATTATTTCAATAGATGTTATTAGTTCACGGGTTTGAAGCCGACACGTAGCCGGTGCTCGCGGCTCACGTACTACGTCGTAATGCAAGTTTACGTCATGTAAACGGCGCGTAATTCAACACCGTACGCAGGTACGGAGCAAAGTGTCCGCAATTATGGGTAAAAGTGAAATTGTACTTTAGGACACAATGAAAATTTTAATGTCCAAATTTAATGGGCAAAGCGGTATGCACTGCCGCTCGCGAAACTAATGCTATTTCCAAAGCGGCGGAAACGCACGCACTAATATTCAGTCTCGTTTATATGTGTAATTTGTTATAATGATACAGAACGGAAGTAAACAATGATTTTCTACGCTATGTTTTAAAATATTGAAGTTTTTCATGAATACAACAAATTACCATGATATTATAGAATACAACAATTTATTATTTTAATTAAAAATGTAAGCTACAGATACATAAGGAAGATTCTAACGCTTTGACTCAAACGGAAGTATCAAAGACTGATCTGAATTATAAGAGTGCTGATTTTTTAGACGACTTTTGCATGTATTTTACTATTATAAATTTCTGACGTTGGGCAAATTTTAATAGCAGAATATGAGCTTTCATGAAAAGAAAAATAATGCTTGTAATAAGGAGCGTGTTTAGTTAGGTATTTCGAACGTACACCATAGTAAGGTTGTAAATCTGAAAGCAAGATAAAAAAGACGTAAGAACTGCTCCACAGCTTTGATTCAAGCGGAAGTAGAAAAGACTGATCTGAATTACGAGGGTATTGATTTTTTAGCCGACTTTTGCAAGTCTTTTACTGCTATGAATTTCTGACGTTGGCCAAATTTTAATAGCAGAATATGAGCTTTCATGAAAAGAAAAATAATGCTTATAATAAGGAGCGTGTTTATTTAGTTATTTCGAACGTACACCATAGTAAGGACGTAAATATGGAAGCAAGATAAAAAAGACGTAAAAACCGTTCTAACGCTTTGACTCAAATGGAAGTAGAAAAGACTGATCTGAATTACGAGGGTGCTGATGTATTGAGTCTTCATGAAAAGAAAAATAATGCTTGGGATAAGGAGCGTGTTTAGGTATTTCGACCGTACACTATAGTAAGGTAGAACCAAGATAAGAAAGACTTAAGATCTCCCGATTGAACACTTGTTCAGTAATATCTAAATAGATAATGTTTTTCACAGTCAAGTTAATATAAAAATGATATTTCAGAGGTTGACGTTAGTTTCAAAGGAGATAGAAGAAATTTTATAAAGTTCTTTCTGCTGAAGATTTCACGAGTTGACACCATTTGATTGAAGTTACCAAGTAATATTTCAATGTTATAGAAAAGGTAATGGCTGAATAGTTTAATAATAGCTTCAGTAAATCTTGTGATGTCCGGAAATTTTCTTCCATACAGTTTAAAATTACAATTAGGTAGATAATTATCTTTACTTAATAAAAACTGTATTGGACGAATCGTATCGTTGTAAGGAATCATTTTGAAATAGTATTAACCATTCTAGCTAATTGGAAAGAGAACCACCGAAAGTATAATAGATTATAATATACTTTCGTTTAATATTACTAAGGAGTTAACATGAATTTTATATTGCAACTCTGCCTTCCACTTGTTCCGTTTATAATGACAATAGGGTATTTGACTAATGTCGAGATTTTTTGTAAAAATGTTTTAAAACTGCAGAGTAGATTTAAAGAAATCTTGTGATGAAAAAAAATAACGCATATAACAAAGAATTAATCGAAACTTCTAAATAGGAAAAAGTGTAAATTTTTTTGTTCATTAAATTAAGAAAGTTATTATGAATTTAGTTTCCACACAAAAAATTATAATATGCAATATATAACACGCAATATTTAATGAGATACTAAAATATTTAATAGATTCCCTTATAATGAATGCTAAATAACTGGCCAATGACGTCATAAACCAGTTGTGTTTTGTATGTGACCTTTTCACGCGATTCGTAGTTTTAAGTCCTTATAACTTTGTCATTAAAAGTCTTAGGTACGATATATTTATTTTAACCGTGTTTAATGTTATTAATTATTATATTTTAGTAATAAAAACATATAGTCAAATACCCTGTCATAATTGAGTAACTGATTTAATAATTCGAAAGAGGATATCTTCCTCTAAAAAATTATACCATTCTTACACGTTTTAAAATTTTTGTTATGATTTAAATTTACTTTTGAAAAACTATATGTATTTCCGTCCATTGGTCTGCACGGAAGCACTAGGACACACTACAGGTCGTAATTCTTGACTCATTTGCTGATTATTTTATCTATCCATTAGTGAACTATCAAAATTTCATTTTTACAATTTTTCAAATATTTTCATTTGTCAAATAGTTTCATTTCTATAAACAAGCTCGCCTTCTCTCTTCTCTCAGCTATTTTTAACTTTTTATTTTATTTTAAGCTTTTACCAAAAATTTTACACTTTTCCACATATTATTACGTAATATGTAACCTTATATACCATCAATATTACGTTACTTTTTTGTTTTCTTTTGTATTTTCATCAAATATTTAGATAGGTTGATATATTATAAATTTATCGAAATGGTTAGAAAGTCCTTTTATACCAACAAATGTATGTGTGTGTGTGTGTGTGTGTCCGCCCGCTACCCGCCGCCCTAAGCCCGACCTGGCCAGGAATGAAACGTGGAGTGGTGTGGGAGGGGGCAGATGCTTAATTAAATAATCTGAACAACGCTTTGAATCTCATTTCCATCCGTTTGACAGATGCGTGAAGTCCTTCCACACGCAAAATTTTTCGGTGTTGTATATATATATGTGTGTGTGTGTGTGTATGTGTGTGTGTGTATATATATATATATATATATATATATATGTATATTTTATAAGTTTATTTTGTTTCCTTAATTTATTTTTTTAAATTTTGCACAATTATAATTTAATTATTTTGTTACTTTTTGTTATTTTTTTGTTTTTTTTTTACTTTTAGTATTAGGCTATATAAATTTTATTATTATTTATTTGATAGTCTATGATAAAATACAATTGTAGAATTGGCATGGAACATAACAGAAGAAAAAATACAAATATATTGTTTTTGGAATGTTTGTCCGTCTGTCTGTGAGTCTGCTTATTTGTTTCGTGCATTACGCAAACACAGCTAATAGGACAGCGATACAGTTTTCACTGCTGAATCCTTTTGAGTCTGGGATACATATAAGCTATGTTTTATCGTAATTGACTAACTAGGAAGAAACGAAATTAGTTTAAAAAAAATTACTTTTATAATTACGATAACAGATGGCGTTACATTTATTAATCTTACAGTTAACTTAATAATAATTTCTAAAGTTTCCCATGCGAACAAAATCGTGAACAAAGCTATCTGCATACTCTACATTCATACAAATTCTATTCCCATATCGTTAAAAAGGCAGCTCGTAGCCGTCCTTTTAAGAAGGTCAGTTGTTGTGTCACGCATCCCAGGTATACCTTCAGTCAATTCGTTGTATAATTTTGATCCGTAAAATGCATAGTGTCTCTGTCCGTACTTAGTTCTATTTCCAGATCGCAATAATTTGTATTTGGCGCGAATTTTCGTATTACATGCTTGATTACCAATATTGTATAACTTTTGTTCAAGTTTGTCGTTATTTATTCTAGTAAGTATGGGTTTGATTTACAGTTGTTGAACATCAAGTATCAAAAACTCTGCAAAAGGTAAGTCTGTTGAGTATATTCTTGGCCTCTTCTCAATCGCTCTAACCAGAGTAGCCAAGGGTTTCACTAGAGATTTTGTTAACCTATCTAAAACTATTCGTCTATACTTAATTGCCGTCTGTCGTTATAGAAAGTAGATCGATGTGATAGTCGTTCGATATAAAATATTATGTATATTCCGTATATTAACAATAGGTATAGAAATTTTGAAGTGTAGATCTACACATCAAAATTTTTGTGCTTATAGCTAAAATGTAATGTAGTATTTGTCAACTACATATTTTTCACTCAAGCCGTGGCAACTTGCATTTCTTAAAAAAATGAAAACACTCCATTGCGCCAAACAACAGGTATATCGCGATTCTCACGGAGCACAATCGCTGATTCGTCACAATTACACATCAAACGCAAACACGCAATCGCATAAGTGGTGGCCAGTCTCTCTGTCGTCTCGGCAAAATTCGAAAGCGAAGGGCTGAATCGCGGGACTTAGAAAGCCGACCGCAGTGTCACGTTAGAGATATCTATTATATTTATATAGATCGATGGTAAACACAGACGGGCAATACCTACCCGCCTTCAAATTATAAGAGCGAACAATATAATGACACGTATTATGTATAATTTCGCAAAGCACTAGCTCTCGTTCACAATTATGTCATATAATTATTTAATATATTTTCGGTACGGCACGTAGTTCCGGTTTAAATTGAGTTTTGCAATGGACATTACGGTGAAATGGTCAAAATGGAGTAATGTGGCGAGTACGTCACGTGAAAGTCAAAGTCTCGTTGTCGGCGATTAAAGCCGATTACGGTGGCCGCTGTCGGTGAAGTTGGCTAACTATATTCTGATCTTACTTTGAGGGTATAATCTTGTCGTATTATTCGCGAGACGCTGCAGATGAGTTAGAAAGATAGACTCGTTTGAGATTTGAGCGGCGAATATAAACCGAGTATAAATTTGCTTTGCGGTGTCGTAATGGTGAAATAATAACGACATTTCACATTTGATTTACACCTTCTGTTCGTGAAAGTTTTGTTTTTATTTTACTGATGTGATAAACAATTCCGATAAATAATAAACAGTATATACACTTTTAAACGACTTTTTCAGTCAATACAACTCTTCTAGTGATTCGAATACAAATGGAAGTTTTATTGAGAATAAAAACCGCCCAAGTATAAGCAAAATATATATACAGGTGCCGAAGCACAGCTGAAGTCCGTACTAATTGGGCGCTACGCGTCTGACTTTTGGGTCTTCCGGCGTTTGTGTAAATCGTATTATGCTAACATTGTAACTACTTAGTAAATAATGAAAATATAAATACATAATATCCTCATGCAAAGTGCATTATAATGTGAATTTAAATAATAAAATGTTTTTTAAAAAAAGTTTTCCAGTATCATATAGACCTAATCATCAAAACTCCTGATTTTTTGACCAATGGTTTTGAGACCGTGAGAGGGAAAGGCGATATTTCGGAGACTTAAAATTATTTGGTCGAAAAAATGACATAAAAAACGAATTATATATTTTTAAATTAGCACTACAATAAGTTTTAACTTAAAATCCAAAACCTGTTAATCCTGTTAATCTTTCTTTATTATTTCCTTATAAATTGATTCCCGAAAATATAAGATTTCTAGATTTTCTTTTCTTTATGTATTACGAAGAAATAAACGAAGAAAAGATAATCTAGAAGTCTTATACGGAGAAAAACTTTTCTAGCATTTGGCTAGAAAAGTTTTTAATTAAAAGCATTTAATTTATGTACTTTCTTTTAGTAACAGACCTATTCCCGCCATATTGTCCCTTTATCTTTCATTAAAAACATCGAAATGTTACCTCATTTGGATGGTAAATCGAAACGAATAACATTTTAATCGCTACTTAACTTAATTTGAACGAAAGGGCTGCTTAACAAGAAAACTGGACCTTCGATCAATTTTACAGCCCATTACTAAATATATTCCGAAAGTGACCAGCTTTTAATAATGGGTTTCGTTCAAAACTACCACAATTATGAAATGATGATGATGTTAATGACTAGATGTTGTATAGAGTTTTATACACCTTACTCAACACTTTCAACCTGGAAATCAAAGCACGGAGAGAACAACTACACTTTAACAAAAGTAATTTTTTAAGATTTTGAGTTTTATACATCTTAGGTACTTAACACTTTCAACCTGGAAATCAAAGCACGGAGGGAACAACTACACTTTAACAAAAGTAATTTTTTAAGATTTTGAGTTTTATACATCTTAGGTACTTAACACTTTCAACCAGGAAATCAAAGCACGGAGGGAACAACTACACTTTAACAAAAGTAATTTTTTAAGATTTTGAGTTTTATACATCTTAGGTACTTAACACTTTCAACCTGGAAATCAAAGCACGGAGAGAACAACTACACTTTAACAAAAGTAATTTTTTAAGATTTTGAGTTTTATACATCTTAGGTACTTAACACTTTCAACCTGGAAATCAAAGCACGGAGGGAACAACTACACTTTAACAAAAGTAATTTTTTAAGATTTTGAGTTTCATACATCTTAGGTACTTAACACTTTCAACCTGGAAATCAAAGCACGGAGAGAACAACTACACTTTAACAAAAGTAATTTTTTAAGATTTTGAGTTTTATACATCTTAGGTACTTAACACTTTCAACCTGGAAATCAAAGCACGGAGGGAACAACTACACTTTAACAAAAGTAATTTTTTAAGATTTTGAGTTTCATACATCTTAGGTACTTAACACTTTCAACCTGGAAATCAAAGCACGGAGAGAACAACTACACTTTAACAAAAGTAATTTTTTAAGATTTTGAGTTTTATACATCTTAGGTACTTAACACTTTCAACCTGGAAATCAAAGCACGGAGAGAACAACTACACTTTAACAAAAGTAATTTTTTAAGATTTTGAGTTTCATACATCTTAGGTACTTAACACTTTCAACCTGGAAATCAAAGCACGGAGAGAACAACTACACTTTAACAAAAGTAATTTTTTAAGATTTTGAGTTTTATACATCTTAGGTACTTAACACTTTCAACCTGGAAATCAAAGCACGGAGAGAACAACTACACTTTAACAAAAGTAATTTTTTAAGATTTTGAGTTTTATACATCTTAGGTACTTAACACTTTCAACCTGGAAATCAAAGCACGGAGAGAACAACTACACTTTAACAAAAGTAATTTTTTAAGATTTTGAGTTTTATACATCTTAGGTACTTAACACTTTCAACCTGGAAATCAAAGAACGGAGAGAACAACTACACTTTAACAAAAATAATTTTTTAAGATTTTGAGTTTTATACATCTTAGGTACTTAACACTTTCAATCTGGAAATCAAAACACGGAGAGAACAACTACACTTTAACAAAAGTAATTTTTTTAACATTTTGAGTTTTATACATCTTACTCAACGCTTTCAACCAGAAAATCAAAGAACGGAGAGAACAACTACACTTTAACAAAAGTAATTTTTTTAAATTTTGAGTTTTATACATCTTACTCAACATTTTCAACCCGGAAATCAAACCACGGAGAGAACAACTACACAACTAACTACAAAAGTGATTTTTAAGATTTTTATTTAATTAATTGGAAATAAAAACGTACATTAATTCTTGCTTACGATAGTTTCAAACGAAGTTTACGGTTTATTACACAAATATGGATGTAACAGAATTTTTTCTATACCAATTTTTTTGGAATAAATTCACGATTTTTTAGCATTTAATATAATATACCAAAAAATAGTAAAATAAAGATAAGAACAGAAATTACATAAAAAAAAACTTAAAATAACCAAATACATTTCACTGCTTCAAGTTTACATTTGAAAGATATTTGATAGCGTTTGTAAAAACACTTTTTAATTCAATTTTATTTTTACCACGTTAATCACAAACGGCCTTTATAATTGACTAGCTAGTAGCCGATCGGCAATTTTCCACCTTCTATCCCACTCCACGTATGAAGAAATTATCATCTCCTTAAGATTTGTTGCTAGGAGTAAACAGCAAATGTGAAAATTTGAGAAAAATCGGATGAAAATTTATACATTGAATTTTATAAGCACATATTTATAGACAAACATTGTTTTTTTATGAATATTCTTTGTCTTAAAGAAACGGAAGTGAAAAATTCGCTTTGGTTAAAGGAGACGTAGCCCACGGCGCATGTAAATATCGAGTGCATTTTACGCACTGGAAATGTTATCATAAATACTGACAAAAAATATTAACTATTTCATAGGAAGTAATATGGTATAAGTAACAACATAACGAAGTGGTGATCGCCTCAAAACGCTTCGCGTGTATAAACAAAGCAGGTACTTTATATCATTAAGTAGCATATCATACTAACGATGCCACATTACGTAGTGCGATATCAAGTGTTAATGAACTCGCTTCGCCCTTAATTTTGTTGTCGATTACATTAATTTTAACCATTCAAACGATTATAAAATAGACGTTTTTACGAACAACTTATATTAAATTACGCAGGCTTTGATGTTCTCACTTTTAGATTATTTAGGAAAATTATAAATTCCAAGGGTTGTTCAGCTTTTTATTACATACTAAATAGCAATTACTGAAGGTTTCAGTCACCTGGAATTGGAAATTCAGAACGGAGGCTTGCTGTATTAGACGATTATTCGTCACCGTGGTGTGTTGGGTTGATTACAAAGTATACGGCCTTTGACGGCGCGAGGTATCGCGAAGACCCGGGTTCGATTCCTGGCCTCTCATCCAGCGGGACTGACTGGTAAATAAATCCGCCATAGAATAATCCATCCATGTCCGAGAATAAGTGTCGGATAAAGAAAGACGTTATTTGTTGACTGAAAAATAGATGATAGTCGTTAAAATAAAGTTTATAACATTTTTTTTTCAGAAAATTGAAAGTAATCATAATTATTGGTTATCTTTTTGGTACACACGATACTTGCGCACATTATTCGGCGCCGCTCAGAGAAATCACCAGCGAACAGCTACGAAGACATCTAGCTGCCCGGGTAAGCACCGCGCTCCGGGTAAGTATTGGGTGTGTTAAAAAGAATTATGTGTAATATTTTTTGCACTCAATTGGAAAAAGGACGTGTTTTAAGTTTTATTTCAACGACAATTTATTCCTTTATAGCCAACGAATAGGGTCTTTCTTTGTCCGACACTTATTCCTGGATACCGTGTATATAAAATGTATACATTAAATTAAATTTATTTAAACAAAAAATCTCGTTAGCAAAGAAGGAGAGGGAGGTTTCACAGTAGTAATTTGCGGACAAATAACACAATCGTCTTGAACGACTAGTAACTAATGCTAATCCAAAAACATAGTTATTGAGGTTTGACAGGTGGTGGATGAACGGTTTTTTAGGGTTTCGTGTCTCAAAAGAAAAAACGGAACATTTATAGGATCACTCACGTGTCTGTCTGTCTGTCTGCGTGTCACAGTTGTTTGTCTTGAACTACTAGTAACTAATGCTAATCCACAAACATAGTTATTAAGGTGTGACTGATGGTGGATGAACGATTTTTTAGGGCTTCGCACCTCAAAAGGAAAAACGGAACATTTATAGGATCACCCACGTGTCTGTCTGTCTATCACAGTTGTCTTTCTCAGAAACATCTTGACGTCGAAACTTTAAATTTAGCATAGTAATAAAACAACACTAATACACCTCGTATAACTCAATAGGTTAAAAATATTTATATGAAAACTTTGGGAGCAAATTAAGTACAATGAGTTTTTTTTTTACTTGGATATATAATAGATTATCCTTTGAAAGGGCTATAACAAGGCTCTTAAAAATTTACTAATGTCAAATAGTATTTCTTAATAAAGTTTATTAAATTGTGAATTTTGAAAGGGCTATAATAAGGCTCTTAAAAATTTACTAATGTCAGATAGTATTTCTTAATAAAGTTTATTCAATCGTGAATTTTGAAAGGGCTATAACAAGGCTCTTAAAAATTTACTAATGTCAGTATTTCTTAATAAAGTTTATTAAATTGTGAATTTTGAAAGGGCTTTAACAAGGCTCTTAAAATTTTACTAATGTCAGGTAGTATTTCCTAATAAAGTTTATTAAATTGTGAATTTTGAAAGGGCTATAACAAGGCTCTTAAAAATTTACTGTCAGATAGTATTTCTTAATAAAGTTTATTAAATTGTGAATTTTGAAAGGGCTTTAACAAGGCTCTTAAAATTTTCCTAATGTTAGATAGTATTTCTTAATAAAGTTTATTAAATTGTAAATAGATGGCGTTAATTTCCTACGAATATTTTCCTTTTCGTAATAGAATATGACTTGAACAATATCTAATATATGAGATAAGTTTTTCGGAACTACGTTTTTTTTTAGGATTCCGTCCCTCAAAATGAAAAAAACGGAGCCCTTATAGGAGGATTACTTGGTTCTCCGTCCATCCGTCTCTCTGTTAAAGTCATTTTTAACTGAAGCGGCTAGAGATATCAAGTTGAAATTAATATCGTAAACTGAGACCTATTGTCCTTACATAGCTATAAAAATTCGTCAACAAAAAGGTACGGTCTTTTAGAGATTATTTCTTTTTTATTTACACCACAGTCTTACTTACTGAACATCAAAACGTATAGGGTATTCCCAGTCGATCAGAAAGTCGACATATTGGGAAGTCTAGTAGCACAAGTAAAGGGAAAAATCTAAAAATCAATTATTGAATTATAATTTTCTTTTGTGAAATTTGCGCTTGTGAAATATATTAATAGGCAATATATTTAAATTCTGAAAAATTTCTATTTTGTAAATTATTTATTAGAAATACTATATTCCATTAAATGTTTATAAACGTCTAATTATGTATGGAACCCTTTTAGTGTCAGTTGCATTCGTGTTTCATAGATATTTTTTTCTACAGAAGATACATCATACACAATTGAGGTAAATTTAAGAAAAATTTGTATTTAAGAGCTACAAAGTAGAGAGTTGAATTTTGTTATAAACTTAACTATACAATCTATCTAACGATAATTTTAATTATACTTCTATTATCAGCTCCGAAGATAGACACTGAAAATAGTTTCCTGCACCCCGCATCGAAATTAACGAAAAAACACAACAAAATAACGTTTTGATACCACGAATAAATTGATCGAAACCTAAAAACAAAGTGAAGAATGATCAAATAAAGAAGACGCACAAAGAGCGCGCGCCGCTCTTGCCGCAGTCTCATAATTGGCGGCCGATCAAAGCGGTCGATCGCCATCCATCGTCGGCCATTAGCGCGAGCGTCAGCGGCCGGCGATGAACGGTGAAAGTGAAACGCGCTCAATTTCACGCCGCGTAACGGAGCGCGCGCCCGCGGTATCGCCGCACCCGTTGGCCATCGCCGATACGGACGTACCAAAACTATCAGGTAACAGAATCTGAAGTCTGCTATAAAAACTCAATTTTTATATAGGCACGGAAGAATCAAATGGATGATAAAATCGAAATCAAATGCGACACGGTGTCTATAGGTCATAATTTAATCTGCGAAATTAATTAACTACAATGTACATACTTGATTGACATAACGATAACGTCATTTTAAGTATTTTTACTTTCAGTGAACGTACCCACATTTTTACGGTTCCTTATACCAAACTGAATAACGGAACCCTTAAAGATCACATACGTGTTTCGTCAGTTCCTCGGTCACAACAGATTTTTTTAGAATCTTGTGCGACGTAGAAACTTGGAATTTGTTATAGTAGTACATATTATTGACCTTCATGTTTTGTACTAGATAAATTAAAAAAAAAACTTTTTTATAATTTTGAATTAAATATTTTTAAAAATATATAGAAAATATGCAAAAATGGAGCACTCTCGTCTACAGGAAAACTATAGCTATCATGGATGTAAGAATATAAGGAGTCCTATATCTACGCTAATACTTCGCGTGTAGAGAGTTTGTCAATTTTTGACATACTTTTTATAATCAAACACATGTCGCATTAACGGCAACGAACTTAGATAAAATGCTTCCCCTTTGTCGAAACATATTTATTTTTGTTGGAAAAGGTTGTTATAAACTTAAAAACAATGTAACTTATCATATGTAAATCTATTTTATTCAATTTTTGTAAAGTATATTATTCGTATATAATTTACCGCCATTTGAAATTAATGAAACATTAAGAGACTACATTGATAATTTTAAACTAAAAATATAATACAGTTTAATATTGTGAATTGAATGCTACGACAATAAACATTGTTTATTTCATTAAATTCCAAAGAATAATTTTACCAGTATAAACAATCATCGCAAACACCGTATTTTTTTGTAAATGATATTAATTTAATTTTTGTAACGTATAATATTCATGTATAATTCACCGCCATTTGAAATTAATGAAACATTAAGTGACTACATCGATAGTTTTAAACTAAAAATATAATACAATTTAATATTGTGAATTTAATGCTACGTAAATAAACATTGTTTATTACATTAAATTCCAAAGAATAATTTTACCAGTATAAACAATCATATCGCAAATACAAACGCTAATGTAGCCTTTTCAACGTACTGAGTATTTTTTTCTTGTATATTACTTAATTATCATGTACTACTGAATTAAATTTAAATGGAAATATATCTCAAAAACAATATTTTGCTGTTTAATGGCGTAATTTATGATAAGGAAAATGTTATTTGAAAATGTATAGAATATCTCCCGTTACATCACGCTATAAATGTTTTATTTTTTTTTAATGTGAATTTTCAAATTTTCTTTTTCCGCTGCAGTGTCATTATGTTTTTTTCATATAATATAGTAGACATTCGGACATTTGCTTCTTAGCATACACACGAGCGTTACTGCCTAGCTTTCATACTTTTAAGAAAGTTTCACTTCTTATGATTATACACATCATACAAATGCTAATAAATATAGGGATTATATCCCTGAATTTATGAGGCTTTGTACTATTTATTAACTTTATTTAAATGCTCCCAAAAACAAGGTATTTAGAGAAAAATTGATAAATATTTCCAGACTTAATATTAATAACTGGTTATCAACAAGACACAGTACCGTTTGCTTGCAATGTTTCACAACTGGCTGCTACAAAAGGTATTTTTTGTGACTTTTGACTACTTATTGATTTTCTGATTGACTACTTATTGGTTCCAAAAATAATACTGATTCTTTTTCGATTAAAATTATATTGCTTTTTGACCAGAAACGATTGTCGAAAATTTGTTATACGTCCGAAAATCGAGATCGATATAAAAGTTTCGCTCAAATTCGACATCACTATATTTTGTCCAATATAGCATCGCTAGACCGCCGCCACCACTACAATCGATCAACAAGGCGCTTCAGCGACTATATCTACTTGACATTGTAGGCCCGTGTTCGGTGATTCCGATCTACTTGTATTTAATAGCTTGAATGGGTGTGATTAGTAATCGGAATTAAACATTACGTGTTGTGCTCAAGGGGCAAGCGAGTTCAAACATTTTATTTAGTTAAATAAAACGTCGAAGAGATAAGCCGCAACAATTGGCTTTCTCATAATATTAATCCCTTAAAGATTAGAAAACGACTATCTGGCCGTGATTCGTTTCTCGTAGCCGTGAGCAAGATTGAGGTGAAATGTTTCGCAATGTATTGTCCGGCACGTGACAGATGTAGATACGTCGTCACTTGGCGCGCGGCAGCGAGTGTCACAAACGTGCGCTTTCCTACGGATACTGAGCAAGTAACGAATATTGCGCAACGTAAGAATATTATGAAGTATTATTTTGTGAAAATGTTTCAAAGACGTAATGAAAATTTTTAGAAAACACGAGAAGAGGGAAAAATTCACGACTTTCAACCTCGATGTGAGATTTGCGTTACCGTAATACACAAAGTTAACATAATGAATAAATCTTATACCCAAATTGATTATATTAAAAATAAGGCATTCTGATAACTACTATTAAAGCAAACCGTACCTATTTTACCATACGCATTAAAGTTTAATATTAATTTGTAAGAAAATAAAAAAGTTCGTAAAAAATATTCACTATAAAATATTATAAATATATAAACACTCAAAATGAGGCATTATGGCAACTACTATTAAAGGCCAACGGAATCTATTTTACGTAGATATTTATATTTAATATCAATTTGTAAGAAAATAAAACTAATTCCTACGATTTAGGAATTAGTTTTATTCTTAATATATTAAATAAAATTTAAATATATTTCTTAAATATATTTTTATTCGCCATTTTTAACCTTTAAAATGTGAGATTTGCGTTACCATAATAGACAATATTAATGTAAAAAAACAACTCTCAACCTAAAGTCAACGGATGATATTAAAAATAAGGCTTTCCGGTAAGTTTTATTAGAGGCAAACGGTATCTATTTCACATACGAATTAATATTTAAAATTAATTTATTACAAAATATATAAAAAAGATCAACTTTACCAATAGGCCCTAAATTTTCGTCAATTTATATAATTAACCTTCCAAATTACATATACTTTTAGAAATAACATATCCCTACTAATTTAATAAAAGCGAAAGGTTGTCTGTTTTTTTGTTCGTTTGTTGTTTCATTTGTTTGTTTATCTTTCTTTCATGTTTAAACGGTAAGACGGATTTGAATGCAATTTTGAATATAAATAATGTACACATTCTACAACTAAAACATAGGTAAATTATGGCGCATATATAATTACGATATCATTTTCCGGACCAGAGTCGTGAAAATAAACATTAAAAAAAATGCCCGCGCATGGAAAACTGAATGTGCTGCTATTAATTTAATTTCTAAAAGTAGTGAAACATGTCTCATGTAACTAGTCAAATTTATGGGTTAATTATTGCATAGCGTTTTAGTCCGTACTTATCATCGCATAACTCGCACGGCGAGTCCTACCCACTATGCGATATTAAAAGTCGGGTGTGGTAAATTATGTTCGAATCATACTTACTTCATAACTATATAATTAGTCTGTTTGAAATCTATCTTTGAAAAATAAAGTTTTTTACATTTTCTTAAAACCACGGGGGAAAGCCACGAGCAAAGCTGGTTTTATTGTAAAAGAAAAGGTAATATATGTTTTCCGAACATAAGAACGTATCAAAAGAAACGTCGTAGCAATTGTTTTTTTAACTTTTTAATGTTTCGTGCATACATTATAAGCATGTTTCTAAACTCAGCGTCATAGATGCGTTGTTAGCCTACTATATCGAATCGCATATTTAAAAACATGCTGCATATTTAAAAGGTCATAACATCTAGAATTAATGATATAGTTTTCCTATAACCCTTGTATAGACTTCCAAAAACTTTTTTTTAAGTTGAGTACTTTTTAAATTAAAGGGAGAGGGGGTGGGGTAACTTTTTTTGCATTTATTTCATTACATCTCTGAAGATATCCTAATTGGAACTAAAAAAAAGAGTACTTAATTGGGTCCCCCTAAAATTTCCATATAAATATTTGTGGGTGTTAGCACTACAGAGATACGTGTGGGTTAACTTGTTTTACTATAATGTTAAATTTCAAGTTGCTACTTCAAGCGGTTTTTGAGAATAACGGTTGTGACAGATAGACATGCAGACATGTGAGTGATCTTATAAGAGTTCTGTTTTTCTTTTAAGGTACGGAACCCTAAAAATAACAAATTTAAGCCTAATTAAAGCATTTACCTTCGAGAAATTACCTAGACGACTGAACGTACGGACAAGCATCGTCTCGCCTTAAAACTATTTTTTCCGTTTCGGATCCTGCTAAAATTTAAACCGAAAAACTTCAAATGATCGAATAAGGTTTATACCTTTGATCGAATAAGGTTTATATAATTTATATACATCTAAAGAAAATTGTAATCGCACCTACTGTCGCAAGTTTAACATAGAAACCAATCTTCATAAAAATTACTTATATTAAGCATAGGCACATTCTTAAAAACATAATAGGCAGGATTATCAGCCACATCCATTACGTGATCGTCTTAGACGAAGCTGGCGTACAATACCTGCATACGTGACGGCTGGAGTGCGGGCATCAAAACAATATGCAACTCTAATGCACAATTGCACGAGACGGTCTTACCTGCAACAAATAAGTTACGACGGTCAATATGGCACGTCTGCGGAACAATCCCTCCCGATGACGCAAACCTGGCGACATCATTTGCGAGAATTGCAAAACAATTGTTAGGATACGAAATAGAGGATAATAATATATAGTTGCAATTTTGAAATGTTTTGAAACGCGCACTGTGAAAGTTGATAAATTGCTACGCTTCTGACAATCAAAGCGACGCGCTGTCTGAGCGTCTGTTTGCTCTTCAATTTCGTTTTTAGCATTCAAAATGATTGTGTAGAATTTCGCAAAATCTTATTGGCAATTCCTTTCATCTTAATTACGATCTAACTGTTAATAGTTATTTTGAGAGGGGCGTTTCGCTTGGCATCGAATACGATCCAATATTTGTATACATAAAGTGACAACACAATCGATATTAGTTTACTTTACCATATCAATGTTTATATATTATGAAATAACTTACACAAGTCTCACAATAAATAACGTCAGTTTAAATGTTATTACTATTGCAGATTGGTAACTGTATAATTAATTAATATTAAATACGTTCACAATTAAATGAAACTACGTGATGTAGTATTATTTCTACTTTCTTTAATTTCTTTACCACGACCTAGGTTTCGTTGTATTACAACATCTTCAGGTGGGATATTAGCAAAGATTAATACTACAATCACGTAGTTTCATTTAATTGTGAATAATGGATTTCTACAAAATTAACGCCAAATATATTCAATATTAAATACGTTATAAATGTTGAAGCATTTATGTTCATAAAACAAGTTAATATGTTCCTATTAATACTGTGTTTCATACATTTATTCTCTTTCATGAAGAAATAATTAGGCCACATGTACGTATATGTACGTATATGTTTGTAAATAATAACTTGATAGTTAAAATATGGTTGACAAACATAATTATACATATACATTAATATATATATAATATTATTATATATGTGTGTGTGTATTATTATGTATGTGTGTGTGTGCGCGTGTGTGTATGTGCGTGTGTGTGTGTGTGTATACTACAATCACTGTAGCAAATTGATATACTGTCACATTAAACAATATTATAAATGCCAGTGTTACACCATTCATTTACAAATATGAAATGTAAAATTCAGAGGATAATAATGAAAACTCTTGCTGTCAATTACACAAAACTCAGAGATACAAAACATGGACAAATTTTCAACATTCCGATACACAAGAAATTTATATCCGTATATTTAGACACAAATCATTTATTTTATAACATTTGGAATGAAATAGATGCAATAAATGTGGCGTAAACATAGTGAAAAAAAACTTATGACATATTTTCAAATAAGTTTTAGTATTATTTCGTAGTACAGGATACATGTTTTACACAGGTAAGTTTTTGCTTCTATCCGACTGTATATTTTCGATGATTATTTTTAATGAACGACACAAATATGTAAAAAAATAATATTTAAAAAACCTTAATGTTCGGTATTATTTATATGCACTTCCGCAATATATTTACTGGCCCGTAGTACAGTGGCCAAGATGCTGGCGCAGGACTAGAGAACCTCTCGACAGGTTGTTTAAACTTACATAAATTATTTATCTAATTACGAATGATTTAGCATACTTTGTAATAAAGAGATGAAAAAGCAATAGTAATAAAAATAATATTTTTTAATTACAAATTCCAAATAATTCCCTATAATATTACTAATGTGAACATCAGGAAAAGGTTTACAATGCCTGAACTATCATTTTGCTTTGTTTACAACCATTCTCTTTTGGAATGGGATAGAGTATAGTATGGTATAACAAATATAGAAAGAAAAATAGATTTAAAAAATAGTCCTCTTTATTTACTACTAACATTTTTTACTACGTATAAAAACTTTCTTAATTTTTACTACTGGAATGTTTAGAACTTTGTCTGTTAGTTCATTTTGTCGTAAATAATTTTTTTAAGTACCAATTTTATTTTTTAAAACGAAAATTAGTAGCTAGCAGCTAGCCTTGGTAATAGCAGCCATGTAATTGCTATGTCTACTATTTGAGAATATGATTTAGTAAGATGTAAAAATTGTCGTGTAGAAGGTGAATATACCAGCTAAGTTTTCGTTGACATTTTTGAACAATTATCTTGAAGTTTTCTTAGTAAAACCAAGCTCTATGCCAATTTAAGCTTATATTTTGTAAGCCGAAATTAATGAAAGAAACTGTTTATGGTCTGTTATGAAAAATGATGAAACTGTTATGAAAGATAGTTAGCCTAAGCCTCAGCTAATTAACAACAGCAATACGTAAAAAGTGTACTTTATTTTGGATTATTGGTTAACTAGTTAAAAGTATTTATACAATATTTTCGGAAAATAACGGGCGGGAAGTTGACGGATCTTGTTAAAATCGGCCTTTCGTAAAACGGAAATTAAATTCTCTACAAATTTTACTTTAACTATTTTCTCATAGAATTAATATTTTTGGAAATAGAGCGTTTTCAAAGTTTGCAAAACAGTCTTAGCAATATGACAGATAAACAAATGATCGGATGACTAAAAGGGTTATTAACAGACTTGCACATTGTTAATTCCTCATTATTTCTTTATAAAACCTTATCCTTAAATTACAAGGCGGTCTTTTAAGTGCCGCTCCGCAAAATCCCTATTATATGCGGGATCAAATTATCGACGAAACTATTCGTGGTATCTATAGTGAGGAATTTCTATCATCCCAAATACCAATGACGTTTGCTTAGCGCAAAGGTTACTTTTTTAGAAATATGTTGTTTTAATAAAAAAAAAGCCTAATATTATCTGAAATAGTCTTTTATATTTTCTAAAATTCTCTAAATAGATAATATACGCGGAGAAGCCATATAAATCGTCATTTAATAATTTTTATCTTCATAGAAACAAGGTGGACAAGTTTTTTATCAGAGTAAATGACAGAAAAAGGTTCCCGTAAACAGCATCCATTCGCTCTTTTATCTATATCGGTCTTAAAATTCGTTCAGTTAGAATTTTTGACATAGAACAATAGTTGATTTTCGACGATATTTTATTTATAAACATATGTCAAAAATTCTTTGTTTCATTTAAAGGACTTGAGAATCAAAGAAAATCTTTCGTTGACTGTACAATTGCGAATTCGTAAATTCTTCGGACATATCCCCAGAAAAAAGATTTTCAATGGAGCGTCAAATGATACAGGAATAGATCGAAGGCAAAGATCATGACGGTGATTTCAAAACCAATGGACGGACCTGATAAAAGGGGCATCGAGACTAGCATCACAGTGTTTTAGAAACGCTCCGATCGACTGAAGTGGAAACGCATTGTTAAAGTAGTCGCGATTAGATGGATGAGCAGTTGAATACCGAGGGAAACATATAATTAATTTACTAAAATTTAAAAATATAACGTTCATTTACACACATGTACATATATAAAAATATTTCCGAACTAAGTTTCGAACATAACATGAAAAATAATAGCCCTATTTAGCTTTTCTCTCCTGCCTACCGATTTTCCTTTTTAAAGCAATAGCAAGAAAAAAATAAAAAATAATGATGAAAAATATAGTATAAATTGGAGAAAAATGATCCCGAGAAACACCGTCGAACGAAAGTACGAAAGTAGAGAATCGCAAGGCCTATTCAAACATCCTTATGAACATTCAGCGATTTTTGATAGTTTCTGAGTTATCAATATCTTGGGTTTTATGACAAACTAACAGATGAAAACAAAGTGTTTCTTTGTGATATGAATAATTATGATAGAAACTTTATTTTTGGATCCTCTAGTTTCCGGGATAAAAGAATTTACATACAAATATCTTAAGCATGGCGCCAAAAAATTAATAGAAACACGAGATATTCGAAACACCACATTTTCAACTTAATTGTCGACGCATATTTGAATAAAGTTTAAATAACTTTTTTTACAAGAATCTACTTCAAAAGCCTTTTATTTCTTTAACTTTTTGACTGAGTAATTTGACACTGTGGCCTCTGCTGTTTCGCTCTAAAACTGGATGCAAAGTGTGAAAAATTATAATTTTTGTGTATAATTTAAGAAGTAAACATTGACGAAGAATACAATGAAGTTTGAGCCGTATTCAACGTAAAGAGTAACAACATAACGTCGTAACTCCTTTTTAGATCAATTTAATTAACTACGGTATGAGAATCACATACCGGATCACATACCTCAAAACGGTTAAGTACAAATTAATAAAATATACAAACGTTCTACTCCTCCAAGTCGGATAATTCATAAAAAATAGAATAAATTTAAATCATTGCATGTGAACAAGTAAATCATTGCATGTGTAATCTATCTAAAAGAATTTCTAAATTCAGATATGATGTTATATAATCATATATGAATTTAGAAATTCTTCCGTGTCTACAAATTACGTGTACAAAATGGAAAAAAAAATAACTCGTATTTATACTAAATTAGCCCGAATGTGCGTGTTTAGTACGATATTTAGGTTATCTCTAAAATTAACATAAAAGGCTGGCCTAACCGTGGTTGGCCAAAAACTAGTCGAAAATGGGGTAATCATGAACGTATTCAATCCTAGTACATACGTAGATTTGTGTAAATTAGAACAAATTCAAAAATTGGCATTCATCATACATTCGGCCTTAGAAAGATTGATGATTCTTCTGACGATGAATACAGACTACTTGACTGAATGACGATTTATGGCCCGTACAACATGTACTGAAATATCTTCAATGCCTCCTTACACAAACTTCCTCCAAGATTTATGACATTATATCCATACGACCTTAGACTACAATAGAAACATTTATAACAATTATCATTCATGAACATATTAGCACTTACTAGTGATGTTCCGTTAAATTCAAGAATGTGATCTTTATTTCAATAGATACTGACCTTAGACTGACGACGAACATTAAGTTCCCATTTTTTCAAATTTTCTTCGGCCCACGCCACTGTGTTCATTAAAATGACATTCGCACAATTAAACTGCGAACGATGACTATTATAAGGTACACTCAGCCTCTTCAAGATTTATTTCAATGACTACATTGAAATAAATCTTGAAGAGGGTGAGTGTACCTTTGGTCACTGATAATACATAATTGGCCATGAACAGTACCAAAATACGATAGTCTCGATTTCAGTATCATCTTTAATTTTGTTGATCTATTCATTCTACCTGATTAAGAAGACTTTGGCTCCCAACCATCTTTATAAAGGTTAAAGTTCAAAACTAAATTTATATTAAATTTACAAAAATAAATTTAAATTTTGATTCAGGTTATTAATAAAGTATAAAAAAGTACTACGATTGTCTTTTTTATATTTTAGTAATAATATGGATCAACTTATCTTTCAAAATCAATCGTCGGTAGCAGCCCAATGTCAGCCGTTATATCTCCGTTGTCCTCCTAATGTCAGCCGTATATAAATAATCAATTTTCTTAATTTAAACCAAAATCCACCTCAATCAGAAACTTTAATTACCATCCATTGATTAAGGATATACACGTCTTCTGAAGGCCTACGTCACTTCAGAATCTGACTGGGACGCCACTTTATGAGACACAGCATGGAAGATGACCAGTCTCTACGCTACCGTTGAGATGCGTCTCATTTTATCAAAACACGTCCCATGTTTCACTTCAAGGCTGTCGTTTGCCGGTGAGCACATTTAAAGTTTCGGTGTTACGTTATTTTCTTTTGCAAGAGACAAATTGTGTACCACATGAAAAAAAAATTATTACAGTGACTACACATTTGGATATTAATTATAGGAATTTATCTCTGTCGGTCAAAAGGTACACGAATGTAAACTGATTATATTAAAATCATCTTCGTTGGTAGCTTTAACTTTGAACTATACGGGGAATTATGTCCGCGGGCAGATTATTACCGGCATCTATTTAAGAACCATAGACATATGTTTGCAGTTTTTTGATAGTGTTGGGTTTGGTTTATTAGTGTTTTACATCGGAAAAAGGATATTTGATGCATCTAGAAGTTTGTAAGGATATACAACACTTTTACTATAAATTGCAATTCGTCATTAACATTGAATGTGTTAATTCTCTAATACTCAGCGGAAAAGGAAACAGAAAAAATTATTTCAAACCTAACACTCGACCTTTAATTTTGTATTTCGCAAGTTACCTGTGCGAATTCAGGTTGGTTAATCGCGACCTATTTAATTAAAATATTCATTATGACTTTTGGACAGACATGCAGGTCGTACGTAAATGTCAACCCACCGCCCTAGATAATAAAAGCAAGGGAGAGAGATATCATAAATCAAAGCGAGAAGGGTGCGGCCGAGACCACGCTGTCGTGTAGTCGCTCATTATATGGTAACGACAGGGTTGCCATGTGTAATCACGATGATGAGCATCAAACCTTCCGACTTTTCCGCCTTAAATATGACGACTCAATATTGTTATTTAGATTGTTTTTGGAAGTGAAATAACCACCATATAAAACTTCGATAAAGTAATTACATTAATTTTTTGATATACGAATCATAGGTATTAATATAACGTCATATAAAAGTAAGTACAATGTTTAACATAAAGGAAATTTTAAAATGGAAGAAAGTCATATTTTCTTAATACTGTTTCGAAATGTTTTTAATTCATCGGGTTTTGGGGTTTTTAAAGTCACTTTTAATCATTTTAAATTAAAATCAACGAAATATCAGAACAAACGCTCACCAAAATTAGACATATAAAGATGAATTGTCAAATAACGTAACCATAGCAACGATAACAAAGCAACAGAATGTAAAGATATACACTCGGGTGCGACTTTTGCGTTTTTATAGCCTCAACCCTGCTAGTCAATATCAGTTAGCATTACAAGAAAACTGGCATCATGTTTCTAAAAACTATTTATATGTATTAGAGGATTGTGTACGGGAAGCCTTGATTCATAACTCCAGCTTGCATTTCATGGCGCTTTTATATTTATTAATAAATTCCAGTAATGTTACGAATATCCCCTTATTTCAATTTAAAGGCATTATTTCACTTTTATGCAAATTATACTTAATCTGTCTTTTCTAAACAACCACTGATACAAAATTAACTACAAATTATAAAAAAATACATTAATTATACTATACTTTATTGCATTAGAAAAAATATTCACTCAAAGAGAAAAGTGACTTTTTACATTTCACGAATTTTTAAATGATTTTCTGTTAATAAAAAAAATGTCGAAATTAAAATTCAGTCAAAAGCGAAGGAGTAAGAGCAATGAGACACGAATGGATAAGATAGAATGTAACATTCCATATTGACAATCATACAACAACCTTTGAGTGAGGTGCATCATAAAAGTGTCATTAAGAAAGTCGCATAAATCAAGATTCGCGTCTGGGTACGGGAAATAATTTCCGGGTGTCAGGAATAATATCCATTAACCTTTGAGTGAGGTGTGTTATAAAAGTGTCATTAAGAAAGTCGCATAAATCAAGATTCGCGTCTGGGTACGGGAAATAATTTCCGGGTGTCAGGAATAATATCCATCAACCTTTGAGTGAGGTGTGTTATAAAAGTGTAATTAAGAAAGTCGCGTAAATCGAGATTCGCGTCTGGATACGGGAAGTAATTTCCGGGTGCCAGAAATAACATCCATCAACCTTTGAGCGAGGTGTGTTTTAAAGTGTCATTAAGAAAGTCGCATAAATCAAGATTCGCGTCTGGGTACGGGAAATAATTTCCGGGTGTCAGGAATAGTATCCATCAACCTTTGAGTTTGGTGTGTTATAAAAGTGTCATTAAGAAAGTCGCGTAAATCGAGATTCGCGTCTGGATACGGGAAATAATTTCCGGGTGCCAGAAATAATATCCATCAACCTTTGAGTGAGGTGTGATATAAAAGTGTCATTAAGAAAGTCGCGTAAAAGACTAGGAATATATTAGGAAGATTCGTACTGATTTGTACAGATTTGTAATTTTTTTCACAATAAAGAGAAAATATCACTAATTACGACACCAGCACAATAGATGTTGGGATCGTAATCGCTTTTACGGGTATTATTCATAAAATAAAAATGAGTATGTCAATATATATATATATATATATATATATATATATATATATATACATATATATATTAAATGGCGATCATGAATTATTTCAGCTTGACTTTCTTGGTTGCCATAAATAATAAGTGGATACAACTTCATATTCTTCTAAAGTCAGTACTCTGGATATTCGTTACCGAAAAAGACGCTGAAATCTCAGATTTGAAATTACTGTAACATTTGTGTAAGTTACAGGGCATATGTACATCTAAAACGACGTATAGGAATATTATCAATAATAGAAAACTTGCGCATAGTCTAAACTTTATCGGACCTTTCGACAGTAAGCACCAACGATAAAATCATTTGATTTAGGAATAGTATTGGAAATATGAACTACAACATAAATCTGCCTGTCGTTCCTTGGACATCGTAAATTTGGAAAAAAATTGAGAAAACCCGGACGGATGGTAACCCTAAATCGGGAGAGCGCGTCGAGATCGCCCCCGCGCGACATCATGCCAGCACTCCTTCGACGATTGCACTCAGCGTCGTGTGCGCACAATGAATGCCCATATCGCACATTCAACGCGCATATCGGGCGTATTCGCAGTGCACGATTTGCTTCTTTGAAATTAATGGGCTCGTGACGAGAGTTATGTTCACGTAATTACCGGTAGGCATAGTGCGATGCTATCGCCGTCATTCGTCGATCATGCCTAAATCATGAGCGCAAACTTATAAATAGTTAACAAGTCGGCAAAAATGCTCCGCGCTATTTCTCGTTCCGCATTATTTGCAGACAAAGAATAGTGAAGCCATTTTCTAGGCCCGGTGCCATTGATCATTTAATAGTTCCGTGGTGATATAAACGTCATAAAAATACACAGCTAGTACATGTTGATCCATAGCTTAGTTTGATATGAAGTCACATAATAAACTGGAATTAATTCTGGACATTTTCTAGTAAAACGAATGACGAGAGATATTGCAAGGAAGTTATTTAAATATTTACACTTATAATTTGAACGACCTAGCTTTTTCTTTTAATAGCAATATTAAACTTTGTGAAGTGAATAAGGAATAGATTTTTCCTTTAATTATTCGGAGAAAATTAATAATAATGCATTGCAGGGTTAGATAGTTAAATATTTATTTACAATTTTTTAACAAAGCCCTTGTAAATAATTTCAATTACTAAACGTGTATGACATCTGTTCATTAAAAAGTCATGAATTTAAGTCAAGTGTCGTGTTTTCCATTACATGATAAAATCTCAAAATATGTCCGAAACATGCGGTTGAATTATTTGATAATGATACTGCCCTTACTTTAATTACGGGACAACTTACCAACCCCAGCGAGTGAGATCCCTGGGAAAACATTTGAAAATAAAATTGAGGTTTTGTTTATTGTCATTCATTTTTTAAGTTTCGCTCAAAGCAATTTTAAGCTTTTCTTATGTGAAACCATGCTACCCGAGTTTTATTTTAAACCATGCTACCCTAGCTTTATTTTAAACCATGCTACCCTAGCTTATGTGAAACCATGCTACCCTAGTTTTATTTTAAAACTTTTATTTAATATGATTCCAGTCAAAAAATACAAATGATATTGACGGCTATATAATACTAATTTATATGTGAACCGACACGCGCTGGTGTTATTTTCCATTATTTCAACCGATGTTTTCATTCAATTAAATTTATTGCAAGGTTTTAAAGAATAATTAAATTTTTCTAGATTTGTTTCCTAATAATACATAGATGGCATAAAGAAAAGCTTTTACATTTCCATGGTCATTAATTACTAGAGACGTGAATATAAAAAAATATTGACTGACATGATAAAAGTAATAGAATACAAAATAAAAATTTAATAGAAATATATAACAATAAAATATAGAATTTTTCTGTTTGAGCACTTATCACACTACTGACTCAGTTAAGATGAAGTATTTTTTATGAAGTCATTTATATTAATTTACACAACAACAACGAAATAGTTAGCGGCTCGACCAGTAATTACACAAATGTATAGTGTAAATCAATTGATGGTGTTATGTATAATTTAAATTGAGCAATGAAATTTTCCACCCGGACATTAATCAGGGAAATCGGTGTAGCCAGATATGAATAGTGGAGTAGTGCGGGAGGTGTAGGTGTTTGAGTAAGCAATTTGAATGCGGGCGTATGCATGAGGGCACACGTCATTGTTTGTCGTATAAAATTTTTCCTTAAACTGTCAAAAATAGGAATCTGTTTCAATTCTTAACTTTTTGGTTTTATGTCAAGCTACTAGCTGTGTCTCGCGGTTCCACAAACGTAGAATTATCTTAATTATGCTGTTTTCTCTCCCTGATCACTAAACACCTCCACTTCATTTGCTAAACTACATCCATCATCGACACCGGGGGTATATCGGGGAAAATAGTCGAGGTGATCAGTCAACGAATAAGCGATGTATCTTGTGCCGTGTAAGCAGTGTTTCCGGATCTCTGTTTCATTTTTTATCATTGCTTAGTTCCTATGAATGGTAACATGAATTATTTATTTATTTATAAAAAAAAACCCATGTCCAATTTATAGGTTACTTCAAAGCGCTGACATATGAAAACACTAAAATTACAATAGTTTACAGTACACATAATAACATAAATAATAATTAATGAAAGAGAAAACACATATATAAATTGAAATTTAATATTAACCTAATTAATTACTAAAAGTGAACTGTCAAGCAACTCCATAATCGCATTCCTAAAGCGATCAATGGAGCAAAAAAAATATCAAGATCTGGCGCCTCTCGCAATATCGCGTTCGTCAACCGTAAGTGCTTGAAAAACTGGTGAGCGTAGGATATTCGTGTGTGTTCTAGGCAGATAAAATAAACTATGACTTACACGTAACGGCCAGGAGTATAAAGCGTTATCAAACCCAAGACTGAGGGTTTATTTACATAATTGTGTAGTCATTTTAAGAAATGCATGATCGAAAGCAATTCCCGACCAAGTGGAATGAAATTATATCCGACCACATGGTCCGAAAAATAATTTAATAAAATCTGACGGAAATAAATGTGTACATAATACGGCCTACAATCTTCCTCAAATTTGGGCTTTCGAACACAAAAAAAATTCAAATCAAACAAATGTTTCCAAGATTAGCGTGAATAAACTCTTTCTTGAAACAACCTTTTCCGTTTTACGTTTTAGTATAGATTTTAGCTTCGTTCCAAGACCTTAATAAATTAATAGCGGAAACTCCATATAAATTTGTAACAAGTTTTAAAGTAATGTGAATACAAATAAACATCCTGATAGACATATTGACATACTCGTACAAATATTTCAAAAATGATCAAAATACCTCCTAACCTTTCATAAGGCTACAACAATGAATGTGGGCAGATGCACGAAGGCATACATCGTTGTAGATCGTTTTAATTTTTTTCCTCAAACCATCAAAATCAGTCCAGCAAAATTCTGTAACTAATTTATGGACTTTTAAACTCATTTCCTCCGAAACGATATTTACTAAACAATCCTAATTTACCTTAACCGTTTATACGATTTTGTAATAAAATATTTTATTTATACATTGATTTATTGCAATATCTGGGTAAATGTCAAATTAAAGCCTTAACAGAAACGGCGTAGAACTGAACTAGTCGCGGCAGCTGGCAATAAATCATAATAAAACTGACTTGGCAAAATCGAAGTTCTACGGAAAAAGGATTACGTTAGGATATTACGAGGACATAACTAAGTATAAGCGCTACAGTGAATGTCCCGACTCAACATCTTTGAAGGGTTTTATCTAGTTCAAGTTAGGCATAAACAGTACTTAAGAAATTGCACGGCTGTTAAGGGAACGAGCTTTCCATCGAATTATTCTTTTTCTATAACAAATTCATATTATTATTATAATAAAAATAATACTTGTATAACACTTTATAGCATTCATTTCTTTTGTCTCGTAGGGATAAAAAAGCTGTAGCCGGGCAAGGGTTGCTGTTTTTTATACGAGTATTCTCGTAAACAATTATAAATGTCTAAAAATTAAAAAAGAAATGATTTTTTAAATTTTTGTCTAAAAAATTCAGTGAATTAGTTTGAAACTATGATATATTATTGTAGTTGTGCTGGGCTTATTTCAACTTTTTTAAGCATTTTTTAATTTATAAAAAAAATTGCTCTAGTCGAAAGATAATCGCCGATATTTCATGAAATAATCATAACATATTAGTAAATCTTAGTAAAATAAGGTACTTGATACAAATAGGGCCTACTTTTAGGTAATAAATCAACAGTGGAAACTCCACATCAATTTTGGTTGTTCATTTATACATTTAGGTATTCTTTTTATTTTTCGGGTTTATAAGTCTTATTAGAAAATAGGCCTTATTTGTATCAAGTACCTTAGGTCAGAGTTAAGGAATGGATAACAAATACACAAAAAAATATAAGTAGATAATAGTCATCTATATAATTAGTATTAAATATTATACGAAAAAATAAAAATCATCATCATCATATATATTAATACGCTAAGGTTAAATGTTACACTCCCTTTTTAGAAAAAACCTCACAACTAATCCACATAAATTATATATACATTTTATAGATAATTGCTTGCTCTACCGGCATCCACAACTAAAAAATTTATTATTGCTATTGTTTTTGCAAATTAATTAATTATTAAAATTATATACACAAAACAGCAATGCTGCCATCTAACGGCTCAACGTCAATATGATTGACGGTCGGTAAAATTTTTGTTTAATTTCAAATCCACTCACGTATAAATAAAGTGGCGCTTTAGGTCAATGCTTTTGATACTTGCGCATCTATATGTCAATTTTATTAAAATATAATAAATAATGCGAAGACTTCGCACGGGTCACGCTAGTCTATAATAATCAAAATGCTTAATTCTTACTTAAAATGAAAAAAAAACAACTTAAGGTAGCTGTTCTAGTTACATGCTAGGTACAAGAAAACACCATCGATTTTTGGCGAACTTAATAATTAAAATTATTAATATTAATCACTGGCCTCGTTACTAGTGATATTCATGCTATGACTAGCAAAAAGTTTATTTAATCTTACAGTTGGCTTCAAATTTTAGACAGATGTAGACCGTAGGATAGGTAATATGATATCGCAGCGACGTGACAGCAACGACCTACTGTTAGCATGCCATTTGTATATTCGCAATATCTGTTAATACCAGGTAGGTTTAGATATCCCTGAAGTATTCTATAAAATAACGAAATATCTTTCTTGAAATATTCTCGACTTTACTTGAACTTGTAGAATATTAGATCTATCATACAAAATTAATGTTTATCGACCCGTCCTCATGTCCGATAGGTATAATGTGACTTGACCATAATGGCATGTTGCGGTAAAAATATCCTTGATCTTTTCTGCCATTTCTAACTTTAGCAGCAGATAGTATAGTGATAGCTAGTTAATTATTAACGAATATTTTTAAATAATCATACTTATCAACAACAAAAGGTAATTCACGCTTACCAGAGTTATTTTGATTAAATATTGATACTACCCTAATTATCGCCGTTTCTACTGTCAACAGTCTCGCTCGGTCTTTTTTGAAAACGATACCAATGAAATACAGTCAGTTTTATAGAATACTATCGATTAAACATAAAATGTTAATCTTGGCTGAATTTGTCACTAATATTACTTCGTGTAAAGATGAAATTTCGATGATTGTTGCTCGTCTACAATTTTTTTAAATAAAAAAAATGCTAGATGAAATCCACATAGCTCTTTCTAGATATTATCTGACATAGATCTCCTTCACTACTATAAATTGTTACAGTTTAAAACTGATTCACTGAAATTTAAAAAAATAATTGAATATATTTGGCGTTAATTTTGTAGAAATTCATTATTCACAATTAAATGAAACTACCTGATGTAGTATTATTTCTACTTTCTTTAATTTCTTTACCACGACCTAGGTTTCGTTGTATTACAACATCCCACCTGAAGATGTTGTAATACAACGAAACCTAGGTCGCGGTAAAGAATTTAAAGAAAGTAGAAATAATACTACATCAGGTAGTTTCATTTAATTGTATTTAAAAAAAACTTGTTTTTTGGACAAATCATTTTCATATATATATATTTATATAAATATATATTAAGAATATTCACATAAAGAACAACATCCACAAAAATTATAGCAATCACAATTGAAGATTTTGATTTTTCATGGTTACTTAACTACAGTGTCCCATAAGTTAAATAAAACTGAACGTTTTTGGCTACATACATTACGTTTATATTGAACGCAAATACAAACAAATCATTCGACTACCCACTAAAGTTAATATGACAAATATTATGGCCCATTCTCTCACTGCCAATGACAACAAGAGTCAAATCTTCGCCGAACGGAGTGCAACTCTCTCCAGCAGTTGGCAGTGGTTCAAGTAATGTTCCGTCGGACACGCAAAACAATTTGGGTGTCAATATAACGTGAAGCGAAGGTCGACACACAAATTGGAGCCAATAAAGCCAGGAAATTTTTCAGCCACCTAGGCTATTGCGATTGCCGAATGCGTTTATTTGCGCAGTGAATTCAATCGTTTCTTTGAAAATAGCGAATCAAGAGAACCACATTCCTAAAGGCGGTTCCGAATTAACATTTTGGAATTACGAAAATTGTAAACGATTGACAAGCAGTGGAAAGTTAAGATTGCGAAGGGGTAAAACGTTTGAAGATATTTTTAGAAATACACCCAATTTATGTGTTAGATCATGCGACAAACAGACCGATACACACTCAGTCAACCTATAACTTCGAGTTTTTCACTCACTATTAGTAATTTTGGAAACGATTCCAATAAAAATGTTTTCTAGACGAATATGATACCTATTTCCTTTTCTCCTTACATCCCTCGAAATTTAAAAACTAGCCAAGACTTAAGAAAACATTTTAAACATTTAAAAAACAGATCAAGTACCGAGTGTTGAGTGCCTTTTCTTCGTATTCCAAGTATATGTTCAAAAATTGAAAATATAATCTTCCTTTCATAAATATTTAAATTAATTTTCATTATATTTCACAATTTCTTTAAATCCAGTAGAGTAACCATAAAAACACTTTTTTAAATAAGTACATTGTTTTTTGATATCCATGCCGTATGTATAATAAAAAACATTTTCATTTTTTCTCTTAGTACGAAATTTTAAGGAGTTAGATCCATATATAGAATTTAAAGTTTCAAATCGAAATCGCGCGCAGAATCTTACGAAAACCATCATTGCTTTATCACAAAAAAATTGTGCTCCGACTCGAAACGCGTGACTTTTGTTAAAGTATAATATTCGAAGCAAGACTCAAGTTAAATTCACGGACTTTTGCGTTTTTATTTTATTATCAAGAATGTAAGTATGAATGAAATATAACTTATAGGGAGAAACTACACAATCAACTTGAACTATGTCAATGGCTGATGTTTTCCAGCGTACCGTAAACGAATAAGGAGTCAAATCAGTAAATTGTTTAAATAGCAACACAGCAGATATGCCATATGTTATGTATATCATCGAATCCAAGTGTTTTATACTTGAAAAGCTTTTGTCGTCATCACGATTATTTAGCGATGATTTTCATGTCAGATCTAAGATTTCAGAGAAAATATTCATTGAGTTCCAAGGTTTGCATCCGGAAAAGGTATTAAGGACTGTGATATTTATAAAAAAATTATAATTAACAGGACAAAAACTTAACTAATATGTCACCGGAAGACGACTGTAAGATCTCGTATACTTGACTAGTTTAATATAGCTTAATAAAATTTGAATTTTGCCAACTAAAATAATGAATGATGACTGTACCTGTACGTGACGATTCGCTTAAAATATATTAATCGATGATGTTTGTATTAATCAAAAGGATATCTTTGGTTCTTTATAGATAGTTACGAAATTATTAATTCTTTTAATGATCTGACGTTCATATTCTGATTTTAAGATTCTTACAAATGAAACCTCATATTCTATCGAGTTCATATATAAGAATTTAATTAAAATAAATGTAGTTTCTTTAAAATTTTATTTCGGTTTAAATTGTTACAATTTAGGTATGTATATAATATTTTATATATAAATAAAATGTGTGTTATAAAGATACCGTTTGTCCAGAATCAGTTGCAAAAAATTCTACATTTTAAGATAGCTTTCCTTTTGTATTCAATTGTTTATAATTTCGCTGACTTCTTCCCAAAATTGTACTTAATAAATGTCACAAATACACATATTTTCTACATTTTTCATTAGGGTTTCTTTTGTCGAGGTATTGACTTGTGAGTTAAATAACTACACTTCACATAGAATGTGTGAACTACGACAGAAGAATAGCCTAACTAAACATAAATCGATGTAGATTGCAAAAGATTTAGAAATGAACAAGGCAAAAACTAGACTTATTCTGAGTACGATTTAAGATAAAAACCAATCGTATCGCATTAATTTATTATCTGAGTATTTCACTGCCGCTAAAACTAACGATTGTCACCAAAGAAAAAAACGGTTCAACGATTGCGCAAGTCGCCATAACAGCGCCGTCAAAAAAAGGAGGCAAACCGCCACTCAGCACGAGCCCGCTAAGATTAAAACAATCGGCGACGAAAGCCAAAACAATCACAACGAAGCGACACAGACGGCGACGCTAGCAAACGTCGCTAACGTTGCGCTCGACGCCTCCGCTTTCTATTGGCACCGGTGGCGCACTGCGTCCGGCATTCCGGTTGCTCTTAGACAAAAATGATTTATGAGATTTAATAGTGAAGTGAAACTTCTTTTTTTTTACATAACACACTGAGGGTTAATTTTTAGTGTCTCGTAGGCTGTCTTAACGCCATTTATCGGTCAATTTGCAAATGTATCAATACATTTAAAACAAATTCCCCCGCCGCCTCTGCCTATATGTATGTACGCTATTTTCTCAGTAACTACTGAACAAATTTAGTTTCGGTTTCCATTAATACATAGATTTATTACAAGGACGGTTTGCAGATATATAATATACAAATATTTCGTGATATTTACCCGACCTGTGATGATGAATATCGATAAATCGGAAAAAGCATTCGTCGGATAAATCGTTTTGTTTTTCAAAAATTTTTACAATAAAGTCTGCGACAGCATACATATATATTTTTTACATAAATTCCGTATTAACAATTGTTTAAAAAAAGGCCATATTTTTCAAATCAATTTTTTTATGATATTAGAGAGATTGTAGACAAAAGTTAACACTACATTTAGAGAAAAATATGTGTTGTAAAGCCAATATAGGGAATAACTCATTAAAGTTAAATCGCTTTCAAGTTGCTGTATACAAACATATAATTAAGTTAAGTTTTGTTTTTACTGTAAAAACATTGTGTTAATAACTCTTTTAGAATTATATTTGCAGTTAAACCGGCTATCATTATATTTGTAATAATTCATTTAAATTGACATGGGTTAAGCAAATGTTATAAAAACATAAAGATGTGAAAAAATTGTACGTCGCCAACGACCTTTTTTAACATTGGAATTTTTTGCATTTTGAATAAGTAGACAAGGCAATAACCATCGACGCATGTTTTAAAGATATTTTTGATTTTTTTGGTTCAGAATGATGTTATGATACCATTTCTATTATTATAAAAATTGTGAATAATCTATAGTTTTGTTTTTAATTGCGATATTGAGATTAATCCATAGTTTTGTTTTTATTTTGTACTAAATTAAGCGTAAGGCGAGATAAATAAACGGCATGGAATCTTCAAGAATCTTGTTGATATTTTCACTCGGTGACAAATATGCTAGAACATAGTGGATAAAATAAAATAGTTGTAATGTTTAACAATTTGGGTTTAGATTCTGGTGTAAATTTTAATTAAGTAATTTTTCGAGACATTGTTCTTTATTTCGGCTGTCGCTCTCACATCAATTATGAAAAAAATTCCATTTATTTATACAAGTTTTTTTATGGAAGTGATACTTATTTGGCGCGATGAAAGTAAAATGTCAAGGTTGCAACGTGTTTCATGCAACGTTCTACAACGATTAGTTGTAATGTCTGAATGAAACTAGTCGAAGGACAGAAAATAGGTACTTAACTAACAACCATGATCACGATAGAACAAGACAAGAAGTTGAATATATTTGGCGTTCATTTTGTAGATGTTGTAATACAACGAAACCTAGGTCGTGGTAAAGAACTTAAGGAAAGTTGAAATAATACTACATCACGTAGTTTCGTTTAATTGTGAAGACAAGAAGTCTAGGCATGCATGAAAACTTCTTAAAAACAAACAAAAACGGAGCTCACAATTTCTATCAGCTGGTTTGACCGTTATGTGTGTCAAAAATAAACTGTCAATGTTGTCGATTCCTGTATTCTATTTATGATTTATTTATTATTAATTTCGCGAGTACTTCACTCATTACTAGACTAACAACATTGTATTTAATTTATGTAGAAATTCAGAATGAACCCGCACATATACTTATCGTAAATATAATTTACAACAGGAGCAATACATCCCTACTTTCTGCAGTCGCATTTAGGCGTATTTTGGTAGTGGTATGGCGGTTATTTTTAATTGACAGTTGTGTATGTAAATTTATTTGAAGATTTTATTAAATGTTTCTGTTGATTTGTAATGACGTTTTATTAATTTTTCTGAATGTATAGTATTAAAATCTTCTTATTCGAAGTTAGTACAATCTATGCATTTAAAGTTAGTGTTTTTTTTTAAATATTTAATTAAACGTGCAACCTTGCAACTTTGAAGTGCACGCTTGCGCATGTGCTGTATGTATTTCAACAGTAAGAGATATTATATATTAAAGCAAGTAATATATTTAATTAATCTTGATCTCTATCTCTCTCTCTGTGTTGTTTTACGGCCTCCCACATACTTAAAAATTTAATAAAAAAGTTTCACTTCTCTCATATGAACTGATTTGCATGCATTTTTTTTTATGAAAATACTACCTGCATCCCGCGGTTTCACCAACGTAGATATATCTAACTACTTAACTGCACTTATGTACGTAACATAACTGCAGTCCCTAAACTCCACTACTCCTTTCGCTAAATGACGTTAATCGCCATGATTGAGGTATATCTGCAGTGTACAAGGTATGATCAGCTGATAAATAAACCGATTTCTCTCTACCTTGCTCCATGAAACAGTATTCCTCGATTTCTGTTACAGTTTTATTACTGCTCTGCCCCTATGATCGCAGCGAGATGACATTTGAAGTGTATTTTTGAAATAGGACGTGTTGTTAAAATATTAACCCCAACAAATAAATACAATTTTAGGCTTTGTTTATTAGACCAGATAGATTCCTATATAAAGTTTCCTTAACAGGTTTAAATGATGTTATCATATTACATAGACTTTGGAGTTACGTTCCAGAGAGTACAAACACATCATAACGCTTTAGACGAGAGACATCACTTTTGTCATTTTAAAACTGAATTCAGAGCCACAGTGCGGCGACCGCGAGGGGCGCGCGGTGACAGTGGGCTTGCTCGTGCGAGGCGCCAGAAGTTTATCCAGATGTACAAAATAGAAATATTGGAAAAAAGCGAGGTGAAACTTGCAAGAGCACGCGGATTAGTTTCGTAATCGGGGTGATATAAAAGAAATAACTCACGTCACAACTCAGTAAATACGCAAACGCGAGTTATTTATTATTCTCGAAGTTGAATTTGTTATTATAAACGCAATTCTAAAACTATGCTTTAGAAGATTTCTATTTTTGTTTGCATTTATTTGTCTAAATTAATTAGAGTCTTTATCTTAATTATATAAATTAATGGTGAAGTTTTGGCATTGGAAATTCGGTTAGAAGAAAAGAAATTAGACTGAAGGAAGTACGAAAGGTTTGAAATGGATTGAACGTAGGATCGAAGCAATAAAAAGTAAAATATTTAAATATATGAATACACAAGTAAACATTAACAATATATACGTGTATTAATTATGATTTAATGACACTTTTGCCCGCAGCTTAGCTGGCATGTACTTCTTTCTGTAACCGTTTATTAGCGAGGGCTGTGAATGGAATAGCCATATCGAAGTATTGATCATAACTATATATGTTATAATATTATAAATGCGAAAGTGAGTTTCTTCGTTTCCTCTTTTATTCCAAATTATATACATGATTTTTACATGCATGTATCCTTTGTCATGGAAAACAACTAGGATCATCCTGAAGTCGTCACGGAATAGAATTAATTTTTTTTTCAGTAATTAAACAATTTTTTAATTACATCCCTATTTTTCTTTCGTTTTCTATGCGTTTCTCTTTATACTATACTCTGAATAACACAACGACAAACACCTGTTTAAATAGATTTTGTAAGTTTTATATAATATGAATGCAAAAAGACATTATTTCGCGGCTTTTTGAAGTTTTACTAAGAGTTTGTATCCAAACATCGATTTTCAAATGCTTTGTCCGGGTGAAAAATAAAAAGAAAAGGAAACTATGAGCTGTCGGGTTTTTCTTTAAATCGCAATACAATTAACGAAACGGGATTTAAAATTACGGTTGCTGTTCGCCGCCAACCGACAGCTAATCGCGCGATCGCAAGTTGCGTTAAAAATATTAAAAAGACGTGTAATTTTTGTTTTTCTTTTGTTAAAACGAGACTAACTCTTCGTTAAAATGTTTGCTTTCAATATCATATTGAAAGCGGGGAACATTTAGCAGGATTTTTTTAAAATTTTAATATTCGTATATATTTTAGGAAGCAGACTTTAAATGAGACTAATTTTTGCAACTGTCTCCTACGGAGAAAAATAGACTTAAAGACATAAGATAATTACACAGTATTCATTTTATGAAGGCGATCGCCACCAAGTGTTACAAACGTATTATAATGAACAAAAATGTTATAGTTTCGGTTTCTTGAGATTAAGACTAGAGGCCTTTTCTGAGTTTTATATTTTTTCAAACAAACTTTATATTAATTTGAAAAACCTATCAAGTATGAGTTGAACTCGCAATACGAGAGTTCCAAATACAATTTGACATTTATAAACATTTAAGTGTACATAGTGTTTCTATTCAACTATTTACAAATATTAATTTTTCATAATGTAAATATATTGTCTACTACATCTTTGACAGGCGTAAAAATATGGTGTATATTTAAAAAAAACTTTTGTGTAGGCTTTTAAAATTTTTTATTCATAACTTTAGGCTCTGTATTCTCAGAAACGGGAAGAAAAATTTTTTGGATATTTTTCAGTATATCTCTGAAGATATAATACATAAAATTATGAATAAATAAATAAATAAATAAATATATATATATATAAATATATATATACATATATATATATATATAAATATATATATACATATATATATATATATAAATCTATATATATATACATACATACATACATATATATATATATATATATATATATATATTATGTATAAAAATATGGAATTTAACATTTTCCTTCAAGTTCTTAATTCCCCCTCCCACGCCCAATTTCCCTATGATTCCCAAGCAGTTTCTATGAAAATGTGACAGATGACATTTGAGTGATCTTATTAGGATGTTGACCAAAAGATGGTGTTAGTTTTTTCTACTTTCTTTATGCAGTACGTAGCACCAAAATTAGGTTTGAATTTGTTTCATTGTTGGTTAATTTCAAGTAATGAAAGAATATTTAAATATTAGTTTCCACGCATCTACTGTACCTTCCCCCGGTCTACGTTGTCTGGTCTTTTTTCAGACCAATCTGGTAATTTGTACCGTGGTAAATGAGTTAGACATTTCAATAAATATACTGCAATTACAATAGATTACATGTTGTTGTTGATCCTTATATATTATACAACGCAATGTCTGTCTGTCTACTCTTATAACTTTGGTTTTACTAGATAGATGCATGATTCTCCACTCTGTAGAGTAATTGTGCTGGAGCATTTTTGTATATAAATCGTTAGGCTAGGGAAATATTTGAAAAGTGCTTACGTGAGGGTAGAAGGGATGGGGCAAGTACAAAGTATTATGGAGGGCGAGGGCAGCCGCGGGAACTGTGGGCAACAAAACCTAATGTTTATATAAATTGACCGAAAGATGGCGTTAGCGCGATCTATTAACACAAAAGAAGTGTCATTAAAAAAAACGGCATACAAAACGATGAATCAGTATATCGCAAGATCGTACAATAATTTACATGTTTCATCGAACACATGACGCTTCCCCACAGCTCATTAATAATGCATAAGTGCACCAACATGCCGGTACAATCCAATTCGAGTACAGCACTAACGTCAATATTGAACAATGGCAGGGGAAATCAACATAAACAGCCCGCTTTGGAGCATGTAACGTTCTCGGTTTACACGAGTTACAGCACGTCTGGAAGGTTATGCAGCCGACACGTCGTTTAAAAAAAAAGAAACGAGTAAATCGAGTACTATTTTTTGCTCCAATGGGCCCATTCGTTTTTATGTTCATGTTTTTATACCAATATACATCTGAGCAATGTTTTATTGTGTCTGGTGACTTAATTTTGCAATCGACTGTTACTATTTAGTCACTGTGCATATATACATTGTTTTGAAAAATTAAATTATCATAAGTCAAATAACCTTTAATTTAAAAATGCAACAGAGTGTGTATATATATATATATATATATATATATATATATATATATATATATATATATATATATATATATATATATATATATATATATATATATATATATATATATATATATATATATATATATATATATATATATATTCAAATAAATAACTAATTTTTAAAGTTAACGCCGAAATTTGTGACTAATTTATTTCTTTATTTAAGAATGTGATCGAGTATTGTTTCAGTATTTTCGTAGAGTTCCCGTAACTAGAAAATCAATTTATGGCATACTAGTTGTGCCCCAGGGTTTCACTCGCGTAAAATTCGGAATAAGAAAAAACATTTTTTTCTCCCATAAGTTGCTCTTGGTTATAAACTATTGCCACACCAAATTTCAACAAAATCTGTCCAGTAAATTTTGTGTGATTGACGCACAAAATAACATACAGTAGTAGGTAAGTCATGTAATACTACTTTGTATTTTATTAATTTGCACGCATTATATATTTATATCGCCACTTTATTTGTAGGAAGTTTTGTATTACCGCTTTTAGTACAGTCAAATAAGGCGGAATAAAGACTAAACTTTGGAATAAAAGCAGGAAAACTTAATTTTTTTTAAGTTGTATGTACAAGGAACTTGCAAACGCAAGTCTCGTTCTAAAGATGAGCGGAAAAGTCTTATAATGTCATATTCGTAATCAAAGATATCAAAGGTCAAAGGTCATGAAAATAACTCTATTTTTTGCAGGTTTAACAAAACTTGTAGAGCATAAAACTGTCTACTAGCCTGGTTATATACATTTCTTCTGTATGATTAACAGTTTTCGAATATAGCGTAGAGAGTGGGAAGTGGGCGGCCGTTTATAGAATATTACGAGTACTATATAAACTGCTGAGCGAGACCCATATTTCACATAAGAAAGTTAATTATGTGATGGGAATATAATTATTACAGTTAAAAAACATTGTTTATTTATAAAAGTATCTATAAACAGCAAATAAAGTGAAATGAAATAAATTTTTTAGTTACTGAATTGTTCCAAGATATACTCGTATATTATTTACTAGCGACCGCCCCGGCTTCGCACGGGTGTAATGTAGGTACTAATGTGGTGTAATTGTGGAGCGATTAATAATATTATTGTCATTCACGCGCCGCTGCTGCCCGCCGCTGCCGTCGGCATCGCGAATACTGATTTTTGGTAATTTTAAATCTGTGATATCTTCTAAAATATTAATGATTATGATTTGCTGTAAAGGGAAAATTTTATCTACATTAAATGCCCAAGAAAACCAACTTATTTAATTAAATAAAGATTAATTTGTATATTGATCAAAATAACTTCGAAAGTATAACAAAAAAAAATTAATAAAAATGGTCACTGTCGGTTATCCGTAGGATATAGATATATGCCATAGCGGACTTTTTTGTAGATATTTTTAAAATATACAATTCCATAGTACAACATTTTGATATATCTCATACAGTTTAGCCAGCGTTAGCACCTCAAATTCTACTTTTTTTTTGGGAAATATTGACTTTTTTTATTTTATCTGTAAATATAACATGTATGTATTACACCTATAAAACTTCGGGAAGAAATTATATGAACGATACTGAAAACCGCATCAAAATCCGTTGCGTAATTTAAAAGACCTAAGCTTACAGAGGGACAGACGAGGGGAGCGACTTTGTTTGATACTATATAAGGATTACACAATCACTTCCGGTTAAAAATTTGTTAGATGAAGAAATTTCAAAATTCTAAACGTTTTTAATGTGATATTAACATACATAGGAGATATACAGGTGATAACATGTCCATAGTTTAAAAGTTTTCTCTGGCACAAAAATAACTTGTTATATCTCGGTTAAATTGAGAAGTGGGCAAAATCGACTTTGTTAATTATTTTTCCAATGAAACATGCATAAGTAATACAGCTATACAGAATGTACGAAAGAACATGTCTATTATTCATACAGATGATTCTGTGAATCAAACTGAACAAAAATTTCTACTAATCTTTAAAGAACTATACGATAATATGGAAATATACGATAAGATTTCTACTAACCTTTAAGATTTCAACTAATCTTTTAAAATTTCTACTAATCTTTACGATAATTATATATCTGTATAGCACATACTGTATAGCACATTACAAACGATCGTCTCTGCAAACGATAGTAAGACAAGAACTTTGTTAAGGTGGCAGGGCCGTGCATAAAACGGTTGAGAAAATATTGCGCTGGAGCAGAAACCTCCACTATTTATCATTGGCCGTGTGAGCGCAGATGCTACAGGTTTATCGCTGAGGATTAATAGGCCATTCCTTCTTCCCTCAAAACTACCATTCCTCCTATATAAGTGCGGGACGACAGGTAGTAGTCAAAGCTCTGCACTTGACTGTTGCTGGATTGGAGAATTCGACGTTCACCAGATCTACGTCACTGACTATGCAGTTAGGAGAGAGCTCGGTGGGTCGACTATCAATGAATACTAGACGTCGTTGTAAGATAATTTATTTATTTACCAATTACAAAGTTCACTATTACTTGTACCGAACTAGAAGTTAAACGCGAACTGATCGATGACTATTTGATGACTGTTCTGACGACTATTCGATGATTATTCGAAGGCTATATTTCTGCATCGTCGTGACCCATTTTATATGCCGTTAAGTGATACCTTTATGCTACCGCCGGTTGTCACGCCAGGGTTTACGAACCCACGGCCGCCCGCTCGTCGCATTGGTTAGTACGCCCGTAATGGCGTGTTTGGATGAGATTTAAAACGTTCTGATGGTACGTTGCGATGTGCCATTCGGCCAGCTTCGCGTCTTGTCGGTTAACAGTATTGTAAAATAAAAACATTTTTCAATAGATATATAATATTTCTAATAGATAATAGATATATAAATATTTCTGTGATAATTATTTCATAAAAATAAAATGAATATTTTTTTATTTACAATTATCTGAATATATGTGTTTTTCGTTTTCAATCCGTTCAAATAAAAATATTCCAATATAAATTTATAAAAAAATGAAACATTTCACATCTGCTAGGCGTCCCATGATGGCTCAAAATTTTTATATATTTGGAATTAATGATGAATAGAAACTCAGTTAAGACAATCATTTATATAAATGCTATGACGACCTGATAGTCGTAAAATTACGAGTTAATTTCATTATTTTTGTAAACTTGAATACGAATATTACGAACTTTCCATAAAATATATAAATATAGCATTGCAATCCTTTGGTGGATTTCCTTGCGATACACAATACGTTTTTACATTATAATGTCATATCTGTTCTCCAAATGTAACCCAAAAAGATGCCAATTTGATTGTTTTTCTCCAGTTTGAGTTACATAATGTTCGTTCTTTCAAATTATATTGTTAATACTTTCATAAATTGACCAACAGATGGCGTTAGAGTAGCGTTATATGTTGACAAAACCGGTGAAATTTATTCTTCAGCGTTTCTTTTATACATACATAATTTATAGATTTGAAGTAACATTTCAAAATATAAAATTATTTTAATTTATCATTAGAACTGGCAACAACTCGCTCGAAGATTGAAAATTGGATTAACCATTCACAAATTTTTACACTGAATGGCAGTGGTAATGATATATCTTTTTACTGGCATAAATGTCTACAAATCCAAAAATAACAGCATAAGATTTCAACTTATTGATTTGGCCAATACGTTAACTAATAGATTTAAATAATTTATTGATCTTCAACGAGTTTTACATGAAATATAATAAACTACCTTCAGTACATATGTTTCGCTTTACACCACCGGTCGTTCTATACATAGGTCTCGCAGTAGTTTGACTATACTTTTGAGTTTAATCGCGTACTAATTTGTTTAATGATTTCCTAGTCGACGTAGCCATACATTGTAGTACTTTCACACGATTTTCGAAAGCTTCCATATCTTAATTTTATTTACACAATTTCTCACGTAAAAATTGAGGAAAATCGCCTACATGCCTAACTATTAAACACTAGTTGTACAATTTATGAATAATCCATGACTTCAAGACGCTATCAAGATCCCGTAGCTAATTTAAGAGTCAAAAATATTCGAATCGAAAACAGATTATAGAATCAATATTGAACAAAACTAGACATCCAATATATTATCGCTTTTTAAAGGTTAATCCCAGCGTCTGTCCGTTCGCCTCGCACTCTCCAGGTGAAATGCCGCCCGAATGCTGACAGTTGCCGCGGCCGCTGTGTTTATGGCGACGCTAACCGGATATGTATGTATATGGACGTCTTAATAGCTTCGATAGTCGCTCCAAGCGTTCGCCGGTAATAATTAGAAATCGGTTAACGATTTATTCACAGCATTAAATTACAATAAATGTGGTTTCTATGTGTATTTTTTGTGAGTCGGTAGTCGCAAGGCCACCGTTTTAGATACAATTTCAATGTCAGGTCACGGCGAGCGGTCAAATATGTCTCGTATGTGTGCCTATAATATAATAAATTACTATCAGAAGCGGGATATAATAAACATGTTAACTAAATCGTTCAAACTTATTTGCATGTTTAAAACAATATCATGCGACTATAATAGGAGCAGCCGTTAGATCTCTTTGTAATCAGCCGAATTATATCCATTGTATATATTGTATATATGTATCTATTGTATATATTGTATATATTGTATATATGTATCTATTGTATATATCTATTGTAATCAGTCGAATTGTAATTTTAACTTGTCCATAAGAGGTCGTAAATATTGACGTTTGCAAAAAAAAAATTGCGGATGCTGGCTGGTAATAAAAATAACTGTAATCCTTTAGTAGAGTTATTTCTATTATCAGCTACTAAATGTACCAAATCTGTCTTCAATATAGGTAAGTTTAGTTCTAAAATCAATGACTGCTGATCGACATAAAATAGAAGACTAATATTTACGTTTCTTTTAACTAAAATTCGGACTAAACAGGAAGAAAAGCGGACATAATGTCCTGACATCTATTATTAATTACATAATGTCCTGACATCTACTATTACATAATGTCCTGACATCTACTATTTCTTATTCAGCTTCTCATATTTGATGAATTTGAATTTTTAAGCAAGGACAATTAATATCGACATTTTCATAACCTAAAATTTGATCCTGTATGCTTATTATAATATAATTAACTTACAACTTACGAAGGTTCAAAGATTTCAAACGATTGTTTTTAACACCATCTTTGTTCAACATCAGTGGATGTTTAAAAAAATTAGTTGGCAATAAATGTGATATTGAGTATATTTGGCGTTAATTTTGTAGAAATTCATTATTCACAATTAAATGAAACTAGGTGATGTAGTATTATTTCTACTTTATTCTACTTTCTTCAGGTGGGCTATTAGCAATTCAATCATCTTTTGCTAATAGCCCACCTGAAGATGTTGTAATACAACGAAACCTAGGTCGTGGTAAAGAACTTGAAGAAAGTGGAAATAATACTACAACACGTAGTTTCATTTAACTGTGGATAAATGTGATGTTTGAATGTGAAATATTCAAAGTTCACATCTGATGTATGCAGTTGATGCTGTCTTATATTAACAACGGACATTACACATTTACAACGTCAAGTGACACGAATGTATCAAGCACACTTAGCGAATGATAACATCTAAGAACCACAGCCGATTAGTCCCAAATATTTTCCAGGAACTTTATCTAAATCGATCAAACCGTTTGGGGGATAAATGGGAAAATTCGTTTGCAACAAAATGTTTATTGCGGCGCCCTCTGGTGAGTAATCACCGTAACAATTATCTAAGAACCATTGCCAATAAATCACAAACATTTTACAGAAAACTGGATCTAAATCGGTCAAACCGTTTTGGAGTTAAATTAGAACATTGGATTGCACACACAAACAAACAAACATATAACCTTTCACCCTAAACACATAAACCTATTCCGTTCCGTCGAGGGTAATAAGTATGCACGCTGATCGATGTAAAGTGATAGTCATTGAAAAGAATGAATCCGAAATGTTGCGTGAAATAAAGATAAATATTGTATTTATGAAGGACGAAGATGAATTTGTTTATTTTCTCATTATTTATTTTCTCATTCTGGACTAATCACAGAAAGTATTAAACCGATTTGGTCTTCAGTATTTTATAAAATCGGTTCGAAGATAACTTACTCCGTGATCGAGTCTTCAGTATTTTATAAAATCGGTTCGAAGATAACTTACTCCGTGAACACGTAACATCGATTAATAAAGACAAGTGTAAATTATTATATGCAATTGACATTACTTTTAATTAGTACTGTTCGTACTAATTAAAAAGTAATTGTGAACCACGAATGAAGTTGTTTCGAGTGAGTTAACGATACTTAGAATTCTTATTTGCTCTAACGTGGTTAGACAGCAAGTTGGACAACTATACGCTAAAAAGAATCTTCAGTAGCACCTCAAGTAGTACAAATGAGAATCAAAACTGTGAAATGAAAGTGTCAAAACTGACAGTTATTCGTTTCATTATTTATATTTTACGAAATATATTTCTAAAGAGCCGAAAATTTGACGAACTTGTTGTGTTATCAGATGTAACATTTGTTGCTAGGAAATTTCGAGGAAAAGTTATTACAGTTTTCCTAATCGACCACGGAAACAAGTTGAAAAAATGAGATTGTAGTAATACGTTGTTGATAATAAAAGTTCTGATGATTCTGCGCGCTGTTTACACTGGGCGTTTCTCTCAGAACAGTTCTACTTATAGAAACTTTTCCCTCTCGCTGTTCTTCAAATATTTCACACACATAATACGAGGGCAGGTGAAAAAGTTCGTGGAACAGGGTGGAAGGGAGTACAAAAAACGTGGTGCTATTTTTCCTTTTCGATATTGTCTCTCCCTCGACCCTAATATATTTCTCGGATCTGTCGATTCATTTATTTATACCCTTAAAACAATGTTTTGTTTTTATTTTGAAAATAAGGTGAAATCGCTGATTTGATAACTTCATTATCGCTGAATATTTTTTCATGAAGCTCCTTTTTCATTTACGGGAACAAATAATAGTCGCAGGGGGCCAAGTCCGAACTGTAAGGTAGCTTTGAAAGCCGTAACTCTTTTTTACACATTTTTTACGGAAGCATTCCGAGCTGATCACACGGATTTTTTATTTTCTTGTCCATTATACACGGTGTCCGGGAATAAGTGTCGGACATAGAAAGACGCTATTTTTGGTTATAAAGGAATAAATTGTCGTTAAAATAAAATGTAAAACACGCCCTTTTTCTAATTGAGTACAAAAAGAAGTATTACACATAACTCTTTTTAACACACCCAATAATTGTCTGTAGCGCGGTGCTTACCCGGGCAGCTAAATGTCTTCGCAGCTGTCCTCTGATTATTCCCCTGAGCGGCGTTGAATAATGTGCGCAAGTATCGTGTGTACGAAAAAGATGATAAATAATTATGAATATTATTTTCAATTAACTGAAAAGAAAGCCGTCGCTTCAATTTTATTTTAACGACAATTAACTATTTTTCAGTTAACGAATAACGTCTACCTTTGTCCGACACTTATTCCCGGACACTGTGTATTTTTTATTACAAAAATCTGGACAAATTTTGAACAATAATCACTTCAATAATAATTCAAGTTACAACAATTAAATTGCACAGATCTTTAACGCCATTTACATGACGAAACTCAGAAAACGAAACGAAATGAAAACTCGAATTTGTCCACTACAGGCGCGGTTGTAGGAATAAAGATATTTTTAGCGTATAACTTATATTTCCAATTCGGTAACCGCGAGGCTTGCGTTCAACGATCCAACAAGGTGGATCGCTTTTCGGTTTTTTTAGACATTTCTTTTCCAATACTTATAATTTAATATAAGTAAGTAAACATACGTACAACTTAGTTTTAATGCTCAGTTTATTCTCAATCGGTTTGCGCCGCATATATCGTCATTGGACATAATTTAGTATAAAGCGCACAAAAACCCAAAAAGAATCATCCAGTCTAATAAATTTTAGAATTATCGGAAAACTTCTTTGCTTTTGAACGATATGGTCAATTTATATAAGAATTGACAACAATATTTTCTAAAAAACTAAATTTATCGCGCATGACAAAATTTAGACTCAGTCGTTTCTTATGTAAATACTCAAATTACAATGATTCGTGGAATTTTTAAAAATATCATGCCTAATGTTGAAATACTATCTACAATTAACAAAGTTATAGTCTATTTTTATTACAATAATATTAGTAATTAATAGCACACTATAATCAAACAAGGCACACGTGTTGTTAATCAGAAAGATCAAACAAAAGGAGATAACATGAGTTACATTAATCACATTTTAGTCATTAAGTAGCACCCACTATTTTCTAAACTAAATAAATTTTCAAACTAATAATCTATGTGAAATATTCATTCCTCTCAGATCTCCACCAAGAAAGGTTCCTATGCAAGTGGGTTTGCTTGCACCCAAATAGTGTCGCGCTCCTGACACATCATGTTTAACCACCCTAATGCCATACAGTCCTCAGCGCGTTACAAACTTTTCTCGGGGGGGTATTCATCATCAGATCTGCTTCATGTCATAATATTGTATTGTCATCGCAACTACATATGTGTGCAAAATTTGTGAGAAGTGCGTGGATATTCGATTGCAAGATTTGATCGCTAGTTAATGAGACAGCTTTGAAACTAAACACAATGGTTTAAAAGATATTATAGGAGATAAATTTACATTACGCAATAGAAACAGAAATACTTCTTCGTCTAATTGGAAATATTGAACAAGCAAGTTCAATACGTTGAAAAACCTGTAAATCATGTTGCGGTATCCACATCCAATGAATACGCAGAACGATCGACGTGAACTGGATACGATACTTAATGATATTACTCATTGTTACTTTTGATTTAACAAAAGGCTATTGCCTATTACCATTAAAGTTAACGTCCATTTAACTAGTGCAAGGAAATATTGGCAGTTTTCCTTACGGCGCGAGCGCGATTGATAATACTTAGAATATTCTCCACGGTTATCATTAATATTATTAATTTGTCTGTGTGAAGCAACTCTTTAAGATAATCCATATATTGATAAAATTTCATGTCATAAGATTGCTTGCTTTCGTATGGTAACTTCTTTAGTCAGGTTATTAACAAATAAAGAAAAAAACATTGTACGGTCAGCTCCGACGCGCCACAGGAGTTTACTCGTTAATTACGATTGCCTCGGAATGTATAACATAGATGACACTTTATATAAATATAAATATCATCTATCACTATATCTCTTAGCGTTCATAAGAAGCGCATTCGCTCGACTGGTTTTCGTTCACTTACGTTGCAAAACTGGTCTCCATGAATTTTTTTTAAAGAGATAATATACAACCTATGTCCCATTCTAAATATTGGTTAAAGAATGTTTTAAATCGGATGAGTATTTTCGGAGATAACCTCCTACATCCAAACTTACAAACTGTTACACTTTTTTAACGCTTTGATCTTCTGACTTTACTCCTCATAAAACTTTATACCGAGCGCTATATATGAAAATCGATTCTTAAGGAGTAAACTCCAACAAAATGGAGAATTGGTGGATTGCAATTCTATTTCTTATGTATTATCGGATAAAAATTACTGATTAGAGTGGATACGGGGCGGTGAGTAGGTCTGAAATTGGGGAATTGTGAATAAATATAGAAAACCTATGTATGAAATTAATGATACAGATTACTTGTAAAGAAAGATTTCATTCACATTTGACTTTTTTTTTAATAAAAATGAAAACAAACATTTTAATCTATCTTGTTACTAAAGTACAAATCATACAAATGCTTGGGGACGGCGTTCGTGAAATTTTTGTTAACAAAAGAAACCGACGAAAAAAGGCGTAGCATTACAGAAACACAATGTATTTAAAAAAACAGAAAATTCAATCAGAACTGTTAGTAAGAAATAAAAATAAGAATAAACACATAACGAAGTACATATAAACACTTTTTACAAAAAATTACACTTTGACACAACAATACTGTTACCAAAAATAATATTGTTGGATAAAACTGTTAACCGAGAATAACAATCATTTTGTATTTTTGTGCATATGAATCATTCCGCTCTTTTCCACTTTTACTCCTAATAGCTGTTTTTTTCTCGTCGAGCCGTGTTGTTTCAAGTATTGGTTTGCTCACTTTTCACCACAAAAGAATGCATTAAGCATGAGCACTTTAAAATATTCATTAATATTTGGATGCTTTTTACTCGCGGAAACTCGGTTTCTAACTGAACTACAGATTAAACGCTGCGCTCTTTATATACCACATGGTCGCCAAGTTTCTAGAAAATTCCAGAAGTCTACTGCCGGCCCGCAAAATATGGAAAGATGCGAGATATCACGCAGCAGTCAGCGTGGCGGCATCTTGAAAGAAATCAGAGCATAACTACCTGGCCTCGCATTTCCACCGCATCCTATTAGCGACTCTACGGCCAGAAAACCACGGATGCAGACTACTCCAAAGCCTCTATAGTTCTCGACCTTTCTCACGCTAACAACGAGAACTCATTTTTTAACGAAGCTCGTCTCTACTGGTCAGTGCGTTATCAAATGGCTCAACAGCCAAGGGTCGAGTAACGACTCTACGGCCACAAAACCACGGATGCAGACTACTCCAAAGCCTCTATAGTTCTCGACTTTTCTCACACTAACAACGAGAACTCATTTTTTAACGAACTCGACTCTACTGGTCAGTGCGTTATCAAATGTCTCAATAGCCAAGGTTCGAGTAGCGACTCTGCGGCACGAAACCACGGATGCAGACAACGCCAAAGGCTCTATAGTTCTCGACCTTTCTAACACTAACAACAAGAACTCATTTTTTAACGAACTCGTCTCTACTGGTCAGTGCGTTATCAAATGTCTCAACAGCCAAGAGTCGAGTAGCGATTCTACGGCCACGAAATCACGGATGCACACTACTCCAAAACCTCCATAGTTCTCGACCTTTCTCACGTTAACAACGAGAACTCATTATTTAACGAACTCATCACTACTGGTCAGTTGACTATGGAGAATCATTTACCATTTATGACATAAAATTATGAAATTAAATAAATATAAATTTATGAAGTACGCTCTGTGTGTGTGCGTGCGTGCGTGTATGTATTTATACCAATAAATACATACACGCACGCACGTCCACGACTGAATTCGCTTTATCAAAGAAAATCCACGAATTAAAATTCTTATTCGTTCTATCTCTGACGGGTATGCTATGACGTAGCTATTTTATATAACTTTTCACATATATCCAAATATAGACATTAGTTATATATGTAGTCTAGTAATATGCACTAATATTTCATGACTGTTGTGGTTGACTGTGAGATATTGCTATTGTAGACGTAGTCCACCAGTGGTGTACTTAGTTTTCTAAGTTTCAGTAAAGTTCGTAAATAAATATTGGCTTTCTCGTCGATACAAGAAACGACCTAGGAAGCACTACGTCCTTTCCTGTTCAGCCCTCGTTTCTGAACATTTGGCTGCCAGGGCACATCAGATAAAACCAATCTCAACTATTAGGGCCGGCGCTGGGATACAAAAAAAAATCGACGGTTGGATTACGTAGCGCGAATGGCAAGAGCGGACCGTTCGCCGTCTCTATCTGCCCCATTTGACATGCTTTCAAATCGATCGATCGCTAATTATACAACAACGTAACAATACTCATTCTGCCTGACCGCGAATAAATACAGAACGTTGTTAACAAAAACTAAAATATTGACTTCGATTTGCTGGACCTAGAAAAAAATGAGACTTGAAATGCGTCTAACTCTTACTTTATAAATTTAGCATCTGTACCCGCGAAGTCTAGTCGATGGTCGATGCGCGTTATGGTCGTTAGCACATCGATATTACTCTGATTTGTATAAATTATTGTTTACGAATTAAGTTCCCTATATTCATTTCATAATTCATGTAAAATAATTGTATGGTAGTATTCGCCCGTCGTAACCTTCTTCAGAAATCGTTTTTATTTTGGGTGGTGACGTATTTTGAGCGTCTTCACATACACGACAGTATTCCGGATCCAGTAAAACAAACGATCCTATAAAATGTGCCATTCCGTTATGGCAACTAAAATTGAATGCGGAAACAGTAAAAAAATCGGATCTGTACCTGAAGATGTCTGGAGAAGTATTGCTGCTTTCACACATTACACGTCCGTTATTTTTATCGTATCCTTTATGCATACTGATTTATTGAGAGGGGCGTTTGCCAGTTTAGACTTTTACACCAGAAAAACAACACGCGTGTGCAGTGCACTCTTAATCATGGCAAGCAATGATTTTGAAAAATGGATAGATAAGAAAAGACTGGAAAAGCCACTGCTTGGCGCGAAATATGCTCATGTTATTCTCATGGAGGATTATATTTTCCTTCAATTAGTGTCTTGTTTTTTTTAATCCTTCCCCAATTGTTTAAGAAGCTTATCAAAAGTAGAAATCTATAGTACTATGTTTTTTATGCGGCTTTTGATGCGGTCCACCATCCTACAGGAAGTTTATCCCGGAAGGTATTTTATACATAAAACATTAGTGTAGGTAGGTCAGGTTACGAAATTCTGTCAATATTTGTAAGGCGTATCCTAGAAGATGAACAAGTAAAAAGGTCCATGGGGGTGTAAGGAGATAGTGGGAAAAATGAGTAACAAAAGCTCGTATTTATATAACGCAACGTCTGTTTGTATTTCTGTCTATTTACTTATAACTGGAGTTTCACTGGATGCATATTGATGTGGTTTTCGTAATCATGAAGGTTATTTATTCTGAAAGCTCTTATGTATACATCATTAATGTAGGTATCGAGGATAATATTTATGAAATCTTTCCCAGAGTGCGATCAAGCAGGATTCGCTATGGGCGGCGAAGACAGTGGCGGCGCTGGGTCGCGGGTGGGAAAGTGAATTCTATCAGTAAAGTTTAACATCAGAATTTCCATGTGAGCGGAAAACATCTTATTCGGCCTTTAATAGTGAGGACAACCTTTAAAGAACATTTTTTTTATTAGTTCCTATTTACTTTTTGCCAAATGACTCGGAAAGATGTAAGGCAGAGAGGAACGGTCTTTTTAATTCAGCTAAAGATGGAACTAGTAATAACGTTTTTCGATGACAATACAATTGTAAGGTAATACAAAAGCTCAAAGAATAAATAGGACATAATATTTATACTTGTTTAGCCAGCATTTCATTAAAATTATGACAATTGTTTTGCACGTTTTATTGTTTATTTTTAACCGGTTCTCAAAGTCAGTTTGTTATGCAATCGAGTACTTCAAATCGTAACAACGCGAAAATAAATTTGTTACCTATAAAGGCCTTATAATTTCCATCGAGGTAACAAGAAATAACGAAAGATAGATGTACCGAAATGCAACATTTTAATTGAGCGAGACAAGAAACCAATTTTGTTACGTACACTACGCCCAAGAGATCGGGTACTTCAGTACGAAACAATGTGATAACACTTTAGTTACCTATAAAGATCGTACAATTTACATCGAGCTATCAAGAAATAACGAAAACTGGTTGTCCCGAAATGCTACATTTAAATTGAGCGAGACAAGAAACTAGTTTTGTTTCGTACACTACCGCCAAGAGATCAGGTAATTCAGTACGTAACAACGTGAAAACACTTTTGTTACCTATAAAGGCGTTACAATTTACATCGAGGTAACAAGAAATAACGAAAAATAATTGTAACGAAATGCAATATTTTAATAGAGCGAGACAAGAAACCAGTTTTGTCCCATACACTACAGCCAAGAGATCGGGTACTTCAGTACGCAAGAATGTCAGAACACTTTTGTTACCTATAAAGGCGTTACAATTTACATCGAGGTAACAAGAAATAACGAAAAATAGTTGTAACGAAATGCAACATATTAATTGAGCGAGACAAGAAACCAGTTCTGTTCCATACACTACGGCCAAGAGATCGGGTACTTCGGTACGTAACAACGTGAGAACAGTTTTGTTACCTACAAAGGGGTTCAATTTACATCGAGGTAACAAGAAATAACGAAAAATAGTTGTAACGAAATGCAACATTTTAATTGAGCGAGACAAGAAACGAGTTTTCTTCCATACACTACGGCCAAGAGATCGGGTACTTCAGTACGTAACGACGTGAGAACACTTTTGATACCTATAAAGGCGTTACAATTTATATCGAGGTAACAAGAAATAACGAAAAATAGTTACACCGAAATGCAACATTTAAATTGAGCGAGACGCGAAACCAGTTTTGTTCCGTACACTACGGACAAGAGGTTATTACGCTCGTTTAAAACTTTCTTTTACCTATAAAAAAATAAATCAATAACCTCGTTATATTGAGGTAACAGCTGTCAATAGATCTATCGAGATATATTATCTTACTAATATCTACATCCGTCATAATAACATTAATAAGACATAAATTAAAATCACGAATTAAGGTTGCCTTAGATAATATTATCTATCTGCGATTATGGAGAGCTATATACGCTCCTCATCATCTTGCGACTGTATTGATTGGAGTATTAGGAGTGGCTAGTTTTTGTTGTCCACCTTTCCTACACGTGCCACCAACACTACATAAAACTGCCGTTATTATAGGTTATATATATATATATATTTATATATATATATATATAATGTATAATTGTACATACCGTCGGTGTATGTTTTATTATTATCGATAGCCTCTAGTTTTGGCGATAAAAGAAATTATAACCGGTAATTTTACAAGTCATCTTTAGTCACTTTTAATACAGCTTTTTGGAAAAAGGACTAGAAAGAAGAGTTTTAAATTATGGTAGAAATTTTTATATGTTGTTAATTTCCGAAGATGTTGCAATAGTTAAATCACTACGATATTTTGTCCAGATTATCAGCGTATCCTAAAATACTTTTAAAGATCACAAGCAAATCTCTAGCTGTACATATTTTACTACAGTGATTCTTTAAATGTACGTTTTTCTTTTGAAACAGAAAAAAAACAATATAAAGTTTCACACAACAGCAGAAGCTAAGAATAAACACATCTCATTGTATGATTACTACATGACTACTCTATTTACATACCAAATTTCATGTGATTTAGTTGAATAGTTTTCGAACAAAAGTGATTTATGTGACTGGAGTAAAGATTCTTCAAAAAATAAAAAAAAACCATAACTTCTAAAGAATTGATTTTCGCGGAACTAATGTTTTTTTAAGTGACTTATCATGATGTTCTCTAACTAAAAACAAATTTTGCCACCGATATTATAATCAATAACAAAAATGGCATTCCTTACAAAGTAAACGGAAAAAACAGGTTCGATAATTATTTTTTTTTTAGTGCTGTATTTATAAAAGCATTTTTCATTTTAGTTTTTTAAAATATTAATTTATTTCTTGTTTTTTTAAATTTTATATTAAAAGATAACTTGCTTCATATTATATTTAGAGCTACTTTTAAAAATATTAATACTTTATTTAAAAAAAAAACTTCTACATAAATCATATTAGCAGAGCAGCACAGTGGATTATGTTGAGGAGTTACTTCAACTTAATCAAATATGCTGCTCCGCTAATTCTGTGTCTGTGGGCGACCGAGTGCGCATCGTCTTCATCTCTGCCCATGTAACAATATTGCAAGACGTCGTTTCGGTAAGCTTGGAACAATCCAATTCTTCGATCTGAAGTCCACAAACTGATTTTACTCTACTTAGACCTACTTAAGCTTGCCCAGACGCAAAAGTTCGCGGTCCTAAATAGACCATTGCGTCGTATATGACAATTGGAAGCCCAAAAACGGTTAGAATACGTCGTTCTGTTATCGAGTTCAGAGTCTAAATTCCGGTTCTATTTCAAAGAATCAGTCCGATGGTACCACTTTATTGTGTTGTTATCAGAACTACACGCAAATGCCAAGTTTCATATTAACAAAATAATTAGAAGCCCAAACACGGTTAGGGTACGTTGTTCCGTATAGAGTTCTGTGTGCAACTTCCGGTTCTATTCAATTTAATCACTACGATCGTACCATACAACCACCAAGTGTCATAATGAAATTTAGTTTCGTAGATTCCATTACATAATTAGTTAGTTACAGCGTGTTAAAAATGATACGCGTCTCCGCCTATTAGTCTGTATGACGTATGACAAGCTATAGATTGCAATTCTTATCCGATTTCATAGATCCTATTTTCTATCAATTGGTCAACTATTAGATTCTCAGGATGATTTGTCAAACGGTATATTTTTTTACTACAGAGCACTTCCTGTTGATCTAGAATCATGAAATTTGGCGAAAAGCAAAGTCTCACAACACAAGTAAAAGAAAAAATTCGAAAATCTTATAATTTGTATTTATATCGCACAAAAAATTTTTTTTATTAAATTTGCGCCTGGGGAATGTACAGTAGGCAATATATTTTCGTTTTAAAAATTAAATTATTAATTTTCTCAGGAACGCGTGGAGGTATCAAGTTGAAATTAATATCCAATAGCTAGGTCTACGGTCTCTTGGCGCTGTAAAAGAATCAAGCTTCTAAGTCAACGAGGAAAAACTACTAAAAATACGGCCATTTATGTTACATATTTTGACATTCGCAGATTAAACAAAACATGCAGGGTTTTTCCCGCAGAAGCAAGGTCTGATAACACAAGTAAAGGAAAAAAATCAGAAAATTGTTAATTTGTAGTTGTATCATATAAAAAAAAAATTTATTATCATATATGCGCCTGTGAAAGACATAGCAGGCAATATATTTTAGTCCAAAAAAGTAAAATTTGTAAATGGTTTAATTTGATTATTATGTACCATTAATATTTATAAATACCTAAATGTGTACGGAACCTTCGTAGTACGAGTTCCACTAGTGCTTGACAGGGTTTTCATTAGGCATATGACCAAAGGCGGATTTATGACTGCGTATCATTGGCTTATGCCTGTATGGAGAATTATGATGGATAATTCCCTCATCTGACGTCATTTATCACTATGGATAGGAAAGAATGACATATAAGGAAGTCGGCGAATCAGCATGTTTAATAAATTGTATGACTAAGAGCATATTGAAGATAAAAATCAATCATGTCCTTGTAACTCGGCAAGCGATGAAGAGATCTTGCTAGTAACACAGGCCTCGAGCCAAATGATAATTTTTTTCGATATACGCCATATTTAATGGCGCAGATTTGTTTTAGATACCTATAAGATGTTACTAAAATTTAAAAAGTACGATAGTAATAAAATAAGTTAGTAATAAAAAATTGGTCTATTAGAACTCGTTATTTCCATAGGAATCTGAACAACGTAAGAGATAACCTGGGATGAATAATTTATACTATTCACAATTAAATGAAACTACTTTTATTATTTCTACTTTTTTCTACTTTCTTTAAGCTCTTATTATTTCTACTTTCTTTAAGCTCTTTACCACGACCTAGGTTTGGTTGTATTACATCTTCAGATGGGCTATTAGCAAAGATTAACTCTTAGGAAAAAAAATATGTTTAAAAAAATAGCGGAAGCCGGGTTTTTGTGGGTTTTCCCACTGCTAATATTAGTGAGTTTATTGTAGGGGAGCGGTATAGGTTTTATCATATTTCTGAGAGTTATCAGATATACAAGTATTTTAGTGAGGGTAATAAATTAAATTGATGTTATTCTATGAGGTTATCAATTCGAATGTTCCGGTGTATGTAATAAAATTAAATGGAAGTTATTCTCAGTAATATATTCATACAATAGCAAGGGTATCTGAAAGTTAGAACAAGGTTATACCACTAAATCTACATATCTCCCGTTTTATTTGTTCATTAATTTATTTAACCAGGCTTCAGCTATTGTTTTTGAAACATATAAATGCTGTTGGATGTTCCTAACAGTTAATCTTAACTGATAGCCCACCTGAAGATGTTGTAATACAACGAAACCCATGTCGTGGTAAAGATCTTAAAGAAAGTAGAAATAATACTACATCACGTAGTTTAATTTAATGGCGAATAATTAATTTCTACAAAATTAACGCCAAATATATTCAAAATTTATACTATGCTACGAAGTGATTTGATTTGAATGAATGATATAGCCTTGCGTATAATAACACTCGATTTATAAATTTAAAGAAAACATATTGTGTATGAAATGTACGTTCTATTTTAATTTTTTTTAAAGAATTTTTTATGGTATTACGTATGGAACATAACGTCGCTCAAATGTGCACCGCGACTTTGCTTGGTGGCACGTATTCGGGAGATCCAATTTTCGATGACTTTGTCGCATAAATCTGGATGAATTTGCTGGATGCCGTTCGTTATGTTGACTTTGAGAACATTAATTGTTTGTAGTTTATTCGCATAGACCTGCGATTTAAGATAGCCCCAAAGGAAGAAGTGTAATGGTGTTAATTCGCACGAGTTCACGTAGCCTATTTATGCGTAGCGTAGTTATGGCAATGCCAGTTTCTTTTTGGAAGAAGTACGGACACCAAAATCCGCACCAACCACTGATTTTCTCGGGAAACATTTGATGCTGGTGTATCTTTATGTACACCTATAGTATCACCCCAAGTCCAATAATTGTGCTTATTCACAGAACCGTCAATCCAAAAATAGGTCTTATCCCTAAAGATGATTTTTTGGCGACATTTGGGTCAACTTTCGGCTGTTTCAGAACCCACTCAGCAAACACACAGCGTTGCCTATGGTTGTTTACCTTAGGTTTCTGGGTCAGTTGGATTTTATACGGGTACAGACTTAAGTCCTGAGGCAAATTTCGTCGAGTGAAAGTCGCAGAAAGCTCAAGTTCTAGTGAACAGAACCATCGATCCAAAAATACGTCTTATCCCTAAGGGTGATTTTTTTTTGGCGAAATTTGGGCCAACTTCCGACTGCTCCAGAACCCAATCAGCGAACACACGGCGTTGTCTATGGTCGTTTACCTTAAGTTTCTGGGTCAGTTGGATTTTATACCAAGAATCAGAAAGCCAAGTTCACTGCGGTGCCTGGGAGTATTTTCCTGTACACTCTCAGACACCGCAGCGATGTTTTCAGCAGATCTTGCATTGCGATGACGTACTGATGTTGGCTGATTATTTGGCGAACCGGTTGACTTGAATTTGGCCACCAAACGTCGAATACTTGACTCTGCATAACGATCGTGTCAAGGATAAAAATTACGTAATGCAAAGAGCGTTTCTAGAACGGAACACTGAATTTGATAATAAAATTTTAGCCACAGTCTGTGGAGTTTTGATAAATTTATTGGTATTCTGATGTGGCGGTTATTGAAACGATTATAAAGAGTAATAATTTACATAATTTTAATCATATAATCGTTATTGATAATTTGTATATGTTGTTCAACCCTCCATGGTAATTTACTATAAACTACTAAACAATTGTCAATAAATTTGACAGATGTCACATTAACAACATGGCTTCTATAACCTAGCAAATTTCGAGCGTACCTACTGAAAGACCCTACTTTCTCAACGGCACAAGAGCCTTTGCGAGTAACTTTCTTAGGATATTCATCTACATATTGAAATTTCAATCACGAAATTTTGGTATTAAAAGTATCGATCTCTATCTCATATTTATCTGTTGGTGCTATCTTTGCAATTAAAAAAAAATTAGGCTAGAATTGTGAATTATCTGAGAAAAGTATTTATAACCCTGTGATACACGCTAATATAAACATTCTTTCCATATAGAAACTAGAATTTTACATAATTGAAATTATAAACCCAAGAACTTTTCTCTTACTAAAAGTGTAAAATGACACGCTGCGATTAAATGGTCGACGTAATTACCGATCATAAAGTTTGATTATATTTCATAAAATATAAAGTTTATTTATTTAAATATTGATTAAACATTATTAAATTCCCTGTATCAATTTTTAGAAAAAAGTGATCATCAATTCAAAAAGATAACTAATGCCTGCTAATAAATTATTTTTGCAACAAATTTACGAACAACGGAAACGAATTTTGTCTCTTTTCGTCGCTGAAATCACTTTTTTCCTTTGTTTTTATTCTTATAGCCACAGTCTGTGGATTTTTGATAAATTTATTGGTATTCTGATATGGCGGTTATTGGAACGATTATAAAGAGTTATCATTTACATAATTTTAATCATATAATCGTTATCAGAGACGCGGCAAAACGAATCACATCTCTTAGAGTTTTCTCGTATGTTATAAAAACTTACGATTTTAACAAAAATTTAAATCAGCAGCCGCAAAGGGTAAGGTTTCACACCTCAGTTTTTTAAGTTGAACCCTAAACTTTCAAATAGCGAAAAGCTCGTTAAAATCCATTTAGAATCCAAGTATTTGTTACATGCCCATAACAAAATTGTAATTAAATGGAACTACGTGATGTAGTATTATTTCTACTTTCTTTAAATTCTTTACCACGACCTAGATTTCGTTGTATTACAACATCTTCAGGTTGGGTATTAGCAAAGTTTGTCAAAATCCATTTAGAAACCAAGTATTTGTTAGATGCCCCTAAAAAGTTTTAATGTCTGAAACCGATTTTATTCTTCTGCTACATTGTTGATTATAATTATTCCCCACTTGACGAACCGTAAAGATTCGCACCTCAGTTTTTTTAGGTTGAACCCTAAACTTTCAAACAGCGAAAAGTTCGTCAAAATACATTTAGAAACCAAGTAGTTGGTAGATATCCTAACAAAGGTTTAATGTTTTAAAACTGATTTTATACTCCCGTTTCGTTGCTGATAGTATTTCACAGTTGACAAAGCGTAAGGTTTCATACCTTAGGTTTTTAAATTGAACCTTAAACTTTCAAATAGCGAAAGCTCGACAAAATCCATTTAGAAACTAAGTATTTATTAGATGTCCCAACAAAGTTTTAATGTCTTAAACCGATTTTATTCTCCTGCTCCGTTTTTAATTATATTTTCCAGTTGACGTAGCACAATGACAGACACCTCATTTTTTGAGTAGAATCCTAAATTTTCAAACAGCGAAAGGCCCATCAAAATTTGTTTAGTATTATGATTTTTGCGTAACGCAGAAATAAAAGAAAAATAAAAGAAAATTCTAATGATTTTTTGTCTTCAAATAGAAGAAAGTAATTTTAGAATAATAATGTTATTCGAAACGAAAATTAAAGAAAAATGTAATGAATCATTCAAAAAACTTAATTCCTTTACAATGGGTAGAGATTATTTCGTTTCTTTTGAAAACTTTGTCGTCATCATTTCGAAGTTCTTGTTAAACCAGATAACTTGATGTAATATAGGATGAATAACTGGAAGGTGACAAAACGGGTAATTCGGCAACAGTTAAATAAATAACATTTGAATTAAACATTATTTACGCGATTAAATTTGTAGCTAACGCTTGCCTCTAACAATAGCTAGACAAACACTGAATAACAAAACGCATTCCCTGCACAGACGGCGCGTAATCAAACAAATAAAACAATTTAGTACACAATCGACATTCCATTAGCGGTACGCGATGCGACTGACGATCCCGTCGCGTCGCGGTCGGGCGCATATAAACACTCGCCGCATATGCCGGCACTCGACAGAGCTCTCAGCTGGCGAGAGCGCTTCCTCATACTCCCGTGCCAACGGATTACAATATTTACCGTGCAGACGATTTAAATAGGAGACGGTGTTGCCAGATGTAAGACATTTTAGGTTATGTAAATAATGCAAAATTGGTAATGGATCGGAGTGCGCCTTCGGTACAAATTTTCAAGAGTTGTATCCTTATTTTTAGGTGGCGCCCGAATTCCCATTCGGCTATCGCATTAATCGCACTCGTACCATTTACAAAATAGGTCTTACTCACTACGCTCACGGAATGAAGTGAAACTTCTTTTACGGTTCATGTTAATTTTCTTTCCTTCTTTCTTCCTTTTTTCTCCTTTTTTCTTTTTATTTTGGTTAAACTATACTTTCACTAATTTATAGTACTTAATAAAGCTATTGAATATATTTTTGAAGCTAGGGCAAAAATAATAATATAACGCCTAGTTACAATTTTTATATTATACTGTACGCAAATGAACGACTAAAGACGAAAAAATTGATAGCGACCTGCCGATTTATTGAGTAATTAGTGTTTGAATAAACTTTTTTGATATTATATATTCGCCATTTCTTTCCTAAAACGTTACAAAATTTTAACGTGTCAGAATGACAGATGTTGCTAAAATGATTTCTCTTCAAAATAAATCTAAAAATAAATACATAAATTCATTCATGATCCCGATTAAAGCATAAAAATAGTGTATTATTGAATAAATTAACATATTTGCGTTGAAACAATATTGAATAAGTGACAAACTTGCATTGAAACAATATTGAATAAGTCATGAACAAAAATGTAATCAACTGTAATCTATTTCTCTCTGAATAGTTATTAAATAGTATCTTGATCTTTGCATTATTATATTTATCATGAGTAACGTAAAATACGAGAAGTAAAATCAAACGTGAAATAGATTGGCGAAAATAGCACGTTTCGTAGTCTATGCAGGGTATTTAACTAGTAAATCAACACACAGATTTTGCTAAAGTGATCTTCTGTCAGTGACTTCGGTCATGTGGAATACAATAAAGTAGCCGATGTCGATCAAGCTATAATTTGGCTCTGTTCCAATTTTCTCAAAATCCTTTAGCGTTAACCACTATACATTATCTTTGTGTAACTTTAACGGTTTACTTTAACGGTGAACTCTCAGAGGACAGGTATTTTTTCGACTTATTCGATTCGTTCGACTTATTTGATTCGTTATATAATAGTATTAACTATATCACTGTAAAGTTTCATCAAAATCCGTTCAGTAGTTTCTGCGTGAAACAGCAACAAAGATCCATGCATACATCCTCACAAACTTGCGCGTTTATAATAATAGGATATTATTTAAGCTTTTTATTTCTTCAGAATCTATATAAATGATAAGACTAAATTTATATCTTACATTATTTAATTAGTTCAGTATGATTAATAATATTAAGAAAAATTTGTATTAGAAGTATTATGTTTGAATTATATAGAACTATTGTGTGAATTGTATTAAAAGTACATATTAGTTATTTGTTAGCTTAAGGACCGCCTAAAGTGGTTAATAAGCCTCCTCCAATGCTTTCCAGTCTTGTCTTTCTCTTGCTAGTCTGGGCCACATGTTTTCAGCTATTTTTACTATGTCATCGCTCCATCGTTTTAAAGGTCTGCCGTGTCTAAAGGTTTTATATAGATAGGTAACCAATTTGTTGCAATTTATGACCTTCTTTCGTCTTTAACTTTTTCGAGAAGCACTTCAGATTACGGAATACGGAACATAAATGGTAATAAAGTATACTTTAATCCAGGCTTTAATCTCTTCGCATGCAAAATTTCGTATGGATTATTTTCACAACTTTTTAATTTGATTGTGTTATTTATACTTTGTAAAATAAAGTAACTTTCTATATCCACAAGTGCTTATTTATAACATTAATTAATAGTACGGAATATGACGAGCGCAGAGTCGAACTTTCTGCTGATTAGTGGCTTCGGTATATTTTGAAACCCACGCGGACGATGTCATCGGTAATAAAACAATGAAATCCATTTCAAAATCGATTCATTAGTCCTCGAAATTTAAGTGTTCATATGGTTGAACGGCGTACATACGTAGGGTTTCCTGCTATCTTGCATCATACCTAATGCAATCCACCTACGATAGAGCATGAATCACGTGCGCGGGACGCGTGATCGTGATTTAAATCCCCAGCGACGCGTTTGCTCTCCGCTGACAGTGATGGAGGCGCCGAAAGTCGACGGACTGGATTATCTTTATGCAACGGGCGTACGACTCGAGGAAAGTGAGGTTGCAATACAGGCCAATATGCGAAGTTCACTCGACCTACCAAAAACAAAAGCAGTAATAATGCAAAACGAAACACGTGCGGCGGCGCGCATTGAAGCGCAGCAAGCTTTGATTATACGCGAGAGTTAAAGTGAGAGTACGTGAATTGAAATCAAGTACCTGGATGATATGTCTATCATCATCACGACCAGACATGTTAAACATTGGTGATGGATGGATAACGCCCATAGGTGTATCCACGATTTAATTTTCTAGTTTTTTATGTGTCAATTATTTTTTTATTTATAGAGCTTTTCAGCATACATTCGTTTTCGTTTCGTTCGCGATACATGACTTTTATAATTCCTTTCAATTGGCTCCAATGTCAATAATATACGGGAATAAATTTTGGTCAGTAACCAAATTTTAAGGAGCGTTTGAGAATCGGCAACTCAATCATAAAATGAAAAAAAAACGAAAAAAAAAGTATTCTTTTTTAACTTTTCCATACAATTCCGTGTTCTATTAAAGCGGGATTATAAGGAAAAGTTAAAGAAAACAATTAAGTTTCTTTTATTCTTTTCATAATTTAGTTGCCGATTCTTAATCGCTTCTTAAAATTCGGTCACTAAACAAAATGTGATTCCGTATATATAATAGATGGCGCCACCCGTCAATGGAAACGTGGTATTAAAATCGTTCCTTATATTAGTCCACGCAATCGAAGTTGCGTGCAAAAATCAGTTCTTAATTCAGAAAACCAAATTTCGAAGTGAAGATACTTTTTAGAGTTCGGTATCACGAACGGAAAAACGGAACCCTAATAAGATCAGTCACGTGTATAAACGCCGTTCTTCTCGGAAACCGATTTACGTCGAAATTTCGAATTTGGCATAGCAATAAAGCATATTACTTGAGAATCGCGGCTCGAAATTTTTTTTAAGTCCATCGATATCCGAAGCTATATAGTTTTGTATTCGTTTGAAAGCATTGGTTATAAAGGTCTGAAAAATATGCAAAAAAATATGTTATTTAAAATACTGAAAGTAACATTTTAAGAAAGACCGGTTTTTGGCGTTTACTCCTTAGGTATCGATTTTCATATATAGCGCCCGCTGTGAAGTTTTATGAGGAGTAAAATCAGAAGCTTAGAGCGTTAGAAAAAGTGTAACCGTTACGTGGCCTCTCCGCGCAACATTTTTGCGCGTCTTTAGAATGAGATATCAATATGTTTATTTGGCATTTTTTAAGGCGTAAATGCAATGACGGAGTATGACACACATATTAGCATTTTCTTATGGTGTAAGCGCAATAATGGAGTGTGACACACATAGTTTACTATTGTTCGCTTATATAAATTTGTAATCATAAAATGTCATTATGTGTGAATATTTGGTATCTTCTATCGTACAAAATTAAAAAGTCTCTTAATTTTAACTTCTTAGTCTGACGTTCATAATTTTTTTTAAATTTTGTTGTATTAATATGATCTTGTTCGTTTGTGTTTTACTTGAAAATAATTATACGTCAGCATTTTTTTATCAAAGAATTTTCCATTTACATTTAATGATATAGATATTTATATGCAAGTTATTTTATACATTCCAAGATAATCGTACTTAAGGAGTAAACTCCAGTCGCACGTCGAAGCTGACACACACAATTTTTTCGAAGCTTACGCAAAGATTTCAGAGAAACTATAACGAAAATTCTAGATGTCATAATTTTTGAGAAAAATAAATGTGCATAAAATATATGTTAAAGATTTATATTAGGTATTATTAAACATTTATGCCTTAGGGAGTCCATATTAGTGACTGTATTTTGATTGATGAAGGCACAGAACCCCTGATGCGCCGGTCAAGCTCGCACTTTGCTGTTATTTTATATTGGTAATAGAACAAGGAGTACTAGAAATCAAAACAATTACTTTTTCCGTATATTTATATATTTATCAATATTTAACATGATACAACAAGAAGAGTTACTTGTGATTAGATCAGACTTAACAATCTCTAGAGCAATTCAGAGCAATTTTTTTCCATTGTTCTCGGAAGTAATTTTTCGCAATGCATCCACTTTAAAAGGTCCAACGTAAAAGCTCTTGCTTATGATAAAATTAAAATATCAGATTACTTATGGACTCTACAAATTTAATGTGAACCACATGTGAATAGGTAAATGTTTTGTAATGATCACCCGAAGCTCTTTAGCCACAACGAAGTTGCACCCTGCGTTTGAAACGGCTTTTTATTTTTACGAAAGCTATAATCAAAATACTCGTAAGTAGACTCTGCCAGAATTAATGTAAAACACATGTTAATGCGAATTTGGATTCATTTCCCAAAACACTTGGTCAGCGGTAGAACTGCATTATCTTTAGCTTTGTACATATCAACTACAAGTTTAATATTTCTCTTGAAGATGTATAAATTTATAATCATATTATAAAATAATTGTTCCTATAAAATCAATAATAAACAGTTCGAAGATCGTAGTAGAAAAGTTCCGCTACAAAGTCCGTTACACTTTCTTCAGCTTCAGTTTTAACTTTCATGATTATAAACATTTGAATAAATAGTTATGTACGTAATATGCAAAATGTCGTAAGGCAGTTAGTTTATCGTTCTCTGGAAGACATGTAAATTTATAATCATAATACAAAATAATTGTCTTCGTAAAATCAAAGTCCGAAAACCGTAGTCGAAAGTCGTAAGTCGAAAAATCGTTGTCGCATGTTCGAACATCGTAGTCAAGAAGTTTTGCTACAAAGACCCATTACACTTTCATGATTTAAGCATTTGAATGGGTAGTCATGTATATAATATGCAAAATGTAGTAAGGCAGTATACAGAGATAAATAGTGAAAGTGAGAGTTGAGAATGAAAATAACTTCCCGCCGACCAGCCATGGGCAATTATAGCTTAGACCTCCTCATAATTAACACATTTAACGAGTGCACCGCCTGCAGCCGACAGAAGAAAGTGATCGCTACAACCAACTCGGCGGGAGTAGTTGGGAACTTTCCCGATAACGACAGCTCGGGCTGGCGTAGATTAATTTTCCTGATGTAGAGTAAGTGACAGTAACTGCTATGTACTAATAGTGCAATAGGGTTAAAGTCCGAGGTTCTAGGTAAACAAGAAAAAATATCGCATCCTATATTACTTATAACTATCGGGGCCTAGGACTTAGTTCGTGTGTAATTAGAAAAAAATACTATTATCATACCAAATTTCCATCCAGTAGACTTTGCATGATAGCCGCTAAAATTAACATAACGAGAGACAATAATGCTAAAAAAAAGTTTTTCTGGCTTCCATCATCATTATACACGCTAAATCAATGACCTTTTTTTAAAATATTTTCAACAGCAGAATTCACTCTGTTTCAATTTTATTATAAGAAATTAAAAATAATTATAAGAAAAAGAGGAATAATACTACATAACGTAGTTTCATTTAATTTTGTTAAAAAATAAACAGAACGGACTAACTATCGTAAAGCTTGCGCCCCCTTGGGAACCCGTGTCCCTACACGGGTTTCCCGATCCTATCCAATACTTCAAGTATAGATATAGCATCATAAGGTACTTCGACGTTTTAGATGAATACAAACAAACGCGATACATGGATCGCATTTACAATTATCAAAATTCCCACGGTCAGTCGAATCAAATTGTTAATAATAAAGTGTATGATATGATATTTGGCTATTGGCGGAAAATATATATACTTCTTTGTATATATGTATACCACCGTGCGGCTATGGATAATCAGGTTTCGAGATTTGAAGAAAGATACATTCAAATGTGTTTTAATATACGATTATCCGATTCTGATACCTTCGCGTAAGAGTCACTTAATATTATTAATTCGTTAATTATTTTTTCGCTATTGACTATAACGGTCATACAATCGAATGCTTATATTTTTGTTGATTAATTACAAGTATCTGTAGAGTTACACCAGAATGACTATTTTCTTTCGCGGAACGTAACTGGAACTCGAAAAAGAATAGATTCATGCTGTTTGAAATGATTTTTATTTTAAAAAGCCCAAAATTTGTAGCAATTTTTGATTTGATGGCAAAAAGACACGGTCAAAAACTTTTCAGAAATAATAAATACTGTATCAAGAATACAGAAAACATTTAAACGATAAATACTGTTACATTTTCCGTTCATATACTCGTTAATATTTTGTGCATATATTCAAAATCTTTTATTCCACAGTCGAACGGTCGATACGATATTTGGAGAATCGGATCGTGACTGTTCGATACAATCACAGTATCATGTCGAATAGTTAGGATCCAGAACGATCCAAAGTGATCTATACAAATAAACATATCGTGCATCTCTAGTATAAGCGTCCTACTTGCGTTATTTGAATTTATATGTACCCTTCAAAGGGTGCATACAAATTCAAATATATACAAAGGATACATTTTTTTATAAAATTGAAACAACATGATGCAGGTGTAAGATTTACTTATTTACATTATAATTTAAAGTGAAACCATAGAGAATCATAATAACTAAAAAACTAATGTTTGTATCACTTGTAATTGAGAAAATATCATAATAATTGTTGTTTAAATAAAGAATATTTGTAATATAGACTAGGACTTCCCGGTGCCAAACTTCTAAGGTTCCATAATGTACCTATATTCCATTCCATTCCAAAAGAAAATGTTTGTAAACAAATAAATTCGACAGTTAAATAGGGTTTTGTGCAAATATGTATTTAATCAGTTTACCACAATTCACAAAATTCACTGCATTATACGCATAATGATATTAAACAATATACTATTTATTATTAATACATTAAATTATTAAATTGTTATGATAAATAACGTTATAAATATCAATATTACACAGATATGAATTATGTAATTTACAGGTGAAAAGTGGATATTACTTGCTGTTGATCACATCTAACTTTTGAAAGAAGTTTTTTACGGCATGTTACACTTGGCGAATGAGAGCTAGCCCGAAAAGTGTAAGATTTTGAACGCTATTTTTACTACAGTATAAAATGACACTTTTACTACAGTATAAGCATAAGCGAATGTCAGTATTTTTTTTCTACTGGCTTTCTATTGTAAGTCAATCATCTCCCAGACCGTTTCGAATTCGGTATGTATTTATTTTCATTATAAATAAATAATTTATTATATATTTAATATTGATAAATTAAAATAAATTTCTTCATATTCATTTATTTTCATTACTAATTAAACTTTACTTAGATTGTTTTAGTAAATTTAACAATTCATTATATTCATTAAAATGTTTAAAATGATTTAATTTTAATTTATAATAATTTTAAATTTATTTAATTTCTTTTAATTCTAGATAAAAGATAAAATTTTTTACCACTTTATAAGAAAATAATAAAGTTGATTGCCAGCAGAAAATAGAACGGTGTACTTATCATCTGTCAAATCAATTTTAAATTTAATTTTTTATTTATTTTAATTATTTATTTGTATTTAGAATTGGCTAACCTTTTATTGTTTGCGTGCTAAATAAAGTTAATCGTGTGTTATATCAAAGAAGTATAACTTATAACGTGCGTAGGTAAGTAGCAATGTTAAAATGACAATAAGTGGGTGATTTATTTTAAACTTAAATGTTGGTATTACCTTTTATTTGCATCGATAAAAGTTTACACATATGTTAACTGATTACAAAATTAAATCATGCAATACTGTTCACGTATCGTGCAAGTTTTATTTAATTAAAAGATGTTACCCGATTCGCTTCATTGCAATTATTATTTTTCATATCTTAAAATTAACAATGTTTTATTATTTTATTATTCTGAAATATTTTTCTAATTAATATATAATATCTAGCGAAAGGAACTTCGTTCCAACCGGGTGTCTCACGGCACCTCTCGTTAACTTTTTTGTACTGGCCCGTAGCATAGTTTACATACAATACTTACGTTACAATACCTTTTTACAATACCTGAACTGTAATTCCGCTTTGTCAGTGCGGTAATTCGATATTGATCAAATAATGTACTTTTTTAGATGGACATTTACGAAAATTTATCTGTACATTTGATATATTAATTTAAGTTGGTCGTTTACACTCATTTTAATAGTAAGTTATAAATAAATTTGAAATGAACCTATAATATGAATAAATCTATAAGTGTCGTCAAAATTAAAATAATAATAAATAGAAAAAATTAAGTAAATAAAATCAAGGTACAGTTGCACAATTAACGTTCCGTAGTATCAGACCCTCTTTAAATTGTTAATGGGAATGCACTCCGATTACGTGTAGTGCTGTTTTCAACTTTAAATGCCAGAAAAGGTAACAATCAGTATCTAAAGACGACGGCCATGTTGCAAATAGTAAAGTGCATCCTTATTCAAAACAATTTTGAAAAACGTGTAAGGCCAAAAGTTGTTACATTGGGAGAAATAATTTTGTCGAAAATTTTTTTCTCGAAAACGAATGATTAAGCAGTTATAAGGAAATAAACAATTAAATGTATATAACAACAATAATCTTTTCAAGTCTTTGAGCGGTCCTTTTAACGATAGATAAGGGTTGGGGATATCAATTTTTCTCGAAAAATATTTGAACAAATTCATAAAAACTGCATGACTCCCTTGACTTTATTTCTCAATTTACAATGTCCAGATTAAAATTGTATACGCCACTGAAATGCTAACAAACATAACGCCATATTTTTACAAAAATAATAATTCGTAAATTTTTTTCTATAGCATGCTTTTCACCGTGATCCGGAAACGTATGTTATCATACTTTTTGACATTTCGAATAAACTCATTAAAAAAAGTTTAGCGTATATTGTATGACGATTTCATAGACTTTTGGGTCCAAAAGCATTTCTATGATTATAGTAAAATGTTGCCTTTACCTCATAGATATTAGTAATAGGTTTCCTTAGATAGTTGATAACGACGCCAAGGTCAGAATATTTGCCTCTTTAAATAGATCTTTACTGATTCTTATAGCTCGGACTATGATATTACATATAGCTCGGACTGTAGATCTTAATCGTACTATACATCCATTCAATTGCGCGTTCCAGCAACTTTACGGGGTGAATGTTTCATAAGCGACTTCTTTTGCATATTTCATAGTGTAAGGAATATTCCTTAGTATCTTTATTTTGCTTTTCAGAATACAGTCACCAATGTTAATTTTTGTCGTCCTATCAAATTTATTTATCGCCAACTGAGTGAATGTTCTGCATCTTTTTTTTATTCTTACTGTCCTAATATTAGCTTGTTAAATTTGACATTTAATGTTTAATTTTCAACTGGAAATTTATCGAAGTTATTCACAGCTGATAATAGCCATATTCGTTTGACACTATTTACGAATATTATTACATTTTTTTCTTTTCTTTCATTATCAACTTTAAAATTTTATTCTACGATGCGTTGTCGTGATAAATAATTGTTTTCAGTGCATAGCTTTGCTTTTAAAGAACTATACTTTTTTATTTTTAACTTTTTAGGTCAAGGACATGATCTCAAAAGCAGATAAATTTTTGGGTACCTCCTAATTTATTAAGCAATTATTCGATAAGATCTAGATATCACACCTAATGCTGGTAGAGATATAAGAAAAACGTAACACAGCTAGCGTTGTATAAAGAATATATAGCTAGCTTTCTATAAAGAATATAAGCGTAATATAAAGAATATATTTGCATAATAAATTCGTAGTAACTTTTGTTATATTAAGAGGGTTTTTAAGAGACTTTTAACTGCGTTTTCACATTTTACCTTCTATACATAATACCACCGTTGGAAACAAGGTTTTAACTACTAGGTTATAATAATTTAGTACGAAATATAAATAACGAAGGAAGCAAAATAATACTCGAAGAAAAAACAATTAAAATCGACGTCATTTATCACCGTTACTAAGACACGAGAAAACTTCATGGTGATTACAACAAACCATACACGCATGCACCGTACAAGTAATAAAAGATCATCAGCACGGCAGCATCTCTACGTCGTAGGTAATTCACGCCCTCGTCGCGCCTGTCAGCGGTTAATTGGCGGTAGTTTATTAGCAGGCACCGGTCGGCACACTGACCCCGCCGCGCCCATCTGTTGCGAGGGGAGTACTCGGCCGACTCTACGTGGGCGGATTTTGTGCCCGAATACGTTCGGTAAAACTCGGAATTTTAACGGCGTTTAAATTTCAATAAGAAAATCTTTCATAATTTCCCTGTACGCTTTAGAGTATCAAATGTCTCCAAGTTATTAAAGTGATATTTTAAGTAGAAAACAATTTTCCGCTTGAACATGTATCGATTAGCGGAGTTAATTTGCTCCCAGCTAAGATTGGTGCTAAGTTTTTTTTTTAATTTACCCATTTCACAGTTATGTGGAGAGAATGCATAGATTTATAACACTAGGAGCAGATGACACATAACTGCACGCCGACCGTAACCAAAAGGTGGAATAACACATTCAGGGGCGTGGCTTATTATGCAATTTCTTTTGGATGCAACACGTATTAAGTTTAGTTAAAAAAGTTAAATATTTATCAGAAGATATTCTAAATGGTACTTATCACGTATTTGATGACTACAAGAATTGTACCCAATGTTTTTATTACCCAAATATTTGAGAAACCCATAAAATAATAAAAATGCCTTTCCCGAATTGATAGCCTCGTCTGTAATGTTTAAATTAGAAGAATTAAGCAACTCGTATGAATAAATATTAACGTATAATTATTATAATAAACATGACCTAAAGTTAAACTAAGCGAAACTTTTGTTCAAACATAATGGCGCGATTCTAAATTGATCTTCGTACCACACGGGGCCAGTGTGGGCGCATTGACAATTGCAGTATTCCATTCAATCAATTTTTCTGTTAAATTAAAAAAATAGTATTTTATGCTTTGATATCATGTAAATAAATGGATACACGGATTACGATTCAAGTATTTCAAACCCACAGGCAGACATTAGTTAAACAGTTATCTGTATTAACCTGAAAAGTTTTATGAGAAAATGATATTTAAAATTAAGTCTGCTATTTGTATACTTCGTTGTATTTTTATTTATTTAACATCGGTGCAACATTTTCTAATCAAATTTGGTTATTAAAACAAAATAGATGCTTGATGAAAATCTTAAATATGATCATAAATGTAATAAAAATACTAAATATATCTTTATCTATAATAAATCTTTAAACTAAAATAAATATCTTTTTATGCTTAAATATTTAAAATAAACCAGGTGGGGCCCTGACGGTAAAACATTTGTGAAATTTGCAAATTATTTTTATATAACAATAGATTATTCTCAACACGTTACCAATAGAAACTTGTTTATTTTTACTGATTATTCCCTAAGTTATATATATATATATACATATACATACATATATATATATATATATATATATATATATATATATATTTTTTAATATCTCTAAAGGCCGAGGAATCCTACATCATATCAAAATACAAGCGAAAGCATAAAACTCTGAATATCTTTAAACAGATTAATGACTTAGAAATATTTGTGACCTTATCAAGTTAAAAAGGTAAATACAAAATGTATTTGCCTTGTGTATAGGTATACTAATAGTTAATAGATAATGCTTTAAACTTGAAAAAACTAACATATATATATATTTGTTTTTTTTGAGGATAATTCTAGAATAAATAATTAACATAAATATCGAAACTATAAATAAAACAATAACGTCCTGGCCACGTAGCAAATGAAGATGATTCAAACTGTCACACAGTTTGAATTATGCGATCCCGTTCGATCTCTTACAAATAGTAGCGAAAAGAAACAAATGAATATAAATTAGTCATGATTTTAGTTAGATAGTGTTCGATTATAATTTATGTGTCATGAAGGTAAGGATGCAACGCAAAGTAAGGATGCGATGGAGGTAAGATTTTGATTCTTACCTGCATAATCGCTAACAGCGCAGTTATTGAAATAACGACGATCACGAGAGGTAAGTCGCAATTAAATATTTTGTACTTCGAAAATAAAAAAAAACATCTTTGTTCTTCGTCAATGTTCCCAAAAGGAATAGTCTATGTATCCATGCTTTGTATTACTGGGGATAGAAATTCTAACTGACGTTTCAGTTTTGCATGTCCATAAATCCACAGGAATTACTATCTCTGCACGCTATCTACCGATGGGAGGGCGAGTCACTCACTGGCTATTTAATATTATACAGAATTGACAGATGTTGATTTTAAATAACTTTTTGACAGTTATCTTCGATAGCTTAGGTTATCAACAGTAAGCGACATTTCCATCTGTTATATTCGAGCGATTAACGCCTGTCAACTAATCTGTTTTATGTAAAATTATACAATTTTTTCATTGTAAATATTTATTGCAAATCAGTAGCAAGAATATCGTCCTCTTGCTATAGCGTTTTAGAAATTTTGCGATGGTCACCCTATTGGTATATGAATGTAATGGAACCCGGCATATATATACATAAACACCAAATAAATTATGTGTGCGAGCTCAATGAGCAGGATTTTAAAACTAGATTTTAGATTAATAAGAGTTCTGTTGAATTATTATAATTTATTACATATTCAATAACAAGTGTTATTTTGTATATAATAACTTATAATAATAATTATCCGTTAATTATTACAATTTATTACTTTCTTTTCTCAATTATAAACGTTATATTAATACCGGATTTTGGCCGATTAACACTTGACAGAGTGGAAAGCAGATAGTGATGCGTTCCATAACTAAGTACAACTTTAACTGCTTTTACGTAACTTATATTATTCTTGATTATGAAGTATAAAAAATACATCCGCTAGTTAAAATACACGAAAAATTCACATTACGTCTAATGACATATAATTAAAATGTTTCTGTTTAGTTGTTATTTATTTATTTTGGTGTATATTTATTATAATTTCGAATTTGCCATATGTAATATATATATATATATATATATATATATATATATATATATATATGTGTGTGTATATATATGCGAGTTAATATATTTTCTGGCTATGCCAATTTCAAGTTTCTACGTCATGCGGTCTCCGAGAAAAACGGCTGTGACAGACGGAACGTTAGTGATATTACAAGGGTTGCATTTTTTTTAAGTGCCAGTCTAATAGCGAACTGATGATATCATTAACAATAGACTACGCATCTCAATGACAACTGTTTACACCAAAATCTATTATTGAATGCGTGGAAAATTATGGGAAGGCTTATTTAAAAGTTATAGGTATATATTTATATTTGTATGCTCCGATAATTTTACCATATTTTGGTACATCATTAATTACGACTAACACGCTAGCTGGTCGCTAGTCTGTGTTTATAGTAACATCTGCTTATTTATCATCACATCCTATAATCAGCAACGCACTTATTTGTATAAGTGCATTTATGCACAAATATCTATTTTAAAAAAAATATTCATTTAATTGTAATAAAATAAAACAATTTTATCTTGTTCTTAATAAGTGCTTTTTACCATTGTCTATTAGAAATTACTATAAATTGACACATAAACTATATTAATTTAGGAAAGAAAGTAAGATGTGTTAAAGTAGGTACAGTATTTCTACTATACACGCCATCATTGCAGATATTACTTGGAGATATCGAACGCACAATCATTCCTAAATGCATGATCTAATTCAATTAAAATTTATCAATATCAAAAACCTAAGCACTTCCGTCAGAACCATTTAATTAGCAAACCGTTAAGCGGAACGGCACGCAAGGCGCCAACAATGTGATCCGGAAGTGCCGTCTCAAAACACCGGTCGGTATTCTCCGAAAATGCGCTCCACAATACATAATTAGCAATAATTGTATTTAAGAGGAAAATTCATATCAACCCGTCAGGCTGACAATATCCGTCACGCTTGAACCGACAGCTCGCCATTACGGTCTGCACGCCACGTCTCGTCGTTCGTTGCGGATAGGACGGCACAGTGTTGGACATTACACAGCGAAATGTGACGGAAGCTGACAATTGTTTAAAACTACGAAGCGAAAAACAAATAAAAACTAATAGACTATTTTTCAAATTCGGTTTAAAAATTTGGAAACATTTTCATCAATAAAATTTAATAGCATACAACAAAAGATCTTCTGGATGGGCTCCCGAAAAAGAGGATGACCTAAACTTAGATGGCTCGACTGCCTGGAAAAAGACTTTAAAATCCTAAGTGTAACGAACGGGATGTCTTTGGCCAAGAACAGGAAAGCTTAGGAGTTGGTTCTGCGGAAGGCAGGGCCCGTCCTGGGCTGTCAAGACATTGAAGAAGGACAAAATTTAATAGAAAAGGAACGCAGAATACATCCGAAAAAACTTAGATAGTGTGATAGTTTCAAAATACTATGAACTAATAAATTGTATTCGGAAAATATAAATACCTAATATCATCACATAAACCATGTGGGAAGCCCGAAAATAATTGTTTACTGATATGACCTGCTAAATTTGCTATCTATAATAATTTTATTGTTATTTTTTAAAAGAATTTACAAATTAGTCAAGATACCCTACGCTACTAGGCTCCGAGATGTACAATTTTTTAACGTCTGTAGCGCTTGTTTAATACTTGAGCGTTATCTTGTATTTCATTTGATTTTTTTGAAGTAAAACTTCTTTACGCATGCTTGACTTGGGGAGTAACCTGGTGAATGCGTGACGAGAGCGTTACGAAAAGTGTGATTGGGCGAGGCGAACGGAAGTTGAGAGGGAGATATAAGTTAGTGAAGACAGAAAGAGAGAGAGTTACGTTTCGTATTTTACTGTAGGGACAAGAGAGAGAGGTGCGAGCACACATTTTCTTTCTCTTTCTCTCATAGCCAGTTATGTTTCGTATATCTAAGACACAGTGCAAGCCTATTGTCTGTATCACACTGTAGGAGCAAGAGAGAGCAGTGCGCGCGCACATTTTCTTTCTCTCTTCCTCTCATAGCCAGTGCATGAAATATATATATATATATATATATATATATATATATATATATATATATATATATATATATGAGTATATATATGTATATGCGAGTTTGCTAGCGTTACGCGAACGGTGATTTTTTGATTATTTTGTAATTTCATTTCGTTCTTGAACAATTTTATAAATTATTATTTTGTTCAATACATTAAATATTCTACATTTAAAGTGAATAAAATTGTAAATTCATTTCAAAGTTGATATTTTGTGAATTTGAAGTTTTACTTCATTCGTGTGGTCTAAAGCACACTCTTTTTTTTAAGAACAACATGTAAATTAAATACAGGAAAAAAAACATTACACAAAAATATCAAACATACAAGATACACGTTTTTTAGGTGAGGGAAAAATTATTTTACGAGTTTGTTATGATTTTAACCTGAATAAAAATAAAAGCTGAAAAAAATATCTTTCAATTCCAAATATTGAATTACAAAAGTATACATTTTTAAAACGACAGCCAATTTCAAAAATTATAGCAGCTTATATAGGAATGCTATTTCAATACCTTCCTTCAAGCAACTAAGAACCCAGAGAGCATTTTTAGATACATTCAGCATCAATGCTACTTCAATAAGTCACAGACTTACTACAGTAGGATTTAAAGTAATATAATAGGCTTAAAGTAAGGGTCATCCTAATTCTATTTGTCAACGTTTATTTATAAAATTTCGAATTACATTAGAAGTTATTGAAAATAATGTACGATTAAAGAAAAAACAATTTGAACAGTGAAGGAAAATTTTAACCCGATTTATGTTACTTGGTAAATGGTTTGTTTGTTAAAATTTATTTTATTGGATCGTTTTGTTGGCATTTCAACTTTATAATTTGGCAGGACGTTCAGCTTGAATTCTCCCTCCTGGAATATCTTTCCATAGCTCAGTAGAACACCTCCTACACGTCAGTTTCTGACACATAAAAGATTTAACTTCAGATTGCATCTGTAAAATTTCAAGTACCAGTTCTGTAACAGTTGACAGGTATCTACACATTTACTTTATTTGGTGGGTTATCTTAATTTAGTAGATAATTTAATTTCAAATTTGCTCTCGGTCTCGACAAAGCTCGTTCCAGATATTTTGCTATTCATTTTTTCAGTGTAAAGTTATGAACGTATTAGTTATGGTGTTGTGACCTCTGTGTAAAATGAATTGACCAAAAGCTAACGACCATTTTTCATATTTTCTCACAAGTCTATCCAATGCTTTATAAATTTTGCGTTGGTATTTACTGCGTCATGAGACAAAATATTTGATAAACATCGTTAACTTTTCTCCGGTCCGATCATAATATCTCGAAACACGTTCATAATTAATTTACGATTCTTTTTGAGAATATTGTTATCTTCGAACGAAAGCCAGCGCCACACTGGCTGAGAAACATAATAACAAACTCCTGTTCGGAAAAATCACTTATAGAGCATTTTGCATTCCAGTTGAATCATTAGTCATTATAACTGAAGCCCAAAATGAAGCTTGGGTATGTTTTTCTGTAATAGGGGTTAAATATCAATAAATTATTTATTTCAGTTTGGTTTATGTGAAAAGCTACGACAACAGACACCGCCCATTCTTTAGTAGGGGCAAAGAAAAAGGTCACCCAAGTATTGCTCTGGTTACATGTAGATTCCAGATCCATGATATAATTTCATTCGTGAATCCGCCCAGAAAAATCATTTCTATAATTGGCGTGATAATTACGATTATCACAGTAGCATTGTCTTTTACATTTCTCCATCCGCATGCCTTTTCCTCAACGTTTTTGTCGCGATACTCATATCTCTTTCACCATATCTTTTCCTTCACCGTTTTTGATACATACAGTTAATCTCTGGCTTCTATTGGATTTTTCTGTGCGTTCGCCAAACATTCCACAATCTCCATAACATTAGTCTGAGCCAACTCTATCTAAAATACGAAGCCATCATTGCAAAGTAAGATGTTGTAAGGCTGAGCACCGCGCAACCTTTGTAAGGGTACATATTTACATTAGAACATATAGCAATCCTATTGGTACTGTCCATTTCTGAAAAAAATTACGCGTTTGTTTAAAAAAAATTCATACTAATTTTTGACATTTGTACTTATGCATTTCCATGTTCATTTTAATATTTACTTTCTTTTTCGATACATGTGGGCATTAATACCCTTATACGAAATTCATGTCGCTCACCTTCACGAATACATTTTTCAACAGTTTGGACTGTTCAAAAATGAATTCGTGAAAGTGATACTCGCTGTCTTATCGGAAAGTAATTTCAGAACTATAACACTTTTCGTCGTAAGGTTCACCTGTCAGTTTACACTGAAACAATAAAATATAGTTTCCATCGCTTCGATTTTTGAATTTCATAGATAGTCCATTGTCATATTGATAGTCCGTTACTGTTAAACTAAGTAAGGTTTTAATATTGTCTTCATTCATTTTACCAGTATTTAACCACATACACGAAACTAACACTATCCTTGTATTTACGCTATCTGTTCTCATTCCCAATTACAATAAAAACTGCTGTGTTCTTGCACTTGCTAATGATCATTCGCGCAGAGCAAATTAAAACCATTTCATAACTCGCTGTGTGACGTGATAGCATGTTGCATGAGATTGATGTTGGGTAGAATAAGAGATATGTATTACGTTAGCTTTTCTATGAATATTTTTTGCGTCAAATGTTATAAACGTTACATCAGTCGGCCTGACGAATGGGGTGAGAATTTTTAGTGCATTTAAATATGCTTATGTACTTAGAAATACTACTGTAGTATGTCACGCACTCTGAGATATTTTAAGGTAGCATTGCTGCGTGTTTACTGTCTGGAATTACTAGCTCAGTTTATCACAATCTGAGGAGACGTATTGAAGTAGCTTTTCTATATGCCTCCGGTGGCGTAGCGACATAAGTGACATGACAAGTGACGCGAGCAAGCAAATAACCTACAAAACGAATATAAATTGAGACGCTTTTTTTTATAAGTAATGCTTGTTCTTCTACGCTATTAATTTACGTTCTAATGCTTGTTCTTCTACGCTATTAATTTACGTCCTTGCGCGTAATGCTTGTTCTTCTACGCTATTAATTTACGTTCTTGCGCGTAATGCTTGTTCTTCTACGCTTTTAATTTACGTTATTGTACGTAATGTCTGTTCTTGTAAGCTATTACTTTACGTCCTTGCGCGTAGTGTTTGTTCTTGTACGCAATTACATTGCGTTCTTGTACTTAATGCTTGATTATACTGTAATCATAGTATTTCTAGAATAATTAAATTAAATTTCCATTAAATTGGAAATAGTCTCTTATTTTCAACTGTTCATTTATTATAACGGTTCATTCACGGTTTATTCATTGATCATTCTTGTTTACATCAAAGTAACAAGTAAAGAATACTAAAATAAGCTAAATAATATCGAACACCGCTCAGATTACCAAATAAATGACAATTTAATTTTTAGCATCAATGAAGTTTAATTCGTCCACATAGATTTGATATAGAGCCTACTGTACGCCGACCGTCGGGGCATTAATTAGACCAAAATTAAACCATTCGATCGACTTTAACAATCTGTGTTGGAGGTAGTCACGAGTCAAAGGTGAAATTGATTCTTAAATCGCTTTGGCACGACGATGTGACGGTAGCGCGCCGCTGACATGCGTTCTGAGAGCACCTCATTCATACACACAGATCACTTTCTCTTAACGCGAGCATAATTTGTTTTCAATTACGATTTAAATTATATTTACGAGAACAGTACAGCTGTTGCATTTAACGATACTGTTAATTCGAACGCACGTACGGATTTATTTACTGTCGTAATAAATTTCCGAATATTAATTTGACATCGAAATATAATTTTGTATAATATTAAACTAATTTGTTTATTTAACTTATTCCAATAAGCAATTTCGCTTGTGTAAATAAAGCTATAAAAGTGAAAAGCTTGAAGCGAGCTTTTCACTTTTATAGCTTTATTTACACAATCGAAGTTGCTTATCACGATCACCTGCTTACTTACTTTCGCTTTGTCCACATTGTAAAAGTTAATCATTGATCGCTGGCGGAAATCAGTTACTGAACTTTGAACAAATATGAGATACAATGAACAAATATGAGTAAAAGTTAATCATTGGTCGATCGCGGAAATCAGTTACTACACTTTGAACAAATATAATATAGAATAAACAAATATGAGTAAGAGTTAATCATTGGTCGATCGCGGAAATCAGTTACTAAACTTTGAACAAATATGAGGTAGAAGGTACAAATATGAGTAAAAGTTAATCATTGGTCGATCGCGGAAATCAGTTACTACACTTTGAACAAATATAATATAGAATAAACAAATATGAGTAAAAGTTAATCATTGGTCGATCGCGGAAATCAGTTACTAAACTTTGAACAAATATGAGGTAGAAGGTACAAATATGAGTAAAAGTTAATCATTGGTCGATCGCGGAAATCAATTACTACACTTTGAACAAATATAATATAGAATAAACAAATATGAGTAAAAGTTAATCATTGGTCGATCGCGGAAATCAGTTACTAAACTTTGAACAAATATGAGGTAGAAGGTACAAATATGAGTAAAAGTTAATCATTGGTCGATCGCGGAAATCAGTTACTACACTTTCAACAACTATGATATACAATATACTCGTTAAAAATATATTATACTCATATTTTTTAATAATGTCGGATACAATTTTTTTGGCAACTTTACAATTTTCCTTGGATTTTCGTGGCATTACTCAATTTTTACAATCAAATACTGATAAAATTTAGTGCTCATTTCCGTAAGGCAATTTTATTCTTCTTCGATTTATATAATTTATGAGACTTGTAAGTGCAATATAATTGCATTAAGTAAGAAAGAAAAAACCTAAACGTTACGCGTTAGAACTCTTATATAAATGTAACAGTAAGTTCATTATTGTTCATAATTTAAAATCAATATTCATAATGTGATTGTCATTCAATATCCTCATTATAATTTTTAAACCCACGCGACTCGTTAGCTTATGCGAGTCGAACACTCAATGGGCGAAAATATTGCAAATATTTTCACCACGGTAATGATTAAGTGCAAGTTGAACTTGGGTGCTGAAAGTTCTGTAAATACTTATTCTTCGTGATCAGACAGAAAAAAAGTATTCATACAGCTGATTTTATTTTCTGACGAAAAAAATAGCATTTTTTTTTAAAGAAACACGCTTCAAATACACTTTGATACACTGAATTACCTGTATGAAAAATAAACACGTTCTTCATTATAACCGTATAAGATCATCCTGTGGCTGAGTATCTGCTCTATTATGTCTAGTAAATTTAATATTTTATTCAAGTCGACGTTTTAAACTTCGGAACTAAAAAAAAGTAAAAAGAAAATTTGCTACAATGGACAATATAATAAATTTTTTGGTTGCATGACCTTTTACGTTGGCAAGACTAATTCCATCCCACGCACAGATCATTCATTTTCAATGAGTTTACGCACGGCCAAACCTTATGGCTTCACGGCTGTTTCGGAACCCCACGCATTCGCCGTCGATTCTATGTCTTCACCTCAACACTTGCAAATTTATGCCAGTTAAATATTTATGTCTTCAGCTACACTTTTGAACCATATCTAAAGCGTCATGCCTTTGTGTGTCAGCAACACTTTCGAACCATATCTTTCATGCTTTTTTTTTATTTTTTTCATATCTAAAGATTCATGCCTTTGATTAAGAATATTATTATTACTCCGTAAGTTTTCCAATTTTTAGTTAAAAATTTATACGAAAGTTATATTTAAGAATTTATACCAGAGTCATACTGAAGAATTTATACGAGAGTTATAGTTTAGAATTTATACATGAGTCATACTGAAGAATTTATACGAGAGTTATAGTTAAGAATTTATACGAGAATCATACTGAAGAATGTATACGAGGGTTATAGTCAAGAATTTATACGAGAGTAATATTTAAGAATTTATACAAGACTTATACTAAATAATTTGTACGTAAATCGTAGTTAAGGATTTATACGAGAGTTATGTTTAAGAATTTGTACGAGAATTATACTTAAGAATTTATATGAGAGTTATATTTAAGAATTTATACTAAAGTTATATTTAAGAATTTATACTAGAGTTATACTTAAGAATTTATATAAGAGTCATAGTTAAGAATTTAGACGAGAGTTAAAGTTAAGAATTTATACGAGAGTTATACTTAAGAATTTATACAAAAGTCATAGTTAAGAATTTATACGAGATTTATAGTTAAGAATTTATATGAATGTTTTAACCTTTCATATCACAACAACATACAAATCGGTACGTCCGAATTTAAAATTATACGAGACGAAGTTTGCTCTATATTTTATTTCAATATACATACACTTTCAAATAAGAAAAAAGTACGAAATTTTTAATCAAACATCATACATGACCTAAATGAGTCTGTAACGTACGTATACAAATTGAAGTAAAATTTAATAAGCAAAAGCATGGCTTTGTGGTGACATCGAATTATATTTAGTGAAAGTAATAAATTATTGTTTTTCCGCACCCCTTTTGAATTTCAATTTTTCCGCTCCCCCTTTTGAATTTCAAAAATTAAAATATTTTATTCTGAACATAAATAAAATGTACACTGTCGTGTGTGCTAAGTGAATTTTACACAAATTGTGTTTATTATACACGCAATACCGATAAAATTTATGTATCAATTTTGATACATAAATTTCAGTTTATTTCGATAAATTTTATGCAATTATAAGAAAAAAAAAACAATAACCAAAGAGGGAAATTAATAATTTGACATATTGATAATATGACATATGTAATAAATGCACAGTAATTGCGCTTGCAACATGTCATATTTAAAAATAATTGCAATTAATTTTTTTAATAATAATACTTTTACTATAAACTATTGTTTATAGCATACCTAAAATCATCCTTATTAAGTCTAGATATTAACTGCTTTTTAGGGTTCTGTGCCTAAATATAAAATAAATAAAAGTAAAAAAAATGTAATTTGAACTGTTTTTTATACAATCAATTGCGAACTAAAAGCTCAAAAATAATAATGGATCACCAATCTGGGGCTCTGATCGGACTAAAATAAAGTCGTGGGGCGGGGGAAATTTTATACTGTTAACTTAATACTTTATACTCGTCTGTTATAACAAATATTATTTAATTACAATTAATGAATATATTTGGCGTTAATTTTGTAGAAATTACGTGATGTAGTATTATTTCTACTTTATTTACATTCTTAACCACGACCTGGGTTTCGTTGTATGACATTTTCAGGTGGACAATTTATAAAGATTTTTAGGTACTAATTGTGCATCTAAAGATGTCGTAATACAACGAAAACTAGGTCGTGGTTAACAATTTAAATAAAGTAGAAATAATACTACATCACGTAGTTTCATTTAGTTGTGAATAAAAATTAAGTAATTACAATTAATGTAACCACAATATTAAGAGGCTATGACTTCCAAGCTCCAACAAAAGGATGTTTTCTACTAGATGCGCCCCAAGATTTAAATTTAGCCTGACCAAAGCTTGGAACCCATAATATTAATTTGAAACTAGCTAATCCTCAAGATGCACAGTTTAGGCAGAAAATATCCCTGAAACATCAGGATTTTTAAGTTTAAATAAATCATTCACTTATTGTCACTTTAACACTAGTACTTACCTGACTTTATCTTCACCGTCCTTAATTTCTACTGAACCACTTTTACAATCCATTCTTTATTGATAACAATAACACGAGTGAGAAAATAGTGCAGAGGGGTTATGAGTATTATGGCACGCACGGATTACTAAACACACACGCTTAAACGAGTACAGCTGATGCGCACGCCGCACGTCTATACTGTACTAGCATCATATATTTCTACATTGACATACGCTTGTAAACACGCAAACACTTATACTGTAGCAAAGGTATCGGTCGAAATTTTACACTTTTTTCGGGCTAGTCGCCAAGTGTGTAACGTGCGATAAGGAACTTCGTTTCAAAAATCGCACGACCTTACACAACAAAATAGCCAGACCAAGGAAATAAGCGTCAATAGGTTCTTGACATTTCACCAACGTAAGCATCCGAAGCATCTCTATCAATGCACGACTTGCGCTGCGATCCGCACTCAGCGAACCATTTCAAAACGCAAGCCCCAGATCACCTTACGCCGATAGCGGAACGCCATCCAGGTCAGTATGCGCTGGAGCATCGTGGATTCCTCGAATGTCTCCGAAAGTGAAATCGATGACCAATGCGAATTGGCAAAAGTTTTCGCTTCATCCGAAGACGCGATTATTATTGTTCGACGAAGTGGTTAATGTGTACTGGCTGAGATGACATTATACGTAGAAAGTAAATGAGCTTTACGTAACATTCCAATAGAAATAATTTCTCATGAAGCACTGAATGAGCGAATATCATTAATATCACCGCATAATGAATATCATTCAAATCAATATTATGCAAACATGTAGCCCCGCCGCGAATTTAAATCATTAATTGTCGGCTGGCACGTAACTACCGCCGCAGTCTAATGACACACGATCGATGACCGTTGACTTTAAATTAGCATCAGTTTCAATCAGACCCGAGGCGAACCGTCATGTCAAACAATTAAACTGTTACCATACGAAAAAAATAAAACTAAATTAAAAACATTAATACAAACGCACCCCCCACTATGCTAGAATTTTGTTATACAAATTACTTCAGATAAATATTATTTGAGTAACATCGATTTTTCTTTCTTCTGACATTCTCATTGCAATTATTTTGCTTTCTCAATGCAATCAAATGCATTACGCAACATTTCTCACACAAAATACTTCTAATAAATATTATTTTAGCAAGGACGATATTTTTTTACTTTCCCAATGCAATTTTTAATTATATTGCATTAACAGTCTTAAAAATAGGAAATTAAAAAGTATATGCGTTTGAGCTAGCAATAAATATTTTATAAGCCCTATGAAATTGTTTAACCCAAAACCAAATATCGTATTTAAAATTATGAACAATTTCATTGCAAAAGGCTCTTCTATCTTCTAATAAATATTATTTTAGCAAGGACGATATTTTTTTACTTTCCCAATGCAATTTTTAATTATATTGCATTAACAGTCTTAAAAATAGGAAATTAAAAAGTATATGCGTTTGAGCTAGCAATAAATATTTTATAAGCCCTATGAAATTGTTTAACCCAAAACCAAATATCGTATTTAAAATTATGAACAATTTCATTGCAAAAGGCTCTTCTATCTTCTAATAAATATTATTTTAGCAAGGACGATATTTTTTTACTTTCCCAATGCAATTTTTAATTATATTGCATTAACAGTCTTAAAAATAGGAAATTAAAAAGTATATGCGTTTGAGCTAGCAATAAATATTTTATAAGCCCTATGAAATTGTTTAACCCAAAACCAAATATCGTATTTAAAATTATGTACAATTTCATTGTAAAAGGCTCTTCTATCTTCTAATAAATATTATTTTAGCAAGAATGATATTTTTTTTACTTTCTCAATGCAATTTTCAAATATATTGCGTTAACAGAGTTTTAAAAATAGGAAATTAAAAAGTATAGAGTGTGATTAGAAATATATATTTTATCCAAAAACTTTCGTGAAAAAAATTTCTCAAGGAACAGTAACACATCTACCTCTCAAATCAATGGATCAAAGGATGTGTAATGGGGGCTACATTTACAGAAAATTATCAACATCTAACGATGCGGCGCGATGCCCGGTGTGCGTGAACTGCAAAACGCCTAACCCTCTACTAACTAGTTCAATGTTAATGCAATGTTGAACTAGTGTATCTAGAGAAAAGGATAAAAAAAATCATTGATTATAATCGTTTTAGTTTATAATCGGGAGCCCATAGAAACGGGGTTGCTATAGCAATTTAACAACTTTATGTATATTATTTCTCTTTCTACACACTTGCACAGAACGCTACGCATGCGGACATCTATGTTTTTTTTTCGTATCGATGGTGCGGCGTAATGCACGAGGTAGAATAAATACCCAACCAAAGCTGTCCTTTAAAAACGCCTTAATGTCTTCTAAAAGATCTCGCGTTGCATACGAAATGAAATCGGCAATCGATCGTGAGTGAATATCTGCATTTAAACATTTACGAAAACGATTTATTGCCGTCGGCAATCGCCGATACAGCAATTGCGGAGGTCATATCTCTTCATAGATTAAAAAAAGTTCAAATTTAATCATGAACAGATAAGAAAAGAAACACGATTAATTAACAAACTTTAACGCTCGAGTCACTTTCATTTTTTGAGTTTACTGCTTAGAATCGATTTTTATATATAGCGCCCGGTATAAAGTTATACGAGGAGTCAAATCAGAAGTTCGGAGTGTTAAAAAAGTGTAACCGTTAGGTGGCCTCTCCGCGCAACATTTCTACGCATCTTTAGAGTGAGATATCAATATGTTTCTTTGGCATTTTCTCATGACGTAATCGCAATGATGGAGTGTGACACACATAGTTTACTATCGTTCGCTTATATCAAGATGTAATCATTAAATGTCATTATATGTGAATATTTGATGTCTTCTGTCTTACAAAAAAAGTTTCTTTTAATTTTAACTTCTTAGTCTAACGTTAATAAATTTTTTTAAAAATTTTGTTGTATAAATTTAATCAATTGTTGATTTGTGTTTTACTTGAAAATAATTATATTGTTAGCATTTTTTTTTTAAAGAATTTTCCATTTACATTTCATAATACTGATATTTTTATTTATATACAGTATTACCTATTTTATACATTCAAAGACAATCGTACTTAAGCGTCGGAGCTGACACGCACAATTTTTTTGTCCCAATTACTTTTACGCCCACAGAGCAAAAAAAACATTTTTATTATAAACACGAAAATAAAGAACAGTGTCTATACAAGCAACGTATACAACAAATCAGCCTTTTTATTATATATATTTTATTACGTGGTAAAAATATCGTTCCGCCTATTTTCCTTCTTGCGTTACCGGTTGTAAGAGACAAAAAAACAGTGATTACATTAAAAACTAGCCCACGTGGGAGTCTGGCTTACAAGCTTTGTAGGCAACTAAAAATTGAAAAAGTGACTAATAGCAAAATAGTTAATAAAACTTTGCCCAAAAAATCGGACCAAACAACTATAAATCGGAACATCTTACAAACTGCAAAACAACAAAGACCTATAACATAAATCTCTAAACTAAGACCTATAACAACAAAGACCTATAACATAAATCTCTAAACTAAGACCTATACAACAAAGACCTATAACATAAATCTCTAGTGTATAAACTCAAATGTTAATGACTAGATGCAACAAAAATTTTATGAATAGAATATACAGCTAATTAATAAATAAGTAAAAGCCTTGGCGGAAATGAGAGCACTCATATATCGCGTTGATATTTTAGTCGTAACATATTACGATAAACTCATTGTTTTTCCTACAGCAGCATTTTCCGCAACGTAATAACAATACATTTTCTATCATTCGAAACAATTGACAATTTTTCCCAAACACTTCTATGATCAAACTGCTTTTGATTACACATTTTTGCTTTTGATACATTCTTTTTTATATCTAACAGATCATGCTCTCAAATAACTTTTGTTTTAATATTGCAATCATACTCGTTAGTGACAGATCCCTGCGCAACCGTTCCGTATTGCAACGTCGGTTTCTCTGTTTACGAGTGATTATTTTGTGTTGTGAATTAACTGGTGTTTTTGTAAGTGTTGTGAAAACCGTAATAAAATTGCCTTTTTTTAAATCGATTTTATTACTACGATTTAACTGGTTGGCGTATTGTTTTTAAATCATATGCTCTTTTTTGTTGAAACCCATGTGTGTATATATATATATATATACACACACACACACACACATATATATATATATATATATATATATATATATATATATATATATATATATATATATGTGTATATTTGCAGCTATCAAATCGAGAAAGTCACATTTTTTACCGTTCTCCAGGTCAATATAGAAAATATTTTAATAAAACCTTTAAAACCTAGTCTAACCTGGTCCGATGTCCATATGTCAGATTTTTTCTATTAGTCTGTCCAGACCACATATTTTTCGAAGAGAAAATAGTATAATACAGATAATAGGTACCTATAAATATCCCTATAGTCAAATTTGAAATTTAACCAATTATAATTTAAGTTATACAGCTCTATTACTTGGAGCCACATGATTATATTATTAAATGTGTCCAAAAAAAGTTTTCGAAAAACGTTATAAGTCAGTTCTGTTACTTGGAGTCACATGAAACTAAATACAGTCCGATCATTAAACGTATCCAAAAAACGTTTGCGAAAAATGTTATAAGTCAGATCTATTACTTGGAGCCACATGAAACTAAATACAGTCTGATTATAAAACGTATCCAAAATACGTCCCTACATCGTTTTATTTTATTTGTACATGACTCTTTTTCTTTAGTTACTTCCTTTCTCTATTTCCCACCGATTTTCTCCTGGATATGCTGGGTTTTATACGTTGCAGTACGGAGGGGAAGTTCCATAGATATAATAGGCGTAATAAATGTAACGTTTTGATAACTGCATGAAAGGTGGATGTGCATTGGGATAGACCTACTCGTATATCCAGAAGTGGATGGTAATAGGCTCTTACAACCCACCACTATGAGTCGTCTCAGAGACCCTCCAAGGGCCCGAAACAACCTGCATCATACAAAAGAGAGGATATTCAGGCATTCTCAACCTTACAGGCTATTCACTCACCTTCCGCCCAGGCTGTCTCAGGGCTCCTCGAGGGACCCGTAACATCCTCCTCAAATATCAGAAGGGATCTTCCAAAAATTTGAATAAAGTTTTGTCCAAATTGAATTTAGTCCAGCCCCTGCTAGAATTCCAGCAGTTGTGGACAGTTTCAATTGGAGTTATAACGAGCGGATTTGAATAGCAGAGAAACTCGGTATACTAGAAATATAAAGCAAAAAATTCATGTCACCAGCTGACGATTCCGACTCACAAACCACCATCTCCACGGTAGGGACAGACGCGGTGTGAAAGCGGAGGAGAAGCGGCCGCGCGCGCCCCGAGACAAATATTAACGAGACGTGCCGCATATTGATGGCGATGATCGTGCTTTCGTCGTTACTATTCACGTCGCGACACCCATCACTCTTCTGCTCTCATATCAATCGTCGAACACAGCTCCTCAAACTGTGAATCTGTATGTGCCCATTAGCAAGACCAGTGGTCTTCGCAAACTTCCAAAAGCGAGACCCGTAGGCAATTTTTCCTAAGTGTGTACGAGGGGGTAAAAAAGTAATAGCACTAATCTGACTACTTTACGTTTACTTACAAATCTGACTACTTTCCGTTACGTTACCGCGTCTTCAATACAAATCTGTATAGATTTGCCCTAACTTGTTTTGGTATAGAAGTGGGGCGTATATACTGTATTCGGTACAAATACCAAATATTTACGTAGAACTGACGTACTAGCGAATGACATTCCGCGTATACCTGTTACATAATGCGCAGTCTTCTGTCTCTCTTTATAATGACTCAACTACTACAAGACCACAAGAAATAAAACGATTACAGACATACGCAAACTAATCCCATTCATTGTATAAATCCCTTCTTAGAAAAGAATGAAACAAGATACGTTCCATGTAGTAGATTTATATTGATAACATGTCATACTCTTGGTCAAGGTAGTATCTCATATACACATACTCTGCGCTTGCTTCATACTAGATATTCTGTAGTCTGTCTTAACCCTATTGCGTACTGACATTTGGTGGTTCATAGTCTCTCAAGACCCGTGACAAAATGTTTTACAACAATAGAATAATAACCACTAGATTTTGTTTTTTATCGTTTTATTTAGTTTCATTCAAATAAATAAAAGACCAAAATATGGAAAGTCTAGGTACGTAACAGGCTAAAAATATATAATATTTATGTTGTGTACTCCCGACAAGCGAGTATCCGTACCGCGGAAAATCTAGTATTTTGTAACCAGGTACCTATTATTTTCACATTCTCGTAACAGGATCCCCTAGTACAAAAATACTGCTATCGCGTACCTCTATCTTTATACGCAGAACATGGAGCGCTTTTTATATAACTATAATGAGCACAGCATTCCGAGTAGAGTTTTATTAGAGAGCATCTAGTCATTACATTCAAGCAGATTCATGCGATTTTTAGGATATGTTATCTTTAGTCGCTGTGACTTAAGATACCACGTCCTAAAGAATCGCACATTTAGCAAAATGCGATCGTGAAAAAATGAAGGTCCTAAATGGTTCATTGCCAAGGGATAATCTATAACCCCATTGGGTGAAAGTGTTTGATGGTAATTTCGGGATACTTATTTAGAAACCTTTAAAGGTTCTCTTTTTTGAAAGAGCATGGTGTTACTGGTCCTACGATGGGCTCTAAAACGAATCGGTTAGTGGCTTGGAAAAAATTGCGAGATTTATTCTTACAACTGCTATACTTTTAGCCAAGTGCATATAATTTTCATAATACTTGAGCTTATCTTATCTTTGAGAGATATAGATTTTTTTTTTAATCCTTTCTAAAAACTTATGACGTACCTCGTTAAATTATTATAATTTTTTTTGTTTGTTATTAACAATTCTCGATATATGAAAAAGATAATATATGTATTTATTATATTTTTTTGGATTATTATAATAATTTTATTTTATTTTTTGTTCTTTCCTGATTGTCACTTACTGAACTGTTTTTCGTTTTTTAAATTTCCAAAAATATGAGCTTTTTAAAATAATAATCTATGTCTGTGACATCAAACCCAATTTTGCCAGTTTGCTTTACGCGTATGTACAGCAAAAGAAGGATTAACCTATTGGTAAGTAAGAAAGAAAAAATATACGTAAAAGTATATATATATATATATATATATATATATATATATATATATATATATATATACAAATGAATCAAACGGAAGAGTAGTATCATGATTTATTGTAAAATGCATAAGGTGGCAAAACGATGTGTGAAGAAATTTAGCCCCCATGACTATCCATTATAGCTACTTACCTTGACTCGCGTAGATTGCCTGGTGCAATCTACGCTGGTATATGCAAATTGGTTAGAAAGCAAAGAAAATAATAGTCTTTGCAGTTTCTATTGCTGATTATATTCAATTGTCAATCTGGATCTTACCTGAAACAAAACAAATAGTCTAATTAGTATTTCAAGTTAAGAATAAAACAAAACTCAAAGTATCGTAAGTATAAAACAAAACTCAAAGTGTCGTAAGTATGAAACAAACCTCAAAGACAAAAACGTTCAAAATTGAAACGTAAACATGTTTGCATTTATATCTCAATTTTAAACGATTTCAAAAATTATTTTGTTTATTTTCTTAACTACGTAAGAATACTCTTAGATTACTTTCGAATAGCCATTCTAGAGTAAATCAATGATAGAATTATCGATTTTCGTGTAACTTTTTCAAAGGAAAATTTTTTATTTTGTTTAGGAAAATGTCTATTTCAATTTACTTATCTGGTAAAAATACTCAGTACCAGTTACCATCATAATTGATAAGCAAATAATATAAAATTAAAAGATTCGTATCCCGTGAACATAGTCAAACACAAAAAATGTTTAGTGTATATGAACTAACACTGCTCACGTAAGCCGGTGGACCGATAAAGTACGAGAAGCGTTCAATGTAATCTCGGTATCGGTATGTTAATAGAAGTTAAGGTGTACGCCGTTAATTTATTTCCGATAAGAGTTCTCATTAATAGTATAAATACCAAGTCTCGTTTTAATATTAATGAACATTGCTGTAATTAAGGACGCAACACAAACACGGCGAGCGATTTTTTCTGTAATCAAGTAAACGAGGCATCGACCAGTTATTACATTCCAAATAAAACAAGAAAAGTTAAAATATTAATGAAAGAAGATAGTGCTTACAAGGAAATCTTCTCATTCCTATTACCCACTATCCAGTGTGATTGAGTGAACTTAAAATGGGCAGAAAAATCCTCGGCTATGGCTACTGATAAATATGGGTATATGATAAATATGAGATAAAAGAAGCAATTTAAAAAAACACACTTGTGTCACGTGCAGCTTAGTACACGTGACAGAAGTGAAACTTCTTTGGCGATTTAAACCTCGATTTATAAGTATTTAGTAAGGTATAAAACGGCATAGAGAGAGAGAGAGTATAAGTAGTAGTATATAGTAGAGAATATAAGTGTCAGTTCATAAGTGTAAGTCCATATATTGTACTAAATTCATTTAAAATATTTTAATTCGTTGGTATGTTTTACGAGAATGTGGATTTCCAGAAATATATGTATATATATGTCTGTTGACGCTGAAAAATACAATTTTTATTCTTGATACGTCTCTTTCCGTCATTTTTTGAATGCCCTTTCTCTAAAACCGTACCATCGCGACACTTTGAAAACCATTGGCAGATATTTAACCCTATAATTTCGCCATTAAACAATAATATATTTATTGGACAACTCGTGGGCGTTTTTGGCAAAGATTTATGCCTCAATATATGCACGTGAAAGCGAATTCGGTATGGAATCGTCCCATAGCTAATACATAGGTTGAATTCAACAACAGCGCATTGGAAAGTTATACCTCATAATGGCAGTTGTTCTTCCGGTATCCAGACTTTCGCTGGACTGAGTTATCATACCAGTACTGTGGCTGCTAGTTAGCACCTATATGTTAATTTCTATGCACAGTGGCGTATTCATTCGACCGTGACCTTCATTTTGTTAATGTGTTTTTGCAGATCTAGGTCACTGATTCACTGCATCGGAATCTAATGAGCTATTCAATTTGTTCACCTTGTAAACTACACTTAATATCAATGTTAATGAATAAAATAAATGTGACATATTTCGTCTAATTTAATTTATACAAAAACACGTTTTTGAAAGGAAAATATAGAAAAGAATGGAGAGTCCTCTAAAATCAGAGGCTATCAAAGTTTCCTTCTCATTCACATTTTATTTAACGAGGGAAAATTTATGAGATATTTTACGCTAGCAAATAAAGCTTCAGACGGTAAGAAAACTGTAAAATTTAAATTATATATATATATATATATATATATATATATATATATATATATATATATATATATATATATATATATATATATATCTTATTCATAACACATTATTTATTTTACAAAGTGTTGAAGTGAAATATCTACGATAAATCAGTTTCAATTTGCTACAGATGATATTCAACTTTCTTTCTAACGTCACGCTTAAGCGAAGCAGAAAAAGTAAATGAAACGTTGATGCTATACAAAAATATACATAGGAAATGTGAAAAAATTTTGACATTTTATTTTCAAACAAATGTTAGTATTCATTTGCAATATAGTATACGCACTTCGTACACGGCAGTGTTTTTTTATTATCGTTTTTGCTTTTTTTTACTGTACCTACATGTTCGATGATTATTTTTAATGTTAGATATATTTATTGTCAAAAGAATCACATTAGAAAACTTTAATGTCAATGTTCGGCATTACTTACACATTTTGGTATTATATTATTCGATGTAACTGTGTACACCAATAATTTTCAATAAAATAAATTAAACTTTATTCTTTATATAGCGTAACACTAAATAAATGCATATTATATTACAAACATAAATACTAGAAAAAGATTTACAATAACTGAATTGTCATTTTGCTCTGTTTGCAAATATTCTCTTTTAGAATAAATGGAGTATAGGTACATATAAACGCTTAAACATCTGAGGATACTATCAAATCATTTACAAATATTAATATTAATTTATACACGATTTTATTAGCTTTATTTGTATATAATTATGAACATGTAAACAAATATAGCAAGTTGATTTTCACCCATTTCTAATTGTCGTAAGGATTTGAAACATCCCAAAACTTATGCTATTCTAATGACAGTACAATTATATGGTACCATCGAGCTGATATGACAATGAAATAGGGGTGTAGTCATAGGAACTTCTTCATTGTAAACCTATCAAGTTTAGACTCATTTGATTTGTCTCAATATATCATTTGGTTACATACCGTATCATAGGAAGAATCTGATGATGGAAGAGAGAGGTGATTTTGGGAACTTTTCAATGTGTAACAGTAACCCCATCGAGTATAGGCTCGTTTGAATTGTCTGAAAGAGTTTTTTTAATGTCATACAGTAACCGAGAGGGTCTGATGATAAAAAAGGAAAGCGGTCATGGGAACTTCGCAATGACTAACAGAACATCTATAGAGTTTGGTCTCGTTTAACTAATTGAGTACAGCGTGTTTTTGGTGTTTATTTAACTATTGACACTTATTTATCAGGTAAATGTATCATCTAGGATATCTTTCGAAGGCATAATAATATCGTGAATTTCTCCAAAATTGTCAGATCCAGAATCATCGTCACAATTTTTTGGTAAACCTAAGGTTACTTCCTATTAACCTTATTTTTCTCATTCCAACTTTAGGTTAACTTTCTTGATTTGGAACAAACAGGCATCGAATAGTAGACTAGCCACTAGTTTAAACAGAAAACATCAATAATATTAAAACAAACATTTTTCTAAACTATTAATTTATCAGATATTTTCTCGATAATTTCACATCTATTCTTAACTAACTTATCCCATAACACGAACAGATAAAAAAAATTACATCGATCATAATTATTGAACACATTATACTGCCGGCGATGCTTATCTATATACTCCTCGGCAGAGATTTGCTACTTTCGAACATTAAGACCTGTAGCAAACTATCGTTTCATATAAAAAATATATTTTCATACCATTAAACGCTTCAAGAATTCACTTATCTGTAATAACAAACACTAGACACCAGTTATTGCCGCTTAAAGACTATAATTTCACGTGTAATTTTCGGGCCCCACCTAAACAAGACATAAAGCGAATGAGTCGTGACGATCCATCACTGCAGCATCGCTGGTGGCTCCCGACCAGATGCAACGTCATCGTGCAGAATGCATTCATATTTGCATCGTTGCATTTTCTGTTCACGATCGACGCGACAGGCAGGAAGTCGCAGTTTACGGGACAGCTTGACAAACCTCCATTTATCATCACGGAACAGTGGCCGCCTGTTGATTTATTTACTGTCATAATTTAGAACTGACAGCCTCACGGTAAGAGACGATAGTTGATCTTGATACTTGGAATTTCACGCGGATATAAGCAATCTCAGTCAATCTCTAGAGCGTGATACAGATTTGATTTGACCTTTAATATTTGATTCTACTCTGCTGTGATTAGTCATTTAACTTACAAGATTTCATTATGTCAAAGTTGAATGTTATTTTGAAGTTATTTATAATGTTTAAGAAATTCTTTTGCTGTACGATTTTTTGCACACACTGTCAATGTGAGTATATTTTGTATGACATAATTGAATAATTGCATATAAGAAAATTATTAAGTAATATTTTTCATCCCTCATTCAAAGGTCGTCTCAAAAAATCCTTCCGGACCTCCCATCGTCCCCTACCCAGTTTTCCCTACTTAATCTTGTTTCCCTCTTTTATTCTTGCCAATGTATTAATTATTTATTGTTATTTTAATTACTTGTTACCTGTTACTTTTTGATAGTTTGCCATTTTATTTGTTATTATTTCGTCTGTCTTTTTAGGGTTCAGTACCCCAAAAGGAAAAAATATATAGCATTACTTCATTGCTACATTGTGTTTTTACAGCTCCCTACGGATATGTAAAAAAAATCAAGCTTCTAATTCAACACAATAAAAATAACCCTAAAAATACGGCTATTTATGCTGCATTTTATGACAAACCCTATAGGGTACTTCCCGTTAACCTAGAATCGTGAAATTTGGCAAGAAGCAAGGTTTCAGAGCACAAATAATGGAAAAAATCGAATTTTTTAATAGGAATATTATGTAGTATTAAATGTTTATGAATGCCTAAATGTAGTGCGAGTACCACTCGTGCTTGGCAGTTTTTTTTTTGCAATTGTATTCACTATCTGGTGAAATCTCCCTCAAAATATTATATTTATTTTTACTAGGTATTTAGGTTAACTGAACGGTTAAGCAACAATTTGCTTGGTTTTTGGTTGACTGGAAATACCTTATGTTGTTATAAAATTAAACAAAAAATAAATAAATATATTTCTATGACAAATTAGTATATACCAGCGAGAGTGCGATTTACTGCTGCTTTGTTTGAAAACCACACACGGCAGTGGAAGTTTAAAATATATTTACATTCTTAGAATATATTTCTTTCGCAGAATATAATTACTTTCTCAGAATACATTTTTATGGTTCAGTGGTTGAAGTTAGTTCATAGGTGGTTCATACGTCAGTCAGTCTATTGGAATAGTCTGCCGTTAAAAATAAAGGTAGTTACCTATCTTAAAATATTACTCACACCTTAAATTTTGATTATAAAAAGTAATATAAATTTGTTTAACAATTTTTTAATACGGAATACGTGTACCAAAAACCTCGTTTCTTTCTGTGGCGAAATTTAAATTAATTTTATATAGGTACTATATAAAAAAGTACCTAAATATCGCACGGAACATGCTAGATAGAAAATAGAATAAATTGTATAATTAATGTACTATTAATAGTCACACGTACAAACATTAATGAACAGTTAAAACAGATACGTGATAAATTATATTTTCACATGTCCCAAAACGCTCTATTGTCAGGGCTGCCATCTATGCAATGGATTATTGGTACAAAATATTAAAATTGTTAAATCTTAGAAAATATTTGTCAGAACTTTGTGATCTACGATTTGCAAATAATTCTTCTAAAAAATGTTCAATTATAGACTACAATCACAAGGTAATAAAGAATAATAATGAAATATTCTTACACCGAGGCCGAGAAGAATTTGCTTCTAGGACTTTATACAGTAGAAACAAAATGTAGAGTTATTACTAGATATGGTCAAACTACTCGATTCTCCAAAATGTAAGATAAAAGCAGGAAGATCTGAACGAGTGACAACCCTATATACAGTTTGTGGCAGCCACACCGTGCCTATGCATTCTGCGACAATGACCCAGGTCGCGGTGCGCTCTCCCACTAAGTGAAGCGCCTCATTACGGTTATGGCCACTGCGGACTTTTCAATTTTATTCAATTTTCCATCAAACGACAGCATTTAAATTGTGAAAGCGGTTGCATGTTTCACCGCCATATTGTATGTAGACACGACAGCTAATTTTTTTACCATTATGTGTGTGTAGGTAATACGGCCAACAAGGATATGTATACATTAAATGTAACGAGCGTAGAATCATCATCATATATATTAATACGCTAAGGTTTTAAGATGTTACACTCCCTTTTTAGAAAAAACCTCACAACTAATCCACATAAATTATATATCATTTTATAGATAATTGCTTGCTCTACCGGCATCCGCAACAAAAAATGTATTATTGCTATTGTTTTTGCAAATTAATTAATTATTAAAATTATATACACAAAACAGCAATGCTGCCATCTGGCTCAACGTCAATATGATTGACGGTCGGTAAAATTTGTGTTTAATTTCAAATCCACTCACGTATAAATAAAGTGGCGCTTTAGCTCAATGCTTTTGATACTTGCGCCTCCATATGTCAATTTTATTAAAATAGAATAAATAATGCGAAGACTTCGCACGGGTCACGCTAGTTATTATAATATGGCATTTAAAAAAAGATGTGTTGGATATTAAATAAAAAATAGAATCGGTTTTGACTTGACAAAGTCTAACTTTGTAGGCTAGCATTTTCAAAAAGTTTGTTTTACGAAAATTACCTTGTTCTGTCATCGACTGTTTCTTGGAAAATATAAATAACAAATGCAATATTTTTATAACATCAGGTAGTTTATAACCTGATTTAAATGCTACAACTATAACGAACAATGCAGAAGGACGGTATCAAAACGTATATTGCGTCCAAACCAATATATATATATATATATATATATATATATATAGTTCAGAAGAAAATTGTCTTTAACCATTTATATATGTTTTTATTATAAATAAAGAATTACAATTCTAATAAAATTAAACATATTATATCTTAAAATAATATTTAATCCTTTCGTTATTGGCGTTGTCACACTCAACATCCGGGCCGTGACGATAATCCAGTCAACCTCGTTTTTTTACTTCTGAATGTGATTCTCTAGCTTGAAGTTAATTCTTCCTTTTTATGATTCCGTAGTAAAATGGGTAATACTTATAATTTTGTCACAACTATCGGTCAGTTCATCTTCCAATCACAGCATTGGAACTTCTACAGTTTTAGACCTATACGCATGACATTTCTTAAGTAGATACATGAAATAAACTGAACCTTTATAAAATCAATCACGTGTCTGTTCGTCCGTCTGTTTTTTTTACAGATACCGCATCATGCAGAAACTTGACTTTGGTATAAAGTAATAAAATATATTAATCCAAACATATCTCAATGGCTTAATCTCAAAAACATTCATTAAGAAGTTTTTACGGGCCGGCAAATTAACTAATCGATTTTTTTAAATTTCTTGCATAGTGTAAAGCATTGTTTCAAAGGGTTTCAAAAATATTTTTTTCTTAATTTTAGGTATTATATCTTTCAAGATATACTGAAATATGTGCCAAAAAATATGCCACCTCCCCTCCCTATTTCTGAAACTACTCATTCTAAAACTATGAAAAAAGAAGCCCGCGCGACAGTTGTAGAAAAATTATAGGGATGACTATTATGTCACAATTTTTTAAATGTGTATTATGTTTTCACGCTTATGAAAGATATAGTATAGGTGACATTTCTACGTTTTTCTATATTCTCGCCGATTTTCTTAAAAACTATACGAGATAGAAACTTATCTAGCATCTTGAACTTATCTAGCATCATATCTTATTTATGTATATATTTTGCATTAGCTGCCATTTTTAAAATATTTATAAAAGAAAACGTAAACAAATGTTTATATTTTTTTTCTATTTCATGTATCATGTGGGATACCATTTTAAATGCTTTGTTTGTCTATTGTTCTCAATTGGCATATTTAAAAATATATTTTTAAAAACAAACGAAAATACGACATTGACCCCCTCTCCCCCTATTATGAGACTACTGAGCCAAAAATCTTGAAAAAAACAGGATTTGCAAAATCCGACTAGACAATTATAGTAAAACTGTGGACCTCATAATTTTTAAAATATGTACAATGTTTTTACGCAGGTGAAATACTTAGTAGACGATATATTTACGTAGTGAAAACTTAATATTTATTCATAATTTAATGGAAATACTATGTACACCTAAATGTTTATAAGTACCTAAATGCGTACGGAACCGTTGTAGTCATTGATATGTTATTTATGTTTTTATCGACTAACATCTTTATAAGTACCTAAATGCGTACGGAACCGTTGTAGTCATAGATAGGTTATTTATGTTTTTATCGAATAACATCTTTATAAATACCTAAATGCGTACGGAGCCGTTATAGTCGATTACAGGTTATTTATGTTGTTGTGTTTAAATTTCGCGGCATTTTGAAGCTTAATATTTTACAAACTTGGCTGAAAAATGGAAAAAGGTAAATCGAACCTTTATTAAATTTCAAAACGTCTTTCACAATTTGGTTAATTTTCGTTGCGCATTACTCCCTTTCACACAGTAGACAATTTGGTTAATTTTCGTTACTCCCCTTCGATCGAGAGAAATGTAATGACTATTCTTTACACAGTAGACAATTTAGTTAATTTTCGTTGAGCATTACTCCCCTTCGATTGAGAAAAATTTAATGACTATTCGTTACACAGTAGACAATTTGGTTAATTTTCGTTACTCCCCTTCGATCGAGAGAAATGTAATGACTATTCTTTACACAGTAGACAATTTAGTCAATTTTCGTTGAGCATTACTCCCCTTCGATCGAGAAAAATTTAATGACTATTCGTTACACAGTAGACAATTTGGTTAATTTTCGTTACTCGCCTTCGATCGAGAGAAATGTAATGACTATTCTTTACACAGTAGACAATTTAGTCAATTTTCGTTGAGCATTACTCCCCTTCGATCGAGAAAAATTTAATGACTATTCGTTACACAGTAGACAATTTGGTTAATTTTCGTTACTCGCCTTCGATCGAGAGAAATGTAATGACTATTCTTTACACAGTAGACTATTTAGTTAATTTTCGTTGAGCATTACTCCCCTTCGATTGAGAAAAATTTAATGACTATTCGTTATACAGAAGAAAATTTGGTTAATTTTCGTTACTCCCCTTCGATCGAGAGAAATGTAATGACTATTCTTTACACAGTAGACAATTTGGTTAATTTTCTTTGAGCATTACCCGCCTTCGATCGAGAGAAATTTAATGACTATTCATTACAGAGTAGACACTACTAAAAACTTTTCGTTGTATCATTCTGGTAATTATGTCTTTCGGATCAGGTAAGAAACGGTCCGCTAAATTGCGTTGCTAGTTTAGACTTGCCTCTAACGCTCAATGCTTACATACAGATATTGGTATATCATAGTGATTTGAATCGCCTTTATTTATGAATTAAACGAATTTCCGAAAAGAAATTGGACTGGTATTAACGTATTAACAGCTCATAAAATATAAACGACAACATTAATGCATTTTATATCCAATAAATCGCAAGCCATTATTAAGCACTGATGAAATCGCTTTAAATATTCAATCCAGATCCGCGCACAAACTAGACTGGGCCGGTTTCCATGCAACTTAACGATAGGGTTATCACACATTTTATAATTTATTGAAATCGTACATACCTAATGAGATCGTCTATTTGCGAGTACATTGTAAAAAAATCTATATTTACTGTAATGATAAAGCATCCGTAGCCGACATGGCCGATTTATCCGACCTGCCGCGTTTATGGATTTCTGTCAGTCACTTGACCTATATCAGAGGAAAATAATGCGATGACAAATAAACCCTCCCTTGAAGAATAGATAAAACATGATTCTAATAGAATTTCTTAGAACACTTTATTTATCCAACAAGTAACACGTCGTTCCCTTCTAATATTCGACTTCATCGAAATCGAAATATAAATTTGGAGTAAATACATGTATAAACTGTATTGATAACAAGTAGTAATAAGGTTTCACTAATATTAATACAATTTGCTTCGCATTATTACGAGTCATACGAATACGGATTTAAATCCCGTTTGTGTCAGATATTTCCTCGAGTTCTACCGAATAACTGTTTTATTTATACAACAATATTAAAATTACCTGTATTTATTTAGTTAATTTTAAAATTGTGGTTATTATAAGTCTAATCACCCCTAGATAATACTAAAATAGAACCCAGGGAAAGTTCCAGAGATTGTTACTTCAAAATTACACGTGTAGTAAAAGTTCCTGAAATTGTTACTTCAAAATTACATGTATAGTAAAAGTTCCTGAGACTGTTACTTCTAAATTTCACGTGTAGTAAAAGTTCCTGAGATTGTTACTTCAAAATTACACGTGTAGTAAAAGTTCCTGAAATTGTTACTTCAAAATTACATGTATAGTAAAAGTTCTTGAGACTGTTACTTCAAAATTTCACGTGTAGTAAAAGTTCCTGAGATTGTTACTTCAAAATTACACGTGTAGTAAAAGTTCCTGAGATTGTTATTTCAAAATCACACGTGTAATAAAAGTTTCTGAGATTGTTACTTCAAAATTACACGTGTAGTAAAAGTTCCTGAGATTGTTACTTCAATATTACACGTGTAGTAAAAGTTCCTGAGATTGTTACTTCAAAATTACACGTGTAGTAAAAGTTCCTGAGATTGTTACTTCAAAATTACACGTGTAGTAAAAGTTCCTGAGATTGTTACTTCAAAATTACAGTTGTAGTAAAAGTTCCTGAGATTGTTACTTCAAATTTACACGTGTAGTAAAAGTTCCTGAGATTGTTACTTCAAAATTACACGTGTATTAAACTATTTACAAATATTAATTTTTCACAATGTACACATATTCCTTATTATTTCTGTCACATGCGTAAAAATAAAGTAATTATAAAAATTTATGATTTCACATGGAATTTGAAATCACTGACTACTTATACCATATAAGACTGACATTCAAGATTTTAGGTCAACCGGAAGTACCCTATAGGGTTTGATGGTCAGTGAATGAAACTATTGTATAAATAAAAAATACACTTCAAGGGGCGAAATATTTTTGTTCAGTGAACCAAAAACTTTTACGGCAACGTAAGGTTATAAGAAACTTATAGATACTTAAAGATATTTGAAGCCGTTACAGGCAGACGGAAGGACGGATAAACCGACAACCAAATGATATGGGTTCCGCTTTTTTCATTTTGAGGAACGGGGCCCTAAAAAGGTTAATAATTCCCTACAAAAAAAAAGCGCGCAGCGATAAATGTAACTCTTTCAATTTAGGAGGATCTAGGAGGGCTAGATAGGATCTCGTAATGATATACGCTCTTGCGTGTTATTTTATTTTACCATCGCCTTTCTGGAGGTAAATTCCTTTTTGATATATAAATATAAATAAATAAATAAATATATATATATATATATATATATATATATATATATATATATATATATATATATTTGTATGTGTCTCCTCATTAATATATAAAGCACTAACTGCGAAAGTGCCGGTACCACCTCGTGCATTAAACACATGCATTCACATTTCGAAACTGAAACTCTTTTCGTATTGCGGTAAGCCAATTCCACATTGTTTTAAAAAACAAAAGTTATCGTGTATGACAAAATTTGGACATTATCGTATCGAACGTTGGCCATAACCTACAATGATGATTTGTTGCATGCGTTAAAATAGGCGGAAAAAATGTACAAATAATAAATATTTATTTATTAAAGGAAAAATCCATAATTGATAAAGTCGAAGTTACTTGTTATTACGGAATAATTATTTAAGTTAATATCTATATTTTTGTAATGAATGTGTCGCAATAACGATCGTGTAAAATGAAAATATCTTAGAAGTTTTATTACTGTCATGTGATTGGCAGACCACACGCTGTTCTTTTAATTCAAGTTGGCCATAGAACAACTCCGCAGACAAAAAGAATGGACGGGAACAAAAGCAGTAGGGATTATTAATGACATTAGGTATGATATCCGCTTTATTGCAAGCATCTGATGCTCCTTAGACGGGCAACATTTCTGTACGCTATGCCACGAAACAACTTGTCACTATACTTAATAAATTACGAATATTGATATCAAAATATTTATTGTAAAGGGTATCAAAAAGCGATGAAGGGAAAAACGACACTTAACAGTTCAGTACACGCCTCTATTTTTGCCAACAGCAAAGTATACACCAAAAAAAGAATGCAAGTCAATTTAATTATTCAATTCCTGGATGGTTAAAGTCAGACTACTGCAATCACACCATTAGTGTAGAAACAACCCTGCCGACTAACCGGACCGACCAGACGGGACGGCTGCACGGCGCCGGTGACTAATTTTCACTTTTTCGTCACCGCACCGTACCGACTCCACCTCACGCATTTAATAATAAACTCTCGCAGTCTCGAGATGTTATCGCGATATTTCTGATCTGTAGATTGGTTTCGAGTTAATAATATGGAAACGAGATTTCACTCGGGCTTCGGTGTCGCAGCTTATAGATATGGCGACCGAGGAATATGACGGATGGCATGTTCGCAATTACCGAATGCGTGTTATCTATCATTTAACTTGGAGCCGATTACTCTCGCTCGATAGCTCTGTCATGTGCGAGAGAAACGTATGTGCGTGCGATGCCGATATTGAATTATACTAGTATTATTTGTGGTAAGCTTTCTTTTATATGTCCAGTTTCGATGACAAAACTGATAACCGATGCAAAGTCCCGTTCAACATGAGCAGAGTCTTCGATCACTATCGTGATTATTTCCTGTGTTCCTATGCATGCGTATCGATGACAGATACGATGGATTGTGTTATCCCTAATCAATACCGACTTCGATAGTTTAATGAACTGCGGTAAGAAATTGGTACAGAAAAAAAAGCCGATCTCTGTTCCCATCTCATCTGCCAGTTGTTTCACAAAACGAAATTATTAATAAATTTTGGAAAAAGCTTTCGATACTTTGCGGTGCACTAGTCTCTGGACCATATTCAACGAGGTGGATACCTCGTTGTAAAACATAAACACCTTTATCGTTTACAAGAAGTATTCTTATAATACAACAGAATCTTATCGCATATACATATATTTCTTAGTTTAGACTTAAACGGGCAGAACTACGAAAATGTGGTAAACTTCACATTCTATCACTTCTGTTTAACGTGCTGGATAATCCCAGCAGTACATATATCCAGATTTACTGTTTTACCTGTTCGTGATCCCGTATTACCTTCTAAAACACTCATCGAATATAAAAAATAATACACTTTGTGAATTCATTTACAATGCAGTGCAATTAATGTGGTGTAATTGTGGAGCGATTAATAATATTACTGACATTATTAGAATATACTACAAGATGTCTTTATATACAATGTTTACAGCTGTTTTAGCGGTTTATAGTGCCGCGCTGAAAAGCACGATTTTATTTTTTTTTTCATTTTACTTGCTTGAGAACTCTGATAATCGCTGCTAATCATACAATGTCTTGCGACGCACTATTTATAGGCATGCGTCGCCGCCGCCCGCCACTGCCGTCGTCCGCGCACGGCATCGGCATCACGAATGCTGGTTTTTGGTAATTTTAAATCTTGATATCTTCTATGATATTAATGATAATGATTTGCTGTAAAAAGCAAATTTTATACATTAAATGCGCAACGTAACTAACTTAATTAAGTATAACTTGAAAAAAAAATTAATATCAATCGCATAAAAATGGTCACTGTGGGTTATCTGCAGGATATAGATATATGCCATCGCGGACTTTTTTGTAGATATTTTTAAAATACACAATTCCATAGTACAACATTTTTATATATCTCGTAAAGTTTAGCCAACGTTAGCAATGAAAGCGCCCAAAATTCTATTTTTATACGAAATATTGACTTTTTTAGATTTCCTGTAAATATAACATGTATGTATTATACATATAAACTTTCCGGAAGAAATTATCTGAATGATAGTGAAAACCGCATCAAAATCTGTAGCATAGTTTAAAAGATCTAAGCGTACAGAGAGACAGACAGACGCGGAATGCGACTTTTTTTATACTAGGTAAGGAGGATTTGCGTTCGAAAAAAATTTATTATCCTCTCATATAATTTCTCACCTCTTTTATTTTCCTCTCACTTCCTGATCCCTTCCTCGAACTCAATTCGTGTATGTAACATATAATATATACGCCTATATAAATCTATATCGTGTATGTAACGTGTAATCTGTATATTTCTATATAAATCTATATCGTGTATGTAACGTATAATCTATATACGAGAGTATATTAAACATTCTGAACTACCGACAGAACAGAATACCAGGTGGACTATTAGCAAAGATTCAATCTTTGCTAATATTCCACCTGAAGATGTTGTAATACAACGAAACCTAGGTCGTGGTAAAGAAATTAAAGAAAGTAGAAATAATACTACATCACGTAGTTTCATTTAATTGTGTCTGTTATTCTTCTTGCAAAATAGTTCAACCATGTTTGTGACATAGTACGAGGTTGATTGATTTAGTATTAAATGTAAATGTGTCTTGCTTTTTATCAACTTAAGTCAGGCTTGTCACATTTTAATGAAAATTTTGTATAGCTTTGACGACGTTTGGAAATTCTCTAAAGCTTTAATGAAAATTAAGTGTCGGCGTTCTACTATATCATCAAGGTAATACGCCGGCGCACTGGTCGGTAGTTGCACATGCTCTATCAAAGAAGCAGGGTTTGGAGTGATGGAATATCTTCATATTCTTTAGACTTTGCATTAGTAATTTTCATGTTTTTTTTATTTACATTTTGAAATAACATCTTTGCTGTATCAAATTCGACAACAATAAAGAGATTATACGTGCAGTTTTTGAGAGTCAAAACGAGATTATTTTTCTAATGGACACAGATTTATAAATATTGGAAAACCAACGGATTTATAAATATTATTACTTTTCATTCTCCTTGCGATTACGCAATTTTTGATCCATATTCGTACGTGTATGATCCTAAATGTGTATGATTACATAATATTCGCGTATAACATTTGAAAATAGACTATATAGATTCTTTATTGTTACTTTTACTGTTACTGTTCTAGTTTGCACAATCGATTAGTCATTATTTACATTCTAATTGGATATATAACAGTTTGTCAATAAATAAATAAATAAAAGTAAATGTATTGGCATTATGCATAGGATGCCATATGACTACCGTTAATAAGAACTATTTGGGAGGAGATGATTGTCTTAAAGAAGCTTCGTGAAATGAAAAGTTTTTTTTTTAAGTATTCTTTACTTCTATACATTTTGACTTCTATAGATTTATCTCAAATTTATAGTTTATAACACACTGATAAATAGGTACACTAAAAACAAAGTGAGGTCAATGGACCACACAGCTAAGGCTTCTACTACAAATCTAACACAAAGCTGCTTACTCAAACCAAACAATGTATTCCTAACACGCACAAAGTAACTCCATTCACGTCGAATATCTCAACCGACTTGCTTTCTCCTCCAGCCTCCCAAGGTCGATCATCTCGGTGACCTTCGGCGCACGCCCCCGTAACCCACGAATTATTCAGGCTCTGCGAGAACTTATCGCCTCTATAAAACTGTCGTTTACACGCCGCTTTGGGCGCCCGGCTGAACGTTGCCCTCCGATAACTAACAATATTTTATTACTTTATGCTTAGCTTGTTTAGGATTACAGATCGGGCTGTAGGGAGCCATTATTTGTTAACAAAATCGTCTAACGTTTTTTAATATATACGATGAGTTCTTACATATTTTTGGTTATTTATTTCTTTACCATCAAGCATCATCCTAGGATCATGACACATTTTCCGTAACATATTTAAGTCGGTAACAGTTTCCTAAATTGTTTGGCAAGATTTGAATGATTTATTGTCATCCATAAATTATCGTCAAAAAGTAATAATTTTGTATAATCGGGTTCCGTTCTTTATGAAAGGAATTTTCTAGCCCTAATGTTATATAATATCTAATTTTAAATTAATTTGTTGCAATCGATTGAAAAAGATTAAAATTATACGGGAAAATATTTCGAAGGGCAGTATAGTACTGAGTTCCAATGAATACAATTTTGATGCTAGGCGATAATAATAACAACAATAAGTGTATTATATTTGAAGCAAACATCGGATACTGTAGAAGAGATCCAATTAGGTAATAGTATACTTATTTGATTTACTCTACTAAACGAGTGGAAAATTGGATAAAAATGATTGAAAACATTTCTGAAAAAAAAGAGTTTTTCTATTCATAGTATAAGTAATTCCGATTTTAGAAAAAAATAATTAGTTACATATGTAAAAGACTTTATAATATCAAATTTCGTCTAGATCAGTCTATTGTTTCGACAGCTGGCTCTGAAATTAATTTTTAGCTTCGAATTTAAGACCATTATTGAAAATAATTAATTTCTACCAACTAAAAGTTCTTAAGTGTTACATTTTAAACGTTGCACTTAAAAAATTCAAGTTGATCATTACATATATTCCTTTCCTCAATTCATAGTCGATGGAAAGTAAAATAAAACCAATAAAGTACGTTTTATTACCCAGAAAGTAGGGTTTTGTACATTACAACGTAGGATTTCGTAGTCTATATCACTACAGAATGGAAATTAAAATAAAACCAGTAAAGTACGTTTCATTACCCAAAAAGTAGGGTTTTGTAGATTACAACGTAGGGTTTCGTAGTCTATATCACTACAGAATGGAAAGTAAAATAAAACCAATAAAGTACGTTTTATTACCCAGAAAGTAGGGTTTTGTAGATTACAACGTAGGGTTTCGTAGTCTGTATCACTACAGAATGGAAAGTAAAATAAAACCAATAAAGTACGTTTTATTACCCAGAAAGTAGGGTTTTGTAGATTGCAACGTAGGGTTTCGTAGTCTATATCACTACAGAATGGAAATTAAAATAAAACCAGTAAAGTACGTTTCATTACCCAAAAAGTAGGGTTTTGTAGATTACAACGTAGGGTTTCGTAGTCTATATCACTACATAATGGAAAGTAAAATAAAACCAATAAAGTACGTTTTATTACCCAGAAAGTAGGGTTTTGTAGATTACAACGTAGGGTTTCGTAGTCTGTATCACTACAGAATGGAAAGTAAAATAAAACCAATAAAGTACGTTTTATTACCCAGAAAGTAGGGTTTTGTAGATTACAACGTAGGGTTTCGTAGTCTGTATCACTACAGAATGGAAAGTAAAATAAAACCAATAAAGTACGTTTTATTACCCAGAAAGTAGGGTTTTGTAGATTACAACGTAGGGTTTCGTAGTCTGTATCACTACAGAATGGAAAGTAAAATAAAACCAATAAAGTACGTTTTATTACCCAAAAAGTAGGGTTTTGTAGATTACAACGTAGGGTTTCGTAGTCTATATCACTACATAATGGAAAGTAAAATAAAACCAGTAAAGTACGTTTTATTACCTAAAAAGTAGGGTTTTGTAGATTACAACATAGGGTTTAGTAGTCTATATCACTACAGAATGGAAAGTAAAATAAAGCCAAAAATGTACGTTTTATTAACCAAAAAGTAGAGTTTTCTTGATTACTACGTAGGGTTTCGTAGTCTATATGATTTTTCAAACCTGGCGGGGAGGTCCGTAGTCTATATCTCCTCAAATTGTTAGTGTGAGTTAACTAAATAATTTTGTTTAAAAGTTCTAGTCGAAGAGTACTATTTAGAATGTTTACAGATTTTTTAAACCTCGTTCGGAGGTCTGTAGTCTATATCTCCTCAAATTGTTAGTGCAAGTGCCTGGTTAATATGCTGCAATACTACGTCAAATTTCTCATCGAGCAGTTTCTGAGAGAAACGGCTATGACAGATGGACAGACGAATGATCTGCGATGCGAATAACCTTAAAAGAGTTTTGTTGTTATTTTCAATTAAAGACCCGAAACAACGACTTTGGGGGATAATACATTAATTATAGAGAAGAAATCAAGTGTTTAAAATTGTTTGTACGCATTTGTCCGGTTGTATGTGCATTACGCAAAAATCACTGGACGGATTTTGTATATCCGTATTGGGTCCCGAGTAATGAAAAATAAAAGAAAAAAAGCAAACAAAATTTAATTCCTCCAAATTACTACGAAAAAATGCGCTATTTTAATATTATCAATTGCATGTCTTACGCATGACTTTATATATACGAACGAAAAAAATGTTAAAATTATTATTATCCTAACATTTGTTAACATAATTTTAACATTAATGATAAAAAATAGCGATGTTTTAATACCACCTTCGACAGACTTAAGTCCACTCGCATAATCAAAATCGGTCTATACATTAATCAGTAGTCGATAGTAATCACGAGACAGTGCTGGTCTTAAGGCTAAAATAAGTACCTTTCATGATAAATCGTGTATGTAGATAAATTTAGTAATAGATAATTCTATTTATATTTCTCAGGAATACCTTATGATATACATACATACTTTTCACGATATTTCAGTCAAAGGCACACATTTTTCATTTGTCATAAAACGGACGTCATTGAGATTTATTTAATGGACTATCAACTTTAATAACAACGAACCGAAGAGACAAACAGCGCGCTTCACTGACCGATACAGAAAACCATATAAGGGTAACTCCGTTCACAGTCAACGGGTCAAGTACGTTGAGTCGGTTCGCGCGGAGTAAAATTATGAACATCAACCGGATAAGCTTCGCGTTTAATGCGCGAAACGACCGCTGCCGTTGTAGCTCGAGATGAAAGCCGTTTGCCGCGCGACACTGGGCGTGTGAGAAAAAATGGAAGAGAAAGAAATTCGCACATTCATGTCTTAAGTATGCGTTTGTCGCCGGAGTGACATTGAATAGACACGAGATAAATTCGATTTTCTTTGATAAAATGACGTTTCTTTCTTTCTCTTTAAACATTCAGGTTGTTTCCTACGGGGCAATATTAGCAGCATCACCATATCAGGAAGACGATTAAACAATTGTCTTATTAGACTCTATTTATACAAGAATTTTCCACATGGTCATATTCATTCGACTCATTTACTCGTATATCTCGTTTCATATACGTTGTCTTATTTTAATGATTTAATCACTTAACTTGTCTCAAAATTCTCAACTCCATAATATAACCACAGAGTTCTCATCCATTCACTTTTTCTGTTGTTCTCCCACTCACTTTCTCCGTTTTCAACATGTTTTATTAAGCTTTCGATGTTTCCTGTGATCACACCATCAGCTTATTGTTACCGCATCACCCCATATTAACATGCCGTAATGATATATATCTCAGTTCTTAAATTGAATATAAGTTCTTTATTTGAATTAAACAGAGAAAACTTCGCAAAAATTCGCTTCGCAGTTTTTATGGGAAGGGTGAGGAAATAAAGTTTTAATGTTAAACTTTGATTTGATTCTCCCACTCTCTCAGCGTTGTAGCGTAATGGTAGATATCTCAGTTTTAATTGGACCTTAACTTAACAAAGAGTGAAAATCTCACCAACCTTATAAAACTGTTATTTATGTAGCATATTTTGACACCCGCAAAGAAATCAAACCCTATAGGGTACTTCCCGTTCCCGTTTCCGTAATCAAGAAATTTGGCAAAGAAGTAAGGTCTCACAGCGTAATTAAAAGAAAAAATCGGTAATTTGTACTTATATCACATAATTTTTTTTTTAAATATGCGCCTGTGAAATATATAGTAGGCAATATATTTTCGTTCTAAAAAATTAACATTTTGTAAATATGTAGTATTTAAGTAACACTGAATGTTTATAAATTTTTAAATGTGTACGGAACTCTTGTAGTGCGAGTCCCACTCGTGCTTGACAAGTTTTTTAAGTATTCTATATATTCGTACTTATAATTCTGACACTAATACACTACTATACAACACCTGATAAATTGGTATAACATGCCAGTTTCCTGAGTACAAAATAAGTCGATTAAAAGCAATAATTTTTTTTTCGTATCTCATCTCTTTCTCATGATACATCAGTTCAACGTTACTGCAAGTGTTAAGCTTCCTAAAGAGCACGCACGCCGGACGCCGCGTAGCATTATCGAAACGATATACGACGCGACGCACTTATTCAGAATAGTAAATTATTTTGCATAAAGAAAAATCGATTGTTCTGGTGATTCCATATTTAATTTAAAGTTTTTTTAATGGAGGTGCTATTTATAAAAATAAATAAGTTGCTTCTCTGTATTAAAGGCCCAAATAGAACAATGCTTATTTTCGTCTTATACTCTTGAAATAAAAAGTAAAAAAAAATTCTCGCTATACCAATAAATCAATGTCCTGTAGAAAGTTTCACCAGCACTTTGTAACATAGGTATTTACATTAAGTTGTCATTAATACATGAAAAAATTGATCTCACCTTACTTTCTCTGATGATTATTATATTATCTTAAAATTAAATTAAAGTTTACTAAATTAAATTTGATATTGGTAAATATGACTGTAAAAGTATAAAAATATTTACATATAGACACACCTGGCAACAACTATGTAATGACTGAAATCCGATTACAATACCTGCATAATATCCCTTCATTATTGCTTCAACGAAATTTATTCAATCATACAAACGCATATATTTAACCGATAAACGTATTCGAACGATAACAACATTATAATTACACGCAAACGAGATTAAAAGTAATTTCGTAACAAATCGACATTCGTTTATTACGTGCATCGAATAGAGTGGGCCGCGGATGTTGTAAAACGCATGAACGAAGAAAGCGCTCCTAATGCAACGACCTAAATTGGTTTCAAGTACCATTTCATAAGCTTTGATTAAAGTTTGCTTAAGATCGACCTATCGGATTTCATTATATAAAGCCGGAAGAACCTGATCTTCACATTCGCGAAATTATTCGGCGCAATCAAATCTCTTTTGTTTGATAATTGTGATCTCAGCTCTATTAATTAACTGCTTTGGACTTACATTACATACGTAAAAATATAAAGTTAAATAAATCGTTAAGTTACCTCACAACTGGCATTAACATGAGAACAGTAACAATCTAAAAAAAAAATTGGTGTGCTAGTGACCACACTGTAGAAATAAAAAGTTCGGCAACCAGTCTAATCGTACTGTGTATATTGGAAATGTTGGATATGAAAATTAAAAAATAAAAATATTTAACATTATTAATAGTTGTGTATTATCTATATATTCACTGAGACACGTAAACAAACCAAATAAATGCAATGCACATTCAAATGATTACACTTTATTCACTTTGACACCAATTGATATCATAAAAAATATGATATATCAATGCGTATAAACAGACTTAATTAATTTATAAATTTATTGCAATTATATATAACATACACTACATAATAAATAAATACATTTGTCTAAATAGAAAATATACATCTTTATAATAAATGTAGAGCTTATATACTTTGTATATCGGAGTATATTCAATAGTCCGATCGCGGGTGAGATAAAGTTTTATTTAAAATATTATAAAAAATAACTTTAAAAAAACTTGAGGAGTGGGATCCGAAAAAAACCGCCGACGATCGAATTATTTGTATTAAACTATATCTAAATACGTATGCACCTAAAACACATAACTACTGATGTAAAATTAAGTAAAATTTTTAACAAACGTATGATAAAAAAGTACTTTTAATTGGAATTCAATAAAGAAATAATACTGGTTAAAATAAAACTAAAGAAGAAAAACACAAGCATCTGAATTCGAATTCAATTAACCATATAATTAACTTTGAAAAGTACCATGTATATGGTTCCGCAGCTTACAAAGCGTTGTCCAATCTCCGCCCTATATTTGGAAAACGGTAAATCATACAAAAATGTGTATAGTGTAAATCTAGTTTATACCCACCCTTACACTACAAAGCGCGAATCACATTTTTTTCTGATGGCTTGCACCAACTTTTTTCTCACGAAATTGTTATAAGTAACAGTGCACATAATAGAGCATAACATGTATTATTTCCGTGATTGTAGGTCAAAGAGGAAACGAAAAAAAAATTATTTTTTTTATATGAAAAATTATTCTAAATATTTGAATACAATTGTATAATACACTCTGTAAAGTTACTTAAATACTCGCATTGGTTTTACCTCTTTAGCTTAATTAATTTTTAAGATTTATCTCTTTGAATAATAGTTATGCTATGGTAATTTTTCCCATATCTCAAGGTTAAAACGAAACGCGGCCGCAAAACGTAAGTACATGAATCGTGTTTATACATTAAGTACGTTTGATCATTAAAAGGTTAAGTTTCAATATAGGTTCCCATTTTGGGGCCGACTCGTCATACTTATCCGGCTAAGCCCTTTGTAGAGAGTCTCATGCTCTATAAATTTTGTTACGACATGCGAGGCATAGTAAATGTGATATATTTGCAAAAACTAAATTTTCGTGGCCTTTGATGTCTTGACTAGAAGACGTAAGCCTCTTATGAGGCTTTTTAAACCGTCTTTAAAACTTCCAAACCAAGATGCACATTTTCAGTTTTCCTCCTTTCATTTCGAGGTGTAGCCTTTATTTCGTTTTATTTGATTGTATAAAAGAATTTAACATTATAATATCTAAAATTCAAATATTCTCGTGAGGAACCAGTTAACAAGATATACAAAACGTCTCTCATACATTTATTTATCAGTTTGAGATAGAGGTACCAGGGACCTCTTTCTCTTTAGTAAAGTTATAATAACCATATATGCAAACTTGAATTCATGTAATCATATAAATGTGACCAGTCCTACTTTAGTTAAGTGATGGTGCTGTACACTTTACTCTACGTGAGATTTATTTTTACCGGAAGCTACAGTTTCTTCCTCGCTTTGCAATCCTTCAGGTCTGCTTACACAAGTCGTCTTCTCGTCGTTCGAGAGCTATTGTGCTTTATAATTTCTTCGGAGCCCGGTAGCTAGCTCAAAAGATGGCTTCTTACAGTTTTTAAGAGACTAGCTAATAAATTTTCAGCCCTTTTTATGACTCTTGCAACTTTTATTTTAGTGGCAGCCGTTTTATTGTACTTTACACGAAACCCCTCGAGCATTTCACAAGTTTAAAATTTTTCACTTGCCTTTCCCTTGTTCATATAAAAACTGAATTTTTAAGCGGCGATTTTTACTGAGATCATTTTTGGGCAATATTAAATGAAAACTATCCAAACATACAAACATTGCTGGAAAAAACGTAAGAACTTTTGTTTACACTTTGACTAGCGACGCTACATTGACTTTATTTTTTCGAAATTACATTTCTATATTTTGGTCACCAAATGTTTTATGACCATAATAATGATTCTTTTATCATTTAAATCAGATTCAAAGCAACCTCTACGTATTAATTAACAATCTGCGGTCTTAATATTATACGGGAGTTTATAATTTTGGCCAAATTTAATTTGGGGCAAAAAATATTTTGCGAACACTTGAGAGAGAATATTAATACGATGGAGAATGTCCACAAAAGTTTAGGGATGGTTTTTTGATGCGATTCGATTTGTGAACGTCTCGCTGGAAGTGGCTGGTGGTACTAGTTGGCCACGTATACGTGACGTGTTCGCCGCGTATGGGTAGCGAGAACCTAACCTTGCTCTTTACTGTCCAAAACACGGGTCGCACGCCATGCGCAGTAAATGTGCTCACTATTCATACGCGGCGAACACGTTGCACACATGAGGTAAACACGCAATGCGCATGGTATGGTGCGTACCCGTGGTGAGCACACTGCTAGCACGTTCAGAAATCGCCTCGCTGGATACACGCTCACAAATCGCCAGTGTGACAATGGCTTAAGCGTTTAATTATCGAATATATTTGGCGTTAATTTTGTAGAAATTCATTATTCACAATTAAATGAAACTACGTGATGTAGCATTATTTCTACTTTCTTTAATTTCTTTAACCACGACCTAGGTTTGGTTGTATTACAACATCTTCAGGTGGGATATTGGCAAAGATATAATACAGAGAAACCTAGGTCGTGGTTAAAGAAATTAAAGAAAGTAGAAATAATATTACATCACGTAGTTTCATTTAATTGCGTTTAATTATCAATAATATTAACATAGATCTAACAAAAATAAGTCCAAAAGGTAACTTTGATCAAAGATCTCTTGTCGATGGTACCCTACACGCCGGGGTAAAAAACAATTCTTTGAGCAAAGACGCGACATAGCGTGCGTCGCGTGATCGGACGTTGGAAGATATGGCGCGTCACGCGACATCGCGTGACGCGCATTACAATTTCCTAAGCCTCGTGAGTTGCTAGCCGCACAGTAATGGGAGATGGCATGATTGCTTTTGCTGAAACGTCCTTGGTTAGTTTAAAAACTAGCGCCACAGGGAGAAGACGTTTTCGATGTTATTTAACTTCGCGATTACTTCGATTAATTCGTTTTTTTTTTATTTTTCATTATCTAATTAAACGCCATAATGTGTGACAAATCGGGAACATATAGAGGCACGAAAAGAACTCTCGATAGGCCTGTTGAGACACAAAAAAGAAAACGTTTGATGAACCGAGAAATGAAAAATATTTTAGAGAATCCTGACGAGGACATAGTTGCGGTTAACAGTGATAAAGATAACTTCGTAACAAGTGACGATGGGGAAGGAGATTGTACAAATTCAGACGGTCAGACGGTTTCAGACGGTACCGCGTATATAAATTGTGTAATCCATACTCATCCATTTCAAAGACCTCCGCTACCTAATCATAGAGAAGGCCTGTCTTCAGAGGGTTCTACTGCACAGTGGAGCACTAATACTTGTTCCATGAGACAAATTCCTTTCCTTCGTGAACCTAAGCTTCTCATAACGGCACCTGAGAGTCCAATAGGATTTTTCAATCTATTCTTGGATGAAAATTACCTAAAAATGATCGTCAAATGTACAAACGGAAATGCCAAGGAAATTAAAAATTCTAATCAGCACCGACATGCGCGTATTTCAAGATGGAAGGAAATAACTGTAGAAGAACTCAAAATATTTCTGGGACTCTTGTTACACACTGGCACTGCAAAAATGAATCGTTTAACTGACTATTGGAAAGTTCATCGATTATACAAGTCTTGTTTTCCATCATATATGTCACGCAATAGATTCTTTATTATTATGCAATGCTTACGTTTCACAACTACCGAAGAAGAAAGTGCTTCTACCCGTATCATAAAATGTCAAAGCATAATTAATCACTTCAATACTACAATGAATAATATATATTACCCGAATCGGAACCTTTGTTTGAACGAATCGATGGCGTTGTGGCGCGGTCGATTATATTTCCGTCAATATATCAAAGCAAAACGACACAAATATGGCATACAATTAAATGCTCTCACAGAGCCATGCGGTATGATTTTGAAAATTAACATATTCACAAATACAGAAGAGAAAACAGCAGAAAAATACGAAACGGAGAAAATTGTTGAAAAATTATTGGCCGAGAAATTAGACGTTGGACATTCCATATACATGGATCAAGCATATAATTCTTACACGCTAGCAATAAAATTATTACAACGTCAAACATATTGCACTGGCATATTAAATCAAAATCGTAAAGACAATCCTCGCGCAATTGTTGCACAAAAAGTAAAAAATGGCGAGAACATATCGTACTTCTGTAATGGTGTTCACATAGGAAAATTCAAAGACAAAAAGGAAATAAATTACATCTCCACTGAGTTTGGTAATGAAATGAAAGAATTAACCAACAGACGCGGAAATATGAGATCGAAACCAGTTTCCATAATCCGTTATAACGAAAATATGTCGGCACTTGATCTTCAAGATCAAATGATAGCCTATTATCCCTGTGAGAGGAAGAAACTGCGATGGTATTTGAAAATTTTTATCCACGTTCTGACGATAAGCTTGATAAACGCGCGTCTTCTCTACAATAAGTTTTCTAAAAAGCCTAATCTGTCCCTGTACGAGTTTAGAGAACGAGTCATCGAAAATTTGTTGCCAGATACTTCAGCAACTGAGAAAAACAAAGAGGCAGAAACTTCACAAATGACGCAGCGTAGTAGGACACAGCATAAGCTGACTAAAATTAACAAAATTACGGAACGCACCGTGAAAAATTCGGGCGAAAGAAAAGTCAACGCAACTGCAAGAAAAGATTGCAGAAATTGCTACCGTAACAAAAAGAGGGTGCAGACAACAATGGAGTGCAAAGTGTGCCCGGATAGTCCACCTTTGTGTATTGATTGTTTTTTTGTTTTGCATACGTGTTTCAAAAACTAGTTCTGTGTTTAAACTGCGTTTAAATTTTTAAACTGTGCATAGTTAACTGCTTTCTTAAGTGAAGCTTAAAAATTTTGCAACGACGTCGTAAGTTGACGGTAACGAAAAATGAAACACATGAAGCAACCTGCCACTAAAATAAGCCTACTTCGGAACAATTATACTAAAAATACTGTAACGGAAACTGAAACACAGTTTTCATTACGGTATAATTTTTCAACATAGGAACTTACCCTACAGTGGCAGGAGAGAGGAGGGGATGGAGGAAGAGTGGAAGGAACGTAGGTTTTATGTCAATAAAACTTTCTTGTCTGTATTACACATTTAGCTTAATATTTGCCATCAAAACAACAATATATAAAGAATTCACTTCAGAACGAGATCATAGTTAATATTCTCTGACGAGACGTTTCGATGAATATTTCACGTTCAACACTTATATTGGCCATGTGTACCATCTTATTTAATGATCATTTCTTATTTTATGTAATCAAAAGCGTATTGTTAGATTAAAAGTTTTGTTACAAGTACTCTATTTCAACAATCAATAAAAATATTAATTTTCGTTTAGTTGAAAACTGAAAGATTTTAGTCCAATTGCTTTTTAATTTTTAGAAAAATCAGTTTTATTTGTAATTTTCATTTATTTACTTATATATTAATTAATACGTAAAATTGTCAAGTATATGAAGTCAACATTAAGCCAAACCGTGATTAGACGCTAGGACAAGCTCGCATTGCTTACGATCCATCGCATGAGCTCGTGTTGTAAAAAAATATGATATATAAATCTACTCTATACCGATAAATTTATGACACGATGAGATATTTCATTAGTAAGCCTTTAACCTGTCATTTGAAAGCTTACTAATAACAGTCAAATAAAGAAAAAAATATGAAGAACGCAGTGAAATCCTAATTTTTTATGACAAAATAATATATTCCATATTTAAGTTAAATAAAAATAATTCAGAGTAAACGAAATTTAACTTATCAAAAGTTACAAACCACTGGCATCTGATAAGAATATATGGTATACAGAACAAATTGAATTAAATGTCAAATTTGAACATTTACGAAATGAGCTGCAATAACTTGCCCACCCACGGCTACTCCATAGACGGAAACCAGTGACAGTCTAACGGCTAGCACTCGACCTCCATTGACCTCCAGAAGAGTTAACGACAGCGCGCTGGTTGAAACTTGTAAAAGTATTAATTGAGAAGTCTCGCAGCTTTTTTGTATTTCGTCATCATGAAATCTCTATCTATACATATATAATTTAAACCTAATCGACTAACTGGCTAACATATCAGTGACCATCCTCAATCACTGAACCTAAAAACGTGACATATGGGGATCAGATTCCCTTAAGAACATAGAATCTACAGAGTTTTTCAAAATTTCACCCCCGTGTGGTTGAAATCGAACAAATGTTTTTTTTTAAAAGAAGTGCATATAGTGTTGTCTACATGTTACAAGAATAGAAATGACATTCTCATCTACAGAAATTGAAAAAATAAGCTCCTTAATCTTTATATAAATGGTCCATGGCTATATATATATATATATATATATATATATGTGTTTGTATAAATAAAAAAATAATACCATAATTTTTTTCTCTTTAATTGGCGAAACTGTAGTTGAGTTAAAACATGTTCATTTGACACTTACCAAATTTAATTAGCGTGGGAATTCTTAAACTTCTTAATTTTTTCAGATCAAGAATATAAAATGGGATGCTTATTAAATATGTTTAGTGGTAAAATATTTTAAGTAAAATCTATTTTATTAGCAAGCTTTTATTAGTTTCACTTATATGTAACTATGTATATATTAGTATGGAAATTTGACTTTTTCGTTTATTCAGATCGCGAATATAAAATAGGATGCTGCTTGAATATGCTTAGTGGTAAAATATTCTAAATAAAGTCTTTTTTGTTATCACGATTTTATTAGTTTCATTTATATGTAACTACATACATATTAGCGTGGAAATTAGACTTTTTCGTTATTCAGATCACGAATATAAAATAGGATGCTCCTTATATATGCTTAGTGGTAAAATATTCTAAATAGTCTTTATTATTAACGCGATTTTATTAGGTTCATTCATATGTAACTACATACATATTAGTGTGAAAATTAGACTTTTTCGTTTATTCAGATCACGAATATAAAATTAGGATGCTTCTTATATATGCTTAGTGGTAAAATATTTTAAATATAGTCTTTATTATTACCACGATTTTATTAGTTTTATTCATATGTATGTAATATGAGCGTGGAAATTAGACTTTTTCATTTATTCAAATCACGAATACAAAAGAGGATACTCCTTAAATATGCTTATTGTTAAAATATTCTAAATATAGTCTTAATTATTAGCACGATTTTATTAGCTTCATTTATATGTAACTACATACATATTAGCATGGAAATTAGACTTTTTCGTTTATTCAGATCAAGAATATACAACAGGACGCACAGTGGTAAAATATTTTAAATTATTTTTTATTAGCACACTTTTGTTAGTTCCACTTGTATGTAATAAGGTATATAATAACGTGAAAATTAAATTTTTTCGTTTATTCACATCAATAATATAAAATAGGATGCTTATTAAATATGCTTAGTGGTAAAATATTCTAAATAAAGTATTTTTTATCATTTTAACTTAACTGTTCGGAAAATATTTTTTGAGTTATAAAGATAATAAACAGTTCCAATTTCAACATTAATTTCAATGAATATTATAAATAGTTTTATAGATGTACTTATGATATAACTCAACCGATATAACTCAAGAGATATAAGAGTTGTGTGTCGATGAAATGTTATAGAATTACGTCACAGCGTTTCATATATCAAGTAAAAAACAATTTCACTACTAAAAAAAAGATTCAAATCTCTTTGCTAATAGCCCACCTGAAGATGTTGTAATACAACGAAACCTGGGTCGTGGAAAAGAACTTAAAGAAAGTAGAAATAATACTACAACACGTAGTTTCATTTAATTGTGACTTATAATTATATAAAATATTTTTATAAACAGATTAATTTATAAATGTACTTCGTTTAATTGAATACGTCACAACTGCTCGCGGCGGACATAAAAGCGTTCTCGAGAGCTATTAGAACAGCTTAAGTCCGGAAGCCGACAGAAAGACCCCGCCCGGTGATTGCAGCTGTAGCGTCGGTCGGGAAAATGACGGGAGTAGCACTACAGCTGGCTTGTTACCGCTAGTTATTGCATTACCTAAGTAAGTGATATTACCCTCCTAGCCATATAAACTTAACGAGAGCCCGCTGTGCTCATTGTTTGCTAAAACAATAATGTATCGTGTGAACGTTTTCAATCACGAAACGTGTGGTTTAATCGTCATACTAACTGTGACGTTTAACATTTCGTTGACGTTGTAACGATTAATACTGACATTTGAATTAATGATATTGAAGCTGTTCACAGTCAGTACTTCGAGATTTTTTAAACTAATTTAAAAAGAAAATGTAGTATTAGACTGTTAGTAGATCGATATTTTTGTATTTGCCAAGAACAAATCTCTGAACTGTTACTTAATACTGAAACGGTATTATTATAAAAGTGAAACGTCGTTTGTTTATTTACATTTTGCTATTCTTACACACTTAAACAGCCCATCGGATTGTAATGAAATGCAAATACTCGTAGATAATATAGATCATAGATTAAAATATAGTCTAGATATAAAAATGAAAGTGGTCTGTTTATTTGTAGTTTGTCTTTCTTACACGCTTAAACCGCCCAACGGATTTCAATAAAATGCATATAGATAATATAGATCTTAGATTAAAATATAGTGTAGATATAAAAATAAAATGTCGTTTTTATTTATAGTTTGTCTTTCTTACACGCTTAAACCGCCCAACGGATTTCAATAAAATGCGTATAGATACTATAGATCTTAGATTAAAATATAGTGTAGATATAAAAATAAAATGTCGTTTGATTATTTATAGTTTGTCTTTCTTACACGCTTAAACCGCCCAACGGATTTCAATGAATTGCATATAGATAATGTAGATCCTAGATTAAAATATAGTCTACATATAAAAGTAAAAGTCGTCTGTTTATTTATAGTTTGTCTTTCTTACACGCTTAAACCGCCCAACGGATTTCAATGAAATGCATATATATATATATATATATATATATATATATATATATATATATATATATAAAAATAATATAGATAACCTAACAAACATTGTGAGCCGTCACAGGTCACCGTGGCAGATGTGAAACATCTAAATTGTTTCTAAAATGTTTTTGTATTGAAATATTTTTATTTGAACGAATTAAAATCGAAAAAAAACAAATACAGGTAGTTGTTAGTAATAAAATATTAATTTAATTTATTATTTTATTTTATTAATGTATTATTTTTCGTGTACATTTCGACCGGGCGGAGAATTCTGACGGATGGAAACGTTTGCGCTTGCAGAAACCTATTTTAGGTTATATTTTTAACTGGGCCTTTTTTTGCAATTGCTCCTGTTTAATTTTTCGGATTTATAGAAATGTTTGATAGGCTAAAAGAAATTATTTTAATTTTGATGATCCAAAAAAACATTAGGTACTTCGCGCAACGAGCGGCAATCGTGGGACTTCTATGCTATTTCCAATTTGTTTCATTAAACGTAATTAAAACGTTATGACGAAATAGACTACATTACCGTGTTTAACTAATTTCGTGATAATAAAGATATATCACTTATTTAAAATTTCACATTTTCACAATAACCTTATTAAAAGGTTAAGATAATATAGACTACGTTATCGAGTATTGTTAATATCGTGATAATAAAAATATATCACTTAATTAATTTCACATTTTCACAATAACCTTATGCGTGGCTAAATTCACAGATCTCAATTATTAGACCAAATGTAGTCTGGTATAAATTTAACTACGAATGGATTCACACCGCGCCTTAAGATGTTCTATTTATATTACTCTTATATAAACATTCAAAATAAAATATTTAGAGTAGAGATCGCGAACTGATACGTGAAATAAATATAGGTAACGTTTATATATAGCAAGCAGATGATGTTTCAGAATATATTGTCAAGAGACAAAACATGGATGAAACGAGTAGGTACACGTTATTGACAGAATGAAAGGTGTTCTCATAAAGCTATTAAAGAACAAAAGTATATGAAAGAAAGGAAGGGTACTGTACATTTATTGTGTACTAGCATAAAAATGTTGTGTACGGAATTTAAACTTCGGTAATGCAAGAGGAGAATGAAAGCGAAGTGAATGCGACTAAAATGAGATCATTGTGGGATACAATATTCAATGGAAGTATTATGTAGAGAAAAAAGTGATCGTGAAGAAAACGAAATGTTGAAATTATTTCAATTTTGTGAAAGTATTGGTGGAGAAAAGCTACTAACAGAAACGGCATATATGACAATAATGGTATATATGTTAACAAATTTAAATGTATGTAACGTGAAACTTCTATATTTGCATTTAATACATTACAAATTTTACGTAAATTAATGATTATTTTTGTAACGTAAACGTTACGTCGCAGAAATCTTGTAGGTTATTATATATATATATATATATATATATATATATATATATATATATATATATATATATATATATATATATATACATATAATGTAATATTATTTCAGAATATTAATTAATAAAATTATTTGAATATTGATCATATTTAGCGTTAATTTTATAGATATTAATTTTCACTTAATTTTTATTCACAACTAAGTGAAACCACATGATGTAGTATTATATACCTACTTTATTTAAATTATTAACCACGACCTTGGTTTCGTCGTATCGCAACATCTTCAGGTGGACAATTTGAAGAGATAGAAGAGATTTTGTCATACAACGAAACCTAGGTCGTGATTAATAACTTAAATAAAGTAGATATAATACTACATCATGTAATTTTATTTAGTTGTGAATAAAAATTACGTAAAATTATTTAAGTTATAGAAAATACAAAACAGTATCACAGAGAGCGCTACAAAACAACTTTGTTTATTAACTTCAATTGGTTTGTCTATTTGACTCTATGTTTTAATGATTAATTTCATTATTAACTGTTATTTAATGCAAAAATTTATTTAAAATTTTAATATGTATTTTAACTCCATTATTGTTCATTTATTGAAATTAATTGAAATGTTTCTTATTCGTAATAATATTACATGATAATGGTAATACCAAATTAATCATGCTGTTCCTACTGATTTTGGTGTTGTCACAAGAAAATTGTACATATATACAATTACGTGTTCTCGAATTAAATTGCTAAAATTGTGACAAAACTGTTTGTGTGCCAATAATAAATAAATCAATTTGAAAAAAAATCTAAAAGCCCCCTAAAAATTTTATTTAAATAGTCAATCAGACAAATGAAAAATCTATTTCTAAAAATACTAAAATATAAATACTATTTCTGCGGAACTTTTTGAACGAACAAGATGAAAGAATTATATCGTTGTATCCTCAATATACCACATATTTAAATAATTATCTTATTGCCACCACCAAATCCGATTCAACTTGCAGCTTCTGAATTTGTAAGCCGCCTAATATTGATATTCTCTAGGAAGTATTATGAACTTATATCCTGAACAAAAACCATCAGGACCGACTTTACCCATTTTATGTAATTCAAAACTTAGTTGATTGGCGGTTGGAACGATAAGTTGCAGTGGCAGAAATTCAAAAAATATTCAGTGCAATTTCAGTAACAAAATAAGTATTAGTTACTGAATTCATTCAGTGAAATTTCAGTAGCAAAATAAGTATTATTTTGTTACTGAATTCATTCAGTGAAATTTCAGTAACAAAATAAGTATTATTTTGTTACTGAATTCATTCAGTAAAATTTCAGTAACAAAATAAGTATTATTTAGTTACTGAATTCATTCAGTGAAATTTCAGTAACAAAATAAGCATTATTTTGTGACTTAATTCATTCAGTGAAATTTCAGGAACAAAATAAGTAAAATACTTCCTAAGATTCATTTTAAAACACGTATACGGTTTTCCCGGTCATGCTTAATACGTTTTACAAGTATTAAGCATGACATATGGGAAAAACCGTTCATTAATTATAATACTTTAATATTATAATTAATGAAACGCTTAAATAATGGTAGATTTTCAGTTTCTATACCGTTACCTTACAGTCATCTAAAATATTAGGTGAGACATTTTAATTCTTAAGTTAAATTTCCTAACTTAAAGAAAACTTTAAAATATGAGTATAAACATTAAAAAAAGAAACGAACAATTATTCCAAGACACATAATTAAAATAATAAATCAATCTTCAATATAGAAATTATTCGAGATCCATGAATCTCGCAATCCCGACAGCTTGTTGTTGAAAGTCACATAAATTGTAAAAGAGCGAAAACATTAATTTTGACAACACACAAGGAAAATCAATGTCAGTTAACATTTTATTTTTAGTTAATTTAGGCAATGGCTACAAATAAAAAACCTATATATATATATATATATATATATATATATATATATATATATATAATTAAAATTCTTTATATTTTAAAAATATAATAGTAATAACGGTTACAAAATGTATTTTATTTTATGTTCTTTCCAGATAAATTACTAAATTATTTGGTTTGGTTTTTTATATTCTAAACAATATCAGCTTCTCAAAAATTATGCTCTATTTCTGTAACGTAATGCCCATTATGGCCGATTTTCTTTATCGATAGATGACGTTTATATATCGATAAATTGCTATAAATTATCTTTAAGTGTTCTACCTATTAAATTCGTTATATCTAAGAAGTTTCAATCTAAAATAAGGAGAGCCTGTATAAAAGAATATCTGAAAATAAATGAAACAAAAGAAATACGTCCAGATAAAGAAGTTTGTGCCTGCCAATTTAGTACAAGTGGGAGATTGTGTAGAATCACAGGAATCTCAATAAGAACTCATTATTTTTAGAGTTTATTCCTGAAGAATCGATTTTCATATATAACGCCCCGTATGAAGTTTTATGAGGAGTAAAATCACAGCGTTAAAAAAGTGTAACCGTTAGGTGGCCTCTCCGCACAACATTTCTGCTCATTGAGATATCAATATATTTATTTGGCATTTTTTATAGCGTAATCGCAATGACGGAGTGTGACATACATAGTTTTCTATCGTTCGCGTACATCAAGAAATATCATTATATGTGAATATTTGGTGTCTTCTATCATACAAAATTAAAAAGTCTGTTTTAATTTTAACTTCTTAGTCTGACGTTACTAATTGTTTTTAATTTCATTGTTGTATAAATATGATCATGTTTATTTGGTTTTTACTTGAAAACAATTATATTGTCAGCATTCTTTTGTTAAAGCATTTTCCATTCACATTTAATGATATTGATATTTATATTTATTATTTTATACATTCCGAGATAATCGTACTTAAGAAGTAACACGCACAATTTTTTTCTAAAAAGTACGCTTCAATTTAAAATTTGATTGTACAGAAATTGTAATAACCTCTTATGCATACTATAAAAATAATTTACCTAATTTATTTAAATAATTTTACAATATAAATTTGGGAGACGTACAACCGGGCACCGAATCACAACCAATTCCTAAAGCATTTGGCATTTGAACAATTATGTAATTCCAATGCCTCTAATTACTGTAAGCTTTCCCTCGACACAGGGCGTTCATCCGCATAACGCGTGACAGGCCGACGTGACGCGTTGTTCCCGCACGTGCCTTACGTGATAAGGCAAACGGCTAACTAGAAGACGATGGCACCCGTACGTACAACAGCGCGAGCCCTCATTATACTGTCATGAGATCAATAGGTCACCGACACATGGAAATAGATAGCAGCACTCATATGGCGCAGTATTAAGACTTGCGACAACACTTAACCATTTCACTTAGAATATTTTTCTAAATTTAGATCAAATATTAAAATTTTTTTTTGTAAATTTGTGTATTTGTGTTTTTTAGCTGCAATTTTCAGTCATTAACCTTCATTGCTATGAATATATTTTAAAAATATACAAACAACAGTAATCTATTTGCGATCTAGAAGTCAGTAGTTCGTTGAACTGTGTATAAATATTTTATGGCAATGACAAATCTGTGTATCGAAATGAAGTAATATATGGAAAGTCAATTAATGATGATGATTTGTGTACCCTTCTAGTAATGACGACTAAATATATTAGACAAGTCTGTGGAGATGAGTTGGCTTAGCACTCCAAAAAAGACATCAAATATCTCTGTAATTGCAACGAAAAACAATAAAAATATTTTTTGTACATTGTATGTCTCTTATCAGTTTCCAGTTGCTGTAAACAATTATTTAATAGAATATAAAAACTAGATCGACTATTTCAACCGAATCGCCTCGGTGCCTGTCCATCTATCATAGCCTCCCTTCTCAGGGACCGCTTGGCAGAAAACTTTGAAATACACACTTTTTTATGTAACAAAAGTTAGATTTTATATTAGAAATGCGATTTGCCGGGGTGGAAGGGGTAACAATTTGTTTTTTTAATGTTAATATCTAATGAAAGCTTACAAAGTTGCTATTGGAAAAATATTAATTTTTTTCGAAACATATCATAAAATCGCTGTCTTTCATCATATTCTCATGAAGTACCATTCAGAAAATTCTGAAAAAATAAGAATAATGACAATAACGGTTACGTTGAACGATCAGCATCAGCAAGTATGTCTGAAATTTGTTGGATACGTATCATTATACGTCTTTTCAGACCTACCGTGAATAATGACTTGTATCTAATCATAATTAATTTTTTTCTACAATTAAGAGCTCTCATACACAATTAAATGAAAGTAGGTGATGTAGTATTATTTCTACTTTCTTTAAGTACTTTACCACGACCTAGATTTCATTGTATTATAACATCTTTAGGTGGGCTATTACCGAAGAATACAATTTTTTTCTTTGCTAATAGCCCAACTACAGTTATAATACTACATCACGTAGTTTCATTTATTTGTGAACAATGAAATTCTACAAAATTAACGCCAAATATATTCAAGCTCTCATACATTTAAACGTCTTGATCGTTGCTTTACTAAACGCGTAGAATCAAGGTAAATACTGGTTATAATGGGCGATTTCAATATTCAAGTTTTTAAAGGGCATTTGGTTTCAAGTCAGATTAATCCATTTTTTAATTATAAAGCTTATTTCTATTTTATTAATGTTTTATGTCTGTTTTATATTTCAACACGTGTAGTGAGCTCGTGTGATGATAACAGATAATACAGAAATTATTAATTGTGAAATTACTACCAGGAATAAAACTTTAATAATAACATTTAATATTAACTTTTCAATTTCATAGAAGTTCATACTGTAGAATATTTGTCAGCCATAATAAACAAGTTCCTTTTGAGTCAAATAAACATATTTCACATTATAATCAAATATATTTATCATGAAAATTTTAATATTATACGTGAAAATCATTAATCGTATGGAATACTAATTAAGCAAATTTTATTAACACTAAACTAGTATTTTGTAATAAAAATGTATTTCCAAAATTTAATTATTTACTTTTTGTTACATCTATTTTTACACGACTGTGCAAAAGGAAGTTATATGCATTTAGGGTTCACACAAATGACTATCTGAGTTTTTTTATTCGCTTGTAAGCCATGAAACAACTCAACTTATTTAAATAAATGAGGCGCCGCTAAAATCGGTATTTTAAACATAGGCCATATGACTTTACAACAAAATATAATTACAGCATATTATTTATGGAACACGGTCAAGAACTTTTATAAAGAACATAATAAGTGAATTTTTGAGAATCTCCACGTGGGATTCAACGTAAGATTTATGATTTCAGCCAAAAAATAGTCTTGACAAATTACTGTAATGATGACAATAAATAATAAACGTTCGGCAGTAGATACTTATGTTTAGTCGGCCGGTCGCGCACAAATTTACAAAGGAGTAGGGTAGCCAATTTTTTTAAATTAAATATTCATAGCAGTCGTGGACCTTGGTTTACAGATATAAATTAATGTTATGCTTATTAATTTGGACCAGTCTGCTCAGACAGACCTCACAAGTGTAATGCAATTTTCAGTCGATGAACGCAAATTTCCCTGTAATGAATATGATATTTCATGGTTGAAAGTGCAGCTTCAATAGGGATTATTAACCATAAATTTACCGTTTTTACTTTTCAGTTGTGTTTTTAATTTTTGCAATTATTTGTTTTTTATTATTTCTCTACTTTATCAATATACAAACGGTACAAAACATCAAGGGTATTTATTTGTTTTCCGTAATATGCTTGAATTCTCCTAATAATTTTAATTTATTTGTGGTTAAGCTTAATAAAGCGTAATTAGGGACTTGAAATGAAAATATTGTAATAGAACGAAAGCTAAAAATAAAAGTGTAGCTATAAAACATTTCGCGCACGAATGTACAGAAATATAATAAAGGGTTTTATTATATTTATTTATTCGCAATTTACCAATGTTGTTTAAACGCAAATTCCTTACACGTGTGTCCTGAATTTGAAAATTATTGATTATTTTTTATGATCTATTGTTATTGACTTTCATTTTATATCCAATAATATTATCAACATCACATTAAAGAACTTCCATCGAGAATCACATGTCAAAAAGTTTTTGTATCAAACTTCATAATTTTCATTTTGTATCCAACACATTAGCAGATCCGAATCAAAGAATTTGGCAAACATCGTGTGACGAACAGTTGTAGTGCGAAATATTGTAATTAAAATGTAATATCCAACACGGTATCAAAATTGAATCTTAGTTTTTGTGTTAAGTTTTGTATTTATTCCAGCGCCATCGATAACAATTTTCTTGCGTAAACGAATGCCGAATAAAGTCGATTCTATAAATATATCTTCCCAAATTTAGTACGGTAAAGTAAAAAGGTAGCACAAATCATAAATTACCCTTCAGGCGAGGAAGGGTTAAAAATTGGCAGCCACAAAAATTGGAAAAACATTTTATTTACTGCCATATGTACGAGTACACTTGTAATATTACAAGTAGATTCATGTGATCACACTTTAATTTCGAGTAAACAAAACTTATAACACGTGTTTCTTTAAAATACTCTTTACTCAACGATTCAACATTTTAATGATCATTCAGCACTTGGCACGTTACGTAAAATATTTCAAATGAATCATCACAAGCGAAGTTGAGATTTGTCCAGTTACTTAATTAGGTTACGTTTTGAATCTTGATGCTCTGTTCCCCTTTCTGGCGAAACGGAATGACTGATATTTAATTGAACTCCCACTGAAGCGTCGGCTGAAAACAATTTACACATTTTGATGGAAAATTTCAATGAGCATTTTCCAATTAGAACAGGATAAAGTGGCTTGATTTATTCCTTCATAGTCTTGAAGAAATCATATCTATTGTGAAACTTTAAATTAATAAAGATATGTGTGTGTGTGTGTGTGTGTATGTGTATATATATATATATATATATATATATATATATATATATATATATATATATATATATATTGTATATATATATATATATATATATATATATATATATATATATATATATATAAATATATAAAATACGAACATAGACGTCAACGTTAATAAACGTAGTAATTACTGAACAAACATCAGGCAAGTGCGAGTTGCGCTCGCGCATCGAGGGGTCCATGCCTTGTTTGTAATGAAATTATTTTATTTATCGCAAATCATCACCAACGTGGACTGACTAGCGTAATAAAAATGGTATAATACCTAATATAATTAAGTACGGAGGACACCTTTGTCATCCTGAATATTACAAAAACTATGACATCTAAAGACATCTAAAGACATCTAGTATTCATTCAACCTTTGCGTAAGTTTCTAAACATTCTTACATTTCATAATTTTAGTATGAAAAGGGTAAGAGTTTCTACCTTCGATAGTTTAAGAAATATGGGTGGAGGAACACAATTTTTTGCATATTTTTAAGTATGTCCCCAAAAACTAGTTGTAATTATGAAAAACATAATTTTAAGATCATTATCACTAGCCCTTTCAAATGATACCTCACACTATATATATGGAATTTAAAAAAAATAAAAAATTTCTCCTCAAATTTCCATATAAATATTTTAGTGTATATTTATTAAAATGTGCTGCTTAATATGCTTTCATATTATGCCAAATTTCCAGTTTCCAAATTCCAGTTCGCTAAGCGGCTTCCGACTAAAACGGCTACGACAGACGAACAGACTGAAGCATGAGTGACCTTGTAAGGGTCCCATTCTTCTTTTTAAGATAGGGGAACCTAAATAGTGACACTATGCTGCAACACCCATGTAGAACTTGAAATGTACGCAATGATAATTACATTGTAATCACAAAAGTAGAATTGCTACGACTTCTTTGATTATTTGGAATATACATTTGTTTTCAAATTGTACAGAATAGATTATGTTACTTTCATACGTCTCGTTTGTTTGTTTCTTCTGTAGGAGAACATCGCCTTGTAATGTGACAATATTCTTCAAGAGTTAAAGAAGGGAGAATTCAAATTTATTACAAATACTGTGACAAATAACGTGTTTATTATCGATAAAGGTAACGCTACGCATCAAACTGAGTAGAAAACTTTAAGGAACTATAGGATAATTCTCAATAATTTCTGAAAAAAATCACCGTCATTTGCGATTCCAATGAATACGTTTCAATTTATTAGTTGGATGGCCAGAATTACTTATATGGATAAAATACAGATTCTTTGCTACGATGGTGTATGTATAATTGATTTAATAACATATTTTCACATTTACTAGTTTCGGAGGTATAAGTGTACAAACTGTAAGTATTTTCATTGATCGTTTCGTTAGTATTTCGTCGAATGCCGGGACGCAGTTCTGCGTTAAAACAAAGTCGATTTCCACTTAACGAGCAACGCAGACGGCCGGCAATAATAGGAGAAATTAGAGTAAATTAATACTTTAGCGCACGCGTCCTATAAAAACAAGTCCTACAAAATAATCGGAGTGGAAATCGACTAAAATAGCCTATTGAAGAAAATAGAACATACGGCTGAACACGTGCTGACGGAGAAGGGAGTCATTTATTCGACAGTGAGTGTCTCTTGTCGTTCGCATTAAGTCGGTGGAAATCGGCTACCGATTTATTCGTTCTTTCACCAATAGAAAAGAAGGACCTCCAGTGTATATGTTGTATATTATTATGGATATAGGTTGTATATTATCTCGTTAAAAAAATTGTCATGAAGACCAGTTTTGCAACGTAGTACAATGAAAAAACAGTCGAGCATTTGCGCGTTTCTTATGAACGCTGCCTTAACGGTAAGAGATGTATTGATAGTTATATTTAGATAAAGTGTTACCTATTTTATACATTCTAAGACAATCCTAATTAAGTAGTTAACTTCAGTGGCGCGTCGGAGCTGACACGCACAATTTTTTTTTCTAATCCGTTCCAACTTAGAACTGCGTCCAGACTAAACGAGAATAGGAAAAGAATGAGTAATTTCTATTTAACCTTTCGAGAACCGGCATTTTTCCCTAATAAAGCGACCTCTTCTCAGAGGGAAATTTGTCAATATAAAATACAAACATGTCTTGTAGTGTGTTAAGTTTATTGGTAGTTACTATAGTAGCCAGCGCGGTCCTAAAAAGTTCCGCTTGTAATTAATTATTCTGTAAATTTTATAAATCATTAACTTAAACAAGTTTAAGTTGATATAAAGTATTAATATACAGAAGTATTGTATGCATTTTGTTCAAGTATTCGATTGTCTCGGTCATCATTGGTTTTAGTACGAAAAATGAAGATGTTCTACAAGAGCATACTGTAGATAAAGTGTGGTTGTGAAAACTGAGACCAGACTGTTAAAACGACTTGGCGCTTAGAATATGTTGTCATTGAAAACATAAAAATGACAGTCTTATATATGTTGGAAATTGTAATTGGTGAAAGATAGTCTTTATTCGGTGAAAGATAGTGGAATCAATGGCATTATTACGAATGGTGCCCAAAGAACAAATTTGCCTGTGTTATAATTTTTAGAGTTTAGTCCTTAAAAATCGATTTTCAAATATAGCGCCCGGTATGAAGTTTTATAAGTGGTAAAATCAGAAGTTCAGATCGTACGAAGTTCAGAGCGTTAAGAAAAAGTGTAACCGTCACCGCGCAATATTTCTGCGCATCTTTAGAGTGAGATATCAATATGTTTATTTGGCATTTTCTTATTGGGTAATCGCAATGACGGAGTGTGACGCACATAGCTTTCTATCGTTCCCTTATATCAAGATGTAATCATTAACTGTCATTATGTGTGAATATTTGGTGTCTTATATCCTACGAAATTAAAAATCTTTTAATTTTAACTTCTTATTCTGACATCACTAAATGTTTTTAATTTTGTTGTATAAATTTTATCTTGTTCATTTGTATTTTACTTGAAAATAATTATATTCTCAGCATTTTTATTAAAAAAATGTCCATTTCCATTTAACGATATTGATATTTATATACAGTGTTACCTATTTTATACATTCTAAAACAATCGTACTTAAGGAGTAAATTCCAGCCGCGCGTCGAGCTGACAGGCACAATTTTTTTTAAAACAAATTATACAAGAAAGCATAACATAAATTTTTGATAATTATTTATTTATTTATTTGAAATCCAATTAATTAATTAATATTTTACACTGATTATGTAAGGCAGCTAATAGTTCAAAAGCGATTTATTTGGATATTATCAGCCAACTAGCCCTAAGGCGTGTTCCATGTTGCACGTATTATTGAATTAATGTAATTAAGCGCCGTCATCTTTCATTAAAATAATTATATACATATATATATATATACATATATATATATATATATATAAATTTTAGGTGCAAGAATTATATTAAGATAATAAATATTCATATATAAGCATTTTACTTGCTTATTGGTTTAGGTTTTTTCTCAGTACACATCACAATACCGGAACGATTTTGGGCACGTCAACGAAATAAGAATATTTGTACATTACGTAAACAAACTCGTTCGATAAGCACTATCTAAAAGGGAAATGTTTTGAATGTACAAACAAGGAAGTTATTTGTTTCAAAGGCAATATAACTGGCCTACGAACCAAATGTTAAAGTTGTAATATTAAATTTTAGATCAAAGTATTTATTTCCTCAGGTAACTGTCATTTATAAAAAAAATATGCACAAATTACTTTGAAGGAAATTACCAAAAATACAATAATTCGATTTTAGTGGTAATGGAAAACGAATTTTTCTTTACCCTCATTAGATCGTTACCTTGCGTAACGAATTTTCCTAACTAACCAATCACGCTATAATGCGAGAGAGTTTCCATAGGAACCAAATCGCACCAAAGACAATGTTAACGCAAATAATTAAATTATATTCTGGAACTTATTTAAAAAAAAAAGATATATATTTACCACTATAACGACTTCCTTCTTCGTCATCTTGCGCGCATTCTTCATCTGTTCTCCAGTTAGTGCCTTCACATTATGAGTACGAGTAAACGGTAGGTCACCAGAATCTTCACACAGCACATACGATCACTTTTTGAAAACTTTTTTTTAAACATATCTTTTTATAGATTCTTTAAATTCACTTTGTACGTAACTATTAACGTTTCATATGAAGCATCTCGGAAAATTATATTGCACAGAAAATATTCTGAATTTAAGCTTCCTCTAAAGTGTATTGCAGATGAAGTTCGTTAATTTTTTCGTATCACCCGACTATAATAAACATATGTTATCTCGTAAATTAAGACCATATCAAAGAATTCACAATCGGAATAATATCAACTACTCGTTTTATATTAGTACTGATAAATTCACTTTTAAACTATTGTCATAACTTTAAAATTTTAATTATAATGGAACAATGAGGAATGTAAGTGTAGAATAAGGAATGAAAATTCACCTTCAAAGAACCATTTTAAGCAATTGTTTTTTTTGTTTTCCAATCTTAAACTAAAAATTTTCAACAATGCAGGATGACTTAAGGGACATTCTTATTCGACTACGAAATATCCTATCCTAGTATAGATATTTCGACTACGAAATATCAGAACCATTTTAAGCAATTGTTTTTTTTTGTTTTCCAATCTTAAACTAAAAATTTTCAGCAATGCAGGATGACTTAAGGGACATTCTTATTCGACTACGAAATATCCTATCCTAGTATAGATATTTCGACTACGAAATATCAGCACCATTTTAAGCAATTGTTTTTTTTTGTTTTCCAATCTTAAACTAAAAATTTTCAGCAATGCAGGATGACTTAAGGGACATTCTTATTCGACTACGAAATATCCTATCCTAGTATAGATATTTCGACTACGAAATATCAGAACCATTTTAAGCAATTGTTTTTTTTGTTTTCCAATCTTAAACTAAAAACTTTCAGCAATGCAGGATAAATTAAGATAAATTCTTATTCGACTACGAAATATCCTATCCTAGCACATATATCATAAACTTTGACATTCCATTCCTTCCGCAGGAAGTTGTTTGATATTCGAGAATGTTGTGTAAAATGTTTTAAATCTTATTTCCTTGGCCACATACAATTTGAAGTAAGTTAATATTAATCAGAATCATTGCTCTATCCGAAAATATACGTTTAGATATTATGCTATTAGTATATGAAACAAAATCGTTATTTCATTAAAATCTCACCTTCCACTTTCAAATAAACGTAGTGAATATAGTAATCGAATTTTAAACAAAATATGTTAGAATTGTTAAAAAGATCATAGCGGCAAAAAGTGACCTTCCACTTTTAGTTATTACTTATATTGTTAATCATTAATTAGAGAGATATACTTTGTCAAAATAAATTAAATTGTCATGAGAATTGGTAAATATTCCTAGTACGTATCTAAGGAGAGCAGAAGCTATAATTTGTATAACGAAATACACCTAATTCTTGTGTTAGTTTTCCTATTATACATACATGTACAAATATAACAATCGAGAGCAAAATAACGAATTATATTTTCCACTCCCCGCTAATTTCATCTCCCCTCTGAGCTATCGGCGCGGTATCTATATAAATAATATCGACTACATCTCCAGTGAGACCCACGTGCGCTGGAGAGATGGTCGTACTTCTATAATTTTTGAGAATACAGTAAACTATATTGAGATTCTATAACTTCGTTCTCCGTGGCCTCATTGGGTTTTAGTATTGAACTTTAATACTGGTACGTACCACAAAGTGGTACGCCAATACGTATCGATAAAAAGAAAAAAGTTGTAGAAATGTTCTTCAACAAAATCCATTCTAGTTTGTAATATATACAGGTAACTAAATTAAAGCATTTTGTAACATTTTAAATGTTAAGTAATAATTCGAAATTATACATAATAATTAAAAATATAATTCAAAACAGTATTAAAAAATTAATTAACCTGTCAAGAGACTGAATATTTAACGCGCGGTAACGACCGTCGGTACTTCTATATTCAGCTTAACCGTTGTGGTACAAATCACAGCCTCAAAGATGACTGTGTCAGATAAACATTTACAAAACACTGTAAGAAGATATAAATATCACTTGCGTAATGATTATTTATGATGAAATTAAATTTACGCCATAAGGCAATGGAAAAGATGGATGCTTCTTCACCGTGCGTTGCTTGAAGATAGTATCTTCTTGAAACTGTATATACGTTGCTGACATTATGCTTAATAAATGCAATTTAAAAAAATTAAATAAATTGCATTGACATTTTTTTAACAAGTTTATAAAGTAAAAAGACGTTAAAGTCATTACAACCTTTACACGACAGACATAACGTACGCTATAAACAATAATCTATTGAAATATTACATTTTTGGGCTTTGACTTTGCATTTGTCAGAGAACGCAATTTTATTTTCAAGATGTCAAGGGGGTTTAGTGTAAAGTTAAATTCAAGTTTGTGAGGTGTGTCACAATCCGTGTCCCGCGGCCGCCATCTTGGAAAAAAGGGTGCAGATGGTCTTTATGGTTTACTTGGAAAACTATTGGTCGCACAGAAAATTTGTAAAAACATTTTTCGTTGCAAATTAAATTCTCTACAACATTGGTTGTGTAACCTTTAGCCTAGTTTGCTAGATAAACCATAAAAACCATCCGCACCCCTTTTTCCAAGATGGCGGCCGCGGGACAGTGACTGCGACACCATAAACTTGGATTTAAACCACCACCATAACTTTACACTAACTTCCCCCTACTTGACATGTAAAAAATAAAATTGCGTTCTCTGACAAATGCAACCCCAAATGTAACTTTTCAATCGACTAATACTGCTCTCTAAGTACGGCGGTTCTACTAGCAATAACTACAATAGCTTTAAAATTGAGATAAAACTATGATACTGCGGAAAAAGTTTATGTACAGGGTTAGGAGTAAAAACATCCGACTTTACAAAAATTATTTAATAAATGGATTAGGGGGAAGGACTAGGAGAGAACCTAATAAACTACGTAAAAACTTAAGGCTCATTAAAAGAGCACTTAAACTAAATGAAAAACGTAATAAGAGCTACATACATAGTTTAATTTAGAGAAAAAAAAACATTAATGGGGATTTGCGAAATTAACTTACATACGGTATTCGCCACCTCGTAATACGTTGGCTTTACCGAGCAAAAAAAACTTCAAAGCTAAAGTACCTCGACTGAATATTATTGAAATTTCCTACTCATCTAAGTAAAAGTCGGCTAGCTAATACAATTTTCGATTTCGTAAAGACTTTGAAAAGATCTTCAATTTCATTTTACTACATTAAAAAGTATAATTAGAAAGTGACAAGCAAAAATACATAACGAATAGGAAAAAAAGATATACGTGTGTGTGTATAAACATACACATACGGAATAAGTGTCGGACAAAGAAAGACGTTATTCGTTGGCTGAAAATTAGATCATTGTCGTTAAAATAAAATTTAAAAGATGACTTTTTTTCAGAAAATTGAAAATAATACTCATAATTATTTGTTATCTTTTTCGTACACACGATACTTGCGCACTTTGTTCAGCGTCGTTCGGGGGAATAACCCGCGAAAAGCTGCAAAGACATCGCCACTGCGGGTAAACACAATATTGGTGTGTTAAAAAGAGTTGTGTATAATATTTTTTCTTGCACTCGATTAGTTTCCTAAAGGGCGTGTTTTACGCTTTATTTCAACGACAATTTATTCCTTTATAGCCAAGGAATAGCGTATCAATTTGACCGACATCTATTAATAGGACACTCTGTATAAAAGGGATATCCATACAAAAACGATATAAAACTGACCTAAAATAAGAAACGATTTTATAAGTCATCCATAGTAAAATCATTAATTTTTCTACACTTAATATATAGTAAGTCGTAAAAATCAATGCTGTGACCATATTGGAACAACAGTAATGTCAACAACTTCAATGATGGTATTAAATCCCTGCACGAGGCGGTAACAATACGACTGCAACACAATACCGCACAAACTCATAAATCAATGCCCCCATCGATTCAACACAACACCGACAGGAAATTAAAAGGCACTTTAAAACCGGAAACGTTCTTCAACAATATAAACTCACGTATACATGACCGGACTCATTAAGCGAACTTCACACCTTACACTTCACAACGTAATTACTTCACACACACCGAGACCGGTTAGACGTAAGGGCTGACGTCTTTGTAACGCGAACATCAATCGAAACTGACAAAGAAGGATACATTCAGAGACTGCCTCGCCAATATTAAGGGAAGCGTTCGCGAATACTCGGCGAGCGGTCTGCCTGGTACGACCTCCATCCACTCTGTTCGTGCCCTCATACTTCTATGGCTCGATCAAACCAGCCCGATATACCACCTGGGGCTCCCAAACTACTACACAAGCCACATTGCCATTTTTATAGACAACATTATTACTCTTTGTCACGAAGTAGGCAATTTATTAATGTTTTGCAAGGCGACATCTCCCATGAGATTGGGATCGGCTGCGCAGTACAAAAGTTCGCATTTTACGAAGGCGTGGGTTACGAAATTGAACCACTGTATACATTAGCTAATGCACTGAAAAGGAAGTAATTGAAAACACTAACATAAACTTTATCTAAACGTTATAGATTTTTTACAGAATCGAATTATGAATTTCCGTAGGGGTTTCGTAGCACTAAACCACATTAAACCTATAAGTTTGTATTTCTCAAAGACACTGTGAAAAATAGAGCTGTTACGGCCGGTACCGAAAATATCCCATATCTCAACAACTACATAACATCTTATTCAAACCAATTTTCATTAAAAGCTTATTTTAAGTTCTACCTTAAGTTTTTCAGATTTTTACACACGTTATTTGAAAAGTTAGAAGGGAGTGGGGCCCTTTTGAAGAGTTTAGAAATGCATATCTCACCAACTATTGATTTAAATAAAAAAGTATTTTGAAACCACTATTTTTTTTTTAAAGACCTATCTGACCACTTTTTATCTAACCACTTTTTAAAGACCTATCTGACGATACTCCACACGCCTATGTGCACTGGATTTTGTTTCATACCTCAGTTATATGTATGGAGTTCCACCCTTAATATTATTTTTTGTTTCATAATTCGACTATTTCATTGTATTGCGGTTCACAGAAGACTTATCATCCTAATTTCGTCGACATAGTTTCAATAGTTTCTGAGTAAAATGGCTGCGATATACCGAGAGACAGACAGACAGGATAATATCACAAGGGTTCCGTTTTTGTCATTTGGCACAGATTTTGAATGTGTGATATTTATGAAAATGGTGTCAATTGTTGGATTGCCAAGATCGAAGTGTCGTTTATAAATTTTGTTAGATTTACAAAAACATCGGTGCTTAAAATAAATTTATCTTATTGGCTAAAAATGGCTCTTAAACTATCTTATTTGGCTCTTAAACTATCGTGGTGGGGCGGCTACTTGGCCCGCCTCCGGGGTACTCAGTCCTTTGTAATCCCTTTTATTGCATCTAATGAACAGCAAAACTAGACACAATACATAATGTAAGACAATACATGTTTAGGATGGCCTTTCGGTCTATACAGATATTAGGCGCAGTAGGGTTTCTCCACTTCTTTACATATACCATTTACCGAGAGAGTTTTACAAAATGTGGCAGGTACGTGTTGTAAATTTAAAATATTTTAGAGAATACAATTCTTAACAGCCCTTATCCTTCGAATGCATTTATTGGTTAAACATATGCGTTTGTATGATTGAATAAGTTTCGTTTAACCAATAAAGAAAGGATATTATGCAGTCATTGGCAGGTGTGTGCATGTAAATATTTTTAGTCTGACATGTAATTAATTATGATAATGCGTAATTCAAAAACTAATTTAATTTTGTCAATTTTCACACAATTTTAAGATAACGTAAGAATAATTACCGGATAAAGAGTAAGTTCAGTTGTAACTTTCTGTAGATTATTTTTTTTTCATTTTTCTCTCAAAATATAAGACGAAAATAATTTCTTGAAAACATTCTTTAATATGAGCATTTATTACGAAGAAATATTTTATTTTGCAATAACAAAATATTTTCAACAATTTCTCAGTAATAATTATATATATTCAAATGTTTCATTGGTCTAAACAGAACCCTATCTAAAAAAAACTTAAGAAAAATACTGAATTAATGATTTTCTTTCCGAGTTTCCTTTCTGCAAAATAATACCACATCGTTCAATACTCAGGTGGCGACGGAATAGGGCCTTAGGTGCGTCGCTTCATATATCGCTTTGGTTATAAACCTCTGATTTTGTACTCCGGAACCCACATACAACCTCGCTATTTCAATTTAATAACACCTTTATGTGGAAATTAAATTTGGGTAACGCAAAGAGGATATGTTTAAAATTATGTATGAAAAAAGTCTACGTGACATAATTATATTCAACGAGAATGGGACCTTGATGGGAATTAAAGAAAGTGTGATTGCAATGATGAAGGAAAGAAGTTCGGCAACATTGCACGAGAAAAGAGTGACAAGTATATATGAGAATATGTAAATAGATATATTACTATATATCTATAACTTCTCTTACCCTACCTGCTAATTTTTCCCTCGCTCTGCCCAATTGTCTAAAAATTGAGATACAAGAAAAGTGTTGACTATATAAATATTTCTAGATTTCTAAATCACTGCTAATGTCACAGGTTATGTGACGAATTTTTTCTAGATTAATAATTTTCGCATCTCAAAGTATCCTCGGTCGAGATAAAAGCAATTTATATCCGAGCATGACCTTTAAGATAAATCACTGACAATTTAAAAAATTTATTTCTCGTGAGCCTTAAGTCGACGCATCACTTATTATAAATCAATCAGATGTTAATCTGAGCTCAAAATATAATCTCATTGAAAGAAATTTTCTTCAAACAGATCGAATAATTGTTATGTGGTGCTCTAAAAACAGTTGTTTTGATTTTTACTCGAACCCAGCCGCGCTCCTGATAAAATTAACCAAAAATGTTCTATGTAGGTATTGAATGTACAAAGATAAATCAAGAAAAGTCCCGAAAAATTAGTGAAAAATACCAACAACGTGCACATTTATTAGGCAACTATACATTTATAAACAACCTACTCATTTTTCTCAGATTTTCCTGAAAAGACTTTAACATAATAAAAGCGTAGGATTAAATGAGTATGTGCGTTGCAATAAGTAAATTCAAACTGTTATTACTTCAGTAAGCAGATCAATTTAAGTTTATTTTTATTATGTTGAAGTAATACAAATTTAGGCTTAGATGCAAATAAATATTTGCCTTTGAATTTTTCGTACATTTATTTGATTATCGAAATAACAACATACACAAGAAAATTACAGAGCGACTAGCGATCAGCGCAAACTACAATAATAAGCTAAAACAGTATGTTTAAAAAGTAGAAAGCTATTGAAGAATTCAAATTCATTTAAATGATAATTTTTTTTAATTTAACTGAACCAATGGAACAAAGAGAAATTTACGAAATAATAAAGATTTTTATGATGAAACTGTGGCTTCAAAAGTGTTAGTAATTAGTTTGAACTATTGTATTCCACGTAATTATTGCAAGTTTCGTTCAAGCAATCGAAAGCGCGATTAAAAGTTCAATTTATATATATTTACATACAAACACACACACACACACACACATTTATATATATATATATATATATATATAATAAAATCGTAACCGTAGATAATCAAAAAGCAAATAAATCAAAATGTCCTTTTTGACCCAGATAAAGCCGGGCGTGGTAGGTAGTAGGAATATATTTGTACGAACACGTAGTATTTGTTATATAACTTCAAATGTTCATTTGTTACATCTAGTTCTAAAACCTAACGTGGTCTAGTTTTCTAGTTTAGTGTCGATCCGATATCGATCCTTTTGTCAATAAACTTAAACCGGAATCTCTTTTGTGGGTAAAGTCGTAATCTAAGTCTGCGACCTGCAAACCTCGTTTACTTTCTCGTCAATGTATCCGTGGCTCATAGCAAAATGTATTGAAAGCTATATTGTATAGAAATAAGATGTCAAAATTTAAATATTTTATATTTTATTTAGAATAATATATACCGATTTTTTTTTGTTTTTCAAAGAAAATTAGAAAGAAAAAAAATTAGAGTACACATTGCTTAAAAAAACGTAGCAACTCGATATTATTGTAATATACAATCCAATAGTACCACACCTCAACGTTTGTGGGGAGATAGGTTAATAAAATATCACATATAATAATCAATTACCACATTTCTATTGAGATCTTCAAACGAACCATCTCCTTGCAAAATTTCATACACACTGGTTTAAAGAACTACAGGAGTGTGGCCATAGAGGACGGAAATGAGTATGAGAGTTCGATTTTTGCCATTAAGCTCTGGAAACCCTAAATATGGCAACATTAACGATTTCTTAATAGTAATCATTTAAGAAAAATATTTAAAAAAATATATTTGTGTTCTTACTCAAAGAGCACTGTTCAACGATATTCCGAACGACTAGGAAAAAATGTCTGCCTCTTTCGTTGATGTATGTGTGCGTCTCCCCCTCTTAAAATAAAATTGTAAATAATTTTAAATACAATTTTGGGTTTTAGTATATAGAATCACATAATATGTGTGAAATTTAAGTCTTATTATATTTGGGAGCTAGATATCTCAAACAGGCGGACAGATGGTCGGACAAAAAGGATTCGTTCCGTTCGACACATCGTTAACAGAACCTTAAAAATTTGTAGATAAATAGGGTATAAAAAAAATTAAAATACATATATATATATATATATATGTATGTATATATATATATATATATATATATATATATATATTATATATATGTATGTGTATGTATATATATATATATATATATATATATATATATATATATATATATATATAAATATATATAAATTAGTAACGTGTAGTTTTTCAATATTTTTTTTGTAAATTAAAAGTGTATTATTAAATAAAATTAATATGCAACAACACATCCAAATCCAACCATACACATTATACTTACGCCAGCTTAGATAAAAAATAAAGTAAAAATATAATATCCAATTACGAAAGAAAATATTTTTGAAGATACTCCAAAACTTTTCAGAATAAATTCTCTGGATGATGGCAGAATATTTTTAAAATCCGTCTTGCTCTTCAATAGAAAATCCTGAATATAAATGGAAATAAAAGGCTTCCTGTTTCGGAAATTACTTTTTGAACATAATCATTGTATTAAAACAGAAACTCAAAAACCATTAAAACGTGAGATCATCAACAGAAGTAACCAAAAAGCGGGTCCATCAGAATACCATACTAAGTTAACTGATACAGGTATGTTGACAGGCTTAAAAAGGTCAAAAATCTAACATCGTAAAAGACCACACGCAGTGACCTTTCATTTAACTTATAAATCAAAGTTTATCCTTTTTAAGATTAATAAAAACAGCAAACGACCATTAATCGATTAGATACGATTAGAAAGGATTCGACACACCCGCTTTCTCTGGGTATTGTTATGGTAATGGAGTGACATTAATACTAAGATGTCATGATAGCTTTGACGTGACGTATTTAAGATAACCGCTGTTCTGGTCGATACTTTAAACTGGTCGCTCAGGCTTTTGCTACTTCTAGTTGTCTCTATTTGCTTTACTCATTCTATCACAAAGGATGATTGACAGCAACATTGAAATGGTATATTCGTCTTGCCCCCGCATAGATCACCGTTCTAATTGTTCCTTTACTTTATATTATGTTATCTAACTATATTTGCGATTTCTCCAGTTGGATGTGATCACGAAGGTGGGGCGTGGTGATCCGTTTTCTCTTCGTTCCTTCACTGACCCATAAGTTCTCGTATTTGCGTTCACTTACTTAGGTATTAAAATGTAATATTAGCCTTTACCTAGTAGCTATGATTCGCGGTAACTATTAAAATACGGATCGGTTTTGATGACGCGTGTTTATTTATGTCTAATGTTATTTATTGACAACATCAAATGAATACACTGAAGTTTTCAACCTAATTTCTTCAGCCTATTCAGTGATAAAAAAATATAAATAAGAAATAAGAATTTTAATGAGTCTTTCATGGCGGGTTGAATCAATAATTTTCACAATTGCATGAAACTACCTGATGTAGTATTATTTCTACTTTCTACCTAACCTACCTAGATATTTCTAACGAAACCTAGGTCGTGGTAAAGAACTTGAAGAAAGTAGAAATAATACTACATCACATAGTTTCATTTAAATGTGAATAATGAATTTCTACAAAATTAACGCCAAATATATTTAATAATTTAACTTGGATTAGTACATTCTTTTTATTGGTTGTCTTGTCGACATAATACGTATATATATATATATATATATATATATATATATATGTTTATATATATGTATATACATATATATATATATATATATATATATATATATATATATATATATATATACACACTTATTAAAATATCTTTTAATAGTGGTTTTGTTATGCGTGTACAAAACAAACAGAGAGAAAATCAGACTCATAACCTACTTGTACTTGTTTATTTCATTCAGACAATGAGGTTAAGAAACGCGCATCTGTCGGTCCCGGCTACTGTCATTAGACGACACAGTGTTTAAAATATATCTAACTCAAGAAGAGTCTGGTTAGCCTCATGGGTTACGAAGATCAGATGGCAATCTCTTTGTATAAAAATCCAGTACTCCCGGCCAGTATCGATAAGCCTCTGCTTTACCACTGTGCACAAATTAGAATGTACCCTTTGAATTCTTTACCCGTCATACTACATTTGTACTAAACATATATCTTATGACTTCTTGGGTCCATACTGGTCCATACATCACATCCACAAACTGAATTTCAACTTAACGTCACGCATTTTTTTTGTAAATTTCAGTCTTTATTTTCATCCTATTATCTATGTTAACTTAAGTTATTATAAAAGTATTGTGTATAGATATGTTATTGTGTATAGATCCATATAGTTAATATTTAGAAGTCTTGGCATAGAAATAAATAAATATATATATATATATATATATATATATATATATATATATATATATATATATATATATATATATATCAGTTGCGGAATTGGCTAAAATTTATTACAACACGATCTGATATGACGGTAAAATTACATCAGCGACTTTAAAAAACTAAAATATCGAATTAAAATCGATACCTTCGAAATGCAATGTGGAATATGACTTGAAAATCCTGTAGTCTTCGCATTAGATAATTCTTAACCCTCCTATACCCGCGGATTGGTCTGTCAGACCGACGACTTACATTTGTGTTGCTTTTTTTAAACGGAAAACGCGAGCGCTTTAGGCTCGCTACTAGCAGCATGATTCGTGGCTAACTTCATTTTAGTGTAGAACGAGCGTTCATGCTGACAACATATATGTCCGTACTCGACGCCAATGGTCCGTGAGACCAACGTGGGTATAAGTTTCACAGTTTTATGTAAATAATATTTTTGATAATTCCTATAATTATGTATTATTTCAAAATTTATATTATTGTGTATTTTAAATTAATTCTACATAATATATTTATAAATTATTTTTAGGTTCAAAATGAACGAAGGAAGTATCAGAACGGTATTGAAGGCGGATGACTCTGTTCCGACTATGAAGTTGAAGATCACGTTGAAGTACAGGAAGAAAAAGTGATAAAGAGCGGGAAGACGATTCTGATAGTGAGGTCAACAAACTTCTAGTACCTACTACATTAAGACGTGCAAGCATAAAAAGACGTGCTAGAAATGTAGTGACTACTACCCGGTGTAAAAGGCGTATATTAGTATTTTATTGTGCAATGAATGTTGAGGAAATTAATTCTTACATGATATGTATTCAAAACAATCCCCACTAAACAACTAACCACAGAATGTCTTTGAAAGCTTTATTCTATGATCTTATAAATGGACATCTGAGGAGACGTGCTGCGAACAAGTCTCTACCAAGATTGGTAACACAAAGACTTGCGGAAATATGCAAATTATATGGACCTGAGTCTACAGCGACAGCAAATAATAACAACTACTTTGTTATTATTTGCTTATTATCGTAACTCCAAAAAAACCATAAAGCTCGTACAACTGCCTTTCTTGTAAGAAATATTTTTGTATGGAACGTGCCATTGTCGTATGCTCCGACTGCTATGCAGAGCCATCTTGGGCGATTTACTTTATATTTTTTAATTTTGATTTACTTTATTATCATCCTCATCATCATCATCATATATATTAATACGCTAAGGTTAAGATGTTACTCTCCCTTTTTAGAAAAAACCTCACAACTAATCCACATAAATTATATATCATTTTATAGATAATTGCTTGCTCTACCGGCATCCACAACTAAAAAATTTATTATTGCTATTGTTTTTGCAAATTAATTAATTATTAAAATTATATACACAAAACAGCAATGCTGCCATCTAACGGCTCAACGTCAATATGATTGACGGTCGGTAAAATTTTTGTTTAATTTCAAATCCACTCACGTATAAATAAAGTGGCGCTTTAGCTCAATGCTTTTGATACTTGCGCCTCTATATGTCAATTTTAGTAAAATATTTGTTTGATCTGTCATCTGAGTTTCATAATGGAATAAAAACGTAATAAGCAGTGTGCAAAATTAGAAATGAATTGAATACCTGCAATCAATTTTGATTTATTAAATTGAGTTGAATAATTTATAATGCGAAGACTTCGCACGGGTCACGCTAGTATTGAATATATTTGGCGTTAATTTTGTAGAAATTCATTATTCACAATTAAATGAAACTAGCAAAGGTATCTTTGCTAATAGCCCACCTGAAGATGTAATAGAACGAAAGCTAGGTCGTGGTAAAGAACTTTAAGAAAGAAATAATACTACATCACGTAGTTCCATTTAGTTTATATTGTTACCTTTGAGATTTCAGTTTTTTAGCATAATTCAGTAAGAAATATAGTTTTGTTCAAATTTCGTAGCTTTTAAGAATTTATAACTTTTACCATGTATAAAAGACTGTTAGTCGGAAATAAAAGTAAATTTTTCTATAAAACTTTGGTTGTTTTTACACATTATAAATATCCATCTATAATATATATATATATATATATATATATATATATATATATATATATATATATACATAAATATTTATACTAATTCATTACATGTATACAAAAATGGTCCTTTCACTTTTGGTCCCAGACACCATGCGCAAGTATGTGTTATTATATATGACGTGGGTGCAGGAAGGTTAAAATAGATATTAGAGAAGACTTTCGTCGACTGTGCAATTACACATTATAAGAAATGAAGAATCAATGGAGAATTTCATTATTCAGGATTGATGACCACAAGGTCGGTCTCCAGCACACTGGACAAACTTAACAAATATCTATAATGACACTTCATTATCCAGATATGCCACCAACCAAGCCGAAAGGAGTAGTATCGCGAGTTCGTACATATTCATCTAAGACAATTATCAAGAAACCTCTTCATGATAATAACCGGGACTACTCTGTCATGCATTTGCGACGTACCGATACGTACGAATAAGAACAAAGAAAACATAAGATCATTTCATTGTTGCTATGTCCGATTATATCGATGCTGACGACCTTGTTATAGTTCAGAGCATAAAGGAAATTGAATCACGCAAATCTTGTTTTGGTTTCAGTTAATTCTGTAGTCACATCAAAAATTCCTTTCTCCCGTCTCCAATAACACTTTAAACGGCGAGTATAGCTGTTTTCTTCATATTTATGCTTATAGGGTTATCACCATTCGCCATGCGCTGTTCCCGCCGCCTTTAACTCATGAATGCGTTTTTAACTCATGAATGCCTTTTATGTTTACACATTAAAAGTATCAACATTTTAACTTTTTCTCAAGGCGACCACTTCGTTTTTAATTTTTATCATAAATGAATATATTTAAACTCATTTGCATTGCATTAAGAATATTTTGTGTTTCCAATCGAGATGAGAGAAGTTCTAATCTGACCTGTTTAAGTACCGTGATAACGTATGGATGACGCGGGGCGCTATTTCGAAAGTCATTATTGGGTCACGGCAAGTGTGACACGGGATAGTCGACCTTGTTAGCGTGAGACGTAGACTAGATCGAGTGATACGTATACTAAAATATCATGATATATTTTTATCTCGAAAATTAAAAGGAAAATTCAAACAACTATTATATTTGGTCACGTAGATAATTAAAGGAAGGGAAAGCTGTATTTTGATTATAAGATTATGGTAATTATTACGTAATATTACGGGATTACGGTGCCATAATTAATTCGTTAAACGGATGTTACCTTGTATATAAGTACATTCATTTGCTGTATGATTATATGGATATTGTTTCGGTATTGGGCTTGGTATCGATAGATAGTAGACGTTTTTATGTCCCCCAAGCACGAATCAATTTGCGGTGTTTCCTGTAGTATGCGCCCTTGAGTCTCACGTTTTCCAGTTGTTAAATAATATCCTGAATTTAGATATTGTTTCTGCTAGTTCTCCGCAGTTAGGAAAGAGATTTTGGAGTTTTTCGATGTCTAAATTATCTTGGTATTGTGAGTGTGCAGTAATATTTTTAGTTCATATCACAATAAGTGCGCCTTTATTGAATATATTTGGCGTTAATTTTGTAGAAATTCATTATCCACGATTGTCTTGAGATCTTTGCTAACAGCCCACCTGAAGATATTGTAATACAACGAAACCTAGGTCGTGGTAAAGAAGTTAAAGAAAGTACAAATAATACTACATCACGTAGTTTCATTTAATTGTGAAATGTGCCTCTAATATAGGGTGTATTTGTGCTTTTTAGGTACTATTAATTTAAAGAGTGCTACTCTGATTGTGATTTTTGCATATTCCATTAAACATTGAATGCTTTTTAATAAATCGGAATTGTTTATGGAGAAAAAGAGTACTGTTCAATTTTCCGCTGTGAGACCTGCGAACCTAAACTAAATAGGATTACCAATGAATATTTTAAAACGAATCATACATTACTTAGTTATATTTAGCTAATTATATATATATATATATATATATATATATATATATATATATATATATATATATATATATATATATATATATATATATATATATATATTACAATTAAAATTGTAAAAACATTATAAATGAGTGTAGTTTTGGTATTATGTATGGGCTTTGATGACGAGTATTGAGAACCATTTTATTTATTGTGAGAACTGTCTTCAGTACTGCATTGTAACACAATATTTTATAAAACACCTATTTTGTTCCTATAAATATAGTCAATGAACATTAAACTTCACTTCCTGAATTCGCACATTGACTACTTTCCGGAAAATCTAGGAGCTTTTAGTGAAGAGCAAGGTGAAAGATTTCATCAAGACTTGAAAGAAATAGAAAGTAGGTATCAAAGAAAGTGGAATAGAAGCATGTTGGCGGACTACTGTTGGTTGCTGAAGCGAGACAATCCGAACAACCATTTTAAGAAAAAATCTCTGAACAGAAGCTTCGAGCAAAAAAGGGCAAGATACCAATCACATGTTTTTATGTAAATATGTTAAGAGATATATCACCTATGTATTTTAATTGTATTTAATTGATAGATATAAGTATTTTTTTAAATATACAATTTTTACTACATGAAGGTGTGTTTTCTTGTATGTTTTTCATAATCATTTTTCTGAAAAATCTGAACGTGGTGGAGAAAAACTGATTACATATTCGTAATTAGCGCCCCAAAATCTGTCATCAAATCTTAGAAAGGAAGAAAAGGTCAAATTTGCAGGCCTGATCGAATCGAATTTGGTCTCCAATAATTTCATTAATCGACTCTCTAGTGTACTTCTAAAATGAGAACACATCATTTTTAATGAGAAAGGAAGAAAAGGTCAAATTTGCAGGCCTGACCGAATCGAATTTGGTCTCCAATAATTTCAATAATCGACTCTCTAGTGTACTTCTAAAATGAGAACACATCATTTTTAATGAGAAAGGAAGAAAAGGTCAAATTTGCAGGCCTGATCGAATCGAATTTGGTCTCCAATAATTTCAATAATCGACTCTCTAGTGTACTTCTAAAATGAGAACACATCATTTTTAATGAGAAAGGAAGAAAAGGTCAAATTTGCAGGCCTGATCGAATCGAATTTGGTCTCCAATAATTTCAATAATCGACTCTCTAGTGTACTTCTAAAATGAGAACACATCATTTTTAATGAGAAAGGAAGAAAAGGTCAAATTTGCAGGCCTAATCGAATCGAATTTGGTCTCCAATAATTTCAATAATCGACTCTCTAGTGTACTTCTAAAATGAGAACACATCATTTTTAATGAGAAAGGAAGAAAAGGTCAAATTTGCAGGCCTGATCGAATCGAATTTGGTCTCCAATAATTTCAATAATCGACTCTCTAGTGTACTTCTAAAATGAGAACACATCATTTTTAATGAGAAAGGAAGAAAAGGTCAAATTTGCAGGCCTGATCGAATCGAATTTGGTCTCCAATAATTTCAATAATCGACTCTCTAGTGTACTTCTAAAATGAGAACACATCATTTTTAATGAGAAAGGAAGAAAAGGTCAAATTTGCAGGCCTGATCGAATCGAATTTGGTCTCCAATAATTTCAATAATCGACTCTCTAGTGTACTTCTAAAATGAGAACACATCATTTTTAATGAGAAAGGAAGAAAAGGTCAAATTTGCAGGCCTGATCGAATCGAATCGAATTTGGTATCCAATAATTTCAATAATCGACTCTCTAGTGTACTTCTAAAATGAGAACACATCATTTTTAATGATTTAAATAGTATTAATCGTTGTAGGATTTAAAATCTGACAATTTTAAACTTATAAGTCAAAATATGACGCGAAGAAGTTGGAGTTGCAGGTCGAACACATTAAAATTTGAAGTTATAAGGTTTAATAAAAATAATTTGTTAACTTGTATAATGTTTTGATTTGCGCTATAAATCGACTGTGCCTCTCAACTAAATAAAATTTCCGGCTATTTATCCTGCATACGTATGGCAAAATTCTGGGAGAGTAAAATTTAAAGAGTTCATTTAAAGAGACGCGACTTCTACAGATATTCCGCACTTGTTTTTTAACACTATGCGTGACACCGACATTAACGTGATCCCTGGAATATAAATACACTTTAGCAAAAGGCAATTTTTTGCTGTTTTTCTTTTTCTTTAATAAAAAAATACTCATAAAAATAAAGGTATTTAACAGTTATGAGTGGCTCATAATTAAAGGAATAAAATAAAAATAATTTAAAAAGTACTTTTACTACTGACAAAGTGCTGTCAAATGTAAATGTTGAAACGTTATTTACCACAATTTTTTGCTTATTTTACGTTTTTTATGTTTAACAATTTGTTTTCTTATTTATAGTAAGTGTAACGAAATTTTTATAAAATACACCATAAGCTATTTCTATAATTATCCAAAGCACAGTTTAGTGTAAATTGATCTTTAATTAAATAATTTTGACTGTACTCTATAATTATAAAGCGTTTGTTATATGTAACTGTACACGCTAATATGTTCCGCGAATAAAGTTAATAATATAATATCGAATGTCCTCGAGATCAATCCTTTGTTCGTCTGTAATATGATGAACTTGTTTTCAAATGTCTAAAGTTATTGTTTATAATATAACTGTTGGACGAAACAAAGGAATTGATTACTGTGTAAGAGCAAAATTTAGCTCCTAATTATCACTGCTGGTCAAGCTGATAAGTCGACAGGCGATGAGCAGACACTAAAAAGTCCTGATTAAGGAGGAATTTAATACGTGAGAGATTTCTATAATGTACTTTTACGTATTTTTTTCACTATAAATAAAATGAATAATACAAAAGCCAAATGTCGCTCACTGACTTATCACGAAGTCTCAACAACTATAAAGCTTACAAACTTGAAACTCAGCGTTTTTTACTTGATTTCAGCACTTGCACAATCTAGTACATGGTATTACTAAATCAAAAACTTCTTGTTTCTAATCTTAATTTTACTTTTCCAATTAAACTTCCGTTTTTCCAATTAATTGTAGCCATGACGAACTATCCCTTCTGTTGTACGGTGATCCCAACAAACTATTTGATAATGATTATAGGTGATAAATATTAAATCAGAAATAGAGTAAAAAATAAAGACAGCAACGATGAGTAAAAGAAAACTTGATTTAAAATAAAATCTGCTTAGTGCTAGTTAAGTTGAATTTGCGCGATTAATGAAGTGCTTTAAGTATTGGCCACATACTGGCGTCGAAATGTATATGAAGTCATTATGTGTGATGCGTGCGTAAGTTTTGAGTTTACATTGGTCGTATGAATCAGGTTATGTTAACGTTGTAATGACTCGACAAATAAAGAAGTTTTGGAAAAAAAAATTATACAATTTTTGATATGAAAACGTCTTCAAAATCTAGCTATAAAGGCGAGTGCCCAAATGAGCGACAGTTTTTGTCGAAGTAATTTTAAACTTCAATAATTCGGCTAAAAATGGATATAAGATCGCCATCTTAGTCTCATTTTAAAAAGGAAGGAAGAGAGTTTCTACTAATAGGAAGGAAGAGAGTTTCTACTAAAAAGCGCTCCGAACAGTCGCAAATTGGTTTCAACTGATGGATTTCATATTTGCAAGAGATATTCAAATAAATTTAAAGCCAATAACATGCTATTGTTCACACTACTACCTTGTATTCAATAAATATAAGCTGCACATTAATTAAACGATTCAAAACAAAACATGTGTTTAAAATCAATGTACTATAAACGATCGTCGTTTTCATAAAAATAACTGTCCAAAACTGTAAATCCTTTTTACTTTTTGTACTACAGAAACTTACGTTGATTTTCTGTTCAACTTCAACGTGGTCAATATTTTTCTCTATCATTAACGCTTTGTTTTAATCTAAATTTACTTAATTAAATTATTTAAAGCATAAAAACTATCTCTTATAATGCGGCGGTGACAAGTGTCGTAATATAAACCAATAATAATAATCAATATAAACCTCATTAACGAAACTGTCCATTTTTTCAGAATTTTCTGACCGACTGTTTTCGAGATCTCATGAAGGTACATCGATTTTTGTAAATATTGTTAGAAAATAATGAAATTAAAAAAATAATTAGACATTTTTTAGCTAATATTTTAATAAGTTTTTACTTGATACATAGTAACCGAGCACACGCGCACACGCGCACACACGCACACACATACCTACAAGTGTGTAGGCAATAATGGTCCACCTTTAAAATGCTCGTAGACATGATTGTATTCTACTTAATATCTAAATTTTACTTCAGTAAAAGGCTTACTGCGGTTTTAAGTTAACAGCATTTTATTTTTCAGAAAAAAACCATATTTCCTCAATAATTGTGTATTACTTCCACAAATGAAATTTTCTTCTTTTTTCTATGTCGAAAATATGTTTGATTCTATGTCGACAAAGAATAGCGCTACCAAACGTGTATCAAAATTATTATTAACCTTTAATATATTATTATAAAATAGTTGTTTTCGAATAAATACAAGTTTTTTTTATTTTGGAATATTGATTGAAGTTACTATAAAAAGACTATATCAAGCTAGAACTGTCAATTATTTAAAACCCTTAATTATTTAGTGCTAACGATAAAATGGTACAAAACCCCTGTTTTTCTTTTTAGGAACTGTCATTTACGTACTGAAATCGAAATTGAATTTTTTTATTGTATTAAAATTAATACAGAAATGTTAATTTTTTAACGAACCTGTGTTTTGCTACACATAATGTGTTTTGCGCTTTTTGTGATGGCTTATCTTCTCCCCTTGTTAACTTAAGAAATAGTTTCCTTTTCGGTTAACTAAAACCAGTTTGATAGCACTTCTTGCATTAAGAGCCTGCATTGACGAAAGACGGTGGCGATAGTAAAAAAGAAAGACATTTTATTGGTCAACTATCTGAAGTAGGCGTGGGCGGTATTCAAAAAGGAAGGCTCCGTTGCACCTATGCAATACCAGTACTTGTTGGTATCAAGCAGACTCGTCAAAATCAATTCACAGAATTTTGCAACGATACGAATTTTGCCTGTACTTATTCACAACGGGGTCAAACAAAACCCATAGACTACCCACTTCGGATCACTTTCTGTAGGCGAATGTTAAAATTGATGGCAGATGATTAATAAGTTTTCAATAATATATTACTTGGGGAGACGCAAAGACGGATTTCTAAATTTACATAACTTAAACAGTTGGCAGTTGGAGAATACTCACAAAATTAGTCAGGACATAAGCCAGTTCCAATTTAAAATCAATTATTGGACAGAAATTCTCAATATATTTAAGTGTTAGGCTCATTCGAATGGCAGAAGGCAACGAATGGTGAATGGAGCTTCTTCAAAATTATTTACTAATTCTTTCAGAAGATGTGCCACTGCCACTTAGGGTGACTATGTAGACGTAGAACGATGGATACTCGACAAAATATAGGGACAATTGTGTGGCCACTATGGTCTCCAGACCTTAATTCCCTGATTTCTTTTATTGGGATTGTTTAAAAGCAAAAGTGTACAGTAAACCAAATATAACCGAAGAGGATCTGCCCTCTCGTATTGTAGAGGTTACGCAAACAATAAATGAAGCCGGATATCTAAAGCGGAACAAAAGTTGTTTGTGAGACGCTGCAAGAGCAAGCGCAGAGCTTGCATTGTGACGGAAGCCGTCATTTTGAATATTTGGTCTAAGTTTTTATAAAAATATGATTGATAAAATAAAATATGATATTTATAAAAATTAAAATATATATGATATTTATAAAAATTAATGAAAGTAATCTGATTTTGAAAATTCAATCGAAATTTTAATTCAATGAAAAAGTTGATTTCGATTTCAGTACAGAAATCTTAATTTCTTAAAAAGGAAACAATAAGTTTAACATCATTTTATAATCTGCACTTAATAATAATTTTTTGATATAATTGGCAGGTCTAGCTTGGTACAATTTTTTTTTCAGTAAATTCGGTCAAATTTACACAATGAAAAAAATGTCAAGTACATTTAAAGAAAAAACAATTTCATAATAATATTTGAACGTTAGTAAAAAACTTTGATACTTGTACTTTGATATTGTATCTTTGATAATCCAATTTTTTTTCCTGCATGGAACAGAAACAATTTAAAAACCTTCATAAGTAAGGACACAATTATTTATAAAAATATCGGATATTTTAAAAAATTTAAAAAAATGCATTTATCTTGAATACCGTAAGACTTTTAACAAGGCAAAGTTCTGATATTAGGTAAAATGCGATCAGGTCACACGTATACGGTATATATATATATATATATATACATATATATATATATATATATAAATATATATATATATACACACACATATATATATATATATATATATATATATATATAATATAAATATTCATATAATAAATTATCCATTATCATATATTCTCACAATGTAAACGCAAGAAATATTTATAAGTATCACAAACTCAGTAAAAATAGGGGCACTGCAGCGGGTGTAAGTCTGTTTATTTCAAGACATCACTCTGATCATTGATTATGCTGTTAAGAAGTATAAACAATATAGTTACCAGATCTTTTTTCGTCTGTATGGGAAATTTGGCAAAAAAGGAAATAACACAGAATTTCAAAAACGAAGCTTTTCCTTGAAATTTATTTGTTTGTGTTACATAATATTATTAAATTATAATAATTTTTTAGTTTAATGAACATTGCCTATATTTCGAGGAGGCTCAGTTGGGGAGCTAAAAGTTATGTCGTGACACTTAGTAACTCGCTTTCATTCGTATACTTTTACGCTACAAATAAAAAAATATGACTTTTACGCTATGTATACATAGAATAAAAATATGACTTTTAAGTTATGAATAAAAAAATATGCTATAAATAAAAAAACACGAGTTTTACGCTATGAATAAAAAATATGACTTACACTATGAATAAAAAATATGACTTTTACGCTATGAATAAAAAATATAACTTACGCTATGAATAAAAAATATGACTTACACTATGAATAAAAAATATGACTTTTACGCTATGAATAAAAAACCTAACTTACGCTATGAATAAAAAATATGACTTTTACGCTATGAATAAAAAATATGACTTCTGCGCTATGAATAAAAAATATGAATAAGTGAGGTCCCAGAAAATCATATGGTAATCTGTTCAATTTCTCATATATAGCACCATCCAAATATTCAAACTCATCGTAAGACCTCATTAACAGTAACGTCAGAAAAAATTCAATTCGCGTCATAATTTCTTACAACTTATGTGAAATTACAACTTTCTGTGACATTTTTCTGTAACAAACAGATACAGATAATAAGGGGATTATATATTCGCTCCGTTTATAATTTTGTTAGAAAAATTAAAAACATAATAAAGATTTATTAGGATTTTTTAAAGAACTTGACCTAGTCAGCAGAGAACAACAGGCGAAAATCCTGGTGGAAAAACCAGGAAATGATGTGCGATAGACGCTGAATGACGTGGTGTTTAGATTCGATCAAGATACCGTAAAGATCGAACCTATGGTGTAAAATGCAAGGAAACACCATATTATCTCCAATGACGTTCACCATTTCTACGAGACACGTAGAAAAGCAATCAGAGCTTCATAACTTATTTATTAACCTCTATTTTTCGCTTACTTTTTCTATTTTGCCATTTGTTTGTCTTCAGCTATCATTTGTGGTCAGCCACGGCACGATTCTTTTATATTTTTTACTTTGTGGTTGAATCTCAGTGCAATTTCTCTTGTAGCAATAAGTCGACGATCTGTACACATAGTTTTGTAAGTTAGCAGTAAAGTTACATAGAAATATTTAAATAAATAAATATTCATCTTACTAAAGTCGACTATGAAGAGATGCATAATGATATCTAACAACAATCAATATACCTATAACACTTAAATGATTTTCGCTCAAGCGTCTTCAAAATTGTATAGCTATTAAAACCCAGATCACACTTAAGCTGGTTTTAAAATAATCTGTAGAGCCATTTCATCTTCGGTATTGGAAATTCTCAATTCAAACCGCAATGCAAATGCACGGATCTCCGTCACAGACGACATATGCATATATTCAAAGTACTTTTCAATGTTTTGTACAATGAGAATCATCCTACCTTTTTCATATTAAGTACTCTAAAACTATTAAAAAATTCAATATATAATGTGGAGTTTCGTTTGAAAGGGTTAGTCATACGGTGATCAACAATATTTTTTCATAGGACACTGTACAATTAAGACCGTATAATTACGTCGATTATATAATGACGAATTCTTAAATTCTTCGGACATATCTCCAGAAAACAAATTTTAATGGAGCGTTTAGTGGTGCAGGGACAAGTTGAAGGCAAACGATCTACCTCGATGGACGGACTTGGTAAATACCGGCGATAAAGACGAGCATTACAGAATATTCTAGAAACGCTACCAAATAACGGAAGTGGAATAGCATCTTTAAAGCAGCCGTATTATCATAGCCGATCATGGCCGAGAGACCGCAACCGCTCTGAGAAGAATTTGACGCCTAGAGAGGGATCATAGCAATACAGACACATATTGAGAAATGCGCAAAAACGATGGTATGACCCTTATTTCTGAAACTGCTGAACCTAAAATTATGAAAAAAAACAGTATTTTTGAAAGGCAACGCAAAGGTTGTAGAAAAAATTTAACGATGATTTTAGACGACACAGTTTTTCAGATATTCAGGATAATATCTACGTATTAGATATTATTAAATAGGTATTGCGCTATAAACATTCATATTAGTGATAATGATGAATAAACTAATTTCACTTTAATTGAGGTTCGGAATGACATATTTTATGGAGGCCCTCATGGCATGGGACATATTTTATGTAAATTATACATTACGCAGAGATAGTGGAGGAATTGGTTTCCATGTAAGCTTCCTCGAAAAAGCAAGATAATACCAATATGACGGAGCGTTGTCATCACGACGACATGAAAGTTTAGACAAATAGGCTATTGATCGCAACATATCGAAAACTTTCCACTTTGAAATCTTCAATGACATGAATAACAACGTACAAATGAATGTTATAAGTATAACACGATCAATAATACCGGAGAAATACCAACTGAGGTAAAAGTCTCAAGTCTACTTAGTGATAGAGTCGCCGATTGTCGCTCAGCTGTAGGGGTATTTCTATTTCCTTACACGGCTCGCTGTCGTGGCAACAGGCACAAATATACCGAATGTTATAAATACAATATGATCAATAATACTGGCGAAATACCAATTGAGGGAAAAGTCTCAAGACAAGACGACTACTCAGTGATAGAGTCGCCGATTGTCACTCTGCTGTAGGGGTATTCCTATTCCCTTACGCAGCTCGCTGTCGTCGCAACACGCTACGGGGGCTATAAACCGCTCTCTTCGTATAATCCCGCGAAGAGCTGACACACGCAGACGAGTTATGCGCTAGATAGGTACGTTCTCACGCCCACCTTTTGGTAACTTTAAGATACAATGAAAACCTCTGACTTTGTGGAAAATTAGCGTAACCAAATACTCCCGTTACAATTGGAAATTAACTTAACTTGATTAGTTTTTTGTCTGGGTAAAGCTGTAACGGATATATAGTTTTATACAAATCTGGCTTTGGATGATTATACCAAAAGTTACATATTTGTAAAATCACTAATTAGGCAAGAAATGGCTAGTGTATAGAAAACTCCGTAAAAATGAGCCGGATAAATATCGGGATTTACCGAAAGATGTTTTGGGATTTGATGGTATGAAAGCGAGGAAGTAACTTAGAGACAAGAAAAATTTTTATAGTAATATACCATCGATAATATTTTCCAGTTTTAATTTTCCGTGTTTTTCATCGAGTCGACCAGCAATTGCGAAATTTTTACTATAACCACTTGCACATATCAACCACAAGCATGACAGGTTATTTTTATTATTTTCGAATGCGCAGAAACGTTATGCGGAGAGGCCTACTAACGGTTACACTTTCTTCAACGCTCTGAACTTCTGGTTTTACTCCTCATAAAACTTCATACAGGGCTTTATATATGAAAATCGATTCTTAAGGAGTAAACTCCAAAAAAAATGGTTCACTGTTACTAAAATAGAGGAGAGATTTAGTTTCTATTTTATAGTTTATATTTGTCAATCTATTATTGTTTTATTTTATTGTCGGTCTTGATTTTTTATTTTTGGGTTTATATTGCCTTCATCATTGTACCCTGATGCGCCCGTCAAAAACAGTTAAAAGGATGGACGGATTGATGGAGATTATGAAATTGAGAACCGTTTCTAGGTAACTCTAAAGACGTAACGATGCGGTGGGTTCGTGCCCGGTAGTAACCGGTAGCGGGACGTAACTTCAACGTTCACGGCGATGTACATGTCGGCGGTGCCTGGGCGCGACGTCTCCGCCTCCGCGACGCTCGCTCATTGACTCATTTATCGATAGCACTCTTGTTATTGTCACGAGGAGGATTCTACTCGCGTCGACGGACAATCGATACGACTCCGCTCGGAGATGAGGCCGAAGCGAGGTAACTAACAGAACGTTCGTTTTTACGATAAGAGTTGTCTGTAACTCTATTACGTAGTAGGATAATTGGATTCTGTTTGCGATAGCCTTAGGTTTAGACGCAGGACATATTGGTGGTGATACATCGGGCGTATTCAGTTTTTTCCGACTTTCGCCTACAAAATATTTATATACTGTTGAGTACATAAACCTTATTGTTCTACTAAACCTTACTTTCAAGCGGTGTGCAACATAAACCACCCAGTTCCAGCGCACTATACAAAACATTTATTAAAATTTATTTGCTCGTGTTTCTCTTGTCGCAATTACGAATTCGATTACAACCGTTCGTTACACGACGAGCGCACGGCGAGAGTGACTCACATTCGCCTTTTATGGAGTCGATCGTTATGGATTCTGTGGCCTTGCCTTATGAAACACTCTCCATCATAATTCGATTGCGGATGCGTCATCAAACCCGGTGCATTCGAATGGGCAGACCTTGGTCTATCAATTCTCCGAGAATGATGTTATTTCAGTCGTTTGTTAGTTTAAGAAAAGCTTATAATGAAATATCCTTAACCAAACAAATTTTCTATTATCAAAACTAGCAATCGAATGCCGTAAGTATTGATGTAAAATTTCTCTGAAAATTCTATATAATCTAATAAAAAACTTTTAGTTTTCAACTTTACTAATATCGAATTTGTTTATTTATTTCTTGAAAACGCCATGCCCAACTTACAGATTTACCCAATGCAATGATTTACCCAGCGCTGAAGAATATAAAAACAAATGGTTACAAAATAATAACAAATAAGACAGAGAAATTCGAATAAATACCATCTAATGTTCAATTGTGAACCAAGCAACTCCATAACTCCATTTATAAAGCGGTCAATGGAGCAGAAAATATTTAGACTGAATGCATCTTGCAATAATATGTTGAACAATGTGAGTGCACGAAAGACAGGTGGAACGCTGTAGAATATTCGTGCGCGCTCTATGCAGACGATACAAACTATAACACAGTCCTCTCATGTAGTATGCTTGAATAATTTCGCCAAGAACGACTCCTGCTGAAATATTTCATTACTTACAAGAAGAATATTTCACATCTAAAACTACTTTAGGTTCAGATGTGATATATTCTTGTAAATAATTTTTATACAAAGTAAAATTATGTTGTTATTCGCTTTTTCCAGAAAATTTTCATTTTTATTTGTGAATGAACTCTAACGAGTTATGCAAAAAACGTTGAGAGTACACGGTGTTTCTAAGTCGACGCAACAAACTTAACAGAGCTGTGATCCTTTATGGTCCTAATACTAAATTTGTTTTTTTTCTAAAAGGTAACGTGAGGACAAAGAATATGTTAACACACTCCACGACCCTGGAAAATCCCTGGAACTTGGAAAACCAGCTTACTTTCGCCGACTGAAACGTTTTTTTAATAGACGCACTATGATGATGGAGAGAACGAATTATGATGGAGAGTGTTTCATATTTCACTTGCAAAAAGGCCTTTTTTGAGCAAAATAATCAAAAGAAATGTGGATGTTTGTCGAATCCATACATTTTAAACTAGAGACCAAGTCCTATTACATTTCTACTATATTTCTTAAACTGCAAAGGGTTTATTTATTTGTTAAGTCTTTAATGTTTTATCACAACTTATTACAAGACCAAGTTGTGATAAGTCCACCGATTATTACATTAAAGACTAAATAAATAACGGATGGACAATTACTACAAGAGTAATCTCTTCCATGCCACTACAATCAAGGAATGTGTCAGAGGCAGACGGTAAAAGATAAAAGTCATTATAATTAAAAAAATCAGTAAATTTAATTAAAATTAAAAAAATATTGACAGATAGGAAAAAAGAAAAGAATAAGAAATAAAGATTGCGGAATGAGACAAGACAGGTATAATTTCTTCAGCCGACATTTAAAAGTGCAAAAGACGGTAAATTTCTGGTATTAGGATGCAATGAATTCCTTAATTTAGTAGCATAAAGAGAAAAGAAAAAAGTCATAAAAGGACGAACAATGTTTAAGAAGGAGAAGCATGGGTAAGTATTCAGAATGTAAATCTAGACCATGGACAGATAATTTTATAAATCTGTCACCGAGGTAAGAAGGTCTATGTGGATTGTTTTAAAATATTACGATTTAATAAAACAACTCGAAAATTGCGCCGATCGCGTATCGCCATTCATTTGAGTCGAGACCTGAACTCAAAAATGTGATCATATTTTTTTAAGTCCAATACGTAATGTACACACACATTTCGAAGTTTTTCTAGTTTGTTAAATAACTGGTTAGTAAGATTTGGACAACAAATCTCTCCACAGTCAAGTACAGGTATTGAAAAAGTTTGACATAATAAGATTATGGTTTTGAAGGGAATGAATCTATGAAGATGTTTTAAAGAATCGAAGAATCGATGACTGACATCGTTTACCTGAGGCTGCCGACTAAGAGTTTGATCAATCAATAAACCTAGGTCCTTCCTAGTAATATAGAATTGCTTAATGAAAGCTATGGCATTTTTTATGTTCATTTTAGAAACAAGCCTCTTGCTATCGACAATAATTTCATGAGACTGTATTGGATCTATTTATTGACCCATCTTTTGAGCTCGTTGACTTTTGAGATTAGCTACGAGTCTGATATAGTTTGTCACTATATGTAAACATTTCTTTAATAAAAAAGTTACTTTTTCTGATGTTCCGCACCTCGGAATGAAAAAAACGGAACCCTTCGGTCCACCTATCTGTCAAGGCCCTTTCTCTGTAACAAGAACGGCCAGAGGTATCGAGTGGTCCCATGGTCCAGTAAAAAATTCAGCTACTAACAAAATGCAATAGAAAGATACAGACTTTTAAATATCAAATTCGTTGATACTAACTGACTCATCAAAACTACTAAAGGTACTACCTACCAGTTAACCTTTATATTTTGAAATTTGATGTGAAGGTAGGTCCCGTAGCACAAGTAAATGTTAAAGTTAATTTATAATTCTAAGTGGCATTATTACACGGTAAACTAAATTTTTTGGTTGTTCAGTTTTAGTTTTCACTTACTTAGCTTTACGTTAATATGATAAGGATATAGAGTGCATCTTTTTTCATTTAATTTCTTAACATTGTCCAAACGTCATTTCCTCAGTCAGAATTAATAGTAAGTTAACCCTACCGCTGTGTATTTTTTTCTTTTCGCGACTAAAATTTATGTAAGTAATATCTAAATAGAATATCTTTTGCGTATAAAGTAGGAATCAATGTCCCACAGTCCTGCTCTAGAGAAAACCGAACAGTACCATTAGCAAAAAGTAAATAATCTATTTCTTAAACTAACAGGCTAACAAATACTGGAAAACATTATTTAATTGTAACAACCCACTGATTATATAGTCATAAGCCTCATTTTCTAAGTAAACAGATTCTTCATCCTCTTTATTCCACATAGTCTTTCAAAACTCAAACGGAGAGAAGTAAGCTATGTTTTCATTCGAGAAAGGATTTTTCCGTATGATATGGATTTTTTACCTATTTTAACACATCAAAAGTTGGATTGTTCATATGAAAATCAACAAAACATTGTGGCAATAGAAGGAAGTGGCCCTACTACATTAATGAGATTTCTTAAAAATATGTGTTTATAAAAACAAGCCTTTACACTTATAAATTGATTTTTTTTATTACAAATTCTCCATACAGCGTCCCAAATCACCGCTTGGACGCAGCGTGCGTTTCTACATCGTTATGCTCTCTTTCGTCGTTAATTAATTTAATAATTACTTACTTAATTAAACAAAACAACAATTGTGGCCGTGCTTACACATGCTTAACATGCCAATGCTGTCACTCGCACTAAATGTTCAGTCTAATAATAGGACTTAACGGTTTCTGCGCTCTTATATGTACAGTCACGAAAGCGGACGAATTTCTATTTTGCCTCGATGAACTATGCTGACTAATCCCCGTCCCAATCACCTGAAAGGATAGCGATCCAGATAACTATATGGAGTTACATAACTACACTCGCAATCAGAAATTTTATCACGTACTCGTGCGTCACGATGAACAGTCGGCCCACCTACGCACTCTCGATGTAGGCTATCTCTATCCATATTGCTAAATATCGACCTACAGCACACAATATACAATGCCGTGACGTCAAAAAGAAAATAAGCCACTGCCAAGAAATCAGAAATCAAAACATTACTTCTAGATGGAGAATTTTAAATTTGGAAGGAGAAGGAAGTGCATTGTGACAGAAATATGATAAGCTAGAAATCTCTGCTTAGAATTTTTTCCGATTATTCCAAACTAAATATCCCATACTGACATTAATTTTATTCTTTTTTTTATATTGAATTCCTTTAGCCTTAAGTTGAAGACAAAGGTATAATTATTAGGGTAACCATACTAACTTTTAGAAATAACTTTTAGAATAACTTTTAGAAAACTAGAAATGGTGAGGTAAAATCCACGGACATTTCGTTCGTAACTTTGGACACATAAATGAATAAAGTAAAAGCTCACATTGAATTAAAATAAAAGAGAAGTTAACGAAAAATAAAAGAGGAGTTAAGAAGTTAACTCAATTTAATATAAAAGAGAAGTTAAGAATTAAAATAAAAGAGAAGTTAAGAAGTTAACTCAATTTTCTCATGTAAAATTAATCAAAATTATTTTATTTTAATCAAATTGATTACAAAAAATATTACGTATGGTAATATATAACACTTATTAGGTTTCATCTATTGTATAACCAATAAATAAAAATCCGATTACAATCTACATCTGTGACTTTGAAACTTAAATCAACAGTTACGGTTAATAGTAACCAAGTTTAAAAATGAAATGGACAGTAAAAATAAATTTTGGTTGGCCATATACGAGTATCTTAGTATATTATTACATTATTGTAACTAAAATTTTAAAACTCCTATAAATTTTAAAATTGCTAACAAATCATTAAAAATTTATATACAATCTTAATAATTTAAGATACAGTTTCCGATTTAAAATTGTTCTTTCATTAGTCCTATGGATTTAATTAATGTATTGATAACAGAAAATTGTTTTCCTAAAACACCATTAAAAAAATTCCTCCATATTTAAAAAATTCCCCGGTCGGACATAGGCGCTTTTAAAAAGAGGATAGTGTCCGGAGAAAATAGGACGTGTGGTAACCCTAGCTATTGCTCGCAAAATTATTAGGTGGGCCTCTGATAAGCATTTTAATTCAACCGAACCGTAGACGGAGAATAAAAGAGACCAGACTCGAACATACAATGACAGATGCGAAAACGAGATGCACTTATGCCGTGAGCAAGTGAGACACATTCATCCTTTTTTGTCTCATTTGCTCATTTTGTTTGTTTGCCAAAGTTCACAACTGTGGCAAACAAACGAAATGAATATGCGAGTGAGACAAAAAAAAATGAATGTGTCTGACTTGCTGCAATAGGCGGACAATCTCGACGTCATTATCGTTTACGCTTTCTTTTAGCATTTTTAAAGTGCAAGTGGAATGCATATTGACTGTCGTATCGCATCTTCTGTCGTATCGAAGTTTATGAACGTTTATACATGGTGAATTGTGGTATTTTGGAGTGTATATTATCCCATTGGCGCGAAAAATGGAAAACGTAACCTTTCTCACGCAAGTTCTTTGTTTTTAAATAACTAGTATAAATTCGCCATTTATGGCTTATTTAATAAATCTATTTTCAGATAATATTTTTATGTTTGCCATGTAATATTAATATGTAGCTGTCTCTGTCGGGTGTACGCGCATGGCAACAATTATCCATTTGATAATTGGTCCTAGAATTGGACAATTAAGAAACTGTCTCATAAATAATTTAGTATACTAGAGAGCTTTCATAGACGCCCAAACCCCAGTCTACATCGGTCACAGGTAAAGCCAATTAGATTACCTCTTCTAATTCCATATTAACGTTGTTTTACGAAACGTATAAATTCTAAATACACATCTTTACGTAATAGATCCGTAGAAAATACTGATAACTGCATAGCGACAAAACAGCACAAGCGCATAGCGGAATAAATGTCAAACGCGATGACGTAAACATGGCTCGGGTAAAATTATGTAACCAATCGATAACAGCACGGTGCTTTGCATAAATTTACAGCTGCATTGTCGCGCGTGCTACGCTTTGTGAAAAAACATGTTTGATAAGCCGTGTGAGATTGTGAGGAACAGAGTTTTTCAAACGCACCGTTTGTAGGTGGAAATATATTCGCTGGCCGTTTTTCAAAGTAAATTTAAAGCTCATTGGAGAAAATGCCTTCAAAATCAGTCCATTAGTTTTTCGTCCATCAATCGTTTAGTCCATCACTTCCCTCCTGGAGCGTCTAGTATTTTTGCGATATTTTAAGTTTTCTGCTCGGACAACTGTCCCGTAATTTTTAAATTCGCTGCGTGTAAGGCCGGACATGCACAAATCAAGGCGTTCATCAGTCAACGACGAGTGAACAAAGGTGTCAAGTAAACATTATCGTTAACTCGGTTCTAGCTCCCCAGTCGAACCTCCCCGAGGCAAACAAAATTTTCATTAAAAATTAACATTATTTATAATATAAGTTACTTAATAACCCTTCTAACAAAAACATAGTGCCGTTAGCACTTTGCGAAAATCGTAATTTTCTTTAATTTCTTTTTGTCGCGTATTAAATTATGAGATCTTGTATTTATTTCTTTTTTCACAATGTGTCCCTTGTGGGCGAGAAAAAAATGTTGCATCTCTCTATTTAGATTTCAAAAAATAAACTTCTGATTTCTTACCTCTGTTACATTGTCCTCCGCCCTCTTGTCCATGTACATATATGTACAGCACATATAAAGTAGTCAAGTGCAAGGTTTCAGTAATTTACGCTGTGTGTCATCGGTACGTACCTGAAAAATAAAAAAAGATACAAAATTTTAAGAAAGACTTGAGTACTTTTTTATTATCATTTCTTGATTACATACAAACTAATTTTAACCCACATTTCAGCATAATCGTGTGATTAACAGGGAGAATATGAGTGGCCATATGACGGTGTTCCGTTAAACCTTTCCGGCACAAAATAATTTTATGGTGGTCTCAAATTTAGGTATCGCCAACAAAGAAGTTTTCGTGAAAAATCACGCATTTGAAGTTAATTCTTTATTTTGCTCGTAATATGTAAAAAAAATTTAAAAACGAGTTACAAAAATGTGTGACTGAAATAAGGCGACGGAATGGGGATAATTTGCTCTAGTGTGGAAAATTGTTAAGGGATGCTCCTAACAGCGTACGAAAAGTACAAGTACACGTGTTGGAAAATTGTTAAGGGATGCTCCTAATAGCGTACAAAAATTATTGATGTTAAACCTCTTTCTTTGGTGGAGTTGACTTCGTTTTATACCTCTGGATTTTATATTCCTGTAAAAGAATATTTGCTGTTTCATTTCTGTTATCATATTTACTTCACACACGAATTAATATTTTGCGGTATTTTCTTATATGCACCTCGATGTATCTGAATTTGGTGGCGTGCGCCTTCACGGATTTCGACATTTTTCTGCTAATTTACAAAAATTCTTCGTTGTTATTTTGTTCTCTGTTATGTTATGTTAGGTTTACATTGTAATTTAGCCAAGATTCGAATGAATAAAAAAAAATCCGACCCGAGAAACGACGCCCGATAACGAGAAAATAAATTAGTAAAGACGTTAATTTGTGGATGTTCACATTAATTTATGGATGTTCACATTAATTTGTGGATGTTCACAGGCATTAATTTTAACTGTTCCTTATCGCAAATCACTTTGGTTTTATAGCGGTTAAGGTAGTTGTCATGTGATAATAAAATCTAAACCTAATAAATGTTTTATTGAAATTATTTCTTTAGAATCGTTGTGTTTTGAAACTCTATGAAATGAAAATGCGTCACGAAAAAGAAACAATCGAAGCTTCTTTGGAATCGTTGTGATTTGAATTTTTGGTCCCCTTTTTGTGCCATGCTTCGTAGTATTTCCCTCTCGTCTACTTAACATTGTACATATGTGTGCGTTTGTAAATTGCCGAGCTAAAGCGAGAGAGCAAGCGTCGGTGTATATTTATATTGCACACTGTCTAATACTTGCTCTGGTCCGAGCGTTCTACGTGTGTATGTTAGTATTCTACGTGTGTATGTTAGTACTGAAGTTTCACTTCTACCGTGTGTGAATTATTTTCAACAACAATTTAATTTTTTATTTTCTAAACTTTTAATTTAACATCATTTTATATTGACTTAGTTTTGTAGACAAATCGCTTAACGCGTTTTTTATATAAAATTAAGTGTGATGAGATTAATACTTTGCCTGTAATGTTAATTGTACAATTTGTGGGGGCGATTTTATTTTTGTTTTTGGATTGGTTGCGAAGCTAAACGGTAAATAATTTTTAAATTTAAAAATAAATTGGATATATATTGGATATATAGTTTGAACAATATATAAAAAAATTAGCGAATTTCGTCAACAACGCGTTTTACATAACAACTACCTTAAGTGATTCAGCAGATCTAAAGGAGAGACTTCCAGAATGATATTTATTCTTCAGTTCTAAATGGTAATAACGTGAATTGTGGAAATTGGAGAAGAATGAGAATCAGATACAAAATTTATAAAATTTGATAATTGGACAATCTTTCATTATTTGATTGAAATTATAATAAATAGAATTTATATATAATAAATAGGTTTACTAAGATTTAAGGTTTCTGCTTTATTATTTGTTTCATTGTAAAATTTACTATATACATTTATAAAATGTAGTTTGCTTTGAGAGTTTGTCTATATTAACCGTAGGATCAATTATAATTAAAATATGTAATGTCACGGTAGACAGCAATCACTTGCGCAAACTGTGATATTTGCACCTACTGAAAGTTAATATTAACGTAGCATTTAGTCTTTCAGATGTCAATTTATTCGACAGCTTAGCAACTTATATATATATATATATTGTTTTGATTGCAACGTTACTATAACAATTTTGATTCCGCAGTCTCTCTAACCTAACTGCGGATATTTGTTGCTTACCTACCAGGGATAAGAATTTTACCGTTCGTAACATTTTTATGTGCTAGTAAGCTATCGACTTTACTATCGATGGTATCTATTACTACTAACGTTTCGTAATTTATAGAGCTACAAAATACATCGATATATCAGATATTCCATACGATAATTTTTACAATATCAATTAATCACACAAAGTTTTGTCTTTAAACAGAATAGATGTATTTTTTTTCCAATTTAATAGACGATAAATTATAAACGGTACGTTGTACAATGGTGAGAGATGGCGGTTGTATAATGGTCTGAAATGGCACCACATATGGGGGATTTACCCTAACTTCTCAGATCACGCCAATTTGATACCCTTAACAACTTGTCAAAGTGCTACTTAGACTTTTTCAACAGACGAAAGTGAAACTCTTTGTATGGATACAAAAATTGTGGCTGCAAGCAACTAAAGTGTTTATGAATGTCTCTGAATTTGAAACGAGTTTCAAGTATGATAGTAATAAGAGAACATAAGAGACGAGGGAACTATGATAGTAATAAGAGACGAGGGAACAATTTAGACATGAGTAACAGGAGAGTGAATGAATTAAAAGAAACAATAATGAACATTGATTCTAAGATGAATTTATAAGCTAAATGAGTCACTTGAAATCTTACCGATTCATTTGACTCTTCAATTCTCAATAATTCTAGGATAGATAATAATAGGAATTAATTTTTCGTGTTAGGTGCATCTCTTTCTATTTCATAAAGAAAGAATCAATGAGAGATAGTGGAAACCACCTTTCCATCGTGTATTAAAAGTATAATGAGTGATCAAATATATAATACGCTTTTATACCCAATGTCAGTGTTCTAACATTGACGTCATTTATTTATACTTTAACGTACATATAACATATTCATTTGACGGACTTATTACTACAAGAGCAATCTCTTCCAGTTAACCACATTGATTAAAAATTATAACATTTTGTGATGTGGATGACATTTACTGTCATTATTAATAAACAAAAATGAAACTTAGGACGTAACAAATACCAAAAAATAATACAAAACGAAAAAAATGGTTAATTATAAATCTTGACCTGGTTGGGACAAAGACATTTTCTTGACATGGGAACAAAATGGAATTAGGAACGGTAGGACGCAGGGATTATGAGAGGAAAGACTTCGTCAGACGATTTTTGAATACATTTAAGAAGGGTAACTTCCCGGTATCAGGATTTAGTCGATTATAAAGTCTTATAGCTTTGATAGTGAAGCGATTATATCGGTATTATTTTGTTATTGTTCGTGTCGAAATGATTTTGGAGTTGTAATTTTTCATTTGATTTGCCTCTTACAGATATACCTCATATCGATATTTGTGAATTCATACTAATTAGTTGTACATTTGGCTGTTGGCGTTCGTTTCGTATGTTTGAATTCTATTTACATTTGAAATACATTTGAATTACAAACACAATTCTACTGACTCATTAGAGTCTTTGAGTTATTAAAGCGACTCGATTCTTTATACTGATTCAAATCCACTGAGTCATTTCAGTTAGGTGTATCATGACTATACCCAAACCCAATATTCTATCTATCTATGTTTTTATATTACTATGGATAGAAATTCTAACTGACGTTTCAGTTTTGCATGTCAATAACATATCAACAGGAATTACTATCTCTGCATGCTATCTACCGATGGGAGGGCAAATCACTCACTGGATATCCGACGTTGTGTAGAAATGACAGATGTTGCTTCCCAATACATTTTTGAGAGTTATCTTTGATAGGTTAGGTTCGGTTATCAAGAGTAAGTGACTTTTCTTTCTGTCATTTTCGATGGAACAACGACTATAAATGCAACATCGTCCATTTTATGTAAAATTAATCAATTTTTTATTGTAAAAATTTATTTAAAATTAGTAGCAAACATGTCATCCTCTCGCTACAGCCATTTCAAAATTATGCGATCGTTATCATACCGGAATGATGATTCCGATAATGAAAGCTACAGAGCCCGGTGTACTCATAAACACCGGGAAAATTCTATGTTTGAGCTCAGTGAGCATAATATTAAAATTAGATTTCGGACTAATAAAAGTTCTGTTGATTATTACAATATAATAAAAATTACTATAATTTATCACTTCCTTCAATTATACGTAAATGTTATATAATACTGGCTTTTGCCCAATTTAACACTTGGCATAAAAAAGCAGAGATTGATTGCATTCCATAACTAAGTAAGACTTTAATCACTTTTATTTGACTTACATTAATGTTGTTTTCAAAGTATAGAAAAAATAAATTAGCTAAAAATCACGAAACATTTAAATTACGTCTAATCGTATATAATTAAAATGTTTCTGTTTAATTATCATTTATTTATTTGGTTCGTATATTTTTAATTTCAAATTTGTCATATGTATTAACGGAACGCGTCGCTTTTATAGAGGTGCACGTATAGAAAGCTATCTACCGACTGTCGATAGACAGTTAAAACATCAAAATACTTGTGGGAAGCAAAGTAAATATAGATAGAAAATTATAAACTATCTTAGATAGTTACCTACGTCGACGGATAAATAGAAAATACGTTTTGGGCGTAAGACAATTTTGAGGTCTATCTCAAATATCCATTTGCAAATAACGGCGCTTCTACAGTACTAGCAGAAATGCACCGATGACGCAATCCAGCTCCGGTTCCGCGCTCTCTGGCCGCGCACAGTGGCCGAGTTGCGCGATTAATTAGCGCAGGATAATTCGCGAGTGCCGCTTGCGTAACGACAATCAATACGAGCACGTGCCCTTATCAGATCGTGTCAAGTTTTCTTGCGCTCGCTCTCGAGAGCAAAACATGTAGACGCCACTTCGACGTTGGTCGTATGACTAATGACACTTCCCGTGTCTAGCCAGCGACGGGAGGCACTAGCGTGCAAATCAATTGGTCACTTCACAATATTGCGGTCGCGCTGCATTAATTTTCGTTACACAGTTTCTAATTATTTATAGAGGCGGCACCGTAGGTGTCAGTTGATACAGCTTAATGATATTCTAAAAAGACATTCAAAATAGTAACGATCAACAGGTCAATTTCACAAGATACTCCAATTAGAGGCTATACAAAGTTGATAACACAAGATATACTTAAAAGACTGAACGTGGAATGAATGAATGATATATATCCAACCTATGATATCCAACATCAGTGACAAATAAGATGTTGTGTTGTAGGTAAACGTTGGCAGCTGAATTAAAGAATGCTTTCACAATCCAAGTTTTTAACATCTCAGAAATCAAAGGTAGAAATGAGATAACTATAAAATTGAACTGCATACATTTCGAGAGTTTGGAAAACGATGATATAAAAAAAACAGGAGTAAAAGGAGCCATGATATTTGAAGGTTACGAGATGAAACTCTGAAAGTTTTTAGAAATTTTTAATTTATTTGTTGTTCTTTAAAACACTCTCCGTGCAGTGTTTCATTCGATGCAATCATTGAGGGAAACAGTCGGCCCACTTTTCCGTGGACTTCTTTAGTTACCGAGAATTGTATTGCTCAGAGTTTATCTTTTATTCTTGGCAATAGGCACACTCAGCTAGACGAATGACTTTTTTCAAATTGATTTTCTTTTTAAACAAGATGTAAATCACATTTTTCATAAACTGTCAGTTATAGTGGATAAATGTTACTTTCTATATTATAATATTATAGCACATAACAACAATTTTCTGTTTTTTCCATAAACATTTATTATAAATGGTACGCAAGTGATACTTCTTTGACATATCTCTAACACTCATCAGTGGGCACTTTTGTCGTTTTACATGTACAATCTATGCTATGTACAAACTAACACTGCACACAATCAATCAACTCAACTTCATCGCTTCTTTGTGTGAACGGCAGAAAAAAGCTAAAGCCATAACATTGTAATTGGAACGCACGTGTGGTACAGCGGAGCACATGTTCTACCAAATTAACGACCATCTGCTAGTTAATCCATACAATACCGATTGCAGTATCCTTTCTTATGGGAACACCATCGTTTCATAAAACAATCGGAACAATTAAACAATTCTTTGAAAGCTGAACTAAAATCTTGTAACCGTTTTGGATAAGTACAGTTTAACCCAAAACTAATTTTGGTTTCAGTACCGAAATTAAACAGAATTTTAACATATCTGCTGCGTCATTTCGTCGTACTATGAATTACTCGGATATTCTTATACAAATAAAATACAAATTTGTCCGTGTCGTATACGTAAAAATACAAATTTGTCCGTATATAATGCATTACAGGTTGTTGGTCAGTCTTACACGATTAGACCAGTCAGGATACACAATCTATTTTTGTATGGATTTCAACCGCGCCGAACCGAAAACGTATTTTCAAAAATATCATATATTCAAGATGTAAGATCTTAACATAACTTAATCACATTTTTTTACTTGCAGGCTTAATACAACTCTGCAATTAATTGTCTGCTGGTTAGTTTCTGTTCTGGCTGTTCGCTGATTTTTTTTTGTTATACAAAAAATAAATGTGTGATTTATTTTCAGAGATATCGTGGACTAAACATAACATTCAAAGAAAATGAGGTAAATTTATCCGTAAGTCTACAAATTAAAGAGAAAAAAGGAATATAAAATACGCGAAAAAATTGTACGTACCTACATAAAACTGGACTTTCGACAAAGTATTGTACGTCCGAGGTAACGGTTTAATATATTGGGTATTTTTTTATACTAAGTACTGTGAATATCCAGTACAAACATCAATTCCGGATGATCACATATAGGGTTACCATAATACATTTTAGAAAACTAGAAGTTATGAACTAAAAACCGCGATCATTTTCTTCGTAACCCTGGACACTTGATTGATTCAAGTAAAAGCTCATATTAGATTAAAATGAATCAGTACTAATAACATGTTGTTAATCGAGAACATTCTGTCTCAAGTCGTATTTATCTTACTGACACAAACAAAAATTATATCCATGTTTACATTATAACAATTATAATGTTTCAAAAATCAATTCCAGTCTAAATCCTTAATTTAAACTCTGAAACCTAAATCAACAGGAAATACAATTAATAAAGACCTTTAAAAACGAAATTAACAATCCGATAAATTTTAAAACTCGAAACCGAGTTTAATTAATTAAACTCCTAGGTTAGGTACTAAATTAGGTAACTAAAGTTAGGAGTTAAATTCCGAAACTCCTCGGAGTTTTAAAATTCCTGGTAAATCATTTTAAATTTATATTTATTTTTAACTATTTAAGATAAAGTTTCTGATTATTTTTATTTCTTTCATTAGTAAATAGATTACAATAACAGAAAATTACTTATTTAAAACACATTCAAAAATCCCCCGGACGACCCGTTTAAATAGCGGACGGTGTCCGGGGAAAAAACGACGGATGGTAGCAACTCTAACTACTTATTACGCTCGAAGAAAATGGAAAAAATGTTTAACATATTAAATGAGGGTACGACACTAGATGAAGTTCGATATCATGGGTTCAAATCTCGCTTGCCAAATTTTATGCAGATGGACCAATATTTATGGAAAATATAACACAAATGAACAACTGTTGCTTGAAATTCTTGACCTGAACACGCCTTACGTCGACTTCAAGGTTTATCGAGAAGTAAGAATCGATACGTTTTTTCGTTACGAAATCGAAAGGGCAAAAAGGCACAAAACACGTCGACGTCTCATTAGCACACGGTAAGTCGAAATTACAAGCGTTCAACATTGGCGTCACTCGCTAAACTGCTCAGAAATCAATCACGCCCCGACGTGACGGATCACATCCGGGTTATGAGCGACATTTAAGTATGGCTTATGTGCTCGAGCGAATGTAACCTTTGTGTCGATATCGACGTTTCAGCAAACTCCATCGGCGCATGTCTATTGTTGCACGGCATTACATCACGTCATTATGCGCACGCTGTACGCGAAAGAATTACGGACCAAACATTCTTACGTACCTACGCTAGTGTTGAGTAGTGGTTCTCAAACTGTGTTGTGCTGCTGTTTATTTAACAATATCTATATGACATAACGGTCAATATTGTTACTCCTCTGGCTTACTTAACTTACATTTATTTTTTAAATAATATTGTATATATATTCTTCCATTATTTGATTTATATATTTTTTTATATATTTTAGTCCTACTACAAAAACATTTCAGTGCAAATGGGTTTTAATCATAAATGTTCATTAAGAAAATAATAAACAATTTATATTTAACACAATAATGACAGAATATTTAATTTAATTTAAAATTAAATAAAACAAACTATAACTTTTTGTTTCATAAATGATTATTTATGAACTGACGAGGAGCGAATTTTTTCTTGAAAAATCTTAAAAATTTACTTAGTCAATAAGGTTTATTGCTACTGAACTATGTATTACTCAATTGTGATGTCATTTATAATAATACTCATTATATTCTGAGAGAGCGTATGAGATTGGAAGATATCCGCACTAAGTCCCTGCCATTAAATGTGGTTTCTGCCATAACTTGCTTATTTTTTAAACAATTTTTCTTCATTAATGGTTCTTAATTATTCTGTATTAATGAAACTTTAATCAAATGAAACATCATGGCACTTTAATAAAATGAGCAAACTTAGGAGCAGTCAACTACCTTATTGTGATTAACTTGTTGGGAGCATAAATTTATTGGGTACCAAGAACGTGTGTGTCTTCAATAAGAGAGGACATAAAATTATGCTACTTGTAACTCAGCCAGGAATTTAATCTGTTTTCCTTTACTTAACTGAAATAAAACTTACATGAAACTTCGTTTCGCACAGTTACATAGGTCGTTTACGGTTGGTTTTATAAAACATAGATTTAGAAAAATTGTTACCGTGCAAATAATGTTGTTACAACGAATCATTTATTATAGTTTTTCCGATTTAATTCACGCTCCTGTCACCAATCACTTAATATACCAATAAGGCGGATTGCAAAATATTAAATATAAAAAACAAAGAAAATGAAAAAAGTGGTAAAAGTGGAAAAACTTGCCTTAAAGGAAGTTTTTATTAAACAAACCTTGAGCGACTAGAATATTCATTCGCCCGTGTCCTCAAACGACTTGTATATTGGACATTGTTCAGCTCTACAAAGGCCGTGACAGGTGTAGAAATCAGCCTTCCGGTTCAATTCCTGTTGTCGAAAACACGTTTTTGGAGCATTCGAGCAATTTTCGAAATTATATTTTTACTTTTTTGGAGCAATCTTCGTTACTTAATATTTTAGCTTGCAATTCTTAACCGTACAACCAACATATCTTAACTTCATACAGTAATTAAGCCTTTCCTTAATTAATCGTTATCCTTTTATGAATTTATTATAAAAAAATTGTCAAGGTTATAACTGCAAAATATAATAAATATTTTGCAGTCCGCCTCGAAACTAATTAATTGCATTCCTCGGTTGTGATTGATTGGGCCCGCCATATATTCAAGTGTGGCATTAAAATGAGTAAATAATAAAACTAGGAAATTGTGTTTGTTTATTACCTAATAACTCAACAGTTTCTTGATCGTTATGAAATTTCACGTTACGTATAATTAATCCCAGAAAATTGAGCGATTTCTTAACTATATGTACTACATACAGTCAAGACCGTCAGTCAAACTTACTGACAGTTAAAAACGTATTTCTGTTACTCATTAACTGCCAGTCGAGTCGGAACAAGAGTCTACTTTACCGCCCTATTGCACGGTCAAATTCGTAAAGTATCACCATACAAAATATGTTTTTAATAACATACAAAATACGTTTTTAATTGTCAGTCCGACTGAGAGTTCTCACCGTGTCTTGGTGCATACGGACGTTAGAAATAACCGAATAATGTTTTTTTTCTTCAGATAGACGGCACTGTCACGCATTTCAATATTTGTTTTTTGTCTTATTCAGATTATGTTCAATTTTTAACAGCTGCAAAGGTTTTTTTTATATGTAATTTCAATTTAAAAATTACAAAATATTTGTATATCATTATAACATAGGCATTTCAATCAGATTTCAAATGATATGTTTTTAAAATATTGTCGAAAGGTTACGAAATAATAAATAGAAGAAGATTCATTGCGACTTCGTTTTATATTAATTCCAGTAGATGACAATGGTTAATCTCAAAACCGCTTTGGTTTTCAATTTTTAATTCCGCATGATAGTTAAAAGTTGATATATAAATAGATATTACTGATGCTTTGTGTGAAAAGTTACAGGATGCGGCACGCGAAATTTCCTTATTTGAAAAGCACGCCACACAGCGGCTGTTAATCCTTGGAGTGTGGGGTTGAGTGCATTCAAGAAGGCGGAGCCCAACTTTTTTGTACGGTTAGTTTAATAACGATCTTGCAATGGATGAGACGGGAGCATGCGTTTGCCGTGGTATGTTACTTTTCCAACGGTCGTTCGATTATTGCAATCCAGTGTGCATTCAGGAAATAATTTAATATCGTGCCTGCAGATCATGTTCCACTCAAAAATCAACTGTTCAGTGGGTGGACACGTTTATGAATATTGGTAGTGTGCAGAAAAAGAAACCAGGGCCAGGACACCGAGAGTAAGCCTGGCGACGTTGAAATCCCCTAAACGATCTGCATGCAAACATGAAGTTGCTCTCGCAATCTCTAATCGCACAGTGAGACGAATTCTTCATGAAAACCTGAAATTTCATCCATAAAAATTGGCAAAAACTGGTGCATAAACTTAATCCACATGATTCTGTTTTACGAAAAAATCCATATGAAGCCTTTATCGAAAACCTTCCTTGTGACGCTCTTGTGTTCTTCAGCAATGAAACATATTTTCATCTGATAAGATGCGTGAATAAACAAAACATGCTATATTGGAATAACATGAATTCCCGAAAACTTCATGAGCAGCCCCTGCATACAGAACGTGTGGTTTTTTGAAGACAACTATGGGGCAATCACGGTCACTTCTGAGCATTATATCCAGATGATTGAGGATTTTTTCTTCTCAAACTTGAAGAAATGGATGTTAGGAATGTGTGGTTCCAATAAGATGCGCCACTGCTCACACGGCATTAACTCGAATGACCCTTTTGCGCGAACATTTCCCCTCTCGCCAGATTCAGTATCCTGCGATTATTGTGGATATCTTCAATTTTTGGCATATACCAATGTTCCAAAGACCCTGGGAGAGCTGAAAAACAATATTCGTGCTGCTATTGGCAACATGGAGACTGACATGTTGCAACAAAATGGATCGAAACTTCTGATTTCGACTCTCCAAATCTATTGACGAGAACGGAGACCTCCTTCAAGACATTATTTTTTTTTCTTTAAATATACATCCATGTAAAGAAACTTTAAATATACTTCCATGTAAAGAATAAACAATTAAATTGACATTTCTAAATGCTTTTTGTTTAAGATTCTTTACAATACGGAGGTTTCCGCGCCGCACCCAGTAGAATCTGTTAACGAAGAATTACTAAACGTGAACATCATTCTAGTTATCGGCAGGAAGATATTACAACAATAAAGTACATATTGTAACAATAGCGCGTTGAATACAGTTTGACCGATATGTCACGTCACTCATATTGCGTAATGTGCCATGTTTAAATTATAATTGAGTTGTACATAGTATGGGGCGGCTTAATCAATACGGATAATCAACTGTCAACTGACTTATTTGCAATGGTATTATATATTTTTTTTAATTTTTTTTGTCACATATCTATTTTTGTTCTTACTTTCCATCGATGCTATTTAAATTATAATTAAGCTGTAAGTAGGAATGGGCGCCTTAATCAATACGAATAATTTGCTGTCAACCGTAAATTTGCAATGGTGCTCTATATACCTATATATTTTTTCTTTTTTTGTCACATACCTATTTTTGTTCTCATTTTCTATTAATGCTATTTAAATTATAATTGAGTTGTAAATAGGAAGGGGCGCCTAAATAAATACGAATAATTCGCTGTCAACCGTACTTATTTGCTATGGTGTTATACATATTTCTTCTTTTTTTGTCACATATCTATTTGTGTTCTTACTTTCCATCGATGCTATTTAAATTATAATTAAGTTATAAATAGGAAGGTGCGGTTTAATCAATACGAATAATTTGCTGTCAACCGTACATTTGCAATGGTGCTCTATATACCTATATATTTTCTTTTTTTGTCACGTACCTATTTTTGTTCTCATTTTCTATTAATGCTATTTAAATTGTAATTGAGTTGTAAATAGGAAGGGACACCTTAATAAATACGAATAATTCGCTGTCAACGGTACTTATTTGCAATGGTGTTATACATATTTTTTTCCTTGTTTGTCACATATCTATTTGTGTTCTTACTTTCCATCAATGCTATTTAAATTATAATTAAGTTATAAATAGGAAGGTGCGGCTTAATCAATACGAATAATTTGCTGTCAACCGTACATTTGCAATGGTGCTCTATATACCTATATATTTTCTTTTTTTGTCACGAACCTATTTTTGTTCTCATTTTCTATTAATGCTATTTAAATTGTAATTGAGTTGTAAATAGGAAGGGACACCTTAATAAATACGAATAATTCGCTGTCAACCGTACTTATTTGCAATGGTGTTATACATATTTTTTTCCTTGTTTGTCACATATCTATTTGTGTTCTTACTTTCCATCAATGCTATTTAAATTATAATTAAGTTATAAATAGGAAGGTGCGGCTTAATCAATACGAATAATTTGCTGTCAACCGTACATTTGCAATGGTGCTCTATATACCTATATATTTTCTTTTTTTGTCACGAACCTATTTTTGTTCTCATTTTCTATTAATGCTATTTAAATTGTAATTGAGTTGTAAATAGGAAGGGACACCTTAATAAATACGAATAATTCGCTGTCAACCGTACTTATTTGCAATGGTGTTATACATATTTTTTTCCTTGTTTGTCACATATCTATTTGTGTTATTACTTTCCATCAATGCTATTTACATTATAATTAACTTATAAATAGGAAGGGGTGTCTTAATCAATACGAGTAATTTGTTGTCAACCGTATTTATTTCCAATGGTGTTATACATATTTTTTCTTTTTTGTCACATATCTATTTGTGTTCTTACTTTCCATCAATGCTATTTAAATTATAATTAAGTTATAAATAGGAAGGGGAGGCTTAATCAATACGAGTAATTTGTTCTCCACCGTATTTATTTGCAATGGTGTTATATATATTTTTTTCTTTTTTGTCACATATCTATTTTTGTTTTTGTATACATATTTGTAACTAGTTGATTTCGATCCCATGTAATGAGGGACAAAAAATTGTTTTTTTATCTTATATGTTGCTCTTGAGTATACTATTTATTACCATACCAAATTTTATCAAAATCCGGCCAGTAGATTTTCCGTAATATCCGCTCGAATTAACATACAGAGAGACAGACAACAATTGTAAAAAAAGTTTTTCTGGCTTTTATTATCATTCACAATGCTAAATCAATGACTTTTTTTAAATATTTTCTATGTACAGAATTCACTCTGTTACAATTTTGTTATATGTATAGATGATATTGTATTTTTTTTAAAATTTTTTATCAAGTATTTTTTTTTTTTTCTAACTTGCCATTAATGCTATTTTCATACGCGAAAAGTATTTTCAAACCCATCTTTTACTGTAGACGACGTGAAACTAGAGATAAAGTTAATAACAGACCAATCAAAACAGTAGCTCGTACTGAAACTATGTTATTATGTCGCCGCATTATACGCGCGCGATGTTATCGCGCCGGCACAGGGCCGCGCCCAAGATCGAAATCGGTGATTACAGTTAGTTACAGCATCCAATGCTGATATGCATCTGCATTTTATTGGAGATAATAGACTTCCGCTGTTACTGAGTACCACAAATTAAATAGATTCCATGACTATTGATCGGCGTAGAGATACACACAGACATTGTACATCAAGATCGCGAGAAAGGGAAAAAAAAGCTTGACAAGCACGAGTGGAACTCGCACAACGAGGGTTCGGTATACATTTAGGCATTTACAAACATTTAATGGTACAGAATATTCCTATTAACTATTTACAAAATTTTAATATTTTAGAACCAAAATATATTCCTACTATATCTTTCAGAGGCACACATTAAATAAAAATATTTTTTATGTAACATAACTACAAATTAACGATTTTCGGCTTCCATTCCTTGTGCAGTGAGACCTTGCTTCTCGCCAAATTTCACGATTCTATATCAATGGGAAGTATCTTTAGGTTTTGATTTATTTGCAAGGTCAAAATATGCGTCATAAATGGCCTTTTTTAAGGTTCTTTTTGATTGCGTTGACTTAAAAGCTTGATTCTTTTAAAACTCGAAGGGACCGCCGGCCTAAGCATTTGATATTAATTTCTACTTGATACCTCCACGCGTTCTTGGGAAAATGGATCTTGGGGGTCTATAGGATCTATAAGGGTTCCTTTTTCCTTTCTGAGGTATAGACCCTAAAAATGCAACAAGGTTGTGGTGATGCGGAAAATTGAAAAAAATATGCGTGCACAGAATACGACTCACTGTAATTCGCGCGAGCATGGACCGTATTTCCGTGGCTTAGCTTTGAAGATTGAAAAAACACGATTAAAGACCTTTCCGATTAAAGGACTTTAAGGTCGAAAAGGTAAATTAGTGACGCGAAATAGTTAGGAGAATGATCGATTTATCGATAATGTGTATAATTGAATAGAATACTTGTATATTTAAGAATATTGTGAAATAATGTAATACGAAAGAATGAGAGACGTCGAAAAAACAAATTGCAAATTTTTATTTTTGTCAGTTTGTATTTTGAAATTATGATTTGTGAAATGGAAACAAAATTATTTAAGTACTAGCTTATGTACTAGACTAATTTTGTTTCAAGTGCGTCAAGTACTCAGTCATAATAAAAAAATTAACAGAGTAGAAAGTGATCACTAGCAAAAATACTACAACAAAATATTCGAGAAATCTCTCACTCTAATACTTCAACAAAATATTCGAAATACTATAACAAAATATTCGAGAAATCTCTCACTCTAATACTACAACAAAATATTCGAGACTACTATAACAAAATATTCGAGAAATCTCTCACTCTAATACTACAACAAAATATTCAAGACTACTATAACAAAATATTCGAGAAATCTCTCACTCTAATACTACAACAAAATATTCCAGACTACTATAACAAAATATTCGAGAAATCTCTCACTCTAATACTACAACAAAATATTCCAGACTACTATAACAAAATATTCGAGACTCTCGGTAAATCTTTTACAGAAATAATGTCATGATGAAAGTTTTAACACATATATATTAAAAGACATATAATAAAGCAAACAGAGATATGTCCAAACAATGTGATGTAACGTTTCTTTATCTCTGCTACCCCGTCTCCATATATGGCGTAATGTCCCAGATGGATAATGCCAGTTGTTCCCTTCTATCCATTTCTATATTTTTATGATCAGCTGATCTCATGATCGATGAACACGCGGCTAAGGGGGGGCGGGAGTTTTTATGCAATTTTAATTGACTCTAATTTCCTTGTAGATGAACCTTATGGTGTCCGGAAGAATCAATTACATGCGCCGCACATGGCGTCTTCGGAGCAAACTTTGGGAGCAAACAAGGAAACAAGGAAACTTCGGAGCAAACAAGGAAAAACATACGATCTATGTATTTTTAGCGGGGCTGTTTAGACACTGTGACTTGCTTGAGAATATCTTCAAAGCATTCAGAACGTTCGCTAAATGCGTTCTAGAATGGCCCATTGCATTAAGCCTGTCGGGTGGAAGACTTTACCGTTGATACAAGACACCTTGGACACCTGGACCTTTGAAGGTCCCTTGACACTTGTATAGTTTGAGGCGGGTCGAGGCTCGAGGGAGATCTTTGTAATCAACGCAGGTCATGAGGGCATATTGTAGCTTTATTGTATTTAAAACAGAAGCTTTACTGAAATGACGAATAATCGTTTATCGAGATGTTTACCTGACAGCAAAAGTAAAAAAACACCTCTATTATACTAGTACGCTGGACTGGCTACACCACGTAAGATGACAGCTATATTTGTATAATTTGTAGGGCCGGCCGCCATGAACGTCACGGGAACGAAATTTGACATTTATGGATTAGACGCTCGTCTGTGTATTATACCGACATATTCCGCATTTGATTGTATACTCTTGGATACTTTCTCTTATTTTGTTAATTTTAGGAGTATAAATGAAGACGATTAAATGAAACTACGTGATGTAGTATTATTTTTACTTTATTTAAATTTTTACCACGACCTAGATTTCATTGTATTACAACATCTTCAGGTGGGCAATTAGCAAAGATATAAATGTAGTAAAAAAAATTGCCTGCTTACGATATTTGTATAAAAAAACGTGCAATTGCGTTTCGGTGTCGTTATTTTAACGTAAAATAAAAACATTACAAAAAAAAATAGAATTATTATCATTGTAAGATGAGTTCGGTGAATTTTTACACTGATTTTGGGCAATATCGGACGCTAATGCGGACGGGACGTCTAAATAATACGTAACGATATATTGGAAGTTTTACCACTCGCGCTAATCGAGAAAAATTTGGTATCACGATTGCTTAGTTCCATGTAAATATGTACCCTAAGATTTAACTTGGAATCGTAGAAATGGTATAACATTCATAGTTTAAAAACACGGTGATTCAAATAGTATCTTCTGCAAGTTTATTGGTAAAGTTATTATTCCGTGAAGTTTGTATAAACAGTACAGGCAAACTACCAATGGAATTAACCTTAACCGCGGTATTAACAGCACAAGTATTTAAGGACCTTCTGTACAAAACGGGGACATGGTTTCCTGATTTACAAGATCAATTTAAGTAGTCGTTGGTATCAGATAATTTTAATAGCTACTTCCACACATGAGAAATTAACGCAAAATGTGTAGACAGTCGTCTGAACATAGCACTAAAAATATTCCTATATATTACAAATATTAACCTATGGAATTTTTTGGCACGGAACATTTGGGCTCGCCAATGATTGTAATAAATTAATTATTCAGTATTACTCGTGTTTTATGTATATCTTATATTTTATTCCTACCATAGAAAACTTTCAATAATCGGCATTGATTTTTAGCGTCTCATTATGTGAATTGTGTAAATAAATCGATGAAAACTTGATAGGCTAAATACAATTTTGTTATATCGAAATTTTCGTCCATTTATTTTGTCACACTGTTCTCCACTAATTTTAGTTGCACGGACGCTCACTACTGTGGACATTCACTAACAGCGCCAAAATGGCAAGAATCAAACTGCCTCATTGCGATTTTCTGTAAGGTCACTCCAGGGTATGAGTATTATAGACAGTGTAATAAGATCATATGACACAGCCTTCCATTATCCGCTGTATTTTCTACTTAATTTTAGACTTTTCTTGACGAACATTTTCGATTCACGGATCAATCCAACATTTTTAAACCGTTAGCAGGATTCATACAATAGACCGTCCGTGGAAAGAATAAAACAATTACAAGAATTGCATGTAAGTAGGTTCTCGTTAAATATTAGTCATCTTCCAATTAAACACCTACAGGAACAATATAATTAACATTAATCTCATGCAACAGTCTCGTAGATCGTTAAAATACAACTAAAATTGTTTAACACCGCTAACAGGCGGAATTAATTTAACAAGGTGCTTCTTAATATATGAGTTTTTAATAAGCTCGATATAGAAACGTTAAGCTCGTAAGTACCAGCTATCGTTTTTACGATCAAATACTGTTACAGTTACGAAATTAACACTGTCGTAACGGTCTATACATTAACTCCTGCCATAAACAAAACTCACATTTCACCAAAATATAATTATAATTTCAATGCATAATTTTACGCTCTTTCGTATTCAAACTGTCACGGAGTTGTGAACTTGGCTCAGTCAATTTATGCCGCGAGATATCGATCGAGATTTTTTCACTAAACGCGGTGAAAAAAAACTTATAACATATGTATACTCTAGTCTGTAATTTTTTGAAAGAAACTGTACAGTAAATGCAGTGGTACTTACATCATCGCAAAATGCAAGCCCGTATGTTGTAACGTTGCAGTAAAATATTAATATTTTTTGGAGTTTATCCTTTAAGAATCGGGCGTCGCATATGTAGCGCCCTGTATGAAGTTTTATGAGGAGTAAAATCAGAAGTTCGGAGCGTACGAAATTCAGAGCGTTAAAAAAAATGTAACCTTTATGTTCTGATCGTTAGGTGGCCTCTCCGCGCAACATTTCTGCACATCTTCATAGTGAAATATTAATGTTTTTTCTTATGGCGTAATCGCAATGACGGAGTGTGACACACATAGTTTACTATCGTTCGCTTATATCAAGATGTAATAATTAAATGTCATTATTTGTGAATATTTGGTGTGTTCTATCTTACAAAATTAGAAAGCCTCCTTTAATTTTAACTTCTTAGCTTAACGTTACTAAATATTTTAATTTTATTGTATAAATTTGATATTGTTCATTTGTGTTTTACTTGAAAATAAATATATCGACAGCATTTTTTTATTAAAGAATTTTCCATTTACATTTGATGATATTGATATTTACTTACTGTGTTAGTTACAATCGTACTTAAGGAGTAAACTCTAGTAGCGTGTCGGAGCTGACACGCACCATTTTTTTATTCTTGGGTTCGCAATACACCTCTAGCGCCGTTTTTCTGACAAAACGAGTTATGCCGTATTGTTGGACTAATAAAGTAATAACAATGTAGAAAACTCGAAAAAAAAATCATTTTAAATGACCGAAATCGATCAGAGAAAATAAACTCACTATTTTTTTTTAATGATTAAGAAATAACAAAGGTTTTTTTATCATCACATCAACCGCCCAAACAATCGTGTATCAATATATTATAATGGCTTTTGATATTTCTCAGTTTTAATAAATTTACAATTTTATTAATAAACTCAGTCTCACGAATTCTCGTGTATAGTTATTTCTGAAAAGACATAAATAACGACACAAATAACGTTCAAGTTTAATCGAAACCTCTTTTCAGACTTTCATTACATATACTTTCATTATATAAAACCGAGGAAGACCTAAGAAATTATTGAAAACTAGTCAGTACAGTGACTTGGCAAACATTTATTGGTCATCTCGACGCTAAATGATGAAATAATATTTTTTTCTGTTAGTTTTTTCTAAAAGGTAGTATATAGACATCTTCAGGTGGGCACTTTGTAAGGATCTTTTTACAAATTGCCCACCTGAAGATGTTGTAATACAACCAAACCAAGATCCTGATAATGAATTTAAATAAAGTAGAAATAATACGTCACGTACTTTCATTGAATTGAGAAAAATTTAATATCTCTTACCGTTAAGGTAGCGTCCATAAGAAGATCTTGAAGGTCCTTTCTAAATAATTATGAAAGAATTTTTGAAATCGGATGAGTAGTTTCGGAGATTACCTCCTACGTCCAAACTAACAAAATTAATGAAAATCGATTCTTAAGGAGTAAACTCCAATAATCGGATAAAAATGTAACATTTCAACCTACAAATATACCTTGTAATAAAATCGGTGCGACTCTGACTCTGGCCGATTCAAACGTTACAAGTTAAAATACGCTAACGCAGAAAAACATACATAGCATACGACTGAACTCGATGAAGACGGGAGACATTTAGTCGGTGTCACACACCTTTTGACGTATGCACTGAGTACAGAGTCGGCAAAAGTTGGCAGTTGTTGGCCATCGACTAGCACCTACAAAGTTGTTCGTTTGCGTTACGCGTAAAGAGAATACAATTTCTAACGTTATTTGTATGTATTTTTATAGGAGTTTAGATTTGAAACCACTCGACGGATGAAAATAATTCTTTAATTTTTAGAAGCCATATTCCTTCGTTTCTTTATTAACGGCATAAGCCATCTTTTGACTTTATTGAATAATTTAAAGTTTCATTATACACGTGTCCTGAAATAAGTATCGGACAAAGAAAGTCGTTATTCCTTGACTGAAAAATAATTGATTGTCGTTAAAATAAAATTCAAAAAATGCCTTTTTCCAGAAAATTTGCGAAAAGCTGCGAATACACCTAGCTGCCCAGGTAAGCACCGCGCTCCACGCATGTATTGGGTGTGTTAAAAAGAGTTATGTGTAATATTTTTTTGCATTCAGAAAAAGGGCGTGTTTCACGTTTTATTTCAACGACAATTTATCCCTTTATTGCCAACGAATAGCATCTTTCTTTGTCCGACACTTACTCCTGGACACATGTATATGCGGTTAATGTACGCTACGTTAACTCGTAAACAATAGCCCGCAATTTCCAAATATTTTCTTGCTGAGATCGATCAAGAAGGGACATACCGTTTAATCCATCGCAAAATTTCTCTCGACGCTATCAATCTTTATGAAAACTACTGTTCATTTACTACTAACGTGTAAACTACTGTTCATTTACTACTAACGTGTTACTTTTGTATTTATCGTACTTTATTTTATTTATTATTCGGTAGTTCGTAGATTCGAATCTGCATAAGAGGAGTTTTTATTTGGACGACGCCGGACACCGCCGTGAGTTAGAAAGATATAATTTAATTATTTCGAAGTAACGGAGATCCGATTACGAAACGCAATTAAGAATTGACTTATGTACAATTTCACGCACGTGCTTCTTATCGTTACGCAGATGCCGTTACGAGCATTATGCTCCACAGGTTTAATATCAAAACGTACATCTGGCGTCATAAAACACATGTGCTGTGTTAGCTGACACGATGTACTCGTATCTACTACGAGTATGTCTTATCGAATACAGATCACAGTTAATATACGCTCCATAAACTTTCGCACTGTATTAAATTACACTTCGGAAATTTTGATGAGAAACGGTAGCTTTCGAATGCGGTTTCCGTCTGAATCTGGTTGTCGACGCTCGAAAAGGCAGAACAACTCACAAGATACCCACGGATTGTTTTTAGTTATAATCTGGGAGGTCGGTGGTAAATCACCAAGTTCCGAGTCGCACTATGTTGACACTCCCATAAATCAGTTCGAGCGAATATTGAAAATATGGAGAGACGGAATTACTTATATCGTGTTATTAATTTGAAGTTTGCATCTATAGTAGTTATAGAGATATTTCACATAAATTAGTCTGTCAAGCACGAATAGAACTAGCAATACGAGGAGGATAAAAAAACCTGCAAAATACGAATGAAACTCGCACTACGTGTAAGCCATTAAAAACTTTTGGTGGCACGAAATATTCCTATTAAACTATTTAAAAAATTTTAATTTTTCATAACGAAAATAGATAATAATCTATTTCTTTCATAGATACATATTTTAAAAAAAAAATTTATGCGGTATAAATATAAATTAACGATTTTTGGATTTTTTCTGTACTTGTGCGTGAGAACTTAGTTCTTGCCAAATTTCATGATTCTAGGTCAACGATAAGTTTGGATTTATTTGCGAGTGTCAAAATATACATCATAAATGGTGGTATTTTTAGGGTTAGTTATTATTACATTGACTTAAAAGCTTGATTATTGCATTGACTTATAATTCCGTACACATTTTGGCATTTACAAACATTTAATGGTACATAATATTTCTATTAAACTATTTACAAAACTTAATTTTTTTATAATGTATCGTCTGTTACATCTTTCACAGGCGCATATTTAAAAAAATGTATAATTCTGCATAGATTTAGAAATTGATTTTTAGGTTTTTTTTTACATTTACTTGTGCTATAAGACCTCAATATGCTATAGACCTTACAGTGATGTAGGGCTATAGGTCTCAGTATACGATATTAATTTCAACTTGATATCTCAAGTCATTTTTCAGAAAATGGGCTTTTACTGACAGGCGGACGGACGTACGGATAACAAAGTGAAAACAAAGATCCTATAAGGGTACCGTTTTTTTTCATTTTGGGGAACAGTCTCCTAAAAAAATTAATTTAGTAACTCACTTAGATCATAAAGACTTACATCTAGTGTATAGGTCACTTCCAGAAGAGATAGAACCTCGAAATTCAGTACATATGACGTGTTTAAAATACCAATGAAGGAAAATCCCTGATATCGGAAAATTGTTAGCAAGAAACAAAGATAAAATTAATCTTATCATACCTACCAAGTTTCATACATACGTAGTAGGTTTCTACGGCTCTATACACATGTAGTAACAACAGCTGTTTTTGTAGAACATATTAAATAAATAAGTAAACAAGAATTATTTCAATGATTCATTTAATACTCCTATTTGATATGGATGGCACCGACTCATTTCTTAAACTCGCTATGGTGTTTTACATTACTTCATATACGCTATATCTTTATGTACATCATTTCGTATTAATTACGACCTTTTATCATCGCGATAAAAATTTGATTTGAAAAATTAAACTTTGATATATTATTATTCCAAGTAATAGCAAAATTGAAAAAATTATATTTAATACCAATAAAATACTTGCTTTGAAGCATTTTATCAAGGAAAAAACAGTTTTTAGACGGCGGTGATGGTCTTCCCACAATGGTAATTCACATGGCAAGTACTGATCAAACACTGTGCACTGACGAACGCGGTCAGAATTAGCTCAAAAATATAAATGGGTAATGCGTCTAACTATTTCTAAAATTCAACATGATGAAGAACTAGAGAAAAAGAAAAGGAGAACAATACAAATTAAATTTTATATCCAGATAAAGGATTAGCATTATCGAATCTGTCTCAGTTATCAGATCTGAAATATACTCGATATAAAAAAAACCTCATCAAAACCTGAATGTAAAAAGAACAATGTTCCTCTTTAAAAATTTAGCCGTAAAAATAGGAAGATAAAAAAGTTTCCCCAAGGCTCTTCTAGAGAAGAGTAGATAAATAAATTAGAGTTAGATTTTTGCGTCTAAATTTATTGAATATTATATCTATTACCTAGGATTTTTTAATAATCCCAGTTTAGAAGATAACGGCAAACTCTGTAATATTTTTTTTAAGAAAATTTTTTTGATTTTTCGTTCGTTCGGAGCGCGAGTGAATGATGCCGAATGATGAAGTTCTACATCATTAGACCGGTTCACTAATGAATACACTCGACACTTTGAAGAATAGAAATGAACTAAAACTAAATCGTCCGAATTTATTTTTAGTAGTTTTTTTTAAACTACTGTACTATGTTTAAATATACTGGCTATTTAAATTTTCTTGTTTTCGGTTTCCTTAAAAAAAAATACATATCTATTGATCACCATCAAGCGTTTTATTAAAATGATTCGCTTCTGTATTAAAGAGTTATGGATAATTTCTTACAAAAGACTCCATTCTCCGGTCGTAGACCTGTGAAACCCTAAAAGTAATCATTAACGCCATGAGTACCTATTTTCTAAACAACAATATTGTTAAAAGTACTCGAGTATAATTCCGTCGCGGCCGCCGCCGAAGGGCGAACCCGTTACGAGTACAGTCGTCTTCGGTGTAATAATGTCCATAATTACAGTAATTAATTAACTCGCCCGGCCCATAAAACGATAAATGCCGTTATGAAGAGACGCTGACGACACGGTTTTGAAATACTTCATTGTTATTGTTTAAAGTGCAAGATGTTAGCAAATTATCTAAACGCCTCAGGGCAAGAAACTTGTATATAGATTAACTTTCTTTGATTCAGACTGGTGGGTGGAGGGGTCATAACAAAAAATTATTATACGTAGAAATACATTCGATATTAAGAGGGTTGATACAAAGTACTAGATTGAAATATCTCTGATTTTCGTATATTTTTCTAGGATGCATATAGAAATTTCTCAGCCACTTCTGCTGACGATTATAAAGACTCTTAAACAATATTATAGTATGGCATGAAATTGTGAAGACAAATTTATTTTCTAGACAATTTATCTTCTTTTCTATATATTTTCTACGCAATACACTGTCTACTATCAAAGAAGTAGCATCTGAGAAAATTGTAAATTAATAGTAACAGCACAAAGTCGTTAGATTTGGAAATGTAGTCAAATTATATGTTTTTGTGTATATCTTGTTATGGGATATGATATAACAATAATCCAAATAAGGCGAATTAAAAATATATCCGCAACATAGACATAAGACTGGACTGCACAATCCGTCTAATTCTGTAGATTAAAAAATGAGAGAGAGACAGCGATTGTTGACGACTATCGATATCTCTTTCATCAGCAGCCAGGGGTGCATGGGAAATTCGTTTAGTTTCCACCATAGACATCATTCTCTACTTATGTCTGTGGTTGTATATACGTATATAATCATATTTTATACAATGTTTGAAGGACGATATTATTTAGTTAACTTTTATTTTTTTATTTTTGTTTAACATTACAAGCATAATGGTAAATATATGTTTCTGTTTAAGTGGCAGAGATAAAGAAATCATAATTTTTTACATTCTTTTTTATGGCAAACACAACGTAACTTTGTTATAATATCTCACTACTTATGAAATGGTCTGCGGGTTTTCTTTATAACCTCATTACTTAACGCAAAACATATATATTCAATATTGCGCTTGCAATGTTTATAAATTTATTTAAATCAAATGAAAAACATAGTAACCAGTTGTAACTACGTCACTCACAGTTTGCATCGAAAAACTAAATGTATAACACATAAACAACATTTTACTTTACTTCAAATTTAATTTTTGTTTCGGCGCATAATTCATATTTCTATAAGCTAGCTACAATGACAGGTGTCCATGAAATGAAGGTTCTCTATATAAAAGAGAAGGAACGCCATTAGGTAAAGAAATAATCTTTATTTCTGTGATGTAGCTTGACGTAAAGTATTAAACGAATTCCATTACACCCCTGACACAAGATATCGATAGCCGTCAACAATTGCTATCTTATCTCAGTTTTTAGCCTACAGAATTATCCGAATGGCGTAATGCAGTCTTATAGTCCACAATGAAAATCAGTTTTACCTACCGTGACATATAATCTAAAATTGAACAATAAGTAGTGAAGGCAAGTTCATTTGTTCACAGATGCGGTGTTAGTATAGTAATATAAAATTAAAAATAATTTCAAAACAACGCTTTACAAAAGTACTAAAGAGAGAAAAATATTTTGGTTTCTAATCTTATAAATGTCTATGTCTTTTTATGGGCTATGATATAATAATAATCCAAATAAAGCGAATTTAAAATATACATACAATACTAATTGATTTGATCTACTGAGACCTATACTTTAAAGCTGAACAATAAGTAGCGCAAAGGTAGTTCATTTGCTCACAGATGCGGTGTTTCAAAAATCATTTATAATAAAAAGTAAATATAAAATTAAAAATAATTTCAAAACAACGCTTTACAAAAGTACTAAAGAGAGAAAAATAATTTGGTTTCTAATCTTATAAATGTCTATGTCTTTTTATGGGCTATGATATAATAATAATCCAAATAAAGCGAATTTAAAATATACATACAATACTAATTGATTTGATCTACTGAGACCTATACTTTAAAGCTGAACAATAAGTAGCGCAAAGGTAGTTCATTTGATCACAGATGCGGTGTTTCAAAAATCATTTATAATAAAAAGTAAATATAAAATTAAAAATAATTTCAAAACAACGCTTTACAAAAGTACTAAAGAGAGAAAAATAATTTGGTTTCTAATCTTATAAATGTCTATGTCTTTTTATGGGCTATGATATAATAATAATCCAAATAAAGCGAATTTAAAATATACATACAATACTAATTGATTTGATCTACTGAGACCTATACTTTAAAGCTGAACAATAAGTAGCGCAAAGGTAGTTCATTTGATCACAGATGCGGTGTTTCAAAAATCATTTATAATAAAAAGTAAATATAAAATTAAAAATAATTTCAAAACAACGCTTTACAAAAGTACTAAAGAGAGAAAAATAATTTGGTTTCTAATCTTATAAATGTCTATGTCTTTTTATGGGCTATGATATAATAATAATCCAAATAAAGCGAATTTAAAATATACATACAATACTAATTGATTTGATCTACTGAGACCTATACTTTAAAGCTGAACAATAAGTAGCGCAAAGGTAGTTCATTTGATTACAGATGCGATGTTTCCAAAATCATTTATTATAAAAAGTAAATATAAAATAATTTGAAAACAACGCTTTTACAATGTATTATATTTAAAAAAAAATAATTTGTTACGAAAAATAGTTCATTTTCTAATCTTATAATTATTTTTTTTAATATTATATATTTTTGAAACTAAAGTCGTCGATCGAGAAAGATGTTGTATTGAAACAGTCCTTGGATAACATGAAGATTGTTATTATATGTAATGTACAGGCTGGCCCCAAAAATAGTGCCGAGTGTCTGTGCTTCAGATGTAGAGCATTTTAAGTTCTATCAAATTATTAATCTTTTTGCGTAATATCAAATTATCAAACGAATAATTTTTCATACGAGTACGTCTTAGCATTGCGTCAAAAAATTAACAGAAAAGCCAGATATTCGAAACACCAGATTTTGAAATAAATTTTTGACATTTAAAAAAAAGTTCGTCACTTTTTTTAGAATTTTCATTCGCAAACATTCATATTCCTTTAGATTTTTTATAGAGAAATTTGACATTGCTACCTTTGCGGTTTCCTCCTAAGCCTACATCAATGTCGTTAAAAGTTATATTCAAATTCAGATATTTCAAAACGTGTGTGTGCGAGCGTGCGCTCGTGGATGTGCGTGTGCGCGTGTGATATATAATGCTGTCCAAAAGCGTCCGCCATATTGAATTTAGAACGATATGACAGACGAATATTTAGAATGATATAGAAAATGGACGGATGAAAAACGTGAATGTTCTAGCTTCCGACAAGATTGTTTCAAAAACCATTGTATTGCTTCACGTCGAAGGAAAAGTTGTACCTGCCACAAACCCTGCTGTTGCAACCATAAATTTGTACAAGGAATATTAAATGGGCGGCTTTTGTCCAGTAAAAAATGCTCCAGATACCATTGATATTAAATTATCTTTGAATTTGACCGCATCTATTCAATAGGCTATACCAATATATTTTGTTTTCATAAAACGTAAATAATATCACCTTACATTAAGAGTTCTGACTTTCACTAAAGATACTAAAAATAATTAGCGATACTGACTTAACGTGACTGAATTCAGAATACATTAACTTTTTCGGGTTTCGTACCTTAAAGGAGGAAAAACCCCTTAGAGGATCACTTCGTTGTCCGTCGGTCTGTCAAGAACCTTTTTCTTAAGAGCGCGTGGAGACATCAAGAAATTAATATCAAATACTTAGCTCTACGGTCAATTCGAGTAAAGAAATCGTCTAAGTTGACGCAATCAAGAAAAACCTTAAAAATACGGCCATTTATGACGCATATTTTGACACTCACAAATAAATCAAAACCTATAAAGTACTTTCCGTTGACATAGAATCATGAACTTTGGCAAGAAGTAAGAAGCAAGGTACAGCACAAACAAAGGAAAAAAAATCCGAAAATCGTTAATTTGTAGTTATATCACATAAAAAATATATTTTTTTAAATATACTCCTATGAAATATAAGTATAATATCGTTCTAAAAAATTTAAATTTTGTTTAATAGGAATATTACGTACCATTAAACGTTTATAAATGCCTAATGCCTATGTGTACAAAACCCTCGTAGTACGAGTCTTTTCCAACAGTAATAAAATTCTCTGATTTCCATATATTTTTAGATTTATTAACTACATAAATAATATTTGACAAAAATATATTAATAAATGAATTTACATACGACACAGAACAACACAAAATACAAAAGACTTCGAAGAAATTACGGGACAAGATATGTATTGATTACGTATTGTAGTTGAAGCTCGTACTTACGATTGAACGACGAATTGAAGACGATTTTTTGTTCTTCGATATTTCTCCTCTTTTTCAGTCGTACGTTTTCGTATTAAGCCAATATTTATTGGCTATTTTATAACTCTATTAATTTTGCAAGAACAAAAATACACTGTCATTGATACATAAAGTAACCGAAAGTTCTTGTGCATGGGCGCTGTGAACGTTTTAAGCGATATCTACGTCTCTTGCGCATTTTCCATGTGAAAACAAACTTATGTCACTCTTATTGTATATTATTAGAATATCATTCACCTATATCATCCAAACTCTATCACGGCACCAGTGCTGTTCAATGTTGTGGAATTATATGATATAAGGCCTATGTTCTAATAAGGCCTATACACCCAAAAATTAAGAAAAATAAACCCAACTTTGAAAATAATGTACTTGATACAGGCCAGGCCTTATTTGTATCAAGTACCTTATTATAAGTCGGATTTATACTTTTAAATTTTTGGGTGTATAGGCCTTATTTGCATCGAGTCCCTTATATTCAATTCCCATCATCAGATTGTAATAAGTTTTTAATGGGACCCTATCATGAGTATAACCTTCCAAAAAAATCATCTAAAATGGTTAAACCTATATCATGCAAACTGGATCATGGCACCAGTACTGATCAATGTTGAGGAATTCTAAGGTACGTCTCCAATTTCCATAGTCAGATCTTGTCCAAATTTTCGTGAGTTCATATTAGGAATATACCCATACAAATATAAAGAGAATCAACCAAATTGGTTGAAAAACGCCGGATATACGAGGTAACATGCTTAAAAAATACAGTCGAATTGAGAGAATTTCCTCCTAAAAGACGGTTAACAATATCCAAATGATAGAAAAAGCCTTCCTAAATTGTAGGTTAACATTTCAAGTCGACTGATGCAATTATAATAGAAAACAAGGAAGAAAGCAAATTAAAATATTTGATACGAAGACATTGCTGAAATTCTTCGAAAATGTTTATACGATATTCTTGCTAGGTGTCAATCCTGACTCATATTATGAGTGACAGTGTCTTTTGGAACTTTTGAGGGTTCCGTAACCAAAGATTCGGAACGGAACTCTTTTGTTGTTGTAACGGACAGCGGCGTCTATCCGTCTCTTCTGTCAGAGGCTTCTACCTTCTCAACGAAATAAGAGGGAAACTTGAAATTCACACGTAAAGTGTGTGTAACGTTTTAGGTGTGAATTTCAAATTCGGAAAGACAGACAGACGTAGTTTGCGGTGTTGCAGTATTATTGGTTATACGGTCATATCAGAAATTTTTAAATTCATTTTCACAAGGGTCTTCACCAGGAAGATTAACATGTTTCACCTCCTTATCGCGTAAAAAATATGTAGTATATTTACTGAAGACAATTTTGTAAATTAAATAAAATGAAAAAAATTACTTCCAAATAACATTGTCACTTATTGTCGCCATATTTTAGAGGAAATTTTGATATTTTCCCAAAATTTATTGCAAAATTTTAAAATAACCGTTATTTTGTTCATGCTGTTGTAATAACTTTTTCATATGCATCTCACGACTTTTCCTAACTTTTCCAGCATCTCATCTTTCATGCCTAGAAAAAAAGAAAAAACCAACAAGAAACGATACAAGTAAAAATAATATAAATTTTAACGATGCTCCAAAGCCACCATCTGATGTGACAGATGTGTTCCCAGTTATGGATAAAACATCATATTTTACTCATTCGTGTTCGTCTATGAAATGCAGCTTTATCACATTGTACTTTTGAAACAACTTCGGAAAAGTTGTTCTATTGTGTTACCGAGTTTATTAGAAGTAATTAATACCTTTGCTATACCAACCTTATAAGCGGCATAAGTATTCCTAGAATAAGAGTAGTATAACTTAAGTTTAAGAATTTCTTATTAGTAAAATTGTTAATGTTTTGCCCCGCTATATCCAGGGGATCTCCGTAAATTTATTTTATCTTAATTCACCAAAGCGAAGCTGTCTGAATCATCAAGTAACTTGATAATTAAACGAGAGGCTCGCACCGACAAGGTTGTAGATAAAGAGATAACACCTTCTCCTGTTATACCTTTGAAGACAAAAAGGATGAGTATGATGAAACGTGTCAAGTTTTCTGTGTAACGTAAAAGTCATTAGAAATTACATTCGCGGGCGCTTTCATCTTGATAACGCGTCGTCGCATCACGTAGCGCTGCTTAAGATCGGACCTCGCAGATAACGCGGGCCGTCGTTTATTAGTGTTAAGGAATAACACCATTCTGGTAGCTAAAAATGAAGACAAGACACGGTATTTTTTGCAATAAACAAAAACACTAATTATTATAATATAAGGCTTTATTCTGCATGTATTTAAGGATGTTTTTAATTTTTGTGGTGAAATAAAACAAAATGGCAGCAATAAAGTCTTATATAAAAACGTGTCTTCGCCATGCGTTGCTCCAGGACTAGTGTCATCATCATAAACGGCTCTGTCTACTGCTGGAAATAGCTGTCTTGTCTCCCAATGGGTATATCATTAGAGATAATGCACATAACAGCCACGCTGGTGGCAGGTCGTTTAACGGTCACAGTGCGTAGCTTTCGCACCAGTGTCGCTGCTACCTCTCACTGGTCTGTAGTGTTTGGCTACGTGATTATAAAATCAGTGCAACTGCGGCCGGTAATCGAACCTAGAACTCCAAGTCACGCCGCGCCGTCCAAAGTCGTAAGCTTGTGATCAATCCAACATATCACGGTGGCGACTAATGACTTGCAGCATTATTGCTGTAAATTTTAATTTGAAACATAATGGCGATTTTATTCATCACCGGCATACCAGTAACTACACAAATACGCACGGCATTTTGGGAATATTTATTTTCATAGAAACAGCACACATTTAAAGGGTCAAAACCCCCTAGGTATACTGTGAGGAATTTATTTTTGAAGATTTAGTAAAAATTTGAAATTAATTGAATCAAAAATTTAGTTATGCTGCAAGGAAAATTGTAAAGAAAATTTGAAAAAAAAACGCGCTCAAAGTTTTGCGTCTACTTAGTTTCAATTTAATAAATAAAATTATTACTTCTAAATCATATTACCTTATGTCTGTGACTTCCGTATTACACGGATCACTTTCCAAATTTATATATTCTTTTTCTTCTTTTTTTGGCTGATTTTAGCGCGAAATGAGCTTCTTTGGCAGCACCTGTAAGATAACACTCCAATTGCTCGAACTGTCTCACGCGTTTCTTGCCGGTTTATAGCAAAAGCTATAATAACTAGGGCAGCTGGTAACTGCCGAATCCTCCATTAGACTTGCAGCTCATCACCCGATAGAATTTTCGAAGCAATAGACCATAACCAAGAAATAAAACTCGTTACTAAATAAATACCCACAAGTTAATAATACGATAACTAGTGATATGTTCAATACAACATTATAAATATTATGTTATCGTTTCAGTTCTTTTCTAGATGTATTCAAACTTGCGGAATCGGTTTCCGCTTCATATCCATTCGACGATCGACACGTTCTCTGTATATAACACTCTGTATAATAATATCCCATTTTGGAGAAAGAGGTACCTTCCTAGCACCTTTTTTCCACGCGTAAGTTTCTTTTCGCCATCCCAAGTTCCCATCTTCTGCCAAAGTTTATAAAAATAACGACAAGTAAAGTAATATAATTGGTCTAATATCAAATGAATTTGGCGTCAAGCGCGTCAAAGCGTCATTAAAAACGTGCGATTAGTGCCATTTAAACAAATGCACAAACACTAAACTAACACATAACCAGTATTAGTTCTTATTCTGTGACATAATTTAGAAAATACTAATTTACGTCATCTATATCAGAAGAATAAAATTAGCAGATAAGGATATATTCGTACCTAATGGAGCTGAACGCTGAATGGTGATAAGCAATACTGCTAGAGTTAGCCAAGAATCTCAATCTATAATTTTTAGCTATAATTTGTAATTAAATTTTTCGTATCCTTTGTAGAGGTGTCACCAATTAAGCGGTAATTTTTTTATTGTAATTCGACCAATAAATCATAAATTTATAACCGAAAGACAGATTAATTTTAATCATAATAAACTATCGGTATATTTCACAATATAATTGTGTACTTACGTGCTACAAACTGAAGCTACTCAGCAAAACAAGTAAAAATACAGTACATTTGCTGTGTTGAATTATTTCGTTTTGCCGTAATACTGATTTCTTGACTGCATCATTTCCCGTAATACTGATTTCTTGACTGCATCATTACGTCGACGACTACTATTATTGTATTGCCCTTGGAACTAGACAAGCATGCAAAGTTGCAAGTCAATAGGATCAAAGTAGAATTTCAAGATTCCGATCTAGCAACTTTATTTTCCCTACCAAAGTAATTAACTAACAAAGTTGAATAAAAGCTTGTTATAAAAAGATGCCAAATGACAGCAAAAGTTGACTTGGTTAAACCGCAAAAACCTAAATAAGGACAGTAACATAGGCTGTTTATAGGGCGCGCCATTGTGCACACATTGGACTCGGCACACAACTCGAGCTAATGCGGAGCGTGAGAAGCATCTGCGAATCACAACTCAATCAACCGGCGCCGCATCCGCGTACGTACCGCAATATGGGGCAGCGGCGCTCCTTGCTGGCGCTATGCCTGCGTAACGCACCGTGTGAACGTGTGAGTGTGAACATGGAAATATAAGATGGGTTAAAAAAACTGCTAAGCTGTTTTATTAATATTTCGCTTTCTGCTGATGAGAAAAACACATTTTTACATATAATTAGTTTTACCATAATAAATAAATATTCTATTAAACTTTCAAGTGCAAAATGGTATAAGCACCCGTCTAAACCACTTCTCAAATGCTATCGATCGTAAGTTCATAGATCGTAACCTATTCCCACTTTCGCACGGGTTGTCTCAAGGCTTCTCAAGGGACTCATAACATACCCCCTCACAGCAATAGGATTACCGATTGTAACCTGTATTTTGTATTCACCTAGGGGAAAATAAATCCATTCAAGTAACTGACCCTATAGTATAAAAGTCATTAATCCATAAAACCTTCCGAGGTAATTATTCTTTTCCGAGGTATTTTACCACGGCTATTTTATATCTCTCACAGGTAAGTAAATTATAATAAAATGTACGTTAAAAGTAAAGCGGTAAAAGACAAATTATAACTTCAAATATTTTATTGGTTTTTCAGGCTTCCTATTGGACGGTAGCACTAGTCGTAGGCGTCGGTGTTTAAAGGGTTAAAGAGAGTCAAGGGTTAACCAAATAAATATATAAAGCATTAAAATCTATTTCCGTATTCTTTCTTCAAGAATGTTGTAGAATAGCTTTTTTACATAATCACACAAAATTTCTTAATATTAAACTGTTATTCCAAAAATGCATAAATAGACAGTGTGTTCCACAATTTATTGCTTAAGGCGCGATTCATTAATGGTTAGTATCTATTATGTGAAAAAGTAATGACAGGTATCGTTTCAAGTTTTGTCTAACAACTCTTCGAATGTGAACAATCGCATTGCATCTAACTCAAAACAAGTTATAATATCAAAATGCATTACGATACTCCATGTCTATCAACGATAATACAAAATTAAAAATTTTGTTTTAGTTTTTTAAGTTCTGTTTTGGCATTTTTTTTTGACGGTCTGTTCTGATTCTATAAAATCCTAGAATATTGTCTTTTTAATCTAAAAAAAAATGCATTCTCATAAAACGTATCTGTCTTTAAAGCTATTACCCTTGATCACTTTTTGTATAATAAAGTACTTTTTACATTATGAAACTTATATAAAAAAGGACTGAAAATAATTTTATTTGAACCAAAGGGAATTAGGAAACATTCATCCTAATTAGACAATATTTTTACGGAGATGACAATTTGAGTTGGTTTTTTGGAAAACATTTTTTATTTTAATATAATATTCTTTTTTGTTTTTCCTATTCAGAATAATGAGACGATCATACATACAATGAAAATTAAGTAAAAAATGAAATGTAAGACTGGGAAATTTAATTTTGAAATCTGATAGTTTTTAAAGTTATATATAAAATAATAAAAGTATATATAAAATATATGTTGAAGTGATTTTATGACAAACATTGGATTTTTTTTTCAAAAAGTGTCAAACTCTGAATGCGATTATCTGGGAAACGATTAGGTTCTTCACATTTATCAAAAATATTATACATTCAGAAAAATGAGAGGTAGGCCCTGTGAAAATATATTGTTAGGATAAATACATCCTGCATTTGTTTGATTGCATATATTTCGTACATTTTATGACTACCTAATGTGTTCTTAAGGGTTCAAAACTTGCTCATAAAGAATATAATGTAAAATGAAACGTATGTCCTACTGCTTTCGGGAGTGCAATAAACAGGACAACACAGTGTATTTGTCAATAGGGTGCATTAAATTTTTTCTCGCGAGATTGTGCTATTTAAATTAAATAATACAATAATTTAAGACAAAGACGATAAATATAAATACAAGAATGTTATTAATAATTTAAATAGAACTTGAGTCTATCTGATGCACCCGATATCGCTCGTTAAACCACAAATGTGACAAAGTGAGAACAATCGATTACGTTTTTCATACTTGACGACACTTGCTTAACATTCCAATGAGTAATCTCGAATGCCAGCGCGCATACTGAACGGAACGTGCATCGCACTTGCATTGAACGATGCACACATGGTTGCATTTTAATGGAGTTAGGTCTCATTCATCCGAATTATATTAGGCATGATGAATTTATTAATCGATTACTAGAACATTGCGTAGTGTTTATGCATAATTTCTATTCACGGGAGCGAACGTTCAGTTGACTAAACTTATTGCAATATAAGTGTAACATATTAGCAATTTTACTACTTTTTCTTCCGTTATCGTACGTAGTAGAGACGTGTCAGTAAAATTAGCCCTTCCGCTTGTGCTTTGTATGGAAGCTTTATTAAAAAGATGTTATCATAAAGAAGAGATATTGCCGCATAATATTATAATAATTCCAGTTTATTAAAATTATATTCTAATTTAAAATCTCATTCTAACTTTACCAAACGTTGTCATCGTTGGCCAGCACGGTCTCGTGTGGATAAAATCATGGGTAATTCTGAAATACACTTTAAGATTTTGCTGGTTATTATTTTACTAAATTGTGTAACGTACAACGCCTTTCCAAAATTCAAAAGTCGCGTCTGTTTAATGCGCACCGAACAGGTAGTTTTCAAGATAATGAACGTAGTTTTCAAGAAATTTTAAAAATTTGTAATGTTTAAAATTTTTTCCTTCAAATGACAATTAAATTTTTTGTACATAATCTTTATAGCTGGACTCTTGTACTTCCTAAACATTAAAATTTTAAGTTTCTACGTAAATTCTTTTTCTCTCTGAGAAAAATAATAAAAGTATATAAGAGACACTCATAAACGCATTCGCACACGGGAAAACTACATACGGAAACAGTACGTTATAATACGGAAATGGAACGTTGCAAATCTCTGTCTTAAGACGTTTTTTGGAATTGCGAAGTACATATTATAACTTCAAAATTACTCTAACTCAAAAACAACGAGAAATTGGATTGATGTAATAAATCCTGTAAATTATATAAGTACGTACTTTACATAAATACACTACCCGCCTCACTAGAAGTCGCTGAATGTTAAAATGTTAAACACCTTTTCCCAAAAGTTATGATTTTTCAGTACTTAATTTAAAAAAAAATATAATTTATTCCTTGGTTTATACCTTAATACACACACACACACACCCGCACGCACGCTCGCTCGCTCGCTCGCTCGCACGCACGCACGCAAGCACTCACCCATACTAACACACACACACACACACACACACAGGCGCGCGCGCGCACGCAAGCACACACGCACACACGCCCACACACGCGCGCGCACGCGCTCGCACACGCTCACACGCGCACACGCTCACACACGTTCACACACACACACACTCACACACACTCACAAACTCACACTCACTCACACACACACACACACGTATATATATATATATATATATATATATATATATATATATATATATATATATATAGATATACACGTATTAAATATAATATGTCAAACACATTACAGTCTTGTTCCAGGGATGTAGAAAATAATATATCAAGATTCGATACAAAATTTAATTGATCTTAAATTTTGATGACAATAATTCGGCCATTTTTCAGAATTTTTATTCCACAAATATGCAAGGCGGAGAGGAAAAAGGGTAAGTGAAACGAAGTGTTATTGAAACAATTTAGAGTTATAGAAATAAGCTCTTACTAAGGCCCAAAAAGATCAGAATACATGTTATGAAACACGTGGTGGTGATTGTATACCCTGGCCTACGTTGATTATTGCAATTATTTTTAAACAAAAAATATAATATTTCATCATAGCCACTATAAAAACCTTGCATCACGCAATAGCACATATAACTGAATATAGACACTCGCAAACCATATTACGTGATGCAGGGTCCTTCGTAAGCACGTAACGTTTGCATTTCGATATTCGCAACTAGATATTTGCGTTCAAATCCATTACATGTACAGCCTTTCAAATATTACATATCTAAACGGCACGCGAGCTAAGATAATTACACCCACGCCTACCACATCCAGCAGTACTTCCTACGGATCGAGCACACTGAACGCTGGCAATTTTTCTCTTCGCTTGACAGTTTATTAAATATATTTAGCTATTGGGACATTGTCGTTTTTAAGCGCATTCGCGAAGTCATTCACAGATATGCCAGATGTCGTTGGTTAATGATACAAGAGTAACGATACTCGAAAAAACAATACAAGACGTAACTGGGTCTTTGAATAATTTTGTTTTATCACCATGAGATAAGGGGAACATTATTTGCTATTGGGACATTGTCGTTTTAAGTGCATTCGCGAAGTGATTCGCAGATATGCTAGATGTCGTTGGTTCATGATAAAAAAGTGACGATACTTGAGAAAACAATAAAAGGCGTAACTGCGTCTTTGAATAATTTTGTTTTATCACCATGAGATAAGGGGAAGAACTGTGGTTATAAAGAGAAATTCTTGTATGGATTGAAAATGTTTCATCTTCGATTCTTAAATTATAACAACAAACAACAATTACAATAACAAAACAGCTTTCTTTGTATCTGATCACCGAATGATCTACGTATCTGATCACGATCTGATCATACCTTGGATCTTGATCATACCTTGGATTTAAAAATATGTAAGACTTTGTAAATTATTTTTTAAGAAACTTAGTACAACTTGATATATAATTAGACAAACTTAATGCATTTTGATCATTGTGAATCAAATTAAAACTTTAGCAAGATTAAAGATAAGGCTTTTATACATTGTGGCGTTTTTAATCAACACTTTTTTATCTCCCGATATTGTCTTGAAGTTACTTCTAAATTAGTTATTATCGTATTATGTAGCCAATAGTTTATTGTATGAATGATATACATTCTATATATTTCACATGAGCAGTGCTTTTTATAACAATCACAGATTCAGCGTGATTGAAAGAATTACTTTATCTCGTTGTATTTCTTTGGTTTTTCCTCTCTTCTAAATTACTCAATAACCCATCGACTTGAGACAGCTTGTTCTAAATATTGCTCGCTTTTGTTTGCAGCTTCGTCCACGTGATACTTAAGAAGATTCCCTTATCTCATGCATAAGCGCAAACGCAAGCGTCTTATCGGTCTGATTCGCAACAAATATCCAGAATAGGATGTTCAGCAATAATACTTTTATTTATTATTAAAGGAGCCTTTGATGCATCTATAGAGGAGGCTGATGTTCAACAGTGGGCATCATCCGGCTGATGATGACAATGGTGACTAATGAGGCACAGGACACTTTTTATCACTACAGCACGTTAATCTAGGCGCAGTATTCTGTTCAAATAAATACCGGAAATTGTTTTATTTAAAAAAGCCCACATGTAGCCAGTGGTATTAGAAAAAATTGCTTACTCTTAATCTATGTTGGTATTAAAGTTCCTAATGGATATGTAGAGTTTTTGTTTACAGTAAATTTTATGTAAATACACTTCGAGTATATTCTGCCATTTCTAAAACGGTTTACAATATCAATCAGAATTTGCCTTAAATTGTGTGTTGGCGACAAAATGACTTATATTGAATTGTTGAAAATGTATAGCATTGGCGAAGAGTGAATCCCTTTTTCAAAGCAAAGCGCCAAAAACTTCGCCGGAATTTGTCAGAATATCAGATCTAACATGCATTACCAGTGATAGTTTGGCACTATCGAAACAAGGTTCTGTAGCAGGAATCTTTACGTAGTGGTTCTAATTTATCGCCGTTCAGTTTTGCAATTGGCCCCTGCAGATTCGAAGCTACTAAGCAATGACTTTATGAGCTTTCCTTTCGCCGCTGCTGGCACTAAAATTAGACGTTTTCATGTTTTTTTCAACATGCGGACAGTTTCCCATAGGGCCGAAGCTAACACGTCACTGTATAGAAAGTTTAATTACATAAAGCGACACGCAACAAGGATGCCCACACGAGTTACATCAGAGCATGCAACGTGCGGCATATTTACGCGTGAGTAGACAGCTCCGCGCCCAAACTGTAATTATCTGCGCGCTGTAAGTGCAGGCATGGCGCAGCGGCCTGGAGGTAATGGGTTCGACCTCTGCGTGTGCCGAAGAGGTTGTTAATTGTTCGACGGCGGCACGCCTTACGTGAGCTCCCACCCACTAAACTATACGCTGCATTTTTGTACCTATTTGTCGTGTAGAATGCAGACACGATCAAAAGGCGTATTACGGATTACGTTGTTTGCACGTAATACCGCCATTGTTGGAATAAATGCTATTTAGCAGCACAATGTAGGTAGGTACATGCTATGTTTAAATTACGCTGCGATCAATTTAAGTTGGAGACGGTTGTCGCCTAAATTCTTTCTCTCCCTCTGAAGATAAGACTGTTCACGGGGGAAAATGGACATAAAATTTCTAACTTCCAGTATGTATCATTTTAATGTTTACTAGTTTTCAGAATGTGAGGAATGTGTAAAAACAATCTTAATTTTCTTATGTCCTTCCAGAGTTATTGTTGTTACCTTATCGGGTAATTTTTTGTTACATTTTTTTATGTATTTTCAATACAATATTATGTGTATTGAAAATACACAAAAAATTGTAACAAAAAACTCTTACGAATGATGTAATAAATAAAAGTACCTTCTAATCATAGGAGTTTCTTAATTTGTGACTACGTAAGTGGAGTGGTATATTCGCAATTGTTTGCAAGTGTTTTACATAACTATTGCCACGCTGACAAAAAAGGATTTTACCTTTCAAATTTCCTCTTCATTATCGTATAGAAGTGAAATTATTTCTGACAACATTGTATAACTTTATAGTCTTGTTTATTAAGTCACTTTCTCTGTTGACGAGAAATCATGCAATAAAAATTTCTCTCAACTAAATGAAACTACGTGATGTAGTATTATTTCGACTTTATTTAAATTATTTAACACGACCTAGGTGTCGTTGTATTACAACATCTTTAAGAGGGCAATTTGTAAAGATCTTTACCAATTATCCACCTGAAGTCATACAACGAAACCTAGGTCGGAGTAAAGAATTTAAATAAAGTAGAAATAATACTACATCACGTAGTTTCATTTAGTTGAGAAACATCTAATTATAACGAATTTCTACAAAATTAACGCCAAATATTTTCAATATAAATTTCATGTCCTTCTAAGCAAGCTAGAGCTTTGAACATTTTCACACGTGACAATGTTATATAGTTTATCTAATATAGTTGTAAATTCATATAATTGAGTGTAAAAAGCAACAGAAGAAGTACATAAATATATCCAAAATACATAACAACGTTCATATTACCCAAGGACTATAGAACCAACTTCTACATCATGTTTTCGCGTTCAACGCTTATATATATATATATATATATATATATATATATATATATATATATATACATACACACATACACGCACGCACGCACGCACGCAAGCACGCACGCACGCACGCTCGCTCGCACGCACGCACGCACGCACGTACGCACGCACACACACACACACACACACACACACACACACACACACACACACACACACACACATATATATATTTATATATACATATATTTTTGACAATCAGAAAAGAGCAAAAAATAAAATACAATAAATAATAACAAAGATAACTAATGAAATACGTGATAATTTTTAAAAAACGATTACAAACAATAAACAATACCGCTTGCTTTTTTCAATGTGTAGCCATTGCCAAAACGAATCAAATATAACCTGTTTACTGGTGAAAGTGATTATCTTTTTTGTTTTTTTTCAAATTTTACGTGAGTTTTTTCGACCACCTGTCGAGCCCGTGAGTTTCATGGATTAAGATGATACGTATATAGATGGAGGATACAATGAGACATAATCTGCACTTTATTTCATCTGGCTAGTTCAGAGATGTCCGTAGAAATAATATTTACAAGCTATTATGAAAAAATAACCTGAAATTTTATAAAAAAGACAAGATTTCACGTTTTTGTCTTAAGGACGATTTAGATAAAACTTTTAAGAAGTTTTTTTTTATTTTTTATTCTTGTAATACATGGGCCCTACACTATATTAACTTTTGCCAGTATCCTTTAAAAAAAATTAAAAGTTTTATTTCCTCTTTTCAGTAAATTTTTAAAAGCGTTGTTTTTAAATTATTTTTTTACTTTGGACATCAATAAAAATTTTTTTTAATCAAATGTTTGTGTTTTGGTCATTAAAGTGTTCTCACTAAATCTACATCGTCCAGTAGCAAAATAATTCTGATTCTATAGCCTTTCTACAAAATTGCTTTATTTTTTCTGTCTGTTTTCAGGCCCACAGCCTCTATATATTTACATTTTTTTATTATACATTTTCTGAGTTCCATAGATTTTGAAAGAATTTTTTTCCTTTTGAAAGCCTTTTGCCTATGACCTAATGTCAGAATCCATTCAGAAGAAAAACAATTTTTTATATGCTGCATTTGGCAAAATTATATTAAAGTTTTCCCATAATTTAAACGCCATCTGTTATACTTCGGGGAACTTATCGTATTTACGCGTTTAAATGTTTGTTTTATTTCTTTATATATATATATATATATATATATATATATATATATATATATATATATATTTTGTTTTTTATTATTTCTGGACAAGAAGATTGTGCAGAAATAATAAAAAACAAAATATTTACAACCAAGAAATTTAGAGATAAATCCAACTGAAAAATGGGCAAAAATATTAAGGGACATATCTGCTACTGAACGAGTACAGAGAGATGTCAAGATAGAGTTTCACTTTTTATTTTCTTTTATGCAAAGAGGAAAAACAAACACAGTTTGTGTTTTGCAATATGAATTATGCTAAGAACTCGAAACAAGAAATAAACATGTGTATGCTCGAAACAAGAAATAAAAATGTGTATGCTCGAAACAAGAAATAAACATGTGTATCCTCGAAACAAGAAATAAACATGTGTATGCTCGAAACAAGAAATAAACATGTGTATGCTCGAAACAAGAAATAAACATGTGTATGCTCGAAACAAGAAATAAACATGTGTATGCTCGAAACAAGAAATAAACATGTGTATGCTCGAAACAAGAAATAAACATGTGTATGCTCGAAACAAGAAATAAACATTTCTACAAAGAATAAAGAAAAATAAATATACTAAAATTTCTAATTAAATAAAAATATAAAGAACATATCGTTAGCAGATTTTTAACAAACGAGACGATATTTTGTTCGAAGACGACATAAAGTCTATACGGAAAACACATGTAATTAACTAATCAATTACATGGCGCTGCAATTATACATTGTTAATTATTATGTAATGCGCTTTAGTTAATTAATTTGGAACAATTATATATCAAAAATACTTACAATCACTCGTTTATCCGCTGTATTTTCACGAAACCTGTGTTTCACGCCTGATTTAAACTGGGAGCGTAAACTTGCAATGATGTTAAAAAACAAGATCTCTTTATTGTATAACACCGGTATACACCACTCTCAGTCGGATTTACTGACAGTTAAAAACGTATTTTGTGTAGATACTTTATGAATTGGACCGTGTAGTAGGGCACGATAGGTAAAGTAGACTCTTGTTCCAACTCAACTAATGAGAAACAAAAATAGCGATATGAAATAAGATAGGGCTACGAGTTAGTCAAAGCGTTCGAATCTGCAACTGACTCAGTAAAGATACACTTTCATAATTACCTTGACAGACGTTGAACCAAAATTATAAACTCTAATAACGATCGTCTACGATAGAGGGCATCACATTTTAATTTGTTAATTAATATTTTATAATATACTTTACGGCCACCGATACGTCGCGATCTTACAAGAACACTGTACAAAGTTAAGTATATTTTTAAATTTTTAAAGACTGGCGTTACGTAATAAAAATCTAAGCATTCGATAGGCCTTAGGCATCCCAAAATGCAGTTTACTATCGAAAATGACACCAAGATACGTATTCTTTCGACTTTTTCGAGTAATTTCCCACCTATTGCGTATGTAAAGATTATTTGTTTTTTTTTATTTTTTTGTGAAACTGATTTGTTTGTACTTGGAGTAAATTAAATGTAGTTTGTTCTCTTCACAGAAAAGGCGCAATTTATCGAGGTCAGCTTGCATATTCGAAGTCATGGGTGTCCTTGACGAGAGTAATATAGATTACATACTTATTATCTATCTTATATATAATTTACATCGTTATTACCTATCTTATATATAATTTACATCGTTATTATCTATCTTATATATAATTTACATCGTTATTATCTATCTTATATATAATTTACATCGTTATTATCTATCTTATATATAATTTACATCGTTATTATCTATCTTATATATAATTTACATCGTTATTACCTATCTTAATTATATATTATTTATTACCGGTTATTACTTCAAGCGTGACTCCAAGCACCATCGACGTGCGGAATTTTTATCCAAGTATTCTTCTGAGGCACCTCTAATTTGAAGCGTCTACCCGAAGGTAACCTTTTGGGTACTGGAGTATTGGTTTCCGATATTTCTCGGGTCTTTAAGGGCTGTCGATAATTATCCAAGGAGAAAAATAAATAGGTTACAGCAAACAGTAAATATAGTCACTTCTCAACCTGTTTTTTGTAAACAACCTCTTTTTTTTCAATTATATTGAGAAGGAAAATAAACTATCTATCTACACAGATACTAAAATAGGGTCGTTCCATGTCAAATCAACACACTGATCAGGTGTTGAACCTGTCAGCCTGTGTTGAAGCCCTATTCGAGAGCTTTCAAATGACTCTGTCTCGTCGCTGGTCGCCAACCCACAGACAATTAAAGGTGCCAAAACTTGTAACATTTTGATGAAAAATTGTATTTTTAAAAGTTAATAACTTCAAAATGAATTGTACTACACAACTGAAATTTGGTATTTTTCATAAGTCTATAGTATATTGGTGTATACCAAAAATCATGAAAATCTGAGGCATCAAGTCTCAGGATTTCATGATTTTTTTTTTAGGACCCAATATATATAGAGGTTTTGATTCTTGTGTACATGATGACGTAGTTATTGAGTTTGTGAAGTAATTATAGTTACTGCAGTTATTATAGCGGTGATATATTTCTTTTTGGAAAAAGAAGGAAGAGAAATAGAGAAGCATTCAAGGTGTGGCCAAAGTGCAGATGCAGTTATTTACTTCCGAAATTAATTTTTTCGGAAATTGTATATTACTTCCGAATATTCCATATATTAATTCCGAAATTAATTTTTTCGGAAATTATATATTACTTCCGAATATTCCATATATTACTTACGAAATTAATTTTTTCGGAAATTATATATTACTTCCGAAATTAATTTTTTCGGAAATTATATATTACTTCGGAATATTCCATATATTACTCCGAAACTAATTTTTTCGGAAATTATATATTACTTCCGAATATTCCATATATTACTTCCGAAATTAATTTTTTCTGAAATTATATATTACTTCGGAATATTCCATATATTAATTCCGAAATTAATTTTTTCGGAAATTACATATTACTTCCGAATATTCCATATATTACTTCCGAAATTAATTTTTTCGGAAATTATATATTACTTCCGAAATTAATTTTTTCGGAAATTATATATTACTTCGGAATATTCCATATATTACTCCGAAATTAATTTTTTCGGAAATTACATATTACTTCCGAATATTCCATATATTACTTCCGAAATTAATTTTTTCGGAAATTATATATTACTTCGGAATATTCCATATATTACTTCCGAAATTAATTTTTTCGGAAATTATATATTACTTCCGAATATTCCATATATTACTTCCGAAATTAATTTTTTCGGAAATTATATATTACTTCCGAAATTAATTTTTTCGGAAATTATATATTACTTCGGAATATTCCATATATTAATTCCGAAATTAATTTTTTCGGAAATTACATATTACTTCCGAATATTCCATATATTACTTCCGAAATTAATTTTTTCGGAAATTATATATTACTTCCGAAATTAATTTTTTCGGAAATTATATATTACTTCGGAATATTCCATATATTAATTCCGAAATTAATTTTTTCGGAAATTACATATTCCTTCCGAATATTCCATATATTACTTCCGAAATTAATTTTTTCGGAAATTATATATTACTTCCGAAATTAATTTTTTCGGAAATTATATATTACTTCGGAATATTCCATATATTAATTCCGAAATTAATTTTTTCTGAAATTACATATTACTTCCGAATATTCCATATATTACTTCCGAAATTAATTTTTTCGGAAATTATATATTACTTCCGAAATTAATTTTTTCGGAAATTATATATTACTTCCGAAATTAATTTTTTCGGAAATTATATATTACTTCGGAATATTCCATATATTAATTCCGAAATTAATTTTTTCGGAAATTACATATTACTTCCGAATATTCCATATATTACTTCTGAAATTAATTTTTTCGGAAATTATATATTACTTCCGAATATTCCATATATTACTTCCGAAATTAATTTTTTCGGAAATTATATATTACTTCCGAAATTAATTTTTTCGGAAATTATATATTACTTCGGAATATTCTATATATTAATTCCGAAATTAATTTTTTCGGAAATTACATATTACTTCTGAATATTCCATATATTACTTCCGAAATTAATTTTTTCGGAAATTATATATTACTTCCGAAATTAATTTTTTCGGAAATTATATATTACTTCGGAATATTCCATATATTAATTCCGAAATTAATTTTTTCGGAAATTATATATTACTTCCGAAATTAATTTTTTCGGAAATTACATATTACTTCTGAATATTCCATATATTACTTCCGAAATTAATTTTTTCGGAAATTATATATTACTTCCGAAATTAATTTTTTCGGAAATTATATATTACTTCCGAATATTCCATATATTACTTGCGAAATTAATTTTTTCGGAAATTAATAAAAATTGTTTTATGTAAATACTTTTATAAATTATATAAATATGGCGTATATATTATTATTCCCATATTATAGTAGCATTACATGACTAAAACTTAAAAATTGGCAAATCTAAATGTGACGAGAATGAGTTGGACTTGACGGTCGCTAGTCACACTAAAAATTTGTCTAATAGGGTTAATTGCCTAAAATGAAAAAAATAACCATTTTTCATCAATCGTCCTATTTCAGTTCAAAGTTCCACATTGCCCTCTCCAAAGTTCGTATCATTGGAAGTAATGCCGATAATCGCACCGTCGAGCAGGCGGGTTGGCTATTGTAGAGCGTAGATCCTCACACCAGTGGCGCTGCTGCCCGTCACTAGTCTATGGTATTTAAGCTACCCGAATACAAAAATAAATCCAGCTCCACTAGACGAGCGGCCGAGTATCGAACCCAGACCATGCGGTGCATCGTGCCGTCAATACTTATGACCTTATGATCAATGCAATACATCACGGTACTGACGTATAATTTTCATTAAACGTTTATTATAACTGAATACATCTTTTGTTTGTTGCTAATATTTTTTAAAATTATGGAATCTAATTACTAACTGAAATTATTGCAATTTCTGCGTAATATACAATCGAAATCCCAGTTTGCATTTTGTGAAAATAATTCATTCATAAGAAACTCCTACGCAATATAAAAATACCTACAAAAACCTAATACAAATTCCAAATATAAAAAGCGTTATCAAAAGATTTACATCAATTTAACTCAAACAGAAAAGTTGCTGTTTCCTACGGTGCCATATCTAACTACAGCGTTTGGTATCTAAATAAAAGAGACCAACAAAGACGTCGGCTAAACAGCAACTAAAATCGGCAAATATTCAAACATTGGACACCGTCGCTCGGTAAATACCACGTTCACACGCATCACGAGCGAACAATCGCGACGCGGCGAGTCTCCCAGTATTATGCAGCCACTCGACTCTTTAATTGCATCTTTAACAAAAAGCCATTTCTCTCTGCTTCCCTCCAATTAATAATGAAGTGGTTGTGGTAAAGCATAACGAAGAAATCGTATGGGAATGGAAATTTGACGCTATGACTCAATTTTGTCATGTTTACACGCCTTCGTTAAACACTGCGTACGCTTGGATAGAATAAATCGGGGTCAAAGTTCTTTTTCTCAGTATGTTGCACTTTCATCCGCGTAGAATTGTATCATTTGTCTTCGCTTCATTAACACATGACCTAGTATCGGTTCTTATTAGTAAAGTGTATCAAAACTGGGAGAAATGCAACACTTATAGAATCTGTTCTGTCTGATATAGTGTCTCTACACTTAAAGAGATGTGTGTGTTAAATAACAATTTAATACAGTAACAGTTAATAATCGAGGTCATAAAACACAGATGTAGGGTATCTTTGATTTAGTATTTTAGACCTAATTTTGGGAACCATGAACAACAATTATTTTACCAAGTCTTGTGCAGGGAATATCAAATGAAAGCTAATAAAAGGAGATAACAAATCAGTATATTAAAATAAGATGTTAGCATATTTAAAGTTAAAATTTTAAACAGGAGTGAAATTTGCGATAATCACAAAAAAGATATCAAGGTTGACCTTAACTCTAATACAGATAATAAATCTTCAAGGAGCGCTTCTCCATTGTTACACCTGGAAAAGATGACAGACCGTTTAGAATGTATTAATTCGGACATTCAGCCCTATGTTGTATCATGTTATTTAAAAAATTAGAGAGTAATTAGCCTTTGCGATGTCCGCACGTGTATCATCCATCACGAAACCTTAATTTTGACAGCCTCGTACATTAAAATGGCACCTTATTTCACTTTACGTAAAGGAAACTAAAATAGTGGACGTTACAGCTGACTTTATACGTTATGTATATATTTCTTTTGATTTAGTCCTACTAGTAACCTACTAGTAACCTGGAAAAAATGACTGACCGTTTAGAATGTATTAATTCGGATATTCAGACCTATGTTGTATCATGTTATTTAAAAAATTACAGAGTAATTAGCCTTTGCGATGTCCGCACGTGTATCGTCCATCACGAAACCTTAATTTTGACAGCCTCGTACATTAAAATGGCACCTTATTTCACTTTACGTAAAGGAAGCTAAAATAGTGGACGTTACAGCTGACTTCATACGTTATGTATATATTTCTTTTGATTTAGTTTTACTAGTAGAAATGAAAAAGGCGAACTGAAAAATAAAATTATTAATTTTTATAGTTACCTTATAAAAAATAAGTTACGTGTTAAATTAGATACCAACATACATCGTTACATATTTCATCTCATAAAAATTATATTGCATTTGCAGAAACGCCAATAAAGTTAGTATTCGGGAATACAGCAATGTCTCAGATCCATATACTTTACGAAATAATACTGTCGTAAAATATTTTCGACTATCTAGAAAAATAACAAAATTTATTGTGGGACAATTCGAGACTGATGTTGAAAGTGACACGACGAATAAACATTACTTGATGCGCAATAAAACAAAATAACCTATAAAAACGTGTCTCCTATCATCCGTAGATAAAGTACAGAACTGTCATCTTCCACGAAATAGGTGCGTCCTTTTCTTTCTGCTTGTAATATTACATGATGCTGTTCTTTTCTCTCAAGCCAACGAAAATAACTTTAACGAACAATACAGGTTAGAACAAAACAAGTGCGATACAACATGCAAATTTAAAAAATGAACGTTAAGACAATTGTTATTGTCGCTTGTTAGCTAATGTATACGTCAATTATAGTGAATGGTGCAACATAGGGCTGATTTCAATCAATCAGCCCAATGTTATAGTGAATGGTGCAACATAGGGTTGACTTCAATCAATCAGCCCTATGTTGCAATCAATCATTTACATGTTCTGTGGATATATGTTTCAACATCGATGCCGCACTCCGTGCTCCTACCGTTGTTATAGAAAATTATAGATTTAAGTTCGATTAAACAAAAATAAAAATAGCATTACACGCAAATTCAATTATGTTATATATATATATATATATATATATATATATATATATATATATATATATATATATATATGTGTGTGTGTGTGTATATATATATATATATATGTGTGTGTATATATATATATATGTATGTATTATTTTGTTTCTTGTTAGCAATGGAAGGTCAGGCAATTTTACGTTCATTTGATCCAAATTCTCCAGTTTATTTTTTATAACACCTTTATCGACTTTGAATTGTCATATAATTGTTACCTTTTAACTTTTCTCAACGTTTTGATTTTCAGCTGTCCACTTGCTAAACAACAAACGAGTATTAATTATGAAAAAAACAATTGAAGAATTTAATAAAAAATCGATGTTAAATAAAAAAAAACATTGTAAATTGCGTTTTTTTTTTGTTATTTATTAAACAAAAAACAAAGAGAATTTGCAAGAAGAGGCCGAGTCGCCGAGTATGAAAAAAAGGAGTTTCCATATTCGTTTGTAAAAATTAAACTATTTGACGAATTATTGCGAAAATCAATAGGCCTTTATTCCGATAATAAATCAATCGATAAAAAAAGAATCATCAAAATCGGTAAAATATTGTTACCTGAAGCGTGTGTTAGTACGAACCTACGTTCAAACAAAAGGATGGAGACTTCTTTTTCCAAAAAGCAAAAAGCTTTCCTTTTTATGAAAAATTTAATTTAATTACTCAATTTATAATTACTTCTATCGTCAAAACTAAAGGTTAGTGCGCTAGTCAACAATAAAATAAAGAACATAGCCCGGCTGGGTGTGCAAATAACTGAAATTATTTACACTGATTATATATATATATATATATATATATATATATATATATATATATATATATATATATATATATATAATTATGTGCATTATCGAATACATAACCGGAATTCCCTTCAAAATCTACAATACTGAATTAGTCCACTAAGAGACTAACATCGTTCCAAACACGAACGCATAAAATATCAATTTGTCATTAGAATAATGAAATGGGAAGCAATCCAATTACGAACAGAGAAGTTCGTTGATCCTTTTTACTTAATTGAAAACATATTTTTGCAAGGCAAAGTTGCGTCAACGGCGACGAGCTATTTAATCTACATATAGAAAATTGCGTGACTGAAGTAGTAATGTCGCAAACATAGAATGCATTCAATGTATGCCAAACTTTATCGGTATATTCTATGGATTAGAAGACCTGACAACTGAATCAACCTAAGCCAGAATAATAGACAAAAAAGATTATAATTTGTATTATTTATATAGCAGCAAGTCTAAAACTTCAAGAAACAAATAAAATTTAAAGTAATGTCAAATTAATAATAAATACTGCTAGACAAAATGTGAGACTATCTTTTTGTTACTAAAAAATATGAACATTAAAAGTTCAATGCTGTAATTGAACAAGGTAATACACGATGTACTGGCACGTAGGCAAATATGACGAGTATGAATCACAAAAACTGTGCATCATTAAGATAATTCGAATGACGATTGTAGCGTTCCAGCGAATCACCGTTAGGTTAATACCAAGTTAACTATGAAAACATATCGACGAGTTGTGATTCACAGCGACACGCTCGCCGGACGATAAAGTTTGTGGCGAGCCCGTGTTAACTTTTTTCCTACTGATAAAAATCCTTCCAGCGTACTCCAAAACCATTAACAAAATCTTTTACTCTTAATTCGGCTATTTAACAAGCGTTACTTGATTAAATAAAAATGTATGCGTTGATTTAAAGGGACACTTATTCATTTTAAACGATTCATTTCTAACTAATTTAACTACTCACACCCATTCATTGTATATAAAACAATGTCTATTCTAAACATCTAATGTAAACTATATTCACACAGTCTTGTAATTAAATATGAAGGTTATTAATAATAAATTTAAATTTATTACTTCAGTAGCTATATTAGTCCAAAAAATTAAAATAAAATAGAGCTACAGAAATACTGATATAAATTTACCGATAGATGGCGTTGGGTAGCGTTATACACAGGTCAAACGCTATCATCTATCAGCGTTTTAGCTATTAATGCAAAAGAAGTTTCACGTCAATTCTCCCTGATTTGCAATGTGCAATACAAACTTTGGTGTAATTTCTTTAGGAAAGTTGAACGTCACGCTGAGTCTAAAACACCGGTGTAATGCCCATTGTTACTTCGTCGTCTGTTGGCTCCACTAACAAATGATACAGAAAAAATAGGTACAACATGGCCCTGGGATAGCACGCTACATATATTTATAACCTATATGACAATACGTCGTGTTTTCAATAAATATTATGCTAAATACCATAAACGAGAAAGTTTCGAAGTATGGATGGAGTTTTTACTTTACAACTTTGCAAATTTTCAACGAATTTACGAGAAATTGAACTACATGAACGATCATGGAACACAAATAGACTATTGCCTGTTTTTCAGGCTCCTTTATTCCGAAATCTAAACTGATTAAAAGGTCATCCATATTTTATGATGTTCATTAAATACCTTGCAGCAATTTATGTTGCTATTGTATCATATCAGAAGCAAATCTTGGCGTCTTAACCGAAAATGCACGCGGGTGAAACTTCGGGTTAAAGTTAGTTAAGAATAAAAGCACAAAGTTTAATTAAGTAACTTTGGAAGTTATTAACGTTAAGTTATTCTTTTTATGTATGTGATGTATTTGTGAGTGTGTTCAGCAAAGTAAAACGTTAGCTAACATTATCTTGTTATCCATGTCTCATTAGGCCCAAATTATTCCACCAAACGCAGCCACGGTACTTCGCCACGATCGGACCTGCGCATCATGTATAACTTCACTCCAGGTCGGGCTCTTCGGTTCAGCTTAGATAGTCCGCCGCCAGTTCTGTTTCGAAGAACCCCGTTTCCCGTTCCTTTGGAGGGGGGGGGGGGGGGAGGGAAAATGATACCGTTCCGAGTGTAAGACCAATCCAGTTTCATTTGCCGCCTTTTCAGTTGATACACTATTAGAATTGAATAACATTAACTCATTGTTAACATTAAATCATTGTTAACGTTTAAATCATTGTTAACGTTTAAATAATTGTTAACGTTTAAATCATTGTTAACGTAGCGTACAAATCACAGGTGGTGCTAAGGTAAATGCACTTAATTTTTATGTTATATTCTTCTTTTTTATGAAATGAAAAATTTATTCCTCTATTCTAACAAATTTCTTACACATATTCTCTTCCGTCCTTTCGTTCTATTTTTTATTTTTTCTTATATTGGCAGTTTAGGCTTTGATTTGATTCGCCGATATTTTTTCTGAATCATCATCTCTTCTAGATATACTTTTCGACAGTTTTCATCAACATCCGTCTGTTTATCTTCACCATCACATTTCCTTTCGGATTACTTCGCATTTTCATCAAATTTCTACATTCTTAATTCTACGACGCAAGCTTTTCCGCAGCAGTTTCATTTTAATTGCATTCAGTTTACTTTTATTTTTCTTTCGCATTATCCAAGATTAACTTCATACTCATTGATACTAATACACCACTAGGTAAGCTACTCTCACTTTCCTCGATATACTTTTGTACTTCAATACTTTCATAAGAACGCCACTATTCCGTCAGGCATATATACTCGTTTCGTATTACATTTAGTCTTTCCGTTCATCTGCAATAGGTTTCCTAAGTAAATAAACTCATCCACTTACTTTATAACCAGTTCACTTTGTTTGATAAAATTGTTTACTTCAATACTTTCATAAGAGCGCCACTATTCCGTCAGGCATACATACTCATTTCGTATTGCATTTAGTCTTTCCGTTCATCTGCAATAGGTTTCCTAAGTAAATAAACTCATCCACTTACTTTATAACCAGTTCACTTTGTTTGATAAAATTTTGTACTTCAATACTTTCATAAGAGCGCCACTATTCCGTCAGGCATGCATACTCGTTTCGTATTACATTTAGTCTTCCCGTTCCCCTAAGTAAGCAAACTCATCTACTTGCTCTATAATGAATTAATTTTGTTTGATATACTTTTTCCTTCCATATTTTCATAAGAGCGCTATTTATTCCGTGAGGCGTTGACATTGCATAGATATTATTTTGATAATATTCATTTTAATTGTGATCTACGCAAAGACTTGTCATGTCTTGAAGATTATAAAAAATAACTAATTCTAACAATAAAGACAATAATATATCTACGTATATATATATATATATATATATATATATATATATATATATATATATATATATGAAAAAGTCAGCTAACGAGATCATTTAGACACGAATGCAATCGTTCATGCGTCGGTTATTCGGGTTTCGACTTCGACACGATCCGGAAATTTAAAGTACAAGGCGTTACGTAAACATATATTCAGTCCATGCCATCAAGCAGACCCTCGACTAATTACTTCGTGAGATAACCGAATTCTAAATAAGTCTAAAACTTGTCACGAGCAAGATCTACAACTATCCGACAACAAGCCTGGTGCATACCTTTGCGGCCTGCCACTTGCTGGAGCGGTGTTTTGAAACGCCCAAAAGGAATGCGATGGACCAAAATAATTGTTGGCGGTTGATTGAGATCGTGATACTAGATATTTTTTGTATCAATCAACATATGAGACGGGCGTTGGGCAATGATCCCGCGTCAGTTTTAAATTACAAATGATTATTGTGGAATATAGACTAGTTACGTGTACGTTCCTATATACAGTACCTAGTACCTCGCTTTACGTGACCCCGTTTAACACGGTTACGTTGTTACGCGATTATTTACCGAGCAACAAAAAAGGAATTCGACAGAACTTGGAACAATTGTTTTAAGAAAACTGATAAATAAGTTCGAAACTGTAAATTTTGGTTTTAACATTAGTTGATTTTTTTATTAATGACTACAAATTTCAAAGGTTATATCCATGTTCAAAGTAATTTTATTTCTGCAGTTTTTTGGTTAAAGAATATATGGGTATTTGACAATATTTTCAAAAAGTTTTAAGTATTCCAAATACATTTATTATACCTAACATAATGAGGTTTTAAAATAATTGCCTTTAAAGTTTCGCGCGGAAACGTTGTCATATGGTGTCGACTTGATGACGTCAAGATAAACAAACCTAACATACTACTAGTGTAAAATTACTACAGAGGACTCAAATTTTATCATAAATTGATCGTCTAAATAGTCGTATAGGACTTGAAAATACACTATATAAAATGTAGATAAACTATTCAGCCATGCGCCCCTCGATCCGAAGATTCGTAACAAATGGTCACATGAGACCTAACTCGCTAGTCAGGAAAATGACAAATGTGTTTTTGTAACGATCACTTCATTGTAAAAAAATATATAATTATCTCGCCAAAATTAATAATGTTCGTAATATTACCTTTTTGGCAATAAATATCCATAATAAGGAAAAAGTCGCGATAAATTACGACAATTTTTTTTGCGACATGACAAGTGACGTCACGCGTTCTGTTTGGTGCTTCTATATTGGCAATTATCTGAGCCCTAGGTATAAAAACGGTAGTTTTTTCTTAAATTTTAATACCTATTCTTTTTCCTATTTTAATGCAGTGAAACTCTGTTATTCGCTATTCGTAGCCCATAAACTCAATTAAACACTAAAATAGTTTTTTGTCAGATGTGTAAAATATACAACTTCTTAGCAGGTACGAAATGATAGTATTGCGAATACAAAACTTTGTTAATTTGTATGCATCGGTATATTTTCTACGACTGAACCATGTTAATCACGATTTTTACTTAACCGGATTGTCTCAGGAACGCATCGTTAAACGGAATTTTACTGTATTATTTTATTTATTTAATTGCTACTAGCTTTACAGCGTAAGTCACCGTTCGTTTTGTAATAACAGCTGTAATTAAATCTACATATATTTACACAAAGAACACGTCTCTCCGTCAGTTCGTTTAAAATATGGCAATATTCAAGGGATTATAATCGTTTTTAATTAAATTAAAACTTGATTAGTCGGGATGCTTATAGGTTATTAAACTTTACGATAAGCACATGAGGCTAATTTGGATTTAACAGCACGGTAGCAGTGAAAGCAGATATATGTATGAAAACATGGACGGCGTCGGTACCAGCATGGGGCTTGGCACAACCGGCGTGCTATGCTGGTGACGGCATTATCAAGCATTATCGTCGTGTATATGTAATTATATATAAATTGCAGTTGAGTCCATTTGCGGGAAAAGACGGAATTATATCCTAAATTTAGATTACAAATAACTAATAAGTCTTTTCTGGGTAATTGTGTCCGTTTTAACAAGATACCTGAGGATATTAGAAATCTTCCCGTAGCGACATTTAAAACGTATATTAAACACGTACTTATTTCAAAGGATTACTATTATAGCGGCAAAGATTATGTCAATAACAATGATGTGTGGAGGTCATTATAGTGTACTATGCACATTGTGGCCCTCATTAAGAGAGATTAATTTATTTATTTGACGATACATACACAATCAAAATGTTTAATCATAATGATAAAAAGTTAAATTGTGATATGTCAAAAGAGACTTTAATAGTCTTACTTGATTATAAAAAAAGACGGAGTATGAAGTGATAATCCGTTTAATTACAGCAGCGTCTGTCGCTTAATTTTTATTAACTTATTTAAAAAAAATATTCAAATACCATTAATATATATACGATATTGTTACATTAATCGAGTTAGTAGAAATAGGTGTCTTAATTTTATGTTTCAGGTACCATAAAACTTAGTTAAATGTGCATTTCGAGTCGAATAACCTTTCTTGACAGTACAGTAAGTATTTGTCACATTGTATCATTTGAGGCTCTCCCTCAGTATTAAACTACATTCCGTGGAGAATTAGTTATCGTTTGCGCCACAAAACTATAGGATATACTATATATAAGTACACTAATATCTGCCACTTCCAACTTCATCTAAAACTGCACTAATATTTCCCACTTGTATTATGGTTGGTTGCCAGGGATTGTTCTTGTAGCAATAAGTCCGCTATCAGCATACTTAGCTTCACAAGTTTTAGTAAAGTTTAATGAACAAATATAATTTGGACCTTCTGAACATACATACGTCAAGTGTGTTGCTACAATGTCACGTACGTCAAGTGTGTTGCAACTTTATCGACATTATAAAAGAGATGGTAAAAGGAACTTCTACAGTTCATTCTTAACGTACCTCAGTGGTACCTTATTAAAACTTTGAATAACACAAAACTGTGGGAGTGCAAATTTTGACCGATTTTATACAAATTCGACAATTGTTTATGTGAAAATTAATTTACATAAACAATTAAATTATAAGCATTTTTAAAATTCAAAATTAATTATAGAATATATTTGGCGTTAATTTTTTAGAAATTCATTATTCACAATTAAATGAGACTACGTGATGTAGTATTATTTCTACTTTATTTACATTCTTTATCATGACCAAAGTTTCCCTGAATTATAACATCTTCAGGTGGGCTATTAGCAAAGATCATTACAAATTGCCAAACTGAAGATGTTGTCATACAACGAACCTAGGTCCCGGTAAAGAATTTAAATAAAGTAGATGTCATACTATACCATGTAGTACCATTTGATTTTCAAAATTAATTTTTACATATAATGAGGTAGCAAAGGCAGAATAACCCGTATATTAACCGTTTTGCCATGGTTTTTACTCATATATACTTAAAAATGCCAAAGAAATATTTTGTTTTTGATGACATTTACCCTTGTCTCGAAAAAAACTGTATCTCTTCCAAAAATTACACTTTTCCAAAAAGTACAAGGATAATAAAATAGAAAGAAAATTATGGAATTATATATTGTGAACAAAAATTATAATAAAAACTGAAGTCAAGGTTATATCGTATGTTCGCAGTCCGGTACATCCTCTGTATCAGCAAAATAATTGTTATCGCCACTATTATCACTATCACTCAAAATTTGCATTACGCCAAATTGTGAGCGCACCGCAATGTCACTCCCACTATCACTTTCTTCACAACTTGAAAAACGATCATTTTCACTCGAATTATTTTCGTATTCCGACATTATGGGTTAAAAATGTTCTTTTCCTGGATCCTTTTTATATTGTAATTACTAATAATATTATAATTTGATCTTTATGTAACACGTAGAAAGATAAAAAAAAATAACGATGTGAGCGACCTCCCCTACCGCGCGCTAAACTGATTTCGCGAGCGCCATCGCGCTTGTGGCAAATTTAGTTAGTATGTATAATATTTTTAATCGTTAGAGTGCCGACGAGCGCCATCCAGCACGAGCGCGATGGAGCTAATCGGCACTCTAACGGTTAAAGATATTAGCGAAAAAATAAGTACAGTTGACTATAAATAAACTGTAGAAAAGGGTCAGTTTTCGTCTTTAGTGTACCGAATTTCAAGAGGAAAAACGTGGCTTATACAATAAATTGCGTGTCCGTCTATCACGGTCGTTTCAGAGACCGCTTGAAACATGAAATTGAGATAGTGTTTAACCCGCACATATATTACCAGGTAACACTAAAAATATGAAAATTCAATACTCAAAAAAGTGTGGGGTATCGTTTCAAAAGGCTAGTTTAAAAGGTTCACATAAATATTTTTTATAATTATTGGTTGTATCTTCCTTCTTCTTTCTTCCTTCGCCATTATCTACCGCAGAGGCGTAAGCCTCCTTCATTCTATACCACTTCCCTCCATTTAGTGCTTTTTCTACCCACTTTTCTCCAGCTGTTCTTTAGATATCATAATACCAACGCATATTTGGCCATCCTTGTGGGATATATTAAAAAATATGCAAAAAATAGAAGTCTACGCAAAGGTTGCAAGAAAACTATAATGATGACGGTTCATGATGTCATAGTTCTTGAAATAGTCACAGTAATATTATGTCTTCGCAACTTAGCGTCATTCAATATTTATTGCGCTAGAAAATCCATATTATTAAAGTGATATCAGTTTACGCGAGATACGGAACTCTCGATATGCGAGCAAGACTTGCATTTGGCCGATGTTTTAAATGTTTGTCTATTTGTATACGCAAAAATTACTAGACGGATTTGGATGATTTTTGAATATTATATAACTTAAAGACCAGGAGTAAAATAACGCTACGTATTATCTAAAGAAGTTAATAAATAATGTCCATGTGCCTGTTTCTTTATAATATATATCGCATGAAAACTACAAATTCATTTGAAATGGTTTTTGTGTTGCATTATTACTTAAACTCAATGAAGGAAGCTGAAATATATTTTATTACTTAAATATTAATAACATTTTAGAAATTTAAAAACTAGAGAAAAAAAAATCAATTAACTGACCTTGAAAGGGTTAACCATCGATCTCAATCACTAACAACTAGATAAATAAAACAGTTTACATGAGTTAAGCCCCCGTCAAAGAGCTAACTTAATTAAATTCTATCTTCTCTTCTAACATAAGGCCCATATAATTAAAAAAAATAGACTCTTCCTTTTGATATAATATCGCATTTCAGTAAACGTCTTCAACTTTAAAATAAATAATGCATAGCTCCACTAATATTTTTGATATGGTGCAGTGATTAAAAGCGAGAGATTTTTTATAATTTTCTGAGATTTTTTATAATTATTTCCTACCTTCACGTCAATATTATAACCCTAATTTTATAGGCTAAGGAACCATAATTTCAGTGAAAAAGGAAGCGCGCTACGTTTTATAAGCTCTTGTTTCACATATATGTTTTATATACATTGTATCCTATATTAATCCGAACGATCAAAGTATTTGCATCTATTAATACAGTACAAATGACTATAGTTTAATGAAATTTACATATAAATTGATTGTTTATTAGTTGAAATGTTTTTCTAATTTAAGTGAGATTTGAACCCGACTTATACGATCGTGGTTTGCGTTTATATCTCACTAAGTTACAGATTTGAAAAACTCAAGGGGAGGCATACTATTGTTATAAACCTTAGACTAAAAGCGTGTATTATTTTTCAACGTAGCTTTTGGAAGGTAATAAAGGTAACTTCTGCTAAGGTTTCATTTTTATATTAATTACATTATTCAGCTTCGTCCGGGTACACTTCGTTCTGACCATATTTATGAAAAATAATTTCCATTTCTATTCAAATAAAAAATAATAATATAAATTGGTCTCCGAGTTATGTTTGAGTAAATATGAACAAAAGGAAATACATGTGGAATTGAGAAATCGATTAATTTTTTCGAATCGATTAAAAAATGAATTGCGTAAGCAGCTACGGGAAAAACTAGGGACGCCATAAAATTAAAATATAAACTGACCACTCATTTGAAGTAAAGGCCGTACCCTAAGAAAGTCAGAGTAATTCTGTCATGCATTATTTAAAAGTTTTAAACATTAATTATTAATATGTATGCTTTCATCTGATTTATCACACGAATAAAGCGGAAAAATATTTCTCTGTGAAAAGAAAATGCATAACAATTCTTTTCTCTTTATTACTACTTGAAATCGCCGACTGAAATTAAATAGTCGTTGACGACCATGCAAATATGGAATTATTCCATATCTTTGTTCTATAGCTCGTGTTGTATATAAACACGAGAGGTTGTGTTGGCCTATTGTAGCGATCGGTATTGTTTGGTCGTATGATACCTGAGACTGAAAAAATACTTTCACAAAAACTGAATTTTGCTGACTAATTTATACGATCATAATCATTTATGGCGATTTATTTTTGAAAATATATATTTTTCAGAACATAATTTAGACGTTGTCCATCACTTTTGTTCGAAATTGTGATTTATGCGGGTGTCGTTTTTGGATAATTCCATTTGAAACGACTTGAAAAAGGAAAATATTAACTTATTTTTATGTCAAATATTGCAGAAAGCAAGAAAGTCATAGGTCTGTCTTGTATTTATAAAAAAAACCGTTGTTTTTATTACAAATATTTAAACTGTGTGAAAACAACTCTTTGATTTTGTTATATGGTCAGATTAAAATTAAGACTATTTAATAAACATAGGGTTGCCAACCCTATGTGGCATTATTGTAAACAGTAATGCCACATAGGATTGGCAACCCTATGGTAAAGAAATTAAAGAAAGTAGAAATAATACTACATCACGTAGTTTCATTTTAATGTGAATAATGATTTTTTATAAAATTAACACCAAATATATTCAATACAAGATAAATCATTAACTATTATCAATACGTAGTAAATTACGACTGTAATTCGTAATGTAATAATATAACAAAACTAAATAATTAACTATTATCAAAACGTAGTAAATTATGACCCTAATTACTTAATGTAATAATACAATAAGATAAATAATTAACTATTATCAATACGTAATAAATTACGACACTAATTACTTAAAGTAATAAATACAAGAAGATAAATAATTAACTATTATCAATAAGTAGTAAATTACGACTGTAATTACGTAATGTAATAATACAACAAAACTAAATAATTAACTATTATCAAAACGTAGTAAATTATGACCCTAATTACTTAATGTAATAATACAACAAAATAAATAATTAACTATTATCAATACGTAATAAATTACGACACTAATTACTTAATGTAATAAATACAAGAAGATAAATAATTAACCATTATCAATTACAAAACAATAACGTCATTGTGTACGGAAATTTTCCAGATGTTAAATATCACATATAGTTTCATCTGCCCATATCCTCGTCTTATTTTTTTATTCATTAGCATTTTCATCTATTTCTTAAAAAATAGAAAAAATACAGGATTAAATGATTAGATTCTAAGAAAAAAAAATAAGTAGGTATATACTGAAGCGTGTTTCTGGAAAAACTACATTTCGTCGGAAACGTATTTTTGGCCGGGATTTTCTTCCTAAAAGGATGAGAACTGTCGTATAGATGGTATCATTTCCCATTCAGCTTGATGCACTGCATCACCTGTATAAATAATTGACATGTTTTTTACACATTATAGTGGAGACAGAGAGTATCTACACTATGCTGATTATGTGTATCCAGTTGAGCCACAGGTTTTACTTAGAAATTACCAAATTCCCTTTATGGCGAAGATATAGGAGGATATAATCAATTTGGGCTATCTACAGTGAGGTCCAAACAGCACATCACTGTAATTAAGACATGGATGAATTTTGATTACTCAGCTTGGCGACCGACCTCATTCATCTGGGACTGTCGGCTAAGATTTTGTTCGATCAGTATGTCCAAAACCGTAACGTTTGAAGAAATTTTTTCCTTTTCCTGTTTTCTATAAAATATGAATTTATAACTTATTTTTAGACACTCTTTTGGAACAACCGGATGAGCCATTTTTGCGAGAAAATAAAAAAAACAAACAAATAAAAGTTTCTTCTTCACAATACCAGTTTAATGTATGACCTAAATTACACGGCGTTTTTATACTAAAATACATTTCTTGAAATAATATTATAGAATTAAATAAAACGCAGCGTCACGTCGACACTAAAATCACTGTTGTCCGCGTAAATTTAGAATAAATCCATAGATGGGAAAAAAATGCAAATTTATCAGTGTTCGTATAATTTTAAACATGTGTGTAAATATGTATGGTAATTACGGTTGCTATGAGATTATTATGGGAAGAGCTACATTATTTTCTTAACATTATAGCATAAGTAAACAATTCAATTTGCGCTGAATTTGAGATAATTTGATTATAACTATGAATAAACCGCAAACGTAACAACAAAAACAAAGGACAGGCAGGCTGCTACAGGCTACTAGCAAATTCGCGCGTGATCTTGTTTACGAAGTGTCGATAATGTACAGTAATTATGGTAGCTTTAGAATTTACAGGTATTGCTCAAATAAATTGTGAAACGTGTACATCAATAAACGCGATACAATTATTTGAATTATGGAAAGAGATACAATTATTTTCTGAACATTTTACTACAAGTAAATAATTAAATTTGCACTGAATTTTACATAATTAGGTTATAATTATGAATAAACCTCAAAAACGTAACAACAAACACAGAACAACAAAAACAAAGGAAAGGCCGTTACAGGCCGCTAGCAAATTCGCGTGTGATCTTGTTTATGAGGTGTCGTTCTATCTTTTTTCAAATGTTCGAAAGGACCATTGTAATCCGTTTTCTCTTTCATACACATTGCCTACCTACGGATAATATACTAAATCTATGGCTGTACGTGTAAGTCACAAAAGACGTCACACCTAACTTTAAATGTCAAGGTTAGTTCAGCTGTGGCCTATATATTAAGATGGTACGCAACGCAGGTTGACTGCTACCATATACGAGTATGTATGCGTGATGTGAGTATCGTCTAAATAACCTAAACATCGAGTAACCTAAATCACAGTCGCATGGCACACCCTCTCCCTAGCATTGTAGACACGCCACGCCACGCGCAGTGCACACCAACAACAAAACCTACCCCTAATAATCCACCCCTTTATATAGACGAAGTTATTTATGATCTTCTCTTATTAATGCCTGAGTGCGTAATGGTGGTTTCAGTTTACCGTCTAAGGAGAAGGCGAAAGGCGCGACGTCTATTTTGGCCTAGACATTAGCTCTGCCTACCATCTTTTCGAGTAATAAGTATAACTTAAGATATAATTTAGGCGATACCAGTACACAAATGATATTTAATTATGTAAATTGTTTATATAAAATAAAACACAAAATAAATTAAATTAAAAACAAAAAGGAGAGAAAAAAATTAATAATAGGCAAACAATAACATTTTATTATATAATACATAAATATATTACGTAATAAAAAGCATCAGTGCAGTCGGGTTCGCACTGCGAACGTTCCTCCACACCCATATATAACTAAAATCACATACACTTTGATACAAACACACACACGTGTATGTATATATATATATATATATATATATATATATATATATATATATATATGTGTGTGTATATATATTTAAAAACTATGACATGGTGTGATCCGTTTCAGTTCAGGCAGGCAAAGAAAAAAATATTATATATATAAATTCATAGTTTCAGATGTTATTCCATTTATATATATATATATATATATATATATATATATATATATATATATATATTATACTCATATTTTTTAGTTTTGTCCAAAAAAATTCTAGACCTGAGATATGAGCCCCAAAAGATGGCAACACGAGCGCCATTTCTCGCGTGCGATTTTCGGCAAAATTTTAAAATTCTCATATCTCTGAAACGGCCCAAGATTTAGGGTAATTTTTTTTTATTTGAAAGATAACATTTTTGTGATTAAATAGTATGCTTTCGTTCGATACCCAACAAGGCGACCTGGACAGAAAATAGTCACAATTCAAATTTTGCTCCTACGGTAAGTCTTTAAGTGGACTGTTCTATTTCCTACAAATATGTCAAATTTTAACTTTCCATGTCAAGTGGTCTCCGAGAAAAATACCTGTGACAGACAGACACCGTAACACTGAGGATTTCGTTTTTAATACGGAACTAAAAAAGGTCTTTAATTTTTTACTCCTGAATTCAACAAACCACAAAAAACTCGCCGCCAGACAGCGGTCAGCTCGACTACCTATCAGGTTACGGCCGCAATCGGAACCTCGGCGGCGGCAAGCATCGCGCAAGCGACAAAGTTTCGATTCAGCACTCGGTCACCATCTGAAACCTGACCGGGAGGAGCGAGCCGCCGTGACTCTCACGGCTCTCCTGACGAGTGGCCACCTAATTGAAAACGCGATACTTGTGTTGATTTTATTAGGATAGATTTGAAATTCGAACCACAAAGCACTTATGTTACACGCTACTCTATATTAATATCACTACTACACTATGGGTCAAAGTAATCTTCGATAAAATCAAAATTTGTACCTTACAAAATTTCAATTGTCCATGATTTTTAAAATTATGTGATTAACAGTTTTGAGAATATAAAAAAAAAATATTATTGTAGTTTTAGGGTTCCGGACCTCAAAGGAAACACAGAACTCGCTACGTCGCAGCTAGGCTAGGGTCACCATTCATAAGAAGTTTTAATAAACAAGAATTGTCATTTTGTTCGTAATTCCGGACACTTAAATCATTAAAGTAAAAGCTCATATTAAATTAAAATAAATCATTACTATAATATTAATCAAGATAGATCTTATAATATTAATCAAGATCATTTTGTCTTAGTCAAATACTATTTATCCTACTGGCGTCAAAAAAAATATACCTTTGATTACATATAAAGCAATTATAATGTTTATCTACTGCATAAACAATACAAAAATTCAATTCCTATCTATATTTTTAATTTCAACTCTAAAACCGAAATAAACATGTAAGACTCACAGTAAGAACCTTAAAACTAAAATGAATGGTATAAAAAATTCAAAACTCCTACAAGTTAAAATTCCTGGCAAGTCATTGTAAATCTATATTTAGTCTTAGCAATTCACAATACAGTCTGTTATTGTTTACTTTTTCATCAGTTCATAGATTAATGTGTTAATAATTGAAAACTGCTTTATTTAAAAACATGTTTAAAACACTTTAAGAAATCTCTGGGATTATTCTTTAAAAAAGATGACAGTGTCCAGGGAAAAGTGGATGGATGGCAACCCTAGCCACAGCCGTTTTTCTTAAAAATCGTTTCATGTAAAAATATAGAATTTGTCATACTAATAAAACATATTTCAACAGTGAAAAGTCAAAAATATTCATCTGGAAATTTTACGGGGGGGGGGGGGGGGGGAATTAAGTACTTGAAATTTTTTTTATATTTCATATACTTATAGTATTTCATATACTATTTTATATTTCATATACTTATCGTTTAAAGAGCTAGTGACAAGTGCGTCTAAAATATTTTTTGAGTTTACTCCTTAAAAATCGATTTTCATATATATAGCGCCCGATATGAAATTTTATGAGGAGTTAAATCAGAAGTTCAAAGCGTACGAAGTTCAGATCGTTAAAAAAAAGTATAACCGTTAGGTGGCCTCTCCGCGTAACATTTCTGCGAATCTTTCGAGTAAGATATCAATATGTTTATTTGGCATTTTCTTATGGCGTAATCACAATGACGGAGTGTGACACAAATAGTTTACTATCGTTCGCTTATATCAAGACGTAATCATTAAATGTCATTTTATCTGTGAATATTTGGTGTCTTTTGTGCTATAAAATTAAAAAAATTCTCTTGATTTTCTTGTATAATTTGATCATGTTCATTTGTCTTTTCTTTGAAAATAATTATATTTTCAGCATTTTTTATTAAATAATTTTCCATTGACATTTAATAATATTGATATTTATATTTATATATAGTGTTACCTATTTTATACGTTCCAAGACAATCGTAATTAAGGGGTAAACTCCATTGGCACGTCAGAGCTGACAAGCACAATTTTTTTTTATATTTTTAGGTAGTATATGCCAGCGGTATATTGAAAAATAGACAAAAAAAATATGTCTCCTCCCATTTTATTATAGAAATTACTAAACCTAAAATTATGATAACAGGTGTTTAGATTCCGAAGCAAAGGTTGTAGGAAAAGTATAACTATGATTCTAGTTTTTGAGATATTCACGATAAAGTACATACATGTATATAGGGCGACTTAGTTATATCGGGTATTATTAAATATTTTCAACGGTAGGAAGTTCATATTAGAGTCGACTTATAACAATTAAGTAATTACACTTCAAACGAGATACGGAATCCACGACGCCTGCGGCAGGCTCGCGCTTGGCCGATATTTTGGTGCGAGATATATGGAATAAGCGTTTAGTTATAAGTTTTGGTACGGAACACTAAAATATTTGAGAAAAATAAGGAATATACTTTTCCTATAATTAACAACAATTAAGTTGTAAGCACATTTAACTATAATTTTCAATGGTAGAAAAATACTTTATTTACTACTACGTTGTTTAGGTATCTTTTCAATCTGCACTCCGTAAGAATAAAATAAAATAGTTCGCTTTAAAAAAATGTCAAATTCGTTAAAAGACCCATAAAAATGCCGCGCTACCAGATTCAACACCCATTCGAGACGTAAGTTAAACTCAAAACTATGGTCATATTTTCGAGACCAAAGATATGTAGTGACGTATAAATTTGACAGGCATTTGCGTTTGCCTAATCGAATTATTTTCGAAATCGGTTTCAAATTTTTTTTAATTTCATTGCATTATTTGGTTGCATTAATGTGGATATTTAACTAAACATTATTTGGTTAAGTATATATGTAGCTGATTGGTTTCAAAATAAAATCATTTAACAAAGTATACCTTTTAAGTAGACGCGGTTCTAACGACATAGTATGACTAGGACAAAGTGCGAGAGCTAATCCGACAAAATGTTCATTTTGCAATGCTTATTGTTTTTAAATATATTTATTACAGTTTTCATATCCAGTCATACAATTTAATTGATTTTTATTAAAACTATGCAATTTCATAAAATAAAGAAACTATTGTATACCTACGTATTTTTGATATAGCGTAATTAAAAAAATCACAAGTTAGATCATACAGGTTAGATTATATTTAGACTTAAGTAATTTCTTTTTTAAAATAATGAAAATATGTCATATATAATAAAAGGCTAATAAAAAATTTAAAATGCTCTAAATAAAAATATCATGTATTTTTAAATGATCATGTATTTTTAAATTTTGAACCAAAATATTCATGAAATATTAGTTTTATGTAATAGAATTGATACCAATATCTTTTTACTAAAAATAAAAATTAATAAAAAATGATCACTTTTATAAAAAGAAAATCCTGCGGGGAAATCTGCCAAAGAAGCAAAAAGATACTTTTCAAATAATATTTTCTATAGCGAAGGTCTATCGGAAAATACTTTATCAGAGTTTGATTGATTATTAATTCAGTACAAATGAAATGTATATTAACCGTTTTAGTGCCATGGTTTTTTACTCATTTACATACTTAAAAATGACAAAGAAATCTTCTGTTTTTGATGTCATTTACTCTTGTCTCGAAGAAAAACTGTATCTCTTTCAAAAATTATCCAAGTTGAATAATTTTTTCGGTGTTTTCTTAATAAAAACTTGTACAAGGATAATAAAATACAAAGAAAATTATGAAAATATATATTGTGAACAAAAATTATAACAAAAACTGAAATCAAGTCCACGTCGTATTTTCGCAGTCCGGTACATCCTCCGTATCAGCAAAATAATTGTTATCGTCACTATTATCACTATCACTCAAAATTTGCATTACGCCAAATTGTGAGCGCGCCACAATGTCTCTCCCACTATCATATTCTTCACAAGTTGAAAAACGACCATTTTCACTGGAATTATTGTCGTATTCCGATATTGGTTAAAAATTGTCTTTTCCTGGATCCTTTTTACATTGTAATTACTAATAATATTATAATTTGAACTTTATGTAACACGTAGAAAGATAAAAAATTAGCGATGCGTGCGAGCGACCTCCCCTGCCGCGCGTTAAACAGCAACCGATTTCGCGAGCGCCATCGCGCTCGTGGCAAATTTAGTCAGTACGCGCACGAGCGCGATGGCGCTCATCTGCACTCAAACGGTTAATATTTGCACTCAGCATCGAATGATGTTTCTAATTAAATCATAATTTATTTGTTCCATTAAAACTAGAACCGATAAAATAAACTCAATAATTATATAGAGAAACCAAATTTTGAAAGACGTCCGACCTGAACGAAAATATTGACCTTTGGTAAGAAATATTAGTACGACTCTATACACGAAACGAAATTCTGTTATTGTTTCATTCAAATTGCAGGGATCAAACAATGCAGTCCTGCGAGCTTCTTACTACTTACAACTTTATAAAAGTTAGAAAAATACACGATACACCAGACCAGAACATATTATTATTCATTAGGCATTATTATTCTACTGTTAACGTAGCGCCATCTAGCGTCAGAGTCCGTAAGTTCTTTGAATATGTTCATCACATCTACCGCAGCGCTGTGGTTCTAATCGATCACGTCTAGGCGCTAGCGTTCTGCGTCGTAAAAATAAACCACGAGAACCTGCTCCGCCGCATATTTAGACCGTACAGAAAACTAACAGCAACAAAGATCCAATATATTAAAGCAAAAATTCTCCATGTGCTCTTGTCAACAGCTATCAGGCATCATCCCAATTGTTTCCCCCACTTCTAAAGCTCAACGCAGGGTCACTGTTGTCAATAATAAAACAAATTCAGTTGCAGTTATACGACTGAGAGTTCGATATCTAATATTATGTATGTAAGATTTATTATACTTCGCCTGGGCGGCCGTTGAACTGTGAGCATAAATGTAACCTCATTTATATTCGCGGTTCAACGCTGGTATTAAACATGAATATGGACACTTAATTACCAACGGCTTCGGCGACACTGGCTCCATATAAATCGGTTTTCGACAAGAAGGACCTAACTAACTTTTTATATTAAACAAAACATCACATTTGGCGCGTGATTTATGTTTGCAAATACTCGGGAAGCCGCGTAATTTCATAGAGATGAAAAAAACTATATATCTATTGAAGAAAGAAGTTTATAAATTTGTATAAATGTATATCCTTGAAAATATGCCAATAAATTACACAGAATACTTGTATTTTAGACTAACAAGAAAAAAACGGTTTACGAATATTATCTATACGGAAACATGCCATGTTTCAGTATACGGTGGTGGATGTAAAGATGTACTATTATTTTACCAACCCCAATAGCGCAAATTGTAGACATAATTAAATAAATAATTTATTCTTTTTACCTCCCTAAGCAATAATGCTGCGAATTTGTCTCGTTTATTTATTTGCCTGTCTACTTCGAATGATTTTGAAGCTCTTTTCTGTACACATTGAATAAGTTCAGAGCTGGTACTGATGTATATCAGATATATATTTCACAGAGCTCGGGAAAGAATTGGAACCGAATATTCTTGAGGTCGTAGTTAGAGCCGCAATTAAGCGTCTGGAAAATGAAAAAGCCGCTAGTAAAGATGTTATTCCTATAGAAACCATAAAGGCTATGGGAGAACAAAGCGTTCATATCTTCCATATGCAACACAATATGGCAGAAAGCAATGTGGCAAAAACAATGAGTTCATACAGTACTTGCACCCTTGCACAAAAAGGGCTAAACAAAGAAATGCAATAACTACCGACTCATTGCCCGTATATCACATGCAAGCAAAATCATGTTGCACGTCTTGAATGAACGCCTGAAGACTTACTTGTCCAGGGAAATCGCTGGGGAACAGGTCGGCTTCGTCAGAGGAAAGTGTACTGATCCTTATAGTTCGTCATACAATCGAGAAGGTTAGAGAGTTCAATAAACCAATCTATATTTGTTTTGTTGACATCTCCAAGGTTTTTGATTCAGTGAAATGTCCAAAAGTACTTGAAATGGAAACGCCAAAACATCTCGTACATCTTCTGAAACAACTTTATGAAGAAGGAACAGCATCAGTACGTATAGATGAAATATTAACAGGAAATTTTCGTCCTAGTGCTGGTGTTCGTCAAGGGTGAGAAAGAGAGAAGTGGACGCTATGAATACTAGAAAAGAACAAAATAGACACTCTGAAGATATGGTGTTGGAGAAAAATGCTTTGAGTATCGTGGACTGAGATCGCACGCATGTCTCTACAGTTCAAGAATTCGGTATCAAGCAATATTTATCGATACTCGTTCAGACCCGGATTCTTAAACTTTTTGATCACGACACGCGTGGAGATAGTAGCTGCATAGGGCGCCTTGTTGTGCAGGGAAGGGTAGAAAGAAGCCACTAGTCCGAAGGTCGTCGATACAGTGGATAAATCAAATAAAGTCTACTATAAGCGGTCTTCTATATGGGCCCACCAGGGCGATGACAAATAGGGAGAGATAGAGAGTTGCTGGTTTAGTGTTGTTTAATGTCTTTCACATAGCTGCTGTACGTAGTCATGTCAGGTATAACATCTAAACATAATCTTTTCGTTTTGGCACCTGAGGGAGAGACACTTAACGTGGTGTGCAAATAAATATTTCAACAGTATATATGTCTACCTCAAAAGTGTGTTTGTGCGAAGCTGGGCTGGGCTCATGTTTATATAGAAATTTAGAAAATGATGAAATATTGTAGAACTATGATTGAGAGAATAGTAAAAACGTAAACAGTCAAACTTACTTTACCAACGGTCTGATTTTTATTGACACACAAGAGTACCCGGCGGTGGAGGGAGAAATTGTATTCATCGCTCGCTCTCCCCACTACCAATGTGTTTCATTATTCGTTACGAGCTAGTTTCTCAACATATGAACTGATACCACCGTTACAAAAGAGGTTATACTTTAAGCCGTTCAGACCTTATTCTATGATACCGTCAACTTCTCACGCATGTTCAATACGATCTGATTAAAGTGGGCCTTTTATTAAAAGCCACTCCCACTGCTACCTAGATCGAGATAAAGTTTTTCAACATAAGAAAGGTTGCTTACAGTTTTAAAGATTGCGTAGAGTTTATGATTAGATAAAAGTGATAAGGGACGTTTGTAGTCGTTGTATTTGATCACCATGGAAGATACTGGTAAGTCAATAGAAACTTCTCATGCTGCGTATCCCCAAACATACTGCCTCTTTCTACGAAAATTCATATACTGCTCATGCCGCCATGCAGTTTTGGAACAAACTCATTCGAGACATCAGATTTCCACCGTCCATTCAAGCATCTAAAAAACATCATTCAACTTTAAGTTCCACATTCCATATCCTTTTATATCCCTCTCTCCTACTCTTTTTCCTTTCTTTTCCAGTCACTCAGTCTTGATTCAAAGCCTTTTCCGATAACGTCAAATTATATTATTTTGTGTTTTTTTCTTGTTGTTTTAAATTATCTACCCGTCCTATTACTTCATAAACGCATTGTACTTCTGCTTGGCTGTAACATATTGCTCTTGTAACAGTAAATTCGCCAAATGATTTTTAATTATATCTACAAACAAATACTCGTGTTGTGTCCCGCTTATTCTTACACGAACGAACGCGGACTCATTGTGATAAAGAGCTATCCATTGATTTCGCAAACGATCACTATTTCTATCTTACATGTAAGGACTTTTTGTAACGACCTGTCGACTTATGAAGGGGTCTTATTGAAATTGATGGTTGAAAGAGAGCCATTGATTACGTAGAGTATGTAGGACGACTGTATGTAAAGGCGAGCAGCTATAGCTACTGTCGATGCGTGATTCATGTCCTGCTTTCAAGGCGTACTTCACGTTTCGCAAAATCGGTTTTAACTGGGTCGTTTAATTCGTGAATGGATCGAGATGCTCGAAGGACGCGTCCATATCGTTAGGCGTATTAAACAGCTTATTTAATAGTAGATGGAGATCGACTAGGCTTATTCGTGTTATTATTACAGTGTTTGTTATCATTTTTTCCTTGCTAACGTATTTGTAGTAGACAATTTTAATGACATAAATTTTGGTCCGCTTTTGGCGAAGGAAAAATGACCAACGTTAGTAAAGGACTTCGAAGTAAAAATATTGACGGTATCAAATGGAAGCTGATAAAATGTGAAATATGGAAATTAAGAAGGCGGTAAATAGTATTTTAGTAAACTTTTAAAGCGATAGCAAGAAAAATCAAAAAAATCGGCAAGTTATGTGATGAGAACTAAACTTTGAGAAACTTACTAGCGGCACCAATCAATTTCAATTACTTGCCCTGTTTCTATGGTTCCGTATTTCAGAATGAAAAAAAAAACAGAATGAAAAAAAGGTTATGAACCTTTTTCCCACGAAAAACCAGACGTATTAAGTTAAAATTAATATTACTAAATTTTAAATACTCAGGTCTACGGTCCCTAACCGAGCGTATGACTTAGTGCAATAGGAAGATACGGCATTTCATATGTTCTCTGTGACTATCATGTTCTCTGATATTGACGCTATCATAAAAACTACTAACGGTACTTTCACTTCATTTATAGTCTTGGAACTTTTTATGAAAAAAGGTCCCATAGCGCAAAAAACGGTAAAGTTAGGAAATTTATTTTTCTATATGGAATTATTACGTGACAAGCTATTTTTTGGTTTTTAGAAGTTTGTCTTTTTATATTTGTAAAATACTAAACTTTATGATAGCATGATATAATGGTATGGGATCCCCAGTGAGCGAGTACTACTCTCACTTGACAGTCTTTTTTCAAGTGCCCTCGACGCACTAATCAATTGATCAAAAAATGTTATCGATGAAAAGAAACGTTTTACTGTTTAAACTTAGAATTCACAATATCTATTTTTGTTGATCTACATTGTCGAAATCAATAGATTTGTTTTTATTATGTATTGCATAAATAATAAAAGAAATCAATTCCAATCTACATCCTTAATTTATACTCTGAAAATTAAATCAACAGCAAAGATTTATAGAAACGAATTTTTGAAATGAAATCAACAATAAAATAGGTTTCAAAACGCCTACGAGTTTTAAAATTGTTGGCAAATCATTGCAAACTTATTATTAGACTTGACAATTGAGGATACTTTTAAAATTACCTATTGTTTAATGTGTTAATAACAGAAAATTATTTATTTCAAATTCCAGACATATTTAAAAATCCTCCGGACAGCTCTTTTATAAAGAGGAGAGTATCGGGGTAAAAGAGGGTGCATGGCAACACTACCGGAAAGTTATCTTGGCGTGGGCTGCACTCCGTTACTCGCGAAGTTGATCGAAGTTAGGCGAAGAGAATAGTGTAGAGAGGTACTTCGATTCGCTTTGTGCGTACTTCAGACATCTTCGACGAGCACTTCGTCGAGGTAACTTCGAGTAGTGTAGAGGGCGTATTAGAGATATATGGAAACAATGTATTGCAACGTTGTTCTTCTTAATAAAGTTCATGGCAGTATAAATGTAAATAAACGAGTATTACATAAAATTCATAACAAACTTTTTACTGTTTAAAAAAAAATTGTCAAGCACGAGTGGAACTCGCAATACGAGTGTTTCGTTCACATTTAGGCATTTATAAACAATTAATGATACTTAATATTCCTCTTAAACTATTTACAAAATTTAAATTTTTTGTACGAAATTAATTACTTATTGTATCTTTCATACGCGCATATTTTTAAAAAAATATTTTTTATATGATATCACTAGAAATTACCGACTTTCGGATTTTTTACTTGTGCCGTAAGGCCTTGCTTTTTGCCAAATTTCATGATTCTAGAACAACGAGACCTATAGGTTTTGATTTATATGCGAGAGTCAAAATATGCGTAATAAATGGCCGTATTTTTAGGGTTTTCTCGATTTCGTTGAATTAGAAGCTTGATTTTTTACAGCTGCAAGGGACCGTAACCTAAGTATTTGATATTCAACTTGATACCTCCACACGTCCTTGAGAAAAAGGGTCTCGATAGGCCGACAAACGGACAACGAAGTGGATCATATAAGATCCCTTTTATTCTTTTGAGGAACGGAACCCCAAAAGCAATTTTTTGGAGAAATTAAACTCAATTCTTCAGAGCATATTGCGCAGAACAGTCTTAATGCTTACCAAATTGAATTTTATAGTGATTTTCCTCAACTTCTATAGACCAAATTTCCATTTTAATTATAACTACGTTTTGTAACGAATAGTTTAAAAGTGAATGGTGTATTAATGTAAAAAAAATATTACTATCACTGTTTATGCAAATTATTTTATTACGTCAATGTTTATATTTTCATTTAATGGAGCGAAAGAATATCTTTCCCTCTTTCTTTTTTAGGGTTTCGTACCCAAATGGCAAAAACGAAACCCTTATAATATAGTCCTATCCGTCTGTCTGTCCGTTTGTCATAGCTATTACTCGGAGACTTGGCACTGCATGGATAAAATTTGGATAGTAAGTATCTTCTATGAACCGTTATACAATGAAATAGTGGAATTATGAAACAAATAATATTAGGGGTCCACATAGGTATCCAAGGTATCGTTATATAAGTCTTAAAATGATATAGAGGTTCCAGAACGTTTTTATTTAAGTTACTCACAATAATTTCTTTACCACGACCTAGATTTCGTTGTATTAAAACATCTTCAGGTGGCCTATCGGCAAAGATCTTTGCTAATAGCCGACCTGAAGATGTTGTAATACAACGACACCTAGGTCGTGGTCAAGAACTCAAAGAAAGTAGAAATAATACTACATCACGTAGTTTCATTTAATTGTAAAAAATGAATTTCTACAAAATTAACGCCAAATATATTCTATATATTATTACTATTATTTCTTTTATCTCTGACTATGATTATCGTGAATTTTGAATGAATGACTGATTGTCTTCTATAATTGTCTATCAATATTATATGTTCTATAATTTAATTTAATATATTATACTTTTTTGGTATTTAATGCATTATACCCATGATTCAATAAGTTTAAGGATCTATGTACGTAGAATGTTGTTTTGATGTTGGAATGTTAAGACACAAGGTAACCTAATACCTAAAAATCTCACTAATTGTATGTCATAACGATTTATATTTTTTTGTCATATGTGATAAATAAATAAATAAAAGAATATAAAAAAGTCGTAGAAGCTTAACTTCTGCCATGCGACTTATACATAAATTTCTTTTTTTTTCTAAAGGTATTATTTTATTCTTGTTTGCAATGTAGTAAATATTTACAATAATATGTATTTAACTGGTAAACTACTCAACACCAGGTATAAGTCAATATTAAGACGCCAACGAGACGATATTCTAGGTGAATACAAAATATAATTTTTTTGCAACAAAACCTTTGCCCAACTTGCAGCTCGACGCCAATGCGTTTCAAAGTTAATTTAAACAAGAATATAAACATTTAGAATAAAATGCCCACTGTTGTAATAAAAGTGAAATGTTATTTGATTATTTGTTTGTTTGTCTTTCTTTTACGCTTAAAGGGCCCGATAAATTTTAATGAAAATATACGTAATATACATCCTAGATTAAAAGATAGGCTACATATAGTTAGGGCATTATTTAGAGGAGCAGAGCAAAAAACGTGTGGACATAAATGCCAAAACTAAATCAAAACTAAATCAGATCTAGAATTATGCTTGACGTAGTTAATACCTGGTAACTACATAATTAGCCTGATTTAAATATATACCTATTTCTTCGAATACAAAGTTTTTTATTCTTTCCTAACACAAAACTAGGACAAAAGATAAATTATACTTAATAATAACGATTATAGAAGATAACTATATATGCATAGTGAGTGGGTCGTGAAACGTTCAAATATACAGCGGTCTCGGTTGTAAGAGCGTAGATTGAACACCAGAATAAGTCGAAGTGAGGCAGCGCTTGCAATGCTGAATTAGGTAAATTCAGCTGCACATTATCGGGGACCGCATATAATGATGTGATGTCTATGTGCTCAATACAAAATTAAATCAAATATCGTAAGATTAAGTAAATTTAACACTCAATATATTCGGAATGAAGTGTATTTCGGAGTATAGCACTTTTATACGTAAAGACAATTTTTTATGCATATTTAAACACAATTCATATACACAGTTGATTATTTAACGTTTTACATAAGTTCATGAAACACAAACAAGTAAATAAAACAGTACGTATATTTCATCTAACCATAATTGTAGTAGAAAAGTGTCATGGTGACATTGACACGAATCAATAGAACCCAGATAATTAATTAAGAGTGAGGTAATTTTTCAAAAGAGCCCTTATATATTTAAATTTATCAAGAGTGAGATAATTTTCAAGAGAGCCCTCGCATATTTAAATTTATTAAGAGTGAGATAATTTTTGAAGAGATCCCTTGTTTATAGGTAAAGACAATTTTTTTATGCATATTTAAACACAATTCATATACAGTTGATTATTTAACGTTTTACGTAAGTTCATGAAACACAAGCAAGTAAATAAAACAGTACGTATATTTCATCTAACCATAATTGTAGTAGTAAATTGTCATGGTGACATTGACATGAATCAATACAACCCAGATAATTAATTAAAAATGAGGCAATTTTTCAAAAGAGCCCTTGTATATTTAAATTTATTAAGAGTGAGGTAATTTTTCAAGAGAGCCCTCGCATATTTAAATTTATTAAGAGTGAGATAATTTTTCAAGAGAGCCCTTGTTTATAGGCAAAGACAATTTTTTATGCATATTTAAACACAATTCATATACACAGTTAATTATTTAACGTTTTACGTAAGTTCATGAAACAAGCAAGTAAATAAAACAGTACGTATATTTCATCTAACCATAATTGTAGTATAAAATAGTCATGGTGACATTGCCACGAATCAATAGAACCCAGATAATTAATTAAGAGTGAGGTAAATTTTCAAAAGAGCCCTTGTATATTTAAATTTATTAAGAATGAGATAATTTTTCAAGAGAGCCCTTGTATAGTTAAATTTATTAAGAGTTTGATAATTTTTCAAGAGAGCCCTTGTTTATATGTAAAGACAATTTTTTTATGCATATTTGAACACAATTCATATACACAGTTGATTATTTAACGTTTTACGTAAGTTCATGAAACACAAGCAAGTAAATAAAACAGTACGTATATTTCATCTAACCATAATTGTAGTATAAAATCGTCATGGTGACATTGACACGAATTAATAGAACCCAGATAATTAATTAAGAGTGAGGTAATTTTTCAAAAGAGCCCTTGTATATTTAAATTTATTAAGAATGAGATAATATTTCAAGAGAGCCCTTGTATATTTAAATTTATTAAGAGTGAGATAATTTTTCAAGAGAGCCCTTGTTTATAGGTAAAGACAATTTTTTTATGCATATTTGAACACAATTCATATACACAGTTGATTATTTAACGTTTTACGTAAGTTCATGAAACACAAGCAAGTAAATAAAACAGTACGTATATTTCATCTAACCATAATTGTAGTATAAAATAGTCATGGTGACATTGCCACGAATCAATAGAACCCAGATAATTAATTAAGAGTGAGGTAAATTTTCAAAAGAGCCCTTGTATATTTAAATTTATTAAGAATGAGATAATTTTTCAAGAGAGCCCTTGTATAGTTAAATTTATTAAGAGTTTGATAATTTTTCAAGAGAGCCCTTGTTTATATGTAAAGACAATTTTTTTATGCATATTTGAACACAATTCATATACATAGTTGATTATTTAACGTTTTACGTAAGTTCATGAAACACAAGCAAGTAAATAAAACAGTACGTATATTTCATCTAACCATAATTGTAGTATAAAATCGTCATGGTGACATTGACACGAATTAATAGAACCCAGATAATTAATTAAGAGTGAGGTAATTTTTCAAAAGAGCCCTTGTATATTTAAATTTATTAAGAATGAGATAATATTTCAAGAGAGCCCTTGTATATTTAAATTTATTAAGAGTGAGATAATTTTTCAAGAGAGCCCTTGTTTATAGGTAAAGACAATTTTTTTATGCATATTTAAACACAATTCATATACACAGTTGATTATTTAACGTTTTACGTAAGTTCATGAAACACAAGCAAGTAAATAAAACAGTACGTATATTTCATCTAACCATAATTGTAGTAGAAAATTATCATTCCTTTCATTATTTATAAAAACGTGAAAAATAAAGTTTTTTTCTAAAAATGTATTTTTGAAAATTACATACAAAAATACTACCTCACATAATCTCACGTCACAGCTAATGGACTTTACCATATTTACATACACATTGATGCGGATGGATTGTTTTGCGATTAGGAAAGGATATTATCAACTATAGTTAATGAACATTTCAGTAACATTCGATGACTACTAGTTAAATAACCTGTCAAGTAGGTATAGAACTTGCACTATGAGGTTCCGTATACATTAAAACACATAAATATTTAAGGGTACATTGAATTTCTAATTAAACTATTTATAAATATTAATTTTTCGCAACGTAAATATGTTGACTACTGATAAAAATGTATAATTCCGCATATAATTAGAAATAATGGATTTTTTGTAATAAATAAATAATGGAATTTTTTATTTTGTCCTTTACTCGTGCTGTAGGACCTCCCATTATGCCGACTTTCAAGATAGTAGGTCGACCGCAAGTACTCTATAAATTTTGATGATCAGAGAGTAAGACTATGGTATAAATAAAATAAAAAGCACGATTATAAAGGCCCATTCTTTTTATAGCGTGCATCTACAATATTGAAAAATACAGCAATGCTATAGGCCTCAGTATACGATACTAACTTGAAATCCCAACCTATTTCTGAAGAAAAGGACTATGTCAGACAGAGGAGACATACGGACGATGGACAACTAAGTGATCCTGTAAGGGCACCGTTATTTTTTATTTTGAAGGACGGTACCCTGAAAATAATCGAAATTCAAAATATGCAGTTTTACTAAAAATTGTGGCTACCGAAAATTTATAAAGAGGTTTTCATTTTGTGGTGGCTAAAAACCTTCCGAGTAGAAAAAATGTAATACGACAAAGAAGTTGTTCAAAGTCGTTGTAAATTTCTGTCGGCGTTCGCCAGTTTCTCGACCTCGCGACCTCGCATTCGGCAGCAGCGACGCGTGCCGGCAACTTTGCATTCCGCCGCTTCGCATGCAACACGAGATGCCGATCAAGTTTTTGTCTTAGATCCGACGAGTGTGTGCGGGGCACCGAACATCGAGAGCGATGTAATACGATCATTGGCGAGAATTGCCGAATGAATTGTCAAATTTACAAGAGTAATAACTAGGAACATATATATATATATATATATATATATATATATATGTATATGTATATGTATATGTATATGTATATGTATATGTATATGTATATGTATATGTATATGTATATGTATATGTATATGTATATGTATATGTATATGTATATGTATATGTATATGTATATGTATATGTATATGTATATGTATATGTATATGTATATGTATATGTATATGTATATGTATATGTATATGTATATGTATATGTATATGTATATGTATATGTATATGTATATGTATATGTATATGTATATGTATATGTATATGTATATGTATATGTATATGTATATGTATATGTATATGTATATGTATATGTATATGTATATGTATATGTATATGTATATGTATATGTATATGTATATGTATATGTATATGTATATGTATATGTATATGTATATGTATATGTATATGTATATGTATATGTATATGTATATGTATATGTATATGTATATGTATATGTATATGTATATGTATATGTATATGTATATGTATATATATATATATATATATATATATATATATATATATATATATATATATATATATATATATATTACACAATTGCATCGGCTCGAGTTAATAGTTCTTCTTAGATTCTTTACTATTACGGCTGTGACCAGACCAGTGAAATACAGACAATAATGTATTACCAAAATAATCACACAACCATTTAACACAGACATCTTAACTGTGAAATAACTTAACCATAGCAACGACAACAATGGAACAGACGTTTTCTACCCGCTTAGCTTCTTTACTATTTTGGCTGTAAACTGGCCAGTAACATACGGAAAAATCCGTATTTTAGTTCAAATATTCGAAACTCCTTTACCGATTTTAAACAAAAACGACACTATATATGTACCAAAGCAAAGAATCTGAAACTTACCTTTCGAGTCCCATAAGTTTTTCTCAATTTTTTGTAGAACATAGATTTAAATTTTGAAAGCTTTATATGTCAAGGATGATAGATAGAGATGATTTTTATGTTAAGGATGGTTTGGCGAACCCTGTAATACATATATTGTTATGCACATGCCAGCAAGCGCTATGAAAAAAATAAACCTGAAGACAATGGGTCACTACTTTCAGTTTTGACAATATTTTAAAATTTTAAAACGAACTTCAATATTTTAAAACGAACGAAGAGTCCATACTACTCCCAGAGACTTCGTAGTGATTCGTGCACGTCCACTATCATTTTATCCTAAACACCTTCCTGCTCTGCTTTTCATGGACTACGTACTGGATAATAACGCAATACTTTCTTAAGACAATGGGTCACTACTTTCAGTTTTGACAATATTTTAAAATTTTAAAACGAACTTCAATATTTTAAAACGAACGAAGAGTCTATACTACTCCCACAGACTTCGATGTGATTCGTGCACTTCTACCATCATTTTGTTCCAAACATCCTCCTGCTCTACTTTCACGGACTACGTACTGGATGAAACAGGGGTATGATATTAGAAGATAGAAACGAAATTGGGGAAATACTGACTGGATTGATGAAAGACTGGTCGTGCAAATGTAAAAATTCCTTCAATAGTCCGTCAATCATTACAATTAAACGATCAATCTTTCGTCAATCCGTTCAATCATTACAATTAAACGATCAATCTTTCGTCAATCCGTTCAATCATTACAATTAAACGATCAATCTTTCGTCAATCCGTTCAATCATTACAATTAAACGATCAATCTTTCGTCAATCCGTTCAATCATTACAATTAAACGATCAATCTTTCGTCAATCCGTTCAATCATTACAATTAAACGATCAATCTTTCGTCAATCCGTTCAATCATTACAATTAAACGATCAATCTTTCGTCAAACCGTTCAATCATTACAATTAAACGATCAATCTTTCGTCAATCAATTCAATACGATTGAGCGTCTAACGGTCGCCAAAAGTGACGCAATATGGTGGGGTACCAATTTTCCTTCTTGCATGTATATAGCATAAAAGTATCGAGTGATATTTATTGTAATTGTCGGTTAATAAAACGGCATCAAATGGAGAATTTCGGCTAAAATGTCAATAGTGAAGGACTTCTATTTCGAATTTTCTTTCGTTTAGAATGAACATAATAATTATTTACTTGTTAGGTATATAAGCATAAAAATTAATTAATTCTAAGACAGAGAGGTATTATTAGGGAAATGTTAACATTAGAAAATTAAGTCTTTTTTGACAATATATACAATCTTATCTTTTTAGTGGTCTCCTCGTGAGCTTTTCTCCACATGAGATTAGGCTTTCTCAAATGAGGAGTTCACTTGGATTTGCCGAGTAGCAGAATTGTATTATTCCTTCGCACTGGTCCCAGTTTTGGGCATATCGTATGGCGTGTCGTTGAAGGACATACTGGATTGATTTCGTATCTGGGCCGACGATCTAGCCGGATAATGGCCACTCGGTCTCTTTCGTGTTATTTTACTTATTATGGGTAGCTTTTATAGACTATTTTCATCGCATAGTTCTGTAGCTAAAGTATGCAATTATTACTTGGAGGCAAATAGTGAACAGTTGTTTTAATTTTCAGTCTACTACCATCCATGACTGTCCAAGGGTGTCCAGGGGTTTTGCGTCAGAACCATATTGAAATGCGTCGATCTACTTCCCTTTTAATTATTTTTTAATGTCCATGTCTCGACTCCGTACAGAAAAATACAAGGGCTATTTACAGGTTGTATTTTGGTATTTCTTCATATGCCACATACAAGGGTTCTTCATAAGTTTTATTTTGGTATTTCTACATATGTCTTTATTACGCCAAATCATGCTGGCTTTAGACATTTAGGAGAATACTCCTAGATATTTACGATTTACTTCCCCCCTTGTCACTAAATACGATTCCAAGGTGCACAAACTGGTTTATTTTGTTCGAAATTTTGTAGAGCATTTGAGTTAGATAGTCAATTTTTTGAACGGTCACAATTTTTGTTTTCGTTCGATCGATGCCGAGTCCAAATGTTATAACAAGACATTGAAAAGCATGACCATAGTTGAATTGACGCCAATGACCCACGAAGGAAGTGTGACATCACCCTCAACTCTTTAGTAGGACGTATGATCACTATCTAAATATCGTAAAGCTTGACGTTATTAACTAACTGCCAAAAGCGGTATTTTTGCAAATGAATAGTTGATAGCCGTAACGCCCACTTATCTGTACATATTAGACTCTGCCGCTGCTTCGTTCGTGGGAACTTCAAAAGAGTCAATTTTTATCTTCTCTATTCATCAATCGCTATTTATGTAGTTGCGTTTATTTATTAGTATATTGACAATTCAAATATATCAAGACTTAAATCCTAAATGCAGCAACTTCATGAAACAAAAAAAATTGTCAAACGTTAGATGTATTTAGCTAAAGCACCTATTCACCGCATTCGTTTGACGACAGTGCTTACTTTATTGTACACACTTATATTTCGTATTTATACAAAATTCATTTATTATATAAGGTTTTTGGTCACGAATTATTCTTAATGGCATGAAAACATTTGGGCTACGCATGCGAATTACAAAATTACTTTGTCAAAATTTAAACTATTCACGTACAAGAGGTAAGTACTTTATTTACTTATATTAACATTTACAAAATTTTCCTGTTAAAAAGTAAGGAAGCGGGGGTTATTGCAACGCATACACGTATCTAAGATAAATTGGTCATAAAAAAGGAATAATGTGCTATTACTAAATTATAGATGAGTTAATTCAGTAAACCATGTCAGTACCTCTTCGTCACGCACCTCTGACCCGTACATTGACCACACACCCCTGAATATTGAGTTGGGGTTATTATCCTGTTCACAACCCGTGTTACTTAGCATCCCACTTTATGCGACCCCCCCCCCCCTCTCCCTTTCATTGTCAGTGACACACTTGAGTTGGCTGTAATTTACTGGTACAAACAAGGGCGCATAAAAGCACGGGTTAGTATTACCACTAGATCGGACAAAATATAATTTTCAGGGTCATATAGTTTCCAATTTAATGCCAAATAAAAATCACATTAATCAAATGTCACATAAAAAAATTTGGCAATTTTTTTAATTTTTAAAGAAAACTTACGCTTGACCAAAAATTTGACTATGCCAAAAATATTTCCATAAAAAAAGAACAAATGGTATCTAAGACAGTTTTTCTGTATCTGCTATGGTTTCGGACTTCTCCATTTAAAAAAAACACACTGTTTATGTGTGTGTGTGCGCGCGCGCGCGCGTGCGTGCGTGCGTGCGTGCGCGCGCGCGCGCGTGCGTGCGTGCGTGCGTGCGTGCGTGCGTGCGTGCGTGCGTGCGTGCGTGCGTGCGTGCGTGCGTGCGTGCGTGCGTGCGTGCGTGCGTGCGTGCGTGCGTGCGTGCGTGCGTGCGTGCGTGCGTGCGTGCGTGCGTGCGTGCGTGCGTGCGTGCGTGCGTGCGTGCGTGCGTGCGTGCGTGCGTGCGTGCGTGCGTGCGTGCGTGCGTGCGTGCGTGCGTGCGTGCGTGCGTGCGTGCGTGCGTGCGTGCGTGCGTGCGTGCGTGCGTGCGTGCGTGCGTGCGTGCGTGCGTGCGTGCGTGCGTGCGTGTGTGTGTGTGTGTGTGTGTGTGTGTGTGTGTGTGTGTGTGCATGGGTGCGTGCGTGCGTGCGTGCGTGCGTGCGTGCGTGCGTGCGTGCGTGCGAACGCGTGCGTGCGTACGTGTTTCCGATTAATATACTAGGAGAAGTTTTAATTTAAAATCACCATTTGATTTAGCCCCTAAAAGAATAGTAAGCCGATCTTTCGCTCCTTTAAAACCATTTACATGTTTTCTTCTTTAGAAATAAAAGTGCGAGATGACATTTTTTCCAGAAGAGACCAGTTTCATCAGCATTAAAGATGAAGCAAGCAGAAATTTTCTCTCACAGTAAGAAATTGCGTAGCTGGGTTGGAAACCTCGTCAGAGCTTCTATATGTTCATTCGCTTTTTAAATCTGTCAAACCAGCCCCTACTAGCTACAAACAGAGTAGTAGAACACCATTCGCCTTCCTGATTTGCAGGTTCTCGTAGATTGAATTTGCTTTGGAGCATATTGGATCTTGACTCAGTGGTGTATTTTTGCATTTACATCTTCAATCCAAGCAACTAGCATTTTCTCCATTTTCTCTAAAATAACCGATCTCGAAGGTGTAAGTTCTGTTGTACTAGTAGGTTCCAACTCCTACTATTCCCTGGAATTAAAGACAAATATGTATCGCAATAAACAAGAAAATACTGTTATTTCGAAAATCAACTGACAATTCGCTTTCAATAACTGACAAGCTACGGGTTCGTATTGGCTAATGCAATCATTCCATACGCGCTTAAATGGACCAATGAAGCACGGCGACGTAAAGCGGAGCAATTTAGCGCGAATTTTAACAATCGCGTTATAACGAATACGTGCAATGCGGGGTCGCACGTAGTAGTATTTGCATGAAAAAATCGGCCAAAAGTCGAAAAAAGAAACTTTTTAAAAACTCGCATAAACCTTTTGTTTTTATAAAATTAAATAACAGTTCGTCGAATTACAGTTACAAATAACACGCTCGAGCTCGCCCCTCCCCACACCATCAGTCGGAACCTAGTCATTGTCTGAATGGCACGTCTTTGTTCTCGGCGCATTTACTTAATCACCACGTTACTTTTAAAATAGTGATTCCGTGTTTGTAGATTGTAGAAAAATTCATTCTAAAAATGCAGAAGGAAAATATGTAGTATATTTTTTTAAGTTTACAATTATTTATTAACTGGCGTGACCCGTGCGAAGTCTTCGCATTATTTATTCCATTATGAAGCTCAGATGACAGATCAAACAAATATTTTACTAACATTGACATATAGAGGCGCAAGTATCAAAAGCATTGAGCTAAAGCGCCACTTTATTTATGCGCGAGTGGATTTGAAATTAAACAACAATTTTACCGACCGTCAATCATATTGACGTTGAGCCGTTAGATGGCAGCATTGCTGTTTTGTGTATATAATTTTAATAATTAATTAATTTGCAAAAACAATAGCAATAATAATTTTTTTAGTTGTGGATGCCGGTAGAGCAAGCAATTATCTATAAAATGATATATAATTTATGTGGATTAGTTGTGAGGTTTTTTCTAAAAAGGGAGAGTAACATCTTAACCTTAGCGTATTAATATATATGATGATGATGATAAGGTGCCATATACATGTACAAAGAAAGCCTATAAACACGTATTTTTTGTTTGTCAAACATTTTAAAAATTGTGTTTTTGTTTACTTGTCAAGGTTTGGTTCCATGAAATATTTGTAACTGCAGTTAGCGTTGAGCAATCAAAGCAAAAACAATGTGCACCCATGTGCCCCATTTTGTGTTTCGAAGCGATGAAACACGATGAGTTGTTAAGTTTTAGCTTTTATTAATGTGTTTTTGTTCTTTCTATTTGCAGATATTCCTGAATTTGTTTTAAGCTTCACAAGTTTTACCAGAAGAACTTTCTATGATCTTATGCAAGAATATGAGGGAAATAAAATTGACGAAAAATTTTTGTTATGCAAGATAAGATTGTAAATATTACTCGATGCCCAGACAATAACATAAATATCTTAATTCACACTCTGAGATTTTTTAAGACCCAGTTTAAGCAGAAAGTGACTGCAACCAAGCGACAGGAACAGCGTTTCTTACATAATACCGAAGCATCCTCTATAAAACTTCCAAATTTCGGCACAGACATTAAAAAAAAATGTGGGCGTCCTACTAAAAGTTTTGAAGAATTAAATGAACGTAGCAAGCAGCGAAAATCTATGGAATTAAGTAAACAAGTGCCTGCCGAAGAGTTGGTCTACGCAGCTAGTGTTAGTCAACGTACTAGTGGAACTACCGATGCATCTGTAATGTTAAAGAAAATCATGAAAAGCCCAAAGAGAACCACTAAAATCCGAAAATCTATTAATTTACATCGAGAAATAATGTGAAAAAAACGAGTGTGCTTTAGACCACACGACTGAAGTAAAACTTCAAATTCACAAAATATGAACTTTAAAATGAATTTACAATTTTATTCACTTTAAACGTAGAATATTTAATGTATTGAACAAAATAATAATTTATAAAATTGTTCAAAAACGAAATAAAATTACAAAGTAATCATAAAATCACCGTTCGCGTAACGCTAGCAAACTCGCACATATATATATATATATATATATATATATATATATATATATATATATATATATATATATATATATACATATATATATTTCATGCACGGGCTATGAGAGGAAGAGAGAAAGAAAATGTGCGCGCGCACTGCTCTCTCTTGGTCCTACAGTGTGATACAGACAATATGCTTGCACTGTGTCTTAGATATACGAAACATAACTGGCTATGAGAGAAAGAGAGAAAGAAAATGTGTGCTCGCATCTCTCTCTCTTGTCCCTACAGTAATATATGAAACGTAACTCTCTCTCTTTCTGTCTTCACTAACTTATATCTCCCTCTCAACTTCCGTTCGCCTCGCACGGTCACACTTTTCGTAACGCTCTCGTCACGCATTCACCAGCTTACTCCCCAAGTCAAGCGTGCGTAAAGAAGTTTTACTTCAAAAACACACCAGAAGAGGCATTGTCAATTTTCGTTGAAGGGGACTTCACAAGAAGGCAGTGGGAAATAATCCAAAGTGCCAATAAAAATATTTATACCTATTATTCTCTGGTTCAAAAAGCAAAGAAGCAATGGTACTCTTTCTGTCTTCACTAACATATATCTTCCTCTCAACTTCCGTTCGCCTCGCACGATCATACTTTTCGTAACGCTTTCGTCACGCATTCACCAGCTTACTCCCCAAGTCAAGCGTGCGTAAAGAAGTTTTACTTCAAACACACACCAGAAGAGGCATTGTCAATTTTCGTTGAAGGGAACTTCACAAGAAGGCAGTGGGAAATAATCCAAAGTGCCAATAAAAATATTTATCCCTGTTATTCTCTGGTTCAAAAAGCAAAGAAGCAATGGTACCCCAAATAAGAAACCATCCGTGTCACCGAAACATGTATTGAGGCTCAATTGCAAGCGTTACTTGACCATACAGTATCACGTTTTATAAAATACTTGACCGAAGTAATTGAAAGTTGCATAAAGGAGGAAAAAGAAAATTTAGAATTAATTTTAAAATGGGGATGCGACGGGTCTCAACAGTCACAATTCAAACAAAAGTTTCAGAATACCACTGAAGTGATGCAAACATATTTCAGAGTTTTTTAGTTCCCTTGCGACTGGTGGTTAGAACGAACGGAAAGATTATATGGCAGAATCCAACCCCTTCTTCAGTGAGATTTTGTAGACCAGATCATATAAGATTTATTTCGGAAACAAACGATGTCACTAAAGAGGAAATCATATATGTTGAAAGCCAAGTTAAAAATCTGACGACAACACAGGTACCAAGCTCTGATGGGATAGCGAAAATTAAACACACAATGTTATTTACGATGATCGACGGTAAGGTATGCAATGCTGCCACTGACACTTCATCAACAATGCACTGCTATATTTGTGGCCAAACTTCCAAACTTTTCAATAAATTAAATAAAGGGCAAAATATAAAGCCGGAAGCATTACTGTTTGGACTGTTCTCCATGCTAGGATCCGTTTTTTTGAGTCTTTACTCCATTTAGCATATAAACTCTCAATAAAAAAATGGTAGGCGAGATCACCTTCGGAGAAGAAGTCTGTCAAAGAAAATAAAGAAAAAATTCAAATAGAATTTAAACAAGAATTGGGGCTACTGGTAGATGGCCCCAAAGCTGGGTTTGAAAACACCAATGATGGCAACACGTCACGTAGATTTTTTACAGACCCAGAGACGTCTTCTAGGATAATCTGGATTGATGTGGGAGGTCCATACAAATCAAACGAATGAGGATCATATTGGAAGTTATTTCCAGTGGAAATAGCATAGATGCTAACAAATTTTATGCCTACGCTTATAAAACAGGCATCCTATGTCATCCATAATCCACAAAATTGTAATACATGGAGCCCAAATAATAAGGAATGCTTTATTACCGATTAGACAATTATCAGAAGAGGCGGCTGAGGCTCGCAATAAAAATATTCGACTGAATTTTTCGAGAAAATTTTCAAGAGTAGATTGCAATATGGACATTTGAAATAGATAGCTCTTGAGTTCGGATCCGTATTTAAGCTCCATAAGACCTAAATTACATAAGCAAAAGCAGCCATTTTCTAAAGAGGAATTGGATTTGATGGTCGCGGGGTCACCACTCGAGTCATCACTAAATATAGGTATTGATGACGAAGAGGACGACGAAAATGAGGATGATGAAGATGATTTAGAATAATATTTTTTCTGCTTTTAAGTAAACTGTACGCTTGTCTAAGAAATACGGTATTTACTTCTACTTTTACTGTTTTATTAGTAATAAATACTTTAAAACATTAAATAATAGACTGTTAATTAATAATAAACTATAAAATATTTTTGTCCGATTTTATCACACAAATTCTCCTTTGTGGGTCGCGTAATGCGAGCTGTGTAACTTGAACAAGAAAGGACACTTGTTTGGAAATTAAAATGCGTAATGTTATCATGATTTTTTTTAAGTACAGCGTCCAAAGTAGGTGTAGCTCCAACGATTTGTAATTTACATACAAAGTGTCTCGTAGTCTCTTAACCATATTGTCGATTAAAACAAAATTATCTGTTCAACTTGCAGCTCGTAGGTCAAAACGTAGGAAAAATAGTTAATGCATTGTATCTATATACAACGCGAAAAGTTTTTTGACATCATTGAAATGGGCCGAGATGAGCCATGCTTTGCTACAGAACTGAACAAGTTCAATGTAAGTACGGGGGACTGAATAACCAAGCCGAAAATTTTAATGCGAAGGCGATGTGTGTTGATAAAGTATGCACCCTTATCCTAATACACTGGTTTTAAAAAACATTATCATTTCCAATACAAAGTCAGATATAAGTTCTAATCTTCTTGAGAAATCTGTTTTACTCTTGATCTGTACAATAAAATTGGAAAAACCACTTTGATAGCGCACGCTGGCGAATCCCTCCAGTAGGCAAGCTTAAAGCTAGACGCTTCAAGTTTTATTACCAAAAGCTCGCGGCGACTATGATATATACACAACGGGACGGCGATTTACGAGCGAAACCGAATAGTCGGTCGGTCACTGGCTCCAAGGTGGCGGCGGAGGACGCAGCGAAACCGCAACGAGAACCCGCTCTCGTCCTTGCGCACGATCTTCACAGATGAGCGACGCGCGTGACGTCAGCGCCATGCGAAACTGTGCGCTTCCCGTTTGGATCATTTTTTGCGGTGATATTTACGGTATAGGCGATTGATTCAACAACATCGCTACGGCATGAGGTCAAACGTAAAAGCAATTGATCGGAGAATTCGGTAAGCGAGGCTAAACTAAACTAAAAATCAGTACTGTTGTAGAAATGTATTAAAGAAAAAATATTTTTTGGAGTTTACTCCTTAATAATCGATTTTCATATATAGCGTCCGGTAGGAGGAGCGATTTTCATATATAGCGTCTGGAGACGAGGAGTAAAATCAGAAATTAAGAGCGTTAAAAAAGTGTAACCGTTAGGTGGTCTCTCCGCGCAACTTTAGAGTGAGATATCAATACGTTTATTTGGTACTTTTTTATCACGTAATCGCAACGACGGTGTGTGACACACATAGTTTACCTTTCGTTTATATCAAGATGTAATCATTAAATATCATTATTTGTGAATGTTTGGTGTCTTCTATACTACAAAATTAAAAAAAGTCTGTTTTAATTTTAACGTCTTATTTTGACGTTATTAATTGTTCACAATTAAATGAAACTACGTGATGTAGTATTATTCTTACTTTCTTTAACTAATACTACATCACGTAGTTTCATTTAATTGTGAATAATGAATTTCTACAAAATTAACGCCAAATATATTCTATATTCGTTATTAATTGTTTTCAATTTTGTTGAAAATAATTATATTGTCAGCATTTTTTAATTAAAGAATTTTCCATTTACATTTAATGATATTGATATTTATATCTATATACAGTGTTACTTATTTTATACACTCCAAGACAATCGTAATTACGAAATAAAGTCGCGCGTCGGATCTGACAAGCACACTTTTTTTTGTAAGTGTACATACTGGAATAGCCTGTTTCGATCGAATATCCTCTAAAGGACTTTTTATCTGCCTTTTGGTTTTCGTGTTAATTTGATGTGTGTTTATTAGGGCATCGTGCAAACAAATAGGAAAAAAAATTTGTCGAGACTGCCGTATCAATTTATCTTAAAGTTCAATTTAAGTTATAAGTTTCTCTTATCCCGGGAAGAAAAAGGAAAACACAGAGATGACGGGATAGGCAGAGAAGAACTATTAATTAAATTACGAAAACAATGTTTAGGAATAAAGGGCGTAAGTAAGTTTTTTAGACGTAGACTCGGACCATAAGCAAATTTAGAACTTTTTCTAATTTCTTAAGCAAGTTTTCTAGTCTATCAATATGTTGTTAATAGGGAAACCTAACTGCCAACTTCTCCCACTAGGCGGCTGCCTGTACTGTAATGTAAACATCATATATACACAAATACAATGTAATATTTTGTAATTTATACCCGTCTGTCATTGGTTTTTCGAAGATTAAATCTTGATTTATAATAAATATGTATCAATTTTGTGCAGTTGGATGCAGTTGCACTTGGATCAGTTGAAAATATAGGTGCCCATTTATTCCTTCAGGGTAAATAACGCCAGAAGCTGCGGGAAATAGCTGTGGGTTACAAAAACTTTAAGGCAATAAAACAAAGCTTCGGTTTTGTTCAGAGTATTCATTTCATTCTGATTTTTTTCATATTACTTTTTCGCCATATTTTCTTTTCAGATAAAACCGCTATATTTTCTTTTCAGAAAAAAGTCACGAAAATCTCTTTTTTGACAGCTAGTTCTGTTTACGTCTTACTTCGGTGGAGCCATCTACGATTAGCTTTGCGTAAGATTCCCTATACATTCAGTCGTCAACCTAAGGAGTTTACTTGGTCTGACTGATGCCGACACATCGTTTTTATGCATAAAAATAATTTTAAATAAAACAAATAAAGTTAAGTACTGAAAAATCAATTTCAATCAAATATAAAGGTTTTTTCCATTAGTATCAGTGTGGCGTAGTGAATATAAAATCACGTGACGCAGCGCTGAATATGTCAATTATGTCTCACCAAATATTTTTCCAGATTCAGTTTGTAGGCAAATGAGATACAGCTTCTGCCTTAAGACGTTATTGAAAATATAAATGATTAAATCGCGTAAGTCAATCAAATAAATGAGAGATATTGTATTTGTAAATGCCATTTCTACGGAACTCTTTCAACCGACAAGATGAAAAAAGTATAGGTTATGTCTCGATGTATCCTCCAAACAGATGTAATATACTAATCTATAAAACTGGCAAGCTCGACAGAATCGTCGAAAAAAGACACGTAAAAATCTAAAACAGCTAGATGTTCCTTTTGATAACACAGAACGAATGTCAAAGTCAGTTACAGTTTATTTTTAATTAATTCAGGCAAAGGCTGCATATCAAAAAAATCGTTCGATATTCATTATTTTTTTCTAATTGTTTCTAAAATCTCATTAGATTTTATGGTTATTTTCATTTATTATTAATAATTATTTTTTTAATAAAAATATAATAAATATACTATTATAAACGCGACTGTTTCTAAGGATGTATGGATATATATTTGTTGCTGTTTCGCGCAAAAAACTACTGAAGGGATTTTAATGAAATTTTACAGTAATATAAGTTATACATCAGAATAACATGTAGACTACAATTTGTACGGTTTGGCTATTATATAACGATGAGTATCAAATAAATCTAAAAATACCTGTCCTCTGAGAGTTATTTTTTAATTTAAAGTCCGTGACAGTATATATCTACTTTTTATGTGGAACCAAAATAGTCAGGCAGAAGTACTATCAGTTTGAATTCTTTTATTGAATACGTCGCAGAGATGTAAATATAATGCTTTTTATCCCGTAAATTTTGATAATTAGGCCGACGACATGTAGACATGACCTCGATCAGTATAGAGAATACGTACATTTTATCCCCAGGGTACATTCCCGTGGGTTAATTATAGGAAACAATGTCGTTTTTCGACGTCCACGCGGGCGAAGTGGCGGGTAATGTTAGTATAATATATGTGCGTTTATGAAAATAGCTTTTTTGTATAGTATTACGGTTTCAAATTTTTTTTTAATTTTTTGCCCTTTCCTGGTTGTCAATCGCTGAATTGTTTGGTTTTTAATAGCCTAAAAATATCAGGGTTTTTAAAAATTATATTCTATATCTACAACGCGAGGCTCAGTTTCTTCGACCCCCTTCCCCGTGAAGTTCCCGAAAAATTAATTTTCAAAGAACACGATGAATCTTTTTCGACTTTAGACTATATGACCCTTAAGTTTCTTGCAAAATCATTTATGTGTTATATTTTTTATCGTAAGATATATATATAGGTGTTTACATGTACATAATTTTTAAGTTAAGATTTTTGGAGACATTGATCTTAAGGAAGCCTTTGTATATGAAATTGACAACAAATTAAACATATTTAGACATGAAAAAAATTCGATTTATCTGAGGAATCCGCTTGATTTTCCGGCGTTAATTTATTTACATTATATGGTAAATACATAGTGTAAAATATTATAACGATTGGTAAAGTAGTTGACAAGTTGCTAAAAAGTTAATAAATAATTTTTACATTTTATACTATAATATTAAGTATAGACTAGCTGACCCGTGCGAAGTCTTCGCACTATATCGCCATCTAGCGTGTTCCAAGTATACAATTTGGCTAAGATATTTGATGTGTCGCCCACAGATGGCGCTCATGCCAATTGTTATAAAAATTAATTTTTTTAGTAACAAAAATATTTTTTTCGAATTTTTTTATATTTTTCGCCCAAAGTAGAAAACATAAGCTTTAAGTGGGTATTTTTTTTATTTTTTTTGGTGCAGTAGTTAAAGAGATCGAGCCGCTCGACCAAAAAACACCTTTTAGAAATAATATATTTAGATTACTGTTATAAACATACATTTATGTGTATTTTTGAAATTTTGAAAAGGCTTTCTTCGCTTAAGACTGTATTTACCTCTCACTCTGATAAAGCTAAATCACTTTGAAGAATGAACATTAGGTATTTATTTGAAAAAAAAAATTGTTTTCGATATACTTATGGTGAATTACCGAGGAATTTGGGGATAGAATAAGATATATGGTAATTAAGGAACATTAGCCGGTAATTTTTGAAACTATGGCAGCGAATGTGCAAATTAGAACTTTCTAAATATTTGTCTTGAAGAGAAGAAAGATTAAAAGTTCCGCTATGTTTGGGGATTTAGGATACAGGCTTCGTCTGTTGTCACAAGTGATTCCTATTACCATTCACTATCGCTAATCGTGTTTACATTATGGTCAGAGGCGCTTTAATACGTGACGTAGTTTGAAGGTCTGTCGGTTCAGAATAGCCAGGGTCAGTTTGTTTGTAACCACACGGTTAACTTTGAAGTAGTCGAACATTCAAGCGATGTAATTCTTAAAACATGAACTACGTATATTTTGTGTAAATGAAAGAGAAAGGTCGGTGTTTTAATGTAGTGAAAACTGAGAGAATCGAGGAAATACATCATAAGGAACATTACCATAGTACATAATTGTGTGGGTATTCAATCACTATTAAATCGTCAGACTTATAAGAAAGACATTTTGGGAAAAAGTAAAAAATTTAAATAACACTTCATTTGTTAGTTCGAACACGACTTGGTATGAGTGTGTTAAGGGTGAGAAGTGGGTGATAAAAGGGTGAATTATCTTGTATCAGATCTTTGAATTGCTTGAAGATGATAATATACTCAGTAGTCATTAGTGGATGATATTACACTACTGATAGATGATGTTAAAGTTTATAGTTAGCAGTTGGGAGTGATAGCAATAAAACAAGGAAAGAATGGTAAAATTGAGCGATGTGTTCTGCAAGGTCTCTAACTATTGGAGATGGTATAATGTTACATTACTGATATTATCAATGACTAAAAAAAAATAATTTTGTATTTTTAAAGTGAAGCTTTTTAAGCGGCGATTCGATAATCGATAAGTGGACGAACATTGAGGGTAAAATTTTAAGGTCGCGTCACGTTTAGGGACATTTCGTTACCCGAGAGAGAAGAAAGATACGACGTAGAGAGAAAGAGAGCTATATATCCTGACCCCATGGAAGTGGAGCAAAAGAGAGCGACGTATACACAACGATACAAAGCGATTGAATAAGATAGTGTCACGCATGCGCGCGTTGTAACGATAAGTGGACGACCATTGAGGGTAAAATTTTAAGGTCGCGTCACGTTTAGGGACATTTCGTTACCCGAGAGTGAAGAAAGATACGACGTAGAGAGAAAGAAAGCTATATATCCTGACGCCATGGAAGTGGAGCAAAAGAGAGCGACGTATACACAACGATACAAAGCGATTGAATAAGATAGTGTCACGCATGCGCGCGTTGTAGATGTACGTCTCAGACGCTACATATGAACAGCTGAGGTACCACGCATACATTGAGTCATTTACGTTAGATATATTATAAGAAGACTATCGAAATGTTGACGATTTATTTACATGTTTATGTTTGATTCATTACTAATTCTGCATGTACTTCATCCATTACAAGAATAACAACACATCGGGTATAGATTGTATTTAATTTATTTATAAAACTGCAATGAACCCGCACATATAGTCGTAAATATAATTTACAACGCGAGCGGCATTTAAGGTTCTGGTACTAACATCGAAGCTATTATTTTTTAATTGCTATGTAAATTTATATGAACATTAAATATTTACATCGATTTGTAATAACATTTTATTAATTTTTCTAAATGTATAGTATTACAATCTTCTTATGCGAATTTAGTACAATTTATGGATTTACACTTTGTATGTTCTTTCTCACTGTCAGTACCGTTTGAACTCTTTATACCTACTTACTTTTGTCAAGGTTTAGATCGCTAAAGAAGTTTCACTTCTGTCACGTGTAGGTACTGAGTTGCAAGCGATTTTTTTTAATGTAAAATATTTATTTTTACTGTGTACATGAAAAAATTGATTTGTGCAGAACAAACGCATTTTTAAATAACTGTCAACATATGTTGGTATAACTTGTTAAGTATATCTTTATATCGCTGTAAATTTAAAGAACTTTGTCGGATTTCTTTTTAATATACTGCTTGAAAAAGGCGACAAATTATAATAGATATCAGTAGACTTATATGGGACATCTGCATATTAGGGTATTCTTAGTCTAAGAAAATTACTTTTTCATTATACATATCATGCCAACATTGGTTCTAAATATGAATAATTAACGCTTAGATGAATTAAGGAAAAGATTATAATTTAAAATATTACAACATTGATTTTTATTAAATAAATATGCAATGCAAGAATGTAATTACAGAAATAAAATTCAAGGTTAAATCTGGCCAGTTGTATTTATACATAAGTGAAAGATACATTAATTTTATTATGTAGAACAAATTGATAGGTTGCTTGTGACAACCGGATATTAAACTCTATGAGTACCTGAATTGTGATATGTTAGCATGAGAGGATTGCAAGCTAATCTTGTTAGCACTTTGACAGTTGGAAAATGACAAAAAATCTAATGAAACGAATCAAACTTATAACAAAGTTATTAATTACTAAAGTCTAATAAAAAAAGTCAGTTATGTTCTAACAAAATTTGTATGTGTAGCCCGCCGCTGGTTGGTTCAATACACAGCACAATACCCCGCGCCTTACTAAAGGGCTGGTTTGACAATTAAACTGTCCTAACACCCATTAATGTTATTATTTAAAAATCTAAAAAGTTGTAATTTTGTAACTCGGTTGAATGACATTTTTCCAAGCGTTGAGAAAAAATATATTTTTGAGGATAAATGCCTGAAAACACTTGGGAGAAAAAGGAGCACAACTGTATAAAGACTGAGAATGACAATATGTTTTCCTTAGAAATCACGAAAAGCGAAAAAATTAACATAACTATTTGCAATGATTAAGAAGTTTATCTTTTCATTGCCACACTTGCTTTAATAATTATCAATAATACTGACAGGACTTTGGACCTACTTCAACAGATTAATGTACGAAATGCATTTTTTTTGGTTTAAACATATTGACATATTTATAGCCATACTAGTCCTAAACATAAATGTCCTAAAAATCAAATAGTCATTAGTATGAAAAATGTTAACATTTAAATGAATGAAAATGGTAATATTAACATTAACTTATGATTTTTCAAATATTATTGCAAGAATATACATATTAAGTATCCAATACATAGTTTTCGATGATCCAATATCATCGAGTTGTTTACATACAATAAAATTGGCCTTGTAACATAATTTGCTTCGTGTAGGGTAAAACATTGAATACGAAAATCACATTTTCATAGGAATTAATTTACAACTTTGATTTATGAAATCAGACGAAATGGAAGTCTATTACTTTAAAAACTGTTAAGTCTATAACTGTTAAAAACTGTTTTGCCTGTTTTCCATTTAAATGTAAAAACAACCTTGTTCGATGAAAAATCTAGAACTGACACTAAAGTTAATCTCATGTGTATTCTTCATATTAATACCATTTAACATAGAATAGACTCACCATAGTATACTGGAATGCTGCGGAACTAGTAGTATAATAGCTTCTGCTCATATTTCGAATAACCACCTTTTATAACTCACAATTACTTATTGACTTACAAAGTTAGCACTTATTTATCAAGTTCTTTTAATCGACAAAAGTTTTATAAACATTATAGTGACATAATATTTTCTTTTATTGTATAATTCATAATTATTAAAATAACAAAATCGCACCAAACTACAAAATTTGTTTGACATTTCTCACTTCACAAACACTGACAACAATTCATGGTCGACACGTTATAATCATATTACCACTTGTTTTATTTTAATTTAGATAAAATAATTGGTATTATAACAAAAAATACAGTTAAATTAGATAAAAAACATCGAACGATAATATAAACTAAGAAAACCGATAAGGTCAATTGACGTTTTCGAGCGAGAGGTAGAATGCCATAATACATTGACCGCCATAATAATTTTTCAAGATAGTTGGCGTCTCTTTCATTTGCGTGTATTTTTGGTATGTGGCATCTTTCTCATTGGTTTATCAATCGATTGCGTTCGGTCGGTACAAAGGAAACTGCATGGACATAAATAGTCATTACAGTGTGGCTTGAAGAAAAAAATAAATTGAATTTTTTTGACATGTATTATGACTTTATTCGAATAAAGCTTCAACTTTGGAATAGAACCGAGCGGGATTAGTTGAACATTTAGGTGAATTCATCAACATTTAGTTTATAGCATCGACATGTGCTCGAACGCATTTGTATTTATAGAGATAAATATTATATTTATAAAAAAGAAAGTGAAGTTTCTTATAACATTAGTTATGACAGTTTGCTTAATGTATAGTTGAGGCATCGGTAAATGTACCTGCAATACGATAAAACACAAAAAAACATCTGTTGTCGTGACTTTGTTACGATAAATATAAAAGTTATAAGTTCAAGAAAATTCTAAACTCGCTACATCTCAATAATTAAAATATGTGACGTTAATCAAAAAAGAAATTCGAAAGACGACATTGTTACAAACTTAGCTTGTTACAAGATTATGCTGTTTATTATGATTTGGCACCAATTTTAATATCGAATTCCCAGATGTCTAAATACAAAATAAAGTGTTTTTTAAAGAGTCCTCAACTCTTTGTTGGGAAATTTTAATTTACAAATTTGGTAATGGCAACATTTTTCAAGAATAGAGATTTTATATCGTATCTATTCTGTGAGATTTTAGACATGCTATCTATTTTAATATATTATCTATGCTATCGTATCTATTCTGTGATCTATGCTATACATAGATAATACACTAAAATGCTATATATAAAGTGTTATATATAAGCAATTCGTATCTATTCTGTGCCTAACATAACATTGGCCGTCAAAAATAATGTTAACATTTTCATAATAGTCAATTTTGCTTTTGATTCATAATCATTTGTATATACTTCTTTAAAAACATTAGGTTTCGCCAAAAATCAGAAGATTTGTATATTGTGTTTTTGACATGTAACATATAATGACAAAGTATAATTATAACTGTCATTACAAGTTTGTTTTTGACCCTTTTAAAAAGCAGCACATAGTAGATATACTATGGTTGCATAACAACCATAGTCAAATTATATTCTAAAAATGATGACGTGAGTTTCTTCTATGAATTATTATGAGGATAGAGATAATAAATGACTTTGAGAGCAGATATTTTCCCTTACAACCGGCAAATCTTTACGGGTTGTATCTTATGTCATTGATGGACCTAAAAATTGAGAGCTACTGAACTTGGACAGTGCCTCGGATTTTCACAAATTGACATGGAGGCAAACACTGAAAACTTAGTTCAAATGTTATGAAATATCTGGAGCCAGTAAATAGATATATTTATGACAATCTCGCCCATTTTACGACCTGAGATGCTACATGTTTTCATTTTAAGGAATGTTACGTTTCCCAAAGGTTGTTCCTTGAAAACAGAAACAGGTTATGAGAACCGTTGATTTAACTGATACTTCAGAAAAGGAAGCAATAGCTGCAGAACAAAACTCAAGATGAAAGAAAGTTTCAAAAAAGGAAGAAAAAGAATTTTGGAGGCGTTAATTTCTTAAGATTTAAATGTCTGTAATGAACTTTAATCTCGTCTGTAATGAACCTTATTCTGATAAAGTATCGGACAAAAGATGGATAATGTTTCGTATTCACCGTAAACGAGCTTGCAGAAAACCTAGTTCCGATCAAATACTTATTTGCCTAAATTGTGAGAGTGTTGACAATAGCATTTTGGTTGTATTTTGATGATTCACGATTTTATATGAGTTAAAGATTATTTTAAACTTTGACTGATTTATTAAGTAAGGAGTTAATTCTCAATTATTATTAATGTTATTTTTTATGATCATTTAAAGAAACGTAATTTAAACGTATTTTAAAATTAAAACCTTATTTGCTGCCAAAATATATGCTGTTACATTTTAGGTCATGGTATTTTGTCAAATTTATTAAAATAATAGTAAACAAGTTTAATTTTTTGTTAATGTTATTGGTTATTTATAATATTCTATATCAGAATTGGAAAAGTAGTTCCACAACATAGTTTATGAAATCATCCTATGTCTGTCTGTCTGTCTTCCTCTCAGAGGCATTTTTATTGGTGACCATTTAATACAGAAAGTCGAAATTTAGCACAGCTGTGGGAGGTCGTGGCTAGGGTTACCGACTGTCCCAATTCTCACTGTTTTATCTCGTGTCTCGCTTAGGAGGTCAGAGGGATGCATGTTGTCCAGATTTTTATTGATACAATATTTTTATGCATGTGACATCATGTGAGCGATACTAGTGATGTATAATGAACACGAAGCGAGCGATAGGGTGCTAGGAAGGGACCGACCCTTCCACACCAGTTTTGTTCCTTCACATTCACTGATTCATTCCTTTTTAATAGGCTCCGAGTATTTCATCAATTATGGAACCACATACTATTTATTGAAAATAAAAACCATATTATTTACCGAAAATAAAAAGTCAAATTTTTCTCAAATGCTCAATTTCAACTTTAAACCCATCTGCATCCAGCGTGTTTTCTTTATGCGATAATGCTTTGAATGAATAAAACAGATTGACGTCTGAATATTTTAAATCCGAGTTATAAATAAAAATTATTTTCACTCAAACATTTATTGCAACGATGTTATAGCTCACTTGGAAGCCACTGTTAATTTAGAGTGTCTATTTAGAATCCTGTTTTCTAGCATTTTTAGAGACTTCATCATTCTGATAAAAATACAACGGCCTTTTGTTATGATATCATAGGGTATGTTGCCTAATGACTAAATTTTTAGAACTACAGCTTGTACTATGCCAAAAACATTGTGGTGCCTTGAGTTATTTCAGATTATTATGGTAATCGTCATTTCGCATAGAAAAATCCTTATGATATTTTAAGCATTGCAGCTAGTTATTTTAGGTCCACAATAAAAGTGATTAATACCAAAATATAATTTGTTTTAACGTGCGATTAGTCAGAGAGAAATTCACTTTTTTAACAAAATGCAATACGCCCCTCGAAATTATAAAATCATAAATTGAGATATTGTTATATTAAAAATTAGTAGTGCCTTGTGACTGAGAGAAGTACCTATATAAATTTTTTAAGAACCAAGTTACTTAATATGTAATTGTGCCGAGAGATCAAATCAATTATTTTATAAGTAGATCATACCAGAAAAAGCAGTCTCTTCCATAGGCGGCAATGTAACATTCAATTCATCATAATTTCTCTCCCGTTACACATAACAGATACGTATCATATTAGTTATTCATTAAAACAAATTATATTTTTTGTTAATCTTGTTTATTATTAGCACAAATTATTCTGTTTAAAAAATTGGAAAAAATTAGCAATATTTGTGATGTGGTCTATATTGTTATAATATGACGTAAACGGAGATGATTTTTGTTTTAAATAATTAAATTATTTAAATCTAAATTGCTACCAAAGTATTAATGATAGTGAAAGAATTACTTTTCCTCATAAAAATAATGCTATAATATTTTTTTCATATTTATGTATTACCAAATTTGTCTTACAGTGATGGTGATTCTATTTTAATTTTACTTTAGGTTCGGGACACTGAGAAGCAGTTGTAACATTTTTCTTTTAATACAAATTATAGTTGTAAGCAGGCTAATCTTTTTTATTTCTTTTTTAACTCTAAGAATAGAAGAAGAATCTTTCTTTTTTAACTCTAAGATTATTAAAATAATAGAAAATATCAAAAGGGACAATATAAAACACTGTGATATAAACGTGTATCAATGCAATGAATTGTGATATGCTTTAAAATGATATATCGATTCAAAGTACAATTTTAGGCATCTCTAATTAAATGCCAAATTTAGTTCCGGGGATGTTAGCAGCGGTGCTTCAAATAAGCATAAAAATAGCAGTCATTTTATGTGGTATGGTTAGTCCAGCGTACTAGTATAATAAAAGTCAGTGACGTAATCACAGAATGGTACGAAATAGTAATTGTGCAAGTTCAACTTGACCTTTGCTTATTTTATTAACTCTGTGGTAAACTTACCCCAATAGGTTGGCTATATATACCCCGTTAGTGAGGTATAGTAGGGTACTAGGACTTTGTTTATTTGTGGTTTTTCGCAGACATGCTTATACAAGACTTGGGATATTTGTTATCGTCGTGGTATGAAATTTTCTTTATTTATAAGTATGTCCTCAGATAAAAAGTGACATAACCATCTCCATTTTATCCTATCTTTTTACGAGATATAATTTTATTTTATTTCTCTACAATTTCTCAGTCACATGAATATTTATATGGAATGCACAGGTTTTAAAATAATAAATTTTTAATGTGTTATTGCTTTCTTATTTTAAATTTACAGAGAAGAGCATTACAATTTAATTTATTTTAAAATATACGATTAAAAAAATATACATCAAGTCAAATATTTAGAACGAGTTTATTACTCTTTGAACGAGTTTATATCTCCTGTTCTTTTTTTATTACAGCGGCAAATGCGAAAATTGGGGACAGCTTTACATTGAATTTTTTTAATAGTTTTAGAGCGTTTTTCATCATCAGAGACTGTTTCCTTTAATGCAAAGGTGATACGTTTGCCAGCATGTGCATAAAGCACAGGTGATCCGTTAGGTTGCAAGAACTTTTTTATTTTTCTTCCATCTGAGACAATCTCTATACACAATTCTCTATGTTTTTCTGTAATTGCATTAATTTTAATATAATATTAGTGAAATAATCTCTTTAGACGTCTAAAGTAAATCAAAATATCAATATGTATTATTATGACCACGGTCAGCAAGGTATTCCTTCACTATTAATAATACACTACACATATATTTCTTGACACAACATTTTTTAATACTAGATCACTAAAGTCTTTAAAATTCAAGAAAGCATACTTTAAATAATGGCAAGAATCAGAATGAGAAGATCGCATAGGATACAAATCAGCAAAAAAGATGGCTAAGCGCAATCTCAGTCTGATGCACGGGAACGCTTTTACTCTAAACTTGAGCAGGCTGAAAATGACAAAGAAATATTCAAGCTTGCGAGTAATAGACATCAAACCAGTTTAGATATTAAGATCAATAAGCATATTAAAGATGAATATGGACTCCTACTAACAGACAACAACAAAATAAATCAGAGGTGGGGTCAATACTACCAGCAATTGCTTAATGAAGAGTTTCCGAGTAAACACAAGGTTCCATTCCAAAAATAAGCGTTGACGAAGTTGATGAGGTTTTGATGAGATGAGGAACCATAAAGCGGTAGGTCCGGATAACATATCTGCAGATCTTTGGAAAGGATCAGCTGTCATACACTGGCTGACAAAACTTTTCAATACTATCCTAATCAGCAGCAAAATCCCGGAATCTTGGCGACGTAGCTTTATTGTGCCCTTCTATAAGAACAAGGGAGAAAAGCGACTGGAAATTATAGGAGTATCAAGTTGACATCTCAAAAAATTTGGGAGCGCATCTAAAACAACCGTCTCAGTCATCTTATATATCAGAAAATCAATATGGTTTCACACCAGGTAGAGCCACCACAGATGCAATACAAGCTCTAAGAGTCCTCATGGAGAAGCACATGGCCAGCAAAGATAATCTTCACATGGTTTTCATAGACCTAGAGAAGGCATTTGTTAGGATACCGCGCAGGCTAGTCTGGCAAGCTATGAGGGCGCAATACCAGAATACTACATCAATCTGGTAAGAGACACATATGAGCGCATCAGCACACAAGTAAGAAGTCTAGCTGGAACCAGTGAACCATTTGAAGTCAAAGTTGGAGTACATCAAGACTCGGAAATAAGCCCGCTCTTGTTTAATCTATCCATGGACTACCTTACCAAACATGCCCAGGCTGCTCTTCCCTGCTATATGCTGTGTGCTGACGACATCGTGTTGGTCGGCAAATACGCAGAAACTATTCAAAACACCTTTATGACTGGAAGCAAGCACTAGACGAAAATGGCCTACGGAGTAGCAGAAGCAAAACCGAATATCTACATTGCAAATTTCCTGACCAACCACTGTCTAACGCTTCCATAAACATCGATGGAGAACCATTACCGAAGGTAAACAAATTTAAATATCTGGGGTCAATGCTGAGTGCGGATGCCAGTGTCGACGCGGACGTTACCCATAGGGTAAATGCTGCCTGGCAAAAATGGAGAATGCTCTCCAGTGTACTCAAAGATGCGAGATGCCAATACAACTAAAAGGTAAAATGTACAAAAGAGCAGTAAGGCCAGCTATGATGTATGGTGCAGAATGTTGGGCCGTCAAAAAACAGTATGAACAAAAAATGCACACAAACGAAATGAAAATGCTACGATGAGCAGCGGGAGTCACAAAACTTGATAAAGTACGGAACGAGTACATTAGAGGATACTTCAAGGTCGCACCCATAGTAGATAAGATGGTGGAAAATTGTTTGCGATGATATGGGCATGTGATGAGACGGGACGTATGTAACGCCGTAAAAACTGACAATTCTTGAACACACGTTGCACAAACAATGATGCTCAAACTGCAGGAGATGAACTTGAAAAATCCCTGATATCCACTGCAGTCTCTGGTCTTTGCCTCAACGCACTACCACCAGTTCCAGGGCTTGGATCCCTTGTGATAGGAAAAATAGTTTATTCCCAATGAGCTATAGCGTCTCACGCTGTTATTACCACTCATTCTCCAGGATTCTTTGCAGTCGGTGTTAATACGCTACCATAAAGATGATAAAATTTCAATTGGAAATCGGATGTTTCATACTTAAGGACTTATAATGTGATACTTTTGTGATATAAGGAGGAAAGTACAAAAGTCTTTGTAAAACTTTATGATAGCTCAAGATGAGTAATTTTTATTGATTAAATAATTATAAAAAATAATATATATACTAAATATACTAAATTTGTTTCTATTTATGTATTTTAGAATATTTGTATAATACATTGTGTATTAGATAAATAGTGATCACATAATGATGTATTGATTACTTAAGTTGCTTCCTCTGATATGTATTTATTCATATACTAGGTAGATATTTTCGAAATACTGACATTCTTTATTCATTATTCTTTCCCTATATACATACTTTTCAGAATTTCTAAAATTATACGAAAGTGACAGAAAAAACTATTAGTTTTTTCTGTCACTTAAACAATAATACCAATTCTTTTTACTATGCTACAACTTTTTATTATATCTGAGCTAAAAATTTTTTTGAAGATTTTTTCAAATCATGTCATATAAGGTGTAATCAATTAAATATTAAAATATAACTATGAAGTATATATAATGTATGGCTCAAAATGCACTTAAACGCGGAGTGTTGTGTCACTAAGCTGTGTAACAAATCAGTAAAAAAATTTAAATTTGTATTCACGTGACCACGGATGGGATCTAATGACTGATGACATTTTAATTCTAATTTATTTATCTATTCTTGCTACTATATAAGTAGTTACAGACTAGTTCAATAGTAATACCTTTATGATGATTTCATGAAATTGTATAAATCAATAGGATTCAAAAAAAATTATTTTTTCTTTTTAAGGAGTTAAATAAAGTTTACAAAAATATTGCATGCTAATTTATTAAATTCAACAATTTTCTGATTGTTTTACTATTGCATTTTTTAAAAGTTTGATGTATTCATTTAACTTCTTTTTAATTAAATGGTGTTTTATGACAATGTAACATGTAGAGCTTTTTCTTACCTGCATCTATGGATAAGGTTAATTCCTGATTTTTTGCATTTACCCTGGTCTTGTGCATTTCTTTATAAAGAGAAGTCACAAAGTTGCTTGGAAAATTAGTATCTCTTGGATATGTTTCCACATTTACATCTTTGAATTGAGAACCTTCAATTAGAACGTCTTCTCCTTCAAAATTAATTTCTAACAAGGCTCCATTTTCGGGCACTACATCTGGTTGTTTTTTGAAGTTTGCATCTAAAATTCTGATTGAACCACTGTAATTGCCTTTCAAGTTTTTTTCGATTTTTCTTAACTTAAAACAAATGTCTACATTTTCATTTATGGGAAATACACACAATGTGCCAACATCAATATCATCTTTTGTGACTATAATTGTATCATCTTCCAAATTAGTTGGATCTAAAGATTGCAAAGTAACTGTATTATTATTATCACATTTTTGATTGAATGTTTGATTGAATGCAAGGGAAAGATTAATTTTGGGTACATCTTTCTTTCTACTTTCAACATTCTTTTTTGTTTCTTCTGTGATACTTTCGTCAGGACCTTGAAAGTAAATAGCTGCTTCTATATCTTCTGTTAAAGGAATAACGGATAAAGTATCATTATCTGTTACTGATTTTTGAATGATATAAATATTGTCAGTTTTTTGATGGTTCGCATGATCAACAGACTGTAATGTAATTGTATTATTCAATCTACAAAATGAATGCTTGAACGCTAAGTCAATGTGACTTATAATACATTTTCCACTTGTGTCTACATTCTCAGATTTATCTGTTGAACCACATACATTTGCAATCTCTTCAGCTGAAGTGTCTTTTCCTTCCTTCTTCACATGTGTTGCACTTTCTACGAATAGAATTGCTTTTGTTACAGGATTTATCGTTATGACATGTGAGTAATCCTCATTTGCATGTAAAGTATCTTTTATAATTTGTTCTTTACTATCTGAATCGTTTTTGTTGTCCGGATTAAAGGTTTGAAGTGTCCAAGTACCATCATCATTAAATACTTGTTTGAAGCCTAAATTAAGAAAAATATCGCCGGTTATCTCTTCACATTCATCTTTTTCAATTGGTGTAATAGATTCAATTGTACTATAATTTCTAAATCTTATTAAGGCATTGATTTGTTCATTAATTGGAATAGTAATAAATTCTTGGGGATCGAAAAGATTTTTGTTAAATGTAAAAGTATCTTTATCTGCCACTGCGATTTTAGTATTAATCGTTTTTAAAATCCATTTATTTTCATCTGAATAGTAGCGTTTAAAAGATAAATTGATGGCAGTTACAGGATGTTGGAGTGATTCTTCTCTAGACAATTTTTTTTCTAGATCACATTCAAAAATGTTTTTGCTTGGGAGATCCAATTCTAATTCGTTTAGTAATAATGTTATGTCTTCACTACAATCTTTCTCATATACATTAAAAATAGCATCCTGTCTACTATTTATAGGGATTCTGTTTATGTAACCTGCCTGTGTAACAATGTCAGATATCACGAACAAATTTTCTTTGTCAGCCATATCCATTTCCTCCTCCGTGTCTACACTTTGAAGAATCCAGATACCATCTACCATAGTATTTCTAAAACCTAAGTTCAATGAGAGGGGATTTTTACCTAAATCCATTTTCATTTCATCTGCTCCGTCTCTTTTCTTTACTTCGTCTTTGTCACTTGCATCTTCATCGTCTTGATAATCAATTGTTTCATTATATTCTTTTTCTTTTGTTTCTTTGGTAGATTCAATTGATTCATTATTTCTAAAGACTATTAAAACTGTGTTTGCTTCATTAATTGGAATATTTATATATTCTTCCACAGAGAGGGGATCTCTAATAAATATGAATGTGTCTTCAGCTGCTACAGCGCTTTCAGTATCAATTGTTTTTAATATCCACATATTGTCATCAGAAGAATAGGAACATTTAAAAGATAAATTGACAATAATGGGGAAGTCTTGCATTGTTGTTTCAGAAGAAACATTCTTTTCTGAGTCAACTTGTTGAATAATTTTAATCCCGTAATTAAAAAAATTTTGTACGACTTGTAATTGTGATTCAAATGTTTTAAGTAATATTGCTATATCATCAGGAATATCTTTTCCATGCAGAATAAGAATAGCATCTCTCGAATTATTAATTGGGATTCTACCTATATAACCTATTTGTGTAACAACTTCAGATATCACAGAAAGATTCTGTTCATTAGCCATTTCGTTTTCGTCATCCGGGTCTATACTTAGAAGTTTCCACACATCATCAGCAAGAATGTTTCTAAAAGCTAAGTTTAATAACAATTTTGTAGATAGAGTATTAATTATATTTTTAAATACGTCAAATATATTTCCTTCATTTAAGTCATCTGGTTGTTCAATTTTTTTCTCTTCTTCATTTTGATTATTGATAATTATCCCTTCTGTTAGTTCTGTTTGATCTTGAGGAACACTTAAAGAGTCGTGATGTACATTTTTTTCTTCATCACCATCACTCTCAAAAACAGTTTCAGTGTCCATGCACATTCTCCTAGTGTTTGGGTAACTTAATTGACCAATATTTATTTCATTATGAGTAACTGGATAGTTATCTTTCAAAATTGATGACGTATGTCGGTTTAATGAAATCGAGTCTCTAGATATTTCTCGTCTTGAATTTGTTTCAAATGTAGTGTTTGAATTATCACTTTGAGCTTTATGCGTATATCTGTAAACTTCCTCTTGGAGTGAAGGGTGTACGGTTGAACTTGTCTTGGATGTCATTTTTTTGACTTTGGTTGGAGAATTTTGACTACTTCGCTTCTTGCCTTTTGTAGGATGGGTAGCTAATGTTACTTCATCATACATAACATTGGACGAAACTGATTCTTGAGGAGTTCTTGAGGAATTTAATTTATCTAGGCTTGAATGTTGGGTATTTGTTTCCATAGTTCTTAAAGCAATATCATAATTTTCAGATAATACTCCTAAAACCGATGATTTATTCATAATTTCTTGTCTCAGAAGTGAAGACTTTTCAGATTGAAGCCTCATTGTTTCCTCTTCTTCCATCATTTTAAATGAATCTGTTATGTCAAGTAGTTCTTGTATACTATTATTTTTGGGTTGATTTTTTCTGTGATTTGTTGCAAGAAAAGGAAAAATTGATTCATCAGTCATTCGTCTTGTATTATAATTTTCCAAAATGTATTCATTACCAGTTCCAACTTCTGGCACTTCGGCAGAAATATTTGAGATTATGATATCACTATTAGATTTTTCAGTGTTTGTATGCTGGCTTAAACTCATAGCATGTGGAGGTTTATCATCAACTGATGAATCGGAATAAACACTTTTTATTGCAAAAAATGGCAATTTTTCTTTATGTTCAGCCTGCTCAAAGTTCATTTGGTTTATATTATTTCCAGGGACATTCCTACTAGATGATTCCCTTAATTCTATGTCTTTTGGACATTCAGGAGCAGTATATTTTGATGGATAATTGAGTGATTTTTCAATTAAATCAGGATACTCTTTTTCAAGGCTCTGGACTTTTACATCTCTACTTTCTTTTGTGTCAGATTTGTACCCAGCAATAACAGTAGGTCCCATCACGTTTCCTACTTTGGTATCTCCATTTTCAATTGAGGACACAAAATTTTTCCCTTCTTCATTACATCTCATTGTTTCAATGGGAATTTGCTTTCCTTCTTCTGCCCTGACATGCTTATACTCTGATAGATTCATAGTATCAGGATCCTTTATGTCAGCATTGTATGAGTTCATATCGACATCGTTGATATGTTCAATGGGAATTTGCTTTCTTTCTTCTGTCCTGACATGCTCATACTTTGATGAATTCATAGTATCAGAATCCTTTATGTCAGCATTGTATGAGTTTATATCGACATTGTTAATATGTTCAATGAGAATTTGCTTTCCTTCTTCTGCCCTGACATGCTTATACTCTGATGAATTCCTAGTATCAGAATCCTTTATGTCAGCATTGTATGAGTTTATATCGACATTGTTAATATGTTCAATGAGATTTTGCTTTCCTTCTTCTGCCCTGACATGCTTATACTCTGATGAATTCCTAGTATCAGAATCATTTATGTCAGTATTGTATGACTTCATATTGACATCGTTGATATGTTCAATAAGAATTTGCTTTCCTTCTTCTGCCCTGACATGCTTATACTCTGATGAATTCATAGTATCAGAATCCTTTATATCAGCATTGTATGAGTTCATATCGACATCGTTGATATGTTCAATGATAATTTGCTTTCCTTCTTCTGCCCTGACATGCTCATACTCTGATGAATTCATAGTAACAGAATCCTTTATGTCAGCATTGTATGAGTTCATATAGACATTGTTGATATGTTCAATGAGAATTTGTTTTCCTTCTTTTGCCCTGACATGCTCATACTCTGATGAATTCATAGTAACAGAATCCTTTATGTCAGCATTGTATGAGTTCATATCGACATCGTTGATATGTTCAATGAGAATTTGCTTTCCTTCTTCTGCCCTGACATGCTCATACTCTGATAAATTCATAGTATCGTAATCCTTTATGTCAGCATTGTATGAGTTCATATCGACATCGTTGATATGTTCAATGAGAATTTGCTTTCCTTCTTCTGCCCTGACATGCTCATACTCTGATGAATTCATAGTATCAGAATGATTTATGTCAGCATTGTATGAGTTCAAATCGACATCGTTGATATGTTCTGCGTATGTACCAAAAAATGGTTGCAGTTCATTATTTATATCTCTTAATTCATCAGTACTTGAAGCACTTCTCCGACTATAATCCATTTGCTTGTCAGTCACTGGGAGGTTATTTATTCTGTCGTTTTCTTTTTTTGTAATGACTGGTTCAGTCATGAACTTTTCTATTTCAGCAACGGAACGCATTGCTTTCACTTCATCACGAATTTCAGTTCTAGGCATTTTATTATCTATCATGCTTGACTTACGATCAAATAGAGTTGTAATTGGGATGTTATCTATATTTTGCGGTTCTTGATTTTCCTTCGATTTATTTTTATGGAGCAAACCAGAGAATGCCACGGATGATGTCGGGCCAGTTTCTACTTTATTTACATTAGATCTTTCGTATGCTTGTATGTCAACATCAAAGGGGGGATCTAAACAACCTGGCAAAGAACAAATAAATTAATTAAACATTGAGAACAATCATATTTCAAGTCTTATATTATCATTTGGTAAAAATAATATTTTTCCGTTTCACTGCTCTTGAAAGTGTGTCTTGTTAAGTGAATTTTAAAAGGAGGTAAAGGCATTAAGTTGGGAATATAGAAAAATTTGTGAAATAATATTTTTTTAAATTAATTTTAAATATTTAAAAATCATCACGATTGAATGGGTTTTTTAAACTACTAAGAAAAATATATGCAAAACTATGATACATTATTTTATATGAGAGATTATTAATTTATATTATATGTCATTTGATATTGTAATTTTAATCACTTCAAGGGTTATGATCAGATATAACACATTTTAGTTAAATTGTTTTTATTAAAATGTAGATACCTCAAAAAATTAGAACAAAATTTCTTTAATATCTGTATTCATTTTGAATTAGGGTAATACAAATGTTCACTCTTATTACTTCCCCCAGATGGCAATGTACTCTTCTATATTACTGAATCTAACATTGTTTTATTTATTTACTAGACCAGAAAATCAACGGAAGAATTATACCAAAAACAAGGTTCCAAGTAACTCTTTAGTACTACTATTGGTTATTTAAAAACTGTTTTAGGTTTCAGTTTTTTCTAGGTGCGTGACATCAGCACAGCCTAGGAGTAAATACTTGCATGAATAATAGAATAACAATGAACAATATTGTGCACATTTTTGTTTATTTTGTATGCTATGCATATGGAATATATGCATTATTTCTTGTTATTTTTGTTGAAAAAAGTAAGTTGTATTTTTTATAGAATTATGTTAGGTATATTACAATATTTGTTTTGCTATTTTGCTAGAAAAAATACTTGAATAAATGGTTTAATTTATGAACAATAAGATGATCGTTGCGTGAACCCAGAATTTATAATGTCCTTTCGTTTTCTGCCGATGAATGAAATGACCGAAATTATTGAATACTTTATTTGAACTAAATCAGTTGATAAGTACATGACTCGAATATAGGTAATATATTTAATTTTTCTACTTTACAGAAACTATCCATTTATTTCTTTGATCTAATTTTCAATTTGAAATTGAAAATCTTTAAAATTAATATATTACATCACAATTTACTACAAAACAATTGTAGTATCCTATTCGGAAAGTTTGCTATTAATACATAGAAAGTTAAAACGAAAATATTCGAAAGTTACTGTGATTATTTATGACATTTGACTATCAATTTTCTATTTCAGCTACAGCGTCAGCAGTGATCGATTTTGTTACCCGCACTTTGTACTCAGCACCCAGCCAATAAAAGCTTTAATATACATGTGCCAAGTTTTGTGAAATCACGGATAGGGAAATGCCTAGCTTTCAATAGGATGGGATCACAACCTTTGTTTAGAATTAAGATTCCTTTTTTAAGGGATTTTTTTATGACCAAATTACCTATTGGACGATACAGGAAAAACGAGTTATCTTTTTTATATAAAAAATTAGTAAGCCTTATGCTTTTAAAAACTTATGCTGAACATGCATTTTTTTAGGATCAAAGGTCAGTTTATCCTGGTACATTTTTTATGCACGATTTACGGGTCAAAGTAGAGCAATGAAAATGTAAGGCTTTAAAAATAACATAAAAATGTTTTGCAAAACAACATTTTTTTGAGAAGAAACATAAAAGTAATTGGAAAACTTAATTACATTTGATAGCAAAATTCGTATGGGATATAAAACACAAAATCGAGAAACACTTCGTTTTATAAGTGTGGCACTGAAATAATGATTCAACCACAAAAGTAGTGCCAATGTCTCGAAAATTAAATAATTTTTAGTGAGTTCAAACTTCATTGCTCTTGTTAATCATAAGCTGGGCTCTCATTCTTTGCCGGCTTGATATTAATTTTTGGGACACTTGCTACGATGATTATCCGTTTATAACTTTTTCTAATTATTTAGAATTTTAATGATTGAACTGTAAAAGTGTAGTCACATTTTCTTTTTAGAAACTTTAAAGCTTAATTAATAAAAATTAATTTTTGCCTATGATTAATTTGTACCTGCATAGAGACATTGATTTTTTTATCAAATTTTATTCACTTCATCGAGTGTCACAAGAATTTTGCTGTAGCATACTTTTATAGTGGAGCCATACAATGAAAATTACTTTGCTGTCAAGGATACATAATGAAACTTACTTTTTAAAATTTTGTTTTGCATGTTGAGAAATTTTACCACTAATTTATTAAAGTAGATTTTCAAAGTGTTTTCTTGCAATTCAAATAAACAATGTATACCTTCTTAAAAATTGCTGTCTGATAAATAGCATTTGTACATATTAACATATAATTTATGTGATTTGTTGCGAGTGTTATTTTCACTTCAATATCTTATTCTGAGAATGGTTGTTTCGCATGCACGATTTTTCTTACTTCAAATAAGATAATTCTATTTGGTAGGAATTTGGTGAGTATGCTGCTCACCTAATAGACCCATCAGAGCCAATTCACTTGTTGGCAAAGAATTTTGTGATAAGTTACACTCTTAAGGCAAAATAGTACAATAACCCTTTCTTTGGCGGTTTTGGTCAGCATCACCTTGAAGCAGAGTTGACAACTCATTTTGGAGTAAATTTGAATATAGATCTGCATTCACTTCAATGGATTCAATAAATCGTCTGTTCAATATGCCATCGCACAGGTCCACTGATAAATGATGTTGAAAAGACGATGGATATGAAGTTGGGATAAACAATAGTTGAATAACATGTGTCGTAAAAATGGTTATTGAATTCCCCCTTTTGTACAGAATCCCACTTTGGCATAATCTTTTGGTAATAACTTTGCATCAGTTGGACATGATATGTGCGTAATTTTTTTCCATGTAAAGTACAATGAAAAATAGTGTGTGTTATTCCAATATATCGCACTGGATACTTCATGATCTGACTTTAATTTTTTCCAGAATCAATTGAACCCTAACTAGATTCATGTGTCACCAATTATTCTCTTCCATGCATATTTGGTTTAACCTCTAAAATTTCTGTGGAATTAGGAAATCCTTGATGTGCTGGTTCACCATGTTGCTCCATGTGATTGTAATAATGTTTAGCAGCTTGTCAGGCATTTCCTTGCACAATATCATAATAATAATGCATTTGTACATATTAACATATTACAAATTTATTGAGGGTTTTGTACCATTTCTCAAACAAAACAGTCCAAATTGCTAGTGTATAAAATCAACAAATAAGCCAGGTTGTTTCCAAGTCAACAGTTTAAGTTAAAAACACAAATAGAATCCAAACAGTAGCCAGTGTCTATGTATTTTGCATTCTCTTTCTTATGTGGACAGTTATTTATTGTTTTCTTTCATACTGAATTGGTATGAATATATAGTTAATAAAGAGTCGAGGAGTTCTAATTAACTCTCTAAGTCAAAGGGATAAAATAAAAAAAATAAGGGAATTTAAACCTATTAATTATTTTAAATTAAACACTATTTGTTACTTTATTTAGTTCCTCCGATTTTTCTAAAAGTTCCATGATTATTCAGAATGATAAAAATTAAATTTATTTTTTTATTTTTTTGTGATATTTATGCCTGCTTTAAGTAAATTTTTTGAACATTTACATGAAATAAAAATGTGAAATTTTGCTACAGTACTTATCACAAAACAAAGAAATTTTTAAGACCTTATGTAAACCTATGATTGTACATTTAATTTTTCATAGTGAGCTTTAAAATATTGCACAATTTTTTTTAAAATTCATTAATTTTAAAGAATAAGTTATGCTTTATATTTTTTATCTAACTGTAATCTTCTGTGTAATACATAATAATGAATGTATTATATAGCTATAATATTAAGGTATGTCATAGTCAAATTTCAGTGTAATCCATTGAGTTTTTCCTTCACAAAAAATATTATTGTAGAAAGATGTTAAATTTCTTAAAAAGTAAAAACACAGGATACTAATTCTGAACAATAGTGTGTTGCACCGTAACATTACTACAGAATTACAGCTAGTCATGTTCCCTATCCAAGGTTTTTCTTTGGACCACTGTGTAGGTACATATTTTGTATATTTATTTATATTACACGAAAAATTACTGATTTTTTACCTTTTCTACCTCCTCTGGTTGCTGCGGATGGTGTATTTCCCACTACGACCCCAAAGTTCATCAAGGTCTGTGCACTTGTTGTGATTTCCAATTTATCCTCTGCTATTTGCATTCTAGTGAGACTATTGGATGAAGATTTGGGAATATAAGCAAATGGTTGATCTTTGGCCTTTTTTTTGTCACTCTTCACTGTTATTTTTACTGACAGTGGTTTTAACTGGACATCTTCAAGATCAACATCATCTAATCCAACTATAGATTGTTGGTTTGGATTCTCTTCTGCTTTTATCTGAAAACTGATTCCGTCGAATTTGGCGACACCTGTTTTGTTCCTTTTATCCATGTTTAAATGTTTTTGATAAATCTTTTTGTAGGTGTTTGAAAATTCAATTAATTTGAACTGAAAAACAGATAGTGAGTTTAAGAAAAATGTTAAAAATTTACTATAATTGGCATTGTACCGAATAAGGTTATTACAAGATTTGTTGAATCATAAAAGGGCTATCCCCTTTTAAGCATAACCGATTTTCCCCTTGCTTTGTCTTCACTTGATACCCTTTCAAGCCCTGGTCGAAGATGATAGTAACGAAAAGAAAATTTTATTTTCAAAAGAATTTTCTTCGAAAAAGTTTAAAAATTTTACTGATTCCTATTAATTGCTATTTTAATTACAATTACGTCGTTTTGTAAACAATTAGAAGTAAGTCATTAAAGTAATATTATGTGCTTAAAAACATTGTTATATAATACTATAATACAAGCGAATTAGATGATGCAAATGAGTTTCGATTACAAAAGCTAAAATATAAAAATTTTGAGATCATCATACAAATAATAAAGTTAAATTAACAAAAAAATATTTTCTGTTCCATCTTCCAAATGAATCTCTCTATGGGTATATTAATCTATGTATTCAGTATAATAATCATTGTTTATTAACAATACAATTTAAAAAGAATTTATAATCATATTTACAGCTTGATGATGGAATTAATAAAACTATACTTCTGTAAAAGAAAATAATTTTAATTGGATCATGTAGCTATATACAAGACAAACAAACAAACTATAAAAACACAATCTTATTAATTCGACAGACATTTAAGTATTCACTTTAATTGTATACATGACTCGATTAAACTGTATAAAATCTTTCCTAGATATCTCTTTGCTTTCTGACTTACAATTTTTGAAGTTAGGCTTAATGTGACTGTTGCTTCCGTTCAAATATATAGGGAATTCAGATTTAGAAAGCTTGTTGGTCCATGTAGGCGACAGCTTTAATTCAGAACATTTCTTATTAATACTGTTCAACAATTTTTCTATTGGTAAGAACTGATTTTCGCAATATTTAATCATTCTTGAAATTCGATCTTGGGGAAGCTCTCGCTTTTTATACGTTGCTGTGCGAATTGCTGTTAAGTCTATAGGGCTTGAAGTTTCCATATTATTGACATTAAAATATAATTTTAACTGTTCCCAGTCAGTGTATCTGAGATTCTCATTTTGCCCTACAAATGGCATAAGTGTATCATCAATGATGGAATGCAAGTGTCTTCTTGTCTTTGAATAATCCATTAGAGTGGTGATATTGGTTTTCGATTGGGCTCTGTCATAACTATAATTCATTTGACGGTCAAAGACTGGTATTGGTGTACAAATTGTAGATTGTTCATCAAATTCTTTACTGAGATTAACATAATTTGAAATATCCAGTTTGTAGTCATTAATAATTGGCCTTGTTTTCTGTCTGTGCTCAGTTGTCTTTGCACCAATACACACAGTTATTTCAGCAGTGTTTTCTACTGAAACAGTAAATTTTATATAACTTTACAATATAATTTAATTACTGATAAGTGAAATAAAAAAATTTTTAACATCTAATTGCTAATCTGCTGGCAGTTATTAATAGTAATATAAATTAGTGACCTATAAATTGTAAGTCTCTGCATACAAATCTTATTATAGTTTTATCATGATTATTTGGCATTTTAATTATTATTACAACTATCAAAATATTCAAAATTACCATCTTCAATTATTGGAAGTTCCTCATTGCTTACATCCACACCTTCCTCTCTACAATCTTCAAATGAAGTCATAGATCCCATCTGTTCTACCATATCGGTTTTTTGTGATGACATCTTGCTTGTTTGACATGATGTTTCAGAAACTTTAGAATAATATATACTTTGCTTAATAAATTTTAAGGAATGCTTTGAGTGAGACAGGTGGGTGTTAGGTAACGATTTGTTTAAATCATTTAGTTTTATGACATTGTTTCCCAGTGTATTTGTCAAATTAACAAATTTTTCTTTTGGTGAAACTTTCTTATTATCCATTAAAGAGTTGTTCTTCAAATCAATACATGAATAGTACTGTGAAGCAAAAGTGTGGTTTGTGTTTTCCGAGCCATCCATTTTCCTTAATACAACTTTATATTTCATAGGAATGTTATATTCAATTCGTCCTCCGTTCTGTTTCCACTCTATCTCATTGAATCCACATATTTCAGACACTTCGGGAGTGATTTCTATTAAGCAATGAGGTACATCGTCCAAAAATTTTATCACTGGTATAAATTTAATTTGTAACGAAGTAGAATCCATAGTGGGTTCAAGTGGACGACTATCTAAAAAAAATAAAACAAATAAAAATAAAATTTCTTTCAAGTTAAGTTTAAGATAACTTCAGCAAAAATATGCTGCTTTTGAGTATTAGTTATAGAGTGACATAATGACCTTTCAAGTGAGGAATTTTTAAATCGATTGGAATATTATATATATATATATATATATATATATATATATATATATATATACATATATATATATATATATAGTTCCGTAGTATCCGAAAATCTCTATGTTTATTTTGTTATAAGTTTTTTATACAATATTTCAATCTTATACTGTGCATAATGATAATTTTTAGGAAAGAAGAAGTAAAGTAGAAGTGATTATGATAATGACTACATGACTGTAGAATGATATTTATAAGTTTCAGAAACAAAATTTTATTTCACCATGTTGAAAACAAAGTAAACCTAATTGTTAAAGAAAATGACCACTTAATTAAATAATAAATCAGTTGAATATTACCTTCTTGCAACCTCATTTGTTGTGTTTTATTTTATTTTTAAATTAATATAGTTATACATTCACATTGTAATTTTCAAGGATACGATTGATTTTGACAATATATATTTCCTAATTTAAATACATAACACAGCCATAGAGACTTTTCCAATCTATTTTTTTATTTGTTTGTTTCAAATCAATATTTTTTCTTGTTACAAATGAAATTAAAGACAAAAAGGGATTTGGTGTCATATTTTATCCTATTTTAAAGGACACTCCTATTTAATCAACATAATAGTGTAGAATTAAAATTAAAACAGAAAATACCATTGTAATGATTAGATAAAAAGTTTTATGTACCAAAGAGAAATATCTTTCATATCCACTTCCATCCAAAAGACACCAGATCAACAGAAAACACGGGAATAACATTTTCAATAAACAATTTTTTTGTTGGTATTTCAACTTTGTAATTCTGTCAAAACTTTAGTATAGATGTTTAATTGAAGGTAATAATAAATAATAATAAATAATATCTATTTATAAGTATCTTTGGTGAGCTTTAGGGTTTAATAGAAATGGAGGCGCTTTCACGAGAAAATCGACCAAATATTAAATTTATTTTTTAGTAGATAGTTATGAGGGGCATAGCTTGTTATTTATTAAGTATTTAAGAATGCATAATATTTACTGTCATCAATGAGTAATTTTTAAACTAAATTACATATAAGTGATTCAATTGTTCCAATTCAATATAAAAACTGAATACAATGAGAGTTGGACATAATTTTATATTATCATAATACTTAAAAATGCACACCGTGACATAGAGCGAGGTTCAGGCATACACTTTTATGTGCCGATTTGCAATCAGTAATTATACGATAAGCGGATGTTTTGAGTGAATTCGTTGACAGGTCGAGTGTGACTGCAGCGAGCCATCTATTCCGTAGTCTTTACTGATCCCCCACAGGGCCATAAGATGTCTTTTCTTTTTAACCCCTTCGTATAACTTTTAGTTATTAGCTCTGTAGCCAGCTTGCTAGGATGGTTTTCCAGTCTCTCATCGTATTTTTTGGTCAATTTTCTCAATGTCGGACCCATTTTCAGTTCTTTATGTATTTCCATGTTCATGACAAACCAAGGAACGCTACTAACTGAGCGCAAGATAGCATCCTCCATCCTCTGTATTATGTTTATGTTTGATTTACAAGTGCTACCTCAAAGTTGAATTCCATAAAACCACACTGGCTTTAGGATAGCTTTATACATTAACAGTTTGTTGTCAACACTCAGTTTGCTATTTCTTGCCACCATCCAGTGTAGGTTCTTATAACGGATGTTAAGTTCATTTCTCTTCGTCTTAATTTGTTGTTTCCATGTCAGATGGCGATCAAGATGTAGCCCCAGATATCTTACATTATCTTGGTGAAGTAGTGTGGTATTCTCAAGATGGACTTTAGGACAGTTACCTTTACGTAATGTGACAGTAATATGGACAGATTTGCTTGCACTCGCCTGTATCCGCCATCTCCATAGCCATGTGGTTATTTCACTAAGGCCTTCTTGTAGCATGTGTGATGCCATGGCAAGGTCAGCGTGGCCAGCTAGTATCGCTGTGTCATCAGTAAATGTTGTTGTAGTAATACTTTTAAGCTGATGTAAGTCTGCAGTAAATATTGTATACAAAATAGGCCCCAGGACTGATCCTTGCGGGACTCCGGCAGTTGCTTCAAAAAACCCTAGACGTCACATCTGCATCCTTCACTTGGAAGATTCTTCACGACAGGTAGGATTGAATTAGAGAGTAGTACAGATGAGGTAAGCTGATTTTTATCTTGTGTCAGGTCCTATCGAAGGCCTGTTGAATGTCCAGGAATGCCGAGAAGCAGTAGGTTTTCTTCCATATTTTATTTTATCACAGACTCTGTGGACTTGTTCAGTGGTAGAGTGGTCTTGTCTAAAGCCGTATTGATGGTCCGGGATGATTTTTGCCCTATCCAGGATTGGTAGCATTCTGCACATCAGGGGTTTTTCAAAGACCTTTGAAAGGATTGGCAAAAGACTTATAGGTCTACATGAGGATACTTCGTTGGGTGGTTTACCCATCTTGTATACCATAATCACACGGGACACTTTCCATAATGTCGGAAAGTACTGGGTTCTCAGTATGGTGTTAAATGGTGATGTCAGAAACACTATAGCTTTTCTAGGTAGTTCTTTTAGTATTTCTTTGGTAATTAGGTCATATCCGGGAGCTTTTTCGTCATGTAGATTAGAAATGACTCTCCAAATTTCCCGTATGTAATAGGGTGTGGAGATAGTGATATTTGGAAATCTTGTTGTAGCACATTATTAATTAATGTCTCATTTTGTAGGTCTATGCCTGGATTTAGTGAAAAGACTTTTTTTAAGTGCTGAGCTAAAGTATCCCCCTTCTCCTGTGGCGTTCGCGCCTATTCACCTTGGCATTATGGGGTCTATTGTCGTTTTTAGTAAATTTCCAGAGAGAATAATTAGTCAAAGCTGAGGCTATTAAAGATTCTAGTCTAGATCTTCTAAGGTTTAATTGTTCCACTTGTGTAAAATGTCTTTCAGGTCTCTGGATCCTGTGTTAAATGCAGTTTTGTCCACGGAGAGTCTACTCTGATGCCAAATTCTATGGAGTCTTCGTTTGTTGAGTAGCGTTTTTGATATTCAGCGGGTAATTGATATGGTTTTTTTTTGTTTTTGCGCCGGAGTGTGGATCCAACAAGCTTCCTGAACCAATGTTGTAATATACTTAGTAGCCTCTTCTGTATTATCCTGAGTTTTTAATGGGACATTAAGCTGTATACGGCTATCAATGTAATCTCTGAGTAATTCCCAGTTAGTGTTTTAGTTGGTGAGAGTTTCAGTACTGTGAGACTATTATTCGGGAATTTATTGATAACGTAATGGGTGTATGGTCAGAAGAGCTTTCATAGTAACATTTAGGTTTGAAGTAGTGTCTTGGCAATCTCTTCAGTACAAAAAAGTCGAGAAGGTCTGGGATTTTGTGTCGGCTAATATGTAGGTTTACAGTTCGGCTATATCAATAAGTTGTTTTTGTTTATAGTCATTTTCAGCTGCTTGCTTCACGTTGTAGTACGTCTGGAGGCCCAGCACATATATAATCGCTGCTGGTAACAAAACGATTTCCAAGCTGATTGAAATATCGGGTCAACATACGTTCTTTTATTTTATGTTTTGGGGGGCAGTATATTGCCGAGATATTAATATAGCCTGCGCTATCTTTCACAGCAATTGTTGTTGCTTGTAAACAATTAATTTTATACTCCTGCAATATGTGATATTTGATTTTCATGTTAATTATGACTGCCGTCCCACCATGTCCAGTGCCATCTTTGTGGTTAGTTATGTAACATAAATGCTCCTTGAATTTGATGCTTGAGTTGTGGGTACAATGTGTCTTAGAGACCATATATATACATTTTCTGATCTGTCATAAGGAACTCAACCTCTTGTTTTTTGGGGGCTAGTCCGTTAATGTTTTAAGTGGCTATTTTGTAGGCATTCGTTTTGTAAGTCGGTCGACTAGCTTGGCTATGAGTCCCATTAGGGAACTCATTGGTTGAAGGATCGTGTCGAACTTGTTGGCTTGTTTGCTTAGTATTTCTTCTAAACTGATAGTATCACGTGGTTTTCTCTGCTCATCAACTGAATCTGGTTGTTTGTCGTTTTATTTAATAGTGCTGGCATATGTTTTTGATTGGTTGATGGTTTTTTTCATACCCAGATCCTTACTGTGCACCTTTTCATTTGTATCACTTGGTACTGTTTTGTATGGTTTTATTTCTCTGGAGGCCTTGGCTTTGTTTCTTCTGGCCAGTACCTCTTTATATACTTCACATCCTCTGTAGTTTACTGGATGTGGTCCGTTGTAGAGTGCACAGGTTGCGGGTGTGTTATGGTCCTTTTTTGGACAATCAGATGTCTTGTGGGACTGCCTACATTTGACGCATCTATACGGGCGCATGCAGTAGTTTTTTGAATGGCTGTACTGTTGGTATCATTGTCATTGGACCACGGTTTTGTGTTGCTTGGGGTCTTCTATAATTCCAGCTTGATGGTAAATGTATTTCAGCTCCTTAACAGCCTTATTTTGAGGTCCAGGTAGCAAGTGGATGTTGGTTTTTTATCAGGGCCATATTTCACATTAATTATCTCCCCTGATACTATGTTACCGGTTTGTTCAATGTCTCTTATTTCCTGCATAAGTGTGGAGTGATGTGGGTTCTTATTACTACTCGATAACATCTTTCCTCCTTTCTATTAAAATTGTGTCCTATCAGGCCTTTCTGTCGGATGATTGACAGAATGGTCTTATAAGTCTTGGTCTCAACGCAATGTATTCTCAGTAGATTCTTATTAACTATCTTATATGTGTATTGATTTCCTTTAGTAACAGTATCCAACAACTCTATTAGCTTGTTGACATCATCAATGCCATATAATATGATAGGTGGAGGTTTGTTTGTCTTCTGTTCCTTGGGTTCCGGTTTTCCTTCTGGTCTGAGGGAAAACTAAATCTGTTGCTAGTTCCTACCTTATCGGTTGAGGGTGAGTCCGCAAGTTTTCTGCGTTTATTTCTTGTGATTGGCATTCTTTGCTATTTGGGTGGTTGAATTTCAGAATTTTGAGGGCTGGACATTTTAACAACATCTTGGATTTTAGAGTTGTTGGGCATGACTTCTTAGTCAGTTTTACTAACTAGCAATGCACTTCTAGTTCTGTTTGTAAACAAAGACGGATGAAACGCATTTTGTACAAATCTACGTTTTCCAGTAGCATTTACATTTACAGGAGCCTGGACACCTACTCGTGCAGTGTTTTCGATTAAATTAATTGACTCCATTGTTGTTCCCATGAGTAGGGTCGATTTATCCTATTCTCATGTGAAGGCATAATACAACAATGTTATTCAGGTCCATTGACGTTGGCGCTTAGAACTGGGGTTATATGTCTGTAGAGAATAACTCCTTCTTAGCCTGGGCAGCAAAGCCAAGGCCCCAATCTTGCAGAACGCGAGTTTACGGGTTAGGGGATCATTTCCTATCTTCCTAGTTTAAGCGTTAGCTTAGTCAGGTTAATTAACCGCCGCCTGGGGCTCGGAGTTATTGCTTGTTTGGCACCAACCGGGGGACACGTGTAGGGTGGGTCTAGGAATAGATGGTAAATCCTATGGACAGCTTTATGTAATAGTCGTCATAAAACATCTTGAATAGTATCCATGTTGTTTGTCGGTAATCTACCCTTATAATGAGAGTAAATTCATTCATAGAGTGCATAATAAAAGAAATTTGTAACTGAAGAAAATATCGCGATCGGGCTGTTATTACTTAAATTAAGACTTGTAAAAACATCTTATTTACTGATAAATTGATTTTTATTCAATTTAATGATCTATTGAAATTGTCGTTGTAACCCTGCATAATGTGACTGGTTAAGTCAATAGAAAATACAAAATAGTTCGAAGTGAAAATTCTTTTCTGAGTTTTTCATGTCTATGATGTCATCTAACCTTTATTAGTCAATTTACATAAGAGTTGACAACAACATTTTCAAAGAAAATTATTGTCCTTAAATAAGGAACTAAATAACTTGCCTAATAAAATAAGTACAAAATAACTCTCCGTCATTGAAAAAGTTATAATCTATTTTTATTAGAATTTTAGTTATTTAGGTAACTGAATTAAAATGTAAAACGCTATAAAATGGTAGTGTAATAGAGTGAATATTTTCACTATATAGTCACAATATAGTCAATTAAATTATGTAATCCCTTTCTTAGCCAACGTCACTTCAACATAATTGGATCTATATCGTATTGGTTGAATTGATCACGGAGAGAAACAAGTACACAAGAAATCCTTTTGGAATGTGGGCCTTTTATTTATCTATACATACTTTATAAATATGGTAGCTCCTACTAAAGAACGATAGCCACACATTGTTAAGAGTGGAAGACGATTTCTAATAATTAAATAAGACAAGGCCAAACAGTAGCCAGTATGGGGTAAACAATGGCTGCAGCTCGCGCATCGTAATTCCTCGGATCGAAGAATGAAAGTATCACTTGCGTAGCACCTTCGGTGGCGAAGTGAGAAGCCTGCAGTAAGCGCATCTTAAAGCCTCAGTCCGAACAGCGGATTCATCACCTAAGGCTCCTTCTTTGTACCTTTTGACGGTCGGCGATGAAGTTTGCAACGTGCCAGTGGTGGGGACCGTTTTGTACATCCCTACAAGCAAAATACATGGCCACATTCCCAGCATCATTTCCAGTTTCCCACCATCTGACCGATTCCAAGATGTCCGCATCGATATTCTCGGGCCATTATCTACATCAAGGACACTAGTTCGAGAGCCAAATTTTGGCCAGCCTCATGAACTGTTTTGGCATCGAAAATACACGAATCACGCTGTTATCATCTACAGTGCAACGGAATTATTGAACATTGGCACTGAAAGCCGCACTAAATAACTGTAGGTAATCGGGAATCCACAATGTTTTGCTTGAGGGTAAAACATTGTGGACATCCGATTATCTGTGGTACTCCTTGGTTTACGAATCGCACTACGCACGGGCAGCGGAGTGAGCACCGCTGAATTAACCTATGACTACAGTCCTGGACTACCCGGTGAATGCCTACAACTACCACACCCCACACGACCAATGCGCAAGCGTACTTGGACTAGAACTACGTGCAAAGCTATCAACGCATTCAAGCCATCTACACTTGCGAAACAACATTCGGGGCATTAGCTCATATTCATTCATCAATACCTTGCGACTTGCGAACATGTATTAGTATGTGACGTAGCAGTCAAAAGGCTCTTGCAACCACTATATTATGGTCGGTATAGTGTATTAAACGACTTATAAGGCGAAACATCCACGCTGCAGCTACCAGATAGACAAGTGACAATCTCAATCGATCGCCTAAAATCCGATTACATAATTAACACAAACAGCAAACAGCAAATACCTCACAACGATCCTCTGCGCAGTTCAAATATTAAATTACCCGACATATTTCCAGCCGTTTCACTGCTCTTAGCAATCAAGGCAATACGCACAATTCACCTGCCGGTACACTTCGCTTCACGGGGAGCCCTGTAGCTGCACCTACCAAAAGGCAACAACTACACATTGTTAAGCGCGGAACACAATTTCATATAATTAAATAAGACAAAGCTTAACAATAGCTAGCATGTGATAAGTAATGGCTGTAATCCACACATTGGCGAATGTCGAAATCACCAAAATTAATTCATTATTCGCCATCTGATTTTTCAAATATATAATTGAAAAGTTATACGGTTGACACACTATCTTGAAGTGTAATATCACTTTGAAGCATAATGTTTTGTAAAAGATACTTAAAACGGTGAATGTTTCATCTCAATTTTATTTTGAAAAACTTATCTGATGTTATTTTGGACAAAAGATGGCACAAAAGACAACTTTTTGTTCACACTGAATATGTATGGGAAGAAAGTTAAAATTTTTTTTTAATTCTAATTTTCACATAAGTGGGTCTAAAACTGCAGAAACTGTATAGTTATAAGGATTCCTTGTTTTACTATGGAGCTATAAATATTTAAAGAGTTATTGGCGTTCTAAAAGTTTGAAGATTTTGGTAGAACAGTGTATGCAACATGATTATTAAATCTATATTTCCATAAGAAAACACAACATTTTATCTTTCTGTTTTATTTGTTTTTTATCACCTACAGGTAATGACTAGGATCATAATAGTTACTCTATACAGTCACTAATTTCACATTATCCCAATGTATTTATCATACAATCAAACAATCTAATAAATAGTTTTCATAAATAATTTACTTATTAGATTCGCCACACAATTTTCTTACATTTTAACACGAATGTTCGATATAAATTTGTATATGTCTATAATTATATTTACATTTATTGATGAATAAAAAAATATTTTCACATATTATATTTTTATGCTTGTAAAATGGTATGTTGTTCGTGTTAATAAGAATTAAAAAAGGTTATTCTATGAAATTAGAAATTATTTGATCTTTTCATAATACGTTTCAAACATTTCTTGAGTTAAGTTTATTTTTAAAAGGAAACTAGTTAACTACAAAAGAACTGAAGAGATTTAAGACAAAAATACAAAATAAAATCTCGAATGTCACAAGGTTGAATGAATCGGTATTAAGGTACAAATTTGACTTGTTTATGAACTTAAGGACATTGTGTAACTTACAAATATAATTTCTCATTTGACTTTACAAAATTTTGCGACGTCGTGACTAAGTTGTCGTAAGTGACTAAATTACTGAGATCATTTGGAAAGCATATTTTCTTTTCCGTAATTACCTAGAAAAATTATAAACTATAGTAATAAATATATTGATTATTTCAAATTTACACACTTGCTTTTAATTAAATAAATGCTAGAAATTGTTTAAATAATCTAAATTATTTATTTTCACACCTTTCAATACTTCCACTTCTACTTAACGAGTTCACTAATTTGAATTACAAAAATAGGTTATATAATATTTTATCCACATTTTTCTTTAACTTGATTGGCTTTTATATTATTTATAGTAAATGCTTATGTTTCAATAGCTATGAGAACAATATAGTGATGTAACATTTGCGTTAACAAAATTTGAGTAAAATATAATTTAAACACTCAAAAGATTTTATCATTCCTGTCCAATACATATCAGCTGCAAGAAAATATATGTGAAAATTATTTAAGATTTAAAATTTTAATGATTTCTTGATACGATAAAATATTATAACAGCCAGTTAATAGGACATAAATTTTAAGTCATCAAGATTAAAAATAATGATTCCAAACAATACCACTGATTACACTAGTAAAATACATAAACGACACAGTGACTAGAATATTTACAGTGTATGCATATTAAAATTATAGTGATACTGGAATGTTTCGTTATGGTACTTACATGAGTAATTTGGACATTTTAAAAAAATCAACAAGAATACACAACACCTCACGAACGCTCAAACCATACAAATACAAGGTAATATGAAACATGAAGTTGAATCTGAGTCTAGGTTTTTTCTAATTCTTGGTACCTTTCACAAACATTAACTTAATAACTTTCTAAAAATTTGACAAGAAAAAGTTCCGATTGAATCCGATTTATACTACTACTTACTAACACATTGACCTGCTAAATTGGATTATTAAGTCAGAGCTTGATATTAATTTAAAGTTTAAATTATATTTCACTAATTAAGGTTTTCTTCATCGGAATCAGACATAGTAGGAAATTAAGACAATGCTCTGTATAAACCTGGAATTAACAATATGGGTGTTCTTGGGTTAGATGGTATCAGCATACCTAATGCTCAGTTTATTTTGAAATTTCTTGATATTACATAAACATAGTAATTTCGTGATATTATATAAATATAGTTAAAGGGATCGCACATGTAAAATATATAATATGAAGTGAAACTAAAATGAAAAGAGGAACTATTAATCTGTCTCTTGAGCTCTGGAATTTACATAATCATGCAAATTTTAGAGCTACAGAATTAAAGCATAACACTGCATTGCAATTTAAAGCAAAAAAGCAAACAACTTTTAAAAATAATTAAAAGCAGTCACAGAAGAATTAAGAGTTGATTCTTGTTCTCGAACTATTTTATTATTTGAAAATAAGCATCAGTTTCAACTTCACATTATATCACCAATTACAACACTCATTACATTATCGTAACAGCAAATATAATTATTGCATTCTTGTCCCCACCTAATATTGTACTCAATCCAATAGATTGATATTACAATATTTTATCCTTAACACTGTTATTACCGCAAGGGCAAACCTAACTAATTTGTAACTTTCCATCGTGCTCTGTCCATATCTAGCAAAATTACATGTCTCATATAAAGAATTTAATTTAATTTAACATTTAAGTCTCTAAAAAGTTATGAAATTAGTTAAAAAATGTCATTGTTGTAACTGTCATATGCTCTTTTAAATTTGTCTGCCTCTTTTTTAATCTATTCTCCCTCATTAGATCGGTACATATTAGGAATTAATTCTATTTTATAGGGATCATCATAGTTTTAAATGTATTAATAATTTTGGCCAACTCGTAGCACTCAGTGCCTTTGGCATTTAATAAATTGTACATAATAAGTGGAGATCAAAGTTATGGAAAGGAATTAATACAGTGTATATAAAATAATTTTCCATGTTACAATTTCTCACCCAAAAAATATACTTGAGTGCAACAGTTAATTGTTAATTGTCACTTAAATGCAGTTGACCACTTTAGGGTAAATAAGTATTTAATTTTCATATTTGCTATGAAAATTAAATACTTAAAAGTCGAATTGTATTAAATATAATTATATGGAACATGCGAAACCTTGCCTCTTTTCTACAAATAATTATAAATTTACACTTTAGCTTACGAATTTAATTTAATTTAATTTTAATTTTTATAATGAACACTCAGATAATTGCTTAACAGGTATCATAACTAATGAAATATAACTTTTTATTTTAACGATTTAAAAAAGATTAACTTTTTGGTGTTTATGAATAATTGCTTCATTTAAAAAAAAATAATATTTTTTATTTTATAGCATTTTTAAAAATTTAGGGAAGTAGTTTAGTCTCTTTATATCGTATCAAAATTATGTTGTATATCTGGCACTTAACATCTTTGAATTCGGTATGATATTTATTTACTTGTTTGCTTTTCTTAACATATTTTTAGTCTTTGTATTTGTTGGGCATGTAGATACTTTGAGGTTAACGAAGAGTCGAATCATGAGTTAATGAAGAAGTTAATGACAAGAAAATAATTTTAGCACAACATCGAAAAGATTGCCAAAAATTAAAAATGTAAAATTTCATCTTCCCATATGTCATTTCATTATCTTTAGAAGGATGTTTAATATCCTTCTTATGTGTCTAATTGTGTGGATTTTTATAGATCGTAATCTATGACTGATACCATTTATTATAAATGGCATATTCCATTTGATTTATATACATATGTAAAAACAGCGTGCATTGCATTGAAAATTAATGCCAAAATTAATTGAATATATCTTAAAAAAGCTACGGTTACTGCAGAATTTAGTTATACTCGTACTATATTTATAATGTTAGTAAACAATAAAAATTAAATAATATAAATAACTATAAATATAATATTTTTATGTAATGTAATATATATTTTATATGTAATTAAGTACATACTTTTATATACACATAAATATATAACTGACCACTATTATTCTAGTCCGCTATACTGGACTATTTTTTTCCTATCTGAAGTGCCACCAGAAACGTGGCACTTCAACTAAATTTGATATTTAATTAGAGATTTTTATCAATGCGTCATATCGAAACATATTGTAATTCATTTTATCAATAGACGATAATATCACATTGTTTTGCATCAGCATTACTTATATTTTGTTAATCTTTCGGGTATAAGTGAAATAAAAAAGTCCCTTTCTTACTATTTTTATTTGTATTAAAAAAAAACGTTCTAACTGCTTTTCGGTTGCTATTTTAATATAAAATAAAAATATTAGAACAAGTAGAATCATCGTCGCTGTAAGAAGAATTTGAGAAATTTTACCCTTATTTTGGTGCAATATTGGACTCTCTGGTGTTTGCTCATATTTATTATTCGAGTGATTTGAAAGGATATTTAGCGTGACGATTGCTCAGTTGCAGTATGACGATTGCTTAGTTGCAGTATGATGATTGCTTAGTTGCAGTATGATGATTGCTTAGTTGCATGTGAATCTGTATTAGAAGATTTTGTTTTAAATCGTGGAAATGGTGTAGCTCTCGCTATTCAAAAAGGAAAGGTGGTTTAACTATACCTTCTGCAAGTGCAGTAAGTATTTGTTTATTTGTTGTTATTATTCCGCCAAGCTTGTAAGAATAATAAAGATAAACCTCCGATGATATTAAAATTTATAAAAAGGTCACTGTCTGAACAGCAAGAATAATTTATTCGCTATATATACAGGTGTTAATATACGGAAATTTTTGTCACAACAAATTATTTGAATGTGCAAATTATCATAATGAATTCATTTTGATTCATATTTTATTTCTGCCTATAGAAAACTTTGCCTATAGAAAAGTGATTGACTCTAATTATCTACTTGTTACTAGGTCAGTTGTATTGCCCATATAAATAAATTGATGAAAACTAGACAGGTTACATATATAACTTTAATTTTTAGCAGTTTTTATCTATTTATTTTGTCAAACTGTTTCATATTTAACATTGATCGTGTGAATGCTCACTACTGCTATCAGCTCCAAAATGGCGAGAGTCAATTTGCTTCATTATGACTTTTTGTATAGCCAGTTCACATATCACTAAGAGAGGTTAGTGATATACACACACACACACACACAAACATATATATATATATATATATATATATATAATTATATATATATATATATATATATATATATAATATATATATATATATATATATATATATATATATATATATATATATATATATATATATATATATATATATGTATATAATAAGTGTCGAGAAAGAAAGACGTTAATTGTTGACTGAAAAATAGTTGATTATCTCTAAATAAAATTGAAAAGATGACTTTTTCAGAAAATTTAAAATAATATTCATAATTATTTGTCATCTTTTCTGTACACATCATGTGTACTACATTATTCAGCGCCGCTCAGGAGAATAACCCGCGAATAGCTACGAAGACATCTAGCTGTACGGGTTACTACCGCGCTCCAGGCAAGTATTGGGTGTGTTATAAAAAGTTATGAGTAATATATTTTTTTGCACTCAATTAAAAAATGGGTGTGCTTCACGTTTTCTTTCAACAACAATTTATTCCTTTTTAGCCAACGAATAGCGTATTTCTTTGTCCGACATTATTCCCGGACACCATGTATATATATAGTTACAATAGGTTATAGACCTAATATACATACTAATAGGGTCTTTCCATCATGTCAAGTCAGGAATGAATTCATTAATTTCTTTTTTATTCCATCAATTAATTTTTTAATGTATATCTCGATTTCTGCTAAGTTGATCTTAACGAGACAACTGCTAATATGCAGCAGAATTCTTTCATATGAAATGGTAATAATTTCAGTTAAATTAGAATTAATTTTAGAAAATGATAATATTTCACATATTTATCATTTTTTTTGTATGTGAATGAATTTCTACAAAATTAACGCCAAATATATTCAACATTTTTTTATATCATTTTCTAAAATTTGTGGAATTTTAAAATAAATTGCCACATAAAAAAGTATATAATAAGGAAGTTATAACTTTCAGGACTTCCATCTGTGTCTAATTTATACCTTGGCTTAATTTTTTAACAAAACGAGTTAATTATGTGACTATTGTTATTAAGTGACAATAGAGTAATCAAGATATTGATTCCTGATTTTTGGAAGGGGTTTTAGTGAGAGATCTCAAAGTTGAAAGTCAGGCATCGTGGACTTTTGAAGCAAAAACAGAAGTTAAAATTCTTAATATATCTTGATGCAGCCCAATAATAAGCACAAGAATAGCCTGTTGTTTGAGTATAAGTCATTGATCTAGATAGAAGTTAACACATTCATTGCATCTACTTCCTTACCACTGTCAATCCATTCAAACTCATATGCCAACTGATACATCGTTAAGTTAGAATTTATAGACCGAATGATGCTTTAATGTGGAAAGAACAAAGTTTATTTCTTGAAGCACATTATATGGATAGACGACTCACAATTTAAAAAGAACTGCATATTTAACTTCCACTATTCACACATTTGGGCTGAGGAAAATCACTATTACTGGCAAATCTTAATACCATTGCCACAAACAATTTTGGTTTATCTTTGAAGGGAAGGGAATTACTTGGGGTTTATTTTTGAAGCAAAATCCAAACAAGATCAGTTTATTTGAATTTTTTGCAAAATATCCTATACATTCGGAGGTGTTCCGCAATATGTTAGTAAACCTGTTAGATAATTTTGAATTATTATATATGGCTGGCAATAGATAGACAGATATGGCCATATTCACAAAGGCCAAGCTTACCGGATCTAATTTGTGTTTTGTATGAAAGACATTGTGTACTAGTAAGAAATTAATACACCATGAGAATTGGAGCAAAAAATTTCAAGTCTGCAGATTAGTTTTGAAAGAAGTTAGCCTCACGAATTACAAAGACGTTTCTGTTATGGTATTAGAGCCAATGGAGAGCATTTTGAAAAAATGTATTCGCAAACGTTTGCTTTCATTTTAATAATCACTTTATTTTTACCTTTAGATCATTTCATCCTCAAGCTCAGACTGCTGTAACTTTTCATTATTGACTTTTTTTAAATGATCCAAAAGCAAAATTTAAAGCTATATTTTGAGGATTAATCACCTGATTAAAAAAAATAAAAGATATGAAGGTAACTTTTTGAAAAAATCATGTATGTGCTTAAACACGGCATAAACAAATCTGAAAACTATATGACAAATACCCTTTTCTAGACGTATTTCAAACTTAACCAAAATTAATATTATTTTACACGGAACTGTAATTGATCTGCTGTAAATGGCTAATTGTTTCATTACAATACTTTGCCTCGACAATTTTCAGCTTTCAGTCGCCTGATTTGATTATTCCACCCATGGGATGGTCTAACAGCTCTATTAATATGTACACCTACATAACACCATTATATACATATTTATATTGAACAATTCTACATCTATATAAATCTTTAAATTACTCATTTAATTAACTAATTATATTTGACTCAAATGACTAGATTGACTCATTTTATCACCTGATTCAACAGGATGACTAGAAAAATTTACAAAATAAATAAAACGTAAATAAAATCATAATCTACTTACACTATGTTTATGTTAAGTATAAAATATAATCAAATTTCATTTTCTAATCATAGATATATACAAAATTTACACATAATTGTTGAAATTTCTTGCAGAGACAAGATGCTAACCTAAACATGTAACAATTTAGAATTTTCTAACAATGGCAGTGGGATAGCCGAACCTACTGTTCTTAATTTGTATTTAATCCATATTTGATGATCAGATTTTAACCTATGATTCAATTTTGAAGTACATCATATTATTTACAACCTTATTTCATATTAATATAGAAGCAATCTATAATTGATTTTTATTCATATATTTTGTTTCATTGTAGAAAGTATTAAATCTGTTAATGTGAGTTAAGTGCCAAAAGAGTTGTTTTATTTGTTAGATTCTAAAAGCCACTTTGCACATTTCTGAAAATAACATTTTGTTCCTTCTTATCGAGTGGGTATGTGTTATTTTTATAGGCGCTGCTGGAAAGTAGCAGCATCCATGGCAATACGATAAGTTTATACTTAGAAATTATAAGAACACTATACTAATTTTTTATTTATTTTCAATATTTTTATTTATATGTTGCTTTGAATTTTTTTCTATATTCTTCTGCTTTCAAACATATGTAATGCCTATATAAAATAAAAATATAAAATGTTTAAAGGAAATATTTAGGTGTGTTCCCAAAAGTAGAGAAATCAAATGTTTAAATACTATGTAAAAATTTAAATGCTGTAATTTTATTCATAAATATAAAATGATTTCGTATAATAATTAGCCATGAAGGAAAATAATTACAGCCTATGTATAAAAACTAAAATGCTATTATAAACAATAAAAAAGTATATAAATATAATTTGTTAATTATAACAATATAGAGAAAAAATTAGAAACAATCAAAAATTAGAAATTGAAAAGCTAGAGAATCTTCTGGAGCTTCTAATACCTTCGCTTATAGCTGTTGTATTAAAAAGTCTTCATTAATAATAAAGATTTTTTTGATTAAATATTGACCTAAATACCAGAATGGTAATTCATCTTTTACTATTGTGTCCAAATTTGAGGTATCAGAAAATTTTATATATTCTATACTTAAGTGACTTTTATTTACTAAAGAAATATTTTCTTTTTTTCCAGTTGTCGTTTGAGTTATGAGTGGCAAAATTCATTTATGTAATAGCATTATGTTTTTATTCTGGAGAATAAATCAATTAATTTCGTTGTATTGACACAAGCAATTAACAAAAAATTGAGTACAGTGGGAATAAACAGTAATAGAATTTACAAAAATAATCCCATAATTATTAAAGCAACAATACAATGTTTAATGACTGTATATTTTGAGGAAATTACTTACACTATTATTATGATCTGACTTTTATTTTTATCATTTTAAAGACGTCTCAATTTTTGTTCCATTGATTGGTGTTTTCTTACATCTTTACACTTTTTAAATTGTATTTATAGATTAATCTTGCATTTCTACGCTTCTTACAAAATTTTTACATAAATATGTTAAAAAAAATCTAAAAGAAAAAGTGATTGTGGTTTTTGCATTAGAGTGTAGGAATATATTTCGTCTAGAAGTTTTACTCTTATAATCAGAAATATTTTTATGTATAAATTAATAAACTTAGAAGTTTATAAATGTGAACATTAAAAAAATATTAGTAAACATTTTGAGTTAAAATCAGTATGTTTACGGCAAAACGGGCCTTAAATCTACATATAAACCAAGCCTTAAGTACATAACCCCGAATTATCCATTAAACTCCGTGCTAACATATCTGCAGCTGTCAAATCCGTAACTTTACCTTCGAAGTGACCTCTCACGTGGAACATGAACTCTGCCTTTCCGCTAAATTCTTGTCTACACATCAGACATAGATGATGTCCGTGATGGTGTGAATGATGTGTGGTAGTATGACCATAATGACCCACGTGCCCCACCACACCGTGAGCAGCTGTAGGAAAATAGACAGATCCAGCAGTCGAAGAAGTGTCGTTGACTATGCTGGTAGAGACAGAGGTAGAGCCGCTTGCAGCGCTAACAGCAGAAGAGAGTCCAATAGTATGCCCGTTTAGTAATGATTGCTGATTTTGATTGTGATGGTGAAGTAATTGCAGTTTTTCTTGATTAGAGAGATGTACTTTTTCCTGGTGAAGTAATAAGAGATAATATATTAAAGTGGTATTTAAATATTCGGGAATTAAATTTCTTGTAAATTGATCTTCAAACAATACAAAGAATCGTGGACAGTTATTATTGTCGTTCAATAATCCGTATCAATGGAAGTATATAATAAAAATAATGTATCATTGATAATTTTCTTGCAATACCATATTCACATCAATTTTCATTAAAACTTTTTAGCTACTGGAATTACACTGTTGCAAGTGCAACTCAGTGAAAATTATCTTTGTCTAAAAAAAAATTGCCGTTCCTATTATAGTAAAGAAATTGACTCAAAAATTTTTTTTTTGTCTGCTGGATAAAAACAATGTTACAGTTTTAATAAAATTTTATGTTATTGGTATTGAGAGAAAATTATCAGTGATAAATTATTTCTGATGATACTTTTGGTGATACTCCCTCTGTTGATATACCTTTAATATACCTTAATGCTGTCTGTTTCAGAAATAATTAAACATGCTTGATTTTTGCAAAATAATTTGTGGTCTTGTTAAACCTGAATATATAATATTAAACATAAGTAAATTTTTTCATGCCACATAATAAAAGACATTAAAATTGCAATAATGCTTTCTACGTTCTAATATATATTTAAAGCAATTATCCATTATATGAATATTATTCAAAATGTGGTAGAGGATAATAAAAACTGGAGAATAAATACCCTAATGCCTCAGAAATAATGTAGGTTTTAGATGATCATGCTTCAATCTTGAGCAATGTCTAATACAAAGAAGAAAAGTTAATGCTATTAAAAGATAATCATTACACTGAAAGTTTTGTATAGTAAAGTAATTCTTAGAAAAATTATGTTAATAACAATTCTAATTGTAACTTGGATGAAATATTTTTTTTCATTTTCTTGTAACTCGGGTGGAACCATATCATTCCTAATGAATACAAATTTTTAACAACATTATGAAAAATGCTTTTATAATAGTATATTGAAAATGAAGTTGCTATTTTCATTCATATATTTTGTCTATTTTGCAGAAGTTTCTTAATTGTATGTTTTTTAATTATATTTCCAAAAAATTGTATTATTATTTTCTAAAATAGAATGGATTATTCATGTCTATCCTTGAAGGATATTATGATTTAAAAACTGATTTCTTTGTGTACGTCCTTAAAACACTATATAAATTTAAATTAACAACATTTACCTGATGACTTTGTTGCTGCTGCTGTTGCTGTTGTTGCTGTTGTTGCTGTTGCTGCTGCTGTTGTTGCTGTTGTTGCTGTTGTTGCTGCTGCTGTTGCTGTTGCTGCTGCTGTTGTTGCTGTTGTTGTTGCTGTTGTTGTTGCTGCTGTTGTTGTTGCTGTTGTTGCATTTTATTGTCCTGTTGTTGGGCTAGCATTTTATCACCAAGGTGACTCTTTGCATGGGATGTCCATTCATCGCGAGTGCCAAACAGTCTTCCACAAAGCTCACAGGACCAACTAACAACCATCGTGGAGGCACCAGCACTTGTTGCTGCCTGGTGATGTATACTTGCAGCCTGCAGTTTGATATTATCAAGTTAAATAGAGCAATAAATGGACACTGGCACAAAGTAAAGCGAGCGGATATAGGGGAGTAAAGAAGTGTTTTTAATATTGTTCGCATATAGGAAACTAGTGAATGGTTGTGTGCAAAAAGAAAGATATATGATGGTTAACATTAGTTACACTGTTACACTGTTAATTGTCATGTTGTAGGATACTTTAGTATAATTATGTAAAGTTCTAAAAAACAAGATATATTTAATAGAATAAAAAAAAAATAAAAAGAAAAAAAATGTATATATATATATATATATATACACACATACATATACATATATATATATATAATTAGGTTCACATAGCGTAATATTCACTATGCATATAACTGATGTTAATGTTTTTGGCAAAATATGCTCAAATTGTACTTTTCTCGTAATTTTTAATCAAAACTTGTCTATTGGAAGTTTTTAAAAAATATAAATGGTAATTTTATGGAATTAAAAGAATTAAAAACATACCTTAATAACAAGAAATTCAAATTCCAGAATAAAAAATTACCATGCTTCTATTTTAACAATTGCATTACTAATTAAGAAAATTTTCTTAATTTTACTAAAAAATACTTTAAAAACTTTACCATCATTGTAGAAAATTTCAATAAAGGACAAAATATGGTAGAAAAATATAGATATGATAGTACTATGAAGAAAGGATCTACTTAGAAGTTTAGGATTCAAATATGTAAAATTCATATAAAAGTATAGTTGGTCTCATTGAGTTGAAATAATCGTGTAAAAAACAGACCATTTAATCGTGTAAAAAATAACTATTTTCTTGTATAATTGGGTGTAAAACGCAGTAATTGTTTGTTACTTTATGGTAAAAAAATTCACAAAATTTTGTTTACATTCATATTATATATAAATAACAACATAATAATTTTTTGCTTATAAAGATTTTAATCAGTATTTCTTTTCATTCTTTTATAAGTTATAAATTTAATTTCAAACAGATATAGGGACAGAATCTGCAAGTTTACAAAGAGTGCCTGAATAAATATAGACAATTTTATTACCCTTGTAATTCATTTCCTTTTGATTATAAAATTAACTGCGTAAAAAACATTTTAAAAGTAATATTAAATGTCTTTAGTTCCAAATATTTCTTCTTTTAATTTTTATTTCAGTTGTAAGGAATTTTTATTTGTTGAATTGTAATTAAATTTAACACAATTACAAATTTTAAGGATTTCCCACAAATTGTTTTATATGAAACATTTTCCTGTTGTTTTTAATTTTTCAATCTTATTGCTGCAACATTGGTTTATACATACCTGCATCTGTTGCTGATGTTGCTGTGCTGCGTTGGCTGTTGCACTGTTGGCACTAGCTGAAACAGCTGCTGCCATTTCTGCAACATTTGGCTTTGTGTCCTCTTGCTTGCCCATTAATGGTTTCACATCCTCCAATTTAAGGGCTTTACGAGGTAATGAAAATAATTATAAAGCATAACTTTATAACCCTTGAATGAATTGATTATATTACATCTAGATCAATTCTTATACTCATTAAGCTTTATAAATTACAAGGAGATAATTTATTATTCTCTTCATTTATAAAATTGTCGATATAAATATTTATATACATATTTAGAAAGTATCAAAAAGTATGATTGTTATAGACATTAGGTTGGCAACTAATAAGCTGCCAACTTTTTCTAGCAATTTCTGAAATGTCATAGAAATTTTACAAACATTTCTGGTAGGGTATATAAAGCATTTAATCTTCTGTTCAGTTACAACAAAATATGGAAATGTTTATAAAGAGAATTTACAGTGCTTTGGTTCATGAAAGCAACCATATTGTACCAATAACTGGCTGAAGTATCGATAAGTAAGTACTTGTAATAACAAGAGATGAAAAATGGATGGTATATATTAATTTTTCACATACTTACCAATAGCTAGGAAGTAACATTTGAGGTTTAAGGTCAAATTAACATAATTTTCTAGTCAAAAACACAAAGAATGGTGCTTATATAAAGAGGATTAATTTTTGGTTACGTATAAAATATAAAATAACTTTTTGAACTAGGATGGTGGGTTTATCTATCAACATAATATTTTAAAATATTAGATAGTTTTAATGACATGTATTTTTGGTTTAAGTTTCAATTAGAGTGAATGTTGGGGTTTCGACTCTATTAAACATTTTAACAATTTAAAATACATAACATATTTTATGTGTACTAAGTTAAAAAAGTATTTTGGGAGCTCTAGTGGGCTGTAGTGGCTCTCTAACCATTGTTACTAAATCTGTACTTTTATTTAATAGTAAATAAATAATTATACTTTTATTTATTGTATTAAAGGAAATGTGAAGATAAAAATGTTATTAATATTTTTTTAATGGATTTCATCAATTAAGGAGAGGCAGTCAGTTTCACTGTTTTGGCTTTTGTGGAAGGCAAAAACAATAAACTTTGCCCTTTCATGAATATACGATAGTCATTCCCTACACGTAAAGTAGATTTTGTTGCAACATATAATCATGTTGGTATTGCGACACAAAGTGCCATATAGATGACACTCTGACGAAGCTTTAAATACTTTTGCTTTAAGTAAGTATCTTTGAGATAAAAGCTTAAATAATGTGTATGTTTGTCTATTTATATGCTAAGTGAATAATGTCTTAATCTTATAAATTGTCACCTTCAGTTGAAAAATATTTTGTAGGAAAACTATATATGTTAAAAACTGTTTTAACCGATTGTAGGACCAATATCGGCTCTGAATATAAACCTTTGGAGTGGGCCTGAGGGGTCAATATCGGTTATATATTGACCCCTCAGGTTGTCGGTATAAGTTCGCACGCGTCAACTTTTCGAATTACTTTAAACAATAAATATGAATGAAAGATGCTTTGTAACCTTTGTTATACGATACTGGATAAATATAGTATCATATTAGTCAGCTTTGCACCGTTAATGGAAGGACAAAGGATTAAAAATAATTAATTGAAATCAGTTTATTGTTGTTGGTGAATTGTGCAGTTTGTTTTATGAGATCTCCGTAGTAAATGGAACAATTAATATGATAAGTTTTTGCAACATACATATTATTATGTTTCAATATAATCTGCAGTTGGTTTTTTAAATAACTAACAATTCATTCGTTCCACTTACATTGAATTCACACATATTCAAGTGTGCGATAGTATTCCTTTCTGAAGTAATTATGATTATAATATTTATTTATCTAGTTTAATGTATTTAATTGATACATATGGTGGACTTATTGCTACGAGAGCAATTTCTTACAGCCAACCATAACACTAGTCCAGCCTCATTGGATATATGGCTGGGAATCGAACCAGGGTACCCGCAGTGCGCCGCGTCGTTGAAGGAAATATGCCTTGTGATCAACTCAACACACTGAGGCGATGACATTGCATAATGCATATTCACAGCAGAAAATCAGTGTATTGTGTATTTTGTGATACTTAAAAAAATATGTTTCCAAGCAAAGAATTATAATCAAAAAAGATATTCCATGCTCACATAAAACGTGCCATGGTAAGAATAAAGTTTATAATTATTTTTAGAATACTTTCACTAAACAGGTTAATGTAATATTTTCTTTATTCTTTATCTATATTTATGTATGCATAAACGGAAATATACAATTTAAGTAATAAATACTATTTCACCTAGTTTTAGATAGTATTATGATGTATATGACGAAATAAACATTTTCCATGGTTTTTCTTGAATTGTATTATTTTTAATGAAAAATTAAAACATAAATAATTTCATTATAATGATTTTTTGGCCAACAACTCATTGATTCAACATGTCACATTTTTTTCACAATGTTTATGAATTTTTTTTGAGTATTTGTATGTAATTTGGGTTTATGTAATTTATAATATTTCTTTAGAAAATTTATTTGAGATTATTTTAAATGAAGAATTAATTTTTATCTGCCATGGTTAATGAAATATTATCAAATAATTGAAAATAGAGTGAGAAATTGATGTTTTAAAAATTTTACATTATATACTTATAAATAAAATTGTTTTTCATCATTTGGAAAATTTCAAAAACTTTTAAAAAATTAATGGTTGTGGATAGTTTTCATTGAATTCATTTCTGCATTTAGTGGATAATTAAATTTTGGTAGGGCAGCTGTTGTGAATTTCATTTATTCTGGGCCTTTTGTATAAATCTGCTAATTAGCACTTGATGGGTTAAACTTAAAGACTAGTTTAATTTATACACTAGCTTTGATCCACAAAAAGTATAGCTGCAGGTTAAAGATAGCGTATTATAAATTAAAATAGTTTTTCTAAAATATGTAATAATTTTTGTCCAAAAAATAAGGGGTCATTAAAATTTTATGTAAGCACCAATGGTCAGCAGTAAAGTGATTGGTAGTGTCATAAGTATTTTTTAATTAAACTTTTACACATTCTTAGCAGGAAAACATAGTTACAAATAGTTCGCTTTATTTGCCTACTTTTCGTATTTTTTTCGAAAAATTTAGTAGATTTTGATTTGAATATATATGACAATCCTACTTGTCCATGCTCAAAAGTGGAAAGGAGGTTTAGGGATTTCTCATAATAATTGATTATTTCTCACTCGCTCTCAAGCAGTGTTTTATGGTTAAGTAAGAAAGGACCGAAGTACGGTAAGTACCACACACAATATTCATTTGTCTGAATTTGTACAGTCTAATATCATTGAATTTGATGTATTTTAAGTTAATGTTTGTTTACGGTTGATTGATTTTTGCTACATTTCAAATAGTTTAAGATGTCTTCTAATGTAGAGAAATCAAAATTATACCAAAAATTGTTTGAAAGTTTTAAAAAAGGTAGGCGTGGTTATAAGATACAAGCAAAGCCCGACAAGGAACTCGATATTATTGTGTCTAAGATTATTGAAGAACAAATAGAGGCTATTGAGCTTTTCCCAAAGTTAGTTAGCCTTCTGTTTCTGTTGTTTACGTGGAAAAAAATGTAAAGTAAAATTTACGATATTTCTTTTCTCATATCTCTTACTAAACATATTTCTACCGCCACCATTAAAAGTAAAACAGACATTTGATGACTTTTTTTGGATGACGGAGGGCAATTTCTTAGTCTTCCACTCAGTTTAGCTCTACAGTTAAATTCCTCACTTAAGTAGCTTTTACAGATGCTCTGTGATTCAAAATTCAAGATTAAAAATCAAAATTCGAAATAAAATTGAAATTATCAAGTCGAACATACAAAAAGTGTCGTCTTTACCATGCCTGTGTCAACTCATTTAATCGTCACAGCAAGGAGATCCATAAAAATATAAACACGCAGACTGAAACCAGAGTGACCCATAAGGGTGGCTGCTCATCATGCTAACGAATTAATGGGCATAGTACAAACTTTAGATGAAAACCGAGATGTTGAACAGCTTGAAGAGAATGATGTCGATATCTCAAAAGAATACAGAAGTGAGCAGACACACGAGATAGAACAGCAAAAATTCAATGTCATCAAAGACTTAGTCATGGATTCAAGTGTCTTGGGTTAAGGACGATTAATTTAAATTTATAATTAACAACTTTTCAAATAAAACAAAATGAAAAAATATTGTCTATAAATTGCTTATTTCATTTTCTTAGTTTTAATAACTCTTATACTTGCTCATGAATGACAATATAGAAACTTTAACAGATTTTGTAAAAATTATATCAATGCTTAGGAGGCTGGGTAAGAGCTTTACTTACATTCGCTGAAATGGGGGTGGGGGGGAGGGGGTTAAAAGGTTTCATTTCTGATTACATAATATTTGAACAGCTGATATTCGATTAATGGAAAATTGATCCTTTCCTCCTTCTACATAGGGATGACTCCTTTAGATCAGTTAAAGTTTATTATCAGTGTATAGAAATCATTCTTACATTGCTTAGATCTCTATAACTAATATTCGCTAAACATTTAGGGTGTAAAGCTAAATAATGCAATAATAATTAAATCAAAGGTACGAGCGGGTACGTACAGCGATACTCACGAGCTACCGTAATGGTTCTTTTGCCCAGTGGTGCGATATTTGACGGCGTCACATGCTTTAATTTGTTCATATGCAACACCAGCTTATCTCTCCGTGCGAACGCCTTATTGCACACCTCGCAAACATATGGTTTTTCTCCTATAATAAAATTTATTGATTTTGTAAATTAGTTCATTTAAATTTATTTCAAGTTCATTTTACAATTTTATTTGTCACTGTTTAAATATCCGAACAAAGCAGAAATGCAATGCAAGTATCGTTTTCTAGTTTTTAAATATAATACAAATGCTATTTAGATCTGACTTTAATAGTTTTTAATAGTTTGCTGTTTTTTCAATAAAACAACTGTATTATTATCTATCTATTTGAGATCTATATGGTCTCTACAAAGACAGAGAGCATATAATAAATTTAATTAGAATACAGTCGACTCATAGTATGCTTAAACCTTTGCAGATAGAGCAGGTACAAGGAAATGGTTAAGTGTATCGAAGTTAAGCATAAATAACTCTCTTAGACTCGAGTGGTAAGCATATTTTTGGTTGATGTTCACTATCTTTAATTAAAAAAACAATGTAGATTCCATCAGACAAAAAGTTTTTCTTATTTATGTGATATAATATTTTTAATTCAAATATTTTTGTTTTATGAGGGAAATTAAAGCATAATTGAAAAACATCTATGATTCTAAAACGTTTTTTCTCACCTGTGTGTATTCTCATATGAATAGTGAGTTTGTCCTTTCGTGCCAGTCCTTTGCCACACACTGTACATTCAAATGCTTTATTACCTGCAGAGCAATTGTATTGCGAATTAATACATATTATTTATCTTTACAATAAAGAGATAAACAATGATATTAAATAAGTATTGTGAGTGTGACATTAAATCAGTCAAACAAATGTTGATGTACGAGGGGTGATCAAACAGCAATGTTAATTGAATCATCTAAATACATTATTTGGGGGATAAACAGTTGGAGTGGTAACACAAAAATGGAGAAAAACAAAGTCAGAGCCGTGATCGAGTATCTTTGCCTGAAGAAAATGTCTACTGCCAACATACATGCCAATTTGGTAGAAACATAGGGGGATTCTGCTCCCCCATATTCTACAGATGCATGCTGGTGTAATGAGTTGCATCTAAACCTAGTATTTTTTGACCCCAGAGAGGTCATCAGACATTTAGTTGATGTCGCGGGGATCTCATGTGGTAGTATTTAGAGAATTTTCCATGATGCACTTCAGCAAAATTCTCGTCACGAAATTTTAACTATCAAAAAAAGAGAGAAATGAGCCGATATTTCAAGAGCAAACCTTGAGGACTACCAAGCTGATTCGACAGATTTTTAAGGTCTCGAAATTTTAACTGTCAAACAAAGAGGTTTATAACCATGGATGAGATTCTTCACTTTGATCCTGAGACAACAACAATCTATGACCTGGAAAAGACTGTCTTCACCGATACCGAAAACATTCAAAATCGCAAGATCAGCGCATCGGGTAAAAAACATAGGATAGAAAGTGATATAAAATGATGCATAAGCATACACAGATGATGCTTTTTGTGATATAAAAAGTAAGCTACTACAATGTTACAAAAACATATTATAATTTGTGGTATAAGCAAAGAAGTTTTATATTAATCTTACCGAAACAGGAGTTACTTCAATACTATATAAAATTTTAGTCAGAGATTTATTTGATCATATTATAATTTTCGTATCACAACGGCGATCACCAATTTGTTTGTGCTTGTGATGTAACTATGTTCTGTTTGACAACATAAGATATGATGAGTGTGTTCATAATTTATGTGATCAATAACAATACTGAAATTAAATATGCACAAAATGCCCAAACATTTTGTTTGCAATTGCCTTTGTGACATTAAAGATTAGTACTTGAGGTGATACAGTGTATCAATTGCTTTCTTCTACTTCTTTTATAATTTAGCTGTTATATTATTGTATCATTATGATGTCGTCTTAGGTTTATTGAATAGCTTAACACATTGCCGCCACATAGTTTGTTATGCAAGTGATTTTATTATATTATAAATAAATAAATTTTTATTAAATTGTAAATTGTTGTAAATTTGCAGCTATTATAAACTATTCAGCAAAATTATAGGATCACTGAAATACAACTTTATTAATGGTGTGTTTACCTTTTTGATGAAAATCTGTATTTTTGCCAAGCTCTGAATTCTGGGAATATGTAGTATAATGATTTTGATATAGAAGAATAGATCAAACCTTTTTCTATAATTCAAGCAGATTACTTTTTATTGGTTTCATATATTTATTTCATGCAAATCGGGGTTCGGGGAAACATATAGAAAAATATATTATATAGGAAATCATATATCGTATTTCTGAGAACATTGAACCCAAAATTATGTAAGAATAAGGGTTTTTAGTAGTCCATGCAAAGTTTATAGGAAAACTAGTGACGATTCTAGGTGTCATAATTTTTTTAAATATACCATATTTTTATGCCTATGAGTGTATAATAGGCAATATATTTATGTTTTTCTATATTCTCAACCGATTTTTTTAGAAACCATGTGACGTAGAAGGTTTAAATTAGCACAGTAATACAAGATGTATTAACCCATATATTTTACTTTTATCTTTTTTAATTTTTAAATATAAAATTTAAAAAAAAATTTAGCAGTCCCCCTTATTTCTGGAACTACTGTTTAATAATAAAATATATTTTAAATATAGAATTAACTATATATGTAAAATGCAGTGTCAATTTTTACGAAAAATTAATATTTGCAAATAGCTTAATAGAAACACTATATACCCTTATATGTTTATAACTGCCTAAACGTGAACGGAACCTACTCGTACTTGACAGTTTTTTATGTATATTATGTAAATACATATACATATTATAATTTTAGAGTTCCTCTGGTGTAGTCATTTTAGCATTATATTCATATAATTTTAGAGTTCCTCTGCTGTAGTGATTTTAGCATTTTATTCATATCATTTTAGAGTTCCTCTGCTGTAGTCATTTTAGCCTTATATCACCACCATATATTGGGTAGCATATCAAAATTCACATCTATCTGTGACTCCGTTGTGACATTACTTCGTTATTCTCTCTAAGTACTTTTGTTTCGCATAAGAATATTTCTGAAATAATGAGATTTCCAAAATAAAACGTAGGCTATATCATTTCCTGGTCCATCAATACATACAAAAAAGTCATGTCGATCTATTACTCCGTTGCAACGTGAAAGTAGAATAAAGGTACCCACCTTTACAATTAAAACATTAATTAGGATTATATTAGTTAGGATGAAATTCCAGGGACAAAAAGTAGCCTGTGTTATTTCTACTGTCAGGTACTGGCCCGCCAACTACTTTGTTCCGTTATGATGTGAAATCGAATACACTTTCGCATTACGATTTTGAAAAACGAATAACCTATCGCATTTATAATATTAGTTGGGATTATAATATTAGTTAGGATGAAATCCGTCAACCATTTCTGTGCAAAATATCACTCTGATCCATTGCTCCGTTGTATATATATAATATCACTCTGATCCTTGCTTGTAGTTTATGTCATTTCCTGGTCCATCAACTATCTCTGTTTAAAAAATCACGTCGATCCATAGTTCCATTGTGGCATGGAAGCTGGACAAGTAAACACACTTTCACATTTATAATATTTGTTAGGATTATAATATTAGTTAGACTGACGTTTTCCAGCATAAAAAGTAGTCTATGTCATTTTCTGGCAAACCGACTATATCTAGGCAAAAAACATATGTAATCAATCAGATGTGACATGAAAAAAAAAGGAGTAAAAATTCACTTCGCATTTGTAATATTTTAAGTAGAACTATAAATTAAGAAATAAACTTAATATAATTGTTTTATATGGCGTATGTAACTATTCAACCAATCATATCAACCTGTTAGACCTTGTTTCCTTATTCACTTTAAGTACTTTTTAAATAAGAGTTCTATGATAAAAAGTATCCCTTGTCCTTACACAACCTCCCAGCTATATTTTTGCAAAAAAAACGCATCAATTCCTTGCTCAGTGTGATGTGAAAGAAGGAACATATAAGCAAATAAGCATATGCAAATAAACAGTATTGTTGTATTTTATTAGTTGGAATAATAAACTGTACAATTGGCCTGTCAGTACATTGAAGATATTTACGATAAAAATATTTAGGATAACATAACAAAAGTAATAGAACACAAAAATATTGTTTTTGAAATGAGTGTCTGTAAGCCTGTATATTTGTTCATGTACTACACAAGGGCAGCTAAAAGAATTTCAATATAGTTTTTATTGGTGGATTCTGTTGGCTCTGAGGTAACCATGCAAACACGTTTTGCCGCAATGGACCAACTAAAAAGAAGATATGGCGATTTGATATTTCAATACAAATTATACTTACTTAAAAAAGTGTTCTCTTATAATTTTTATAATAAATGGCATTACATGAATTAATCTTACAATTAACTTAATAATCTTTCTAAAGTGGGCAAAGCTAGTTAGAAAATAAATCGTTCGCTGCTATTTTTTATTTGCACATGTGAATTTTATTTCTTTGCACGTATGAATAAGGAATAGGAGTCCTCCAAAGGTATATAAATATTTTATTGCAGGTTTTATTATTATTAGAATAAAATGTTATTTTCTGACATTCGTTATGTGATACCATAATATTTTAAGTGTAGTCGAGAGGTGGCTTTAAGGCAGTATTCACAAATGAAAGCAACAAATGTTATATTTGTCAACCCTAAAATATCGGTTTATTAAAATAGTTTCTTATGTGTCATTAAAAGAACATGGTTGTATTCTAAGATATGATAGTTTACAATAGGTTGGCTCTGAAATTACTGGACCTCTAATTGTCATATTTATCATTGGTACTCAATTCAATTATTTATATTAAATAGATCTTAAGTTATTTACTTCTAGATTATACCCATTTTTTAAAGGTCCAAGAAAGCAAGTGTGTCAGCAGTTTTAAAAAGTATAAGTATTCGGAGTCACTTGTTTGTATTTCAATTCTTATTCTCGGAAAGATATGACATTTAATGTTAATATTTTTATGCCGTGTTTTTAATTTACGGGCGGAAACCAATTAGACCAACCAAAGTGCATGTCAAAAACCAAAAGAATAATAGATATTAGTTAGTAGTCACAAGTCATTGCTATCTCAAAAATCATTGTACACAGCCATTCTAGTTAGCTGGCATGGTCAATAGATGAAATCCTAATTAATACTAATATTTGTTATTGTCGTATCGAAGTAATTTTAACAATACAAAGTAAATAAAATTCCTTACCAAACAAATACTGAACACATTTTCATTTTAATTAAAATGTAAGCGATCAAGATAATGCAAATAGGCTATAAATTTGTGGCACATGATAAGCAACGTGATTTTACGAGTAAATACCCATTCAAGAGCGATTGGGTTTTGTAAATACATCCTTCATTAATTGTAATTATGCAAAAATTAAAATGAAATGAAATGAAAACAATTTTAAAGCTGTGATTTTGCATATATAAGTGCGTTGTTAAGATATTTTTTATTCACTACTCCTACAGAGTTACAGACTAAACAGTAAAATAAAAAAAATGATATGTGGTAGTAATATGTATCTGTACATTGGAATGCTTTTTTAGTGTTCCCTTTTGTGTATATGCACGCGAGTAATTTGTAAGCTCAAAGATAGTGTTAGACGCGTTGATAGGGAAATTATATTGGGCATCACATGGTTGTTTTAGTCATTTTAAAACTTTTTGTGAGGTGATACAAATTTTTCTCATAAACTTCATTGACTGCTTATTAAAATGTGAAAGGTTGCCTTGAATTGTGTTTGTTACTGATTATTCAAAATTCGTCTCGGAGTTATTCTATGTAAAGCAAAAAAAACTAATTTTTCATTTAGGCCGCCCATAACTCAGTTTCCATAACCAGGGTTATGCCCTTTAAGGATATACGTTTTCACATTTTTTATAGAATATAGTGTCCTATTTTGAAAAATGATTTAATTAAGAGTCTTTACATTTTGTTATAATTAACAGTATTCCCAATTACTGTACAAAATGACTGACAGTTCAGATTTAAATTCTGTATTGTCATTACTAATATAAACGATAACAATTATATGTGAAACACAGCATCTGTCAAATAGACACAAATTTCGCATAAATTTTCTGATAACTGGATTCAATTTGGTTGTTATCATACTAATTATGCATTGCACCATTTTTAATTTTTAGATGGTTTGGGGATGGTTAGCGTATATTTTATTTTTAACTTGATATCATGTTGCACCGTCTTGACAAAATCACATATTTTCAAGTCCATGTTCATTATTTCAGGTCACAAAAAGTTATTTATCATACTATAACTCTCACCATTAACCATAACAATTTTTCAGTTTTAGTTCTTAAAAAATATGGTCTGATGATGTTTCAGATTCAAAAATCGCACCAAGCAATGACATTTTGGTAATGTATTGACTTTTGAAGGATTTATTTACGCATTTCATTCTTCCAGATCTGCTTGTTAACATGTTCACCAGTTCTGTGTGTTTCCATATCCACTTCAATAGAAATGAGCTATGTTGCTAAAGATGATTTAGTAGCAAAAATCATAAACTACTTTATATTCGAACATCCAATAAACAAGCCCCTGACAATGTCTATGATTGCCTGGTTTTAATTCCTGCATTAGCTAAATCTTGTAAGGGTAAAGAGCCAAGTTTTTGCTAATAGTTTGCAATATTGTGATCTTGCTAAAGCCCAATTGCTGTAGCATTGTACAATGAATTTTCTGGGTTTTTATCCACACTTTGAAGAACACTCTCAATGCAATCAGCAGAACCAGTTCCATATGCACGTTATGGTGTTTCAACATTCTTCCTGTTAGATGATTTTGTGAACTAAAATAATCACGAATTTTGTGAAGAGAGTGGATCACAAAATAAATTGTAACAATGTGAATGTATTGTTTTATTGTGCATTATGTATGGTAGATGTGTTGTTATAAGAGTGATATATAATATTTTTATTATATTTTCATATTTTTCTCTACCTTGGGAGCAAATAGAAAATGATAAAAAAAATTTAAGAAGCTAGCTCAAATAAAAAAATTGGTCTAGTCTTTTTTGAAAATGTTTTGTGACTGAAGTGTGATATCCTAAGCATTCTGGGAATATCCGATGGGTAAAATTTATATAATTCTAAATAATTGTTATATCTACAAAATATCAATGTATTGTATTTATATTAGGATAAAACCATAATTTTAGGTGATTACCTTCGTTATTAGAACTAGATGGCTTGGTAGTAACTGTGTGCTTTCTGTGTATGGTAGCGGTGTTGACAGCAGCACCTTGCAGCACCTTGAGTCGTGTGCCGGGATGCATTGAGCCACCCTCTGCATATGGCTCACTGAACGGGATCAGGTTCGGCCTAGGGATGTTGTTTGTTACTTCCGGTGACCTAAGGATTTTAGATAATATAATAGTTCTTAACAAAGATTATATAATACCTATAAATGATTGAAATATGAATGAAAATAGAGATCACATATTTGTGAAAGAATAAGCTTATTTCGTTTCAATGTACATTCAAACATTTTTTATAATAGGAAATTTTCTATGACTAATAGGAAAATTTTCTTACTTCATTCATGTGTGATATTAATTTCATAGATTTATTTTCATATTCTTGTACTGTCACTGAAGTTGGGAAAGCGCTTCAAATTGTGTTAATTTGTACAGATCTTTTTTGAGATTGTACAGAAGTCTTATTACAGATTACAGTAAAGGAAAATAATTACTTGAATTTTTTATAGGAATTACTATCTATAAATAAGCTGGGAAATATTTTGTATGTATGGTTTCCTTCGTTACGACAAAAAAATGAAATTGAATCCTAAAATTGGTTTTTCTCATAACTACTATCATTATTTTTCCTGAGATGAGTTTCCGACTCTAAGCTTTTATATTTTTTAACATTTTTTTGGTTTCTTGTTGCTTCAGTCTTAAGAGATGAGAGTATACAACTTTTAAATTTCCTTGGTTTTTTGATAGTTTTGGTGCCAAACGCTTTTTTTAATATGGATTTTTAATATTTTAGGTGAATTGGTTAAGTAATTGTGTCAAGTTATGAAACAATGGGCAAATATTTGTTTACAGATTTTAACTAGGCTACTTTAATTTAGTATTTTAACTAGATTTTAACTTACCATTATTGACTTTATAGCCTACATGAATGACATTTAATTACTAAGTATTGTTATCAAAATTTAATTTCTGATTTCTTTGCTTCTCTACTTCCCTATTGGTGTTTTATCTATAGTATGAATGACTAGTGTAAACAAACTCAGGGGGTGTAGATTCAAGCAAGCCAAGAGTTAATATAGTGCACAAAATTAGTACCAATTTCCAAGACTCTGCAAGACTCGCACTCCGCCCTCATACCCCATGCCAACATCATCAGGCACTGTGAAGGTGCTGTCTGCTCCACCACCGCCGCCAGTGCTCGAGCTCACTTGTGGCACCTGTATCGTCACAATTTATTATATTATCTCATTAAGTCACTGGTAAGAAAGCTCATAAGTTTTTAAGTGTATTGATATATTGATAAGTGATAAGATCATATTATGCTACGGTTACATTAATAAATTGGTAGTAGAACTATCTACCAGGCACATAAATTGAAAAACACAGATAAATTACTTTAAATTAATTTCATAAAATGAAATTATCAACTTGATAACTCTTCAAACATCTCTCAAATATATTTGATAGTACTTATTTTGATTATACTCAATCTCTTTTGTATTCCTGAAGATAAAAATAAATTGATCTTAATGATTAATAACGTACTCTAAAATGGACACAAAACTCTATATATCATGACATTTTTGAGGTGATTGTCCCTTCTCAGAGGTAGGTAGGTTAACAATAAAATATGTGTTAACAATTAAAAAGTAAAAGATAAATTATAACTTGAAATAACTACCCAGTAAAATTAAAAGATCATTAAAGATTTAAAAAAAAATTAGATTATTTTTAAACGGCTGTAAGTTTGGCATAAAATAACCTGCTTAAAATGAAACTGAGATTTAAATTTTAATGCAATCTTTGGGTATTTTTCATCTTTAAAAAAATCTTAAAACTTTATAGGTGAAGTAAGTTTTTCTTAAACAATCTATTGATTGCATTTTAAAAAGTAAGCTTTTCAATTTGATTTTTCAGCTAATTTCTTTACTCTATCAGGGTCAAGTGAAAAGATATTAGCTGTCAAGTGAAAAGACTCACTTTTGCTTGAACTACTTATAATTTGTGACCTATTGACTGTACAATAAAGCATAGGCGGTTTTGAAAATTTGAAAATGTTCCCCATGGGAATGTATAAATCAAATTTGTGTTTCTTATTTTCTTAGCCATCCATTTTCAAATGCTTATCCATTTTCAAATTATGTCAAAATTTGCATTTATGAATAAATATGGCGTCACACTTTGAAAAACCGTTTAATTAATTTGAACACATTCTTTTCGATTGCCGTGCAAAGTTGTCGATAGCTCACATTGTTTTCCCCTCTGTCATGGTCAATTAAAATTAAAAGATCATAGCAGTTTCGTTAACACATTGATAAACATGAAATCTGATCCATTAGTTGACAATCGATTATGTTATGTTTCTTTAATTGTAAAATTATTAAAACTAAGTTTGTAAAGTTGAAAACAAATTTTATATTTATTTTATTTTAATCAGATCATTATCTGTGAAATTACCCTTTTAAAAATGAATGACTAGTAGTAATTTAAAAATGATCCCAAATTTTTGTAAGTTTACGATACTCTTTTAATTTTGCCTAGTAGTATAAGTTTATTTAATACTTACTTTTACATTTTCCCTAAAAGTTCTAGATCCATGGAAATATTTAGGTAAGTTTTAAGGCTAATGCTAGCCATACCACGGGTGATTAGATAGTTAAATCAAAATGAAACATGATGCATTTTTTATCCTAGTGGCTCATAATCCCGTGGATTGGCTCCAACAAAAGTTTCCCTATTCAGTTTCTACATCTGGCTTCTAAGTACGTATGCGTTTCTATATTCGTTATCATTATTGTGTTGCACCCCTTCCGACATTTGAGCGCGATTTCTAACCCTCTTTCCTCCCGCACTTGGGTGGTAAAACACGAAGGTTTACGGCTTGCGTCGCGATCGGCGTTGCATAGGAAAGTAAACAAACTGAGCCTGACCTTGATGGGCGAATTGATGTTGGCTGGCGCGTAGTGGTGCTGCGTGGAGGTGACGGCGGGAGGCGACGGGTGCGAGGGGTGTGCCGGTCCGCCCGTCGCCGCCGCCGCACCGCCGCCCGCGCCCGCGCCCGCTCCGCCGCTCTGCTGCGCGAAGCAATTTAATTTTTCTTTCAACATTTTACTTATCCAAAACGAGGTAGAGGAAAATATGTAATCAAAAACTATGAACACATGTAAATTGAAACTGCGCCTAAGTGACATCATGTCACGTTCTTGCAAGTGATTTTTAATTCATCACAATTCGTGTAAATAAATCTGGAGTGCCTCGCTAAAACGAGTCGAGGCAAGCAGAACACCGCAGTACCATTTCTTGAAGCGGTTTCCCGTATTTTTGACCCGCATAAATTCGGTCTGGATAACATTTGAGAACTCTATAGAATTTAGTTGCCAGACTTATTAAACATACAAAAATTTAACATTTATATCTCTTCCAGTTTAGGTTTTACATACAAAGTTCAATAATTTCGTCACTCACTCATTTGTCACTCAGTTATGATCATCACAACTTGTAAGGTACTAACTGATTCTAGAAAAGTGAAATTTGATACGTGGCTGCAGTTAGTGTATTAATAATGAGAAATTTTGCACGATGGTTTAGGGGTGAAACTCTGTACCCATGAAAATCTTAGCACTTCTGGAAACTTTAGAAAATTAAATTTTGTGGATAAGCATAATGTATAAAATATGAAATTAAAAAAAAAGCGATATTTATAAATAATAATTAAACATGATGGCGGCGATGTGCGCCGCCGCCGTGCTGCCGAGAGGCGCGCAAGCCGTTTTGTAGGAATTCGATGACACATATAAACAGTAACCTATAAAAAAGTTAAGATTCCATCAAAAACATTTTATGTAAAAATGTTGCCAAAACTCGCTTTTCTTTAACTCTTAAAAATTTATGAGATCGCATGTAGAATCAAGCCCTAAGTAAGTCTAAATCTTGGTCAAAGAAAGTTATGGGGCCCAAGCCCTGTGTCGCAGAACAATAAAGGTACGTAATTTAAGTACTATTGCAAATATTTAAAGCATCATTAGCATAAGCATAACAATCTCCTATCACTTATAGAGTGAGCTGTGAAGAAATGAACTGTTGAAGTTAAGCTAATTTGCCGTATAACTTTCGTTAACTAAGACGTAGACTTACTTAGGGCTTGGCTCCACATGAGATCTCATAACTTTTTCAGAGTTAAAAGATAGCCGAGTTTCGGCAATATCTTTATATGAAATGTTTTTGTTATATTGGCGTAGTGAGGCGCCACAATACAAGACATGACGTTATATTGGTGGTTCCACCGCAAAATTAAAGACTCATGTCATTGGTAACTTGAAGTGGCCTTTGTCATACACAATGTGAGTAATTGAATTATTTCTTTTAAATTTTAATAGGAGGTGAAAAAATCTTCAAGTCTTTGGTCAACGGGTAGTGTGGGAAGTTGGATCAACGGGTAGTGTGGGAGTTTTAACCACTAAAAAACACCACATTAATCACCACCAGCCTAAATTAAATCGACTAGCGAATTTTATTTCATTTTATTTATTCACACGGTGGAGCACTTACCAAAAAAGAGGTCTCCTGTCGGGTTCCAGACCATCAATTCATGAAATTTAGTTCCCTTGAGACGTAATTGAATGGGCCCATATAGTCGTAATAGTAAAATATATAGAATCTATTAGGCAAAATTATTACTTAGCGTAGCTAAATGGTGATTTTTCAACATGGCTCATCACCGGTCTTTAGAGACATGGATTGGGTTCCACTTACCTGTACGTCCGGATGCCTGGAGACGTCGCGGCGCGCGGCTGCGGCGGCAGCGGCCATGTGCTGCTGAACAGCTACGTGTGCCTCCAAGTATGCCGTCTTCTGCGCCTCCGTCATTTTGTCCATGTTCACCGTGCCGTCCTGCAGTTGTCGACGACCATACTCGTTACTGATATATCATTTTCTTTACAATAAATTAGATACCATTGATTCAGTTCGGACGGTGTCTGTTCTATCTGTCTGTTCATCTGACAGTCTATTTTCTCAAAGACCATGTGATGCATAACTAAGATATAAACGTGCAGTAAAAAGAGGGTTACATTTTCAATAGCATCGAATGGCGTATAGAATGAAAGCTGGTAAAATGGGAAATTGTAAAATATAACATTCATCTGAATATTGAAAACTCTCCCCCCCCCCTAAAAACAGTGAAATTCGTGGTCACTTGAAATCTTAAAACAATCCTCTGTATCAAAAGTATCGGGGAAAAACATGGCGTCATCCACAGAAGTCGTCGGGTGAAGTGAAACTTCTTTAACTGTCATGCTAGTTAATAATTTACAATATTTATTTAGAAATATGTTCTTTTTTAAACGCTCTATATTAGCTTCACTTGTATGTATGTATGTATGAATGAATGAACTTAAAGGAATCTTTCAATTAAATTTTCACCCATTTCCTGACGTCCGAACTATTTAGAATTTTGCACAATAATCGATGACACTACAATAGTTTCATAATAAACTATATAGAAAACACAATTATAGTTTAAAAAACCTAAAAAATCACGTTTTATAGAAATATGAATTAGAAAATAAAAATAACCTTTGAATAAAAATAATTTGGTATACAGCGGAAAGTTGTCTCACAACTTGGTTAACTTATTTCTTTTTAGTAAAAATAAAGTGATTGACAAAAAAATTAACTTTAATGTAAAAAAAGTGTGGGCGCTCGAGACTTACATTTTCATAATGACCCTACCTTTGCAAAAAATTTACGATAACTGATATCAAGCACCCCACTCTTTTATTAAAAAAATAAGTTATACGATAGAGTTTTGAGAGATCTTTTAGCACTTGACCGATATCTTTCTATTTAAAGATTATTTTTTAATTTTTAAACTATACATTGCTTTAAACTACAATTTTATTCGTCGCTATTCTGATTATTTTTACTAACTTATGGTAACATCATCATCATCATCATCATATATATTAATACGCTAAGGTTAAGATGTTACTCTCCCTTTTTAGAAAAAACCTCACAACTAATCCACATAAATTATATATCATTTTATAGATAATTGCTTGCACTACCGGCATCCACAACTAAAAATATTATTATTGCTATTGTTTTTGCAAATTAATTAATTATTAAAATTATATACACAAAACAGCAATGCTGCCATCTAACGGCTCAACGTCAATATGATTGACGGTCGGTAAAATTTTTGTTTAATTTCAAATCCACTCACGTATAAATAAAGTGGCGCTTTAGCTCAATGCTTTTGATACTTGCGCCTCTATATGGAAATTTTAGTAAAATATTTGTTTGATCTGTCATCTGAGCTTCATAATGGAATAAATAATGCGAAGACTTCGCACGGGTCACGCTAGTATTTAATAATATTTGACTCATGTACATAATTAAATTCACGACTAGATGCGCGTAAATCGGTGGCGATTTGCCGATTCAGCGACAGACCAGCGTTTGAATAAACTTTTTGACATTCTCTACCGCTATATTGTAAGCCCTCGGCCAGTTTCGCCGCCAGTCGGATGCATTCGGTATTTGTTTTCTCGAGCGTTACACAATTTTAACGTGACGGAATGATTCAGACGTCACTAAAGGAATTCTAATTCAAAAATTGATCGTTGTTTGCGTAGATCATTTTTCCTTCGCAATAGTCAACTATTCCTGATAGTCAAATATCAGAATATAAATATTGCCAATAAAATATGCTTTCGCATTTTGATATGGTTTAAATTAGTAGATGAAATTAAGATTTGAATATTCAACTGTTTAATGAATATAGGGAAGCTAATAAAAAGAATATTTAAAAATATATGAAAATTTCTAATGCCATCTTTTTAACGGTATCGATTCGCACAGTGTTAACTAACATTTTACGTAACCTGCGTCTCATTCAAACAAAGCGCCTGTTACGCCAAGACACGCGTTACGCGCAAATCGAAACGCGTCTATTCACATTATTAATAATAATAATAAACACATCGAAACGGAAAGCACGTTCCGGGCGGGGGCGCGGACGTAGTTCGGGGTGAGTGCATTCACCCCGGGCGAGAGTGAAAGCTGCCTCCCTACCAGCCGTTGGGGTCTCGACCCCTGCGACGCGTACGTAGGAGGAAGGACACCGCTGCACCTCCGCCGCTAGATATGGGCGCGGAACGCCCCGGAGCTAGCGAGCGTACGAGGGTGGGGGTCCTGCTATTGACCCTGGTGTCGATTCGACGGCCCGTTATTCATAAAAGTGGTAACACATGCGTCTTAGGAAATTGAATTGTGTTAGAACGGAAAAATGTGTATCTCGATCTCTGGTTAGTTCTAAAATTTTTATTAGTTTAATACGGGTGTTTATATTCTTCTAGATGTATTTTGTTAAATGTGTCATGTACAAATTACTGTGAGTACTGTATATGTGAGATTTTCTTTGGTACTATCGCTATCATTCATATTTGAAGACGACAAAAAGATGAAAAAGCGAAGCAAATGCTTCAGCAATACTAGAAAGTCTAGAATACACTTTTTTCTAAATTGTCTTCTACACATTTTAGTTGTATTGCATTTATACTCAGTGTTTTTAGTACACAGGCAGACACTAACCACACTAGCCGTAGTACATGCGAAACGACAAAAGAATTGTAGATATTAATTATCTGTTGGAACAGTTTACAATTATAATATTTTTCTTATCGATTGCGGTCTATTTCACACATATTGCAAAGGAAAAAAAAGAGATTATTAAAAATTTATTCTTATTTGCAGTAGGAACTTTGAAAAATAGTAATATATGTAGTAGGAACTTTGAAATTTGAACTTTGAAAAATAGTAATATATGTAGTAGGAACTTTGAAATTTGAACTTTGAAAAATAGTAATATATGTAGTAGGAATTTTGAAATTTGAACTTTGAAAAATAGTAATATATGTAGTAGGAACTTTGAAATTTGAACTTTGAAAAATAGTAATATATGACTTTGAAATTTGAACTTTGAAAAATAGTAATATATATAGTAGGAACTTTGAAATTTGAACTTTGAAAAACAGTAATATATGTAGTAGGAACTTTGAAATTTGAACTTTGAAAAATAGTAATATATGTAGTAGGAACTTTGAAATTTGAACTTTGAAAAATAGTAATATATATAGTAGGAACTTTGACATTTGAACTTTGAAAAACAGTAATATATGTAGTAGGAACTTTGAAATTTGAACTTTGAAAAACAGTTATATATGTAGTAGGAACTTTGAAATTTGGACTTTGCCAAATAGGGTAGTGGTTTTACGGAGTTAAATATATTTTTATGTGGTATCGGCATTCCGCTTATTTTTTAAGATTGTTTAATTCTTATCGTGATAACTATTAAAAATTATTAGAATAATAGTTTGTCATGTCTAGACTCCTCCAATCGTTTAGAAACTAAAGTGAATTATTAATAATCGCTTAGTTACTAAAGCAAATTTTTTTACTGTAGAAAAGAAACTCAAATATAAAGCTTTTTAGAAACAAGGTTTGCACAGATACATTTAATTTTAACTACAGATTTCCACGCTTCATCATAAAAGTCTTTTATAGGAAATTTATGAATTTCTTCTCGTTTGGACATGACATCGCCCATGTTAGACATAATATCGCCCGTGTGATGATGCGAAAGGAAAATAATCACCAGGTAACCGGATATCTTTATTAATTAGTATCTTCCGTGTAAAGGACGTAAAGCTTCATGTCAGTCTTCAAGGAATTTCGACTGAAATAATTATAATTATAATAATTTATATTAAATACATAATCATATTAAAAGAAAATATTTTTCAGTGTCGGCTATCTCCGCGATTCAATCACCGAACAGCAATAAAAATCGCTTGTTATTCAAGCTATGTTACTTAAACAAATTTCAACATACGTAATAAAAAGAAATGTGGGGAAGATAAATGAAGATTAATCCGAATTTTGCTTCTTAATAAGCAATAATGATGTGGTGTCAGACAAATTGTGGAGAAATCCAGAATTTCAGTGAAAATGTCTAAAAATGGAAACTATATTTTTGGAAAATATAGGTTCATAAGGCACGGTTAAAATAAATAAATTTTTTGACAATATTCTTGAGGATCACGTTCTGAGTTATTTGAAGAGTTGACGCGGCTTGAGAGGTTATACTAACTCTGACAAAATGTGACCTACGACTAAATAACACAGATCTTTTCTTGCACAGTGTTAAATTCTCGGAAGAAACTGTAAGCCTTACTCAAAAAGTTCTTAACAAAACTATTACGAAAGTGGAATAATTAAAAGTCATGTCAGAAAATATTTAAAATACATTTTACATACCAGAACGCTTAAAATTGAAAATTTTAAAATGTAGCTCTGAAAAGTATTTAGTACAGAATGTCTCGAATTTTTTTTATTTGGTGTATCTTGTTAGATTCTTGAATTTGTTATAAGTTCGTCGCTGAGGCCTTCATATGTTAACGTTGTTTAATAACTACTTGTTTACTTGTTAAATTTAAATAATATTAAGTATTTAATTCTGACTAAATAAAAGTATTTTATAGCGTATAAGCAATTAAAGGATCCTAACCAATATTTTAATTGCGGAAAATTTGTTTGTCTGTTCGTACTTTCAAGACTAAAGCGCATTTTTTTTAAATGTCAGTATATTTATTTTACATTATTTTTAACAGGTACATTTATTTGTAACAGATAAATTTGCATCGCCTATTCTTCTGTATTAAACGACAGGATTTCTCTTGAATTAATTTGACTTCGTAAAGAATTCCCCGCTCTTAATGAACTTAATTTTCGGTAGAATTATATTTTACTATCTTACGACAAATTCAATACTTTATTGGATAATAGTATTCTTCTTTTATATGGTATTGTTATAATGCATTATTTTACCCTAAATGAAGTATCAAGTTAACATTTACTTTGTTCTTGGCTTTATCTCGTCTTCTGAATCGTCTTATTCTCGTCTTCTGAATATCGTAGACGATTTGCAGACTCATATTATTCAAGTGTATTTAGAGATCTTGTTGCTGACATGTTTAGGTAAGATGTTTTACGTTATTTAGCAATACCACGTGATAATTGAATACCAAGCTCAATAATAAAGTTTAGTTAGAATTTTACAGTCGGATTCTTTAATCTCGTGAAAGAAATTAAAGCAGTGCGCCAAGTGCTATAGCGTAGAGGGTAGTGCTTTTAACGTGACATTATCAAATAAGGGCGGTAGAGAAAAAATGTTACAGCTGTGAATTTAGGGAGTCTCTCTCCCTAAATTAACGTTGCGTGATATTGTGATGTAATATTTAATAGGCCCCTCCCCTTTTTAAAATAGTGACGTAGTTTATGAACATGCCTTAACAAGATATGAGCAGTATACTATCAACATTCACTGCATTTCCATAGGTGACATGCGCGAATAACGATAGATAAAATTTAATCTATAATATATACCAATGATAATAGATTGATAATTGAAACAATTTTATTTACCGCACGGAAATATGTATTAAAAAATGTAAATATATATGTTAAAGACTTTAGGATTAGGTGGGGGTTTTTAAATATTTTTAACGAAACTAAAATTGCAGTATTCTATGAAAAAAATACCGATCCGTCTATTATTGAAAAAAGTGAAAATCTTAAAGGGATGGAAAAACCAAGAAAAAAATTTAATATATGCGGAAAACTCATGCATTTGAAATGAAACTACTTTATTTCGAATTATTTTGTTATAAACCAGCGAATTATTGTTAACCAGTGTGCCCACGACATCGTTCGCACGGACTTTTGAATTTGTTTAAGCTGGTTACTTCAAAAAAAAATCGAAATAAAATATGAACATATATAATTAATCGATTATATTGCATAGAACGCCATATATGGTGCAGTAGCAAAATCAATTCCTTAGGGCACAAACTTTACCATAGATTGTGCTCTATGGAATTTATTTTCATAGGGCACAAACTGTACCATAGATTGTGTCCTGTGGAATTTATATTCATACGGCACAATTTGTAGCATAGACTGTGCCCTATGGTAATTATTTTCATTGGGCACAAACTGTACCATAGATTGTGCCCTATGGTATTTACTTTCATTGGGCACAAACTGTACTAGAGATTGTAGCCTATGGAATTTATTTTCATAGGGCACAAACTGTACCATAGATTGCGACCTATGTAATTTATATTCATAGGGCACAAACTATAGCCTAGATTGTGCACTATAGTATTTATTTTATTTGGGCACAAACTGTACCATCGAGTGCCCTATGCGCCTAGGAAAATTACAGTAGGCAATATATTTTTTATTCATTCGATATAATATATTCATAAAAATATACAGTATAAAGTATTCATACAATAGACTTACTTACCGATCATCATAACCTATAGGGTTATTTTGGTAGACTTAAAATATTAAAAATCGCCATAATGGGAGGTCTTGTAGCACAAGTAAAGGGAAAATCCAAAATCAATTATTTCCGACTACATGTGGAATTATAGAAATATAATTTGTTTGTTTTTACGCCTGAGAAAGACGTGGCAGACAATGTATTCACATTGTAAAAAAAACAATATTTTTAAATAGTATAATTAGAAATACTACGCACCACTTAAACATTTATAAATGCCGAAAAGTGTACGGAACCCTCATAGCGCGAGTTCTTGTCGTGCCTAGCAGTTTTTTTTATAATAATTATCAACAACCTACATATTTAATTACATAGCGCCAATACAGATAAATAATACTTTTAGATGCTTTTCAATTTGCATATTCGATTACTAAAATGAATCTAATATTAAAAAAAATATTACCTATGTCAGTATGAAAGTATTTAACTCTTTTTATACGGACGGACGGACAGCGAAGTGATCCCATCAGGGCTCGTTTTTGTTTTTCATTTTGAGGAACGAAACCATAAAAACTAATAGTATTTCAGAAAACTAGTTCAAAACAACCCCATGTGCAGATCTATGTCCGTTTGGTATGAAGCTCCGATATTTCTATACAGCGCTTCATAACAAAAAGATCAAGAGATAAATAGTTCAGTGAGCTACGTCGTTAAACTAGGCATTCGTATCCATTATTCCCGAGATCAAATCTTAGATACAGTGATTTGTGTCTAAGTGAAATGTTGGACGATCATCTCGCTGGGTCGCACACGGCGGATGCTGAGATAAGACACGTCTCAAATGCTCGGCGAACTTTAATGATTCAAATCGTTGGGGCGGATGGAGAGGGGTGGCTCGTGGACTCTTCGTCGCCGTGGGGGAGGGCTCTATGTGTGAGTGTCGACGTCGGTGCACGATTAATAAGGGCGAATATGCAATGCCGATTTCGAACGTGGCTATTGTGTTTTTCTTTTGTGCATAATGTGTTTATAAAAGTGTTTATGCAGGTGGTACAGGATTTTATATTATATACGATTTTCCGCCACGAATCACAAAAATTGGTGTTGTTGACAATGAAATTCTATGTTTTCAGTTGCATAGAATAGAAAATATTGTCAGTAAGTATAGTAAATACCTCGTTTAATGCGGTAGAGAGGTTCCCGATATAATCGGGCTAAGCGGAAAAAAGCATTTAACGAGATTCATTAGTAAATAAACACGATGAGTGTTTGCTTACAAATGAATCTCGTTAATGTGTGCAAAAATATATTACTTAAAAAAACTAACAAATTATAGTGATAAAAATATTGTGACAAATCTACTCTCTTGAAAATTATATATTTGTAAAAAAAAAAAATCAACAAAATTCAAAATTAGTTTGGATACAGATTTATACTGTTCATTTTTTTATTTATATTTTTTAATTTTTTTTATTAATTTTCTAAAACAAATGGTTTAGTTCATTGAGATGCTTTTTGTTTTAGTTTACCACTCGGCAAATAGCCCCGTAATAACAAAACCGTTTTAAACGAGATCGTGTAAAGCGGAGTAGTAGTAATTTAATTATTAAACATAATTTTATTCGTATTGTTTCGCTGCTGAGTACATTTAATACATGAAATTTTAATACAATCTTTTTCTTTTTTAAGGTATAGCCATAGAAGGTTACTATCGGATTAGCACTTTACTATACACGTAGCGACACTATATTATTATGTGAACTTATTTTAACATTACAGCGTAATGTTAAAGTAACTTCACACGATAAGGACGTAACTTATTTCAAATGCGCGTAAAATATGAAGTGATACATAAACTGAAACTATAAAATAAAATAATTTTCAAATTTAAATCAACGTGCATTGGCTTAAAGTTACAGGAATGGGGTATTTATTACATTTTAAAGTATTTAATATTTCACAATTTGTAAGCTTTAAAAAGTGGTTTGAGGAACTTAAATTCCTCACTCTTAATTCTCCTTCCTTATCTTATTAGCAGGTTTAAAGAAAGCCTACTCACCATACTTATCCTCAAGCATATCTCAATCCTTACAATAAATCCTTTACTGCCCAAGCAGCATAACTGGATCTTGACACCAGGATTATTCAGGATACATGTTTGCAAGGATCGAGTGAAAAGTCCTACCTCTCCTAAAAGCTAGTCTTTTTGCGCTCTTGTCTTTTCTCTCTTTTAACCTATCTCATGTCAATATTTATCTGCAATATTTCATGCGAATAGGTTTAAAATTGTGGAAAAGTTGAGGCTGTAACAGGCAGACGAAAGAAAGGACATAGTGAAAGTATGAGGGGTTCGTAGTGTAATTAAAAAAATAACCAAGTGCGAGTCTACCTCGCGTATCGAGAGTTCTGTACCTCGTTTAAAGTGAAATTACTATAAATAAAAATCGTCACGAATAAGGACTCGTGCAATAAATATTTAATAACATCTAATATAATAAAATACGGGCGATATATATATATATATATATATATATATATATATATATATATTACCGTGAATATCGCAAAAACTATGACAACTAGAATGATTTTTTAATTTTCTAACAGTGCAATACGGCTTTTTCATAATTTTAGGTTAAGTCGTTTCGAAAATAAGAGGGGGGAGATATATTCTTTTTGCATATTTTTCAGTATATTTCTGAAGATTATACTGGCTAAAATTATGAAAAAAAACATATTTTTTTGTTACACACTATTTCTACCACAGACTATACCCCCTAAACATACAATATAAATACTTTTGAGGGCTAGCTATTGATATATGTGAGAGTTATGACAAAATTTCCTGTTTCTACCTAAGAGAAAACGGCTGCGACAGACGGATACATGAGTACTATCATAAATCCTTTTGAGATACTGAATCATAAAAATACGTGAAAAGAAAAATATCAATTTTATCGCGGTAGTAAAAATAAAAATTATTCAAAATTCTACTTATTAGGAATTTTAAGTTTCGACATTTTAATGGCGATATAGTCTATTTCTATTTAAAATTGACAGTCACTGAAATAAATAAGAGTAAAATAATAATTAATAAAGGTAACAAATCTCATACATTTTGTGTAAAATATTTTAAATCACATGATTTAATACGTAAAAACAAAAATACTACAAAAGACAGTGTTTACAAATATAGAAAATTTTCACACACTAGCTGGAAGAAGCACGTGTAACAACTTTGCGCACGAACATGAACGTAAAGGTGGTGCCCTACAGTAGGGATAATTACGTGGTTGTGAAACGACGCGGTTACCGACCTTTTGTGAGCAACGGCAAGATGAATCTCGCCGTTATAAGATTAAAATGTTAATAATTAAATTACATTGTAACAATGGTTATTAACTCACCAAATACGGCATACCGGCATATTGGAAATGCATTTTTGATGTCTGTAATAACGTATGCAATAATTACACTACACGTAACTCATTATCGTTGTCAAATGTAATTGACTAATCATTAATTACAATGGCAGTTAACATTTTCAAAGTATAACTTGAAAGATTTGTAACTGTCGTTGATTACTATTACAGACGATTAATAAGTGGCGTAGCACTGCTCACGTAGCACGGTCTTGCGTCTACGCGACGTCGTAGGCGGCCACTTGCACCGCAAGACGGATGGATTATAATGGAAGGTAATCGCGGAACTTGTCGCGGGCGGCGGGGCCGGCGCGACGTGCCACAACGCAAATATTCGCGCTAGGCATGGGAAAGTGCAACTTTTATCGATATTCTGGGGTTTTCAATCGTTGATATTATAAATGTGTATTTATAATTTGCGGCCAGTACAATTAATTTGTTGATATTAATAATTAACAAATCACGTGGCAAACGTGGAAATTGAAGAAAAATTATTAAATTAATCGGTTATTATAAATACTCCCGTCATTTTTGGTAGATGTAATACATGTCATTTCGGTAATAGCCCTGAGATAAGTGGGGAGATACGTGCACGGTTGCTACGTATGACCATGAGGCTATTTAAAATATTTGCACTTCGTACGATTTTACGTACAAATGACAAAAGTCTCTCTGGTAACCTGATTACGATATTGTTAAAATGATTTATACACTATATATATATATATATATATATATATATATATATATATATATATATATATATATATGTGTGTGTGTTTTAAATGTAAATTCTCTGAAGTATGAATAGTTTTATAAATTATTTCTAAATTTGAAGGTCTCAATTACATAATTAACAAAGTGTACATACGTATGTTCTATTCCTGTTTATTCATTTAAAATAGAAATGTTAAAGAAATTTGGAAAGACAATTTTTTCCGAAAGTTAGCTTTTATTTTCATGCTTTAGTCATATAATATATATAAAGGAAAGATTTTTTTTTAAATTTCTTATTTGAGCTCTGTATCAATATTTAATTCGAACCTCCATTCTAAATTTTGTATTCGTCATGCAAATGCTACGATAATATATAGTAGTTTTTAAAATGTTTAAATGCATATTGCGGGATATTAAGTCTAATTGTTAAGGAAGGTGGCGTGATTTAATAAACGAAAAAACTGCACATTAAAAAAGTATTTTACCTTTGTTAGCCTTGGTTTGGTCTATGAAATTTTTGTATTATTATTTGCATTCTGAAAGAATTCTAATAAATTTAATTAATAAAAAGGTGTAGAACTTCTGGAAACAAGTAGTGAATGAATTAGGTGCATATCTCCTAAAGTACGAAAGTCGACCTTAACGTTAGAGAGTGAATTAATTAGAATACCTTTCTGGCTTTTACAAAATGCCAATTTCGTTCGTTAACCAAGCTTCATTAAAAGGGCAATCTCGGTTGTTGCACCAAAATAAAATTAAGCGGGCTGATTTAATTTTTTTTATCACTCGTTTTTTTGCATGAAAACTATGACTCAAAGCACTCGTAACTTTATAAAATTATTGTGGTTCAGCAATAATCGGCGAGTAAAAATTTAGTTTTTTGCCTTCACCTTTGCATATATTTTTCAGATCATAACTGAAAATAATATAAACCATTTATGAATCAACACAAAATAGCCTGAAATTTATACGCTTACAATCAGTTTTTCTTCAGTTTTTGTAGGTCATAGGTTTCAAGTTTTCGGTGATATAACACAAGGATAGAACGAATTTCCCAGCTAGGAACTGACTGTTATTCCGCTGAATATTTTAAATAAAAACTCCATAGTCAATTGAATGCTCCCTTCAGTTTCTATAAACCCTTTAACGTATACATACGTTTTTCTCATGTTTTCAAATTTTACTTTGGTTCTGACTTTGGTTATTTACCAAATCTGTACACATTTCATAAAAAAAGCGTTAAAGATTAATTATCTTTACTTACTCATGAGTAATCAAAAACTAATAATGGCATGTAGTTAGTATTTTAATGCAAAATTGTTTCGGTATATTTAAATGACTAAACCTGTATGTGTACTATTGTGTGTATGTATGTACCTAAATATATACGGTTTTAAACGTACTTAACATGTTTTCTTTTCTGTCCGTCAGCTCGAAATATTTTATACCCTTTAGTATACGTTAAAAATGTACCTTCAAGACAAATTAATTTTGGTATTCACATTTTTGAACAATGATTATCACAATTGTTCACTAGTTATCTGTCACTTATGATTACGGATCGTTCATTTTTTTTTACATTTAGCAAAACACAAATTGATTAATATCTGTAGATAGATAGATTAATTATTAATTACACAGTTGATATTAATTTCAACGCCCCACGTAGATGCGTAATCGAAAAAATTCTTTTCTGATAAATAAAAAAAACAAATCAATTTAAAAACAGTATAAAAATTATTATTGACAAATATTCGACATCGACTGTAACTGCATTCGTAAAGCACATCTCTCGGCGAGTGAGCGAGATAATGCGCGTGGCGTGCGAGCGAGATAGCGGCGCCATCAAGGGGTGCATTAATCGATAATACTTTCTCTTTTGACTGCGGCGCGGAGAGGGCGGGGGGAAGAAGCGCCGTCGTCGCGTCGGGAAATGCAGTTGAGCTGTCTTTTTTTATGTCTGCGACGAATACCTTCTTAGATCGTTATACATATAACCAAATCGTATTCTGCGTTGCTTGCTTAATAGTGTTTATTCATGCAATTCATAAAAACTCCTTGGTTCGCTGTCGTTTGAAAAATCATGTTATTAAGCTTTACATAATATTCGCGTTGATAGCTCTGAAACAATATTCTGATCTAGTTTAAATTAGCAGAATACAGAGGCTTTTTGGGACTTCCATAGTTCATAATAATCAAAATAAAAAATCATCCCTGTAAAACATTTTCTTGTTAAACCTTTACTTAATTACAGAGTTGTGCTATATTCGAATCTCATTAATGATCACCTCAAGAAAATAATCCGCTTCAAAATTAGTGTATTCGCTTAATTTTGGGCGGCAGAAAGTCTGATCATATTTTTGCGCACAGCAAAAATGGATTGAAACAGGGCAAAATTACATGTTTTCTGTCTTCCATATACAATGCGTTAAATATTTATAGTAGTTCACAATATATTAGCTCCATCTTTATGGCTCTTTTCTTCAGATTACATTCTGAAAACCTCATCCCCTCCTTGCTTCCAAATGTAAAACCTAATTTTGAAATACTTATTTACAGTCAATGATGGTAAGTTGCCAAGTCTTTATCTTCACTTTTTATTGTATGGCATTCGTTCTCTCCATTGAGATAACGAATGCCATACAATAAAAAGTGTGGATAAAAAAGGCTATGCAACACTAATTAAACCATATTTCAGACATCTGTCATCGTTGCTTGTCAACAAAAAAATAAACCATATAATAAAACAAAAATTAATTAAGACGCTCACTACAGTTAAATAAAATGAAAAAAACAAATTTAAATTACGTTATACCGTAGAGTACAAAATAAGCATATACAAATACACAAACAAAAATAAACACGAATATAAATATAAAAATTCTATATCTTGATATTGTTCTTTCTTATGTACTGAATGATTAATCCAAAAATGGGTTTGTTGGCAATAGATAATAGTGATCTTATATTAATGGGCGATTGAATTTTATATTAAGTCAGCTCCTGGAACACGAAGTGCTTAGTAGTAGTCATCTCAAAAAGTTAAAACGTTTCTTTCCCCTTCCTGCCAAATATTTCTATGTATGTACGTACGTCTATATATGATATGCTTTAAGTATACTCAGATATTTAATTCTTAAAATCTAAATATGTCTTCTCTCCGTTTACACCACTGACATTGAGATAAAAGCTAGTAGCATATATTAGAGATTTTAAAAAACCTGAATTCGTTAATATCGGCACTGCCAACGCCATCTCTTAGCATTTTGTAGTAAAATTTATGCTCATAAATTTTGGAAACATAAATAAAAAATAAAAAAAACAGAATAATAGTGTTGATAATAATAATAATATAGACATAATAGTTTTGACACTTCAGTTGGAGTAGCCGTAATTTAATGGTTGGTGCACCGAAGACGCGGATACAATTCCCGCTGCCGATCGAACTTTTTTTGTGTTTTCTTTATTGTGTTATAAAATACAATCAGATTTCAATAGCTAATAACTACGAGGCAAACAATGCGTTAAAAATAGTTTAGCCTTAATGAAGCTCTAAAATGTTTGTCGTATTTTTTACCTATGACGTCATTGGACACACCTACACTAGTGTAGGTGAATGCGCGTGATTGTGCGTGTGTGTGAATTAGCGGTGTGTAAAGTCATAAATTAATGTAGCATAAAATCGGGTTTAGCTAGGATGTGGATTTGGATGGATGGATTTGGATGTTGCCATTGTGAAGAGCTTGCAAAGCTCTATTAAGACCCAAAGTTAGACAATCAAAATATTTGCCGAAATATAAGTAATAATTGATATTAAATGGACAATTTAAAAAAAAATTAAAGATGTCGTTTTATATGAATCGTAAATATGCTCGTAATTATAGGAAATTTATATAAGAGGAAAACTCGTGTCAAAAGGAAAGTCTAAAATCTAGGGCCATGCAAATGCGAGAGCTACCGTAGCATCGAAAAGAAACTGAAAATACGATGAAAATCGATTACGTACGTGGGTATATAACGTCCACCAACAGTCCCCGTTGTACCACTCTGTATAACCATTGTATTAAAGAGATTGATAATTAATTTACATTGTAATACGAAGTACTTATTATGATTATATACCAACATTTTCACGAAAAATCAACGGCGCGAACCGCGCCTTTCGGTTTTTAATCTGGTTTTTGACATTTAATATTAACAAAATAAACGTACAGCTAACGCCACCTATCAATGGTATTTATAAGTTTTACGTTCATAGAAAAATAATTCTGTGTTGACTTTTTAGACAAATCTATGTTGTATTTTATTATTGTATTTTATTTAGTATTATCCAGAATGCATCCGTGAATGTATAGTCCACATTAGTATATCTTTGTGAAGATCTAGAACTGACAGTCATGTGTGTGTCGTGAGTCGAATTGAGGAAAATCGAATTCACGCTCCATCTGTATCTTCATAAGAATCTGATTGCAGTGATTCAAAGATTTGTCCAACGAAAATATTATATTCAGTAGAAAAAGAAAATTATTCCTATAAGGAATTTAATGCATGCTAGATGCCCTGAAAACGAAAACGGATACTTTCTAACGTATTTAAGACATTCTAAAAATATTCCCACCACTTAAGTAACAATTTTTGATGGTTTTTATAATATTTGCTGCACAAGGAACTTTAATTGTTTTAACGCCTGCTTTTCTTCTTAAAATTGACGCAGTGTAGATCTAATAGTGGTTGATCATATAACATAGAGAAGTATAAAATATAGACACCGAATTGACAAAGTATTAGATCAGCTGACAAATTTTTAAGACCAAATCGATCTTGGTAATGTAAATATGTCTTTATTGTGCTGTAATGCCATTTACTTCCTCAGCCGATTGACGAGTAGTTAGTTGAGGATCTTCGTCAATTAATTGTCGAAATCGTTGTACATCTCATTTAAAAGGACTTTCGGAATGGGGTTCGTCTTCAAGATAACAGTTTTCGTTATTGAGCTACTGAATCAATCCGTGATCATCCGTCGCATGGCACATATTATTTGTGACGATCTTCGAATTGTGACCCAAGTGAAACTCATAAAGTAAAAGAGTCCGTATTTAAAGTGGGTTTAAATCTATTTCTTTTGATGTAATGTACTTAAAAGCTTTGCGCTAATTGCCATTAATCAACCGTAATCGAGTCTCTATCTTATAAATAAGATATTCTGGAACATTTCCCAACCTTTCTAGGAAACTCTTGAAATCGTAGTTAAATATTTATTAACCAACTTAATATTAAAATATAATAAACGAGGAATTGTTCATATTACTCTTGACAGAATCCAAAGCAGATAAAAAAAAGTCAAACTTTTGCATCATTTCAGATCTCTGCTTGGATTGAAAAAGTAGTTTTAATATGCTACTTCTCTTTTTAACACGAAATTTCCCGATTTTCTTTTTATGTTCCTTTAGCACATTTGTTCTACGTGTACATAATTTTCAACGCTTAATTTTTTTTTTCAATTTCTTTTGTTTTGCAGTTCGTCATGTACATAATGATAAATAAGAATATTATTGTTTAGTGATATTTTTAGCGTCCCGTACACTAGTGATACAAATAGAAATGTTTGATATCACTTATATATTTATACCTGATAATTAAACTTGAATAAACAGAAAAATAATAAACTAATTTGGATGCAATTTGAGGCAGTAGTAAAAGTACTCACCATATAAAACAAATACAAATAAAATTGTTTATGGTGGGCGAAATCTACATTTTTTATCATTCTTACAGAATATCTTCTCACTGCTTTATATCTATGATTCAAATTCCAAAACCTTTCAGGACACCAGTGGCGTGCATTATCATATATGCAATTACTTATAGCCTGTCTTGAACATCTGGCATATGTACATCACATATTTATGATTATTTAAACATATTATTTAATTTATAGTATGCAAGCGAGGCCCGCAATTTAATATACGCTTAGAAGTACGAACGCACAAGCCGAACGGTGCTAGTGCGTGCAAGTTTAGATGAAACGTCATTATTAACTTCACGAAGTATAGCGGTAAAAGTTTTCTATAAGAAAGTATATTGATTACGTCATTCAGGTGACAATTCATATTTTATTAAACAATAATATAATGGTGAAAAACCCCAATTCTAAAATTACGTATGGTTAGTAAATATATTGTATACCATTTTCATATGCGATAAGTACTTGTGGTTAACCGGGAATTGTATTTTGAATAAAACCTTAATGATAATTTCACTTTTTTCTTTCGGTAAATGAAAGAATATTTATAAAAAATAACGTACTTAATAATAAATTAACAATAATTAACTACTTTTACTATGAAGAAAGTGTGGCTAAAATTTAAAATCTCTTCGCAATCATTCTTTCTTATCCAAATTTTTAATTTTTTTTATATAAATTTGTATTTGTATTTTTATATTCAGTGTTTAGCGTTACTGAGAATGGCAATTAAGTTGAAAACATTTTAACAAGTAATTTACTGCAAAAATCCAGTTTGTATGAGTATTTTTCAAATAATTTTTTTGTTATAGAATAATTTCGAACGAAAGTTATTTTTCTTAGGCAGATCGTTTTTAATATATATTCGTTTAATCTATACTATTCATAAAATTGTAACAGAGTGAATTTTATAAATCGAAAATATTTAAAAAAAAAGTGAGTAATTTGACGTATAAAATGATAATCGAAGGTAAAAAAACTTTTTTGAATTGTCTGTCTGTCTATATTTTAATTTGAGCGGGTATCACGCAAAATCTACTGGACGAATTTTGATGAAATTTGGTTTGGTAATAATATATACCCAGAAGCAACATATAAGGGAAAAAAAGAAAAACATGTTTTTCCTAATTAAACATGAACGAAGTCATATGCAGAGCTAGTAACTAAGAACAGTGAAATTTTTACTGGTGTTAAACTAACTCACCGGTCTAAGTAACTTGACAAATTGTGATAAAAAGCATTATATGATATTTAGAGAAATAGTTGATAATGAATTAATTCTAAGCGTGAATTTAGTAATATTATGAATGTTGTGATCCTCAATGAGTACGTTTGGTTTACAGTTTAAAAATATTTTGCATTAACATATGTGCTTACGTGGTGTTTTTTTGTCATTTTGTCATTGAAAATGGTGAATTAGTAAGAAAATGAAGCAAAAAACATAAAATTGGCAACAATTAGATTGGTAATAACATAATGTGTATAATTTTCAACTTCTTTCTGAAGATAAGAATTCGTGTTAATCACTCAGCACAGGACGGCTTTGTATAGAGAGTAATTCGCCAAATACTCAACTAAATATGTATTTTGCTTCACTTTCTTACTAATTCATCATTTGTGTGTGTGTGTGTGTGTATATATATATATATATATATATATATATATATATATATACACAACACACAAACACACACAGCCACACACACAAATACACACATACACACACACACACACAACCACACACACACACACAATGTATATACACACATCTTTTTTATATTTCATCGTGCATTATCGCCATATTCTTTCTGAGTCCCCGACGTGAAGCTTTTATTGTTTTATTTAACTCTATTTTAGTTATATTTTTACCTTTGCTTTACTTTGTAAGAAAAGAACTTTTCTTTTATTCATGCAAGTAATTCCGTGCATCAAACTGAGTATAAAATATTAAGGAAATTTTTGAAAATTCTCAGCTATTTCCGAAAAAAATCACAGTCAAGTTGCAATTTCAAGGAAATTTTTTTTACAGAAAGCCGCATGTATAAATACTTTCAGCTTTTATTTATTTACTACTTATAACTTTTGTTTATCATTATTGCCTGTATCAGTCATTACAATCGACCACTGCAACATTCTTACTTATCGTATTGTGGTCAGCAGTAAGAAGTCGTTTTCGTAGTATTGAGACCTCTATGTGTGTGTTTGGCTTCCAAATTTCAGTAAAGTTTAACAAATAAGTAAATAAAATACTGCCGTCTGGAAAATCTGCATTTATTTAGTTGTATGACAACTTTTAATAAGTACGAAAAATATGACCAAATACCTACAAGGAGTATAGCATCAATGAAAATGTTTGATAGACGAAAATCTTTCTGAAGCTGATAATATATTTTTCTGCATCAGAACTAGAAGACCTACACATTTGTAAATGCTGTGTTATGCCTGTATAGAAATATTATTTGAATTTTGAGGAGAAAATTAGTTTACGTATTTATATTTGTATTGACGAAAATATATTGCGGAGGTTTTTTTGCGGAGGTTATTTCTATCCTGAATTCACTCTATCTTCATCGATCACGGTCTCCAGGCACGTGGGATATTTGATTGGGGTGAAATGTGAAATGTCAAAAAGAAAATTTCCGGTGAAGAGAGAATATACAAATCGATCAACCCGATGGTAAACGTTGAAGAAAGTGTCAACTTCCCTACAGAATTTTTAAATTCTTTGTAACTACCTCTTTGAATGCCAATACATTAATGGATAGGACAAAGGACACACAGTATTTATCCCCAGAATACCACTGATATCCACTTAACTGCCATTCCAATTTAAAAGACTGCAATTTCGACTCATCTTTGTTAATTGTAAAACTATAAGCTAATTGCCTATAGTTTTACAATTAACAAAGCGCAAAGACAAACTTTAAAATATTGCGGCATCAACCTCAAAGAATCCTGCTTTTCTTACGGTGAACTACACGTAGCTTGGCTCCCGAGTAGGTTATTCGAAAAATTTGTACGTATGTACCCCGGATAACAAAATGAAATATGTTATTTATAAACAAGTATTGTAAATAGCTGAATATGTTTTCAATAACAATTGTTTACCTCTTATAACTACTACACAATCTCATATAAAAACCCTGAGCTTTTTATTTTTCAAAAATTTCAACACATTATTTATATAATTCTATCTGTTGGTAACGGTTTTGCCACGAAAAATAATTTGTTACCTAACTCACCTTCTCTAAAAATCATAAATTAAGTTTGAATAATTTTTTCCACCAAATTTATGTTATACTAAATATAGATTATATTTAATGAAATTGTATAGGCTGTACCTGCCTATACTTGAGGGGTATTGTTCAAATGAATTCTTTGAGTAAAATATGCGCTGACAGCTGACAACCGATCTGATATTAATTAGAGAAAATGGAACATTTCACATTTAATATTCCAATCACATGTGCTATAAAAATAAATTCTACAAAAAAGCGGAGTTACTGGCTGACTCTAGCCGATTTCAAAGTTACGGACTGCGCACGCTTATAGACGAATGCATGGAGTTGGTGGAAAGTCGAAAAGCAACCTTGTTCAACAAAAGTCGGAAGTTGTCGGCTGTCGGCTCACCATTTACAAAAGTTGTTCATCTGCTATGCGCGAGTTTTATATTTTTTTTGTGGAAGACGGTTAAAGCCATGTTTACACCTATTTTCTTACCACATTACCAGTATGTCTTGACAATCCTGACTTACCGGTACCTAGAAATCCTAGTCAATACTACTAACTGCGAAGACCTTGCATTTAAACAACAAATAAGATTATGTTAAACTAAAATAGTTTGTAATTTACGAGTCACATAGACCAAACTTTTTTAAATTATCGAGAATCTCTGTGATGCTATTTTAAACGATAGTGTAAATAACCAAAGCTTGCACTTGCATTACGCTTTTCAAATTAAAATAAAGCCTATGGCAATTATCAATGGAATAGGTGAGTGACGTAAATTTTCAATTAGCTATTTTGTTTATTTTGTTAAAGAAAATATGTGTAATGATGTGAAACAGTTTACGAAGAGCAAATAATTTGTTATTAATTTATTCAAAAATCTACTTTTGAATTGGTACTTTGATTTGCGAAAAACATTCCTAAAAAAATAATAATAAAATACAACGCCATCTGGTTGCCTTCTAGTAGAAATTTGATAAAGGTTAGTGTAACATTACGTACGTAAGTATCCAGATAAGATGGCATACCTACATACGTTATATAAAAAAAGAAATTGGTATTAATTAATTGGAGACATTTTCGTTAACGCATGTATTAAAATATAAAATAAAATACACTATTTTGCAAATACATATTTATTATGAAATAATGTTGCACGAAGACGCCGTAAGATTCAAGGGGGCATAGATTAAAAATACAATTCAATTATTTGTAAAATTATGGTAATTCTAAATTTAAAAGTCTTTTTAATGATATGTCATTTGCGTATTTTGGTTGCTAGATGAATTTTTAGTGGATTTTTTTACCATTTCAACTGCCGTTTGAACAAACATTTTGTGAGCATTAGACAATTTTGTCCACCCGCGAACTTAACCTAGATTTTAATAGTGTGAATTTTTATGCCAAGTATCATCACGATCTAAAAAAAGTGTCTACAAATTTCATTATATATCATACATCCATACAAAGATATGTCGAAATCACATCGAAACTCATAAGTCAACATTTTTGCAAGAGGTTTATTTCAGCGTAATATGTATCCGTTGTATCAAAATGTCTACGTGAATTGTAATAACGATAGTATGAAACATTTGTGACTTGGTTGGATTTAATTTTATGTTTTGTTCTTGTTTCCCTATTCTTTTACGCAATAGTTTTTTTTCAATTACTATGAAAGTCTTTTTCATAATATTCCCTTTTCAAGGTTTCGAAACGAAATGTGCGATTCTTAAATTTTTTATAAGTTTCGATCTATGTAACCGATATTTTGCAATTATATTCTTTATATGGAGACCCCACATTTTTTTCAATGTACCTACCCATACTTACGTGTCAAGTAGGAATAAAACCATAGTACTATTCGACTGGTCACTTGAAATAAAACTGAGATTTTGTTTATCATTTTTTATTTACAATTTTTCTTTTTTATTTTCTTTTAACATTTTTTTGCGAATTATTAAACATCAAAGTAAAGTGTTTTTAATTTTGCATCTAGATTCATTCTTAGATATCGTTCCTTATAATGTAGGACATATTTGGATTTATTTTATTGAATGAAAAATTTATATCAGTAGACTTGCTTTCATTGAATTGAATACGCTGTTTTTGTGTCTATTTACTTATTTTATTTATCATTTCTTTGTAGTCTTTGATATATGTATTTTTAATACTGGTCAGCAATAATGTGCTTCGGTTTTGAATATTGTTTGACATGACATATTTTAAACTTCCTATTTTCTAAGTAATATTTAGAAATCTCATAGTATTTTTTTTGGTAAATTTCTTTGAAGTTTATATTGCAAGCTTTCATGTCGGACTCAAACACAAACGTCAAAACACCTGTGCTACATCAAAACGTCAAAACACCTGTGCTACGGATCTTTTTCTTTTCACATTTCATTTTCGATTTGGTTTATGGTTCGATGTACTTGTTGAATGTCTATTGTTGAGTGTTTGGTATCAAATCTAAATTAGTAATTTGGGGGCAGTTGCTTTCCCTTAATAATGGTATTTAATATTTTCAACAGCACTTTCGGTAGGATGTCATTTGTACGCGGTTTTCCTGATTTTGATATAACAATTACTTCAGCAATTTTCCAAGGTCTTAATTTACAAAATGTCTTAATTTAAAACAGATGTTTATAACGTATTGGAACTTTTGTAAGACCGGTAGCTGATTTATAATTTATCACAGCGACAATTCCTTTCTTTTAATAATTCTTCTCTTTTAATTTTTCAGCAATATATTTAAAAGATCTAAAAGCATTCTAAATACTTTCCATTACTTGATTAGAATTTTGAATCATTTTGGTTAACTCGTGTCAAAAAAATTTAAGGGAATATGCAATTACGGAATGCTATATGTAATCCTACCTGCCCCTTTGTTGCTCGTGTGAAATGTATTCACGTTCACAATATACTAGTTTACTAAATTTGGAAAAGTGGTTAATACTTCACCTTATTATCCATTTAGCCAAAAAAAAGACATTTTTCCAAAAACCAAACATTTACATTAGGCTTTTTAAAAAAACAATTTAAATTCACCTCGATCAAACGCTCGAGACTGTCATGGCGTTTTGAATGACATCACTACCCATGAAACAAATCAAAACAATCGTGTCTGTGTATGACAGTTGCTTCTTGTGTTTAATTAAAAATGAAGTCATCTTGTTACAAATACTGTGTACCAGTGTAAAAAAACTATTAAAACGACAAATAAATTACTTATATATTTTCTAAACAATACGTAAACAAATACGGAAATAGTAACTAAAACTTGAAATGAGCTCGTAGTTTATTTACAGATTCAAGAATATATTTTTGTGAAGATCATTTTGATGTAAGTATTTATTTGCAGTTTAAGTACTTAATCGATAAACTGTATTTTCACTACCAAATTATTGTGATAGGAGTCCTGTCTTAAACAATGACTTGCTATTGTGTTTTTTGTAGAAAAACATTAAAATGTCGATGTTTTGAGCCAATACACACAATCTATTTGTAATTTTAAAGCAATACTAATGAATTTTGCAGTCACTATTTTACAAGTTTATTTATAAAGTGATAATGTATGAGTTGAGGTACAGTTGTTTATACTTTACAATTTCAACGTCAAAAACAGTACAAATTACCTTACAATACGTTTGTAAAAACAAACGATTACCGATTACTAAACGGAAATTATACTACTTCAGCTTATAATACATATTTTACACTTGTGTAATAAACAATGTAAATAACATCGAACTTTTAACATTCCGAAATTGTGATGAACAGAAATCACTGTTTGACGCGAAAACCTACCAAGCGTCAATTTTGGGCAAATTACTACCGTTTGCTTTGCTAAAATTTGATTTCATTGCGAAATGTATTTGTCTTTGAGAAGTAATTGAGGACAACTGTATTAACTTTACAAAAATTGTTAAAAATGACAAATTAATCAAATAAGCTGTTCTGTATATGAAAATTCTTTCTGATTGGTGTTCACTGTCACGTGACAAAATTCGTAATTTTGCCGAATTTATTTTTTTAAAAATAAAAATAATCTTTACTTTTAATAAAAAATAAGTTTGTTTTTTTGGTATTTCAATATCATGATTTGTCATTAGAAATTACAACCGATTATCTATTTTATTCTTAGTAGAAACTACTTTATTGTAGTTATGGTTATAATATATTAATCATTATAGTAATAATTATAGTTATAATATATTAATCTGATATTAATCTATGATATTAATCTTTTTCCCCATTTATCAGTGTATGGCTCGTTACCTGCAGATGAACTCAACCATTTATTGAAGAGTATATTTAAATTTTAATATTTTAAGTCTATAATTTTTTGTTTTGCACTTTCAAAGACTATAAAAAGAAAAATTAAAATGATTATAAAATGACATGATTATAAAAGGTAATTTAAAACAATGTTTTATATAGTATACAAATAAATGGCTTCGCACGTCCGCGAAGGTTTCTAAATTAGTGCAACCATTTTATAATAGGTAGCGTGGGAGTTCGCAGGTAGTTTGGCGGTAGTTCGTATATTTTCGTTGTATGAGTTGACGAAATTGAATTGAATCAAATACATCATACAATCATCAGTCATCTTTTTTGTACACACTGTACTTGTGCACATTGTTCAGCGCCGCTCAGTGGAATAACCTGCGAACAACTATGACGACATAGCCACTGCGGGTAAAAACCGCACTCCGGACAAGTATTGAATGTGTTAAAAATACTTAAGTGTAATATTTTTTTGCAGTCAATTAGAAAAAGGGCGTATTTTACGTTTTATTTCAACGACAAGTTATTAAGGCATCGAATAGCATCTTTTTTGTCCGACATCTATTCCCGGACCCCGTGTTTATATATATATATATATATATATATATATATATATATATATATATATATATATATAAGAGAAAACTTTGTATGCGAAGTTACTCCTCAGTGTTTCATCGATCAATAAAAAGGAAGTGTCACTTCAAATTTTCCCCCGAGAAACAATTTTATTATTCACAGCACCTGCATAGCTATTCCTTTCAACTGTAGAAATGCCTAGTGATCAATCAATTTTCTTTCCCCAAGTTAATAATGTTAGCCATCAAATCTTCAGTAGAATGCACTTTCTAAAACTTTTTCAACATTTCATCGCCCTGTTCCAAATTCGCCTGCACCCTGCCATTGTCTCTACTAGTGCAGTCTTAAAGTAGTGTGCAGTCTTGTGTGCAGTCTTAAGTTTTAGAACAATTGCTTAAAAAAAAAGCTTCAGAAAATTATATCACATCTTCAAGTTTAGGTCGTGACTCACTTGAATAGAGATTCGTGACCCGTGCAATTGTCACATTATTTCGCTGCTTTATAATATCTTAAATAATCCTGACTTCCTTTTATGTCAATGCTACATTACTATCTGTTTATTGCCTATGCTAACGTCCTGAGAATCTTCTCATGCTGCTTATCTCCAAACTCTTGTTCTTTCCCTACGAGTATTTGTTCCCTATTGATGCCTAGTTATGGAATAAATTTGATTCATTTCTCTTCCTTTCATATTCCTCTCCTTTGATCCTTCCATTTTTGTTCACGCTCTTCAACTTTGCTCAAAAAGCGCTTTCGACATGTCAAAAGTAGATTATTTTTTTACTCAAAATTTATTTATATCATCACATTTTGTCATCTATTTGCTTTAATATATTGTAAATACACTGTAATTTTGGTTAACTGGAAGAGGTTTCATACACATCGTACATACGCATCGAAGTTTATAAATAACTAAATAAATAAATATATTTTATATACATTTTCTCTTATCTCCTTTCTAGACGTGCAGTTTTGTCAGCCAAAGACGACCTGAATAAGTTCTCTTCTCCTTCCCAAGCACTGTTACTCTTTTTGAAAATAAAGCCACCGCTTTGTTGGATCACCTAATGTATCATTATTAGTATTTAACCGGATAATAATGTTCATTATTATCCCGTTGTTAAATAGTAGTTGACAAAGTTAATATTTGAGTCAACGAATCAAAGACTATTCAGTATTTAAGATTAAATCTAAGTCTTAAGTATGTACGTCCATTAAATAAATTTACGGCTTCTTTCCTGTTTAATGATTTGAATAGTTCACCAGCTTTTAATGCATTGTTTATATATTAAATACCTCATCTCAGTTCACAAATTATTTTATTTTTTACATGTCAATAATAAAAACAATTTTCATAAAAACACCATTCTCGCCGGCGTGTATGCAGGGATAAAAGTTTTTCCTTTGAAATATTTTCCGACTTTTGACTGTAACAAATTGGTTAGTTCAATGCTATGGTTTAGGTTGTGTGTGGCTTGGGTTAGTGTCAATAATTTTTACGTAATGAGTGTTCAAAAAAACAGTCAAAACAGATAAAAATGCCAAAAATAATATTGATGTGTTCTGATTCTTTTAGGATGTCCCCAAATAATTTTTTCATAAATAACTTCAATGTAAAGATACTCCAATTCTACTGTTTTATCATATGTATAGATATGTTGGATTTGGCTTTGGTTTTGACACAACTAATTTTGATACCGTCCTTGGGCATTTATTTTTAACCGACTTCCAAAAAGGAGGAGATTATGAATTTGACCGTACTTTTTTCTTGTATATTCTCAATTCGATGATTCTTTTGAAGTGGGAACTTCTTTAGCATCGTTGTGATTTGAAAGTCGACGAAACGAAAAAACGACAGTAAAAAGAGACAGACACATAAATTCATAAGATTTAACATTTGAGAAAACGAAAAAGCGACAGTAAAAAGAGACAGATCCCTCCACTCGTGTTTATCAAGGCATAGCAATAGTTTGCTTGGGTTTTAGCGTTGTACGTGTGTTAATACGTGTTTATGCGCGCAATTGAAAATGATATTGTGAATAATGATTGTGAGTACTTGTATGTAAATTATCATAAACTTTAAATTTGTGTGTATTCGATCATTTTCTGAATTAAAAAAAAAACATAGATGTGCAAAAAAATTAAATAAGAGATTAATTTAATTTAATTATAAAATTAGATGAAATTTATCAATTTTATTCACAAATTATTAATTATAAAAACTTTTCTAATTATTTTAGTTTTTATCAAAATTAAAAATTGATATTAAACTTAAAAATTAAAATTTAAAATTTTTGAAGGTTTCCCTTCTACCACGTGTGAATTGCACACATGATTTTTTTTTATTTGGATTGATTTACTCCCAATATGGACCTATGAAAAGACATTAACCGCTAAAGTTCCAACTGAGTACTCGTATTTTCATTATTTTATACTTTTCAATGTGCTTCTTATTCGGTGATGTTCGAAGTCCGTTCTATTTTTGGGAAAAAAATTATTTAATGCAGTGTTTAGCTCAGATCTTTAACTATATAATGATATAAGTAATAACAATTTAATTAATTGTATTAATTCAATACTGTGTTTAACTCAGGTCTTAAACTACATAATGACGTAAGTAATAACAATTTAATTAATTGTATTAATTCAATGCTGTGTTTAACTCAGGTCTTAAACTACATAAAGACATAAGTAATAACAATTTAATTAATTGTATTAATTCAATGCTGTGTTTAACTCAGGTCTTAAACTACATAATGACATAAGTAATAACAATTTAATTAATTTGATATATTTATTGCAGTACTTAGCCTTAAACTATGTAATGATATAAATATATTGCATGTATCACTTATAGTTTCCGAGAAACAGCCGATGGTAGATAAGATAATTTTCGTAACCCAAACTTTTTAAACATGTAAGCCAGTGGAGTGAGACGTCGTCACGGCGAAAAGTATTAATATTCGATAATAGATTTCTTACTTAACTAAAACCTCAATTTGTTATTCGTACGTTAACACAATTACATTTTGTAAACAATTTACAATTACAATTACATTTTGTAAAAAAGTTCAGTTGAACTGAATTCTAATTTTGGGCTTCAAAGTTCTAAGCTTTGGCTTAAAAGCTTCAAAAATGAACATTTTCAAATTAATTTATACTGTTCCATGTACACAATCGAGCATTCGATGGTATGCAGCACCCGAAATTCGTCATATAATATATATATATATATATATATATATATATATATATATATATATATATATGTAACCAACCTTCAAAGAATATTGATTATGCATGTCAAGTGCAGTTTTGTCGGTGTCTTGCCCCCTAAGGGTTCGGCGAATTATTAGGAGTGCGGCAGCTTTTGTTTTCGACTTGCATCTTGTTTTACTAAATTTTAAGTTTTAAGTTTTACTAATTTTTTTTATATCAAAAAAGCACAATTTTTTAGTCCAGTACTGTACTTAGTCTACTATTGTAAAGAAATATAATTCAAATTTAAAACTGTAGGTTTTGCTGGATGTAGCGACAAATTATTCTAAAGATTTAGATTTACATTACGTAATGCGAAAGTTTTTCTGTTAAGTCTATTGAAATAATTTTTCATGTATATCTTTATTGTAAAATAAATTAAATCACCTCATTTATTTCGAGTCTATACGAGAATAAGAGAATGAAAAAAAAAACATTTCTTTGATATGTATTTACCAGACAATATGGTTATTTTCTTTCCCATTTTTTGTGAGCATGTTAGCTTATCATTCTTTGTGGCTTAGATGAAATTTTTTATTTTATAAATTGAAATATTTTTTGCCCTGTGTTAGTAAAAAGTTTGTGTTTTTTATGTCTAATAACTTACAGAGCTCGCGTAGTCGTCATCTCTGCAATAACAGCATCTGGCATCGAGTTATATCGAAATCCACTATTTTTCCCACGGTATTCCAATACTCAATCAACCGATTGTGGGTGCACCAGAGTATCATTTGTTTATAGTGTATGAAAATAAACTCGTTTAAATATATCATGGTTATGAACTCTATTAGTATAGAAATTATAAATTCTGTGTTATGTAATGAGTCTTCTCGTCGTAATAAAACCTATAGGCGAACAATTTTAATGTTTCTGTAATTGATTGTAAATAGAAAAAAAGAAACAAAATTAATTTCGAAATCCAAATCAGGGATTTGGTTAGTTACGATTGCTATGAGTCGATTAAGAATTCCTCCTAGAAGAATGTTTCGTACGCACTTCGAAATCTATGAATTTGAATTTGACCATTATTGAAAATTACCACTATTCATAATTAAATGAAACTACGTGATGTAGTATTATTTATACTTTCTTTTATTATATTAGCAAAAAAAAATTTCTTTTCTTTTTGTTTTGCTAATATCCCACATGAAGATGTTGTAATACAACGAAACCTAGGTCGTGGTAAAGAAATTAAATACAGTAGAAATAATACTACATCACGTAGTTTCGTTTAATTGTGAATAATGAATTTCTACAAAATATATTCAATATATTAAATAACGCCAAATATATTCAATATTCAATTACCACTATTGAAAATTGCGCTTCATTAGTTAAATATATTTTATATGGGAATGAATGATTTGAATATGGTTCAAATCCTTTCGATATCAAGCCATCCAAGGTTTGAAGTCATCTTGATTTCAAATCATATTTCAATATGGTTCCATTTCAAGCAATCAAGATATAACCCGGAAAAAATAATGAATGTACTGCACTCAGAGAATTGGCAACACTTTTACATATCAACATTGAGGATTGTGATTTTTTCATTGATAATGAATTTTCTTTTCTAGGAGCCGCACTAGACGGTCAGTACGCAGACGGCATTGTAGAAAATAATTACCCATTATCTAGCCTAGCTTCCATTTGCATCCAGGTGAAGCAATAAAAAAAAAGAGTTTTGGAAATATGATTATGGTGAAATTTATATCAATAAAATTATTCGTGGTTTTATCAGATACAAGGTCAACTTCGTATTACAGACCTTGACGCTTGCCTGTTTGCCATCTCGACTGGTACTAATAAATTGAAATATGAATTTATTGCGAAGGATAATCAAACATTTGGAGAAGCGGCGTACTCAATATGTACCCTTTCACTTCTACTAAGTTTTCCTGAAAATTAGATAAAAATCTAGCAATTTTTCTCGGTATCTAACAATCATGTGCTATTTAAATTCCAAGTTAAAAAAGCAAGTACAATTTCAACTAGAAGGGCCCAAATCACATATTACATTATCGCGCATAACATCCCTATGAACATTCCCAGCGTCATAATCACCTCTTACGGCAAAGTTATTAACAGTGTTTGTCATTTATTTATGACTACAAATGTGATACGAAACTAAACTAGAATACAATAGAACAATTTAAGTGTATCTTTTGGTGAAATGAAAAGAAGCAGATATATTAGGTGCTAGGTAAATAACTCAAAATATAGCTATTACTTGCTAGTTTGTCAGTGAAATATCTTAATGCGATGCAAGTCGGTGTGTTAAATTAATTGTCATATTTAGGGTTCTGTACCTCAAAAGGAAAAAAGAGCCCTTATAGGATCACTTCATTATCCGTCTGTCGGTCAAGACCCTTATTCTCAAGACCGCGTGGAGGTGTAAAGTCGAAATTAATATCAAATATTTAGATCTACGTTTCCTTAGGGCTGTAAAAAAATTAAGCTTCTAATAAAAACAATCAAAAACCCCAAAAATATGGCCATTTATGGTGCATTTTTTGACACTCGCAAATTAATCTAACCTATAGGGTACTTCCTTTTGATATAGAATCATGAAATTTGAAAGGAAGCAAGGTCTCACAAGTAAACGAAAAAATTGGTTATATCATATAAATAAAAATATTTTTTTTAAATATGCGCCTCGGCTTCTATGTGCTCTATTCAAAAAACGACCATTTACCTGAGTAACGGCCATGGAGCACGGTCATCAAATGGTTAGAGATTCGTGAATGATGCAACCACAATATTCAATATTATTTATACAACAACACTAACAATGCCGTTACACCTGCATGCCTCCGATCTCGACTCCAATACCTATCAGCCCGTGATCTTGAATTACGTTCTAAAACCCATCTCTAATCTAATCCCTGATCACAGAAGTATATTTTATGGAGAGCCATTTAGCGTATGTGCTCCATATTTCTTTTTTATAGCTACGCTCTTGATATAGTAATTATCCTCATGTGGTACCATTAGGGGCTGTTGCAACCCGCCACACAATACCTTGCCATCACACCCTGCTTGCTGTCAGTTTGGTGCATTCGCGTAAGTGGCTGTCCACAGCATGTTTGGTCTGATTGGTCCATCGCATAAGCAACTGTCGGTGCGCTTTAGTGTCTTTTACTGTACGCTATATAAAAAGTACACTCTATGGAGCTCTCGTGCCCTTGTAAAACATGACAAAAATATGAAGACATAAGTTCAATCGACTCTGCTTGATGCTGAGTTCTTGGAATGTAGACATTAATTTGGAATTCTTTTTAAAATATTGAAAGTATTCTTCTCCGAAATCCTATTTTCGATTGCTTGAAGAGTCCATGTCCCTAAGGCATGCAGAAATACGAGTACTCAAACGATTCGGATCTTGTTGGTTTCCGTGATGTTTCGGTTCCTGTATATTTTTTTTAACTTCTCTATTGCAGCTCTAGCCATCGGCCGTTTCACTTAATTTAGAGAACTGTCGTTCCAGATTCAAAGGTCCAAAATATATGTACGTAGAATTCAATTAATTCACATTTCGCTATATGCGTCACTTCTGGCGAGTTATGGCTGGAACGGTCATATTTAGGTGTCATTAGTTAGCGTTTACTAATCATTTGTAGCCAGTAAATGATTGGTATTGCAATATTAATTTTTTTCACTTGATTCATTGTTGTTGGCCAAAGATATTGGTTTTGTAGCACTAAGTACAAGTCTTGTAAATTTTATTCAAATTTCATAAATATACATGTATATATATATATATATATATATATATATATATATATATATATATATATTACCATATGCGGGGCGTGTTCACGTTCGTATTAGACAGGTTTTTGACGGAGAAATAATGTAATGAATATAGGTTATATTTAGAACCCGAAAGTAATGATAATAGAGGAAAAAAAATATCTTATTAAATTGATTGTAGAGTCTGATTTGGAATAAAATGAGTTTCAAAGATTAACTTTGCAACTTTTAAGTACACCAAAGCATAAGAAAATTTAGGTAAATTAGACTATTGCCCTGAAACGACCCGACTCGTCAAAGACTAACGCCATCAATCCGATATTGCTCGTAATATCTTCTGTCACGAAAGGGAAAAGGATTCACGTAAAATCCAAGTGGTTTCAGGAGCAGTGTAGTTCTATGTCGAGTAATCATTACATCATCAAATAGGTATCAATCAATAAATAACTATTTGATACAAAATGGTCAAAGATTTATAATGTAGAAATAATAAGAGTGATTGTTAAATTTGGGATTCCACTATAATTATTTCCTTTCTGACATGTGATAATAATATAATTATTGAAGATAGAATTAATTGAGCGAAATATCTCTAAGCTATAATTCTCTTAATGCGCCTCTCCTGCCCTTCCTCCTCCTATAAATTAAGTTAAGAAATCCAACACGAAACTTTCAGAACATACATCATACGAACATCCACCCAGCAAGGTAGTCGACCCGCTGCAACGGGGAGGGGGAGCGGGGCGGCCTGCGCGCCGCCTGCGCCCCCTGCGATCGTGACCTACCTCCACTCCGCCTCCGCCTGCGTGCCCGCTGCCGACCTTGACGCACTTCCCTCTACGATCCCTGCGTAGGACTGGACTTACGATACACTACTTTTTTACGTGGGAAAATTAAGATGAATGGGAGCCATGTTGACAGGATAAATAAGAACCCGAGGCGTATTGATAGGACTACGAATTTCGATTAACATTTTTTATGGAAACTTTTGAGAAAGCAAACTGGAGAAAACATAAGTTGGTTTTAAATATTATTATGTCAGCAGAAGATAACGGGAAAACGGATTAAGGTATGTATTTTAAGACGCTACGTAAATCCTTACAAGCCTGATATCACCTGATATGACGTATAATGAATAGATTGTCAAATCCGAGTGAAATATTATTCTAAAATAACCTGAAGAAATATGCCACCATATTAGCGTACCACCAAATTTACAATTTTTCCTACGGCGTGCTTAAGGTAATCCCACGAAATCTTTTAAGATGGCTTTCGTTCTATTATCCTTTTGCATGTATGAACTTACAGCGATTTCGTATCAATGCATCTGTTCTATTGATGCATGTGAACGAATTCTACTTTATCGGTATATTCGTAACCACTAGGCTTCCTTAACTCGAAAGGAAAAACAGAACTCATCCGTCTGTTTATAACAATCTGTTTTTCTTAAAAACCACTCAATGCTGAAACTTGAAATTTGGCATAATGTTGAAGTGTATTAACCAACATGCATCTCGATAGACATTTCAGAAAGACAAACAAACTTTTTTTGAAATTTCTCTTGAATTCGGTTCTTAATTTTATGCGTATTAAGTAAGAAAGCGAGTTTGAAGACATTTTTGTTTTAGATTTTATGTAGGATAGATATTGCTGGATATGACCACCACAATATTCGTGTCTTCCCACCTCTCAAACGACGAAAGTCAAAATTATGAAAAAATCATTACGAAAAGTTCACCTATAATTTATTGGAAAATTATAGCAATTATTCTAAATCTCCCTTTAAGAAAATCACCATATTTTTACGCTAGTGAAAGGTGTGGGTACTGAGCAAACTATATTTGCATCGTGAAATGCAATGTTTACGTTTTTTTATATATTGTTTAACAGAAATATTATGTACGTTTAAATGTTTATGTGGTTAAGTATGCACCAAATTTTGTAGTATTAACATTTTGATGAAATATGAAATTTATGAATATATTTCTGTTTAATGGTTTTCTCTACATGTGAAATATTTTAATTTGGCAAGGTTCCATCTGCAATATCTTCGACGTAATTCGGAAATATTTTCATGTCAATAGCATAGAAATCGGCTTTCGTTGTATTCGAATAGCTCATTTCGTTTTAAGTTTCATTTATAGAGAGGCAAAACTATGTCTTTTTAATTTTTTGCATCGATTCAAAAATTATAAGGCGGAAATACACATTACAAATTAATATGTATCTCCACCTTGTAATTTAATAGAATCTACGAAAAATAAACGGTTTAAAGAACATAATGTAAAAAGATGTATGCATTGACACACTGCTCAACGAAAAAAATACGTCTCGCTTTATGTTAGCAAATCTAAAATTAAATCCTTGCTATTTGTTTGCATATTAATAGATTTTAACCATCTATCTGTGAAGTATCATCTGGGTAGGTTTAAAATTGTAGAAATACTGAAGGTTAAACGATGTTAAAGCTAGCCTTAAGCTTTTATGTATTTCTAAGAGTTGCAGTGTATGCAAGAATTACAATTGTTCTACCACACTCACATATCACTGGGATTGGAAAAAGCTCTCGCCACCTGGAAACTGATATTCAACTTTTTTATGATCATTTTTATCCCTTTCGTGTTCTTTCATTGGGCAAAGTGGAAGTAGATCAGAGGACATGTATACCCAGTGGGGGAACGCGAAAACAGATTTATCGTTTGCAGTATTCTATCTACCCTATCTGTTCCCACATCATTCCTAGATTTGTTTTTAGTCTGGATTTCTGAGAATAGTTTTAATTGTTTCTTCGTTTTGAATAAATACTTTTAATTTCATTATTACTTTAATCACATGTATTCTCATAATTTTTAAATTTTATAAGAAAATTTTGACACTTCTTTCATTTTACCATTTCCATATTCGTCGGTGATGCTACTTCATTTATGGTTTACAGAGCAGTCGAGTCGTTCTTTTTATACTGTTTAGTCTTATCCGAATCTTAAATTAAATGTAAATTTTATGTTTTAATACAACGCCCCCAAAATATTTCAATAATTTTATTAATTTTTTGACTATTAATAATAAAATTATTAATAATCGAAATTATAATAATCGATTTGTTTTTCCTCTGGTTATTTCCGTGTCCACCTGTGAATCACTCATATAGTTTTCTTCTATAGTCGTATAATAATATAACAATACTCAATGGCGTAATAAAATAGATGAAATGTAAAGGTATACTCGTAAGTACATAAAGTTGCAAATTTCCGAATTAATAAAATATAAATATTGTCATCAGTACGAAAACCATCCCTGCACAGTAACAAATAAGACATAATGAATATCTTTAAGTGAAACAGAAAAGCTAGTAATGAATTCACTGATCAGTACACCGTTTATAATTTTTCCATTAAATTTTCATTCGATTTTCCACCTCATCTGCGAAATTGATATTGCCGTCGAGTTACCGTTGCGGGTGACGGGAGCATACTTCACATTCGATCGCGGTCTAGTGCCTCTCTGTCACTGCTTGAGCTGGAATAATTACACGTCCCTTAATATTTAGTATTATTCAGATTCTATGCAGATATCGTCGGAAGTGAGGAGTGCTAAAGGTTTCATCAGATATTGGAACAATTTATTCAAAAATGAAGAATGTGTTTCGAAATCAAAACTGGATAAGGGTGTTTCAAATCTGGTGAATTTCGATAATAAAAAAGAATTAATCTTTTTTTTTTGTTCTAATGTAAAATTTTATAAGATCTCCGATCGACTTTGATAGTTATAACGTAGAACTACGTCTTTGCAGGTATCAAAAGCTATTTACTTCAAGAGTACTTTGGATGTATGAAGCACGATCTTTCCCAGCATTTGAAAGGAATTACTTAAAGAGTAAGATGAACGATCTTTTTCGGTATTAGAAGAGAGTTACTTCAGAAATACGATGCACTTTCTTTCAAAGCAAAGGAGTTACTTCGAGAGCACAATACTGAACTTTCTCGGCGTTGAAACCGAGTTACTTTAAGAGTTATTATTTGGTGACCTCCTTGGTCATTTCTTCATTCTTAAACCATCATCATTTATATTCACCCAAGTATCCAAACCGATAGGCTCTTCTCATCTAATGCAGTCATTAAATTATGACCAACTCAATTTTGGTACAGAGGCTGTAGGAAGGAAGGAGACCAGTGCCTCATATTTCCTTTACAATAGGTATCCCTTTCTTTATTCTCTTGTGTCATGTCTATCCGCTTATGTCACGTCAGTGGTAGAATAACAGATTTACAATAAAATTTGTAATTTAAAAATAATGTTAATAGATAATTGTTAATTGAATATATTTAGCTTTAATTTTGTAAAAATTCATTATAATTTAATTTTTCACAACTAAATGAAACTATGTGATGTAGTACTATTCCTACTTTATTTAAATTCTTCACCAGTGTTGTCGTACATCGAAATCTAGGTAAAGAATTTAAATAAAGTAGAAATAATACTACATCACATAGTTTAATTTAATTATGAATAATTAGATTATAATTATTAATTGTTACTAATTATTATAATACTCTTAGTTCGTAGAAAGGACACACTTCGGGAATGGGATGCACGATCTTTTCCAGCCTTAGAATGGAATTACTTCAAGAATACCATGTACGATTTTTCCCGGCATTACAAGGGAGTTATTTCAAAATTACGATGCACGATCTTTCACGGAGTTAGAATTGAGTAACTCTGAATGTATGATGTACGATATTTCCCGGCATCAGATCGGAGTTACTTCAAGAGTACGATGCACTAAAATTCATTACTCTCTAAGTGCCTTATATTTTTGATATTAATAATCATAAAGCGATCAAAAAATTGTCATTAGAAAAAAAAATTGTCATTGAACTATGTGTCTACCATAAAGGGTTAAATAAAAAAGAAGCTACAAAAAACTAAAAGCCGAGTGGGTCGAAAAAACTGAACGCCATCAACGGCTTCAAAATTCAGTGACGATTTTCTTTAAGTGAAATTATGATTACCTAACACGTTTTTCTACTTTTCAGTTTTTTTTTCTACTTTTCAGTTTTAGTTGGATTTTAGTTTTTTATTCCTTCGTTTTTATTTATTATGTTCATCACATTGTATTAAAATTTCATTAATTTATTATCATCTCCTCGTTTACAGTGTGACTAGTCGCGTTGGAACTGTGTTTCACAGTGCGTTACTTCAAAATCGAGATAAAGAACGTTAAGCAAAAATGTGAGAAAAATACATAACAACAATTATTACTCACAGACTACTAAAAGATTAATCGATTGCTAACTACTTCATTGTATTTGCACGGCCGCCGTTTCGCTGAAATAGAAATGTAATTACTAATTCCGTGAAGAGCCACAAACAATTCCGACGGCACGAATAAGGTAGAACAAAGCACGGTTTGATGAAATTATGTTTTAAGAAATCCTTAGTCAGCAGGCCATGATAAAAGGACTTCTCAAACTGTACTTTGGTCCCTTTGTAACAGTGAGATAGAAAATATATTTGAAGCAGAAGGATATTAGAAACTTCGGATTTTACTTTGATTAGAAATAGTTGTCGAAATTGCGGTCCATGTTTATTGCGTATCAAATATGTTTGAATCGGAATATTCGAGGACTAATGAAGTAATTCTCATGTTTAGGAGAATTGCTTTTCTTGTGATCACGTTGTAATATCATTTAGATATAAAAGCAAGAGATGGAAGCTGCAACAGGTTGTAACATGACCTAGACGTATAAAGCACCGTGGATGCTACGACGCTATAGGTACTCTTCGTTTTAAAATTACTCTCGTTATACGAATGCGTGCAATTGACTTAAATTTTATATGAGAGATACTGTTAATTTCTTCTTAGAAAAACGATATTGGCATATTATTGAGCTTATAGAAAGAGTCATGTGGTTATTTGAAGAAAACCGTTGGGAATTTTTTTAAGCAAATTGTATTTATAAGTTTTTTTTATAAAAAATACCCTAAATAAGGTTAGAAAGTAAAAATTGAAAGAATTACCGGATATTTTTTAAATTTTAAAATACCAAATCGGTTCAATGATTTAGGCTTAGCAAGTACAATTGACATACAGACATATATTTATACCAATAAAAACATTTTTTTGAAGTGGAACTTTTTAGGCGGCGATTCGATAATCGATAAGTGGACGAGAATTGAGAGTAAAATTTTAGGGTAGCGTCACGTTTAGGCATATTTCGTTACATGAGAGAGAAGAAAGATATGACGTAGAGAAAAAGAGAGCTATATATTTTGACGCCATGAAAGTGGAGTAAAAGAGAGCGACGTATACACAACGATACAAAGCGATTGAATATGATAGAGTCGCGAATGCGCGCGTTGTAGACTTCAGACGCTACATATGAAGAGCTGAGGTACCACATATACGTTGTGTTATTAAAATATATCATTGGGTTTTGTGATTATTTTAATTACATTTTTCGACGTAAATTTATATGAAGTTTTTATTAGATGTTTACGTCGATTTATAATGACATTTTATTAATTTTTCTGAATGTCTATTATTCTTAGTAGTTCTTACACAAATATAGTATAATATATAAATTTATATTATGTATATTCTCTCTCTCACTCACTCTGCTGTTTTATCCTCACTGTATTCTTATAAATCGAGATTTAAATCGCCAGAGAAATTTCACTTCTGTCATATGTACTGACTGAGTTGCACGCGATTTTTTTTTATTTTCGAGCCTTTTTTTCACTTTACTAATGCTTTAGGCTTAGTCTTAGTGACTTCAATCAATTAAATGAAACTATGTGATGTAGTATTATTTCTACTTTATGTAAATTCTTTACCACGATCTAGGTTTCATTGTATTACAACATATTCAGGTGGGCAATTAGCAAAGATTCCACTTTTTTCGTTAAATCTTTGTATCTTGTGAATAATTAATTTCTGCACAATTAACGCCAAATATATTCAAGGCTTTAATCAAAGTATTGACTTCTAATTTTCTGAGAAAATACAATGTCTTCTTTCCTAGTTAAGTTAAAATTAGTATATTTAAAAAAATATAATGAAATCAGTTATTTTATAAGTGACTATTCAAAGGAAAAAAAATTAAAGAAAAGTGCAAAGGCTTACGCTTTCAAATATTTTGAAAATTTCGTTTCATAAATTATAATCTAGTAAAATAATTGAAAACAAAAGTTGATTCTAATAATTGTATTATAGTTTTTTTTGCAGTATATATATTAGTGTATTTTTTGTATTTGTTTTTATATTCTTGGGACCGATATTGTATAGACATTAAAGATATGATTAATGTTATTATTAGACACCTTATTCAATTCGATTGCTAGGTGCCGAATCGCCGATTATCTTGATCTATGTGGTCGTAACCGCCTATCGCATTTATTATGGGATTTATCTTTGCTCGCCGCCCTACATCGGTCGTTGTATTTCATCAATTATTCAGTTAAAAGCCCTCAATCAATAGACTCTATAGATAGACTTGCACTTTATACCGGACCTCTTTAATATTCTAACATCCAATAGCATAGGGCACGGTCGGCGAAGGTTTCCTACATTATTATGAGTCTTCTTTGGTTAAGTTGAAAAAGTCATTCTATGAATTGCTATATTTGAAAAAAATTGGTGATAAGAGCAGTAAATACTTTGTTTTAGTTTCCTTTACAAACAGGATATTTTTCACCAGCGTTTCGTAGTGTGTAGCAAATACTCATCCTATAAATTATGAGGGGATTTTAGATAGATAATATTATAGAATTACATCAAATTTTAATGAAAGTTTTACGTAATTTATTTATTTTTTATGCTAAAAGTATAAAGATGGATAATAAATGGTGATGGTATAGCATGGTGTTTAGGGACTCTGGAAAAGGATTACAAAAATATTCTAAAAAAGGTTTATAAAAATATCGTTTTTAAATAACAAACACTTTAAAATAAATTTACAAAAAATTGGATGATAATTATCATTGTATCACATATTACCACGATTTTTTCTAATTTATCTTTCTATACCTTTAAGATGTATAAAATAATTAATGTGTTTATGAAAATATTGCTCGAGACAGTTTTATTTATTTATAAATGGGTGTTAGTACTTTGGATTTTTGATTCCATAAGTATTTCATTTTTCATTTTCCGTACAGAAAACTAAAAAAAAAATAATAAGTACATGTGTTCCGACTCGGGTTTTTATTTTGTATGCAACATCCATTCGTAAGTATGTCAGACACAAAACTTTCGATACGAAAATATGATCCATAATAATTGGTTTCCAAAACGGATTCTTAATTAACTCTGTTTATTTTCAAAATCTCGCTCGGTCTCTTGATATTCAATATCTTGAAATAAGCTGAAGTGTCGTTTTAAGATATGTTTTGACTGAAGTGTATTTTATAAAGCTAATCGATAAATTAATAGATCGATACCCGAGTGCAACACTAGGGCGTCATATTCAGAGTTAAGTTTTAGTAATATATTTTACTTTAATAAATGCGTATTTTTCTTAAAACGATACGCGAAAAACCAACCGAGTGTTGGATTTATCCATAGTATAAAATTGTTTCAACGCAATAGATAATCGTGCACTATTTTTGATAATTATGTTTTGCATTATGGTATCGATATGAAATACACTCAAATTTCAACTCGACTCTTGTAATAATTTTCAACAAACTTACATACGTCAACTGATTAAGCGAGCCCAGGAGCCAACCGGCCTCGGTGGGCCTCTAACCCTGACGCATCCTATTATTTTTTACGATTTCGATTCCGTTTTATTGCGACTCATAAAATGTCACGTAACACAGATCGAGATAATAAAACGAGGCTGCGGCACAGTGGTTATGGTCCACTATCCGGTTACGCACTCTTCCACGTTGTTTATGGCGGTTCGAATACTTAGTTGATTAAGTGCTGTTTAATATTCCCTTAACTTGCTATCTAATGCCGCCCGATTTGATGACGAATTTTTATCTTACGCGGCTTTATAACTTAATGAAGATCTTATCGCAAGTAATACGCTGGTAGTTTATGGGAAAATTAATGAAAAAAAAATATTTTGTACCTATCTTTGTGTGGAGTCTCATATTAAGCGGTGTCATGATATTGCGTCTTACGTGATTCACTATAACGTTCGTAAATGAAATTTTCATCACCGTATTTCTTTCAATATATGTGCTTTTATCAGGGCCTTGCTGAATTGTGAATACATTTATGCACTAATAAGATGATGAAATAGTAAATGTAAAATTTTTGAAATAAATATGTGTGTATATATATATATATTTATATATATATGTATGTATATATATATATACATATATATATATATATATATATATATAAATATAATAATTATAAATTTTACCATCTCCAGGCAATTAAATTGTAATAACTGTAGAGAGGAAATCGACCATTTTCGAAATATGTATAATAACTATAAAATTTTCTGTTTCTGAAAATTAATATATACTAACTATAAAAATTCGACCGTTCTCGATATTTATAATAACTATCAATTTTCTTGTTTTTTAATGTTAATTCAAAATAACTATAGAGAAAACAGGCCGTTTTCGAAATATATAATAAGTATAAATTTTGGCATTTTTTAAAATCAATGCTTAAGAACTATAGAGAAGAAATTTGCTATTTTGAAAATATACAATAATTATAAATTTTGTCGTTTCTGAAAATCAATACGTAATATCCGCATAGAAGGAATCGGCCGTTTTTGAAGTACACAATTATTACCTTCTCTGAAAATTAATACATAATAGCTATAAAGAAGATATAGGGTGTCTTCGAAATATTTACTAACTATAAATTTTACCGTTTCTGAAAATCAATACTTAATATCCGCATAGAAGGAATCGGCCGTTTTTGAAGTACACAATTATTACCGTCTCTGAAAATTAATACATAATAGCTATAAAGAAGATATAGGGCGTCTTCGAAATATTTACTAACTATAAATTTTGCCGTTTCTGAAAATCAATACTTAATATCCGCATAGAAGGAATCGGCCGTTTTTGAAGTACACAATTATTACCGTCTCTGAAAATTAATACATAATAGCTATAGAGAAGACATAAGCCGTCTTCGAAATATTTACTAACTATTAATTTTGCCGTTTCTGAAAATCAATACGTAATATCCGCATAGAAGGAATCGGCCGTTTTTGAAGTACACAATTATTACCGTCTCTGAAAATTAATTAATAATAGCTATAAAGAAGATATAGGGCGTCTTCGAAATATTTACTAACTATAAATTTTACCGTTTCTGAAAATCAATACGTAATATCCGCATAGAAGTAATCAGCCGTTTTTGAAGTACACAATTATTACCGTCTCTGAAAATTAATACATAATAGCTATAGAGAAGATATAGGCCGTTTTCGAAATATTTACTAACTATAAATTTTACCGTTTCTGAAAATCAATACGTAATATCCGCATAGAAGGAATCGGCCGTTTTTGAAGTACACAATTATTACCGTCTCTGAAAATTAATACATAATAGCTATAGAGAAGATATAGGGCGTCTTCGTAATATTTACTAACTATAAATTTTGCCGTTTCTGAAAATCAATACGTAATATCCGCACAGAAGGAATCGGCCGTTTTTGAAGTACACAATTATTACCGTCTTTGAAATTTAATACATAATAGCTATAGAGAAGATATAGGCCGTCTTCGAAATATTTACTAACTATAAATTTTGCCAGTTCTGAAAATCAATACGTAATAACCAAATAGAAGAAATTGGCTGTTTAAATTGTCTCTTTGTTTTAACAGGCATCGCGCAATGACAATAAGATATATTTTAAAGAAATTCTCAGCATTGTGCGATTTACGGTAGCAAAAGCAATACTAGCTATGATTATTTCGATATAGTATTAAAAATTCAATATTAATACATAATATCAATAATATTGAACTGATTTATTATTACAACATTTAGGTACTTACATGAAAAGTAATGCCTATTTTTAATTAAAAAAATAATATAATATGAAAATAATATGTCATTTTAAATGGGATTTATTATCACCGAAGTGTGTTTTGTTTATTATAAATCATGAAGATAGTCAAAAGTCGAAAAACAAAGCCAAAATATCAGCCTACTGACTATCACGTCATCCTTTACCATTAAGTGTTGTAGCTAATAATTGGGTACGCGAAATGAAAAAAATATGACAAAAATCTAATACATTATATAATAAAACATAATACCTATTTGTACATTGCTATGGTTTTCAAAATCTTTGTTATATATATATATATATATATATATATATATATATATATGTATATATATATATATCTATCTATATATATATATATATATATATATATATATATATATATATATATATATATAATATCTTTATTAAACTTATATTAATACAATAAAGACAACTACATTTAAACATCCTTACAATTCACAATTAAATGAAACTACGTGATGTAGTATTATTTCTACTATCTTTAATTTCTTTACCACGACCTAGGTTTCGTTGTATTACAACATCTTCAGGTGGGATATTAGCAAAGATCTTGCTAATATCCCACCTGAAGATGTTGTAATACAACGAAACCTAGGTCGTGGTAAAGAAATTAAAGATAGTAGAAATAATACTACATCACGTAGTTTCATTTAATTGTGAATAATGAATTTCTACAAAATTAACGCCAAATATATTCAATCCTTACAATTTTCAACTGCTTGGTAATTTGCATCACTAAAAAAACTGACAGACAAGAATTTTAAAAGCATTCATCACCTCATATTCTCATTCAGTTTCTAAATAATGCGAGAAATTCAATATTTACGTAAACGGTTAGTAGTTTTTACGTAAAACGGATGAGAGTTTTTAAGTAAAGAGATATTATTTTTTGCTTAAAACGAATAGCAGATTTTACGTAAACGGATAGTAATTTTTACGGATAGTAGCTTTTACGTAAACTGATTGAGAACAATTCTAGAAATTTATTTATCTACTTTAATGTATCTAATTGATACAAATGGCGGACTTATTGCTACGTAAGCAATCTCTTACAGCCAACCATAACACCCGTCCAGTCCCGCTCGACGAACGGCCGGGAATCGAACCCGGGTCTCCGCGGTGCGCCGCGTCGTCACAGGCCTTGTGGTCAACCCAACACACCACGGCGACGACGTTTCGGAGAAATCACGGCGTTTGCTTAATACTTTCCTTGTACACCGCTAAAAAAACAAATACAGACTTTTCGTGCTTTCAATTTGGGTTCAACGGCTATCCTTTTGCAACATTTTGATTAGTATTAGATATAGAGGCCATACCTTCATGGTATTCCTTCTGTATTAAAAATAAAAATACTAAAATTCATAAAATCGAGCTGCTACCAATTTGTCCGTATAAAATATATATTGTCGCAAAAATCTTTAAATCACTGAAATTTAGAATGGATAGAAGTATCTTCAGAAAAATGTTTAGTTTAGCTTTTGAAATTACAATGAATATCGCACAACACATTAATATCCAGCTTTCTTTAAGCGAATACCTTGAGTACACCCGAAATGGAAAATTATCATCATATGAACTTTTCGTGTAAATCCTTTTCGCCCTGTTCACTAAATATACTTTTAAAACACACGAGTATTAATTTTAGATGATCTAGTATGATATTAAAGATCAAAGTAGCAATTTTTGCTAGAACATAAGAAATAATGTGTAAATTTTGCACGAACACCAAAGTCATACTATGAGAAAACACTAAATTCTACTTTCCCTCTATGTTTCAATAATATTACCCTTTAAATTCAGAACACAAATATTCACTATCGATCCCATTTTCTTTTATTACAACATGTTTTAATTACAGTAAACAAGAAAAACCATTCACATAAATAAAGTTTTCATTACCCATCAGTTTTTTTTCACTTCGAGATCTAACTTTAACCGCGATCGTAAAAGAATATATCTTCTTCTACATGTCTTACTATACTCTAACTTCTACATGTCTTACTATACTCTAACTTCTACATGTCTTACTATACTCTAACTTCTACATGTCTTACTATACTCTAACTTCTACATGTCTTACTACACTCTAACTTCTACATGTCTTACTATACTCTAACTTCTACATGTCTTACTATACTCTAACATCTACATGTCTTACTATACTCTAACTTCTACGTGTCTTACTATACTCTAACTTCTACATGTCTTACTATACTCTAACTTCTACATGTCTTACTATACTCTAACTTCTACATGTCTTACTATATAACGTTAGTCTTCAACTGAATGCTAGGCAACGGGTCATATTATTTTATTTTTAAACTTTTTAAACATCCTTATCAACAAACATCCTATTTAATAACAATTAAATAAATAATTTTAAAGATTATTTACGTAATTCTTAATTTTAATGAGGTTTAAAAAGTTTGGGTCTTACGCATCATCTACCAAATAGTTATATAAATATAAATAAAAAATTAAAATTACGTTAATTGAAATAAATGATAATTTAATAACTAAAAATTGTTTCGCTTAAAGAAATTACATTTTTCGGTACAATTTTTCATCTTTTCTAGTGTTCTGTACCTCAAAAGGAAAAAACAGCACCTTTATGAGATCACATACGTATTCTTCTGTTTGTCTGTCTATCATATCCGTTTTTTTGTCAATACTACGGCCACATGTTATATATTTTTAATAAATGACACATATTTTTACATTATTAATAATAAATAGAGAGTATTCTGGTATAAGTAAATCGCACGCATAAAACAGACATCGACTACTCAGGTTAACATAAAACCTCTTGGCTTACTAACAGCTCAAACTTACTTCATTAATTAGCTCTAGCACCATAAAATAAGCTCTACAATAAAACACGCATTTATTAATAACATTGTAAAGTATATCACATCACTCGACAGTTTTTTTCTTATTATAATTATAATATAAGGAAACGACATTGCCAAGTGATTACAGAAAATAGTTTTTCTCATAAATGCTTATATAGTAGTGATAATTAAACTTCCTCGTAATTTTCATTAAGTATTATCTACCATCTTTATTGACGTATTCGTTTTCTATTCTAAAACAATACAGTAGTAATGAATACAGAATATTTCTTTATGATGATGTCTTTCTATTATGCCATTGTACCAAGTATCAGTGGACGAATTGAATATATTCATATTTTCTTCATTCTTCATATTATTTTGATCATAATGTGTTAAAATGACAATACGTTATTGCGTCTCTACATATGTTACAAAAATTTTTTTTATTGACATATTCGTTTTCTATTGTAAAACGATTTAATAGTAATGAACATAGAATATTTTTACATGATTATGACATATTTCCATTGTGTCATCGTATCATATATCGGCGAACGTGTTGAATACATTCGTATTTAGTAATTCAACTTCATTATTTAAAATGTAATGATAATGCTTTAAAATTTAAATACTTTTTTAACATTATTCTATTTTTCTTTATATATATACATATAAAGTCTTTAAATGTTGACATCACCGAATTATGCTAACATATAAAGTGTCTAAAGCGTATTATAGTGTCTAAAGCATATTAATGGAATTTTCCGCGTTACCTGCTGAGTAACTCATACATAGCCTCGATCACAGCTATTCGTAACATCACAGATAGCTTTATTAGACTAATACGATGATCCGTATGCGTTATAACAATATGATAGATCATAGATTCAGAGTACACTGTGTATCCAAGAAAATAGAATATTAATATGTTTGTATTCTTTGTACTACACACCGCAATGCATATATTTTCGAATTATAAGCACGCTATTCTCTATCCAAATTGTCAGCAGGTTTAATAGCTAGTGAAAGAATATTGCTGAGTGTAAATATACCCTAAAAATATATATTGAATGTCTTGATAATGCACTTAACATGCGACTATACTCATTGGTACCGGTATATATTGGTACATAGATGTATATTATAATCATAAAGTCATGAAAAGGATTTTCATCATATTTTTGTCCTGATGATGTGCGAATTACGATCTCTTACGATGCCACAGATTTTCTCGTCTGCGCCAGCTATACTGCATCGTTGTTTATGGATTTGTTCATCACCACATCGGGTGATGTGTCGATGATGACGCTTAAAGGGCAGTAGTGGGGAGGCAGGGCGGGCGGCGCGGGTGCGCGGGCGGGCGGCGCGCCGTCTCCACTATTGATCGGGGCGCGCCGCTTGACCGCCGCCGCCCCCCGCGCCCCACACGCACCGCCTACCGACGCCCGCCCCTCGCCCACCGCTCCTTCTGCGGATATACGACGCGGGGAAGATGGCTTTATTGTTTGCGCTGTGCGCGTATGCAAATCGACCTAATTGGAGGTTTGAAAACGCTTTCAAATATCGCATTTTAGTGTAACGCGTGGACGATGTGTGATATTGTTTGTAGTATTGTTGAAAAATTGATTCTTTGTAAAGTTCACTTATCATATAATAATGTCTATTGTCCCGAAACAAAGAATAGGTGGAACAATCGTTGGTATCCAAAAAAGGAATAATTTTGTAAATTAACTAAAATTATATTTTAAAGGTAAAATATGCATATAATATAACGTTCTAAGTCAACAGGAAAAAGATCAATAGTACATATGCAATGACAAGGCAGTACGCGAATAAAACGTTTATATATACTATCATTAATATACTCGCTGTTATACGTTCTGATCAGTTATCCATGTTATACCTGCAGATTTTCTCTCTTGTGAAAGAGTGTTCAAAAACGTATCTGTTCTTTGAGAGTTTAAATTATATTTATTTTTCATTCAACACACATACAACAATTGTTTTCTTTGACTTAGGCTGGAATTAATTAATTAATAGAATTAGTAATGACAGAAGGAATAGTTCCAATGGTATATACCACTTTTTATTTAAACGGCAGATGCATCATCTAGTTGGGGAAATGTGCCTAGTCTCGTGAATACAGCTCATGGTTAAAAATGAAAATGAAAAATTTGTTCGTTTTCCAACAGTGTGAAAGATTACCAGTGGTGGAATTCGTTAACGACTGACCGCATTTCGTGTAGTCGCTTTAGTAGTTATAAACTAACAGAAATACTGCCGAGTTGAATTCATACAATAGAAATTAAAAGTGTATGCTCCGTTTACCATGCAGTAAAAGAAAAACTTCTGAGAAAGTTTAATTTTATTTCATTAAATTAGCAGTTCAGTAAGTTAGCGTTATTGTAATTTCATGTTTACAGTCGTGTTGTTGAATTTATTAAGTTAAATAATTGTACCGCAATAAGAATGGACCATAATTTTAAAATTAGGTACAGGCATTTAAATATTACCGTTAATTAACTGTGCATATGTCATTCCTGCATGATATGTGGAAAAATGTTCAGAAATCATGTATCAATAAATTTATCAACGTTGTTATTTAATTTATCAACGTTGTTATTTAATTTATCAACATTGTTATTTATGATGTTACGTGAAATGTCAACATCCAAATTTTATCATGAAGCATAAGGTTAATTTAAAAGTACTCATATAGATTGGCCGGTAAATAACGTAGGGTGGGATATGGGATGACTCCTCAATGCTACTACAAAAGAAGTTTCACTTCAAATATAATAGACTTGTTGTGTATTGTATTTGATATGGATAAAAAGACCTTTTGGGTTTAAGTGGTGGCTAGTCTTCAAAATATTTATGATAAATATAAAAGACCACTTTTATAATAAATATCTTTTTAATAATTATTAAGGTTCTGTACATTAAAAAGGAAAACTGAACCCTCAGAAGGTCACTCAAGTGTTTATTTGTCTGAGAGCTATTTTTTTCAGAAATCTGAGAAACTTGAAATTTGCCATAGGTAGTTATAAAGTATCCCCGCATAGTTATAAGATAATTCGCACACATCTCAATAGATATATGTGAAATATATTCGGGTGCAAATTAGGTACTCGAAAAAATTATTGAATTTCCATATACAATTGTTTTATAATTTTGGCTATTCAGAAATAAACGGAAAAGTATGCATAAAATGATGAATGAAAAATATAGGAACTTAAGGTACGGATTAGTAACTCTGCCATATTAACCCTGGTTAATTTAATCCCGATTAAGTATTTTTGAAATGGAACATTATTGCTGGAGAAAAACTCCATCAAACTTATAAAAAATCTACGCAAGTGAAACTGCGAGTTGGTTCTCGTGTTCCTTCCTTTAATTTCCACACACACATTTCATACACACACATACACATACACACGCACGCACGCACGCATACACACACACACAAAAACACACACACACACACACACACACACACACACACACACACACACACACACATATATATATATATATATATATATATATTAGTTTCCTAAACATTTAATTTGCACTGCGGTAGCCTTGTTTTATACAAAATCTAAATTTAAAAAATGCGTAATACTTTTAAATTTTGCTCATTTTTCTCACAATCTCTGTTCGTTTTCACCACTACATCAATTGTAGGTTTATACAGTGTTTAAATCAATCAAATTACTGTAGGTTTAAATTTCGGTGTCATATAATTTTCCTTCGTTTCATCAGTTAATCATAGACTTGTATTTGTAAGAATATATTCTGATTATTATATAATTATCATAGAATATATTCTCATTATTATATAAATTTATGTCGCAGCTGTGTGTTCAAACTACCGCATAGGCCACAAAGGAAATGTCTACGAACAACGCATAAAAGAAAACTGAGACTTGTTTCGTTGCAACGAAACAGAGGGAAGGCGTCTGGCAAATCCATAATGAAAATGTCATTTAGATATGTTATTGAAATGAAATTTTTCCGAATGTATAAAATTGAAAATATAGTAGAATAAATTGAACTATTGGAACGGAAATGCGACACGTTGACGCCAAGACTTTGATTCTCGTCTGAATAATGAGGTTAAGTGTAGTCATTGCGATTAATATTTAGTGAGTTATGGTCCGGGAAAGTCGTGTTGGTTACATTTTGATTTTTCACTTTAGGTAAGCGTATTTTGCACAAGTCTTTAAAAAAATGTTTAAACATAATCTCGTACAATACTCTTATAAGATCGCAATTTGAATACGTTTTTATTGTCTGGAATCAAATATATGCCATTTAATCTGACAGTATTGAGAACATATAAATTTTTTTTTGATAAAACTCCTTAGTATTGCTTTGGGGGCTGTAAATCTTAAAAAAATATGAATTAAAAAATGCAGATGTGATGTCCTCTATCACAGACGTTCATTATTAAAATAGCTGATCATGTTCAACATCTGTAAAGGTAATTATGATTGTCCATCTTTACGGAGTCAGATACAGATTCGAACTCCGTAAAAACTACCTCATAGAAGTCTCCTATTTCAAGTCGACAAGGCACGAACAAACGCCGGTATCCGAGCACCGATACGGTGGTTGTGCGACTTGTAAAATAAAGAGATGTTTGTTGATATCCTTGCGAATATCCAGCCTCCAGTTTAGATCGGATGTAGAGAACGGTCCCGTAGAATTCATACTCAGTGGATAAATCAGCATTTTTAATTTTCATTTTATTTTTATTTATTGTTTGTCCACATTAGAGCTTCCTCCATAATTAACTCATAATAATTACAGCTAATAATTACATTTGTTTTCCGTATTGTTCTTTTGTCTCCTTCAAAAATATTGTATTGCTTAATTAAGTTAGCAATGTCACAATTTACAACTGTATTTAGTTAGATATTTTATAAATGTATTTTTCTTTGCAGTTTGTGGAAATAATGGAACTCAAGCTTATTTCGTGTTTAAAGTTCATAGAATATTTCAAATAATTCGTGTTTGTTTCTCCCTTTATATAAAATAACATAAAAGTATTTGTGAATCACAGGACAGGATCTTTAAAAAAAACGATCTTTCATGATTACTGAAAATTTTCGTTTCCTTTTAATTTTTGAGCTTTTTTCTATTTTCCAGAATACTTATAAAATTCTTTGATAGAGTTGTTTTTGAAACAAATGGTGAATAAATGTCTTCTCGTTGATTTTTCTTTAAATTTAATAGAGTAAAAATACAAAATCGAAACAGCCAAATCGCATTTTAAAATATTGTTTCGAATCATTTAAGACGTCAAAATGGGTGAAAAAGCGCAACCAGTAAAGGTCACATGGTAAAATATACTGATCAAGAGCGAGCCGGATTCGCAATGAGGGACGTTGTACTTATTATTTTTAAAGTAATGCCACAGAAAATCATTAAAAACATACGTTTGTATTACTCATAATTGCATAGCTGAATATAATGTTAGTGAAATTTGGGAAAATTTTAATATTAATCACTAATTACAGTTGCCTGGGTACTGGGGCTATCAAAACAGGCTCAGAAAATAAATTAACAAAAGAAATATGAAATGTGCCATTTTCAGACTTATTGCATATTTTTGATTATATTTTTATATATCTTTGTACCCACCTGACGATGTTGTCATACAACGAAACCTAGATCGTGGTAAAGATATTAAATAAAGTAGAAATAATACTACATCTCATTTAATTGTGAATAATACATTTCTGCAAAATTAACGCCAAATATATTCAATATTTTTGTATCATTATTTTTTAACAAAAAGAATTTAAATTGAATATGGAAATAAAATTGTATATAATTTTAAATACTATTTTAGGTTTTGGGGTAAAGTACAAATAATGTGAAACTAAAGTCGTTAACTTATTCCATTCAGAAGCTAGAAGCTACCGATAGACACGCCGTTTAGACCCTTTTGGTACGGAACTTTAACCATATTTTCAATGAATTATGGAGTATTTGAACTTCATATACAAACGATACTTATAAATAAAGAAAATCTATTTTTCCTGAATTTGTACATACTATCGCTCTCTTTCTTCGATTTAAACTTAATCATTGTCAGTGAGTTATTTAAAGCAATTTCTTTGCCAGCAACTTGAATTTTTAAATAAAATTGCCCGTAATTTGAAATCATTGTGTTTTTTTTGGTCTAAATAATACCTTATGAGGTATTAATCACTAAAAGATATTAAGATAAGCATTAGAATTGTTTCAGAGATATTAAGAGAATATAAAATAGTAGAAATGGGCCCATGCATTGTAAAATTGGTAATAAAATTTAATTTATAAAACTTTTGGGTATTTTAGGTTTTTTTTTAAATTCTCTTCAAATTAAAAAATACAAACTGATTCATCTAATACAATAATCAAGAACTTACGTCATAATTATTTTAATTATTATTATGTACAATAATACTATGTAAACGTCATTCTCTTACCTTGTTACGGTGTTATTGTTCGAGGAAGTTTTATAAGTAGTTTTTTTTAAAAAAATTTTGTATTATCTTTTTTGGTTCTTTAAGTTTCTTCTCTTTATCCTTTAGGTATAGTTATTGATACCTTGCATATTTTAGGATTATGTATGGTAAATGTACGGTCTCTCGATTTCGAAGTGATTTAACTATACTTATTTTAATTTTCTATCTGTTGGAAATTTTTTTGATCTTTTAAGATTATAAGAAATATTATTTCTTGCTCAATAACATAGAGAACACGAGCAAAAATTGTTCGTTATGTCCCAGACTTGAACCAATCTATGGTCCAATTTTGAACCTACCCATCTTGGAAACTACCTTTCGCGAGTACACCTGAATGTGATATATTTGTATGTTACGAGGATGTATTCAAATATGAAATTTTTTGTCATACGTAATTTTTTTTTATTTTAATGGTTTTCCGTTTTTCTTTATAGCTAAGCAACTTAACATGTCACTTTAAGATAACTTTTTTATAAAGTATAAAAATAAAATAATAATCGTGTTAGTTACATTTACAGTAACTAACGCGATTATTAGTTACTTTTATTGTTAGTTATTGTTAGTTACACAGTAAAATGTATAATTATAATTACGTACAATTATTATGCAAATAGGTCAATTTAGCAAGAAAGAAGGTTTTTCACTTTATTTTGTAATAATTTGCTGAAAAAGATATACTTATTTCATAACGGTAGGTATGGTAGGTTCATCAGGGCTACCTATCAGTTATCGTTAAAATTGTACTTTGTCGTTGCGTTCTATGGGAACCATGAAAATGAAAAAGAAGGAAACTTTATAAAATAGCTAACCTACGCGTCCATCTGTCTGGTCGTCGCAGCCATTTTCTCAGAAACATTTTGATGTAACAATTTGAAATATTGATAAAGCATAATTGACATATTGAAAAAAAGCACAGTTATATTGAGTACAGCATAAAAACCACACAATAGTTTGATATGTATACAGCAACAAAATATATCCGATTGTACATCCGATAATCACTGAAAGCAACTGCTCTTATTGAAGGTTTTCGATAAACAACAGAGATTATTTATTACAAATATTTAGTCAGTGCGTTTTTATTTGACATATATAAGTACAGATGAGTACAGAGAGAGCGCGCCACGTAGTGGCGGTCGTAGGAACTAATTAGGGTTGCGTTCCATTACCAACACTTACAGTGTACATACAAAACACGCCTTCTTCTGTAAAAATTGAATCAGGATTTTGGGGATATGTTTCACAGGGTTAGTGATAGCAATGCTTGTAAAAATATGTTATTGTAGCACAATATAATTTCATAAAAAAAGGATGAATTCAAAACATATTCTTTTTTCATTAGAACTATAAAGCAGCAAATTTAAGTTTTATAAATTGGTAATAATTTTAAAAATTAAAACCATCCAAAACTTTTATATAGAATGTTCCATTAATGTACCAAGTTGCAATGCATGAGTCTGTTTATAATATCTGCACCATTAACATCTCTGAAAATAGATCTTTGCACACATTAAATGTTTCTGTGTGCATCATAAGTTACTATTTAATACCATTATATTGAACATTTGCAATTCCCCAAACGGGCGATTTTTAGGGTTCTCTTTCTTAAGTAACAATTCGAAAGTCAGTTAAGGTCCAGTAACTGGCTACCAGATACGATACAACGAAGAAACTTACATGGGATTCATATTTACTTTAATATGTGGTGTACCTTCAAAATTATCATATCTTGATTTCGAGTTACCATGTAAATAGAGCATAGTAATATTAAGGTTTTATATTATAAAGTAAATTTGTGTGAGATATTGTTTCAGCCCACGACTACTTTCGTGTGGACTAGAGTAGTCACAATAATCAACAATAGAGTAGCTTACGTATTAATCTAGGCTATAATTTCATTCTATCGTAATTTATATTTTATATTATAAGTAGTATATCTTCAGGATATACTGAACAATATGCAAGTAAAAAAATGATGCTCTCCCCCATTTTGGAAACGACTGAACCTAAAACTATGGAAAACACAGGACTTTGCAATGCAACCTGTGTTAAAACAAACAATTAAACAAGCGGTTAAAACAGACAGTTAAAACAGTAAAAACACACCCCCCCTCGAATATGGGAATTAGGGACATACGGTATGCAAAATTCATACATACAAATTTTTCTCACCTAGTTGTCAATGCGGACTACAATTTATCTCTGTTCTAAGTTTTTTCAAAGTTCATTCACATTTAGTAGGAACATCGTAATCGAGTTATAAGAGGGAGAACATTTTGTATGCTATCCCGCGACAACCACATCCGAATTTGTGAACTCAGGATACATAGTATGCTAAATTCAAATTTACAAATTTTTCAACAACAATCCGGGCTATAATTTACCTTTGTCGTAATTTTTTCAATATCCTTTCGCGTTTGGCAGTAACATCGTTATTGAATTATGAAAGTAAGAAACTTTTGTATGCTATCCCAGGGGACCACACCCCCGAATATGGCGTATGTCCCCACGGTATGTAAAATTCACATATACAATTTTTTTCTCACCTAGGTGTCAGTGCGGATTGTAATTTATCTCTGCTCTAATTGTTTTCCAAAACCCATTCACATTTAGTAGTAACATCGTAATCGAGTTATAAAAGACAGAAAATGTTGTATGCTATTCCACAGGAACCACGCCTGAATTTATGAATTCCGGATACATGGTACGCAAAATTCAAATTTACAGTTTTTTTCTCACTTACGAGTTAATATGGGTTATACTTTAAACCTGTTCTAATTTTTTCAAAATCCGTTCGCATCGCGACCGAGTTATAAAAGGAAGAAAATTTTGTATGCTATCCCATGGGAACTACGCCCGAATATGTGAATTTGTATGTTATCCCACGGGAACTACGCCCGACTGTGAATTTGTATGCTATCCCACAGAATCACGCTAGGATATGTGAATTATGATTCCACGGTATACTAAATTCAAAATTACAGATTTTTTTCTCACCTATTTACGTGTCAGTCTGACTTGCAATTTACCTCTGTTCTAATTTTTTCAAAATCCGTTCGCGTTTAGTAGTAACATCGCGACCGAGTTATAAAAGGAAGAAAATTGTGTTTGTTATCCCACGGGAACTACGCCCGAATATGTGAATTTGTATGTTATCCCACGGGAACTACGCCCGAATATGTGAATTTGTATGCTATCCCACAGAACCACCCTAGAATATGCGAATTCAGATTACACGGTATACTAAATTCAAAATTATAGATTTTTTTCTCACCTATATACGTGTCAATTTGGTTTGTAATTTACCCCTGTTCTAATTTTTTAAAAATCTGTTCGCGTTTAGTAGTAACATGGCGACCGAGTTATAAAAGGAAGAAAATTGTGTTTGTTATCCCACGGGAACTACGCCAGAATATGTGAATTCGGGATACACAGTATGCTAAGAGTTGAAGAGTAATAAATATCTATTCATCTAAACTTTCGCAATTAAAGTATTAATTAAAAAATGGAAGTTTAATTAGCGAACTGAATATAACCTTCATTGAAAACGTAAAAATGAAATCTTAGAAACGAAGTTTTGCTAATCAATAAGATATATAATTTATAATATTTACTTTAATTCTTACTGACGTTTCATAAATTTCCGCGACTAGGTAGGAAATATATTACTGCGCAGAGACTAGGAATATATTTGAAAAAATTCACGTTTCCAATGCATGAACGTATTTGGGATGAAATACTAAATGTAAATGTAAAAAAATGTCCTTTGCGATTAAATTTATCTTAATTTATGACATAAAAGAACTAACAAAATCTTTAAAATGACAGTGATTTAATGTAATTTGTATGGACGGAATGATAAATTTTTTTTACGAAAATGTGCTTTAAATATACAAGGTTTATAACCTCGTATATTTAAAATACACCTTTGTAAAAAAAATTAATTTTCTTCTTGTTAGAATTGTAGTGATTTTTCAGAAATAATTGAGAATTGTCATAGGGTTCCCCAACATGTCCTAATCAGTGTAACATACAGAAGGATGTGCGTGAAAAACAGACATGATTTTGTCAGATATTTTTTCGGAAACACTTAAGAATTTTCACATTTCCTTAACATTTTCTACTCAGTTTGATGCACAGAATCATCACAATAATAGATACATTCTTTGTAACAAACTTTATTATTTATTTTGAACCTGTAAATTTGTAGAGACAGAAGAACTTGTAAAATGTTATTAGTTTTTGTTCTGATGTTTACACATATTAATATAGAATTCAAGAACTGATCATAAGTACGAAGAAAAAATTACAAATATAACAAATGTTTACGAAAGAATGCGTACCTGGAAGTTGATGGTGGAGGTGACGACGCGCATGGATTCGGCATAGTTACGTAGCACCGTGTCCGTGCTGAGGCAGTTCTGGCGCCACTCGAACAGTTGTTCGAGCCGCGCCACGCATCGCTCGCAGATTTTCTTCGGCAGGAAGTCGTCCTTGGAGATCTGCAGAAAGTAGTTCAGAGCACTTTCAAATATTTATAATAGTAAATAATTTCATTTAAAAAAATCCTGACAAGCACGCGTAGAACTCGCACAATGAGGGTACCGTATACGTTTAAGCATTTAGAAACATTTAATGGTACATAATCTTTTTATGAAACTGTTTAGATAATTGCAGTTTTGTAGAACGTAAATAAATTACCTACCAAATATTTCACATGCGCATACTTTAAAAAATAATAGAAAAATCATTGGTTTTTGGATTTGTCCCTTTACTTTTGTTATAATACCTCCCTTATGTCGACTTTCAAGATTGTAGGTCGACCGGAAGTACCCTATATGTATGGCGATGTAAATAATAAAAACACGCTTTAAAGGGCCATATCTTTTCCTTGCACGAACTACAATATTTGAATTTTTTACAGCAGTGTAAAGTCATAGGCTTTATATACGATATTCAGTATACGATAGTAATTTCAACTTGATATTTCTAGCCGTTTCTGAGAGTTTTTTTAGAAACAGTACTTTTAGAAGGCAAAAATCGATGCGTTTGAAGCGAAATTTCATGATTATGATTGATTTATTTCTAAATATAAATTAATATAAATTAGTGCGATATTGTGACTATTATGTGTAATTTTAAAGCTTATAGAACCTGAAGAGAGCAACCGACTGACTAGGGATTTTCTTTATTTGTTAGTGCTTAGCGAAATGGAAAAAAATGATATATTTTACAGCTGGGAAAAATCCACCCTTCTGAAAATTATAATAGTTTTGGAGATCTAGCCAAAAAAATATTGGCGAGTTTGGTAGGCGTCTGTTGCATTGATGCCATTACTATGGTTAACTTGTTTGACAGCTCAGATTCTAGAAATTGTTATTTTCTGTTATAACTTGGGTACGCCCGCTCTCTTGATGCAAAATCGTCCTGCCATTATTATTACATAATAAGAGATTGGTTTCAAATTGTGACTGTGTCATAATTTTATTAGTACGCACTAACTGCCCCATTTAGATGAACGTTTTGTGTTTTGAACTTATCTCCAACCCGCTTGTTTAACTTTTTAACATCAAATTACTAGCGTGCTTCTAATCTACTAGGATACCCAAAGACAACTAATCTATGTATGTAATACCAGTAAAATAGTAAATGAAAAAGTCTTAGTTAAAAATCTTTCTGTCTGTCTATTTCTTTATACGTGTTCTTCTTTTTGATTTCGTTCCTGTACGAGATTTGAAAACATCATGGCTATCCTAGTTTCCAAAAGAACCGATCTAAAAAGCGAAGTGGTACTATAAGCAAATTACTGCTACAGGTTCTTTAACCAGGAGTGCCCTCATAGGTCTATTGCATGTTTTTCTGCACTCTTTCTTTGAATAATGAGTTGCAGGATTTTTCAATCAAAGGTTTAATGTTTTCCAAGAGCTCCTTTAAGCTTCTGTAGTACTCTTTAGCTTGTTACACGTTTGTGCCTGGATTTTACGGCGGTGTATGCACATCTCGAAGATTATCAGTCTTTGTGGTGCTCTGTGTCAGATTCTAGGCCACTATGCTGTATAGCAGCACTGAAAATACCTAACAGCATACCTAGGCTCAGATTGAGATTTATGTCGCACAGCTCACTCGTTTTGAAGACAGTTGAATGGACCTGTTTTGCGAATTTCAATATCTTTTGTGCAGTCACCACTTTCATTGATCCAGTTACCTAGATATTTAAAGGAGATCGACAAATATTGGGCCTGGTGTTAGAGGAATAGAATATAGTTTTTGAAAAATCTGATACTTTTAGAATATAAAAATGAAAATAATTTTGCGATTGGCAATCGGAAAATTGTAGAAAATAAAATACAATTTTTGGTTTATGCGCGTTTCTGAAGAAATAAAAATAAGAATAAAAATAAAACGAAGTAACTTTTTAGAAACGATTTCAAGAAAATAATCAATATCGATTGCTTTTTTTAATGTTTGACCATTGCCAAAATTACTGTACAACTAAAAACTTAAACTAAAAACTTAAACTCAGATTCTATATATCTGGAGGATACAACGAGATACAATCTGTACTTCAACAGCATCTTGATGTTTAACTAGTTATAAAAAGAGAGTTACAAACTATTATAAAAACAACCTGAATTTTTATAAAAAAATAATTTTTAAGAATTTGTTTAAATTTTGTCTATTTACGAGTGTCTGAAAACCCACGACAGTTTCTGAAGTTGTCTGAATCTACAGAGTTTACAATTTTACGCTAAATTAGATTCACAGAAAAAAATTGTAGTTTATTAACTTGTAGTAAGAATAACATATTTTTCTTTAAATTTTTAGATTTTTTTCTAATTTTAAGCAGAATTTGAACCCAAGTAATCTCAGTTATTATGCGAATGTTTATCCCAATGTAATTGATCTTCGTTTTAAAGTATTTAAACAACTAAATTAATATTGTGACATGATACTGTCGCAGACTTAGTTAAAGTAGCGCCATGCTATACTCCAACATTTACATCATCCCACGCAACGCAATAAACCCCCGCGCGGCGGAGCCCCCTCGTGGACTCTCCCTCGAGAGCCCCCCAGCAGCACCCTCGGAGCGAACCCCCCGGCACGCACGCTCATTCACTGGTTCACCTCCACTGGGGAGGATACTACGCTACGTTACGATAGATTGAGTATTTTTATTCAGATTAGCTTTTACCCGTTTAAGACTCAGTTTTTTTATATTAGTAAATAGAGGAAGTGAATTATTATTAATTATGGAGCGCCTGACTGTTTACTAACTTAGAATCTAAATTATTACTTCGAAATGCATAATACATTTTCTTTACCCGATCAGAAACATGTGAACAAGCAATTGGGGTCCCATAGCCTCTGTATGTCAATGTAAAAATAACATTCAATGAATAGCTATGAAGAAAATTTCGTTAATATCTATAACAAAAACAAAATTTAAAAAAATATTTTCGTACTATTGTGGATATACAGTAATTTGATATGTCTTTAATTCACGAGACATCTGAAGCCAGGCTTTCACTTAAGTCACGTTATAAGTGTCTTCCAACTAAGTAACATGCATCTGGCATATAACTTGCCACTCGTCGTAACATTGCACGTACACAAATAAGTATGTACCCACTTGATTAGCATGACGTCTCTAACTGTAACGTCACCCTGTCTTGTCTCTTGTAATTCATTTAAAAAATACTATTAAATCTAATTTTAATTTGGGACTTATTGATTAAAAATGTTATATATATTTCAATAAATTAACACAAGAAACGCTATGTTCATATGTTTATAAAATTAAAACGCCTGAAATCTTTGTGAATCTTGATTTCCCTGTTGGGTATAATCAAATTCACTTGGCGTAATATTATTTATAACATATCTAAAGAATATTTATTATAAGCAGATTATATTTTGGTTGGAAAAGGTGCGTGGAGTGGATGTCAAATGAGCGTTGAATGCCATATCAAGTCTCATTACGTCTCATAGCGTGTTACTGGTAAGCTGGTAAGCCAACATCTTATAAACGTTTCCTCTTTATAATTATTGTTAATTTAAATAACGTTGAATTCATGTTCATCCAGTCAAAGTTAAAGTCAAAGTGACTTTTATAAAAACATTCATCAATAACTGCAAGCAAACAATTGAACTTTTTTTTATTTACCTTCGGAAACACTTGTCCGATTATAAATTAAGACAATAAGCACCATCTATCGACAAATATAAATACCTCTTTCAAATGGTGTATATGGAAAAAAAACAATAGCACAACTCCGACTAAGATTTGGCTCTTTTGGACGCTCTTTTACTATACCTCCCTAAGGCTCCGAAATGTGAACCAATCTCAAAGCGGGAAATCTTCCAAATGTAATGTCTCTTGTAGACCCTAGGATCAGTTCCTGGAAAAATCGACGTGATGAATGGGAAACAAAAAATAAGTTCATATGAATCAGAAGTTGCGATTTCTAAACCGGAAAAAATGGAAGAGAGTATTGCTCCTAAACCAACGGCCCCTACAGCAGTATACTGGCTTCGAGGTGCCCTAAACTGAGTACCAGCTCAGAACCATTTATTCATACAATATTTCCTTTAAAAACGTTCTTCTTTCCTTACTTTCATTGATCTCTTCCTGGCTGCTAATGCAATACTTCCATCACTTGCAATCACTTAAAATTACTTACATTTTAATGAATATACAAATACTTAACTTCGCTTTAAGGAAAATTAAGAAAGTATCCGTTATAAAGCACCACTAATGAGCGACCAATGCTTTGCAATTTATGTTTTCAACAGGAAATCCTTCAATATTTGTACGCGAGACAGTATGTTTCCTTTATCTGTTTTCTACCGATTTTCTCCGGGGCATGCTAGTTTTCCATGCTTAACAGTTCAGCTCTTTGTTGAGGGGACCTTATTTTTTCATACTTGATAAATTTCTAGGCCGCATAATCATTATTTTATGCACGTCTTTTCCACGGTGTTTAATCATCTGATCGCCATCATCTGATTATGGAGAGAAGAAAAGGGTGCATAGCTAATACGCGTGTCAGAATTGAACATTATTATTACAATTGTAGTACCTTCCAATGTGAGAGGGTAACGACCGGATACTAAAGGAAAATTTAAGCTCTTTATTATTAAAACAAAGTTAGTATATAAAGCGAAAAAATTTGCACGTTTATTTTATTTACTAGCGTGACTCGTGCGAAGTCTTCGCATTATAAATTATTCAACTCAATTTAATAAATCAAAATTGATTGCAGGTATTCAATTCATTTCTAATTTTGCACACTGCTTATTACGTTTTTATTCCATTATGAAGCTCAGATGACAGATCAAACAAATATTTTACTAAAATTGACATATAGAGGCGCAAGTATCAAAAGCATTGAGCTAAAGCGCCACTTTATTTATACGTGAGTGGATTTGAAATTAAACAAAAATTTTACCGACCGTCAATCATATTGACGTTGAGCCGTTAGATGGCAGCATTGCTGTTTTGTGTACATAAATTTAATAATTAATTAATTTGCAAAAACAATAGCAATAATAAATTTTTTAGTTGTGGATGCCGGTAGAGCAAGCAATTATCTATAAAATGATATATAATTTATGTGGATTAGTTGTGAGGTTTTTTCTAAAAAGGGAGAGTAACATCTTAACCTTAGCGTATTAATATATATGATGATGATGATGATGATTCGCGCTAATCCCTTGAACCGCAGGTCCGATTCCAAAAAAATATTTTATATTAGAAAGCCCATACCTTAAATATTATTTTAAATTATGTGTTATTATTATTATTGTACAATGACTATTATTGGGCAGATTAAAATGATGACTGAGGCAGTTCAATAATAAAAAAAATAACAGAAGTGGAAAATACTGCTCAAAGGGTGTAAGGTAAAGGGATATCGGTTTATTTATTGCTGATCATCCCTAGTATTCACCCCCAACACCGATGACTGATGTCGTTTGGCGAACGATGTGGAAACATTTAGGTACCGAAGGGGGTGGAGGGGAACTGGGATAAGGCATAATTCTACGTGTTTTTAACATCGGGACATATCTAGTTAATATGATTAAATGTTTTATTGCTACTGAGACCATTGAGAAAACTGAAACCGAGCTGGGCTTGCTTCACTGATGGTTTATTTTATCGATGCCCTGAGCGACTGGCTGCGGAGGGAGAAATTCTATTCATCGCTCGTTCCCCTACTACCGATGTGTTTCAATTTCGTTACAAACTCATTTCTCACATGGAACTTGTACTATTGTGGCGAAAGAAGTTTCACTTCAGTAAAAATATATCTTGAAATACAATTTCAATTGAAACAGAAAGTGGTTTTTGAACTAAATATTATGTTTGTTTTCGTTTCTCATTAATATTATTTCAAAATCATGACTCATGATGAGAAATAAATGTTACATGATATTTTTCAACGTATTAATTAAACCTTATTTCACTGATTTTACGAAATAGTGAAAGTTTTAACAACCCATGGAAAGAGACCGAAGACCATCTATTTTGGTTTCAAACAATACCTACAGTCCACAAAGGTCACGTTCTCTCAAACGTATAATTTAACGTATATTGTCTGACGCCGTCAAGGGCAGACATTTGGATGAGCGTCGGTTACAAAACTGTACGACAGTTTGAACGTTAGACCTTCTCCCGTCTAAAGCTGTTATTCGGAAGAATTGGCATTTGGATCAACGAGTTTTATAGTGGTACGTAAAAATAAAGGATATTCACTGAGATTCTTGAACTTTCGTTCTTGAATTACATTTTCACTAAACGAGGTAAAAATTTTTCACAGTTTCGCACGTTTTTCGTATCGCACCACACCTGTTTTTGTAATATATTTGTAATATATTGAATATATTTGGCGTAATTAAGCTCTCTTTCGAGCTTCAGTGCAACATAAAGTATCACTGAAATAAATAACAATTTACACCCATATATGCACATGGTTTACTCGTAGAAAATGACACTTTATTCACAATTAACGTTTTGAACTTAATTTAATTTTAAAGATTTACAATTTTTTTTAATGTTAAAGCTAAGCTTTCATACTAAATTCACCGAAGCGAGGTTTAGGAATAATTGAATAATTCAACGTTAAATATTAAGTCTCTGCCGTTACAAAAGATTAACTTTATTAACTTTGAATGTGAAACACAAGATTTTTACGTATTTTCATCTCCCTAGCGCCTGCCAACTGAAGATGTTGTAATACAACGAAACCTAGGTCGTGGTAAAGAAATTAAAGAAAGTAGAAATAATACTACATCACGTAGTTTCATTTAATTGTGAATAATGAATTTCTACAAAATTAACGCCAAATATATTCAATAATTATCTATTTGATGACATATCACTCGATAAAATACACATAAGAATTTTTCGCACCTAGTTTACATACATGTAGACGTAGGTTAAAAAAATCGGTGAATGCGGGTGTGGCTTGCGCATTGATGGTCCTCATTTTAAGTGACATTGATAATAATAAGTAATCACTAAATGGACCACCGAGCGCAATATATATTTGATAATAACCAAAATCAGTAAGTTCATATATTTTATCGTGAATATCACAAAAACTATGATATACAAATCATAATTATAGTTTTCCTAAAATCTTTGCGTGGGCTTTTCAAAATTCATAGTTTGGAAAATAAGGGTGGGGGATGAACATATTTTTTTTGCATATTTCTCAATATATTTCTAAAGAAATACTATCTATAATTAGAAAAAAAAATTTTTTGACATTCTTATAATTAGTTCTTTTAAATGGTATCCTACACTCCATGTGTATTTTTTCGCGTACTTTATTTGCCCCTTAAAATTTTCGAATAGACATTTTTAAGTTTTGGTAATGAGGTATGTGCGGGTTAATATTATTTATTACTTACGCGAGTTTCAGTGTAAAGCGACTGTGACTGAGGGGAATCTGAATGAGCTTATGAGGGTTCCGCTTTTCTTTTTGAGGTACAGATCCCTACAAATTATCAGTTTTCTCTCTTTGAAGTACCTTCATCCATTTACATTTAAAATTTCACACGAATAAGTCTAAAATTGTAGAAACTTTGAGGCTGTGACAAACCGAAGGCGAACAGAAACAGATAACAAAATTCCGTAAATATACACCTAAGAACGTGACTAAATTTTCACGGTTGAATAAAGTTAATGTTATTCTTACATAATTATTAGTCACTGTTTTTTTATATAACTTAATTATTTAATGTAACTTAATTTTTATTCACAACTAAATGTAACTACGTGATGTAGTATAATATCTACTTTATTTAAATTCTTACCCACGACCTAGGTTTCGTTGTATGTCAACATTCAGGTGGGCCAATTGTAACAATTTGTAAAGATTGGCCTGCCTGAAGATGTCATACTCGTACAACGAAACCTAGATCATGGTTACGAATTAAAATTAGATTTAGTTGTGAATAAAAATTAAGTTATAATGAATTTCCACAAAATTACCGTCAAATATATTTAATACTATTTATTAATTAAGATTCAAAAACGTTGACAATATATTTTTCTGTATTATTAGATCGTTTGATGGCTGTTATTCAAAATCGTATTTTGAGTTGTGTCATTGTATTACACAGCGTGCGATGTATGCAAGTATAAAGATACAGGTATAATGATGGATGAAGTTTGTATATATATATTACGGTCTAAAGTAACTTATATATATATATATATATATATATATATATATATATATATATATATATATATATATATATATTACACTCTAAAGTAATAAAGTACAACTTCACGTAGTAAACAAGTCTCCAATAAGTGAACCAAGTAAACAGTGCACCGACCGTGTCCCTGGAGAACTCGTCGATTGTCCCGCGGCGGCCCAATCAACCCATTTCATTCTACTCGCAAATAGCTTCAGGCCATATATCAATATGGCGTCGCGCCCTATATGTTACGATCATTACATTTACATGTATTTTCGTTCACTGACTGCCGTTAGATAGAAAGAAAGGGTAGAGAAAAGCTGTCTAGAACTGTCGAACTCGGTGAAAATGCACGTCGAGTGTGACATTTTCCCGATAGTAGTCGTCAGGATGTAAATTTTAATATACGGTGTGATGCATTTATATTTCCTGAATTTTCCTTTAACATACGCCCTAAATAAATCTGTATAGAAATTTTAATAGTGTATATTTTGGAAGTGCTAATTAAGTTTGATTACAGTGTAACGTAATGAGAGTTGCCGCCCTAAATAAGCTTTTCGATAATAATTTTTTTTGATAAGTTGGATCTCAAGTCTTTGTAAGTGAAGTAAATAAAAAAAATAATTAAGGTGACAAAAACGCATAAAAGTATTTCAGATATTTCGTTATTTTCATGGATTTATTAGCAAATCTCATTTTTTAGAAAGAATAAAATTACTTATAATTTTTAAAGTAAAAATTCTTTTGCAAGAGACTATGTTAAGAAATGAGACCGTAACGAAAAGTGAAACAATCGGATAGCGGGAGAGCGACGAAGAATTGAACATTTATCCACAAATTCAATTATAGATATAGTTTCAATCAAAGTAAAACGTATTTTCACATGTATATCGATTACAGCATGGAGACAATTAGCATAAAATTTCCTCATTGGTGTTACTGCTTTTTAATTGTAATAAAGAAATTATTGCTTTAATACTTTACCAATATACCTATTTTGATGCATAGAAACATCTATATGAATAATATACACGTTCTTTGTCCCTTGCTGTACCTACACGTACACTATAAACACATTAAAGACCATAGCATAATGAAAGAGTACAATTAAATTAATTAAAGATGTCAATAATGGTAGAATCGCCTCATAATACAGTCGACAATGACGTATTCAGAGCACGATCGAAAGTATTTATACATTAAATGATAAGGTAAACAGGTTAAGCACATAAATGCTTAATAAAACTTCATTTTACGGCATCAATTCACTAGTCCAGATATCAATAAGCCTACTGTCAACTGAAGTACACATTTGTATAATGTCGTATAATTAGATGAAAAAGAAAGTAAAGCCCGCGATTTATTGTTTATTAAATAAATAGTTTTAAGAAAAAAAAATGTTAGAAACAGCAGAGAGAGAGAGAGGTGCAAAAAGATCCTATGCAGATCGGGGTCTGAGAACAATCGTCGGTTATTAAAAAAAGGAGTTTTTGTAGAAAATTGTTTATAAAAAATTACCAATTTGACAAATCATCGTAAAATTATGGTAAAAAGTTTATATTCTGATAGTTAACAAATCGAAAGGAAAAAAACAACAATTTCGGTTATATATCCTTATAGAACAGACGAATGAACGGAAAACAATGCCATATTTCAAAGGGAAATTCAGATCATAATAAATATTTAAAAAATTGGAAGATGACATCATTTTCTAGATGAAGATCTCCTCTTTACAAAAAGCTATATTAAAAGTTGATTACTTTTTAAATTGGTCAAGTTATAACTACTTCTATCATAAAACACACCGTTCGTTAGTCAACTCAGGAATTTGGAATACTTTAATAAAATGCACGATAATTTGATACGCAACTATTAATAAATTAATATGCCCAAAACTCGTTTAAAACCTACAGAGGCATAAACTTGGCAAGTTTATTAATATACACGTTTTGTGTTTTCAGTCGCGTAGTCACAAGTAGTCACCGATCGTCAGTGTTTGTTGAATTATTAAGCTCGACATAACTCATAAACGCATTTTATTGTATTCGTATGTATAATTAACATTCTTCAAAAACAAGTTTACGGTACCTACTGCAGATCTATCAACACGAACACCCTTAAGTGGCATCTAGATTCCGATCCCCTATAACCAAACTTATTTATCCATTTACTGCATTAAGGTTTAATGCAGTAATCAATAAATAGGGTTGGTTTCTTGACAATAAACTGCAAAAAGTATATAATTTTAGTAAACAGCGGGCAAGTATTTACCGCAGTTAGGGTATAATTATATCATTTAAATCATATTATAACTTAAAGATTTTAAATGATATACGACACTATAACAACACAACACAACTTCTAAATTAAAAAAGAAAAAGGAAACCTGCCTATGCTAATCACGAACTCCGATCACAGCAAGGCCAGTCCAGTGTGATGTCGAAGCTCCGCCGTCGATGAGGTTAATCCGCATTGTAGATACTCCATATTAGCAGTTAAATATACGCCACAATATACTGAAAATCTCGATTTTGCTTAAAGAAAATATAATTGAATTACGTTTCAAAAAGCCCTTAGCTTAGCGACCAAACTTCTTTTCTGCTTAGCGACCAAAATTATAGCGTTCAAGTTGATAGGTCTTACCTCGCTTATAACGATACATTGGTAAGTATATAGATTTTTAACAAATTACGTCAATATAAACACAAAAAGCAACACAACTCTACTCGACGACATCTAACTATAAATTTCAATCAAAGTCCCGACCAGAAAGCCATCGAGGTACCGACTGGTCGCGAAATCATCCATGTTGTACTCATAACGCTTCACCTGTGGCTAAAAAGCGCGGTCGTTATCGATGAACGTAGCGTCAGCGATAACAGCGTAGCACCCTTCGGACGATCGTGTGGAATCGATTATTTTATATGATAGATAAGTCTAGCACAAACATTATCCGATCGTAAATTTAGCCATTCCATCCTCTATCGGATTGAAAACTTTAAACGGCTCGCATTCTATTTGTTTACACTGTGCAAACGATAGTTTAAAATCTTTAATATATTGTACAGCCTTGTGCTATACTTGTTTTTGTATGTTATGAGCGTATACTGTCCTACATGCACGTGCGTACATTCGGTAAATAAACATAAGAAACACATTATGAATAAGGTGGAGTGAATATTAAAAAGTCGGCTAGCGTGTAGAGATACGTATAAAACGGGGTTCTATAACTGTCTATATTTGTTGAAATTGTTTCTGTCAGTAAATCGAAATTATTTCTATCAATAGTTCTTATTAAATGCTAGTATCTAGAATTTTATACATTCTTCAAATTTATAGTTTATAAATTAGAGGGAGAGGGAGCTTGAAAGCATAGGTCATCTCCAATAACGCAAAAAGGATACCAACAGTATTACTTCTGCTTAACCGCAATCATAAAGGTCTATAGGGCTAGTTGTGATGAAACATTTACCAAAGTATGCAAAATGAAAATTAGCATGCATAGTTTTCATGACGTTCCAAAAAGGTGTCTTGTAAAAAAAGTTTTAGATTCAAAATAAATGATACTTAATGTTTAGTAATATTACGGCGCTGCGAATCTCCATCTGACTGAAAAACCATAGTGATTTTCACCGTAGGCAGCGAAAATTATACTTTTTATAATTTCTCTATACGAAATTTAAATATAATATTTGTGTCAGTTTCTCTCTTATACACATTTGGAACGACAGAGCGAATCAAACGATTATCTTTTCTGCCCCTCCACTCACTTTAATTCCGCTCTTAGCTACTGACACGGTACCCATATAAATTATTATCGACGATGTCTCCAATAAGTCCGTCGTACACCGGTTAGACGGCTGTATCTCTATGAGTAAAATATTGCTTTAGAAGGTCTATTAAATTATTTCTCAGAGTTATCATCCTATTGATTTTTTTTGGTAAACAAAATTCTCATTCAAACATTAGAAAATAAGCAATAATTAAAAGTGAGCCGTCATGGGACGCCTCGCAGATGTGAAACATCGTGTTCGTATAAGTAATATGCATAAAAGACAAGATTATTACAGGAACTAAATATAGCATAATGAAAAAATAAAGTATTACGAATTTCTTACAGAAAATGGTGACTTTATTTAATAAATATTTATTTACAATTAATACAAAAATAATAAAGCACAGGTTATGTGTACCGTAGTAAACAACAGCGTCGAACTGAGTGAGGAGGGGCTCGCGTAGTCGGTTGCGCATGGCGACACGTCGCTATACCGTACACTTTACTACATATATACTATAAACATACCTTAGTATAGCGTGGCGACCCGTCGCCACGGCAAGCGTAGCCACGCCAACGATCCGGTTTATACCTGCGCCTATAGATGTTTCACATCAAAAATTAGAAAAATATAATTTTGGGAAAGGTTCGTTGGTTTATTTTTTTATTCACCCTAATATCTGGAACAACACATTCGAAAAATTTGTTTTGTGTTAAAAAGCCTATACTTTGAGGAAGATTATATACATGCTACAATTCGTACGGGCAGAGCCACGATCAAAAATATAAAAGAAATCGGGCAACAATGTTTAAAAGGTGCAAGGTGTAGAGAGGACCGCATCGAGAGTATTAGTAGATAATTAGTTTGTTTTCGCACGATAATTTGGAATTTCTATTCAATATCTAACAACATTTTCTAAGTTGCATACCGAGTACTTTGCACTCGATAAATATGTGTTCTTCCTGGTAAGTTTGTCATCTAAGTATAGTCGAAGGTATTCCAAGTACCCGTCGGCTTGAGGTACGCTTTCACATTCTTTAAAGCAACACAGCTTTTTAAACATTCTTTAAAGCAACAGGTGGGAAAGTCTCGTTCTTTAATGTGTATGTAACGTGGACTGACTTTGTTTCATTGGCTTTAATACGCCATTTCCTATACCAAAAGGAGATGTTGTCCAGGTTTATCTGAAGTGGGGTAGAAGCTTTAGAGGCAAGTTTGTCAACAGCACGAATGGTTCAGGAAATCGACAAACTTTCACACCATATCACTGAACTTTCACAGCCTGTCACTGGAATATAAGGCTCAGGATACTGCCCTGAGGGACCTCAATAAGAAATTCCTAAAGGTCCGAAGTATCCGCACCATGCTTTATAAATAAATAGCGTTTGTCTAAATATGGCTTTAGGTTATTACTATTCATAATAGTAATTTATTGGGAGCATTTGTTATAATTGGAACATTGAATATGTAATGCTAATCAATTCCATACGATTGAGGATGGGAATTGTCGAGTAGTAAGTAGAATTTAATTCATATTTCCGCGTTTTATTTATCTACTTCGGTTCACATTCTACTTGGGTCAACAAATGCTCTAGGGTTCGAAGATGAGTTTTTTATTTTTTTAGGATTTAAACAACGACAAAACTTGTTTCCGAATATTGATTGTCATTACATTAATTGTTTAAACACGTTTATACGGGTTCCATGTAATCAATCCCTGGCCAGTTAGATCAGTATAGATCGCACAGCACGCTATCCGTCAATCAGCGGCAGCTGTTGGGCGCCTGCGCCGGATATTAAAGGGAAACCCTACGCACCACGCGCACGTGTCCCTTCATGCTCAGTCTACCATCGTTATATACGTAGTTAAATTCGTTGTAGGGATTCATCAAAAATGTAAACTCTGTTATCTAAACGACTTTTTTTAACAATCACAATTCAATGAAACTACGTGATGTAGTATTATTTCTACTTTCTTTAAATTCTTTACCACTACCTAGGTTTCGTTGTATTACAATATCTTCAGGTGGACTATTAGCAAAGATAATGGAATCTTAGATTAACTCTTAGGAACACCCAACAGCATTTACATGTTTCAAAAACAATAGCGGAAGCCGGGTTTGTGTGGGTTTTCCCACTGCTTATGTTAGTGAGTTTATTGTAGGGGAGCGGTGTAGGTTTTATTATATCTTACTTTTTCAAAATTAAATATTATTAATAAGATCAGCTGACGATCTAAAAAATGTTGCCATTCGATTTTTTTACAATTTTTTGTATAGATGTGATTATTACATGATTAGAGAGAAAAAAAAAGTAGAATTTACTGAAAAACTACCTAATTTTTTCTTTCTTTTAATTTTTCAGAATAATGTTTCGAAATATCTTTGTCGTAATATACGTAATATACAACCTGTATATGTAAAATTAGTTACTGCTTTCGGATAAATATATGGATGATGAAATTAGTTAATGCATTCCAGATTAACCTGAAAAATGAGAAAGAGGACTTATGACATATATCTTTTGCAAAAGTTAGAAAATTAAAAATATTTTGCAAAACATTATGAGATGCTGACTTCGATTGGGTATAAAATTTATTAAAAGTCAAAATACGTCTTCTGAAAATCTAAACACTATGAGTAGGATTGACTGGAAAAAAATTGGTTGTTTATGACAAACTTATCTAAAGGAATGGTTCAGTTATTTTGATATTTTGGGATAATGAACATTTGCCAGAAGAAAATAATTAATTTTCCTAACCGATTAAAAATATTTCAACAAAACGTTAATATAATATATATCATGAATTTGGTGCATTACACTCTAGCTGTTATAAATTAAAACCTAGTACATATAAAGTTTTGGCACAAAAATAAAATTATTTTGAGTACGATCCATTTAAAACTCTTGTTTTTAACTCGTGCAATTACTTAATTTCTGACTTCAATTTACGTATATAAATGCACATTTAGTACAGATTTATATTAAAGAGGCTATTTTCACAACGTGACTGCGTCAAATTAAATAAAGAGCATTTAGTTTTGCAGAAGACCATAAAACCAGAAAAGTTTACGAGTACAAACAATCATAAATCTAAGGAATAAAAATTTTATTTCAAATATGGGAGTAGTCATAAACAAATATCTGCAAAGTTTGAGATTGCAACAACAAAATCTTTCTGTCTCGTAAATCTAAGTAGTACAAATTTAATTTCACGTATGAATGTTGTTAAAAACAAATATGTATAAAGTTTAATATTATAACACATAAGGCCCTTCTCTTTCCTAAAGGTAAGTAATAAAAATAAAAATTAAATTTATTTAGAAACTATATTTACATAAATTTATTTAGAAACTGGATTTATATAGAAACCTACAAACTTTGAGATTAGAACACAGAAGTTCCTTTCTATCCTCGACAGTATTTATTTCAATCTTTGATGACCGAACAAGCTAATGAACATCCAAGCTTTTGTATTTACTATTACGGTTAGAGTTACAGTTGTTAAATGAAAACATAATCGGTATTCTAAAATGTTCTTTTTAAAGAAATCGCCGGAGATCATTGACTGATTTCCAGATTATAGTGCTACTGTCTGAGCTGCTACATTCATTTCTACACTTCTGCCCCTTTACTTTATTTTCCTCACTATCCAAAACCTAAGTTTTGAAAATAATTCTCAATTATAACAATGTTCTTAAAGTTATATTTGAAATTTTAACTTATGTTGAAACTGGACGTTTTTACAATGCTGAAATTTGTAAATTAACCCAATTTCAAATAATAGCCATTATTCAATTTGTGACGTTGACGCCAATTATGAACCGCTTTATGCTAGACATCAATGAATAGTTTTCTTCCCTACAGCCTCAAACCGCGTCGCGATGACCATTTTAATATTCGCAATGACTAGTTCTTGCGCATTGTCCTTCGCGCCGCTCCATAATTACGTCGAAGGGACGTCCGTTGGACCCTCCCCGGTCGCCGCCCTTATTCATTACGACACTCTGCACAGGACAGCTCCACAATCGAAATTTGCATACACGCGTAGCTATACTATCGTGCACGCGCTGCGGATGTGGTTCGTTCCGCAGATGTGTGTCGACTTTCTAGCCGTAGCCGGGGACTTGTTGCGATTATGATATACATTCGACATTTTTAAAATATAACATTGAAAGCTCAGTCTATTTTCGAACATCACAAATATCAAAAGCTTCATTACTTAATATTTTATAAACATGGAAAGTTTTTTAATCAGCTGCTGCACGGCAAGGTGTGTGTTGTGTATATCAGTCTATGTGTGTATATACGTGACTTACGGATATACGTGGGCGTGTCCAGATGTTACCCTCAAGAGCCAGAATGGATGATCCGGTTTGAGCAAGTGGCGTATTGTTAGTGTCCTTAAGTAGATGACAGCGTGATCCTTGCGCGACTAAGAGTCGCCATATTATATATATAGAGAATAACATCAAATTAAAGGTCTAGATAAGATGATTTCAAAATATATAATATGTTATATAAATAGATACAAAATGCACGTACATCCCGCAATTATAATTTAAAAGTTACGAAGCAGTTTGGATGTTATTTGACAAAATTAGAATTTGGTAAAATCGATCCTACAAAAAACTTTACTTGGACATCATATACTTCACTTTGAACGTCATATTCATTCATTGGAAAAAATAATAAGGCAGCCAAAAAATTAGTATGTAAATTAATTAACACACGATTTATAAGCTTTTTTTTTCACACAAATTAAAATACGGATCATATCCCAGTTGACAAAATTAAATTGTTAAAAAACCGATCCAACAAAATACTTTATTATAACACCAGATACTTCATTTTCAAAGTCATAAATGTAAATAATGAGGCAGTCAATATTATCGCCGGTAGTCAATATTAAGCTTTTTCGAGCAAAGACAGTCAATATTAAGCTTTTTCGAGCAAAGTAAAATATGGATCAAGATAAAGTAATTATTTTGTATTGAGTTATTCATCCGACCTCCATAAATATGGTCTGTTGCAAATGAAGTCACTGGTAGTACTTAATAGAACAGAAAGGAATATTTTGGCAAGGATGAAACTTGGATAATTTATTAGCTAGTCTAACCCTTATGAATGGTGATTTGATGTAAAACCATAATATATACTCATTTGTGGTGGTTATCAGATTGCAATATGCTCGATGAGATTTGATCGAGGGAGCTGTTTCCAGCGGTTTTTGTTGGAGGCAAACTTCAATATATCGTAGAATTTAGTTATCTTAGATGCATCTCATTTAATCGAATCAACTGATTGACTCGATCGTGGATTGGCCTCATTCTCTCTTGTTTCATCATTATTGCTTTGTCATTATGGGACAGAAATGGTGGTCTATAGTTAGTACATAAAATATAGCCCCAACAAACAGGCTTCTTTGTTGACTTCAGCAAAGCAGTTTTATACTCTCCTATATATTTAGATTGTCAAATAAATTGAGTTGATTTAGGCACTCGGTTTTATTTACTAATTATCAAAAGTATATACTTTCACAATGTTATATTGAATTTTATACTCGTAGGCTTGAAGTTGCTTTTAAAATTTGTGTGTTGCTAACGTGTCGTGTTAACTTGGTGTTGACTTACAAATCATAGTTGCTATATGATTTCCAAATAAATTTTTGTATTTGAATTTTTAGGCTGCGAGTTGTATCAAGTAATAAATTTTGTTTATATTTTGGTTGCGAGTTATGTATATTAAACGCTCTATATTTCGAATTAATCTTTATATTTGAGATTATAACCATAAAGATAAACATAATAAATAATGTCTTTCCAAGAAATAACACTGAAAAATGGGCGAGGGTTGAATGAAGGAGGATAAATGTGGGGGAGGTTTAATGAAGTAAACCTCCCCTCTCGTCCTTGTATTTGTAGTACAAATTTTACTCAAACGTAGACTGATTTGCATGTTTAAAATGATATAGTATTTTGTGGCTCTCGAATATATAAGTCTAATTATTAAAGATAGTTTCCTTGACAGTCTGACTTCTTTGTGAGTGCTATTCGCTTGTTAAGTTATCTAGTTTTCTGCTTCTTGCACCATTAAATATAATAACGATTAAATAAGTCATTGTAAACCCCTTTCTAATTTCGCAGCATTTCTGTACCGTTCAAAACTTTCAATATTTCCATCTTCCTCCGAGTATTAAAATGTTTAAAACTAATAACGCCGATATATTGTAAATCAACCCCACCGTTTGAGTGCGGCCATACTAACGACCTCCTCCACCCCTTCATCCAAAGCCACGAGAAATATTAGCATTCATAGAGAGCGCCGCGTTATCACGCGCACACACACGCGAACTCCCCCGCGCTTGAGGGGTGGGTCAACGAGGGGCACACCCTCTCGCCCGCTACCGTCCTCTCCCCTGGCCCTCAACCCTCGTCGATACGTCGCGCGAATATTTGCATACGACGCGTCGCGGCACCGGCCCAGCTCTCCTGCACTACTTTATCAAGTTTACCTTCCTTATTTATTCGCAGGCGTGCGCCGGTAAACAATCCGAGCTGACGAGGTAACGTAGCAATTCGTTACGCGAGCAGTTCGGTGCCGAATTTGCCGCGCGAGGGTACCGGTGAACGGAACACGCTCCTGATATGGCTGACACGTGTACAGACAGGTCTAACACCTTTCATATACAAAGTGAATTTGAATTGAATTTTTCTTTCGCTTTGTAGCTAATCGAGTGTAAACAGCTCTTAAAGACCCGGTATAAAACTAATATGAACGTGGGAGAGCCATTTTTAATTTTACGTTATTTCGAAATCAGATTATTTTCGACCGGTTTATTTAGATTCTGTATTTTATTTGGTATTAATTGTGTTCGATAATATTTAAGTAGGTAATGATTTCTATTAATTAACACGTTCATAAAAAAATAATAAAATGACCGTAATGCCTTGCATGAATTATTGAATGTTCGGTTTAGGTCAATCTATAATAGTCGAATCTATAATAGTCGAGTCTATAATAGTCGAATCGGTTTTTGATCGATTATAGAATTTAAAAAAACTATTATTTCAAAATATTCATCGTAAATGGTTAACCTCGATATGAAAGTAGTAATCTGAAAAGATAGATCGCTTTTTGGTTATTTTTTTAATTTACTATACCTCAAAATGTAAAAAATAGCATTTATAAGATTATTCGTGGCTCAAAGACGTTTTGTCTCAGAAAATATTTAACGTATGAAATTAAAATGCTGATGGAATCTACTAACCCACATATGTTCCAACAGTAAGAATATAGGAAAGAGCAAATTCAGAAAAGTCAGAACTCTCAAAATCCTCTCGCGTTTCCAACTGGAAGAAAAATAGAGACAAAATAAAAAAATGGTCTAAAACCTTAAAGAACAATCGGGACTCTACCGGTGCAGTAAAGCCTGGAAAGAAGAAAAAAGACAATTTTGCTGAGAATTATAGAAGGGTCAAATTTAGTATAAAAATATTAAATAATAAAAAATACTAAATAATAAAGTATTGCATCAATATGAGATTAAAGGGGGATTTTATAAGAATTCTTAAATCTTTCTTTTTCAATATTTATATGATTAAGCTATAGAGATGGTATATGGTATTTTTCTCCGAAGTGGCTAAACTTTAAAATATTCGGAAAAACAGCGCTATAAAAGGCATGCGAGCCGAAAAATAATTTTTAATATTTATAAATAATTTAATGGAAATATTGTTTTTATTGGAATATTTTTTATATTTACCTTAGCATACCCGAACCCGAATTTTTTTGAACGTTTTACGATTTATAAATCTTGCTAATAGCCCACCTGAAGATATTGTAATACAACGAAACCTAGGTCGTGGTAAAGAAATTAAAGAAAGTAGAAATCACGTAGTTTCATTTAATTGTGAATAATGAATTTCTACAAAATTAACGCCAAATATATTCATATATTCAAGATTTATAAAAGGTTTCTACAATTAAAACCACTGATCTTTTTGTGAAAAGCTTGGGTCCAACTTTTGATAAACTGACTGATCAAGCCCCTTTCAACTAGATTAAGCACTATTTAGAATCATAACGCAGAAAGATAGCCCCAATTAGCAATTCGATCTGTGAATTAGACTTAAAGTTGCTACTGCTAGAATAAAAGGTTTTCACATTTGCAGTTCAAACGTTAACACTGTGCAAAGGCATGTTAGAATAGTTAGAATAATAACCTTTTCACGATTCGGGTGTTATCGACAAATGTCTATAATAAATGAGCAAGTATTACGTAGCAAAAAAATTATCATTTAGGGTCTTTTATTTCATATTCATTACGTAACCATTAAAAGGGTTGTAATAACAAGCAGGTAATAAATTTTCGTTTGAATGTATATTTGACAAAGGTCTTTAAAAAAGTTTCTTTGCAAAATATCTCTCTTATGTGATGTTTGTATATTTATATCTACGTCAAAAAAAATAAAAAAAATACTTCTTTTAAATTTTAATTTTTAAATTTTTTATAAACGGACAGAATTTAATGCACACTTTGGGAACGACTTTCCTGGATGATGCTTATTAATATCACCTTTATCAATCTGAAACTTTATTAGCACCATATTTTATGTAAATTTAATTTTTATAACCTTTCCGATAATAACAATACAAAACTACATGAAAAGTATATTTAAAATTTCTATACAAGCATTGTTACACCATTTGCAGGTTGTCTGCTTTTGTCACTGCATAATTCCTTTTAATTGACTTAATGAACTGATGACTTTCAACAAAGAGAGTTTCTCCTTATATGCAGTTATGGTCTTATGAATATACTAGGAGGCTTCAAAATAGGCCGAGATTACAAAGCAAGCTGGACGAAGTGTCATTAAAGTATACTTGTGTCCATATTCATTTTAATCCATCCTTTTCATGGAAAAAATGATTTTCGTAGCTACGAAAATCATTTTTCAGTTTGCTTTCTTTGACTGCCTAGCGATATTCCGAGTCGACTGATAAAACTAAATTTAGAATTATTGCGCAGTAGGTTTTCTAATAATATTTTCAAAAATGTAAAATATAAAAAAAAATGACCGAAAAAAAAGGTTAAAAATATTATAAAGATCATAACGCCGAACAAATCCTTAGTTAGAATAATAAATTTAAAATCCAAAAACGATTTTTCTTTAACGAATCTCGATTTATCTGTTGCACATGTTGGTGAAAGTATTTCTTAAAAGCTTCATTCCACGTGAAGTATCTCATCATCTAACAATGAGTTAAGGAGAGAAAGAGAGAGAGAGAAAAGTGTATTTAGATAAGTTATGAAGTCTATTTGAATCACACTTGGTCGTTAATTACTCCCTTGTCTAAAATTACAAAACCGACTCTTACGTCCATTGTCTTCGCTCGGAAGGCTTACCAATTTATGTGAAATTGAGGTGTATTTTTTATCTTTATACTAATCTATAATAAGTTATCATTGAAATCAATGAGCATTGTTGGGTATCTAATTAGGTTTAACACAAACCGAAATTAAAGAGATTTAACCAAATCTGAAGTACTTTTGTAAATATGGCTTCTGATTTAACAAAGACTCTAAGAGCAAAATGATTAACAACGATATGACATGTAGGGACTGAAAACTAAATAAAACACGGTTATTTTATCAAGTTCCGAAGATGGTATTTTTCTAGCTTATTCATGAAGAATTTCAGATGTTTAACTTTCGTAGCTTTAGTTTAACCAGTAAGTTGGATTAAACCAAGACTCTCTACTTATCAAAGGTGAACAAGACAATAAGTTATATGTTACAGTAATATTCTTACCATGGTGGGTAAACATGAGCGTATTTTGAATAGTATTTGCCTCTGCTCAGCATCCTTGTCGAATATATGGAGCCGGGGCCCGCTTTTCAATGAACAGAGCCTGCAGAGGTCAGTAAATGCTGTAAAATTTAAATCCTCAGGCTCTGTCATAGCGAAGCACCTTATCAGCAGGTCCAGCACACAGGAGTTGTCCATGTATACGTCAAAAATGTTATCCAATTCACTCGATACACTGTAACTATCTAATAAGTATTGGTTAAGCTGCTCACACTGTAACGTTACGCGCTCCTTGTTCAGTTGATGTCTCGGGTATTACGTGAATTTTTTTATTATTTTCAATTTCGATATAAATTCGCGCTTCATTTACGATCGTGCTTAAGCGGCCATTTGTGTTGGGCAGTGTTGACATTAGCGTAAAGTGTGGGTCGAGTTGTGGCGGGAACGGTAGCGACGAGGCGAGCGCGGGTTCGGTACTGAGGGCGCGCAGGGCGGGGGCGCAGCGGCGCGCGCTGAGGGGAGGCCGCGGGAGGAGGGGCCGAGTGCAGCGCCCCCCGTGGCACCCTCCATCGACGTACATATATCGTCGAATGTGCCCCTAATTAATTAATTCGTGTTTTATTGGCTTCTTTTCGAAAAATAAACGGGGTTTGTTTTCGCTAGGCTTCGCTCCTTAGTGAAGCTCCGAGTGAAAATGACGGCACTAAATATTTAAAATAAAAATAAAACGATGTATTTATTGTAGCAGAAATTGAAGCGGAAGCTGCAATAATTCTGAACACGTTGGTCATTTTATTACGACACCCAGGTTTTATTTAATGAAAAAATCTGTTAAGTACGAGTAAATCTCGCATAACGAGGGTTCTGTACACATTTAGGCACATAAATATTTAAAGGTACATGATATTTCCTTTAAACTATTTACAAATATTAATTTTTCAAAGCATGACAATATTAGTGATATGATGAATAATCACATGTAGTTTTCCTGTAAATTTCTAGTCAGATTTTTCCTACCATGTTTTCTACATGATTTTTGGCTCAGTTTGAAAATAAGGGGGGGGGGGGATGCTCTATTTTCGCATATTTTTATAACATATTTTTACAAGTGCCATTTAAAATTATGATTGACGATGTTCAAACATTTTCAGAAAACGGAAAAATGGAACTTCTATAAGATCATTAACGTATCTGTCTGTATGTCGGTCACTGCTGATTTTATCAGGAAATAAGTAGCGTAGCAAACACAATACATCTTATTAGCCCGTATACTTCGCACTAGCTAATTTTTTATATTAAACATAATACATCTTATTGACCCGTATACTTCGCACTAGCTAATTTTTTTAAAATAGTTATATAAAAATGAAACAGCGGGTAAATAAAGTACTTAAAAATCTTTTTAAATTTCTTTATGTCATATGGGTTATCATTTGAAAGGGTTTGTTGTGAAGTTCTCCACTGTGCAGAAATATTTTTACGTAAACTGCACACTTGAAAAGATATTCTGAAATGAGATCCTGTTTTTCTGGTCATCATTGTCAATCAGTGGGTTATTATGGATCGACTTTTCTATTTAAGCATTTAATGAGCGTTATTTTATTAAATTTGTTCCTTGTGTTTATCCTCATTGCTTAGTACTCCTTAAATAAAAAAGATACACCCGGAAGACTAAGTGTGATTAATGAAAGTTTCATAAATAATCAACTGGCCAAGAGGGAGTTCCGTAGTCCTCTTAAAATCATTATTAATGCAAGTTAACCAAAACAATGTTATTTCTTTATCTATTATCTTTTCAAATCCGTGGAGGGGGTGGGGGAAGAGGTCGCACTTGCACCTTAATTTGAAGTTTAATGATTCAGAAATGAAAGTTGAAAATGAAATAAGTAAATGGAATCCAAATTTAATTTTAAAAGACCTTTACAACGATGTCCTATACAATGGGATACGTGGTGAATGAAATCCAAACTTAATTTTAAAACACCTTTCTAACGATATCCTACACAATAGTAATGGCATATGGTGAATTGGATATAAACTTCATTCTAAAGAACAATTCGAAAAATATCCCACACAATGATGTACATGGTAAATGGAATCCAAAGTTTATTTTAAAACACCTTTCTAACCATACCCTACATAATGTGGTACATGGTAAATGGAATTCAAACACCGAATAAAAGAAAGATATTTCTAATGATATCTTACACTATGGGGTACATAGTAAATGGAATATAAACTTTATTTTAAAAGATCATTCCAAGAATATTCTACACAATAATGTACATGGTAAACAGAATCTAAAGTTCATTTTAAAACGCCATTCTAACGATAGCCTATATAATGGGGTACATGATAAATGGGATCCAAACTTTGTTTTTAAAGCCCTTGCGAACGATATTCTGCATAATGGGGTATATGGTAAACGGAATTTGAACTTCATTTTAAAATATCTTTTTAACGATATCATACCCAATGGAGTAAAGGTAAATGGAATCCAAATATCATTTTAAAAGACCTTTTTAACTATATTCTACACAGTGCAGTACATGGTAAATGGAATTGAAACTTCCTTTTAAAAGTTATTTTTAACCATATACCACACAGTAGGGTGAATGGTAAATAGACTCCGAATTTAATTTTAGAAGACTTTTCTAACGATATCTTACACAACGGTGTACATGGTAAATTGAATACAAATTTCATTTTGAAAGACTTTTCTAACGATATCTTACACAATGGGGTACATGGTAAATGGAACCCAAACTTTATTTTGGAAGAACTTGTTAATGATATTTTACACAATGGAGTATTGGTAAATGGAATTCAAACTTCATTTGGAAAGATATTTCTGATGATATCCTATACAACAGTGTAATGATAAATGGAATCCAAGCTTCATTTTAAACGACTTTTCTAACAATAACCTACACAAGGGGCATATGGTGAATGGAATCCAAACTTCATTTTATAAGACCTTTCTGACGATATCTTACACAATTGAGTACACCGACATTTTTGTTAAACTAAAATGTTTAGAATATAGTCGCTTCTTGATATAAGTAAAAATTTCTTTATTTACAGATTCTATTACGTGAATATTCTATGAGAGGTCAACTTCACGTAAATAAAGAAGATGTAGATGAGAAAAATGGAAAAAGAACGATCGGTTCAATTGAATCTGATAAGCTTTTAATCGATTGAGAGTGACAAGGAACAGTGACTGATCGAGTATTTGAAAGCAAATTCCTGCGAGTTCTTTTTCAAGTTGGATACTGTAATGGAAACTTCATTGTGCTGCCCAAAATTGTTTGAAAGCCTTAAGGTTGCTGGCAAATACCGTTCGTACTGGAGGAAGCAAATGGCAAACGTAAAACGTTTTCCATTGATTAATGTGATAAAATATAAAGAACCATTGCTATTTTAAATTTGAAAGTAAATTGTGAGTGAAGCAGAGAAATGTGATGTAAAAGTTTATAATATCATAATTCATACAGCCGAAACGTTTATGTCATGAACATATTCGCATAATGCATCCGTGAAAGCCTCTTAGCGGACTTAGCTTCTTTTTCAACGGACGAATGTAATCATGGATATATCCTGCTATTTTAATATTTTCCATAGAGATATAATAATCTGCAACTAGCAAACGCAAGAGGTTGTTGAGATTGTAAGCTGTCTAAAATAATTACTAATGCCGTAAGCATTGGTAACAAAACGACAAGAAATATACCTTCTCGTTGACAATAGATAAAAAAGTATTTAAGAAAATGTTATCATTATTTTTAAGTTTTGCAAATGGTTGATGTATGAATGCATAAGACAAATGAAATAGGAAAGTATAAAATAAACCACACAATAATATAGTTTTCGGGAAATAAGCTTTATTGGTCCTTAGATCCAGAAGGTACTTACAACCCTGGTCATCAATAGATCCTAAAATTTGCACTGCTCGATGAAAATGAATATTTTAACATAAACTTGAAGTCTTACTGTTTTTAAAGAATATAAAAAAAGGGTATTACTTTAGTCATCATCAAATTATCAATTTTACAATTGAGAGGACAGCATGAACTAATATGTTAAACGCAGAGTTCATAGCTGCGGTAAAAGCTGAGATCCCTTCACACACTTGAAAGGCCAGCAGCGATATCCACCACATGCACTTTACACCAGTGTTAAAATTAAAAACCCGCATCATAACAGGTACGTACATATACAACCTCTTATATACGGTCTCCATTCGATCGTAGGTAACAAATAAAAACCGCATCAAAATGGTTCAATCGTTTTCGAGAAAAATGGTAACGAACACATACAACCACTTAGGTTAAACGCATATGCCGTCTCCGTTCCATCGTGGATAACAAATAAAAAACAGTACCAAAAACGATTTAGCAATTTTCGAGAACAAATAAAAAACCGCGTTAAAATCGGATCAATCGTTTTCAAGAAAAATTGTAATAGACCCATATACAAAATTTAGATTAAAGCATGTATCATCTTCATTCCGTTATGGGTAAAAATTCAACTTTTTGATGTTTCGTTATTATTATATAACCTTCTTCAGTTTAAAAAATGAAAAAAGTTGAGGTTAGTTAAAAACAAGCTACTTTCATAGGATATGCAGTTTCGAGAAACTTTGAATTGACAATGGATTACAATGCCGTAAACAAGCATCAAAATGGTAAGATGTTTGTTAACAAAAGAAAACAATTTTAATATTTATTTATTTCTTTAGATCATGAATTACTTTTTTAGATCATTTCTTTAGTTTATTACAAAATAAGCTATTTTCATAGAATATTTAGAAAGCTATTAACAAAAACAAACGGAATATTAAGATAGATTGAATCAGTTTCGAGAAACTTTGAGTTTACAATGGACTACAATACCATAAATAAGCCATTAAAATGATAAGATGTTTTTTTACAAAACAAATCAATTTTAATGTTTGGTTATTTCTTTAGTTAATGAGTTATTTTTTAAGTCATTTCTTTAGTTTATTATAACATAACTTATTTTCATAAAATATTTAGAAAACCATTAACAAAAACAAACGAAAGATCAAGATAGATTGGATCAGTTTCGAGAAAATTTGAATTTACAATGAGATTACAATGCCACAAAATAAGCCATGAAAATAGTAAAATGTCTGTTAATAAAACAAAGCAATTTTGATATTTCTTTATTATTACATAATCTTTTTTAGTTTAAAAATGACTATCTTAATATTTATTAATTTTTGAATGATGTTGTTTATTAATTTTATAAGAAATAGGCAATTAGCAATTTCTGCGATGTGCTTGGAGATTCTGATGGCATCTCACATGAGCTAAAACATGGCTATTGTTTTCAAATAATGCGAAGGCGTTATTGATCGTTTGTACGTGTTTCTATTCCTGAAAATCTTTACATACATAGTCAGCAGACCTTGACTCGATCTAGCCTTGCACTCTGTGATCCATAAACGGTCTGAAACTAGCAACAGATTTTCGGCTATCGTATCTCACCTCCTTTTTCTCTTACTCCCTAGTATATTTCGGATTCTGTAACAGACTGTCTTCGGATTACCTGTTAAAATTTAAATCCGCTGAATATTACATCTACGCTGTTTGTCACATATTTGATCTCTTTGTTTACGTAACAGAAACTGGAAATAATAAGTATTTATTGTGTACCTATTACATTTTATCTCTACATTTTCGTGGCGATTTTCAAATAAATCTAATTTAATTTTAATTTTCGACTTTCTCGATTTTACTCGGCTCGATTTTAGAACAAATTATATAGCCCGATTGAACTTTTCTATGTGCTATGATATAATGTTTTACTCCTATTTTTCTAAGTTCAGGCATTCACTTGTACGACTAAATAACACTCTACATGTAATAAGAATATAATATGTCTCATATACTAGCTTTTATCCAAGGTTTCGGTGGGTGGAAATAACTATCAACTTATTGGGAAAAAATAAAATATACAGCGCTATCTTGAATGACTAAAGAAAATTAAATACTAAGTCCTTATTTTCGTGACTTTATGATACAAATGACAATGAAAACTGAAACATTTTCCTCTATATTAGAGATTAAAGGCAGTGATTCTGTTGTCCCTTTGTATTGATTATGTAGCGTTTCAAAAAATCACGTCGATTCTTTGTTTCTTTATTGCGAGTGTGCGTGCACCTTTTTAGTTTCCAACAACAATTTCCCCGAAGGATTGAAATTTCTCAGAAAATAATTTTGCTTTGAAATTTCTTCTATTTCATTTCTCGATACGCCATACTATATATGAAAATTCATATTATGTTTGGGATCTAATGTATATATATATATATATATATATATATATATATATATATATATATATATATATACTTACATACATATATAATAATTTCTTGAATTCGTTGAATAATACATTAAATTGCAAATGATCATCTGTTCTCACAGGTTCGTATTAGAATTTAATTTCGAAGACATGGTAGGTTATCACGCTGGCGTGCTGTTTGTAATATATTAGCGTAACATGACAAGTGTGCTACGCAATGTCATACTACATATATAAAAAACAGCTAAGCCGGAGTGGAACTTGCACGTCAAGGTTTCCGTACTCTGTATATTATGATTTGCAATGATAAAATTTCAACACTATCAATACATATATATCTCTAAGAAATTAAGAAACTACAGGGAGTAAATAAAAACTTAATTTTTTCTCGAAAACTATAAATTTCTAAATCTATTACAAATCTGTACACATTTAAATTAAAATGAGGAAACACTATGTTATAAGATCAGCTTCTGGTTAATCTTTCTAGAGTAGCCCTCTCGCAACTAGGCCTTTGAAAGTTTTATGTTTGTATTGTATCAAGTTTCACTAGTAAATATGCATTTTATCATTTGTTTGTATAGGTTTAGAATAAGGTGTAGGTGTAAAACCTCTGCTTGTACCTGGTTCCAATAGTTGATAGTAGTGCACTGCAAGTGTGTTCTAGTGTTATAGGTTTGCTTTCCAATGAACTTCCAATGGAAATTTATGGCTAGTGCCTAGCAGATAGAATACGTTGCATCATGTATAGTAATAACACGTTTGAGTACCCAAATTTTGTGATTTTTAAGCACATTGAAAAAACATGATTATCGTTATATTTTTGCTAGTTCACGTCCAGAAATTTATCTATAATATATATTTGTTTGTTCTAAAGCTTAGGCTGCAGATATATATTATTATTATATTTTTGTTAGGCCATATCAAGTAATTTGGCTGCAGTTCATAATTGTTTTTCCTAATTATAACAAATAATTTTTATCCTCCATTTATTTAAATTATTATGTGCTGCAGATATATATTATTATGATATTTTTGTCAGGCCACATCAAATAATTTGCGTGCAGTTTATAGTTGTTTGCCCTAAATATAATAAATAATTTGTATCCTCCATTTGTTTAAACTATTATGTGCTGCAGATAAATATTATTATTATATTTTTATTAGGCCACATCAAATAATTTGTCTGCAGTTTATAGTTGTTTGCTCTAAATATAATAAATAATTTTTATCCTCCATTTATTTAAACTATTATGTGCTGCAGATATATATTATTATTATATTTTTGTTAGGACACATCAAATAATTTGTCTGCAGTTTATAGTTGTTTGCCCTAAATATAATAAATAATTTTTATCGTTCATTTATCTAAAGTATTACGTGCCATGGGTATACATTATTATGATATTTTGGTTAGACCCCGCCAAAAATTTGTCTATAATTTATAATTGTTTGTCCCAAAGCACAGCAAATACTTTTCATCCACTATATTTAGAGTTGCGTACCTTAAAAGGAAAAACGGACTTTTTTTATATTCTCCATGTTTTTACGCCTACGGAAGATATCTTATGTAATACATTTACATTTTTTTATTTTTAAAGCCGATTTTCTCAAAAACCATGGTATGTAGAAATTTTAATGCATATGAGTATAATTTCAGGTATATGGGCATAATTTCAGTCATATGGGCGCTGCGGCTGGTTTGAATGGAGCACAATCAGGTAGTTCAATTCCAACCACTTTTTCGAGCATCTGGGCTCATATATTTGTAATAACGCAGTATTACCAATAACTCCATTCGAGTCTGCCGCGGAGCCCATATACCGGAAATCGCGTTTAAACATAAATGGCATATAATTACCTTTTCAATAAAGCTGATATGATTATTATCATTTTAAAGTTGAACACTATCTAAAAAAACCGTTATTTTTTACTTATTAAATTAATATTCTTATTATTAATTATATTTTTATAATTATTATTTCTTTATAGTTGGCCTGTTCCCCCCCCATCACCTATTTTACAGTAATATATATATATATATATATATATATATATATATTATATATGTATATATATATATATATGTATATATATATATATATATATATATATATACATACGTATATATATGTTAGAGTGAGTGCTATATAATTATACATACGCATAGGCGCACCACGAGGTACGTTTCGTTGTCCGTCGAGATGTTAGAATCGCAGAAAATGTCCTCCGTTCTAAATATTAAAATTAGCATATTATTATTAATGACATATATAAATATCAGCTTCGTTAATATACCTTAAATTGTTTTTTGGGACTTTCAATAGTGTTTGCAGCGATCTTGGAATAACCAAAGTTGTCTGCCATTGTTCTTTTTCGATAATAATAATGTAAAATTTTGAAACATCCAAGCAATTTTGTTACCATAATTCGAAATCGCTCAAATTTATACGTCTTTCACACCTGCATGACTCTATAGGAACCGCCCCTGAGCTTAGTGAGTCCCAATTTCATGTACGGACGGTATGGGAGAGTCAATGAAGAACACATAAGATTTGTCCAAATACTACTTGCGCTACTGGCTCATAGACTATAAAGCATTATTATGTGCTATAGATTTACATTATTATGATATTTTTGTTAGCCTACGCCAAGGAATTTCTCTGTAATTAATAATATACTTTATAATTAATTCCTAAAGCATATCGAATTCTTTTTGTCGTCCATTTATCGAACCTGTATGATAGCTTAATGCTTTTTTAATGTCCATTTATCTAAAGTGTCATGTACGTAATGATTAGTTTCATTTAATTTTATTATTGCTTTATCGCTGTCCTAACTAAGTGTCTAGTAACAGTCTAGGACAGTACTAGACAGGACAGGAGTAGACAGCAATGGTGGAATGGTAAACTCCTCTAACCTAACACATTTCTTCGCTTCTTGTCACATATGTTGCCATATGCGTTTCCCAATTTTCATTCCCATTTCGATTCAAATATTCACAAATTTGATTCACGATTAGCGTTTGGCGTTTTCTACATTCTTTTTCATGTAAAATTTTTTGTAAGCGTACTTTCAATTTACTTAATTCTATCATATTTACTTTTCCTCACCACATTTACGTGAACGTAATTTCTGCTATATAAAGGTTTTCCTTATACATTCCATAATGATACAAACTCGACCTCAAGCAATTTATTCTAACTCTCTTTTGCATTGCTGAAGACTCACTTCCATATGGACATTTTGCCACTGATTTTGACGCTACCATATATACCTACTCTTCTTCCCTCTGGTTTGCTGATTTTTTTTCAACACTTCCATATTTCGTAAAATGATTTGTTTTTTGTGTTAAGCCCGATTTCCACCTAATAGCTTTCCATCCCTTCTTTTGTCCTGGATGAAGATAACCGTATCATTTAAGAACCTCCGTCGTATAGCTTTGTAGAAAACTGTAAGTTGTGTCTGCCATTCTTTTCATGTTTTATTCGTCGTCACTTTCTGTATACTATTTGTTATACACCTAGTGGACTAATCGTGTATTTTTATAGATTAAATAATTCATTTTATAGATTAAAATGTCTGTACATTAATTTTATGTTTATAGATTAAAAAATATCACGCACCTTGAAGTTTTATGTATAAAACAATTACATTTTTTTTAAATGAGTTGTTTTGTTTACTTTTTCTTTTTGTATATTTTTTGCGTCAAGTTTTCCATAAAATTTCTTACCTATCTACCTATCGATATCTTAGTTGCTTCATGCCTTTATATTAACCTATACAGACATACGTACCTGTTTAATTAGTTACTCTTTGGCTTATCTCAAGATAAGTGAAAGTAGTTAAAATTAGAGTTTATTGTTCACCACAAAGGAGTTCATATTACCATCATTCGCTTTTATCATCAAAATCTGGCCACCACTTGTGACCAACAGACTCATCAGATAAGTCAAACGATCCCCAAAGTCGATGTACCTACCTTTCATTATCAAGGAGTTCCCGCCATTCCCTACCGGTTTCATCAAAAGATCCTTGCGACCCTTTGTGACCCCAGGGGTTTTCAAAATAAGTCAGACGAGTCCGAAGTCGATGTAATTATTCCTCACCATTGCGGAGTACTATCTCCACTTTTCGACTCCATCATCAGACCGAGGCCACCACTTGTGGAGTCAGTCCAACTTACTGCTTGGTGTCAATTTTCTGAGGAACTTAATAATAGACATTTTAGTGTAAGTTAAACTGAGAACTGATAGCGAAACATGTAATAAAAATTTATTGAGAATAAATACGACTTCTTTCAACCTCTCTAAGAATATCTTCTTTAAAAATATTCTTAGAGAGGTTGAAAGAAATGTTTTGGAAAAATCTATGATTACTGCAACAGTCATTTTGAACTATGCATTTATTAAACTTTCTATATATTCTGTCGCAATTATACTAATGATACCGTACCTATTTATACACGTGTATATATATTTAATAAATATTATATCATTTTCGTAGGGTTCATTTATGTGAATTGTTCGAAGTCGTTTTAAGTTAAATCGACTTCCCTCGACAGTTATGTCGGCCGCTATATACAGTTTGGTAGTAAATTGTGCTTAAATATTCGAAAAGGATCTTCCTTATTTTCATTTATTTTTACCAGAAGATAACTTCTCTTAGACAAGTTGAACTGCTGACATTTTTATAAGCCATCCCTCATTTAGACTTTATTATTTTATGGTTAGCTTTCAGTATCGTCACTTGCGTCTTTCTTATTTATGTTTTTCTTTACTATTCGTATTCTAAATATCTAGTTATTATAGAAACGAATTTGGCGTCAGAATAGCCATTTTTAGGGTTCCGTACCTCAAAACGAAAAAAGGAACTCTCATAGGATCATTTCGTTGTCCGTCTGTCTCTCAGTCAGGACCCTTTTTCTCAGGAATACGTGGAGGTGTCAAGTTGAAATTAATATCAAATACTCTTTGAAGTTGAAAGAAAAAATCAAACTTCTAAGTCAACATAATTAAAAAATACGGCCATTTATACTGAATATTTTGACAGTCGCAAAAAAATCAAAACTTATAGGGTACCTCCCGTTGACCTAGAATCATAAAACTTGCCAAAAAACAAGATCTACGGTGCTTTGGAGTTGTAAGAAAAAAACAAACTTCTAAGTCATACAATTAAAAAATACGGCCATTTATACTGAATATTTTGACAGTAGCAAAAAAATAAAAACTTATTAGATACCTCCCGTTGATTTAGAATCATAAAACTTACCAAGAACCAAGGTCTACGGTTCTTTGGACTTGTAAGAAAAAAACAAACTTCTAAGTCAACACAATTAAAAAATACGGCCATTTATACCACAAATTCATTGACAGTCGCAAAACAATCAAAACCTATAGGGTACCTCCCGTTGACTTAGAATCATAAAACTTTCAAAGAAACAAGATATCACAGCACAAGCAAAGGAAAAAATTCGAAAATCGTTAATTTGTAGTTATATCATACAAAAAAAGATTTTTTTAAACATGCGCCTATGAAAGAATACATTTTTCACAGGCACAAGAATATATTTTCGCTCTAAAAAATAACAATTTTATAAATAGTTTAATAGAAATGTTATGTACCATTGAATATTTACAAATGCCCAAACGTGTTCCACTCGTGCCAGGCAGTTTTTTTAAGTTTACGAATAAAATTGATCTCATAGTTGTTAAAATAGATTGTCTAATGATATTTGTTTAGACATTGATGCCGTAATTCATTAATGATTATATAATGGATAATAAAGGAGATAAAGGTGAATATTGAGTTCGCAAGAAAGGTGGAAATGTTCAGGTACTACAAAAATATATTTGCCAAACACTCGCAAGGCTGAACGGCCCTCATTTAGCTCTACCCGCTTCGCGGGCCAGGAAAATCTTCGTGATGACGAAGCTCCACATCTTTAGGCGCAACATAAAGGTGGGTATGAGGCGTGGGAAGTAACCTTCGAGATCAGGAAAAGCCCGCAGGTTTCCATCAACTACGACATCAACGATATCTGAAACAATTCCGTATTTTCTGGACGAACGTGATCTCCAACAAAAAAATTTACAATTGGACGAGGGATGGAGACGTAGCCTTCTAGATCAGAAGAAGAAAATGGATATGCGTTCAAAAGACTCAGGATGCGACAGAGCAACAATCTGTCTTCTGGAATTCTCGGGAGAAGGACAAAAGGGGTTGGCCAAAGACATGGAGTTAGATCGTAGTGGAAAAGGTCAAGAAAGTGGAAAAGTCATTTGTGGAGCTGAAAGTGTGGAACGTACAGCTCGGCAAAAAGGGTCCGCTGGCAGAATTTCGTAGAGGTCCTATACTTTATCATCTAACGGTCTAAACAGGTTAGTTAAGTTTGTTTCTAAACGTTTTGGAGAGAATAAATTTTGTTACTACGCGTGATTGTGTATACTTTCAATAAATACTCTCTATAGGGTAAAAAAGAGAAAGGATTTAAATCAAGTCTGTCAAGTAAATCAAATCAATCCAAATAGGTTTATTAAATATGTTTCGAAGCTTGGGTAAAGAATACATTTTGCAGAATTTTGTAGAATCCCAATGCTTTCTTTTGATTTAGGATCTTAAGAAATATTATTATATATAAATATTCATCAATACCTGAGGGTATTGATGAACCACACGAGTGCTACGTTTAAATTGGTTTGAGTCTTTTCGTGATGGTTCATCAAAGGTGTTACTTTCCACTGTTTTAAAGTCTAATGTATTTTTTCGTCGATATCTGTGTTTATTGTTTCTGATCCCCATTTTTCTCTCGTAATAATTTGTCACAGTAGATTCTATAACTACTCTCTCAGTTCCATATCTCGTACATACGAATATACGACTCAAACGGCCCCGAGTTCTATATGGGCCTAATGACAGCATTCATGGCAGAAATTAAACTGCGCTCCGCTATAAGAGGAAGGTAATCCTATACGGATACGTGGGTGTGTATTTCATTGATTATATTAATATTTATGTGCGAATATAGCTCCCTTGATTACGCAACGCCTCGGCTTATTCAACGTACGGAACGGATCGCTTAGCGACTCGTTAAATGAACCGATATTACCTACTGACGAAGATCGATAAATAGGGCGTATGTTTGAATTGCAGAATTGTTATACTGAGACACTTCTCTTCAGTTGGGTACTCTTGTCAGAGTGGTCTTGATTTGTTTAGGTGTGGTTTGCATGATGGATCTTTATTTTTGACAAGTACAACAGCTTTTGCAATACTCTTTCATTCTCGTCATTGCGCTTGCATTGCGCTACTGTGGATTTTACCGTGGCTTTGATCAGATATACCCAAGGTGCTAGTTTTCGACTTTGGCTTCTAATTTGTACTACAAGCCGCTTCAATGTATCTTAGTTTCTAGAAATGTGACCAAAAACTTTAGTATCCGTTGATGAAAGTCTTTATTAAATTTTTAACTCTTTTAAGATCAATACCTTTGTGCGATACTTTGTGCATTTAGTGAAAAAACTACTGAATTTAGTGAAAAAATTGTGAAGGTCCTTTTCCAGGCGTCAGACGAAAATATGTTTGGAGATGCTCAACTCAAATACTTAATAGTTGCTAATTATTATTTATAATTAATACTTATGAATACTGACAATAATATTTTATAGTTTAAAATCAACAGACAAAGGTAAATGACTACAATATAGGTAAGTTGTTACTGCTGTCATGAACAGAAAGTAACAGAGTGAATGAAAGAATTGAAATGATCTGATTTGATGAGCTGTAGCCCGGTTTATATATTGTCTTTTATTGCATAGAACAAAGGAATCGAATATTTGTCGTTGATAGTACGAGTAAACAATTCTGCAAGTATTCCGTTGGAAAGGAGACGATTATTTTAGGGCAACAACAGTTTATCAAATGGTTCCAAATTACTTTATACAGAATATTTGTTTTATAATGTAAATATTCAATAATTTTGTTATCGAGTTCAAGAACGTCCGAATTAGATAATTATACAGATCCTAATAGTTAATTAGTTTGGGTTGGTACGTTACAAAATCGATTTGAAAAATATCCTTATCGTGAAAAAATTGCTGTCAATTGGGTGTCCGATATCCAATTTATAACTTCTCTTTACGCAATCCTGTTTTGCTTTTTTCAAATTATGAATTTTGGGTATGTTTTTTTTTATATAAATTTTGCCCCTCTATTTCAAAACTTCTATGACGTACCAAATTAAAATGTACGCAAGGTACTTACAAGCAACATTGTTTATATAAAATTTCTATAATTATATAAATTTTATCTAATAATAGTGTTTGTATTAAATATTGACTGTTCCCCAAGAATGGTGAATGGTGCCCCAATAATTGAATAATTAATCATGATAAAAGTCCAAATCAAATAACATTCTTATATTTTTGAGAGGATTTCGAAAAAATATTCTTGACAAAATAACCAATACTCTGCCAACCTATAACCAATACTTTATAATCAAAACCTTGTAAAAAGGTGTTCTATACAAAAGAAAAACGATAATAATGGAAGTTAACAAAGAAGGTTCGAACTGAATTACCACAATACCACAATGAGATACATTGTGTCATAACAATCTACAAGTCATATTAATAACATTGAACCATTCGTAATATTGAGTAATTTTTACGTTTATGAAACGGAAGCTTATGAAACAGGTAATAAAAAATGGATTGGGCACTTTAATGATAGATTTAAAATTAACATGCAATAAATACAACCCCTCAATATCCTAAAAATTTAAGTGTGCAAATTGTAAGGTTCAAGTTGTTAATTTTCTTTGTAAGGGTTGAAAACCGGGCAACAAGAAGAATATGTGAAATGAATATAAAATAAAGTAACAAAGTTTCAGAAAATATGAAATATAAAAAAACTATTTAAATAACAGTAGTAAGGTTATAAAAAAATTTATATGATGAACGTTTGATCTAAGGGTGCTGTAGCCCGCAGACAAGTACACGGCAACCAAGCGCGCACCACGCGATATTTACATGAAACATTTCGATCCACTTTTGACACCTCTCTAATTCAAGACCTGTATAATATACCAAATTGTACGGTTGAAATGTACTTTATAAAACTTTATTACATAAGTAAATGATAAAAACTACACTGTGTTTTGAATTTCATAAACACAGCGTTTATAGTTAGACAAAGACATTAAATATACACATTGAGCGCGCAAAAACAAAACGTTCACAGCAAAAAGGGTTGAATGCATAAATCTCGACAATTACGTGCGGCAACCCTTTCCAACATTTGCGCGTTAATAGGGAATTTTGTTGAGAAAAAAACAGTTCGAATGTGCCTTTATACCACAAGTGTAAATCGACAGTCGTAACACTCACAACAATGATGTAAAGTTCACTCATGAGTTCAACGTATTAAATAAATGATAATTATTAAGAAACAATTGTGTGTTTTAAATATTTACAAAATGGCGTCAAAACTGAACAAGGGAGACCTTAAATACAAACTACCCCGAGTGTGAGAGATACGAATATAGTAAACAATTTAGAACACAATTACGAACACTAGTTGTGAAAACAAGAGAAGAAAAAAAAGTTTGTTAGTTTCTCATTTAAATATATTACACGAAAATAACATCTGAATTTTCTCTATATAAGTAAAAAAATCTCTTGAATGTATGTTTTGATATAAAATATTAAATGTTTAATTAAAGTATTTTATCAATTTTATACAGGTTATTTTATTCTTTGATGACGATTAAAGTAATGTATGGTATAAATAAGTTTGAACAGTCTTTAGGATCTCAGTGGATATAATTATATTTTACATCCTCTGGAGTATGATGATTGAATTTAGACAACTATAGCTTAATAGATTCCTTAAGAATAAAACGACTGGTATTTATAACCAGTATGGCATTAAAATATTTTGCATAAAAATTATTCATAGTAACGTAGCCCGACATTCTTGTATTTTTACCTAAAAATTATTTAACTCATTTGTATATACCTTGTGGTTACATTCATAGGTTTCCTAAAAGTATGACTAAATTAAAACGTACAATTGATTTAGAAAAATTTAAAAGCCTTATTGGAAGAGATCCCAAATTAAGTTCGCTTTGTTTGGCAGATCTATTTTAATGCTCTTATACTGCAACGGAAAAACAACTTGATGCTATGAGAAAGAAGTAGAAATATTCCGTTTGGCTACCACATGAGCTAATACGCTCTCAACTTCAGAGGAGAGCTAATGTGTGCGCTAGTGAGTTCACATCGTACCAACGAGAGGCCAATGTAAACGCTGACAAAAATGACTAAATCGTTGCTTGCTTACAAAATATATGTAAATTGTAAAGCATAAGACAAAAAATATAAAATAAAATGAAACGAAAAAATTAAAAATTCCAGTAAGTTATGAAAAAGGAGAAGCTATTATTAATTCGATAGTGTCAGTTGAAAATTATAGAGCTTTTACTACTATAATTAATAGCATGGAAAAATATATGAAGATTACGTTGCATGAACCCTTACAAGTAGAAAGGTTTATTAGTTGCGAAATAAATAACCACGAGCTAAAAGGAAAAATTTATGTCAATTATGATGTAGATAATATACGTAAACAAAACCTAAATAAACGTAGAATAGATTATTTAAATAAGGAAGAGCAAAAAGCTATAAAAATATATATACCTAGAATATAGAGATATTTTTCACTGTGAAAAATACCACTGATATTTATTAATCAGATTAAGCATAAACTCAGATTAAAGAATAATGATCCTGTCTATATAAAAGCACACAGACAAACCTCATTTAAAAATGACGAAATTAGGAAACAAGTAGAAGGCCTGTTAAAACATAATAAAATGAAGCCATCGTGCTCACCCTGGAATTTTCCCATTCATATTGTACCAAAAAAAATTGACGCGTCGGGAAACGAAAAATACAGAATGTTAATAGACTATAGGAAATTAAACGATAAGATTATTGAAGACAAGTAACCTTTACCGAATATTAATGATATCCTAGATAAATTAGGCAGAAGTCAATTCTTCACAGCCTTAGACTTGGCTTCAAGTTACCATCAAGTAGAAATGGACCCTGGAGACTAGAAAAAAACTGCTTTTTCTGCACAATGCTGCTATTACGAATAATCGAATGCCGTTTAGATTGAAGAACACGTTTCAAAGGCTTATGGATAATAACTTACGTGGTCTACAGACAGAAAAATGCTTAGTTTATCTTGACGATAAACTAAGAATTTAACAACTTAGAAGAAATTATTATTGGCCCAGTATGCAAGGAACTGTAAAAATATTCATAAATAATTGCAATAAGTGTAAAAAGACCAAATATGACAGACACCCACTAACAGTTCCGCTTATGATTACCGAAACGATTGCTAAACTTTTACAACGGATTCATATCGACACGTTTCAAGTAGAAGGACAGGCATTCTTAACAATGATAGACCCATTTACAAATTTAGGTCAGGCTATAAGCATTACAGCAAAAACTTCGATACATGTTGCGAAAGCCCTTATTAAATATGGAATTCCAATGGAAATCACAACCGACAGGGGCCTAGAGTTCGACAATGAAATAATTAAAGACCTTTTAAGTGCTCTTAAAATCGCCGTACATTTTACCACATCTAATAACCCAAACTCTAATGGTCTCGTAGAAAGATTTCATTCAACCCAATTAGGGTTGTTGCGTATTCTCAAACAAGACCACAAAGATAACATTAAAACATTAAAGTGCTATGCAATAATTTCATATAACAGTACTGTACATAGCTCAACTGATAAAACACCCAACATTTGTTTACAATAGTAAAAAACTACCATGACAATTTAGTATGAAGTTTTACATAAACAAATATAAAAGGCATTTGCTTTGGTATAAGTAAAATATGAAATGGATTGTATAGTAAAGGTGCAATAATACTCATGAGACTATTATCGAATATAGTAAATAAAAAAAAATAAATTGCACAATCCATTGCAATCTGAAAATTTTAGTTATCATAATTTCATAACATTGCATTAATCACCTTGTCATATCATGGGCAACATTTTTTATTTTTTATGGAATATTATTATAAGGGCAATGCCCCACAAAGCCCTACAAAAAATTAAACCCATAAGTTAGAACTTTTGATATATCCTATCTAGGGATCCATTTAATCTTTACTATGAAAAATTATTCTATCAAGATTATATTGAAGAATATACAGGTTGTCCAGTGGCAGATTTCAAAGTTTGAACAAACATAGTTTCTGAACGCAACACATAAGGGGGGCGCGGGGGGCGTCGTTAGAAGCGCAAGCGGTGCGGATGTTTTAGTAGCCATGGAACAATGGAGTGGAGAGCACTGCGCTTTTGCCATCGAGGCGTACATTTCGAGTGGATTTTCGCTTTAATAATCGTTGCAGTATTCGTCGATTACGTGATGGTCCATCGACCAACCTCATTCAACATAGCAAGGATCAGAGCTACAGGATCAACATTAAATAGGCCCAGGCCAGGACCTACACCATTGGTGGCCACGGGTGAAAATGTCGAGCGTGTTATGGTTTCTGTCCTTGAAAATCCCCGTTTATCACTGCGTACACGTTCATCAATATTGGGAATTCCGAAATCAACTTTACGTTCCATATAAAATTCAAATCGTTCAAGATTTACACGATTCTGACTTTGAATTAAGAAAAACTTACGCAGAGGTGATGTTGTTGAGATTTCGTACTGCTACCCGGATGGGCAACATATTCTTTAGTGACGAAGCTCACTTTCACATTGGAGGATATGTGAATAAGCAGAACTTTCGTTATTGGGATGTCCATAACCCAAGACAAATGCATCAAGAGCCTTTACATAAGCCTAAAGTAACAGTCTGGTGTGCCATGTCTGCATCTGCAATCATAGGGCCTTATTTCTTTGAAAATCAACGTGGCCAAACTGTAACTGTGAATTCGGAGAGATATGCCCAGATGTTAAATGACTTTTTCAGAGTAGAACTATAGAATAGTCCATCCTTCAACCAAAACACATGGTTCCAGCAGGACGGGGCCACAGCTCACACTGCTAATGTGTCCATGAATGCAGTGCGGCAGTTATTTCCAGAAAAAAAACATATCCGGAAACGGTACCGTACCGTGGCCACCTAGGTCACCCGATATAAGCCCATGTGACTTTTTGTTATGGGGATACTTAAAATCCGTTGTTTACAAAACAAATCCGAGTACTGAGACACGATTTAAAGAAAATATTCGATTCGGCTCGAAGTCAGTAGGATACCCCAGTCGCCCTGCAAACGCGTTTTTGAAAACATGCGTGCTAGACTCGATGGACACCATTTGGAAAACGTGGTTTTTAAAAAATTAAATCCGCATTTGTTGTTATAAAGTTAAAATAAACCTACTTTGTATTAGAGGTGTAGTTCTTTTTTTACAATTTTTCAAACATTGAAATCTGCCATTGGACATTCTGTATAAAACGCATGAAATTGTTATACGAAAAAATAGGTGAACATATGGAACATGTAAAGAAAGTACAATTAATAGACAAAATGAAAACTAAAAACCTACTCATTTCGAAATAGGACAATTAATATAACAAAAGGTTGCCCCTACAAATAGAAATAAAACTACTAGTAAATTTGAAGGAACTTTTGAAATTTTACGAGTCGAGTTAAATGACGATAACACTTTGGTTATAAATAAGAACAATAGACGAAAACGAGTTTACTTCAAAAATGTAAACGATCCTTACATAATCTTACAGAGGGATCGTTACAGCCTCAGTAGGCGTAACCAAAGATCAACGGTAACCGCACAACTTAGGCAGAGCAACGAACCAAATGTAGGAAATATAGTAAACTTAGAAGAAGCTATTATCATTAAGGGTTATATTAAGCAAGATTGCATTTTATCCTAGATGTACTATTAGTGGAACTGGAATATTATGAATATTACCATTACCATACCCATATCCGACAACCTTTCCTGTAAAATTGTACCTGAATCCAAATATATCCTCGTTAACCAGTTCAAGTACATTACTCAAGAAATAGGATGCCTGGAGTTAACCGAGAGAAATTACTATGCCATTATGGAGAAACAAAACAAATTAAGATATTGTTAATTGCGCAGCACAATTGATTGAACACACTGGCACATACGTGATATTGTATGTGTAGCTCATGAAATATACATTGAAAAATCCAAGATACAACATATATTCGACTATGAATGGCGCTGTATTCTACAAAACGAAACTTCAATTTTTGAAAGATGTGGGAGCGAAAGAACCAGAAAAACCATTAAGGGTACATACCTCTTTATTATATCGGAAAATTGCGAAGTGCAAATGAAAGATGTCGACATACGTTATTATCTAGCGTTAGTTTACCGGACATCAAAAGTATTAAAATACTTAAGAGTTCACACATTTATCTTAAAAATGTTAATTTGGACGCTATAGATTCTACAAAGACACAAATCAACGAAGTATGGAACCAGATGACAGAAAATGATAATGAATACCTGAAATTAACCCCAAGCATTTGGAGCTTAATACTATACTTACATCGGTTATTACTGGAAGCTATGTCTTCATTAAAGTAAAAAGTAAAAAAAACTACTAATAAAACCGAAAATATAGATCCATTACATATCCAGGAAAATCCGGAAGACCGACATTTTCCATCTAGGAGGGGAGGAGTTATGATATCAGCATTCACTGGATATCATAACAATACATCGCCGCAGCTAGACGACACCTAAATACATTAACAACAAATAAACGATCTTTTGGTAGGCGCAAATGTGCCGAATGAGAGGTAATTGGATAGCAAAAAGACGCACTTATAAGGTCTTCTTTTAGGATTTTTGAGACGTCCGTATATTTCCGCGTCGAATACATCCAGAACAAGATGGAATTGAACTGAGATTTGGAATTTCTGGACTCCTAATTAATTTAAAAAAACAAATTTACATTTAACTTGTGAATTAATAATAGCGGAATTTTGATAAACTGGGATGAAGAATGATTTGAATTTTTAGAAGCCAACAGTGAGGAAAGGGTGTATTTCGGAAAGGCAAAAAATTCAGTAAGTCTAGAGTAGGATAAGTTTTGGGAGTATGGATAGAAAACCTTATTTATGGGGCACTTATGGAATTGAATTTCTATGTACACGCTATGGTCATCATTCCTTGAGACTGGATGCGGTACAATTTATTAGAATGGGTTTTGGGTATAGGGTAAAGAATAAAATACCCACATCATGATGTCTGCATACGAGAACATTATAGATTAACGTGGTATGATGTGACCCTGTCTGGGGGTGGCCGCACACCAATAACCATATAGAAAATGTTACAATTAACCTAGCTTCGGGAAATGGCTGTATTACAGCATAATTTTGAGTCTCGGAATATATCTAAGAATTTTCTATTAGTAAGAATAGAGATCTCTGAAGATATAATGTATTTATTCTCTTTCTAGCGACGATCACCACAGCGCTCTTGGATAGGGACAAATCCATACCGGGAAAATTTACCTATTTATACAAGTTAATAAGGGCAGAGTTTAAAGCATCGTCGGCAAACGACTTAACATAATACATAAAAGAAGATAATCATCATATAGCAATACATGACAGAAACAATTTACGGATAAATGGATCACATTAAAGTATATATGGAAAAGTTAGGGATTTAGAACAGGGCCTCGGAATAGACCCCCTTCCTCCATATAGTTCTTATTAAGGGACGAAATTTGTAATCTTGAGAACATGAAAATAAATTTTTGAAGATTGGAAAGTTAAGCGTTATCATAGACAACAGTACGATGGATAACCGATGTTGTTCATCGTACTTTTAGCTTTATTGAAGCCAAATTGGTCGTTTGGGAAAATGGAATGGTGTTCTACAAACCACTCCAACTGATACTTAATCAGGTGTTTGGACATTTTCTCTAAAACAGGAGAAAAGGCTATGTGTCTGTTACATAAATATACATCGGGATCTTTAAACCGTCTGAGGATAGGAATTGTGGTTTAGGGTTTTCAATGACTTTGGAACATAGCCTGAGTGGAACATAATATTAATGAGGGATATAAAATATCAATGGGTAGACGGCAAAATGTTTTTCACAGTTGAATATGAGATTCTATCAATATCAGGGGAAGAGTTCTTAAGAAGGTACGTGGTTAAATGTAATTCATGAATAGAAAATGTCTTCTGGAAGGTTGTACGTTTGTAGATTTATATCTGGTAGGCAGTTCATTCAGATTGGGATGGATGGAGGAGCATATTTATTTAAAAATTGGTTTAACCAATTCCCGTAGTTAGGTTAGGGTTGATCAGATTTAATTTACCCAATAGTGTATCAAAACAGACCGAAAGTTTTGAAACATCGAAGCCATTTGGACCAACGAGGCTTTTTACTGAGCATTTAATGTACAAACAGAAATATATATTATACATTGGACATGACTGTTTCTTATTGATATGATCGAGATTTGTGAGTAGCAACTTTTCCTTGAACTTCCATATAATTGATACATGTTTTCGAGCGCGTCTCAGTTCACTGTTGCACGCCGCGTGAGATAATGTGTCGTTTGATTATAATTAGACTAATTGTAATACCATTTCGGTGACTGAGATGAACGAAATAAATATCAAATGATGACATTGGATAAATGTTTGTATTTGTTATGCTCGTCCAAAATAAAATCTTGACCATGAAATGTGTCAAAATAAAGTATTGAATATTTGTAACTTTTCTTCCTATCGAGAAGTCCGATTTTTTGAAACACTTTTTTCAACATATTTGTTTCAGTACACTCTATCTTGATCGGTGAATACCGAAGATATTAGAATTTTGTAGTCTCGAAATAGTCGGTTGTCGACTTCAGACGCGCATAACAAATACAACGCTTACCCAATACCGCTGTTTGGTGTTATTTCGTTCACTTTACTCCCTAAGATTGTATCTACTGTATCTGATTCATACGGCAAGCAACAGTGAACTGAGATGCGCTCGAAAATATATTTCTCACGAATTTTGACGAAGTATTTTTTGAGACGTTGAACTGATCTATTAAATTACAATGCATTGGTTTGTTTTGCTCTCGTCCCATCGACTGTGAAGCATGTAACACCCGTTTAGTATTTGTACCGGTACTTAATCCCCAGATCGCGTTGTAAAATGTTGTGACGTCAGTGACTAGAAATAAGTAAAAATTTGAAACAAAAAAAATAAACTTAAATTTATGTTCGAATGGTATTTGCCAGGGTTAAAAAACAACTTTTTATCGAATTATTTTTAACAAATGAAACATAAGCAATGATTTTATGTAAATATTAGATTATTATGTACATAGGTTTTAATTTAACATGCTTTTTTATGTAATTTAATAAATGTAAATATTTTTTTTTTATGCAAAAAAGAGAAAAGACATTAAAAAATGTTCTTTGCTTAAGCGAATGCCATCACACGATAACATGAGCAGGAAACGTGTCAACTTATTGTTAACAACGGAGCTCCATACATCAAGAGAATCATTAAAATTCCACATACAACCGAATGGAAAAAAGCGTGTGTCATTCCGTGTATAATTTCACCACCGTATTCACTATGAAAAATTGTATAACATTTTCTATGTTTCACAGTGAAATGGTTTCAAAGAAAATACTTCGGCTTACCTCGTATAAATATACTATGCGAATACCTAAATTGTTGATGTACGATATGTATGATATGTTTTATAGAATATATGATTCATCATTTAATTTTAGGCACATTAGATGTGATTTGATTTGTTTTGACTTTCGCCATATAGTTGTTGCGAAGGGATATTGCAGAGAGGAATTCTAGGAATATATAACATACACCAATGTTTCAATGGCTGTTTATGTCATTAGTTCGAAATAAATTAGAATACAGCTATTTTACTTAGGGTTCAAATAATGTCAAGTATAGCTAGACCATGACAGGTGTTAAAAAGATCTTTTTACGATATTTATTACATAAGACGTTATGGGTGCTGTCCATTTCCATCCCCAACCCATTTTATTTTGGGAATGTTACACTTTTTAATTTTAGAGAGAAAATCCTGTGAAATTGATATTTCGATTGTCATAAAAAATTATGTGGGATGTATTACTAAGAAGACTCACATTCTTCATACCCAATAACTTCTAAAGTTCGCACGGTCATCATTTTATAATATTACTGCTAGGTGAATTAAAGTCTAGGTCTTCTTGGTGTAGTATCAGAATATCACCGTGTAGGGTATCTAGGTATAATATCGGAATACTTAATTTTTTTGCTCCCAACCATCCAACCGCTCTCAATTGCATAAATTTAATTGAATCAAAGTGAGAGTTGCGTTTATTATGAATAAAAGTACATTTTTTGGAAAGTGTTTTCATCGTCTGTAGCAAGTTTAAATATTTACTTCTTTATCTGTATTTAAATGTGCTGATTTTCATAATTACATTTCCATAAGAGTATATTGTTAAACGATAAACAAATACTTTATATTAATTTCAATATGTGATCCACAGTAAAATTACTTAAATTTTTGGGTTTGTTGTAACTGCGAAGTTTGTTTTAACGAATTAATGCAAAATACAGTATTGTATTAATGTGAGCTATTTATTAACCGTGATAAATTCTGAATAAACAAGTAAATTTATTTATGTCTTTCATTTTGTTTTAAAAATTCCATGCAACAGATTAAACTTAGGTCCAAAAGTAGATTAATGCGAGAAAAAAACAAAGGGGAAAGTTTTTTGGCCTATGCTGTGTTTATGCTGGTGCTGGTGGATTTTAGACATTTTTACGATATTTATCCATAGTAAGGGGTATTAGGAGATATTGTTAGTACCTGGGATATTGAGCCGTGTATTTCTGCAAATCTCCACAATCTGTTCGGTCTAAGTTCTCTTTGGAAGTTTAAATTTCCAATGCGCGGGTCACTGCAGCCAATGGAGTCTAGTTGTTAGATGGGCCTGGTTCATTTGGTACATATGGCTGAATTTAGACATCAAAAACCTTGAGATTCAATTTCCTCTTCAATGATAGAGGTTTAATTTTCTCTTCTACCTGGACAAAATATTAGGTGTGATAAAAAAAATCACGTGCATGAAGAGAAATATGAAAAGCTTTTTTCATTCCATTATATTTTCTATTGCCATAACTTTACCAAAATCAGATAATAATATTTGCGTCCAGGAGCAAAAGTCAAAGTCGATACCTTTTGATTATATTAGTCATTATTTTAAGATTATTTTTATAATTTTCTGGTGCATATTACGTTTTATCATTGGTAATCATTTAAATATTAATATAAATAAGAATAATTATTAATGTTTTACATGACGAATCTTAAAGAAATCAAATCTTTGTAATTTTTTCTAACTTTCAACCAATTAATTAATGCGTGAAATAAATAGTAGAATTTTAAAAGTTATTTAAATTAACCCAACAGATTTAAAGTTAGTGTGAAATGTTTATTTCATGCATAATTTAAACATATTTACTATTATTACAAAATTTATGAAATTATATACGCACGTAATTAAGAATAGACACGCAAATAAGGGGTTTACTGAGGCACCGTCACCGCGTAAATTTGAATGGCGCGTCGTTGGACAATTCGAATGGCGGCGCGCCATTCGAATTGTTTCATGCATTAATTAATTGGTCGAAAATTAGAAAAAATTAAAAATAATTCATTTCCTTAAGATTCGTGAGGTAATACATTAATATTATTAATAGCAACAATACCAAATTGTTTGACAAAGATGACCGTTTCATCAGATAGACAATTTTAAAGATATTAGTAATAAAGGCGATTTGAATGTCGGACTTATTTGAGAAATTATTTTTTTCCTAAGGCAAGTACGATAATATGCACCCTTACAATTTGAGAAATAACACAAAAATACATTTCCCTGTTATTTTGAGATTTCGGGATTTGAAGTTCTATAAAAACACAATGGCGGAAATTCGAATGAATTTGAGGTCTTATCTAGCATTTTATATTTAAAGCTTTACCTTATTTCAGACTACCCTTTTAAAATGTTATTTTTCGGAGATGGTATTGATTTATGATCCCTACACTGGCCAGAAGAATCATGTCGTAAACATTAAAAGTATTAAATTTTGCTGGCCGCAAATGTTTATAATTATTTTTAATCAAGGAATTAATGCACGTGTTCCGTCAAGCGCGGATCCGTAAAGGTTTCAGAGATAGAAACGAACGAGAACATTTTTATACAAACAATTATATAAAAAAAATAAACAAATAAATGTCTGTGACGTCGTCAGAGGGCGATCCTCAGTCGGACTGGTCGGAGCGCACGCTTGCTATCATCAAGCCCGAGGCTTATGACGACGAAGATGCTATAAAGGATATTATATTGAGCAAAGGTTTTCAGATATTGGCGGTGAGGATATCAGTTTATTGTTTTCAGTAGTATTTTTGTTATTATTTAAGTATTACAGTCAATCATCCCCAAATAAAACTTGGTCGCAGTTCGTTTTTCGCGATTGTCACATTCGCGTATTTGCTGTACATTTGCCAATTTTTTTTTAATTCAAAAAAAGTGCACAATAAATAACATTTTGGCTAATTATAAAAATCACATACGACCAACTTAATAATGATAAATGATTAAATTTTTTTACATCTAAAAAATATCTTCGACGATGACGTGAAATGTATGTTTTCAAACTTCTTTTCATGCAAGTCTCTTCCACTTATTTACATTTTATTAATGTTTTCTTTTTAATTGATGTGGCATTTCCAAGAAGTAAATTGCATGTTAACCTAATCAGTCCCATTGTCTTCCAATGTTTAACAAGATATTGGAGGTATCTTCCATACAGCTAGTGAATCTCAGTTTGGATTTTCGCCGTATTCTATCTTCAGTGGGATTTGCCAAGAACAGTTTCTTTGTCAGTCCCTTTATCATTCTTGTACAGGGTCAGCTCAATTTACTCTCTGAATTTTATAAAATTGGCCATATCTATATCGACTACGTTTATATGCCCTGTAAAGTTCTGACCTTTTGATTCAATGCCAAACGAATATAAAGATATTTCGTAGTCCATTGATTTCAAACTTTTGCAGCTTGGGGTAAGGATAAGGATTTTTCATTAAGAGGCAGAGGTATGTGTGGAGATAAAAAGGGTGGGTTAGCTTTCAGAGCGTAACCAATAGATGTGAGCCAAATGGGTATTTAAATCTCTCAATGAGATAGAATGAATTTAAAGGATTTTTAAATATATTTAAGAGAAGCGGAAGTATCAACGAAATTACTGTATATTTGTTTTATTTTTCAAGTGTTATCTTTGGGCCAACTGTAAATTTGGTGTGGGTTAAAAAGCCCAAATAAAACATAAACAAATATAAATAGATAAACTAATGAGTTATATGAATAAATATATCCTTTGCTCTTAGGTATTACAAGATACGTTAAAAAATAATTTAATCCCGTAACATTCTTACTAACTTCATAAAATACGTTGGTATAAGAATTGCTAATTAATAATTGGTTGGCAGGAACGGCACATCCGACTGACGCCCGAGCAGGTCGCAGACTTTTACGTCTGCCATTACGGAAACATATACTTCCCCCACATCGTGGCTCATCTCTCCAATAAGCCAATCATAGCTCTATGCCTGGCCAAAAAGAACGCTATTGAGGAATGGAGGCAGCTCATGGGACCTTCCAGGTACAGGACATGAAGCATATTACATTTTTTGATAACCGGGCAAGTTTTAGAAGTTTAAGAATATTATAAAATTGCAATAGTTCGCCTTCTGTACATAATTAAATAATTATATATAACTTTTACAAAATTATAATTAGTGTGTGTCTATCTATTGAAGATATTTTTGAAAAAGTATTTGAAATTGACTATTTGCCCGGAAAATATTTTATTTTTTAAATTTTTGTCTGTTTCTCACCTGTCCGATTTGTTGGAGCATCAGGGAAAAAGTTGTAAGTAAATTTTGGCAGTACTTATAGTGAGCTGTTTATAAAACGAAGTATGTACATATCACAATAAAAACAGGCTTAGCAAATAATTAAAATTTGTATAAATTATATAAGGCAAACACAAAGAACGTAATCTGTTGTGAAGTATCTGTTGTGCAATAAGCGACTCACCGAATTATAAAATTGCTAACTTCCGTTCGCAGTTTTTTTTAATGTTGCAGAATTTTCTGTCCATCCAGTTCTTGAATGACATCACTACTCATGAAGCAAATCAAAACAATCGTGTGTATGTGTATGGCAATTGCTTCTTTAGTTTAATTAAAATGAATTCGTCTTGTAGCGTACTGTGTAGTACATAATAATTAAATCATTAAAGTTAATATTTTTTTCAAAAAAATAATTTAAAGTGCCTGGACTTATGTTTTTCTCAACTATATGGAAAAAATAGACATTTGATGCAAAATGTAGGTATTTACTAATAAAGTCAGCAATTACAATAAATTTAATCTTCATCTTGAACTTCTATATTATCTCTATTTGTAACAGGCCATTCAAAAACGGTTTTGTAGAATGTTTGAATTCTGTTTCCCCGTGGCAGGTACCGTTTAATTTTTTTTCAAATCCATGACCTTTTTCTTGTTAATAGGTGTCTTGTCTTTATATGCCCGTTGCATTGGTAACTCCAGCTGATTCCTTTGGGTGTTTGTTAAGGAAAAGTGATGTGAAACAAGGCCTCCTATGAATCGCTTTGCTAGTACAACGCTCTTCTTTTCAAATGAATGATGATAATAGTTGAAATTGCTGGTGTCGAATGACACCTTGTTTGCCCTTGGTACTCCTCTCTCCAAAGATTCTATAGACAGCATCTTTTTTATAGCATTTGCGCCACCAGCTTTTGTATTTAAATTATAAAATATATTTTTGTAAGACGGCAATAATTTGATAAAGTTGATTATACAACGAACAATTAAAAAAAACATATCGCGTCATATAATATAAAACATTTTGCGTTAAATATCGTCGAATAGCAATAAAAAATATATGAATTAATCAAAACAACTAAAGCGCGTTATTGAGAGTCCTACTTATGTTGTGTTGTTTATTTTAAATCCCTACTTGCGTCATCTACTGTAGAAAAGTAAAATAATAGTATAAACCTTGTAACTTTATTTAAGCCTGAAAATATTTAGAGGGCATCGATATAATGTGAATTATATTGCATTGCATTATGTAATTTGGCACGGTGCAATATAAAAAAGATCCAAATCCATTCAGTGAAAATTGACTTGATGCGATAGAGGAAAATTGCGTATTTTAACAACCTTGTGAAAAATCACCATCATGAATAGATGTCAATCTATTGGTGATTTTTTAAATGGAATTTAGTTAAATATTATTGAGCCGTTTTACTTTATTTTTTAAATTTTTTAAATATTTATTTATTGGCCCATTTTGTTATTTTTTATATTCACAAATATATATCGATATATATAAATTAGCAAAAATATCTAGATTCGGAGTGATTTTTGCCCGAACCAGTTTTTGTATTTTCTCTTGAGAATGAGACATTTTCCCAAAATAAAAAGTATTCTATATGTTAACCTGGGTAGTCAGTTATCGTTATATCAAATTTCATTAAAATTTGTCTAGTCGTTTTTGCGTGATGCGGTAACAGAAAGACAGAAAGACAGACAGACAGACATTTTACCAAAATAAAAAGTGTCCTAAATGTTGACCAGAATAGTCAGTCATCATCATACCAAAATTCAATTAAGGTTTTTGCGTGATGCGGTAACGGAAAAACAGACAGACAGAAAAAAATTAAAAAATGGTAAATTTGGTCTTTGTACCGATAATAATGACTACTAGAATAAAATTTTCCTAAAAATATTCAATATACGAACATAGCTCGGTTACAGTTTTATTATAGGTATAGATGACCCTCGTAATGGACGGCCGTAATGTGAGTACTGAAGAAAACGTTTGAAAAATGTGCTTTATCTGAAATCCATAATTGTGGAGAGGAATTTACACCAAATTAAGAAGTTTAAGCTACAGATAATGCCCTTAGAATATGTATTAAAAGTAGTTTAATGGATTTAGAAACCAGATGGAAGAAGTACATGGAACTAGGTGAAGACTATGTTGAGAAATTAAAATTATTTGGTAATCATCTGCATTTATTTTTATATCCAGGTCGTGAACTTTTCAATTTACTTCAGTAAATGCCAAATCTCCAGTAGCAAAATTACGTGAATGCTTATAATTTAACGGAGAACTGTACCGACGGAATTGTCTGCGATGTTACTTCAATCGACAATCTAATTGGAGAAGTATCTTATTACTATAACCAAGGTTAATATTTGATGACGTGTCTGCAGGGTGGCGGAGGCGCAGGCCTACTGGCCGGACAGTGTGCGCGCCTGCTTCGGCCGCAAGAATAAGTACGGAGACTACTTCAACGCCGTGCACGGGAGCGAAACGAACGCGGACGCTGTGCGTGAGCTGCACTTCTTCTTTCCGCAGAGTAAGACCTTCAACCATTGTTAACCATCAGACTCTCTCACCTTTCGTTTACAAAGACAATTTATTTACACAGTGCGAAACAAAATAAAAACGAAAATGGTTTCTGGACTATTTTTCAATAACCCTCAATGCTTGAAACTTGCAGATTTTAGATCTGCAAGTTGTCCTTACTTTTTCTGGAAATATATTATTTTTAATAATCCCCGTGTTTCGAATCGGATTTCAGCGTTTATCAGCAAACGATTTTAAATTGCATTTAAATTAAAATGTTGGTTCAAATAAAATATTGAACCATTTTTTTAAGAACTACAGCTGGTTTAGGCCAAGGTCATGTCGATTAGTTTTCGACATCTGAATTTTTATACGCAATGGCTTCCCATTGTATGACTATCAGTGATTTCTATCTGGTTGTTTCCAATTTGGAAAGACTTTTCTTGAGTGAACTTACGTCATTCAAGACATCCTAATCGATATTCTTTAGTAAAATTATCGAAACAGATTGAATAGCCATAATTATTTAAGTGCGCGGTAGTGCGCAGGCAAGTTCTCGACAGCCGTGTTTGCATAGGGTAATACACGAAATTTATGATTTATGCGATACGTTTCATGCCACTTTTCATACCCTCCTACGTCAAGATCGACGTGCCTGACTAAATCTATGCAAGGGGAAGAGTAAAATTCACAAGTGTAGCTTTTATATTTTCTGATTTATAGGCCTATAAATTTGCTAATTTTGACATTATCAAAACATCTTGCCTCCTCCAATAGACCATGTAAGTTAGCATTTACGTATATAAAAACCTGTCAAGTGCTTATAAAAATTTGATTGTGTGTAGTGGTTCTATTAAACTATTACAAATATTAATTTTTCACAATGTAAATATAAAAAAAAAATTATGAGTTCTAGGATAATTGCTGTAATTATCATAGGAATATCGTAAATTATAATAGGAATATTATCTTCCAGCCAGATTTTGCTAAACCTGTTTCTTTTTATAATTTTTAGTTCATTAGATTCGAAAATTTAGGAGGGAGGGATGCTATATTTTCAAAAAAAATTTAGAAACCTTTTAAATATGCAATTTAAAATTATAAAAAAACATATTTATACTCTTCATAACAAGCCCTATCGAATATATAAAATGAAAAAAAATTATACTCCACATGATAAACAAAATGAAAAAAAAATAAGACCGTTATTTACCCCCTCTTTAATTATTATAGGAAAAATTTAAGTAAGTTACCCAGGTTAAAATATATGCCTCAGTAAGATGTAGTACTTTGCCCAATTTTAAGTGTCTAAATCGTGTGGTTTTGGAGAAAATCGGCTGTGAATAAAGAACAAATCGGCTGTGAATATTGCCTACTCTATTTTTCATAGTCGGAAAAACATGGTACATATTTTAAAAATTATGACATCTAGAATCATCGCTATGTTTTTGATCCTTCACGCGGGCTTCTAAAAACCCTATTGCCAAGCGGTTTCTGATAAAAACGACTATGACAGACTGACTGACAGCAGACATGTGAGTGATCTTATCAGGGTTCCGTCTTCCTTTTGATGTAGGGAACCCTAAAAAGTCAGAAATTGATCATGGCTGGGTTAGATTCTTAGTCAATATTAGTTGTGAACTTAAGTGTAGTATATTTTATACGAAATTTGATTGACAGATTTCTACTAGCGATATGTCCCTGACTTCAGACTTCAGACAGACAATTAATGACTGATTGGCACACGACAGACGACAACACAAAGGACAGACAGGCAGAGAGGCATTATTCCCAATCTTTCCACCCGGATTGGGAATAGTGCCTCTCTGCCTGTCTGTCGTTTATGTATTTGTTGTCGTCTGTCGTGTGCCAAATCGCGCGGGGTAGTGCGCAGACAAGTGTTCGTCTCAGGATCCCTCCTGGGACCCGTAATGACCCACCTCACACAAAAGAAGGAACCTTCGAAAGTCCCCTAATAGTGTCCCGTATCTACAGTCTCAGTGCTTCCACCCAACACGGTTAATGTCTGCCACTTCTCAATGAATCGTTTAGGATCTCCATTTTTTCAAGAACGCATTTTGCGAACGCTCTAAATGACTCAAAGATTGGTCCATTCTCAACCGTGTCTCGGTAACTAAAGATACCACGTTCTAAGGCTCCGCGTGATTCTGCGTTAATATTTAGAGGCACGCTCTCTAACAGAACTCTACGCGCATGATCGTGCTCATTGCAGTGGAATAAAACGTGATGAACTCATATTCGCAGATACGCCGGGCTATCTCGAAGAGCAAATCTATGTAAACTGACACGAAATGCGCCACGTCCCGTTAAAAATTGTGAAGTGAAAGGCAGTGAGACTATCTGTTCACAGAAATGCATTATTTTTTTTGGTAATCACATACAATATATTGCAGCTTATGGTGTTCCATTTATTAAGCAGATAATTTTGAAGTAAATACTAAAGGGAAAACTAGGACTCGCGTTAAATATGAATTTTGTGAATAGTGACCAATTACTCTCCGACTTTTTGCTTGGTAATAAATGACCAGCTACTTAAATATTCTTTACACAGTGATAGTGGGCCCAATCCTGCGCAAGTTGCAGTGTGCCGACTACCTGCAGCGTCACATTAATCCAACTTTGCTCGAAGGGCTGACAGAATTGGCGAAGGCCAAACCGGAGCAGCCAATAGTTTGGCTTGCAGAGTGGCTATTGGCGCATGATCCCGACGAGCCAGCTGTCACGGCTAATCTTGAGGACGAGGAACAGTGCAAAACGCCGCCAGATAACGAGTCTGAATGAAATAGGGTTGAAATTTGTTGGAGTCTGTCTAAATGAACCTCAGACGTATGTTAGTATATTGATATCGCATTTCTGCAGCGTGAAAAGTTAAAAGATGTGATTCCAGGACTGGTTTCCAATTTAACTAAGTTTTAATTGAAATTGCATTATAAATTATCGATTGATTGTTATTCGAAATTCACAAATAAAGCTTTCTTAATTTTTGTTTCTCACTTAAAATGAAGTTACATGAATTGTGATATGTGTGTATATGATTTGTATTGATATGAATTGTGTAATATGAACTTACATGCAATTATGAATGCAGTAATGAAACATATTAGCGAAAGTAATTATTAAAATAATTATTACAATTTTTATTGAAGATAAAAATAAATGCCTAACGTCTTGTCAGAACATTTCTTTATTTAATTAGAGTATATTTTTTACGGGTGGTTTCAACCCAGAACAATTAGTTTGATATATTGGACAATGTAGCGGTTAGGTAAATTCAGTGCGTGCTTTGTGAACCATTTTTTTACTATTATTAAACATTTATTTTCCATTGAAAAAAATTATTTTGCCTAAAATAATTTATTTGAATTAAACATGATCCTGTATCCAACACCACACCTGTTAACGAACGTTAAGCTTGGCTCATGCTCTGGCGATTGAAGCGACGCAACGTACGAGTAGGTGCGTAGCGGGAACTAAATGTTTAAGCCACAGTCGTCCAATTACATCCATAGACCACGACTCCACTTAAGGCGGTACACATGAAAAGTTATTGAAACTGTAGCAATTCCACATGAACCCTTTGAAATGTTCTTGCAATATTTTTTAAAGTATTACGAATTTATAATTTTCAACGTATTCGTACCCAGATGTTACCTATAGACCTGCTAAAGTTACAGTAACATTATACGAATAAGAAAACAAACGAATAAGGTAACATTATTCGAATAAGAAAATATCTGGGGCGTCTCCTGCAGTTGTTCCCGCTCTGGTCAAGCAAGTGTTTAAATAGACAGTTAAATATTTCTATTTAACTTGATACATCAAACAAAACTTACAAAATGTTGGAATACAGTCATATGATTATTTTTCGTTAATATAAATATATGTTACAAATAATTCATATATGTGATGATAATTCTAAGTACAAACAGACTCACGATTTTATCTTGTAAGTTACGTTAGAATTACCGACATTCCCCTTCAGTCTGTCATATGATTATTTCACGTAAATGCAAATATATGTTACAAATAATTGATATATGTGATGATAATTCTAGGTATAAATAGACTCACGATTGTATCTTATAAGTTACGTTATAATTACCGACATTCCCCTTCACTCTTATATTAGATTGGTATTACTTCACACTGGCAATATTGTACAGTAGTTTTGTTTTACCACACACAAGATGAGTAAATTGTTCATTTGAGTACTTACTTATATACCGAATTTACCATACTTAGTTATTATCTATAAAGCTACGTTTCGAATTTCTATTAGATTTAACCTTTTAACCTTTATGTAACAGATCATAAGGTTACTTAAACATAAAGGTTACTTAATTACTTATATACACTCTTCAAGAAATGGTTTATTTTATTTTAAAAGACGTTTAAAACGACATGCCACTGGATGTGGTAATTTTTCTCTCATTATATGGGAGAATTTGAAGATGAACATTTTTTCTAGACCGTCTCATTTTGGGTTATGAAAGTTTAGTGGACGTAAAAGTGATAAGAGTAATTGAACTGGGGGGGGGGGGTGGACAAACTTCTTCTTGATTAGTACTACAACATATTACAGGTCAAAGCTGTCTCGACAAGCTTTCTCCAGTAGATCCGGTCAGCTGCAACGGCCCGCCAGCGTTGAATTTTTAAAAGTTTAAAATCATTCTCGACACAAACGATTCATCTTGTGCGAGGTCTTCCTCTTTTTCTGGTCCACATTGGCAAATGTCATTTTCTTGACCGGCTTGTTGTCTTCAAATCCTAAAATGTTTCCAAGTCACCTGATACGTAATGATTTAATGAATGTAGCATAAATATTAATTTTTGTTTCCAGGTTTTAAAATTTAGACTTCAGAAAATTCCTTTGGTTCCCATTAACTATGTGCAATCTATTGTCAATTTCAGGCTTAATATGGTTTCTATTAGTAATGACAGTAACAAGATGTATAAAACGGTCAACACATTCGAAGACATAAGAATTTATCTGCAGTGGGAGGGAAGTATAAGATCTACTTGTTACCACCATGAATTTTGTCTTTCCCTCATTTATAGTTAATCCAATATCCTTAGCTGCAGCCTCTACCGAAATAAAGGCACCCATAACGGCCTGCTTGCTTCTGCCGATAATACCAGACGAATGGACAAACGTACGGACAAAATAGCAAAATTATAAGAATTCGTTGGTAGGTAATAGAACTCTAAAAATCCCTAATATGTAATCGAATGTAAAATATTGTTTCAATTTATTTGAAGTGACATATTGTCACAATTTGCCTAAACGGCTTTTTGTGCACCTTTCATTTACGCACTATAATTGTTACCCTGTAATAATATTTGAATATTGATAATATGTAAGCGGTTGTGTAAGGATCTATTTTCACATGATTCGAAATAATTATTCAAGAAAAGGAACAAGTCACGGGAACGTAAGTTGAATATATTTGGCGTTAATTTGGTAGAAATTCATTATAATGTAAGTTCTCACAACTAAATGAAACTACGTGATGTAGTATTATTTCTACTGTATTTAAATTCTTTACCACTATCTACGTTTTGTTGTATGACAACATCTTCAGGTGGGCAATTTGTAAAGATTTCTTTACAATTTGCATAATTGATGAGTTGTCATACAGCAAGACTTTGGAGTACAATTTTGAAGTGCAATATGTCTTCTTTATAAAAGTGTAATCTTTGTTTTTATGTTTAAATCAGCCAGCAAATAAAGATACTCTTTCGTAGCATAGTGAGATAGTTTCACGGGGAAACTTGAAATGTGTTCTTTGACTTTAAGAATAAGATTACTAGGCATTGTTCTCTGATTACCTTGTTTTCCTCTGTGATCAGAGGGAATGATTTACGTTAGACTTATTTATTTATCAACTTTTATGCATAACACATATGGCGGACTTGTTGATACATGAACAATATCTTCCAGTCAACCACATAAGAGATTTTACAATGAAAATTTTAGTACATTAGAGAGGAAAAGAAATTAAAAAAATACAAAAGTATTAAAAATACAAACTATTAACATGATTAGGGATGGGATAGACAGGAAAGGACAAGAGCAAAAAGGAAAAGGTTTCAGGCAATACTTTTTCACTCGATCTTTGAAAATATTTAGGGCTGTGATTTTCCTAGTCTCAGGATCCATGTGATTCCAAATTTTTGCTGTTTGGACAATGAAGGATTTTTTGTAAGAGGTAGTATGTTTAGGCATAAGTAGGGTGAGTGAAATTTCAGATCATAGCCCAAGGCCGTGAGCAGATAGATCTTTAAATTTGCCAGTAAGATAATTTGGGCTGTGAGGATTTTTTAATATATTAAAAACAAGTGTAAGTATCTGAAGTTGGCGTCGATCACGAATTTTCAGCCATTTGACAAGTGACCTGTATTCAGAAATATGATCATATTTTCTGAGGCCGAAGATGCACCGGATGAATAAATTTTGAAGCCGTTCCAACTTGTACAAATATTATTCATTAAGATCAGGATAGCACACATCTCCATAATTAATTAGTGGTGATAGGAGTGTTTGACAAAGGTAGATTTTCGTTTTAGTCGGTAGAAAATTTCGAAGACGTTTCAAATAGTGTATCCCGTTGAAAACACGACAGCTAACATCATTTACTTGAGGGCGCTAACTAAGATTTTGATCGATCAGTAGGCCCAGGTTTTTAACAGTTGACGTGTATGGTATTATTGTACTATTTAGCACTAATTTTGGTAAACTAGGTAGGTTTATTTTAGAAATCAGTCTTTGACTACCAATGATGATAGCTTGAGACTTGCTTGGGTTAACCAAAAGACCCATTTCATGAACCCACTGACTAATTAAAGCGAGATCTCGATTAAGGATGTCGATGGTTTTTGATATGCAATGGAGGTCCGAACTTAAAAGGTGCAGTATAAGGTATGATTCTTTATGGAGTAAATAACTATGAAAGCTTTTTTACAGACCGAACTTTGGAATCTGCAACTTTAACATGAAACTTGTGGGAAGCTTTTTCAAATTTTGTTTTTTGGGGATCGTTTATCCGTGGTCGTTTTTGTATGATTGGTATGATCTTGATGAGGCTATATAAAAATACGTCCTGCTCATTTTTACCGTTGAGAGCATGTTAATCAGCGAAAGCCTGGATTTGAGACTATTCATTAAACTTTTCGAAACATTTAAAAGTTCAAAGACAAGGGTCACCGGGTGATTTAATGGGAATCGAGATCTTATGGCGAGTATTTTAAATGATTGCGTTAGATCTTTTGCGCTGGAGTTTGCTTTCTCACACCTTTCATTATTCCCTAAATCTCTTCTACTACATCACTTTTGCTTCCAGACATTTTAATTAAATTATATCACCACAAGAATCAAACACCACAGAGAATTGTGCAGCAATATGTGAAAATCGACCTCAAAATAACAGCTGATTAATGTCAAAATTTTCAACCCAGAGTTACCAATTAGTAAAAAAACCCGTTGACTTAGAAAGTCAACACTTAGTCTGTCACTTGTTCGGTTTCTTACCTAAACTGGAAACTTTGGCCTCATATTTATTTCAAACGTAAGGACTAACATTATCGCTTCTTAATTTTTTCATAGATTTTACCCTAAAAATATAATGTCCGTCAAAATTGCCATATGTGAAAAAACTGACTTGTTTCCCTTCTTAATTAACCGATTCATTTAATTATAACAAAATAGATGCTTGCACATATTTATATGAAAGGAGTCGCCTACTTATCACAAATGTAGGTAAGTTATTAAGGGCACATTAAATATTGAATATATTTAGAAATTCATTACTCACAATTAAATGAAACTACGTGGTGTAGTATTATTTCTACTTTCTTTAATTTCTTTACCACGACCTAGGTTTCGTTGTATTACAACATCTTCAGGTGGTATATTAGCAAAGATCAACCAATCTTTGCTAATATCCCACCTGAAGATGTTGTAATACAACGAAACCTAGGTCGTGGTAATGAAATGAAAGAAAGTAGAAATAATACTACACCACGTAGTTTCATTTAAGTGTGGGCACATTAAATGTTAAAGAGCAGACTTAAATTTTAGAAAAATGGGACAAAGTGTAGGAGTCGGACATCACACGAAGTGCAGCATTTTCTTTCATAACCATTTTATAAAACTAAAAGTGTTATCTACATATATGTATTAGCTCGGAGCTTCGACATTTTAATGTATTTCTGTAGAAAATACAATCGCAAGTCATTGTTTAAGATAGGATACCATCACAATAATTTTACAATAAAAAATAGTCTATACAATAGGTACTTAAACTGCAAATAAATATTTACATTAAAATGATATTCAAAAAATATATCCTTGAATTCTAAATAAACTATGAGTTCAATTTTCAGTATTTCATTAATACTTTTCCGTAATTAATGTATTTGGCGTAATAAGTTATGCTTTCACACTGGGGCACTACACAGTACTTGTAGGACGAATATATTTTTAATTAAACAAAAGAAGCAAACTATTATAGACAGCAGGCAATAACGGATTTCCGCCTAGGCCTACAAAGCCCCCGCCCAGGGACCCAGCCAGCCTAGGATCCCCGGTGGAATCTTTATATAAGCCCAAACGCCTGGCTTGCCTTAATGAAACGCTTTATCGAGAATATTAACTTAAAAATCTTGGAGCTATTTAAAGTTGGCGCTCTTATTTTTTCAACAAATAAGTCAATCGAAATGTCAAACAAAAAAAGATTTGGGTAGAATGCAGGCCGACCGTTCTGTCATAACATAGATTTGAGATACTGTCGTTCATCTCGCTCGCACGCGCGGGTTTTTATCTGCCTTGCAGCCGGCCATATCCCTGTGTGTATGGACACGTGATGTTGGCGTTGTATGGATTCGTAAGCCTTGATTGCGTATGAAGTTGTATACAGAACACGCACGGAGTTGATACGCGGCCGGTAGTGCTGTCAGGATTATAAAATTGTTCGCTACGGAGGTCGCAAAACATTTTTGAGTGACACTTAAAGTATAGGATTCGAGACGATAATTTATTTTTACGTTTCATGCAATTTGCAATTGGATGATATTTATTATTAAGGCGATTTTTCTGAATTAATTGAGTTAAAATGTATAATTATTACCAAAGCGAAAAGTCGCTGAGCTTCGATCATATAATTTGATTCCGTTTGCTCCGATATTTATGTTTAGTCATTATGTTTGTAATATGATGTTCCCCCACTAGTCCCCTCACGTGTCTGCTCTTTGACTCGCATACACACACACACACACGCGCGCACTCGCGTTGTATCGCCGAGTTATACTCAGCAGCTTCTCTGTCTTAAGCCCGTTACACACCACAAGGATAAATCTAACTGGTATGAAAATCTGTGCAGGTTTTTTGGTCGGTGCTAACGATCGGCGTGGCGGGTGAGGTACAAAATTTATTTGATAAAAGTTTTATTGCAGCGTGTGGATGGAAGTCTGAACAGTTTACTTTAAAAGCTTGTTGTAGGCATTTGCGTCCATGTGCAGTTTTTAACATGTCGCAAGAAGATCGAAGTGGATGTCGTGAACAATTAGAAGAGTCTATTGAGTGCTATAAAAATGAAATTTGTTTGTGGAATACGAAGTCTAAAGATTATCACGACCGCAATAAGAAAAATGCCGCCTAGAACAGGCTAATTGACAAGTACAAATCTATAGACTCTAATGCCAACAGGGAGACGGTGGTAAAGAAAATAAATAATCTCCGAACTTCTCACAAGATGGAACTTAACAAGAACTTTTCATTCACAAAATAATTCATAAATTCATTTCTTATTTGTTTCGCCGTTCTGTGAGCATCCACTTGACGAGTATTTTGTAATGGTTCAAGCGTTGATCTTGTTGTAATTCCTGACGATGTCGTACCCTCTTCAAAGTTTTGTTTATTGAAAGAATCTGACGGAGCATATGAAGTAAACGATGTTATCATCAAATAATTATGCAAAACACAAGTTGCTCTTACGATTGATTCAACGTTTTCAGGTGACATATTACTGTGTGTTCTGTAAATACTAAACCTCGCTGCTAGTATGCCAAATACGTTTTCAACTATGTGACGTGCTCGTGATGTTCGATAATAATAAATTGTCTTCGCTCTACTGGCCAAGTCATTTTGCCGAAATGGTTCCATCTATCTTTTCTCGGAGCAAACGCGTTGTCAGCTTCAAAAACATACGGAAGTGTTCGTGATCTATTACTCAATTTCTCTTCTTTAGGAATATTTAATTTGTTGTTTTCCAGCTCTTCATAAAATTTCGTATTCAATAACACTTCTCCACCAGATGTTCTACCATTTCTACCAAAATCAAATAATAAGAACATGTATTTTGCATCGACAATTGCCAAGAGAATCATAGGTGTCTATTTTTATAGTTGTAATAAAATGAACCTCTATAACGTGGAGGCACGATTTCGGCGTGCTTGCCATCAATGGCACCGAAGCAGTGAGGAAAGTTCCATAGCTCCTGGAATTCCCTTGCTATTGTTTTCCATTCATTTTCTGTTTGTGGTAACTGAAACAAAAATATGTAGGTTCATCATTAATAGAAATAGTTGAATGTTTTTAAATGTAAACAACATTTAAAAACATCAACTATTTCTTTTTTACAGGAACAGTCTTTGTCGCAATACGACGAGTAAGGTCAAGAAACATTAAGACGTTCTGATATCGAGACACACCAACGCCAAGCCGTTATTACGCCAAGCTGATATTGAAGGAAACACACCAAGACGACTTCGTCGTTTAAAATCGATGAAGAATACATATGAAGAGTTACTTCAAAGTGTGAATGAACATTTTAAACGTAGAAATATAGCCATGAAATTGCAAGAGTTGCCACAACAACAAAGAATTATGGTGGAAAAAATTATTAGAGACATTGTTCTCATCAGAAACTGTGAAAAACTGCGACTTTATTAACACTTATTTTTCCACTCAGCCACACATTCAAACTTCATCTAATCAGCCAGATGCTCAAACCTTTTCCACTCAGCCACACATTTAAACTTCATCTAATCAGCCACATGCTCAAACCTTTTCCACTCAGCCACACATTTAAACTTCATCTAATCAGCCTCATGCTGAAATCTTTTCCGTTCAGCCACACATTCAAACTTCATCAAATCGATCACACGCTCAAACCTTGTCCACTCAGCCACATATTCAAACTTCACCTCAGCTAAATGTTCAGACTCAATATCAAATACCTTACCACTCTCCATCAAATTCACATTTCTGAATGTGACGGCTGCTCCTTTTATAAATAGTTTAAGGGATAGTAATTGGATGTTGATGTCCACTGTTATCTATTTGCTAAAGATTTTATAAATAAAAACTTTAAGATTAGAACTGTATTTTCAATGCTTCATGCTTTTGTGTTTGCATGCATTTCTAAAGTTAACTTTTGTATATAGCACCGATTGCTCCGTTTTTCTGATTTTGTATCTGTCACTGCTCATAATGAGAGAGTAGGGCAGAGTGTTGACAATGACAAATTCAAAGTTACAAAAATCGACAATACATATTAAGTTGGTAATTGTCAAGTTAAATAGAACAAATTATGTTACAGATAAAACTTACCCTTAAGTAATTTTTCTGTGGAATTTTGTACAAAGCATCACAGGTTTCAGGAATAATTCGACTGATTGGCTGCAGTGATATAGTAGAAAACTTCATGCATTCGTAGGAGTGACCCGAGGCTAAAAACCTGTATTGAAGATAATCTCTCACGAGGACGTATTGCTTCTCTCATCATATTATTTTTTTGTATAAGCGGAGTGACTGAAGGACATTTAAATACGTCTCTTCATTCATCCTGAAGTAGTTATGCCATCTTCTGGGGTGAATTTCAACTCGTTTAATAAATTTATATGAGAGAATGAGTTCCTGTTTAAAAGCCAGTCCTTACACCATACACTATGTGATTTCCTTCTCTTTTTGCACAAAATGAATCCCAAGATTGCAAGTGCATCATCATCTTCCATAGCGGATGACATATTTCTCGTCGGAGTTTTTGGGGAGAGCTGACAATCCACGTAGATATCGCAGACGTGTGAAGGTACAAGGGACGTGCGATAAAACTGTGCAAATTGAATGTACAGTTTAATCGCTACGATAATTCATTGCTCCAATGAATTATCGTATTTTTTTCTATGAAAAAAACTAATTTGAAATAAGTATGACAAAAACGAAAAATTATTTTTTGACGATATAAATTGCAAAAAATTTGTTGAGCTTAGCTGATTTTTTCTGAGTAATAGAAGATAAAATCTACAGTTGAAAAAAAGTCAAATCGATAAATTCATTACCAAGTTACAGTTATTTGTTCATCGTGCCGCTCGTCACTTATTCATTAAAAAAAATCATCTCTCTTAAAATATAAGTCCTACAAACACCGAGTTAGGCTCATTCGAAAGCTAATTCTTTCGTATGCTGTATATCTCGACTCATTTTCATTAGTTTATGAGATATTTTAATGTAAAGCTAGTTGCGAAACGGTTATTTTTTAAACAATAGAAATACCCGGACTGCTTTTTATTCACAAAGTGTTTAAAAAAATGTTTTTCAAATCGGACTATACTGCCAACATACAACACGGCATCGGATCAGAGAGAGTGGTGCGATACCAACCGCGACCGAACAATGCCGAATAATGCGATTTGGATACGACAGAGCAAGCAACATTATATAGTAGCGTTTTCTGTATGTGCGAAAGAGAAATAATATAAAGTTTAAAGCATTATAGTCATAGTTCATTGTTTGGCTGTTTTGTTTCATTTATTTCTTTATTGTCTTGAAAACTTTTCGTTGCGGTTGAGTTGAGTCATAATTTACAATTGTTATATGAAAACTAGCCAATAATTAAAAATTTAATAGACAACTAGAACTGGATAACAGTGCTTACGAATAGAGCAGGTATGTTACCTAGTAATATTGACCTGACTAGAAATTGTCTCAACAGACATGATGGGCCCCAGTTGGGATGCCCAATTAAACACAATCATCTACAATAGACAACTTAAGACTCACTAAATAAGACTGATAAATTTTTTTTAACGTCTATTAGTGAGTAATAATGTCTAAAGCGAACTATATTAGGTTAAATTGTAATAGCATTTGCTATTGGTATGTTGCGTTTTGTTTTTTTTAGATACACAATTTTTTTTAGAATTGTGTCCATACTTAAAACTTTAAAATTTACCAGCATTTTTAAAATGTTTGTTTCAAAAAACCTCTCCCATAATAATTAGAGTTCATATTAAAACCAATAGTCATATGAGATTGAATTATCTTTAAACCAGCCTACTATTGAAAGTTTTTAACAAAGTAGAAATGTCTTTTTTTAAAATCCTTTATATTAGCTTCACTTATATATATAAATGTAACGGAATCTTTCAATTAAATTTTCAACCATTTCAAAACGTCCAAATTATTTGAAATTCTACCCACATATCAAGTACCAATGACCATACAATAATTTTGTAACTAAAAACTTAGATAACGAAATTATAGTTTGAAAATAAAAAAAAACACGCTTTTGTAGCAATGTGAACTAAAAAATAAAATCTATTTACATTTTAGTAAAAAGCACGCCACGCTTTTTTTAAAATTAAGTTTGTTGTTTTTTGTGAGTCACTTCATTCTTATTTTAAGTTTATCCAAAAAAGAATTAAGTTGTACGGACTTGTGAGACAACCTTGCGCTCTTGACCAAAACCATTATTTTTAATTTTTTACTTCATTTTGCTATAAGTGTGTTTTTTAGTTTTTTTTTAAATTATAATTTTTTGCACAAAGCACAGTCAATATGGATTTTTAAGTCCTGGTGTTTCTTACCAATTTCATACAACGCTAGGAATTGTAGTCTTAGTACAAAAAGATGAAATATTTTATGTGTACTTATTACAATTGAATTTATTATATCCATAGTGGGATTTGAACAGACCATAATCTCTTGATTGAAGCCTGTAATTAGTGGTTTCCAAACTATTGTGGAATAAAGTGAATCAAATATAAAAGAAAGGTTAAAGGAAATGACAGCTTATACTAATATCTGATCAATGTATATTGCTAGTGGTTTTTAAACCTTTATTTCATAAAGGGTCTTTTCCTTGCATCCTCCTATATTTGTATGCTAATGAGAAAAATAAAATACCAATCTATTAATAAAAAGTTATTTATTAGTTCTACAATTAAATTTTTTACAAAATTATAAGGCAAGGATAGAAATAATTTGAACAAAATTCAGTCACATAGCATTAAACAATTATTTTCAGTTGGTACATAAAATTGCCTTGAACTTAATAAAAAATATATATATATGAAGCTTAATGATTATATATTTAGGTACTAACACACAAGATTTGGAAAATCTAGAGATTCCATTTGAGGAGGTTGATAGATCTGCAAAGAAAAAAAAAATATAACTAAAATGCTGTTATATTCAATCTGGAAAAAAAATGGTGAAAATTACAAATTACTTCTAATTAACGAATATTTAGTACCAACTTACGAAAATAAATTTCATGTTTAAAACAGTATAATTAAACGAGATGATTAAGCAAGTTGTTTGATGTTTTTAAGTGACAAGCTTAATAACCATTTCCTTAAATATAAGTAAAATTTTATTAAAAATGATTCAAGTGTGTTAAACACGCACAGTAGAGTGCCATAGTTGTCTGTATCTCCTGAAATTGTTGAGACAATTTAATCAAAATAATTTCCTTTGGAAGTTCTCACAAAATGTTAATATTTAGATTGTTTCAGGTTTTTAATATTTACTGTTGAAAAATTAGGAGGGGAGGAAAAAATGTAGGTTACTTTTAAACTTAATATTTTACCTAAAGTTGGTTTCAAAAAACTATTATATAATAATTTGAGTTCACATAAAATCTAATAGTCATTTATCATATGAGATTGAATTATCTTTAAACTATCCTACTATTGAAAGTTTTGACAATGACTATTTTATTTTAATATTTTGCATATGCCCTGTGTGGAATTAGGAAAGAATATTATTTGCAAATTTAACGGAGCTACATTTACCATTAGAAAGTCAGTTTTCAGGAAGTGTTATTAGAACAATCGGAAGCTGGCCGGTTATAGCGTGTCGTGGAACATCTATCAAGAATACAATTTGACATTGTCTTATAGTCCCGTAGAATTATCTTTGATTCAACAAAATAATGCTTCAAAATATTTAGTAAGAAAATTTTCTTTCTAGAAGAAATGAAAGACTTGATTTTTTTTTGGATAAGCTTAAAATAAGAATAAAGTGCTAATAAACCTAGAGCTTAGAAATTCTCTGACGATGACGTAAATAAAATATAAAAAAATATAAATATAGTTACCGAGAAACCCATCGATCAATAACCGATGCGATCGATTAAGTAATTAAAACAATTTAAATAATAGTGTCCCAAACCTGATCGCATTTTTTAACAAAAAAAAGCGACAAACGTGAAAAAAAACGTGCCCTGCTATGCACTAAAGCTGTGACAAAGATGAATAAACATGATAAAAATAAACTGATAATAACTTGTTTTCATATTTAATCAAATATCAAACTGATAACATGTTAATAGAGCTTTGCTTTGCTGACCTACGTTTCAGGCACTAAGCAACTGACGGACACTAACTACATCTTTGACACTCTCAATGTGGGTCGCATATATATGCTCCATAGTATAAAGTGCTATTCATCAAACTGAATTTTTCTCTGTGTACCTTGTTCTGTACCTGTTTCACTTGCTGTGTACCTATAAAATAAAAAACGGAACCCTTATGGTGAGACTTCGTCATCTTTTTCTTTGTATTTTAGAGTTCTATTTTTCAGCAATTATTATTGTTATCAATTTGAAAGGGCTATGATCATTTTATAACTGTGTGCCCAGGTAAAAGGTTTATTGTGTACATATGAAACTTATGTCTTTTATCGTTTAAAATTATTATTAAAATATTTAAGAAAAATTTGTCTTTATTGAGCTGTGTCTTTTAATAAAGAAAGTAGATCAAAATATTAGGATTTTTAATGTATTTTTTTTCAACATATGAAACTTATGCATAATTTTTTTTCTTTTTTTTGTGGTGGGCCCATTTTGAGCATATTCGAAATGGGAGGGTCAAAATTTAAAAAAGGGGCGACAAAGTAATTGGGGTTGTAAAAACTATTTTTTCAACTTTAAGTTATGTAATTTTAGATTTATGATGAATTTTTCTTTATTAAATCAAAGAAAACTCATAAAAAACAACATATTTAACTGATAAAATCCATTTAAAAGTACTGAGAAAAAACGTTAAACGTAAAATTTCCATACAATTTTTCAATTTATTCTACTCTTTTACACTAGATTTGTTCAGTCCTAGTTTGATTCCTATATTGATATCAAATATTAAGTGTAAAGTTGGTTTTAATTTTTGTTGAAAAAATTAAATATGTGACAAATAAGATATTAAAAGTTTAATGGCAGTGAGAAAAATGTTACTTTCCCATTTAATGGTAAAATATCCATGCATTAATACCATATTTCTTATGCACATCAAGTTCAAATGTTATTTAATTTCAGGCTCATTTTATGTTCATTCTCGGAAAATTCTATTTGTCTTGCTACAAATTTCTATGCTAGTTGAATAACGTGTCTACGAAAAGACAAGTTTGTGGTAAACTGTGAATAGATTTCTTTGTCAAATAAATCTTAGATGACTTTACTTGGGAATGTATCTAGATAAACAATTAACATTGAAGAAGTATATATTCACAAAATGCCTAGCACTGGATTGACAATTCTACAAATTACAAAGCTCAATGAAAAATAACTGCTAATTTATAAAATTGTACTGAAGCCAATATGGATTTATGGAATACCTTCGGTGTGCAGTTTATAATTCAAACATAGAAATTCTTCAAAAATTTCATTCAAATTATTATTTATTTATTGAAAGCCCTCTTGTGGAAGAACATATGATTAATATGCCATAATTACAAAGTAATTTGGGTAAAAATCGTCTAGCAATCAATTGCGAACTAACAAGCAACTCCATGATTCCATTTCTAAATCGGTCAATGTAGCAGAAAAAAATATTTAGACTGATTATATCTTGCAATAAACAATGTGAGTGCATTGAACAATGTGAGTGCATGAAAGACAGGGGAATATTGTAGAAAATGTGTGCGCGCTGCAGGCAGGTAAAATAAACAACAACATCATACCCTCATGTAGCACCCAGGAGCGTAAAGGGCCGCTAAACTAAAGATCGAGGTGTTATCAATGTAATTATTTAATAATTTCAAAAAAATACATGATCAAAAACAAATTCCCTCGGAGTTGGATAGAATTACATCTGACTATGTTCATTAGAAAATCTAAGGGATATAAGTAAGGATAATACCCATACACCTAATAATACAAAAACCTATTGATCACCCCAAAAACTCACTAGCCATCTGATGGATACAAAAACTAGCTTCTTTAACCTAAAAAAAGGTTCAATAAGATATACTGTAATCAATGGATAACATCATGAATGATGATATATTGCAGGATACATACTTTGCAAACCTTTTCCTACCCTCTTAACCTGCTGCTAAATATCTTTGATAGATTGCAGTATTGAATATATTTGGAGTTAATTTTGCAGAAATTCATTATTGACAATTAAAAGAAACTATGCGATGTAGTATTATTTCTACTTTATTTACCACAACCTAGGTTTTGTTGTATTACAATATCTTCAGGTGGACTATTAGCAATCTTTACAAACTGCCCACCTGAAGATATTGTAACATAACGAAACCTAGGTCGTTGTAAAGAACTTTAAGAAAGTAGAAATAATACTACATCATGTAGTTTCATTGAATTGTCAAGATTGCAGTATATTAATATAAATAAAAAAAATTACTAGCAAAATGTTCATGCTGGAATTTACAATATTCCAACGAGAAGACAAACCATTCGAAAACCTTGATTAATTTTTTCTTATTCAATGAATAAAGCCAAACATTTTAATGAATAAAGCCATACCCTATTTAAATTCTTCTAATAATTTTTATCTGATGGTCAATGGATACATAGACAAAAAATGTGTCACGGTTATGAGGTATTACAGCATTTTTCGATTTTTATCCATCAGTATGTTTTGTTTGTATATTTTTTTGTACTTGCACTCTTCAAAATCTATTCACTCTTCAAATTCATCTAGTTTTTACTGTTTCATTTATTGAAGCGTAATGAAACTGATTTATCTCGATACGGAGTCAGAAAGTTTACAATTTTGCCATGATTAATCACTGGCTACGAATATATTACAGTCACTAGGTGAACCGAGTAAACAGGGTTCCTCGGGAGCGAAACTGCATAGAAAAAGCTATAGAAAAAATAATACCTTTCCCTAACATTACTTTCCACATCCCGTTTCCTTTTATCGTTCTCTTTTCGTTTTGTCTCTTTCAATATTGCTTTGAAGCCCCTTCTGGCATAGAAAATTAAATTATTCTGGTCTTTTTGTTTCTCAGAAATTAACCAAATTTTGATATTATCACATTTTGTTATCCAGCTGTCTTGTAACATTGTAAATACATTGTAATGTTGGTCGAATGGGAGAGATAATTCCTGTAGCCATAGCTTGCGAGATGTACATATTTCTTAAAGTAAATAAATATTCATTTAAAATTTGTAATTTCTTATTGTAATTCATATCGTCCGATATGTTTACGTTATTTTGATATAAAAATGTTTTTCGCACTAACCACTAATTAAAATAGAATTCCTTACAACTTTGTATCACTTACAGCAGAGATTCTCAAGCTTATTTCACCTTTAAGAACCCAATCATTTTGTAAAGATCCCAGAATTTTTAACTTCACAATTAACATAATTTTTTTCCATTTTTTGTATCAGTCATCACCCATCTAGACCATTTCAATATTCCAAAAATTTTTCTTGGCTCTTTTACTCTCCCCCCCCCGAATGTCTCCAGCGCCCACAAGGGGGTACCATCACCTACTTTGAGAAAGAGTGACTTAGAGAAATAACATGCGAATGAAGTGGAATAATAATAAGAAAATACTGACGTTACTTCTCACCTAAACAATGGAAATGTTTAATTCATCTTTACATAGGTTCCAACGTTGTCTCCGCACAGACCGATTTTGGTGCAAACACCTTCTGCACCAATGGTCTCTATTAGGTGGATGATGCTTTCACCATAGGTCTCCATGATCTTCGTGCACTGCAATGTAACAATTTAATAGTTTTTGAGTTAATCTTATGTTACGGGACATTAATGATTACAAATCTTTTAGAGCATCCAAACTGGACAAATAAATGTATATCACTTTATGAACAAAAAAGGTTAAGTGAAGCATACTTAAATATTGACAAGTGTACACTGAAGCTGAACATTGGCACACATACCCGATCGTAATATTTGGCAGGCATTAGAGCACAAGACTTCTCCATGACATTTACAATGTTCTTGTCAATGTTGGGATTGCTCAATATCCGGTCCACAGCCATCACTACGCCCTGGCACACGGTGCATTCCAGTACGCCTACTACAGACATATTAAAAATAGTTATGATCTCTGGCTCACATACATAAATACACACAAATGTTTGCAAATGTAATTTCTATTGTTTATTTATTTATAGAAAATGATATATTAAATATGTAAATTTAGTTAAATCTTGTTTTGCTTTAAATTCATATCATATTGAACATAGATAGCAGACTCCCGTTTATCCAAAAGCAAAATAAAGGTTACTGGCACAAAGTTCATGCCAGAATGTACATAAAATAGGTATCCATATATTTTTATATTTCTTTCAAATCTTGACACAAATGAAGCGTATTAATATCAAGTAAGGAATATTATTACGCTTCATTTGTGTCAAGATTTAAGGTATCAAATGAAGTGTAATAATATAGAAATTCCAATAACTAGAATATCTTTATTCTGTAATCTTAAGAATATCTTCATTATATATATATTTTCATTCATTGTATAAAAATTGAAAGGATGGGTGGTGAGCAAATTGCATCTCATTTTGAAGATTAGAATTTCATAAGCGGGGCTCGGAAATGAAAAAATTATGAATGGTATTTTTTTATTTATTTAATTTTGAAGAACCTTTCTAATGAAACTCCACATAGAATGTGAATTAAAAAAAAATTCACTCCCCATACTTTACTTGTGTGGGAAAGGGAATTACAATTTTTTTTTACTTTCCATATTAACTGAGATTCACAGCCAAAACTCTATCTGCACAGTCAGCTGAGATTTCAAAAAAATAATTAAATATTCTTATAAACACATATGTTGTTACAAATGAACGTTACATTCTTAGATTTTCTATATTACCAGCTTTACATTTGATACCTGATATAAAAATTCATATTGAAAAAAATGGCATCTTATGGTCTCTACATAGTTATGCCTAAAATTTTATAATTAAGATTTTGGTACTTTACATCTATGTTTATATTATTATTATGTTACGATCTAAATGTCTTTACGTTGCACTGTATCTGAAAAAATATCTACTATAGATTGACTATCTATTGAGTCTATAAGTGGTATGTTTTACCAGTTTTGGTATAGTACAATAAAAATGAATATTCTTGGTCATGGCTTTTATTAAAGAAATAAACTTTAAAAAAATGACTTTCATACCACATCAATTTCAAATATGCTCATATTACACCATCTGATCTCTTCATCCATGAACAGCCAAATCTCTATCTGACCTACCCTAGGTAAAATTTATTTTCTTTTCAAAGAAATTATTAAGAAAAGAAAAATTTAAAATACCATTAATTTTAGAAAAACTAGGATCGCAGAGCTTCAGTTCGGCGCAGATTTCGCTGGGCTTCAGCTCCTGGGCGAGCAGAGCGATGACAAGGTCGGCATATTTGTCCACGAAATCATTGCATTCCTTGGAGACAGTCTTGGGTAGATGGTTGCAAACACCGTGCACGGCCTTCTTTATTTCATCCTGCATCGAGGGATATTTTCAAACAAGAAGTTAAATAAGGTACATTATTGCGGCTGTCGTGCATATTCCGTATGTGTCGAATACTTGATTTTCAACTAAATCGGTATCTTTAAAGAGATGCAAAATCTTGGTAAAAAATTCTAGATAGTACTTACAAATGTCAAAATGTATAATATTTGGAAATATTTCTGAAATATAATAATTTTTGAAAAAATATTCCATTTTCTCACAAAATTAATGAATAATTTGAAACCTATACTAATATATAAAGAGGAAAAATTTGTTTATTTATTTGTTTGTTCCTGCAATCTTACGAACCACAAATCTATTTCAACAAGTATTTTTGTCATTGATAAGTCGGGGAATATTTCCTAAATTGTGCAAAATAGAGAAAGAGACCATCTTATTTATTGACTGATCATCTTAAGTATTCTCACAATAAATGATTTCCTAACATGGCAAAATAGAGAAAGAGACTATTTACCAAAGTACTCAGGTTATTGAAGGTCACTTGTAAAGGAAATGATGGAGAATATGTATCAAATTACAGTTTTCACACTCTGCTTTCTAAAATGTGATATCCTAACTATATATATAATAATGTTAATTAAACTATATCATAATATCCAATGCAATATTTAAAGTTATTCAAAGTGAAAATTTGAAAGTATTCCATGAACAAAAAAGTTAAGTGAGGCATACTTTAATATTGACAAGTGTACACTGAAGTTGAACATTGGCACACGTACCCGATCGTAATATTTGGCAGGCATTACAGGCATTACAAGTTTTCTTTAATAATATTTAAGTTCATATATTCAAGCCATATAACCTTATTACTAAACCACTTAATAAACAAATTTTGAAACATGTACTGACATCATTGTGCTTATCAGAAATCTCCTGGTCCAACTGTGTCATCACAAACTCGCAGATAACGCAGATCGGTTTCTTGTCAGTCACTGGTCTATCCAATACGATAGGCTTGCCATTACGAGTATTGTCGGGAATTTCATTTGTTTCTGCAAAATGGAAACATGAATTTGTAACATGACTATCATTTCATCAGCAACTTCTTCAAACACGGTATCAGACACAATATCAGGGAGATTGAGATGCGAGTAATCAAATCGATAATGACATAAAAATAGGGTAAAATACTTGTATTCCAGTGAAATGGAATTGATTTTAAATTAAGATTTGTTTAGGATATATCATATAATTACATAACACCATTCAGAGCTAGGTTTTTGTATCAAATATTTTTAGAATTAACCCCTCGAGCGTATTATTACACTCATAATTTATCATATATTTGTAAGGTACAGATGCTTCGATTATGAGTACTATCCACTAGCCAGTCATAACATTCAAAATGCTCATTGTATCGTTCTACTTGACGACCACGGGCATAGTGGTCATGATTAAAATGTCATTGACAACCTCATCTTATGACCGCTGCTGCCGACTCCTGTTTCGAAATGGATTGTTGCAATCGTTTATATTTTAATCTGACATTGACACACTGATATATGAAGTTTACAGAAGTAAATTATAATATTTCATGAAAGTTCATAAATTATTTATAAAGGTTAAACATGGTGATAGAGAGAAACATTTTATGCAGCTCTGGAAAGTAACAAAATACCAGAAGAATTTATACTATAAGCTGAAAAACGTACAAACGATTATCATGTTCTTATAGAAATTTTACATTTACTGTTAGTGTCAATTTTTAACTACTATTAATATATAAAGAAATGAAATGCTATAATTTAATTTATTGAAAACCCGCCTTTTTCTCATAATTACAAATACACATAGTTCATAATCTGTTCCACTTGGACTGACAATTGCAATGCTGATATGTAGGTGGAAGAGAATGATCGCAGTTGTGGGCGTTTCGTTGCAGGGAGCTAATGGAACGTAGATATCTTGTAACTACATTTTTCCTTTATCTACGTAAAAATTTCCTTACAATAACGTCAATAACTTTAAAATTATATATTATTTTATAGATATGGCGCGAGCGTTATCTTACGTATAAGTGGCCTATGGACTTGAGGAGGTTAATATCTGCAAATACTATTGTGGCTATTTGAATGATATTTTTACTGTCACTTGAGGTTCTAGGTTCTAGATTTAAATGAATATAAGTGATTTCAAGTTCAGCTATTAGGACTCATGTTGCTAGAATTAAATGTGCGAATTTTACACCTGATGAACAGAAATTGTGGAGACTGATGCAGCAATACACATTTATGTTTAAACTACGATACAAGTACTTTTATTCGATCCAATTTATTTATGAGGTGCAAAAAATGATTATTGCAGAAAAAATTTTTTGTTTTAATAAAAAATCTGGCTACTAAAGTAAAAAAAGGATTAAAATGTTATGGAAATGCTATTTTAATTTTTTTGCCACAGGATGTGGTACGGCCACTATGTTAGACATTTTAATTGATTTCCAAGAACAGTTGGAAGTCACTACAAAACAGTAAGAAGACAGCTTTATATGCCTATTGCATCTCTTACTTCAATTATAATTAAATATTCGTTAATTATAATTGAAGTATTCGTTTTGTTCTATTGACTTAGCAAGCAATATACTAATAATAAAAAAAAACAGCCCAATGTAAGTCAGATTCCGTGTTTACACTATCTACTGTCACATACACTGATACAAAATGTATATGCATGTCTTTAGTTTGAAAAGTTTGTTATTTTTATACATAGTGCACGGGATAAAAACTTATGTTTATTTATAATTTACAAGTTATTATAGTGGAATATAATGTTAATATTTGTATTTAAATATAGGTAAAAAATGGTCCAACTTCTGTAATTCCAGTGTCAAAAAGTTTTTACCATGAAGATAACAAAAAACAGAAATTATTTTCATCCTCCGCTTTACAAATAGGCCTCATCACAATTTAGCTCTTCAATGTATAGTTTAGGGTCAAAGCGATACATAAAATGTGTCAATTTGAAGAATGTATCAATTTAAATTTTTCTATTTAAAAACTAGACGCCTATGAGAGACGGACAGAGAACATAGACAATAATACGATCTTGTTTGGATCCTATGGATATAGAACTCTAAAAGGTAGAAAATAAATTCTTTCTAATGATTAATAAAGATAAAAGTATATTTAAGCCTTCAAAAATGCTCATTTTCTTACCAATATCTCCACCATATCTAATTTGCAATACCACTGGCTCTAGCATTTCCTGGGGAAGCATGGGTGTTTTATAGCGGTTCCTGTCACTTCTGCGGTTAGGGAACAAGTGGTAGCGATCAATGTCTTTCTCCATTTTCAGGCCGAGGATGTCAGCTGATCCATCACTGCAGAGTTTAAGCTCCACGCAGATATCTTGGGGCGTGAAGTTCTCGAGGATCATTTCGACGAGTGCTTTAGAGTAGAGAGCGACAAATTGCGTGCATTCTCCTTGCAGCTTCTGTGACAGGTGTGTGCAGAGTTTGTCGAGGGCTTCTTCAATGTTAGCCTGGAGAACACCATTTTCCATTATACAACATTTCGATACCATACAACAATATTTCCATTAATTTTTTTATTATATATTTCCAATATATAATAAAAAAATTAATGGCATAATCGAATTTTGTAGTATACTGTAAAAACTAAGAAAATGATAGTTCTGTTAGCAGTATTTTAATGAAAATCTTGAACGATTAACAAATTATTTCCTGGTGAGAAATATTATGTTCCAAGAAGATGGTTCTGAATATTTCGAAGGGAATCCGATCATATTTCTAAACGGACTCTAAATTAGTACACTAAAGGGAAGAGAGAGTGTGGATATTTGCAGATAATTTTGCGATATACTATTCTGGCAGAAATGAAGAGTGAAATGTGTTGATCAGCATGTTGAAGCACCAGGTGAAGGAAGTAGTAGTTTAGAATTTATGAGTTTTTCTAAATTATAATGACGATTGCAATCTTATATACATTGAATTATTACAATTGTTTCCTTCGATTGTACACCATGACGTTCTTATATAGCACAGCCTGTAGGTTGACTAATTATTTTATGTCCTTATTTTTTATCACTGTCGGACAATTTGGTGTAAACTACTGATAATTTCTTAAAATTTCCATAAGCGAAAAGTAACTTTTTTGCATGCAGTGAAAGTAAATTGAAAATAAAATTATTATGAATAGGTTACAGTCTTTAGGCGCTAATTCACTCATTTAATGATTAATTCTGATCTGATATTAATACTATGATATTTGAACATTGCTCTCTCCTTCATAGAATATAGAATATCAGATATACTAACATTATTTTGAAAATGATGCATCACAGTTGTGATATGATAAGACCATTGTGTAATGTCAAAAATTACATTTATACAATGAGTATTTAACAGGATAGCTTTAAAACAATTAAAAGTTATATAAGACAAAGGATATTAATTTATAATTGGACCAAAACAACTGACATTTATTTCATTTTACCAATTGATAGCACTGGGATGTACGATTCATCCAGACAAGTAAATTTTCTGCAAAATGAAAAATGTTTAATTCAAATGAAAACAAATGTTGGACTGACGCAAGACAAATGTGCAATCATACGTTGCGATGAAATATTTCTTTTCAATATTTTGCAATATAATTCCTAAAGAGACATAATTTAAGATAATTCATTCTAATACCAGAAATCAGCTTCTTTTTTGGTAACATGGTCACAAAGACACAATGGTATAGTAAAGACTCACCTCTGTCTTGTTATTTTTCAGTACTGATTCAATTTGTTCGGCTGCGAAGAGGCACAGTGGGCATGTGGTCTTATCGTCTTTCAGAGCACCAACTTTGCGGATTTCTTCTACTTTAGGACAGAGTCCAAGCCCAGGACAAACCTGTTGATATTATTATATTAGACTTAAAAAGACAAATGATTGATTCATAATTCAAGGGGAGGTCAAAAAGTGTGTGCAATGGATGGAAGGAAATAAAAACACATGGTGCTATTTTTCCTTTTCAATATATTTTCTTTCTTTCATTTCCCAGATCTGTCGATTAATTTATTCCCACGAAGCTCCTTTTTCATGTTTGGAAGCAAATAAATTATAGTCTCAGAGAGCCAAGTCTGGTTGTATATTTGAAAAAATCAAGGTCGAAAGTCAAGGTGGGTGTTGCCATATTTGAAAGCTGCACTTGTGGAGGGAGGGCTGCCATTACAACATGGCTCTTGGGTTGTAGTGCAAAAGCTTTCGCTAATTTCCCTCGCATTTTCTTCTCCAGTATTTTCTTAAGCTGCTGATCTACGCATAGTACTCTTCGGTTATAGAAAAACCCTTATCTTTGAAATCAAAGAGCAGAATACTCTCTGTGCCCCAGAAAACCGTCGCCATTGCTTTTCCGGTTGATTGTGACACTTTGAACTTCTTGGGAGGGTTCATGCCTTTTTATACCACTGCACGGGCTCCTGCTTGGATTCAGGCTCATAATGGTGAACACAGTTTCGTCACCCATAGCAATTCAGCTCAAAATTTCAACACTATCCTCTTTGCAGAAACTGCAGATTCAAAAATTCACATGAATACTCGACACATTATTGGTTTTGTAGAGGTTTCAACATTCTCGGCACCCATTTTGCCCTGACTCTTGCCAAGTCAAGATGGTCATGAAAAATATTCAAAATGGTTGTAAAAGATACTCCCAAAACCATTTCGCCTAACAGCTTCTTCTTTAATCGGGTATCTTCCAATACAAGCTTTCCAATTTTTTCAACAATGTCCAAGGAGGTGGCCTCGTTTGGCAGTCCTGAATGCAGATTGTTTTCGATTGAATCTCTGCCTTATTTTAAGAGATTATGCCGCTTGTCAGTCGTGCTTTTATTAGGGCAAGAGTCTCCGTAAACCGATGATATCTCATTCAGTACGACCTGTGTTGTTTTCCTTGCTTTGTCAGGAACTTGATGACCACTCGAAAGTAAATTTTTTCTATAGTCTATAATTTCTTCCAGAATGGGTTGCTGGATCGATGATAGCTCAGGTTAATGACACAATTAAGCTGAAACTTGGTATATATACTCATAACAAGTCTCTGATTAGCTATTATGTGAGTAAGCAAGCCCCAACCCTCGCCATCCTCTCCATCCCATAAAGTTTTGTGACCCACAATAGACCATCATATATATATCTATTCACGTTAATTTTAGGAATTACTGAATTAAATTGAGTTTGGCATTATTGCCTTTTGTACAGGATATTCTCGTGATCAGCTTTATAGCAGTACTATCTATATGTGTACGCAAAATGAAAAGTACTAATATCTTTAAAACTAGAATGGAAATGTATGACCATATTTGTACAATGACACAGTATCTTGTGCTTCATATACCGTGCCGTTTAATAATCTTCTGTAATATTTTTTAACATGACTCAAACCAGTTATTACATAAAAAGAACATTTTTTTTTAAATTACCCATTATTTTACAAGCCATGTCTGCGAATTCTTATTCTATCTAATCTAAGCTGAAACTTTCTAGTGACCTGGCATTCTGTGGAATTTGGTTAAGAAAAGTTATTAGGAATTTTTTTGTGCTTTTCTTTTTTCTTTAATACTCTGTGAGTATAAATTTTACTAAAAATGCAAACAGATGGCGTTGGCAGCCGAATCGGTTACACCGATTTTGATATACGTGTGCACAACACCTTTTTATTTGTGAAACAATTGAAATGAAACCAAGCCTAAAATGTTAGCTCAGGCTAATCTAAATACATTACTAAAAACTGCATCCAAATGGGATTGATGAGATCAGTGTGCACAATGAAGGTGTGTACGTAGAGACAAATAGACCAACAGAGGAAAATTGTAAAAACTGTTTTTTAGGCAGCATTTAGTATCACATTCATAGTAGGTAGCATTTAGTTTTAGTTAAAAATATTCAGTGTTCAAACTCAGTTTTTTTACCATTATATTATATGTATAGATTAAAACAATGCGTAACAACTTAACTTGTCGTCTTGGCATTTGCTGGTCTTTGTGCAATCAATTATGGACTTTTTGGATTTGTGGCATGTATGACATGTATAAACAATTTTTTTAATTATAATCTTGTGTATTTTCAACGGACACGCAATTTTTTTTAAACTGGGCTATTTTGTCCCTTCTGACAATAGAAAGCAGTTGGAAATATTTTGAACCATTCTTAGTAAAATCTGACCTGTAAGGTGTGTAATGTCAAAGCACTATAAATAACATTGAATCAATGTCACAGCATTAGTGAGTTATACGGAAATTTTAAAATGTTTTTAAATATGTTACTTTGCCTAAAAATAATCAGGCATAGTGAATTAATAAGTATCACGCACTTTATTTAAAAAATATTTAAAAAGAATTATAACTATACTAATTTCAGAAATTTTGTTAACAAACAGTCAAAATAACAAAAGAAAAAAAAGCTTTTAAACAGTAACAGTCCATACATCAAACTTAAAGTGGAAAAAATCAATTATTTTGTAAATTAATTTGTACAGAACATTATTAATAAATTCAGAGGGCTGTAAAAAATAAGCTAAAAATAAAATGCAATCGTATTTTCGAATTCTCGTCTGTTTGTTTATCTGTCTCGTAGATTGTATCACAAGAACAACTGCTAAACACACTCCTTAACTCTAGTATTCCTTAGAGCCTAAGAGAGAGTACAAGGTTATGAATATTATTGGAATTTTTACATTTGTAAAAGCTAGCACAAAATATTAATCACGTTTAAGAAAAGAAATTCTTAACTCACGCTAGACGGATCAATATCCTGAACGAGCAGACTTATGACCGTATTGCCGTAGGCGTCCACAAACTGTTTGCACTCGTCCACAATGGAGTCGGGTAACTTTTCGCAAGCTGTTTCTACTGCAACTTTCAGCGCCTCCTGGAATGTCACAAATAATGAGCAGCATTTCTCACTGTTATCAAATAGTATATTGCCTATGCACAATAACTGTTTAAAGAAACATAGTGCAAAATTAGCAAAAAACAGTGCAAAATTAGAAAAAAGATAGTGCAAAGTTAGCAAAAAACAGCGCAAAGCTACTTTGTACGAAGAAATTTGGAAAAGAAGAGGAACAGTATTCTTACCTCATTGCGGCTATCGCTGATCTCCACTTGCAGATAATGGAGGAACATTTGGCAGAACGTGCAAATCTCTGCACTGCGGGGTGATGGTGGCAATTTCACAAACATCCGGTCGAGCGGAAGAGGTTTGGCTTCTTGCGGTACGATGCGGATGTTTACCTCATCTGGTTTATTGAGTACTGGAACCTACATAAGTCGATCCAAAATCGTAAATAGGTCATGTAAATGTAATCTTAACTTTAAAAAAAGCATCTCTTGTCTCTCATTATGACATAGTGTAGTTTTTTATAGAACAGCACCAAACCTTCGTGGCAAATATTGGAACATTGACAATGAAAATACTAATATATCAATACTTAATCTTTGGTTTATTTCCCGTATGGAATAAAAGCTACAACACCATTATTGATAGACGGTATACTACCACAAATAAAGTTAGTTTTGAGGTCTTCAGAAAGAGACATATTTATAAAGCTGTAAATTTAAAAATATTAAACATGGTAAAAAATTACCAGTATCAAAAAAAATATAAAACTGATTGTTATATTTTAACTGAAAAGCGAACTGCAACAGAATCTGGTTTTGAATACCTAATACCTTTAGGTGTAACTAGATAAAAAATATTTCTAAATTTGATGGAATAACATTACCATATCAATTCAGGTAAACGAAAATCACAGAAAAAAGAAAAAAATAAATTGTGAGCCGTCATGGGACACCTAGCAGATGTGAAATATTTAAATTTGTTCATATGTTTATATTGAATATTATTATTTGAATAAATTGAAAACAAACATACATTCAGATAGTTGTTAATAATAAAATATTAATTTAATTTTACTATTTTATTTTTATGAAATAATTTATTGAAAATACATTTTTAATTTCTTATTACTATTGGCCAATAAGACGCTGAAACTGGCTGAAATAAGTCGGAAAGTCAACAAGATGCGAAGCTGGCTGCCTGACGTGTCATTAGAATGCTTTAACTCCCATCCAACACGCCATTAGAAGTTTTACATAAAAAATATATTGCCTGAATAACGCATTAAGTAATTATACTTTATTTGAAATAAATATATTTTATATAAACTTTGCAATTAAGATAATAAATTTTTAGTGGGTGAGTTCTTACTAGTTATAATTATTATTCACCACATATATTTATAACATGGATGTCGTTGCATGTTGCAAAAAATAACTTTTGAATTAATCGAAGATGTTTTCATTAAAATATAAATATATCTTAATGAAAACTTATTGGATTTATTCAGAATTAATTTTTGACAACATGCAACAGGACATTAAGCTTATTAGAAAACTAGCTCAACTTTTTAGGGTTCTCCAGAAAGTACTCAGGTGTGCTCTAAATGACATTAATAAGTATGGTGGACTATAATACAATACCACTTAAGCTAAAAACACTAAATAATAAGTAGAGATTAAATTTAAAGACAAATAAAATGCAATTAAAAAAATGGCAAATACCCATGCAAACTAACTACAAAATACTAAACTGATAAAATGAAACGATAAAATATAAAAGAAAGTGTGAAATGTGTAGAAGAGTAAAACATGGTCGGATACCAAAGAAAGTTTTTCATTCAGATCTCAGGAGAAGTAGGCTTGGAGATTGGCTAGCCTTTCGGTAACACAATTCGTACTATAAAATAACTTTGCTCAGCAATACCGGCATGTAAGCAAATAGTTTATTGATTATATCCTACGAAACACTGTTCCAGCTTTCTGTTAAAACTTTAAACTATCTCTCAGCGTATTACATTTTTCACCAACTCAATTCCTTTCATAATAATTCAATAGGATTAAGATCTGGTGATTGTGGTGGTCATATTTTCTAAAACTCATTCTTTTAGTTGATCTTTGAGATGGTCTCTACATAGTACTGTGTGTTTGGAGTTGTTATTTTGGTGAATCTCGAACCCTGGAATAATCAAATGCAAGCCAGAGGGTACAGTAAGGTTTTCCAAAATGGTTCTATATTGTTCTTTTTTCACATTTCCTTCTATTTGCACCAAATCTACCACTCCAATACCAGAGAAATGATCAAATACCATCAAGGAATCACAATCCTGCTTCACAGAAGGTACTATGCACTCAGACATTATTTTTTCTTTGTTACTATGTCACACATACGCTCTTTTCTTTCAATCAAACAATTAAAATTTGGATTTACCAGACCAAACATTATTTTTGAAGTGATCTATTGTCCAGTCAAGATGTTTCAATGCTTAATTTTATCGTTTCTTCTTGTTTTGTCGACTCAGCACTGTCTAGTGTTATTAAATGGCAAATAAGTTGAAAAACTTATAACTAAAACTTCCGTGACAAAGTGCAGTTCTGTATGGGAACTTTTTTAAAACACTTTCTTTAATAAAATAATCACGACCAAGTTCTACTTTCGGTTATTACTTCATTTTCTAACCACTTTCTTTCATTTAAAACAAAAAACATATGGAAATTCTCATTTTTACTAAACTGAATTTGTTCCACCAACATTAATTATAAAAATACTATGAAAATGCCATGCATTATATTTATTACGAATGTATAATTGTAAAATTGACTTCGATCTACCATTCCCAATTATACTATTTTTTTCACTAAAAGAAAAATGTAAAACTCCTACTGTAATCACGTAATGAACAGTAACATTTGATAGTCGCCATTGTTTATTTTTCACGGCAAAAATGCACATCAAAAATAAAATATTAATTTAATGCACAAAAAACTTCACTGCCAAAATATAACACATATTTTTAAAAACCGGACAACTATTAAAATTATAAAATTATTTTCGAAAGAAGACGATAAACTGACATCAAACTCATTAGAACACGATTTATTGTTTATATGTAAATGTCATAATTACAGCATTGTTTCAGTCTGAATATAGCTGATAATCAAACAAGCTTCTGCGTGCCTTGAGACTATGAAATGATGTTTGAAGCAAAACAATCAATTTAAATTTTGTATGGACCATTTCTGATTCGAAAAATTTTATCATGTTATCTAAAATTCGAGCGACCGGAAATGTTTGCTTTGTATGCAAACTACAAATCATATATCGAAATGTGGCTTTTGGTTGAATAGCACAATTTAAATATGTTCAAATTTTCGTAAATATGTTATTTATATATGCTAAATGTTCAGGGCAAGCTACATGTAATTGCTTATAAGGCACTGTGCGGTAGTGATCTCAAATTTTGACCGGAGTGTACATCCAATACTGGGCAGAATCAGTCTGCTAATGATTAGTTGATCAGAAAGAATAAGAAAATGTATACGAATACTAATGTTAACAAAAGTAAGTGATGCAGCATAAGCTTGATCATAGTGAGAGCAATGTTATCCATTTAAAAAATGATGAAACAAAACGAGTGTATGCGTAATAAATAATAGTGCAATAGTCCATAGAAAAGAAATGTATAGACTAATAAATATAGTATCAAGATGAGTTTACCAAAGTAGTAGAAGTCACACTACAGTAACTTACCTTGTTTGAGTTGAAGATATTAATAAGAAAGGATAAAATGTCTATATGTTGATTGTTTTCTATATAAATTTTTTATAGAAAACAAACAGCATACAAAGATAATTTTGTAAGCTCAAAGAATTCGTAAGCAAAAATAAAAAGCACTGTCCAATAAACTATCTACGTGTTAGCCAAAATAAAACATGCATTTGCATACAGTGTGCGTGCATTACGTGTGCTCTACGCTGACTTACTGTGTAGATGTTAACCTCGTCGGTACCCATGAACTTGGATGATCCCGTCATATATTTTATATTCAACTCACGAGGGAAGAGTGGTGCGATTTGTACCTGTTATTATATGAAATATTTCTTACAGACAATTATTGCACAATTGATTGGCAAAGATAGATAAAATATAATTTGTGATCATTATGTAATATGTAAAAGAAAAAAACTATCTTTATAAACGCACACATATTATATTTTTAATATCTTTTTACAAATTTTATGTGGTTTTTTTTAGACAACCCTTTTGGGGCTGCTTTCACAGATTATTAGCATGTTACACCTGAGTATATCCCCTAAAATGGAACATAATCTGACTTTGTTTCATTGCGTTAGTTTGAAGAGTTTCATTTACAAAACTATTTTGAAAAATAACCTTATTATATTGTTTCAATTTTTTGTTTGATGATTTAAACCAGTGATTCACAAAGTGGTCCAGGCGGGAAAAAAGTTTGGGTTTGGGAATAAGGTAGAAATGTAGCAGCAGGGGTTCATCGAAACCAGTAAAATTTTGAAAGTCTATGAGAAAAAAAGTTTGGGAGCCTCTGATTTAAATGAAATATTTAAAATGTTTATTTTTTTCATTTTCCCTATATGAGTGTCATTTTTATTCTTGTAACACACGGGCCCAAGATTATATGAAATTTGCTAGACTCGTTCGATCTTAGTATATTTTAACGCTCCCGGCACGAGAACGTACAAAATGTTTGAAATTGCATAATTTAAAAGAAAATTAGGTTTTGTACAAAAATAGTTTGAGCTGTACCAAAAAAAGAAAACAAAACCAAATTAATTTTTTAAAACAAATTTTGGTAATGGAAGAGTTACAATGGAATTTATATTGTATTTAAAAAAATATCAGATATCAACACACATCAGAGCTATTACATTACATTAATCTGAAAGTTCTGACTCACATTTGTTCACTTTTTAATAATAAATATTCAATAAATGTTCAATAATAACAAGAAAGCAATAAAGTTTAGTTGCGGAATACATAAGAGTTTGTGAAGCCAAGATGCAATCTATCAATAAAATACTTCCTAAACTATACAAGTTAGATTTTTAAGTTACAGTTTGATCTTTGCAGGTGTAAATAGATTCCCTTTAAGGGTGCATAGAGTCAAAATTAGGTTAACGACATAATATTTTTTGTAAGGAGTGTTTATCATTGTAATTAATCAGTTTATCATTACCAATAATGAAAAAAACTATTAATGGGTTAAATCTATTAATAGCATGTTCTCCATTACAATAATGATTGTTTATTTAATATTTTTAATATATTTGAACTTTACAAATATTGAACTTAGGATGTTATAGTGAACTAATCGATAACTTACATTTTTGGTTTCCTGAGTGATTTTACACAAGCCTGCAAGTTCGCAAACCTCATCAGGTTTCAAATCGGAGATGAGGTACTGGTAGATCATTGGATAGTATTGGTTGACGAGCGACAAGCACTCATCTGCAAAACTTCCTGTTTGCTTGCAGATTCCTGAAAAAAATTGTCATAGAAGAAAATTACCGAGCATTCCGTAAAACGTAGGCCGCATTTCTATATAAAACTGGGATAGAGCAAAACCTGAACGTGGCAAACGCCATTGTCAGTATCTTGTTACTTTGACAATTTTATTGCGAAGCCCATGGGGGTGATTTCTTAGACTAGTTCGGTCTCTAGTTTTTACGATTATAACTTAAAAAATTTAAAAAATTATTATCTAAAAGTGTTTTTGAAAAATATCATGGGTCTCCCATCGCTGATTTTGGAGATTCTTTTTTCTATCGATTAGTTAACTATCGGTATAGAAGTGTATTGATTTTCACAATGATTCTTTGCAAAAATCTCCATACTGTCAAATAAATATATATCGTTATTACTGCAGGCAATTTTTTGTCAACACTAATTTGTCTATAAGATTTTTCTATTTAATAAATTTGTAATTTTTAAATATAATGAAAAGATAATTTCATGTCCCAGTCTTCATATACTTTTTGTCGAGTTTTTGTACATGATTTATTGTATTTTGTTTTGCAGTTTAGATATAATAAAGAGAACTAATAAGCGGTTTGATCTGAGTTGAAACCTCTTCAAAATAAAAACGGAAAGGATTAATCTTTTTAAGTATTAAAAAAATTATTTCTTAAACGATACCGAGTCAATTATATCACATTAGGTAATTAACATTATACATTTAACTCTCTCAGGAAGAACACTGTACCTTACTTTTTGATGGTTACGAAGTATAATAATATTTTTTTCTTCATTCTTTCTTTAAAGAACTGTCTAATTTTGTAGGAAAAAAAAAGAACAAAATAAATAAAGGAACGTAAAAATGAAGCACTTTTGTATGAAGTTTTGAAACCTTGTTTACAAAAATGAGTTGCCATGTTCTTCCTTGACGGTGTCGAAAGATTTTAATTGATTTGAATTGATTAGTGACATGATCTAATTTTCTTACGAGTCATCTATTCAACCCTGCAAATAATATTAAGAGTTCAACTCAATGTGACTGCAGCTAAGATTTGCTACTATTAAAGAGTAACTTTACAGTTGTTATTGCTCAATGCTATAAGCATGCAGACCATGAACCAAGAAAGTGCAGATTCAAGTGACACCACAAAAATATTTTCTTTCTCTTAACAGTTAACCGTTGAATAACCGTGTGCATTATATGCTGGAAATTTAATTTTCTTGTTTTAAAGCATTTAGGTCTATTACGGGAAATGTGTCATGACAGTGAAATATTATATGAAAAGATTTGCCGCAAATACAGTCCATTTTGGGACGGCAATAGCGTTATCATATTGCAATTCCGATACACTCTTTCAAAATTAATTATTATTTAAGAATTACTTTTTATTATTACTTAAATTGTTTTGTCTACGAAGATGGCAACAAAACGAAAAGGAAATATTTTCGCTGCTTTCATGAGTTGTCGACAGGGCTGTATAATAAAAATGAAGATTATTTAGAATCTATATAGAGAGGGAAATTTGTTTGACTATATTCAGACATTAATCTCTGAAACCTTAGTCTTTCAGAACGGCTATAAGCTATGGTGATGCTCTAAATGAGCAGTGATGATAAATGCAAGAATATCACAAAAAGCTCTGTCTTGCTTCCTGTGATTAACCCATGTATGAAAAAATCACATGACCAATAAAAAGTTGATCGATAGAAACTCATAAATAGAACAGATGCGATTAAAACACTCAATTTCTTTTAATAATAAAAATGTACGTAATATTGTCAATTTAACACCTAAAGTACTTCACAGTATGAAAAGCCTTAATTTATTTAGTATTTACACAAATGGTACGAATTCATCTACATTGTATGATGAGAAATACCAATTTGCACCAGCTAATTTATTGCTTACTTCGTATTATTATAACTGATCTGAAATGAACTCAAACAGTTTAAATATATTACAAATTATAATTAAGCAAACGAACCTTTAAGAACCATTTGGAATTCACTGGCCGTCGTATTGGTGATGAGCAAATCGCGAAGATGCTTGACCAGCTGCTCGCATAGTTCGCATGGAAGGGTGCTGTTGGTAAAAAATATAAAGTTTATCACTCCACTATACACATTATTCAATTTATATATACAAGTGCTGTTAAATTGGTGTGCAAACTGGCTTCTATGGGTTTCTAAGTACAAAATAAGATGATTATAAGCAATGAAATTTTTTAAGTCTCTTGCAGTGCACGTCCACCGTACATAACGCGACATTATACACTTCATTAGTGCAGAGCCGATTAAAATCGGCTCCATTATTTGGAACCCACACGAAGCAAAGTACAATTTGCTGATTGAACGTATGCAAAAGAAGTTTTTCTGATATGCTTCTCTTTCTGTTTCCTGCTGATTTCCTCTCGGGTATGCTACGTTTCCATTCTTTAGAACTCATTCTGTTGCGCTTTTCAAGTTTATCTTCCAGCTATTACAAGGAAAAATTTTAACCCCTTATTGAGTAAACTTTCATTATTCGTGCCTGACGTAGTTCTTGTTTACTTTTGTATACATATTTAAAATGAAAGTTTAAACTTTTGTTAAACCATTAATTTCTTATTGTTATAAATAAGTTACCTTTAATGTTTTGATAAATGTATGTGTGAAAAGTAACTTTATGGACAACCACAAATTACCCAAGTGATCCATAATAACAGATTAAGATGGCTTGGTCACATATGACGAAGCCCAGAGGATAATCCCTATTAAAATATTAACATTCAATAAACCCAATGGTACATGACCGAGAGGTAGATCACACTCTAGATGGATGGACGACATTGAAAAAGACGAAAACTTTGAACATAAGTAATTGGAAACGAGTCGCGACTGATAGGAGACGCTGGAAGGAGCGCGTAGTAGAGCAGCCGAGGCCCGCATGGGGCTGTTGCGCTTGTAAAGAAGAAAAAAGATTTCACGTGACGTGTTTTATGCTTTAAATGTTTGTTTACATTTGAAATATTTTATTTTTAATAGTTTTATGAGAAATTTTTTTTCCACAATTTCATTTGGCTGTGAATTAAAATATAGCCATAAACTATTTTTTTGTCTACTTGGTTAAATAAATATGTTAGTTATATGATTTCAAATATCAATTAATATTTACTAACGTGTAAATATATTTTATACACCCATTTTACTCAATATACTAATTTATTATACGCTCTATGTACACAATTATGAAATTTTGGAATATGTAACTTAAAAAAAAACCAAACGATGCGACGATCCGTATGGAACAAATAACGAATATAATCAAGTAGCAACTAAATTATATATTTTCATATCTAATGATGATTGAATAAAAGATCGAACACGTTCCATCAAATGGTGACAATAACATCATATTCATTTTTCTGACGTGAAACTTGAGTCCCCTGATTGGATAATTAGCATTATTTGTTACGCATCAAATACACAAAAGATGTCTCTTTTACTCACGCATGAGTAATCTAGACTTGAGCTAAAAGTGGTGGCATGTCATGTTCACTATATGTCGATACAATTTAGTTGTTGCATGAAATTTCACAGTGATCCATGAAACTTGTATCACAATCATGCAGAACGGATACTTGTTTTAATGACCATATTAAGTTTCAACGCATCAAAACCCTTTAAATGCAGCTTTGAATATAGAGTGACGCCAGAATTATTTTACAGAAAGAAAAATCGATTATAATGGTAATTCAGTATTTTTTTTCTCACATGGATTCTTTTAATAATGTGATAAGTTTAAATGCGTGACAAAAAAATTTTACTTTTGAAAAATAAATTATTTCTCAGTAATAAAGTCCAAAATCAAAAAATGTTATTAATAATTTTCATTTTATCTTTTCGAAAGGAATCCTGTTAGTGAATGTTATACAGACGACAAGAATTTTTTCCAGTTTACTTTAAATAAAAAATTTCTCTCAATCAATAAAATGTTAGCTGGAAATTTGGAGATATCAATAGACAAAGAATTTTTAGTAAAATACACTCGTCATGGACTACAGCTTTTTACTTCAGCAATTTATTTCAATTAAAGTTAAAATACACATTTACGAAACACTTCTGGCCACCTTTATTTGTAAACAGAGGTGTGCCCATTCGGACCTTCGTGAATATCAATTAAATGAATATGTTCAAGATATATTTATTATTTATTGTATTTCTTATTTTGAAATTCACAAAAAAATTCATCTTCACTGTAAAGTCCAGTTGTCAAAATATGGAATGTACTTGATTCTAATATTCAAAATAGGTTCGATTTGCACATTAAATAAAATTTAAAATTAAATTTGGAATCCTTTTTTAGGCCTCCTTACGAAATATCAAGTTTCAAAGTCCTTTGCAACGTGTGCTTACAGTTTAGCTGTCAAAATATGGAATGTACTTGATTCTAATATTCAAAATAGGTTCAATTTGCATATCAAATAAAATTTTTAAAAAAGTTTTAGCCACCTCAAGGTTTGAAAGCTCTTAAAATTAAATTTAGAATCCTTTTTTAGGCCCCCTTATGAAATATCGAGTTTCAAAGTCCTTTGCAACGGCACCCTTTCCATTTCTAAACAAGACTAAGTAAATATCAAGAAAAAATCATGGTTTCGACGAGTGCTTGAAAGAATCACGATAATAAGTTTTGACGAGTCTTGGAGCGATGAAAAACATTTTAAGTACATAGAAATAACACAGATTGAAATGATTATGAGTAATGTGTCTAACAATAAATAGTTTAAAAAAAAGACAAATCGCATTAGCAGGTCCAACTGTCTGTTATTAAAAACCTTATTTAGCCAACATAAGAAATTAAATAAAAAATGATGAAGCGCTAATTAAAAACTATAATGGTTGACAAAATCCACGTTGATTAATAACCAAAGAAATGTTGGGTTAATAATCAAAGAAACGTCATAGGGATAGGAATAGGGAGGAGAAATATTAAAATAAATATATATAGCAAAATTTATGTCTATCAGACGCTAATTATACATTTCCAATTCATACAGATCTGTCCGTTACCACTCAATGCCAACGACTTGTTTGTGGAACGATGCTGATGTAAAACAAAACATCCGATGTCGAATGTTCCTGATAAGAGGATGATGAAAACTATTTATTTATTATGATCATTTTGTGGTTCATCCGCAAAAAATGTTTTACATAAATACTTGACACGAAATATAATTGGATGGAAAACAATAAAAACGTTATTTACAAATAAATAATTGCATACAATTAATTTAGTACAATTGCCGATGAGAGATCAGAGATCAAAAGTTATTAACTGGTCTTAATGAACCTTTATTGAATAAAGACAAAAGTAGTATATTTTTATTGTCTTGGAATATTTTGGTACTACGTATGTACCTATAAAAATCAGAGTATGACTACGACTTGTGAACTAAATACATAAAAATAACTTGGAATCTTTCAATAAAATTGTTTATGAAATTGATGTGTTTAATATGATACTGGGTAATACATAAACACATGTAACAAGAAGTGAGTAGACATAAAAATAAGGGGTTAGCTAAAAAACCAGTCAACTGCGAGTTTTGCTTGTGCTTTTGGGATTCCATAACAATTGAATAATACACAACTAAATGGAAATATATAATGTAGTATTATTTCTACTTTATTTAAATTCTTTTCCACAACCTAGGTTTCGTTGTATGATAACATCTTCAGGTAGACAATGAGCGAAGATGTTGTCATACAATGAAACCTAGATTGTGATAAAGAATTTAAATAAAGTAGAAATAATACTACATCACGTAGTTTTATTTAGTTGTGAAAAATGAATTACTACAAAATTAATGCCAAAATATTGAGCAATTGAATAATACCTAACATAATTAAGTAGTGAAAATATTTGTATATGTATTATAGCGAATATTTCAAAAGCTATGACATCTAGAATCATTGTTATAGTTTTCCTACAATCTTTATGTAGATTTCTAAATACCTTGTTTTTCATAGTTTTAGGTTGAGTAGTTTATGAATTAAGGATGGGACATACATTTGTGAAGATATACTACACAAAACTTACGAAAGAATTATTTATGAGCCTCTTATAAGCCCAGCCCTTCCAAAGGACACCACGCACTGTACTTGACATTTGTAATTTTATAATAAATATTTTAGATTCTCATTTAGTGAAATACATTCGGAATAATGCCAAACATTGAGATTATTCATCAAGTGCTATCTGGAAAAAACAACGACTGTGAAAGAAGGACATGTGGGTGATCTTATGAGGGTTTCGTTATACCTTTTGAGGCAGGAATCAGCTTAATGTTCAAATTCAGATATTAGTTACTTTTATCTCGGTCAAGGGTCATTTTTAGATAAAAACTCAGTCGTTGCATTCATAAAAAAAATCTACATGAAATCTACAAAAATTGTTCGAAATCTGTAGACAAAAGCAGCTAGTTGGACAAAAGAAGCTAGTTGGACAAAAGAAGCTAGCTAGTTTATGATTTGCAACTATTAAAACTTATTTTCAGCCGTTCTAAACATACAGCTCGATAAAGAACCAATGAATTTAGGGCAAATATATAAGGCATAATCCTTTTCACTATTCACATGTCTACTTGTTTGTTAATACTTGAAATATTGAGCAAATACCAAATATCAACATCTATTTATTTATTTCTAGAAATTTATTTATTTCTAGTGCTCAATTTAAAGATTTACCCAAAGCGTTTAATATGAAGAACCGGTTCGTGAAAGACAAAATTATAAGAGTTCACGAAAGACAAGATTAGAAGAGTTCATGAAAGGCAAGATTACAAGAATTCACAAAAGACAAGATTAAAAGATTATAATAGTTCAAGAAAGATACATTTACAAGAGTTTATGAAAGACAAGATTACAAAAGTTCACGAAACACGAAATTGCGAGAGTTCACAAAAGAAAAGATTAATAGTTTACAATTACAAGTGCATAAGATTATAAGTGTATGTAAAACGGTAGATAATAAACAAGATTATAAGAGTTCACAAAAGACAAGATTCGAAGAGTTCACGAAAGACAAAATTATGAGAATTCACGAAAGACAAGATTAACAAGATTACAATAGTGCATGAAAGGTACGTTTAAAAGAATTTATGAAAGACAAGATTACAAGAGTTCGTGAAAGACCAAATTGCAAGAGTTCAAAAAAGACAAGATTCGTAGTGTACGATTACAAGTGCATAAAATTGTATGTGTATGAGTTCTGAAATGTTAAAATATTATGAAAACAAATTTCGCTATGTACTAACGTCAAATATAATTCTTTTTATCAGACTAATTTACATAACGTTTCGTAATATATAATAAAAATGCAAAATGATTAATTATGTTGTGCTGATGATAAGTATGCACCTGTGCCATATGGACATGTAAATTAAACAATGCAGTTTAATTTACTTTGGTAGCAAGGTTATAAAACAAAATAATGTATTACGTAATGCTGAGAACAATATATTTTTTCTACTTTGCATTTTTTTCAATTAGTGACATAAAACTTGTAAAAAATAAACTTACTCATCTTTCTGGCTCATAATAACACCCGTTTTGCCAACAGGGGTGATCTCGACAGTAGTATCACCATCTTCAGTCTCATGCTGGTGGAACTTAGCCGAGCACACACCTACATTGTGACATGCGTTGGCAGCATTGAAGTGGTCCTTTACTGCGCCGTAGATCTCTTCAAAGTGGACAAATACGTGCATGGAGCAGGCATCAGAGAATGTGCTCAACTTGCGACAGAACTATGCAAATATTAGGGAACATAAAAATTAGAAAAATTAATATTTTCACATCAACATCAATATGTAAATAAAAATATTTACACACACAATTATTTTAGTATTTTACTTTTTTTAACACAGTTTTCTTAACTATTATTAATTTCCAATTTAAAGCCCTTTTGTTAAGAACCAGAAACTAAGAAAAAAAAGTAAACTTTAATATGAGACAATTCTGTTAACTCATTCTTGATTGGTTATTTTATGCAAAAAATATTGCATGTCAGTTGGCTGTTAAGTTCAAAAGTATTTGTAACTTTCCAACCGATAAAGTATTATTTTTGGCTAGACAGCCTTAGATTATATTAAAAATGTCTGATATGTTTTAGAATAGAATAATGTCAACATTTCAACTATTTTTCGGTAAAAAACTCCCCTTAACTGTCTTAGAATATTATCTAGGTTATTAGATTAAGTTAGGTCAGGTTAGTCTAGGTCAGGTCAGGTTATAGAATAGAAGTTTATAAAAATGATTATGAAATCTTATATGTGCACTGGTAAGAGATTTGATTTCCAATATTGGCCAATTTCAGATAATGCCTAAATTAAATCTTTATAATGATCGTTCTAAATTTTAAAATGAATATAAGGATGTGGCCATACTGCATTTGTCATTCAAAGAAGGTCGTGGTAATCTGTAAAATATCTTGCACACATTTGTCAACGATTCTGTCAAAATATAGACTACTGTTGTTTGTAGATTAAAATGTTTGGAAATTGAGCATACTAATTTCATAGACTCTCATAAAAGAAAAGCGAATTTTATGAGATATGTACAATAAATTTTAAACTAAGTATTTATAGTATTAGAAATGTTTAGGTGCAAGATAAAGTGAAGTTTTCTTTATTTTAATTTCAGAGTTTGACAAATAAAAGAAAGAAAATGGTAAGAAAATTATTTATGAACGTTGATTAGAGTTAAAGATGATTTGTACCTATATACATTTCATCACACTATGTCAATAAAGAGTTGAAAAAAAGACCTAGATTATAATTCCACCTCATACCTTGTTACGACATCACCAAGTCATAAGAGGTTTTAGCATTAGTAACTAGTACAAACAAGTTTCATAAAAATTCAAATTTTATGATAAAAATAACATAAAAAGAATTGGATATACGCACCAGGAGTAACTGTTCTAAGAACTGTTCATACGACAAGGAATCAAATTTTCTCCTCATCACGTCGACTACTTTATAGCATCCATTACACTCTGCACCTCTCTCCAGGGCCAGCTGCTTTTCTACCATTCGATTCCTTTCCTGAATAAATGTATATTATTTATAATTTTTTTGGGCATTTTATTCTATTAGAAGTAATTAAAATTAAATTATTTTTTCAAACTCATGTTTGTAAGTGTTGCCTTTTTTTTACAAAACACATTTTGAAAGTATGTTGTTAGTCTTTTTTATGTCTTATTTTGTGAGTATTCCTTATAACTGGGTAACAGGATGTATTACTCAAAGTACTACTCACATATTCGGCGAGCATGTTATCAATCCTCTGGCTGTTGCAGAGGCCAGCTACAGTACAAACTGTGGTGGGGTTCATCTGGGAGGCGAGGGTCTCCACCAGCTCGGGAATGAACTCATCAGCCAGTTTGATACATTCTTTGGATATTATCGACAAAGGAATCAACTTGCACGAGCCCTCGAATACAGCTTTTAAATCATCCTGGAATTAAACAATACGTTATTAAATTGGCATAAAAATCCAGCTTCTATGGGTTTCCGAGTTTAAAGTAAGATGATCTTAATAACAAAAAAGGTTTGCTAGTACCAATTATGCAATGCCTGCATATTTTGCTAGTTATTTAGGACTAGAATAGAGACTACTGTTGTTTGTCAAAATCTAAAATAGCCCACTTGAGGCAACTTTAAGCAAGGGCTTAACTCTAGCCGAATAAATTACGATTTAAGTTTACAATATAGAAATATTTTAATATTTTAGAGAATATATACTGTTAATATTTTAGTTTGTAATTTTTATAATATTGAACTGATAGTAATTTCAAAGAAAGCAGCGTATCATCCTACAGTCAATAAGCCATAATAATAAAAAATGTACTATTTGATACACATCAGTACATAGTAATTTTCTGACTATATGATGAGAAGGAATACTCAATTAGTCGATATTAAAATTCTATACAATTTAAAAAACAATTAATCATATACTATTTGATATATATCAGTACATAGTAATTTTCCGATTAAGTGATAAGAAGGAATACTCAATTAGTCGATTTTAAAATTTTATACTATTTAAAAATCAATTAATCATATATTATTTGATATATATATCAGTACATGGTAATTTTCAGACTACGTGATAAGAAGGAATAGTCTATTAGTTGATATTAAAATTCTGTACTATTTAAAAAGCAATTAATCGTATAGTATTTGATATATATATAATTTATAACAGTAATTTTCATATTTTCATAGTAATTTTCAGACTACGTGATAAGAAAGGATACTCAATTAGTTGATATTAAAATTCTACAGTATTTAAAAAACAATTAATCATATTCAAATAGTATATGATTAATTGTCTGTTTTCATACATGTCAGTACAGATAATTTTTCGAGTTTTTGGAAAGTAGGAATATTAAACAAGGCAATATGAAAAATTCTATAAGTAAAAAAAATTTTTTTTTTAATGGGAGTTCTCCTATTACATTGATTAAGAAAGTTCTTAAATATTTTCTTATAGATGAGGGGAACTATTTGAAGGTTGACATCGATATAATCAATTAAATACAGGTAACATAATCAAACCTGAGTCTGATTGCTCTCCAGTTGATCGCGGGCCTGCTTCACCATGTCGGTACAGATCTGGCACACACTATCCTTGTCTTCGGGCACAGTTTTCTTGGACCACACACGGTAGATGCAGTGGTTGGTAGCTTTGCAGCCACGAGCATTGCTGAAGTGTGACGTATCTCACTTAATTTAAGTCATATATATAATTCATTGCAGCTTAAAATACTTGAAGCTCATTTCCAAATACTACCTTAACCATTGTTACTTGCTAATATTGAATAGCAAACTTTTCTTCAAATATCTGTGAATTTAATGTAGGCAGGTCATCTTTTTAGTGAAAAGTGTGATCTTTCACCTATATACTTCCATATGGATATTGATTTACCGCATAAAATAATTGAATATTGTACAAAATTACATTCTGATGCTAATAATTCTGAATAGAAGTCAGTGGTGCGCAGTAGTACATAGCTTACCCTGAACATCTGACATATATACATCACATATTTATAAACATTTAATCAAATGAAGTGTGAAGATATATGATCTGTACTCGAACGCATCGAATACTACCAGTGCGGGCAATTTTAGATGAAACATACAAACTTCATTCCAATCTTGCGAAATATAACATTCTCGTCGCAAAACTTACTATAACAAATTAAAGTTGGTTACGTCATTTCAATAGGCCGATTTGTAGGAACAAAACAAGCAATCTTTCCGCAGCTTATGGCTATATTCTGAATGAAACAATTCTGTGTATTGTTTCATCTGATTAGCACATCACACACCCACACACATACAATCAACGTGTTACTGTGGTCTGTACGCTATGGTCTGTATTGTCAGTTGAAGTAAACAAACTTGAATGAAATAACTTTTGGTAAAAATATCTAGATTATGTCAGTGAATTGAATTCACTGAAATAGCTATTGTTTTATTAAGTACATTTTCATTGCGAGAGTTTAAAATAGTATAATGTACATACATTCTCTGCTGAGATTCATTGTTGAGATTCTCCAAAAACATTATATATTGCAGGCTCTATTATAAGGGTAAGGTAAAGTATTACAGGCTCTATTATAAGGGTAAGCTTGGATCAAAAATGCAATGAAAGTAATTTCACAACTTTATCACAACAATGTCAATTTGACTAATCGATTTGTTACTTATAACATGAAAACTTCGTCATTTTAGTTTTGTACATCCAACTTCAAGCACAGCAAAAACCTATCTTGTATGGATATATTTATGATTTAAAGAAACAAAGGCTAGCTCTATCTCTAATTAATAACAAGGTTAAGCTACGACAATACTATCGACTCTCCTAGGAGTCAATACTGATATGCATTTAAGGTCACATGACGAACGTGAGACATTCTTATTTTGAGAATTGAATAGACGAATATGCAAAAAAAACCGGAAGGTAAACTTTTTTCCATTAATTCATGAATATTTTAAAAATTTATTTTGTGTAGAATAAATTAGGTGAGTTACACGTAAACATCAATGAGAGTACAATGTTTTTCCGGAGTCTAGCATATGTGTACCTATCTGAATATAATCGTATTCAAATTTTATTCAGGTATATTAAAATTTTATTCAGGATACTATCAATCTATTGTCTATATATTTCTGTCTGTATATTTTCATCAACTTCTTTAGTTTCTCATTACAAAAAAATTCACCAATCTTTCATTAAACATATTTTAATATCACTATATTTTTAAAATTCAGTTCAACTCTAATCATTAACCTAGAAATTTCCAGATATAAGATATTAGTTCCTATCCGAGAAACAAAAGCATACTTTTGTATGAGGATCTCAGTTGTGTCTCTGTTGAAATCTTGAATCCAGTTTCATTTTTTAATAAGTAAATTAGAAGAAATTTTTGCACATATTATATTTTGTGTGCAGAGCATTTAGACCACTAAACTAAACCTTCGTGCGTACAAATAATGTTGAGTTCCATGGTGTGACTCTTAGAGAGCAACTCTGCAATTTGAATAGTACCAACGGTGAGTAGTTTTGGTAGGGAACGCTACTATGGGAAGTACGTACAAACAAAATATGTACATATATATTACGTAAAGTTTATTTTTATGTTATTGTTAACTAAGTGACTTCAATTTTTTGGTCCTTGCTTCACTTTTTTACTAATTCTCTATTTTCAATGACTAAAGTTCAAAAACAAATTTGCATGAGCAAGACAGAGAGATAGAAAGAATTAAATTGCGAACAAAAAACACGTTAAGGACTACTATAACCAAGCTTTGCATTAATATGTCATCAACTATTTCTCCAAATATCCTGCTATAATGCTATTTATCAGAACTTGCCATATTATAGATTAATAAATAAAAGAATATACATTACTATTTTTATGAACATTCTTTCATTCACAGAATGGAAAAAGTGAAACTATTATCAAAATCAGCACATTTTATTCAAAATACAACTCCCATAAAACTTATCGCACACAACAATAGTGTACAATATATTTATTCAGAAGTTGTAGTTTCAATTTTGGCTTCGGCCTAGCATTCAAAATTATATTATTTTTTTCAATAAAAGATAAATTGGAAAATGTCACTTGGTCACAACAAAAATGCACATTCACAATAATAATAAATTCTTCAAATAAATGCAAACAGGAAACAATAATTAATTTGGGAATTAATTTCATTGACAAAATATAACAGGTGTACATATATATAAAATAGAAAACTAGCTATTTATACTCTGTTTTTAGTTCATTCACTCAGAATTACAGATGATTAGTGAATGACAGAACATATTGTTATTACACAAAATCACTATGTATGTGTGGTATATGATGCACTCGGAAGAATTAACGATATACGGGATTGTTTTATTCTGAATCTAACTGCAAATTGAGGACTGCTAGTTTGTCCTCACGCTACAAATCGGCCACTTGGAATGACATAATTAATTTTACTTTAGCGGTGCAAAGTGACTTGTAATTTCGCCATTCGTGAAGTAGGTATGAAGTTAAAATTGCACACACTGGTAGCGTTGTGTTATTTGTTCGGAGTGCAGATTGTATATTAAACTGCAGACTTCGCTTGAATACCATAAATTAAATGTATTTAATTATTCATATATGTCACATGTTTAGGGCAAGCTACGTATAATTGCTAATAAGGCACTATGCGCCACTGACAAGTACATGACCTTACTCGGATGACCAGTAACATTAGTGCCAAATTTCATCTAAATTCAACCATCTTGGAGAAGATAGCAAACATACACATATGAACAGAGAGACAGTCACTGGGTATATTATATACGTATTCATGGATGCATTACAGTTCATAAGTCGTAACAATAATGAGGTAAGTTATTGATGAAAAAACAAACATACAATTGATTTAATAAAATGATGACAACTGAAGACAATAAGACAAACACCCATTATCTTGCGAGGAAACAGGTTAAAAGATTCATATTACAGCTCAGTGAAATCTCACAATATAGATCAGTTTGCGGTGGGAATAGCAGGTTGTTTTTGCAAGACCAGTAAGTTGTTATTTGAGTAAAGACATAATATTTTTTTTTATTTGTCATATTCTCAAGTGATACGTACCTTATTTTTATTCCCCAGGTTTCATTTTCTTTAGCAATACAATATAGAAAACTCCGCAAAATTTTTCCAATGATTCTTATGTAATTGACTTACAAAGAAATAAGCAAACGTGATATTTTTTTGATGACATCATATTCATATAACATTGAGGCAAATATATAAAATGTAAAAGCGAAATAACTTTCCTGGCTTTGTTAGAAGGGTAGTAAAAATATAGCAATTATATGAATATCAATTCATTTTAGCAGTTCATTCGAGTTTCAAATAAATAATTTCAGCATCTATTTAGGATCTTCACTGCATATACTAATTTCTTTTACTAGCATGTAGTTCCCTTCCATACATATTAACATTCCCTTTGGCATATTTTTCTCAGCCTTTCTTTGTAATGAATAACGAGTTTCCCTTAATACTGTTTATATTCATTCTGTTAAAACATTCTGTAGTTTTCCACTTATAACATATTTTGTCCTCAATAATTGATCAATAGAATTATAATAACAGCGAGATTCTTAATTCAATTCTGGTAACATTTTTTTTATTTGTTCAGGCATTGTTTCTAAACAGACACACTGCCAGATGTCTTATTAATGTATGTATAATATTAGTATTTCTTTCACTAGTACAGTGGACTGAAAGTATATTTTATTCAATAATAAAATGTTATTTTAAAATCATAACGAAGTTTTAATTTTTTCATTAAAAATTTTCTCTAATAAACACAACATTTTTATATCTTTCTCAAGTAAATGTATTGCCTCTCTGTGGATATTAATTTCTTACCTGAAGTTCTCGCACCAATAAGATGGTCCCCATGTGCACCGAGATCCTCCGAGCAGATGTTTATTCCTGTTATCTATAAATATTATTAATAATTATTGAATTCATGACTCACAAGTTAGATAAGTAAAGTAAAAATACCTTTAAAATGTTCCTACAGAATATATATATATAAATATTACCGGCCAAATCCTATTTCAGGCCAAACTTGTTTTTCCTATACCAAATCGGTTAATCCTACGTGTGTCAGGATAAACTGAGGACAAATTAGTTTGGCCTGAAAACTTTAGGCTTAGCTAGTTTGGCCTAAGCCAAACTGATTGTGAATTATAATTCAAGTACCATATGGTTAAAATTAAAAGGCAATCAATTAGATGAACAATACGTACTCAAACTTAATCTACCTAATTATAAAAAATAGTATTGATTAGAACACACCATTTGCACAAAACTATAAAATAAACATAAACTAATCAGTACTTGTCAGTTTGTATTTTTTATTAAACTATTTTTAAAGCACTTTTAAAGGTATTTATAAAAATTAAAATCAAATAGTAAAAAAAATCTTTTTAAGAGTCACAATGAAATTCAAAATAAACTAATAATAGTACTTTTGTGATAGTAATTTCCAGGAAATAAATTACCTTTTAATCTGAAGTTACTATTTATGCATTTTTATAGATAACGAAAACTCAAATGATAAATTAAAAAAATAATTTTTAGAGTCGAACTTGAATTAAACATTAACTAATTTATACTTATAAATTAGTGCAATGTAAAAAATATTGAATTTTTTGCCAATATTAATCTTTCATATATTTTTACAGGTGTACATACTATGGTGGCATTTTCAATTACACAAAATCACTTTTTTTCACTGGCACCTATTTGCAACACAGTTTTTGGTACAAATGCACATCGTAAAGCCTATTCCACTTCCAACCGAAAGTTTAGTAGATGCAGTCCTTAGTGAGATTTGAACAACTTGATCGACATCACGTTCTTAAAGAAATTTTTGACACACGTGTACAAACATCGAATTTGTTTCTATAATAAACAAATATTCTATTTGGACTACATTACAAAAAATATTAAAGCAAATAATCCTCTTAGACCGAACAGAATAGCTTTTAACATAAATATTAATCAAATATTTATGTTAAAAGTTTTCAAAAAAAAATAATCACTGAAATTAGTTCAGATTTTACAGTGAACTAGGAGAACATTAAAAAAAATCTCCTTTTTTTGAAGTAATTTTCGAAGAAACAAGTATTCATGTTCCATACTTAGTTCCAACTTTGTACAGGTCATTGTCGTTTATTTTAAAAACAACACCGATAATATTTCTTAGGTCACCCTTATCTCTGTCCACATCAGGAATTGGCACAGTCACATTATCTCCTACTTTAGCTGGCGGATACTACTTATCAGAAGCAGATTTAATTTTTTAGCCTGTGTCTTAAGGTTTTCAGCAGCTGTTTGTTTTGCCTTTTGGATTTTATCGTGTGGATTTATGTTTCACGTGGCATCATTACTATCACCATCATTTTCTACGTATTTGTAATCATTATTATATCAGTTTTAATAAGTTTTTGAAGGGCATCTTCGTCTTGAATATTTAATATTTTTTCTGTAGCAGTGATGTCGTTAAAAGACCAATTCTGGGTTCCACTCCAAACATAGTTTTATAATGCGATGTTTTATGTTTATGCCCAAATGATAGACCCTGTTTTTCATAAATTGTATGGACCTTAAGCCTTCCAAACATTTAATCGATTGAATCTTTTAGCAAACGACCAATCATGTTCTACCCGTTTTGGTTAGCTCTCTCAATGGAGTTCTGACTTTGGCTGTACTTTGTGTTTTTCATGCACTAGCTTTGTTCTAGCCAAAGATTCGTCATTTCACATATAATGCGATTGACGAATTCTCTTCTATTGTCTGACTGCAAAATTCTTCTGCTCGTTTGGACTCCAAGGCAAGGAACAAAATAAATTTGGTTAAGTGACCTTGGCCTAATTTAAACTTTCCATCAGATTGAGTCTGAAAATCAATGAGGTCCACTTGGCACGTGCTATTCATTTGAGATGTGAAAACGGCTTAGAAACCAGACCTGTCATTTTTTCATTCTTTTTTATTGACATATTACACCACCATAGATAAATACAGGTTAATCATTCTTTTTTATTGACATATTACACCACCATAGATAAATACAGGTGTCTTCGTATGAGTTTTTCAACCTCTTCCACTTTTAGTATAAAATCTTAGTATTTATTCTTTTTTAAAAAATTAAAATGAGAAGATTTTACATTTTCACTTAAAAACTGCTCTCTCCATTTCAACTGATCAACTTCAACACTAAACGATGGCTCTTCCATAACGACAGCAGGCAGAACACGATTATGCATAATGAGTAAATAAACAACGAAACCTCCGCATTAACATGTTCCAACGTGTTTATTTTGTCACAATACAATTAGTTCGCCCTAGGCCAAACTAGTTTTCAGTCCAAACTAGTTTATCCTAGGACAAATTAGTTTAACCTATATATAAACCGATTTGGCCCAGAATAAGTTAGTTCGGGTTTGGCCAGTAACATATATAACTGGTACAAATTTGTACAGTTATTGTTAACAACAAACAACTTAGCATAAATATTAATTTTGATGTGCGGGTTTATACTGCAAATGTTGACATTGGGAAAATTGTAGGTAGTGATGTAATGATTATAAATAAGGTGTATGACCATTTATAAATGAGGTATTTAGTTGTTCTAAGTACAAAATCTGTACTTAATAGAAGAATATTTTTTATATAAATATTCCATACATAAGTGTAAAGCTCATACAAAATTTCTCATTTAGGGGCATTTTTATAATTTTATATATAAAGAATTAGAATTATCGTTTGTTTACAAGTCTACCTGTAATGCTTTAGCAACACACAAAAACTTCTAATAGACTTGAAATTCCATTATTGGCACACACGCATAAGAACTATACACTTAGCATCAGTTTAGAAACAATGGTTAGAAAATGTCAAGATTGTCACAGCAATTAAGATTAAGGTTCAAGCTAAAGTTATTTTGAGATAGAGATAATCAAAAAAATATATTGTCTATAAAGAAAATTTTTAATAGTAGATACAAAACTTTTTATTCTTTTATTTCAATATCTACTTTGTAAAACATCCTTAAAAGACGGGTTAATGGGAAAAACCCCGCATGAATAAAAAAATGTATATATGGAGAAAGTTAATGTTATACATGTATATGAATCAGAACAAATAAAAATGAAACTTTTACATTTACAAGGTCTGTTATGAGTTTCATATACCTAGGAGATGTTATGAAAACAAAACTGTACCTTAAGTTGAAGTCGAGTATCAAATAAATGTACAATATTATGACTCTATGAACAAATACACAGTAGGTTAAAATGTTCATTTACCTTTTGGTTTGAGTTTGCCTGCAGTTGGCACCGTTTTCTCTTTCTGTAACAATGAAACATTGATTACTCATGGCTTCGAGGTATACATGCAGAACTACGCAAATAATGTTTCAATTCTATATTGCTCCATTGTTTTGTTCTAATCTCGGATAAAGTCTTTTGTAGGTAAATACGTAATTTTTCAATATATGTTTGCCGGTAGTCTGGGTTATAAATCTTTGATTGCATTTTATAGTTTCAAAATCGTCTATGTCAATTTGAAAAATTTTTGCAATGATTGAACTTTCTTGAGTTATTGATATGTTGTATTCGTTTTGAACTTTGGTACGAATTTATGGGGTTTTCCATTAGTTTTTTGTTCAGTTAGACCTGTTTATGAATTAGATTTTTATTAAATGTGGACGTATCAAGAGTTTAGGTTACTTGCTTGCCATTTACAGAATTATAGTTATAATTTTAAAAAATATTAATTTTTTTATTTTATTTTCTTTAAGCAAAACATCTGGAAAATACACTACACAAATTATTGAGTTAATTTGAAATTAATTGTGATGAAATTAATTAACGATCGCTTTGCTCTGAAAATGCCGTTTTTTTAAATTGGTGATTATGATTCCTCAAAAACAATTCCACCAATTTTTTTCTAATTTTGTAGATTTCTTTAAGAAATTAAAGAACTTTTTCCATCTTATACTGCTTTTGACAGCAAGAAAGTGAACAATTTTCGTATCGAATATCACAGGCTTGGCTTTAAATGTTCACCATTTTCAGTCAAATCAAAATTTGGAAAATAATAAGCAAATATGAGAGGTATTTTCTGGTTTTCTTTATTTCTCATGAGTGTAAGTACTATGTGCTATAATCGCAATTATCACATATATCACTTATAAAAACCCATTATTGAAAAACATAACTAAAAAATGGTTTATATGTACAATAAAAAAATAGTTTTTCAAAAACATCTAATAGTTTTTGTTTAAAAAAAAATTAAACTTGAAACTTATAAGGTGGCACGAGGTGTCTTAAGGGTGCTCTTTCTTACTATATGCATGTAATTTAGCATTCGTGCAGTGTTTGTGTTGCCAAGTTGTGGAACAAACTCAATTCCAATACCAGACTTCCACCGTCCATTTCCTTTCTTATCCTATCCCTCAACCTAGATCAAAACCCCACTCAACATATGAAATTAGCAGATCTTTGCTAATAGCCCGCCTGAAGATGTTGTAATACAACGAAACCTAGCTCGTGGTATAGAACTTAAAGAAAGTAGAAATAATACTACATCACGTAGTTTCATTTAATTGTGAATAATGAATTTCTACAAAATTAACGCCAAATATATTCAATATCAAATTAGATTATTTTTCTATTTTTTTTTGGTTTCATTCGCATTTTTTGTTGTTTTCCAATATTTTACCTATTATATTATGTTATCATGTCTGGCTATCTGTCTATCCAATTTGTTCATTAACACACTGTAACTCTGGTTAACTGTAAGATATTGCTCCTGTAGAAATAAGTTCACCAGATGATTGTCATTGAAATTAAATAAATAAATAAATAATTTACTTTATGTAAAATTCTTTCAAAACACATATTTAAAAATTGAAATCATGTAGCACTAAAAAACTGGAACCCGTAAATTTAAATCATTTGAAATCACAACATAAACATGTTGAAACACGAGGAGATGTTATCATATTTAGGAATAATGAGTAATGGATATGGTACAGGTCATACTAATTACTTGTGAATGTACCAAAATGAATAAACAAGCGGAGTGAATATGTGAAAAAGAAAAGCATACGAAATGCAAAAATAAACAAGTGGTGGAGAGAGCGTATCATAATGGGGTACCATTTTGTTTTGTAGCGAAAACACAATTGTTAATAAATACTTCTAGAAACAGTTTAACATACTTCTAGAACTGAGTATTTTTTCAAAGAAAGTAACTGGCTCAATGGCTTACATATGTCGTTCTTCATAACAAGCACATAACATTACTATCTGTCGGTTATGAAGAATTATTTATATAACTTGAAAATGTTTAAAAAAAACAAGACGGTTAGGTTTATCTACATGTAATATTAAATAAAGTTTATTAATATGCGATTGTGATTATATAAAAGAGAAAAGGAAAAAAGTATTCTTTGGTGTTATTTGGCGACAAATGTTTTGAAGATTTTGTTGACATTTTAACTCCGCAATACAATGCCTAGAATGTGCTAAAAAATACTAACTGTTTGGCACCAAAGTGTATACATGCTAACAGCATGCATTACTTGGTTTATCAGTTAATGTTTTCATTCAAGTGTTACTTTGACGAGTGATAACTAGACATTGTTTTCTGTGATTCTTCATTGCTCTTGCATTAATTATGATTTTTGTCAAGTGTTACTCTAATTAAACGTTTTTTTTTTTTACTCATATATACTTAAAAATGCCAAAGAAATCTTTTGTTTTTATGTAAAGACATAAAAACAAAAGATTTTTTTTCCTGGATCTTTTTTAAATTGTAATTACTAATAATATTATAATTTGAACTTATGTAACATGTAGAAAGATAAAAAATTAGCGATGAGTGCAAACGACCTCCTCTACCACACGCTAAACAGCAAATGATTTCGCAAGCGCCATCGCGCTCGTGGCAAATTTAGTTAGTATGCGCAAGAGCGCGATGGCTCTCTAAAGGTTAATTTCTGATCAATTATTTCAAGCTTCATATTGAGACTTCGTTGACAGGGAATTCCAAAATGCAATGCAGTGTTATAATATGTTTATCTTATGTTTTTATGTTAGATACAAATAAATAGTTTAGTTTAAATCTGACTTGCATTCCCTGCCCCCTTTCCCCTGTCCGCTCCTGACTGTTCCTATGGCCAGCTGCTACCTAGCATGTGGCAGAGATTTTACTATGTAATCTTTTCATAATCATAACTTCAACAATGTTTGAGATATTATGATGGCAAAAAAATAACTCCATCCGAGGGCGACTATTTACAACCTTTGTAAAATTCATATCAATAGCTTCAGTAGCTCTCGTGTTAAATCCGTTCGTAGAGACAGGCAAACAGCCACATTTTATATTGTTTGATTTGTTTTAGTTACGTAATATGCCGACTGAAAGTTTTTAAAAGCTGAAAATTTTGAAAACCACTGATAGATATTCGCGATTTTATTTATCTGTATGATAATAACATACAGCCATAAATCCATAAAAGTATAATTTAAAACTGTACAAAAAAATGGTTAAAATATTTTTTATAGCAAAAAGACGAACTGAAAAGTTTATTATTTATTTTTGGTTTAAAAAGTTTATTATTAAAAGTTTTTTCATATGTTGACTTCATTCATTAAATATGAAGCTAGATGGCATTATACTCAAATAACTAAAGAAATTAACATTATGTCCAAAAAACCTATACAGAACCTTTCGTAAGCAAATTCTACTAATTTGTTTCTTTTTTTAATTACCGAGCAATATTTCATTACGTACCGTATATGTAGTTTGTATTAGTATACTATAATACATGTAGTTTGCGTTACATTCATACTGATAATAGTCAGCACATCAAGAGTGAATTGATTCAGGTATAATTAAGACTGCCATCGGTCCTCTTTTCCCTGGACACTATCCCCTTTTTAAAGGAGACGTCCGGGGGAATTTTAAATGTGTTTCGCTTTTTAAAGAATGCAGTTTTCTGTTATTAACACATTTATTTAATTCATGGACTAATGAAAAAAGTAACCAATAGTCAGAAACTGTATGTTAATATTTGTCTTACATGTTTATTTAAGTTTTGGAGTTTAAATTAAGCCTATAGATTGGAATTACATTTTTGTTTATTGTTTATGTAATTGATGAAACATTATAATTGTTTCATATGTAGTCATAAGTATAATTTTTTGTTTTGTGGTCAGTAAGTTAAACAGAATTTGATTAAGATAAAGTAATCTTGATTACAATTATATAATTAGTATTGCCTTTACTATAATGATTTAAGGGTCCGAGTCCGTCTTTAGTTCACAACCTCTAATTTTCTAAAAGTTATTACGGTAACCGTAGGTACAATGTTCATAATGAACATCTGTATTATGTAGTAAATATATATATAAATATATATATAAATATGTGACATGCCCAATAAACAGAACACATGTACCGGACAAAGTAAACGCTGTTACTAGAAAAACAAAGACATTGTGAAAAATATTTACCATATGATTACAGAAACTGACCTTGATTGCCAAAAGGTTATCAATTTTGTCATTATTACAGAGGCTTAGGGCTGAACAGGTTGCTTGTGTCTTCATATCTGAAGAGAGAATGTGACTGAGTGTGTCTCCGAGTTCTGCAACATAGTTCTTGCATAAGGATGATACTTCCTTGGAGGAAAGGTCTGTACAAAGGGCATCGAGAATGGACTGCAATTTATCCTGAAAATAAAATTTACATATCAATATTTTCAGCATAACTATATATTGAATTATATTTTGAACCCAAATTTATAGGATTGTATTTTTCTTTCCAATTTTTAACCATTTCTTTAAATTACTTATACTTTACTATTGCAACTAATAAAGGTAATTTCAATTTCTCTACTACTTATTTATTTCCTACATTATTCATGGAAAATATAGTATTCATCAATAATTTCCCTCAGTTGCCACTGTAAAAAACTATCAAAGCTTTACAGTTAGATATTATATTTTATGTCATTTTGTATCCAATTCCATATTTCAAAGTGATAGTATAAATGTCTTATTCTTACCACTGGCGAGTTAGAATCTTTGGCATTGTCCAGTGCGTTCACGCAAGATTTGCAAACACTACTTGTATCGTCAGGCAGAACTTGTTTTTCCCAAACTGTCTGGATGCAATGTCGCACGGCGTGACATTGTTTAGCATTTCTACAATCAGAGGAATTTTCATGGATTAGAGATATACTAATACATCAAAATGATCTAGCTATTTATATCGTTTGTAATCGAGTGGTGTAGGAAGTATTTATAGTATGCCATACTATATTTATCTGCCAATGTAATCTCATGAAGGTACTGTCTTCTTGACAGGAAGGATACATAAATTATATACCATGATTTACGCTGAAGTAATTGTTGTTTGGAGGATGAACAAAATAATTAAAAAGATTACGATTTGACTCCAGTCATTACAGTAACTTTTATTTAAATAAACAAAGACCTCATAGATAACTAAAGGATATAAAATTGTTACTAACATTCTAAAATACTTTAATCAAATGATTTTACACAATGTTTTAAACAGTTTCTTACTTCATTAAAATTGTACTGTTTCGTAAAGTGAATCTTCAAAGCAACAACATTAATCTTGATGTCAGGCTGCTAACTAGTAATATTAGTAGAAACACTTTTAATCACATTAAACAATCAAAGGTGGCATTGCTTTTATGCAGCCTTAACCGCATGGAAAAGTGTAAAAAAATTGTAGTGTAATTTAAAAATAATTAATAAAACAAAAATAAATTGTAGCGCAGTATATTTTATACGTAAAAATAAATTTTATTAAAAATTTTATTTTTAAAAAATAACCCTAGTTTCAAGAACCACAACGGCTCATTGGTCTTGGAGTATGATTTTCATTTATAGTACGAGAGGGCCAGGTTTGAAAACCTGGATGAATTCAACTATATTTATGTAACTCTTTTAACATTTTAATACAATATACCAATATCAATGAGCTGGCCGAATTAAATCGGAAAGAGGCGACAAGATGCAAAGCTGGCCGAATGGCAGACAAGATGCAAGCTGGCCGAAATAACTCGGCCAAATGTCAAGGTGCGTCCTATCATATGAACGTTTTAACTCCCATCCGAATGCACCATTAGATGTTCATATCAAAAAATTTGTCTGGAAAAGAAATCCTAGGTTACAGTAACCTCGTCATTCTAGATTCAACAAGTGTACCTTGTGCACATGTATGCAACTTTAACATTAACATGAATGCGAAAGCAAAATAAACAAAAAACAAGCACTTTCAAATTTATACTGTTAATTAGTTAGGATTCTAGTGCGTTTGTTGACTCAAGTTTAATGTGACAATGATTCAGTATAATACTCTGATTCTAAGATAATAATTAGACAATTTAATTAAATTTTTAGGTAATTTTGGTCTATTAAGATCATCAGTCAAAGGTAAATAACAAATAAATAATACAACATGTAAATTGAGGTTCGCTTGCACTCTTTGCTAATAACAAAATAACAATGAAGACAAAAGTTAGAAGCAAAGCCCGAAATATTTCACTTCCAACATTGCAATAATGCGTAACTAGCACTGATGAACACCATGTAACTAACGAAAGCAGCCACATTGAGATTCTCCCTAGTGGATTTCTGGTCCTGAATCACTCCCGTTCAATTCATGGATTTAGAAAAATCAACCAATAGAAAGCCATAATTTTACACTAAAACTATACTGCATTTTTATTTATTTGTCGACAATTTTGCATAAGTAGTCTGTGGGGCGATCTGTCTTGACGTGATTGAGTTTGCCAAATATTAGAAAAAAATGTTACTGACAAGTTTATGTAGGTAAATAACTATTTAAATATTTTTTATAAAAAACTTAACAAACATGTATGTTTTATGTAAAAAAAACCTTATTCCAAAAACTGTCACACTTTTGTTATTTTTTTTCTAATAATTTAACCAAAATGAGTCCTTGTGTATATATATTGCCTGAAATTAGACTACTACCTATTGATTTTCACTCCCGGTTAATAAATTTTACAACTGCATCGCTTAAGTTCTCTTTATCCATAAAACTGTCATACTTTTGTTACTTTTTTTAAATAATTTATTTAAAATGAATCCTTATGTACATATATTGCTTGAAATTAGATTGCTACTTCTCAATTGTCAGTACCAGTTAATAAATGTTACGCCTTCATCGCTTAAGTTATGTTTATTCATAAAACTGTCATACATTTGTTACTTTTTTTCTAATAATTTATCTAAAATGAGTTGTACATATATTGCTTGAAATTAGACTGCTACCTCTCGATTCTCAGTCCCAGTTAATAATTGTTAAGTCTTTATTGATTATGTTTATTCATAAAACTATCATACTTTTGTTACCTTTTTTCTAATAATTTATTTAAAATGAGTCCTTGTGTACATATATTGCTTAAAATTAAACTGCTACCCTCGATTGTCAGTCCTTGTTAATAACTGTTACGCCTTCATCGCTTAAGTTATGTTTATTCATAAAACTGTCATACTTTTGTTGATCCGTTATTAAAAAAGAAGGTACTAAGTACTTTAAAAACACGGCTCTTAATTTCATTAAAAAACCTGTTCCAGTACTTCTTGTATCAAACATCAGTCCAGAACATGAATCTAGCAACTTATGAAATGACATTATTCAAAAGCCACATGAAAATTTACTCCAGTTTTTCGAGAGAAAATACAAATTATAATTTTGTACCACCAGAAGCCCTCATAAGTGCCTTTAAAAATTATTTAATAATATGGATGTTAGCGTTACTAGATTGCTTGAAAAAAGCGACCCTTCAATTTATATAGATCATACTACAACTGGATCTTTAGATAAAAATCTGTTGAAATCGGAATCTCTATCCAATACTCCTAATATAAATATTGGAGCTGAGGTTGTCGAAGATTTATCTTTAGATTATTCAGTAGCTGGTCAGACTACGTACCTCTTACCCAAATTCCAGATGTGACAATTTAAACTAATAAAATTCTTTAAAAAAAAACTGGTTTCCTGAAGGCGATTTGAAAATAAGAGAAGGAAGAAGTAGAAAACGAAAAGCAGATCAGGACACATAAAAGTGTAAAAAATAGGAAAAATACAATGTTTGCTAATTATTACATAGGATTTAGGAAGATTAAAAAACCGACAAATATTTCTACATAGTCAGAATGCTTCAATAACAACAGAACCAAGGTTGAAACCTTGTCCATCTGTTATGTTGGATCACAAATTTTTCAAAGATTATAAACATAACCTGATCCTTGATATGACTCTATTAGACCTGGTCGCAGAGCTGGAGGAAAATTGTATTTGATATTAGACTTTTCAATCAACCCTGTCGGCTCCAAGATTATAAACCTAATTTTAAAGATGAATTCGAATTCTTGCCAAGATGTCTAAAAAATATGCTGACGTGGCAACAGTTGTGACACTTCTTTATTTGAAACCTACTTCTAATTTTTGAAATTAAATATAATCACACACAACAATTAAAACAAGTCACGAATCCTACAACAATTACTGTGATTGAGAACTTTCAGAATATGATTTAGTGAACTACTTGTGATTTACGAGAAATCATAAAAACAGAACACTCATTATTTTGTTGACGTTTAACACTAATTAATTCTTATCATTTAATTATTTTGAAACAATCCTTGAAGAGTGACAGCTAGTAGTAACTTAAATACCTATTTAAAAGCCATGTATCATTAAAGCTTAATTTGTAACATTGTAATGTAAGAAGTTTGTAAAATTTATGGTTAAACATAATTTTTGCTAATACGGTATTAAATTTTCTAATAGTTTTTAGTTCATACAATTTTTTTTATTCCATTTTTAGAAGGTAAATTAATAAATATTTGATTGTCTTGATGTGGTTAAATTTAAAGCAACAAATGTTTATTTCATTATTTCATTTTTATCTATCTTTTAATAGTTAATGCCATTATCGCAAGTCTGAAAAATGACAAAGTTTCTTACAAATAGATAAAACAAAACCACATACATGGCAAACACTCCAAACTGACATATTTTAACAAAATTAACCTTACAAATAGATAAAACAAAACCACGTACATGGCACACTCCAAACTGACATATTTTAACAAAATTAACCTCTTTTCTATCGTCAGGAGCCACATACAAAGTTGTCTATTAATACCATAACAGAAGATATTAAGTTTCTTCACTCTGTCAAATTAGGTTCGTGGTACTTGTGTGGTATTTACCAGTGCTAGTTAGGCGCTATTGACTATCCCCTATGATATTGTTACAAGTGATTTTATATATTTTTGTTTAAATATAAGAAGTCGTCGCTGTGGTGTATTGGGTTTATCATAAGGCATACGGCCTGTGACCACACGGCGCACCGCAGGGATCCAGGTTCACTTACCGGCCGCTCATCAAGCGGGGCTGGACGGGTGTTATGGCTGGCTGTAAGAGATTGCTCTTGTAGCAATAAGCCTGCCATATGTATCAATTAGATACATTAAAGAAGATAAATAAGTTTCAGCTGTCAATCAAAGGATAACAGGTTTCTATAAATATATACAAGAGATTATCTATAAATAAACGTCATTATATAAATTCCTAAATTTGTAGTTAATTCATGACAAACTACTTAGGTTAATTAAATGGTAAATTCACAATGTTCACCAATGAATATAATGGCCATTGTGTTGTGAAAACACTGTCCATTGGTAACTTTCAACAGCAGGAAATCAATGTTGATGCTTATTAAAGTACTTTATCTCAAGTTTAAAGGTCAACTAAATATCCTTTAAAAGTACCGAGCAGGGATGCGAATGTTTATCGCTGCACATCCTCTCTGTCAGGATAATATCGTACGACAGACTACAGGATAATTTGATAAGCATAAATGAGTGAGGGGAATTATGCACTACATACGGGGATTTTAAATTTTTCGTCATAATATTGTTAGACACACACTTTTTGTTCCACAATGAATAGTTACTATACGTAAGTGGCACTGAATACATAATATGCAATGAAGAGCAAGGCTATGTAAAAAGGGACGTGTATATAATACACATACAAATGTATACATTAAAAAAGATATTAGTTTTAAACTAAGTAATTCTAGCCTTTCTTCAAGGTTAACATTATCTAATGACTTACCTTAAATTTGCACACCACACCATAGGTCCCTTGCTGCATTCATTTTGTTCAGCGCTTACTAATGCCGAAGAATCTAAAAAGGATTTTAAAATAATGAAATTATTTTTAGCAAACTATGAGTATTTATAAGAAGTATGATAATATTATTTATGTTTGTACTGTTATAGAATATTAAAATGTTGTTTTTACAACTATAGCAGAAACTGATTGTAACATCAGTTAAAACAACTTACTGGTTGTAATGGCATTAGAGTTGTCTTGTCTGAAACACCATTTATTATAACTTTCCTTATAATGTCAGAAAGACGAATCACATTTAGGGATTTTTCAAAGGTTTTTCAGAGAATAATGTGGATCACCCACAAAGACTCGATATCATGTTTTAGTTTTCATTTAGTAGAAATAATAGATTAACACAACGGTCACTTGAAAACACTTTTGACAATGGCTAATTTGCAAACAAGAGTATTTAAAGCCCATTCTAACAAACATAACGCTTTTGTCATTTATTGTCGAAAGAACAGTATCAATCAGTTTCTTGATAACTGAAATACTAGATGCACTTATTGTTGAAATGAACTGTAGGTACATAGGGTAAAGAAAATTAAAAGAACAAAGTTTTTATGACGGTCAGATTTAATGACTAAATATCCCTTTACCATCATTATACAATCAACATATTTCTACTAAATACACCACATTAGTATTGTTTTAATAATATTTGGAGTTAAACATTTTTCATCATATGTCAGGATGAAGAAATTTTTTATCCTTTGGGAGAATAATACCGTTCAAAAATGGTTAGGATTTTTCAGTCAATTTCAAAGCAATTTTTGTTAAAATCAGAATATGTCTACATATATTACGAAAAGAATGAAAACAGTTCAATAACTGAATGAATTTTTGTAAATGCATTATTATTTTGAAGAATTAGCTTACTCTATAACTATTGTATGTGATTACCTGTCAAGTATACATGACTTTATAAATAATTTTTAAATTAAGTTCAAATTAAAAAAAAATTTGCAATTGGTTAGGTAATCAAGTTTTATATTTATTATTTTAAGCTTAGATTGGTAAAATATCCTAATGTTATTCATTAGCAAACAAGAAAAGATACATATTCGATACAATTATATTCTTTGCATAATTCCAGAGTAAAATTAATGACAAACGTCCGATTTGACAAAAGGTCATTTATTTAATTAGTTATGCTTTTTCTTTTATCTTTATCAAAAAATCATTTCGTATACATAATATAAAGCAATGTTTTATTTTTGTTTCAAATAACAGGTGTAATATCAAGTAATATTTATGAAAAAATTATTTTAAATGCTATTGTATTCATTTAAACACAATAAATGCATAAGTTCAAAATTAATTGATTGTATTATATCTTTTGCTCATTTAACACTTTAATATTGATAAATCAATCGATTTTAATATAAGTGAAAAGATTTTAATAGAGATAGAAGATTTTAATATAAGTGAAAAAGAAGTTTTAACAAAAGAATAATTGTATAAAATAGAATAAATAATACTATTCATATGAATAATAGATGAAAATAGTATGATACTATTCATAATATGAATAGTAAAAATAATAGTACGATACTATTCATAATATGAAAAGTAAAAATAATAGTACGATACTATTCATAATATGAATAGTAAAAATAATAGTATGATACTATTCTAATATGAAAAGTAAAAATAATAGTACGATACTATTCATAATATGAATAGTAAAAATAATAGTACGATACTATTCATAATATGAAAAGTAAAAATAATAGTACGATACTAATCATAATATGAATAGTAAAAATAATAGTACGATACTATTTATAATATGAATAGTAAAAATAATAGTACGATACTATTCATAATATGAATAGTAAAAATAATAGTACGATTCTATTTATAATATGATAGTAAAAATAATAGTACGATACTATTCATTCACGAAGACAATATGTGGTATAATCAGTATATTTAATTCACATATTACATTTATTGTTGTACTTTTTTAGGCACATTATAAAAAAATTAAGAGAGTAAAATTTTAAAAATACAGGTGACGTTGACACGATGCAACAAAAAATCGACACCCTGAAGTTGCTCACTAAACATATATTTACATAGTTTATTTAACAGACAAGTAGTCCACCATTTTATTTTCCTGCAGCTCAGTTAGATTATTTTATTAAATTTAACAATTAATTATACAGACGTGTTTATATTAAATTAAATGCCGAGTATTGATTTAAATTTGTAGTTTGATCAATTAAATTTAATTTTAAATAAATATCAAATTTTTTATCACTCTGGAATAATAAAGTAAATGTAATGAAACACGGTAATTTGGAAACGGTATGGCAGATTATTAGTGTACAATGGAAAGCCAGTAGAAAAATAAAATGATGGACAACTCATCTGTCAAATAAATTTTAATTTTTAAAATTTATTTAATTGAATTTAAATTTTACCAACAGAATTTGCTAAGTAAAGTTATTCTTGTATTATGCCAAAGAAGTATAACTTCTAACACGCATACATAAATACATATACAATATTTTTTTTTTCAGTTTTATATTAAAACTTATCATTAAGGGTCAGTATACTTAGATACTGTCATATCTACTATAGAATAAAAGTTTTGCATATAATGATAAAATTGTGGTAGAAATGTTATAAAAAAATAGATAAAAGGTCATTAACTTAGGAATATTAAAATGACTAGAGAAAATAAATTTAAGTAATCAGACAAAGAACAGAGAATAATGTAGCTGCCTAAATAGTTAATATTTAGTTACATTAATTCTATAGACATTAAATGAGAGTATTTCCATTAAAACTAGAAACGGTTATGCTTTTTTATTATCGCAAATAATTGCAAACTTTGTAAAAAAACATTGTTTTATGAGAGAAGCTGTGAAAAAAGATTTGTCGAAAACAACAATAGCAAATATGAAACAAGTGAAGAAGTTCACAATCAACCAATGCCCTCAGAATTTAGGGTAGTGATTTTCTTAGACTTTTCAAGTTTTCCATATATGATTGAGTAGATATAAGTATACCAAAGTTATGTACGTATGCATAAAAGGAAGGTGAGTTATTGCTTGTTACAGTTATGACAACTATGTTCCATACAGTCATAACTGTTGTTTGAAATAACTGGTAATGAAGTCATAAATATAAATATATCAAATGCATTTGAAATGTTTTGTAAACATTAAAAGATGTCAACTTAGAGTGAGGCACGAAAAATGATCATATTTCATTTTTTACCTACCACAATATAAAAATGGAACTGAAAATAAAATAATTTCTTTACATATCACACTTTACATATTGGTATCTTCATTGACTTTATGTGGTATATTATGGTAAAACAAACATTAGTCACGTATTGGAGAGAGCAATCATTGCAAATCAATACAACAAATTCTAAACATAAAGTTACTTCCATAAATAGTGACTTTGACTCATGTCGTTTAATGAGAGCAGCGTGACCAATACTAATTCTAATTGTATAAATGATACAAAATCTGTTAATACACTTAAAAGACACCATAGAAGAAACTAAACAAGAAGCATTGATGAACAGCGAAATTTGTGATTGTGCAATTCAATAGATTATGTAAGGTTATGCTATTGTGCAAGGCAGGAAGTTTGATTTGATACGCTCAGGCAGTTCATGTACAAATGAAACGACAAAAATTCATGATAAAATTTTGTTACTGCGTTTCAAACAATTGTTTTTTGTTTTATATACGTTACGATTAAAGTTATTTTGTTACATTGTCAGACCATCAACAATCCTATTTTCCAGTTAATTTTAGAAATCTTTGCACGTTAAAATTTTGAATACCGACTAAAGTCATCATTTTTGTTTAGCTATTACATACTTCATGCTTCAATTTTACACACTTCAATGCATGTAATGTTGAAGTATGAAGCATTTACATGCTTCAAAGCATATAAAAAGTGTGTAAGGGCTAAAAATTATGATGACTAGTCCGCGATTTGATTTTTGTTTATTTTGTCCTTTGAATATCCCAGATATTTTTATATATTTTGCGAGAAAATGATCCAATTTATCATGTTGAATTTTTTCCAATGTGTTGAGTAAATAAGTAAACACAAACAAGTAATAAATATGGATTACTCATAACAGATACTGTAAATCACTTAAATACCAAACTATTGTGGTTTTGAAGTTGTGGAACAATCAGAAAACAAATCTAAATTTGGTCTTAGTCCTGGTAAAGTCAGACAATGTTTAAAATTTAACTATGAAAAAGATGACAAAGCCATGTAAGCCATGTAGTATGTTTTTACTTGTAAGTATAATCAAGTAAAATTTTACTAGAAATTCAGGGCCAGTTTTTTCGAGTGCAGAGTGTCATCTCTATCACGCCCAGAATGGAAGTTGTCAAGAACATACATGCAATAGCCATAAATTTCATATTAAAGTAGTTTTATTCTATTTTGAAAATGAGGGTAGATTTATGCAGAGCATCACCTCAAGGTGAATAGTCTGATTTTGACATGTCATCCATGTACATATCCATCAACTCTTCTAATATTGTTATTTTTCATAACGCATTCTTTTTTTACAATTTTCTTTCTAATTTTCTAATTATAAAGAAAGCACGTTTTCATATTGTCAAATTTTTTTAATGTCAAATCCTTTTAGTCCCCAAACATGTTGATGTGCAATTGAGTTTGCTTAAAAATTTCAATTATGTGAAGGCTTTCTAATATCCAATATTAACCTTTAGTTCTTATATCAACCATATTAACATTTAGTTGTCATGTCAACCATACTGTTTCTTGGCAATTTTGATATCAATTACTGGGTATGTTCCATAATAAATTTAAGTATCCCATATTCATGTCTATAAATTTGTTACCATAATGAATTGAGAGGTAATTGTTCATAACTGCACTGGGATCCTATATCTGTTTTAACCTTGTATATATAGGAAGTTCTCACTAAACAATGACATATAAGGTTCACATGGACAAAGTAAAATGCAAAAAATGGCATAACACTGATAAACTTATGGAAAATTTGTTTTATATTCAAAATTTATGCCGGACATTTATTATATACAAGGGATATAAATATATAAACTAAATGAATGTGAATATAATATATTGCAATAAAAAGTAGCTTCTATTAGAGAACAAAATCCTGCAATATTCAAGAATGACTATAGGTCATAATAGTGATTTATTTCTTTATACGAGTCCCTCTCATTCCTTATCAACAATTAGTCACCTAAAGCAGAATAATTTCTTTATAAAGAGTATGTACGTGATGAGTTATACTATATCCTAAGTAGGTATATGACGAAGTTCAAATGAAAAGTAGTTAATTTTTACATCATGGACATAAATGTATAAACTTAATTAATATAAAAATAACATATTCCAAAGGAAGTACCTAGCTGTTATTAATGAATATATTTCTGCTATGTCCAAGAATTACTCGATGTCATAAAAGTGATTCATTTGCTTGTGTTAGTTTTCCCATTCTTTATCAATGACTAGTCATCTAAGCAAGAATATCTTTATAAGTTGTACGAGTTGAGTTATTCTAAACTCAAAGTATCCAATGAACTTCAAATCACGTCACCCTAAAGTGTACATTATGTCAGAAACCACAGTTGTTTTACTGCCTTGCAAACGTATAAAATACGGCAACAAGAGTATGTATAATCTAATAATGTTATCATTTAATATTAAAAGAATGTTCGATGTCAAAAGGTTATCACATTGACGATTTGCATGACATTTTTCTCGTCGAAAATAGTTTTGCGACGTACTTTTGAAACAATAAAATGAATAAAAGTTATTTATTAACAAAGATATGCGCAGATTTTTGCTTGAAAATGAAACTGCGTACCAAATTGCATAAATATTTAATGGATATATATATATATATATATATATATATATATATATATATATATATATAGAAAGAAAATGTAATAATAAACTGGGAATGTTTACGAGATGCCAAATGAATAATTTTATTCGTTGATTACATGAAAAAAGCAACAATTAGATTAGGTGTGCCGACAAACATATTAGTGAAATCGGTTGTTAGTCCCTGTCTATATAAATCAGTGTACACGCATAATTAGTAGGAGAAACGATTTTTCTAGTATAAAGCTAAGAAAATAAGAAAAATAATACAAGGTCGGTAAAATACGTAATTAAATTTGTAATTCTATGGCACAGATTTTCTATACTTTATATATGTAATTGATATAAGTATTTACTTACAACATAAAAACAGGGCCACAGAGAGACAAACATGTAAAATGTTCGTCATTGTATTGAAATTAATAATACGTAATGTGAGGGTACACAACTATACTCGTCGGGGTTAGAAACACTTTTGTCCTATTATTGTTGTGGTTTCTCGCGAGCGCCGTTGACCATTGTGTTTGGTATATTTATATGCGATAAGTTTGATAAATGTCAAGTCATAAGGTCTCAAATGATAACAAGAATGTAGTTTATTATATGAGCACCAGAGGTCGCTACTTGTTCAAATGTAAGTTATGAAAGAAAAAATATAGAATAATTTTATTTAGATAACAGAATAATTTTATTGCAAAAATTTACATGTTTTTATCTTAAAACGCACCGAAGTGATAATTCTGATTCAAAACGATAAAAATTCTAACAAAAATAATTTACTTTTTAAGGGAAGAAAATATTCAATGCAGTTGCTTAGAAGAGAACGTACTTTGCATAATTACAACTAGATAGCGCAATCATTTTATTTTATATTTAAACTATCTGGCAATAGATGTCCAATGTTAATAAATTTGTTTATTTTGTTATTTAATAAGAGAAAGGAACAAATAAAAAATTAAGAGAGAAAGGAAAAATTTGTGGTGACACACCGAGGATAATTAGAAACATGTTTTTATAGGGACAAATAAATATAAAAAAAATAGAAAGGCCTATATTATTAGTCACGATAAATTTATTGTAAATGGATACCACTAAGTCAAACGCACAGATTCTGATAGTAATTGTTTGGCTTACATATAATAATAATAAATTATAATTGGTAATATTTCAATAAAGTTTATTTATACTTACAGTTTATCGTAATATAAACTTTTTTTTATTTTTAAGGTAACATTGATAGATGTCTGTTTTAAAAGATAGTTTACTTTTTGAGAATGAAAAGGCGAAAAAAATTGTGTACGTGCATTAAAATTTTTCCAGTTATCAAGAGAAACTTGTTACTTTAACGTATTGGATCCTTATTAAATGAACTTTTTAATAATTTTTTACTTCTGATTATAAACTTTGAATTTCATACGATTTTATGGGTCATGTTAATTCATCAAAAAAAAAACTTCATCAAAAAAAAACTTATTTATAAGAAACTAACATCATCTATTCTATATTATACGTACTAGTTCCCATTAACGATAAAAAGAATGATATGCGTAGAAAATTAACGTCATCTGTTGCTTATTCAATAGACTTTATTAAGAGTGATGCAGTAGCGGAGTAGTTCAGCATTGAAAGTGGTGACATAATTGCCATTCTGTGTCGTTTTATATTTTTATTTATTATTCTTAACAACCCTTGCATATCATCATATCTGCGCTTGATATATCATTATCATCATATCTCGAACGATATTACATAACAATATTGAGTCTTGATAAAGTCTCAAAGGTAAGATTTTTGATACTTCAGTACAAAACATAATCCTATTGTGAGTCCTTTAGTATCCGTATAAAATAGACCTAAATATTACGTTGGGCTCTGATCCTGAGTCCTGTGCTCCAAATATGTTTTATTCAAATTTTGTTCAACATCGCATTACTATTCATAATATAGCGGTGAATATTCCTTCCACATGTTTTTTCTACCCCCTAATTTCAGAGAACGACAAATCAGGAATTTAAAAAATTGGACCCAATCTAATGTTGTTTGGAAAAAATAGAAAAAAAGAAATATTGCTGTAAAGTCTTCAATAAATATTTATGCCTATATGATGTTATAGTTATGAGTGCCGAATGTTGAGCCTCGAAAAATTAGTAATTTGATAGAATGGTTTTTATCCGAGTAATTATAAGGTTGATCTTGTTTTTTTATAATTTAGGTAATGCACTATCGATTTTAACATTAACGTTCAGATAAATAATTTTTTTAAATTTTCAAACTATACACTTATCTGTATATATGCTTTAAAAAGTTATCATGAAATGTTTTCAACTTGTTCATACCCATACCCCTGTGTACTTTTGTGTCGCATGTAGTCGTATATAAGTCGCATAACATGTACCGTGTCGCAGACCTTTATTTCTCACTGCCGAGGCGCTCACTGCCGAGGTAGCGCAGACGTAGACGAAACTTCATGGTTACATATCACAAAATTATAAGATTAGACAGAAGATTATGGAATTTTGTACGGAAGTGGATGGAAAAACGCAACCGAGTGAAAAAATGGGTCGAAAGGATTTGTGCGACAATTGGAGTGGGTGAAACTGACGAAGCTAAGAACATCAGAGGGCAGAACTTTTAGCACAGTGTTAAATAGAGAGACCAAGAGATGTTATAGTAGTCGACATAGTTCTTAAACAACTCAAGTGGCAATGTGTAGGCCATATATGCCGAAGAATCTACAATAGATGAGTTCTTAAGTGGAAACCATGAAACTTGAAGTGCAGTGTGAGATGCCCGTCAGCCAGGTGAACTGATGACCTAAAGAAATCACCTGGAAGTGGTTGGATGAGGAACGCGGAAGACCGTGTAGGGCAGTGTGCCTTGGAAAATGCCTATGTATTCCAGTGAATAGTTAAAGCCTGATAATGATGGTCGTAGGAGCGAGCTGTAACGCAATAGAAAATCGGGCAGACTTCTTCGCTAGATTACATGAGATAGGGCACTAAGAACAAACTTAGCTTTACCCTACAAAAGTCCGAGGCTGTTCTCTTTAAGGGCAGACTGGCGAGGTAGCCATCTGTGGTGATGGCTCGATCTAGGATCGGTTTGCGGCACCAAGTTAGGTATCTACGCACGGTAGTCGACTCGAAGCGGAGTACATCGAAGAGAGAGGCAGGGTGACTTTCCATGTTTTAGCCCGTTTGCCGGAGCAAGCTGGGGACTAAATACTTCGACCCTTAAAACTGTTGTATACGGCGATATATCTGGATATATTGGTCTATGCGCCATCGGTATGAGCTTCGTAGTGACTCGGGGTCCAGTAAGTTGAAGGGTTGTACTGAGGTCGCAACACGCACCGCTGATGGCTCTTACCAAAGCGTACCTACTCGATGGATGCTTTAGCTATTTTGGCGTGACTTCTGCTTACTGATCTCGCGATCGCGGAACGCCCGGCTAACTTTATTTTGACACGGGGTGGGAGTTTTGACGCTGGTCCGTTACGTGTTGAGTTCTTGTTAATAGAAAAACGACCTTCTAATTAATAGAAAGAGACGTGTTTTAGAGATTGTCTGTGTTCATTGACAGTCTATGTGGGCCTCTCCAAATTCTGAAGGCGAGACCACGAGATTGTACTTCCCTGATGTATCTGAGTGGTTGAATAAAACCTGGCTTAAAAGTGACTATTACACTTCACAGTTTCTGATGACGCCTTCCGCGACGGTTTGTTTAGATTTGCTCTGAGAGACAGCCTGGCACGTTCTGATGTTTCGAGACGAAGGAAATGAATCACGTTTTGTTCCACTGCAATGAGCACGAAGATACGGGTAGAGTTTTGATAGCGAGCGTGCGTCAACATATTAGCAAAGCAGAGTCACACGATTTCTTAGAACATGGTATCTATAGTCTTACTTGGTTGATGGTCACCGTGACCAGTCATTGAGGCATTTCGAGCGTTCGCAAAACGGGGTTTTGAAAGAATGCAGATGATAAATGTTTCATTGATTAGAGACTTTAACCCTGTTGCGTGGAAGCGCTGAATGGTATTGGGGGGCCAGAGAATGTTACGGGACCCTGCAGGAGCCCTGAGACAATCCAGTTAGACAAGGCGGGAATAGCTGATGTTGATGAAAATATAACAATTTTTTGCATCCTGTTTGATTACTAGATAACTAATTGGGATAGGTACGGAAACGTACAAAAGAACATAAACAGTAGAAACAATTACAGGAAGAAACTTGTCTTCATTGCTAATTTAAACTAAATGCAACTGATTTCAATACAATTTAATATCTAGCGTGGTTACCATTGCTGGATGTAGCCATTTGACATTAGTGCGGCATCAACAAAATATCAATTTACTATACGTTTCAATAGAAATTTTGTTCCAAGCCTCTTGAAAAGCGTCAAAAAGCTGGTGTATAGTGCTAATGCGTTGAGTCGCGACTTTTTTCATAATTACGTACCACTATTCGTCTATAAGGTTTATAATTGGGTTATTTGCGAACCAATCTATTAAAGAGACTCCTTTGCAAGGAAAGATTTGACGGACTGCTCTGTATGTTTTGGGATTTTATCGTATTTAAAAGACAATATAACAGGTGAAGTTTCTTCAGCATAAAAAAAATATTTCCTTATAATATTTCTTTGTTTTATTGTTGATCAAGGGTGACTTCGATGATAATTTTTTCAAAGGTTCCTCCCCATATACCGAAAAACTACGTCAAAATTTTAGTAGTGTATTGCCGCTTACGTGTATTACTTACTGTTTTGTGTATTTTGCATTCATTTCTGCCTTTAAGGGATGCCAAAAGATTAATCTTGATCTCGTCAGAAAATAACACATGCTTCCAATGAGAATAGTTCCAATGTTCTTATTTCCTAGAAAACGCCAACCGTATTAGTATGTGTTCTTTTTCGAGCGACTCTTTCGAACAACTTTATCTTTACTAGCCATAATTAAACTGTCTTTGCTAATAAGCTGGATTTGGCTTTGATCAAAGTATTCCAATACGAAATCTTTAAACGAGTCTCTCTTGGCAATTATGATCATACTTCAATTTTCTTGTAGGGTTGTTTTTTTGGTATTTTCTTTCTGAGAACACATTCAGTTGTATTATGCGTTGTGAAATATTGCAATGCGTATGTATAAATCATATTTTTGGAATAATTTGAATGATCTGCTATTTTGCGGTATGCTCATCAATGTTAATAAAACTTAATTGTTACTTATTGCGTTGTTACATCACAAGTGTTTTTTCAACCAATATTTATTTAAAAAATTATAATGACGATGTGGACATTAACAATGTGATATTAAAGAATGACGCCACGACTAATTAATGTGAGAAGAAAAAAAACTTTTTTTTTAAATTTTCAAATTAGGACACAAACATTTTAATATTCCTGTTTATATTGCGAGACAGGAAACGCAGTAACTATGGCCATGAGTGATTTATTTCTATATAAATTGTTTATGGCTGGCTAGTAGTTTATAGTTGTATTTCTTAATAACTATAAACTTCTAGCCAGTGTATATACTTGATAACAAATTGTATTGCATAATAACCGTCAACGATATCTATTTCAGTTGACAAATGCATGGACTTGAACAATAAATGTTGTCCAGAGTTCTGTTTGTTCATAATTAGTTGACCAAGTCTGTATACGTATAATCTATGACATTCAGGTAATCAAGTAGAACTGTTACTTATTGTAATTAAAATTGATCGAACAGTTTAAGTTCTGTGAGTTGACAGATGAACTTAATACACATTATACTGCTAAAATTGTAACTTTTTCTTTTCTTTTTATCGTAATTGCTACGTACCAGTTTGAAACCTTTCCATAATGATCTGATGGAACGTAGTACGTAAAGTGAACATGAAGAGAATATGCCCACATCGTGATTATGATTTCATAACATTATTTTGAACTTTGATATGTTACCAAAGGAAAACAGGAAATAAATTGTAGAGTTATGTGAATCTCTCATATCTGTGGAACTTTCTTCGAGAATTTTTTGAAATAGTTTCGTGATGGACACCATAGAACACACCTTACGACCAGTTGGGTGGTAATATCCAGAAGAATCGCTGTTGACCTGTTAGCAGCCTGGTATAAAAATTGTAAAGGATTTATTAATTGTATTTTAAAAAAATCCATTTGCACAGTATAACAACTTGGTACCTTTTTTGCAGTATTTCATTGGGTCTTTAATTTTTTATTTAATTTTGTCATTTTGTTAGGCCTTCCGCATACGGCTCGACTGTTTAGCACCAGAAACTCTATTTTGGATTCTAAACCGGTTTGCAATGCAAAGGTGCTTAACCTTGCCTTAAGCTCGATTAATATTTGATGTCTCATCTTCAGTGTGACAACTACCGATTCTGATGACGAAGACATAGTTCTATAATATATTTGTGCCATTTAAAGTTCTGACGACAAATCGCAGCGCATATTATCATGTCTTCAGATATTACTCTATCAGCTTTTTGCTAGCAGCTGACAAGTGAAGACGTTTTTAAGATGATATTGATTTGTGATTGCGACGCGTCGTCAGAAATGTCATCAGTAACAAAACACTTTTTAATAAAATTTATAGAATTACTAGTTTGACTCATGGCTTCTATTACGTGGGAAAGGAAAATAAATGTTAAGAAATTTAAAAGCAAAGTTCTTTTAAAAAAAATTAGTATAAAACTATTTGTTTCCATACTCGTTTCGTTCTATTTCTAATAAACATACACTTTGTATTATAATAGTGACGAACTGACGAAGCGACTTTAGTGACGAAGCTCACTTTCACATTGGAGGATATGTGAATAAGCAGAACTTTCGTTACTGGGATGTCCACGACCCAAAACAAATGCATCAAGAGCCTTTACATAAGCCTAAAGTAACAGTCTGGTGTGCCATGTCTGCATTTGCAATCATAGGGCCTTATTTCTTTGAAAATCAACGTGGCCAAACTGTAACTGTGAATTCAGAGAGATATGCCCAGATGTTAAATGACTTTTTAGAATATAACTATAGAATATTCCATCCTTCAACCAAAACACATGGTTCCAGCAGGAGGGGCCACAGCTCACACTGCTAATGTGTCCATGAATGCAGTGCGGCAGTTATTTCCAGAAAAAAAACATATCCCGAAACGGTACCGTACCGTTGCCACCTACGTCACCCGATTTAAGCCCATGTGATTTTTTCTTATGGGGATACTTAAAATCCATTGTTTACAAAACAAATCCGAGCACAGTGACACAACTTAAAGAAAATATTCGAGCCGAAGTCAGTAGGATACTCCAGTCGCTCAGCAAACGCGTTTTTGAAAACATGCGTGCTAGACTCGAAGAGTGTGTCAGACTCGATGGCCGCCATTTGGAAAACGTGGTTTTTAAAAAATGAAATCCGCATTTGTTGTTATAAAGTTAAAATAAACCTACTTTGTATTAGAGGTGTAGGTTTTTTTTACAATTTTTCAAACATTGAAATCTGCCACTGGACAGTCTGTATATATATATATATATATATATATATATATATATATATATATATATACATATATATATGTATATACATATATATATATATATATATATATATATATATACGGTGTCCGGGAATAAGTCTTGGACAAAGACGTTATTCCTTGACTGAAAAATAGTTCGAGAGTATTCATAATTATTTGTCATCTTTTTCGTACACGCGATCTTCGCGCACATTGTTCAGCACCGTTTCAGGGAATAACACGTGAACAGCTGTGTACACATCGCCACTGCAGGTAAACACCGCACTCCGGGCAAGTATTGGGTGTGTTAAAAAGAGTTATGTGTAATATTTTTTTTTGGCAGTCAGTTAGAAAAAGTGCCTGATTTACGTTTTATTTCAATAAAAATTTATATCTATTTATTTTATTTATCATCTTTTATGTACATATGGCGGACTTGTTGCTACATGAGTAATTTTCAATGAAAATTCTTTATAGTACATTAGACAAAAAAAATACAAAGGTATAAGTAAAACAAACTATTGACATGATTTGAGATGGGAAAGACAGAAAAGGACAAGGGCAGAAAGGAAAAGGATTCAGGAGAGGCAGGACTTTTTCACTCGATCTATGAAAATATTTAGGGACATGATTTTCCTGATGTCAGGATCCAGGTGATTCCAAATTTTTGCTGCTTGGTCAGTGAAGGATTTTTCGTAAGAGGTAGAGGTATGTTTAGGAATAAGTAGGGTGAGTGAACTTGCAGAGCCCAAGGCCGTGAGCAGACAAATCTTTAAATTTGCCAGTAAGATAATTTGGGCTATAAGGCCTTTTTAAAATATTAAAAAGAAGTGTAAGTATGTGAAGTTGAAATCGGTCACTGATCTTCAGCCATTTGAGAAGCGACCTGTATTCAGAAATATGATCATATTTTCTGAGGCCGAAGATATACCGGATGCATAAATTTTGAACAAATATTCTTCATTAAGATCAGGATAGCACACATCTCCATAATCAATTAATGGTAATAGGAGTGTCTGACAAAGGTAGATTTTCGTTTCAGTCGCTAGAAAATTTTGAAGACGTTTTAAAGAGTGTATCCTGTTGAAAACACGACGACTGACATCATTTACTTGAGGGCGCCAACTAAGATTTTGATCGACCAGTAGGACCGGGTTTTTATCAGTTGAAGAATTTATTGCCGACGAATAGCATCTTTCTTTGTCCGACATCTATTCCCGGACACCGTATATACGATGCGATTTTTCTCATTCGGGTATACTCCCCCCGCCGTGTAAACCTCGCTATTTGTGAACTCGGAGTTTTTTCTAAACTGCAAACAACATTATACTCGTACTTGACCTAAGACCGAGTATACCCGAAGCGCGTCATACTCGTGATGTGACGCGCACTTTCAAATTTATTCCCATAATAAAAATTAGACCAAGTATGCCAACAGAAATATTCACTTCAGAAAAGCCCAGTTGCTCATTTTATTTTCTGTACCTTGTTATTCGTCCCCTTTGAATCATTTTTAGTTTCTAATTATGACATTATTTTTTAATTATTACCTCAACGATATTATATCGGCATCCACCCCTGTTCAAATACAAACTTTCAACGTCTGTATAGAAGCCCTTTGATAAGTTTATCCCCTAACGCTCAGTTATAAAACAATGCTCTATATCTGCTCATGCAGTATTATTTCCAATGCGTACTTTTTTAATGATATCTGAACTGATTTGTATTGTGATAAGAAAATTTATTTCAATATATCATAATTACTTATAAAATGTATCAATATAACTTTAAAGCAAAATTGTTTCCAATCTACCAATAATTGCAAACAGCAAAGGTCACAATATAAAGTGCTAAAAAAATAGCAGCCAATATTTCGCACCTAACTAACAACCCGCTCTGCGATATTGAAGTGTTAACACGGCGCCGACGAAAAAGCGGCAACGAAACGCAGATAAGGGCGGCGTTTTCATTACGGCCGGAAGCGACGGGCCGGAAAATATTCGCACTATCGGCGCCGCATCGCGCGGCTGACGGACGCGCGCGCGCGCGACGCGTCACTCAGATGCTCGCTCGACTCGCAACTACCCTCATATTTATTATTAACTGCGAGTGTTCGCCCGATTCGTTTACGATTGTGTCAATGTTTTGTTTTATAGGGATTTGTCAGGCGCGATTGAAACTTCGAGCGGCTAAGCGTCGAGTCTAGTATGATTTCGTTGTCCTTGTTTCGCGCTTGAGCAACGTTACGATGATATTTGACGAAAGGAGCGTAACACAGGAGGAAGTTACGAATATCTTATTACAATTTCACCTTCCCACGTTTCCTCTAACCGTTACGTAACGTAAACTGCATACGTATGTTTTACTGCAGACTAAAGGTTTAGGTACTTAATCGTAACGATTTAAATTCTAATCGAAGCAGAAAAATATGTTCTGCTTCGCCATAAAGATAAATTAAGCTAATATCTGTATCACCGTAGATAACCTGCTAAGTTTTCGGATACGTATACTGAGTGAAATAATCAATTATTGTATTCCAAGGAGGATTACTACATGGTACCAAGTACATGGTACCAAGAAGGATTACTACATAGTACCAAGAACATGATAATTAAATCTTTACCCTATTGACCTGAACTATCCAACTAACTACCAACATAACTTTGACCTATGACTATCCAACTAACTACCAACATAACTTTACCCTACCAACTAACAACATAACTTTACCCTATTGACTGACCTATATATGCCCGTGTTGATATATTTTCTATAAAACCGGTACCCTAGCGCACTTTAGTCGCTAAGGTACTTGGCTTATAAACTGAACCCGTTAGTTAATTTAGTTAAGTTCTAAGACTGCTAGCCAAAGTTACTGCTCTTTAAAATAAAGCTATATTTAGTGTTCATCGCCCAAGAATTTCATACAAGCCAACTGTTAAATATTTCGGTGTACTAGTAAACAATTGTGTCAGCCTCGAGTAAGTTGCTAGACACACTTGGTTCATAAAGTGATCCCGTTAGTTAATTTAGTTAATTTCCAAGACTGATAGCCAAAGTTACTGCTCTTTAAAATAAAGCTATATATAATGCTCAATCGCCCAAGAATTTCATACAAGCCAACTGTTAAATATTTTAGGTATACTAGTAAACATTTGTGTCAGCCTCGAGTAAATGTTGACAATCTTAATATAATATACTCTTTCTTTTCTCCTTCGTCTTTTGAATCTTCGAACTTGAATCTTCGAAACTAAAGCCCGTTTTTATCAAACACACGTTTAACTTTACTTGAAAATTAAAGTACCCAGCTTTAAGTTGCATAATGTTACTTTATGAATAAAACGTACGCTATGTATGTTAAAATGGCGCATTCTTTCACTTAATGTAATGGTAGCTATAACTGTGGACGTTACGGTTGACTTTACAGGTTATTTTAATATTTCTTTCGATAATTTAGTGAATATAGCCTTTCTAGTAGAATTAATTGGACGAACTGGGAATTAAAACGATTTTTTATAGTTACCTTATAAAAATTAATTTATGTATTAAATTAGATAGCAATAAATATCGTTATATACTTCATGTCATAAAAGTTATGTAATATAAATATTGTATTTGCAGAAATGTCAATAAAGTCCGTACTCGGGAGTTGAGAAAGTTCTCAGATCCATATATACGTTATCAAATAATACTTTCGTAAAATACTTGCGACTATCTAAAGAAATAACAAAATTTGTAATTGTCAATTCGAGACCGATGTTGAAAGTGTATACGAATATACATTACTACCATTATTTACCCTACGAATATATATTACTTTACGCGAAACAAAACAAAGAAGAAACCTATACAGAACTGTCATGGTTAACACAATAGCTCCGTCCTTTTCTTTCTGCTCTAAAAGTTACAGTATGCTATTCTTTTCTCTCAAGTCAACGAAAAATAGCATTACTTTAACGAACAATAAAGGTTAGAACAAAGCCAGTGCGATATAACATGCCGATATCTAAACGTTAAAACGTGCATGAGCTACAGTATTCGTTAATTATTAAACACATTTGGCGTCAATTTTGTAGAAATTTATTATAATAACATTTTTATTCACAAGTAAATGAAACTACGTGATGTAGTATTATTTCTACTTTATATAAATTTTTAACCTCGACCTAGGTTTCATTGTATGACAATATATTCAGGTGGGCAATTTGTAAAAAACATCTTTACAAATTGCCCACCAGAAGATGTTGCCACCTGAAGATGACTCTCTGAACGAAACCTAGGTTGTGGTTAAGAGTTTAAATAAAGTGTTCGTAAAGTGAATGATACAATATAGGACTGAATGAGAGATTAGAATCATCTTAAAAAGTTACAACATTTGCAAAATCTGTAGGTTTTTGGCTTCAAAAGTATTATAAAATTCCAGAACATAGATGGTAGCATAAATGGATGGAAGTCCGTAATGAACTCCATCCACACATACTTATATTTAAAAACAATTTTTATAGTTCAACCTATCTAGGAAGCACATTCAATTATTTGTCTACTCATACTCTACTTATTTTCCAGTATATATAATCCAGGATACTTTCTTTGAAATGTCTTTTTTTATTTATATATTATCAATAATTGCCTAAAGAATCTCCATCTCTCGTAATTCTCGTAATCCTGAACTTGCTTTCTTTCCTCGATACACTCGTGTTAATATTTGAAAATTTTTCTCTTTTTATTTGTATAATCGTCTAATCTTATAAGTCGATCTTTAATTATTGTTCTTTCTTATAAATTGTATCTTGCTTATCTTGGAAATAGTCTTCTTAGGAAATAGGAATTTCTTTGCTCCTATAGAAGTTGTAGCGTTAATTTATTATGGTTTTAAATAAGTAGTGCAATAACATTTACAGTTTCTTATTGTGTTATTTAATCTAAGATAAGCATAATTTGACATAACTTAATTAATAATTAATTTAAAATAGCATTTAATTTTAAAATTATTCAATATAATTAATATTACGAGTATGGCAATATAACTTCTTGGTATACTACATTTCAAGATGTATTATTAGGGGCTAAACCATGCAGATTTCTTGGGTAACTAACCCTGAGAAGGTAACATATAATTGGCCATGAGAAAAGCAGGGGTTGTGATAAATTAACTCCAGCAATCTTGAAATTTGACCATGTGTTTTATTTATGGTCATGGCAAAGCAAAGAGGAACTCGAAACTGAGGTTGTTAAAACTGAAACGGCAAGTCTGTGGAAATTTATAGTATTTAGGGTAGGAAGACATTTTCTCCAGTAGCATAACCCCAGATTATAATGGCTTCTATTAAATAATTGCGTAATTTTATAATTAGCATAGGTGTCGCTATTAGTTGGTGTTAAATTGCGTTGCAGTATGATTGGTACTCCAACTTTTATTGTGAGGTTGTGTGATGGAATGCCAGTTTAATTGATTGGATTTATAAATTTAGTTATATAATGTACAGATTCTTGTTTAATTATCACTGCATCAACAGACATATATGTACGTAACGCAGTATCATTAAATTTCGATAAAATCTCATCATCGATGCCGACGGCGTCATTTCTTGGGGCCAAGGTGGCGCTTTTACTAACTTCAATGAGATCTTAAATGTTAGTCCTCTATTGAAATTTGGCCTTCGTGTTTTTCAATGGCGCCATTATTGAACTGGAGTAATTTATTAGCAAAACAATCATTACCATCTCTAAATAGTTATGAATGCATATTTATAATAAAAATAACTTTTGAACATGCAGTCATACATAAGAACGTTTGAGGCATGAATTTATCTAATCTGCACGTGTTCCTCGTGGAATCACTGGTTAAGTTTGTCTGAAACAACCGGCGAAAAGGCCTGTCATACCACTATAATTTGATTGTACCCCTGAGATCCTTTTGTGTAGGATCGAGTGATTTTCTGAAGTTTTCAGAAATATTGTGCTTTCATCCTATACTATCAAAAATGCTATTGTAATAATTTTGCTGTACTGCTCTATTTAGATACGTTACATACTCCAGAACTGTAGAATTTATTGGTAGTTTAAACTTACCGTGAGCTGTTCGTCCTCCTTCAAGCAGGATAATCACGATACCGGAAGAAGCCATTGCTATAACTGTAAAACTTTTTTGAGAGGAGTTTTGCTAATAACAAATTCATTAGAAAAGTGTTTCCAGTCCCACCAGGTGCGACTAAAAAGGAAATGTCTCCAGACTGTGAATGAACGCTTGCCAGGATAGTTTCATAGGCGATGTTTTTAGGGAGACCGGAATTAGAGAATTGTTGGACCTTTAACTTTATGCAATAAAAGACGTAGGCAAAAGCATTCTGTATTACTGGCATGAACATTATAGATAAGACTGAGTGCATTGCTGTTTTTCATCCCAGGGTAAAACTCGACTGCACTTTGTTTTCGGTGCGAAAATTTGATATTAGCCTACTTATTATAAGTTGGCACATCACAATAAAGTAACGTTTTCACGAATGCGTTCTTGGCTCATAAGAGTCGTACTCTGAGGATTGGCTACAATATCGAAGTACAATATTGTAACATTATCCATTTTTTACATGAACAGCTAAATAAATGAAGGGCAATCTTTCGTGAATATTAAAACCCAGTATTCTCTAAACGACGTCAGATGAAGTTATGTATCGCTCAGACTGAAATTGTCATATTTCATATTATTGAATATATTAGGCATCATAGGCCTCATATTCAATATTTGCTAATAGCCCACCTGAAGATTTTGTAATACAACGAAACCTAGGTCGTGGTAAAGAACATAAAGAAAGTAGAAATAATACTACATCACGTAGTTTCATTTAGTTGTGAATAATGAATTTCTGCAAAATTAACGCCAAATATATTCAATATTTCATATTATAAAGCTAAACAAAAAATACCTAATTGCTTTCCTAATTTATGTATTTGCATGCGTACTATATTGTCCTGACTGAGCTTTAATAATTAATACTTACATGTGCGTCAAAAATGAGCAATAAAGGATTGTACGGAACGATCCTCAGTAGTGTTTTTCCTCATATCAATTGATGCCGTATGACCAGTATCTGTAGGTGAACGTCTCTTATATTTTGAATAACCATCGTCTGCTGTAGATGTTCTTTTATGAATTCTTTATGTTTTTATAAATTCTTTATGAATTCCTTTAAACAGTACTTACTCTACCGTGGATGGAAGGTGTTCGTTTAAGTCCCTACATGACTCGTGAACCAAGCAGCTTACTACTTTTGCATGCAGATCCGGAACTAAGTCAGGAATAGGGATTTCTGCTCGTATAACGTCATCAATCTGATCAAGGCTTATTTTGTTTTCGAGCCAAGTTAACAGACGAATATGAAGGACACCTCTGTTCGTACCTATATTTTCGTCAGATTTGAACGCGTCGTGTAGGTGAGTATAATTTTCAGGGCGTAATTTTTTTTCATTTCGCCTAATGATGGATAACATTTATCTTCTATTTTGGCATATATGTCCACCCAAAATTGATTCGTTGACACAACATAACGCACAATTGAATAAAACTCTTTAGATTAAATCATCATTCGAAACGAATTAAAGTAAAGCGTACTAAACGGTTTTCGTAGATGTGCTCCACTATTAGAATTAATTTGTGGGATGGACATTATATATCCACCTTCACTCATTCAAAATATAAAAGGATATTATAGAGCATCACTTGCCCGATTAAGAGAACCAATTCTTTTTTTCGTGTTATCTCCAAATCTCGTGTTAGGTCCAAATTCTTAACCGTTTTTTGATAAAGCGACCTCACTAGTTGTGGATCGTTTAGGCTCATGTTTCATGCAATGGCAACGCTTAACCTTTCATTAACATGAAAGGGTCGTTTATCAGCATAAATTGTAATCTTGATATGAGAAGCATTTTGTGGTAAAAATTTTCTGGCCCACTTGAAAGACAAAATATAATTATTGTTTTCGTGTAAAAGAGCTTGCATCATTTGATGTACTTAATCCGAATTTAAATCACTTATAGTACATCAAACATTTACTTGAGCCTTGTAGTCTACAATGAAATACATCTTTAAAAATTTGTTTATACTCTTTGCGACTGGCTGAATGCGATTCAATAACAATGTGGTACACTTGATCTTGTACTTTAAATGTAGGCATATATCTTAGTTCCGCAACTTGCTTTGTTCCAAATGACGTAATTTGAAAAGCCTTATTATAAACTCTAACATGTTTAATAAATTCTTCCAATAAAGGATGCTGTCCTAATAAGAAAGAGTTGATAGGTTCTGGAGATGGCTCTAGAACTATAATTTTTTTGCTGACGACATAAACTTGCAGAGTCATCTTTAAATTAAAGAGCTGAACAAATTGTGCACGGAATTATTAATTGCCCCACATTTACTGATATGTGATAAAATGTGATTTTTGGGTCATACTTTAAGACAGAGTGTTATTTATTTGTCCACTGAATAGATAAGGTATTGGTGGATATTATTATGTTGTTAGTCAGGATTAAGACGTGAAAGTTTTCACTGTAGAATATGACGTACTAGATCTTGCCCAAGTGAGCTGAGCGTCTTGGTTCAGGTTCGGGTTGACGATGAACAGCACGTCCCTCTGTGTCAAACACCTGATGTAAGGTATACTGAGCAGACATCTCCTTATTTCTCCGAGAAACATATCTTTCTCTAATTGTTGTATGCCCCAGCTCTTATTCAGATTATTAAATAAAAATTACCTTCTAATTGAGTTCCTCAATAACGAAAGACTTTTCATTTTCACTTGAACGTGGAGATCCTCACATAAATATATATATATATATATATATATATATATATATATATATATATATATATATATCAACTGAACACACTGCCTCTTATTTTTAAGTTCGTAACAGTATATTCAACTTTTGTGGCTCGTGACGATGTCAAATAAAGCACTTTAGTGACCTCCGACGAATTTTTACATTTCCACATTTGTTTCACATTTGCGACACTAATCAACGAGGTTTTTTGAGCTTCGATCAAGTCACGGAGTATCCATCAAACTTCTAGACCCCTGATAATGCTCGAACTCGTTGAAACAATTTAAAGCAATAGCGCGGGATGGGACTTCATTATAAAATGTCAATTGAAGTTGATCTTAACTTTGCTATTGATTAAGACGACAATTTCGTTTTGACGATTACACAATTTTCAAATGGCCGCCAATTCGTAAAAGCTAATGTCAAATTTAAATAATGTATCCCACTGGGTTACCAAAGAGTTCGATTTTCGAAATTACTATTATTACAAATGGCCAGATCTAAGAACTTCTAGTGGAACACTTAAATATAACGTATTTAATTTTAATCAAAGATAACGTTTTTTTTTTTAAATTTTATATTTTGTGAATATTTCTTATTTTTGTTACAAATTGGCCATAATCAAATTATTTTTGCAAAAGATTTACACCAAAAAATCCTTTTGCTACATTCTTACGGCAAATATTCTGCCTTGAATCTTCGAGAATATTTTTAATTTTTGCACTCTGGAAAAACATATCCAGAATATTAGAAAATACTGGCAGGCTAAAAGTATATAAACCAAACGCAATATATGAAAAATTTAATACTGAATTAAGTTAAATTCTTTATAACTGTAACGACTTCTTTTAATTATCTTCTAATTAGTTATTTAATAAATTAATTTCACATGCGTTCAGTAGAAGTCTATGTTTATTTGGGTTTTATACCATAAAATATTTTTTAAATGCCATAATTATATCCAATAATAATATTATAAGTATATACAATACCTTAATTAACGATTCTTTAATTTCTGAAAATATCTATGAAATCCTGTTTCCACAATGCTGCAAAGCAACACTGTCTGGTTTAATTAAACTCAAAACACCGACCTTTCGAAACCAATTAATTTTTTGAAAAAAATCTGTTAAGTTAGAGTGGTACTCGTACTACGAGGGTTCCGTGCGTATTTAAGCATTTGTAAAAATTTAATGGTATATAATATTCCATTATTTTAATTTTTTAAAATGAAAATATAATGCCTACTATGTCTTTCACAGGCGCATTTTTATAAAAAAAATTATAAAGTAGGCATTATATTTTCATTTTAAAAAATGAAAATTTTGTGAATAATTTAATAGGAATATTATGTACCATTGAATTTTTATAAATGCTTAAATATGTATGGAACCCTCGTACCAGTGCCACTCTAGCTTGACAGTTTTTTTCAAAAAATTAATTGGTTTCGAATAGTTACTGCAGGCTGGAATACAAGCAAATGTTTTACTGCTGTTGTGAAAAATAGAGCAATGCCCTCGCAGCCGAATCTTCCTTCATCGCGACAATGCTTCTGCACACCTCGCCAGACGTACAACCGAAAATTTGATTACGTCTGGTGTAGAAATTATGGGTCGTCCGCCATACAGCATATACATATATATATATATATATATATATATATATATATATATATATATATCTATATATATATATATATATATGTATATATATATACATATATATATATATATATATATATATATATATATATATATATTCGCATGTGTATATATGTATGAATAAGACATATTTTTTTGAGCTGACGTTTAAACATGATGGAGCGCTTGACATGCCAAAGTTTGGTTCATTTCACAATTTATCTGCATGAACTGTGAAATAGCATTCATAGAAATATATATTTTGTTTGGAAATGAGGGCCTATGGCCGTATATCTTGAGCTCAGGTATGATAGACTGTATAGTATATATATATAGACTATATAGTATACATATTTGTAATCAAGTGAAAGTAATAGAAGTATTTGATAGAAATCAGTTTAGATGGAGTTTTTCTTAGAGATTGATATCATTCATGTGGGTCTGCCAGCTAAGTTTTTATTTATTATTAGGCCCAGTGCTTTAACAGTAGAGAATAACAATAAGGAATCACAGTGCTATTTAAAGTCAGTCGTAACAAGTTGAATGTGCAAATTTTCGTAATAAGCCTCTGATTTACGATTAAAATAGATTCTTAAAAGTACAGATACCTAGGCATGGTTACTATCATTTTTTACTTAAATCCATTTCTCTTTTCAAAATTAAACAATATAAAAAATAACGCCGCTTGTTTACAATGATTAAATCGCATAGTTAAAATTAAATTTCTCACCGTCATATTTCTATACAACCATATTCATTTCACTTATTTAAATTCGACAATAAAATTTGACTGCGCGTTCCCGCCATTACGCATAATTAGCATAAATATTAAATGAATCCGCCGCTAGTTTCAACGCCCACTAACAGATGTCGCTATTTATGTAGTTGTTTTTTAATGGAGAAATATTCGATAGTATGCAAATTCCCTTGACTTTTTCATCCGAATCATTTGTGCGATATTATTTTATTGCATTCTTTTTTCCCTTTTTAATTTTTTCGTCTTTAATGCTGCTCATATGGATGGCGTTTATTCTGACGTGCCGGTCATTAATCACGCGGGACGCTGTAGAATTTGTATAGAAAAAAGTACAGGGGTGAGAAATGTTTGTACTGGCTGCTTTTATCGATGGGTGGGGGTTTGCTGCGATGGGCTTTTTTTAAAAATAAATTGTGACAATAATACGCTTCGTATTTGTTATTGAAGGCGTACATATGAGTTATGAAATGGTTTTTTTGTGCCTATTTTTTATTATTAAACAGTTAATCGTTGATCACCGTTGACGCAAAGGGTGTTTTTACGTAATTTTTTGTTTATTTGTGTCTAGAGTAATTCTTTCGTTTATATGCAAGATGAGACGGGTAGTTTTTGAGACTGGCAGCTTAGCCTTAAGACATTAAAGAAATGTATTGTAATTTTGAAAGTAGAATTATTTTTATATTCTTTTAAATTTACCGGTGTGTCGTTTTTCTCGGTGATTAGAAAATTGTGTGTATATGTGGAAGGAGGGTAAGACATAAAATGGATCGAGTGTAAGAAAATTGTTCTTCAATTTTTTTTTTAAGTTTCAACGATCAAGAAAGTTACGCTGATATACATGAAGTAGCGCCAGTATATACAATCGATTTGTTAAATTAACAAAAAAATCGTAGAAGCAGTAGATAAAAGAAATATCTATAAGTAGATAAAAGCAACTTTGGGTATTGAATTTATATAGTCTATTTTTTAACCTTATATACGTATATTATCTATAAGCAAAATGTCATTAAAACCCATTAATTCAATTTTGCATATGGACAATAAACATTTCAATGCGAACAAAATACAAACAAGAAAATAAATAAACATGCAAAATTTTCATTTTTATTATATTAGTATATACAGTTATTGCAGTATAATTGTTTGACGATACATTTGTAAATTTTGTACCGTGATAATGATCAGGTACAAAAAGTAACAACGATCAATGCAACTGTAACTTTATATATATATATATATATATATATATATATATATATATATATATATATATATATATATATTTATATTGTTTATTTATTTTAACTGAGTATATTTAAAGCGTTTTTTAGTTATTTGTCAGAGATCTTTTCAGAAATGCTTGGGATGTTATTTTTCTTTTAAGTTTTTTATTCAATTTGTTGCAAAAATAACCTGCAGAAATAATAAAGAGTATCTAACAACATCCACGTCTATCCTTTTTATGAAAGAAAATTCTTCTATCGTAGAAGTTTTACTGCCGCTTAATCTGTCAAAGTCAATGTTTTTTTTTTAATTTTACGTGAACAAGCCGCCTTTATTTGATTATAATATTGGACGGTACTGAACTACCATTTTATAGACATTTTGAGTAACCTCCCTTTCAGACCGATTTCGAACAGCGCAGGTGTTATATTCTAATAATTTGCTTAATATTAACCAGGTGTTATATTCTAATAGTTTGCTTAATATTTTTTGTACTTACATTTAAAAAAGACAATTTTCGTCCATCTTAGAACTTGATGCTAATAAGTTACACAGATTAATATAAAAAACCCAACTAGCATACTAACATTAATAAAAAAAAAACAATCAAAAAAGTAATCAGATTCACTCATCGAAATAAATTAAACGAAGGGACTCTGGAGCATGCAGATATTCTACGATCTCGATCCGTATAAAACTGGAATAAGTTACGATTAGATAAAGTCACGAAACGATAAAGTCGTAAATCGAGCAGCAGAAGAAGTCGTAGTGAGTTAGTACTTCCTATACCGAATTTAGTGCGGTAGCTATTGGTGATTATAAACTAATAATTTGACAAGTAAATATATACTATAAAATGATGACACGACAAAGTCGTAAATCGAGTAGCAGAAGAAGTCGAGGTGAGGTAGTACTTCCAACACTGAATTTAATGCCGGAGATATCGTTGATAATAAACTAATAATTTGACTAGTAAATATATACAATGAAGTCATGACACCATAAAGTCGTAAATCGAGCAGCAGAAGTCGAGGTGAGATAGTACTTCCAACACCAAATTTAGTGGGGGAGCTATGTGTGATTATAAACTAATAAATTGATGAGTATATGTATATTATCTAGTCATGAAACGTTGAAGTCGTGAATCGAGCAACAGAAGAAGTCGGAGTGAGGTAGTACTTCCAACACGGAATTTAGTGCAGGAGGTATCGGTGATTATAAATGAATATTGAAACGGACTTGCGATAAGAATATAAAATATCCACGAGAAAGAGTTTAGGGCAAAAATGATAACAATTCGAACAGGGCCTGTTGCAACTTTCTTCGTAATAGAGGGGAGTCATATTTTTGGTATATTGCAGTATTTCCGCTAATAGGGATAATCTACAAGTAACATTCAAATAGTATATCATGTAGACACCAGATCACTGAGTTTGTTTATTGTTTTCTATAATCTATATACTTCAAATTACAAATCAAAAACAAGTTTCGGGCACTACCAGTAGGCCGCAGAAATAAATTAGACCAATTTCAGGATTCTAAATCTCAAGGGAAGAAGCAGAACCCTTAATTAATCACTCATCTGTCTCTCTGCTCTTCTGTGACACCTATTTTTCTCGAAAATCGCTTGAGGTAGGAACTTGAAATTTGGCGTAGCAATAAAGCATATTACTGCACACATATTTTAATAACGCTCAAGAATATTTATATGTAAATTTTAGGGGTGGGCAAATCAAGCACTTGATTTTTCTTTTAAATTTCACATATAGTGTGTTCTTTTCGTCCTTTTCGTTCATCAAAAATATTTTCTCGAGGTAGTCCAACATAGTAACAGAGAGACCAAATGATTATATTTGTTTTGTGCTCACTCTGAACAATTAAGCCCAAAACAAATATACAGTTTATTTAATAATAAACGAAATAGGCAATACCGAGAAAGACACAAATACGTGGCATAAGAAATCCAAGTATCGTATAGAAGATGAGAAGTAGATATCCATAAATACATTAAAATCTCTTATGTCCGTATGCACCACATACGATCAGGACTCTCAGTCGGATTTACTGATAGTTAAAAACCTATTTTGTATGGATCCTTTAGCAATAGCACCGTGCAATAGGGCACAGTCAGTAAAGTAGACTCTTGTTCCGACTCAATTTGTCAGACTCGACTGCCCATGACAATATTTATACGTTAATGAGAAAAAGAAATACGTTTTTAACTGTTAGTAAGTCCGACTGACAGTCTTAACCGTGGGTTGTGCATATGGGCATTATTGACTAAAGTTTACAATGCCAGCCATTTTCTACAAAGTATTATTTAGATTAGAGCCTGCACCAGGGATGTGGATGGGAGAAATTTATCATTATACACCTACCTACGCTAACATTTATATTGTTACGCAAAGTTAATATTTCTTTGAGGTAATTCATAATCTTCAACCTTAAAAACTAACAAAAGGTTATTAGAAAGGTCAATATGAATAGGGAAATTCTAGGTTACGCCCTTGAAAAACATCAAAGTTATTAATATAGGAAACTAACTCGAAGATCAAAGTATAACACGAGGTTAAAGGATAATGTCTTCCTTTTAAACATACAATGAATTTAACATAAATTATCAGATATATATTTTGGCTTCAACAAATAATCTTGAAAAGGAGTCTTCATAAAATCATAAAATCATTCAACGAGCTATGGAAAGGGTTGTACTTGGAGTTTCTTTACGAGATATGATTCATAATAATGAAATTCGTAGATCAAGTAAGATCATCGATATAACTCGCAGCAAGTGATAAGGGGAATGCCATATAGAGCGCAGAACCGACGACCGTCACCGACAACCGAAGATTCTCAAATGGCAATGACTTACAGGAAGACTCAGAGCGAAAGAGCCCGCGACCTGGTGAAAACTTAACAAATAAACTTTTCGTAATGTCATAAAAAACCAGAATGTCATAAAAAAAACACAGTACTCTGTTTGCAGATTGTCAAAAAAATTTACACTCCAAAAAAGCTAACCATTCAATTAACCTATTTATTAAAAATGTAAACCACATCTTGTGGAAATTTAAAAATTTTGTTTTATTCATTATTATTTATAGAAATATAAATAATAATGAATAAAAAAACATATAAAACAATTAATAATGCCTTAACTTTTAAAAGGTAAGGGTCGCTGGAAGCCATTAGATGTTAGCGGCATAGGTTCGACATATGTGAAAATCTATGAGGGAAGCCTATGTTCAGCAGTGTATGTTTTTCAGCTGATGATGATGGTGATGATATATCTGACATATAAAGAGTTATGGCAGGAGTTCTTTAAAAAAATTCGGAAAATTTTACTACTATTAATTTTAGGAAACTTCTTGTGTGAAAAGTTGATGGATTATTCCACAGTGTTTTACTGACTTATAATGATATCTTAACGCTAGCTATCAGTCACGTTACGTAAGAAATCAAAATAATATTTTCAAAGAACTCAAATTACCGCCCATAACAATATTTATACGTTATCGTAAATATTTTCGAAGAACGAATATTATTTTGCGTTACAAAATTTTGACGTTACTTTTTCATATGTGAACATTATAAGTAACTACGATGATATGTAACATTTTTTTAAAAAATAAATATTCGCGAATAATATTTAGTTTGTTGTTATTACACTATTATTAGTTAATAAACTTGACGATATGACTATAAATTTTGTATCGTAATAATGGCCACGCAAAAATGTCACCGTTATCACTGTAGTACTAGGACTAGGGTACGTGGCATTTTTTTTTAAAATAAGTATTCGCGAATAATATTTTTAGTTTGTTGTTATTACATTATAATTAGCGACATGACTGCAAATATCGTATTGCAATAATGGGTATGGTAAAATTTATTTTATCATACTTGATATTTTAAATTACATTTAATGAAATTCAAAATGGTAAACTTATAACTGACTATGTGGCTAACTTCATTCAATATTTTTGTAATTGAATCTTTTAAACGTATTAAATAATGACTCGTCCACATCATCCATTCTTGATGCTGCAATTATTTCGGTGCTATATTTCATGATTACAGCCAGTAACAAATAAGTTTCATTGTTATTGGATTGATTGCGATGCGTATCTCAAATTGTAACAAACGTTGAGTTTGAATTTCATGAACGAGTCCTCCTGTTATTACTGTCGAGTTTCTATTGTAATAACCGTTGGGCGTTTCATGTCGCTGAATACTTTGAGAGATATTGATTTTATCAAAACTATGTGTTAGTCTGGATTAGTATTATGAAAAGAAATCTCGCATTATTGCTTTGTTTATATCTTTTTCAATTAAAAATTACTTATTTCATAGCTTATTTCATAATATACATAGTTTTCTATGTTTAAAGGGCTATTTACTTTCATACTTCATCCATACAAATTTATGCTGCTATAGTAGATATAGATAGTTCGGATAAAAATGGCCGTCTGGCCTTCTTTTATTTCACATATTGTTCAAGTAATTAAATATACGACAAAATTTTGAACAATAGTGTTTATTGTTAATGGAAAGTTCCACAAAAAAGTCTGAGACAGCATAGATCTATCTATATAAAATGCATCGGCAATAAAGGTTTTAGAGAATAATGCCTCAAAAAAATTACTAACGCAGAAAAAACACACGAAACTCAAACAGTTGAAAAGCAACATAACCATAGAAACAACAATAACATTCCAGCTCTCTGTCTACTGCAAGCGCATGGCTTATAAAAAGTTTTGACGCCGAACCTAACAGTGAATTCTAGCAATTATCATCACGACATGACACAATTCTTAAGATCTTACACATATAATTCTTAAGACTTGACACACTTCTTAAATTCGGGGACTGTCGTTTGTCGCCAAGATTTTCCGCTTGTAGGTATTTTTTACATAAAATAATGAAAATATTGTATAAATTACTAAAATTAATAATTTAATAATAGTACATTCGCCTTACGTATTTAAAGTAGGCAAGTAAATTTAATTAAAGTAGGTTTAAAGTAAGCGATGTCTAATAAATATATCGTTAGAAAAAAACCCATAACTCCGCATGTATCACTTCAACTTAATAATTACTTAGAAGGAATTTTGATATATTCAGTAAATATTATTAGAAATTTTGCAATGTTATAAAAATATATTTTTTAATTTGTCAATAAATGACTTTAGAATTAAAGAAAATATTAGCTTCAATTCAATTACTTTCATACTGAGGAAACGACAAACAAACCTCCACCCAAAAAACCAAATTTCGTAGCTGGTAAATGATTGAGTTAATGAAACTTTAATAAGTTACAATATGGTCGTAGCCGATTCCACAATTTTGTTTTGTTTTCTCTCGTATATCTGATACACTCTTCAGGAAATATATCGACATTATGCAGAATTTTTCTAGTCAATATAATGTCGGTTTGGTTGGTACTACGGTTCCTGAAGTTCTTTTATCTTACGAACGCGATCATACTGTTTCACTGTTAGAAGTAAAAATCATATATTAACATATCTTATTTTACGTGTTTGACAATAATAACTTACTTACAGGGGATGAGTGAACATCTTGTTGGCGATTGCCTTTGTAGAATAAAAGATGTGTTTTATTCATTTACGAATATAGTGAAAAACTGTGTGAGTTCAAATCTTAGTAAAGTGTCTCATTAAAACGGGATCTTTTGAATTGTTGGGGTTCCATGATATCTCAGTAGATATCAGTATAAAGTAGAGCTAAACCTAATTATTCTATTCCAGATTCTTGGGAGCTAGCCTGGAAGTATAGAGTTCATTTAAAATTATATTTATTTAACACTTGGGTAGTTTCAGTTCGGCAGAGCATCCCCAAACTACGTCACACTCGCTTGAACTCGTACACCCTAGTCTTTCGCGCCGCATCTCGGAGCAGACAATCGAATTTCATTGCGCGCAGTGATAAGTAGGGGTGCCACGCGCGAATTCCCGCGAGTGCGGCCCGTTGACGGATTGTAAGACAATTGGCGCCGACGGCCGCAGGGTTGCCATCTAGAATAATTTGTTCATCGTGTGATGTTGCCATTATTGGCCTTAATCGGGCGGTTGTTTGTTTATTACATATATATTTATTATTTATGCTCGTCTGTGTCGGCGCGTATCTGCAAGAGTGAAGTCTCTAGAGGATTGTTTGTACGTCTGGGGTTTCTACGAGTCGGGGGAATATTTGAAAATTGTTTTGTTTTATTGAAGAAAGCGATGGAGTTGCGTGGATTTTACGTCAAAGGCTTGATGTTAATTTTTGAAGTGGTAGTATTTTTCTTCATGATAATTTGTTTACAGAAAAAATCAGGAATTTTAGAGTGTTTTGGAATGTAGTTATTAGCAATGAATTTATTGTCAAAAGTATTTGGTATTTAAAATATGAGCTATCTCGGGATAAAATAAGTATTTAATTTGACATAGGCAATAAATAAATTGGGATACAATTAGCAAAGTTCGTTTTTTTATCATTTATAACTAATGTTAGCAACTATTTTGGTATATTAATGTTTTATATGATTAGTGTTTTTTTTATTTTATCCTGTTATACCACAAACTGAATAGGTAAAAATTTATATTTTATGTTTCACATTGCTTTTTCGGTTAACTTAAATAAAGAATTCTTTATTTGTAAACAGTAATAACGCAATAATAAACAAAATAATAGGTAGGCTAACAAAACTACTATAAATAGTAGGCTAACTTAATTAAATATGAAAAAAACCCACCCAGTGTGTGTCGTACCAGGCATAAAATAGGATTCTGTAGTTTTCTATACATTTCTGGAAATTGATGGAGATATGGAATTTTTCGAAGATAAAATAAACAATTCTTAAATAAACAATCTTTATTTGTAAATAATAATAACGCAAAAATAAACAAAATAATAAACGCATAAGTAGGCTAACATAATTAAACATGAAAAAACCGATCGAGTGAGTGTCATACCAGGCATAAAATAGGATTCTGTAGTTATATACACATTTGTGGAAATTTATGGGGATATGGATTCCGGATCCAATCGGATTTTATTACTAGCGCTATCTAGATGTTTTTCTTTCCAAATTAATAACATGATTTTGCATGCGTCTGTCATGTGTGTTTCAAGTATAATTGCGGCAGCTTGAAACTGATAATTAACGCTAGAAAGTTGATGGCGTTGAAATGAAATTGACTACTCGTTTCTCGATTGATTCTGATGTAAAAATCGAAATATATATTGAAGAATTTTTTGTTTCGTTTTAATCTAAAAAAGAAGAAAAAAATAATTTCAAAATTCGAATTTTGAACTTGACAGTTTAGACGCCGGTACTTTATAATTGCCTGAATTACGCGCTTAGAGAAGTGATGAAACAAATTTGTACTCTCTCAAAAACGGTAAACTCTAATATTTCCACATTTTTACAACTCACGTACTATTCAAAAGCCAAATTTAAGTTTTTAGCTCAACTAGAAGTATCCAAATATCATCATCATCATCATCATATATATTAATACGCTAAGGTTAAGATGTTACTCTCCCTTTTTAGAAAAAACCTCACAACTAATCCACATAAATTATATATCATTTTATAGATAATTGCTTGCTCTACCGGCATCCACAACTAAAAAAATTATTATTGCTATTGTTTTTGCAAATTAATTAATTATTAAAATTATATACACAAAACAGCAATGCTGCCATCTAACGGCTCAACGTCAATATGATTGACGGACGGTAAAATTTTTGTTTAATTTCAAATCCACTCACGTATAAATAAAGTGGCGTTTTAGCTCAATGCTTTTGATACTTGCGCCTCTATATGTCCATTTTAGTAAAATATTTGTTTGATCTGTCATCTGAGCTTCATAATGGAATAAAAACGTAATAAGCAGTGTGCAAAATTAGAAATGAATTGAATACCTGCAATCAATTTTGATTTATTAAATTGAGTTGAATAATTTATAATGCGAAGACTTCGCACGGGTCACGCTAGTCATTATATAATCGCACAAAACGTCCTCGTAAATCAATCCAACGTTAAAATAATTGGAAAGTATTAAACAGATGTAGATGAATGTGTAATAGAAATAATTAAGCGTTCTTTAATTAGTAATTCAAAGCATACAATTTTTGCTTCAATATGCTTTCGGAATATTTTTTTCTTAAATAGAGCTCCAACAAACTTATAAATATGAAAAATAACACGGTATTTTTTATTTTTCACTATTGAACGGCAATTAAACTTTAATTCAAAGGGTTTTTCAATTTTTTGTTTTTTTTTTTAATTTGCAAACTCACTAATTCTTGAATTATTTTATAAATAATGTATATAGGTTAGCATATAAATAAAGTTTTCAAAAAATACTTTTCTTTTTCCAAACAAATAAGTTCAAAAGCGTTGTCTTAGAGGCCAAACGCGTCGTTTTTAATTGACTTTTCTGAAATTTACGATAATGTTTTATTCTAATTAAAACTGTAAACTACTTTTGTCAAACGTTTTTAATACACTTATCGATTAAATAACTAAGAACACATCTAAAATTTATGTATTCGGTATATTTGTCCCGAGAATATATGATCATATTTCTGTGTTTAGATCGTATCTTAACTGAATAGAAAAAGCTGTCGGTAAATTTATACATTCACTGAAAGCTTTAGCTTTCTATGGCCTTCCATTATATTCTACAGTCATCCTAACACAACATTTCCAAATATAGTACGTTATCTGAGAGCATTACATAGTTATGCTGCCAAACTCTGGAAAAACTTTATTTATACATCCGAAACGCAATATTAATTTACGTTTTTAGAAAAGTTTCCTGAAAAATTTATTCCTATTTTGATTCTTCGTTACAGCTTTAACCTTTTCTGTTCTATTATTTCCTATTCTATCCCTACTTCCTTTCTAAGCCAATTTTTCACTGAAGTGTTTTTTAATTTAACTTTGTCACTTGTAATTTTTACTGGCAGTCTTTTAATCTGTCATAGTGTTAAGATCTCTATATTTACAAATTGGTAGAGTAAATCTGTTAAATTGGTGCACCAATTCTGGCCATCGATTACAAAATCATATTATTTGAATACTTCTAGTTGAGCTAAAAACTTGAACTTAACTTGCGGGTAGTACATGATGCATAGAAATATGGAAAAATTACAAAGTTTACCGGTTATTAGAAAGCACAGTTTTATTTTGTCACTTCTTTAAGCGTGTAATTGAGGCAATGATAGAATACCGGAGTCTCAACTCTGAAGATCTAGGTTCTAATTTCGAAATTATTTTATCCTCTTTTTGAATTAAAATTAAAAAAATCCTTCAGTCTAAATTTTAACGTAAAAAATAGCTAAGGAGCGCCAAAAATCGATTTTTAGTTTAAAATCTATTAAGAAACGAGTAGTCGTTTTAATTTCAATACCATCTATTACGTTTCCAACGTTAATTATTAGTTTCAAGGTGTCGCAATTTTACTTGGAAAGTCTATTACACACATGCAAAATTATGTAATTAAATTCGAAAAAAACATATCTAGATACAAGACATAAACGCAATCGGCGGATATTTTAATATAACATCCGTCAAGTGCGTTTATGTTATGATTTTTTTTTGAGTTTACGATTTTGGACGGTTTGAGTCCAATTCTTAGATTTTAGAGTAATGAATGCTAGTGAGTACTATATGAGTATATATAGCTATGTGAGTACTATAAAAATAATTAATCTCTTGACTCACATCTCTTTTTACTTGGAACTCTGAGCCCACTTTTTCCAATTGTATTCTCACTTTACTATTTGCGTATATCTTTTTCATTATGTTGACGTATATTTCGGGTATACCTTGAATCACCGTATACTTAACTAACTCATCGGGTAAAGTACAATTAGATACGTACTTTAGGATGAAATTAATGTTCCTTTTACCATTTTATATTTTTTAGCTCCGTTTGGGAAATTGAAGCTTCAAAATAACGTGCAGTGTGACCCCTATTTTTCTAGATCTTCTATGCCTTCTATTTTACGGAATCCCATTTTATGCCTGGTATAACACTCACTCGGCCGGTTTTTTCATATTTAATTATGTTAGCTAACTTATGCGTTTATTATTTTGATTGTCTTTGCGTTATTATTATTTACGAACAAAGAATTTTTTATTTAAGTTAAACGAAAAGGCAATGTGATAAATAACATTTAAATATTGATGTATTTAGTTTGTGGATAAAATACTATATAAATACACATATATAATACACAGGATAAAAAAACACATTAATTATATAAAACATTAATATACCAAAGCACCCAGACGAAATTCGTAAAGTAATAAAATCAGTATTTGATATCGATTTAAATCAATTATGTTTTATGTAATTCACTTAAAGCTTCGGCGCTGACTGTTGTTAACTGACTGCACTAGAAGTTTCGAGAATGTTTCAAGAAATGTCCCGAACTTGTGACTAAAACCTTACTAGCCAATCTAATATATATATATATATATATATATATATATATAATATATAAATAAATATATATATATATATATATATATATATATATATATATATGTATTTATATGTATATATAACTTCTTTTTAAGGGATTCTTTTAGCTTACTTAATGTTTGGATTTTTTGGGTTTATTTTTTAGATCGATTTGTGTTTTGTGTTACAAAGAATATGAATTATGTTTTGGGAAAAAAAACTATGTTTCAAATAAATTTTTTCAACAAAATAATCAGGACTGGAAATTATTTTTGTTAAATATTTTTTTATATATATATATTTTTTCATGTTTTATTATTTTGAAATTAAAACTTTACTTGAAAGTTTATAATAAAACATATACTTGATGGTTATTAATTAAAAAAATAAGTAGCCTAAATTGAAGGCTTAAAAACAGTAATATATTTTTTAGGCTGAATAACTTATTTTTTCCTGTTAGTAAATTTCTAATTTTATTCTATTTAATCGCAATTATTCACGTTTATTATTTTTTACATGTTAAGTGTGTAATGTTTAAATATGATTTTATTGAGAAATTTGTGAAAAATATTAGGAAATAACAAATTTGAAGACTTTTATGGTGTGTAATTTTTTTCTAGTCAATTTTATATAATCAATAATTGGAAAAAATAGTAATAGTAATAATTGTAATAATAGTAATAATTGGAAAAAAATAGCGCTTGCTAGCGCTATTTTTTTCCAAAACGCCGTTTTTAATGTATATTTTACAAGTCATATAAAAAAAAATTGTCAAAATTTCATCGTTACTAAACTGCATTTATTCCGTCATTCTGAAAGTCAACATTAATCGAATAAAATAAAACTTTGACAGCTATTCGATCAAGGTATTGGTTATTAAATAACAAAATATGTAAAAACTAAATATACAAAAAAATTAATTCCAAAAATATTTTTAAAGTTATGTCATCTCAGGGATTTATATTACAACCTTATTTTCGAACACTCCAACGATATAGTCGGATGCTAGTTTATGTCGTTAAGTTGAGATTTATTTACCAGGAACAAGTTTAGTTTTAAAGGACATTGAAGCAAATCCAAACGTGAAAATTATGAAAAAAGGAAATGAAGAAAAAACATGTGATTAAAATGAAAATTTAAAAAGAATTGTATCTTGAAAATATTATGGTAAAAATATGAGTTTTTCTTTTTTCTTATTTTATATCCCGAAATGTAACTTCTCACGATTCATATATTTATTTATAATTGTTAAATAAATTTTTATTGTTTTCTTTACCGTTGCATGTTTTGTAATTTATATGGCTGCATGTTTTGTAAATTTAAATTAAATTTGTAACTGGCAAGACAATGACATATTTCGATGTACATTTTTCATATTTATTTATATTTTTGGTCTATATAGAGTTGGTATATGATTTAAAAATGTGGTTAGAGGTTAAAATGGCTATATTTAAATTGTATAAAGTGGAGAAATTTTAATTATTATTTTTCATATTTTTCTTGAAATGTTTTTCATTTAAAATCTCCACGAGGTTTTTCCCAGTATAGGAAAATCCTATAGCTTATCCTTCCGCATGCGTTCCACTCTTTTTACTCCTTCAATTTTAAAATCATGTGTAAAATCGATATCACATCCCAAGTCCATATTTTTGGAAATTTAAATAAATTAAAAAAAATAACAAAAATGACGATCGAACATATGATATGCACTATATATACCAAATGAAAATAATATGAAACGTCAAACTTCTAATAGGATTTTGAGGTTAACGACACAATTAAACTAAGTGTAGCATTGCAATTATACTTTTTGTAGTAAAGGTTTAAGCAAAACCAATCTTATCTCGTGTTATTAAAAAGAGGTTCTTTACATGTTAGCAGTGACATTGTTTTAATGGTGATACATAGAGCTAGAACAAACTACATTTTTTCCTTAAAAAGTAGAAAACATTTAAAAATCGATTTACAAAAAAAATTTAAAAAACACATTAAATGTTTATCTTGACCATAAATATAGCTATAAGCAAAGTACGTGTCATCTCGTACGTATACAGGACTACACGGCAGGTAGATGGTACGTGGTTACATAGGGCACATAATATGCACGCGGCGCGTACCTGCTCCGCCGCCCTCATACATATTCATTGCAGGCTAATTAATCATGGCGGGCGGTAAGTTGGCGCGCTGCTGTCGCCTCCGCGCTCCTGCCACTTCCTGTGGTCAAACCGCCCTGGACAGCACAATGGTTCGTAATGTTTCGATGTTTACCACCTTTATTCCCTTGCATTCTGAGATATATTTTGTGCTGAACCGTTGTTTGTGAACATTTTGGTGTTTAATTTTTAAGTTAACGTAATAATTATTATAATTATTTTTTTTATTTATGAAACTTTACTGCAGTTTAGAAATCTAAGTACACAGAAGGCGGACACTTTGTGGTCAAACACAATGTGGTTAGTGTACAAAATAAACGCCACAGTTGACAAGTTACTGAGGCAAGTTGCTATCAGAACGTTTCTTATATATATATATATATATATATATATATAAATATATATATATATATAAATATATATATATATATATATATATATATATATATATATATATATATACTTCATAGATGCAGGTAAAATAATTAAAATATATAGAATATATTATTATTATTAATTATAATAGAAAATATCGATCTGTACATTATTTCAAGTACTGCGGTTTCTGATGAATTTCGACGCATTTTATAAACTTACATTTAGCTGGTTCCTTATGAAGACTGTTTTTTCGATGACTTACATTGCAAAATTGGTTTCAATGACAATTTTTTTAATGAGTAATATACAACCTACGTCTATTCTGAAAATTCTTTCTAAATATTGGTGAAAGAATTTTTGAAATCGAATGAGTAGTTTAGGAGATAACCTCCTACATTCAAACTTAAAAAAATTCAATTTTTTATAAGACATGAAAATTTTTTTAACGAGATAATGTACAACCTATATCCATACTAAAGGTCCTTTCTAAAGAATGGTGAAAGAATTTTTGAAATCGGATGAGTAGTTTCGGAGATTACCTCCTACATCCAAACTTCAAAAAATTCACTTTTTTATAAAACAAACATTTTTTTAAGAATTTTTGAAATCGGATGAGTAGTTTCGGAGATTACCTCCTACATCCAAACTTACAAACTGTTACACTTTTTTTAATGCTCTGACCTTCTGATTTTACACCTCACAAAACCGATTCTTAAGGACTAAACTCCAATAAATCCCAAAAATGTTTTGGCCATATCATTGCACCAGCACTCAATACTAGTGCAGGTACTTGACCTCATTATCGCTTAAATGTCGATAATATGCATGTGTTTGGAAACAATAATTTTAATAGGATAAAAGTTTCACCATTTAAAGCAGTTGAATTTATATCATAATTCTATATTATAATAAAACATGAAAATAAACGTCTTATACGTTTTTTATTCATTTTATAAAATAGATTAAAGAAATAAATAAATTTATTAATAATAAAATTCTAACGTATACATGATTTTAATAATAAATACGACGACTAAAAAAAATGTTTGTTTGAAAAAAAAGCAACTGATTGTACATATGTTTATGTCAATGTGAACAATGTCTGTTTTACGTCTCATGGTAATTCGAGAAAGGACTAAATTTTCATATTGTAAACGGTCAACATTTTGGCCCCTTGAATTAATTTTAAGTCTGAAGTAAACGGGTTATCTCATTTAAGCACAAGTTGAATATATAAGATACCCCTATGGATGGGTCTATAAGGGAGACATGGATGAAAGCTGCTGGATGAACGAACTGGTTTCCTACAAAGATAGGCACAGTTTTGCTTAGCAAAATTGCTAGAATTTGATTTTGATGTAAAGTAGTATGGTAGAAGATTTTTATATCCAAAATCAGTAACAATTTTTCTCAAAAGAATTACCGAAATTTTGTCAATCATGTCAATATGTCTTCGCGTCCAGTAGAACCCAGAACATTTTCATGGCTAAATATACATATTAATTGGTTTGAGTGGTGGCTATTTGGAAGGCTCTTGTATTTTCAGTCTCGACCATTAACCCAGTCAGTATTCAAGATCTACAGTTGACAAGGAAAAATTGTGAACAAGGCTTTTTAAATCATGTCATATCCGCAAGGATATTTCATTGCATGTTTCTATCAGTATGAAGATTTTCCTTCAAGCAATTTATAACGGATTTAATGAAGGCGGGCATGTATGTTTATTTTATATATCAAAATGCTGTAATATTAATTTGACAAACTGTTAACTATTTAATAAATATGTATGATTTTCTTGGCAATAACCTAAATATTATCTGAAATATTTTGCCAGTATATCTCATCGCGAGAAACTAATATTAAATTATTTCAATCAATAAGAACTTTAATTTCTTTGAAAATCTGGTACGCTTTGGAAATTGACTATCCTTGGGTGTTTATTTAATTAAATTTTGTTTTTTTATGTACACTTTATTATTCCATACTCCATTATTCATTCCAGGACTTGTAACCATATGTACATATTATAACTTTGTTGTGTTAAAAGTAAATAAGAAATATTTTTGTACCCACAAATTGAACATTTATTATTTCTTAATAAAAATGAAATTAAAAAATATCGACCAATATATATTATTACTCGGCTTTAGTTTGATATCGTGGTGAGAGATCGATGAATGTGTGAAAATCACTAAAATTTTCGAAGATTTTTTGCGTGCGGGATAAGCAATACGTGACTCCAGCGTGCGGAAAGGAGAACGCGTTTGACACCTCCATAATGGCTTTAAGTAGAGGCAGGCTATCGCAATGTAATTGGCGCGTTCGAAATTTTAATATCTCAAATTGGCAACATGTATTTTTATATGGTTCCGCGAATATGCCCCTTCTATCTAGTTTGTGTTTTGCGTAAAAAATAATATAACTATAATGTAATTATAAAAATATATAAATCAATCAAAAAACCTTCACACACTTCGAATTCGATTCGCAAACCTCGCAATAAAATATATGAACCAATAAAAACAGGGACAATGTAAACATAATAATTATGATTTAAATATCGTACGATTTTTGCTTTTTATTACAAGCAGAAACATATTTCAGATTATATGCCCCAATTTAGCTTTTGAACTTTATCCAGTTTTATATCTCTCGCTCCATCGCATCCGTATTGCAAGTCGTAATGATGGAAGTATGTTAGAGTTTGCTGATGCGTTTCGATAAACGTGAATTTTTACATCAACTTGCCAATATGGAAACCGATTTACTTAGTCCCTAGTTAATAATGTGATGGTATTGGGTTGGCAAGAAAGTAATGAAACATTTAGAAAAGCTTTTAATTTTATTTATTTCTTTACTCATTTAACACTTTTAATCTACAATGTGCATCGATAACTTGTGACCGTCTCGAGGGCAGAGACTGGATACCATCGAACGAAAATTTTCGAGGCTGGTGGTTAAAAAACATTTCTAGGTTTGATTCAATATCTTTAAAATTGTGAAACATTTTGGCGTAGGAAGTCTTAAGGACTTAAAAGAAATGTTTCTCCAGTTGATAGCGAGAAACTGAAGCAACGTGAGGCCGAACTTTGTCCTATAGTAAGTGCACCAGGAAAATCGCTGGTTTCGTCAGAGGAAAGGGTACTCGTGAACAGATACTTATAGTTCGTTAGATCATTGAGAAGGCTCGAGCGTTCAATAAACCGACCTATATCTGTTTTGTTGACTTCTCTACTTTTTTTTGATTCAGTGAAACGACCAAAACTATGGAGTACACTACTTGAAATGGGAACGCCGTAACATCTCGTATATCTTCTGAGACAACTGTATAAAGAAGGAATAGAATTAGTACGGTTAGATTAAATCTTAACAGACAATTTTCATCCTAGTGCATGCATTCGTCAAGGATGTATAATACCTCCAATACTGTTCAACGTTTATACCGAGCTCATATTGAGAATTATTCTCGAGAACTGGACGGACAGCGTTGACATTGATGGTTATAAAATATCGATCTTGCGCTATGCAGATGACACCACCTTGTTTACTTCTGATGCACGCCATATATCGGTCTTACTTCTCGACATGGAGCACGTAAGCCTCGAGTTTGGTTTAAAGGTCAATCGCAGCAGCAAAACAAAAATGATGATTGGTGACCGTGCCAACAACAACTCTTCCGAAGTCACTCAAATACCGAACTGCGGAGTAGTTCAGTCATATGTATACCTTGGAGCGTTGATCTCTAACAACGGCGGATGCGTGGATGAGGTGAGGAGACGTATGGCGATGACAAGATGCGCTATGGGGCAAATTGAAAAAAAAATATGGAGGGACCGAAACATTAGCAACGCTACTAAGACTCGTGTCGATTGAACTCTGGTGTTCCCCATATTTCTCTACGTCGCAGAGACGTGCATGCTATGAATACTTGAGGAGAACAAAATAAACGCTCTGGAAATGAGGTGCTGGAGAAAAGTTCTTGGTGTATCGTGGACTGAGTTCCGCTGAGTATAGAGAGATTAGTTGTCTCTAAGAATTAGTTCTCTCAAGAACTCGGTATGAAGCAACGTCCGTAAACACTTGTTTAGACTCAGATTCTAAAAATTTTTGGTCACGTCATGGTGGAGATAGTTTCTCCATAAAGCGCATTGTTGTACAGGCTCTTCCCTGAGTAGAAGGCTCTAGACCACGTGGGAGGTCGTCGATGCGGTGGACAGATCAGATCAAGCCTGATGTAGGCGGTCTCCTGTACGAGTGCAACTACGGAGAAGAAGAAGAAGTGAACCACGGTTCGTCACGAATTGGTTTTTCATCCATTTTACTCTTTCGCCAAACCGTGCCTGTCCTTAAAAAATGAAAACGTTATAGGATTGTTTGGTTGTCCACTTATCCGTCCATCTGTCTATCAAAGCCTCTTTTTCAGAAACAGCTTGAGATATCAAGTATAATTATATATTGAGGCCTACAGCCTTACATTGCTTGTAATTAATTTTTTTTTTGTTCACGCAACAAAAAATTCACTAATCATCCAAACCTATAGCGTACTTTCCGTCTCCCAATATTGAAAGTATGAATCTTAGAGCACAAGTAGAGGGAACAATTTTTATAAAATCAATGATCCTATGCGATTATATTTCTATGCGGAATTAAAGATTTTCCTTTAAATATGCGCCTGTGAAAAATGTAGTAGGCAATATATTTACGTTGCGAAAAAATAAGTAATCGTATATAGTTTATTTAGAAACGCTATGTACTTTTAAATATTTATAAGTGCCTAAATGTGTACAGAACCTATCCAGTGCCAGTACTACTCGCTCTGGACACATTTTTTCGCTTAATTTTTTCTTCGTTTATGTGAACTTGTATCAAGCACTTAACATAAGGTTATAAATTGTACAATATCTTATTACGTATGTTATATTGAGGAATAATTTTTTTCGTCGATTTACTAGCTGTAGTCGGAAGAGTAGCGTTGATAGTGCGGGAAATAATAAATATTATTCCCGCACCTTTTTTTTTTAGCCCCACATTTTTCCCTCGTCAGATGGATTATGAAAGGTAAATGGAATCTTTAACCTTTCTTTGAATTATAATTAACTTCGGATGTGCTCTATATATCATATAATTTTCTGTAGGCTAGTGTATAAGCGGTTTGCAGGTAATCGTCTTAGCATCATTCTGACCCTCGCTAAAGTCTCACATTTATAAGATGCTAGGTAATTTCTGTAATAAAATAATTAAAATACAACGTCGGGTTTATCTGATTGCATTCTAGAGTTAGGCAATGAGATATCGGACCTATTTGATTAAAAAAACACAGTTTTTTTTCAGTGACTACGTTGGATGACAAGCGCTAAGGTGAGTTTTATAAAATGTTAGATCACCCATACTGTTTACACTTTAAAGGAAAAATAATGTATACGTATGCGTGTACTTGCACGCGCACGCGCTGGCGTGTGTATGTTCATACACACACACACACACACACATATATATATATATATATATATATATATATATAAATATATGATATATATATATATATATATATATATATATACATATATAAATACATTAAAGTCTTTATATATGGAGCACCACTTTCTTGTGATTCCGACCAACCTTGTTCCGCTAACTCCTTTATAAGTATACTACAGCGAAAATAAACAGGGAAATTAAGAGCATCGCGAACGTTCTGAAATTGTATTGTTCGAATCTAATTGATGAAAGCAAAAGAATATATGATTCTTTTATTGGTAATAGTCTAGAATAGTTTTGTCGGTAATAGTTACCATTTTATTATATGTATAGGTAAACAATTTCAATTAATCATCTATACATATAATAAAATGGTAGCGGTATTTATGCACGCAACGCTCGAAATCGTACAAAACTCCGAGGCTCGGTCAACATTCGTAATAGATATTTTCAAGTTTATTGCTACTTCATTGATTCTGACATCTCTTTCCATTCTAAGTAAATATAATAAATGTTTAGTTTTATAATTTTCCACTAGATGACTCTGCTTATAATACTAGTATTAGTAAGTACTGAATCATGATCTATCCAATTAGAGCACACTCCAAAAGAGAGAAAGTTTGGTTATATATATATATATATATATATACACACACACACACATATATATATATATATATATATATATATATATATATATATATATATATATAATATTTCTAAGAAAGGGGGCCCTCGTGCTAAAAGAGTGAGTCTGCAACAAATAATTGTTGCAAAAAATTTAAATCAAATCAAATGCTTTTCTCTTATAGGTATCCTTATATAATATATATATAGTTAGAATTGAAATATCTTTATTGACTACAATTTTTGAAAATACTTAATAAATATCTGTCAATATTGAATAAATCCGCTTATATATAAATCCGCTAAGTTTCTATGGAATTAGTTGCTTTAAATATCAGAAATTGTCATTTTGATTTCTTCGTCGTATTCTTTCGACATATTATTAAGAAATAATTTCCAACGGACATCATTAAACCAAATTAAAGCTGTACGCCGACCTCTACAGGAAACCGAAAACAAATCCAAAACCCAAAATCCCACGCCCCAAACTAGCAATGGGAATTCCATAAAACCACAAACAAAACCAAATCGCCGCATCACAGCCAACGCCATTAGCCAGCCGGCGCCTCCTCCTTTGCCGCACACCTCGATCGGCATTATCAAATCACGACTGTCAACAATGAGCATAGCTCCGACCGCGCCACCATGACAGATATCCGCAATTCAACCGAAATAATATTTATCTAGCGCACAATGGCGAGTGAGTATCATTGTATTGTAAGGTCGTTGCGTATAAAATAAACATTTGCCATAATGGGCGACTAAACAGGGGCGGGCGGATCCCAAAATTACCATTAGAATAGCCGCCCTGATATATAGTGGCGGCGGCGGCGGCGGGGCGGGCGCGGTAATATCGCCGTTATGAGCGGGCAACTATGCGCGGCGATGCTCTTTGTTCGCCGGTTTATCTTTACGTACCGCCCCGTCGCCTGTAATTTCTCTCGTGTCTCTTTTAAGTGGCGGCGCGGGCGAGTGTACACTGCTCGAGTGTACTTTGAACTTGAACGAGAAAGATTTATTTAGCGCTTAATTTATCTCCCGGGAATTCGTGGGAGTTTTACTAACGAGGTGGCGCAATTGAGCACTGGCTGAGGTGGTCGTATGTCAGTAATTTATGACCTTTATAGTGGATGGAAGATAAAAAAAAAACAAAATACATCCGATGTCAGAATGTGAAGTCGGTTAGGCTAAGGAAGTAACTTCTTCATCAATTATTAAATTGATTAGAGTGTTATAATAATTGAGTACTCTACTTGATGGAGTTCACTACTTGAAATGGGAACGCCAAAACGTCTTGTACGTCTTCTGAGACAACTTTATGAAAAAGGAATAGAATCAGTATGGTTAGATGAAATCTTAACAGACAATTTTCATCTTTGTGCTGGCGTTCGTCAAGCATATAATATCTCCACTATTCACAATTAAATGAAACTACGTGATGTAATATTATTTCTACTATCTTTAATTTCTTTACCACGACCTAGGTTTCGTTGTATTACAGCATCATCAGGTGGGATATTAGCAAAGATCTTTGCTTGTAATACAACGAAACCTAGGTCGTGGCAAAGAAATTAAAGATAGTAGAAATAATACTACATCACGTAGTTTCATTTAATTGTGAATAATAAATTTCTACAAAATTAACGCCAAATGTATTCAATATCTCCACTATTGTTCAACGTTTACACCGAGCTCATTATACATGCCATTGGTGATTACAAAATATCGGACTAGCGCTACGCAGATGACACTACCTTGTTTGCCTCTGATGCATGCCACATGTCGGACTTACTTCTCAAGATGCAGCATGTAAGTCTCGAGTTTGGTTCAAAGATCAATCGCAGCAACACAAAAATGATGATTGTTGACCGTGCCAACAACAACTCGCCTGAAGTCACTCACATACCGAACTGCGGAGTAGTTCAGTCATATGTATACCTTGGTGCCTTGATCTCTGACAGCGGTGGATGCATGGATAAAGTCAGGAGACGGAGATGGCGATGATAAGATGTTCTATGGATAAATTGGATATGAGAAAAAAATGTTTAGGGACCGAAACATTAGCAAGGACACTAAGACTCGGCTCGTTAGAACTCTGGTGTTCCCCATACTTCTCAACGCCGCAGAGACGTGGACGCTATGAATACTTGAGAAGAACAAAATAGATGCTCTGGAAATGTGGTGCTGGGAAGAGTGGAAGGCGCTATACCACGTGGGAGGTCGTCGATGCGGTGGACAGATCAGATCCAGTCTGGTGTAGGCGGTTTCCTGTATGAGTGCAACAGGGCAACAACAAATAAGGAGAGATGGAGAGGCATCGTGAGGAGAGTAATAAAGGTCACCCATAACAATCCTACGTGCTGACCACGACAGCTCCATCAAGACCGAAACGATGGAGAATAAGTTATAATAATTATCTAAGAATAAATGTAAATTTGTTTATAACTTAGATAAGTTAATCATAGAAAAACATAACTTAAAATTAATTGTAGTAGACTTCAATTATGCTTCATTATGTCTATTTTTCATTGATTATTACCATTTATTTCTGTCTTAAGCATGAGCATTTTAATATTATAATAACGAAAATATCTGAACACAATATAAAAAAGATATCTTCAATCAACGAAGTAATACCGTGGACATCATAGACCACATATCGTAGATATAATGCTACGTTGATATCAATACACATTGGGCTTATAATATACTTTGAAGTGAAAAGGTTTTTAAAGTTGATGTCCGGTATGGGGAGGCTATCACGCTCAAACATCGCCCCTAAATTTAAATGTTAACAAATTTAAATGTGAAACTAATTTCTTACGTCGATAGGCACAAACAAAAATAAATATTCGGCAAATATTAAAACTAACATTCAGGTTGTTAAATAATTATGGATTTTTTTAAATTTTCTTAGGTTTCAAAAAATGAAGCTATTAGTTGACTGATCAATTACCCACTATTTCATCTTAAGTCGCCTGAGATTCGAATCACGGAGGTCCAGCACTAAACTCGTCTACGGAGCCATGAACGGCTAGCCGAACGGTACAGCGGACAGACCGCGCTAATCTCCGCTCGGGCGCTTCTGGTGAGTCAACGGCGTGAACACGGCTGCTACTCTCTCTTCCCCATCCGGGCGGCCGGACGGTATCCAGCGATAAGGTTTAACAGGGCCCGCTGAACGTTGTTCGCAGCTTGCTTTTTAACGCGAGTCATATGTTGTTTGTATATTGCAGTTTGTTTTTAATGTTGATTACATACTTGTTTTAAAACATTATCACACATAAAAATGGTGTTTATTCATGGCGGGCTTTTTATTAAAGAAGCCTCTTTATTAATCAAATGCAATATTTCAGTGGGAAAAATTATTGTGATAGAATGCAAGTGATTTGTTATAGACAAGTATAATATCTTTTTTACATTTGTCGTATTGTTTTTGATGTATTTATTTTTCTTTAAATTTTATTTTTCTTGCTTTTTCTTTAAAAAGTGTATATTGTAATTTTTAAATTATATAACAGAGGAGGTTTATAAACACCTTTAGTATTCTTTCACGTTACTGAAATATCATATTTAATTATTGTGAATGACTGGAAAAGATTGCTCATATAGCAATAAGTTAAAAATATGTGTACGTATCATATTACGTGGACATTACACTTTGAATAAAAAAATAAATAAATAATTATGTTTGTAAACAATTTAAAAAAAATTAAAATATATTGGGATGTCGTATATAAAATTCAGACAGCGTAAAAATTATAAGGGTTGAGACTGGGAAAGAACGGAAGAAGAGAGTAAAGCGGTTAGACGATAGGAAATGTAAGATACTTTTAGTAAACATTTAATGAGGATAAGTTCTGGGTTTCTTGGTAAGGTTCCAGTTGAATTCAAAGTTTTGTGGCTTAGACATTAACCAACTTTTTGTAGTACTTTGTTTGGGAATAAGGACAGACAGTAGGTTTTTAGAAAGTAATCCAATTATGTAGACAGTAAGAATACTAAACCGAAACATTTGCAAAGAAAAACTTTTTTAGTTACTATTGCTTAAGTCCGACGACGTTAAATAAATTTCTGTGAAACAGTTCAACGAGCTATGTAACAGTTCGAGGACGTTCATCCGTGTCGTTATAAACATTCATTTCGCTTAGTATTCGAATTAATCTTGAGCCTTTGCAGCATACTATAGCAAATACAGCAAAATATAAACAATAATACGTATGAATATTTTTATGCGATCACCGAAGTCGTACAAAGACGGAAACGGTTATTTTTCGAATTTCTGTATTAAAGAAAAAATTGGGATTCCTTATTTAGAAACTTTTACTGAGTGCGTTTTCACACATAATTTGTTTATTTTTCATAAAACTTAAATATGGATAGCGAAAAGTTGCATACGAGATACATCCCTATAATGTCTCGAATACAGCGAGTATTAACCAAAAAATTCCCGGAATAGGGAAATTCTTGGGTTTGGAAACTGGAAAAATACTTTTTTAATCTAATCTAAGGGCAATATACCCGAAGTGGAAACATTTAAAAATTCATTTAAATAACTTATTTTACGTTTGTTAAAATGAAAGGACATGTGGAACTGTTGGAGCTGGAAGGCTGTAAATGGCCATGATGAAAGCAATAGCAGAAATTCATACAGTGCCTGGATCCAGGTGTTACAAGAATAAAAATTTATGTAAGAAAATGAAAAAAGAATGGCTTCTTAATATTTTAATTCAGGCAAATGAAAAAGTTTGTATTTTTTACACGAAAGTATGTTATGAGAAATATTTCTGTGGAACTCTTTAAACCAACAAGACAAAACCAACTACAACTCGATGTGTCTTCCATGCACCAATTAAATATTTCAGATTTTAAATTTTTATTTATATCTTTCTTAACTTTATGAATATTATTTGAGACTTTCTTTTTGAACGCTGTTGTAATTTTTTCTTTGGAAATGTTTACTGTACTGTTTAACAGTGAAAGAAGGTGTCTCCAATAATTGAATAGTTGGTAAAACGAAAAGTGAGCTCGCATTTATTTAATAAGATTATTTTAATATTGAATACTTTTTTGTTCTCATATTTATATGTCTAAAAATTAGATAATTTACAATAGTTAGTTATAACTGATAATCAGGCAAAACCTATACAAAGCATAGTCACCACCAGTATATTTGGTCATGTACCTAGAAAAAAAAGTAAAAAAGAGCAGGAAATAGAGAAAAGACGCACAGTGATCCTTCACAAATGGAGGCCGAGAACAGCAGTGGAATATGAGAAATGGAAATTTTTGTTGAAAATTGTTTACAAATATAAAATTATCAAATAGTTTAATTTTTATAAACAATCTTCAAATCAATGTGAAAACCAATAAGCGTACAAACTTATTGATTTTCATAAGCTTTCACCGTAATTTGAAGGTTAACCAAAATTGAATTGAATATATTTGGCGTTAATTTTGTAGAAATTCATTACTCACAACTAAATGAAACTACGTGATGTAGTTTTATTTCTACTTTCTTTAATTTCTTTACCTCGACCTAGGTTTCGTTATATTACAACATCTTCAGGTGGGCTATTAGCAAAGAATCTTTGATAATAGCCCACCTGAAGATGTTGTAATATAACGAAATATATGCCTGACTCCAGAGTAAGATGACCACAACTAGGACAGCACGATCCGTGGTCCTGGCGCGGCTTGCAAAACGTGATCTCGTACTTCAAAATGTAGAAAAATTTAACCCATGAAATACGAGTAGAACCGCACTGCGATAATTATCAGTACACTTATTAAAGTTTAAACATTCAATCTATAACTCGTGTAAAATTTAGTTTTACTTTAGTTTCAGTTTTACTGTAGTTTTAGTAAACATTCAAGTAGATACATTGTGATGTTTCAAACGGTTCCGAATTTATGATTCTAAAGTTATTACGTAGAAAATCAAACAAAATCTCGGCTACAGGGATGCTGGGCAGCGGCAGGTTCTAGGAAGACGCGGGAGCGTGCGGTCAAACTGGAGGATTTTAAACTAAATTCCTTATTCATATCTAATATAAGAGCATAGAATAAAAATATTATAAAACTGCACTTGCATTTCAGAATTCCACGCGGACGAAATAGTCTGACATTACTTTTTCCAATAATTTAATATTAATATTAAAGGGTTTTAGATCATTTCAGAATTATTCTTGGAAATGTGGATGGGAACAAAACGTTTACATGATATTTCTTTATTTTGAATTTATTAAAAGCAGTTTGTAGTATAACTATAAAATATTCATATAAATGTCAAAAGTTGATTTTAGCTTCGTGACAACATACAAACCTCACCGATTTAACTAAACTATAATTTGTCATTAGTGCATCGTCATCTGTAAGATTACCGAATTTAGGACTTGTGTAGAGCTCTAGAATTTAAAAATTTATTTTGTCACAGATATAGGTACAGATATCCCAATTTATACATAAATATCTGAAAAAATCTATGGTATATCTTTACAAAACTACAAATCCCTACTGATATCTTCTTCAACACTTCATTCTTCGTTTCTGAAGCTCGTATCCATCCTGAAAAGTCCTGGTGGCTTCGTTCATTAGTTTTTTTCCATTCGGCCCTATCCTCAGCTTTCCTAATAGAAAATATAGTTAGGAGGCCTGTGAGCGTAGTGATCTGGTGAGTCCATCGGGAAGGAAATCTATCACGTGGTCGTTTACCACTGACTTTCCCGACAACCATTAGCTTTTCTAAGTTATCTGGTTCCCTGCATGCAATGTGAACTAAGTAGCTAAGGATTCTTTAGTAGGAGTTAGCCAGTGTGGTTATGATTCTGATGAGTTGTTTTCGAATCGATACGTTCGTTCTTCTGGCCGTCCAAGGTATGCGTAGCATTTGTCCCTAACACCGCATCTCGAGCACGTCTATCTTGTTGTGCTCCACCCATCGAATTGTCCGCGATTCAAAGCACACATACCTGTACTGCTTTGAATTGCGGACAATTACTAATATAATAACAGTGAAATTTTGCCTGCTTATTTCTTTGTTTTGTCTTTCTTTCATGCTTAAATATTTACGCTATATTTTACAGGAGCAGAACATTATTAATTTAATATTTAAAAATGTTCTAGTGAACATGCCAAATTCGCGGATCAATTATTGCACAGCATTTTGGTCCAAACTACCATTGCATTAATCCAAAGGGCGCCTCTTACTGCATCATAATAAACATTAAAATTATGTTCAAAGTGATACTGACATCGTGACTACATAACTGAAAAAAAAATGTTTCCACTTTTCTACCACGTGGGCAAAGGGTAGTTATGTACATATGTATAGTCATACATAGCGTTTATAAATACCTTGCATATAACAATTTTTGAACCCAAGTTTTAGGATTCTACAGCCAAATGGCAATAACGGAACCCTTATATTTTTGTTATGTTGCACTGGTGGCCAATTTCTCAATAAAATTTTTACAATTTTATAGATTATATCTTGACATAAGTGAACTATAGTAAACCATGTGTGTCACACTCCGTCATTGCGATTACGCCATAAGAAAATGTCAAATAAACAAATTGATATCTCACTGTTAAATATGCGTAGAAATGTTGTGGGGAGAGGCCATCTAACGGTTACACTTTTTAACGTTCTGAATTTAGTACGATCAGAACCTAACAATTACACTTTTTTTAACGCTCTGAACTTCTGATCTTACCCCTCATAAAACTTCATATCGGGCGCTATGTATGAAAATCGATTCTTAAGGAGTAAACTCCAATAATAATTGTGAATACGGACCTAAAAAATTCACATTTTAAGAAATAAATATTAAAATGTATCTTATGCAATATCATACATCACAAGCAATACCGCAATTTTTTCAATAAATATTTTTTCTGCCAAATTAAATATTTACTTCTAATAAAGTCACAAATTTTTTTGATAATGACAATTTTTTTTTCTGAAAGGGGTCTTAAATTATTGATTACCAAGTCTAACGTAATCAACAAAATGTTACATTTTATGTGAATTAAATCTTCTAAAATTACTATATTCTTTATGCTTTGCCTCAAGGGTTTTTTAACTCAATAGATATAAGATATATTTCATTACATCTGCGCTGTGTATTAAAATATTGTGTACGGACGCAGCCATCTGGTACCAGTTATACAACGACACTACAATTCTATAGTTTCGTATGTGTACCGTTTAAACTTTTCTGTTTATATCGTACATAATGTATGAATATAATGTATGAAGAGTAACAGAAAAATGATTTATGACTTCCTCGTTAACTCCAGTTCTTTCAGAGGCTTTAGCATTTGAAAAGAAACGTCTTGATGTATTTTCATCATTTGATGTGCCTTTAACTTGCTTCACAATATCTATGAGTTTACCCATTTCCTTCGCAGCTTCGCAGTCACAGTTTTCTTTCTTTCATCAATATATCAGTTAGATAGTCTCCATTGTTTTACTGTCAATCTATATTACATATAGATTATATATTCGAGAAAGCGAATATGAGCATAAAAAGTTGATAGACAAAAAAAAACATTCTGTTTTGCAAGGATGATCCTTGATTTCTTCTAAATTATTCACATTTTTAGGTGATATTCCACATATATAACACACTGGCGCAGATCGATTTTGTGCTAAAAAATTGAATGCCTTTCCATTTATAATCGTTTTTTGTAATTGGTGGTTACTTGAGCTCTGGTTAGAGAGTTATTTTCTGCTGTGATGATTGACAGCTGAATATTCTGTATCTGTTTTTCAACAACATCCATTTCGTTTATTAAATTCTCTTTATTTTCCTTTGAAAATGTAAAACGTTTAGGTCTACAAAAGCGACTCGAGCTTTGTCTCGAATTTTGCCAAACTAAAATGCTATCACCATTAAATGCTTCATATTGCAACCGAACTGGTACAAGTGTTGTCTATAGGATATCGGAGTCCATATGAGCAGAATCAGAGAAATGTTAACTATAAAGTGAACGGTCAGAAGTGCCATCAGCCCGCTATTTATGGATCATTTTGTAAACACCATTATTTCCTGATGATTTTAAAACTTCGGACACAGGGTCTTTTTTGAGTTCAGCTAAACAATTTATTTTTAGATTTAATAAGCTTTGTAACTCTATTAATTGTAGTTTCTGTTATACTAATCTTTTTTCGAGGCGTATAGTATTTCTTTTTCAATTCCATGATATGGAAATAATGGAGATAAATATAAACTATTTTTGCAATAGACCACTGCCGAAGTGAAATGTATTACAACTAGTTATGAGAGTATACAACTAGTTATGAGTGCCAGAACTTTATCACATCTACATAATGTCGGTTTTTTCATAAAGTTTTTTCTAGGAATGGATGTTTTTTACTAAAATGTACAGATATTGGTCATTTTGCTGTGACTATTAATAACAGATGCCACAATACTACATTCTTTTCAACCGTAAAAAAAAACGAGGAGGTTCTCAATTCGTCGGAATTTTTTTTTATGCAAGTTCAGCAATAATTTTTTACCATGTAGACCGATTTCCATGATTCTTTTTTTCATTGAAAATGGGTAAAATGAACGATGGAATCCCTTAACGAATGACAGTAAATAAACTATAATTCAAGATATTTGCTACTGGTAGTTATTACTTTGCAAAATAACTACACCGCTCACCAGGTCAGGGTCTGATGATGAGTTCTCAAGATGAACAATAGAACTCCTTAACGGATGTTAGTGAATCAACCGTGTTTAAAGATGTATGCTACTAGCAGTTGTTATTTTGCAAAATAACTACACCATGACCCAGGTTAAGGTCTGATGATGAATTCTGGAGATAAACAATGGAACTCTTTAAAGGATGGTAGTAAATTAAACGTGATTCAAGATATTTGCTACTGATAGTTCCATATATATATATATATACTGATACATTCCATAATAACTACACTATCTATAAGGTCAGAGTCTGATGATGCGTTCTGGAGATGAACAATGGAACTCCTTATCGGATGGTAGTAAATCAACCGAGATTCAAGGTATTTGATACCGGTAGTCGTTACCTTGCAAAATTGATATTAGATTTTGGATATGGAGAACAGAACTACTCAACGGCTAGCAGCTAACCGCTAGAGGCTACTAGTATAACTTCGTTTGTGTGTGTTGTTGATAACCAACTTTAGACAAAGAGAGTATTATCCGTATATTGGCTTTTACTTGTAACTTTTATTAATTATACAATTCTCCAAGACAAGAAATAATTGAAGGTTAGGTATAGTGTGATGATTAATGTTATTAATTCCTAAAAAATCTAAAATAAAATATGTTTTAAAGAATCGACTTCAAAAAAATTACGTAATAAAAAGTAAAAAATAATTAACCCAAAATAGGCACCTACTTATTCGCAATAAATAACTAAGTTACTTATTTTTAAGTCGGTGCCAACACTGCCGATTAACTTAAACAAATGCAAAATTTTTCATTAAAATTTGTCCTTTATGAAAGTATTTAATTAAATCAGTACATTAGAAGTTGGGGTTTTAAATTTACATTATAAATTAACTAAAATTACAAATTTGTTTAAATAGTTCGACACAGACTTCAAATATAAGTAAGTTATTTATTACGAATAATTAGGTACCTATTTTGAGTTACTTATTTTTTTCTTTTTAGTACCTACTTTTTTGAAATTGATTTTTTATAACATATTTTATAACATGTATGCTGCATGCGTTGCAAACGCTAGTTCTTCCGGAGATTGATTATCTAGCAGTGATTGAGTTTTTCTACGATTTATTCTCGGTATAGATTCGACGAAAGATTTAGGTGGACGTCCCCTTTTTACTGATCTATTGTATTTCTTTGAATAGAATATATTGTATTTGCTTTATTTTATTTATTTTTTCCATTATTTCAAAAGGTTGGTCACAAACATTTTCGAATATGTCCATATCATTTCATTATTAACCTCATTATTTAAATATTTAAAAGTACCTGTGATATCATTTTTGACATGACTAATAACTTTTCTTTGAACCTCCATATCTTAACAGGTTTTCAGTTCGCATGAATTTAAATAGATCCATTCGCGTTAATTCAGATGATAAATCTAAAAAAAACAAAATAAAATGAAAAAATATTATGTAACACAAGTAAATGATTAGGTACCACTGTAAAAAAGGTGCAAAAAGCAAAGTGGGATTACACGAGTTGAAACTTTTTTTTGTAAATTAATTGAAATTTATTATAAAAATAAAAACAGACACAAGGGAACGATTAAACTACGGTAAATGATTAGGTAACATTTTAACTAAACGTATAAAAATGCAAATCACAAGAAGTGAAACTAAGAAAAACTTTTTTTAAATTTATTAGAAAGGAAAAAAAATGGCGATTTAGACCAATTTCGTTTTAATAAATAATGCAAACATTGTAAAATTATCTTTATTTATTGCAAATAAAAAATTCAATCGTCAAAAAGATTAAACAAATTCGTTACTCCTTTTTTTTATCGTTTATGACTTTTAACAAGTCAAAAGCTGTTCTTTTGTTAACTTTTGTAAACTCTGTTACTTTGACGTTTAGTTGCACTATGGTCACGCTGGTTACAATAAAATCCAAATCCATGGAAATTGATGGCTCAATTATTAATAATCTTAAACCAATTATAGATAATGTGGCTCCGGTTTTCGCTGTCATTTTTATTATCTGTTTCGAAACTGCTGTTTTTCCTTGGAATCGAAAAAACGTATCTTTAAAACCAGATTGAAGTGGATTTATATGTATATATATATATATATATATATATATATATATATATATATATATATATATACACATATATCTAAATCCACTTCAATCTGGCTTTAAAGCTACGTTTATTTCCTCACCCCACCTCAACTGTTATTCTTAAGGTTACGGATGATATACGCTTAGCTATGAATAATACACAAGTCATTGTCCCCGTCTTAATTTCAACAGCGCGTTCAACTCCGTTGACTTCGATATTCTTCTTGCCCGCTTGAAATATCTTAATATATCCCGACGTTCACTTGAGTGGTTTAGCTCATATCTCCATGGACGCAGACAATCGGTTAAGTCGTCAGATACATATTCAGGTGGGCTAATCTTGTAAGATGTGTGGTGGTGTATCTCAAGGTGAATTCTATCCCCTCTATATCTTTTCAGTATTTATTTGTTGTTAAGAAATGTGTAGCAATTATCATCTCTATGCTGATGACCTACAAATCTATGCACATTCGGACTTCCATTCCTTATCAAAAACCATCGACATTCTTAATTGAGATTTTGCTTCAATTGGTCAGTGGGCTTGTGAAATGGGTCTTCTGGTTAACTGAAGCAAATCTCAAGCTATCATCAGTGGTTGCCAAAGATTAGTTGTTTACCGAAATTAATGCTGAATAATACAATACCATATACATCAAATAATAAAAACCAGGCCAGTTAAAAAGTCTTCAAAATTATCTACCCACTAAAAGGAAAATCTACCTTTATCAATCACTCCTATTACAACTAATTGATTATTGAGATGGTGATATCCTGATCTTAATAAAGAATATTTATACAAGTTGGAACCGTCTTCAAAATTTATGCATCCGGTACATCTTCAGCCTTACAAAGTATGATCATATTTCTGAATATAGGTCACATCTCAAATGGCTAAAGACCCTCAATCGACGCCAATTTCACGTACTTACACTTCTTTTTAATATATTAAAAAATCCTCAGAGCCTAAATTACCTTACTGACAATTTAAATATTTGTATGCACCCGGCCTTGGGCTATGATCTGAAAATTCACTCACCCTACCTATTTCTAAACATAACTAGAGGTATACATCGCCTCTTACGAAAAGCCTTCACTATCCACGCAGCAAAAATTTGGAATCACCTGGATCCTGACACCAGGAAAACCACATCCCTAAATATTTTCAAAGATCGAGTGAAAAAGTCATGCCTCTCCTAAAACATTTTCCTTTGTGCCCTTGTCCTTTCTTTTCCATCCAAAATTATATCAATTGTTTGCTTTATTAATATTTTGACTTTTTTTCTCACACTTAAATGTACTATAAATTATTTTTGTCGTGACATCTATTATCAACTAAATTTCAGTACCAACTGTTATGGTTAACCGGAAGAGATTGCGCATGTAGCAATAAGTCCGCCATATGTATTATACATTAAAGCTGATAAATAAATAAATATAAAAAATACTGAAAAAATAAGGCAGTAGAACTGTAAAAACTTTCAATGAAAATTGGTTTGAATAAGATATGTCGTGTAGATTTTGAGATATGGGATATTTTAGGTACCGACCGTAGCAATTATTTTGTGGTTTCACAGTGTCTTTTTTACAATTTTTATTGCTAAGTTTAATACTTTTTTTGACAAGTTTAATATTGTTTGTTGCTACAAAACCCTTCGTGCGCGAGTCCTACTCGCATTTAATCTTGTTCCTCGCAAACATACAAACTAAAATAAACAAATAAAGAAACAAGTATGCTTAGGGGAGTAACTAGCATTAAACTTTTCTTTCTCTCGATTAACTTCGTTGCATTTTCAGTCCTTGTCCTGTTAGGCTAGAATGAATCATGTGTTAAATATTAGACGGTTACCTGACGTCTCGATACCTCTAAATACTTAGAACCTGCTCTCGTGGCGAAATACCACTTGCAACCTTACCACGGGTGTCCTGGTACATTTTGCAGTGCGATCCTGTGAAAAGACCGTTCCCGGATAATTTATATGAAAGAACAACGCCAACACGCCGCATCCTCACACCCCCACTTGCTGAGGACACGCGCGCGCCACGAGGGTAGTTTTGGAACGGAACTGAGTCACGTGGCAGACGCGTGCTCGCCCCCGTGTGGACGGACCTATTATACGCTAATTTATTCTGGGCTAATATTGGAACTGGGCTCATGGTTGTTAGGGGTAGGGTGGGCTCTGTATTTGTATAAAGATTGCGGCAAGTAAACTCGTTATATAAGAACACGCGTACATTGATCACAATCGGCTCGTCTATTTGGTAAAACTATCTACTGAACAGATTAGTTGATATTACCTGGAATATCTGACACGATTGTAGTTAAAAGAAAAAGTGTTATTATTCCGATGTTAACTAGCAAAAGAGAGTATACAAACGTCATAATACAAAATAATATACATTACATGACATTCGATCATAATCAGTTCCAGCATAAATTTGTATTGTGTATTTTTTGTGAAACAATCATCCTTATTTTCATACAGTCGAACAATTTGTAAATTGCCACAAAAATACACGTATTTTTCATTCAATATTTTAATACGTAATTAATCCAATACATTGTATATGTTGCAAGTGCAAACATTATTTCTATCATACTATAAACAGTGTATATTTTTCTAAGACTACATAACGCTTCCCGCTCCTACTAAGCAATCCTCAATACAAAAACTTAATTAAATGCAAAACTTTGTTTTTCAATATTAAATTTCCTAGGAAAATACAATTGAACGAAAGTTATTCATGACAGACTTCGTTCATAATGATTTCATCGCATAAATGTTTATCATCATCATCATCATATATATTAATACGCTAAGGTTTTAAGATGTTACACTCCCTTTTTAGAAAAAACCTCACAACTAATCCACATAAATTATATATCATTTTATAGATAATTGCTTGCTCTACCTGCATCCACAACTAAAAAATTTATTATTGCTATTGTTTTTGCAAATTAATTAATTATTAAAATTATATATACAAAACAGCAATGCTGCCATCTAACGGCTCAACGTCAATATGATTGACGGTCGGTAAAATTTTTGTTTAATTTCAAATCCACTCACGTATAAATAAAGTGGCGCTTTAGCTCAATGCTTTTGATACTTGCGCCTCTATATGTCAGTTTTAGTAAAATATTTGTTTGATCTGTCATCTGAGCTTCATAATGGAATAAATAATGCGAAGACTTCGCACGGGTCACGCTAGTTCTGTATTATTTCTGGTACAATCATTCTTAAATTATATCATACAATCGAACCACTGTAAAGTGCTACAGAAGTAAGTCTATTTCTCTCTCAATATCTTGATACATATTCATCAAATATCGCATATGTTGCAAGTGCAAATATTCTTTATAGCATGGAGAGCTATGAACAGAGTGTTGAAAAAATCAATTACATTTTCGGTATACTATATGTATAGAACAAAGTGCTGAAAAAATCAATTACATTTTCGGTATACTATATGTGTAGAACACAGTGCTGAAAAAATCAATTACATTTTCGGTATATTATATATGTAGAACACAGTGTTGAAAAAATCAATTGTACTTTCGATATACTATATGTATAGAACAGTGTTGAAAAGATCAATTACATTTTTCGGTATACTATATGAAGGTATGGATGAAAGTTGATAGAAATTGCATCTATGTTATCACACTACATGCGATAAGCATCAAACATTGCGTCATAATTTTGTAAGTAATATGCTAAGTAATTTCTAAAACTAAGTTTTATTTTAGAAATTCATTAGTCGTTTAAATTACGACGCTTAGTATTTATACAACGAGTGTCTGTGTGTGAGCGTAGTGTATATATACATCGAATGTCTGTGTGTGAACACCACTGTCTGCGTTCGCTACATTTATTGCGACACTTGGGTTAGTATCACGACACGGAAACCGCCTTAGGTTTCAACAGTCAGACATTTATGTCGCAATTAGTTTCGTAGTCTATACGGGACTTAACGAGCAGAGCCACTCCCGTCTTCAATAATCAAGCTTGAATGACTGCATATTTTAGTTCCTGTACTATCAATATGTCTTACGAAAAATATAGTTTCGTGGACGCTGTTCAATGTGTACTGAGGTTGTAATCAATTTTTGTTCTCAATATATTGGCGTTTTTGGCTCCAGAAAGAACAATCCTATTTTATAATTTTAACATGGCTCAATTGGGTAGAGATTCGTGAGTTGCAAAATTTCACACCTAGGTGTTTGCTTTATATCGAATAGAGACCTCGAGTTTCGATGGTAGAAGTAATTATAACTCAAATAATTTTACAAATAATCAACTTTCAATATATATTTTTCAAAATAATACCATTTTTTTAATATTCATTTGTGATTTAAATTTGTCTTTAAAACATGATACGTATTTCCGTCTGTTGGCCTTTACGTTTGTATGAATGAGGATACTCTACAGGTCGCAATTCCGATTATGTTAATTCGTTTTTCTGTCGATGAGAATTCGTTTTTCTGTTGATTGTGCTCGATTGTGCTCGATTGTTGATTTTTCCTGTTTGATTATGCTCGACTCTCGTCTAATGGGGATCTTTTTATTCCTTCCCTGTCCTCCTTGCGGTTTTAATTTTATTTTTTTATAATTTTTTCTTACCATTAAAAAAGGCAGTTTATGCCTTATGACGTACCAGTTGTTACCCGTAACTTCGTCTGGACAAAAATTGATGTGTGACTTAATTTGATATTCCGTATGTGGTATTTGATACAACATTTTCATGTTTGTAATGTTAGTTAAGTTTTTTACATGTTCATATGATACGTAAGTACTGAAATAATTGGCGTAGGCAATTGTATAAAAATAAATTATTTCATTTATATAATCTAATCATATTTATATAAACGTCTGTTTGACTCTTTGTTCGCTTATAACTTGAGTTCTACTAGATTGATTTTGATGCGGACTTATAAGTTTTACCGTGTAAATCATTTTGGAAGATTTTTGTTAATAAACAATTAGCGTAAATGTTAAGATTAAAGAGTTACGTCTATATTTAAGAGGTGTGTCAGGCAAGCAAGAAGCGCAATGAATGGCGACAAGAGAAGAAGTCGTCCAATAATAAAATTCAGATCACAGTTTCTATACGAATATAATTTGATGGATGAGATGAATCTCATATTAACATTCTGATCATTACGTTAAGAATATTTGTTGCGTAAAATAGTTATTAAATTATGTTATAACGACGAAATTACTATTCGCAAAAAATTATGCTATACTTTTGTTACCTTGTTTTGTCGTCTACCTTTTGTTACTGTATTTACATAACTCATACAATACTTATTTGTTATTATTTAATAAACCAATTTCAATCCTATTTCAATCACTTCATTTTAGAACAATGATCTAATGATCTCATTACATTTTTTATCACTCGCCACATATTAATTGATATTTCGATGTAAATCATTTCGTTAGATTAGGAGATTAGATTAACATACTACAAAATTATTAGGTTAGTATAACGTTTACAGTCAAGCATGTGCATGTTGTGAAGAGAATATTACATGACGGGATTAATTCAACTATGTGGCTTGGTTTAGGAGACGAGAAAGGTCGGTAAAAGGTTATGTTGGGCTACGTGCGGGGCGGGGCCATCTTTTTAGTGCTATGTTTGTGTTATGCACAGCTTTTATTTAAAAAGTGTAAAAATACCATGAAGTACGTAATCATAAAAAATACTAGAAATAAAATAAAGCTTTAGGACACGAATACCGGAATGTTACAGTTTTATTTAAAAAAAGAGCTTTGTTACAGAAGTGCATTTCACTCCAACAATTTTTATTACACATTTTTAGAGTTTCGCACGTCAAAAAGAAAAACGTAATCCTTATGAAATTCACATGTCTGTCCGTCCGTTTTTTAGTATCTTCTTATTAGTAACATACATTTACTAATACTTTAATCTCTGTCGAAGAGTAAAATATTTGTTGGCGGAAAATTTGAATGCTTTTGATGGTTTTATTCGGATCTTACATTTTCGGAGATAAGATAAGATTTCGGATCTTTTTATTTACTTCACATTTGAGTAGCATATGCATTCACTGGAAAAATGTTCGTGGAATGAAGTACCTACCAAATTTACCGACAATATGGATATAAGGTGATCTGAGCTTCGAGGATGCTTTATCCCATTAAATAGGAGGAAGTGTACACACCAAAAAATAGATAAGTTATCTATACATTTCTGTATTGTGTTTTGAAGTGAATCTTTTTTGGGCGCGGTGAGAGTTAAATGTCAAAGTTGAATTTCGTGCAACGTTTAGTTCGTAATCGAATGTAACGTAACGTCTGAATGTAATGAATCTATCTTAAGGAAGACGAAAAATAGGTACTTAACTGATAACTGAAAGAGATAGATGAATGCGATATAACAAGACAAGAAGTGTACCATGCGCCAAAACAAACCAAAATTGCGCTCACTACTGCTATCAGCTGTTTTGTACGTTATGTGTGTCAAACGTAAACTGTCAAAATTTTGTCGATTTATTTATCTATTTATGATTAATTTATTACTAATTTTTTGTGTACTTCATCCATTATATGACTAACAGCATATGTATTTAATTTATTTATAAATCCGCAATGAACCCGCGCATAATTTACAACAGAAGCAATAAATCCCAACTTCCTACAATGCATTTAGCGGTATTCGAGTACTGGCATTGCGGCTAATGTTTAATTGACAATTGTCTATGTAAATTTATTTGAAGATTTTATTGGATGTTTACGTCGTTTTGTAATGACATTTTATGTATTTTATTGAAATATTCTTATACTAATTTATTGTATCCTGGACTCACAATTAGTATATTTCCTCTCTCTCTCTTTCTCTCTCTCTCTCTTTCTGCCGTTTTACCACTTACTATATACTTACAAATCGAAGTTTAGAACTCCAAAGAAGTTTCATTTCTGTAGCAAGTACTGAGTTGCAGGCCTCGATTTTTAAAGTTTTTGTTTTTTTATAAAAAATTTAATAATTATTGATTAAATTAATTTTATTTTATTTAAATTTTTATTTAAATTGCGATTGGTTTAAACATAATTTTTGCAAATAGCTGTGTTACAAGAGGCAAGCTTATGTGAGTATTTTACATCTGTCGAATTTGAATTAATATTGGCTTATTTCACTTTGAATCATCGAATTTTAAAGTAAATTGTTCCTTATCAATTTTTATGGAGACGTAAAGGATATTATAGACGTGGGTAAGTCATCTTAAAAAAAACAATGGTTTCAAAAAATTGCATTTTTTGTTTCGAGTTTAATATTCACATTTTTTTCACTAAGTTCCTGACAGGATGCCAACAATTTAGTCTAATATTTTGGTTTTTGTTTGAAATTGGTATCTTAAAAAGTAATGAAATTATACTATATCCAGTATATTAAAAACTCGTTACAATTTCATCTGTCAAATACTTGGAATTCGATTTAAGTTTAACTTTGGTATAACCTAACAAAAGTTGACATTTCGGCAAATACAGCATGTCCATTGTTAGAATTCGATTGTTTTTATAATTGTTTTCGAAAAAATGGATACATATAGATCGATTCGTGCAATCTAAAATATAGAGGAGAAATACTATTTCATTTAATGCTTAATTACGATCCGCAGCAAGATTAATATTCATTAAAATTACATTAATTAAATAAACATTATAATTTATTGTTAGGATATTTTAGGAGGAATTTGTTTTTTCAAAATTGATTCCAAAATTTTAAATTAACCATTATTTTATCATGCTGTACTAATAATGATTCCATACGCAGTACACGCCCTTTCTGCAGCGTTTCATGATGTATCGTAACTGAAAAAAGAGAAAGATTAAAAAAGAAAGGACAAAACTAATTTAATTTTAACGATACTCCAAAGGCGCCTCTCATGTAACAGATGCAATTTTTATTCAGTCATAGACAAAACCTCCTATTTTACTTGTTGGTTTATGAAATTCGACGTAGCCATGTTGTATATTTGAAATAGTTATTATATTATTTTATTTAGTTTTTTAATAGTGATTGATACCTTTTAATCAACCTTATGAACGGTATAAGTATACTTAGTATAGCAAGAGTAGTGTAGTTTAAATTTCAGCACATTTTGTTAGTACAGTGTTACACATTAACACTATGAAATTAAACTAAAATTAAACTGTGTATTTTTACTCTCTAAAATGTGGGAAATACTTGGAAAATTACTTTAAAAATTAGAAATGTCGAGCAAAGCCACTTGAGTGATTTAAAATGGATGAAATCTGTCAACATTGAACCATCAGCAGACCATGTTAATAAGAGGGCGTTAACACCTTTTCTCCGAATAAGCTTTCGTTTTCATAAAATTCATACCATGTAGTTTTTCCTAACTTGGTAAGAGTTATTTTACATTCAAAAACCCTTTCACTAAACGCTTATTTTATGTATAAATATAACCCCATTGTGACCAGTATAAATCAACAGTACACAGTGTCCCTTCATCTAAACGATCTCGTACACAGTGCCCCTTCAACCATCTACTCCACTCTCCATCCCAATCGGAAAGGAAAACACTTACGATAAAGTTCACAGCGATTCAATTAACTATTTATTTATTTCAAATTACACGATTCATAAATCGGAGCGCGTAAATGCAATTAGGGCGCGCGTGCCGCCCGCGCTCGCCCGGATAACGTGGACGACTGTGCCGGTGCGGCGAGAAGCGTACAGTGTGGATGCTGCCAGGAAGACGTGGACAGAAAGTTTGTCGTTTCAAAAAAAGTAATCGTTGTAAATAACGGTACCTTTATTTGCGCTCATTGAAGACCTGAATATTATTAAAAATTTATGTTAACATTTTCATTACAGCAGCAAAAAGATGTGTGTGAACAAAAAGATATATGCGGCTTCAAAATTTGTTAGGTTTGACCCCCTCTTGTTTTCAGTCCCGATCCTATAATGGCTTTACACATTCTTTCAGTATATTTATTTTATTTATTCAAAGGATTACAAAACAGATTAAAATCAATAAAAGGTTCTGAGTATAAATGTAGACTATAACTCTAATTATATGTGCACAAAATGGTTAGAACATTTACATTTACATTTTTAAGGTTTACTTGTGCTAATGAATTTATTAAATAACACGTTGATGAATTAGTAATGTTAGTTTTAACTTAGAATTTATCTTATTGTATACATACTGAACTTATAATTAATTCTATTTTAATTCATTACAAGTGTAGTATGCATAAAATAAGATAAATTCTAAGTTAAAACTAACATTATTAATTGAACAACGTGTTATTTAATAAATTCATTAACACAAGTAAACCTTAAAAATGTAAATGTAAATGTTCTGACCATTTTGTGCACATATAATTAGAGTTATAGTCTACTTTTATACTCTGAACCTTTTATTGACTTCAACTTGTTTTCTGACCCTTTGAATATATAAAATAAATATACTGAAATAATGTTTAAAGCTTTTATAGCATCGAGACCTAAAATAAGAGGGGGTCAAACCAAAAAATGTTGAAACGGCTAATATCTTTTTGTCGACTTATTAAAAATATATCTTGTATTTACTTTTTAAAAAAAATGAGGGTATTTTAGCTGAGCTTTAATTTATAAACTTTAACGATGTCTCCGGCTATCAATCGGAACATTCGTGTTATGGGGTTTAACAAGAGGTATTATTGTTATAAACTTAAAGTACAAATAATATTGGTGAAAGTTTATGTGCGTTGAATCGGGTGTTGAAATCGAGTAGAGAGAGGAGAGAGGGGGAGTGAAGATGCGAATGTATGTTTTTGTTTAAATATTTCGGTATACAAATTGAGTCTCTGTATACAATTGGTGTACAATTGAGGATTTAATAGGATCTATATTCTCCACCAAGATGAAGTATGTAGCAAAGAATACTCAAAAATCTCTTTTATAATTTTCCATTCTCTCTCTGTGTAATTTGTAGTATGGAGACCAAATAACTGACCCATATTCGAGGGTACTTCTTACTATTGAACGATATAAGTATGTATGTATTGGTTTTTAAATCCCTTAGTGGAATATTTATGAATGCGGTGACAAGCGAAGTTGTCAGTTGTCTTTATTGTTATATCTAGAATTAAAATCAAAATAAAGGAAAGTGATATAAATAAAAAAAAATGGGTTTATTTAATTTAATTTTTTCCGTTGCGCCTGGAAAGAATTTCCGCTATTTAGTTTTTTTTCCAAATCATGAAAACTATTCGTAAATAAGTTAATAAGACAATTTTCAAATCATCCATTGAATTTCATTACTTTCTCAAACTATTGCGTGACTTTTTGAAAGTCATGCTAATATTGAATATATTTGGCGTTAATTTTGTAGAAATTCATTATTTACAATTAAATGAAACTACGTGATGTAGTATTATTTCGAATTTTTAAAATTTCTTTACCCCGATCAAGGTTTCGTTGTATTACAAAATCTTCAGGTGGGCTGTTAGCAAAGATTGATCTTTATATATAGTTTCGAATAAAGACATTAGACGAATAAAGATTGGTCTTTATTCGTCTAGCGTCTTTAGTCGCTGCGAGAGACAGAATTTATGTAGTGATAATTTTTGAAATATTCAATGGAGTAATGGAACTCTCCGAATTTACTAATTAGCAATATGGAATAGTAATAATTCTAAATCTCATAAGTTACTGAGGAATTCCTAATATTTATACATCTATGGAAGACATACTAGGTAATATATTTTATAAATAATATTGACATTTATAAATAGTTTAAAGGAATTAATATATCTTAAAATTTTTCTGTTTGTTTAAGTATGTACAAAACTCTTGTAGAGCTAGCTCCACTGTATAAATTATATCGGGCTAACTATCGTAGAGCTAATTCTAAAGTCCAAAACCATCACAGAGCCAGCTTTACATTACAAAACGATCGTAAAGTTAATTCTACTTGTAAAACTAGATATAATTCATGAAAGCGGTACGTCTAAAATATGACTTCTTTAGAGTTGTTTAGTGCAATATTTGTTTATGTCTTTAATTGATATGTTACGTTTTCTATTTTCTTCACTCTCTTTATTCCTATGTGAACCAGTTTTTAATTGGTAATTTTTATTTTTATATTATATTATTAGCCACGCCTGTGACCTCGTTCGCTTGAGTCTTTGGAAAATATTATTAAGATTATTACACATAACGTCATCTATAATAATAGTAAAAGTAAACTGTTTTTATAGAATTTTAATTGAAAATTGAATTGAATTTTAATTGAAATTAATTTGACTATATCTTTCTTTTAACTAGTCACTGGAAAAAAATGCCTGTATGTAACCTCAATTTATATGGAACCAATGAAAGCCTTATTAAAATTCCTTCAGGGGTTCTGGCGTGATGTGCATGCATATATATAGATTCATTTCAAACAGACAAAAATTCCAAATGTAATATTTTTGTGTTCTATTACTGTTATTGAGTTCACATAAATGTAAGGATAGGCTAATTCTACAGTTTTATTACACGTGGGTGCAATACTGTACTGATGCGACTTAAATGGACTTTTGATGATATTAAATTCGCTTTCTGGATTAGTAGTTTTCTCGAGAAAAATTCCAAAAACTCCCAATGCATTCCACCAGTTGTCTCTTATATATATTTTTACAAAAATTTTCAAAGTGCAGACAAGAAGACTACTACAACATTTGTTTCATAACTCTGAACCTTGTTATTAAATGTAAAAACTAAAGTCAGTACGGTTTACGTTACTGAACTTTATACAGATAATTACTTCACGTTCAGCAGCGGGAAGTACATGCTTCTTTCTGCTCTAATCAGGCTCGTTTTACCCTTATTTCATAATTAGCTTTAAGAGTAAAGTGTGCGAACAGAGTGAAAACTTAGAAATTTTTCTATGCATTTTTTTCTGACCCGTCCCGAAATTACTGTTTGTCCAGCAAATTCAGCGGGGGTCGCGCTGTGCGCAGTTGTCAGAGAGCGCGACGCGCGGGGCACTATTGTTATTTTTTGTCCCGTGTCGCCCGGCGCCGGTCGGTCGGATTACAATTGTTTGCGTACGTGTAATCTCTTGATTGTTTAAGGAGACGATTTGAATTGTGTGCGCGAGTGCCGCTTTCACGCGCCGCCATTGTTGCGCCGAGCGGCAGCCGAGGCGAGCGGGGCGAGCGCTCGGGAGATACCTCGCGCGCTTTATTTGCCTTTCATTATCCGTCCATAAACTACTCCGGCGATTTACCTGCGTGGGGTCGCCTCTGCTCGAGTTGTTAACGACGGGGTGTGATGATGTTTGCTTTCTGCGGTGATGCGGCTCTCGCGCTAGCTCAGCCGGTTCTAGTGGTGATGCTGAACGTCGTGTCGTAGTTGTCTACGAATATAATTAACGTTCGCTAGTTGTTAAGATTTTTTCTCAATGCCCAACATATTACCAGAACCGTTATGGATGTTTCATAAATTAGATTAATGACACGGTAGAATAAACAAAAAGCAGTAATATTATAAGAGGATTGAAAAACGAACAAAATATTACTGTAAACAAAACCTGATTGGAAAAAGGAAGGAATTAAAATATTAATGTAATATGCAAGACAAAAATACGAAGAAGATGAAAGAACAAGGATGACGAAAAACCAGCTAAATAAGATCTTCGCTTATAACACAGTCGGGCATTCAAATAAAACTCCATCCTCAACCACCGGTTCCAGAAGCATTATCTTCAAGAGATTTGATATACCCTTTAGAATTTCATGAAGTACCGCCAAGACCGTTAAAAATCTCTAAATATTGATATCAGTTTCTTTTCAGTTTCAGTATTACTTCACTGCCTACTTTTAAAAGTATTATTGAAAACAAAATTCATTATAATTTCTCAAAAGTAGGCATAAGTGCCCAACGGCATCTTTATCGGAAAAATATATAGTTTCGAATAAAGACGCTAGATTGCATTACGTAAGAATGAAAACGTGCCATCGTTTGATTATCCAACATATAATTGAACAGATACTATAGTTGGCGTATGTATTTTAGGAGTTGACTTTGTTTGTGCACCTTTACTATTGCCTTTTTAATTCTAGGTTTCAGATGCTTTGAAACCTAGAATTTTCCGAAAATATGGTTAAAAAATAAAAGGTTGGGTGGGGCGTGGATATTGGATATCACTTTATAAACGTCCAAATTTCACAAAGCGAGCTTAAAAATTAAAAAAAATGCTAAATATAACCTTAATTTTATGTTGAAAGAACTGCGTTTCAAAGACTTATCCTTATGGAACTCGCGAAAATGTCTCTCACGTGTATTCTTTTTGTGCGTAAAGAGTAGTTGTAGATGTTCAATGTAATGATAGATGTAATACTAAATACATTTAAACGTAGAACCCTAACTCAGTGATCTACCTTTATCTAACAAAACTCACTACATTTTACAATTAATTTTTGGGCTCCCTTAAAATGAAAAAAGGAACCATTATTGGATTACTTGATTGTCCGGTCGTCCGTCTGTCTGTCAAAACGCTGTTTCGCAGGAATTGCTTGAGATATCTAGATGAAATTAATATCATGTGTTGAGGCCTGTAGCCTTACATCGCTGTAAGTTTTCTTTTAAATACAAGTTTTTTAGTTCACGAAACAAAAAGGTAAAGTCATTTAACATAGTTTTTTCCAAAATTCGTTATAACTTCTCAACACTATAATTTCCCAAAAATAACGACCTGTAATTTTGAAAGTCTCACTTGCGTCTTTATCTTCTACAATATATCTCATACGTAGATTAAACGACATGTATGTATTTTGAACTTACTTCTAATGCATGGTTTAAAAATGTTCGAGTACACTTAATATAGAAAAATTGCTTATACGTCGTTTGACAAATAATATAAATTTAAAGTCATCGAAAATATGCAAAACTATAATAATTTCTAACTAAGGCAAAATTTTAACTCGCACAAAAGGATTCGTCCTAATTTATTAGACGTACCGTTTCTAGATATTTTGGCACGCAAATATTTGCTTTAAACCTGAGAACAACGACACACGGGAACTTAACGGCATAATAAAACGGGCCTACCTATAGACACCTCGCTTAGAGGCCTACTCTACATTACAGCATCGCGGATCTTCTCTCCGTCATCTCGGAGCCGGGGCTTCCGTCGCTATTCAAATCCTTTCGCAAAGATCATATCAACAATAACGATTCATTTGCATAATTTTATTTCATTAGAGCGCCAATGATTAATTACTGGGATTATGGACTCGAGGAGCTATTCGGAAAGTCTGTCTCGCTTTTTGTCTTCGCTTTGAGTTGTGGGCGGGACGACTCTGACACTTGGTGAAATTGTTACAATGTATTCGTTATATTCTTATTTTGTGGCATCGTTTTATTATTTTTTCGTAGGATTATAATTAGTTCCGACGAGTAAAGCTTCAGAACTCCCTTTATGAGTAGTATTTGTTAAAATAAAAGAAGGAGACATAAGCAGCCAGATGATTTTATTGATGTGAATACGAATTTAAAATTGATACTGCATGTGGCGAGGAAATCGCGCTAAAATGAACGAAAGCTTCTTTTAAAATAATTTCAAAAGTCTAAAAATAGATATAGCCATCAATTCGTTTCAAAAAATGGAAGCTTGTGCCACTACCGCGCTACATTGCAAAATGTACGTATACAACGCTAACCGATAGTTTTTGATCGATGTATTTGACATTTGAAAGGGGTATTAAATTTTTTTAAATTCATATGTATCCTACTACTTATACCACTAGCCAGTGTGTTTCATAAATGTAAGTTGAAACTTAATTAAATATCACAAAATAAACATTTTATTTAATCTCAATATGCCATTTACGATTGACGTTTTAACAAAAATAACTGTGGCAGTGTTCATCATTACAATTCCTTTTTTTTATCGCATTGAACAAAAAATTAAAAAGAAAACTTCAAGCTTCTAAATCGGCTGAGGTTCATCTAGTGACACTGTTCAGAACTACAACAAATATAAGCTACTGAAAATTTTGATTCTAATGAAATAAAGTTAGGTGAGTTTTTGTGAAACATTCAGCGACTGATTTTTTGCTCAAGCCACAAAATCAAATATACAGAGAATACATCTTTAAGATTTTCTAATTTAATTCTAAAATGGTTTATTTTCAATTTAAAATGATTGTTGAAATTATTTAATTCTGAATTAAAGTAAATAAAGAATAATTACAAAAATTATTACTACTCTAATAAAAAATCCATTAAATGCATCTCTACATTACGTCAAATCGATATGCAGAATCGTTTACAAGTTCTTTGACACAGCAATACATGACGGAAAAATATTTCTAGAAATTTTATTTTCACTCATCGTAAGCATGCCTTACCCTCCCATGCTCAATATTTAACAGTGATCAATATTTAATAACTTAAATACCGTGGAAAATTGAGGATTTCCGTTCGGTTCGAGATGGTAGCATACTGCAGATGATTACCAACACTGAGCACAATATTAGAAGTTATTTAGTCACAGTTATTCGCATGAAGGCGTTGCTTGTTTTTTTATGATAAACCTCTGTCAGCAGGTTTATCATAAAAAAAACAAGCAACATGACATAAAAATGATCTCAAGTAGCTACGAGACATTGAAAATTTTTGATCTGAATTGTATGAAAAATTTGATGAGTTGAAGACTGTTCTGCGGAAAGGAAAACTCTGGCAACCTACAAATTGTACCGAGTATGTTAGAAATTTTAAGTACAAAAAGAAAAGAAATCGCAAATTTTACTCTATCTAACAATTTTCACAAGTCGAGTCAAAAGAAATTTCACTTCAAAAATAAATTTTTGTTTCAATTTTTTATGATTAAATTCATGTTTGACAAAAATATTGTTTAATTAAGGAGAAGAAAGGAATTTTAGTTTTAACGCGATCAGTTGTTAGACAGCCATTGTGCACAAAAATTTGTTTGCTAGTGTATTAAATAATAAAAAAACTTTAATCGTAATCTTAAGAAGACTACTCCATAACAATCAACTCCTCGAAGAGCGATGTATAACGCATCATTAACCGGTAATAAATGGCCGATTCAAATAAGATTATTGCGCGTAAATCTCTCATCTGAGGAGAGTTACGCCCCTTGCACCCCTACGCGCACCCTCGCGGGGCGTCGATCGTAATGTGTTGTTTTTAACTTAGATATGTGGAGATAAAGTTTTATAGCTGTGTAGACGATGCGACGGGAGTTCAGTTTGAGAACGAAATTTAAAGAAAATTAGAGTTTATTTACTTATTCATTTAGCGAAATATATGTAATGAGTTTTATTATTTATTAGGGAATAAAATGTTATTTTGGTTGTAATTATCTGAACGATAAATATGTGTTAATGGGAACTATTATGTACTAGAACAATTAGCATGTATAAATAAATGTATTGGATGTCATGAAGGACGTATTTGTAATATAAACGGGAGATTTTACTTGTATACATCAAACTGAGTGTATCTGAGGTGTGTTTCTGTAATAAACTTAACATATTGTTTTTGGGTAGAATCATAACTGTGATAATGATTTTTTCAGAAACGGTTGAGAATTTTAATACGGTTACTTAATATTTTCTACTCAGTTTAATGTACAGGGTGATCCATATGAATAAATAGGTACGTTTTTATTACACTTTGTATATGAATTTATCAATGTTTCGATAGAGTATCTAGATACTCTCAATGTGTGAATCAAAGCACAGGGAAATACGTGCAGTTTAGGAAAAGTGAGTTTTTCATAATTTTCTCTTACTTAGTGGAATAAAAAACTTTGTTTTTGATAGTTACCAAAGCTGCTTACCTGTTGTAAAGGAATTGATTAAATTAATGGTTTTTCATTTTAATTTAAGTTCAAAAAATAATAAATTGTTATAGTTTTTAGAATTTAATTCGCATTTTTTCGTATAAAAAACATAATATGTAAATAATACAGAAAAAACAATAAAACGTAAAAGAATGAAATAAGTGAGAAATAACGCCAAACATTTGACAGCTGTTTGTGAGTAGGAAAAGCAATTTTGAAATTGTTTTCTTTCTAATAAATTAATCATGAGCAACTTTTATAATTTATGAATATGGAATATTTTATGAGTATTCATTGGTATAAAAAAGAGAAGAAACGAAAAATTTGAAAGAGCTAGTTGTAAGAAATTCAGTTCGAAAGCTATTTTTTTTCAGAATTTTATGCAAGGTAATTTTACTGAAAATATTTACAAAAGGTATACACCATCGCCTTCGTTGCCCTTCATCCCTAACTGCCAAAGTTACTAAAGTTAAATTATAAAAAAAATATCATTACTTACTAGATGTTTACTTAAAATTTACTGGAAAACTACAGCAATTAAGTAAAATCATAGTTTTTGAGAAAGATATATTAGGTACTAAATATACATAGTGAAAAATAATATTAAGATTAATATTTGTAAGTAGTTTAATAGAAATACTATATATCTTTAGATAATCTTGTGTCGAATTGTATAGGAAAATCCCGTAACGCAAGCTCTGCTCGAACTTAAGAAATTTAATATTTAATCGGTAGATATAAAATGTGCATATATACATCAATATTGTTTTTCAAATAATCATTTCTCTGAATCAATATAAAATTGGTACTTTTTTCGAGATGGTAATCTTAATGGAATTGGTTACAGCTTCCCGAAATATCATAGATAATTCGAATTCCACGAAAATACAGAAGTTTCCAGCATTTTTGTAATCATAAATATGTACCTAGTTTGTTCAGAAATAATTTTAATGCGATTAGTTATTTCAATTTTATTAAAAATAACTTTGACTAGTTAACCTTATTCTATTAAAAACAACAATAATTAAATAATATAATAATTAAATAATTATAATTTCTGTCAACGGAGACGATTCCTCTTTAAAATAATCGCCTTGGAAAGTCATAACTTTATTCCAGAGGGGTAATTGTTGGGAGATCAACTTGTTCTTGGATTGATATTGCAACTTGTTAAAAAAAACTTAAAAAGAAAAAGAATTTAAAGATCTTTCAAAAGAAAAATATTATTTCAGAACTAAATTGTAACAGAAAAATCACAGTAACAGACTTAGAGTGGAAGCTCAAAAGTCATGAAAATATCATGTGACAATCAAAATCGCTGTAAAACCCCTTCAATTGCCTAGCCATCCAAGTAAAGCTCTTTCAAGTTGACGTAGTTCCTCCAAAAAATTTTACCATATGAAAAAGACAACTAACAACACGAAATTAATATTTTTCTGTTGGCAAGACAAAACATCAGCATGTAGCATAAATATTGAAAGCGTTTTTATAAGAATAACGGGCCAGATTCACAACCAACAACTGGTCAAAAAAACAGCATGTACCATAAATATTGAAAGCATTTTTATAACAATAACGGGCCAGATTCACAACCAACAACTGGTCCAAAAATAATTGTATAAATATAACATATGATACGCACACATCGTACAATAGTTAAACCTCTGAAAAAATCGGAGCGACCCTGGCCAACTCTTGCCGATACGAAAGCTATGAGTTGAAAACATAGCATATATAAATACATATATAAATAAAGAGGAAAACATAGAATATATAAATACATCTAACGGAGACAGCAAATATTTAGTCACTGTTGCGCCCGTTTCGACTTATGCGGTAAGTAGGTGAAAAGTCAGCAACCAACTTTGTCTCACAAAGTCGGCAGTTGTCGGTCCTCTACTCACATTGCGCATTAGGACTAGATAATAACTGCATTGTCCCATATTTCTTATTTCGAGCATTAAGTAATCAAATCATTTTCTCTTAAGAGGACTTTTTAATTTAGGTAACAGCCAAAAGTCACTGGGAGCTCTCATATCTGATAATGCTAAATTGGATTACATTGTAAAATTACTAAGGAATTAGATTACCGTAGCAAAAGACAATTTTTGATAAATGGCCAACTTTTCTATGTACTTATTTGTCGTGTTCAAAGCACTCACTAAAGGAATACGACAATAAGCATATGCTTAATGTATTTTATAAAAAAATGACGCAGATGTTTGAGGATTACATAGGAATAATATTTACCTTTTTTTTCTATGGCTTTTTTGTGCGATTTACATGATTAGCGCTTTATTTACTTTTCATCTAAACCTTAACGAAATAACTAACTGTTGTATTTGTATATTTCCTGACCATAATATATATCTACAACATTCTCGACATCTCTATATTTCCTGACCATACTATATATCTGCAACATATTTGTTGAATTTTAAGAAAGAAATTCCTCTTGTCTCGTGTTAGGAACTTCAATATTATTAACATACAATATAAATAATTTGTAATAATTAACAAAACAAAGAGTGTAATTAATTTTGTAAATAAATTAAAAAAACAAAAAGACTTGACCTCACCAACGCGTTAGTCTACAGTCGTAGACCAGACCTGATCGCTTATTTCATAAATAATTGTTATTACTACAAAACCGTAGTTGAAGTAATGCTCCCCTACCGTATCCGCTCTCTCCCCCTGATGCCAGCAACCCTCGCGCCTTGCTGTGTCGACGTCTAATCCGTCTCGTAATGGATTCTGAATATTAAAACTAACAGCTTTAACAGGTCCTACTGCAGGAGGGGTACGATTTATGTAGTGGGCTAAGAAAATATGCCCGGCCATTCCTTTTATTGCACGCAGCCGATGCTCTGCCAGTCGTGGGGCTGAATGTCGTAAAGAGCTTTTATGGGCAAAAGCATGGCTGAGAGTGGTTCTTCTAGTGAGCATTGCAGCCATCTTGATTTTCTTTCAGACACTGTTTAGAAGTACAACCCCCGTGTATATTCTAAAATTGCTTTTATGTATTAGCTTTATGTACATATTTGTATAATACACTGTGCTGACAATATTGCTAGTGATATCTAAACGCAAGGTATAATATAACGAGTGGTTTGTACACGGCGTTGCCAGGGTTTATTTCAGATTATACATAAGTACATAAGTAATTCAGGATAGGTAGGAATTAATAAATTGGTGTGAAGTTGGTGTTATTTGTAGAAAACAATCACTGTTATTGTTGAAAAAATAATAATAATGGTTGTTGGCGATTTTTCTCATAATTACTATAAGTCATTGAAAAACAATTGTGAAAATTCGATACATAATGACTTTGAAAGGAACGTGATTGGAATGCTCAAAGATAAAATTCAATTTTTGTACGCATTGAAAATATTTTGTCTCATTTCTTAATATGAAATGAAATTCTACTGTTTACAAGCTGAGATTTCACTCCATATCTACCATTCAAAATATATACATTAAAAAATATTTCTGCAGTTCATGGACTAAATTAAAAAAAATCCATTTTAAAAGACTATCATTTGTTTAAGGACTTGTCTCAATGTTTTTACGTGTTCCAGAGGGTCAAGAGATTTTAGCAAATTAGCTCCATTTGATCACATTTCAATATTTAAATTTATGTTCAATCAGTGCAAGATAAAAAGTACAAATGGTTGATAAATTATAAGTATTGCTATTTAATATAAATAGCTATAGAATTGTAGAATTTTTTTGTCCCCCAACATTACAAAGCCATAATAGATATCAATTAAAGCAGCTGGAATTAAGCGAACTATGACTCTTGACTATAATTTTGCTAATTATATATTACGTAGTCCGATAGCACTTAGTCTAAGATATTCTAATTAAAACGATGGATATATGTTAAGAAACGACGAAACATGAAATGGTCTTATAGGGATAAATTCGTCGATAAGGTTCACCTCAAATTTACGAATTCTGACTGTACAAGTGAAAAACTGTACAAGTGATTCATTGCAAAAACATAGTTTATACTGAAATTGTTACATCGACTGTTTTTTTTCCAAAACAAACCGTCAGTGTTCTATATAAGTAACTAAAACAAAATTTTATAAAAAATTTCGTTTAATTTAATAAGGGAACAAAATTAATTTTTGCTAAAGAACATGTTGTTCCTATATGGTTTGATTCCCGCGTTTAGTATTGATGTTTATATCTATAGTGTGTAAATTTCAATACTCAACACGAATATATATAGCGATATAGACAGTTTATACGGAAATTGTCACATCGATTGTTTTTCCAAAGCAAACACTCAGGGTTCTTTGTAACTAAGCATTTTCGTTAAATTTAATAAAGGAACAAAATTAGTTTTTGCGAAAGTACATGTTGTTCCTCTATGGTTTGATTCCCGCTTTTAGTGTTGAAATTTATATTTATAGTACATACATTTCAAAACTTAACGCGGATATGTATAACGGTGTAGATAGTTTACATGGAAATTGTTACATCAATGGCTTTTCCCAAAACAAACGTCAGTGTTCTTTGTAACTAACTAAAACTACATCAATGGTTTTTCTAAAACAAACCGTCAGTGTTCTTTGTAACTAACTAAAACTACATAAATGGTTTTTCCAAAACAAACCGTCAGTGTTCTTTGTAACTAACTAAAACTACATAAATGGTTTTTCAAAAACAAACCGTCAGTGTTCTTTGTAACTAACTAAAACTACATAAATGGTTTTTCCAAAACAAACCGTCAGTGTTCTTTGTACCTAGCCAAAACAAATTTTGATAAAAAAATTCGTTTAATTTAATAAAGGAACAAAATTAATTTTTGCGAAAGCACATGTTGGTGTGATCCCTATATCCTCTACGGTGTGATCCCCGTGTTTAATGTGCATGTTTATATCTGTAGTATATAAATATCAACACTCAACGCGGGTATATATAGCGGTATAGATAGTTAATACGGAAATTGTTACATCGATTGTTTTCCCAGAAAAAACGGTAAGTGTTATTTGTAACTAACTAAAGAAAATTGTTATAAAAGTTTTCGTTAAATTTCCTCCGTGTTTTCCTCTTTGGTTTGATTCCCGCATTGAGTGTTGAAGTAAACTTCACTATCATAACCAAATTACTAAAATTGTGAAGTAAATATTAGCTCTAACTTAATATCACGAATACAGTTACAGGCTTTATAAAATTACTTGTTTACTTAGTGTTATTGCTATTAGTTTTATTACAATTACTACAGACATTGTAAAAATAAACGACAACGAAGTTCACTTCCTGCCACCGGCACGCCTTATCTTCCTCTCCGCAATTTTCGTTTGTCACCCCGCGACCCAACGCCCTGGACCATTATCCGCGACACGTAATCAAAGTAGACCTGCATGCGAGGTCGTCGGGAGGGCCGTTCGTGTCCCGCCATGGCCAATATTACAATAAACATTGGGTTATATGGTTATCTTGTGAGCTTCGACTGTGGGGTGCGTTTGGTTTCGAATATTTTGGCAAGGGTTTGTTATGTATTGGACGCGTCTTCACATTGGAAGTATCATGCCGAAATTTATGGAGCAAAGAACTAGAGACACGCTCCATTTAATACTTAAATTAGATTCTTGCTGGCTTTTTTATTAACAAGTAATATACAAAAATCTTCCCGATCCATTAGTACAGGTCTGTATTTTACAGAGAATACTCTACCACATAAGTTACTAGATTACAATATCTATAAAATCATAGATCGGAATCACCTCTAAACACTATTTGTAATTTTGTATTAATTCTGAATTCTTCATATTTATACCTACGAAAATAACCCAATTTTTTATATATCAGTAATTAGCGTTTCCAATTAATAATTAAAGTCTACCACATTTGTTTCCCTCATTTGATTCATTGCAGTTGGCTGTAAGTGATTGCTTTTGTGGCAATAATTCTCCTCTATATAATTAGTTTTCTAAGTTTTCACTAAAGTTTCATTAATAAATACGTCTGTTTTTATACAAAAGGCTTCCTAGGTATTTGAATCAATAAAAAAATAAAAAACTACCGAATTGACTATTGAAGAGCATTTTTATAGACAATATTTTAATTTCTTATCTAAATGTTCTTTTTGAGGAGTATAATTTATGATTGCATCTTAAAACACCTCTTGATCAGAATAAAAAGTAACTTCTATCTTAGCTTGAAGTTTAAACTGAATTTCTGTTCTGTTCATCATATTTTAAGCCTTCAGTTTTGACTGCATGGGCGCGCCTAATGAGATTTGGAATTCTTTAGAGAATATTTGGTGGTGATAAAGGTTAGCTTAAACTTTAATCTGAATGTCAAGCTTAATCCTAGTGAAAGTCACAAGCGGAAAGAAAACAGAAAATGTTTTTCCAAAAATATTAAATGTAAAGATTCATTTTCTTCGAACGATTTTATAATAATAATGACAAATAAATTGGAATTATATGGAATAAATATTTAAAAGTGATTCTTATCTCAACCAGTAAAACATATCTCACAAAAAGAGAGAGATACTATATCTTAAGTAAATAGAGGCAACAAAAGACGTTTCGAGGTAAGTTAACTATTCATTATTATGTAGAATATATATATTTATAAATAAATCACCGGACGTTTTAAAAGTAATAACGGTTAATGAATCGATTAAATAAATATATCTCAACCAGTAAAATGTATATCACAAAAAAAGAGAGAGATACTATATCTTAAGTGCAAAGAGACAACAAAAGACGTTTTAAGGTAAGTTAACTATTCATTATTATGTAGAATAAATATTTATAAATAAATCACTGGACACTTTAAAAGTAATAACGGTTAACAAATCGATTAAATAAAAATATCTCAACCAGTAAAATATGCCTTACAGTAAAAGACCGATACTATATCTAAAGAGGAAAGGGGTAGTAAAATGTATTTTAGTATTAAGTAACTATTTGGTATAATATTGCTTGTTGCAAAATATAGATCTAGAATGAAGAAGAGAGAAAATGACTTGACACTGATTTAAATATTTTCTTGATAATTTAAACATTTTCCTCCTATGTTGCTAATCTTATCGCGCCACTCATAGCCTTCGTGTCTGTCCATGTTCAAGGATATGCCTCGCAAATATTAACATAACTTTGTAACTTGAGCACCTAAATAATGTTTTATACATAAACCATCCTGGATAAATATTCTCTATGATAGTGAAAACCACATTGAAATTCATTTTGTAGAACTAAAGTTATAAGACAGGGTGACATTGTGTTTTATATTTATAGAGACAAAACTAATTAACTTAACTAAAATCTTAAATAGCTTGCCTAGAATTTCTACTAAACGATTAAAATTCCATGTTATATTTTAATTAGTTAAACCTAGCTTCGAGTAAAACAATTCAGGGAGAGAATCCTTACTTTTTATCCTTTAACCTTAGCTCAATTTTTGCTCACGAACAGTTTTTTCCAATTTTTATAATGCATTTTCGCTCATTACGTACAATGTAGCAAAACTAGCAACTGTAATACGTTAAGGTGGTCATATGGAGAGTCGAGTGACTCATCTGTAAGATCGATGAACTATGAAGAGTAATTGATATTTTATTTGACGTTTTCGTCATCATTTATCTAAAAAATGATTTAATGTTTTACCCTCCCGGTGGGGTCCACCATTTGGTGCTTACATTATTTGTCATCTTTTGTTGTGTTTAAAAAATGGTAGGAGTGCATTTGGACATCAATATTTGACAGCTAACGGCGAGTGTTCCGAAATTAAACGAATATGGCTTTGATAAATAAAAAAAATCAATAATACGTAGATAAAGGCAAATGACTTAGTAACGCCATCATGTTTTTTAGCATTTACTTTACTGTAAAAATTAAAGTTTTTTTTGTTTTGTTTTAACCTAAACACTTATTTTGGTCATGGCCTTAATAAAGACGTGAATTGTCTTGAAAAACAAAGAAATCAAGAATATATAGATAAAGGCAAATGACTTAATAACACTGTTATGTTTTTAGCATTTGTCGATAAATTTACCGAATAAATTAAAGTTTTTTGAAGTTATACTTCTTTAGGCGCGTTATGAAAAAATGATGAGAGTGAAATTTTAAGATTCGTCACACAAAAGTTACAGTATGAAGTTGCAGCGGTTGCAGTCTCGAAACAAAAGCTATTGGCACCATCGTCGCCTCTGCTCACTGTTTTCATATTCATAGTATTTATCCACATGTTTCTAGTGTCTACATTCACACACGTGTTTTAGTTTCATATAAGTGCGATTTATATATGTGCTGATAAATTATATTCAATAGTGATTTAAATTCAATATTTTGGTTAATATATTTACTATTCGTAAATATTAGTGAAAAAATTGTGTTTATAGACTTTTTCAAGTGCTCCAATATAATTGACGTTATCTATCCGTATGTATTATTTAATGATGCCAAAGAAGTATAACTTCTCACGCGCGTACATAAGTACACGCACCCTTTTTTTTGTTTGTTTTGTGTTAACCTAAACACAAATATTTTAGTCATAGCCTTGATAAAGACGTGCATGGTCTTGAAAAACAAAGAAATCAAGAATATATACATAAAGGCAATTGACTTAATAACACTTGTACGTTTTTAGAATTTATCCATAAATTTACTGAATAAATTACATTTTTTTACTCCGCTGTACACGGGGATACGCGTAAAAGAACCGATGCATTTTTATCTTTGCTGAATATGTTTAGGAATAAAATGTATTTGAAAACGTAAATCTAATTTACTTTTTGAGCTTATTTAGAGTGCAGCTTACAAATTTACTGCATATATATATATATATATATATATATATATATATATATATATATATATATAAACAAAAAAGTGTTTTTAACTTTTATCATAGAGACAAGCTATTTTACATAAGAATCTTTAAATAGACAAAACGATCATGTTAATGGTAATTTGTCAATTAGGGTTTCCTTCCCCAAAACGGAACAATTGAACCGTTGTAGGGTTACTTTATTGTCCGTCCATCCATTCGTCTATCTGTCAAAGTCCTTTTTCTCCGAAACAACCTGAGATGTTAAGTTGAAATTAATTTCGTATACCGAGGCTTACATTTCTATGAAAATCTCATGTTTTTTGGTTTATACGTTACATTTTGGTTTACACGTTTACATATTACATCGTTAGTTTTTTGGTTTTAAAGTGTATTTTTGTTATTTATAACGTCATCAAATACTATATGGTATCTCCATGACTTCCATTCCTGAGATTCAGCTCCGCCGCTGTCGTTGCCAGCCACAGCTCTTCCTGAAAACCCATTAGACCACAGATTGACGTTGCATATTATGTAAATTTACATATAAAGAAATTATTGAGGACGAAATAAAAACAGTATTCATTTGCTTACATGGATAAAAGGCCCACAAACTTATGATAATATGATCGTCTTGTATCTTTCGTATGTTAAGTCTTATCATCGGATATACCTTTTGAAAAAAGGTTAGTTCTCAAATTGTCTCGTTTGCATGTATGCAGACTTGTATGTTTGTTCACATATAACTTAAGAACTCTTCGACAAAGTTAGATGAATCTTTTGTGTTTTACAGAAAAATTGTTGATAATTTTATATCATCTTAGTATGATCAATGATTGTGAAGGTGTTTTTTTGTCAAATAAATGTGTTGCTCATAATGGGTGGTCCTATGATGAATGAAAGAACTATGATGGTAAAAAGCAATTAACTTTGCCAATTTATAAAAATAAATTATGTCATATGCTATCATCTCAATATTGTTGTTATAATACAGATCTATTGATAGCCATTATATGATGTATAAAAGATAAGAAAATTTTTTCAACATATCGCTATCTCGAATGATCTATATGTATACCAAGAAATATACTCCTTTAGAAAAATTTCAGTTCTCATCAGTCTATTCAGCCAATAATAAAAGATTTGGATTACTTTGCCAAATTCATTTCATTTGTGTAGGCCAACATTTAGTTGAGGCGTAAACATATTTTTAGGAATATGAAATTTTGAAATGCCTACTAAGCGTAAAAATGTTCCCAAGTTCAAACCTCAGTATTAAATTGAAAGTAAGTTGTATTTTGACTATATACTTTTTTTTAATGACAAGCTTGATAAAGACAATAAATTGTCAAAGTTTTAGTCTTTTTATTTTTGTCTTAAAAGTCTGATCTTGGCACACTTGTGAAAAGATCACACGAGTGTGTATTTTTTTTTAAACGTTTATCATGTTTGCGATGCCATAATAATGACAAAGATTACTGGCCGAACTGCTGTCCCAATTGGACAAATTCCATTTTATAAACTTAACATTTTTGATATTTTAACGTACGTAAACAATATTGAAATAACATTTATTTAAATTTTACACAATAATGGTATCAATGCAGTGAACCACTTTTATTAAAAAGTCCACGAAAATAACGTTTTGCCCGATTTTTAGTCTTTCTTATTTTTCCTGTTAAATGCAGTACAGTATGTACTGTATTATGTACCAGGCATAGTGGAAGTGATCGATAGGTTTTGAATCTATCAGAGTGGATGAGCGCCAGAATCACATAATTTTTGGCGGTCCATATCTTTAAATGATATAACAGCAGATGCATGAAATTTTGGCATTCTCTATCATGTTTTATATTGTTACATCAGAAAAATATTAGCCCTGCATTTCAATTACAACATGGATTAAAAGTACCTCAAAATGGTTCGCGTAAACAGTGTTACGACAACTTGGCCTGCTAACTAGCATGCGCTTGGGTCGGGGTCACCTATCGTGACTTTGATGGCCATCTATTATGACAGGGTCACCTCTTATGTATTTTACGTCTTTTTAGTGAATGAGAATATATTTACGTCCTATTTAATATTTTTCTACATATAGAACAGTTATTGCTATGGAGGCTATCCTTTAAAAATATACAGATTGTAAAAATATACAGATTGATAAATGTATACGAAAGAAAGAAGGTTGATCAAAATTTTACAAGAAGAATGTCCATATACAATATAAGGAAAATACAGAATTACATTAATTTTGAAACTAGTCTGGACTGGATAAGGAAGAGACAAGAGACATAAGAATAGAAGATAGGGAGATTTTTTTTAAATTACTTAATAGCGTTCATAATTATGAACCTTAGACCCAATAAATAATGGGTCTACTAATAAGGAAAATGAGTACATGAGGACGTACCCCAAAGCTACGTGTAGATAAAACTTTGAATCTGCTCATGACATTATTATGACTCTATGGATTATTTATGAAGTCGAAAAGACGAATGAGTATATAAAGTCGGTACCGGTAATCATTTATTAATTTATGATACGACCTGTGATGCATAAAGATTACATAACAATTAAATAACATAACATATGCATCAATTAAATATACAAAACAAATATATCTTCATACGTTATTATGTGATTATATTTTTAAAGGTAATATGCACAACACAATGATTTATTAAAATGTTATTCTCTGAAATGGTGGCGACTGTTTTTTGTTTTTAAATTGTTAACCTCTTTGTTTTTTTTATAAGAAGCTGAGTGTCAATATTTTCATATTAAAGTTTTGATATTTATAAACTTTGTGTTATATCACTTATTTTCTTATCCACTTCAGTGGAATCCGGTCTGCTCAGGGAATACGGTCTTCTCACTAAGTCTTTTTATGTTCTTTTCTTACGTTTCATTTTCGTGTTCATAATTGACGCTATATCTCAAAAAAATCTGTTTATTATTGATTTCAATGTACACATAACGAATTGTTTCCGAGTTTTTAGTTTTCTTGGGAGCGGCGTCGTATAAGCATTAGATAGCAGACAAATCAGGGGTGGATCAGAAGGTATTACCAAACTAGCAAATTTTCTGATCAACAAAAACACTGCTATTGAAAATTTGATGCTGTCATTGAAAATTGAAAATGCAACTAAAATTTATGATAAAATAATTCAGGCATTAACACGTATATAACATAATGATAGGATATAATATAAAAGAAAAGGAAACGATAAAGTACTGATAACAAATCAAGATAAGAATCATTTTTTCTAATGAACTCAGAATCGAACTAATTACAGAGTTCGGCAACTTACACGATGGATGAGCACTTACACGATGGATGATCAAATCAAGATAATAAGCACTTAAGACTATCCAGAATACTGCACCTAAGGCTATGTATCTAGAATTAAGGCTATTTATATGCACCTAAGTGTATCCACCTAGAATGAAGCACCTAAGGCTATCTATCTATAATTAATATTATCTATAAGCTCTTAGAGCTATTTATTTAGAATTAAGCATCTAAGGTTACCTATCTGAAATTAAGGCTACCTGTCAGTACTTAAGGTTATCTATCTAGAATTAATGTTATCTATTAACACTTTTGGCTATCTGTTTAGAATTAAGGCCATCTATTAGCACCTAATATATCTATCTAGAACTAAGGTTATCGGTTAGCACCTAAGGCTTTCAATCTATAATTAAATTATCTATTAGCACCTAAGGCTATCTATTAAGAATTAAGGTTATCCATCAGCATCTAAGGCTATCTATCTAAAATTAAGGCTATCTGTTAGCACCTTAGGCTATCTATCTAGAACTAAGGTCATCTATCAACACCTAAAGCTATATATCTAGAATTAAAATAAGGCGAACTATGGGGATTCTCCAAAATATTAGGAAGACGTGACTAACATATTTTCCGTGCTCAATTATGTAGTGAGTAAAGAATTTCCTGAGCCATTATATTTTTTGTTTAATCAAGGTTTAGTGAGTCAAGATAGCATATTTCTGGATGTTTAGATGAAGCAGACACTTCTTACTTTTAAATAAATGCATCGCAACTTAAACTATAAACAATCTTGTCTGTCTCGTTCGAGCATCTTTGCAGCACTTACCTAGCTTCCGTACGGGTGAGGAGAAATCGTTTAAAAGGGAAGGCGCAAGCGGGTAACAAGTGTCGGTGGTGCGCTCGCCTACTAAGCCCGCTGTCCCGCGCTATGATGTATCGACGCGGCCGACAAAGGCACGGCGGGGTCTCTTTATTCCGTGCGCCGCCCGTTTATCGACTACCGGGAGTCGAAACGGTGTTTGTTCTGCGCCTACAGAGCGCATCTGCTCCGAGCAAGATGAATGGTTATCGATGTGATGTGCGGGTCGAAGAAGTGCACAATAATGCATAAGCAGAAGCGATTTAGAGTACGATTGTGTTGGATTGTTGGGTAAATATAAAGTGAGATGTTTGTTTGGTGTATTAAACCCTGACGCATTGTTTATTGGATACATTGCGGTGTGCTCTACTATGGCCCGGTGCGCCAGCCTCGAATTCTGATGATAGAAGTAATTATGAATCGGATAATTTTAAGAGTAATCAGTTATTATTATTTAACTTTTTGGAAACGACCCGAGTCTCCGTCCGTCGGCCTGTACGTGTATCTACGTATGTACATATTAGGACACGCTACAGCTCACAATTCTTGACCGATTTTGGTGACTTTGTTTCCTATCGATTGTTAGAATAGAAACCTATTGATTTTTACAATGATTTGTCAAGTATTTTAATTTTTTTAAACAATTTTTTTTCAAAAATACCCTTTTTCCGTGCTTGGCGACTGTACTTGGCCTCCGTTTTGTGCGAATTTTGGTGGCACTTTTCTCTGTTCCCTGCTGTTTTTTTAATTTTATTAATTTTTAATTTTCCTTTTAATTAGTAAAAAAAACTGTGTACACTTATGGATTTAACAATGATTATAATTTATTTAGGCTTCTTTTAATCTTACGGTTAATAAAAATAAGAGTTGTAAAGCCGAAAGTATTGATTTGAAATTAATATACACACACATACACACACACACACACACACACACACACATATATATATATATATATATATATATATATATATATATATGCATGTATGTATGTAGAGACGCAATAAGTATTAGAAATATATTTTTTTTCTAGAATTTTTATTGTTTACCTATTTAAAATATAATTTACTATGTTTAAAACATCATAATGATTAATTCGTAATATTTTTAGTCGGAAGTAACAAACGTCATTTTTAAATATGGGGTTAAAAATAAAGAAATATAATCTTCGTCCTTTTCCGGTGCCTTAGGAAAAGACGATTTACTTAGTTTTCGTTGTATTTTTTATTTCATTTCTTGTACTTAGAGGAACAAGAAAATCTGGCATTTTACATTTTAAAAAAATTGTGTTTTATTTTATTTTTTGTTACATGAGTGATAATGTCAGAACAAAATATGAGTTTTTTGTAAAAAAATTCTTAAATTTTTATTATTTACCGGAAGAATTTTTTTCCACTTTCCATTCAAGGGAAATTGTCTTCTAAAAATAAAATTCACATAAATTTTTGAAGTTTTCTTTTATTGAACAAATACTAAATCGACCAAGAGCTATTATGATTCTTGTATAGAAAATTCTGTATTAAATAAATAAATAAATTTTCTTGAAATAGGTAATAAAACAATCGTTTACAAAAAAAAATAAGAATCGTAATTTCACGGTAGGTACGAAGAGGGAAAAAGTTTTTGAAAATTTACTCTGTTATAAAGGACGACAATACTGAATTGTGACGTCATTTTTAATAATTGTCATTGTATTCTAGGAGAGCGAAAGAGACAGGGAGATACCATCACTCTATCGTTATCATTAAATTAAGAGATTGGTTGTTTTCATTAAATGTCTATAATTTTTTTACTGTTTGTTTTTAATTAGCTAAATTTAAAAATAGCAACTATGTAATCATGTAATTTTCAATATATTATATTTTAAGAATTTATTAATATTCTTAAAAACTCCAAACCCAAATTGCCGATTTGCCCAAAAAAGTTGGACATGTGAAAGAATATAATAATAAATTCTGCAATATTAGCACATGCAGGATATGAAAGCAGCAACAATAACAAATAAGACAGGAACACACAAAAATTCGAATAAGTATAATTCTGACCATTGATCTATTAGGAACCACTAAGAAACTCCGTAACCCCATTCTTGACGCAGTGAATGGAGCAGAAAAAATGGCAAAATTAGGTGCATTTCTTAATACTGCCTTTAACAAAGTGGGTGAATTTAAAAATATAAATCTTTGCTAAATTCATGCACAACCGTGTAAATGTAAGCGAGAATACGTCATCCTTGCACATTTTTTTCATTAAAATATAGTTTATAGCTCAGATTTCATCGAAACACAGAATTGATATAACGTTAGAACAGTTCACTATTATATTGACTAATGATACTCAGAAGAATTTTAAACCATTGGCGAACAGAAGGTAATAAGCAGTGCTGATAATTGAAGGCAAGTCATTTATCATAATGAGAAAGCATTACTAACTTGGCCGACGTCAGTTGAGTAACATAAAGCCGAAGTTCGAAATATCTAAACCGGATGTATTGTTTGTGAGTCCGGAAGTAATTAACGAAATTTTACTAGAACGGAAGACATTCTGGCGTCAAACAATTTGAATAGCAGAATATCATTTTCGCCTTGATCAAATACTTTTTAAAATTAAAATAGGCTACTTTTATTTGACAACCTCTGAATCCGATTCTCGAGACACGTAACCCACAAAACTAAAGAGATTAGTGACGGCGGAACGCTTCGGACGGACACTGTTCTGGCAGTCCATCAGCTGATATTGGATTTGCAAATAGATGCCGCGATGCAGAACGGTTTTTAAAATGTTAGGAAATGAAGATAAGACTGCTATATAGGTCTATATTTTTTTTATATTGGGCCTAGAACTAGATTTAAAAACAGAAGTAATTGAGAAATATTCGAAATAGATTTACACAATAGAGATGAGCCATCCTTAACAGCGATCCGTGCCCCCATTGCAAAGTCGAACTTTCGTTCGTTTTTCAGAATAACTGAATTAAAATACTTAGCAAAGGCGGTCACAGCGACCTCATCCAAGTATGAGGTTCCGTAATGGAAGGTGTTTGTTTGAGGGCCTACAACTCACGTACGACCAAAATACTTTCGAGTCAGACTTAATGCTAGTTTGACATTTCGAGCGTACGAACGATTTTGTGCGTATGTTCGGAACGTTCGATTATGTGCCCCATTTAATAAGATAGTGTCCTAAAAAATTAAATTTGTTTATGTGTATATGCAATGAAACATGGTAAAGTGTAGGGTATAATTATCTATTGTCTTTGTATTTTTAACTCATTGTAAAAAGGTTATCCGAAATATTGACAAAGGGAATTTGAAAAATGGAACCCTTATATTATTATTAACGTGTTTGTCTGTCTGTCTATTACAACCGTTCTCCTAAAAACCTTTGGACGTACAAACTGGAAATTAGGCATAGTAATAAAACATAAACCGAAAAACAATATCTAATACTCAAAATTATTCATATGAAAATTTTGCGCAGTGGGGGGGAGGGTATTGGATGCCAATTAAGTACATGGAAAATTTCTTTTAATTTTATATATAGTATGAGACTTCCTTTAAAAGAAGTAGTTATAAGGGTCGCAAAAAATTGGGTCAAGGAAAAAGACGTGGCGTTTTTTTACAAAAATTAAAACAAATTGTTTTTATATTTTAGTTTTGATTGCCAATCTTTTGCCATTTTTTCGATAAAACCAGTATGCCATCACTATAGAACTTCTAGGATTTCTGAGCGAAAAACTGAACTAGGTGATTTCCACAGACTTCTTTCGAAGTTAGCTTTTGTGTCATAAAAAGAGTTCTGTAGAGAGCACAGCAAATAGTAATCAGATGAAGCATGATCCGGAATGTAAATGTAGGTGGATGCATCAAAACTCTAGCTTTTTGAATTTTTGTCGTGTGATTAAAAATGTGTGTGGTCTATCATTGCTTTAATGGAAGACCACGCCTTTCCTTTTGATCAATTCTGACCGTTTTAACTCAATTGCATGCTTTAATCACATTAATTGCCACTATTGCCATCGTCTGTGCAGCTTCATCTACCTTAGACCACTATATTTTTCGCATTTTTTGTTTCGTTTCAGTACCGATTCACAGATGGAAATTCGGTCCATTAAACTTTTCCCTGTTAATTCATGTGGTATCCAAATATCGAGCTTCTTTTTGTATCCAGCCTTACGCAAATAGTTTAAAACTGATTTTTAATCAATTTAGTTCGGCAGCGATATCATAAGATGAAATGTGTATGTTTTCAACGATTTCACCATAAATACCACACACTTTTAGACAGGTTTACTTAATTATCGGCTTCGTTGAAGAGATTTTTTAAAATATAGTGAGTTTTTTCAAAATATTTCCTCATTTTTCCGAAAGGCAATTACACTGAATTAACAAATGTCTAACATTTCTTTTAATGCTCTGTGGACTAATCTTAAACATGTTTGAGTCTTGCTTGATAGGATTAATATTACCAAAAGTATGCAACACTAGATAGGATTAATATTACCAAAAATATACTCAACTGTTGGAAAAAAAAAGCCGTGAACTTTTTCCTTGATGTATTATATTTTCCATAATTTTAGGTAGCATGTATTCAGAGCTATATTGAAAAATATGCAAAAAATGTGTTCCTTCAACCTAAAACTATTAAGAAATAGTAATTTTAGTAGCACGTGAAGGTTGTAGCTATGATGTTGTAGCTATGTCATAATTTTTGAGATATGCACCGTGTGTTTACGTAAGCCATATATTTTGGTTATGAAAACTTAATATTTGTAAATCGTTGAATAGAAATGTACCCTTAAAAGTTTATAAGAATCTAAATGTGTAAAAATCCTCGTACCAAGAGAGGGAAGGTTCCACATGATTTATTTAACTATTTAATTGGCACGAATTTAGGGGTTGTTGGAAAAAGGTAGTCTTTATCTATTATTTGTTAATTTTACACTAATATCACACAAATATCTCAAAAGTTATGTCAAAATGGACTTTTTAGACGAGATTAATAAAATACTATTTTTAATTTTTAATTTCTTAAATTTTTTGGAGAAAGCAATATTTATTGGAGACAATTTTTGTAAATTAAATAAATTAAGAACTTTTTTTCAAGTAATATTGTAATTCTTTGTTAGAATATTGTAGGCGGAAATGTGAAATTTATTGCGATATTTTAAATTAACCGTTATTTGTACATACTGTTCTAATTACGTTTCCATACGTAGCTCATGCTCTTATTTCAGCATCTCATGCTCTTTCATAATTGAAAAAAATGAAAAATTCAACAAAGACACAAGCAAAGAATAATATAAATTTTACCTATGATCTAAAGGCGCCATCTGATGAGACAGTTGTAATTCGTATTCAATATTATGGACACAACCTCAAATCTTACGTGTTTCTTATGAAACGCGACATTACCATGTTGAATTTTTACATATCTTCAGAATAGTTATTCTATAACTTTACTGAGTTTATTAGTAGTAATTAATACTTTCGTTATACCAAACTTAAGAACGATATAAGTATTCTAAGAATAAGAGTAGGATGCCTAAGTTTAAGCATTTTATATCAGTAACATTGTATAGATTTAAATTTGGTTAAAAACGGGAGGCGAATAATTTTTATATATGGAGAACAAAAGAAAAGAAGGCACTATGAGTGTACTATGCATGTCGTATTACTACCGAAATTTTGTTTAAACAAGGGAAGAATAAAATATCTAAAAATATTTTGAACGCCAAGGATTATTTGTTTAAAACTGTTTTGTCAATCAAAACCAAGTTTTGCACGTGTATGTACCGAGTTACGAACAATGCAATGTTGCATATACACCGAATATGAACTATATGATGTATGTACATAGAGTTAGGAATTACATAATGGTATATGTACATCGAGTTACGAATTAAATAATGTTGCACATACACCTTGTTACAAGTTACGAAATATGTAGTGTTGCACATTCTCGTACACTTTGTTACGAGCTATTTAATTTTCTTTATACATCGAGTTACGAACTATATAAAGTTGTTACAAATATATCAAGTACAGACTACAATATTACATATACTCTGAGTTACGTATTGTCGCGAAAAACTGAACAGTTTTAAGGGAATAACTGAAATAATTTTTTCTTTTTTATAGATGGCGTGGCTGTATATCTAAATATTTAAAAATAGTGCAAAGGGCTTCCAACCAGTATTCTTTAAAATTACCGTTTTGTAAATTAAATGTGCACGTACATATTTTGAAGAAAAATGTAAAAGTATAGAACAGTTTACATGTTATTTGATAGGAACTAGATTAAAAAAAGGACAATCATTCGTTATTGATTGTATTCATTTCGAACCTCATAATTATATATTAGGATAGGCTTTCGTAAATTCGTACTTCGAAAATTGGAATTTTGAACTTTAGTGATAGAATTATTTCTCCGGCGGATCAGCACCTATGCCGTCCGCGCCATTCATAGGGCTTTCTCCTTGCCCCGTACTCTGGGCACAAAAACCCTGCAGAATAAAAAACCTGTTCGATGAGGAAAAACGCATAGAAATCAATCTTCAAATTCAAGTTAGTAGTGAATAGAGAGAGAATATTTGGGCAGACCCTGCGTTCTATATAAACATTAATAGATAGTCAGACAATCATAGAATAGTCTATACAGACGAGTTATAATTCTTTTCTTTAACAAAGTAAATATTTTGTCTTTACATAAGTAAGACGTCTTTACAAAAGTAAATATTTTGTCTTTACATAAGTAAGACGTCTTTAAAAAAATAATATTTTGTTTTTACATATAAGTAAGACATCTTTACAAAAGTAAATATTTTGTCTTTACATAAGTAAGACGTCTTTACAAAAGTAAATATTTTGTCTTGAAATACTTAGAGGAATCCCATACGATTATATTGTTGCGAATTAAATCCCAACGATTAATAGTAATTTGTTTGGTAATAAAAACCAAGTTTGATTAATTTTATTCAAATTATAATATTAATTGGCTACAATTTACTTCAGTCCAATAGCTTGGTAGTCAAAAAAAATTAAGTCTACCCATTACGAGGTCATAAATATTACCTCAATGGGAAGTGGGATACGAAATCGGGCAAGGGGCATTGAACTAATATTACCAGTTCAATTTCATTTTCAGGTCCGAAACATAGATTCTTAAGACGATGGTCCAAAATAAGTCTCATAATACTTATTTCACGAATCGAAATGGCGCAACGTATACGCAACCCAATAGGAAACATGAGAATAAGAAGCCGGTTTTAAAACAGGTTATTTTTTTTAAGTTTTATAAGTTTTTTCGTTGAGTTTGTATGTTATAAAAAAATGGTATTTTCAATGCTCCGTCCAAGAAGAGGAATTGATCCGTTGGCGGAACCGGTCATTGCTTTTTATAAATCAGGATATCCTATGAAAATTGGCATGTCTGCCTATACTATACAGAACTGTCACAATATTATATCCCGGAGATGATTCGAGGATGTCAAAGATGAACCATGTGCCGTATTAGTATTTAAGAGTGACGAAATTACAGAATTATACAAAATATCGATTAGAATTAACTTTTATATTTGAGTGCATGTAAATACGGCAATATCAACGTCAGCCAAATTTAAAGCAATTTTTAAAAATATTTTTGTACATTTGAAACGACAAAGTAGATTTTTATTCAAATTTCCAGATTGGCGCACAACTTAATACCTACGAAATATTTTATCTCAAAAGTAAATGTCGAAACGCAAAATTCAACCATCAGTACGTTGGCTTGACATACTAATACTTATATAATGATGGTCACTCATGGGCCATCGTGGCCGAACGTCGAAGCTTAATCCGGACATGCTTTCGAAATATTATTAAGAATGAATTACTAGGGGGAATTGGGGCTAATTGGTCCTATCAAGTTAAAATTGTTATCCATTCTGTGGTGATACTTTATAATCGATATCGAAGTCTGTTTCCTCTTTTGATAGTCTGTGTGTAGTTTGTTCCGGGAATGAGCATTTTCATATCATATTTTTGGTGCTATATAATTTTTTACTTTTCAATAGACTTTACTTCCTACTAAATCGATTTGTACGATTAATATGATATAAATTACACATACTTTAATCATATTATATTTGACAAAATGAGTCCGTCGAAATATGGCGAAGTATCGTATCATCTCGAATATATTCACAGTCCGATGTATAGGTTCCTTACAGTCCGAAATGATGAATGAGTTCCTTACAGTCGGAATTGATGTATGTGTTCCCTTTATAATTCATATAATTCATGGTAAGTTCATAATATTTTCCGGTAGTTAGTTTATTTTTAAATTCGAAATTTATTAAAAAATGCGTGCTTGTTTTATCAACTAGACTATTATATAAAATTTGTTTTTTTGTGTAAACGATAATTTTCAAAATTACTGGACTAATTTTCATGAAACTCACATTGACGTATACCTTTCGTCCTCTAGTACAGTCATAGATTATGTATAATTGAAAAAAAATTAAGCAGAGCTAATAAATATAAGATAATACGGAAAAACTCTTCAATTTTTTACTTCTGCTGATGGAACCGTAGACAAATTAAAATAATAAATGAAATAATCCTTTTACTAATAAAAAGATCGGCCTATAAGTGTTTGAATAGCTGATGATAATCGGAAAACTGGTGAATTAACATTTTGAAAACAAATACATAAAGTTACATATAGAAATTATAAATAGGTAATGGGAAAAAATAAGATTACTTAACAATTAAATATATTAGAGTAACAACCCAAAAATCTTTCATTACTTGGGTGGTTATCGAAGTTTGCTTTAATACTAGCTCTATTTAAACAAAAACAAGAAAATTGCATTTTTCTTATTGGGTTGGGTAATAAGTTTTTAACCCCGAGTTACTGTCAACAAGTTTTATTAAAAAAATTATATATATATATATATATATATATATATATATATATATACATATATATATATATAATATATAATATATATATATATATAATATATAAATTTAATTTTAGTATGCACCATTATTATCTACTACTCTACTACTTGTAGTTGTATTCCGGTGACTTTGATTCAAAAAACTGTGCGAGGTCGTTTTAGAGATCTTCTTTAACGTCGAAATTGTTTTTTCACATAAATGGTTACTTAGAGCCCTAAATAAATGGTAATCAGGGAGCGCAAAATCCGGCGAGTATGGTGGATGAGTGATTAGAACCGAGCCGAGATCGAGCACCGTCGACTCGCCCATCGCATGACATATATTATTTGTGGCGGTCTTCGCATCATGATCCAGACGAAATTGGTTAAGTAATAGAATTCTCATTTGATATGGATTTAAATCACTCTAAAAAAATGAGAAAACTGCTCGTTTTGCTTTGCCTCTCCCTGCGAATTGAACTTCGCCAACGAGCCCTTGCATCCTTCGCCTCGACACAAATCATTCCCGCCGGCCTTTTTGACATTATCGTTTTCCCCGCTACACCAAAAGCACTTCCCGTACCCACGTCTATTTACCTACCTCACCTACACCGGACCCACAGTTCAATTACCCAAACAGTAGCCTAGCAACCTCCCGTGCCGGCCGAGCCGCGTTGCCCGCAATTATTATTAAAATGTTTTATCAGGCATTCTCGGCCGCCGATAACGAGGGTGGCTCCTTACGGCCACATTGACAGTTACCAATCACGAGTGATGGATTGCTTATTTGTGAAGGCGGCGCGGTGCCGACAAAGGCGACGTGATATTTTAATCGGTGATAATTTACGTTCGCGTGTTTGTTATGAATTCGGCGTTTATCAGTTCGGTAAGTAGGCGGCGATCGTGGAAAACACATTGATTTGTGTACGGGGTGAGCGCTTTTGGGGTTGAGAAAAGGCAGAAGGTTTTGCGATTTGGTCCAGTCGCGTGGTCCAGTCGCGTAGGCTATATTAATTTAAATAGTGGCTCAATCTCTTTACCTACCTTTGATAACAAGAAGTCATCACTGAGTTAATTACAGCTCATTTTCCATTTTATTAGTCTAAATAAAAAAAAAACATTTGACTACTTTGAAATAGAGACACATGACTGTTGGAAGTAACATTTGTTGGCCAGTCGATTCAAAAAAACGAATTTTAGTGTCGAATGCCTTAATTATTTTCGTGAAAACGTCAATCGTGTATATTATTTTGAAATAGAATAACATTTTTCTTTTGAGCCGTATAATTAATTTATCATTTCCTTTTGCTGAAAATAGAGTAGTGGTATGAGATGTAGGACACAATGGCTTTGAAATTATCTGAATATCTCTTCCAAATATCGAATGCATCCGTGGAAAATCGTGGATACAATTTGCTCATGCATAGTTTGCGACGTTTGACATCTACGAATGTCGGGCAAATGCTGGTGGAGCTACATATGTCCATATTGAGTCAAGTTATTGAAGTTTGAAATTACTTCGTCAAAGACTGTCCCTTATTTGGATGCTATTGCTTCCCCACTTCCGACATTAATTTGAAAGTCGTTTTTACATCAATTTTTCGTCGCTGAATGGCAGTAGTTATTGTGTCAAGTACGCTGTTGAATAAAAAGTCTGTCTTTGAGCTAACTTGTTCCAAGCAGACTGGCAGGTTCCAAGCAGACTGGTTTCTGTATCTTCTGTGATCCGATTCAAAGTAATAAAAGTGTGTATACATAAAAAAATTGTTTTCGGATCTTAAATAGCCAAATAAACGCACGACAATTTTAAAAAATAAAAAATTTGTTTCCACTCTTTAGCCTTTAATTATTCTCTAAACAGTTGTTTTTAAAAACAAACCTGTTAAGTACAAGTGAGACTTGCAACGCGGGGGTTAAATACATGTTCAAGTATATATACAAATTTTAACATTTAAAGGTATATAGTGCTTCTGTTAAATTATTTACAAATTATATTTTTTACTATGTAAATACATTAAATTCTGTCTTTTATAGGCATCAATATATCGTAAGTTTCTCGAAAATATTTTCTGTTCATTATTTATGACTTTTTTGTTACTTTATTAATTAGCTTTTTAACAAAGTAACAAAAGTCATGAGCTCACGTAATGACCTTTTTGAGGTAGACCTATCGATTTTCGTTAAAAGTTTTACCTATAGCATTGAATTTTTTTCTAAACGCATTGAAAAATAATTACGTTTAGAGTTGAATTTAACGTAAAAAGTTTATCATCAAATGAACATTTAGGCAAATTTTAAAATTATTTGTAAACTCATTTCAACGGAACTTGTTTACAAAATTTATAAAATATACTATTTCCTGTTTTTCTCATTGAAGTGATTGGTGTTTTATCTCTATGATGTTTATAGAGAATAAACATATAAATATGCAGAAATAGTAACTTATCGGACTTTCATGTGTATTATGTCAATTTATTCTTTCCCATAAAATGTATTGAGTTAAAATACTGTGATTTCTTTATTTGTAAACATAACAAACATATCATACATAAGACCGTTATCCTTAGGTATATAATAATACGTAACCAAAAACAAAAATTATTTAAAAGCAAGAAAACAAAACTAAACGAAAGCCGGATGCAAAATTCATGTTTACATATATATTTTTAGAATTACGTACCTGAGAAGGAAAAAATGAGCCCTTGTAAGATCACTTCGTTATCCGTATGTCTGTCAGTCACGACCCTTTTTTCAGGAATGCGTGCAAGTATCAAGTTGAAATTAACATCAAATACTTAGGTTTACGGTTCCTTGGAGCTAGATATGTATGGAAATTCAAGCTTCTAAGTCAACGTAACAAAAAAAACCCTAAAAATAAGGCCATTTATGCCGTATTTATTTATACTGCAAATAATTCTAAATCTATAGTATACTTCCCTTTCACTTAAAATTATTAAATTTGGCAAACAACAAGGTCCCATAGCACAAATAAAGGAAAAAAATAGTCAATTTATAGTGATATCACGCAAAAACAAATATTTTTTTTTAAATGTGACTGTGAAAAATATAATAGGCATACTGCCTATTATATTTTCGTTACGGCAATTTATGTTGCATATTTTGAAACTGGCAAATAAATCAATATCTATAAGGTACTTTCCCTTGACCTCAAACATGACATTTGGCAAGAAGCAAGGTTTCACAGCACACGTAAAGGAAAAAATTCGTTAATTTTTACTTATAACACAAAAATATTTACATATACGCCTGTGAAAGACAGTAGGCAATATATTTTCGGTCTGAAAAATTTAAATTTTGTAAATAGTTAAATAGGAATGTTATGTACCATTAAATGTTTATACATGACTAAACATGTATGGAGAATAATTTATAATTACTTTTTAACATTACATAGTTAATGATGGTTTCCGCTAGCAAAATAAGGCAATATTATCTGACTGAGTTTCGTTAAACTTGGAATTTCCACAAGGGGATATAGACGAATGTTTCCGGTGAAGGGTGCAAAAATTTAAAGATAAAAGTAATTGAATCGACTTTTCACATTCTTATAAAAAAAGCACACCCTATCTTAATTATCGATCGAATTAATTTGATATCGAATTAATTTGCAATCCCATGACCGCTAATTAGACATTATGCGTTTGATATCCTTTAAAATTGAAAAATACAATTCTTCAATTAAAATAAACAATGCGCTTACTTCCTTAACATAATAAACTATAAAACTTGTCCATTAAACTGGAACTAATATCTTCAATCTTTTCATCAAGAGAGAACTAAAATAACAGAGAACTAGATCTTGTTGAAATTGAATCAATACAAATTATGGGCGGTACTTCGAAGTGTCACATTGAACTAATATCTTCCATCATATCCACATTTTACTGAGAGAACTAAAATGATATAGAACTAGACTTATTTTATGTTGAAATAATGAAAAGTGAGAGTGGTGCTAAGAAACATGGCATAGAACCAATATTTTTCATCGTTTCGCCAATTTACGGAGGGAACTAAAATAGTAGAAAATTAAATCTTGTAAAGTGAGAGTGATACTCGAAATGGTCATATAGAACTAATACCTTTCATCATTTCGCCGATTTACAGAGAGAACTAAAACAACGGAGGATTGTTTTGTTTTGGATTGTGGAAATGTAAACTGAGTCCTGTTACTCAGAAATTTCGCATGCAACTTAATATCTTCGAAGAATTCGTCAATTTACAGATAAGCCTAAAATAATAGAGAAATAGAGAAATAGAAAAGTGAGGGAGGGACTCAGAAATATCGTTTGGACCGATGAAAATCTCTTATTAACAATCGTCATAAGCTTTCTCGTCTTTACACACTTAAAGTCAGAAACCTTACTTGATCTTATAATTTAACTTGTATATTTAGGTAATATCAACTCTATAGTCTGACTTTAACGGTAAGACATAGGTATAACAGAGAAATAGTATTAGTTTCATTTCTATTTTTAAATGATCAAAAATCATTATCAAAATGATTAAACTCTCACTGCAAATTAACAGGAAGCTGCTTTAAAAAATAACGTTGTACAGATTCATTAAAATTTTTAGCATTATAAATACATAATTAAAAAAAGAATTTAATTTCATATTTCAGAACATGCTTATAATTATCTAAACGATGAATAGGTTTAAAAGGTGAAGAGTGACGATCGCGATCGAGACTGTTAATCGAGCAGAAAAAAGTGTTGAAATTCGGAAAAACGATTATCATCGAATTGAGAGTGTATAAGTGTCGGTATCTCTCTTATACACAAGCCAGAGTCTATAAGAGAGATACTGGCACTTCTGTAATCAATACATTTTAATCGATACTTTTACTCAAATGAATACTTTAAAGTAGAGATCGGATCGGCTCTTTCTCGAAATTTTATCGTTAATATAATACACCCAAAACTCCTTTTGGCTGAATGTTCGTAATACTACCAAAATATTGTCATATTAGTGACACTACATACTATAAAAATATTGTCATATTCGTGGTAATTTAATGCTATATTTGTTGCATATTGGTGGCAATATAATGATATCAAAATATTGTCATATTGGCGACACTACATACTATCAAAATAGTGTCATATTGGTGACACTACATACTATCAAAATATTGTCATATTGGTGGCAATATAATGCTATCAAAATATTTTGGTGGCAATATAATGCTGTCAAAATATTGCCATATTGGTGGAAATATAATGCTATCAAAATATTGTCATATTGGTGGCAATATAATGCTGTCAAAACATTGCCATGTTGGTGGCAATATAATGCTATCAAAATATTGTCATATTGGCAATACTACATGCCATCAAAATATTGTCATATTGGTGGCAATATAATGCCATCAAAATATTGTCATATTGGTGGCAGTATAATGCTATGAAAATATTGTCATATTGGCGATATTACATGCCATCAAAATATTGTCATATTGGTGGCAATATAACGCTATCAAAATATTGTCATATTGGCGATACTACATGCCATCAAAATATTGTCATATTGGTGGCAATATAATGCAATCAAAATATTGTCATATTGGCAATACTACATGCCATCAAAATATTGTCATATTGGTGGCAATATAATGCCATCAAAATATTGTCATAATTGCGATACTACATGCCATCAAAATATTGTCATATTGGTGGCAATATAATGTTATCAAAATATTGTCAAATTGGTGGTAATATAAAGCTATCAAAATATTGTCATATTGGTGGCAATATAATGCTATCAAAATATTGTCATATTAGTGGCAATATAATGCTATAAAAATATTACCACATTGGCGATACTAAATACTATCAAAATATTGTCATATTGGTGCCAATATAATAATATCAAAATATTGTCATGTTGGCGACACTTCATACAGTTTGTAATTTGAGAAAAGACGTTCGTTTGTTCCGTTCTCAGTAATGAAACCAACTTAACGCTAAACCCGAGTGTAATAACAAAATATTAAAAAGCAAAATATTATTTATTTTAGTGATTTCACAGAAGAGTGGGAACTTTAGAACTTTATTCACGTTTATTCGCTTCTGTAAACGTTTTGCTGACCTGTTTCGTTTTTTTTATATTAATTTTTATCTTCATTTCAATAAAACGTTGATTCATTAAATTCTTTTGTGGCTAGAAACTTTTGTTATAGTGTGTTTTGAAATTTTTGATAGGACATTATACAGGCAGCAACGAGTAGCTATGGATTTGGAATATGGGGAGTACTCGTCAAAAATCTGCATAATGAAATATTTGGGAAAATTATTTATAGCTTTGGAAAATTATTAATACTTTTGTCTATACCTTACTTTTTTTTATAATACTCATGACTACATGAAACTTAATTTTAACGCAAAAAGGGTTTTCGGTATAATCATAGAGAAATTTCATGACATTAGTTAATGCATAAACTAAAATACTTGCTAATAAAGAAGTTACAGTACATAAATGTAACAAATTTAATACAGGTATGAAAAAGAATGAGAAGAACTATGAACATTTTACGATTCTATCGATGCTTCAACAAAATCTATTGAACTCTCTAAATAATAAACCGAATTGTCTAAAGATAATTTGTTTATGGTATCAATAGTTTATAGCCAGACTATTAACAGGAGGTAGCTATTATCTTTGTCATTATTCGAACTAATTTATTGACAACAATAAGAATTTAAATTATATTTGTAACAAATAAGATAAGGGGGCGAAAGAGGGTGAGAAAAGTAGTGACTAACACTGAAAACCATATTTTTTTTTAAACGATTTTTGAAAATGATTATCGATATACTATTTTACCTATTGAGGTTAATTTGCATGAAAACTTATGAGCAATTTTGAAAATATTAGACTTTTTAAATGAAAATTTCTTAACATTTTTAATACTTCATTTTTTATGCTAATCAATCATTTTCTTCGTTATCTCCTAGGAAAACGGATGTTATTCTGATAATAAATTTTCTGGAACGTAATGAATAGCACAGCAGAAAACAATTCTATAAAAAGATCAAAGATTTTGTAAGAAGAGTAATAACTATAAGAAAATAGAAGGACAGACGGCAGACCAGCTTGAACAAATCTTAGAGAAGTCGTAAGATACCAAGAAATTCCGGAGTAACAAAGCATTCGGGAGCCATAAGAGCAAAGTATATAAACGACGCAGAAAAAATATATGAAAATATTAAATAAATATATATCAAAAACATGGAGGGACGACTGGTTATATTAAAAAATGGAGCTAAATTCATCAATCTATAAAAATACAAACTATCGTGTTATAAATACAAGGGCACAACTCTGTGGAATGTAATGTTAATGATAAAATTAAGTATTTCCATGTTTAACGATTTTTTATCTCTTGATCATATTTTTGTTTTTAATTTCCTTTTTATTTTGTCATTACTACCAATAGCAGTCTTCCACGATTCTGGCTATTTATAAATTATGATACCTGAAAGTGAATGAACTTAATGATATAATCACTATAAATATTAGTTACACCAAAGATTTAGTAAATATTTATGAAACACTGTGGGAAGTCCTTAATTATGATTTAATTATATTTATACAAATAATTATCATTTCAATATATATTATAAAGCAAAATCCCCAGCCGCGTCTGTCTGTATATAGGTAACTACTGAATATTAATTAACGAGGGTGCTAGAGGTGTGTAATTTGTAAATATTTTTTAAAAATGACCTAAAATGTGACGAGCAATGTTGACGAAGTCGTAAAAAATCATTTGTCACGATTTGTCGGGGAGTTATCTTGGTGCGCGCCACTTAAATCGTTAGATACATAGAAACAATGTATTGTGACATTATTCTTTTCAAAAATTTCCATAATAAAATTTCTGCCCGGGTATATGTTTATGTTACATAAAATTACACTAACGGGTTTATTGTTAAAAAAAATCAAAATTTCCAGAGCTTATTATACAAAACTGTATTATGCAATAATGAAACTGATCTTTTTTGAGTTCGAAACTATTTTAATAAGCACATCAAATTAAACTTTATGCCAATTTCCCACAATTTACTAGATTGAGTTTTTCTTTCACATTGTAGTTTTCTAAAGAATTAGTTCAAAAGTAATGGTGATATTTGTATGATGGTATATTTAAAGTGAATCGCGTTAGCTTTCACATACTAACGTGTCATGTGTGAGTTTTTTCCTATAAATCGATCCGGAGCAGGTCGCTTATATAATAATAAATAAGAGTGAGATGCTGGTATATACTATATATTGCGACAACATTTTTTAATCAGTTGAAAGTTCAGTCGTATTCGGACTTGAAGCTGATTAAGGCTGGGGTCTCCCAGGGCAGTGTTATGGGCCCAGTTTTGTATTTGCTATACATTAATGATGTTCCAACAACATTATATAGTACAAAAGCCACTTTTACAGATGATAGAGTAATAATGGCAGTGGGAGAAACTGCGGAAGGCTCAACTAGAAAATTGCAATTTGTTCCCAACAATGTAGGCATGTAGACTAAAAAATGGCGTATTAAATTGAACAAATCCAAATCGATACATATCAGTTTCACAAATCAAAAGATAGCACAACGACCTATGTTTATTAAGGGCATTCAATTACCATATGCCCACATCGCTAAATATCTTGGTATGACTCTTGACGCCAGTCTTCAGTGGAAATTTAGAAGAAATGAGGAACACTCAACATTAAGTGCAGAAAAATGTATTGGTTGCTCGGTCGTAATTCTGAACTTTCAATAAAAAAAGCTTATTTTATATAAGCAAACTCTACGCCCTGCTTAGAATTATAGAATATAGCTGTGGGACTGCGCCAGTAAGTCTAATATCCAAGTGATACAAAGATCCCAAAACAAAGTGCTTAAGTTTGTAGTTAACGCGCCTTGGTACGCTTATAACTGTGACCTCCATCGCGATCTTGAGATTGAGATGGTCGATGATATTATTAGTAGATTTGCTGGTTCTCACCAAGAGAGACTTAAAAAAAAACATCAACCTAGATGCGTCCAGATTCTTAAATGTGCAAAATATTACTAGATGACTCAAAAGTATAAAACCATTTGAACTTCCCAGGTATTAGAACAATAAGTGATTCAATGGAAAAATCTTAGTTTGGACAGTACTTAGTATATTAATTTAGAAACGAAATTAATCGCTAGTTATGTAACTAGTTTTAATAAAAAATTGTAAAAAAAAATTTAAAGTTTTAGTCGATTACATAACCCATGATTAAAAATGAGTTTCAGCCCTGATTATATTTTTTAATCATTAGGCATGACTAAGACTAATTTTTTTCTATCATAAAGTTATAAGTTTTTCAATCAAAATTATAATGCCGTGCAGTTGGAAATGTCAATAGAACGTTTTTATTGCCAATGCTCAAAAATTTATTCGACGTATTGTTGGTATAAAAGGTTTATTATAAAGATTAATTTAAACTTAGCGAAAAAATTCAAAATAAAGTGACGAATGTGATTTCCTCAAATCTCCTAAAATATATTTGGTTTTAGTTATAACTTATTAATACGAATAAAACTAAATAATTCAGTAATTACGTGATTAATATTTTAAATCATTAGTTATTAGCCATTATTAACAAATGGCCAACACTGACTGTATATATATATATATATATATATATATATACACACACACACAAACATACATATATATATATATATATATATATATAAATATATATATATATATATATATATATATATATATATATATATATATGTTTGTGTGTGTGTACGATTTCAAAAATTTAACATGTATTAGAAAATTCAAACATTAATAAAGATTATAATCTATATTATGCCACATTTCATACGGTCAGAACGGTGACAAAAATATACCAAAATTGGGAAACACTGCTCAAACGGTGCAAGGTTCAGAAAGACAGGTTGAAATATTGATTATATTTGACGTTAATTTTGTAGAAATTCATTATTCACAATTAAATTTAACAAAGCAAAGATCTTTGATAATTGCCCACCTGAAGATGTAATACAACGAGACCTAGGTCGTGGTAAAGAACTTAAATAAAGTAGAAATAATACTACATCACGTAGTTTCATTTAATTGTGAAAGACATATTATTTATTGACTGATCAACGCGAGTATTCCCGGCGACGTACCCTCTGATCGATGACGTTTGGCGAACGGAAAGGAGGCGTTCAATGACTACTAGTTTGGGGCGGGGGTTAGCAGTATTATTAAGTTATTTCAGTGCGGTTGAAACCACAGAATATATATAGCAATAAATAATACGAGACAATGTTAGGGACACGCTCTATAAACTCGGCGTTTAATACGTCATTCGAACTTTTGAAATTACTTTTAAAATTATGCAAGTAAATCCACGAACTCTTAATCAGATTTGTGACATATATTTATTGCGGGAAAGTACGATGCATACACTACGTTGTGTCGGTAACATGATAAGGGTTCACTACGTTGGCCGTGAAGTAATCGCATAGTTTGAGTCGATATCTATATCCGAGTATCTTCGATTTAAACGAGGGCGAAGTAGATGTTTATCCGTATAAAAAATTAAGTGTGTGCGTGCGTCAAACGAAGAATAATTTAAATCTACGCAAGACCAGATTATATATTTACTGCGAATTTTTTATTGACGCTCGTAAAATATAATATATAAACACTTTAAATAGAATAAAGAAAATAACATTGAAATGATAAATCTGTTTACCGTCATTTTGCGCGGGATTTGAGGCAATTTACACGGCAAAGTATATGAGGTACTTGTACAGCGTAATTTGTGTATTCAATTGTGTGTAACTAGATGACAGAACACTGTCCATTATGGCTTGCGTCAGCACGAATATGCAGTATGGTGCTTCGTTGTTACTGTTTATTGTCATTGAGATAGATAGATAATTTAAAGGCGATGTGCACAGGCCTAGAAAAAGGCTTTGTATAGTCAGTGTTAGACGCTATAATTAGAATCTTGCTTCCATACTCAGGAATAGGTTAGCAAAGGGCCTTGTAGTATTTTTTGTAGCTTGACATACAAAATATGCGGCCAGTGTAGGTATAAAAAAAAAGAAAAAAAAATGGAAAAGGACAAGATTTTAAGTGATGAGAGAAAATAATAGGTTATAAAACTAAAAAAATAGGTTATACTATTAAAAATTGGCCGAGTTAAAAGGTTCAAACCTAAAGGTTAGACAATGACGGCAATACTGAATTGTGATGTCATTTGTAATAATACTCATCATATTCTACGAGAACGAATGAGATAGCGCGTGTCCCCTCTTTATCCCCACCATTAAATTTAGACGCTTGTAACTAGCTTATTTTTAATAATTTTTTCACTTTGGACAACTTGAGGAGTAGCTAATTACTTTACAAAAATTGAGGAGTAGCTAATTACCCTTTCGCGACCGACGGCTAATTATTATATATTTGTTTCTGTCTTTTTTTTCGTTACTAATCTTAATATCTAATTTATTTTCAGCTATTATTACAACTTGTTTTATTTTTAATCAACCAAACAGATATTGTATAATAAACAAACAAAATCTCTAATAATAAATGGAGTAAGTGACAAAAGGTGCGAACTGTAAATATTGACTTGGAGTAGTGAAATTAGTAACGTTATGGAATCAGGCTTCAAAATAGGAATACATGATGTAGAATGACATCTTACAAGTTTCCAATAAATGGTTTAGAAGATCAACCAACATTTTAACCAGAGTATTAACACCTATTTTTGCAGTCCCATTTGTTTAAAAATTTTTTTTTTAGATTTCTTGTGTATTCACGGAAAATTAGCTCTCGTGCTATAAGAATTCAAATCTTTTATTTCTGCTGAAGATCATTTAAATAATCACCCAGTTTGATAAGTCATATCATCGCTGACCACTCCACTTGTTGAAAGAAGACGTCATGGTATTAATATATACAAGGAGACAATTGTGACTACTAGCTTCAGAATGAAATATTTATTTGGAAGGAAATTTTCTTCTTTTTGTTAGTTGGGCGGAAAAGAGGCAAAATTTTACCGATAATTTATTTTTTAATTTAAAAACTGGTATAGGGTATTTCAATATTTCTTGTAAGTACAACGTGGTAATTAAATAAATATATTCATATTTACCAATGATCCGGAATGTCAAAATAGCAGTTAGTTATTAAAAAAATAATTGATTATAGAGTCACGGTTCGCTAGGATATAATTTATTTTAATTTTCCCATAAAATTGAAACGGTCGCGTCGTTTTTAATTCGTCTTTTTAATTATTTTGACGATTTGTTTATTTATTTTATTTTATTTAATACGTTAATGTATATTAATATTTATTACACTTTGATGTATGTATGTTTGTTAGAATAATTGATGCAATAACCATCTTGGTCCGTCGGGCGTCGAGCGATAAATAGGACAATTGAACATCGTGAAAAACTGCGATATATTTCGGTGACACATAAAATATTTCAGAATTTATAAGAATGGAAATAAAAGGCAATTTAAAAAGAAAACATGAAATAAAAATAAAAACAATACAATTTCACATACTGAAAGTGCTAGATTAAGTAAAGTGAATTATAGGTTATGAGATGTAGAATTTTTGGAGAAGATTTTACGAAAGATTTAAGAAGGACGAAATTCAGGCCAAAAGCCAATTAAACTGTATAATATAATGTATCGATTGTAAAATTTACAAGTGGCGATTTCCTTTTGTATTACATACGGTTAGTAATGAATTCTGGCCAAATTAATTTTGTTTAACTCTATATCGTAGAGTAGCCCCATCAGTCTCTGCTTGTCCATTACCCCCTTTACAGTCTTCTTCAGTTTTTTGTAAGCCCCCTCTACATCGTCTACTACAAGCTAGAAACTGAGAGCAAATCATATTAACCCGCCAAGAAACCTAGCAAGATTAATTGTAACCCGAGCAAAACAGGAAATTATTTTCATACCAAAATATATTAGGACATAATTTTTAAAAACCAAAACTATGCAGTATTCAAATTTCTCGATACAACCTATAAAGTTGTTGAATTTCTATAAAACTACTGATATTTTAATACATTCATATTTCGGTAGTAAAATACAGATGAAGTAGACAAATAATAAATATATAACAGAAATAAATAGTTGTAATTTCCTGTTTCGAAAATGAAGAAAACATTTATTATACTTTTTGTTCTCTTATTCTTGTGCATCATAATAAAAAGAAGCAATTCTAAAGTTCTACAGCTTGTACATAGAATGAATTTTCCAAGAAAGTGGCAGCGCCTTTAATCTATTAGGCCTATTTTTTCTTTAAAGCAGTCTTAAGTGTAAAAAAATAGAAGTTAAAGAGATTAATTTTTTTAAACCTGAATTTTAAACCCTCGTTTAAACCTGAAAAGCGTTTTTTTTCAAAGAACTGTTTTTACCATTTGGGACGCTGTATATACTATTATATATGCTTTATACAAGCGTTTATAAAAAATAATAGTGGAAAACATTACCATCTAGAGCCTGTATTGCAGATTTGTAAATTGTGAACTGTTTTTTACCAAATAAAAACAATAAAAAAAATTATCCAAAAAACTCATTTAATTATCTAAAACAGCTATAGAACCGTTTTTTAAGTTTTTAATTTATATTTCTTTTTCTTTTACGATTTAAACACCAACAATGCCAAAATTATAAAAGAAAATAATCAGTAGGTCTCACACTTGAATTGTTTTTAGCAAAAGTAAAAGTTATGATAAGCAAGGCTTATTCCTAGTAATGTTCTCAACAGAATGTATTTAGTATCAAAACGATAATTTGAAATGTTTTTAGTAATGTTCTCAACAGAATGTATTTAGTATCAAAAGAATAATTTGAAATAACAATTCTAAATACATTTAGTCTATTTTATTTTAACCATAATTGTGAATGACAACAATGGAATGAAACTACGTGATATAGTATTATTTCGACTTTCTTTAAGTTCTTTAACACGACCTAGGTTTCATTGTATCACAACACCTTCAGGTGGGCTATTAGCAAAGATCTTTGCTAATAGCTCACCTGAAGTTGTTGTGATACAACGAAACCTAGGTTGTCTTAAAGAACTTAAATAAAGTAGGAATAATACTACATCATGTAGTTTCAATTAATTGTGAATAATGGATTTCTACAAAATTAACGCCAAATATATTCTACATAACGGTCATTCCCAGATAAGGTGAAAATAGCATTGCTTCAGAACTGTTCTAATTAAATGATTAGTTAATAGAAATTTACATTTATCTCACTGATGTATTATTCTAAAATTAACTTCGATTACATACATATATATATATATATATATATATATATATATATATATATATATATATATATATATATTCTATATATTCTTATAAAGTATTGCTTTGAGCACAATACTAGATTTGATTTTAGACAGCTAATTGGGCCTTATAAAATAGATATCGGAAACTAGAGTTTAACAGAAATATAAACATTTAATTAAAAGTATATAAATTCAATTTTGAAGGGACATCAAACGTATTACAATAAAGGAAAAAACCGCTTAAGTTTATTACCTGGATTATTAAGAAAATGAGAAATAAAAATGTTCAAATAAGGCTCTTTTTATTTATTTCTAGTAGCACTACCATAGTTTTTTTACTATACGCACTTGACATTGACATTGGCAAAGGTTCTCTATGGAGAGAACGAACGCCATATAATGCCAATAAAGATAACATTTGGAATAAAATACATTAATAAAATACGTTTTAAATTAATCGATAAAGCGGGTCAATTTTATTCAAATGAAATATGAAACAATTTTATTCAATTTACTCATCTAAAATGAATAGAATTTAATTTATATTAACACGTACAATAGTGAAAATAGTCTTGCAATTACATTTAAATGTCAAGTGTAATGTTAAATGTCAGCTGTCATCAAATGTTAACGTATTTTTATTTGACTTATAATTTTGTGTCAACATAACTTAACTTTCACAGAAAACTGAGTATTAAATCTCCGTAAAACTGTATTCTGCAAAAATATTCTTAGTTGAAATAATTACACTCTTTAATTTAAAGTGCTGACAATATGTCTAAGAGTTACATAGGATGTTTATAATTAAAAACTAATTCCTATAACATCTTGAAATAGAATGCAAGACGTGCAAGTTCGTCCGGTAGGTAACTGAAATGTTTCCAATATTACTCGTATTTCCCGTGAGGACAAAATAAAGGTTCCTAGATAAACTAATTATTTGGCTTGTATTATATAGCAAAACTCTGATCAAACGGAAATCGAATAACTAATAAAATAAGTTTGCACCAATTGACAAAATGACAGAAAATGATCATTTATAAACTGTTGGAAAACTAGCTGGCCAAGACCTTTAATCCTTTCTCTAATAAACGGACCTTGTCTATCACCAAAAGAAAACCAAGTAGAATCCGATTATCTGACTATCAAAATAAAATGCACTTAAATAATTACAATAATTCAATATAAAGGTGTACTGAAATATATTGGGGTATATTCTGAAGAATCGAGCATTTATATCCATTAATGCTATTTACGGACAAAAAATACTAGAAATTTGTTACGCAAAATAGAATAGGAATATATTCGATAGAACGAAGGGTTCAATGTATTTGGTGACAATTTGTGATAAATTTATAGTAAAAATCCGTAATAAAATGAGGTAAGAAAATATTAAACAAAGTAAGGAAACAAAAGACAAACACATTATGGTAATACTTGCCGCCTCTTAATTTTCTGTTCCCCTCTATTGATGGAAACTGCTGTAGCATGATTATCCTATATTATTGACACTTTTCCATATTACTTACAACTCATTATTAGCTAATGCTTTGGACTATTAACAGCTACAGTATTTACGAGCAGTCTGCAAAATCAATGAAAAACCCAAATATAAATTGACATTTTCAACATTTGATTTACGTGCAAATTTTCTCGCTAAAAATTTTTCTCGATTCGTACCTGCGTAAATGTTTATTGTTTAAAGAATTTAAAAATTAAGTTTGGCAGCATCTAAGTTATTGGCAATGGATATGTGGTAAAAATATTCAGTATCCCTATGCGATTTTTAATGGTGAATATAACTTTACTCATGCAATTATATTCAACAAAACAGTTATATACCTTAATTCTATCAAGTACTGAGACAAAATTTATTTATTAACTTTCAAAACTTCGCAAAATAACTTATTTATTAACTTTCTAACTTTCGTTAAGCTTCGTTAATAAGATATTTATTAAAAGTATCCTTTGTGACGTAAGAAGAAAACAGTTCATTATATATTTCGTATGTTAATAAAATCATTATCACATTCGTTAATTCTCAAAGGGACTTAAATGACTATAATAATGAGCGATGAAAGCTTATACAACTGAAGGAAATATGACCGTGACAACCTTATCTGCATTTTATCAAAATATTTATTGTATTTTTAATACTTTATGTAGACATTCAAATAATTATCTACTTGTATTTGCATATTTCACGATTCTTTTAGTAAATTTTCTATTACGGCTTTACTGATTTTATAACAATTATATGATTAAGTAAAATCGCCACTCTAATGGTCAACAATTTTTGAAGTTATACTTCTTTAGGCGCATTATGAAAAAATGATGAGAGTGAAATTTTAAGATTCGTCACACATTAGTTACAGTATGAAGTTGCAGCGGTTGCAGTCTCGAAACAAAAGCTATTGGCACCATCGTCGCCTCTGTTCACTGTTTTCATATTCATAGTATTTATCCACATGTTTCTAGTGTCTACATTCACACACGTGTTTTAGTTTCAAATAAGTGCGATTTATATATGTGCTGATAAATTATATTCAGTAGTGATTTAAATTCAATATTTTTATTAATATATTTACTATTCGTAAATATTAGTGAAAAAATAGTGTTTATAGACTTTTTCAAGTGCTCCAATATAATTGAGGTTATCTATCCGTATGTATTATTTAATGATGCCAAAAAAGTATAACTTCTCACGCGCGTACATAAGTACACGCACCCTTTTTTTTTTAATTATTTAACTTACACTTTTAAAAATATATGGGCTCCGGTTTTATACGGGGAAATGCGGTCTCTTTCTTTAGGTAAAATTAACTTTTATTGGCTTACAAAACAACATACACCATACTAGAATCTTAACTTGAAATTGAACCCAGATTACCCAATTTAGGTTACGATTTCTGTACAATTTAATTATTACTATATAACTTATAATTTATAACGGCGAGTTAAAGGAACATAAGAAGTATGCATTGCTTAATACATCAAAACTCCACATTAACCAATTTAGATTACGATTTCTGTACAAGTTATTTATTACTATATAACTTATAATTTATAACGGTGAGTTAAAGGTTTATAAGAAGTATGCATTGCTTAATGTATTAAAACTCCATACTACCCAATTTAGGTTACTATTACAGTATAAGTTATTCATTACTATATAAATTGAAAATTAATTTATAATTTATAAATGTGAGTTAATGAGACATTTGCTTAATATATCAAAACTATTAAATTAATTAAAATGAAATGTTTAACTACTATTTTATATATAATTCTTTTCATCTATGACCAAATATGTGTAAGCAATTTTCGCAATCTGGAAGTAGAGAAAAAGAAACATTAAATAGTCGTAAAAAAACGTTATTATAAATGTTTGTTGTTATGTCCTTATTACCTTATGGGTTCTTTTATTTATGCGACTGTTAACGAAAAGAGACAAAATCTATATAGAATTAGGCTCAGGTGTTACAAGAATAAAAATTACATTCTTATGTAGATTAAATGAAACAATAATCTCCTTAAAAGTTTTATTTTGAACGTCGATGAGTAAAATGAGAAACCTTGTATTTTTTATGGTTCCTTAGTTTAAAAGGAAAAACGGAACCTTCACAAGATCATTTATGTATCTGTCTGAATGTCAGACTAAAACGTTTTTCTTCACAAAGCGCTTGACGTAGAAGCTTGAAGTTTTGCACAGTACATATTGTAATAGCTAAAATCCAAAAATATTCATTGGGAAATTTTATGGAGAACAATTTGTATAATCGATTTTTTTAGTTACATGTATGGTGTAGTGTTGTTTGAAAGGCTAGAGTTATTAGAGTGATAGATATTTTTTTTAAATTTTAGGTAATGAATCTTCAAACATATAATGAGAATTATAGGAAAAAGTATATACAACCCCTTAATTTCCGAAATTAGTCGATCTAAAATTATAAAAAAAATATGTTTTTAGAAGCCCGCTCAAAAGTTGGAGAAAGCTATAAAGATGAATCCAAATATCATAATTTTTCAAATATTCACATGGTGTAAAACGCAATGGGGAATATTTTTAATATTTAATAAACCACTGAAACCATGTGAAACATAGAAAGTTGCAAGTTAGCGTAATAAACTATAGAAACTTGAAAGTTGGCTTAGTAATACATCTTACTAGGCCACATGTTTTACACCATCAACTTCTTTTAAACTAGTCTTATAACAATCAAAGAGAAAGTAAATAAAGGTTTTAAAAATATTTTTTCTCATTTTATGTAGAGAAAAGGAATACAAAAAAACTTTTTCACAGTTTTAAATTGCATGTTTAAAATTACATTTTAAAAATATGCCAAAAATACAATTCCATCCCCTTCTTTCAGAAAGACTGAGCCAGAAATCGTGATAAAAGAGGTATGGTATAGTGTGACTGGAAGATTACAGAAAAACTATGACAATCATCCTAGATCTTACAATTTTTGAAGAATGTACCATGTTTTTATAGCTGTGAAAGTTATAGTATATAACTACGTTGTGAAAAATTAAAATTTGTATATGTTTTAATATACAAACTACATACATTCAGATGTTTATAAGTGCCGAATTGTATACGGAACTCACGTTATGTTGTTTTTTTGTTCTCGCTGTGTTAGTTTTATTCGTGCTTTACAGATTTTTTTCAAGAGTCTGGTTATATTTCGTAATAGTTTTCAAAGATATTTTACGGAACTATTTGATCAAGTTGAATACTTCATAAACAGATGTGATATACCATAAAACTCGCGGCCTCATTAGGGTTGTCAGAGAAACTCACGTAAAACTCGAAAAAAATGTTAAAGACATTCATTTTGAGATCACAGAATGAGTGTTAATGTCTGTAAAAAGTTTATTAACATTGAATCTAGGCAATAGCTTACACATTAAAAAATCGATCAATATTGATTTTTTTTTAATCATTTAAAAAACTCACATAAGACTTGGAAAGAGCAATAAAGATATTCAGTTTGAGAACACAGACTGGGTATTAATAAAAACAATAATTTACACATTAAGAAAAGCGATCAATATTTTTTTATTATTTTTTGTGATCATTTGAAAAACTCACGTGAAACTCGAAAAGAGCAATGAAGATATTCAACTTGAGAACACGAAATGAGTTTTAATGTCGGGTAAAAGTTCATTAGCAACTAATTTAGGCAATGGCCTACACATTAAAAAATCGCTTAATATTGATTATTTTTTATAGTCATTAGAAAAACTCACGTAAAACTCGAAAAGAGCAATTGAGACATTTAGAACGAGAACACAGAATGAGTGTTAATATCGGTTCGAAATGTATTAACAACTAATTAAGGTAACAGCCTACACATTAAAGAAAAAAGTAATCAATATTGATTATTTTTGTAATCGTTTAAAAAACTCATAAAACTCGAAAAGAACAGTGAAGACATTCAGTTTGAAAACAAAGAACAAGTATTAATGTCGATCAAAAGTTTATTAACGATTCATTTATACAATGGTCTATACGTTAAAAGAGCAATCAATATTATTTTTTGTAATAATTTCTGAGAAGTTATTACGGACTTATTTTATGGTAATTTTTATTCTACAAGAACATTTTATAATATATATGTTTTTATGAAGCTATATTTTTTTGCTTTGTATTATGGTAACAAACTGTACTCTGTTTGTTGGCTTTTTCTAATTGGGATCGTTAAATTGTTTGGTTTTTTATGTCCTAAAAACAGTTTTTTTTAAATTATATTCTATTTCTATAACGTCAGGTTCATTTCCGCCGGTCTCTTTAAGAGTTCTGCTCAGTACCTCGCGATTAAATATTGACTTTCGTTCTTCTGTCTTTGTTTTGAAAAGAAAAAAAATTACCACTTTACTACTAAGTTATTTATTCAAGTAGACAATTATGATTTTCAAAATCAAATATCATTTATTATATTTTGATTAGACTATTTGATTATTCATTGAATATATAATAGAATATTTGATTATTTGACATTGAGTTTTTGACACGGCAGAGATTTAATTTTTTTAATTTAAAAAGCCTTATTTGCATTATTTTTATACTTAATATACAAAAAAAGAAACTTGCGTGCTTAGTATTTCCAACTTTCAAATGATTAAAATAATTATATATAATTTTAACGGTTTAAGACAATAGTTAAATAAGATACGTCTTCTATGCGAATTGCGACAACTATGTTGTATAATTTTAATTTGATAAACGATTCTAAATTTTACTTAATGCATTACCTTTTAAGTGCCAGTTATATCTTTTTAATATTATATAAACTTTTTTTCAATGATTAAGATATAGTTTGATATAGTGTAAGGATTTAATTTCCAAATTTAAGTGGTGTATGATAACACCTTAGGTATGTTGACTTCTGATGTTAACTTTACTATGCAAAAAAATTTTGATTTCATTCGAATTTCATATATCGAAAAACATGTAAATAAACAAAAGTAAAGGATTTGAGGAAATGCCTATTTGCAAAATAATATTTGAAAATAATATTATTCTATGTGACCATAGAAAACATTATTTCATTTTGTGACGGAAAATATTGAATCTAAGTTTTATTAAGTATTGAGTTTAATATAGATTTCATGTAAAATGTAAGTATCGTATTGATTTTTTTAAAACGTTTTCATAATTGACTTCTTTACAAAAATTATATATATATATATATATATATATATATATATATATATATATATATATACCAACATACGCATATATTTGACTTTCAAGTTAGGTTGATCCTTATTGGTTGATTGATCCTTGTGTCAAGTGGCTTATAATTATCTTACAAGTATTTGTTGTAATAAAGGTTCCAACTGCCTGTATGACTGAGTTTATGAGACCTGGTAACGAAATAGTATAATATCTGAAAATATATGGCCATCTCATAATTAAGGATATATTAGTTCTCTAATCAAAAAGTTCTCTACCATCTGAATCTTTTTCAAACTAGATTGTTTCTACCCTCATTTACCATGATTGGGACTCTCCTCAGAATTGAATTATGCATAATTTTAAATTCGATTATTAGTTGAGTGTAAGATGACCTTTTTAGTTTAAGAACTAGAGGTATTTGACCGACGGATAGACAGAAAGAAGTGACAATCACAATTTTCTTTTCTAACCCTTTGAGAATGGACATTTAAAAATGAATTATTTTTGCTTGATAATGTTCTTATTTATTGTAATTTTGTTATTGATTAGCTATTTCCGCGATTATGTACACGCAGGCAACTGAAAATTAAACGGATACCCATTTTATAAGTTTGCTTTTAGTCACGCCCATTGCGCCAATATACTTATCTATATATATATATATATATATATATATATATATATATATATATATATATATATATATATATATATATATATATATATATATATATATATATATATATATATATATATATATATATGAAAAACTTCCTTGCGCGAATTAAGATGCACGTAGTGCCATCTGTTCATGTATATGAGTACATTGTACATTTTTATAATTACTACGCGTCGCATGGCTATACTTGAACGTCGAGTAGCTACAAAGAAATAACACTAACATTGTTGTACTAATGCAATTTAAATGAATTTAAAAAAAATATAACATTCCATATCTTCTGTTTGAGTGAATTAATTGCCATAAAATAAAAACTAAAGTTTACTTTAAGTTTACTCTATGTTTCTTTTCTAAATAAATCATTCAAATTGAGCAAGCAGATTTTACGTGATGCATGCACAAATACAAACATAAATAGACAAACAGTTCAAACAATTTCTCAATTTTTTCTATTACTTATCCTTCATTTCACCAATATATTATTTTGCATATTATATATATGTATATATATATATATATATATATATATATATATAATACACTTTGTCGTAAGGAACATAGTCCTACGGAGGAAAGCGGCGCAATTATATTCTCATTGTGCAACACGCACTATAACTTAACGAGTGAACCTGTTCTTTCTCGGTTAATTTCGAAACTGCCCGAACACGCCGTTTTTCATTTCCTCTATCATAAAGAGGATGTTATTAGGGAATAATGAATAGTCCTGGTTCGCAAAGTGCAATGTAAACTTAATCGGATGTTTAGCACTTACTTTGAGCTTCAAATGAATTATTTTGGAAATTGAAGTCAGTGACGTGTCGTTAGATTGAATCGGGGTAAACTGAACACACTTTTTGAAAACTATCTGTAATTTAACAACGATTTATTTACATTTTTTCGATATATTCGGTATGATGTAATTATGTCTTGCTAATTTTCTTTATGTTATAAAAACTGAAATGAAATGGCTTATGTCCGTATAAATACTTTCCCGTTTGTAACTATCAGAAGGATAATTAGATTAATTGGCAACATAAGTTATTAAAAAAATCTTTCGTTAGCGAAAATGTTAATTTCATTTCACTTTTGACCCGTTTTTGTTTTGCTCTAATTGCAAAAATACCTATTTTGTTGGATATTCCCTGTAGATATTTGTTAAGTTTCATGGCCGGGCATGTTAAACTCGACTCGTAACTTTGTCAATTGTCAGCTCAGTAAGGGCTTTTGAATCCAACTGAAGTAAATAAATATTTAAAAAAAAATCAGCTAATTACAAGACTTACAGACCTCGATGGTACGCGTAGCTAAAATACCACAAAAGCAACGAGCAGCACCATCGGTGGTGCAAGAAGCTACTGCACGAGCCTTCTGTTCAGCGTGCCGATTATGAGTGTTACCTTCAGTGATACGTGCATTGAAAAGGCCTATATCGAGTAGTGGACTAAGACAGGATGTTGATTTTGATTAATTTTGAAGTATTTTTTATGAATCCACTCATATTTATGACATTCATTTAATATAAAGTTGAGTTATAATAAAATTTAATATAAAATAAGAAATAAATTAATTCGGAAATGTTTAGCAAAGTATGATTTTTTATCAACATTTCACATTTTGACAACATTTTCAAAATATATATAACATAAAACAAAAATATATCCATTTTCTAATTATTTTTTTTTCTAATGATTGCTGTCATTCACTAGGTGTCGTGAATGCCTTAAATGTTTAAGCTGTTTATTACTGGCACCTATATTAATTCTTTCCAATAACTAAGTTAGACTTACAAAACAAATATAGTAGCTTAAACATCTTTGCTAATAGCCCACCTGAAGATGATGTGTGTTGTGCAACGAAACCTATGTCGTGGTAAAGAACTTAAAGAAAGTAGAAATAATACTACATCACGTAGTTTTATTTAATTGTGGAAATATAGTAGTGTCAATGTATTACCACTCCAGTTTCCAAGGAGATCACTTAGGTATCATGATGTAACACAGTTAAATTTAGTTCTATTGTTTTTCTTGAACCTCGATCTCTAGTTCAGAATAATCTAACTGAGATCGACGTCCAGTTTTTTCCCTGCCTGATGTAATTTTTGCTCATCGAAGACACACTTGTTTAGTAGAGTCACTTCTTTAGTAGAGTCTGCTAGTCTTGTTTTTTTTCTGTCTTTTATTTTTCGACCGTTTTCTTCTGCTTTTCTCGGCTTTTTCCTTTGGCCGTTTTGGTTTTTCTCTTCAAACTTTTTGGCGCTTTTCTTAACTACACCAGTTAGTATGATTGTAAACTTAAGTGTTATGCAATTAAATACGTAACCAAAAATAAATTTAATTCGAAAGCACTTAGTAATGTATTATAATTCATCAAAATGTTTTTGCATTACATAAATAACGTAAAACAAAAACAACATGTCTATTCTCGAAGCGGCTGTCATTTACTCGTTATGGTGCCTCATATAAAATTTACTTATTTGTTATTGGCATTTAGATATCTAATAGTCTTAATTAATTTATAGTGTAACAAAAAGTATTTTAAAGTTTCTGATTGGGTCGTTTATTTCATTTAATTTTGTTTTGGTTACTATATTAATATTTAAAAAGAAACCATTGTGCAGGTTTTGTTTATTTATTTTACTAATTCATTTTTGCCTTAAACATACCTTGCAGGTTCTAATTATGATGTTAATATCGTGTCCATAATATTTCAATTTAAATTTAAGAACGGCAAGGAAAGAGCAGCGAGCATTGGAATTCAAGCTTCCAAAAATAATATGTTTTATTCAACTCTTACGTTATTGTTCCACCAATTATGGAGTATTTCATAAATCTAAAAATTTACGTCCGGTACGCCACTGATTCAGATCTTATCACCTTTTTACTGAACAACACCCTTCAACTAAATAAATGGAATGGTTTAATTTCCCATGACAAGTTTTACGCACATATTTGCCGTTTGTTATCAAAATATTTGAATAAAACCGTGAGAAATAAATGGGAGATAGCACCCTAATTTCGCGTAAAATATGACACGCGTCTTTAATCCCCAATCCGGTTTGACAGCGCGCAAAGTTCCTGAACTTTGAATAGGCTATGGTCACCCTTTCGGACGCCGTCGATATTTAATAAAATTTACACCAATTGTATTTATATCCATCATCTAATTACGGTAATAACTGAAGACTGAATTGAAACAGGTAACTGGATTCATAATTTCAGGAATTTGAGGAACACAATCCTAAAAGGATTACGTTCTTCAAAAAAAAACGGATCCCTTATAGGTTTACTTGGTTGTCCATCCGTCTCTCTGTCAAACCACTTTTTCTTAGAAATAACTTGAGATATCAAGTTGACTTAATGTCGTATATTGAGGCTTATAGTCTTACATTGATGTGAAAATTCAAGTTTTTTGGGTCACGTAACATGGCCCCCTAAACCGTATTTTTTTACCATAATCTTAACTTACGGATCACCAAAACCCATAGGGTACTTCCAATCGATTTACAATATTAAAAGTCATCATATTGGGAGATCGTGTAGAATAAGTGAAGAGGAAAATTCAAAAATTATTAATTTCTAATTCTTTGTGAAATTAATATACGCCTGTGAAAGATGCAGTAGGCAATACATATTCGTTGTGAAAAGTTAATATTTGCAAATAGTTTAATCAGGAATACTATGTACCTTTAACTGTTCCGTTTGACAGCTTTTTGTGTAATATGAGTTCTGCATAACTGTCATGAAATTTTATTCTGTCAAAATCGGCCCAAATTATTGCCCGTCATCTGCTTAAACACCATCTTACAGTGATCGATATTCATTATATAGTATATATTACAGCGATCGCTTACATTTTTTTTAGAACACAACAACAACTTTCTAGTCTTTCAGAACCGGAATAAAACTTCAGATATCTAAAATCTTTTTAAAAAGTCTTAGCCTTTGTCAATTTGGATAAACAGGAAGCAAAAGCAAGTGATTATCCTGATTTTCTCTATTTTCTTATGTGGTTACAAGACTTGAACCCTGTGGAAAATAGACCGTTCACGCATGTGAACTGGGCCGGTAAAAATGGTTTGATTCCCATGGACAGCACATAGGATCAACGATTTTTCTAGAGGATTTACAAATTATATCTATATTCTCTACAGTATGTGTCTGTAGTCTTTCATTTTTTTGATCATATTAGTTTTATTTGAGGTGACTACCTCGAAAAAATGTTTGCGGCTGGCAGTGTGGAAAGTGGTAAAAAGATATTTTGGGCTTACCAGATTTGTTTCAAATCGTGAACAATATAATATCTGCAACGTAGAGCCAGGTAAATGCAACCTGCGAAGGACCTATCCCTAGAGGCCATCACCATTATTCTATGTGTTTTATCACTTCCTTTTTAGTCATGTTTTTTTTGTATTTATTCCATTTTCACAATAATATAAGAACTGTGATTAAATTTTAATTAATCATTTTAGTCAAAAACTGCAGATTAAACGTGCAGATCACAAAACAAGTGGCGCAAAACGTGATTACTGTAATTAATTAATAATTGATGAGGGGTTAAAGTAACTTTGAAATGTCATGAAAAGTACAAAGTATGCGTAAAAACACAGGAACTGCGGGAAACAAGAAACTTTTTTGAAGGTCTTTTTGAAAGTTGCTACAAAATTAAGTGTTGCACACCGCGTGGGTATCGTTTAGTTTCGTCCGTCGGTCTGTACTCATGTACGTATGAGGACACCTATAAATCGCAATTCTACCCGAATTTGGTCATACTTTTTCTATTTATTGGTTAGATCATTTAGGAACATAATTTAATTTGTATAATTTTATTTATCATTTTGTAAAATATATATTAACTCGTAAATTTTCTACAGAAATTTCCTTTTTTCGCGTTCACCTACTACTCTCGGCCTCCATTTTATACGGACTTCTTGCGTCTTCTTTCTACTTACTGCTGTTTTTCAATCAATTATTTAACGATTGAAAACACGAAGTGGGCACTTTTGGTTTTATCAAAGATTTTTCTCAATGGTGTGAATATTCGGCCTCATTAGAGTCAACAGAAATACAGATAGTTGAATAGCAATGTATAACGAATAGATTGCTTACTTATCTCGTGTCTGCAGATTATACTTAACTGTCTTGTATTAAATGTAATTTAAAGTGTTTGAAATAATTATCAAAATCCGTCATGAAAATATATATCTTTTCATCAATATTTGATGAAAAATAACATGAATTTAATGCGAATTATATAAAAAATAGAAAAAAGGTAAATTAAACTGTACTGCTACTATCAAATCTATAGAAATATTAAAATCGCCAAAGTTAATCAAATTCAAAAAATCGTTTCGTGACACTGTGTAACCACCCTATAAACACAGTGAGGAGTGGTATAAATAAGTAAGGAGTGGTTTTTCAGCATTAGAATTTTTATTTTAGAAGAAAAATTGAGTAAATCTAAATTATGATATTAATTGTGTGACTTATATTTTGATTTTGAATTGTTGTAAGGTAGAAGTCATGCGCCAAATTTAATAAAAGAGTAAACAAATAAGCAGTCGGGTCACGCATGAACTAGGATTTCGTATTCATTTCACAAATGATCAAACTATATACTTATATTTTTAAATTATATATTATAAAACATATTTTAATAATTTATATTAACTTGACTAAAAGATAAATCCAACTTCCTGTAATTTTTATCTGCCTCTTTCCGTGTACCTGAAGTTTTTTTTTGATAGTTCCAAAATTAATGAAATTAGATTGCGCCAAGATATCTTCATTGGAAAGCATTTTCGGGATTTTTTTTCAAATTTTTACATAGCCCTGTTTGTAGTCGGCGACCGATATATTGCAACCGACTTTGAAACTTAATATTTCGTAAACGGAAGCTAAGAACTGAAAAGTGGTAAATAGGCCTTAAACTTCATTTCAAAATACGTTTTCAACGATATTCGACACAATTTCTTATCCACCTTTATTTACGTGTAGAATTATCTTATTTGTGTTACTCTTCCCCTTTCCTTGATCACTAAATGTTCCGTTCGTCAAACATACCGGTCATCGGTTTCGGGAGTATTTCGGTGACAATACTCCGATTGGTCAGACAATTAACAAGCCGGTCTCTAGTCCTTGCATCGTGTTTCTGGAGTTATATTACTTTGTTTATCACTGCTCTGCCCTTATTGATTGCAGCATGATAATATGTCATAATCCTTCTCAAAATATGGGCTTTCTAATAAAAAACAATTTTACTCCGGTTAGCCAGACAATAAACAAGCCGGTCTCTATTACTGGCACCGTGTTTCCCGACTTCTATTACTATTTTTATCATTGCTCTGCTTTTATGAATTGCAGCATGATGATCTATCATAATCTTCCTCAAAATAGGGGCTTTCTAACACAAAACAATTTTACTCCGGTTGGCCAGACAATGAACAAGCCGGGTTCTATTCCTTGCACCGTGTTTCCTGACATCTATTACTTTTTATTACTGCTGTGCTCCCATGAATTCTAACATGATAATATGTCATAATTTTCATCAAAATATGGGCTTTCTAACACAAAACAATTTTACTACAGTTGGCCAGACAATGAACAAGCCGGGTTCTATTCCTTGCACCGTATTTCCTGACATCTATTACTTTTTATTACTGCTCTGCTCCCATGAATTCTAGCATGATAATATGTCATAATTTTCCTAAAAATATGGGCTTTCTAACACAAAACAATTATACTCCGACTGGCCAGACAATAAACAAGCCGGCCTCTATTCCTTGCACCGTATTTCCTGACGTCTATTACTTTTTATTACTTTAAATATTTTGGATTTTTATGTATACTTAATATAACATACCAATATTTAAGACCCTTCTAGTGCGGGTTTTACTAATGCATAATACGTTTAATTGTCTAACTAAGAGACAATTCTACCTTTTGATATCTTTGATATTTTTGAGTTATTTTTATTTATTTGAAAGCAAATTTTTCTCAATAGTCACTAAATATAACAGAACTTCTTACAATCGAAGTTAATAAAACCGAAAAGAATGCTAACAAAACAATGGATAAATATCTAGTTATAAATATGTCTACTAAAGTTAAGAAATTAATTTTTTTAATGATTAATTAAATGTTCTCGTATTACCTAATACGGGTATTGGTGGTAAAGAGTATTAAGAAGTAATGTAATATTTAAATAATTGATATTTTTACCAACAAATATGTAAGTATAAGTGATATTTTACAAGTATGTCAAGTAATTTTAAGTGTGATATAATACGTAATTAAGATGAATTAAATTGAAGAAGATAAATTGCAGTAGAAGCGAGATAAAAAACACTTGCTAAAATATGGCTTGCGCCGATTTTATTTTCATGAAAACCATTTTATTTTTCACTTCCATTTTATAAACTAAATATGCTTAGTATAATTGTGTCATAATTAATTGCTGAAATGTGCTTTTAATTGAAACGCGTTATTAATTTAAACATCATGTTAATTGAAACGAGCTATTAATTGAAATATGCCATCAAATGAATTTCATTTGAAACTAAGAAAGGTATATGAATTATACTAATCATATTTTAGGCATTAAATAGCGTCTACGATTTTATAACCAAAATAAATTATCAAACTAATAATCAGAAATATGAATCCATATTATGCAATGTTTATTCATTTGTTTTTGTACTATATTATACATAACGTGTACATAACGTACGCTTTTGATTTTGATTTTTATTTCTTAAAAATGATAATACATGGCACAAAATAGAATGTTATTTTATACCGTTTAGCGTAAGATTTTCATGAAAATAAAATCGTTTTGCATAACTTTTTTGATGTGAAACATCTATAGGCGCAGGTATAAACCGGATCGTTGGCGTGGCGACGCTTGCCGTGGCGACGGGTCGCCACGATACACTAATTTATATATATATAGTCTTATATGTAGTAGAGTGTACGGTATGGCGACGTGTTGCCATGCGCAACCGACTACGCGACCCCCTCCTCACTCAGTGCGACGCTGTTGTTTACTACGGTACACATAACCTGTGCTTTATTATTTTTGTATTAATTGTAAATAAATGTTTATTAAATAAAGTCACCATTTTCTGTAAGAAATTCGTAATACTTTATTTTTTCGTTATGCTATATTCAGTTCCTGTAATAATCTTGTCTTTTATGCATATTACTTATACGAACACGATGTTTCACATCTGCCAGGCGTCCCGCGACGGCTCATTGTTTTTTTTATTTCTGTTTAATTTCTATGTGAAGTTCAAGAATAAAGGCATTCATCCCAGAGTTCTATATAGAAAGAAATGACCCTTATACAACTGGTTGAGCCTGCATCGCAAGCGTTTAACGTTCGCGATACTTCATGTTTGACCACCCTAATGTTACATAGTCCTCGATGCGACACAAATTTAACTGGTGGTGATGGTGAAGGTGGGGGTATTCACCATGTTATCGGAAGTAAAGTCCTTTCTGAGACGAATTAAATGAGCCCAAACACGAGAGTTTTGCTATAATTCATTTATAGGTTCAACCCTCATTAACAGACCAGTGTAATATTTCACCAGAATATATATCATCCGAACTACAGATATGTGCTACATTTCGACTTCTTCGTTTAATGGAAATTGGGGAAAATTTGATTACAAGATTTTATTGTTCATCAGCTGTAACACTAAATAAAATCTTTAAAAAAGGTACATTTATATTTGGAGTAGACGTATGTAGTGGTGAAACTTAGATTGGGGTTATGAAAATTAAGAACCTTTATTAGTCGGTGGGTTATTTAAAATACTGCGTAGCTGACGTGACACGTGTGAACGAAAAAAGGTAACTTGAATCTTTGCTTGAACTTTAAATTGAATTTGTATTAATTAGTTCTTAAACCAGCTCGTTTGGTTCTCATTGCATGAGTTAAATTGAATTAAAGACGAGTATTATTGACTATAATTGAATTTTAAGTACATAGAGTATTTTCAATGAGGCAAATATATTAATATATAATAATAGATATAATTGAAATACGTTATAATTGAAATCCAGAGAATTATACTAGCGAAAATCTTCAAATCGTAAGTACACACGAAATACATATAAATAAATATAAATTTTTTTTTAATATTGTAATATGGCGATTAATAACGAGGTGAAGCCATAACAGTTCTTTTGCCACTTTTGGAACATTAAAAAGAATTAAGTGCATTAGTATTTTCGAACGTAAATACGTATGTACTTTTCGTACATGTTTACGTACAAAAAATAGATCTACAGAGAGACAAACAGAAGCATACACAAAGATTATAGAAAAGTTACTTTGGTTCCAACTCTATCCCCTAACACGAAGTTACCAAAAATATTCAGTAAACAAACCTGCTTTCGAACTATTTTATATAATGGAGATTTTCAATTAGATGTAATGGAACGGCAGAACAAAAGTATGGTTTGCCAATATGCTGGATAAGACTCAAATCTAATTTTCAAAAAAATAGTTTATACAGAGCGTAATAAAAACAAAAATCTATTATTCATACAGTAATTCTCGTACAGGCGATTCTCTGCATAAGTAAAGTTAGGAACTATATGAAAACTGTCAAACGTTTCCGAAAAAATCATCGTAGAATTTTCAAATTTAACGCAAAAAATTATATTTTATACAGAAATACTTTTGAACTATACTTAGTTTCACGTACATAGCAGCCTGTACAATAATATGTAACGTTAATCGTTTGTTTGACACCAAGTTGAAAATTTCCAAAAAAAATTTTCACAAATTTCCCACACAGCGAATTTTTACAAAAATCAAACTTAAAGAATGTCCTCGCCAAAATTTGTCAATTTTTGTAGAGTTTTATGGAAGTTATCCTGTTACATCTTGCATAGTCAATCGTTCTTACATTACCCGTTTACTCAGTTAATTGCTATTGGTGTTAACTCATAAGCATTTTTAAACAGATCTTGCTTTTTGGATGCGACCACTTCAGCAAATATATATATACTTTTCTAAGTTTCACAAAAGTTTTTACTTATGTAAATATTTTAGATGATTTAACTTATTAGTTTTCTCATATACTACTTAAGTCGAATAACGTCGAAAAATAAGTAAGACCAGGATGTGAGAATTTTAACCTAGTTTTCATCCCCCTCTGTCTGCACGAAATTTTGCTTAGATTCCGTAATTTTTAACAGTGGCTTAATTCGCGAGGTACATATAATATTGTGTTAATTTTTTATTAGTTACTTGAAAATTAATCTTATTTCGCTCTAAAATTTAGAAAGTTAATTATTAAATGTCATCATGAGATTTTTATTTTAAATTTAATACATTTTTTATTATGGCGAATAGATGCTTAAACTTGGGTACGCAAGTCTAACTCCCAATCGCCTGGTTATTTACTTTTTAAAAATATTTGCTTAATAATTAAATTGGTGTACACTCATAATTTATATGAAATTAAAATTAATTATGACAATCATTTAAATTTAAATCATTTTTACTAACTAAATATCGCGTATCAAAAAAAAAGTATAGATGAAACCTAAGTAATTTTGCAATTTCTTATGATATCGTTGTAAATAATATTATATATATATATAGATATATATATATATATATATATATATATATGTATATATATATATATATGTATTATATATATATATATATATGTATTATATACATATATAACGTTTACAAAGACGGATATCTTATGGATATCCGTACATGATACAGTATGGCGAATTTCCTTTTTCCTTTCCTACTTATTTCCTCCTGGTTATGCCAAATTTCCATTCTTTGCATCTGAGAAGAGACGTTGCGCTTATTAAATTTATCTTTCAACTGTTAAAAAGGAAAAATCCTATGCCTTTTATTCTTAGTGTCCAATAACTTAATGTGTTTTTTTTCTTTAGTTTTCTTTATTGTCCAATTACTTTTTGCCTTTACGACTTTGCTCGCGAGGACTACTCACTTTACACAGTAGTCGACAAAAGCAAGTGAGGTATATAATCCGTAGCATATAATTTTTTTTTAATATTTTAACTTTTTTTTTCTTTCCAAACTAACAAATCGAATAATTGAAATGTTTTCTCAATTTATTAATTTTCCCCCATTCGAGTACTGAAAAATAAACCTTGTAGTAGATAGACGCAAACAAGAATAAAAATGTCATATTTTTTTATTTCATGTTTTTTTCAGCTTGTAAAGAACATAATAACAAAACTTTCGTTTCTATTAGAAATCATTTTTTCTAGACAGTTAAAATTTTGCAGACAGTTTTTTAAAATTATCGTTCGTCTGTTATATTTTGCTTTAAATTTGTATGAAAAAAACTGCTTTGGTTTAAGCCTTTTCGTTTTAAATAAAGTATTTCTTTTTTACAAACTAAAAATTTAAAACAGCAGAATAACGATAATTTCTAAAACTGTGCAAATTTTCTTGCAAATTTGTTATCACCGAAGATTAACAGAATTGGACCTATCGACTGTGTAACGAAGTAAATAAATTTTCCAATGATTTTCGAAATTAAATTTGCAAATCTTCTATCGCCAGAGTTAATAAATACACAGATTAAATTTAAATTTTAGTGAAATATTTTTCCTTTTTTGACCCTAATATAACAATTGAAATAGACGTACTAAAACAATACATAATTGAAAACTTAAAAATATTTTTCACGTTAAAATTTACGCTTAGAAACTTTGTTCTCCGACATATTTTCCCATTCATATATTGCCCATCCCGTGCAACAACGTTACAAGTGCCAACATCTATTTTTTAAAGATTTCGAAATTAACGTAAGGTTGATTTACAAGTCAACGATTTTACAACAATTGACGAACCTCTTAAGAACTAGAATTGCGAGTTGTTACATTGGATACGAAGGCCTATTACGCATGTTATGTAAAATGTAACTCATTTTTTTATTTTTTTCGAAATGACGGCATTATTATATATTTTTTAAATCGTCTTATGGATATTAACACATTGTTATATGTTTTGGAGAAAGATTTATTTTATTTCCCTTACCTTGTTAATTTCTTTTTTATTTAATTTCTAGTCTATGAGGCTCTGCTCATTTAGATTTTTTAAACCTAATTTGCAAAATATTAAGATGTTATCATAAATAATGTTGATTATGGTAACGTCAGTATAAGACAAATAGCATAAGATTAAATGTCATAATACACCTGATTTTTTTAGTTGGGTAAAATAATGAAATGATTAATTTACAATAGTACATTCATCCACACCCAAACTTGCTATGCACACACACACACACACACACATATATATATATATATATATATATATACATATGTATATATATATATATATGTATATATATATATATATATACATATATATATATATATATATATATACATATATTTATATATATATATATATATATATATATATATATATATATAAATGTAATACATTAGAAATCATTGTGTATCATCCATTGTGAAATTTGCTCAATATTTTTCAAATCAGACTTCAAAATAATAAATCACTCAAAAAACTTCAATTTTATATCAAAAGATCGACGATCTCATCTTAATCGATAGAGAGTATCACCAAAAAATCCCTTCTTCCCGTCCCTTATTTACAAAGATACATAAAAACAATATAATAATTTAGCTATGTATTAATTAAGTTCCAATGGATAAGTCTGAAATTATAGAAACGTGAGACTGTGATCGATAGAAAAACGTGTTACTGTAGAACCACAGCTTTCCATAAAACTTCGTTGTGTAAAGTATATGTTTCATTGTTTCTAGAAACTTCAAGAACCCAAAACGTTCCTTTGAAATTGACATCTAGAGATACGTAAAAATATGTACAAGTTAACACGAGAACATCTTCTTTCTTTGAGGTTTATTAAAAAGACTAATTTATAGTATTGAATCAATTCGATTTATTTCGTACCTTGAATGCGAAAATCTGGTGATGTAATATACTATACATTTCGTTATTGTTGGAGAGTAAAAACCAATAAGTCAGTTTAGAGGGGGTTATAAACTATAAATCGTTCAATAATTTTTCTAAACAAACTTTCCTTGCATATTTTGTTTATTGAAATATTGGCAAGGAATCGGCGGTGACGATCATCTTACAAAATACCAATTTTGCAATAAATTTTGTAACAAAATTTTGTCGCAAAATTTGGTATGACCAAACAATGATAGGAATGGGCAGGACAGTTTGTATAACAAAGAAATCATATTGTACAATAAATTTCAAAATGAAATCTACGAATTTTATAACGTTAAAATTCATTGCTACACTGATTAACGTTAAATTTTTGTTAAATATTTTCCCTTCGTTAAATGGTCCTAAAACTGTAATTAAGATAAGCGTACTATTTAATTTAACTCAAATACGCAATAATATCCATGCTACATTTGTAACACAGTTTCTGATGGTGATACTAAAAAGAAACTTACGTAATTGGTAAACTTTCAACAATTTAATATTATACTCGTTACACTCAAGTCGTCCTTCAAAAATTATCCGAACACTAATCCCTGTCAAATACCATTGAACGATTTACTTTTAGTTATTTATATTAATCTATCTTATCAATATTTTATCTCAATTAATTTTCAATTAATCATTGGTTGCAGCGCAAATTACTTCAAATTTGGTTGTAAAGAAATTGCTGGGCATAGCCATTGGGTTTAACAAGTATTATCGGTCGGTTTTGTTTATATTTAGTAAGCCCTACCGTTTTTTTTAGGTTAGATTCTGTTAGAATATTTAATCAAATGATATATAGTTTCCTTAATTATACACACATCGTTCTTCAGTTCAAGCGAGAATAAAAGTACCAGAAAAAATTATATAACAAAACTTCATTTTTTTCGAAGAAAATGTTCGCAGTTTTATGGTGATTTTGACTTTATTGTAACTCTAAAGATTTTCAGCAGTTTTTCTTTGCTATTATTTAAAAAAAAAACTCATTAATTTTCTTGTCGAAATATGTACACACTGCTTTATTATCGACACGGCGCCGAGTTTTAAGATGGAAGTAATTATAACTTGGGTAATTTTAAAAAGAATCTATTACTAATATAGCTTTTTCGTAAGATGAGATCTTATTTTAAAAAATGAGGCTAGTTTTTAACTATTTATTATGATCTTAATTGGTCTTTGAAAAACGGCATTCGTCACCGTCCATTGGTCTGTACATATAGACGTATGAGGACACGATACAGGGTGCAATTATTGACCGATTTTGGTGATTAATTTTTCGATTGGTTAATTATCAAAACAGAAGTCTGATAATTTTATTCAATTGTTGTTTGCAAGGAATCGAAACTGTTTTTCAGATCTTATTTAGTTTTGCCCAACTCCTTATTTCTTTAAAAAAAAATTCAAAAGATAATTTTATTGAATTGATGCTTGCAAGGAATCGAAATTGTTTTTCAGACCTTATTTAGTTTTCCACAACTCTTTTTCTTTTAAAGAAATTTTCAATGGATAATTTAGAACATCCGCCAATTTTTTGACCATTTTTTGACTATTCACTTTAGTATTTTGCTTTAAACGAAGGTTATAAATGAAACAATTACTGTATCTTCTATATATGTGTGATGCGGTTGATTAAGTGGTATTTGCAGTGTCGTAATAACACATAGTGATACCTCACACCAGATCGAACGTGCTGAGTGGTTGGTTTGATGCAAATAAGTATCCGGACTGCCAGTGATGTAACGTTTTTAAATTTCAAATGCAACATTTTTAAACATAAAATTTGAAATAGAAGCTCTTCTAAAACAAGGTACGTAAATATAAGTACAGACTTCATTCTTGGGCGCCATCCTTGATGACGCCCAAGAAGGAATTCTTATTTACACAGGAGAACTTTCAGTCATTTTAAATATAAAAAAACGTTATTATGTCATATATAAAAAAAGTGAACAATCTTATACGTAACCTTAGTGCTGTATTTACATAAGTACATTCGTACATAAGTATAGTCGTAATATTTTTTAATAGATGTATATCAGCTTAAAACGGATAGTACTTAAGTCAAATAAATTCGCATAAGAAGAAAATAGTTGATCAATCGCTTTCAATATTTTAACCAAATTACATCAAACCTGTAAGTGTCTGGAAGGTTTTACTAATTAATAGACCACAAAATAAGTCTCTATTCATCAGTCGTAAAGCATAAGAAAATGTCAAAATGCGATGCCTGTAAGATAGAAGATGAAAAATGCTTCCTGGTCTAATAATAAAATGCTAAAAATAATAATCTGAGTTTGGACCTGAACAAAACGAAACTATGAATGTAATTAAGAAGCTTTTCTCTCGCGGTAAAGCTCGTATGAGCTTTTTTGTTTACCCCTTATTAACGACAGTACCCATGCCACGGTAGTCCGTAGGCTGATATTTTATATTAATTTTCGAATATTTAACTCCATATTTACATATAACGGGTGCAATGTAGGTATTAATTTGGTGTAATTATGGAGCGATTAATAATATTGCTGTCATTCACGCGCAGCCGCCGCCCGCCGCCGCCGTCGTCCGTAGACGGCATCGGCATCGCGAATACTGATCTTTGGTCGTTTTAAATCTATGATGTCTTCTAGAATGTTAATTATAATGATTTGCTGTGAAGAGAAAATTTTAATTATATTGAATGCCCAACGAAACCGACTTTATTAAATAAAGATTAATATAGTATTGATCAAAATAACTTCGAAAGTATAACTCACAAAAAAAATTAATAAAAATGATCACTGTGGGTTATCCGTAGGATATAGATATATACTATTTCGGAATTTTTTGTTGATATTTTTAAATTATACAATCCCATAGAACATTTTGATATACCCCTTGAAGTTTAGTCAGCATTAGCAATGAAAGCGCCCAAAATTCTACTTTTTCACGAAATATTAACTTTTTTTTATATTTCCTGTAAATATAACATGCATGTATTATACATATAAACCTTGTTGAAGAAATCATCTGAATGATAGTGAGAAACTGCATCAAAATCTGTTGCGTAGTTTAAAAGATCTAAGCGTACAGAGAGACAGACAGACGCGGGAATCGACTTTGTTTTATACTATGTAAGGATACATATTTTTTTTCTTAGAATAAACTCTATTTGTTAATTTCTTTGTGATATGAATAAAAATAAACACCAAAATAGACATTTCAGTTTACAACTGTCTCTGGTTGTGACTCCATTCACGTGAAACTTTGGAAAATATTATGAAATTTATTATAAGATTAAGGATTAAATTACAGGCTTGTATTTTGTATTGAAATTCTTAATTAACTTATCTTACTTTTTAGTAGTTATCCACCAATTAAAACTTCATCAGAATCTCTTAATTTGTTCTTGTGCGATACGCGAATCAATAAACATACTCACAGACAAACAGATAACAATTTAAAAAAATGTTTTGTTTTCTATTACCTTTATATATATTTATTATTATGTCCCCGTAAATATTTTTTGTAAATATGTTCAATGTATAGACGTGCCAATTCTACAGCTTTACTGTATGAATAGAAATATTGAATATAAAAAAGAGACAAAAAATTCGAGAACGGAAAAACAAAAAAGGGTAGTTCGGGGCCACGCCGTAGATTTTTCGTGAAAAGTTCGGCATGAAAGTTGATAAATAAATAAAATCATTTATTATAACTTTCATGTATAGTACATATGGCGGACTTATTGTTACATGAGCAATCTTTTTTAGTCCACCATAACAATCGATATTGATATTTACTTGGTAGACTGTAAGAGATTTTACAATAAAAATTATATTTAGTACATTAGACAAAATAAATACAAAAGTATAATTAATATAAACTATTGACATGATTTGGGATGGGAAAGACAGGAAAAGATATGGGCATAAAGGAAAATGATTCAGGAGAGGCAAGACTTTTTCACTCGATCTTTGAAAATATTTTGGGACGTGATTTTCCTCGTGTCAGGATCCAGGTTATTTCAAATTTTTGCTGCTTGGACAGTGAAGGATTTTTATTAAGTGGTAGAGGTATGTTTAGGCATAAGTAGGGTAAGTGAACTTTCAGATCGTAGCCCAAGCCCATGCGGATCTTCAGCCATTCGAGAAGTGACCTATATTCAGAAATATGATCATATTTCCTGAGGCCGAAGATGCACGGGGTGAATAAATTTTGCATACGTTCCAACTTGTAAAAATATTCTTCATTCAGAGCAGGATAGCACACATCTCCATAATCAATTAGTGGTAATAGAAGTCTTTCACAAAAGTAGATTTTCGTTTTAGTTAGTAGAAAATTTTAAAGACGTCTCGAAAGGGTGTATCCTGTTGAAAACACGACGACTAACATCATTTACTTGAGGGCGTCAAATCATAACAAGTGTTTCTTATTAATATGTAATTCAATTACCAATATCTTTAACACAATGGTTAATAAGAGTAGTTTATCGCATGTAGCAAGGGTCTGTGGTAGCTACAGTAGCACCCTCCATTGACGGATGCGCCTTGATGAGCGACGTTGACAACACGGTGATCACGGTACATACTCGTCTGGCGCTGTCATGTTACCATCGATCTCTATATTACCACTGTTTTCTCTATTGTTTTTCAACGACGCCTGCACATTATCTGTGGACGTTTGGGCCGTCGCTGGACGCTGCATGTCCGATGGTCCAGCTACGTAATCGCTTTGCGTCGTTTTGTATTTGCTCGGCCCTGAAATTTTTAGGTTTTCTAGATTCCTTTTGATGAGAGCTTTTCCGTGATTTGCATTTTCTATAATTCTGAGTATATACGAGACATCATTTTTTGAGATTTTCCATTTAATAGGATTTTTTTTTTATATTTCGGCGAATATTTTTATGGTTTCACTTTTCACGCTACATTAATTTATTTCTTTTTACAATACTAATTCGTAACAATCTTGCACATGCACCTATACTAGTCCGATGACGTCACAGGCAAAACTGATGCTATACGATGAATTCGCACAGATATGCTCCATCCGCGATTAAAAACTAGTTTTTTTTATGTCGATGTAGTATCAAAGCGAGTAAAACCCTAAAAATAGCGTTACTAAAGTCCGTTTACGTGGCGTAACACTTTGTTATCTAATAATAACTGGATATAAAAGGCCATATATTTCATTTTTACACTTCATGTCACTTTATCTGTCGTGTCCGTAAGTAGGTACATATATCAAACGAATTAAGTTGAAAAGTTACCTATGCGACTATTTTTCTCTGCCTATAGGTACTTAGGTATATACAAAAATATCGATGGGTGAATTTGATTGGTCCGCAGGTGAACGCCTATTTTGAATGACAGCACTAGACATATTGACGTTTCTGATTACAACATCATATATTTGTATTGAAAATTATACTATAGAGAAAAAGTAGTCTGATGTATTGAAAGATGTTAACACTTTTTGCGTCTGCAGCTGAATGCCTAGAATTAATAAGAATAATAGCACTAGAAATATTGACTTTTCTGATTACAGGATCACATATTTTATTGAAAATTATACAATAAAAAAGGTAATTCTAATGTTTTGAAATATATTTTCACTTTCCACGTCTGCAGCTGAACGCTGATATTAAATGACAGCACTGGACATATTATAATTTCTAATTACTACCAATAAATCACTAGTCCACCCATAAAGCAATTGTTAGAACAACTGTTTATTCTATTAATAAAGTTATTTATGATTCAATCACTGATTTGCGTGAAAATGTACACTATTGTAATTAAAATTAGGTGTTAAACGAAATACACATTGGCGATCAATGAGAGTTCTTGAATTTTGGAGAATTTTGTTGAGGTTTCCATTTGATTATACGCTAAAATTACTGGCAATCTCGGCACCAAAAAAGTAGATAAGTAACCCGTGTGCGGTAGAAAGAGGACTACATCACGTAGTTTCATTTAATTGTACATTTTATTTGTAAAAAAAGTAGTCGTAATTGTAAAAATCCCGCTACGGCGAAGAATTCGTAACGGATACCGTGAAGATGAGTTTTTTTTATATTTCAATTGAGTACTAAGGGTAAACTTGCCTAATTCGCACTTACGCCTAATTCGTACCCCGCTTAAATTTCGTCTTCGGTAATAGCTATTAACGCCTCTAGTATCAAAAAATGTAAAGAACAGTCGGCCATTTTACCATCTGACAAATAACACCTGTTAAGCTGCTCGGCAAAAATATTGAAAAAGTAAGTTTTTTTTCAACTTTTGCTGTAATATTTTTACACATTTCGTAAGAGTTTTATTCAAATAAGGTCGTGTGTAACATATTTTACGATTTGATTTGTATTAATGCGTATCTTTGTAATTTCATTTGACTTGATAATATACGCGTGATTGTTGTCAAATTTTCCGGCGACAAATTTAAAATCTGTTTGGCTTTTACGCCTATTTCGTCCTCTAGGCGAGTTCTTAAAACGTACTGGTACGATTTAAGAAAACTATTTATGAATTTCTCAATATGCTATTTACCAATTCATAAACTGTTTATAACGAGTTATTTTATTAGATTTTTGATTGGAAAAATAACCACAAAAGTTAAGAGGTACGAATTAGGCAACTTAACTCTAAATATGATAATGTATGTTTCACTTATGCTACTGCTCTGAATTGTTATTACATACTCGTTGTTTAATATTACGAATAAAATAACGTCATGTCATATTAAGAAATATTTGTTTTACTTCTATTTTCAGAATCTAATTCATAGAGAAAAAAGCTCATACATATTAAAATATTTACTTACGAACTACAAAGAAATACCTTTTTTATTTATATGCAGTAAGGTCTTTATTTATGATATTTTCCAAATTATAAGATTACATACAGTGGCACATTAGAAACGGCGTTAAAAAAATTAACGCGTTATGCGCAAGGAACGCAAGCAACTCTCCCAAGTTTTGACGCACAAAGTCGGTGGGGCCGACTTTCCGTCGACTCGATGAATACGTCAAGAAGTGCGCGCCGCCGGCTAACACGTTCAATTGTACTTTCTAGCCTTATTTTCGTTAGCGCGTTAGTTAACTCATAAAATTCAGATAGCCAGGAGTCGGCCTGAGTATTTTATATTTTGGTTCTCCCAATTATAGTCACATGATTCTCGTCGGTTTTCTGCGTTGCGCGTAGTGCTGGTACGAAACACTCTCTGAGAATGATTCTCGTTACTCATGTTATAAAATATGTCTAAGTGGCTGTAAATATATACAATGCATTTGGAAATGTGTAGACATTATTATATTAGGCAGCTAAGCACGAATTTTGTACCTTCTTCGGAGATAAATAACATTAAATGCCATTACGTGAGGAGCTCGCGAATACTACACGCACAATTGGGTGGTCACGGTTGTCCAATACATGATTGGCGCGATGATCTTGTTTATCAATAAAGGTAATATGGTTCCATATTTTTCGTCGAGGTAGTTTCCAGGTATACAATGCTTGATATAAACCTGGATATTTACGCTTATAATGTTGAACTCGATCGTGTGTGATTTTTGTTCGTCAGAAAGTACTCATGGAAGAGGAAGGAGGGAAAAGTACTTCCCTTATGTCAGAAAGCTTCTGACTTCCTCTTGTGCGAAACTAATTTTTACCAGGGGGAATAAGATTTTCTTTTATAAGTTTTCTACTCGGCCTCTGTGTTCAACTAGTTTTTCCAAATGTCTGTTGTTCATTTTTAAGTGTAGGTACCCATATTTCGTAATGCATGTTTGTGCTATATGCATTACGAAATATGGGTTTGCGTGTTTGTGCTATATGCATTAAGAATATATACACTTAAGTGCAACTATGTGTAAATTAGAGGAAATAAAAGGGGAGTTTTATTATATAGTGGGGAAAATTTATTTTTTAATCGTAATCTCAGTCAATGGGCTTGCTAGCTCCGGCGACGTGGGCAAACTGTTAATAAACTTTCTTTTTTTATCTTCCATACTTGTTGCAGACGTAGATCATTTTAACGATAACTATACTGAGCGCACTTAAATTCCATAGATTGTTTAGTATGGATGGAAATAAACCTACAACACCGAAAAAACTGTTAAACTTAATAAAACAAGGGAAGGCCATGAAAAAGATTATAATATTTAGGTTGATGTGTTCGTATTATTCGTAGTTATTCATATTAAAATTAAACTATATAAGTAAAGTTATTAATGAACTCACTTGAAAATTTAATTGTTTTCGGTGAGTTTGGAAACTATACATGGTTAAATTGGAAAACCAAAAAATGAGAGTAGAACTGTCAATGAGAGTAGAACTGGTGCTACGAAATTTCCATGCACATTTAGGTACTTACAAATATTTTTCAGAACATAAATATGTTAACTATTACATCTACGCAAGCGTAAAAACATAGTCCATATTTCAAATGTTATAAGGATAATAGATAGTTTTCCTGTAATTTTCGAATCAGATTTTACCAACCCTCTCTTTATGCGATTTTTAATTCAGTGGTTATCGAAATAAGACGTGGATGCCCTATTTTCGTATGCATTATTCTTACAAAAATATTTTTAAAAAGTTAGCTAGTGCAAAATATTTTTAGATTAATATAAGGTGCATTACTACGCAATTTCAAGTTACTACATTGCGTAGTTACCGAAAAAATCAGCTGTGACTGACGGACAGACAGACACCTAAGTGATCTTATAAGTGTTCGTTCTTTAGTTTGAGGTACGGAACTATAAAAATTTCTTCAAATTAGATTATTGTCGCTTTTGTGAAACATTAATTTTTTTATTGAATTTTTTTTTAATTAAACCTGTCTAAATATTTTGTTATTGAAAAAACAGCTTCGAGCAACGACAGCCTTTGCAATTATATAAAGTTTGGAAAAAAAATTTAAATTTTTTTAAAATGATTCGTAACTGAGTTTTTAAAACTTCTACTTATTAATTATGTTATGAATAGCATGAAAGTTTGGACTAAAGTATTATGTACTCTGAAATTCACCATAACATACTAAAAGCACAGGCCGAATACTCTATCTTTGTCATTTATATTAGCAAAATTTTATCAACAGGTATAAATTGATAACATTTTCTAATTTGATAAATATACTTTTCAAAGGAGATAAATATTAAGTAGATAAGAGAAAAATTAATTTTTTTCCGTTTCGTTTCATGCCGACCGGCCTTTTATTAACACAGGAATTTACGTCATATCGTATTCATACGTTTGATATGCGCTCAGAATTTTCACCTGTGCTAGATCCAGCACTTGACATATTCAACAATAGGAAATTTAATAATCAACGAACATCAGGAAAAATATTAATTGCTGGTAGCCATTTACATTTTCCCGAGAAAGAGGCAAAATTTTCACGATCCTGTTAATGAACAACATTTATTCAAGATTTGCTGGGAAATGAAATTGTTAAAAATGTTTCCAATAAATAAACAAGTATATGTACAATTGATGAAAGCGAGCGAAATGTAGTTATATTAGCGATGATTGAAGTATATTTTTGTTAGGTTCTAGTATTGCTTTCTTAATGGATGATGTTATGTGTTACGTGATGTTACAATTACGTTGTGTGTCCTTACGACATATTTTCACAGGACGATAAGAAGGATCAATAAGATTAAATATGTAAATAAAGCAAAAGAGAAGTGAAGCTGTTCAGATGGGTATGATATGTTTCGAAATCAATTTCTGTATGATAGTTTTTGAAATCAATTTCTTAGAGCGTTTGGCTTTTTCAAAATTTAGAGTTTCGGTTGGTGTGGTACAGTAAGGAAAACTGAACTTAACAATTGCTGTGTTCTCTTCAGATCAATTGTATAATAACAGCTGGTGAATTTGGTATTGGCAAAGCTAATTGGACTTTAACCGTTTATGTAGCCATGTGACCCAACAACCGTTACATTTGTCGTCAACGCAAATATATCTGTACATTTAAAACCGGAGTTTTACTAGATAGATTTTAATGCGATTTTCACTGTCATAAAGAGAATTTATCCAGAAATGTTTTTACGTACAAAATATTAGTGTATATGTCCATATTTATAGCTATGTTAATATATGTGCTATGTTAATACAGATGTATAGCTATGTTAATATAAAGATGGCGCAACGGTGCCATAGACATTGGCAGAAAATATTCTGTTAAAAAGATGTTCAAATTCAATCTTCAATCGTGGTATTTATGAGCATCAAAACTTCTACGCTAGTAAAGACATGAGAAAAAGCTAGTTAATGAATAAAAAAATAAAATATAAAAGAAGAAATTATACCTAATATAAATATTTTAAACCTACTAGGTCATGTGTCCAAAAATTACCAGGGTCTGTGAACCTTTGTCGGTAAACTTCTTTGTTTGTTTGTATGTGTGTATTTCTGTTTTTTACAGCTGGAGAGAAGTAGCCGAACCGACTTTTGCAAAATATTTAAACGAAAAAGAAAATAGTAAACAGTAAATACTTACCATTTAACTGAGGCTCAAACTTGTTAATCTCTTCCGTTTAATTAAGTATGTAGAAGTAAAATTTCTTCAAAAGAATATCTAGATGTAATAAATGCAGAGAAATTTGGAAATATATATATATATATATATATATATATATATATATATATATATATATATATATATATATGCATATATGGGGTCGCTTATTAATTTTTTATGTTTTTATCTCGTCTGTATAAAACATGGGTTTTTGTCAGCTTTTCTTTTTTTCCTATCATTTAAGTACCCTTTTTTCCTATCATTTAAGTATTTCTTTTTTTTATATAAACCCTTTCGCAGAATATAATAAAAAAGGAAATGTATTATTGATTTTCATTTTTCATTATGTTGGTAGATTTCTTTATTGATGACTTTATTTACAAAAAATGATGCGTTTGTAAAATATTTTACAATACAATAAAGACATTTATAAAAAAATGGCCTAAATTTTACATGTCTGTTAAAGGATAAAAATAAGAAGATACATAATAACAATATATGCACGGAGGGATAATAGAATGTATTAAATACTAGGATATTTATTTATTTACACACATTCATATATCGATACATTACAGGCAACATTTTCGTAACAATAAAAAAATTATGTTTTAACAAAGTTTAAACGTTAACATTAAACACGAATACAAAAATATATAAGAACTATAATAGACAATGACTACGCATTTGGACAAATTTACTTTCACGCATGCTCTGGTGCCACCCCCATCAGCTGGTTGAACAGTTGAATACCGCAGGAAACTGGAAAGTTCCGAAATAATTCGCTTCTAGAGGGTGGTATAGCAAAAAGGTGATAATTGCGCGAAGGTAGGGAAATTGTCAGGCACGAAAGTTGATTTAATAAAGATAGAGCGCAGGATTTTTCTTTTTATCAGCTGGAAGATAAATTTCATAAGCACTATATCTCTTCTGTGTCACAAGGAATGAAAACCTAGCATACACAAGAAGAAATCGGTAGGAAATATGTAGAAAGGGGAACTAACTATATTGTTTCATATACATATATCGGACAATGACATGCAAGAACAGGACACGAACGGAGGTATAATATAACAAGATACGCGGGTATGGTCTCCGTATAGTGAAGTTCTATAATCGGGGTACTATAAATTTGACGACTCGTGATTGGCGTAATATTCTTATCTTTCACTGCTTCATAATATTTTGAAAAGTAAACGCAATTCATAACAACTAAGTCCGCCAATCTGTATGTATATAATATATTATAAATCTATCTATATAATAATATGTCTATATAATAAAATGTCTATATAATAAAATGTCTATATAATAAATATGTCTATATAATAAAATGTCTATATAATATATTATAAAGCAGCTCAAGAATACAAATATTACGTAAATCACGATTCGCCCTCAAATTTAGCCGTGATTTAGATCTAGTGACTCAGAAGAATTAATATGTTTTCTTGATGTAAAAACCATGCACTAATAAAAAGTGCAGTTCCAGTAAGAAATAAAATTCGAATTTATAAAAGATTTTTCCAACTTTACTTGCGGCTGATGTCTAGCTTTTCCGGGTCATTCCAGGTATATAGTAAGTAATTATGGAAGATTCATGTTTCTTATAGAAAGCAAACTTTGTTATTTTTTTATTTTTTAAACTTCTCAACGTATATATATATATATATATATATATATATATAAATATATATATATATATATATATATATATATTTATATATATATGTCAAACTCATTGCTACATGTGCAATCTCTACCAGTTAACCAACCAAAAAACACTTCAAAAGTTAATAACTAAGTTTTGTGAAAGATGTCAATATAATGTCAGTGAAACATTATAAAATTAACTATTTATAGCAATGTTATAACTATAATATAACAATTAATATAACTATACAATAAAGATTAATCTAACTTTAACTACATGTTTAACCGAACAAAATTTAATAACTTAGTTTTGTGAAAGTCTGGAATATAATGGTAGTGAAATATTATAAAATTACCTATTTATTGCAATATAACAATTAATAATCCAACTATGGAATAAAAATTAATCTAATAGTAACTATCCAGTTAACCAAAACACCAAAACTTAATAACTTACGTTTGTGAAATACTGCAATATAATGTCAATGAAACATCATAAAATTAAATATTTATTGCAATATAATAATTAATAATACAACTATATAGTATAGATTAATCTAATAGTAAATATCCAGTTAACCAAAACACCAAAAGTTAATAACTTAGTTTTGCGAAAGACTGCAATATACTGTCAGTGAAACATTATAAAATTAACTATTTATTGCAAACTAACAATTAATAATGTAATTATGTAATAAGAATTAATCTGATAGTAAGTAAATTAACCAGTAATTTAAGTCAATGTGGATATGGGGAAGAAAATAAAGAAATGAAGGATTAGGAAACTGACATGGGATCAAGCTAGGAATATATTTTCTAGACCACTGTTGAAACGATTTTTGAACATGATAAGCATATCGATAAAGCACTTCGAATGTTAGGATCAACTTTATTTTAGATTTAGCAGTATGTACAGTGTAGGAATAATATATTAAAGAGAGACATAGGTACGTTAAAAACAAACAGGGTGTTCTTAATCATTTCTGTTTCTTAGATCCAGTTACCATTCTCTCGGTCACCATCAGCTCCTCGACTCGTGAATTCCTATTGATAGATCTTTTTACAATGTTACTAAAATAGTTACTTCAAACATTATTTTCACATATGTTCATCGTCTAATTTCCATTGTTCTCAGTTCTGATAGCTGAAACATGAAAAGACTATTTCTTAACAAATTTTCCTTATGTTTACTCAGCTTTTTTTAGATATAACTTGGTGAAGTATGATGGCTATCTTAGGTATGGATTCTCAACCTTTGGTGTGCATTGACTTCGCATGGAAAATATCCTTGCTTTAATTATGCTCAAACACCATCTTCGATATTTTCTTCTAGGAAGATTTCTTCATTGTTCATACTACCAAACTGTAGAAGAAGACTATCCTGATTCCCGGAAGGTGAAGTCAGTTCACGTGTTCATAGGTCATCTAAAAAAAATTCCTTTTTTAACTCCCATTTGTAATTTGCCATAGCAATCTCGCCTTTTCTCTATGTATATACGTATATATATATATATATATATATATATATATATATATATATATACATATTATATTGTTTTTATTTATTTTTAAATTAATTACTTATTTGGTATTCTTATTTTTTGGATTAGATTTTCCAGTTCATTTGTCCTTGTTTTACTTATTTCTTTTTTTTTATTTCTAAATATATTCACAATCCTTTTCGACCTTCGAGACCATAATTTTAATTTAAAGGGTTAACGATACAGCCATAAGATTGTGGCAGGAATGAGATTAAGGGTTGAAAATTTAAACAATATTAATAATTTTATTTATGATGAGACTGAATCAAGACACTCACGCTGGTCAAAGGTACAAGTTTTGATTTACTTTTTGTAGATTGGAGGTAGCTTATAGGTTTTCAAATTTAAATATTATAAGTTAAGCGAATGATCTTAACCATCCGAGTGCTCTTCAGCAGATGCTTGAGGCATATTAAATAAACAATTTTTTTTAAATAATAAAACTTTCGTTTCTTCAAACATGTCCTTCATCGTCAAGGATTGCTTGTGGCTGCGGCCATCCGCTTTAACAATATGGACCCATTATCGATAATTTTACTCGATCAACTCATCTTATACTAATTGCTGAAAAACGGAAAAATTAGCAATGATCGCAGACTTCCTTCTTGCGTTATAAGGGATGGGGGGGGGGCGTCACTATAGGATCTATAATTCTGCAAGCAAAGATAATACATTTACGAGACCTCGCACATAGGATGGCTGCAGTTCCAAAAACAGGTATCACTGACATAAATTGCTTTAGCTATGACATTTATCTCAAAACCAAGCTCCCGTGTATTTCTAGCCCTTATTCTACCGCTTTTTTATATGAAAATTATTGAGAAAAACTTGACTGTTGCGACGCGGCAGAATTAAAATTTCGACTTTACAGAGAATCAGCCAACAATCGTTCAACTAATCCAAAGCCGGTGTCTTTTTTGTTTTAGTCACGTTTATTGAATGAAAACGATCGACCCCCTGGAAAGTTTAACGCACAGCACCAAAATAATATGGACTAGTGACGTAAGCTATCATCTCCAGATCCGAAGTTTAACTATCTATGAAGTTAAGGCCATCACTAAAGATCGATAATTTTTGGAACAAAATTGTCAACGATGAATTAAGGAAGAAGATCCTCTCCGAAACGCGCAACAATGTATTGACTGAGGAACTGCCTTTCTCCGCTAGTCGTCAGCTCAGGATGAAAAAAGAAGAGGATGTTTTCAGTTTTCCATATAGTTACAAATATGGTTTGGACTGGTTAGACTCACTGTTTTAATGATTTCATGGTTTTAATCTTGATGAGAAATAAAGTAGAGTAAGTAAAGTAGACATAGTATAGTATAATTGCGTAAACATAACATAGTAAAGTAGACATAGTATAGTAGTAATTACGTCCTAATCTTTAGTAAAGTAAATGAAATTAGTATCAGTTGATGTTAATGAAATTACATGTAAATATTTTCATTTTGTGTAAAAAAACATTGCGAACAATATCCAATAGTTTGTGTTAGTTTTATGACTAACATTTTTTCCATGAAAGAACATAATTTGTGAAATTTAAATAAACTTTTTAATGATACTTCCAAAGTTGAAAACTGGAGAATTCAAGCTTTTATCACAAATATTGTCCAATTTGTTTGTAGGATTCTAACTAATGACACATTGAACATACATCCTAACTGATGACACATTTTTATTGCTTTACTATTATTAGACATGAATGATTCAAATGAGACATGTTTTGTCGTATTGTTCTCTCGAGATGACCTCCATTTAAGGTCCAAAAGAAATAACTCTGTGTCAGTAAATCGGCTCTGAACAAATTGAAATTTCCGCTCTCAATTGATCGGTATTTGAACCGAAAAAAAACTAATTACGATGTAGTACCGGTACTCCGGAGCTTATTTAATGATTTATTTTAAACATTTTCCTCATTATGTTAGTTATCTTACATTTTCTTTCTTTTTCATCCAACCGTTCACATTACACAAAAGTATTTTTTCAATATTTCGATTAGTTCAAGATCATTGAAAAAAAACAATAATGCACACCCTGCATTTTTATTGTTATTAAGTAAACGATTGCAAAAAAAGTAAAGATAATTAAAAACAGCAGAGAGCTGAGAGAAGGGGTAAGAAGCTTGAACACAGCGGAACGCAACAGGTAAAACTTGAACGCTGCACTTAAAACTTGAACGTAGCTCAGTACAAAAAAAAGAAATGTTTGTAGAATTTTTTTTTTAAAAGAATTAAACTTTTGATAAGTCATTGTTTCTACGGGCTAACGCATGTCTATAATTTATATAAGTATTGACAACAATGTTTCCAAGAACAAATATTATCGAGCAGGACAACTTTTTACCTCTTCGTATTAAACACCTTAAATTATAACAACCATTTGCAGTATTTTTTGAAATATTACGCACAAATAAAGTACATACAATCAATAATCAGTAATATTTATATAACTGTACGTAATTAATAATATTATAATCCACTATTATTGCAGAGTGGTCATTTGATTTAATAGATACAAAGGCATCGAATTAAGAACATTATCCTTTTTTGAAGTCGGTTAGAAATTTTAGAATTTTTATTCCATCTAAATTTAATTTAACGATACTATCGTGGATGTTTTAGTTCGCTCATGTAATCCACAGAGCGATGTTATTTTCGAAGTGACAATTTCTTCTGGCGCACCTGCGCACTTTTTCTGAGCAACGAACGAAAATTAGCCGCAACGCTCGGGTCGGTGACGCTGAATCGGGTAGACTCGGCAACGGCCAAGTAAACTATTTTTTTAGGCGCACCATGCGCACATTTTATGTATTTAATTAAATTTGAATCTAAAGTAGTAATAACATATTTCAGTTCTTATTATATAATATCAATGAAAAAGTCCGATCAGGACAGAATTACATTGAATTATTAATTCGCAAATATAATTATATATTTTGTAACTAATATTACTTCATGAGTATAGAAATAATTGTATTCTAAAATTGGTACTGATTCGCCACACCAATATCCATCATATAATATAAATGTAATATTTTTTACGTGTATATTTTAAAATTAAGAGTTTTCACTTCTATCGTGTGGTCATAAGCACACATCGGAAATTGTTTATTTATGTTTTTTACTGTGTCTGCACTTCAACTGAATAAAACGATTTTTTTTATTCAAGACGTTTCCAACGAACCAAATAATTTTAATGATCAAATACGTGATCGACAGAAAATAAAATGTGACGGATGTTGGATTTGATAAGTCGGAAGGCTATAGGAGAAAAATGAAGGAAGAGTGGGGGATGGGAAAGTGCAATGCTTTATAGGAAAATCTTTATATGTTCTGTGTTAATTATAGTACCTATTTGGCAAATAAAGTGACTGATACCTGCTTCCTTAATAAAAAAAGTCCCGTCAAGCCTGAGTAGGAATCGCATTATGGGAGCTTTTCAGAACATAGTCTACTATATTATATCTTTCACAGACGCATGTTTAAAAATAATCTATAATTCCACATAGAATTAGAAATCATTGTTTTTTTTATTTTCTTTTCTATTTGTGCTATAAGATCTTTTATTTTTCAAGCCATTATTTATTTTTCAAGCTTCAACATATAATAATATGTACGTTTGGAGGACTTATTGCTGTAAGAGCATCCTGTTCCAGTCAACCACATTCATTAAATTTGAATATTTTGTAATGTAAAACACACTAATAAAAAACAAAACTAATTATTGCATTAACAACAAACAACAACAATATCACATCAGATAAATAAACAAAGGAAACTAAATATAAAAGAATATAAAAAAAGAAAACAAAAAATGATTAGTTATAAATCTAGACATTTTTGGAAACAAGGGTAGGGAACAAATGTTCTGTTCCAGTCAACCACATTCATTAAATTTGAATATTTTGTAATGTAAAAGAAACTAATAAAAAACAAAACTAATTATTGCATTAACAACAAACAACAACAATATCACATCAGATAAATAAACAAAGGAAACTGAATATATAAGAATATAAAAAAAGAAAACAAAAAATGATTAGTTATAAATCTAGACATTTTTGGAAACAAGGGTAGGGGACAAAATGGAATTAGGAAGGGCAGGACTAAGGGATTATGACACGAAAAACTTTTTCAGATGGCCTTTGAATCCAGTGGATTCCAAAGTGTTACGGCTTGGACAGCAAAGAATCAGTGAGCATGGACTATGATAAAAACTAAATAGAAAGGGAAAACGCTTTAAAGGGCCATATATTTTTGTTGTTGAACCAAAAAGCTGGAAATTATAGCAACTTAAGGCCTCAAAATAAGAAAAATTATAGCAACGTAAGGCCTCAAAATAAGAAAAATTATAGCAACGTAAGGCCTCAAAATAAGAAAAATTTCTACCTCTCCTAAACGCTACTCCTCCTGCGCTCTTGTACTATCCTTATTCCGCCTTAAATTATGTCAATATTCTAACTGTTTTACATTTTTTAAATGTAACTTTGTATTTTATATTTTATCTTCTCCTACGTACAGAGTTTAACGACACCCTTAAGTTTAAAAAATTGGTTGTCTGGTAGAGCAACCAATTTTTTGAATGTATACATTTAAGTTGTAAAATTAATAAATAAATAAATATATAAATAAGCAGGACTCAATAGATTTTAATAAGACTTTATACCCACATAGGTTAAAAAACAAAGTACCTAAACCTAAACCTTTGGACTTCAATGTTGTGGAGCTGAATTTTGGTAATCAAGTTTATAAATTAGGAAAGCGCCTGAACCAATTACAATAACAACTACAAAAGTATCATACTTTTGTAATTTGCGAGTTCTTGTAATTATGCTACTTATATAGTTGTCAATTTGGTTATAGACAAATTTATTTTGAAACAAAACTTTTTTGTATCGAATGTTCGTCATTCACTTGGAGGCGAGTAATTCCGTAGCGTTTCACGGATGTATGACGTTATACTAGTGCCATCTATCGGTAAATTTTTATAAGCATTTCGATACTATTTTCTGTGGTATACTATTATATGTGATATCTATATAATAAATAATTTAATATCAACTAACACAATGTTGAAATTTAAACAATAGATGACAAATATAAATTTTGAGTCGTGCTACAAATTTTTTTTTCAATATTAGGTTAAAAATTTACGACGAATATATATGAAATAAGAAATAAATTTAAAACGTTTGTTGCAGTAGAAGAAAAGGCCAAAATAAACTTAGACAACTTCGAGACAAGTTTTTGGACTTAGAAAATAGGTCAAAAAACGACTGGATATTAAAAAGGTTAAAAAAGGACTGGATATTACAGGAGGTAGGGTTTTTTCTTACGATTTATATACAAAATACGACCCCGATATTAGTATTTTGTCGATTTCTAGAAGACAGTCGCTTGTTTGGTAATAAGTAAATTGAGTAATTAAAGACAGACGGTCTTTCATTTTTTGAAGATGATAATTTTTATTAAAAAGCTATTTATGTTAAGACACGGAAGAGTTTAAAAATTTTCAATTTACGTACTTGAAGATGCAAGTCCTGCCGTATTGTTACTAATATTTTTTATTTATGGTACCTGTAAAATGTTACTAAATTGGATGACTTGCCCTAAGGAAATGTCAATCTTAATACGTTGATTTCCAGACCAATTTTCTTCAAAATCAAATTGTGCTACAGCAAAATATTAAATTAAATTTTTGTTTTGTTTGGACGCCCTATTTTTTTCTATATGAAATTTTATTCTATCTCCCCAATTTTTTTTGCTTGCGTACTGGTAGGTATTACATATTTGAATAGTGATGCGAAAATGCAATAAACCCCTAGCGTGATCTTAAACACAACTCACAAAAACTAGCCATGTTTGCCAATATTGACAGACGTAATTACACTAAAGACATTGCCGAACCGATAGACGTGACAGTTAACATATTAATTAAAAATATTCTTCAAAGTGTTATTTATAATTACATACATCGAGGTTAGATAAGTAAACATAAAGAAAGGACATACCGATCGATCTTGCCACGTCCTTTCAACTTTTTATATGTAGATTCTAAATTAAGATGCATTAAAAACAAAAAAAGCCATTCTGCGATCAATTTTAGTAAAAAATGACGTCATGAATTGCAAAATAATATAAAACGATTGCCAATTAGTAAAAAGACAGCATTCCATAAAAAAAAGAAAAACAGGTACTGAAAGTCATAATAAAAAAAATTATAATGTATAAAAGAAGGGATTATTCTTTTTTACTGTTCCATAATAGTTTTACTATCTTTTTCGTTGCCTTGTATCTAGAAGGTACCTAAATAAGTAGGTATCGTAAAAAAAATAATTAGAACAAAGTGAAAATAACTTAACAAAAAAAGTTGTAGAAATAAATACATATTAAAATATATCAAATTAATAAGTTGGTATCTAACTATATACACGACAAAAAAAATTTCTTAAATTTAATTCAATTAAAAAAATTATCGAAAATAATAATTTCGGCAATATTCTGGTGATTTAGAAGAGCCTATTGCGTATTAGGCGAAGCATTTTCTAATTTTCCTCGGCGTTTTTTTTGAGAAAAGGTGGAGAAATATGTATATATGCTGGATCTGGTGCACAATCATTCTTGCCGAATCTGGTTCTTTAGGGAGTAGAATATTCATGCAAATAAGTATTAAGTATTAAGACACAGGGGATTTGTTTTAACTTATGCGTAATCTCCATTTCATTACATTGTGTTAATGAAAGTCTTCTGTGTTAATTGTAATTAGTAGCGACGTGATGTTTTTAGAAGAACATTTTTATATCGCAAGAATATATTAGTACGCGCAAAACTAATGTATTTGTGTAATTTTTCTAAAACCTGGCATATCTAAAACTGGAATTCACAACAATATATTTAGGCACCTACCTAACTTCAGTAAACATTGATAAGTATTAAGTAAATCGTTTTTCTTATAATTAACCATAGAATGAATTTCCAAATTTACCCGGGCCGACGGGCATGCGCCGCCGGAAAATTTTTCGATTTTTCTTTTTCAAAATTTTGAAAATGCTTTTTTTGAAATAGAACAAATATGAATTGAAACTAAAATAAAGCTATTATTAGCAATTTATTAAGTAATTTTTTTTGATAATTACAGCATATTTAAATAGTTATCGCAATTTTTTAAAAATAACTTTCCATTTGGTATAATATAATACGATATAATCGGTACAAGCACAATCAGAACGTCTATTTACTTACGTCCACATTACTTAAGACATCGTACAATTAAAACTGGCAAAAGCGAGCAAACAAACGCAGCCAACCAATAAATACCCGCCGCCAAAACGCCACAATTTCCTTTACGAAACTGAAAAACACCACAGAGGACACCGCCGGCCGCCGCGGCACTCCATCTACAGCGAGCGCCATATTGTTTCTGACGAGGCCACGCCCCGCTCGCTTCGCCGATTGGCCGCCCCCCCGACGCGCCCCGACCGGGGGCGTGGCTCCGAGCGGCTATTTCCAAACGCGCTCACGTTCGCTCCGCGCACGCCACCCCTCTCGAAACGAAAATGTAGCAGCTTTTTGAATAAATAATTTCACTAATTTAAGTAATGAAGGCAATTATGGCGTTGTTTAGCTAAGACTGTATAGCGGCGCCGAGTACCTACAGCTGAGTTTTATGCGCGAGGGAGTTCGCCCATTTTAATATGCTAACTTGGATAGCTAGGCAGCTGCTTATATAAATATTCGCTTGGAGTGTTTTGAGCGTGTATCTACGTGTAGGTGTCTAGCTGGTAGGTAAGCGAGGAAATATATTTTGTTATATTTAGGTATTTATGCCCGAATAGATAGGTGGGTAGGTGTTTTCGTTCGCTTTAGTCGGTCGCCCGCTGCTTTGGCCCAAATTTGCATAAAGTAGTAAGTAACTTAGTTTGGTATTTTGTTAGTAATCTTTACCAAAACAAAAAAAAGGATACGGAAAACGCGGATGTGTAATATTGAATTCGATAGTCCGCAACTTGCTCTGCATACGGGTTGGGATCGGTCGTATACATTATAATTTACATAATACGAAGTAGAGTGGAATTTAAAAAAAAAAAACAATTTTTACAATCCTGTCGCAGAGGGCCCTAGTAAGATGTAAAATATTTGAGACGCAATTTTTGTTTTAATTAACCACGTGTTTGGTAGATAACATATCTATATGTAATAAGCGTAATGGTCAGACGGATTAATTTTTTATGACGATCGTATATTGTACGAGGGAAATATTGACCTTATAGGTAATGATTTGCACCGAACGATTCCAATATTGACCCTTTAGATAATAATCTGCACCGAATGATTCTAGCAAACGTATCCATGTAATGGCATATTTTACTGGATAATCGCGTACCTATACCTACTTAGCTAATTAAATGGAATCAGAATTTTTTTGTTCGATGGATATTGTAGGTATTTATTTTTATTTTTTTATTTACATTAAAACTTCATATATAAAAGTAATATACATTTGGGATAAGTATTATAAACTAAACAAGAAAAATTAAAAAGAACAAACCAATGGAATTCATTGGGGTATTAAAAAAGAAGGAAAAATTAAATTAATAATCTAGAAATCTATAAAAAAATGTATATTTAGAAGACAATGGCAAATTTTCAAGGTAAATTATGAGAAGAGAGTAATCATATTTTTTTGGAAGCATTTACTGACTGTATTTATATGAGCGTACCTTCAATTTATTGCTTATATAACATAAAGTAAAAGGGTATTCAGTAAATAGGTTTGTGGTCTAAGGTTATAGAGGACCCTTAATTATTAAATTGTTTCTCATTGTTACTCAAGTAATTATAGCTACGGACAATATTTCTGTACTTATTATCTTAACATAAACATAGTAACCTGAATACGAATTCCGCTCACACTAGTAAATTGCAATCTTTACAGCTGTTCCAAATCGGGGTAAGTTTGCGGGTTTCTTTAACCCTTCCACTGGATCCATCCAAATCCGTGGAATGGGTCCAATCGACATCTACTCCAAGCCTGTTCAGCTGTTATCTTCCAACGACATTGGTCGTAGCTATCGGCCGACTAGTACCTATCTATTACTAGAGATATTTGGATGGTATCTGATCTGAGTACTCACGTAAATATTAGTTGTTAAAATATACTTACCTAATATTTATAAAGTTAAGACTTTCGTAAATCTTTACATATATCTTAATGAATGAATCAATTCATAATAGAGAAGCTAAATAGGTTGCAAATAATTTTTAAAAAAGGAATTTTATTGGTTCAGGGAATGGACGAATGAATTCTCAGTAGAATAAGCGTTATACAAGTTAAGTAGTAGGTATATCATAAGTAATTTTTGAAAATGGAATTTTATGTTTTCAGCGAATGAATTAATGAATCATCGGTAAATGATACGTGATATGTAATTTTTAAAAATGGAATTTTATATAAATTGCACTTTACGAAAGAATAAATTCTCAGTAGAGCAAGAGCAGTATGTACAAGTTGTGTATGATAAATTGACAATTTTAAAAAAATGGAAGTTTATATAAATTTTGTTTAACTAAGTAATCCTCACTGAAACAAGAAATTTAGAAGATAAATAGTCGCAAGTATTTTTCTATGTGGTTCGTTTAGTATATCTAGATCAAAATATTAATTACTATAAAAAGTACTTAAAACAAATACACACCATTGTTTATAACATGGTTGACAATATTTTCCGTCAGTTCTGTTACCAACAGGTTTTTTTATTCGTCTTTAGCTATTTATTCTAAAACACCAATACGAGTAATTAAATAAAAAAATAATAGACAAAATTTGATATTATAAACAAAAACAGACTTTAAAGCAAAACATTTTCAGAGGATCTACACTCAAATTACATCATTTGCATATAAAAATATTGAACGTACCTACATCAAGTTTTCTGAGTAAGTAGGTATGCAACGTTGAACAGTTCTACAAAAAAAATTAATAAAAATCATCGCGTTTATTGATTGAGAAGATTTACACATAAATCATTCCGCATAAGTTTCGCTTTTACATTATAGCTTTATTACAAAGATGTGTGTCAGTGGTTCTCATTGGAGATCGTCTAAATTATTCCCATATACATATTTAGCTTTTAAATGTATTCACGATTACATTTGTATCTGAATTCAGATATATGACAGTCAGATAATTTCATTTCTCCTGGACACGTGAAATCGTTTTTTTTCCATCGCATCTCAACTGACCTCGGGTTGGGCTATTAAAATCTTCTTAACCCCTTTGTCCCTAATAATTGCTATTATAGTGCCTATTATGTATTCCAGTTACATTAATATCATTGTGTTTTCATTGCAGTTAAGTCGTAATTAAGTAAAGTAGCTTTCCTAATTATCTTGGCTTAACTTTTTCATTGTTTTTCGAACTTTCATATTGTCACAAATAATTGCAATATGGAGTAGCGATAGTTCAAGGCTTTATTTAATATAATGTAAAATAAAAAGTACACGTTCCTTTTCGTAATTTTCACTGAAAGTGTTTCACAATGCTCAGTTCCCAATATTTATTGTTTGGATGATTTATATATAGGTAAGTTAAATCTACAAGAAATAAATATTGGGAACTGAGCATTGTGAAACACTTTCAGTGAAAATTACGAAAAGGAACGTGTACTTTTTATTTTACATTATATTAAATAAAGCCTTGAACTATCGCTACTCCATATTGCAATTATTTGTGACAATATGAAAGTTCGAAAAACAATGAAAAAGTTAAGCCAAGATAATTAGGAAAGCTACTTTACTTAATTACGACTTAACTGCAATGAAAACACAATGATATTAATGTAACTGGAATACATAATAGGCACTATAATAACAATTATTAGGGACAAAGGGGTTAAGAAGATTTTAATAGCCCAACCCGAGGTCAGTTGAGATGCGATGGAAAAAAAACGATTTCACGTGTCCAGGAGAAATGAAATTATCTGACTGTCATATATCTGAATTCAGATACAAATGTAATCGTGAATACATTTAAAAGCTAAATATGTATATGGGAATAATTTAGACGATCTCCAATGAGAACCACTGACACACATCTTTGTAATAAAGCTATAATGTAAAAGCGAAACTTATGCGGAATGATTTATGTGTAAATCTTCTCAATCAATAAACGCGATGATTTTTATTAATTTTTTTTGTAGAACTGTTCAACGTTGCATACCTACTTACTCAGAAAACTTGATGTAGGTACGTTCAATATTTTTATATGCAAATGATGTAATTTGAGTGTAGATCCTCTGAAAATGTTTTGCTTTAAAGTCTGTTTTTGTTTATAATATCAAATTTTGTCTATTATTTTTTTATTTAATTACTCGTATTGGTGTTTTAGAATAAATAGCTAAAGACGAATAAAAAAACCTGTTGGTAACAGAACTGACGGAAAATATTGTCAACCATGTTATAAACAATGGTGTGTATTTGTTTTAAGTACTTTTTATAGTAATTAATATTTTGATCTAGATATACTAAACGAACCACATAGAAAAATACTTGCGACTATTTATCTTCTAAATTTCTTGTTTCAGTGAGGATTACTTAGTTAAACAAAATTTATATAAACTTCCATTTTTTTAAAATTGTCAATTTATCATACACAACTTGTACATACTGCTCTTGCTCTACTGAGAATTTATTCTTTCGTAAAGTGCAATTTATATAAAATTCCATTTTTAAAAATTACATATCACGTATCATTTACCGATGATTCATTAATTCATTCGCTGAAAACATAAAATTCCATTTTCAAAAATTACTTATGATATACCTACTACTTAACTTGTATAACGCTTATTCTACTGAGAATTCATTCGTCCATTCCCTGAACCAATAAAATTCCTTTTTTAAAAATTATTTGCAACCTATTTAGCTTCTCTATTATGAATTGATTCATTCATTAAGATATATGTAAAGATTTACGAAAGTCTTAACTTTATAAATATTAGGTAAGTATATTTTAACAACTAATATTTACGTGAGTACTCAGATCAGATACCATCCAAATATCTCTAGTAATAGATAGGTACTAGTCTCAGTTCCCAATATTTATTGTTTGGATGATTTATATATAGGTAAGTTAAATCTACAAGAAATAAATTAATATCTTTGTAAGTTAAAATGTACATATTTGTGACATGATTACAAAAATACACGATTAGTCAATGACATATCGAAATATCCCTGTCATAAAAGTTAATGTATCACTCACATTTATCAGGCCCATTAAAAATTGATCTCAAATGAGAATAAAAACAAATTAATTATATTATTCACAATAAGAAAGCATTGTGACATAAAATAATAATAAATACATAATATCAAGTTACGCGCGAGAAAAACTACATACTTATACGTATTTTGTGATTCGTGTGTTTATGTGGGGCCTTTCATGTTTTCTCTATCCCATTTTAATAAGTCATTAACTTTTACTAATACAAATACCCAAATCAATATGATTATAAAATCTTACATAAAATAAAAATAGAACCTGTAGAATGCAATCTGCACTTTTATTTATGTAAGTTCCCTCTTTATACTTAAAATTAGTTAGTATAGTTAATTTTATGCAGCGTATAAAGGAAAATAACACCATAGTAAAAACAACGAATATTATTAATAATGTCACATATAACGTATGATATAATGCGGCCACATTAATTTATTTAAAAAAAGATCTTCACATTTCATGTTTTCCCTGTCCCATTTTAATAATTCTTTAACTATTCATTCAAATAACCAAATCATATTTAAAATCTTACATAAAATAAAATAGTACCTGTAGAATGCAATCTGCACTTTTATTTATGTAAGTTCCCTCTTTATACTTAAAATTAGTTGGTATAGTTAATTTTATCCAGCGTATAACTGAAAATAACACCATAGTGAAAACAACAATTATTATTAATAATGTCACATATAATATATGATATAATGCGGCCACATTAATTTATTTAAAAAAAGATCTCCACCTTTCAGTTTTCCCTATCCCATTTTAATAATTCATTAACTATTCATTCAAATAACCAAATCATATTTAAAATCTTACATAAAATAAAATAGAACCTGTAGAATGCAATCTGCATTTTTATTTATGTAAGTTCCCTCTTTATACTTAAAATTAGTTAATATAGTTAATTTCATCCAGCGTATAAAGAAAAATAATACACTAGTACAATACAACGAATATTATTAATAATGTCACATATAACGTATGATATAATGCGGCCACATTAATTTATTTAAAAAAAGATCTCCTCTTTTCAGTTTTCCCTGTCCCATTTTAATAATTCTTTAACTATTCATTCAAATAACCAAATCATATTTAAAATCTTACATAAAATAAAATAGAACCTGTAGAATGCAATCTGCACTTTTATTTATGTAAGTTCCCTCTTTATACTTAAAATTAGTTAGTATAGTTAATTTTATGCAGCGTATAAAGGAAAATAACACCATAGTAAAAACAACGAATATTATTAATAATGTCACATATAACGTATGATATAATGCGGCCACATTAATTTATTTAAAAAAAAGATCTCCACTTTTCAGTTTTCCCTGTCCCATTTTAATAATTCATTAACTATTCATTCAAATAACCAAATCATATTTAAAATCTTACATAAAATAAAATAGAACCTGTAGAATGCAATCTGCACTTTTATTTATGTAAGTTCCCTCTTTATACTTAAAATTAGTTAGTATAGTTAATTTTATGCAGCGTATAAAGGAAAATAACACCATAGTAAAAACATCGAATATTATTAATAATGTCACATATAACGTATGATATAATGCGGCCACATTAATTTATTTAAAAAAAGATCTTCACATTTCATGTTTTCCCTGTCCCATTTTAATAGTTCATTAACTATTCATTCAAATAACCAAATCATATTTAAAATCTTACAAAAAATAAAATAAAACCTGTAGAATGCAATCTGCATTTTTAATTATATAAGTTTATAAGTAAAATTAGTTGGTGTAGGTAGTTAATTTCATCCAGCGTATAATGGAAAATAACACACTTGTAAAAACAGCGAATTTTATTAATAATGTTAATATCTGTCATATAATATAGACACGTTAATTTATTTCAAAAAAGATCTTCACTTCATATTTTTGAGCTAGTGTCATGCCTGATTAGAACCTAAATACTTGGGGGAAGATATTTGTTTGTTTATTAAATTCAAATGAATCTTAAAAAGAGATAATGTTAATTACAAGTTAACAACTGTTAACATCAACTGTTAACAGCACAGAATTTAGAGTGACATTTCGGTTTTTCGCCTTTAGTAACGGCATTAATTGAAAAGAGAGAATATTTTTTCTGGTTTCAGCTTTCATACTAATAAGCTATAAAAGTATAGCCATAAGAATGAAGATAAGAATGGCAGCCATAAGAATGGCAGAATAACGATCGTAAAATGTATTAAATTCTGTTGAACAAAATAATTTCAGTTGAGAAATCAAAGTTTCAATCATATTATAGCAAAGTACTTACGTATGACAGAATTGCATAGGTCTCATTATGTATATTACATATTATTCAATAGTATATTTATTTATGACTCAATCTAATTCTTCAATATTAATAGTGAAAGGTGCACTTTCGGATTCAGTTTGTTAATGATGGATAATGAAATTGCCAATGTCAAAAATAGGGAAATCGAACAAAAAATTATAAATTAAAAAACGAAAAAGTTTTTTTAAGTGGATTTATGACGATTCATATATTTTTTACAAGTGCATGTATGGACTAATTTATAAGACAATGTCAATGTTAATAGTTAGACTATAACATAGTTAGTTCTATAACATAGTAGCTATAGTTTATATTTATATAGTTATATTATATAATAACTATAGTTTACTAAAACCCGACTCACTAACAGTTTCAAAAAATAAATATATAATCTATCGTAAAACATACCTACAAATATAAGGTACCTAATGGCCACTTGAAGTGATTTTTTTTAAAAACAAATTATTAGCAAACACGGTTTTTAATCGAGAATCTGACAGAATTCAGAATCATAACTTAATTTCAAAAGAGGATAAAGGGAGTTTATTACTTTAGATGGATTCGTTTCGAGAATTTTTAATTTAAAATTGAAATAATTCCTCAGTATTATACTTAAATAGGTTTTTCGTTGATACATTTCATATTTCTTTATTTTTTCGCCAAATGCTAATACGCTTAATGAGAAAGAAAATAATTTTAACGCACGTTAAATTATAATGAAGAACACAGCTGGTACTCACCAGCTGTGCTAGCTGGTACTCTAGTGTAATTAAATATAATTCTAGTTAGTATATTAAATTAAAAAAATCATGAATTGAAATAATTATTTGGTGAAATCCAAATGTTATTTATATTATCTAAATATTATATAATAATAATTAAAAGGATTACAAACGAATTAATTAATTAAGGAACGTCTGTATGGCAAGTTGCCTATTTAACAACGTATTTAATGATAGATTATTACAAAACATAAAAGGGCTATTACGTTGTACCAGAATAGGTACCAAAACTTGTATAGAATAGGTCTGAAAAAAAAGGACATTTAAAAATGAATGCCAACTTCTAGTTTAGAAAAGCAAAGTTGCAGATGAAGGAATATTTTTACCGGCTGAAAGTTTGTGTTTGCGGCAATTGGAACAAAATATGCATTCCTTATAGAATTTAACGAAGAAACGTAAAAATATGTAATCATTTCTTAATAATAGAAAAGTATGTAGGAGAATAAATGAAGCGAAGAAGGAGAAGGGTGTTTAGAATGTGTTCTTCATTCTGCGTGGAGAAACGGTGTGATAGGTGTAGATAAAAAGATGAAACTTGAGATCTCTAAATGAAAAATGGAATACAGCCCCGATGGGCTATTCAAGTAATGATTAAGCAATTAAAGTACACGGTCGGAAGCAATTCTATTTTCTTGAGTTTCTTGAAACTTAAGAAATGGGTATTAATCATAATGATGATGAGTTTTATGATTCACAAATTGGTATTATTAAATTTTTGTACAGGCACATTTAGCCTTTGATATTGGAGGTTTCGATTCTTTAGTTGTAAGCTTGTGTCTCAAACAAATAAAAGGTACTATCTAAATATAAATCAGTCGTTGTGATTCGACGATATATTTTATTTTCTGTTTCACAAATTTTTTTTCGGCTATGTTTTTTGCTCCATATTACGTATCATTATGTTTTATTACATTTAATGATAATGTATTCAAAATATAAAGAGATCTGTAGGTTTGTACTTGACCGAGATATATATTTTGCATCCGTAGAGCAGAGCCGCTACGGTTTGTGTCTAAAATAAGAGAATCTTAATCACGATACTAATGTTATTTTTTGCTTCCACACATGAATTTGAATGAAATGTAGTAAGAGGCAGAGTAGAAGAGGCGCCTTCCTTTTCTTAGATCAATGATTCGAAGTAGGTACCTGAATGCACGCACCTAATTGGTTGGAATTCGTCGGGGCGGACAACGGCTAGAGGGTTATCAATCCGTTGTTAGCATTTTCGGTTTATTGTTGTAGATTTTCAGCCCTTACGTGACAGCGGCGGGTCCTCAACCGCTTTGGACCGTATCATTAAGGACGCCATTCGATTGCAACACCGAAACTGAACAACTGTCGAAGAGCAGATTTAAGGACGATACGTTCGGTTGTTTGTACGCATGTGCCGAATAGATGAATTCAGTGTCATTAGCTTTTTTGGGGTATTCAGCCCGACGAGTGGGAAGTTCAACGCTCAGCGCCGAAGAAACTATGATCAAAATAATACAGAAAACGTAAGAAATTGACTCATTTAATTAATAAAAAAAACAGGTGCCGCGCATTGAAAGTATAGAAGAACAGTGCTTAAAAAGTTCGAGACCTGTTGCATAATAATATAACTTTCGGCTTCGGAGTCGGTCTAAACTGGATGCCAACTAGGGATTCAAAAAAAGAAAAAAATGTTTCGCACGTATACCTAAGGGATAATTTGATGTTAAATGCGTATGCCCCAGGTTTTTTGTTTTTTCTTCATTTTCTTATAATATAATTTTAAATTATAGTATATATATTATATTATAGTTTTATATTGAATATATTTGGTGTTGATTTTGAAGAAATTCATTATACACAATTAAATGCAACTACGTGATGTAGTATTATTTCTACTTTCTTTAAGTTTTTTACCACGACCTAGGTTTCGTTATATTACAAGATCATCAGGTGGGCTATTAGCAAAGATCTTTGCTAAGAATCTTTGCTAATAGCCCACCTGAAGACGTTGTAATACAACGAAACCTAGGTCGTGGTAAAGAACTTAAAGAAAGTAGAAATAATACTACATCACGTAGTTTCATTTCATTGTGGATTATAGTTTTATATTATTTTACAGAAATAATAATAAAGTGAAAGTAAAAAGTCTGTGCATTGAAGATATTTTTGAAATAGTGAGGTCTGTATAATATGAATAAATTGCAAAAATGAAAGAGAGTGGTGCTAACTACTTGCATCAAATATGCCACCATAAACTTAGGTCTACGCTGGCAATTAAAAGAGCCACCTATTTGATACAAGTGACACCCGTTCACTATGTTAAATAGGTAATTTTAATTTGAGCAGTGTTTTCATTTAATTTAACATAAACGTATATATGGCGAACTTATTACTAAAAGATCAATCTCATCAGTCGAGCACAGCTAAGACATTTAAAAAATCCGAAGTAGACTGCAAACATTACAGTATTTAAAAAAGTTAAAAATAAACTATACATCTAATAAGAAATAGTTGCAAAAATATTTTAAATATGGCATCCCGCAGGAAAAAAGGAAAAGGCATATCGCACTGGTGACAGGTTACGAGCGAAGGTTTAACAGCGCGAGTGAAATAGGAGAAGTAAACATGTATAAATAAAAATATGACTTCTCATTTTTTCAAGACAACTTTTTAAAGCGTATTTCAGCTGGAAAATCAAACAATGTATTTCTATAGCAGCGTTCCAATAAATACCATAACCAGACTTCGTGAATATAGAAATAATATTTATAAAAAGATGGGTACTCAATGTTTAAGGATGGAAAGGGCACTTGTGGTTTCTATAGGAAGACCAAGGTAATAAACAAATAACTACGCATATCTAGCATGGGCATAAATTAAAGGGTCTATGTGGATTATTTCAAATACAATAAACTAAACTAACTAAGGAGTATGAAGACTGCCACGAATCCCCACATATTTGAACTTTAAAATTAGAAATATGTATATAGATGTTATATTTTTGCAGCTAAATATATTATGTAAACTTCTTCTTTTTGAATACAATCTTGATGGATTGGTGGTGTTTGCTAGGGCAAGTGTGTTGAAGATGGGTGATGCGCCACAAAATGATATCGCCTCGCCTCTGGTGTGCACTGATGTTTGACTGGGAGGTCCGTACCTGCCATGACCTAATCTATCCACCTAGTCGGTGCTCTTCCATATGATATATATAGGTAACAATAGGCGTTCAATACCATCATCGCCACAGCATGAAAAAGAATTTCAAAATGGGACTTTGTACAATATTGGATAAAATTACCTTCGATGGATGCATTAGTACGGGACTCACTGCACTATGCTCCAAGCACTTTTCTCCAGCACCACATTTCCAGGGCGTCTATCTTTTCTCTCCCGTTTTCACGTAATGTCTACGTCACTGCGGCGTAGAGGAAAATGGAATGCTCGAACGAGTTGGGTTTTCGTTGTTTTGGTGATGTTTCGATTCATTTACACCCTGTTCGCGATGATAAACCTAGTAACCGTCATACGCCTTTTGCAAATACACCTTAGTATGTAAATTTTGAAAGGTTTCTGATTTGTAAAACAATCGGCGCATAACGTCTAAACAACGTACATCTGCATAGTCAAGTTAAAAAAGATTTAACAAAGGTGGACTTTTGTTTTAAATTGATAGGTCCCTTGAAGACCTTTTAGACTACGTTCTACGGAATAATCGACAACTGGCATCATTTACCTGGAGCTATCAATTAAGACTTTACCACTCACTTTTCTTATTTATGTTTCTTTATATTATATAATTATAGTAATGAAAAATGTGTATTTAAAATTGACTTAATAATATTTGTCTAAATGAATATGATAAATTCATTAGTATTTAGTTTGTCTAAATGAATACGATAAATTCATTAGTATTTAGTTTGTCTAAATGAATATGATAAATTCATTAGTATTTAGTTTGTCTAAATGAATATGATAAATTCATTAGTATTTAGTTTGTCTAAATGAATATGATAAATTCATTAGTATTTAGTTTGTCTAAATGAATATGATAAATTCATTAGTATTTAGTTTGTCTAAATGAATATGATAAATTCATTAGTATTTAGTTTGTCTAAATGAATATGATATTATTTTCTTAATCTAACTGGATGATAAAGTAATTGACTATATTGAAGGATTGTGTTGATTAAAAAAAATTAATAATGACGCACTATGTGTAGGTACCTATCTAGGTACATTCTTGACGCTAGATAAGATTGACAATATTCATTACGTGAGTATAATAATTTGGAATTCGTTTATCTCGCTGTTATTTAAGATATTTGTTCACGTTTGTTTACATGAAAATGATTAGGGAAATTATTTTTATTACAAAATGGTAGAATTTTTCTCTATCTGCATAACTTTGTTATTTGCTTGTTCTGTATCTACAAAGATCGGCTGCCGCAATGGAGTACAAGCTATGAGTAAGTTGTCATTTATGGTAGTTTGGAAATCAGATTGGCAAGACGAGCATTTATATATGACGTTATGATACCTAAGAATTTATTTATATATTTCTAAAGTAACAACCAAATAAAAATGTAAATAAACGAATTTGAGCAATAGATTATACTTTGTATGAAAACTCTATTGTGAAAGAAAGAAAAGTATACATAAACAAGGGACGTTAAATCTGTCAAAAATTACAGACTTAACTCGCCGCAAAACCGTAGGCGGAAATAATTGAAGTTTAAACAAAACAAGAGCAAAATCAAAGCGGAAGTCAATAAAGCAGCGGAACAGATTTAAGTTCTAAACGAAACTGGAAAAGTGCGTGTCGCGCGGGCCGAGCGAGATAGTGGGACTAGTGACGATGACGTCACACGTCACAAAGCGCCCGCAATAAAAAGTCGATTCCACAGTCGAGCAGCTGACCGCCCGACTACATCAACTCCCATACATCAGCTCGCCCGCTCCGCCGCGCGCACCACCCACCGCCGCAGGCCCAGCCGAGAGACGTACGTGCATTCCGCTCGTCCGCGCGCACCGGCGACCGGTGCGAGCGAGAGGCGGCGCGCGGTCAGCGCTCGCGCGCCGTCCCGCTCGCGGCGGGCGCTCGCGTCGCGAGCGAGCGAGAGCGCGCGGTCAGTGTGTGAGTGTCGGCGCGCGCCGCCGCATGCCTCCTCCGCTCCCACACACGCGCACGCCGCCGAGGGATGATATATAGAGTTGTGGACTTAGCGTTTAAATTGCGCCGGGAAGTGGCCGAGATTAGAGGCGAAACCCCCGCACGCTGCGTTTCGCTCGGCTCGCGGCCCGAGCCCCGCTCGTAAGCCCGGATAAGACTGTTTTAATACTTGTTTATTTTTTTACGCGATATTCGGCGGAGGCCGGTCGCGGGATTGATTTATCGGCTCGAGCGCCGCGCCGCGGTCCCGCTCAGTGTTTACCAATTCGCGACGAGGCGGCCGCGAGCGCCGCAGGAGTCAGCGCCCGCCGCCCGGAATCCTCTTAATCCGCGCTCCGCCGCCGCGCCACCGAGCCAGATTACTGACCACGTGTGACAATAAGTTGTAAACGCCTAGGCGCCCGCGCCGCCCGTTGTTGACAATCGCTACGCTCTAGTAAATAACAATCTGTCGTGACGTTGTACTAATATTTCGTGATTGCTACAAGTGGATAGAGACACCGGCGTCTCCTGTTTGTTTGTTTTGAACGTGTGTGCAACCGGCTGCGCTTCATGTGAGTACCAACCTTTTTGCTTTTCATTTCCGCTTCAACGCGACACATGGCAGTTGCCCAAATATCAACCTGCTCGATGTGTGGAAATTGGCTGTTGAAAGTAGGAGCCATTTTTATCAACATTCAAAATTTGCTGACTAAATAATAGACAGGGCAATCATTGTCTTAACTTCATAGCCTCTTTTCACGAGGTGAACTTCATTTTAATACATTTAAGAAACTCCGTTTTTTTATTGGAACATGTATCCTTGTAAAAAAACCTTAGCTCCATAATCTTTTTCTGACACTAATCATGTAGTATCTAATAGGAGTGTTGCATTTTAATAAAATAGATGATATTATCTTAATTTTTATTAATAACTGATTATTTTATGTCCTTATTCATAACCAGCAAAACAAAAGTTTATCAGCACTTTAACGAATTAAATTTAAACATATAATTCAATTTATGACACTATAAAAACAGTTTAACTTAAAAAAAAAAAATTTTTAAATTAAACTGTTTTTATTTCGCTTTAATATATATGTTCAAAATAAATTAAAGCGATCTCCTTGCACTTTCATTTAGTACATAAATATTGTCAATATGGGTTTTATTGCTTTTTCGAAAGAAGCTTTTATTTCTGAAAAAAACAATTATGTTCATTCTATATTACGTGTTATATATCTAAAATATTTAGGTAATTGTATTTTTTGAGTTATTTATGTTATGTAAAACAGAGGTATATGTAAAATAGTACACATTTATTCAGCCGACGGGCGCGGGCGCGGCCTTTTCGCGTAATGCGTTGGGCGGTTTTATTGCACGGGAATTCACGTATCATTTATTTTATGCACCGGTGTTTATTTAAGTTTATGTTCTGTGTCAAATTGGGTTCTGTGTTATTGTGTATTTATAAGTTTTACACCCTTCTTTGACAGTTAAATTTATCGTACATTGGTGTAGTACCATATAATTTTATCAATTTGCCTATTCAATATAATTTTCATCAATTTGTTCGGTGTAGATTCTATATGCGTGTATTTAGTTTAAATGAGATTATATTTAGGTACATATTATATTGTTTTAAATATACATTACCTTATAGTTTTTTTTGTATTGACTTTGCCAACAAAGTATTTTTGATTTGTATTCTGAAAAAATCTGTCTTTAATCTTATATTTTTTTTTAAATCGTGTTTACATTTTTTCGTGTCATTACATCATTTCATGTGGTAAATACCTAATTGTTCATTAAATGTAGATATGTTAGTTTATATTTTATGGTAACCTTTTAATTTAATTTTAGTGAAACTCTTAAGAAAGTAATTTAAAAAAGAGATTAGGTAAGTACCATTTGTTACCCAAATTAAAAATAAAAAGTGTGTAACAATGTAATATTTTTATTAGAGATACCACATATTACCTACTGTTGTAGATACTACCTATTTGCTAAACGCACCAAGGCAATTGGTTAAACGAATTTGGAATTTCAATATTAGGGTCACTTCACATTAGCGTAAAATAGTTTATGTCATGTCATGATATAAGAAGAGATTTTCAGTCCAAATTTTCCTGAATAAAGTCACCGACGCGTCTAATACCTATATATTTTTAAATTATTCATTTACATTATTGATATTATTTAATTATTTTTAATGGAGTATATAAAGAACTTACTTTAATAAATATGTATATGAATTCTAAATATTTATATTTTGATAAATATAACAATTTAGCTACGATTTTAAAATGAACAGTCATAACTAACAAAGTAATACATATATTCATTTCCAACGTTTGAAAGTAGACCTATTAGATTCTTATAAGAATACGTAATTTCGAAGTAAAAACCACATGCTTAATATAAAGATATCGAGTCAACTTAATATTTTAGTTATTGTAAAATAAACCATCAAAAAAACAAAACACGTAGAATTTTTTTCCGAAGACACTGACGTAAGTTCCTTTAAAAAACGCAAAGATCAAAACAATAAAAAGGTATCTATAAATGACACTGCTATACTGGTTAGTATGATATACTTATATAATATGCATACAACATGGTTACATCACTAAATGATTCGATATTATAGTTAATATTTTTTTTAAATCAGAACATTAAGTATAATTTTAGTTTACAAACCTAAATGAGTGAGTTTTAAAGAAATTAAAGCAAATTTAAGTTTGATTAAAAATTAAAAATAGAGCAACAGTCACTGTCAGTGAGTACCACATGTAATGTGTCTATTGCGAAGAAAATCAACAATTTTTTCTGATTTTTAGTCTGTGATTTGTGAAATTTTTGAAAACAAAAAAAAATATTATTTGTTTTTGATCTTGGTTTGGAGAAAACCCGAATACGATATACCAATTAGAAATATAGACGACAAACCTGTTTCATTCTTTCCTAATCTAACAATTACTCATAAATTAAACGCGATTTGAGCGGCGAAATTCTAAAGCGGTTTTTCGACGGGCGCGGGACTTCATTACGGCGCGGTCCCTGGGGTCGATTGGAAATTCAATTCAATTTTCAATTAATTATGTGAAATTAATAAAAGCGTAAAAGGCAACAGGGCTTTTGAATTACAATGATCGTATATTATTTCATTCAATTTGGATTTATTATTAAGCGAAATTAAAATTTCTTTGATGATTTTGATGGAGAAAGTATGCAAATATTTGATATAATCAAACCGTTTACATAATTGACACTTTTTATGCACACATGGGCAATGGAGGCAAAATTGACTGTAGTGAATATTCCATCTAGAAGTATATACCAACAATGGAATTCCGTACTAACACTTTAACACAGTAAAACATTTTAGTAACCTTTTATTTAATTTGTGTTTGATCAATGGCGGACTTAGTAAAGACAGATTTTTTAGTGTATAATTAACAAATAATTTAGGACTTTCCTAGTTAAGTTTAGATTTTCTCAACAAATCATTAGTTAATGGACAGTTCATTAAAATATTAACTGTTCATGGGTGTTTAGTAAGTAAGCTGATGTTGACTTATTTAACAAATTTTGTCATGAATGCAATTTGGAAGAACCGCAAGTTTTTCAACTTTATAAATGATATTTACCAGTGTCAAAAGTAACAAATTCATGAAGCACAAGTTTAAGCTTGTGCTTCAATAACAAATTAATGAAGCACAAAATTATAAGATAATATTTTTTTTTAGAATTACTTTCATCTACAATTAGATAAAATTTGGATCTACTATTAGATAAAATCTGCATCTACTACAAGTCTTGGCACATTTTTTTTACATTGTCTATAGACCATTATACACTATTTCATGGATCTATATACTATATTTTTAAAGTATAATTTTAAATAAGGAAATAAACACATACAGCAACTGTTATAAAGAAATTAAAATAAAAAATACGGAGTTATATTTCGTTATGTTACAAGAATTTGAAAAACAAATTTTCATGCTATTAATAACAAATAATTTTGAAAATATGTTTTCACCTATATGTTTTTTAACGTAGAGAGGATTTTCAGTACATCTTTCAGTATAAATATTGAAATATATTTACAGATTGAATTATTTTTTTCTGGTGTATTAAAGAAAACATATCGTTTTTTTCAAATAATACTGCCACGAAACAAACGTGGTACTGGCAAAGTTTTAATGTCATCTTACCAATTATATAAAAGGGATTTTATTTGATTCTTTTAGTTGTTGAAATTTCTTAGACTAATTATTATCGTAAGATTATTTAGGTTCCTCCACCACTTTATTATTAACTTGACAAATCAAAATTATTTTAGTGATTTTGTTAACATAATTTACCAACTGATTTAATTCATTACATGTGGGCTGTACTCTGTTATTTTACATTTAATTCTCGTTAACAATAAGTTAATATGCGAAAGACAGAAAATGATTTTTTACTTATTTATCCCAGTTATACCACTTTAATGACTTTTATTTACTAAGAAATAAAATTGTTTTCACTATATATACTATTTATAGGTTATGGTAGTAATGTAAATGTTCATTAGTAGTGGTACATATAAGAATTAAATGTTTTTTATAGACTTTTTTGATAAAGTAATTTCTTAATATTGTGTCACGGGTTGAATGTATGCATTTTTAATAGCTTTGCCGAAAATATTTTACTAAAACTACAACGATATTATGAAAGAAAGTTTTTTCAATTTAGGATTTATTCAAAAATTATAATTAAGAAAAACACTTCATAATAAAAATTAATATTCAATTTATTTAAAGTTACGTTATAAGCTAGCGTTAGTGATTTATGTAGAGTTACATTACCTATGTCTAAGATAGTGTTACTCAAAATGGCGACATTGTGTCAAAATTGACGTAAATATCTGGGACCCAATTGCATTCAGCGTTAGGTAATCCTATCAACATGACGTCTGTCTAGAGTCTGAAGCTGTCTCCGATTCGATGGCCAATATCAAATTTTATTCGCTAAAACCGAGAAGATAAGTTTCAGTAGATAAGTGAGTTAGATAGAATTGGTTTACCTATTGGAGAGATTGTCAGCTGATATCGAATTTTAATCTAAGTGTTAGTGTACCTTTCTTTTCTGTTTTTGTTTTTGTTACGAATTGAACTCTGGATGTCTGCATGTTGTAATTTTGAAATTTTTTATTCGTTAAGAATTTTTTGTTTTACTTGTGCTGTGAGACCTTACTTTTTGCTAAATTTTATGATTCCAGGTAAACGGTAAGTATCCCATAGGTTTTGATTTATTTGCGAGTGTCAAAATACTCGATATGTCAAACAGTGCAATAATACAAAAAATAAGATTTGTGAGTAGTGTTTAAAAATAAGATTTGTAGTAGTGTGCGCCCTCAAAATAAATTTATTATCGATACACGGCTTTGTTACTAAATTTACTGGGCATAGTTAAAAAAAAAAAAATATATATATATATATATATATATATATATATGTGTGTGTGTGTGTGTGTGTGTCTGTGTATAAATGGTACTTATGAAAGTAATTTTAACTCATTTAGCCGGCAATACATAGACTTTTACATAAATTTAGGAAAAGAAAATGGAAAACAATAAAAGAGTATTCATTACTTGGACTCGGCCCGATCTTACCTAACTTGAGCACTTTCTTTTGTTTTTGTTGATAAAAACAAAGAATCATAAAATATATTACAATTATCAATATTCTATTAAACATATGTCATAAAAATTAAAAACTTAAATATAAATTTCGTACATTGCTTTTTTGATACGGACACATGAAAAATATTCGGATTAAACTCAGAAAAGCAGAGGTGTGGAAATTAAATAAGATTTATTTATAACAAGTGAATTTTACAAAAGAAGACTTACGCCAATATAAGTGATAATAATTTCATATTTCTATGTTTATAAAATTTTATAATTAAGAAAACACATTAAACAATTTTTTAATGAGCAACCTTGAACAAAAATTATATCGTTGTATTTATATTGTATTTATATAGGAGTTATTGTTAAACACTTGTTAATAAAGAAAATAATTTAAGACAAAACATATGCATTAGAATAGAGAATATAATATTACCAATATTAGGCAGCGTAAGATTTACTGAGTATTGAATATATTTGGCGTTAATTTTGTAGAAAGTCATTATTCACAATTAAATGAGACTACGTGATGTAGTATTATTTCTACTTTCTTTAAGTTCTTTAACACGACCTAGGTTTCGTTGTATTACAACATATCCAGGTGGGCTATTATCTATTATTATTTAAATTTTTCCAATATCCCACTCCTAGATCTTTGCTAATAGCCCACCTGAAGATGTTGTAATACAACGAAACCTAGGTAGTGGACAGAACTTAAAGAAAGTAGAAATAATACTACAACACGTAGTTTTATTTAATTGTATCTACTAAGTATTTTTATTTCTAATCTTAGTTGACAATCTAGTAGCAAGAATTATATTAGATTGTTCGTAGAATATTTTCCTAGCCGAAATATTGTTATGTAAATTAAGATTTTACATGAGAAAATATTGTTATTTGCCTTCGAAATTCGATATATTATCGAATTGTATGTAAAGAAAATAATTTACAATAAAGCGAAAAAATGTATGCAATTTAAAAACAAATTACACATTCAAGTATGAAATAAATTGGTATAGAGATTTCAATATTTATAATATTAGATAGCGCAAGATATACTGAGTATTTTTACTCTAATCTTGGTTGACAATCTATATAGTAGCAAAACTTGTATCAGATTGCCCACAGACCGTTTTTCCTTGCCGCGATATTATTATTTAAATCAAGGCTGTATACGAGGACAACATTGTTATCTGAATTGGACATTCGATAAGGTTTGAGGATCAAGGACATTATTTACACGTATCACAAGAGGCTAACATTAACAGCTGCATCGTTTGCCTATAGCGAGCGTGTTGGCACAGTTTAATCACATTATCTTCCAGAGTTTGACAGAGACTTGGTAGATGTAGATGTATTTCAAGTAAAACATACGGTGTCTCTTATCTCGTTGCAGGTTTATTGCCAATTTCCCCCAGAATCTTGGTCTACTTACAGAAAATTGCGAAGGCTCTATTTTCCCAAGCATTTTCGTGAATTAAATCGCTGTCAGAAAATTATCACTTATATTTTGCTCAATTCATATCTTGTTTTCGACAGGCTTCATATTTTCTTCTTTTCCTGTCCTAGTACGTAGAGCCTAATTATTTTTAGGATCCCTATTTCAAAAGCAAAATAGGAACACTTATAGGATCACTTCGTTGTCCGTGTCGGTCGGTCAAGACCCTTTTTCTCAGGAACAAATGGAGGTATCGATATGAAATTAATAGCAAATACTTAGGTCTATAATCCCTTAGAGCTGTAAAAATAAAGGTTCTATGTCAACGTAATCAAGAAGAACCAAAAAAATACGGCCATTGGTGCCGCATATTTTGATACTCGCAAATATATCAAAACCTATAGGGTAATTACCATTAACCTAGAATCATGAAATTTGGCAAAAAGTAAGGTCTTACAGCATAAGTAAAGAAAAAATTCCTAAAATCGTTAATTTGTAGTTATATGACATAAAAAAAGTTTTTAGATATGCGCCTGTAAAAGATATAGTAGGCAATATGTTTTCGTTCCAAAAAAATTAAAATATTTTGAATAGTTTAATAGATAATTAAATGCCTAAATGTGAACGGAACCCTCGTAGTGAGAGTTCCACTCTTGCTTGATAGATTTTTTTGTAAAAATATGTTATCATTACTAGCATTTGTCCGCAACTTCACTTGCGTAAGTTTTCTATTAACCCTACTTTATTATTAAGCCCGCACACTTGATTTTTTCCTGCAATGAGTCAACAAGTATAAACAATCGAATTTTAAGTTCTTTGGAAGTATACAATTGTGACAAAATGTAGCTTAGGTTTTTAATTTTAACCCCACGTTCGGGGCGGATCAGTTTAGTACATGTGTCATCACAATAAAATTCCCATGCAGATCAATTTAGTACTTTTTGCGTGATACTCTGACTGAATAACAGAAAAATAGGCAGACAAAATTTCTAAAAATATGTTTTGGGTTCTACTCGATCTCAGACACTCTTATGACACTTTTTACATCTATATTAATTACAATGAATTGTAACTCTTCTTCCCATGAAACGATCTTACGTAATGGTATTGATTAGTTTTTTTCATTAAATGTTTTATTAAATTTATTTAAATTAAATTTATTTAAATTAAATTTATTTAAATTTTTCATTAAATTTATTGAAATTAAAACACTGTTATTAATAAAAAATACTAAACTTAAGTAATGCCACTGTTATTCTGAGAATAATTATACCATTCATAAGGTTGCTGTTAAATCAGTATAGCGATAGATTAACAATTTCGAAGTTATTTCAAAAATTCAACTTGACAACGTCGCGTTTCTTAGACAAACACATAAAATATGAGGTTGTGCCTATGATTGGATCTGTCACATCGGAAGTCGTCTTTAGAGCGTTTTCAAATTTATATCATAATTTTTTGTCCGTTCTTATCGAATTTTTCCCTTTTATCCAGTTATGAAAGAGCATGAGATGCGTTAAACAACAAGGGATACTTATGAAAATATTAAACGTTAAACACGAGAACGGCACGACCAAATAATTGGTAATATAAAATTTCGCAACAAAATTTTGGACAAGTGTCCCCATTATAATATTCAAAAATAAATGAAAATATTACTTGAATTTTATTTAAATTAAAAATTGTCGTCATTTAGTGATGCTCTTACGCCCATATGCACTACATACGGTCAAGACTGTCAGTCAGACTTACTGACAGTTAAAAACGTACTTCTGTTTTGATTAACTGCCAGTCGAGTCGGAACACGAGTCAAATTTACCGATTGTACCATATTACACGGTCCAATTCCTAAAGTATCCATACGAAATACGTTTTTAACAGTCATTAAATCCGACTGAGAGTCCTGACCGTGTGTGATGCATATAGGCGTTAGTGCAGTTACAAGCGATAAATTAAATAGTATCTCCTCAATAGTTTCGATTGTACTAATAGAATTATTTATAGCCGTTTTCTTTAAAATAATTGTAATTATAATCGAATTGCAAAAACTGACGTACTGTTATATGTACTTGTCGAAATGTCAACTTTTTTAGATTAGATCAAAGTTAAGCTTAGGTCGAGGTCGGAATAGTGTTTGACAGATGAAGTTGTGACGAGTTTGTCATAAACTGAGTTTATTAGTAGCATTTTTAACTTAAAACGTTCTCCTCCAAGTTTATTAATAACAATGTAGTACGTTTACACGTTGCTATAAAGATTCAAGAAAGAAATGAATGGTCAAAAGGCAGAAACGAATGTAAATGATCTTGTAACGGTTTTATTTTGACACAACCTAGATTCATTTGTAAACAAGGGATTTTTTCTTGGAAATGCAGATTATTTGATAAAGATCGTTATAAGTTTATGCACAAATATTTGATATCTTACGTAAAATTCTTTTCCTGTATACAAATTATATTTACTAAAAGCTCAAGGCACATGGCATTGTTTTGAATAACAATGTTTTTAAAGGTGTTGATTTCTCTCGCTTATTGACAGTCTGATTAGGCATATAAGCGTTAGTTATATAAGTTATTATGAGATTAAAGTCTTAACGTCGGTATTAGTTAAGATTACATATAATTTGAGCTTAACAAGTACAATAGGCGGGCCTTTTGTATTTAATTTCATATAAGGTTTAATTTGACAAATACGCAAATGATTTTAAGCTAAACATATAGTTATTTTTCATACTATTTAAGTATTTTGACGTTAATTAATTTGTATTCTTTGTATAATTTTGGACTTCCGTAGTATATTTATACGTTATCATAGCCGATACTTAACAAAGTCTGAATTGGATAACGTTTCGTAATGATATTACTATCTATAACCAAACTTAACTTTGATATTTATTTTTTTAGCTAAAATGTCATAATTTAGTGTATTTTTTATGTCATTAATCAAAATATTCAAGAAAATTAATACTGAGGGAGGTAAAATTAAGGTAAGGGAATATTAATTGAAAAACTTAATAGTTTAATTAACGTTTAAAATTTTAAGTTATTGTTGATTTATTACAAATTCAAATATTTGCAATTAACCATAGAAAAGTGTATCACTTTCATTGTTTATTAAACTATAAACAAATATTCTTTATATGATGTGCTTATGTTTCAAGATAATCGGTTGACAGTTTTTTTTTATTCATTATCATTTAAAACGTTATCGTAATTTTGCGCCGAGAAAAACATTAAATTACAATAAAAATATTTTACAATATCTAAATGTTCGATATTTATTTGCTTCTAGTTAGCAATAACCGCACCAGTATAGAGTATACTGGTGCAGTTGAAATCATCTGTTTGATGTTTTTCCTTTCTTGACTTTTCAGAGCAAGAAAATTAACGAAAACTTAATTATTCCTCATAAATGAAGCTGAAACAATTGCCGTTTCGGTATTATAAACATGCTTTTTACGCTACACTATTTATAATGAGTGTATTAAAAATATTAATCTATAGATTTCATTAAAAATCAGTTACCCAAATTCTTTTCATTAAAACAAATAAAAGGTCTCAGTAGCAACTTTACTGCAATTTTCAGCACACAACCACGCCGTTAATGCTTCTTTTAAAATATTTTATTAGATTGACAATAAATGGCGCTATTTTTAATGAATTTTTAATTTCTGAAAAAAAAATTAAAAGATTCCTTAGAAATAGCGCATTTTTTCATAGAAATAGCGCCATTTTTGAAAGTAGCACGAGCTATATCATAGAAAAAATATCAGTTTCTTACGACGCGACGCTCACAGCACAAAAAATTGTATGAACTAATTACAAACTTGGCAAATGTATTAAAAACTTCAAAAAAATTTACAACAAAGTTACAACATTTTATTATAAATTCGACTATATAATAAATTTTGCTCTATCATAATTGTGTTCAAGATATAGCCACTCAAAATAGAACTTAATTACTTCTTATGGAAAAGATCGTCTAAGACAAAGTATTGTGGAAGATAAAAATTTCCTTAAACGAGTTAATATCAGTAGAGATACGTTATATCCGCCAGTATTTTTGTCACATTGTTGTTAAATTTAAAAATAGACTGAAAAATAATATTGTCAATATTTGAATAGGATCGTAGCCAACGCACTTTTGACTGTATCGATTGGTAGGACACAGATGTTTGCACAGTTTTATTACCTCCTTCAATAACCAACTATGGTATTTAGGTATGTCATAAAACTTTTGTAGGACATCACGAAGATGGCGATACAAAGCAAATCGAAGAAGTTACGGTTACTGATTAGGTATCAGCTAATATTAGCTCTATTTCGATTCTTAGCTTTTACTGCACCGAGATAAAAAACGTTTAGAGTTTTTGTACAGTTAAGCAATTAACTGTGCTGGTGCTTAACTATCTGCTACTCTTCAACGTATTAATTGAATGTTTTGATTTTAGAGGAATAAAATTCAATGATAAGGGACAATTATGCCCAATGAGAAGACTAAAGCAAATGCCGTTTCCAAGTTATAAGTATACTTTGAATTACTTTATTTATAAAACTTTAGCAATATAAAAAAATTACATAAAGAATAAACTTTTTTGCACGCACGTCGACAATTTTTTTTTACTTTTTAAAAAGTTCCAAAATATTAATATGCTAAGTTGTTACAGATAACATAGTTGTGACAGAAAAGAAATATACAAAAGAAAATTATTTTTTAGTAGTTTGATCGGTTTTTAATTTTATTGGTAACAAAAAATGTAAACATTAAAGGAATTTGAAAAAGTTCATTCGGGAAATAAATGATTATCGAGAAAAAATCCATCGTTACTGAAATTTTTGGCTGTCTGTCTGTCTGTTTATTTATATATGCCAGTACATAAATTATAAGTAAGCTTTTTAGGGCCTTTTCAATATTGTACATTTTCAGAGGAATTAGACACTTCTAAATACGGAATTCAAAAAATAATAAATTAATAATTTTTCTAAACATATTTCCTAATTATAAGTAGTCATCCTATTATCTAAATTATAATGTGAACCATTTATATTTCCATCAAACCTCAATATTAATTATTTAAATCGGTGAAAGTGTCACCATAATCAGTCTGTTGAATATATTTGGCGTTAATTTTGTAGAAATTCATTGTTCGCAATTAAATTAAACTACGTAATCTAGTGTTATTTCTACTTTCTTTGATTTCTTTACCACGACCTAGGTTTCGTTGTATTACAATATTTCGTTGTATTACATCCGGTGGGCTATTAGAAAAGATCTTTGCTAACTGAAGATGTTGTAATGTAACGAAACCTAGGTCGCGGTAAAGAAATTAAAGAAAATAGAAATAATACTACATCAAGTAGTTTCATTTAATTGTGGATAATCAGTCTGCTTCAAACATGATATTATTAAAATATTTGTGGACACCTGTAGCTGCCGTATCTAAACCTTGACCGAATATGTACTTCCATAAATCTTGTATTTTTATGCTATGCTTGTATTAACAGGCATGCTCAAAAAATAGTAGAAGAAATATACTGAATTGTCATATAGCTGTGGCAGTCGCGTATAATCCAAATACTATAAGATATACTGCTGCATGATTTATATAGCTATCGTGGTATTCTTACTCCAAAATTATTAATTACCGATTGTAAAATTGAATAAAGATCAAATAAATAATAAAACAAATGCCAAAACAAGCGCAATTCATGGAAAAATGATAACATCAGATGTTGAATTTTGCCAAGTTTTAAATAAGAAAATTTTTGAAACCTTCAAGCTTATTGTTTACCTGAAACCTTCATCTCTAATAGAACATTAGGTGCTTAACTTTACATAAATAACATTCGTTTCTTGACCGCAACAGAAGTTAGAATTTTTAAGATAATAGTGTAACGACTGCAAAATCATTCATACTATTACATAAGCAAAATGCAGCCACTGTTAACAATGAATGCAGTAAATGGCGTGATATACAAAAATATACTTTTTGAAAAATATAGCCCAATATTGGATTATAAGTCAATATTGCCCAATATTGGATTATAAGTCAATATTGGCGCTAGATTTCAATATAATATGCGAGACTCGTTTACCTACGGAAGTTTATAGGTCTGCCAATACATAAAATAAGAATTGTTACCATCCAAAAACGTACCCAATAATTGAACCCCGCCGTAACGGAACACGTTTTTTTCTTCAAACTCCCTAAAAGAAAAAAATCATTACTCAATATTGAATTATAACTTAATATTGGCGTTAGATTTCAATACAATATACATGACTCGCTTTCCTACGGGAGTTTGTTGGTCTACTAATATATAAAATAAGAATTGTTATCGTCCAAATAACGTACCTACCCAATAATTGAACCCCGCCATAACGGAACTAATAGAAATGTTCATTACTCAATATTGAATTATAACTCAATATTATATATCATCATTTCAATACAATATACAAGACTCGTTTATCTATGGGCGTTTGTTGGTCCCCAATATCTAATTTCAAAATTGTTACCATCATAACGACGTACCCCTATGTACCAATTAATCGAACCGGCGCCGAGATGGTTCCGGTGCGTGAATCTCGTCGCCGAGCGGCCGCTAGAGGCGTGGGCCGGACTGATGGCGTACGTGAGCGACGGAACAAAACGGTCGCTATCTTATCTCCGATTATCTAGTTAGACTGTCGCTGCGCCGCGCCGCGCGCCGAGCTAGCAGCGTACTAGCCGTGCGTGCCGTCACATTATTATTTGTTTATTCAATTGTAACTTTAATTTGTGTTACGTACTAATTGTAAGCGATGTAGCTGATTCCAAAAAGGGAAGATGCAACATTTTTGGAAAATTCATTTAGGAAAAATATTAATAAAAATGACATGTCAGTTTCACTATTACAATGTTAAAAACGAAAATAAAAAACTTGGAATAATTTGAAGAATATTCGCTAGTTCATCTTAATCCGTCAAGATTCTCGAAAGAGTTGTTTACAGTTTTGTAAAGTAGGCGGATTCGTCAATATTTTGCAACAGGCAATAAGATATTTTATTTTGGAAAAATTTGTTCCTAAGTTTATGCATTATTATTGTTTTTACCAACAGCAATATTCGTGATATGAAATTCTATAAATGTATGAATGAAGCTTTAGCAATAACCTTGTTAATTATCTATCTCTCATTTCATGATAGTATTTATATTTAAAAATATTGAGAGTATTAAAAATATATATAACATATAAAAATATATTCATAGAGTACATTTCATGATAGTATTTATATTTAAAAATATTGAGAGTATTAAAAATATATATAATATATAAAAATATATTCATAGAGTACATTTCATGATTGTATTTATATTTAAAAATATTGAGAGTATTAAAAATGGATATAATATATAAAAATATATTCATAGAGTACATTTCATTAGAGTATTTATATTTAAAAATGTTTTATTTTGTGAATTTAATTTATAATTGGCTTACGTTCTATTATAAAAAAATACATATGAAAATTTAAATACCAATGCAGTGACTATATTATATACTAATCAGTAAGAATTTTTTTAATAACAGCACAACGCATTGTACAAGGTTATTTTAATCAATAAAACCAAAAAAACCTTTAAAGTTATTAGTAAAATTCAAATTACAAGGATTCTGTACGTATCTAAATGTGTATATATAAAAATTTAAATGTTTAAGAATAAATAAAGTTTCTATTAAACATTTACTAATGATTTTTTAAGTAAATATATTGCTTAATGAAAGCCATTCATAGGCGTAAAAAGTATAGAGAATTGTTAAAGAAAAATATGAGTTTTAAAATTATTTCTATAGATTTCTAGCAATTTATCCATAATTTTAACTTTGGAAAATTTTAACTTTGGAATTTCCGAAAAGTGGAAGGGACTTATCTTTTGTGGACATCTTCAGCAATGTGCAAGTATCATCTTGCATAAAATTCTGAATAATAGTTTTGATATACTTTTAATTCACACTTTTAATTGATAACTGACAATTGTCCACTCCAAAATTCTGAGACAAATATTTTCTATAGAAACATGACTCAATAACCTGTATTACTGTGTCATAATTCAAATCTCTACGCCCAACTGTTTCTGAAAAAATATCGCTGTAACAGACGGACAAGCGAGCACGTAGATTATCGCAAGAAGGTCAAAGTTTAAAGTGAAATTGGTAGAAATTTGGCGTTTTAACTGAGAGGAAATAAAATATACTAATAGAGAGAACAACGAGACCTATATGGATAGTTATCCATATAGGTCTCGTTGTTAATGTGGAGGAGTTTTGTTATTTAAAGAAAATAAATATATATATATATATATATATATATATATATATATATATATATAGTAATAGTAGTTCTATAATATTTTATATTAGACAGGTCGAAGGGCGCTCGATTAATAATTCTTTGCGTTAAGCCTTAATGCATATATATAAATCATCCAAGTACGGATTTCTTTAATTTAGTTAATGTTTGCCAAGTATTATTGATAATTAAAATGTAACTCCGATCGACTGAAACAATTAGTAACCGGTTAGGAAACGTGGGCATACGACTGGTTATGAGACGTGGACATACGTTAATCTCACACTTGACGGCCAATTGCAATAAAAGTTTCAGTACTCGGCCTCGAGCTGAATACTAGAAAGATAAGACTAGCTGCTCGTCGAATGTCAAGGGCTTTATTCATTGGGATTTCCTTCTAAACGAATCTACGTTTATTTTACTCTGCAATAAAATCGACTAGCTAGCAGGATCGAGTTTTTTTTAAATACTATAAAATATTAAAAAAAACTCGATCTGCAATTATATTGAATAGTTAGCAGGATCGAGTTTTTTTACTTCTAAACGAATATACGTTTAATGCAAAGATTTAATTTACTCTGCAATTATATCGACTAGTTAGCAGGATCGATTTAATTTACTCTGCAATTATATCGACTAGTTAGCAGGATCGAGTTTTTTTTTTTTAATGCAAAGATTTAATTTACTCTGCAATTATATCGACTAGTTAGCAGGATCGAGTTTTTTTATAAGACTAGCTGCTGGTGGAATGTCAAGGGCTTTATTCATTGGGATTTACTTCTAAACGAATCTACGTTTAATGCAAAGATTTAATTTATTCTGCAATAAAATCGACTAGTTAGCAGGATCGAGTTTTTTTTCTCTATGGTAAGGCTATACCACATATCGCAAAATATATTGCTTAAATAGTTTAGGAATTGAACTGGTTTCCACCACATTGACCTGATATTACGCAATCTGATTATGTGCGTGTTCAGAGCTTTAAGCGGTCATACAGAGTACAAAATTCGTCAGTATATAACCTACCAAATAACAACCGGCAAGTTATATGTAAATGTGGTGAATATATTGTTTGATTTCTTTGTAACATTTACAATTTAAAGTATATTTTGTAATAAGAAGTCGGAGATAAAACTTATGACACAAACATGTATAAAGATAGATCAATAATAACAGAGTTAACTCGTTTTTGGTATTTTTTTAAATGAACATTCTTCAGATTCTGACTGATTCATTCTCGGTCTGATTCATTCTGTCACGTGACAACATGGCGGTCAGAATATCAAAAAGTTTATTATAAATTATTAAATAACATGAACAATTAAAGAAGGCTAATTTCTTACATGAGGTTATATGGATGAGGTTCACACTTTTTTCTCATTTGTAAGTTTTTGATCTTACAAGTATTTGTTTATTTACACGGATAGCTAAAAGAGATAAGGGCTTGGCGCCGCGTGACGCGAGATATGGGCAGTAAAGGGGTTGTTGACACGAAGCTTGTCCCATTCTGGCCTTAGACAATTAAAAACATGTTTAAAGTCTTATAAAAACAACTTAGAATCTTTCCAACTGTATTGCTATGGCTTGATATTTTATATATAGTTACAAAATTTGATGACCTAGATTACTGGGTGTGGGAACTATTACTAAAATTGATTATTTACTATATCCATGTTTCTAAAGCTTTACGACTTACTGAATTATTGACAGAGATTGAAAGGTTAGAAGGTCGTATTGTGGAGCCCTGCTTATGGCTCTGACTAAGGCTTATAAAATTTACTCAATGGATGTGTTGTGTTGCAACTTAACCGTGTATTTGACAACTGCAATATCCGCAGGCAAGAATCCTGACGAAAAACTGAGTTAGCTAGAGGGTATGATTTTGTATGTGGTTCACTTGGCTTTGAATTTATAGTAGATATAATCTTTGTGCTCAACTTTGGACTGTCAGGCTCTCCGGAAACTAAGGGCGGAATTGTCAGACAATTTTTTCATGATTTGTCGAAGAAGACTTGGGTCAGTTTTTATTATTAAATGTCGCAATTTTGCTATGCAAATTTGCATTACTTCGCATTAAGACAGCCCGGTCCGTTGCCATGGTTTCCAAATTTGGGATGCGAATTAGATTTTTTTGACTGCAGTAAAATTAATCAGTCAATATATTATAATAGAGTTTGAAGATTTTTTAGACGCGGTTTCTTTAGTCGTCGTGATGTGGCCCAGTTTTAAGTACATAGTTCAGAATGTTTGCAAAATGTTTTCTAGGAAAATTGGAGGTATTAAGGAGGAGGAGGTATTGATATAAATGACATCGTTACGAGTCCCGGAAGGCTTCTGAGGCAATTTGAGTGGTACTGGATGTAGTGACTAAGATTGAAAATTTAATAGCGGTAATACTTCATCTTTTTTTAAACGATGTAAAGACTTTACTGGGCAACCTATTCATCAATCAATCTCAGGAGTTAAGTTTACGGACGCGTAGACAAAATGTCAATAACTTTTACATAAACATAAAAAAAACTGTTTCAAGGGACGTATTCCTATTTTCTTCACTTGCTGTATATACTTATATACCTATTATTAAAACTCTGTAAAACAAAATTAAAACACGAAAGACATTAAATTATCTTTTAGTACAAAATTTTGGTTTATATATTTAATTTACAAAAAAATATTTAATTCACATAAGAAAGAATTTGTACATATTTTAGTGATCTACTTTCTATTGATGTATATAGAGGTGATTGACCAGAAAGTCCTATCCGAAGTCTGCCATCTTGATTAATTTTTATTCACTAATTCGACAAACCTCGTAGTATTCAATCAAAACTATGAATAAACCGCGAATATCCAAAAATCGAAACAACGAAAAAATAAGTAAAATAAAAAACAAAAAATAAACCATAGTTGAAAATAAACGACATGAGGTGAAACATTTAAGTTCAATACCATTTTATCTCAAATGTTTGTACGAGTGTGAGCATGGTCGTGCGTACTGCTGGCAGGCGCAAAATAAATCTTAGCTAATTCGATCTTGGCCTAGATAAAAAAATAATTTATTTAAATTCTTTAATATAGATCGACTTAGAAGTTTACATCTGCGTGATGTATCACTACACAAGCCGTTAGATTATATCCTCAGCCGACCATATACATCATGTTGGTTAAGCGTATAATATCAAGGCAAACCGCAAACTGTCCACAGTAATACAAGTATAATAAAAATATAGTGTTTTCATGTATTGTTTTTTTAACTTTGAAAGACATTAAAGAATTCACGTAGTGTAGAGATATGAAATCCGTAATTTTTGGAAGTTTGCCTGACCGTCTGGCTTTTTGAGACGAGTTGGCATAAAAATAATTTTGGATTTAAGTTTGACTTTTGTTTAAAATGTGTTAGCTTATTTCGGATCATCTTAGGAATTTAAAGAAGCGCAAATATAAAAAAATACATATATGTAATATTGAATATATTTGGCGTTAATTTGGAGAAATTTATTATTCACAATTAAATGAAACTGCATGATGAAGTATTATTTCTACGTTCTTTAAGTTCTTTACCACGCCCTAGGTTTCTTTGTATTACAATATTTTTTCTGCTAGAGAAAGATTCTCTGCTAGAGAAGAAGAACTTTGCTAATAGACTACTTGAAGATGTTGTAATACAACGAAACCTAGGTCGCGGTAAAGAACTTAAAGAAAGTAGAAATAATACCACGTCACGTAGTTTAATTTAATTATATATATATATATATATATATATATATATATATATATATATATATATATATATATATATATGTAAGTTACATATAATTTTTTTATATTTGAGATATTTTTCATTTATGATTGTCTTGTTCTGAATGGCTCAGAACCGAGTTTTACTCGTTTATTTCGCTCCATCAGTGCATTTAATCAGTGCATTTAAGTAATGCATGCACCGATCAGTGTTTGGGTAGGTGACCATTCATTACAATCCTATGACTACTTATGAGCTTTTTTGTATTTTGGAAGGCAGCCTACGTCGTTGGTTCCAATTGTTGTCTCAAGGTAACAGACATAACAAGAAATCTAGTCAAAAAAGAGCCTGGTTTCCCTTATGCGTTGCGAATGTCATATGATAGTCGGCTTGTATAAAAACCATAACCGCGGTTAAATTCCTTGAGTTAGATAGTATATTCCGATTAAAAGCTACGAGACGACTCTGAGTCAAAAGTAAGTATGGTTGTCGTTGTTCCCTGCTCACTTGTTTGTTCGCTGAGTTGATATGGAGAACTAGATATTGCGCAGGCGTATTGGATAAAACTAGAATTTAGCAAGAGGCAACTAAATGAATTTCACTGAAAATCTAACCATGATTCCAGCCAGTGCATGTTAGAATGACTGGATTCGATTTTTCTATTTTATAAAATTTATATTACAAATAAAATAATAATATTTACTACAGGTTTGAATTAACATAAGTATAGATAGTTTAGTCCCGTAAATATAAATGTTTTATCTGTTATAATGTTTACGTTCTGGATGTGGCTAGAACTTGGCAATACATAACTCAATGAATTTTCTATAGATCGATATTTCAAAAACACTGTTTGTTATGGTCTTCACAAAATGAAAAATTGGCATACCTAGCCACTGGAGGAAAGTAATTTTTAAAAAAAAATGCAAGTCCTAAATACAAAGAAGCAAAACGATTATGAAAAAAGCTAATTTCTCACTGATCGCTGAAAATCTAGTCATGATTCCAACCAGCCTAGGTTAGAGTAACGGGATGTCCATCAATTTTTCTATTTCATGATTATAATAGATAAAACATTAATATTATGTAATTATTATTGTAAGCATTTTAAATATCACACAAAATCCGATATGAGCAGTTTAAACCAACATCAAGCTACAGCATACGTTCTCGTGAGATTGTAAATATGATCGAATAAAAGGATTACAAAACGATTAAACGTCAAAACTGCTTATTTTACGCCTTATTACCGAGTTTAGGAACTTATGCTCTTTTGATAATAAATAGATTATGAGAGCAAACCTTATCATCCCTCCGTAACAGTTGGAAGTTGAACGGAGATGATTAAATTATATTAATCTGAAAATCATAAATACGGTCGCATAAAAGAATTACAAAACGATTAAACATCAAAACTGCTTATTTTACGCCTTATTACCGAGTTTAGGAACTTATGCACTTTTGATAATAAACAGATTATAAGAGCAAACCTTATCATCCCTCCGTAACAGTTGGAAGTTAAACGGAGATGATTAAATTATATTAATCTGAAAATCGTAAATACGGTCGCATAAAAGAATTACAAAACGATTAAACATCAAAACTGCTTATTTTACACCTTATTACCGAGTTTAGGTACTTATGCACTTTTGATAATAAACAGATTATAAGAGCAAACCTTATCATCCCTCCGTAACAGTTGGAAGTTAAACGGAGATGATTAAATTATATTAATCTGAAAATCGTAAATACTTTCGCATAAAAGAATTACAAAACGATTAAACATCAAAACTGCTTATTTTACGCCTTATTACCGAGTTTAGGAACTTATGCACTTTTGATAATAAATAGATTATGAGAGCAAACCTTATCATCCTTCCGTAACAGTTGGAAGTTAAACGGAGATGATTAAATTATATTAATCTGAAAATTGTAAATACGGTCGAATAAAAGGATTACAAAACGATTAAAGGTTAACATTGTTTATTTTACATTCGATTGTCGAGTTTGGGAACCGATACACTTTCGATAATACATGGATCATAAGAGCAAACCTGATCGTCCCCCGTATCAGTTTGAAGTCAAACAGAGATGTCATAAATCTCATGCGCCTCGCTGAGCTATTTGAGCGTCCAACGATAACGTTTATTGTCCCTCTATATCGAACATTGACGAGGTGTGAAATCGAAACCATTGTCACTTAGGCTCGCTACGGACTTTGTTGCCCCATCACATTTTGGACATATAAGATGCCAAGGATCTAACGGATACGAGAAACTAATAATGCAAATAATTAATGAAAATTAAAGAAAGACGTGAAAATTCACACGTTGGAAGTGAAACTTCTTTGTTTTTAATAATTAATTTAAAACAAATTTTATTACACACATATCCATTGTAACCTTTAGTTAAACAATTACTTTTGTTTGTCTTTAATGCCTTTAAGTATTGAGCAGTTCTTGGTCAGTTAAGCATTTTCTTGGTTAGTTCTTATCGTCATGATATGACGATGTCAATTGACGCATAACATTATTTGCTTTAGAAATAATTACAAATTTGAAAACTGTGTGTTTTCAAATTTATAATGTTTTTCTCATTCTCCAAAATTTCTTGCATGTTTTCCATCACATTTTCATTCTGTACGTATGTTTCATGTTTATAACCAATCGTAGGTTAAAATTTCAGTCATATCTCGGTACTAGTGATAAAGTCAAAATTGCTTTTTTCTATTACTCAGGTCTAAAATCTCAATCTTATTTGCTTATAGCTTTAGGTTTGGCTCTGAAAATTTCTTTATTTTACTTATTTTTTAATGGGATAATGCCTTTTATGAATGTTCCTTCACTATGTTGGCTTCCAAACTGTAGAACAAGTTGGACTCTAATATCGAGAATGCGCTTTCCATTGTCGTATTCAAAGGTGGCCTGAATAAAAATTTCTTTCTTCCATTCTTAACTCCTCATCGTACCCTCCCTAGTTTTTCCTCTTTTTCCTCCTGAATTCTGTCCCTCTCTTTAATCTTGCCAATAGATTATATATATGTACGTTATTTATACTAAATACAAAAAAAAAATAATTAAATGAAACTACGTGATGTAGTATTATTTAAACTTTCTTTAAGTTCTTTGCCACGGCCTAGGTTTCGTTGTATTACAACATCTTCAGGTGGTGATAAAATTGTTTGATAGTTACATGAAAAACATTTTTGGTGTTGGATTTAATTGTCTTATGTTCTAAGATTTTTTATTTGTATCAGTATTCTCCTTTGTTCTCTTGTAGAGGTACTTTAATGTATCTAATTGATACAAATGGTGGACTTATTGTGATGATGGTGGTGTATTAGCAAAGATCTTTGCTAATAGCACACCTGAAGATTTAGTAATACAACGAAACCTAGGTCGTGGTAAAGAACATAAAGAAAGTAGAAATAATACTACATCATGTAGTTTCATTTAATTGTGTATTACAGATATCAACATTGTAATAATAGTTAAAATTTGACCGATATATAACGCTATCCTAATGTTATATACAATGAAACTCTGTAGACTTGTACAAAATTAATAATTGAAAATTTCATCGATCAGTACAATTAATGATACACAATGAATGAAACAGCTATATACCTTACAATTATGGATGTATTAAACGCTTTATACGTTTATTTTAATAACACCAAACCGAATATAAATTGATGGAGGTATTTAGCATTGTGCAAGTACTAATTTTGAGTTATCTATAATATTACGATTATATCGAATAGTAGGCCAACATATATACGTGGATACGAATAGTTTTTTTCCAATTTATCGTTATATAAAATGGACATGTAACTAACGTTAAAAACTAAACAATTAACTCTTAAATGACGAATAATTTCTTCATTTCGAATTAGCTGTCTCTTTTATATACATACTTTCCTTAACTCTCATCATAAATATTACTTGGGGATTAAATTACCCGCTTAAAATTACATTCATTCTACTACCACCCCTCCCCCCACCCACACCCCCTCCATAATGATATAGTTTAGTGAGCGGAGTGGAGAAATACTCTGTTCACTAAACTATATCGGTCGTCGGGGTCAGAGGTATACCTCGGAAATAACCGAGTTGATCAACACCTTGTACCGTTTATGCAGTGTTTCCAATATTTGTCACTTTTTTTATAATTACTCTCTCCTTCTAAGTCGTAATATAATAACATATAGCTTATAATATTTCACAAGGTATTAAATTTTTCTAATACAAAAAAAATTGAGGTCAGATTTATATTGAATATATTTGGCGTTAATTTTGTAGAAATTCATTATTCACAATTAATTGAAATTACGTGATGTAGTATTATTTCTACTTTCTTTAAGTTCTTTGCCACGACCTAGGTTTCGTTGTATTACAACATCTTCAGGTGGGCTATTAGCAAAGATCTATCTTCGCTAATGTATATCTTTGCTAATAGCCCACCTGAAGGTGTAATACAACGACAACTAGTTCGTGGTAAAGAACTTAAAGAAAGTAGAAATAATACTACATCACGTAATTTCATTTAATTATCAGATTTTTAGTTTTTGAGATTAATGCAGATAAATAAACAAAATAAACGAAACTTTTCCGCTTTGTATATTAGTATATATAAAGTATCTTTTTTATGTTATATTAAATTAGACTTATACATAAATACAACATTATATACTACTTTCTGGAGACTTCATTTCCTTTTTAAAAATTAAATTCTGGAACATACAATACATAAAGTGAAAACGAAAATTTTCCATCATTTGTAGTCTCTAAAATGTTTATACAAATATATTTGGTTGTTAGCTATTGAAATACATGCCGGTCAATATGATTTATGACTCTGCATACATTTCAAGTTACTGCAGTTAGAAGAATGGCTGTGCCTAAAGAACAGTAAGAAAAGGGGGACGGACATATCAGTAATCTTATAAGAGCCCCATTTTTCTTTTTGAGGTATTGAAACCTAAAATAGTTATAACAGTGTAAGTACGGTAACCATCCGCTCTCTTTTCCTCGGGATGCTGTTCTCATTTTAAAGGAGCCGCCGGAAATTTTTTTTAGTTTCCGAGGTTTTAAAGAAAGCGGTTTTCCATTATTTCCTTATTAATTTAATTCATGGACTAAAAAAATAAACAATAATCAGAAATTTTATTTGAAATTTTTAAGACTAATTATATATTTACAAAGACTTACCGGGAATTTGGAAGCTGTGTCCCGGCTGTTGATTTCATTTTTAAAACTCGTTATTATAAGTCTTAACTTTGATTTAAGTTGCAGAGTTTAAATTAAGAATGTAGATTGGAATTTAATTGTTTATATTGTTTATGCAAGAGACGAAATATTTTATTTGTTTCATATTTAATCATATAAATAATTTTTTGTTTGTGGTCAGTAAAATAAATAAGACTTGATTAAGACAAAATTATCTTGTTTAGTATTATATGATTAGTGTCTGCTTGTTTAATATAATATGAGTTTTCAAGTGTCCGGGGTAACGAACTAAATGTCCGGGGTTTTTGGCTCACAACTTCCAGTTTTTCAAAATAAATTATAGTAACCCTACAAGTAACATTTCAATGACCTTCCCTTATTATTTTTAAAGCATTAGATAAAGTGGTGTAGAACATTTTAGAATTTGTCTGTTAATCCTGGTTTATGCAGTTTGTATGTTACAAACTGTTTAACAGCACCTTGCATAATCACATTAGATAATTGAGAAAGGTATTCGGTTATTTTAAGCAATCATACTCTTTATAAGTATGTATACTGAAAAAATTTGAAACTTCGTCAGACGAATTCATTGAAATTAAAAAAAAACGGACAACAAGGTACTTGTCAACATATAAAATATGTAAATATAAAGCGACGCAAAAATGTCCGTCGGCTCTTTATAGCATCGTTTATAATTTGTAAGAACTTTATAACAAAGTGAAAAGATAAGATAGCTTGATCAGTTCAGAGCAACAAATAGCTGAAGATAGGTTTTGTGTCTGAATTTTAGCCTATAGAGGAGTTTACTGTAATGTATGCATTTCGTTAATTTTAACTAAAGCCATACATAAAATACTGACGGCAATTTTTTTAATGAGCTAAACAGTAACCGCTTTATTCAATAGAATAAAAAGAATAAAAAAAATTAGTAGTAGTTTGTATCGTCCCTGTGTATCAAATTCTGAAAAAAATGAGATTAGATTAGAACCCATGGTTCAGTCAGTGAAGTGAATTACTACCTACATACTCGTATATCGTCTGACACTCAGGAGGATGACTCTATAATATCTGACTTAATAAACGCATATATACTGTGTCCGGGAATAAGTGTCAGATAAAGAAAGACGTTATTCATTAACTGAAATATAGTTGATTGTTATTAAAATAATAATTGAAAGATGACTTTTTTTCAGAAAATTTACAAAAATAGTCATAATTATTTTTTATCTGTTTCGTGCACACTGTACTTGCGCACACAGCGTCGCCCAGAGGAATAACCAGCAATAAGCAACGAAGACATCTAGCTGTCCGGGCAAGAACCGTGCTCCAAGCAAGTATTGGGTGTGTTAAAAAGCGTTATGTGTAATATTTTTTTGCACTTAATTAGAAAAAGGACGTGTTTTACGTTTTATTCCAACGATAATTTATTCCTTTGTAACCAACGAATAGCGTCTTTCTGTGTCCGACACTTATTCCCGAACACCGTATATATATATATATATATATATATATATATATATATATATATATATATTCAACGACCCTGTCGGGCTTGTGAGTTTGTTTGATGGATTCGCATGTTGAATCTGTGAATGGAGTATACAACCGGACACAATCTGCAGTTTGTTTTATGTTGCTGGTTAAAGAGTTCAATAAAAATAGCTTTTATAAACTGTTATGATAAATAAAAATAATAATAAACCCATAAAAGTATAATTAAAAATATAATATTTGTAATTAGTCTGTCGATTTTAATAAGTCTTTTCGGGGGGCCGTTCAAGGATCTTGTGTCATTTTTATTCTTGTAGATATCACTCGGACCGAATGCTATAATGATTTTACCGTCTCCTTTGTGTTTAATTTTATATCAATTCTAATAAATTTTATATAAAAAAATGTTATTTTTGGAAGCCTTTTTGCACCACGTTAAAGTATAGCTGAAGAGGTCTTTTGAATAAAATGCAAATATGTTTTTAAAATTTATATTTGAGGCTTTTTGAATAAAATACAAAAGAAATCTTTAAAAGTCACCATTTGTCTGCTTCACCCACCAAGTTGTCAATAAATACTACTATACTTCACCACTAACTTTTCAATAAATAGCTACTAAAAAACTTGGAAATAGAAAGTTACATGTTGCATAAAGAGAAAATATATAAAAACGGCACTAATAAACTCAGTATATAACACGCTCGTTATAACTTCATCTGTCAAACATTATTTCGATCTCAACCTACTTTGGTATAACCTAAAAAAAGTTGACTTTTCAGCAAATACAGCACGTCTGTTTTTACACTCCGATTGCGGTTATAATTATTTTGGATATGGCTACAAATGGCTACAGATTAATATAATTCAATTCATGTAATCGAAACTATCGGGGAGATATATTATATTTAATTTATTGCGGAAAAAGTGACAGTCCTCCAAAATTCTTTGCGATATTTTAGATTAATCATTATCTGTCTAATCTGTTCTTATAACGTCTCAATACGCAGCTCATTTTCTTTTTAGCATTTCATGATCTTATGACCTTTCGTTTCTGGAAAAAAAGAAAAAAATTCACCGAGAAAGTACTCAAATACAAAATAGTATAAATTTTAACGATGCTCTAAAGGCGCCATCTGACGTGACACATGTAATTTTATTTGCTGTCGTGGATAAAACCTCATATTTTACGTGTTTGTCTGTGAAACACGACGTTGCCATGTTGAATATTTGAAATAATTTCGGAATAATTATTCTATTGTTTTGCAGAGTTTATTAGTAACAGTATATATATATATATATATATATATATATATAGATATATATATATATATATATATATATATATATATATATATATATAGATAGATATATACATATATATATATATATATATATATATATATATATATATATATATATGTAAATAAACAAATGAAAAGTATTGACAAATAAATTGATATATGCCTACGTGCAAGCACTTGCAGAAAGGCGCAATCCTACTAGCCACAGAAGAAAATACTTAATTGAAATTTAATTGCTAAATTGATAGTGATTTTTATTTCACTAAATTTTATAAAAAAAAATAAAAAAACCGATGCTAAACAAGACTGAATCATATCAACGCATAGATAATGAAAGTATCAAACCTAGACCCTTGGACTATTTTTTCTATGACTGTGTGAGTGGACAATGTGTGAATAAAAATTCACAGGAACAGAAATAACATTTATGTACAGCGTTATAAAAATACACGTGTTTCAATAAAAAAAAATGATCTCCTATATCAATTTAGGCTTTACCCTCCATAAAACGCTACTTACACCACGCGCTCATTCATTTTCCCTCGCACCACCCCACTTTCCACATCATGGCCATAAATCAGTCCAAAAACATGATTATTCCCAGCCATAATGCCAGTCATCGGTCTCGACGAGCGCCCATAAACAAGGGCCGGACGAAATTCTCACCTCACCACTCCTTGATTAATAGGAGCCATCCGCGGTCCACTTCCACGCCGATTTACGATAATTGATAAGCGCTATCAGCGCCCGCTCCTGATAATAATGACTCGATTTAGTTAAAAACAGTCGAATTTTTTCTATCATTATTTCAGTTATCCATGTCATCGGGTTACAATCCTTCAGCGCGCTCAAATATCGGCGAAAAGAAATTCTAGGTTTGTGCCGAATTTGCACTACATATTTTGATCCGTACGCATGCACATAAGATGGTAGCGGTAATTTTAGTATTTATAGATTTTTATGCAACTATAAATATACGTTTCTAAATTTCAACTCATGGAAAAACATCGATTATTAATAGGTGAACTCCTTTACTAGATAACCGTTGCTTATTTTCGGGGAAGTTTATGGCATATTCTTTTGTTAAACCTGCTTGGTTTGAAAAGAGAAAACCTGCGATAAGTAGACACAGACAGACATTTTGCCGTGATTTTTTGTTATATACTTCTGTTCACTTTATTACTTGTCTTCCGGCTTTTACCCCTAACGGTCAACCAGTTTTTATGATTCCGTACCTCAAAAGAAAAAGGGACCCTTACAGGATCACTTCGTTGTCCGTATGTCTGTCTGTCAAGACCCTTTTTCTCAGGAACGAGTGTCATCATCAAATAGTTAGGTATACGGTCTTTTGTAGCTGTAAAAAAATGAAGCTTCTAAGTTCAATAAAAAAATACGATCATTTACGTCGCACATTTTGACACTCGCAAATAAATCAAAATAAAATAAAATTAACATTTGGCAAGAAGCAAGGTCTCATAGCACAACAACCGTCTACCTTATAGAATCACTTGGTTGTCCGTCAGCCTGTCTATCAAAGCCCTTTTTCAAAAATTGCTTGAGATATCAATTAATATTGTATACATCGCTGTAAACATTTCGAGCTTCATAGCTCACGCAAGAAAAATGTATGTCCCTTTAAAGCGTATTTTTTATTCATATAATAGTTTCACTTAATGATCAAAAGAATCTGCAGGAATAAAGGAAAAAATCTGCATAATTAAAGTAAAAAATCCAAAAATCAATGATTTTTAGTTTTATGTAGAATTATATATTTTTATAATTAGTTTATTTTTACACTTGTGTAATAATTAATATTTGGAAAGACGTTAATAGGTAATAAAATTCTATGTTTATCTCTATAAGTATATATATATATATATATATATATATATATATATATATATATATACATATATATATACATATATATATAGTTTATATATACATATAAATATATATATAAAATTTCACAGAGATCGGTTGGGTGGTACTCAATTTTGTATTTATAATGTTAGTTTGATTCTAATCTAAATTTGGAGAGTTTCGCCGACATTTTAAATCTTTGGACGAGTAATATAACCAGATATCAGCTAAGTAGTTACATTAACCTTATTTTATCAGATCCCGTGTGCTATTAACCTTACAGTATATTCCTATTAATTAATTTCCTAATCACATTTAAAATCGTGAACATTTATCGGGGCAAAATTGGCGAGATCCAATAGGGATCATTTGATATCAGTAAATGGATATAATTGAGTGGATGAATTTAATTGATTTGAATTAAATCTTGATCTAAACGTACGAGTCAACAGATACATAATTGGGTTTGAAAATAATATGGAAACATCCAAATTGTTATTGTGGCTTGTTTATCAGATAGCGTATGCTAATTATCTATGCACATGTTATTTATGGCGATAGCTAAATGTGGAATTGAGTACGCACGTAATAACAAAATTATCGTTTAATAAAATGATAAAACGTTTGAAAATTTTCCTTACGTCATAGAGTTGCTTTTCAATTATTTGCCAAATCACAACTTATGATTATATCTTAGTAACGCAATATAATATAATACGTAACTTAGCAACGCAATATAATATAATACGTAAACGAAAATTCCGTATTAAAATTAAAGTAAAATACTTGTAAATTATAGTTCCGTAGTTATTTATATCTCTTGAAATTGATGCAAGTTAAGTGAAATTATTTAAATAGAAAAATGAAAAACTTATAATTTTATTATGTTGTTAAGTTAGAGGCTGAAAAATTAAAGGGAATGGCGAGGGGAAGGGGATGCAGCACTACATCTCACTTTAAAAAGCCTAATAATTCTCAAGAGGGATTTACACATGAGAAAAATAAAATGGAACACCATTTTTCCAAAACCTGTCCGGTAATATCGCCTTTTCTGGGGTTCCGTATCTCGAAAGGAAAAGGAAAATCACTTTCGTATCTGTAGGTCACAGCCGATTTTCTTGTAAATTGTTTGACGTAAAAATTTAAAGTTTGGCATGGTAGTAAATCAATACTGAACGATTTTTTTATAACTTTTGTTTTTTACAATTTTAAAATATTCATAATTGTATTTGTTTCTTTAACTAATGTATTTAAAAAAATTCTTACTGTGCACAATAGGCTGCAGTCTACAAATCTCTTCCCGGTTTACTGTAAAAATATTATTATAGTTTAATAACGTAACAATGTACATTAATATTATATAAACTAAAACATTCGTGAGTGAATTACCAAAATAACATAGTACAAACCTCAAGCAGAAGATATGTTAGAAGAGAACAGACAGATAGACAGACGTTGCGTTTTATAAATGTGGCAGAAAATAATAAAATAATAGAAAGCCGATATCAACGTTATCACTGGTATCGAGATATGATAGAAATGTTTATCTGCATTTGGCAACAAACATGAAAAATACGTATAGAATAAAAATATGGTGAAAAACACGCAAGAAACTTTGGAAAATAATAAAAAAATCTAAAATTGGAAAACTACGTACTTTGTAATTAGTTCTAAAGCAATCTATGCTATGCGTCAATCCATATTGTCGTATCATGACGATAAGAACTAACCAAGAAAATGCGTCACTTAACAATATAATGATAAGTTATGGACAATGACGTTTTAGTTTTGCCTTATTTTTTTTTAATAATCGTCATTTAAAGGTACAAGCTGAGGAGGAATTCCAAAAATCCTTCAGAAAGGAACCATAAGACTGAATTGTGGTTCCATTTTTAGTAATGCGCGGTGCATTGAGATCGAATTAGAAGGAAATATCCCCAACTTGTCTTTACCATTTAATTCAGAAGCACATAACTTGCTTATTTTTAATCGATTGTTATTATTTTTCTTACAACTGGTTTTTCTTCTTCTAAGAGCGCCTCTACAACTAGTGAAGGTCGAAAGAGGTCGATGACACTCGTAATCCCTGTCCATTTTTGAATGTTGCCCAATCATAACTTTCCGCTACGACCGGCTTTTCTTCTCCCAGCAACTTTTCCCATCATTATCTATTAATATTTAGTTGCAAGAGCTCGTATTTATCATGCCTGAGAATTTGTCACAGATATGCAACTTGAAGTTGTTTGATGGTTTGCAAAGTTTGCGTTTATGTCCAGCCCATCGTGGAACTTTTGTCATTGGTAACCTTTTTAGTCCAAGGCGTTGACGTCATGCGTCCATAGGCCCATATTTCGTATATTTGTTCTGGTCTTTCAACTAAAAGATATTAATCTTAATTATAATGGATATTCTGAACTGTTACGCAAGATCTCAGGACACGTTTCTGAGATCTTGCTTAACAGGCCAGGTCTTGCATCCGTATCGATTGGAAAGGCTACGATTGCAGAAAACCGGTGCATTATAATCGCAGAGTAGCTTTTTTATTTGTCCAAAGGTACTGCGGGAAATGTTTTAACTGGTTTTTGATTAACCTATATTTTCATTAAATTTTCAAGTATTTTAAAAGTTAAAATTATTTGCATTAAATGTTAACTTTATTTCGTATAATTGTTTTTCAGTACAACGACAAGCCATTCAATTTCTCTAAATTTTAGAATAATGTGTTATAATCTTGCAAATACATGGCATAGCAGTTTCTAATTAATTAGCTTATACGCCTTTAGAATACACCTTATATTCAGTATCTTATTTTTAAACTAGTTTTTTATATTTCGAATTTTGGTTTCATGAAACTTGCATAGACTGTGCGTTCTTGCTTTTACATATTTGATTCTGTTTGATACTCTAACAAAAGATCAAAATACGAGAAGGCAATATAAAAAATCAGTATGGGAGTCACTCTGTGATTGTTACCTTAATTGGATGATGAAATAATAATTTATAAAGATAATCATTAAAGGGCTTGGTAAGAGTTTCAATCAATAGCGTCTGTTAAGAAATAATTACGAAATGCTTTCTTATTAATTCATATACTCGAAGAGAACTCGATGCCTATTTAATTGTTTCTGATACAATCGGTAATTTGACGTTTAAAAACATAAATTAATTTCGCTTGTCAAATGTTTTTATGTAGTACCTTTGATTTATTTATAACGATTTTTCTTATCCGAATACCTTAACAGGACACGCGTACTCTTAATACATGGTGATATGTACGTAATGTACTAACGTAATTTTTGTATATTTGTGTATTCAGTAAAGGGAAAAAGTAAATAAAGAGGATTCTAGAAGTATAGGTAATGAGAAACGACAAAATCGTAAATACATTTTCCTTAAATTATTGAATTTTCACTGATATTTGAACTAAATTTTAATTTAAAATCGAAATGCACTGCTATCAGCCGTCGTACCCGGGAGCGCGCTTCGCTAATCGAGCACGTTAATCATTACACCAATCGCCTTATCACCTTATCAATTCCCCAAATACGCACTACCGCACCTAATTAACGAATTTAATTATTGTCTATAAACATAAGACTACGAAATATTTGTTAGGCGATTAGACGGACGCCGTAACAGGTCTGTTATGTTTTATCTGAAACAGAATCGAGTCACTATTTGAACTGGAAAATCTACCAAATTATGTCTAGAGATGGCAGTATATCATAATACCTCAGGAGTTGTTCAGCGTTATTTCTCAATGCTCTTGTAAATTTTCACACAATCCTTTTCTGTTTAAGTTATAATTAGCGGTACGTTGCTACTTCGTTCGCAAGGAGTTCCAAAATGCAAGTGTAATTTTATTTTGTACTTTCACAGACATATAATTAGGTAAGTTAAAATCCCCCGTTGACCACCATGCGTTACCTCCTCTTGTTTCCTGCCCTCACCCGCGTGTTCTTACACCATGTGGCGAAGATTTTCTTTACTTTTCTGAGTAAATTTTCATCCCAATAACTGCGGTACGTTTTGAGAAAAATCGTAACAAAACAAAAACTACGTCAGTCATAAAGTTGGTATCCACAACTTAGTGTAAAATTTATGTCAACAGCTTTAATAGTTTTATTGTTAAATCTGTTTATACATACAGGTAGACCGACAGACAAAATGTTTTAAACGTCAGATTCGTTTTAGTAATCGAATATACAAAAGGAAAATAATTGAAATGTTTATGATTCGAAAATCATAGACTGACACTTTAGTTTTATCAATTTGCAATCGAGACAAAAAAGAAACGAATGCACGGTCTTCTTCATTATTCACTTCTTAATTTCATTTTAACAACTTCTTAATTCTGCACAATTTACAGATCTTAAAGAAAAGGATAATGGATGTTGACGTTACTTGATTGTTAACGTAATTAAAGTTAAGCTGCGAGATTATAAATGTCTCTACATGACTGCATATTATACACATAAATGAAAAATCTAAAGAAGAAAAAATTCACGAATGATAATCGTGGAGTGCAAAAAATTGCATCGTAAATGTTGTCAAAATATTAGATTGTTTGAATTCGAATTTAGACGTGATAACAGTTTTTTTTATATTTTGCCTCAAACTTTCCATTGATGTGTTTCTCGAGATTTTACGAGCCAGCCACAATCGGCTTACTTTTTACGTCACTACTTTTTAATAAATGCGTGATATAGGATAGATGAAAGTAAAAGTTTATATCGACGAATGTGAGAGGGACAAAAAGCTTTTGTATAAAATTGTTATCATATTCAAGTAACTCATGTTATTATTCTAAAGTTTAGAGAAAAAAGTTGGAAATGATTATATTACACAGAGGCCTTGCAACTAATTGTTTGAAACGAATGTGGGTAGTCGGCTCGCTGTATTCTTGTTAGATATAATTTTATTCATTATGTAAATAACATCTTTCCAATTTCTAGCCAACGACTTCTTTTTTCACTTCTCGCAGGCAAAGCAATAAGATAATAATATTTATTGTTGTATAGGTTTTATTGCAGTCACAGACACTTCTTTGGCACACTTTAATAAGTGAGCTGTAAAATAATTTCCCGCATGATAATAGCTGATAAACAATGCTGGCTAGACTGCTGTCGTATTTAAACAATATATCAGATGAAAACATCTATTAAATATTTTATTTCATTATGGCTGTTGCTTGCCCGTCTCCTTCCCGGTAAACTTTGAAAAGGTCTCCATTGTTAATAGGTCTGTAAGTACGTTTGTGTGTAGATAAAATATGTTTTAAATAATTTTTCTGATACGTACACTTCACAACAAAAAAAGAAACGTACATATGATTTGAGTTATGCTGATTTATTCAACTTTTTTTTTATTGTCTACTGATATTTGTAATAGGGATGCTGCTTAATAATTTTTAGATTTAAATTGAAGAGAAAGAAGCACCAAATGAGAAGGATGGAAAAATTATGTTTCATGGTTTCAGTAAAAAAATGGCGACATGACGAGCAGATATATACGTTAACTCTGATATATTTATTTTATGTTATTTCATTTTAAAAAAAACTTTCTGAAAATGTACATTCTTCAGTTATTGTAGAAATTACTGAAAGGGAAAATGCAAAGGCTTCTCAGATGTAATCTGTAAAGATGAAATGAAAAATGATAATAAAGATTGCAGATGTTTCGGTTTTGATACTGATTATACTTAAAAAAGAGAAAAATCAGATAAGAAAAAAGTATATTAAGTAAATTAAAATAAATAAAAACTATGATTAAATAAGAAAATTATTTCTATTTTAATCTACTATTGACACTTATTACAAGTGAATAGTTATGTGATTATATACTCGAAATAGATAAGTGGGATAAGATGTGGTGTGCTCGATGCGCACATTTAGATCGATTCTATTCATGATTCGTTCACACTCGTTCATTAAAATTATATATTAAGTAAATTAACTTAAATAAAAATTATAATTAAATAAGAAATTTCTTTCCATTTTAATTTAATATTGACACTTATTACAAGTGAATAGTTATGTGCTTATATACTCGAAATAGATAAGTGGGATAAGATGTGGTGTGCTCGATGTGCACATTTAGATCGATTCTATTCATGATTCGTTCACACTCGTTCATTAAAATTATATATTAAGTAAATTAACTTAAATAAAAATTATAATTAAATAAGAAATTTCTTTCCATTTTAATTTAATATTGACACTTATTACAAGTGAATAGTTATGTGCTTATATACTCTAAATAGATAAGTGGGATAAGATGTCGATTGACGGTAGTAACGATTGTTCTTGAAAATGAAAGACCTCGTTTCGAAAAAAGTTTGAGAGCAATTTACCCTGACAGTAGAATCCTCCTTCATCACGACAATGCCTCTGCATAATCGGCCAGACGAACAATTGAACAGGGTCGGGTGAACTACGTCGGCCTTAGAAATCATTCGTCATCCGCCGTAAATCCCCGAGTTCGTACTATGCTATTCCCATTTATTCTCTAGAATAAAAGTTAAATAGTAAAATTATACGATTCCTGGACGCCGAGGAAGTGGTGACAGCTTTCGAAAAGGAAACCAAAAGGAAGGAAAGAAGTGACCGGTTTCTCTCAGTGGTTACATTAAGTTTTAAATTTGAGTATAACAATGTGTGGGATGCATGGAGCTGCAGGAACATTAATCTTCTTCGCCAATTGTGATATTAGCCAATTACAAGGACTGTATTAAAGAAGTGCAAACAAATTATAATATAATACAAAATAATATTGCGATATACTCCAACTGATTATTTTCGGATTCGGCAATATTAAAACGAAATCTTTCAAAGTAAAAGTTTTTGCAATACATCAACGATTTTATTTCATACGAATATGCAAAATCGAAATCAACAAAGTCTGTCTGAATGTACAAGAAAACCAAAACAAAACGCATAAACGAACGTCGCATTTTCGTTGTTTGATTTTCTGATACTAATTTGAAATGGGTTATTTTATGTTAGTTAATGTCGCAATAAATATAATAAACGTAAAATTATACATAATCTTGTCATGTTTATTAACTATTTAACGAGTTTCTACATATTTATATAAGTCACACAGCCCATAACATTGATAACGGTTTTTGTATCGACCTATGAATTTCATAGTTAGAAGACGTTGTACATTGCAATTATTTCATCGATGATTTTACGGTTCGGATAATTGTTAAATTTACGAATTTAATATCTGGAAATTGCTTAATTTAAGTTTTTTCAACGGTATCTAATTTAATGGTTTTTTCTCGAGTTGGAATTGGAATTGTGGGCCATAAATCACTAGTGTTGCAAGTCTAATTATCTGTGCTGTAACGATTAGTTTCCGAATTTTTAAATATAAATTTAGCATATGTTACTGATGGGCGTTTAGAAGTAAGTGCCTAATATTATGATTAAAACGTATGAATAAATAACTGAGTGTTGCAACCACAAACGCTATGTATTCTCGTCTGCACGTAATGTTTTGGTTTTTGTTGCAATCCCTACTAATATAATAAAAGTGAAACATTGTTTATTTGTTTGTTTGTTATTCTTTCAGACTTAAATGGCCCAAGAGATTTCGTTGAAACTGTATTGACAATATACATCCTAGATTTAAAGATAAGCTATATACAGTTATGCTATAAATAACAGAACCTGAGCAGTGAATATATACGCTAAAACAAAAATTAGGCTCGCACACAAAAAACTGAATATTTAATAGTTTAATTGTTAAAAGTAGTGGTAAACCTTTTCTTTTTGACAAGTCAAGTTCATGGGTTATTCAGGTCTGGCAAACTTTGTTTAAAATAATATTAGCACTATTGGAACTTGCCTGATCGGAACCTATACTTACTTCTTTGAAATGTTTTTTTCATATTTATCTAATACCACGTTAATTAAAAAAAAGTTATTTGTACTATGCTGGTAAATTGGAATAGGGAATTTTTTGGACCCTCTCGAAAATATAAAACTAAATAATCTATAACATTTCTTGTTTTTGATGTTTAACACCGAGATGTAACTCATTTTTCAGTAAGAAAATATTATTTTTTTTATTTTCAAATTTTTCTAAATCATAACTACGTATATTGAAACAAAACTATGAAAAATTTTAAAAAAAGTTAAGGAAAATACTTATTGTTTACATTATTTTAATCGTGTAAAATACTTGGTGTTCAACATGCTGCTGTAATGACGCCGCGTGACACCCTGTGTGCATGCACTGCAGGAAATTTAACCCTTGCGTTGACGTTGAAATAGTGTAGTTTGAGAACGGGATACGAAACGAACGGGTAGTACGAAACATTCTTAAAAATTTTGGCCATCTTATTTTGTACTCTGAAATAGACAGAAACAACCGGCTTGCTATATCAATTTAGCATACAGGTATAATAGTGTTCTTTATACGATGTTGTTTCTGAATGATAACTATTCTAGAATATGGGTATACACACTTTAATCAAGTCTTAGTGACTTATGAAAGCATTTTCGAAAGATTTTATTGCTTTACTATATTTTTATATCGTACGCTTTCTAATAAAACCCTTTATCGTATTTAAAAGAAAAATTCTCCAAGTTCTGGGTATCATAACCAGAAGTTACAGGTCGGCCACTAAATACTTAATCAGCCTAAAATGAAGCTTACATAACGACTTAAAAGAAGGAAAACAAAGATGTATTTAATATACCTATTATCCGGAAGCCACAATGAACATAACAACAGTATCTTATTAACATCAAAACAGTAACCCGCAATAACACATTTACTCTAAGCTCTCAATCCTAAAGGCGGCTATAAATACATCGTCTAAGCGCGCCGTTCGCCGCGACTCATGAGGCACACTCTCATTATCTTTACGACAATCACTCATGTTATGTAGGTAATGTCTAATGTAATTACATACAAATTACATTGCAATACACAATTCTCGGTGAAAACATTCGATAAGGAACGGAGTTGATTGATAAGGCCGCGGGCGTATCTCGGCCGAAACCCAGATGACATTACTGATAGCGTGCGACACTTTGTAATCGGCTGCAAATTGATTTCGGACATCGATTCTGTCGACTCTTCGGCAATACGATTACGAATAGGCTCATTCGCTCTAAGTACGGGGATTAGTCGCCGGTTACCTCGCGTCCGAAGCTGGTTATCGATGGATTTTTGTACCGGGGCGCCGAGTTCGAATCGCCTTTGTTTACACGGTCAGCGCCGTGAGATTAATAGCGCTGTATCATCTTCGGCCGTAATCTTGCCGGTATGTATGGATTATAACGATATTAAGAATTGTTTGTTTATTCTTTGTCGGCCGGTGCTTTCGGGGACACGTTACTCGCGAGCCGAACGGGCGTGATTTATGCGGTGCTAATGAAGGTTTGATAAAGTTTTATCTGCTTTTACTTGTTCCCCGTTAGCGAGTCATATTTAAAATGAGCGCGTACTTTCCGCATGAAGTATTCTTAGTACAAGTGTCGGGATTAAATGAGATCATGTGTCAGAGTTTATTTCATTTTTACATATGTCATTTTTCATGTAGAACAGTGTTGTAAAATGCAACTGCGATGTAAATAGTGTCTGTTTTTGTGAACTTGTTTTCTTGTGCAACGTACGTTTCTAAGTTAAAAGTGTGAAGTGTTTTATCATAATATACGAATTTTACATGGAAAATGGTAATGTAATAAAACTATGTGTATATTATTCATACAGACGATTTTGTGCATCAAATAGGGCGTAACATGTCATTGAACTATATGACAGTACTCAACCTTTTCTGAAAATAAAAATAACTGTGAAAGTTACGATTACAATGAACAAAAATTATATTTTTTTACAGAAACACCCTTCAAGTATATTACTCAGTATAATAAACTTATTCACCTGTATCAATAACATACACGTTATTTATAATACCTGTATTGATGTAAAGCACATATACTCAGTTATATTACTCGGTATAATACACTTATAATAACACCTGTATCAATAATATACACGTTATTTATAACACCTGTATTGATGTAAAGTACATATACTCAGTTATATTACTCAGTATAATACACTTATAGTACCACCTGTATTGATGTAAAACGTTTAATACTTTTTTCATTAATGTCATTTTTTTTTTAAATATTTTTGTTTAATACTTTTTTTCATTAATGTCATTTTCATTAATGCTTTTTTTCATTAAGTCTATTCGATCGATTTAAATAATTCAAAAGGATATAGTTTTACCTTGGTATAGTACTAAAATACTTTATGGTCTAAGCAATATTTTATGTTTCTGTATTAGTTGTTACGGATTGCCAACGGCTATGAAATGGAATGTGTGACCTAAACTGTATATCTTCATCTTTGCAATATAACTAAAAAAATGCAACAATGTTTTTAAGATTCCGTAAGCCAAATATAAGAAGTGAATCAATACCATCGAAGTACCATTGAATATCTTTTTCCAAAATTTGGAAAGAGTGTAGTGAGAAAGTTTTAAGAATCAAATTAAAAGCAGCGAGAATTGTTTCGTACATAAATACAAGATAGATATTAAATTAAGGTTAATTCAAATATGTTTTATTTTGAACATTTATACCACTATTGAATTTAATAAAATAAAATTAAAAAAACACTTTATTTCTAATATTAAAACAGCACGATCAAGAAACAAATAATAATTTTTTTAACCCCATGGAGAACATATGAATGCAAATTTATTATTTTCAGTTTTTGCCTTAGTTTTAAGATTATCTTTAACTGAGAAATATATTACTATTTATAAAAAAATTATACAAAACGATCCTCATGTTTAATTCAACAATTTTCTAATAAATATAAATAAATTATATCTGTATATAAATATAAATAAATTATATCTGTATATATAAATTTATATCTGATCATAAACAACGTTTTCTTCTTCATTGTTCGTCTGTGTGACTGTCTGTCTGTCGAGACCCTTTTTCTCAGGTACGTGTAGAAGTATCAAGATGAAATATCAAATACTTAGGTCTACGGCCTTTAGAGCTGTAAAAAATGAAGCTTTTAAGTAAAAATACGGCCTTTTGTGCCGTATTTTATGATACTCGCAAATAAATCAAAATTTATCGGTACTTCCCGTTGACTTAGAACCATGAAATTTAGCAAGAAGCCAGGCCTTCCAGCGTAAGTAAAGGAAAAAAGCAGAGAATCGTAAATTTGTAGTTATATAACAAAAAAATTTTTTTTTAACCTGCGCCTGTAAAAGATATAGTAGGCAATATATTTCTAACAATATAAAATTTTGTCAATAGTTTAATAGGAATATTATGCACTATTAACTTTTTAATTGTGACTAAATGAATACGAAACTCTTGTAGTGCGAGTTTCCCTCGTGCTTAATAGGTTTTTTAATCATAATTTTACGCTCAACGAAGCTGCAGTTTTTATCACCCTCGCCTAGTACAAAAAGAAGACTTCAAGTGAAAATTTTGAGAATGTTATTTGTGTCAGTTCGCCTTAATTAAGTACTCGAAAATATTTTACAATTTCCTAGTTACTAGGATCTATTTTTTTAATAATCCTAGGTGCACTGGAAAATGGGAAAAAACGACAGGTCTTCTCTCCGCATTTCCAAAACTGCTAAACCTAACATTATGAAAAAACAGACACATTTTTAGAAGCCTACACAAAGGTAGTACAAAAAATATAACAACAATCTATGTACGACAATATATATTTTACCCTACTTAATTATATTAGCTTCTATTAATTATATCTTACGCTAGGAAGTCTACATTAATGATGACTGTCATGAAGTCGGGATCGGGATGTCATGATGACGGGATGAAGTCGACTTTTTTAATGATCAGAAAATCTAAATATATAGATGGTCAGCTCTTTAATTTTACTTTTCGACAGAGAAGAGACAGAAAAATGTGCTAGTGTTTTAATTGCATGAGCATGTTCAAGAATTCACATATAAATCATTACGCATCAACGACCCTAAATTACTATAGTTAATATAGAGAAGTTTAGAAAAAGCAGGAATTAACTAATTTCATTCAGCCATATACCGATGGTACGAATTGAAAAATTAAATTTATTAGCTACTTGCAGGAAAATGTGATATATGGGTAGTAATAAATATTATGTCCTTTATTCATAATTGTAATTCTGTACGTTAAGCTAAATAGAAAATGTTAAAGCATAATAAGAATGTTCTGAGAAAATTATTGTCAAATTAGCAATTTCAATATACAAAAAAATTATATATACATACATACACATGTATATCCTTATATAGTTTTTGTTCTGTGAAATTTGGTGCTTTCAAAGAGGTGGTAACATAGTGAAAAATAAAACCCGCTCAAAAAGATATCCCCACCTTGACCACCCGGTTTGTGTCAGTGCCCCTCCAGGAACCTGTACCTTTCCCCCTCATACAAAAATGGACACCTTCAAAAGTCCCCCAATATACTCTGTAAATATCGTCTATACTTCCACCTAACAAGGTTAAAAACTATACATTCGCAATGAGCCATTCAGGATTTTCCTTTTTTTTCAAGGACGCACGTTACGAATGCACTGAATGATTCGAAGATCGTTCCACGCTAGACCAAGTCGCGGTGACTGTAGATACAACATCCTAAAAAATTCGCGTGAATCTACTTTTCTACCTTGACGCGCCATTTCTTCAAAACTTTACGCGCACTGTACTCAAATTTCAGTTACACGACATGCTCCATATTCTTCGTAGTTCCAAGACAGCAAGTACAGGTCGGGCGTTCTCTCAAGGTAAATCTATGCATGGTCGTGCGAAATGTGCCATGTCCATTCAGGAATTGTGACGTGAAATAGTCAGGTTTGAGCCAGGTTTTCTTCACCCGCTCACGAATATTGAGAAAACTTTTTGAAGTGATCTTGCCTTTAGAAGTCGGCAAAGTTCATCTAAAGTGCCAATGAGTACATACGATTTCGAAAAAAAGTCTCATTCTGGAACTAAGTTTTTCGTCTTAAAAACCTCAACCGCAACGAAGCCGCCACAAAATTCTGTCTCGAGTTAATTCAAAGTTAACCATACGTTCCAAGATCGCGAGGTCAGCGGACATGAGACCCGCCAAACCTTAAATTCGTTGATCAAGTTCTATTTGACTTCGTCAGGGCCATGAGCAGCGCATGCTTTCATCTAAGCGCAACCTCTCTTACCTGCTGGATTCCGACGCATCACGAAGTCCACACCGATGGCGCAAAGGCCAATATACCGACGGATATTGTCGTATACATCAGTTTGAGGGTCACGGTATAAATTCGACAGTCAGCCCCAGCAAACACTCCCCTTAATGTGTGGCGCTTGCGGCAAAAAGCTCCGTTTACAGTCGAGGACCGTGCTTGGGACCCAATCCCTCAGACCGAATCTGGACCAGGCCATGAATAAAGTAGATTTCCTTGTCAGTTTGCCCTAGAAGAGGATAAACCCCGGACTTTTGGAGCAAAACTAAGCTTATTCTTAGTGCTCCAGTTAAGTAACATGGCGAAGGAGACCCCGATACTTTAATTCTCTTCAGCTCGCTCCTCCTATCATCAGTAGAATGTAAACGATTGTACCGCATCCCTGAAGAGCTATCGCAAAAATACCACCATCGACTATAATAATCCACAAAATGGAACCGAGGACTTTCTACGATTTTTCATGTTTAAGCCCTGCCTTCGAAATTTGCTTCTGAGTATAAAGAAACTACGTATAAAGCAAAAACAGGAAATTTTTTACACTACGTATTACGATCTTTTAATATTTTTTTATTTATAAATTTTCTTTTTATTATGATGAACAGGGAAAAGAAAATGTAACAAAATAAAACAAACCACGTAGAGTAATGCCTTTTTAGTTATTATATAACGTAAATAAAAAAACTTATCATTTAACTTATTATTTAACTTAAATTAATTTCCCTACTTCTAATTCCATAATTTTAAACTCTAATATTTAAACGTCTTTTATTTTCTGAAAAAAACTTTCATTTAAAATAATGCCAAGTAACTTATATACATAATTTTAGATATACGTGTCTCTTATTGTTCATTGGTTCATGGTAAATGGAAAAGTGAATATTACGTAAAAATACGAAAACGAAACTCTTATTAGTCATGGGGCCAAAGATTGGTGACAATGTCAAACTTGCGTTTCTGGATTTACCGACATGTCATTCGCTCGCACATTATCTATACGCAAATGACAGGTGAAGATGTTGTCACTTTATTGTTGTCACTCAGTTATCACTATCTCGATACGGGAGACAGTCACGCGCACCGATGACGCCCGAGTAGGGTGCAGGAATGCTCTTTTATCTGAACGTTAGACGTAAGACGATCGTGCAGTTAATTTATCTCCGTTTTATAACATATTCACGCCTTCTCTTGTGATGTGGAGAAGTTATCGATGTTATGGTTTGTCTTCATCTCCTTTAAATTTTGTATCTAACTTTTACTGTTTCCCATTGCCTCGGAGACAGTAGTTTGATTGTTATTGTGTCCATAAATTTCTATTGCATGCCAAATAAATATTGCGACTTTCCTTAAGTTCCATAAATAGAAAACAGTGAAAGAAAAATTATTTTTATGGAAATATACCTCCTCCTTACGACTGTCCCAATCCCGATAAATATCGAAATTTTGAGATTGAATTTTCCTTAACCGGATGAAAGCTTAAATTTTTCAATTTTAGTTAATTTTCAACGTCTAGCTTAATAATTTAAAATGGATATTTGTGCGTTTTCACTTCACTCTTCGTTTTAAATTCAAGCCATTTACGGCAACCCTCAGCTCTCATGGGACGAGTTTCGTGAATTAAAGTTTTTCTAACCCATATAATGTAAAAATATAGCTGGGACAATAGTCATATTCGTTGTAGATTTTATATTACATCTCCCGGTTGAGCCATAATAACATGTTACTTTTTTTATTAAATCATCAATTATACTTTTTTCCGCTACCAGCTTAACCTTTTTACCTTTTGGGAATGTGCTGATCAAAACATTTTAAACCGTTCTAATATAATTTTAATAACTATATGATAGGGTATTTACTACCCTTAAATTTGTTGTTTTCCGGAAAATGTCAGGAAAAGTTAGGTTACTTAAAAACTAATGGTAAACAAATTTTAAAAATTTATTAAAAAGCAAATGAGTTATGAACCTCGAATTTAATGGCAGCGATAGAATGGGGATATCTTTCTGTCTCATTTGCACTCGTATAATACAATGAACTTTAATAAAAAAATTTATCATAATTTAGTATTGCCTTTCTTGTATAAACGTCTAATTTAAACATTTATAATTCTTCCTTAAAATGTTTAAAATAGTTTTGTTTTTGTATTAATTGATGTAACTCCGAGATATAATTTTATAGTGTTTCACTGGAATATGACGCTATCCTAACGCCCCCTATAATTATTCTTCATAAGCATTACAATAACTCTGTCGTCATAATTATTTGTTGTAATTTGAAATACAGACCACAGATGGCGCCGATCATTATTATTATTAATTAAAATACTGTTCGAACTAATATTGTCAAATTATCTTCATATTTAATTACAGCACCATATGGGTAAAGTTTACACCATATATTAATAATAATTGTCATCATATGTTAATGATAATCACAATCACCTGTTAATAATAACCGTTATTTTACGTAGAGCTTACGTGTATAAATGTATAATTAAATTATTTTGTAGAATGGATACATTTACATAAATCGCACGAATTATAAACGACACAGTCTAAACGGCATTAAAAAATTGACTCTGGCACAGATTGAATCTTGTTAATTTCTACAATTTGTTAAGAATTAACTTAACTGGTATTGCATGATTAAAAAATATACACTGACTGCATATTCTTTTACCAGCTCGTCCACAATGCAATCAATAACTGTCACAATGCATTCAATACTTTAAATTTAAAGTTCTCCGCTATACCAGTTTAGCAACCTTTTTTGTTTCCAAGTGGCACACCAACATAAATTTTTACTCTAGTCAACAGACTATGTAAGTCACGCCGTTAATGAACTTCCTTTATCTCTGGATTTCTTGGGTTCTTCAACATAATCCTTTAATAATAAACTTGATATCAATCTTGTTAAAAAGTAACTTCTCTATAGAACAGTTAAGTGTATTTTTCTTTTTCTAATAATTTGACATAATCCAATTTATTAACTGCATTTGTTTTGTCCTAATTATATAATTATAAAATAAATAAAGTTATTTGATTATAATACAGAAGCCACTCTTTTGGTGTCATTAAAAAAATAAATATTTTGTCTTATTTTGTACTAAATATGGCAACAAATTAATAGGTATATGAAAAAAATAACGAATTTTTTATTCTACTCATATTTTCAGCCATATTTTTAGTTTTTCCCATTTTTAGAGTTTTTTATATCAAAAGAAAAAAACGGATCATTATAAGATCACTTACGTGTCAGTCCGTCTTCCTGTCAGGGTGGTTTTTCTTCGAAAAAGCTTGACGTGGAAACTTGGCGAAATGAACTAGTAATAAAATATATTAAATCGCTCATATCTCAATACCTAAAACTCGTAAATATTTATAATGAAACTTTAGGGGGAAGCCGGGAGGGGAAGGGAGATGCGACCAAATCAAGTGCTCGAAATATTTTCTTCATAACTCTACGTATTCCATTTTCATAGACATTGAAATATGTCCAACCCTTGTTTCCGAAACCATTCAAATTGAAATTACAAAAAAAAATATGAATTTTTAGAAACCTGAAGTCGTAGGGAAGAAGTTGTAGGGAAACAAGAGTAAAGATTTAATTGTTTAAATATACATAATTGTTGAATATATAACCATGTTTTCACGCCTGTGAAAGATATATTAGACAATATATTCACTTTGAGAAAATTATTATTTGTAAATAGTTTAATAAAAATGTTATGTACTCTTAAATGTTCATACCAATGGCGGTCTTATCTAAAGGGCTGTGGGGCATTGCCCTCCCATCTAAATATAAAAGAGAAACGACTTTTATTCTTTATTCAGTCATACGAAGGTAAAAACAAATTTTATTTATTTTTTTAAAATTCTAAGTTTAAAGTCAATCTGATTAAATTAAATTGACCAAAAATGCGTAGTACCATTTACAATGTTTGAATTTGCTGTTAGAATTCAAACATTGTAAATGACAACAAATTACGCAACGTCATTATCTATGCTGTAGTGGGCTACACAAACGTTTGTCCTGGCCCTCTATACGAAATATTTAAATAATAGTACCATTTATGAACAGCTAGGTCGGCAATTTGTGTGCCGCAATATTACATTCCAATAAAAAATTAAATAAAAGAAGTGTTCGTAAAAGATATATTTTTACGAGCGTGTATTTTCTACGTCAAAAAATTATTATTATAATACCAATATTTATTTATATTACTAAATATTTTCTGTTGAAATTATCTTACGAAAAACTGTACATCCTTAAATTTTTAATTGAATTAGATTAAATGTAATTGACGCTAAATGAAGAATTCCGAGCACACATGAAAAAGAGATGATAACTTCCCAAGTCTGCACAACACGGTGTGCAAAAGACAAAGAATGCAGTCTGTCTCGATCTGTTTCGCTTTCTTCAACACGACTCGCACGCTCGCTTGTTATATAGTTAATAGTTATCATTGGGTTCAAAAATATATGTATCTATATGTACTGATGCCATTTGTATATATATATATATATATATATATATATAAGTGATGATAAATGAAATGCCAATAATGTGGCATCATTTGGTAAAAACAATATTTGAATGACTATTTCAATTAGATAGTTTACGGGCATCTGTTTTTTCTCACAATTCTCAGGTATGTTTAAAGTGATATAATATAGTTTTAAATTTTTATTAGAAAATGGATCCGGTTGTTTAGTAGTACTATTCAAAGATACTGACTGACAGCGCATTTAACTATGGGCTCTCTGTTTTTATAATATAATGTCTTAGGAAGACATTTTTAATGTGTTTTCATTTATTTTACATTATACATAATTTTGACATTAAACACATTTCTTTTATTTGGGACATAAATTTACTTAAAACGTCGATCAAATTGGCGCCTGCCAATAAGATAAACGGCGCCACTAACTGTCGTCTGATGCCCACTTTCAAACACAAATGAACGAGCGAAAGAAACTTCAAGATTCTAATTAAATCGTTCTATTATGTTCTTTTCTTTTATATCGCGCAACAAGTTTTAACATCCAGTATTTTACATAGAATGAGCCTACATAGTTCAATCATCATTGTGACCATGGACAGTATCTCCCATAATTTTGATCCACCGATCGCAACTGGATCACACGTGTATATATTTGCATGGTACGTTCGTAATGCAATTTCTACTCGTGTTTGGCTGGCTTTTCATAAACGCACACAGTGTCCTAGTGAAATATAATCACAAATGAAATTTCATATATTAAAATTAATTGAGTCCTTCGCATTGCAGATTACCAGAAATATGTATATCTATGTATGCATATAGATTGCTGCAAACGAGACCCTCAACATTAAAAACAATCAATAAAAAAAAGATATTTTGTTGTTCAAATATAAGTAGGTACTTCTACGCATAATACACGAAGCGTAAACAAGTGTCTCTTTATGAAGTTTCTTGTAAACAAGCACAGAATATTTTCTCTCTCCATCCTATTAATGAACCATAACACCGAAAACGTCACATTCGAATCCGGACGGCAGGTCTTATTGATTGTAAAAAGCAGCGTACACAACAGCCGTAGGTCAAGGTGAAGGGATGCCCCGGCGATAATACGTTTAAATACATTAAAGCTTCGAGCTCGGGGCGGGCGGCTTAAAAAGGCTTTCGGGCGGTTTTAAGCGGATAAAGAAAGCTTCAAGTTGTCGCGACTCTACGTTCGATCCGATCTGTATACTAAATGATGCGTTCGGTCTCTTTTTCGGGATCGCCTTTTTATGCCGTCCGAATTTACGTTTATCCGTCGTGTTCCTAAATGTGGTTAATAAAGTTACAACTGTTAAATAAAAAGCAACTTTTGAGCTCGTAATGTAAATAACTTTATTTATCAGCACTCGTTGTAATCTAGTGATTTTTACACTTGGACTGGGAGCGCGGATTCGAATTTCTAAAAACTGTATTACTTTCTAGCAAGTTTCTGAAGGGTGGTACTTAATGAATTATAATTACATAAATTTCCCGAGAAGTGAAAAAAATATATTGAAAAACTGTTGGAGATATATTTAAGATATATGTGGGAAAAACAGGAAGAGCTTAATTAAATATATGAAATAGTCTGCGATTGTATCTACATAATCAATGAATTTCTGCTGTTGTACTGGGGGGGGGGGGGGCAAAAATACAGCCATTTTTTAAATTATGGAATATTGTATAAAAATTTGTAAATGAAAAGCTAACTGGAATTCAAATTAAAACTAACAAATTAAGGTACATTGACTATTAGATGCATGAAAAGGTTTTTGTTTTTTTTATATTTTATAAAAAATTAAACTATTCGAACGTATATATCGTTTTTCATTAAGCTCCAATACACAGATACGTCATAATCACGCTTTCCGTGTATTGGGGCTTAATGAAAAACTTTTTTTTTATCTATAATAATTGATTCAAAATTCTGGAATATACGAATAGTAAATGGGACTTATATAGAGGTTTTGAGCGAAAAATATATTTATGTAAATATCTGTGGTGAAAACTGTATAAACTCGAAATATAATATTCTCAATTGTTCTAGATGACTTTTAGATGATACATAACTGCGACTCTAAACTTTATGAGGGTACATATTTATTTATTGGTTTTCTTCTTAAAACTAATGTCAACATTTATAAATTATCTCAAAGTGGCTATGTATATTTAAAAGAAAAATTAAATCGTTGTAAAATCTCAAGGAAAAAAGTTAAAAATCGTAATGCAGAAAAGTATATGATGATAGGAATTAATAAAAAAAAACTGATTATGTCAAATCATAATACAATCCTAGAAGTGATTTTGAAGAGGTCATCAAAGATACAACCTGACTAGGAATTTATTTTAATATCGGTAACACTCTTTTAAGAGCAAGCAAAAACGTATACATTGTTTTGAATATCATATATGCACATATAAAATTGAATATTTTCGTAGATATTGGGCATGACAACGGCAGTTATTTTACGTTATTTAACAGTAAAACAACGGCATCACCCACAGTTTGAAATTGTCTTTGTAGCGTGTTTTATCAACGGTCCATTTGCAATTAGTAATTAGAGTATATTCTTTTGTTTATGACATTCGATTTGAAATTTTTTTCTTTTCTTTTGTATTTTTATTTATTTTTTTTTCAACTCTGAACGCCAATCGTTAAAACCTGAAAATATCAAATTTCGTGAAATAATCAATACGCAATAATATTAATTGTGCAATGTTAATTTAAGTTTTTATAAAGAATAAATGCTCCCTATCTGAAAGTTTAATATCCTGAGCAGAATTTCCTGTACTCTCTGAATACTACGTAGTTGCGTTAAGTATTTTAAATAAGAAGCATTATAACAAAAGAGGAAACCAATTTGTGTTAAAATGCTTTGTTATGAAATGTTCCCCAACCAATTTTTAATCGGAGACGATCTACAGATAAGTTTAATTATAGTTTTATATGATTACGCGAAATTAATTTGACTCTTCGGTTGCAGCTTCCACTGGCGTCGCGCATGCCCTTCGCGGGCTAAACGCTTCTTCCGCCCCGCCGCTGCCTCCGGGCCCCAGGCCTCACGATTCATCTCCGCGTGTACAAGGACGTGTTCCCGAGCGGGCTCAGCTCGTTCCTGCCGCCGATGGAGCCGCTCGGTGAGGCCGGCCTCTGCCTGCAGGAGCTGGTCAGCTCGGGCGCGGAGCTGCACGACGCGGTGGCGGTCAGCGCCGCCATGTCGGGCCTCGTTGGCCACGAACATCTACCGGCGCCGCCGCCCGTCTCGCACGCGAGCGCTCTGCACGCCCACGAACCGTTGGAAAAGCTGAAACGTGGTGAGTGACGTTTTTCTAGGATGATTTATATATGATAATAGTGACAAGATCTCTCTAATGAATTCTTTTTATGCATACATTTCACATGATTTCATTTTGCCTTGGTTCTTCTTTTATGTTATCCAAAAGTAGCTTCCTTACATAATTATTGGCACTTGTAATCTGAAACGCCATTACTTATGGCTACAGTCGTTTCCCTCATCAAACTGGTAATTTTGTATTTCACTCGTTTTGAAAGACTACTGTTCGTTCTGTTAATTATGTGGACTCGTCTTTTTATATCATCTTGTCTCTTTCCATTTATCGACAAAGAATTACCTAAATAAATGAACTCATCATTTCCAGTGTCATATTATTTTACATTCATACTTTTCAAGAAAAATCACTTTATATTTATTACTATTAGGTAGATTTTTTTGTAAACGTTGTTAAAGCGTTCGTTCCACTAAAAATTATATATTTATCATTCTATGTCAATAAAGTAGCATCATATGATGAGTTTAGGGTAGCTTTCACTCTTATATCACATTCATTTTAACCAATTTTTTATGCAACTGGCTGTAACCAGATTGAACGTAACGATGTCTTTCAAAGAAGCCAGCCAGACGTTCTGTATTTCCCATAACTTCCAATATTTTAAATGTCCTACTAGGATAATGACCCTCCAATATTTTTGGAATTAATAGCGAATAAGGGTGTATACACACCACTAAAATACGTGTTCATTTGTCTATAATGAATAAACAATGGCTAGTAAACATTGTGATTTGTGCTGGTCTGATCTCACCTGAACCTAATTTTCAAGGGGGGCGCAAAAGGTATCAAATTCATATATCTATTTCTATGCATTTCTGTTATTGTGGGCTAAAATATTCCCTTAAATTCTTTCATTTCGTAGATGGATAATAAAAGGCGTTCTTAAAAATTCTACATTTTGAATCTCTCAGTGATTTGATTAGAAATTCTAAATTTTCACTACAACCTGAAGTATAAAATATAGGAGGATAAATAATTTTATTTTAAAATTAACTCTGGATAAAGTACGACTAGCTCTGATTACAACTACACTAACAGTTTGAGAAGTACACGGGGGTCACCCCTGTAACTCATCACCGCATAATGTTTAGTTACCCGATTTGTTCCGGTGTAGGGAGATCGCTCGAGGGCCCATGTGCACGAGAGCTGTACAGTCGATGGCAAAGGAAATGGGCTCTTTAAAGTTTATTTGTCTTTTGTCTAACAGAAGTCGAATTGTACGTCCTTAATATCGACTTAGCTACATAAAGACGTATTTATTATATCGTAATTCCAGTTTAGTTAATTTTGAACGTACATATAAACTTAATGAAGTAATTTAAAAATAACATTTAATTTAAGAGGTCATCTATAAAATAACGCAATAAGCCAAAATTTAATATTATAAAATATTTGGTACTTAATATTTTTTTAAGAATATATCTTGTTTAAAAAAAATTATAAAATATAAATTATTACAAATATATTGATTAGTATTTTTAGACTAATTTCCAAAATCGTTGTAATAAAACTTGTATACAATCTAAGATTTTCATAATATCGTACACCAATTCCTAGGTAACGAGTGAATCAGATGACCTAAACTTAGTAGAAAGGCGCCGTTTTCTCCAAATAAAATGGTACAATTGAAATATGGTGTAAATAAAAATTAATAAGAAGAATAAAACCTGTAGGACATTGACATACTATTAACTACAATAAACTCGTTTAGATGAAACCAGTAACACTAATAATTTAATCGATATATTCAATTTTAATGAACGCTATTGATAACATCTAATCAGAGTAAAGAAGATCTAATCAGAGTTAAGATAAGTAAATTAAACCAATTTTAGCTATTAAAATATAATTTTATTAAAACATTAAAATTTAAATATTTAATTCGATTTAGTTATCGATCCAACAAAACAAGCAGTCAAAGAGGAAAAAAGAAAACGGAAAATTCCAAATCGTCAACGATATTTAACATACAGCATCACGAAATACAATTACTGTAGAACAAATAACGTAACGAAATACATTTACTCTAGAATAAATGTTTGAAATTTACTTTACGTGTGATAAAAAAAACTAGACATGAGAAATGGTGAAACAAATAAGTAAAATAATTTAACTAACCACGTTCATCAAAGTTGAACTGTACACGACGGAACAATATACTGCAATCAAACACAAAATCGTAGATTAAGGAATAATGTAAAACATTTAACTATAAATTACTATTAAATTAATTTTATGATTAATTGTTAAAAGAGTGATTTAAAAAATTTTGGAATTTCATACAAAACGCGTAGGATATATTATTTTGTACATACATATTTTTCGTGTCTCGAAAATATTCTTTATAACATATATCATCTACAGAAATGAACACAAACTTGATTTTCTTGCAAATAAGATAATTGTTAACTTTCAATAGCATCTAATATAATATAAATTATCATAATTTTTTTGCAGATATTTTATTTAATATCCGATATTCAGGTTTACCACATAGATATTTGGTATTCTTAAAATTTAAATACTAATTAAGTACTTTGCATTCTGAAAACATTGAAAAATACCGCTAAACTGCTTGCTCGGGAAGAAAATTGTTCATTCCTCTTTGCTTACTTTGTATATCAATCGTAATCATGAGAGCACACATTTTTGTGACGCACGATGACATTTAAAAAAATATGTAAACAATGAATAACAGCCTGAAATGTACTATGGTAGTTCTATATACTTAATACCACATACTTATTTGTACGGCCAGCCACTTTTTTTAACGTTTTTCTTTCAAATGTACATACGTATTTGCATTTTGTAGTAAATGTATCGCGATATGACAGTTTCTTTACATTTTCCTACACTTGTCATTATTTTTAACTCCTATTGCGTTTTTTTAATTTTTATTATTCCTTACAATAAAAATAAAATATTTCAAAAAGTTTTTTAATTTTTTTTACTCAGTAGAATGCATAAAAAAACAGTAATAACATAAATATTTTCTTGTAAACAACATTATGAACTATAACGCTAAAATAATTTTAATAAAGAGGTCTCATTTAAAGACATAAATAAACTAATATAAAAAAACAGTTTTTTCGTGATTATCAAGAACAAAAAAACATTACGAGTTATTGGCTCAATCAGAAAATCACGACTTAAACGTAAAAGCTGACTTATTATAGATGTGGACAATGGATAAATTAATAAAAATGAACTTGGAAATCGAGGCAATCTGAGAAAGTTTAAAAGAGTAGAGTTATGAGTAAATGCTTAAATGTTTTATTTAAGAAAAAAAACCAAGAATTTTTTTATGAAAGGAGATTAGTTTGATAAGAGACGTTATAAAACAAAGGTAGGCTTTGTTAAAGATCTTAGTTTCCTTATGTTATTGTGCCTAATAATTATAATAACTAATAATTATACTAATAATATTGAATATTTTTGGCGTTAATTTTGTAGAAATTCATTATTCTCCATTAAATGAAACTACGTGATGTAGTATTATTTCTACGTTCTTTAAGTTCTTTACCACGATCTAGGTTTCATTGTATTACAACATCTTCAGGTGGGCTATTAGTAAAGATATCTCATGGCTATTAGCAAAGATTCTTTGCTAATAGCCCACCTGAAGATTTTGTAATACAACGAAACCTAGGTCGTGGTAAAGAACTTAAAGAAAGTAGAAATAATACTACATCACGTAGTTTCATTTAATTGTGTATACTAATAATATTAATAACTTATTTTGCACGCAAAAGTGTAAAATAATCAGGGATATTATATTGTGGGATCGTGGAACTGTAGTGATAATTCTTTTCTCCTCTAATTGTACCATCGTCGACGCACCGTTTGTGCGCCGTTTCACATCCTTTGTTCGTATTTATTTTTTTCAATCTATGTACGTTTTATTTGCATATTGATTTATTTGATCGAAAATATTCGGAGGTAGCAAGCTGAGACCGACGGCAATAAATTTTGTACTTTAATATAATTTTGCAAACATGATAGAGAAAGGAACAGTTGTAATTTTTTTTCGAAGGTGCTGTGTAAAACCTAGTACTTACCTTTATCTAAAATGGACAACCATTTCAAATCACAACATACAATTTCCCAAAAACATATTGTTCAAGCAAACTTCCCCTCATCGAAATCTCTATCACTGGTCGAAATTTTGTCCATACAAAAGTATATTTATATAAACTTTCGGATTACCCATTTTGCGAATTCTAGTAGGCGTGATCGATGGAGATATAATGATATTTTTGAAAATTTCCGGAAATTACAGGAGTAGCTTCAACGGAAAAATCACTAAAAAAAGAACAAAATAATTATATAAAACATAAATTTACCCTCTGCCAGTGTCTCTTAAATTTGTAACTACCGCCTGTTAAAATCTCTTGTTTATATATATACGTACGTCTAAATATTATATCATCATCATCATCATATATATTAATACGCTAAGGTTAAGATGTTACACTCCCTTTTTAGAAAAAACCTCACAACTAATCCACATAAATTATATATCATTTTATAGATAATTGCTTGCTCTACCGGCATCCACAACTAAAAAATTTATTATTGCTATTGTTTTTGCAAATTAATTAATTATTAAAATTATATACACAAAACAGCAATGCTGCCATCTAACGGCTCAACGTCAATATGATTGACGGTCGGTAAAATTTTTGTTTAATTTCAAATCCACTCACGTATAAATAAAGTGGCGCTTTAGCTCAAGGCTTTTGATACTTGCGCCTCTATATGTCAATTTTAGTAAAATAGAATAAATAATGCGAAGACTTCGCACGGGTCACGCTAGTCAACAAATAATACTTACAATAATTATTCGATTATAAATCTGGAGCACCTTTTCGTTTCACGCAGTCTGCAACAGTTTGTAACAAACCGTCGTAAGCGCAATGATTCGCTATCCATCAGCGGCGCGCGGAAGAGAATAATAAATAAATAAATACAAACTCACGAGTCAATCGACATTATCCCCGGCAAGTGCGTATTGCGCATCAGGCGATATAGGATGGCCTGTCCGCTTGGGGGTTGGGTTTTTAGAGACCACTATGATGGACAAAATCATAAATTAATTTTGATTCAATTCTATCTAGGCTTTGGACAGAGTACAAATATACAGATGGATTTTATCGATTCTTGAAACCAATTCCAATCCCATCTCTATTTTTAAATATGATACAATTTTTAACTCCCTATTTTTTAAATCTTAAGTATAGTAGCATTACAAATTTCAATCAAATGTTATGTTTAATTTTCTCATATAAGAGAAATGAAATAAGTCGTAAAAAATTATTCTTCGAGCTAAATCCGATATATTCCGCGCTTTGTTTCTAATTTCAAAAACTTAAAGAAATTTGCTCCTAATTTGACAAACTTAACTACATGCCATTCAATTACAAAGCGTTTCAATTACAAAATTCGTAAAAACAAAATAAAATTTATTTTTGCGAGTGTTAAAAAAAGAAATGAAAAACAATGCTTTTATAAATGCACTGAATATCACGTATTTTAATCATTAAACCATTTTATTTGGTACTCTTATGAAGGGGTTGTGAAGGAAAAAGTAATCCGCCATATTGGGGCGTCCGCCATATTGGTTTTAGAACAATATTTGACTATATAACTATATGTGTTACTACCAGACTTATACACATGTGCAAAATTTCAACGCCCTACCTTAATGAGAACAAATCGAAATGTTGATTGCAAGATTTGTTGCAGAAAGAGAAAATACGTTATTAAAAGCATTATAAAAAGTATTTGACCACAAGATTTTGAAAATGCTGCAAAAATATAGGAGTTATTAAAAAAATTTCTATATTTTAGCAGCGGCGTACAAAATTCGTGTATTTGGTTTTGTAGTTTAGTTTCTATTTAAGGGAATGCGTAAGGATACGTAGTTTAAATTCAAATACAAGAAAAGTTTCTTAAAATAATTATTGAGTTATATTTATCATATTATTAAATTTGTCATTCATTAGATTCATCTTCGTATTATTAAATTTTCTAAAGCGACTAAGAAAAAAAAATAATGAAAATGGATCATTTAACGGCACATACCTAGCCCAACCGATAAGTCAATTCGCCTTAACTCTACGACAACTACGGAGGGGTTTCCCCCTCCTCTAAAAAACGCCGATTATTAGTCATTAGGGGTGGCCCATTGGGACGACGGCGTTATTCAATTTAAATTAGCGATTAAAACGCAATAGGGCGACGCGATGGTAATGTCAGCAAAGTAAATTAGATATTATAACGTTGGTAATAATTTTTTTTTAATTTCGTGAGTGTTTAGCACCGAAGAAACGAACTATTCAGACTATATCTAGTATCTAACATCGCCGGTAATTTTGTTACTTTGTCGTTTTAAATTAAAAAAATGTAAATAAATAAAAAACTAAAACAACAAAATATACTAATCTTTATTTTTCGGATGCTTTTTATTAAGAAAATAAAAAGCATCACAAAGTCTTGATTAATCTCAAATTTAAGATACTAAATATAGAAAATAAAAACGCTACGCGATGATCAAAACTAATTCTAAGATTAATTGGGTAATATTAAATTTAATTCCGTCACTCACATTAACCGTAACATATAAAATACATACACGGGTCGACGGAAAAAAATTGGAAGGAACTGTCAGAAATATTTTGAATCATATCCAAGATTAATTAGTGAGGTTTTTCAAATAGATAATTTCTATTTTATTTTAACAGATAATGACATTATGCTTTGTATAAGTAGACAGATGAATAATTGCTATTATTAAATATGAACCAGTACTTGAAGTATCAAGGATCTATTGACATCAAGTGAGACTGGCAAAAGTCCGAATGGGGTCCGCTTGAAGGTGTTACAAGGATAGAATATTATAAAGAGAAAAAAATATAGAAATACTTCTATACTATATTGAGAAAAAATAAGCCGCTTCAAATTTTTATTTAGGTCGTTAATTAGACAAATGAGAAACCTACATTTACTATAGAAAGTTTAGTAATTTCTCATAGTAATTTGTAAATTATATTTTTACGGAACTCTGAGCTATCGAAATGAAAAACATGTTGACTGTATCCCATTGTATCCTCTATAGGCAGATGAAACATACTTGGATAACAATACAAAACAAAAGTTAATAAGAAATAAAAATAAGAGTGAAAACTTAACAAAGCATGAGATAAGTTTTTTGAAAAAATTTAAAGAGGTAACATCTATCGCTTCTTAAATGTGCAAACATTGCCTAAAAGAATTAATAATAAATTGGTAGCTGATTTTCGTTCCGTGTTTAACCGAAATGAATGTGTAGGGTACACATTCTTTTCCATTTTTACGCTTTTTGACCATACTGTCGAGCCTTTATAAAGAAAGCAATGGTACAGAGCCTGTATTTTATTTTATATTGATGGTTCACAGGTGTCACAAATATATCATAACAAACTTATCACAAAGCTTAATCTCGCTTTTCATAAAAACTACAAGATTTCTAATTTGTCTGATTGACAACTTAAATAAGGCTTTTTTTATTTACTCTACATAAGAGCACCATTTTTGTTTTTGAACACTATACTGTCTTTTTCCAATCTCCTTTGTGCACTTGTGGTTTCATAATGGTTCCCAAAAATGAGTTAAAAATTTTACGGTGCTAGTTAGCATACTTTAAGAGCTATTTATAAATTTATGACTAGCCACTGCTTAAGATTTCAGCCTCATAGGATTCAAAATATGGCCAAAAATACTAATATACTAAGACTTCTTCTTTATCCTCGTCACTTCCCATTATGTGAGATCAGTTCCCTTAATTTTGACGCGCTGTCTGCTTCTCGTGTAAGCGATGTCTTCAGATAGACCCAATTCGTTTATGTCGCGCTTGACATTTGTCAGCCAGGTTATAGAAAGCCTCCCTTTTTTCTCAATGTCATAGAAAATTATAATTTTTTCACGACGTGGTTTTCGTGTCCCTGCATTACGTGACCGTATCATCTCAGTCTTGCCTCCTGAATTTTATTAGCAATCGGAACGATTTTGAAATTCTGCTTTATATATTCATTTCGTACTTTGTCTTCCAGCGGTCCAGCGTAGCCACCACCCGCCCAGCGTAGCGTACGCATTACAGTCATCAATAAACTAATACTTAGCCTCCATAATTATAAAATTCTTTATTTTCAGACGATGTTTCTAGTTTTTATTAGTTTTTAGTCTTTCTGTTGCAAGATATCAGGATAACCAGGCTGTTGGGCAAGCCCACTCTCGAGAGAGTTACGAAAAATTTACCATGAGTCTAGTAGGAACAGTAATGAAATCCATGGAAAACGTATAATCACTTTTTCGTTCGTTTTGGTGTAAAATGTAGAAATTTTTTTTTTTAAATGTTTAAGGATGAAGCTGAGTGTTGACATGTTCATCAGTCGATAAAAAAATTATTTGGTTATTACATGTATACGTTTTTAAATTACGCGTGCTGTTATTCACGAATGCTTACTGCATGGTTTAGCATTTATTAAAGAAAATAAAAAGTAGTGGGCATAAGTCGAAATTCAAGGGAGTAGCGGCAGTTATTCAATTACTATTCAATCAGTTATTCAATTACTATTCAATCAAACAACTTCGATAGGCAAAAGGAAAGCAGGAAAACTGTACAGACATTTTGTGGCAAAAGTTTAAGTCACATAAAAAAATTAGTTTAATTGATTTAACAACGTCAGTTTGTAACATCATACATTATTTATTTAATTGCAAGGATAATTATACTAATCTTCGTTTTGGTTAGTTTTGAAGAAAGCTCATATTTTATAATCGACTTAATAAAATTGTTTAATAAAAATTAAAACATAATTTATGATATAATCACAGTCATGTTTTCTGCAAAAAAATATGAATTATTATACGCAATATTTTCGAAGTTCTATTTAAAGTCACACATAATAGATAAGTATATAAAATATATAGACTTTATCAAGTATACATATATTTTGACACTATTCAGTTTGGGCTCAAATCTCTTTCAATTTCAGGCAATGTTCTCTCATTTTTGGGGAGGTGACCCCATGTACTCCGTTTTCACCTTTGAAACGCTTTCTGTAACATTCTTTTCAAACATTTACCATCGTAAATTAAAACTTGCTGAACATTTTTTACATAACTTTTTACACACACTTTTGAAAGTAATAAGTTATAGCCCAAGCTTTTTCACTCATATCTGATATTATGTGAAAAAGTTTCCACCCATGCGATATTCTGACAACGAATATTTTTCTGTAGTTTTTTTTATTCATTTCTACTTCTTTATTTTCAAATATTAGACACATGACAATACATGAAAAACTTGTAGACTTCGTGGTGTATTGGGTTCATTTTTGGACCACAGGGTCCTGGCTTAGATTCCCGGCCGCTTGTCGAGTGGGTTTGGACTGTTATTGCAGTTGACTGTAAGAGATTGTCTTTTAAGCAATAAATTTATATCAAGTGTATAAATAAAATAAAAAAAAGTATAAAATCTGATATTTGGCAGATGTTTGTTAGTAGTGAAAGTGTTTTAAATTAATTTTTTTACTAAATTGTTTTAATAAATTTTGAGCGGTTTTTGTTACTAAATATCTTATTTTTTGAGTTTCGTACCTCTAAAAATATAACGGAATCTTTATAAGACCACTCACATCTAGGTCTGTCACAGCCGTTTTCCCTCAGAAAGCGCTTGACGTGGAAATTGGAAATTCGGCATAGCAATAAAGCATTTTAACCCTCACATATTAAGTAATCTAAAAAAATATTTAAATTCTAAATAAGAGTTTCAAAAATATTTTTTTCTTAATTTTTGGTGGTATATCTTAAGAGATGTCTTGAAATTTGTGGAAAAAAAATATTCTGCCCTCCGTATTTCTGAAACTGCTGATAAAGACCGCTCAAAATTAATTTACATCAGTGATAATCGCCTGTCGAATGTCAAAGTAAAACATTTTTTTTTAATTGTTTGTTTATTTTCTTAAGCGCTTTAATAAAAAGAAAGGTTTTAAAAGCTAAAAAACTATAACGATGACTTTAGATGTCACAGTTTTTGAAAAATTCATGATAATATGTATGACCCTCTACTCCCTTCTACTATATTAGATATTATTAGATAGATATTGCACTAGAAAATTCACATTAATTATGATTTATGAAAAATAAAGTAATTTTACTTCAAACATGATACGGAACCCTTGATACGCATGACAGATTCGCACTTAGCCGGTTTTTATGAGTATTTTTTTGATACAAGAAAAGACAACAATCGAAACTTAACTTTTGCTAAAAGGCATTTGTAACGAACGGGGCACCTAAGACTATGCGACCCGCATCGAAAATCTTAAGCCATATGACAAATAGGCTCTGAAATCGTAAAGACCAAAACCTAGTTACATAATATTGGATCTTCGTCAATATTTAATAGTTTAAGATATATAGCCCTATGACAGATGACAGGAAGAAGATTAAGACTAAAATATTTTTATACTTTCTCGTAAAGAAGCCAAAAGGGAACCATTCAGTAGTCTGTCTAACATTCGTTAAGACAGAATGGGTCAAGAAGTTATAGTAATAAAGTGACTTTAATCAGTAAAACAGAATTGAAACTTTGAACTAAGCAGCTAACTGACTTATAGAAATATAAATTTATACATTCGCAAACCAATTTTAGCTTCGCCTACAACGGCCTCCATAACAAGAAATTTCTACGTAAGAACCAACCGCCACAAAAAGGAAAAAAAGTGATAATAATAAAAAAGAGCGCCGCCGATAATAGGTGCCGAGAGCCGCCCCGCAGGGCAAAACCAATCGCGACGGAGCCCGCAAAGATTCCGCGGCAATCTTCTCAATTTAAAATTAAATCCGCGAAACGTGTCCCGCGCCTCTCCACTTTAAAAAAAAATGCCGCCCGCCTAATATGGACCGCGGCGCCGCCCTCCGAGCTCGAGCAAGAAAAAATGAAACTCACTTCTCCTTTCTCTGTATTTATTCTCTTAACACCCAATTTCTTCGGATCAGCGACGTGTAATTGAATTTTTAAAATGGTTGGGAGTCTCAAAACTTGATTTCTTTGACAAACGATCCATCGATATCGTTATCTACACCATCTCAGGCGATAACGAATCGATACAAGATGGTTCTGTTTTTACAGTTTTATGTGTCTATGCTTATAGCGAAGTGTTCTCGATTATAATTTTTATTAAATAAATATTATTCTTTCGCTATAAGTATCTGAAGTGGATTAAAATCTCGTTTTCAATGTTCTATACCGAAGATGAAAACAGAAAACTTATAGTTTCACCTCGGTATTCGTGAAAATTTAGAAAAGTGAGAAAATTTAATTATAGAATTAGAGAAAATTTTAAATATAGAATTTGAATTCCATATTTAAACATAAAATATTATATTTTAATTCCTGACATATTCAAACGAGGGAAGGAAATAATTGAGTGCCTTAACAAGAGATATATTTGAATTCCGATATTTAAGGTACCACTTTACTATATATTAGAGCTTATTTGTACGTGATAATGTAACAAAAATTGACATGTAACAAAAATTAAATAAATGCTAAAATTGTTAAATCAGCCCATTTATTCCCCAAAGTATAAATCGAAAAAAACCTGAAAAAATTGTGCTAAGTGTATGAGGTCAGAATTAGAAAAATTAAATGTAAAATTCATCATATATTCGTTATCAATAATTTAAATATTTAAATATTTTAATAATAAGAATAATGATATTGATGATGGCGAAAAAATGATTAATGAAAATGTATACCTCATAATAAAACACATAAAAATGCATCATTGTTTTTTTCATATTTTAATTATATAACCCCAAATAGTGACACCTAAGTGAATGGTACGCTTTTCACGTATGCCGTATGAAGTTTAGTAATAGTTGAAAATTAAATAATACACAATTACAGAAACGCTGAAAATATTTAATTACTTGCTTTAGTACGAAACAATCATTATCTGAGTTTCTACTCATGATTAACCAGTTTAACTTGCAATAACTACATTACTTATAACTTTCAATTAATATTGAATATATTTGGCGTTAATTTTGTAGAAATTCATTAATTTTATAGACTTTCAATTAAGATAAACATATTTTCATCAACATATATGGTTAAGTAATAAATACACGTGTCCAGTGGCTGATTTCAATGTTTGAAAAATTGTAAAAAAAAACAACACCTCAATCAAACTACACCTCTAATACAAAGTAGGTTTATTTTAACTTTATAAAAACAAATGCGGATTTAATTTTTTAAAAACCACGTTTTCCAAATGGCGGCCATCGAGTCTGACACACTCTTCGAGTCTAGCACGCATGTTTTCAAAAACGCGTTTGCATTACAACAAAATGTCAAATATATCTTTTCACAAGTGGCGAATGCGTAGACTTCATTAACTATTGATTAATTTTATACCTATATGAAATTTTTAAATCTTATCCCTAAATTTTGCTAATTCTAGTCATGGGGGAAGAGATTTAAAGTAATCTCACTAGTCATCGTTTAAAATGCATCTCCATTGCATATATTAGAGATGCACTAAAATATTGATTCCTTAATATTATTTTGTGGAGTAATGACACCAATATCAAACCAGTGTTTATGCATGCTTAGTAAATATGAACTTTGACAAAAAATCATAAAATTTACACGTTGGAACAAAGGGAATCATTACACTGAAACTAACATTCAATTATTTTCTTTCTTAGAATATTGTATAATTAAAAGTTACGGGCAAGATCTAGCATATATAAAGCTAGTAATTTCCTCTTTATTTAAAGTTGGTTACCAAACATCTCACAGAAACGAAGCCAAATCAATGGCTGCCAGTGGTTAGCTGTTAGCCGTTGAGGAGTTCCGTTCTCCATATCTAAAATGCGAAATATCCGATTTTGAAAAGTTATAACTAAAGTAACAAATAACCAGTAAAAAATATATTGAATCACGTTTGATTTTCTACCATCCGTTAAGGAATTGCATTATTCATCTTTAGAACTCATCATTAGTACCTGACCTGGACGATAGTGCAATTATTTTGCAAAATGAAAACTACCCGTAGTAAATATCTTGAATTACGGTTGATTTATTACCATCCGATAAGGACTTCCATTGATCATCTCCAGAACGCATAATCAGACTCTGATATGGCCAACGTAGTACTCATATCGTAAAGTAAAAACTATCTTGAATCACATTTAATTTACCATTGTTCCTCTCCAGAACTCATCATCAGACCCTGATCTGGTCAACGGTATAGTTATTTTTTCAAAATAACAGCTACTAGTAGGAAATATCTTTAATAACCGTTGATTTACTAATATCCGTTAAGGAGTTCCATTGTTCATACCTAGAACTCATCACCAAATATTTGGAATCATAGTTGATTTACTGCCATTTGTTAAGGTGTTCCATCATTCATTTTCGGACGTTATCATCAGACCATCATCATATTTACACAGGACCTAAAGTATCCTTCCCTAAAGTATCCTCTTTCAAATAAAAAGAATCATCCAAATCGGTCCACTCGATAAAGAATTATCACTGAACGTATATAAAAAAAAATTCCGACGAATTGAGAACCTCCTCCTTTTTTGAAATCGGTTATAAACGGTTTAGCATATGATTGGTTTACGTTGGAAAACCAGCAGAAAAATAAAATGGTGGATCACTTATCTTTCAAATAAACTTTGTAAATTTATGTTTGGTGTGCAACTTCATTCTGTCTACTTTTGTTGCATTCGTAAAATTTCACTCTCATAATTTTTTCAAAACGCGCCTAAAAAAGTAAAATACAAAAAATGGTAATCTAATTTAAAAATGAAATTATAAAAATATATACCTATTTAAATATACATATATACATACTAATATTCGGACTGTTATATTCTTAACGGACTGATTTTTTAGTTATAAAAAAATATATACCTATTTAAATATACGTATATACATACTAATATTCGGACTGTTATATTCCTAACGGACTGATTTTTTAGTTATAAAAAATATATACCTATTTAAATATACGTATATACATACTAATATTCGGACTGTTATATTCCTAACGGACTGATTTTTTAGTTATAAAAAAAACTATCTCAAAACAAAAATCATATCTGATGCTTATTTCCATTATATAGGCTTAATGTAAGTATAGTTTATAGAAGATTTTTTAAGTAGATGATGTTTGATGCATGAAAGAAAAACAATCAAACAAATTTTCTTTCGCATTTTAAATATTATAATGGTCAGGCTTAATACCTATTCGTATATCAGTCGGCACTTTAACTTATTGTTACACCTGTATCTTTGTATTACTTTATCTGTATAAAAAGTAAGCCGTGACGAGTTTTCGTTGAATAATTTTTATTCACTTTATTATCACTTCAGAATATTTCGAAAATTAATAAAACAATTTTTAAAAAGCGAAGTTATCGATAAAAAAGTATGCGTTTGAATTACATTTGTAACTACTAAAATGCACAAAACTTGCAGTAGGATTACACGGCTAAATTGCGGCTAACTGTGTTCGAAAACCAAAATACAACGCGCTCCTCAAACCTACCCAAATACAGACTATAAGTTCCCGCTACACCATCTAAACCAATAACACAATAATTCACATGTAGAACACGACATCAACATGTCCGGGCCATACATAACGTCTAATACGCACGACGTCCCGGACATATGATACTAATTTAGCACGGCTGTTAACAAATTATGGTGTAATTTTAATAAAGCCAGCTAGGGTGGCAGAAGCACGGGAACGCGTGAAACGCGATATGCCACATCGCGCGAAGAATGTTTATTTTACGCCTATTTTGACAAAATTTATTGGAGCCCCGCCCTGCACGGCGCCGCCCACCGGAATGCAGCAAAGAGACGAGGGAACGGTTGCTGGATAAAGGTAGACAGCGAATTGATGCGTATAAGTCAACTTCCATTCTCATTTTGATCGCTTGCGAATATTTCGTGTGTGAAAGTGATTTAGAGACCAAGAAAAACACTTTGTAAATCTTAATGAAATATGTATTTTTAATCAACTTTTTAAATTAATTTTTCCTGACTGTAGACAAGAAATGAAATACTTAATTTGTGTTAAAGAAATGGATAGAAAAACATTTTTTGTGTTACATGTCACACTAGTTTTTCTCCAGCTTCTAAATTCACTTCTTTGATTCCACAGTGATCAATAGTTTACAATATTACATTAATCAATAGACTGACATCTTTTATTGAATTTGTGAAAACTGTAATAATATATGTACTTTCCTTCTTTGACTATTCGTAACGCAATAACAAAAAGCAAATGTAAATCAATTCATTACTTAGTTATATTACATTAGGGTAAAAAATGTTATTTACGACCCGTAGTTAAAGACCCCAAGCACACAAAAGCTCACAAGCAGAACCACTTATTTGTCTGCTTTTTGTCTTTGGCTACTTTTCTTTCTCTTAGATACCCTATTGTTTTCTACGAAAAGCCTTTCTCGCTCAAGATGTAAAACTTTTTAATCAAGTGGATATTGGAATCAGGAACTCATCCTCCAAAATTGTCTTCATTGATCAACTGAATCTCTTGTATGTACCCCTTGTATGTCTTCATTCTTACCTCGATTCAAGTTTAGTCTTCTATGTCTGGATTTTTGTTAGATAATAAAATTGCTTTTCATTACCCAATTGTTTCGTTATTTACTTATGGATGAAACAGATACATAGATATTTTGGTCAATCTTTGCTAATTGTCCAGCTGAAGATGTTGTTATACAACGAAACCTAGGTCGTGATAAAAAATTTAAATAAAGTAGAAATAATACTACATCACGTAATTTCATTTAATAGTGAATAATGAATTTCTACAAAATTAACGCCAAATATATTCAAAATATTATATATCTAATACCTAGGTCGTGGTGAAGAATTTAAATAAAATAGAAATAATACTACATCACGTAGTTTTATTTGGTAGGGAATAATGAATTTCTACAAAATTAACGCCAAATATATTCAAAATATTATATATCTAATACCTAGGTCGTGGTGAAGAATTTAAATAAAATAGAAATAATACTACATCACGTAGTTTCAGTTGGTAGGGAATAATGAATTTCTACAACATTAACGCCAAATATATTCAAAATATTATATATCTAATACTTAGGTCGTGGTGAAGAATTTAAATAAAATAGAAATAATACTACATCACGTAGTTTCATTTAGTAGTGAATAATGAATTTCTACAAAATTAACGCCAAATATATTCAAAATATTATATATCTAATACCTAGCTCGTGGTGCAGAATTTAAATAAAATAGAAATAATACTACATCACGTAGTTTCATTTGGTAGGGAATAATGAATTTCTACAAAATTAACCCCAAATATATTCAAAATATTCTATGTCTAATACCTAGGTCGTGGTGAAGAATTTAAATAAAATAGAAATAATAATATATAATATATCTGTATAAAACTTTTTTGAGAAAATAAGTTTATGTGAATAGCAACGGTAAGCCCCTTATAATAGTCGAACCTTGGTAGTGAATGGCGAAACAGTTATTTCTGCTTCACCCATAAGTAAATAACGAAACAATTGGGAAACGAAAAGCAATTTTAATATCTAACAAATAAAAGAATAGAAAGACCTTGAATTCATACACATTTATGAAAAATAATAGGAAATTAAGAATAGTTTTTTGAGAAATTATAAGCGGTTAAAAAAATATAGACGCTTCGCATATATTCTGGCACTGTTCGCTACATCTATTTGTCACTTAAAAAAACTGAAATCATCGCCGACTCAACGAGCTCCACGCAAATTTTAGAGATTAAAATGTCAAAAGCAAATTGGCGCACGCAGAGCTGGTGACCCGCGAAGCGGCACGTCACGTCGGAAGATGCTGCGTCGGCCGCGACGCGCCAGATGTCCGCCCGGGCGACGTGCTGTCTGTGGCGCGCATAAATATCGTTTGACAGACGCGCGCGGCACCTTTGTGACTCAGATTTATTGCAATTGAGATACTCTAGCTTTTTGCCTGTCCGTCCGACGGCCGTGAGATGCCGGGACGTCGGTTGGCGGCCGAAGATTAAGAGAATAATAAAGGTCGCTTATGACCATTTTCAGTTATTTGTCAAATGCAAGAAGCGAGAGATGAACAGGTGGATTGCGGTTGATGATAACTAATATTGGTATACATTTTAGTTAAAAATTAACTCTTAGCAATATGTGATAAAATTTGAATTAAAATAATAGCGAAATTTTGTAGTAGAAACCTATTAATTTTACTAAATACAAACAAGTCTACAATTAGATTTAATGCAAATAATGAAACCATTCACTATAAATAATTATGCCTTTGGTGCTGTCGTGATAAAGTTATTTAGCAGTACGATACAAACTCAGAGAATTCCGTTACGTTAGGTTCTAGACGGTGGTATTGTCAAAAGATGTCGGCGACGTGAACGCTAAAAGTTTTTTGAATTATCGAAGTATCATTGTAAAGATCTGTTCGCGGGCTGGACCGGTGTTCTGGTTGGCTGTAAGGGATTGCTTTCGTAGCAATAATTCCACCATATAGAATAAGAAATAAATCACGCCAGTTTTTAAATTTTTATTTTTTTTATACACAGTAAAGTCAATCTTTAACATGTAAAATTCCTTCTTTGTAGAATTCCTTGGGTTTTTGACTGAAAAGTTCTATTTTAAAATCATCTGCGTCTAAATGTGTTTATTGTAAAAAGCATTAATGTGACCTGATTTTCTATGATTCTTTGATATGATGGAAAATCAGTATTTCCATACACATGTTGGCCCTTTTCTGAAGTTGAAGTATTGTTGGCTTATATAATAGGGAAATAGAATATTTTCACTTTTTTCCCAAAGCGTGAAGTTGTTTTTTATTGTAGTATATGAGCATGAATGTAGCTCTGCCAGGTAATGCGAACTTAATCGAAATGTTTTTTTACATAAGGTTTTCTAATTTTTTTTTCAATTTTTTGTAGGAGTTTGTCTCTTCTGGGATAATGGAAGAGATCGAAAATTCTTTCTCTGAATTTTTGGAGACAAGGCGTGGCTGCATGGATAGTACTACTTTCCTCATTCCTCTGTGTATATATTGCGTTTTGCTTGGCCCTAAATGGAATTCATGAATTAAGAACCCAATAAATTCTCTTCGCGAAATTTCCATATTTTATTTGTTCTTTACTTGCTGAAACTCAGTTGCTAACTGAACATTAGAATTGACATTAGAATGAACATTAGATTATAATCAACTGGAGATACTCCAGATGTATCCACAACATTCCAGAAACCGCATCATTTGAAAAATAGCAGATTAATTAAAAGCCTATTTAATATAAACATTAATAATAGTATTTCAGAAGTTTCCATAGCTTTAACAAACCTTTTACACTAGTGATTTAGACTGATAGTTATTTGCGAGAATGTGTTTTGGGAAAGTTTTAGCGAGTTTTGCGTCTAACACCATTAGTAGTTAGATAAGAAAATGTAAAGTTTATTTTACATTTTCTGACCCAACTACTTGTGTATACGAGATAATACGAATATAATAGTATATTTTCGAAGAAAATTTTACTATTTACTAAGACACGTCTTGAAGCATCTTTGTTTACTTTTAAAAAGCCGCCTTGCCGCTTACTAATAAGTCATCTGATAGAAGATTTTAATTTAGCTTAATTTGAACTAAAGTGATAATGAGTAACTGTTTAACTGCGTTTAGGCAAATCGAAACTTTTTAAGTAGACTAAGTTAAGAAGATACTGTGAAACTCACTCTATTTCATACAACATTATATAAGACTTACATTTATACATGTTCGAAATGTCCTTTAATTCGTGAAATAAATCCCATTTTCCGGCTAATTTGTTATTGTTAAATATTTTGTGAAACGCTTTTTTTATTTCTTTTTTGTTGTTTTTAATTTTCTCGTACGTATTTTCATTTGAAACAAAATTTTAAACGTAGCTAAACTGGCTAATATTCGTGCATTTGAAACAAAAAACTACCCTTTATATACGTTTGAAATATGTCTTAATTTCATTTTTCATTCGTGATATCTGTCTCATCTTTTGGACAATTGTTATTTCTAAATATTTTATGAAACGCATATTTTATTTCTTGTTTAGTATAATCAAGTTTTAGGGATAATTTTGGATTTGATATAAAATTTTAAGCACAGCTAAACTGGCTAATGTTGGTGCACGTGAAACGTAGAAACCAAAAACACTAATTGTAATTATAGCCTGTATTATTTTTAGAAGTTTTGGCTTTAGGATATGCAAAATGAAACTGTGTTCAATTTTCTTCCATCGTCGTTGTTTGGCAACGTTTCGCGAAATTTTGGAAGAATTTTTATGGGATTAAAACTTTTAATAATAGCTTCCGTGATGTGCATTTTTAAGGTTATTACGTGCACTACTTTGTTTAACTTAATGCTTAATCGTATCGTGATCGTTAAAAGATTGATAGTTTTTTTTTCGTTAATAACTTAATTTTTTGACTTCCTACTAAAATATTTAAACTTTGTACCCTGATTTTAGTACATACACGTGAACATTTCATTTAACTTTGGCTAATAGTGAATCCAGTATAAACACAAACAATCATGTCGAATTAAAAAATTATAAAATTTGTCAAATGCATACCGAAATATGAAAAAGTAGGATTTAGTAGTTGTTTCTCCTTAAATTGTTAACGCAAATTAACGAAAATAATTTTAATTGTTTCTTATCAAATCTAATTAATATTTAGAATTTTTTTTCAGTATGAAAACTAGAGGGAATGAATCAAAAAAAATGTCACTTAATTTTGGGGGTTAATATTTAGCAAACAAGACCAAAACATTAAATAGGATTAAAAAAAGAAAACTAATTAACCCCTATTATTTTTCGAACGATCTTTGCAATGATAAATGAAAAGGAATTTCCTCCACTTTACTTGTAAGAATAGATAGATTAAAAAAAATATATGTTTTTCCACAGATAGATTGAAGTTTTCATTGAAAGTATCTATCAGCAAAATTTCATGCAACAACTGCAGGAAGGGCGGGGTTGGGACTGATGAACGAACAGACATAAGGAACAGATAAGATTATTTTTAGTTTCCTGACTTTTTTCCAAAAGTTCTAATGCTTACACTCTTTCGCTTTTAATGTTTTTATTATATTTCTATATTTTAAATTCTAAATTATTGAAAAATGAGTAATGAAAAATTAATTGAAATAATTCGAAACTAATGGACAAGTGGTTAGAAATAACTCCTTCATCTTCAGTAGCGCTAAAGCCCGACTGTTACCAAGCTTTTCAGGTCCTTTGAAGGTGTCTTCTGACTTTTCTATTTTTAGCAGCTTTCCGCCAGATCCTGGTTTTCAGTACTCCTGGAACCCTTTCTAAACAATTCGCGATAGTTGGATATTACTCTTGCTCCATAATTTTTGTCATAAAAGCCTTTTCGCTTCTCTTTTCTTCATTATAGTCATAGGCCCAACCCGCTTAAAAAAAGTAGCTAATGGTAAATCATGAAGCGATTTCATGGTTGAATCAATTTTAGGGCTTATGGGCGTATATAATATTAACTTTGTTTTGGGGTAAACTGTGAAAATTTGTAAGTAGTTTTTTTTAGAAACCCGCAAACCAAACTGTAATGATACATCAACACAAAAGTAATCTCGACCCTAAAGTTCATCTCCGAAAATAAACTACGACCCCCGCCCTTATAACGAGACTTACAGAGTCCAACCAGTTCCACCGCAAATCCCCGCTAACCCATTCACCGTCGTCGACCACATTTGGTGCAGCAAATTAATTGAAGACATCCACCGGCTGACAGATGCGTGTCTCATCAATTTTTCATTGCGAGCCGAATGGCCGAGTGCGGAAGGGTTAGTTTCATTTTGTTAGCGTAATAAAGTCACCCCACATTGTTGTGGTAAAGTCGAAATTACAATAAATATTAGCGGCGGCAGCGAGCGGGTTACATCTGCCAGCCATGTCATCAATCAAGTGCTCTGATTTCGGTCGCATGACGTTGTTTACTTATTTGGTGTATATACATTTCTTTGAGGTACAGCCTGTGAGGACAACCTCTTTTAAGATTGTTTTCAGGTCATTTAGACGTTCAGGAGAAAAATATAGGATTCATATCATTTATTTTTTTCTAATCACTTTCAATTTGATATCCATTATTTCTTTCTATACCGCCGAGCCTTTTCCATCTGACCTGAAAAAACAAAGAAGACGAAGTCCATTAATATATATTATGACAGCATCATAAGACTTTTGCCTGATGTGTCGTCAAGACTAGCTTCTTAATTATTATCAGTAAGGTATGATATAATGGCAAGAAAATTAAGTAAAATTATTTTCATTATTTTAGACAATCTGGCGAAACGTCTGATGAATCTGACAAACGCGGTCAGATGACTGAGTTGTTATCGTGAAAAAAGCGGGTTTCTGATGTAATCTTATTTTAGATATTGACAATGTGAAAAAATTACGAATGCATGAATGGTGTTAATTATTGGCTTTAAGGAAAGAGAAATTAAAAATTAATTTCATAAATAAACATCTCTTGAAAATAAGGAAAATCTCGTATGTCTGCAGAAAAGCTACAACCATCTCATGTATCAGTATTGATAGATGAGATGGTATGAAGTACTAATTTTGGACATCTTCAGCCATCATACGGTATTTACTCTCATATGGCCTCCAAATATTTGAACTGGCTTTAACTACTGACTGGCAAAAATTGAGAGAAATACATGGCTGAGGAATACATGGCAAAAATTCTGACATTACGCAACACAAATACAAGTAATATGTGTAATTATTTAACTAAAATTAGCTACTTCTTTCAGCTGCAGAACATTTTTGAAATGTAAATAAATGTTTCATTTTTAGATTCCCCATTTTACTTACTCATTTAATATCTCCTTTTAAGGGGTTGAAATAAAAAAATAAAACAATCTATTAGATAAAATATTACCCTCAAAAACTGGGAACGATTTTTTTTCACTTCAAATCTATATTTGGTTCCTTAAAAGGATATGTCAAAAGTATTCTTGTTCAGGTGTACCTACAGGGTACTCACGCCAAATGTACAGAACGCCAGACTTATGAAACACATGTTGAGACGTAGTACCAAAACATAACATAAAATCATGGTAATATTTTTGAAGTGAAACTTCTTTGGGCGCGATGAGAGTAAAATTTCAAGGACGTTCCTTTGTGCAACGTTTTGCAACGTTTTTGCTATGCTTTCACGCAACTTTTGGTGACGTCAGAATGTAACGAATCTATCGCAAGAAGAACGGATTAATAATTGAAATAGGTACTTAGCTAACAACTGAGAAACATAGATGAATACGACAGAATAAGAATAGAACAGCAGGCGAACGTGAAAACAAAAACATGGCTGTCACCTTTGTACGTTATGTATGTCAAAAGTAACCTGTCAAAATTTTGTCGATTTATTTATCTATTTATGATTGATTTATTACTACTTTTGCGTGTACTTCATCTATTATAAGACTAACAGCATAAGTATTTAATTTATTCATAAATCCGCAATGAACCCACATACACAGTTGTCGTAAATATAATTTACGAAAGGAGTAATATCTTCCTCCTTTCTCACTCTCTCTTTTTCTTTTTCTCTCTGTCTCTGTCTATTTGCCACTTTACCCCTTATTCTAGGTTCCCCGAATCGAGGTTTGTATCGCCAAAGAAGTTTCACATCTGTGACATGTACTGAGTTGCACGCGATCAAATTTTATTTAACAATGTCTTACTTACCAACGTGTTATTCATAAATAAATATTTTGTGAGTTGAATATAATTATTTTGAATAATAATTATATTAAAGTGACTAGAAACGACGAATAAAATAAAATTAAGATCTTTCTAATACTTAGACGAGAAAACGAAAAAAATCTATTTGAATTATCAAACAATACAATTTTTTTGGTCTTGCAGTAATCAATTGCGGGAGACGGACTTATTCGGTTCCATAAGTTTTCCATCTTTCCAATTTAGACACCGAGAACCATAAAAAAACAACGGCACTCAATTTATTAATAAAATAAGAAATGTTTTATTTCTATCTTTAGTAAATAATTTTAAAAATTATAAAGTAAAATTTTAATAATTTAAAAAATTCTGTATTTAGTAAATTTAATTTCCATCTCTTTCCTCGCTTAAACCATTAAAAATAAAACAATTAAATAACTCTTATGATCATGATTGAAAGTAAATAAAGACAGCGGTCATTTAATTAAAAGACAATTTATAACCGAAATTTATTTCGGATATAAGCAATATTATATATTAGTGCACGATAAATTATATTTCACTAACGGCCACTAATACCAGACGTGCCCATCTCAAACAAATCATTAATATTTACTGACAACGGTTTAAACAGGACTGTTTCTTTGCAGCAAAACTATCTAGCATCCCTTTCTACCTCTCTTCATAGAAAAGCCACAAACATTAAAGCGCTCCAGACAAACAGATCCGCCGAATAAATATAACCATTCGGCAAATTTGTTTTAATACATAACCATTACGGGCTTAGAGGCGAATAATAAAATGTTAACAATAAACATTGGGCAACAAAAAGGCAACTCAAATTGCCAAATATAATGACAATACAATAATATAACGCGAAATCAACCCTCGGGGATGGATGTATGGACCGCCGATGATATATTAGGGGGGTGAATTTATATCGCAGAAGGGTACAATGGTTTGGCAATGTCATAGTGATGTTGTCCGCTGGAGGATACAAATAGGTGTCATATGTGTGACTGTCTTCTTTGTTAGATTAATTTATAGCGGCGCAGAGCAAATATACAAACAATGAAAAGGAGAATATTGTGATGTATTTCCTCGTTTTCGTGTCTTTTTGCTTAATTTTTTTTTCGTCAGTTGTATGGGATGGTGACGAAAACATTTGTGACACGTTTGCTACTTAAAGTGTTTACAGTAAATTATGATATCTTTCTATTTTTTATTTCCTGCCGATTTTCCACAAGGCATAGGGAAAGTTCACTCTTTGCCGTCGTTGTCTTTAGTAAATTTATATTTTGATTTTGAAAAAGAACATAAATAACAAGAGATTTAAAAATACTTTGCTCTTATTAATAATCAATTATAATTTATCATTTCTGTCTTACTTATTAAGTTAAGATATACTAATAGCATCTAATCGCAAAGCAAGCGGAACCGGATATATTATTTGTTTGGTTTAAAACTGAATGGGATACTAACGTGTCGCTTTTAAATTGAAGTTAAAACAAATAAGTTTCAAGCCCACGTTATGGCTTGAAACAATTGCTTGAATTTTTAGATAGGTAAGTACTTGATGAAAATAAAGTGAAAATGTATATGATTCGTTTTGATTTTAATTTTCGTCAAGTATTTTACCTATTAATTTATTACATATTGTGGCACTAACACATCAATTAAAGTGATGGTTCCAAATGTAACAAATAAAATTTTGTGAACGAAAAGAAAGAAATTTGTTTCAGATTTTGTTATTTAAAAAAAATATTATTTTAGAACAATTTTACTTGTCACGCGTCCATAAGATTCAAAATTGAACCAGAAAATACTTTGAAAACTGAAAGGAAAGAAAAACTTTTCGCATGTATATTTTTCCAAAATTTTATTTTAGATTTCAAACACTATTATCATTTTTATCAATATATTTTTATCAATATACTACACGTCGTAATGTATCCTTATAATCTAATACACGTCGTAATGTATCCTTATATTTACAAGCATCAACTAAGTTTTTATTTAAAATTGTAATTCTTTTATCCGGCTTTAGACATTTTGAACCCTTGTAACTCAGAAACTAACAACCACAGAGAAATTAAAAATATTTCATTTGATACATAGATAGATATAAATATTAGATAACTAAAAAAAATCCCACATAAGAAAAAACTGGCGATCGTAAGAAACTAACACGATCTATACGATATTTTTCGCATTCATTGTAGTAAATCAACGCTATATTTAAGCGGCATAGTTCTAGATTGAAAGTTGTGGCATATTTATTACTGTAGCTTTTTAATTTTTGTTTATTTACAGAGATCATTATGGTATTAAACCTAATTGAATATCTTTGCTAAATCTTTGTAAAAACTTGTCTAAACTTAATTTAATTTGAATATATTTGGCGTTAAATTTGTAGAAATTAATTATTCACAATTAAACGAAACTGAAGATGTTGTAATACATCGAAACCTAGATCGTGGTAAAGAACGCAAAGAAAGTAGAAATAATACTACATCACGTAGTTTCATTTAATCGTGAATAATTTTCAGTCAGTTCAGTCTTATCTGTACCATTTAAACATGTTATTATATCGACGTAGTTAAAAGAAATAATCAAAATAAGGCAAGTTTGATGTCATATATATCCGTCTAAAACGCGTTTCAATTATCCATATACCATCTATTTGAACCAACACTCGCAAACGCATTACCGAACGCACCAATCTGCATAAGAACACAATAACGCTGCGCAACGCCACATCCCAGCCAAAATCTGTCCCACTATACCCTCGCGCAAACAAATTAATATTATAAAGATAAATTATAATAATAATTGCATATCGGAATCGTTTTATTTGCTAATTCGACCGCAGTGTAATCCCACAGCCACCGGCTGATCAGTGCGCTCGCCTCCCCGCCGCATGCACCCGCAGATGGGTCGCGGACATGGTATATGAAACAACGGGGATATTCTTGACATATCTAAGCATTTATTTTTATGTGAATAAAAGCTTCGACCAGTAGTCTCACAGGAAACATGTAGCTTTTGCGTATCCCTTACAGATGAAGATTGAGATGGAAAATTTTGGTGCTTTAAAAGCACAGATTAGAATTTTTGTTTGTTTTGGGATAGTAAAAGCAAACTCCGGAATTATTCTGTTCAATTAATGTGAAATCATTTATTTTAATAATAAAAATAACCCAATTATTCAAGATTACATAAATTTGAATCTCCAATCGAATTAGAGGTAAGAGTAATTTTGGGCTGAATTTTAAAAAATGTGAGTCATTTATGATGGATATGACAGGTTTAATATTATTTTAGGTTGTATAAATTTGGTGGTTATGTCTGTTATGGTTTATATCTATAAATAAAACAAATCTACCGAATTAATCATTTGACGTTGATGATATTTATGAAATAATTATTTATGAAAATGTAATAAATGTACGAGAGCATAAAAATATTGTTTTTTGAATTTTTGTCTGTTAGTTTATAAGACAATTTATTGGTTCACAAAAACAGCTGAAATTATTTCTACTAAGTTTCCATAGGTCAATTTTGTAGGTTTTATATAACATATATTTCATCACAATTAACCAACTAAAAAGAAGATAGAATAATTTAAAATTGAAATAAGAAGCGCGTTTTATTATTATAGATGACGCTATGTTTATTAAACCTACAGTTTATTAAAAATATTTTCTAAAGATTCACGCAATTGAAGTCGTAGGTACAGCTAGTTGTAAACAATGTTATTAAAAACAATAACAACATTTTTTTTAAGATTCGAGCATTTAATGTTAGAACAAAATAACTCTATTTCATCGTATTAAACAAACATGGCTAGTGTGTGTCATTACTGTCACAATTTATTTTAGGTACGTATTTCAATATTGCAACCTAAGTTTTTTAGCTACCGTTATGCACATAAATCTCAAAATCTAAAAAGTATTTATTCATAATGTGTATATAGGATTTGTTTTTGTATTTTATGATCGATTTCAAAATTTATTTTATTATAATAGCAGCGCCAGCGCAGTGATCAGCAGAGATAAAAATCTGAGTGAGGCATTTTAAAAAATGAGATCTTACCTTGGTTATTATTTGTAAAGGAGATTGGGAAAAATCCACAAGGACATTAATAAAATTCTCATTTAGGAAAAATTGAAAAATAAGCCCATAAAAGTTTTAAATAAATTGTCAATCAGACAAATAAAAAAGTTTGGTTTCCTTACAAAAATGAAATTATTTTTCATTTTACAGAACTCATTAAATCAATACGAGAAAAAGAAGCGCATATTATATCTTGATAGGAGGTCATGTCTTGAGGTTGTCGAAAAAAGCCACGTAAAATTTTAAAAAAGAAAAACATTCATTTTGTCAACAAAAAAAGACATTCATTTTGACAACATAACGAATGTCATAATTATATTTAATTAATTTGGAAGCAGTGGCTACACATTAAAAAAGTAACCTGTCTTCGTTTTTGGAAAGATATTACGTGTTTTCTTTGATTTTTTATTATTATTTTTATTTCTTATTATCAATTCGCGATATATAAAATATATAACATACACTTATTTACTAATACACCTTTTGTATTTTTGATTACAGTCATAATTTATGTTTTATTTTTTGCTTTTTTCTGATAGTCTATCACTAAATTGATTTTATATTCCCAAAAATATCAGTTTTTATAAATTATATTTTATTTCTCTAACTCCAAGCTCAGTGATATAGTTATAATGTTAGGACGAAAAAATCTATTTTAATTTTCCAAACCAATTACTAACTCTTTTTGCGTACCGCTAAATTGAGTGTTTAAACTACTGTCATTAGAGTTGGACATACTCGTCGTTTTGCTGGAAAATCTAGGTATCAACTTATTTTTAAAAATTGTGAAAATTTCAAAGCTTTAGCTGAGTTTCAACAATATTTTTATAGTTATCTACGATATTCATTTAATCTATTCATTGACATAGTTTGACTTTTTTATGTATATAAATATTATTATAAAATGATTAAATCTAAGATTCTTTAAATTAAAATTAAGGTACTAGCATTGAAATATGCTATAATAAAGTACCTCATTGATCCAATGGCATGTATATAAAACCTTTCACTCCGTTGGATTTCCCTGAAAATCACAATGATATATAATAACATTTAGATTGACTAAAATTTATTTCAAATTTCGGTATATGGCTCGTCGGTTCCAAAATATTGTTTTGATGAGTTTCTAATCAAAATCATTCTTCAATTATTTATATCTATAGAAAATTATTTATAAATATCAATTATTTAGGGTTCAGAAATTCTCATGAAGTTTTTCAATTTATTCAGATTAAGCAAATAATCTGAACGTATCTTCTTCCTACTTTTATATTTATAACAAGGAAAGCATTACTGGGTGTACATTTAACATATCGAGAGTACACAAAAATTACGACAAACCGTATTTCTATCACGTGGTTTCAAAAATACTTAACATATTTTCAATTCACGACCGCTACCTTTCAATAATATTAATTTTACTTTAAGTAAATATCGATATAATTTTATTAAAAGTTTTCGTTGCAACTCTGTACATTTTGAAATTCATTTCTATGAAATATATGTGAATTCAAATATAATCTTCAACTTATTCTGACTCACGTCTAGTGTATCAGACTGACTAATGACTCGTCTACTACCATATTTTAATATAACCGAAGTGACTGCATGTCACGGCTTTCTAAATTATGATTATTTTTCAGGAAAAAACAAAAATATACTTATTTCGCTCATAATAAGATATTTGAGGCAAGCAGGTACTTGTAATTTAAGAACTAAAATATAACAAGGTAGTAGAATAACATAAAATAAAGGTAAGAATAATCCACTGAAAACCTAATGTTAAAAGTTGATATATAATATATAACAACTTCGAGGACTGTTAACGAGTCCAGTCTTTATCGACAATGAGCCAACCCTATTATTTTGAGCTCACCCCATAATATCGAAGCATTTCTAACAGAACACAACAGCAGCGAACATTTCCCTACACGACTATTATAAGTTCCCATTACAGTTGAAGACATAAAACCGCACCGTACTTTTTATCCATTAGCCCTTCGCGCAGACGAGTTCTTTACAGGTCCCGCGTGGACGTTGCCTTGGCTCATTAGATCTCTCTCCGGGGTGGGATGCTGTGCCACCGATGGATATATGTTTTTATTTATGTCATTTAATTTGTTTTCGTTAACTTGCTACCTCGTTCTGCGCCTCGTATTCTCTGGGGTGGGGTTGGTTTTTGCAACGGTGTGAAATAGCTTTATTGAAAAGATGATCCGATGGAAGAGTAGAAGGGGTTGTGGGACCGCGTTTGTGGAAATAGAGACGGTTCGAGAAAATTTTGGGTTAATATTTTACAATTAAAAGTTCGTAATGACTTAATTATTACATTAAATTAATCTAATAAAATTGAATTATAAAATATATCATCGGCACCAAATTTAAAAAAGTACAGCCCATTCAGGTTGATCAAGTCTAATGCTAGTGTTGTCATTCCATTGCTGACCGGAATGAATACATAATTTTCTCAATCGTGAAATATAATTATTTCATAGTTCAATATAATTTAATATATTATTATACATAGTTCAATTTAATTATTGGTTGAATATTGAATATATTTGGCGTTAATTTTGTAGAAATTCATTATTCACAATTAAATGAAACTACCTGATGTAGTATTATTTCTACTTTCTTTAATTTCTTTAACCACGACCTAGGTTTCGTTGTATTACAACATCTTCAGGTGGGATATTAGCAAAGATTCGATATCTTTGCTAATATCCCACCTGAAGATGTAATACAACGAAACCTAGGTCGTGGTAAAGAAATTAAAGAAAGTAGAAATAATACTACACCACGTAGTTTAATTTAATTGATGGTCTTAAAATGTAAAATTATATTTAAATTACGAGTAGTAAAAAGACAGAGGATAAAACATTTTTTTTATATTCGGCGCCATCTTTGATCGCATATAATAAAAGAGTAAATATGTAAAGAAATTGCAATCTAAAGAAATTTTAGAAAAAGAAATTCGATGGGGACTCTAAATAAGAAACTATTGACCGTGTGTATGGTATAATACCTCACAAGGAAAAACGGAACCCTTACAAGATCACTCTCGTTTACATCTGTTCCTGTGACGCACGATATTTTTTCTCTTGATACTTAACATTTTTTATAGTTATATACTAATTATATACCCCGCTTATATATTATATTAACGCGCATATTTTGGAGTATCTATGGTTTTAATATATTTTTGTGGTAATTATGGAAGTGGTAAATAAAGTACTCGAAAAAACGAGTGCGAGATATCGTTTGAAAGGGCTACATATTATACTGAATATATTATAGTGTAACAGTGTTATCTTGAGTCAGTAATTTAGAAATCATGTTTTTGGTTTGTTTGTAGTCAAATTAAATCAAAATTACTTAGTTAATTAAAATATAGTTTTTATAGTAGTGTTACTTAAGCGTCTAGAAAAAAAACTAAGATCTGTTTTGTCTGTCACATATTAAAGCTAAGTTAAAAAATAATGAGGAATGTATTAATCAGTCAATCACAATATGCTTATTTAACCACCATCGCAACAACTGTACGTATAAATGTTTTATGCAGGTTGAACCAGGGAAAAAAATAGTTAGCAATGAATTGGAATCAGGATATTTGTTTTTTTGGTTTTGCCTCGTTGACTTCACGATCCGCAATAAAATCATCGAAGCATTCTGCCAATGCTATATAACGTAGTCAGCCAACGTAGACGTCTACTTATAAGTACGTAAGTTATATGTAAATCATTTTGTTAAGATTAGTTTGTTACGGCAATACGGTCTTAATGTAAGTCCCGAGTGACAACACTGAGTATGCAGTATAATCCGTTAATATTTGGCAAACATAACGGACATGGAGACGGTACAAATTAATTTTGTTTTCTATATTATATACTAACAAACCGACGAGTAGATGTTTAGGAAAGGAAGATCAATGGACGTGGGATTGTGATCTATAGAAATGAAATGACTGGAGGCGGTCGGACCGAGGTCGTGCACCGCTCGGGTTGAACGGCCGGGAATTGTAAAAGTATGTACAGTTAACTGCGAAGTCCGTATTCGATTTCAATTAAAGTTTTTTTTTAATTGTTAGCACAAAGTTTTCATCAATTCTTTTTGTTTTTGTTATTTTTTGTCCACCATGCAATTGATAATATTTATGGGATCTCTAGCAATTTGCAAGTAATAATATTTGTGGGATATTATATAAGCTCTAACAAATAATGCATTTTTTATTCACACAAAGGGGTAGGTGCACCAAACTGAGTATATTCGAAGCGTGTTTCTGAAAAAAAATTAATATTTCCATTGGAATCGCAACTTGGCAATATTTTTTTTCAGAAAATGAAGAACTTTCGTATATTTCTTTAACATTTTCTGTTCAGTTTGATACTCAGAATCACTTCTATGGACGCATTTATTCGTAATAATAGAATTTTTTTTGTACACCTCTGTATTTATATTCTGTCGTACTTATTTCATCACATTTACTAAATTTTAAAATGAGATTTTCTATTTTTATGACTGCTGATGATATTGAAAATTCTTCAATCAAATAGAAATCTTATCTTCTTTCTTCTTTTTTTTATATACCAAGTGAATGGATAATTGAAATGACCTTTATATTGTTATAATCATTACATTAAGAAACTAACAATCCTCTTATTATATTTATGAATCTAATTAAATAATTATTACCTTCGACAACCTTAAAGATTCACTGCCTGATTTTTTTTGAAATGTTATATAGAATTCAATAAATTCATATTGAATAAAATGTTTAAAAACTATGCTTGGTTTTATCGAAATTTTAATGTTATACACATTAAATCATTGTCGAATTTAATCATTATCGCATGTTAATTTTTTTAGCAAAGTTTTCTTTAACGGTTTTATTTCCGTATCATCATCATCATATATATTAATACGCTAAGGTTAAGATGTTACACTCCCTTTTTAGAAAAAACCTCACAACTAATCCACATAAATTATATATCATTTTATAGATAATTGCTTGCTCTACCGGCATCCACAACTAAAAAAATTATTATTGCTATTGTTTTTGCAAATTAATTAATTATTAAAATTATATACACAAAACAGCAATGCTGCCATCTAACGGCTCAACGTCAATACGATTGACGGTCGGTAAAATTTTTGTTTAATTTCAAATCCACTCACGTATAAATAAAGTGGCGCTTTAGCTCAATGCTTTTGATACTTGCGCCTCTATATGTCAATTTTAGTAAAATATTTGTTTGATCTGTCATCTGAGCTTCATAATGGAATAAATAATGCGAAGACTTCGCACGGGTCACGCTAGTTTATATTATTTGATTAAGTGAATTACTTGTATAAATATAAGGTGGATTTGGTTCTCATACTCTTAAAGGACGCTATAGTTTTGTATAAAGAACGAGGGAAGTGAGTAACGTATATTGAAAGCTATTACTGCAGCCATTCAAGTATATCAAAATAGGAAAAATAGGAACAGACCGGTTCTTATATTTTCAGTTTATTTCTTCTATAGGAGGATGTAGTATAAATTAAATACATATATACACACAGAATTATATATATATATATATATATATATATATATATATATATATATATATATATATATAGGTTCAAAAGTAAAAGATGGAGAAATGAATCTATGTTAATGTTGGATTTGTATAAGGACCAACATTAAAGTATAACGCTTTGAGCCATTACGTAATAGCGTTATTTCGACATTCCTAATGCAGCTAAGAACTTGAAACTTGGCACTTGTAAGTGCACAACTTGTAACTACCGCTACTTATAAATATGGTGTTATTTTTTTCGCAATTAATACATAATTAGACCAACGGAAAAATTACTAAATAAATCTAACTTTACCTCGTCACTTATCCAAATAAGTTATTAGCGCAGTGATTAATTACTGGACTTTGAACTCGGAAATTGGAATGAATTGGTTCGAATTTTGGAACAAATATTTCATTAGAATATCGAGGTTTTATTTGCTCTACTATATTATTAATTTTTGAAACATGCCTTCTTTACCTTTTTATATACATTAATATATATAAATATATATATATATATATATATATATATATATGTATATATATATATATATATATATATATATATATATTTACATACATTTATATATTATTGCATAAATTCTACCTGAACTATGCACCATATCACCTTTATATACCATTAGAAATGTCTACTGATAATTTTGCGTACAGCCGCTTAAATCATCACTATTAAGCAGCAACTAGCGTGACCCGTGCGAAGTCTTCGCATTATAAATTATTCAACTCAATTTAATAAATCAAAATTGATTGCAGGTATTCAATTCATTTCTAATTTTGCACACTACTTATTACGTTTTTATTCCATTATGAAGCTCAGATGACAGATCAAACAAATATTTTACTAAAATTGATATATAGAGGCGCAAGTATCAAAAGCATTGAGCTAAAGCGCCACTTTATTTATACGTGAGTGGATTTGAAATTAAACAAAAATTTTACCGACCGTCAATCATATTGACGTTGAGCCGTTAGATGGCAGCATTGCTGTTTTGTGTATATAATTTTAATAATTAATTAATTTGCAAAAACAATAGCAATAATAAATTTTTTAGTTGTGGATGCCGGTAGAGCAAGCAATTATCTATAAAATGATATATAATTTATGTGGATTAGTTGTGAGGTTTTTTCTAAAAAGGTAGAGTAACATATTAACCTTAGCGTATTAATATATATGATGATAATGATGATGATGATGATGATGATACATAAACGTATCAATTGACATTTCTAGTAGTATATAAAGGAAATTATTTTTTTTACATATTTCATGATGCTTGCATATTGCCATTCAGTAAGAATTCTAATTATAATAAAATACTTCACAAGCAGTACTTTTTGTAATGCTTGTGAATTGTATTTAGTAAGAATTTTCACAAGCAGTACAAGAATGTACCTACTGTTTTTTTGTAATTTTGGCAATCAATTCTAATTTTCTTCCAATAAACTTAATAGGTGGTTTTCGAAGCTATTCATAACAAACTTAAGAACATACAATCTTTAAATCTTACTTAATTTAACATGTACGTAAATAATCACTTTCCATATGAAGAATTAAAAAAATATTTCGAATACTTTAAGTAGCTAACTGACACAATAAAAAATTAAACCCTTTTCTCCTTATGTAAACACGTAACAGATTTGCCTCTTAGCCGCTTACTTGTACCGAGTGTACCGGCGCCGCCCACCAAATCCCGCCTAAGCCGTGACTTCCTCTAGATCCGCTGAGTAATTTATCAGGGCGGCGACCGATTGCGCGCTATATTGAGCGACTTTTGTTTGTACGACGGTCTGAGGAGTGCTTATTGTGTATGCTGTATATGTTGGCGCATCTTATGAGTATCTTCGTCTGCATTTTGAAATCAATGTAGTCTCTTCCATTTTCCTTCATGTTTTTGAAAACAGTTTTTAGATTTAGATCCATGGATGACTGCGTAGATTTAAATTGAATATGCTTCTAGCCATCGATGAGAGAAATTAAAGTGGTTGAAATTATGTTTTGCTGATTTATTAGTTGTCGACGGCGGCTTTCTCCGTGAGGTATTTAAGCAAGTTTTCTCTTCCTCTTCTTTCTCCCTTTTCTCTTCACCTCATGAACATGCGCAAACGCTCCATCCTCTAGAATTCCCCTCCCGGTGGGAATACATAGGTATCATGTAAATATACGCGAGAATAAATTATATCAAAAGAACTTTTGCAGGTAAATATATTTACTTTTCAAAACTGAAATTTATTTACATAAGTATTCATAAGTTTTCACAAAAACATATATGCATACAATGTTCAGTAATATTTTAATTTTTCATTACAACGCCTATTAATGCGATTTCTATAGTAGCGATAGAGCATTCAGTTTTTCGTATGTGCGCATAATTTTTTTTAAAGTTCAGTTTACTGCTCAGCTCAGGTATATGATAGCATAAATATATATAGCCTGTTTTTTAATCTAGAATTTATATTATTTACATGTAAAATTTCCTTAAAATCCGTTGGGGCGTTTAAGCGTGAAATAAAAACAAAAAATAAACCGACAATTTTCTACTTTTATTATATTACAAGGGATATGTACTGAAGAATAAAGCTAAATCTTACTATATCGACAATGTTTACTATTTTGTGGACTACTCTTTATGACATGTTTTGAACTAAAGAGCAGTAATTTTTACAGTGAAAAAGGGCATTGTCTCTTTTGAAGACTGTTATTAAAATAGACAAATTTTCACTTTTATTATATTACAAGGAATAAGTTACTGAAGAAAAAAGTTATATTTTCATATTTGACTCCATCTACAATGTTTACTGTTTTTTGAACTACTTTTTATGACATCTTTTGAACTAAGCGCAGTAATTTTTACAGTGGAAAATAGTATGGTCTCTTTCGAAGAGTAATATAAAAACAGACAAATTTTCACTTTTATTATAGTACAAGGGCTAAGTTACAGAAGAAAAAAATTATATTTTCATATTCGACTCTATCGACAATGGTTACTGTTTTTTGGACTACTTTTTATGAGATCTTTTGAAATAAAGAACAGTAATTTTTATAGTGGAAAGTGTATGGTCTCTTTCGAAGAGTAATATAAAAACAGACAAATTTCCACTTTTATTATATTACAAGGGATAAGTTACTGAAGAAAAAAGTTATATGTTCATATTTGACTCCATCTACAATGTTTACTGTTTTTTGAACTACTTTTTATGACATCTTTTGAACTACGAGCAGTAATTTTCGTAATGGAAAAGAGTATGGTCTCTTCCGAAGAGTAATATAAAAACAGACAAATTTCCTCTTTTATTATATTATAAGGGTTAAGTTAATGAAGAAAAAAGGTATATTTTCATATTCGACTCTATCTACAATGTTTACTGTTTTTTGAACTACTTTTTATGACATCTTTTGAACTAAGAGCAGTAATTTTCGTAATGGAAAAGTGTATCGTCTCTTCCGAAGAGTAGTATAAAAATAGACAAATTTCCACTTTTATTATATTATAAGGGCTAAGTTAATGAAGAAAAAAGATGTATTTTTATATTCGACTCCATCTACAATGTTTACTGTTTTTTGAACTACTTTTTATGACATCTTTTGAACTAAGAGCAGTAATTTTCATAATGGAAAATAGTATGATCTCTTCCTAAGAGTAATATAAAAACAGACAAATTTCCACTTTTATTATATTATAAGGGTTAAGTTAATGAAGAAAAAAGATATATTTTCATATTCGACTCTATCTACAATGTTTAATGTTTTTTGAACTACTTTTTATGACATCTTTTGAAATAAAGAGCAGTAATTATTTTATTTATACTAAAAAAGAGTATTGTCTTTTTCGAAGAGTAATATTTAACGACTAGCTCCTTATCTATTACGACTAGCTCCTTATTTAAAGCTAAATATTATCAACCTTTTGAGTTCTTCTTCTTTTATAACAAGAGATTAATGTAATAATGTTTTACAAGAAATAAATCTTAGAAATCGTTTAAACATTTCACAAGAATCTGTATCGAGAAGGGTAAATGTTGGATATATTTGGCGTCAATTTTGTAGAAATTCATTATTCATGATTAAATGAAACTACGTGATGTAGTATTATTCCTACTTTCTTTAAGTTCTTTACCACGACCTAGGTTTCGTTGTGTTACGACATCTTTGCTAATAGCCCACCTGAAGATTTTCTTTGTAGATAGAGCGACGAAATCATAAAAGTCCATGCGTTGACTATGGAATCTTGTACAGAAATTAATATTTTTTTTATTAGCAATATTAATAAAAAAACAAAAACGCGTAAATCGCTTCTCTAACTTCAGAAAAAAACTGGATGGTAAACATATATTTTTTGGTATTTTATGATTATTTTCGTCTAAAATAGCTTCATAAATATATTTAAAATCATTGTCTTCAAAATTTTTAGTCTTATCCCATTTACGAAAATTTATCAAGAAATATGTATTGTGGTATTTAAAATATTTAGACCTTAGCACCACATACAAAGAAGAAGTTACATAATAATATGTTCGCTTAAGGAATATGGAAAAATGGCTGTATATATATAACACTATTTATTCTGTTATCACTTCAAACATTTTTCTCACATTTTATTTTCCAAATTTTATCTAAATCAGTTCATTAATTTTCGAAATATTCGAAAATTATTTTGTAATTCTTTGTTATTAATAAAATAAGCGAAGCCCATACGCTCTCGCGAAAAACAAGTTTGTACGTTCTTTTTTGAAAATTAACGAAAAAAAAACATTGTTTTATTAAGTTTTTGTAAAATCATTAAAAGTTATTGTTTTATTTCATTATTAGGCTTGTAAAGCATTAATCAATACAGCGTCTCGCCAACCGCGCTACGGTCCGTCCTTATTATACTGTACCAACGCGCGCACTTAACTTTTGTGAGAAGAGTGTCTTAATTTCCAAGATTTTTTTTCAGAAAAATTGGTATATTATTTGGCTTTTAAAATTCTATCACTATGAAAGCTTCTTTTGAAAATGGCTGCAAATATTTATAACAAAATTGACAAAAGCGAAATTACGTTCAATGCAGTCCAGTGGTTTATGAACTAGAAAAATAGAAACATGCTAACACACTAAACATTTTAAATTTCAAATTATATGGCTATACGATGGATACACAGGAACACATTTACACATACTTACATTATATGCCTTGGGTATACCACGGATATTTAAAAACACAAATACAAATGGACATTTTTATTTTCAAATGGCATGTTCATAGATAAAGAGAAACATTCTTACACATGTATATAGATGTTTTTAGTTTTAAATTCCCTTGATGCACAGAAACACATAAATATAGATATTTTTAATTCTAATTCCATTCATATCTCATGGAAATACAGAAACACACTCTAATGTATAGGCATTTTTAATTTCAACTATTTTATGGTTTGTTAGTGCTTGAGAATAAATAAAATCTAAATATTTATTTTGATTTTAGGCGACTATGATACATTCTTCCCCTACTTACGTCATTTGAAAGTAAACGTAATTATTTTGAGAAAATAGCATTAAAATAAAAAATTACCCATTAAAAAGTTATTGGACTAGAGACATGGCAAAGCACAAACATTACTTCGTTCAAATGAAAATGCTGACTGTGATTTATTCGAGGTGCACAATGAAAATTCTTGAGGTGACTGAAAGAAATACTTGCAATATCTCCACATACACCTACACAGATTTCAATAAGCAGTGACGTATGTCAAGAAACAGTCGTTGCTATTCACATCGTTTTGATGACAAAAATATTGGCTACGCACGAAAATATTCCAAAATTTGACAGCGCAGTTCAAATAAAAACTTAAAAAACACCCTATCAGAGGGTGATGCCTGCATTTAATACAATGGTGGCGTATGACAATGGCGCAATAATGACGTTCCCCCGGCGAGCGACGTCACATCCGCACGTTGCGTCATGACGTTGACGCGACGTGTCACGCTGCGGGGCGTACACGTCACGTGACACTGTTCTCACGTCGCTCCACCTGTTTCATCTCTTCGTTTTTGTACAAAGTTGCACTGTTAGTTATTTTACATTATTTTTTTTCAGAGCGCATTGTCCGTGTTCTATCATTTTATAAATATAAAGCTGTATTGAACACGAATTCGCAGTTTTGATGACGTTATCAACGCGTTTACAGTTTTGATAATATTGTCAATTGTTTTACAGTTTTGATAATATTGTCAACGTTTATACAAAGTAATTCAGTTTAGGTTCATTCTTATACATATATATTTACCACATAGTCGTTTCTTTATATTTGAAAAAAGGAGCAAGTAACCCGGTGCCAGGTTTGGGCGGCACCGAGTTACTTGCGGTACCGAGGTACTTATGCGGTAAGTGGATGATTCGTCAAATACATAATCGCGTGCTATAGCTATTACGAATTAACGGTATTATTGGGCAACTTATCGTAAGGAATAAGGAAGGACAGCTTGTGAAAAATTTTATGAATTTTCTGTAATTTTTCTTTAAAAGCTTTTTTAACTAGTAAATAATAAAATTATAGTGTTTTGTGGTAATATTGACTGAATTTCCTCACGTCAACTTTTTTCGGCAAACGAGTCATTTACTGAACTTATTAGAGACTTAACATACCATTCCATCGATCTCTGTCAACTTTTTTGATCATAGTGGTTTCCCTTTGTCACAATCCTCTTTATAATCTATTCAAAATCTACCATATTTTAACTAGAAAATCATTTACAGCGGTCAATGCGCATTGTTTCTGAACTGGTCTGCAGTGACCTCTGTATATTAAATAATTCTGCATTCCTTAAAAGCTTTTCCTTTATCAAGCTTGTATGTAATTTTCTCGACTTCAGTGGTGTTTTCTTTAATCAACGCACCTACTAGGGTGCAGCCCACTTCCGGCCATAACGTCTATGTTACATAATTGAATACTAAAGGTTCCAATGATTATAAATCTTGGTTTATAATATTAACGCTTGTCTTTATAAGAAATAAGTAACCCTTTTATTTTAATTTCTATTAATATATCAATATTAAGACATAGTTGAATATTAAGCCCTAGTAGTTAGTACTTAAGCTATTACATCGTTAGTCTAACCTTATATGTTCAGTCGTATTTCGTCAGCTTCATCTTTTCCTAATCTTTTCAACTGGTTTCCCAATCCACAGCATAATTGAAAATTTTCCGCTTCTTTAACTACGTTCGCTCTCAAGGTACTTTAATGTATTCAAATACGATCTGCCACACATATTATCTGGATCTGCGTGACGAGATATAATAGTATAGAGTTACATTATCGCCGGTTGAAGATATTAGGAAAAAACCCAAACATTAGATGGACACCGCCTTAGTAAACCCAAACAGGTACATATCGCCTTGTGCCACCGACAAGTTTTCTGTGAGACACAACAACGGACTAGGCTCCACTCTGCGTACAGGCGAGTTGCAAATGAGCCGCGCCCCTTTTACCCGACTCCACTCCCACCGCTTCCGCCCAGCATCTCGCTCCGTTTCAATGAGAACTCAACGCGCCGTTAAACGATGATGAATGAGGGCGGGCGGCGAGGGCGCGCGTTATTTATGACGCGCAGCAAAAAACATAAGTACATAAGTACGTGGAACTGGCGGTGAACTCACTTTGAATACTGACGAAGGAGCTTGGAGGGAGGTTAGGGGTAATTTGGCGTTGTTTAAGGATATTTAAAATCTTTTGCTAATTAAGCGTAAAATGAATAAGAATTGTTGTATCTTATTTACATCAATCAATATGGATACCTGGTGAACTTATACATGAGCAACTCCTTCTAGTCAACAAATATTATGGTATTTTTACAAGACATGTACGAGTAGATAGTAAAATGTGATGATAACAAAATATAATAAATAAATTTTGAGAATAAAAAAAAACACAAAAGGAGAAAAAAATCTAATTTCAATATGTCGAAAAATATTGGGTTGTTCGTAATTGATAATCAGTTGCCTTGCGCATAGTAAGCACCATTGTTATCTATAGCTATAACCCAATGCAGTGCAGGAAGAACATGAATTCCTTCTGGGTAAAAAAATTGGGGCTGTGATTCAAACAATAATTTAAGGAAATCTGACAACTCTGCTCTATCATCAAACTTTATATCCAGAATATGATTATTTAAAGACCGGAATAAATAAAAATTTGTTGGTGTTCAAGGGAATGTGGTGGATGTGGAATCTCCCAATGAAAATCCAGTAACTACTGGTGGCCGAGTGTTATCGTAAAGTAAAATACTCTTTTGAGTCTTCTTTACGTTTGTTTTGTATTTATGTGCGAAATTGATCAAGTTGATTGCAGTATATTGTTGAGTCTAGTGTGGTATTTTCTGGCAGTATCTTCCAATACAAATTTCTTTTCTGTTCCATCAAATAGATAACAGAACTTTCTTTTGATGAAGTTCAGTTTTTAGAGTTTGTATCGGTTTTTCGTGTGAGCTAAACCATTGTCGCTTTCCCGTATGGTTTACACAGAATCAATTTTTCATCTCCATTCACCAATTGGTCAAGACAGATTGAATGCGGCTCAGGGAAAGAATTCATACCTTTATTGTCTAACTGAACGTTGGTCAGGGTATGTGATATCCACACCCCTAGCTTACACACTTTATCCAGTTGATGTAAGTAATACCTGCACATTATTGCAACTGAGCCGTGCTGTCAGGCAGCGTGATCTAAAATCTACTTCACTTAGTCCTTTTAAAAGGTATATGTTAACTTCCACTGTTCGTCCGATACTCTAAAACAAACATCTTTCGATTGCATTAGAGATCGCATCCTCACATTCTGCATTATATATATTTCGATCAGCTTTAACTGCTGAGTAATCTAAACGAAATTCGTACTAAAGACAATGACGCGTCGCTTCCACTGTACAACATAGTGATCTGTAACAGTTTACACAAATTTATATTGTATACCCCTACCACTTTACGTTGTTGGACTTTAGTTAATTCTTTTACTTTCTAGAAAAAAATGGGAACTCTAAAAAATGCTCAACCCAATATTTTGAAACAAAAGGAGGACTGAAGGAGAGGGATATAAAAGGAAATGAAATGTAAGAAGTAAAGTTAAGGCATATTTATTAGTTTAGTTAATTTTATCTTAATGTAGTATTGCTAAAAAAGCTGCGTATTTGTAATAATAACTACGGCTAATAGTTAATAAATAGTTACCTACACAATAAATTTTAACGAAATCGTTACTAAAACTATACGTTCGTTACTAAACTTTATAAATATATATATATATATATATATACATACACATATATATATATATATATATATATATATATATAAATATATACTGACGTTAATTTTTTTATATTTTATTTTTCTTTTACACGTAGTTGCGTATTTTCCATTTCATTCCTTGAAATTTTATGCTACTGAGATAAAATATATTTGCATGAAGAATTTAAAAATTCTGCATGCAAATATATTTCAAAATGTTTATGTGACAAAAGTCGCTTGCATGAATCAAAAAGATTTTTTTAATATCTTAATAATTATAAATGGCTAAATATTGATTTACACTCTCTTAATATTTTGTTTGTAACGCATTGGGAACATAAAAATAACTTTCAATGTGCTCAGAAATCTAACATAAGTAATAAATAGCAAGTCCCTAAAAATCGATAATTTTAAAGGTTCAGTGATTCATATTTCGTGGCTGTGCTTCAATGACCAGATAGATAGAAAATTAGAGATTTTCTGTTGCGTATTTGTGGTCACTACGGTATAAAATTAACTAAAAGAAGTCAAAGAAGATCCTAAATTACATAAACAAAATTTAAATAAACAATTGAACTGTCGTAACTTATTTAAATAACCTTACTGGCTGCAAATGTTACGTAAAATCGTTAATAAAATCATTATGATACGAGATAAGATTAGTTAATAATAACTAAGAATCAGTCGAAAACTAATAAAAAAATATATTCTTTTTATAGTTTTTTTTAAATCTGATATACAATAATAATCAAAACACCTGCCTGGGTGCAAGCTGCTAAACAGTATGAAATGGATTTCCTCATATATCTCTAGACCGACACTTTTATCACATGATTAATAATGAAAATGTTAACATTGATTTTTTTTTAAATGCAGAATTTCATTAAACATGCTTTTTGAGATTTTTCGCATTGTTGTAAATGAAAATATAGTTTTTCGTAAATTGTTTATTCGTTATTTTTGTTTATCAAGTCGTCCTAAGTGATCAGCCCTTCATAAAAAATATTTCTTAATTTTAAGAATTTAATTTCCTTTCTATTCACATTTATTTATATTTTCATTTCTTGTTCTAAAAATTAATGTTGGCGTATTATTCATTTCGTTTTCGTTTTGTTTTTGGATAAACGACATTGCTACTATATAGCTGGTACGTTATTCTTTTGACTGAGCACATTAAAAAATTCATAACATGTTTGACATGTTCTTAATTAATAATAACCCACCAAACACAACAGCCGTTTAATAAGGGTATTGTGTGTGGTGGTTTGTTATTAGTCTATCACTAGAAATATATAGGTTTTCACGATCTCGTAGGGATTGGATCCACTATATGTTTTATATTGGATGCAATCCCTATGTGTCACCTTCATATATGAAAACGGGCAAGTACAAAAGTTAAATACCACTCACTTACTAACTGACTGACTAATCAAGAAATCTCCAGCACTATAAAGCATAAAAACCTGGAATTTATGTACCTCTTGACCTCTAGGTGCTCGCCATGAATAAATTTTTCAGAATCCAACCCTTAAAAATGCAAAAATGGCGGTGGAGTAATGAAAGCATGAAAATTCATAGAGAAATAAAGAAACACCTGTTTTAGCTTTTCTGGAAAATCACTTACTTTAATATGATATAAAAATGCAAGCATTGTCTATTTTACCCGGGTGAAGGCGGGACTGGCAGTTTATTTTGTAGCTTTCACTTACTTATATACTTCTTATGTGTCAAAATTAATTTTTATAGACACAGACGCAACTCAAAATATACCCTTGAGCTTCAGAACCATAAAAAGACTTTTTTTATTTGATAGCTTATAATTCGATGAGTTTACAATAATTCACCAATACCATAAAAACTAAATTTGCAGCATTGCTACATCAGATACAGAGGTTTTTTACGCTTATTTTGTGATGTATAATTGGTTTCACTTTTTTTTGCATTTACGAGATTGTTGCACCAATATAAGAAATCTGCAGCCATTGAAATTTACGCATACAGTAACTAGCTTAAAAATGATATTTTTTCATGAATAGTTCTACTGCTGTTCTACTGTAGTCGAATGACTACTTTGACTTGATATTATTTAAAATTTAGATTTTGAAAAATTTAGAATTCATATATCGAAATTATATATATCATTGGAATAATAAATTTTAAAGTAACAATCATTTAAATATAATTCAAGCCATAGTTCGACGTCGGTAAGATACTCGTAGAAATTCCGTACTTATAAATACACTGCGTGTACGAATAGTTTACCGGTCATATTGAAACCACTGAATAGAGCAAATTTTTCCTTTATTGCTTTCTGGTTGCTGATGATTCCGGAAGAATGATGTCATCTCTGATTGAGATATCACTTATATTAATACTATTAACAAATAAATAGCACATATATTTAGTAACAGTAAACAAAAATTTTTAAAATATCTCTATCAAATTCGTCAAAACAATTACATTATCTTTGTACACGTCATCAAGATGTGGAATAGATGACATTGATAGAGCTCTGCTTAAGTACCTCTTTTACATTAAGGTGCTCTACAGGAAGAACCATTTCTTTTTGAGGCACATACATAACAGCAAATATATCTTATATTAAGTCCCAAAAGCTTTAAGCAAAAATATCACAAATATAATGAATCACCTCCACAAACGCAACCTACGATGCAAACCTCGCCAAATACCTTCAACAATATCCGCAAATATAGCAGACCATGTAATAGGATGGTAAGTACCTCTGTCGCAGCACATACACTGAGGATGTTAAACAATTTGTGAGAGCCAGCCATGTGTAGCTCTCCCTTGCCCCTTCCTCTCGGAGTGCTCTCTGAGCACCCCGTGCTCCACCCCGCCCACTGTTCCATTTGAATTCCCGCACAGAGAGCGAACGAACGCTCAGCTCTCGTGCGATTCGACTGTAAGGGAACCGAATTATGATATATCTTGTGCAGGGATGGAGAAAGGTATTCTATGTCTATATGTAGGTATTATAATTTTGTAGGTTGATTTCAGGACGTTGATTAAATCTTGATATACGTAGTGTATGAGAACAAAATAACAACACTAGGTCCTCTATTTACTTCTGTTATGAGCAACAATGTTATTAATTACGATTTTTTATAATTTAATTCATAAGACCATATTGAAAACCATGAAATCATGATTTAATGAAAAAACTAAGCTGAGAATTCTGTAATAATTCTTTCTCATTTATTCATTAGCTGGCTTTATTGGGAAATCAAAATATGATAGCGCGTAAAATTATAAAAAATTAAAACGTTCCTTTTGAAATAACTTCAATAATATAAAGATAAATTTACATGCTTCAAAACAATTAAAACACTTATCAAGTTAATTATAGTTCTGATTTTAATCAGAATGAGGCCGGTCTTGGTGCTATACCAGGCTTCTGTGGATGTCGCTTTCGAATCTTCTGAACGATTTTTTCCCATAATTTTTACGGAAACAACTTTTTCAATTTTTCATAAGTACGGTGAATCAGTATTAACACATCCGATTTGTAAACTATTTGAAAAAGTTTTGGTATATTTGACATGTTCATAAAATGTACGATGACATATATGTGTTTACCCGAAAAACATTGAAAATAAAAAGATTTAACTGTACCTTTTAAAACATTAAGAACGAGTTTATTAGAAGTTTTAATAAAATAACAATAGATCTTATGTTATGTATGCAACTCATGCAGTGTTAAGTTGTGTATAAAACAATAAATTTTCATATATGCACTAATAAAGAAAAAAATACTTAAACAATTAAAACAATAAAAAAATAAAATACACTTAGAACTTTATTTTTTATTAAGACACTTTCATCAATTATGTATTTTATTTGGTCAATCGAAACATTTTATTTTAAGACATGTTAAAGTTAATATTACCTAGAACAAATGATACAAATTATTCTTTTGACAGTGCTAAATATTATATCGCAAGAATTAGCACTACATTAAAATTAATTTAAATGAAATCTATACCCGACGTAGCAAAATATTTAATCGTTCGTGTGGCCGAGTGTGCAGAGCCGTTGTCATTGATAAAGAAAAATTCTATTCTGAGGGCGTTGCTCCAGAACTTTTTCAAAACAACAGGCAGACGATTATTGATATACCAGTCTGTAGTAACTGTTCTTTTATATAACAGCACATTCAGCTTTAATCACTCGTTGCGATGTTGAGCATAGTAATTGAGTAATCTTCGATAAATTTACGACATCACTTGGCGACATCAATCAACGTGACGGTATTTTTGAGCTTCGATCAAATAATGGGATCTCCGCTTAGCCCAAAGCTTCCCGACGCCTAAATGCTCCTATAGAATTTTCCGTAATTGACTCATACCATTGTCAAAACTTGCCCGAACCTGCTGATAAGTTATTCTCTGATTAGTCTTTATCATGAGCTGTACAATGTCGATATAATCTTCAGTTGTCGTTTTGAAGAACTGCCTCTTTCTAAGGTTGCTACAACAACGCTTAGACTCGTTACAGTGCTGTGCCCCATCCTGTGCTGTGAAGAGTAGCACAGGATGGGGCTTCATCATAAAACGCAGATCGTAATTTGTTTGTGGATTAAAACCATAAAAATTCACCGAACGAAAATTTGTTCGTACTGAATTCATCTCGACGGCAATTTTGAATTACATAATTTCAAAATTGCCGTCGAGTTTTAAAAAGCAAATAAAAAATTCAAGTGAAGTACGTTAATGAATTACCAAAAAAATAATTTTTTAAAATTTGAATTAATTTTTTTATTACCATTATTACAAATGGTCATTTCTAAGAATTTTCGTCCTGCTCTCGCATAGGCGATAAATTTACTTAAGAAAAAAAATAAAAGATTTAATGAAACTTACTTTCATCAATATGATGTTCTGTGTCCATTGATCAAAACAATATCTTGTGTTTTTTTCTAGACATAAGAAATAAGCATATTACACGTACAACTGTTTAATGTCTTCACGAGCAACTTATTACGTATCAGGTTACCGGCGCTTCCCTTTGCTGAGGAACTAACCACTTCACGGGATCTGCAGGTACCAGTAATAAAAAGATCTCATTCATTGCTCATTTATTATGATAATACTGAGATCTTGTAAACTCTTTGACTTTGACTTTAAGTACAGATATATGTTGTTGACAATCTCTGAGAATATATTGAAAGATAGTTGATTTAAATATTTTCGGTCAAATCTGAAAAGTTCATTGACTTTTATTCGATTTAAGTATACTATATCCGTTATAATGTAATACAAAGCTTGGCTTTGCTGACACATAGTGTAGTCAAGCTTTGTATCAATCTCTTTTAGGATTGCGTAGTCAAATACGAAACATTTAAAATGTCATTCGTGGGTCTGTCCTTTCGCCTGTCACGTCTTCGTATTTTTTACATTTTGGCCTTCATGCACGAAATTTTCCAAGTATATTCTTCTATTAAAAAAACAGCAAAACATTTTTTCCTATTTTTTAAGATACTCTTCTCTCTGGAATAAAAAAAAATAAAATGACTCCTTTTAAAATAAATTTTAAATTCCATTTACCACTTTTAATTTTTTAACCCTTTTTACTAAACATTAAATTTCAAAATATCAGTAATTTCAATTCTTTTTGTGTATCTACAGTATTTTTTCATAGCCACCCTGTCACTTCATATAGTCAGTGAGTCGCTCAGTTATTTCCATCTGCATCGTTTCCGCGTAGTTAAGAATTTTTATAGTTTCAAAACTAATGAAGTTGGATTACTCGAAATAATTGGATTACTCGAATTTTATTGGAAAGTACTTACCAAAACCTATTTTTGGAATTTTTTCAAGATTTTTATACAGTATTTTTTGAAAATGGGTGAGAAGGGAACACATTGCAAACGATTTTGGAGTTTAATTTTTCCTAAACGGAGCTAGAAAATGAAATGCGGTAAATTAAACCAAAATATTATTGCAAAATTCCTTTCTAACGTTACCCCATAAAATAGGGTAAGCAAATTTTTTTTCATTACTCACATCTTAAAAAGGAGAGATACTTCCAAAATTTTTACTACATATTAATTGATCTCTTTATCTGAAGTGTATGTGTTGTATACATATATACATAAGTACTTGCAAAATTTCCTGCATTTCCTTCATCATTCTACAATTGTAGACACTACGGTGGTGTGACAGACCGACAGACACATTCACGCACATGACGAAATTATGATGCAAAAATCATTGGACAGTTTTAACACCCCGCGCGCGTCCGTTCCTTATAAGTGACGCTGTGACTAGCGGCGCTCTTACGTAAATTATCAAGTTCGAGTGAGATAAACATACGTTTCTCAATATTCATGTTATTGAAATTTTCAGTTTTATATCTCAGAATTAACGTCAGTTTCCACATTATATTAATGGTTAGTTAGATTAATAATAATAATTTAACAGTGACATTTGTTTTCTTATGCAAGTAATCACCATAATCACAGTTTCGTAATTATGTAGGTAGTGATATATATTTCATTTAGAATTAACTGTCCGTCCCGGCCGATAATTTTTTAAACTTATTCCGGTCCTTTCGTCTGGCAAAAATGAAACCACGATTGTATGCATATTATCTCGGTTTCAAATTTAACTCAAAAATGTAATTGGCACATTCTTTCACTTAAACCATTATTGCTCATTGCCCATACGTACTACAAAGATTTTAAAGTGGATATTATTTGTTAATCTCTAAACACAATCAAACAAAACTTTCCTCTTTATAAAGTTAACATTATTAATCGTAGTTTAATAATTCTCCACCAGATGGCAGTGTTTACCTTATTTTTCATAAATTATTTTAATGTAATGATTAGTTTATACTTTTACATTAATCACCGCACTATCGTCACTATCTATCAGATTCTTGGACACCCTCTTTAATGAATATTCAGAAATGAATATTTTTAATGAATGTTTCGATTGCAACCTCCCAACGTTTACCACGGAAAGGATAAGCAAAATTCACAACTAAATGAAACTACGTGATGTAGTATTATTTCTACTTTCTTTAAGTTCTTTACCACGACCTAGGTTTCGTTATATCGCAACAATTTTAGGTGGACTATTAGCAAAGATTTGTATACAACGAAACCTAGGAAAAGAACTTAAAGAAAGTAGAAATAATACTACATCACGTTGTTTCATTTAATTGTGAATAATGAATTTCTACAAAATTAACGCCAAACATATTCAATATATGCAAAATTGTTAAAATTAAATTAAAAAAACGATTGTCGCTAACGAAACTACACTCAATTAAACCAGGATCATTACTAAGAAATGTAATTATATATTCTAAGGCAGAAAAAAAAATCTCTCAAGTTTTGAATGATTATACCTTAAAAATCGTTAACATATCTATCTTTCCCTAAAAGCCTTTGCCTTAAAACTAAAGATTTCATAATTTATAGTAATTTTAATCACCTTCAATATTTAAATAAATTAATAATAATATGATTAATCAAAGAGAATTCTGTTACACTCTTGTTTAACTCATTATTATCCATTTGCGTTAAACAATTACCTTGAAATTTTCGTGACGGCGGTTTCAACGCATATCAAAATCACTTCTACTCTTTTCAGATAAATAAACCTGGGTTGACTGTATGTATGTAGATATACATGAATATATTTAGGTTCATTAAACGCTGGAAACGTATAAACGTTTAAAAAATGAGATATTATTTTTATTAAATTCATCGTAAATTCATGACATTCTTAGTACCATAGGATATCACATGCCTAAATTAAAACATTTTTACAAAATAAAATTGAACTACCAAATAAGTATTCAAAAACACTAATATTTGTAAAATAATAAAGATATGAGTATCTTGAACGAATTTTGATAGTATTTGCAGAATGACACTGATAATTCATAAAGGAACAAGGTAACACTTAGTCGAAAGTACCAGTTATATAAAATACGGTTACATGAATAAAAGTATTTTAGGTAATGGGTTTTTCAACGCTTCGAAACACATCTGATGAATATAATAAACTTATTTTAACAATCCAAATGGATGAAGTTATGACATTTTCCGGGTACATGTTCCGATAGTTCCACGACGCACATCTGCTCTCAAGGCTATGACTTCAAAAGTACCTGTAATTTCATTTCAAAATTTTAAGATATATATTTTTTTCAACAGTTCTATTAAAGTAAAATAAAAAAAGATTTTTGGTCCTAGAAACGAGCTTTGTCCTTTAAAATAATTTTGCGATTTTAATGTAAGTCTGCAATTATTATTTTTTTTTCATTTCAATTAAAATCTCCATAAAATGGTAATTATATTGATGAGATTAAAAAAAAGAAACATAAAGCCTTTTTTAAATGTTTTACGACTTTTGATCATTCAGTCATCACTTATTTAATGAATAACTACTTTTAGACAGAGTTAAACTAAAATTGAATCCAATAGCGGTCATCGGGCCTTCACAGACATCATCTAGAAAATGACAACGTGATGCTGCGACGTCAGTCGCAGCAACGCACAGAGACGCAGGTAGACGCAGCGAACCGCATAAAGGTCATAAATAAGCCCGACTTATCTCTTGCCAGCGTCGTCGCGGCACCGGAGCGCCCGCGATACGGCGCCTGAGCAAACACCGCACGCGACAGGCACTCGCAGTTGTGAACGTACCATCTGTAAACATGATGGAGAAAAAAAAGTGGTTCTCTGTCTTTAGCTAACAGAAAGCCACAATATCAGACAGCATCATTGATGTACGATGGACGAGGTGGGATGCTGGAATTCTCGTGGAGACTCTTCGTTCTTTTCTTATCAGTATTTACGGTTTGGAAACGTATTAAAGATGATATAGCATTTTCTCCGAATGCTTTCCTAAAATTTACTTACATATTACACCATATTATGAAATCCTTTGAAAAACCAGATTCGCACACAACTTGTTGCTTCGTATATCAGTTAATCAAATTTAGGTTCGAATTTAAATTGACTGGCCAAACATCCCTGGCATTAGACCGTGCTACCAAGCTTTAAGGTCATAGGCAAGACTTAGGATGAAGCGAAACGTGATACCCAGGATCGATTAGCATAACAAAAATCGTGAATGCCTTCTGGTCTATCAAAGATATTTGGACTTTGACGATATCCTTGAATCAATGCTATTGAATTACTTTTAGTTCTTTTCATATCGTACCTTCTCATGTTATGATACAGTCCAGATCCAATTTTAAAGCTTTTCCCAAAAACTATTAGCAAGCCTATAAATATTAAGCAAGTGAAGACAAACTCATTCGTTTTATTTTCCTGGCGATGATACGATGAAACATGAATGATGATGGAGACCTAACCCAACTATCAATGGCAGTTGACTGGTGTTTACACTTAACAAGGAATACTTTAAATAAATTTTACTGATTGAAAAGTCACATACAACATTATTGAAAATCTTTATGATAATTAAATAATCTTTACTATGAACCTATATACTTGGTTTAATAAGCTCATCTTTGAGAATGAGTTCACCCTTTCTATTCTTTGTAATTTTGATATCTTGCTGAATTTCTCTCTAGTCTCACATATCGCTTTGACGTCACATACGCGACCTAATCAATACGTCCATCACATTCCACGCATTCCCCAGTGCGTTGTCTCGTACCACACCTTATCTCCGAGTCCCTTATCAGCAGCATCTCATGCTGTTTACGTGTCAGCTGATACCTCTCTTCGTTGCCTTTCACAAACATAATTTGCTCAAAGAAGGGTACTTCTTCCGATGGCTTCTGATCTTAAAATAATAATAGGTTTTCAACTAATAAACTCGCCATCTCAGTTCATCAGTATTAGCTCATGTGATAGCCAATCAGATTATTTCGACTTCTTCATCAAAGAAATAATTTTTTCTATTGCATTACGAGAGACAATAATAACTGTTAAATAATTTCACCTTGGTCTAGAATCCGTTTCAATATTTTTTTAACTTTTCTAAATTTAACATATGTAATCGGTCTGGATTAGGATTGTGGCAAAGAAATATTTTCTTCCTTAAATATTTGGAACCAACAATATCTAATAATATCAATATCTAACAGTAAACTCATCGAGTTTGGGTTCGTTTGATTTTTCTCAATGAGTCCTTTGTTTACATATCGTAACGGGGAGAATCTGACGATGGAGGAAAGGAGTGGTCATGGGAACTTCTCAATGACTGATGTAAACCCATCGAGTTTAGGGTCGTTTGACTTGTCTCAATGAGTCCTTTGTTTACATATTTTAATCAGAAGAATAAAGTAGCAAGTTAGCGTATAACTGAAGTAATTATTTACTTCAGTTATACGCGAGAAGTGAAAGTTACTGTTTTCGAGTTAGATTTACGTAATGTGTAAAGTGTAGCGGACTCAATTGATGTGATCTTATATAATATTGTAAGTGTAGGTATGTTGTCAACATGAATTACGCGCAACGCAGCGCACGACTTTTGTAGGCGAGGAGTCAGCTAAATAACGATGAGCCGAATTTGATGGCAAGATCGGTGACCAACTTTTCACCAATTTATCACGTAAGTCAAAACACGTGTACCTTTGAATAAATATCTGTCGTCTCCTTTAGCGCGAGTTCAGACGTATGTTCTTTCCTTTTCTCCGTTAGTATATTTTATCTCGTAAAGTTTGAATTGGAGAGAGTCGGCCAGAGTCACTACGATTTTTTTCCAAGAGCGAATTTTGTGGGACGCGGCGTTAAATTATTAAATATGTTTTATTTTCGTTCGTCATATGTCTTATTTTATATCATTGCATGTAAAATTTCAAACACAATATATACGAATGAGCTGATTATTTCAACTTAGTATTTATGGAATGATATAGGTTTGAAAGTATTTATCGATAAAGGATTTGTTAAACTTATCGATTTTTTAAGATCGATAAATCAGATTCATCGATACAATTGTGAGTGTAATTACTGTTATAGTATGTGAAAGAAAATAAAAGTAAGTTAAGAAATTTGGAGGATTTGGTTAAAATAAAAAAAAATTAATATTTTATTTATTTTTGTGAGTTCGCAAACCTGTGCATGGAAATTTCATTCCATCCAAAGTATTTAGTGCCTTCATTTGAAACTCTTCCAGCTAAGTAATTTGATACGTTTTTAAGTCTGTCTCTCTCATAATTTCAACATTATTCAATCCGTTTAGCTTATAATAGACATATAATATAAATTTTCATATTTAATAAAATTATACAAATTATTATTTTTCCCCATTTCGACTACCCAAATAATTTTTTTTCTATAAATAAAAAATGATATGGATATTTTTGTGCAATAAAAATATAATATACAATTACAGTTTTAGAGGACAAGAAAAAAAATCTCAAATATATTTTCTCTCACTTTAATTAAGTTAGGAATTAACTTGGTGAGAAATGAGAAGTGCGAAATTCTACATACATACTTACCGCACATAATTCATTTTTTTCACATAGCTTGTATTATTCCAGAAGTTGGAATGAAAATATTATAATTTTCACATTCATTACTCCTGTTTATGTTACTTAAACCGTAAAATTTACTGATTAATATCCCCATATTTTCTTAAATTTTGAATAAAAAAATAAACAAAATTTTAATTTGTACTATTTGCAAATCTATTAGAATTAAGAATTCAATTTGCAATAGATAAGACAGTACAAATATACAAGCGCAAGACGCGTGTAACTAAACTATTTTTATTAACAAAAATGCAGCATCTTTGTTTGATTAAGATAAGAATGACATTTGGAAAGTTATTACCGTGAGATAGTATCACAACTTCTTATGCTTTAATATATACTTGTTGTATAGTATCACTGAATAAATAGTTCAAGCAGTCGAAAAGTGACCGAGACCAAGTACGCAAGTTGATGAATATATCACAACTCCTTATGCTTTAATATATACGTGTTGTATAGTCTCACTGAACAAATAGTTTAAGCAGTCGAACCGAGACCGAGTACGCAAGATGATGCATAGTATCACAACTCCTTACACTTAATATATACTTTTCGTATAGTCTCACTGAACAAATAGTTTAAGCAGTCGAACCGAGACCGAGTACGCAAGATGATGAATAGTATCACAACTCCTTACACTTAATATATACTTTTCGTATAGTCTTACTGAACAAATAGTTAAGCAGTCGAACCGAGACCGAGTACGCAAGGTGATGAATAGTATCACAACTCCGTACGCTTTAATTTATACTTGTCTTATAGTCTCACTGAACAAATAGTTTAAGCAGTCGAACAGTGGCCGAGACCAAGACGAAGGTGATGAACCCTACTTAGTAGTACAATTCTAATTTCAACACCAAATTGGATTAAGAAGTTAAAATTGGCTACGTTTGAGATTTTGATTTACGTGAAAGACCGTTGCAAGACCTATGGACAGAATTTCGTGCAAACACCTCCATACTTCAAGAACTCGGCGTCACGCAGCATCTATCAACCCTAGTACAGTCTCGTATTTTGAAGTGCTTTGGTCATGACCAAAGCACTTCACACCAAATAAAATCAGCAGATGGTGACCCTCTACATAAATGCAATAGGATGTCGGCCAATAGGTTAAGATGGCGTGAAATTGTGAGGAGGGAATGGCGAGATGGCGAGAATTGTGACATCAACCACCAACGATGATGTAGCCTCATCATGACCACGACCGCTCTGTCAAGAGCGACACGACTAAAAAGAGAGGAAGGAAGACCGTCAGAAGCCTTCCTAAAATGTAATTTCCTTAATTAATGTGTCTTCAAAAATGATCTCTATCTTTTTTGCTATCACAATGGATAGCAGGTATTTGGTAAAAAAAATTATATGCCTTATATTATCAAAATGTTCCTAATGAAATGTGGAGTTGTAATATTTGTATGTTCGGAAATATATTTATAGACGAATTGACACCATAAGTAATGGTTAACTTAGACGGGCCTTACATAATTGCACAATATTTTTGACCGTTTATAGTTAATATTGAAATTTTCTCAATCGTTGAATAAAAGTTTGAGAGAGTTTAAATTTTACTGCACCGTATTTTTTCATTACACCATATAGAATTAACGTGGCGTAATAATTTTTAATCTACGTTTAGTTTTAGAAGGACGAGGACTCCTCGCGCGTTTGCATAAGAAAAATGGCGAAGAAAACCCTTTACCTCCTTGTGGAGAGAGTTCTTAACCTCAGTTACCACCAAGTCTTTTAAAGGATGTACGTTAGCATATTTTTGCCTTTTCTTGACCCACTCTTTTGTCCAGCTACGTTTTTGATTCTATTATATTTAAGAACCAACATGACAGCCGCAGCCAAATCTTGGTTTGACGTCTTGCATTACTATAGTTAAAAGATATTGTTCACACGAAAACAATGATACCCATGGACCGTCAATATTATTGCGTGATAAATTGATCGTTTTTGGTCAAATGTCATACAATATTGTTACGCAATGCAATATTATTGTCGGTCTAAGTTTCGCCTCAAGTCAATATGGTACTTGATGTAGATATTGTATCAAGTGTTTCAAGCGTAACAACTTGCGTATTTTTTATCGCCACCAGAACGCGAGCTATCTGATTGTCATTAACTGAACCATCAATAATCAGGACTGTTAATAATGTTTCTTTAGAATTCGATGACTAAAATTGTTGTCGTTTATGAAAGTTTTAGGGTCTACTTGAGGTAGATTTTGTATCAAGTGTTTCAAGCGTACCAACTTGCATATTTTTGATCGTCACCAGAACGCGAGCTATCTTATTGTCGATAACTGGACCATCGAAAATCAGGGCTGTTGGCAATTCTTCATTAGAATCCAATGACTAAAATTGTTGTCGTTTATGAAAGTTTATAGGATTTATATTATCGCAGAAAAGAAGGTGAACACAGATTTAATTTTTTTTTATGTGTTACGATTTTAAGTAGTAGATAAGTGCAAATAATATGCACTACGACTTTGATTACCCCGTTTTTAAGTTATTATGATAAACAAAGATTGTTTTACTGCTAACACTACTTTGGCTTCCGTTATAAATCGCGTCAAGTGAATGTTAAAGCGTTATCATTATGTCCCTGTGCCGTTGTCTTTATACTATTTTTGCTTTCCGTTCGTTAATACTCTGGGAGCAATAATTAATATTTGTCACTTTACGATATGTATGTTGCTGCATTGAAAAATATAAAGAAAGTGCTTTAAATCGGGTAAGAAAATGCGATCAAAAACATATTAACTTTCAGCTAAAGTTATCTAGAAATTTAATTAAAATAAAATATATAATATAATATAGTGTATAATAATATTTTTGCTTTCCATTCATTAATACTCTTGGAGTAATATTTAATATTGGCCACTTTACGAGATGTATGTTGCTGCATTGAAAAATATAAAGAAAGTGCTTTAAATCGGGTAAGAAAATGCGATCAAAAATTTATTAACTTTCAGCTAAAGTGATCTAGAAATTTTATTAAAATAAAATATATAATATAATATAATATGTAATAATATCTTTGTTTTCCGTTCATTAATACTCTTGGAGTAATATTTAATACTTGTAACTTTACGAGATGTATGTTGCTGCATTGAAAAATATAAAGAAAGTGCATTAAAGTAGGTAAGAAAATGCAATCAAAAACATATATTAACTTTCAGCTAAAGTGGTCTAGAAATTTAAATAAAATAAAATATATAACACAATTGTTTTTAAATAACAATTCAGATTAATATTGGTGAAAGTTAAGGTAACTTTTGCGTTGTATTTCTTAATTATTTTAATTCAGATTTTGTTTATGTTTCAGTCTATTGTATCAAAAATTTCCTCTCCACTTCAGTATCAACATTTCAGTATCATGAAATAATAATTCGATGAATGGGAATTAAATTACATGTATTCGACCTATATTTGTAAATAGGGAAAACAAAACATAACAAATTATTTATTATAACTCATTTACATTCGAGAACGTCTTCCATTGATATCTGTTTATTTACAGAAAACACTTTTAAAATCATTGACAAAACCAAAAGTTCATAGCCGTGTTTTTAAATTGTTGTTTAAAAAACAATTTTAAGAGAAAAGTTAAAAAATTATAAAAAAAAGTTAAAAATAACAAGAGAGAAGAGGGAAGTAGTTCCACATAAAACTTTTTCTTAAAAACTAAACTATTTGACAGACCAATATCAAAATCAATGGCCTTCTATTTTGATAGGTAACCAATAGATAAAAAAGACCAATAGATAATTTGATCAAAGGTTATTCTGTACAGAAATTCATAATACATAATACAATTTAAAAGCGACTAGTAATTGCGACCTTCAGTATGTCCTCCTCATACCTACTTGCAGACATACAAACGTACAGACCATGAAACTAATAATAAATGGAAACACGCTAAGTATAACAATTTACGGGAACTAAGGCTGCTACTTTGGGTGGATCACGGGGTGTACGAGGAGGTGAAGAAGATTTGCGTGATTACCATAATTTGAAGGTAAAAGAAACTTTAAAGGTAAAATAAACTTTAAAGGTAAAAGAAACTTTAAAGGTAAAAGAAACTTTAAAGGTAAAAGAAATTTTAAAGGTAAAAGAAACTTTAAAGGTAAAAGAAACTTTAAAGGTAAAAGAAACTTTAAAGGTAAAAGAAACTTTAAAGGTAAAAGAAATTTTAAAGGTAAAAGAAAATTTAAAGGTAAAAGAAACTTTAAAGGTAAAACAAACTTTAAAGGTAAAAGACACTTTAAAGGTAAAATAAACTTTAAAGGTAAAAGACACTTTAAAGGTAAAAGAAACTTTAAAGGTAAAAGAAACTGTGAAGGTAAAATTATTCACTAACCACATCCACAGCGACGTACTCTATGAGCGTTAGCGACCCAGCGCGGGTGTTTGCATGCGCTTTTAAGATATCCGCCAGTTTTGACGTGTAAGCGGCAGTGCGCATCGCTTTTTATATTTGTTATTTATTCGCGGTATGGACCAATGGACGGAGAGGTATGTCATTTTCCAGAGGAAAATTTAGATCGTAATAAATATTTTAAAAAATTAAAAAAGGTTTTATTTTTAAAGAAAAAGAAGATCCATAGTTGACCCGAGTCATAGTTAGATCTATCGTCAAAAAACAAGGCTTGGCATGCTAGTCGATAAAGAAGTACACAGTCGTAAGGTATGCAATAGCTGTGTGACTGCTTTTGTTTGTCTCTAAAGTATCCACGTCTAATAAAAAGCAATATGTAGATTGCGGCTTTAAGTATATGTTGTCATTTTCAGAATAATATTCTCTCTGAAAAGGTTGGGTTTAAAGGTGTGTTTGGTTTTGTACAGCAGAATGTATCTCTACTGTCCCTACAAAAAGACCTAACTTTTTTTTAATATTTATTCAGTACAGAAATTCATAATACAATTTAATTATTATCACTTAAATGTGGTTTACATTTATAACGAATTTTATACATTATCATTAATACGACAATATTTAATTGGCTTTTATATTACAATTAATACGACAATATTTTCTTGGCTTTTATATTACTTACCCACTTATTACATGTTTGAAAATGTATGTTTTAATTTTAAACAAATCTGAAACCAATTTTAACACAATTAAATGAAACTACGTGATGTAGTATTATTTCTATTTTATTTAAATTCATTATCACGATCTGGGTTTCATTGTACTTATTACAACATCTTCAGGTGGGCTATTAGCAAAGATTTTCTAATAGCCCACCTGAAGATGTTGTCATACAACGAAACCTAGGTCCTGCTAAAGAACTTAAAGAAAGTAAAAATAACACTACATCACGTAGTTTTATTAAATAATTTTATTGAATAATGAATTTCTGCAAAATTAACGCCAAATATATCTAACTTTATCACTTAAAATAAACTTTATCCCTTAAAATAGTTTTTGGAGAGGGCAGGAATTTCTAGAATCAATCATTTTGGAAAATTTTGCATCAGGAATCCAAAACTGCGTATAACGGGTATTTTTGGGAAACATACCATACATTATTACCAGGGAAAATATTATTCGCATTAATAAAAAAATCTCCACAAAAGCTAGTACCTAAACCATATATTCTATTCTCCCATTAATAAGTAATATATATATATATATATATATATATATATATATATATATATATATATATATATATATATATACTTTTTCCTCAGTCTCACCCTGTTTACATTCTCATTCCGTCCACATCTCGTCAATATCTCTCCATTACCGCGAGGCCACGAACGAGTTTCAATGAAGGCGCCACTGGCTCCGTGCTCAGCCGAGTACCCGCTATCCCCTTTCGCGGACCATAACTCCTTATTGTCCCTCAGTGGCTGTACTCCAGGTGCGCCCTCCGTTAGACAAATAGTGCATGAGAATTACGGCAGTGAAAGAACTAAGAGTTTATGAGGCGGTGGTAAAGGTGAAGAAGTTAAGATGAATATTTGCTTGTATAAAAAACTATCTCATGAATGGTCTTAACTTGTGATGAGAACTCGTTAAGGCCATTGAAGAAAAACGTATTTTCAAAATGATGTTTTTTTGTATTAAATAGTTACTTATTTTTTTGTAACTCGGATAATTGTTGTTTTTTTTTAATTTCTTTGTAACTCAGATTATAGTTGGTTTTTTTTGTTTAATTATTTTACTAGCTTGGCCCCGTGACTGCGCTCTCACAGGAACGGATAAAGATGGTGGTATAATTACTGACAAATATTTCTGAAACCGTGACGATTATTTGGTAGTTTAATAAGATATTAACAACATATTACGTAAATTGAAATTCGTACTTTTGTATATAAAAGGATTATTTTTTTACTATAAAGGAAAAATCCTGTTCGAGGAAAAAAAGAATGTATTCCAGGAAAGTGCCCAGTATTCATCCACATAATGCAAGGAAGCAATAGGTAACGTAGGGTAGGGTGGGGCTAATAGTCCCATTGTTCACTTTAAAACTTATAATTCCTAAAATCGAGCATTTTCTTACAAACAAAATGATTGCCAGAAATTTCACACAATTCAGCTTGACATCCAAACACATAGAAGTGCGATTATTCATTTGGTTTGGGAAAATAATTACATGAAAGCTGAAGATGAATTCTAAACTTCTTGCCCCTATAGCGGGGTAAAAAGTCCGAGGCGCGGGGTAAAAAGCCCATTCATTGTAATGGCTAATTAATAAGGTAATTACGATCATAAGATTAATAAAATTTCATTATTGTAATATCCATATGTTTTATTATTATCATAGAACATAAAAAAACATAAACTAAAAATAATAATGAACTAAACCCTAAAAGGAAACATGAATTGTTTAAAAAATCTAATGGGTATCAGTTAGTTTTATTTAATCATTATCGGTATTGCAATTAATGCAAACAAAATTAAATTTTAAGTTAGAGGGCTCTAACTTAAAATTTAATTTTGTTACAAACATTTAGATACAAACCGTTCATGTGCCCAGAATTTGCACGATGAACATTGGATCCACTTCTCGCCTGATTTGCTCTCTGAATAAGATTCGCAACATATTATACAAAAATACTCTTCTTCAGAAGAAGATGCTACTTCCTCTTCAGTCTTCTCTTTAGGGATTTTCTCCTTTACTGTCATTTTCTGCTTATTTACTTTGGTTAATTTAAGTTTTTTCACTTTACGCTTCTCTTGTTCTTTCTCTAAGGCATTTTTTTCAGGCGTGTCAGTTAGGATGGTAGCTTTGTGGCGTTTTCTGGTGCTTAAGGATACACGGGGTCCGGCTTTAGACACAGGTAGAACAACTTCAGGCGAAAATATCTCTTTAGAAGTAGAAGGCTGAAGAGTTAATGTTCTTGCTTGATCTATTTGTATTGGCTGATTTTCATCTAGCTCATTTATAAGTGATGGCGTATTTTCCGCGTTATCAATAGCATTGGGACGGTCAGTGACATTACTCGGGACGTAATCCGAATCTGTGAATATTTCACGATTAAACGGTGTTATCCCTGAGGCCTGAAACCCCTTGACAATATTAACAGGTGAGAGAGCCATCGGTAATGCAGTGCAAACAAGTAATAGGATGTTATATATTGACAAGGTTTTTCCCGGATTGTTTCTCATCCAAGAATCTTGAGCTCCAGATAAATAAGTTTTGAACGGACCAAATACGGAAACGTCTAGGGGTTGTAATTTATGTGAGCAATGGGGTGGAAAAGATAACATAACTACGCCATGTTCCTTTGCCAAATCAAGTGTTTTCACACACAAATGTGACGAGTGGTTGTCCAGTAGAAGAAGAATCGGAGTGTCTTTTGATGGTCTTACATGTTGGATGAAATGCTGTACGAAGCAACAAAATTCTTCATCTCTGATCCATCCGCTTGGATTAGCTTTTCCAATGCAATCTGGTGGGCCATCACGAACAAAGTGGTCCTGATAATTTTTCCGTGTAAAAATGAACATCGTTGGGATGTGAGAACCTGTAGCCGAGACTGCTACTACAAGAGTGACGTTAGTGCCTCTTTCTCCAGAAGTAACAGAGCCAACGTTTCGTTTACCTTTTGAAGCAACTATCTTTATTGGTCTCAACACTGTTGATACCCCAGTTTCATCTACATTCTGGGAATCTTTTGAAAATCTTTTGAAGCTGGGAATTTAAATATGTCCATCACTTCAGCCAATTTATCAAAATAGTTTTGCACGTTGACACGGTTGAATGAAGTTGCTCTGCTGAGACTCGTGGCTTCAGGTTTTCGGATGGATAATGAGGAGTTCCTTTTTAAAAAGGCCGTCATCCAATCTTTCCCCGCCATTTTAGTTTCTTTCCAGGAATCGGGTACAGCAATTGTGTACTTAATCGCACAGTCATATGCCAAGCGACGAAGATGCACAAGCATGAGTAAGTATTTGCATAAACTGTTCTCCTGTTCCTGAGTAAAAACTGGACATGTTCGAAGATATCCAAAGCGTACATTGTCAGGGTTTTTCTTATAACGAGTAATAAATATTTTTAGAGCATTTCTGCAAATATTATAGTCTTTTGCTGCTCGACATAATTTTTTCTCTCCTCTGTTCACCTCATCTGCAGCCAATTTCATAATATGAAGTGGTGTGGTACCTCTACTAGTCTTCCTTTCGTAGTTTCGCATTCTGAAAAAGAAAAATGAAACACTAATTAATTAATAAATCTATAGGTAAGAGCAAAAACACGTAAAGGACGACTGTTACGGGGTAAGAAGTCCCTTCAATGTACTTCTTGCCCCGTACCTACGTCGAGTGATTTGCAATTTTATAAAATAAAAACGGTTAACAATAGATAAAATTTATTAGCATGCATTTCTTATGAATACAATAAGAATGCAATACATATTTACCTTATTCTTTTTTCTTATGTGAAGTGATGTTATAAAAGAAATTAAAAGACACAGTTTTTTTACTTTTAGGAGCGATAAAATTTCGATGTTACTCGTATGTGCATACCTAGCGGACTGACGACTTGCGGCAACGCGCTTGCCCCTCCCCCCGCGCTCAATTGTGTGATTCATTTGTTTCTAGCGTTGTTCAATACTGAGATATTTATGTTGACTTCTTACCGCCGGACTTTCAGCCCCGCTCTACCCTAAATATTTTGTCTACCATATTATTCATCATATAAATATATTGTCTAGTATATAAAATTTATGGCAAGCGCCTGATAGAAAATAAAATTTGTAGTTACCCATATTGTAAAAAATCTGAAAAACACGAATATAATTCACGGCACGATATTGTGTACATGTTTAAGTACATATAAACATTTAAGGGCTTATAGTATTCTAATTAAACTATTTACAAATATTAATTTTTCAACACGTAAATATTTTTTCTACCATGTCATTTACAGGCTTAAAAAACATACTAATTATAAAAATGTTTGTACAAAAGAACTTCAATCATTGATTTTTCCCTTTTCTTGTACTATTAAAGCTCCCATTACGCCGATTTTCAAGTTCAACGACCGGAAGTACCCTGTATGTTATAATAATCATTTAGCAAGACTATTGTGTGAATAGGAAAATGCGCTTTAAAGGGCCATATTTTTTTGTTGCGTGAATAAAAAACTTGTAATCCTTGTAGCAATATAAGGTTTTATGACATGATTTAAAAGAAAAACTTTCTAAGAAAAAGACAAGCAGATGAACGGACGGACGAACAACCAAGTGATCCTATAAAGGTTCCACTTTTTTTCATTTTGAGTTACTATTCACGTAACAAAGGTTGCGAAAGAACTAACGGATAGTTTATGAGAGGTTATGATTTGAGATGACTTTTGAACAGTGAAGCCACCGAAGGCTTAATTTTTAGGTACAATCATTTAACCATAAAGTGTACTAGAGACTTTAATTCTATGTAAAGGTGTCAAAAGGTATTCTTGTCTTTGGAATGCAATTCAGGATTTTGTAGGTACTGGTAGATATGGGAATCTGAATAGAAATATAGTGAAGTATTTACGCCATTACTCATACTTAAATATGTAGGTCGGTCCCTAATAAAGACGTGGGATATCAGTATTTTTCGTACAATTGACTTCTTGTGATTCTGTTACGTATATACATAATAATAGGTAGGTACATATACCCGTAACAAAATAATTACACCCGTATGCACCACACATGGTCAAGACTGTCAGACGGAATTACTGGCAATTAAAAACATATTTCTGTTTCTCACTGTCAGTCGAGTCGGAAGAAGAATCTACTTTATCGACCGTACCCTATTTCACGGTCCAATTTCGATACAAAATAAGTTTTTAACTGTCAGTAAATCCGACTGAGCTTGACTTGCTTGTCGGGTGTTCTGTCAGCAGCACGCAACATAGACACTCGTTATAAAGTATTCAAGTGCTTGTTACGAATTCGAATTTCTCATACTTTGGTCTTTCACTTACAACACATGGTTAATCCTTCAAGGATTCTATTTTTTTTCCTTTTCAGGTAAGACATTTTAATTACGTATTTTGAGCAAATGTACGGGCAAATGTCGAAGCAAAATGTAATGTGGGTTAAATCACGTTCACTAATTGCGTTAAGTAATAACTTTCTTGTAAGAATAGAACAAATTAATTCACATGAAATTAAAATAATATTTGATAGTAAAGTTTTAAAATAAAAATAGTATGTAGTCGATACGTTTTTAAAATAAATAAAAAAATGTATTCTGGAAACCAATGAGCTTTCAAATGATATGCGTTTGAATTAAATGATATGATATCTAAGTAAATAAAAAAAGTAAATAGGATTTGTGATGACAAAGAGGAACGCGATTTTGTCCTTTATTCCATAATTATAAAAACAGTCTAATAAATATCAAAATCCACAAAAATAAAAAAAAACAAATCATTCGTTTTCTTTATACGTGTAATATAAAAATAAACATAAATCTCAACTTCGTACTTTTTGTTTAAATATTAGCAAATAATAAAAAAATGTTCTAAATATTTCAGTAATTTCTCTTTCGAATGCGCGAATAAATTTTTCGTGGCAGTGAACATTAGCTAAACTAACATCAGAAAGACTTAATGTCCATCTGTCTCATTATATCTCGTTCCCTTCAAATACATTCCCCATATCCACTACTCACGTCCCAGCAACGAAACTAAAAGAAAAAACACTTAAAAAACGTCTATTAAGCCATTTAATAAGACTTCGCGTCCAATAACAAATCACCAACAAAAAGGCAAAACAACGCGCGATCACCCCAGCCATCTCACTCTCGCAATAAACATGTCAAGGCGATAATTGCATGTTGCGTAAGGGGGACGGCGCGAGCGATGCAGCTCTGCCCGCTAACTAATTTGTTAACAAGTGTTGCGAGACGGTAATTACTAGCGGTTGTCGTCGCATGCGCTCCTTGAATTTATAAAGTTGTGTTCAGATTAGATACCTATTTCTCAACTTTTCTTTGTTTTTTAATAATAAAATAAGAATTTTGCAATAAATATTATTTATATATATAAAGTTACAAAGAAACATTATGTTTACTTTTTATTACTACGCAAATTAGAGGAGTGTTTACGAAATTATAAAAAAGACGCTGTTAAAAAATATAATTTTTGCGTGATTTATAAAATTAACTGAATGTACGAATAAATAAATTCCTTTAAAAATGTGAAACATCAGAAAGCTGGTGTTAAATAATAAACTCAACAACAAAAAATTTTCAAAATGCATAACGTATCTGGCCAATTTTATTTACTTTTTTTTATTTTAAAATATCTTTACCGACTATTCAAAATAGTGAATATAAATATCTTCCCCCTGTCTTCTCGTTAAGCATTTATTAAATAATTAATATAATTAATCTTTTGTGGATTGAGGAATGAAAACAAAAGTTAAATAGAGACAAAAACATAGAAAAATTGTTCTATATTTAAAAAAAATATACAACCTGGTAAAAAAACCTCAATTTCTTATCATTTAGGTGACTACGTTAAAACAACATTTTTAATAAAACTCAGTACTCTTTGTCGTTTGGTTAAATATTTTCAACGTTTTTTTCTAATCTACTTTTATCAATATTATTTTGTCAAGAACACGAGTGAGTGACATTTCTCCAAAAGATATACCGTGGACAAATTGTATATTTCATTTATGAGTTGATTTTCTTAGTGCCTAAGACTACATTGATATATGTATATTTTCATTTTATAATACATACATAAAATAAAAACTTGCAATAAATTGATAGTTTATAATCTTTAAACAATTTAATCAGTTTTTTCGTTGATTAGTAGACATTAAAACCTTTATAATAAGCTGAATCATAGATGTGTCAAAAGTGTAGTGCTACAGTTCCGAGTTCAGTTCCAACTTATCGATGAAAATCTCAATCGATATCGATGTTAAACATTTAGTTAAGTGTGTATGTGGGGGAACAATTATAAAGACAGATATTGTTTTATTAACAAACAAATGAAAACAATGTAAATTCAAATAACAAATTAAACAATCTAATTTTAATCTTTGGAACTCAAAAAAACTCAACAAAAAGAATTTAAAAGTGTACAGAAAAAAATTGTTGTGTTGAATATAAGAAACCCAATTAATCCATTACAAATTTATGTCGACAATTATGCGACTTTATACACAATATAATTTTTTCCGAGACCTGTCTTTTAAGAATTAAAATTGTTTCGAGAGTCATAGCTTCATTTTTCAGTATTTAATTTAAACATTTGTATAACAACAAGAGTGCAATTTGGGTCATCATCTGCAGGCTACTTTATTACGGTCGCTTGTGGCTCATTTGTTTTGCCTTTTGATCAGTGGTGCTCAACTTTATACTCTGCGTCATTATTAAATCTTATCATAATAAATAACATCACATTCTACACATATTTAGAATTTAAACATTTCCATTTATTTTACATGTTGTAAAAATGAATAAGATACGAAGAATATATACAGAGAGACAAACACACAACCTTTATGACGTCCAATTAACTGTGGTATCTATTAAATCGAACTGTTATTTAATTTCTATGTTAGCAACAGATTAGCTACGTTTTAGTTTTTTGAAACTTATCGAACTTCTACTTGCCATTTTTGGTTCAACTAATATTATGTATAAATAGAGCAACAAATGCCGTGAAACAATATACGAGTATATTAATTATATATTAACTCAAACGTGCTTTGCTCCAAAAAAAATACAGGTCTGATCAGTGTTTTAATAGTTTTCAGGGTTATACTCCTCAAAATATAAAAAGGGAACCTTTATAGGATCACTTTGTTGTCAAAGCCCTTTTTTTAGAAATAGCTTGAGATATCAAGCTTAAATTAATATCGCATATTGAAGTCTATAGCCTTACTTTGCTTGAAAAGTTTTTGGTCTACGCAATAAAAAGATATGGCCGTTTACTGCATTTTTTTTTTGTTATTTATACCGTCTTCAAAACCTTTGTGATACTTCAGATCGACCTACAATCTCGAAAGTCGGCATAATGGAAGAAGTAACGTAAAGATAGGTAAGCAATTTATACAAGTAAAGGTATATATCCACAAGACAATGATTTTTAATCCCATGAGGGATTAGATATTTAATTTAAACATGACCGTGATAAGTAAATATAGAGTAAAGTGAGAGATATACTAGGTAATATTCTTTTTTTCATACAATAGTCTTGCTTCCTGATCGTCGAAACCTGTAGGGTAATTTAGATCGATCTGCAATCTTGAATGTCGGCGTGATGATATGAGATTTTGTCGCACAAGTAAAGGTAACATCCCAAAAGTCAATGGTATCTAATTCCATGTAGAATTTAGATTTCTTCTTAAATATGCCCTTGTAAAATATATAGTAGGTAATACTCTATTTATTCATATAACAGTCTTGCTTATTGATTATCGAAACCTGTAGGGTAATTTAGACGGACCTGCAATCTTGAACGTCGACGTAATAAAAGATTTTGTCGCGCAAGTAAAGGTAACAATCCAAGAGTCAAATGGTATCTAATTCCATGTAGAATATACATTTCCTTTTAAATATGCCCTTGTAAAAGATATAGTAGACAATATTCTTTTTATTCATACAATATCCTTGCTTACTGATTATCGAAACCTGTAGGGTAATTTAAATCGACCTGCAATATTGAAGTTCGGCGGAATGACAGATTTTGTAACAATCAGTGGTATCTAATTCCATGTAGAATAGACATTCCTTTTTAAATATGCCCCTGTGAAAGATATAGTAGGCAATATACTTTATATTCAAAGATTAATCTTATTCACTGATCAACGAAATCTATAGGGTAATTTCCACCAACCTGTAATTTTGAACGTTGGTATAATGGGAAGTCATATAGCACAAGCAAAGGTAAAGATTGTGTCAATTATATTAGAGAAAACGAAGTAAAATAACGCTATTTTATAAAAATCAATACGAATTTGAAATAAATTTGAAGTTTACAACTTGCTTTTTAACGATATGTTCCTTTTTACTTTTATATATTTCTTCTATTTCTTTTAATTATATTCTTAATTAACTAAAATTTTATTGACATTGAGGATAAACTTTCCCCATTTTCAGAAGAAAATGTTTACATGTTTATTTATAATATAACAAATGTCGCTGACGCTATCTGGAGTAGTTTTGCCTCAACACCCCCATCAACATGAAACGTTTACCGTTCTATAGTTTATAGTGCTTAAATATAGGAAACGAAAGGGAAAGGAAAAATACCTTACATTGCCATTTAAAATCTGCTGTTTTCCTCGGCTCTAACGGATTGTAATCAGCAGTTAAGAATAAAAGAAATTAATAGAAGTTCTTCGGGTATATCAAAACAAAAGTGTAATGTTGATTGTTTAGATTGGAGAAAATACTTTGATATTTTCCCAATTAATAGGTTATAGACAAACCAATTAGAAAACGAGCTTTTGTGTTTATAATATTATATTCGGTTTAAGATTTCATCAGAATTTAATATTTTTTATAAATAAAATAAAAGTTGAATATATTTGACGTTAATTTTGTAGAAATTTATTATTGGCAATTAAATTAAGCTACGTGATATAGTATTATTTCTACTTTATTTAAGTTTTTTACCTCGATATAAGTTTCGTTGTATCACAACATCTTCAGGTGGGCTATTAGCAAAGAAAAATCTTTGCTAACGATGCCTGAAGATGTTGTAATAAAATGAAACCTAGATCGTGGTAAAGAACTTAAAGAAAGTAAAAATAATACTACATCACTTAGTTTTATTTAATTGTGAAAATAAAAGTTCGTAAAATGGGTCACCGGTAAATGTAATTGAAACCCCGACTTAATCTCGAAAGCCACGACAAGGGTTCATTTGAAAACTTTCAAATCGGATACAAAAAATTCCCGATAAAAATCACAACTTATTTTGCCCCGAGTGCGTCTTTGGCCCTTGTTTTATATACCCCTGGAAGAGACGACGGACGGGTGTTTATCGCCGTGCAAAAGAAAAAAAGGTGTCATAAATACTTCAGAGACGCGTTTAAGCGGCAATTGATGATGACTAATTTAGTACATGTGCGCTGGCTGACGTTAAACGCTCGAAGACGTGCTGTCTCGTCGGAGACACGATTAAGATGATCGGAAATGTCAGGGCAGTTTGATAATTGCATTTTATACTAATAATTCTCTTAAACATGAACTGTTACTTTTTAATTTTATAAAGCTTATCCATCAGTCGTTTTAGGTTATAAGTACAGGTAGAAAAAGATCTTAGATAGTGCTACGTGACATTTATAAAAATAATCTTGGAAATTACCTAAAAATTTAATTTAAAAAATAGAAAGAAACAATTACATCCGTATCGAAAGTTCAGTATCTTAATCTAAATAACAGAATATTTACGTCATTTCTCATCGAGACAGAGGGTGATTATAAAATTCCATAGAGGGCTTACTGCCGATAAAAAATATAATTAACTTTTTTTTTCCTGATATGCGTCTCGAAGGAAAATCACTTTATACCACTGGGAGAAAAACCCTATTTTTTATAAAAACCCGCAGAATATACCTATATAACCTACTTGATATTTTTTCTACGATATTATATTGCATTTTTTAAAATATTAAATCTTAGGCATTGGTGAACAATGTTGTACTTTAATAGCTATAAACATGATATATATTCATTTAAAAATATAAAAATTCAATAAAAGTAAATTTAAAAATTTTCAACAAATTGTGCAAATTTTAATATCACAAGATGAAACTTAAATAAGAGAAGGCCAATCAATACCAGTGGCGATCGTAATTAGCAATGCTTTAAATGATTAGATAGTACGTCATGAAGAAAATTCAACGTCCTTTGTCACCCGAGGAATTGTGCGGAAAAGGAAAAAAATTTCCAATATCAATCAACACCACTAGCGATCGTAATTAGCAGTATTTTAAATTATTAGATGGTATTTGCTCGTATATTTAAGAATTATCTTGAAAAAAAATTCAATGATAGTTGACAGCCAGGAAATTGCGTATTATTGTTTTTTATTACGACATATCTTGTTATTATTTCAATGACAGTCGTACTGCAGTTGCCGTTGATGTCAAATAAAATCCAAGATAAAAATCTTATCAGAACATACATCTGTCAACAATTCGATTGCTGATAATCGTCTCCGTTCCGCGTCTAGGAATTTAATATTCATATCACGCTTACATTACTAAACGCGATTGGAAAACTTGTAAATCATTTTTGAAATATGTAGCTACATACCATTAATATGGCCAATGTACGGAAACAATAAGGTGTGAATTGTAAAAAATATAGGGCAGATGGAAAACTTCCGATTTTACTTAGATACACTTCTTCAAATGCACGTGATAACGTAAAGATTATGCCATAAATGTGGTAATAAAAAACTCGAACAACTGAGAAGACCTGCCTTTACAACGGTACAGAATATTGTGTATTTATTTTTAATTCAGTACCAAACATACAAAGAACAATTACGTGACGAAAACGAGAGTGAGAGGTGGAATATCCAAATTTTGCTTCTTGAAGAATTATCATAAGTGTACGAGCTCGTAGAGAAGTATATAAGCTTCACAATAGGGTACTTGACTAATTTTTTATTTCATAAATCTTAATACCAAAGTACGAGCTATCAAGAAGTGAAAACAATTAACAAATCTTAAAAAATTAATTAGGTTCAAACTTGACGTTCAGACGAGGTCAGCAATACTGAATAGGCTAGTTGATTAATTTTGGGAAAGCGATTAATACTTCTCTAATATCTATTTAATCCAAAATAATTATATATTTCCAAAAATCAGACATTTACATTATGTATTGTGCGTTTTAAAAAATCACTTTTAAATTTACCTAGAAAACGCTTAAGACTATCATGGCGTCTTGAATGACGTCACTGCTTGTAAAACAAATCAAAACAATCGTGTCTGTATTTGGCAGTTGCTTCTTTTTTCAATTAAAAATTAATTCGTCTTATTACAGGTATTATGTAGTAGCACAACAATTAAAACGCCAAAAAAATTATTTATTTACGAGTATGTTCCAAACAAGAACAATTACGGAAAAAATGGCTAAAACTTGCAAGGAGCTCATAGTTTATTTACAGATTTATGAATATATTTTTGTGAGGACCACTTTGATATAAGTATTTATTTGCAATTTAAGTATCTATTCCATAAACTGTGTTTCCACTACAAAGTCACTGTGATTGCGGCCCCGTCTTAAACATTTCGATATGTGTTTTATATAAAAGAAACATTAAAATGTCGAAGCTCTGAGCTAATATTTTTTATTAAAATCGAACAAATTAATATGACTCACACACAATCTATTTCTAAATCAAAAGCAATGCTGATGAATTTTTCAATCACTACTTTTACAACTTTATTCATAAAATAATATTTTATTAATTGAGGTTAAGTTATTTTGGTTTTATGTTTATATGTTTATATTAATCTCAAAACGTGTGTAAAAACAAACAGATACTAATTACGAAACTGAAATAATATTACTTCAGATATACTTACATTAAAGTTTTAACATTCCGAAATTCTTATGAGCATAAGTCACTGTGTGACGCGAAAAATTTACCAATCGTTAATATTGGGCAACTTTACTACTGTCTACTTTGTTAAAACCCGATTCCTTTGCGAATTATACTTGTTTTATAAGATGTAATTGAGGGTAACTATATTAACTTGCCTAAAATTGTTATAAACGAAAATTTAGTGAAATAACCTACCTGTTCTCTATACGAAAATATCAACAAAAACATTGATGTTTTGCGTGATGTGACGTAACCCTTTGTGATTGGTGTTCACTGTGACGTCACTGAATTCGTAATTTTTCTGATTTTATTTACTAAAAATAAAAACAATCTTTAGTTTTAATAATAAATAATTTTGTTAATCATTACAAATTACAATCCATACGATTGATTCTTAATGGAAACTAGCCTATTTTGATGTCATTTACCAGCTCTTTTTCGTTTACGCTTTTTTATTTGTGTGAATTTTGTGAGCAAGTGAGACAGAAAGATATCCCCAATAAATTCTTACTATAATCCATACGATTTATTCTTAATGGAAACTAGCCTATTTTGATGTCATTTAGCAGCTCTTTTTCTTTTACGCTTTTTTATTTGTGCGAATTATATGAGCAAGTGAGACAGAGAGACATATATGACCCAATAAATGCTTACTATGAAATTTTAGAAGCTCACAACTCGCTGATTTTGTAATCAATTTTCTTTAGTGGTAATTACTCTATACTTTCATGATCCTTTAGTAAAAGTAGTACTTGGTAAAATTGACGTAGAAATTGAAAAAATATGTCCCTCGATAGGTTTTTGTTATAAAAGTGAGGTTATTTTTCATAATTTATAATATTTATAAATGCTATTTATACGGAATTTTTTGAGTTAAAAAGACGAAACAAAATACAAATTGTGTCCAGTTGTATCCTGCATATACGGATGTAACATACTAACCCATGAAATTCTCAGACCCGACAGAAAGACAAGTTTTATGTACATTCTAATAACCAAAGTAAACTTGAATCGAGTGAAAAAAACTATTTATTAATTCAGACAATGGCTACTATTTTTTGTAATAATTCAAATAAAGTTATAGTGTATTTTGTTAGATTTTTGTTGTTATTTTTATTTCTTTTTACTAATTATTGATACGTTGAAAATGCTATACATGTGCATTTATGAATATAGTTATTCTGTCTTACGTTATGGTTAGATATATTTCATTCTTTGCTGCTTGTCAGTCGTTCAATTTTTTTTATTTCTTATATTTTAAGAAACACAACTTTTAAAAAAATTGTGGTTTCCTTTAGGAATAAGCAACACCCCTGTTTTTCCATTCAGTGTTATATGATGGAAACATATAATGTACCGTGTTGCTTAGTGACGTAATTATCTGTAATAAACAAATGTTATGCCTGAAGTAAACAAAGATATTGAAAAATAGGTGGAATATTGACAATAAAACCTAATTTATATAATTGAGAAAAATATAGTAAACATAGTTATACGTAACGTAATTCAAACACATAATGTAATGTAACATTTGGGCAGTATACATGTAAGTATATTATACTGTAGAAGCATTTTCTTCATCAATTTTCAGAATTACATTTCACTTAGCTTCGAAAATTGGCTACGATAGGAAAATAACAGACATAAGTTTGAAGAGTTTTTCTCAGATAATAATCTTATATTTTTTTATCTATAAAATTGTTAACGAGAAATCTAATTCTTAGAGTTTTACTACTTAACAAAACGAGATAAAAAATGATCTATATTAAACAATTGATTTTAAAAAGTTTTTCAAGTTATTGAACCTGGAAAAAAGAGTTAATTAATTAAGATATATCTAAAAATATATTTTATGGAATATGTAAAAAAAGTCTATGGCCGAAAAGATGTTAGTTTATTATTAATCGATCAAATAGATAAATATTTTATTTCTTAATTTATTTAGATGCCATATTTCATACAGTAATTTACAAATTGTTAAACTGTATGTTAACGAATTAAGTAGGTAATTACTTATTTAATGTAAAACTGTTTCGATATTTCAAGAGAGTATGGAGACCAATTTCATTTTTGTAACAGAAGAGAGCTTTACAATTTTTTTAGTGCCAAAAATTGCATCTGATATCCTTTGATTTTGCCGACTAAAATCTCATGATCGATACTCATTTATGGTGATAATTTATCTAAAGGAAATTCGGAATTAGAATTTCGAAATTCGGAATTGACACCTAGGTGCCTTTTATTATACCGACCCCCATTTTCCACGACATGGAGCACGCAGTATCGACCACCATTTTGGATACTCACTACGTGGAGTATGTAGATCCTTATATTTACATGGTAATAAATATGAAAAAGAACACGATATTTTAACCCTTCTTTCCCCGCCCTGGATTACGCCGAATCAATCACCAATTCTGACACGTACTTGGTGAAACTTGTAGAACTATGCATCAAAATTGTCACCGTCGGAAAGTTTTGAACGGTTCACGAAATTGAATATGGTCAAACCATAAATGAGATCCATAGCAAATTCAAAGTATATCCGAACGATTTTTCACACCCAAACATTTATGCAACTCGGATATACCTTCACTTATTAATTCAATTTCCTTTCCCGTTTCCCTTTTATAGAAAAACTCACTTTTTCCGATCTTGTTATTATTGTTATTTTTCAATTTGACTCCTTTCCTCAATCGGAGTGACCATTAAGCTACTATATGTAATTATTATTGTTACTATAAGTAATGAACGAACATTAAGTTACTATAAGTAATGAATTAGGTGACAGTGTTTGTCAACAATGAGACGAATAAAAAAGTTACTCAAATTTAAATAACCATATACATCTAGGAACAAGTATCTGTATAGTCTGTAGATATTTCAGATTCACGTATAAATATAGTAATCATGCGGTTTTCTTAAGGCTATAAACCTCATTAAGTTCATGGTTACGTCATATTGCTCCCCAATTCAACTTACCAAACAGCCCTGCGACTCCTGGTTTTTTCTTCTTGTTGCAGTGTGGGCGGAAACGGGTGATTTCCGGGATAGCGGGCATTCGAGTATGACTTCCGGGGGTGTGGAACACTCACCACATCTGGGTTACCCCCCGCCACCAGCGCCCAGGAACAATAGGAATGGAAGGGACCGAAAATCCAATGACGATGGTGAGTTGGTAGCTATTTTAAAATAAATTTTATAGCGACTGCTGTTTTAATGATAAATGCTATTTGTTTATAAATGCTATTTGTTTATAAATGCTATTTGTTTGATACATTGCTTTTTCAATTTTAATTTTAATATTTTTTATGTTTTAAGCGGAAACAAATATAAAACTCGTCTGAAGTTTTTAGCGCCAACAATTAGGAGACAATTTGTTAAGATCTTCAAGTGAATATTCGACTCACTCAACTATTTTGCGGTATTTATTATACTGACTATTATGCTAATTCCGCGACTGCAGTCAGCTATATTATTGGGCATGAAGCGATATGTACAAATTATAGATATTGCAGTTAAGAACGTTTTCTCAATATTAGTTTTTAAAACTAATTATACTAATTATTTAGTCAAAAATTATAAAAGAATATTTTTTTTACTTTATTTAACACAGTGGAACATATTTCTTCACACCACATACCTACACTATCAGTATACTATAGTCACATACCTATAGTATCAACGTAAACGTAGCTCAACTTTAAAAGTTCGCAGAAAGAGCTTTCAAAACACAAGCTCATCTTCGCGAATTCCATCCGATATTCAAAAAGCTCTGTCAACATATTAATTAACAATAATTATTACCCCCTCCCATTCGCACGCGCCCATCCCGCCTCCCATACCTAACGTCCTCCCCTCGCGCACCCCAATTAGCGTCTCCCCGCACCGCTGAAACACAAGAGGGCCGATAATGGCCGCGTATCGGGCGGGGCCGATAAGGTGCCCGATATCGGCTCCTTTATGGCTGCCAATCGGGCGAGCGATCCATCACGCGCCGGCGACACCTTTGCGATTGCGCCGACGCCGCCAAACGGCGACGTGTCGCGTAAACATGGCCCGGCCGCCTATCTTGGACGTTTTCATCATTACATCGATACTTAAATACTGCTGCGAGATATGGCCGCCCGCGGGAGGGCTGCCACCGACTGCAGGCGACTGCTTTTATGCCTTTTTTTAACCCAAAACTTCTTCGGACACGGAATAGGCGAACGGTGTGAAATAAAATTTTTTGACAAAAGTTCAGTCTAAGATCAGTTTAAGATATATTTCCACATAATAGAAGATATGATGTGTCCTAATTCGGTTTATATACCTGAGGTTTTATTTCGTATAAAGGTAAGCGTTAATGACTCTTACACCTATTCATTTCAGAAATGTGGAAATATTTTTCTCTTTATTATTTCCTATTTTTCCTTCATTTCCTACTATTTATATAAAGAAATAAGAAATGCTAAATTATATCATGCAACTTATAGGAAAATGTTGTATACATAAAAAGCTTATTCAGTTAATAAAAATTAAGTAATATAGAAAGCAACTAATACTCCAGTAATAAAGTACTGATATGGCCCAGCCCTAATTCATATTTTTTATGAAAGCTTTATGAAAACAATACATTTAATATTCATCAAAATACTGAAAGTTTAAGCTAAGCTAGTAATTCAGTGACAGTCGTAGATGTTAGACTTGGAAATACACTAAAGAAGAAAAAAACAAGACACATACGCGTCAGAAAGCCATTGGGGGAATATGCTCAGGATGAAACGTATGGATAAAATGAGATATATGAAAATAAGACAGAAGAAGAAAGTAAAAATACACTAGAACACTACATTAAACAGAAATGACAATGGGCAAATCACGTTGCTAGGACGTACGAAGTCAAATAAAGAAAAACAGTGACACTACGGAAAGGATCCATAGGCAAAAGAAGGCAAGGCAGATCATAACACGCTGGGCGGTCTAGATAAAAAAGAAGCAGAAATAACGTACTGGATGACCCTCGGTAACAGACCACGAGGGTTGGAAGAAGCTGGAATGAGGTCCTAACTAAATCCAAAAATTTCTATTTTTTTTCCTAACATTGTATTTAAATTAATGGTGAGTTATAGAATAAATAGGTTGTTTATTTATTTTTTAACGGACGTAGATTAAATAGTCCGCATAGGGCTCTACACCCATTCGAGAGAGAATTTCGTACAATTTTTTTGCAGCAGGCGTAGTAGATGAGAGTTGTTCCTCAATCTGTAATAGCCATCTGTAGCTGGAAGCTTCTTTTTTCGAAAACTATACTTAACGGAATTTTGTGTAAATAAATAGCTTTCGTTTATGAATCGTAGGCTTTAATATGACATAATAAAAGTATATAATCATAAACGTAACACAAATGGATATTTATTTAATAATTAATGATAACTATATTTACTATACGAATTTACCATATTATATTACCATATTCGCTTGCTTGCTAACCTTAAATAAGTTAAGTAAGTAAGTTCAACTGAACGAAATTTGTAGATAATCAAAAATCTTCCTTTTGGTAACATAATACTATAATGCTTTCGAAAGTCAATATGATACAAAAATTGACTAATCCAAAATATGAATCGGATTAATTAAAAAGTCAGCATAATATAGTAATCTAAATAAAAAAAAATTATTTCTTGCGCACTTTCAAAAACGTCATATCAACTGTCTTCCGCAAGATTCCAAATAATACAGGATAAATTTAAGTTATAAAGGACTAAATAACTGTGTGTGTAATAAAAGCATCAGTTAAAAAGTATAAAGGATCAGTTACTTTGGTCACATTGCCCGGCGACAACCAGATAGCCTCGACGAGTTGGTTGTGATGGGCGATGTGGAAGGAAAGAGACCCTGTGGCCGATCAACCAGCAGTTGTTGTAACCAAGTAACCACTATCACTGATCTTTATTTACCACTCGCCCTACGGGAAGCAAAAACTGAACAAATTGGAAGAAGCTTGTACATAAAGCCACGAATATCTTTTAAGCACGCAATCTTCAAAACTTAAGAAGACGACCAAGAAGAAGATAAAGGACCAAACTATAGCAATGTACTAAGATTTGTAGTACATGTTGCACAGAACAAATCCCAGGCTATGAAAAGATAAGCGAAACACGAGTATACCAATAATGTCGTCACGATTGTTACACAATATTTTTAAAAATGCAAACACCAAAAAATCGCTTTCGTCGCAAAACATAATGAAAAATAATAAAAATATTGAAATAGTCCGCCATAGACTCGTTAAAACATTAACAGATAAATTGACTAAGATCGCGGCAAGCCGTTGGATGCAACCGGCACAATCGATCTTCGTGACAATTTAAGAGGCGAATCTTATACTTAGCATTAGTCGTGTTGCTGGTAATGAATTAATACATTAATTTCATCTATTGAATGTAATAACTATATCCATTACAAAACCGGTATAAATCGAAGCATTCTTCATGAAAATAAAAATCATAGCATAGTGATCAAGATCTTAAAATATAATTCAATAATTTTTTAAACATTTCAAAATTTAGAACTTTTTTCTCCGTAGTTGGTAGGCATATTCCAGTGAATCTATTGGACAACCCTGATGGTTAATGTTTACAATATCGTAGTTACATATTGTAATACACGCGGTTATCTGAATCACACTCTGTGTGCTCAGCAGCTGAACTGCTTGTAGATAAAATCGGCTTGTAAGTAGTTTGTGGTCGCGTGATACGGACATCGTTTTCATATTTTGATATGGCCACAAATGTTACGTAACGTATATACGTCCATCTGTAGATGTCAGTGATGGAATTGTATTTATATACCTATGCTATTTTGTATAGCTATGAATTGATATATCTATTTTAGCATCGTTCTATAGTGCCATACCAGTGTAGCCTTTTTAATTCTTTTTCGGTTCAGATTTATTTTCTTCTTTCTATTTATTTTTCGATCTTGAAACTTGCTATTTAAACTTCTACCATGGTTTAATACATGTTTAGCGAGACCAATCGCCTCACACAAAATCAATTTCCTATTTAGGTTTCTTGTAACCGACTTTCAATTTTATATTTTATTTCTTTACAAGACAAAATCTATTTTAAAGAGAAAAAATTTCATTTAAAAAAAATTAAATCTACTTTGACTTTTGAAAGTTAATAGCAAAAAGTTCATAAAAAGTAGTAAGTACCAAATTCAAATGAAGGACGCATTTACTACTTTTATGTCAAACTTTTTATAACTATGTATAATGTGTATACATATATATTAAAACAATAAAGAAAAATTTTCGTTCATTGAAGTTATTTTGGCAAATATTGACTTTATAGCTCACTGCCAGTAAAATCTCAAATACTAGTAGTCCGTGTGAGTAAAGCCTAAATAACAACGTAAACAGTCATAGTACTTTTTTAGTTTCAAAATTTCTATTTTAAGTCATAATTCGTCGTCAAATCACGTATTTAAATGTCACATGAAATAACATTCTTTTCATAATTTCCCATTTTCCCCTCTGTGCTTTTTCTTCCTAAATTTTCTCTCTTGGATTTATATGTGTATATGTCTATGTATATACGCACAACTTTAATTCCTTTTCTTATATTTCTTTTTCCCTCTTGTTATTCGTTATTTTTTTGTTAGCTTCCTGGTTTATTTGTTACTGTTTTTTCTTGGAATAATGTTCACAATTGTTGCATTTTTCCACAACACATAAAGTAATTTATTACCCAGAGCTTTAATTGGATGGAAAACGTTACATCTGCAATAATAAAAACCCTTACGTATTTGTACATTGAATACTAGTGAAATTCGAAAATATCATAAGTTTTCCATAGTAATTATAATATAACTTCCAGATACACATTATTTTTAGTAAACACTTTCAAACAATTTGTTTTATATTTATTTACTAAAACAGTAAGAAAACCTTTAAGAATAAGTGGAGTTTACAAAAAATGGGCCATTATACTGTTAGTCAAATACCTAAAGTTAATTAGGTTAGGTTCCTGTATGCATTTTAAAAAGAGAATTACAACATTTGAAAAACCTTTTATCACAACATGAATTGCTTTACACTATTTAAATTTTATATATTTATATAATTAAAATATTGACTGAATGATACTAGTAAATTTTATATAATTAAAATATTGACTGAATGATACTAGTACATTAAAAGTGTATTGAAATTAATTCCATTTATTTAATATTCTAAATACTGGACTACGTATATTTAAGTGCTCCGCGAGATCTAAGTGTGCTTTAGCGAAAGCGTATTTTTGATTGTTTTTCATTTTTAAAATTAAATTATGCTCAAAAAACAAAGGGTTTTACAATTATAAATATTTACGTACGATTAATGTAGTAAAAAAGCGATTAAAAAAAGCGATTTAAAAATTGATTTAAAATTGTTGAATTCAATTTGTTTTTTTTTAGTTATATTTTTGACACTTTGGTTTCTTTTTGTATATTAAGAGAAGACATAATTTTTATCGTAAATTGATATGAAACATCTAATATTGCGTTTGGATGGGAGTTAAAACGTTCTGATGGCACGTTACGACATGCCGTTTGGCCAGCTTCGCGTCTTGTCTGCTCTTTTCGACTGAATTTCGCCAGCTTCGCGTCTTATCAGCTATATTTTCAACAGGTTGTTAATAAATATTTCTGTGATAAATCATTTAAATAAAAAAATAATAAAATAAAATTAATATTTCATTATTCACAACTATCTGAATATTTATTTTTTTGTCTTCGATTCGTTCAGATGATAATATTTCAAAATAAATATAAAAAAAATTAAATGTTTCACGTCTGCTAGGCGAGTCATGACGGCTCACAATTTTTTTGACACCAATTTTTTAAAATGAAATGCGAAAGACCATTATACCTATCCAAAACAATACTTTTTATAATTTTTATTCCAACTAAATAATGAAAAACAGCGGAAAACACAATTTTTCTAAAGTTCACTTCCTCTCCGCGGAGTTTTTGTTTGCATACAATACGCGTCAAGTGTTTTTAAATACGATACTTATTGACGTGGACTCGTCTATTGTTTCTGTAATATCTTTGTGGAGTAATCATAATAGGATGAAAACATAAGAAGATACCCTCAAGTTTTTGAATAACAGTTTATTATATTCACCGCTTGTGTGCGTTTAACGTTCTATTTTTTTAAGGCAACTCAGATTCTAATCCACGTTCTTTTAAAAAATTGGGATATACGAACTTACTTCTTACTATTTAATTGTAATTACAGCATTATTGATCTGTTCTCCAACATCTCACTTTACCTATAGCATACCTAGCTCAATTATGTGTGTTACTAAAAGGATATAGCAAAGAATATATAGATATAGAAAACGTTAATTTTTGTAAGAAAGTAGTTGAAATTGCTTCTTTTACTTATGACTGACCCAGGAAATTATAAAGTTAGATTAATTTAAATATAAGCCTTAAAAGCTAGAATCTGTTACATCCTCTATTGAAGATTTCTAGTCTGTTAAAGCTTTAAAAAGTAGTGATAATTTTTGTAAATTAAAAAATATTTTTTTTCTGTTTATGAGAATGTGCAATGACGTACACATAAATAATAATAATAAAAAAACATTTCAATTTTCTACTTTACACTTTAAATATAACTTTCAAGAAAACTAGGGGTAAAGATCCATTTCACGTCACTTTGAAACTTAATATAAATTTCGCAAATGAAACCTAAATGAGAAAAAAATAATAAACTTACCTTCACTTAATTTCATTTCAAAAGGCCTGTACTACTCAGTGAGCAGAAAAAAATTTCGATCTCACTTTTGATATATGAGATACGTTAAAAGATTTATCAAAATTTATTTTAATATTTTCCTAAATGCTAATTGAGATATCCGTATGAGATTATATATTAAGATTGTAATAGACCGACGGATGGAAACGACAAAATTATAACGGTTCCATTTTACACTACGGAACGCTAAAAAAAACTAGTTTCTATAAAATTAAATCCTTGGTAAATTAAAAGTGCATGTTTTTTTACTACTCATTAAAAAGCAATTGTAAGAAAAAGTTTTAAAAAGTAAATAAAACACCAGGCCGCAGAGAGAAGGGGTAAGAACTTTCGCATAAAACGAAGGAAAAAAAAGAGTTTTTGTACAAGATTTTTTATAAAAATTAAACTGCTTAGCATATCATTGAAATCATCAGTAGGTTTCTATTCTGATAGTTAACCAATCGATAGAAAAAAGAATCATCAAAATCGGTAAAAAATTACGGACCCTTTCATGTCCTTACACGTACTCGTTTACGGATAGAATTTCAAATGCAAATTTAGATCATAATAAATATTTTTTAAAAAAATCAAAAATATTCTAACGAGAAAATCTCTTTTTTCCAAAATTTATATTAAAAATTAATTACTTTTAAAATCACCCAAGTTATAATTATTTTTTCGTCCAAATTCGGGGCAAGCCCACTCGAGGCAAGTAGGTAATAAAGCACACGAGGTTGCATAAGAAAATCACCTCCAGATCATTTCAAAATGCAATTTAATAGACTATTTTTTGCGTCACTTAGAATCTTAAATAAACTTATTCAAAAACATTACGCTGTATTTCCGAAGTACTCCTCGAAAAAATTCCACTATTAGGAAATATTTGACACGGTTCAAACTAGAACGCATCACGTTTGAAATAAAATGTAGAGATATGAGTAACATATTTATAACAAGTACCTAATATCTAACAAGACCTAACACAATCCATGGCCTATTAATAGTTCTAAAATAGTTATTACTAATATTCTTAGTGAGATAACAAACACTATTTAAAGATAAGGTAAGTGTTATTTTAATCGATAAATTATATGAAAATCGATTGCAAGTATTGAACCAGTCAAAGAAACAAACTAATAAAGAAAGTGAGTTAAATCGAATTGTATAAAAAGATTTTTTTCTACTCTTATTCAACGTGAAAGCGGCTGATGAAAATGCTGATTTTTTCTTAGAAAAGACAAATAATTCAAATATTGACAATCAGGAAAGAGCAAAAAATATAATACAATTTATTATCGTAACACAAAACAAAAAGCTATCCTCATAGTATCATATCCGATTGCTTTTTTTTTGTGAATAGCCATTGCCTGAATAAATCAAAAATAAACTGTCAGCTGGACTTTGACATTCATTCCATGTTGTCGAAGTGAACGTCTTCTTCGCTCTTTTCAGGAAAGAGCAGAATAATAAAATTCTATTTGCTATCATAATACGTTTTGTATTATTAATTATTAAATTTAATAAAATATTTAAAAAAGCTACTCTGATAATTTCGTAAACGTACATTGAAAATATAATATATTTTCTATGTATCAAGTATACTTAATAAGAAATAAACATAAACATAGAAATCTAATGAAGAACGTAATAAATTTTAAGAAGGATTACAAAAAATAACAAATACCGATTGCTTTTTTTATAAATAGCCATTGCCTGAATAAATCAAAAATAAACTGTCAGCTGGACTTTGACATTCATTCCATGATGTCGAAATGAACGTCTTCTTCGCTCTTTTCAGGAACGAGCAGAAAAATAAAATACTATTTTCTGTCATAATACAAAACAAAAGAGCTACTCTGATAATTTCGTAAACGTACATTGAAAATATAATATATTTTCTATGTATCAAGAATAATTAATAAGAAATAAAAATAAATAAAGAAATCTAATGAAGAACGTAATAAATTTTAAGAAAGATTACAACATATAATAAATACCGATTGCTTTTTTTTGTAAGTAGCCATTGCCTGAATAAATCAAAAATAAACTGTCAGCTGTCTTTGACATTCATTCCGTGTTGTCAAAATGAACGTCTTTCTAGTTTTACGTAACTTTTTTTGACGACCATGTCTAGTGTGTAAGTTTTCCGTGAAATAGGATGTTAAATCTGTAAATAGAGGATACAACGAAATACTACATACAGTTTGTATTATCTTACATTTTTATATTCGCTCCGTATTATAAAGTGAATGTCTCTTTGGGTATATTCTAATTGGAGTGGATCTTTCGGGCCACTAGTTTCATGGGCAGTATGTCTTTATAGGAAATATACAACTGAAGACTTTTGTTTCATCTTGCTGGTTGAAAGAGTAAAGTAGAAATAGCATTTACAAACTATTATGGAAAAACTGATTTTCACGAAGAAATACAAGGTTGCTCGTAGATCTGAATGACGGTTTAAATAAAACTTTTAAGAGGCTTACTTTTTTCATTTTCTCTATACGAGACTGTCATTTTTGTTTTCCTAATACATGGACCCTACGCTTTTTATAGAAGTTTCCGATCTCTTTTGTATCGTCTTAATTACTGTCAGTATTATTTTTGCAATAATTTTTCTTAGAAAAGAATAGTTCATTCATCTTACCTCTAAGTTTTATTTCAGCCTATAACCTTAATTTCCTAGCTATTCCTGTTTCTTATGATATAAAATATTATCTAAATATGTACATACGATATTTTTTCAGTATATTCACGGTACGTGAGACCAAATATAAGAACATACGCTGAAAAGTTTAATTACCCATGAAAATATCTAACATTTCAGAGGAGTACATTACAGGACAGAGATAATTTAGAAAGATATTTTAATAGATTGTAAAGCATTCCAAAAGTTTACAGTCTCATTTTTGAGTTTGACGAATGCACAGAAGAAAAAATGTTAGCATTCGTTACCGAAATGAGTCACTAGGGCGCGCATCACAGGAGAGTTCCCTTGGCTAAAAAACCCTAAAATGCGTATCATGTGGGTAGACTGAATTTAAGGTTGGCATTCGTTTTAAAAAATTTGCCACTTACTACAGCTAATCAGAGATCACAAGAACATACTAATATAAACAGAGTAACATGATCAACATTCTTTCCTATCCTGGTCAATTGAAGTACTCAGAAATGATAAGCATCATATGAACTTCAGATATACCAATGACATTTAAATGCTAATCTGGTTTTTATACTCCGTAAAACACGATATTTTTCTGTGCTATCGTCATCAGTTCTAGATTTTCAAAACGAATAAAGCTGTTTTTAATATCTAAATTTGTATAAACAGTTATAATAACTTATATTTGCTATAATAGTTAAACTAGCTATAAATTATTGAGATGCAAAGTGATATAAAGAATAAGTAAAGTACTAGACAAGTTACACCTTTAAACATGAATCAATACAGACTACAAATTTTCAAATATTGCCGGTATTGACCGGAACCCACATCGAAGTATCTTACTATAACTAACATAACTATTTACACAGCGTATAAAGGAAAATGTCCCACATATTCCGTAAGGATACTATTAGATTCCAATGAAGACACGTCTCGATATTGACACCGGAGTCACCTTATCAGGAATAGTTGGGATCCAACGTCAGCACCAAATGAGGGGATTAGGGGAGGCCGATAGCGCATCGGCACTGATCTCCGGTAGCAGTCGAGGCTTCGCGGCCCTCTGTTTATCGAAAGCTTACATAAGCACTTAATGCCAACAAATAATTTTACAATTTAATAAAATCAATTTGTCAATCATAAAGAGGAATGGCTTTATGGAACGGTAATCCTATAATTAGGTGATAACACGGAGCTGGCGCACTGTGGAACGTACGAAAACATGTAATTTTAACACTTTGTGACACGCGCTTAATTCAATGAAGTTGCTGTTGCGCTTTTGCACGTAAATTTATGTAAAACATGTAAGGTCAGTTTGAATTTCCTGTTTGGATAAATGCTGAAAAAAAATTATAAATGTTTTTATTTATTAATTTCTCTTAAAAACAATAAATGAATTCCTGTATTTAAAAAAATCCTAGAAAAGTGAACAAGTTTAACCCATATAATTTTTTCTTTATTTTGAGGCAAGAAGTAATATTTTTTACTTAATTGCTTGGAAATATTCTAAATTATATAAAAAAATATGCATATTTGCATTACTCAATGGTTTGTAATAATCTTTTTTTGGAATACATTACTATGCATGTTTGCATTACTCAATATGCATGTTTAAATATTTCCAAGCAATTAAGTAAAAAGATTATTACAAACCATTGAGTAATGCAAACCAAAAAAAGATTATTACATTATGTTTGCATTACTCAATGGTTTGTAATAATCTTTTTTTGGTTTGCATTACTCAATGGTTTGTAATAATCTTTTTACTTAATTGCTTGGAAATATTCTAAATTATATAAAAAAATATGCATGTTTGCATTACTCAATGGTTTGTAATAATCTTTTTTTAATTTTTCAATTTTGTTGTTGTCAGTCCTGCCTATTCGCCTCGCTGTTCTCTTCTGGCTATGTAATTGTGGGATTATCCATTGCTTTATCATATATTGATAATTAGTAATTGTTTATGCGGATATTTGTTACAGAATTGATAATATTGATTGTATTAATTTGTTTTATTTATTTTTTTGGATGCTTATGTTCGTACTCATCTACTGTTTTCGTATATAAATACAATTACCGTATAAACATTAATAAAAAGCAAATACAATTTGAACTAAAATTTATATTCACAATTTTATTATTGCAAAAAATGACAACCTAAATATTAAAAACGAAAGAAGTTTGTTTTTATACTACACAATTTCTTCACGCACTACATTCATTCACTACATTCATACGGCCTTTGACGGCGAAGTGCACCGCGAGGACCCGGTTTTGATTCCCGACCGGGCTGGGGCGGGACTGGAGTAATGTTTAAAATCGCGTTGCTAAATGCCACAGACAGCACCACAAACCTGGCCAGTATTGTGATTATAATGAAGATTTGTCAAATTGAATGTTATTGAAATGATACTCACATAGAAGAGGTTCAACAGTGCATTGAACTGTACACTGCACTGAGACAAGCTGTTAATAATGATGACATAGTCAGTGACAGCAAGTCAAGTACAATCAGATCCTATATTGTAAAAGACACATATATAATGTCTATGTTAAAAATTTTAACACAAATATTAATAAAATATTGTCTCACGAATTTTATTGATCGTTCGGACGATAAAGGGTTAGCTATGCAATTTACCTACCACTGTAGCTTTGTCCTTTCGAACCATGATATGGATTCGATTGTTGTAAAACTGTCTCTATTTATCATGATAATGATAAATAAAGTTTACAAAATCATATATTATGTATTGGGGCTTATCTCAAATCCACGCACATGTAAATACCAATTTGGACGATTATCGCGGAAAATAATTCGCAAAATTATTGACTCTGACGAGAGAATGTTACGTAAATGATAGAAAACCGCACAGACTGGAACAGAGAAAGTATTTCAATTTTCGTTCGCTCTGTTTTAGACCTGGATAGAAAATTGATCATCAGAGAGAACAATCATAAAAAAAATTATTTAAATCATTTTGAATGTAGCAAATATCTCCGATGCATATTTGTTCAATTATTTCTCGTAAAATTGTATATTCAAATCGAATCAAGATCTATAAGATCTACTAAACAAAAGCAATCTAATCTTCATATATGTATACGTGTCAACCGTCAGGCATATTTTCATGCATATAAATGTAAACACAACGCTGCAACGTTTGGTCCTTTGTGAACCCGGCGATACAAATTTAAATTCAATATTACTATGATATCCAAATAAAGCCTTATGCGAAATACGTTAAACTTTAAAATGATTGCGGACACTGGAAAGAAAATTTCGGAACGCAATGATTACACGAAAGCAGTCAAACATTTTCAACAATTTCACTTCTTTGATTATAAAGTTTAGAATAACTGTATCCGTTATGAAAAATACACTTTTCTTTTTCTACCAGGAACAAAACCTTCAGAATAAACTTCAATTCGCACTTGAATCGAAAAGATGTAGCCATTTTAAAACGAGGTAATTGATAATGAAGAGGGAAAAGGAAATCTTTAATTCTTGCAGATAAACATATCGTTGTAAAGATCGATTGAAAATAATTGCCGTTTTGATTAATTTTATATGTGCTGTTTAACCTGTTTTTCTGTCTGTTCACTTGTAACTTAAGTTTGACTTGATTGATTTGGATACAGTTTTCGCCATCGTGTAGCTTATTTATCCTGGATATACGCATAAAATATTGGTGTAGATATTAAATTTACGAAGCTATTTTAATATTTATGGGACGTTACCTAGAATGCCGACAAGCATGAATGGTAAAAACAGTAGCAGCGCTGAGTTGCCGGAGAGGAAGTCATTCTATTACCAATTTCAGCGGGAGGGAAGCTACGGGCAGCTGCTATTAATATTATAAAGGTGAAAGTTTATTTGTCTGTTACCAAAGAACTCATACACAAACTTCTTCAGTATGTACCAAATATTGCAAACATGTACAACTTGTTAGCAACGAAGAAAATTGTAGTTGAGTGGTTTTTAAAAGAATGGCCATAAAACAATATTAAATAATTGTATTGTCCATTTTGTTATGAGGACCTTCTTATAATATATTTCCCTACACGCACAGTTAGATTTAGCGACGAAAACTCTCGACCTACAAAGTCAAATATTCATTAGTATTCAAGATACTTCATTTTAATAGTCATAATAATATATCGTTATAAATAAAAAAGCAATCAATCTTTACGTTAGCCTACGAGTTATAACTTGTTTTTTGACAAATAAAATAAAACATGAGTAAAGCAAATAAGTGTTTTGTCTTCAGATTTATTATATTTAAAAGATGGATGTAGAAATGAACTTAGTGTTACAAAAATGGAATATTTTTTTTTTAAAAAGCTGGTATTTTTTTAGAATATAAAAAGATACAATTTGTAAGGGTAATAAAAAATTAAAAAGGTATCTTCATAAATACGTATTTATTATATTCTTAATGAAATCAAAAATTATTAATATTAATGACAATAATATTAACAATTAAATGAAACTACGTGATGTAGTATTATATCTACTTTCTTTAAGTTCTTTACCACGACTTAGGTTACGTTGTATTAGTGCGTTTAATATTTAAAATGATAATAATATTAAAAATTTATCGAAGCACATAATGACTTTTTAGAAATGATTACAAAGAATAATCAATATCGAATTTTTTTTTAAATGCAAGCTTCGCCCAAATTAATTAAAAATAAACTATCAACTAACATTGACCTTCGTTTAGTGTCGTCAAATTGGACGTCTTTTTAGGTTTTTTCCAGTTTTAGTAACCTTGTCAGCCCTGCGACTTTTATGAATTAATATAATACTTAGATCTGTGTATGGAAGATGTAACAGAACACAATTTACACTTTGTTTTATTTTGCTGATGCAAAGGGTTTCACAGAAATATCATTTACAAAATATTATGAAAAATAATCTGATTTTTCATAAAAAAACCTGTCAAGCGCGATTAAAACTCGCACTACGAGGGTTCTGGACATATTTTAGTACTTATAAACATAGTATTTTAATACACATAAGTAGGGTACATAGTATTTTAATTAAACTATTTACAAATATTAATTTTTACAAAGTAATTATGTTGCATATTAAATATTTTAAAGTCATAAAAACAAACTATCAAAATGTATATTTTCATACAGAATTGGAATTGAAAACTCCTAAAAATTATTTTAGGGGTTTTTCCCTTCACTTATGTAAGATCGCCCGTCAACCCTTTAGATTTTGATGATCAGTGGGCAAGTGAGTAAGTGGGGATGAATAAAAAATACGCTTTAAAGGGCGTCTTTTCGTTGCGTGAAAAAAACTTGAGAAAAATATTATAATATCATTTTAAAAGGTTTGAATACAGCGACTCGTGGAATGACCCTGGCGTCTTGTCATCTTTACATCTAATTTAAAAACATTGAAATATTTATCCCAGTATTTTTCAAGTTATCCTTCATAAGGTTACGAGATCTAAATATTTTCAGTATTTTAGTCAATCGGAACCTTCCGAATTTTCCTGATCACAGAAACCGAATATAATGTGATATTAAATTAATTAGAGCAGATATTATTTTCAATAGAACGTAGTAACATCATTTGCAAAATTTAGACAACTTACCGGAAAAATGGCACCATCTATTTATAAGGCACTTAAAACTTTGGTATTCACATTTGAAGATATTTGCCATAGACACATAGCTAAATTTAATTTTTCATAACTAAATTAAACTACGTGACGTGTATTATTTCTACTTTATTTAAATTCTTTACAACAACCTAGGTTTCGTTGTATTACAAAACCTTCAGGTGGGCTATTTGTAAATTAATTGAATTTAAGATTTAAAGAATCTTTACAAGTTGCCCAACTACGTCACGTAGTTTCCTGTAATTGTGAAAAATTAAATTAAAATGAATTAATTCAAAATTAACGCCAAATATATTCAACATTGCTAAATGTTCCCTGAATCGACTTTCATGGATTTAATTGAAATAAATTAGTTTTAGCTCTGTCACAGTTTTAGTCTATATAAAAAAAATCAATTAATTAAAAAAATAATTAAACTAAATATTGCACAAACCGAAGATAAATACTTTATTATTGACTGACGCGTCAGCCTCGAGTTTTGACGATACAAGTTCCACTTACACTTACCACTTTTAATATAGCGCTTTGGAAAGAAAAACCTTTAATTTTTTAAATTTTTATTATGATCTGTTCATATGTATTAATAAAGCCATACTACACAGCTGGCTATTGAGCGATTTTGGCGATTCCTATTTCCATCAATTGGTTCACTATGAGAATAGAAAACTTATTAATTTTCACGAAGATTTGTGGAATAGCATAAATTTTATAAACAATTTTCTACAAACTTTCTTTTTCTTTCTTTTACTTTCTTTTTCTTGCTCGGTGACTGTTCTCGACATCCAGTTTGCACAGATCTTCTTGCTATTCTCCCTGTTCCTGTTTGCTTTTAATTTATTTTAAAGTTTTATTTGTTTCTTACAGTTGTTTATTTAATAAACAATAAAAAAACCCGCTTTTTTGCTGAACTATTTTACTACTGAAATACTGGTAGGTAATAATGAGTCACAAAAAATAAGCATGCGTATAAAATTCAAATAATTTATATCCACAATTTTTTCAACAACAAAATCATTGTTTGATATCCATACATTTATACTGTTCCTTAATTAGTATTAATCTTTTTATTCACTAAATTAAGTCTCAACAAGGCAACGAATATTTTTTTTTTCATTTTAACAAACGCATTCCTAGTAATATTTAGTGACCTAAACATAATCTTTTCTTAAAATTATTTATTTCCTCTTGCACACGTGCAAAATATTTTCAAACCTTATTTTAAAAATTATGTTTTTACATTATTTTATAATACAATAAATGAAAAACAGGAAAATAAAAATACAATTACTATTTTTATACAAACCTACAATTTCAAAGTCATTCTCAAATACTATATTTATTTACTTCTGATCTAAATACAATTTCGTCAAAACGATGATAACCATATCTTAAGTTGAAATCAATTTTACAATCAAGGATTGGGATATTGACGATATGGCTCTAAGTCCTTATATGCTATTTACGATACGCCTTAAATAAGTTGATTAGCCAGTAATGTAACCGGACCAAGATAAACTAATCACTTTGTCGTTGGCTTGATTTTCTATTTAAGAAAATTATTTTCCTGAATAAAAGACAATAAAATTTATTATATTTAAATATGACTTAAAAGAGCATTCAACGCATTCAATTGAAAAGCAATTTGGGATTTAAGTTTTGCTATTCGTTCATTATCTTCTAAATCGTTATAGAACACTTAAAATAAAGTATATTGTCTACAAGTGTCTTACACAAGATACGACGTTTGTAATATTTAAAATTGTATTAAAATTGAGTGTCAATAAAAACATAGACAAAAACAAAAAAGGCATTAAAAAGTGATTAAAGTACTAGTTAAATTAATTCAAATATACATCAATTTAAAAACAATTTGTAATAATATTAAGTAATTTTGTATGATATTATCCTATATGTATTCTTTTCAATATACAGGTAGTGAAGCAAACTTTAGGCAAACATTTCATCTTCAGAGCACTGTGCCATAATATAGCAATTTAATAGTGATCAAATTAATAGTAACTTGATATACAACAACTGTGTTTTTTTTTGACAATCAATTATTTTCAAAAATTCCAAATGCGTCGAATTTCTCTCTTTCAGCGTTTTTTTATGATCCATGTCTTGACTCCGCACAGAAAAATAAAAAATACCCAGGGTTTTGGCACGTCTTACTTTAATATTTCCAGAGATGTTTCCATTAGGCTGGACCTTATGAATAGCCGCCGGTAACAGATATAAAGGTTGGTTCCTTGATTAATTTGCAAAGTCCCATAACACATAGCGACTATATTACATTCTGCTTATTATCCCATTTAATCAATTATGTGACTTAATTTACTTCTACTTTCACATTACGTTTATATTATCTGTAAATAATATTATATAACGTAAGACGTTTGAGACCTTTTTTGGAATCTTAGGATATCAAGACCAAAAATTATAAAATATGCACTTGCGATATCACTGCAGAATCCTTTTTCATAAGCGTTTTTTTTTGAAGTGGAAAGATTTTACCAAACATGTGAGATGAATTTCTGTTATAGGTATTCCATAAATATTAAAAAGAAAATTATAATACCGCTTGAATAGAGCGACTAAAATACTGATGATGTTCACATCTCGTAACATTATGAAGGATACTTAATATGAAAAACACAGAAAAATATTTCAATGTTTTCAAGTTGGGCGGAATGAAGGCATGACCACGGTGTCTTAACGTGTTTTGTGCATTAATAAAGGTTATGCTGGCTTCAGATATTTGTATTGTCCTAGATATTTTTGATTCACATTCCCCCTGCTAATTCAATACGGACTAAGATACTCAAATTGGTTTAGTTTTTCGAAAATTCCCGCTCAATAACCATTAATAATATCCGTCCATATTATATTTTCACTACTTTAATAAAACTTAGTGTCTACTTTTAAAATATCATATAACACTTTTTCGATGTAAAATTAAACAATTTATCCAGTTTTGTAGTGTTAAGCAACGGACTCGTGTACTTATATTTTAGTAACTTAGATCTAAATATCAATATAGTAAAGAATGATAATAGAAGTCAGAAACCTGTTTTTAAGTCTGCATGTTAATTTGTTTGTCAATCACGCAGAATATACTGGACGGATTTTGATGAAATTTGGTACGGAAATAGTTTATACCCGAGAGCAATACATCAATGAGTGAGAAAAAAAATTCTAATAACTTTTCTCATTCCGAATTTTACGCGAACGAAGTTATAGGCACAACTAGTATTATATAAAGTGCATAATAACTCTCTGCTACATAAGAAAAACCCAATTTTTCGTCTCATTTTTCTACAAATTTTTGCAAAATTATCTTAATTCAATTTTATAATGATGTTGCTGAACTTACATAGATCACATTTTACTGTGGTTTTCTAACCAATATCGTCAAATATATTACAGTGTTTTATACAGCAAAATTATATGGGCAGACTTTCACATATTGGCTATTGTACCAGCATAACGACAAGAACACCTATACGAAACCCGGGCTCAATAAATAAGCAATAGAAAATTCTTTGCCTAGCCGCATGAAGCTGAGGCGCGTCGCTAATTCCATAACAACCGAGATGTGTTCGACGTGACTCAAAATTCGAAACAACTGAAACACCCCCTACGAGAACCCACTCAACTTCGGCTATTAGTTATTGCTATTATCTATCATAACCAAGTGCACGTAATCAGGAACAACAGACGCATTGCACACGCGAGAATCCCTAAACAAACGCAACTCGGGCCCGTAATAACTCTCATATATCACCTTGTCAAAAAAACTAATCGCCACTAGATTATTGTCAGCGGAGTATATAAAACGTAAATCGGCTGGTGCGGTTCTACCTGCGCCGCCTGATAAAGGGCTGCCTACTTCATTTTCCTGATAACGTGTAGTTTCCTATCCTCGCTTTTGAATTATTGCCCCCGTCCCTATAAATATCGGCGACCCTTTTCCGGAACGCGGAGGTGGGGTAATTCTGGGAAATATTTTCCGGTTTTATTTAAGATATTTATTGTGGTTTCGTACGGTTTCAGATTTTGTATAAGTTTAGGATCAACTAGGTACAGCGTAACTTTGGGGTGTTCAAACTATATATTTGATTTGTCTGTCTGTTTCGGTTAAAAATATATTGTAAACTCGGAAAATGAAAAAAGTATGTCCGCAGTTCACTTTCTTTTTCACAAATATGGATATTCGGAGATTTATTGTTCGAATATATTCACGAAATTTCCTTTGCGATCTCCGATTTCGCCTTAATCCGAATGTTTTGCCTAATTCTAATCTATTTGGTTGATCGATCCACGACTTTACAGTGAATCCATTTTAACTTTCTGATACACATTAATGCATCAACAAATAATCGACAATACAGATTTTCTTGTTTATCCTGCTTGCACAATCTTATTTCGACAAGACTCACATTATGTCTGAAATTAATTTTCACAAAAATGTATCTAATGCGTTTCTATTTCAAATAATTAACTCAATTGCTAGTGTAACAACTAGTACAATCACGGTAATTGTATTCGCTACGAAACCAAATTTTTTTAGATATCCACTGAATATCTCAGTGTAAAATATTTCCTTAATTTTGTTTCATATTTTATGCTCATTGGAGAATAAAGAAAACATACAACTCTTGGTCTAAGATACAGACTGAAATTTTCTGCAATTTTTAAATTTTTTACGTGTGATCTACGGACGCGTTTCAATTTTTAACTTGAAATTTTAGAAGATATTGACTGATAGATAATATAATTAAATGATACAATCGCGGTATTTTAATTTTTTTGATATTTCGAAAAAAACAATATTTACCAGATTTTGCGCATGTATTACGAAATAATAAATAGTATAATTTTTATTGTGGAAAGACACACAGTTCCTTAAAGAATAACAAAACGCTTATCGAGATCGCTGCTAAATGTTTCTGCTGATGCTATATTTAAGTAAGCAAATTCCTAATCAAATCATCGATTAGTTAGAACCTTTGTTTTCGTTACACTTTGCATGGTACTTCCACTCCTAGCGCCCAACGGCGTAGTTTTAACAGATCAGAATAATCTTTACAATGTCACCTGTCATACAACGTACCCATTGCAACGGCATTAACACAGCAGTTATTTTTTTCCACTGCACGCGCACGACCTGCCAAGAAATTTCTAGTGCATGGAAAAAATGTCTTTTTTGGATTCGCCTCTGCAAATATTTTTCTGATTATGTTAATCTGGTTCCAATTCAATCATTTTTCTTTTAATTTTTGTAGGATACGCGTTGGTTCATATTTTTAGAAACCGTAACTCAAGGGCAGAACGGAACGGATATACGAGTTTGGAAACCAATCGCTTTATTCGTTCCACTAAGGACTATCAAATAAAAAAGTCTCTAGTCAGTTGGATGCTGCTATCAAATTTTATAACGCTTTGTAAGTGCACATACATACATATGTGCGTTCATAATGCTGATGAAAGTACAAAGAAAGGTAATATGAGGAAAACTTGGTCGGTAAAGTTTAAAAAAGATTGTAAAGCTAAAAGGCGATATTAACAGCAACGAATACGTATTAAATGAAGTTATTGATGCGTATATGTATTAAAGACGGGAAGGTATGATTGAATTAGGGCCAGGGTATACTTGAAGAGAATAATATCACACGAGATATTGATACAGCGAAGCCGAGATCAATAGAACTATTTTCTAGTATCACTTTTTATACCAAATCGTCATTGACATAAAGAAAGTTTTCCAGGGCGGTCTGAAATTTTAACTGTCTTAATCCTTGAGCAATTTGGCCTATTGGACTAGCTTACTTTAAGGAAAAGTTTATTAATACTTTTAAAAATTGATACATCACTTTTTTAACATTATATAACGTTTTCTTCATGGTTATACCATTAACATTTGACACGAACGGAGCATGTTTTTATGTATTAACGAAAGCAAGATTAATGTTACAGAAATGAGATGATAGAATATAGAAAATGAAAATATTTATCTAAATATTCTATAAACCTAATGCAAGTAATTAGGCCATACTTGCATAAATATTTTGCATCAATAAATAAGAAATATTTATCAATATAGCATAAAACTACTAACTTCGCTGAATATCATTACTACAAATAACTGAATAAAAACAAAGGTATAATAAAAAATTCAAGTTTTAAAATATAAATAAATTTGATACCTTGTGGCCTTAATACCTCATTAAGTTGTAGCCTTATTTATAAATATTACGGTTATTATTTTGTAAACACAGTATCATTTAAGTACGATATTTTTAATTACGAAAAAAATAAAACGATTTTATAAAAAAACTTAAGTTGGCATCGTAAAAAAAATAATCTATTAAGAAAACTATTTAATTCAATATATTTAATATTGACTATCTAGGACATCACAACGTGAAAATACGGAAATGGTTAACAACAAAAAAAGAAATGACATTTTCCATATTTAGAAGATAGTTGCACTTATAAATTATAATCATAACTATGATTCCTATAATTTAATTCCTATAATGAATACATTTAATAGTAAATTAAAATATTAAGCGATTTAATTGAAATTTATGTTCTATTTAAAATAACATACAAACAAAACTGGATTTTTTGAGGCGTTCTTAATTATAATTAACAATCAAGAACACCTTATCTCCGAAAACACAACAATTTTTATTAAAACAAGTTTTATTAAAGATTAATTGTTACCCTAATATTCGTAATAGCAAGCTAAAGGGAAAACTCAGAATAATAAGTTAATTTTAAAAAAGTCACGTTTACATCAATTATTTCCACATTTTGATTCATATAATTGTTTGATTTACAGACTGTTCGTAAATTAGTTACCTACAAATTAAATAGCATATTAATGAAAAATTACTCATATTTTCTAATTTTCCTTTTAATTTTTCCAAGATATCATGTTCAACCATTCATCAACCATACATCAAGTTCATCATCCATTAGCGGAAGAATCTATTTAAATTATGATACCAAATATTCTGAATCATTATTTTTAGAACTTAATCCGTACAATCGTATAAAAACATATTACGATAAGGTAAAATAAACCTAAGTCACTATCGTATGACAAATTGCACTTTAGCGAAATTGATGCAATCACTTATCCGAGGGACGTGCCCTCACTTATCTAACAGCTGATTTCAGTGACATTCGGACGATATGCAGTTTTAATACAGAAATATTACGACAATATAGGTACGATAAATATTATTATACTTATAAATATTTGTTTAAACTTTTGTTATGAAATTTGTGACTTTGGAAACATGCGACGTGCGTGTCATTAAATAGTTTAGGCCCATATGTCCAAGCTTAGAAAACCTGTGTTTATCTCTAGATCTATTTAGATTGATATGAATACAGATATATTTTAAAAACAGACAACTTTGAAAGTAAAAATGAAACCAAAAGATAAATATTACCTTATTGGTTTTTTTCTATCCGAAATCCGAAGCCTGTCGGCTCCGTTTTATCCGAAGGTTAGACGGTTCTGACTATTTATTAAGCGATAGTTGTTTTGACCATTTATTTCATTAAACTATTCACTATTCGTGTGGATAACTCTTAGTCCCCTGGATATTACATTTGAGTCAAAAGGTATTTATCATTTTATATACCTCGGCCACGGGTTAACATTCTTCTAGAGCACTGTCCTGTCACACGTGCTTTGGCGTTTCTTAATTCTGTAATTAACTCTGTCCCGAATTTTTACTTTCAAAAAGGATATTTTACAAAAAAAGTCTGATCATTTTTCTCGTCTGCTTAAAGTATTTTCGTTTCTCTATAGCTATTTGTAATTTCGTAACATATATATTAAAACTATATTTTTTACTTCTCGTCCCGTCATTTTTCTCGTTCGCTTAAAGTATTTTCGTTTTTCTATTACTATATGAAATTTCGTAACCTTTGTCTATAAACTAAATTTTATACATCTCGTTCAGTCATTTTTCTCGTTCGCTTAAAGTATTTTCGTTTTTCTATTACTATATGCAATATGGCAATACATATTTTTAAACTATATTTTTCACATCTTATCATGTCGTTTTACTCGTCCACTTAAAGTATTTTCGTTTTTCTATTACCATATATAATTTCGCAACATATAACTTTAAACTTTATTTTTCACATCTCATCCCGTCATTTTTCTCGTTCGCTTAAAGTATTTTCGTTTTTCTATTACGATATGAAATTTCGTAACATAGATCTATAATCCGTATTTTTACATCACCTCCTGTCATTTTTCTCGTTTGCTTAAAGTATTTTTGTTTTTCTATCACTATATGTAATTTTATAACATGTATATCTGTAAACTGGGTAATAACATATAAAAGCGACATCCGTACAATGCAAAACCTTATATTCAAGCCGATGAATTCGTTCAAATGTTATCAGGAAAATTTTAAAAATATGCACAGGTCCAATTGAAAGATTTTCTCTTAAGAATAATAGAAGATAATCGTAAAGGCGCTCAGAAATAATCACCTGCGATATTTTACTAACTTTTAACAAGCTGCTTTAGAAAGACATACGCAAGATTTGATAGAAAGTTGAATAAATCAAAGACCAATTAAAATTCAGGTGGACCGTATTAGAAAATTATAGAGAAATTATGGATTTAAACAAAGACGTAAATAAAAATAATGAAACTGTATCTTATATTTAAGATATAGCTCCATTATTTGGAGAACTTAAATAAATAATCGTTTTAAAAACGGTAAATTTCCAAAAAACAAATAACTAGCAACTTTGAAACTATTAAAATTATTCCGGGTTCGAAATAGGCTATTGAATTATAGACGTACGATCGCGTGTGAAATGTCCAGTCGAACGCGTTTCTTACATCTAAATTATGATTTTAATTTATTATATTAAATTTTCTATAAGTATCTTAATAATACTAATATAGCGGGACTTCTGCGAAAAGTTCAAAACATGAAAAGTTTTATTCATACATACATTTATTATCACATATATTACTATATGTATTTTAATGAAATAACGAGAGGACTTTCACGGAAAGTTCGAAATACTAGAAGTTTTGATTTAGATTCCCGAAAAGTGTCCATTGCGATAAATTAAATATAAATAAGTATTAGTATGTCACTAATAGAATTTTTATGAAGTAACTTAGACGCTAATTTTCGTAAGAGACATATATTTTTATTAACTCTAAATGAGACGATCTAGAATGAAAAAAAGGAGGAAAAATTGCGGTGTTGATTTTGATGAATTGGCCATGATAGATTTAAATCGAGAGTTATTAAATAAAAGAAACAAATTTAGCCATGACCCGCCTAATGATTAACGCTAATGATCAGTTAACGTCAAAATCAATCAAATCATTTCATTTGAAAATGGAATTCTCTGAAAAGTATCGAATTTCCCGATTTCCTTATCTAATCGACATCGCGTCGCGCACATTTCACAACTAATTACTGCTAAAAATGTGCTCAAATTGCAGCGTGACACGAAATATATCTATGTACTAAAATTTAACCGCATTTATGCCGATAAAGTTCCCCTCATAACAGTCAAGATACTTCATAATACGAATCTAGTGCAACCTAGATACACTATTATCTATCTATAATGTACTTAGTGTAATATACTCCTTATATACGTCGTGATACTGTTTGGTTTACAAAATGGAAGCCACTCGTACGTACAATGCGAGATCGTACCTAAACGACAAGGTGTATACGGGCAAGCAAAATGGCAGATCCATTTTTGCCTTATCTTTGATTTGGCCTTTTTGCCAAAAATGCGGTAGTGTTAGATTAGAGGCAGATACAGAGAGATTAAAAAGCATACGTACGATCGCATACAACGTGCGTAACTCGGCCGTGTATTTGATTGGTCGTAAATAGCGATAAAGGTTAAGGCGTTACCAGTAAGAGATAGCAGTATTATTATCTGCGCCGTCGTCGGCGCGAGGCCCGACCCTCGTATCAATTATGTATCGGAAGGCTTAGCTCAGAGTATTATACGTTACGCGGCAAACAGTAGCGGTCTCGCTCTTTTGTTGGCCATTGTGAATTTAAATTTATTATCGGAGTTTCTTTTCGGTTATTCTTTTTTTATGTACGTTTATTTACTATTTTATTTTTCGTTTAAGCAGATGATTTATTGTGGTTCGGTTTTTATGGAGTTTGTTGCGATATCGTAATGGTTAATATGGATATGTTGATGCAACTACGTGAGTGTACTTTTTATTTTATTTTTTTCTGATCTGTTTTTTTATTGTTAATCAAATAAATCTTATCTTCAAATAACTTCGCAGAGATATTACATGAAACCGATTTTTTTTAAATAAATTTATTAATATTCGCACATAACTATATGAAAAGTTACTGTGTGATAAAGTACAATAATTAAGACATCTCATCGAATGATTACTTATTAGATGGATATTTTTTTATTTACAAAGTTATTTCGGAAAAAAATTCTAAAAATAAAATATTTAGAAGTAACCATTTGAAAAAAATTTTCATAAAATAAAATCAAACTGTAAAACTAAATATTACTAGCCTCACAGTTCTTTAATAACATTTTGGATAAAATTCTTTTTTTTTTACATTGCATATTATTAAAAAAAATATGCAGTAACTTTTACCAATAAAGTTTTGAAAACGAAAATTCGTAACTAAAAAAATTTATTCATTAATTAAATATGTATAAAATGAAAGATCCTAAAAACAAATTGATAATTATATCAAATAGCAAAATTATATAATGTTAACTTATCTGTTAATATTTTTACTAATTGAAAACATCATTATACCTACTGATATAAATTATTTTCCCCAAAACTAAAGCAGCAATAAAGCAAAAAAAAAAGTCATGATAATTGTCCATGTTATGGGAATTGAAGATAAATATTTGAAAACTAGAAAACATATATTATATTAAAATCTAAACGGAAAAATGGAAATTATTGTTTAAAAAAATTAAGTCAAAAATATTTATTCAAAAATATAATATGTTGACGTAATTTCAATTAAAATAACTAAAATAAAAAATACACGTGTTTCTTTTTAATACGCTTGTCGTAGAAATATTTGACAAACTCCTGCTTTAAACCTAAAAAATTGGTATCGTAAAAATTAAAAACATAAATTACATAAAAAAAACAGAAATCGTAATTTTAAAAAATTTCATCGACAATGTTTCTTTAAACATAATATCTTAACATAAAATTACTTGAGACAACTAAAATAAACGATACACGTGTTTCAGTTTAATAAGCTTGTCGCGGAGATAAATTATGAGGAAAACTTTTTCCTTTTTCGAATTGTCACATTTAGATAAGCGACTGTTTGCTTAGTCATAAAATAAAAACTTACATTTGCATAAACCAATGTCAACATCATTGTATTTCGGTATACACCGATTTTTTGTGTTATTTAGAACTACCTATCCATGTCTTTATATTAACAAGTTTTATTGCAATATTTTATGCATAATTTTATTAATATTTTCAAGGATACATTCATTATATGATTTATTATGTCCAGCGGCCAATTTCAAAATATATATGGAACTTTTTTGTTCATTTTTAAACAAAGCTTTCCATATATTTCATTTATTTTTTAAAGCCTAATACAGCTAGAAACAAAGAAAGCGGAAGAAAGAATTAAGATTATTTTGACATTTTTTCAACATCACTCAATTAACTTTGTGTTATTTATAAATATATGTTATTTATTGATTATGTTATTTATAATATATAATTATGTTATTTATAATATATAATAATAAAGTCAAATTAAACTAAAAAAAAGGAATTAAGTTTTTGGAAGTCAACTAGATGGCGATGCATTTTAATTAATTTATTGTATTTTTAAGAATTTCTTTCGCAAATTAAAGTACTCAAATTTTTAGTTACTTAAAAAAGAACCTTCTACCCTAGTTATCGTTACTATATTTTCCTTAACAATATAAACAATGTAAGTAATATAAAAATGATGAAATTCACCTTTTCCATTACGAACTATCTGTTGTTTATATTTACAAAATGTGTCAAAAGTTAAAAGTTTTGAAATGTGAATGTCGTTCTTCACAAAAAAGATTAGTCATAGACAAAGCCAAAAGTAATGAGCCCAGTTTTCTCAAACTCGATCAAATTTTGATATCGCAAAACAATATCTATGAAAAGACAAAATTCAGACTAAAAATAATTTGCTACAGTGTTCTAAATTTGAATACAAAAATAGATTAAGCCCGGAAATAACTTTCTAACAAAAGAACGTCTTCTGTGACATTTTTCCGTGTTTACTATTTAAAATATTCGACGAAAATAGTGACGTAAATCGTCACTAAAATAGTAAACAAGGTTTTAGATTTAGATTATTTATTTCAGATCCACGCCATTATTAAAAACACATAACCCAGTCCCCAAAGTCATTTGGCCTCACACATAAATCATTTTTAAACGCATTATTATGATTTGCCTAATTAAACGGCCATCGCGTTCATATTTTATCGTCGAGTCTTATAAACTAATATTTTAATTCCTTTTCTTTACAACATAAGCCGCTTACTTACTTCGGGATCCCATTAAATCCGCGTTTACGAGTCCCGCGATCATTGCGAGATTATGATGAGATTTCTTGTAACAACTGATACAGCGCGTGATGTAACCGAAGCTCTGATGAGGACGTGCGAAAATTATTTATATTATTTTGACTCAAGCTTTGACTTTTCTCGTGTTAGAGCTTTTTCCTGTTGAAAATTACATTGTTAATTTTTTTTGAGTGGTAGTCACTCAATTCACAGATTTAAAATATTAGAAGATGACATGTAACTGTTTGACAACCGTAAACAAAAGGCGGAGTCTAATATTTTGGACTGTTTCAGTAGCGACATGTATATGAATAAATGTTTATATATATATATATATATATATATATATATATATATATATATATATATATATTTAAACATAAACATTGGCTAAACTTTCTCAAACCTTAATTTTCATTTAAAGCGATTCCAAATTAGTCGTCGCAATCACACGATACCGACGGACACATTGACAACTATTGTATTCCATTCGCTATATCAATGACTAAAATATTTTTTACACTACTAATATTTTTTTATTAAATTATAAAAGCGACATTTTGTGCTTTGGTGTCATGTAAATAAATGCATATACGATTATATTTCAAATATTTCAAAACTGCAGAGGGACATTTCAATTTTACATAACTGTCTTGCGTAGTAGAGCTGAGAAATATTTTAGAAAGAGGAAGTGATGCTTAAAATTAAAAGTCCATAGTACAAAATGTTCACAATTAAATGAAACTACGTGATGTAGTATTATTTCTACTTTTTTTAAGTTCTTTACCACGACCTAGGTTTCGTTGTATTACATCTTCAAGTGGGCTATTTGAAACAAACATCTTTGCTAATAACCCACCTGAAGACGTTGTAATACAACGAAACCTAGGACGTGGTAAAGAACTAAAAGAAAGTAGATATAATACTACATCACGTAGTTTCATTTAATTGTGAATAATTAATTTCTACAAAATTAACGACAAATATATTCAGTAACAAATTTTGTTATTAAAACGAAATAGATGCTTAGATCTTAAAGAAGATCTTACAAGAAGTAATCAATTATGTTAGGCAACATACCTATACAGTGAAAAATTATATTAAAATAAATAATAAATCAATAAAATAACTTGAGATCAACCTTAAAATACAAACCTAAGTAGGGAAAAGAAACCCAAGAACAAATCCTCATAATACGGCAAATCATAGAAAAGGCTAGAGTGTAATATCACGCTTTTCATCTAATTTGTGAACTTTTGGAAGTTTTTGACACTGTTAAATCACTGATTCTGACACTGACTCTGGCAAATACTCACTGAGATCTACGTATTAAGCACCTCATAAACCTTATCAAGTCGCTTTATACAGATGGAACAGCCCGAATAGATGAAGTTGACCCTGAAAGCTTTAGAACGGAGGCCGGTGTTTGATGGGGATGCATATTCTCCCCACTACTATTTAATATCTACTCTGAGTATATCCTGCCGACTGTCCTTGAGAACTCGGGCAGTTTCGTATTAGAGGAAGGACAGACAATAAAAAAACTTGGGATAAGCGGATCGCACCACTCTTCTTGAAAAAAGTGAAAAGAAGATAAAAGGCCTCCTACATCTTCTAGAAATAGCCATTCTCAATTTTGAACTCGCTATTAATAGAGAAAAAACGAAAATTTAATATAGTTGATAAGGCAGGGACATGACAACAAACCCGTCCAACATAACAACACTGTGAAGTGGTACAAAGTTATATTCACCTCGGTTCGTCTCTGTCTAATATTGAAGGGTGCGAAGAGAAAATACCTGAGGAAAATTCGAAAGTATCAAATATTGTAATAATGCAATAGCAAAAGATTAAACCGATTCAATGTATATTGAAACAAGCAAAAGTAAAGTTAAAGCACGAAAACAAAATTACTTATTAAAGCCCAAGAAAAAAGTTGAAAATCTTGATCTCTACCGGAAAATTGTGAACTAACGAAAAGAGGGTTACCCTTTTGACGATCACAACTAAACACTAGATAATAATTAGAATAAATAGTAACCTGATGATTATGAGTAGAACTACCACTAGAAGGGTTCCGTATCCATTCAGGTATACATAAAACTTCAAAATATTTAGTGTGCACAATATTGTTATTACTGTTACATATATAAATTTGGCTGTATAGCATAAAGCTCATAGGCCTAAGTAATATATCTTGTTTGCCTATATCTTCTAGCATTTACTAGCAAGTTAAACAAAATAATTTTCCACTGCAGCGTTTACTATTTTTTACAGATTTATCATTTGCAAAAGATAGTTTCATAAAGGGCAAGCTAACCTAACCTTGGTTAGGTTGCACTTTATAACTTTTGGAGCCTCGTAAATTGCGAAAAAGATACCATAACAAAAAATGCAATTGATGTTTCCTATTGTATTTTGAAAAACCGCTCCTATGATACCTCACTCTGTGGAAAAGGCGAAAAAAAATTTTTCTTCCCGAGTTTGATGTGTGGTGTATATAAATAAAGTGTAGTTTCCTTATTTTCATGTATTCGAGTAATCAATGTAAATATTCCTAAAAATGTTTGTTAAATCGGATTAAAGTTTAAAAAGTTATAAGGCTGCGATATACGGACAGACAAATGTACAGACAGACATGACGAAACTATGAGAGTACCATTTTTCCTCATTTGGTTGCGGAATCTTAAAAAAAATACTGTAAGCACAACTAAATTACTAATACGACATGACCGAAACAATTTTAATTTTTTTTTAACTTTGCAACAGATTTAATGACATTTATACTTCTTGCGTATCTATCTAAAATTGTAGAAGTATCGATATTGAGGATGACGAACAGATAGGCAGATATAACGAAGCTAGCCGTAGTCGGGATAATGGAATACTAAAAAGACGGTGAACCTTGGGACGCGGAAAAAGAATCGATATCTTCCAGTGTCGATCGATTTTTTTTATATGGTTATTTTTGTATTCGATACCTCTTAATCGATAATTGTACTTATAGGAATACTTTAAAGCAGGTAACTTATATCTGCGATTGAATCTCGCCCAAAATAGTGTCCTTAACTACAATACTCCAAAAATCCTTTTAGATGGCAACATGATACTAATATATTATTATCATTTTGGCAACACTTCGCACACAATCATAATTTGTATATTTGTAATTTGGATAGAATTTAATATAAAATCCTAAAGGCAGTCAAACAGTATAAATTTACTTAATAAGGATACTTGAAAAACTTTTTTTGGATGGCAACGGTATACTAATATAGTATTATCATATTGGCGACACTTTGTACACAATCATAATTTTTGTATTTGTAATTTGGATAGAATTTAATATAACATCGTAAAAGCAATAAAAACAATATACGAAATTACTTGTTAACAATACTTCAAAAACTCTTTTGCATGGCAACATAATACTATAGTATTATCATATTTGCGACACTTTGTGTACACACACTTGTGTAGCACATTTGTGATTGTAACTTGTGTAGCACATTTGTGATTGTAATTAGGATAGAATTGAATATGTCATCCTAAAGAGAGTAAAAACAATATAAGAAGTTAGTTGATAACAATACTTTAAAAACTCTTTCGTATGGCAACATGGCACTAACATAGTGTTATCATATTGGCGACACTATATGCACAAGCATAATTTGTGTATTTGTAATTTGTATAAAATTGCATATAACTTCCTAAAGACAGTAAAAACAACGTATGAAATTTCTAAGTAACAATAATTTGAAAAACTATTGTTACCAACATAGTATTATCATATTGACGACTCTTTGTACAGAAGCGTAATTTATATATTTGTAATGTGGATAGTATTTACTATGACATCCAAAAAGTAGTAAAAACAATGTATGAAATTACTTGAAAACAACACTTGAAAATATTATTTTTGGATGGCAACGTGATAGTAACATAGTATTATCATATTGGCAATATTTCGTACCCAACCAAATTATCATATTGGCGATAATTCGTACACAAGCAAAATTTGTGTATTAGAAGTAGATTAAATATCTTAAAAGGCAGTAAAAACGAAAAAGACTTTACCGCAGCCGACTAAATGTCTGCCGTCTTCGTCTGTACAAATTCAGCTCAGTCGCGTTCTAACTCTTAACATTCGGATCGGCGAGAGCTGTAGTCGCTCTGATTTTATTTAAAACTAATTTTTCTCGGTTAAATTATCGTTAAAGAAGTATATTATAATATCGGCCTTATCCGATTATTGTTGTTCGTATGTCTCGCGCGTAACTAGATATTATATGTACTATATCTAGACTTGATTTTTATAATAAGACCGTAAAGCACCTGAATTGTTCACAGTTTCGCTCACATTTACTAATTATGTTCTGTACTTATCGTATTTATTTTCGTTTAATGTTTCTGTGTATTTTCTGTAAATTCGCTTATTCTTAATAATTTATTTAGTTTGTGCTTCTTGATGAACACATACACGTAGACAACTAAAAAACCTAGCTTAGGATTTTTTTGTAAATGTATCCTATCTACGGACCATGCATAGAGTAAAAAAACAACAATAAAAACTTAAATTATAGTTTCCTTTCATTAGTCAGGTTCCCTACAACAATGCTTCCCGCAACCCTCCCGCATCACTCCGCACTACAACTTTGGCCACGCCCGTTTTGCAAATATATGTTAGGTGCAAACGTTCAATGCGCGATTTAAAATACAAGTAGCGCCATCTATTGACGTAAATAGGTACACTATACATTTGTTTAAATACAACGCGTCGTGTAGCTAGACAATTCTTTGTTGTTTTACCGATGCTGCCTAAATTGATTTTTGAACACATTAAATTGGCAGACATTCTGATTGAGTACACCGATTGCAATGTGCTAAAAACTAAAAATTACTTTAATTTGACTTTATATTGTTCTTAAAAACTACATCCGAATTGGACTAGTAATTTTTACGTGGTGCTACATGTATAACTGCACGTCAAACCGACAACCACACGAAAATTCCAAAAATGATCTTGATACATGCTATCACTTGTCCTTTATGCCTCCAATTATTTTTGTCAAATATTTCCAATGTACGGACATGCAATGTTTATAGTTTTATTATATCGATAGATAATTATTAAAAATAAGATATTATTTTAAATTTTGAGCCAGCGCGTCGCGAAGTACCCCACAAAGTGCACGTTGGTGTCAATATATTCTATTTGTGAAATAAATTATAGAAACATTTACCAACTTCTGGAATATAATTATTACTGTAATTGACTATTTGATACATTTTGTAGAAATCATATAACAAGTTATTAAGACATGTAGTACAAAAGATGTCTTCTACCTGTTTATTGCCCTGGTAGGAACTTCATATTTATTGCTTACTCTGTATAAGTGAGTAATGTATGAAAGTTTAAAGCATAAATTCTAAGTAAGTAAAAATACTTAAATTTTCATGGGTCCATAAATATATTCCGCATTAAACCAGAATGATAAGTCGACTGATGATTTTATTACGTTTTTTAATATTATATTTGAAGAAAATAAGACGTGTTTTTTGTAGATAAAATATTATGGTTGTTACAAGTTGCTTTAAATATAATTGTCTATAAAATGTTTACAACTGTAATCGCAGAAACATGTGAAAATATTTTATATAATAACATAACAAATTATATAGATGTGCCATTAGAACATGAGTATAATTAACAATCTTCAATAGTTGATTTGTTTACATTTAAAAATTTAGAACATGGCTGTTACGACTGATCGGTTACTCGATTCTTTTGTAACGACGGCGACTGATTTGCTTATCATTGATTAAATTAAATTGTATATTTGAAAATGTGGTAATTTTATCCTGATGTTGAATTTATTTGCTCTGATTTCCATAACACTTACACGTGAACAATTTTTCCGTGAAAATGCGAAAAAATGGCGACTTTAATACCGATCAGCACTTCTTTTATTCAGTCAGTATTTTTAGCGTCGATAAAAACGTAATAAAACAAATAAAAAAGAAAATTATATTCTCACCACAGCGAGTCGATCCCTGAACTCGGAGCCCACAATAAAGACGGAGTCTACAACCCCAGGCGTCGGTCCCGACGACGGCACCATGGACGACACCAAGAACGATAAGAAAAACAAACGCCAGCGGCGGCAGCGGACCCACTTCACCTCGCAGCAGCTCCAAGAGCTGGAGGCTACCTTTGCCAGGAATCGATATCCCGATATGTCCACCAGGGAAGAGATCGCCATGTGGACAAACCTCACGGAGGCCAGGGTCAGGGTGAGTCACGGTGTTTTTGTTCTATTTATTTTTATAATATTTTGCACTTTCATTATTATCTAATATATAAACAAGATAACTTCTGACAAATATCGTCTAAATAAATATTGCAAGTTAGACAAAGATAGCATAGAAACTAAAATGTTCCAGATTATGTGCTACACTGACACACCTTTAGAAAATATTTCTGATTATATAAATTAATACTCCTAATTTTGAAAATAGCGCTCCTATGTATATAATTCCAATGATTCTAAGTTAGTCTACCAACTGTCCCATTGCCAGATGATTCACTTCAGAACATCATTCTATGGATAATCTTTTAACATATATATATTACGGAACAACCCGACCCCTAACGTTTCGTTTTGATTTTATTTTACTTAATCTTATATTAACTCTGTATATTTAATGTCTATTACATGTCAATTGATTTTGTTCTTTCTTCTTTCCTTGATTTCTTCCTTAGCCATGTTCTGCCGTAGAACTTTTTCATTCTACTTCAATCCCCTCTATTTTGTGCTTTTTTCAACCATTTCTCACTATTTGTGGACGTTTTTCCCCCACCGGTCTTCATCTACAAGCATTTTACACCACGAATCATGTTTTCTGGCGACATGGGCAGCCTATTCCACTTAAGCTTCGCAACACGTTTAATAAAGTCGGTGAACCTGCTCGTCTCTCTGAACCACCCATTTTCCTTTCGGTCTCTCATAATGACCCTTACCATTTCCTTTCAATTTCTTTCTGATCCATTCTGAATTTAGTGAGGATTTATTTTGTAAATACCCAAGTTTTAAGTTTCATACACAAGTGCTAGTCGGATACACTGGTTATGTATGCGAGCTTTCTGTTCAACTTCAATTATGATTTTAAAGATGAATTCAGTTCTGGAATATGCTGTCCATGCTAGCCTTATGCGCAGGTCTATTTGGTTCGTTTGATTTTCTTTCCCTATAATAACCTCTTGGCCAAGATATACGTATTTCTGTACTTTTTCCATCACTTTTTAGTTTATCTTAATGCTCACGGAACTATTTGAACAGCTAGTCATAATCTTGGTTTTGCCCAAGTTCATTTCCAACCCAACTCGCCCATAAGCACCGCTTAGTAACAATTCTCGTTCCATAGTTTCGAGGCTGCCCGGATTGTCTGAGAATGTGGTCATCGAATTTTAGATTGCTCAGTTTATTTCTTGTTATATTAAGGCCGCGATTTCCCCAATCCAGCATTTTAAATATGTCCTCTGACACCAGCATAAACACTTTCGAAAAGAGGGTATCTCTGTCTTACTGCTGTCTCCGTCTTAATTTGCTGTCCACCACAATACTTATCTTTCGCGTTTATTTTCTTTTGGTTGACTGTAAGTGGTTGCTCTTTTCCCAATAAGTCCGCCGCAGTAAATTTAGTTTCAATGCTAGTAATAAGTACAATAAATGGATAAAAAAATATAAATGATGTGAGAGTAAATTGTATAATTTTTAGATTTTCTCTCCATTTTCATTGGAAACTATGATTTGTTGAATTTACGCTAAGCAGTTTATGCGCCATAAAAATAAAGTTACGAAAATGAAAAAGTCTCTAAAACATTTCCAGCCTGTTTTCTTTTTAAAATGTTTTCTTATACGTTCTAATTCTTTGTTTAAGTTTAATACATTCTAAAGGTAAAAATTAAAAGGCGAGATCTAGGAGAAATATATCTCCAAGACGTATCATAATATTATTAAATATGTGTAATTAGCTTTCCCCGCGGCTTCGCCCACATGAAATTTTGATTAGATCGGTGAAAGTTGTATGCAGGTTTTGAGCAAATAATAAATGGATTTAACATACACATTTCGTCATGTCTTGATTAAATATTCTTACAGTACTAAATCTATACATTAAAATTGTTCTGTACCATTTTTGCTATTTATTCTAAAAGGAGGGAAATCTGACTTATTTAAAATGTACTGTGCTATATACGTGCACAAAAAATTAAGTGTGTGCCGTTAAGGCAGATAAAATAAAGTGAGCATACAGGTATATATATATGATTTCTCCATATAATCTAGATTACATGGAGTAATCATATAATATATATTAAATATAGAAATTAAATGAAAGTATTTTCTTCACGTTCGCGACTATATGAATTTAGATCCCTTTGTACTGGAGATTGTTACAAAAAAATTACCCACACAAACACATAGTTATTTTCATTTTCATTTCTTTGTTTATCTTTATTTACTTTTTATATTATTCAGCCATTTAATCGTTGAATTATATACTACTAAGAAATTTTACATATTTAATAAATGTCTGTCATTAAATCCTTCATGCTTCCTCTTTACCTTTTCTCGTTCTTTTCCTCATAGTGTCGAGGCAAGAACTAAGAAATTGCATAAAAATAAATTTCAAATAAATATGTGAAAAACAAATTGAATTTCGTTACTTTACAGACACAATTGGTCGAATTTTGATCACAACTGATAATAATTTTTACTATTAGGTAAAAAGTGTTGAGTTTCATCCAACAGGAAGTGCGTTACTTTTTACGATTAAGAAATAGTCTACATGCGGATTTAAATTATGAACTGTATTTGTACCAAGTTTCATGAAAAAATAATTGAGGATTTAAATATACTAGTGGTAAAAGCACCGCATATTAGCGTATGTATTATGCCGCTACGTGAACTATACGCATATTGAATTGCTTGCTTGGTTACAGAGATTTTAAGTAACCAAAAAACCCACAAACTAACTTTTAGATTAATGAAATTATCTTGGACCATCAGATCTCTTATGCGGTTAGATTATTTTATTCCGCTACATGACCTATACGCATATCGAATTATTTGCTTGATTGTAGAGCTTTCAAATAACAAAAAAACCCAAAAACATACCAACTTTCGGATTTATGAAATTGTCTTGAACCATCGGATCAATTGTCCAGTTCGATTATATTAAGACGCTACGTGAACTATACGCGTATTGAATTGGTTACTTGGTTACAAAACTTTTAAGTAACCAAAAAACCCACAAACAAATCAACTTTCGGATTTTTGAAATTTCTCCGACCATCGGATCTCTTCTGCAGTTGGATTATTTTATATTTCTGCAGTAATTTTTATATGCATACAATAAAAAAGCTTACGTTGTTGCTTTGTCTGTTACTTAAACTTTTCAACGTAAAAACTGATAAAACCATAATTACAATAAAAAAAAAGCATTAAGCCCCCAGAACTGAACTATAATAGGCTATCCTTGAACTTTTCCATTTATTATGAACAGTAAAATATTTACTGCAAAATACTAACTTTGTACTAAAATTTTCAACGGATAAAAATACGTTTTCTATGGTTCGGTTTATATCATGAATAGAAAATGGTTTCAATCATAATTACAAATAACTTTAACTACTTGTCCCGTGCGAATAATTCGCAAGTCATCGAATGGTAATATAATGTGAAAATAAGTAAATGAAAAATATTTTATTTATTTAAACATTTTATTGAATATATTTGGCTTTAATTTTGCAGAAATTCATTATTGACAATTAAATCCTCTATCTTACCTAATCGTTTATTTCTCTGTGGTAATAAACTTTATACGAAATTTTTGTAAAATTTGAAAAAAATATGTTTACATTTCTAATATAGGATGGATACTTTCTAGTTTATTTGATTGCATTAGTTTTTCTGAACTTTTACTAGAATATTTTCGGAACAATACGGAACTCCACGGAACGGAAGCCCACGTCTTACAAATGAGAATTATAGATTTTGTACAAAGAACTGTTCTTTAGATCTAATGCCTAATCTAATCCATTTATGCTGAATGGCTTATTCAACCTTGTGAAACATTTATCTGACAATGCTCATTAGTTTTTTTCAGTGGCATTCAAAAACTCAAAAAAAATTTTGGAACCTGTTAACAAATTGCAATACCTTAACAACAGTTTCACACTTCATCTAATATCTACGAGCATAACGAGGCATTCAAATCGATATGTACGAAGAAAATGCAGATGCACCGTGGGCAGGCAGTGACTCAGGGTAGATTAGCGGCGCGCTCGCTCCGCGAGCCGTCTCGCGGGCGCCGCGACGCTCGCGCGCGCGTATTTTTACCGCGGCCGCACCGACGCCAATCCCTTAAGCCCCCGGTATTCCGGACGTCTATTTCGGGCCCGTCATAATCCCGCCGAGCGCTGCAACTTTATTTTGAATTGACACTCAAACGGAGTACGGAACGGAAATAAATTATTATCTATGTAGGTTTTGACTGCGGCCGGTCGCTTTTAGAGCTGATTGATACTTGCGCGTGACGGAGAGGAAAAACAACGTCATCGCGATGTGAACGCTGGTTCGAGACCGCGCTGACATAAACGATGCGTTTAAGCGGTTTTAGCGCCGTTATGCTGTTTTGTTAGCGATGTTTATGGATCCTGTTGTGCTACGCCGATCATCGGCGAGCGATCCCGTGTTGTTTCAGCGCGTATATGATGTCTTTATCGCTTCGCGTTTTGATTATGATTCGATCTGGCACGTCGAAGATCAGTCATCGTTAAGAAGGAAAAAAATGACGCTAGGTAGTAGCAAATAGGTAATAAAACATTTTATTATTATTATTGTCGTTAATACTTTTTACGATTATATTCGTATTTTAATTATATAAAAATGAAAATACGTAAAGATACGCAAATTTTTAATCCACGTACATGTCTGAAGTAAATTCAAAATTCACACTGTCAAGATTGTCTTATAAAATATTTTTCTAATTTCCCTGCAATTTTCGAACCGATGAAAAAAAATTTAAAAAAAAGAATTTCATTTTCATTCATTTCAAATTATTTCAGGCATGTTAAATTGATTAGTTTTGAAATGTTTTGTGAAATGACTATGGAAGCATATTTTTCTATTTTCAGACACGCGTACTTGACAGGTTTTATATATTTTTAAGCATTTTTTTTCAAAATGGGAGTACTTTCACCTGGTACACGTGTAAACAAAATAAAAAAACGCATACACAACAAGTAGAATATTAAAAAAAATGTCAGGATATTGAATGAAATATGTGATAACCAAAAAATAACAAATATACAAACAATTACCTTTTTTTATAAAATATAAATTATTATTTACCAATCCAATCTCGAAATTGTTGCCTATCTAAAGTTAATTTTTTTTTTATTTTGAGAAATGAAGTCGTAACAAAAAGTGAAAGACACGAGTAAGGAGGTTAGCCTATGGTGGAACTTTACTCCTCCACTGTCAGATACTTAGCATGTCAGCGAGTAGCACACTTCCCAATAAGGTAAGGATTTGTTTATTAATTACGTTGACATAAGCATAAACAACTCTCCTATCATTAGTGCAACCCAAATGGTTATTAATGTCTTCAATATATTAAAAAGGAATTAAAATTACAGTTATAAAATTTATATATTAACAATATTACGACTATTACAAATATTCATTTGTATTGGTGCGTTTTATAAATACTACAAAACATTGTTTTTTTTAAAGAAGTTTCACTTCTGACCACGTATTGACCCCGCTTACTTTTTTTATAAAAAAACTTTTTTTATAAGTTAAACAATGTCGTTTATAACTTCATACTTTGAATTTAGACTATTTAATTTATTACCTTTCTAATATAACTTTCGCTGTATAAAAAAAAATAAATAAATCACACAACAAATTATTTAACATAATTATATTACAACTCGAGCATAAATCGTATAATTAAATGATACATAAATCACTTAATCTAACATATATCGACTAATTTGTCAAAAGTCTTTTAAATATAACAATAAATGCAACAAAATTATGAGTTATATCTCTAATATATATATATATATATATATATATATATATATATATATATATATATATATATATATATATTTACAGAACATTAGTTATTTACAGAACGTACTTTGCTAATAATACTAACTAATGGCAAAAATCGGTTTCTGAACACCTTTTATCGAATATAAAAAGAACTCAAAAACAGGTCATAAATCATGTAATTATAAAAATATCTGAAGGTCTCTCTGTTACAAATAACACTAATAAAATTATTTGATTTGAAAATGTCTCGGAATATCTCGGTTATGATCATTTATAATGACTAATTAGTAGTGTAAAAAACAAACGAATAAATAACAGGGAACTTTCACAAAATACATGAGATCAATATTATTTTATTCTTCTTCACAAGCGCGAGATGTCCCTTTATGGCCTTGATCAGAATTAGCAATTACAAATTATTACTAACCATTCGATTATGAGGATTATTTAATTATTAATTTCACAATCGATTATTATAATATACTAGTGTGACCCGTGCGAAGTCTTCGCATTATTTATTCCATTATGAAGCTCAGATGACAGATCAAACAAATATTTTACTAAAATTGACATATAGAGGCGCAAGTATCAAAAGCATTGAGCTAAAGCGGCACTTTATTTATACGTGAGTGGATTTGAAATTAAACAAAAATTTTACCGACCGTCAATCATATTGACGTTGAGCCGTTAGATGGCAGCATTGCTGTTTTGTGTATATAATTTTAATAATTAATTAATTTGCAAAAACAATAGCAATAATAAATTTTTTAGTTGTGGATGCCGGTAGAGCAAGCAATTATCTATAAAATGATATATAATTTATGTGGATTAGTTGTGAGATTTTTTTTAAAAAGGGAGTGTAACATCTTAACCTTAGCGTATTAATATATTAATATATATGATGATGATGATGATAATTAGTACATCATTCGATTATGGAAATCGTCCATAATATTCCACCCCTACCACGAAACTAAAGATATACGTGGTGTAAAAAATACGCTCGAAACTCAATTTTTAAAATTTTGAATGAACTGTATCAAAAAGATTCAACATTTTAACGAATAGTCAGACAGACGGACAGGTGATAGACAGGCATATAAATTAACAAAACCGGGAAGGTTCAGGTGTTTTATGTACAAAATTTTCTATTTCAAAACGCAAACCGTTAATGCGCATTATACGGAGGACATCTGTTAATATTACATATTACACAGTATGTGCTTATCTTCACTTTGTTGATTGAAAGCGCGACCAGAATTTTAATTTCTGCAATAAATACGCACATGAGTGTACTAAGTGCATATGTTGCATCGTACGATAGCGGGCATCGTAAAAATAATGCCCGAACAGGGATTAGCGGCGAGCGCCTCTTGTCGCCGTCCCAGCATCCGAGGCGAGATGAGAATACGAGACGTTCAGTTCGAGTAAAATTAATTGGATCGATGTCTTATTGCGGCGCAGGGAGCTACGTTTTTAGATCTCGTAACGGATTCAGTATTTTATGTAGTACTTTGTGTAATAAAATATTTCATCACCTGATGAAAATGTTTTCCCATGTGACGACATGATGGCTAATTGTTTTTTAATATTTTTTTGCATATAAAACGTATCCAGAAGAAATCTAGAATTGCATAACAGAATAAAAGAAATAGCGTTCAAGCCGTTGAAACTATGTTCTTGAAAATTCTAATGCACAATGATTTTCATAACTTTATCCGTACCCCTGTTTATTGGAATAAGTCAACTAAAGCCACATTAAAAAATTGACACTTTATTAACAATTTAATTGTATTCAAACACCGTTTCCCTAAAAATTTTAGTCATCAACGGCAAAAGTTGCAAGATCATAACTTTCTTGAATAATTTTCCGTTGGTCTAAAGCTCAAGTTTCAAGTACGGTAATTTTTCTGGAACCTGTATTATGCTTTCCATCAATTTACATTTAGAGTGTTAGTGGTTAGTGGAGTTTCACTAATTATTTAAAATACGCTTGCGAGTTAAATCGAAAGAAAAAGAACATTAAATGCCATCAATTAATCGGTTTCTAACACATTTTCTCTCGTACACAAGAACAAACGTGAAATCATTTTTTATTTCTTTCTTTTAAAAAATGTAAAATCCCTACATTCTAATTTTGGCGCTGCCAGTTTAAAACAAAATAAAAAATACTAAAACTAAAGTACAAAGTAAATACAATGACATCACAACATTACACCACAATATTACAACATCACAACAGACAATGACATCACATTCTTTTTTTTTAAATGTCAAATCTCTACATTCTAATTTTGGCATTACCAGTTTGAAACAAAACTTAAAAAATAGTATTAAAATATAAAAGACAATGAGATCCCAACATTACTCCCCTGCCAGTAACTAAACTTAGTACGTAACTACGTAACAGGAGGAATGTAACATGATTATTACATATGAAATATTATAAAAGATCAAATTATTTACACATTATACAATATTATTGTTTGAATCTAACAGACATTCTTATTATTCGTCCCGAAAAAGTTTGCTCCCTCTGATATTATTCCATTAATTTTAAATTGTGCCTCTACTTGGTAGAACCAAATTTCAGGACGGTACAGGAGGTATCTTGATGCTCACTTTGGGGATTTCGGGTAATTCAGCTTTACTTTCGATTTTTCTTCGTACGATCAATAATTGTTGAAAAAGACTCAACAATTATTGATCGTAGCTTCCACTAATTATTTAAAACACGCTTGCGAGTTAAATCGAAAGAAAATAACATTTTACTTAGTACTTTGGATACACAATTTTACGCATTATGTATCCAAAGTACTCTAAAATTAGTCATTTTAAGATTTTAATCCTTGATATTTTCAGAGACATCTTATTAATTACATGTTACAAACCGATTAAAAAGAGGATATGAAGAACCAATAGAACATATTTGGATGTGCCTCTCGCCAATACAGAATAAAGTAGACATGGCAAAATCCACGTCATGTTTACGTGGATTGTTATGCTTTTGGCGGCAATGTGCTCAGATAGCATGACAAGCCATATGTAGGTTCAGGTTACGGTTACCAAGTCAGAGAAATTAACGGTTAGCGATACTGATGTTGTTTTTACGTGAATAAACTAATTTTTTTGCCATATATTTAATTATAGCAATTGCAAAGTTATTGAGATTTCTTATAGTAAAACAGTTCAAGAAAAAAATAAAAATTACGACTTTTGGAAAATTACAAGGTTTCAACATTACCCATATCAGAAAGAGTATGCCCACCTGCTCAGACAGCCGAAACCGAAACATCCTTAGATACACAGGCCCAAACCAGCTTAGTTTCAGTTCCCATCCCCTAATCCCCGCCCCGACACGAAGCCACCCAAAGAAACTCGTCTCTAGAAATCCACAGCACACCCGAGCAAAAAAACTTACACGTTTCCGATAAATACAAATTAGGAGCGCGCAGGCTGCTTGATATATGGGCGCGGGGCTTACCGCCGTCCCGCTGCAAGTCACGCGTGTCATAAAATATTCGAGCAATGTGGGCGGAAGAGACAGTTTTTAGAGTTTGAAATATGCGCGCGGGCCCGTCTTAATTCGTCCGTGAAATCGTCGGCGCATCCCCCGCGAGATCACGCGTGACCCCGACATGTGTTCGGGGAAAACTACGGGGCGGACTGCCGAGGACGGGAGACCGGCTGCAGATGGCCCGGAGTTGAAAAGAAATCTGAACAGAATGCAGCAACGTATGCATTTCTTACCAGAATCGTTATTAAATTGTTCAAATGCCAGTCGAATTAAGCGTATATCATTCATAATAAAAACTGTAAAGGTCATTTTTCAGAAATAGATTAAATTTATTAATCAATTAACTATTTATTTTTTTTATTCTTGTGGAAACACACTATGAAATCTAATTTGCCTTTATGGCAATATTATATTGCTTTTCCAAAAAATAAAAGGGAATGAGTAAAAAAAATAAGAACCAGTTACCACAATTTTCAGGAAATCATAGGGCGCTTGTGTTATTTACAGTTTTGATGTGGTAAATTTCTTTATATTTTATTTGAACTATGTTACATATCAAAACAATGATGCAATATTGTATTTAAATATACATATTTAATATATACCCATCCAACAAGAGACTAAGTAAAAAAATGTATAGTTTTAAAGGAGACCGTTCGACTAAGAACATAGCCAATTCAGCGGAAGACAAGTGGGAGTCTTTCAAGTGTAAAGCTTTATGGATGGCAAAAAACTGTTTTTAATGAAATAAATATCGATTATATTAATATATGAAGCATTACTTTTTCCCCCTTATTTCCGATTAAGTATACATATTTTTTTTCTTTACACGAGTACTTAAAAAATTATTTTCCAACGTCGACAAAAGGAAATTTTTTCATAAAGAGGACAAAAATTTAATCTATTTTCTTATTGTTTTGTTTAAGTCGATCTGGATGTGGGCTCATAAGAAATTCAGAACTATCATCGCCTTGATATAACATGTCTGAAATTTGAAAATTTTCGAGAAGAGTTTCAAAAACAATTTTCTCGGTGGAATTTGCTCTTAAGGTTGCTTTACACGTAAAAGGGACGTAAAATGTCTCTAAAGGTATATTTAAATTTTCATAATTAATTATTATAATAACACATAATACGTTATATTCTCCCTTCTCTCTTTCAAATAGAGCTCTAACAAGCCACCTTCCTCTTGCCTTTTTAACACAAAGACCAAAGTTGCTTTTGCACCAACAAAGAAATGTTCGGAATCAACCGAACATTTCTTTGTCACATTAATTGGCACAAACGTAACATTTCTCCTATTTTAACGAGTATATATATTAAAAATACACACAGTGTCACACTTACGGTATTCACTGTCATACACAACGTGTAATTTGGAATATTTCGTCATAGTTTTGTTTATAAAAATGTAAATATATACATGAAATAAATTTGTCTCTGCTCCGCCGATCTATCACTTTGGATACTATACTTTATATTCTTTCGCGGCACGTCTTTAATTGTAATGCACATCCTGGAGTGTGTGCTTTATTATTGACTAACGGCCCTGCGTCAAGTTTTGACTTTAGAAGTAATTATAAATTGAAAATTTTTAAAAGTAATAAACTTTCAACACAGCTTTTTAGGAGAAAAAAACCTTCTTCTAAAAATGGCATTATTTTAATTTTTTCAAATATTTATTATGATCTAAATTTACCTTCGAAAAGTTACATGTATACTGTCAAGTTACCGTCCGTTAGTCCGTAATCTGTACGTTATAATTAGTAACTGATTTTGAAGATTCTTTTCACTTTTAATTTGTTACCTGTCAGAATAAAAGTGATTGATTTTCCCCATTTTTAATAGTTTAACTTTAATAAAAGCTTTCCACACAAACTCCTTTTTTCGTGCTACCACTGTTTCCGGTGTCCATTTGTTGTGGATCTTCTTGCCCATTCTCTCTGCTTCCTGCCACTTTTAAATTTAAAACTTTTTCACTTTTTTAAATCTTTTTCTATTTATATGAACAAAGGCGCGGCCGATAAGCATGTTTTTCATTGAATTTCCTTGATTTTAAACTATAATTAATTAATGTGAATTTATAGCGTTAATTAGGTTAAATATAGGAGAAAAAAGTATTCAATATTAAAATAATATCTATAAAATATCTATAAAAGAAAAAACTTCCTGGATGTGCACTTTATTTTTATCAATGATTGTTGATTTATTACTGGGTTACTTCGCTGTAAAGTGATTTTCGCTTGTCCTTAACATGCCATAAAACAACATATTATTATATTCACTTATATAAATAACGCCAAACAAATTACCTCGCATCTCTCTGTGATATGTAATTTTGAATATTTCTTTATATTTTTATTTATATAAATGCAAATATATGAAATAAATTTGTCTCTCCCCTCCTTTCCATCATTTTGCATTGCGATGCTGTGCGGAATATTAAATGAGTCCATGTTATTCCATATTCCTCCACATCACATCTTTAATTGTATTGTTGATTTATGATTGGTTTACGGCGCTGTAAAGCGACTCTCGCTTATCTTAATATGCCGTCGTAAACCGGCGTCACTCTTCTGTTGTCATGCTCTCCGTGCGCCGTCGATTAAGATGCATGTGTAAATAATGCCATTGTGTTTGAGAGAAATTATACGGGAGGAGGATGGAAATGGAATACAATACTCTAGGGAAGATTAATGGAGTGATATAACATACCAAGGAAGGTGAAACATGAAAGTGAAGAAAAATATTCTTCAAAATTAAATCTTGGTCTTATATCAATAATACACACACACACACACACATATATATATATATATATATATATATATATATATATATATGTATATATATATATATATTTATACACGGTGCTCGTGAATAAGTGTCGGACAAAGAAAGACGATATTTGTTGTCTGAAAAATAGTTGATTGTTAAAATAAAATTTAACAGATGACTTTTTTCAAAAAATTTAAAATGATATTCATAATTATTTGTCATCTTTTTCGTACACACGATATTTGCGTACATTATTTAGCGCCGTTCGGGGGAATAATCCGCCAACAGCTGCGACTGCGGGTAAACACCGCACTCCGGCAAATATTGGGTGTGTTAAAAAGAGTTATTTGTAATATTTTTGCATCCAATTAGAAAAAGGGCGTATTTTGTCAACGAATATATATATATATATATATATATATATATATATATATATATATATATATATACATATATATATATATATTTATATATATAAAGTCACTAGTTTCGGAAAAAATCGAAATTTAGTTAAAAACGTAATCAAAGAATCGTGAATCATTTACGTTTTTATTCATCGTTTTTATTCAATCGTTTTACGTGTTTTTTAAAAATAATATATTTTAGACAATCTAATAATAATGTACGGTTAAATATTTATAATTATCTTCTTATTTAACAAGTAACTCGACTTATTTGTTAGTAATATTCGTACGAATAATATATTTTAGACAATCTAATAATAATGTACGGTTAAATATTTATAATTATCTTCTTAATTAACAAGTTAGTAATATTCGTACGAAAACAATGCGACACAAATATATAAACATTGTAAAACAAAGGTTGATTTTAATATTCTTTACTCTCTTACTTTATATCCTCCGCCAAATAATCCACGCTAACAATAATGTTTATACAAAAAAAACGCGCTTTATATAAAATATCATGATTGTAAAAAGCTTATGTAAAACAGTCGTCCATTGCAAAAAACGGTCTCCCTATATATATATATATATATATATATATATATATATATATATATATATATATATAGAGATCCTTGTACTTATTACATGCACCGTACATGCTCATACCTGGTCAACTCTGCGGACGCGGCCGGCAAAGGCGCTGAGTAAATAAATAAATATTACATTATTTATTTTACGTGAGGTGCTCTCCGTCGCCTAACGCGCTTGCTATACACGCGGATGTGTCCGAACCGCGGTCGTCATTTATGACGAGGAAAAAGCGAGAAGGAATCCAAAGATGCGGTCCGTAACATCTCCGGAAATATAATTGGAGTTCATAACAATGAAGGAAAACAATTATGATTACGCATCTAATCTTTCGTGACGATATTTGTGGAAAGTTTTTATATTCAACATAGAGAGTTGTATTTTAAAGGGTATGTTATAGAGTATTTATTAAACTACAAAAATTATGAAACCAAGTTTCTAAACACAATATTTAACTGAATACTTTCTGCCTTATGTCTATAAGGTAATTAGTTTTTGCATGCTATTTCGTACGTGTGAACTACAGTAACATTCCCTACGTGTCAATCCAGTCCTATGTCTCATTTTATCTCAGTTCATTATTTTTATCCGCTCGCGTTCAGTAGTAACGTTGTGATCGAGTCACAAATGGGAGAACATTGTATATGCTATCCTACGAGAACTACCCCAGAGGATATGGTTACACGTAAAGGCCTAAATATTAATCTATTTATTAAGATTCGTTTAGAAATTACAGTCATTGACTAACAAAATCCATCCCGCCCAATCCAGCAAAAGTTATTTGATCTAAATAACTTTTTGCATTTATATTATTAGGTAAAATAAAAATTATGGAATATATGTATATATATATATATATATATATATATATATTTATAAATATATATATATATATATATGTCAGCGAACAAACAATTTGGTTCCAGTATGCACATTTATAAATTTCTCCAAAAACTAGGATCGCCACATATTCAGGAAAGTCCTCGTAGATTTTTTTAGATTTTTTCTGAACGCAATTTTGATTTTTCTATAATTGTAATATGATATTATCAATTCTTGTATTTTTTTATAAATAGAAGCAGCAAAACGTGACCTGACATGGATAATTATCAGTCCTAGGATCAGCGGTAGAACTAGGAAAAAAACAAAAATAATAACTTGTACAACCTATTCATAATAATTTCCTACTAAAGAAATAGATAATTTGTTCCTAAATAATTTCTTACTAAAGAAATAGATAATTTGTTACTAAATAATTTCTTACTAAAGAAATAGATAATTTGTTACTAAATAATTTCTTACTAAAGAAATAGATAATTTGTTACTAAATAATTTCTTACTAAAGAAATAGATAATTTGTTCCTAAATAATTTCTTACTAAAGAAATAGATAATTTGTTACTAAATAATTTCTTACTAAAGAAATAGATAATTTGTTACTAAATAATTTCTTACTAAAGAAATAGATAATTTGTTACTAAATAATTTCGTACTAAAGAAATAGATAATTTGTTACTAAATAATTTCTTACTATAGAACGACACTACATTTCATTCTATACACCACTTTATTTAACCTAATTTTATCTCTTTGAAACCGTTTTAATTTTTTTTACACAATTTTCACATCTTCCTGTAAAATTCATAATTTTACTTCGGTTTCTAATAAACATTTTTGCTCGGTGTGTTACAACTCCGACTAATACCCGAAGATCAATATCAAGACTAAACCGCAGTTAAACGGATTCTCCCATCATAAACCATCGTGCATTTATCATATATAATTATAATAAACTAATTTCGCGACAATTCTAAATATTCGATGTCTGGCAGATCGTATTTGCTGATAGTTTTCCTCTTGTAGGACCGGCCTCGCGCTGGTCCACTGTTGTCATGTACCGCCATTCAGTGATGCGGGATGGTATAATGAAAAACGGGGAAGTTTTTTTTGCAGGACTGAGCGGTGTACGAGGTGCGAAATGGATTTTAAATACGGACGTGTGTTACAAAAATATTTTTCATGCAGCCGGTGGCGTTTTTCATTATTTTCGTTGCAAGTTATGATAGTATAATTTTTACATTGGAACAATAGAAGCCATATAGAGAATCAAACATAGCTAATTAATAAAAGTAATATATAAAAGTAAGTTATAATTTATTCCGATTAGCGATGTAAGAAAATGAACTAAAATAAAAGGAGAGCTGATAAAAAGACCAATTTAAATTATTACGAACATTAATTATGTTTAAAAAGATTTTATTATTTTCTTTGGACTAATATATTTATATGAATGCTACGAGCAGATACGTCGTAGAACATTAATAATTATTTTGTTTTATATTCAGGTACACATAGAAGCCTGTTTACTATGCCAATTTAATAACAATACTTAAAAATCACCATAATCAACCTATCTTCGTCCACTACTGGATATAGATCTCTCCAATACGCGTATGGTTGGAGATAATATCAATAATAGCCATGCTGGACAGCAGGTTGGCGATCGCAAATCACTGGTCTATATCATTTTAGCTAATCGATTGCAAGCACCATTCCCTCCCCGCTCGACGAGCGGCCGGGAATCGAACCGGAATCCCGCGATGTGCCGTGTTTTCAAAACCCTGGTGATCAACACAATACACTAATTCATGTTGTATTTTTTTCTTCCTTTGGTCTCGAAATTATATATTTTAACCTCAAATTATTATTTTCTTCATTATAGTATTTAAATGCAACCTTTTACTATTGTACTTAAACTGTGACACCGACAAGTGTTTAGGTATCTATGAAGTACCCACCTTTTATTTTGAGTTCCAAAAAAATTTAAATTAAGTACACCCTAGTCAAAAGCTGCATGGAAGCCAACAACTTTAACAAAGCTAACATTAAAGTTATAGATAATATAATTTTGACTACACTTGCTCATGTAGCACAGTCCTCACATAATACAATTTTAACATCCTTGTAAATTGTCTCTAAATTGCACGCAACATTCCGCATTGTTATGTAGAGGTTGCCATATTTGAAAATTTTATTAACTCTATGTAAAATAATTCAAAATTTTCCCAAACAACCTCAAGTGCAGGCGGCAAATTAAATCTATTGATATTCTTTCTCTTATCGGAGGGCACTTAACGCTATCGACCCGGTGCTGGCTCATAAAACGGAGTGTCATTATCACCGTACTTCATTACTGCTGTAGATATGCACGCTATTGTATTGTTGAGCAAACACTCTCTCGTATTCTGATTCTGAATTATGTAATTACTACATATACATCCGCAAATATTTAAAGGTCACCTTCCAACAACGTGGAAAAGACAATAATGACGAATTTCCATATGCTAATTAGACGTCAATATGACATCCGTAATCCTCATTAATGCCCTACTCCTACACATTCCCATATGGACGATAATATGACAAGAAGGTTAAAATTTTTCATAGAAAGGTTTTAATCATTAGGATCAGTGGGAAATCCCAAAACAAATATAAACTTAAAATATCTAATTAAGTTGTGAGCGAAAAACTATATAATGCATGGTGTTATTATGAATGATATATTTAATACATGTTTTAAAGATTCATTAACATAAAACAGCGACGAATAAAGTCTACCGCTACCCAGTAACATGTTATTCCATTAGTCCACTTTGCTATATACCTTTATATGGAGAAAATTTTCATGTTTCAAGTGGATAAAATATGAACCCATTGCACAGAAACATCAAACATTCATGTTACTTAAAACATATTTTTCAGAAGACAACTTCAAAAATGTAAGTCACATTTAATCATAGAGAGGATTTTACATAATTTAATTATTTCACGCATCATTCAACAACAAGTACTGAAAATCTTCAGAATATATTATCTAATTAACTATTTTTAATTATATAATATATTCAGAAGATTTTCAGTACTTGTTGTCTTATAAGACACCAAGTACGGAAAATCTTCTGAAACTTTTGGAAAGAAAAAAAAAATTTTTTTTTTGGAAGTTTCAACGACTTTTCGTATTTCACGAAAAAAAAATAGTTTCGTTTTACAGATTTCATCTACATCATTAAAATTAATTGCGTATATTTTTCAATTTCTGTTTTTTTAAGTTTTTCGAGATCTCAGCAAGCGATGGGACCTCTATGCATGCTTAATGTAAAGATGAAATGATCTATAGCTGCTGACATTTGCCGACATACTCCACATTACCCTTGAAACAAATTGTATCATGCATTCGTACAGTCAAACAGAAAGCGTTTATTAAAATTTATTTAATCATGGAGATAAGACAAAAACGGGTTTGAACGACCTGCGTTTACTTTAAATCTGCCTATCAGTTGGATACCTCCTTTCATTAGACGTCATTAAAACCGTATCACCACAACAGTTAAGAAGGCATACACGCGACCGCGACTCGACAAATAGAATAATGGAGGAGCAATTAAGAGCAGAGGTGCTCTCTGCCTTATCAGACTCCCTTCATTAAATAATGGAACTGAGATAAGAGTCATCCCGGAGAACGAGATGAGTGTTTATCTAATGTACCTACAACGCGGATCTTCGAGTTGTCGGATCGCCAGCTTCGCTAACCGAAATGTGACGATGTTTATGAGAAATATACCGACATAAAACTATTATAGATATAAAGTTTATATTTTATTTATTTTTATTTATTTATTTACTTTATTTACCAAAGTTATGGAAACATTACAGTTTTAAAACCTTTACGTTTCTACAAAGATGACTGGATAATAAGTTAAACGTAATCACGTTACATTAAATCACAAACACATTACATTCTGGTACAACTGCGATCAGAGGTTTGAACAATTGTATACAATAAGAAAGTGGAGAATTCCGATATAACACGGTTCAAAATATCGGAACAGCAAAAAGATTATGACCACGTGAGCGCAGGTTATAATCATATGTGAGGAGCGAAAGTTTTTTTTAATTCGGGCATAACGTCTTTCCATTTAACGATCGGAAAATATATCAAAGAAACTTTTCTTCTGTGTTGCAACGTATAATAATCCAGCACACTCGACCAAAAATCGATAGGAAATAGAAAATGGAAGTGGTCATCTCATGTACAACTATCGAAGAAAAGTTTTTTGGATACCTTAAATCATCAAGCCGTATTTAGATTTACGTGGTATCAAAAAATTGAGTTGGCTTCTAACTTGATTCGTAGAAACGTGCTTTATAATAGGTTAACAAACCTAACTTAACAATAGGCAACACAAATCCAAGCCTTCTGAATGACTTTTTAGCTACATCCGTTAAATGACTACGCAAAATCTGACGCAAATCGAATTGATCTCCTAGTTCAACTATTTCAATACGGTGACACAAATGCGTCCCGCCAATAGGGTATTCATACCCGAGAGGAGGTTGTGAGACTTAATGAAAGTTTAGATGAATGCCAAGGTTATATGGCATATCAAAAAAATATAAAATTAGCTTATTTTTGCCTTCACACCGCCTCCAACGATGAAAATGAGACTCCTAATGACTTCCATTTTGACGTAGTCATTTCTTCAGTATCACTCGTACACAATGTGTTGATCAATAAAGGTAGCAAGTTCTTTTTGCGGATTCTACTCAAAAATGTAAAACGAAAATAATCTATAACGTCTTTGATTGGTGCAGCTTAAGGCCCATTTCTCAGTTTATTTTTCTGTAACCAAATATTTTTTTTTAGTTTCAACTTTTTCTGCATAGTAAATATGTTTAAACTTTTCATTATAATTCACAGATCTATATTAAAGAACACATTTGAGAACGACACTAGAAAAACACCATAACAATAATTTTTTAACTATACTTTATTAACAATAATTTTTAGGATTGGGTCCCACAAAATGAAAAATGAAACGGAATATTTTTAGGGTTACTTAATTATCCCTCCGTCTGTCTATCAAAGCTCTTTTTCTCAGAAATGGCTTGAGATATCATGTAGAAATTAATATCGTATACTGAGGCTTATATTCTTACCTTGCTATACAATTTCAATTGTTATTTTTACGCAACAAAAAGTTGTGGTGCTCTAAAGCATATTATTTTACAATAGTCTTGCTCTCTGAGCATCAAAACCGATAGGGTAATTCCGACCGACATGTAATCCTGAACGTCAGCGTTATGGGAAGTCTTATAGCGCAAGCAAAGGAAAAAATCCGAGATTCAATGATTTCAAATTGTATGTGTTAAGGAAAAAATGCAAGAATCAATGATTTCTAATTGTATACGTTTTACGCAAATAAAGGAAAAAATCCGAGAATCGATGATTTCTAACTATACACGTTTTACGCAAATAAATGACAAAATCCGAGAATCAATGACTTCTAATTGTATACGTTTTACGCAAGTAAAGGAAAAAATCCGAGAATCAATAATTTCTAATTGTACACGTTTTACACAAGTAAAGGAAAAAATCCGAGAATCAATAATTTCTAATTGTACACGTTTTACGCAAGTAAATGAAAAAATCCGAGAATCAATGATTTCTAATTGTACACGTTTTACGCAAGTAAATGAAAAAATCCGAGAATCAATGATTTCTAATTGTACACGTTTTACGCAAGTAAAGGAAAAAATCCGAGAATCAATAATTTCTAATTGTACACGTTTTACACAAGTAAAGGAAAAAATCCGAGAATCAATGATTTCTAATTGTACACGTTTTACGCAAGTAAATGAAAAAATCCGAGAACCAATGAATTCTAATTGTATACGTTTTACGCAAGTAAAGGAAAAAATCCGAGAATCAATGGTTTCTAATCGTATAAGTTTTTATAATTAGTTTATTTTTAAGCCTGTAAAAGATCAGAGGCAATATATTTACGTTGTAAAGATGTTTTTCTTCGAAGTCATATCGTTTAATAAACATAACTGGAATAAAGTGTACGCTTCGTCGCTATAATAATGCCGCGCGACGTTCGGTGTGCGTGCACTGTAAGACGCTTAACCCTCACGTTAACCTTGAAATTATATATCTCCAGAACGGAACAGATCTCACAAAATTTTATCAATTATAATCATCTTATTTTGTAGTCAGAAATCTATATAATTCCCGATGATAATAGTACTGAAATCTCGGAAATACTTTTGCCTGGATAGAACATATGCTATATCTTAACTGAAGTTTTCACTGAATCGCTGTGATAATCCCGATATTTGATATTCCTTAGTATTTAATTCGGCACATTCGGTTCATTCTCCTTGTGTGTGGATAAATGAATTTTTGAGTCCTTTATTTGATATTTTTCCAAAAATATCCATTTCTGGATATTTTTGGTAATTTTTTGTCAAAAGTGTGCAGGTAATTAAGAAGCGAAATAATTTGTTTATGTATTTGTCTGTTTGTTTTACTTGTCGATTTGCTAAGTACTACACCATAACTACTTAACACATTTGAATAAGGCTTTCGCTGAAATAATACTTGAAATACCGATTAAAATCTAGGCCTATCATGTCGTTTACAAAATATTAATCTTAACAACTTTATATTTATTTCGGCCGTTCTAATTGAATAAAGGTAAAGTGACTATGTATCCACGAAATATCAATATTTGAGGAATTTCACATTTAACGTAAATCAACAAGTAGTTCGCGTATCATGTAGACTTTAGAAGAAACAAAAAAAAACTGAATTATAGGCCTTTTTTATAAGCCTTAATTTATCACCCTAAAAAAAGTTAATTAAAGTTCACACAAATTTAACCATTTAATGTTTTTTTCGTGTATACTATAATAATATCGCGACATATATTTACTTAAATCCAGGAGTTAATAAAAGTGAAATTTGCCAGGTAACTTAATAACAGGAAATTATGTCAAAAATGGGTGTTTTAATACTCAATTATTAATGCTAATCTCGTTTCTATTAAATAGTGTTTTACATAACAGATAAATGGATACATAAAAAGGTATAAGCACATAATGGCCATAAATAACCCCAGGATCGTTCGAATCGTGCGGGAAATCCGGTGAGATGGGCCAAGTAAATATTTTTCTTACTCTCCGCTCGCACTGACACGTCCAACTGTCGCATATTTTCGCAATCCACGCAAAGTCGTAATCACCTATTTAATTAGCGACATAAAGCTGAAAGAAGCTGTCAGTTGCGCTCTCGACGCAGACAACATGTGTTTCGAATTTTCACTCTTCTCAACGCGCGACGTTAACGATACGGAAAATAAACTCGCCTACAATACAAAAAAGCAACGCCGCTTAATCGAATTAATTTCATTTATTTTCGCCAGGATTACAGCGTTTCGATCATACCGGCGAATTCCACGTAGAAACCCCGATTATCACAAATTGGCCTGAGCCCAGCGCCTCGTAGCCGCTTAAATAGCCAAGTATCATTAAGAGTCTTCATATTTACGATGTAACACTCGGCGGAAAGCTTTGGAGTCATGTTCGCCCATATTTAAGGCTGATTAACGCGAAGCGAAGCCCCTCTTGTCCAAACAAATAGTATTTCTTGAGCGGTGAGCGTCTGCTGGCTACGTCCAGTGTGGCCGTTTAGCTATTGGCTGTTAACCAAAGTAATTATTGTCGAATCATACTCCTTTAGATGTTGAGAGAATTCTTTGAAGTGAGTTCATTTATGAGTACACAATTACGTTCAAGGCATTTAGATATGTCAAATTACACTTGAAAACATAGATGAATGGACCTGATATGTTAAGAGATCTGACGATAAATACGAATGCTTTCAAGAGTACATCGCAATTTTACAACACTTAAAATCCAATTTTACTCTCGTAGCAACACTAGCTTAAATGGCAACCATAGACAATGTATTAAGTATAAACATATTTACTTTCAATATGTGTACTTGACACACAAAAGACTTGAGGTACGTAGGATTTTGATAATCAAAAACATTATTCTTTTGGATATTTGATATTGGTCTTTATTTAATTTAATATTTTCAGTCCAGCTATCTTTGAAAGAAAAAATTTCAAAATTCTCCTAACCTCAACTTAACGTAATTTTTATTACATTATTAATGTTAACATCTGATTTATTCTAATCAACATCTTCATTCATCATATTCTAATCAACAACATCTAATTTATTCTAATCAACATCTTCATTCATCATATTCTAATCAACAACATCTGATTTATTCTAATCAACATCTTCATTCGTCATATTCTAATCAACAACATCTGATTTATTCTAATCAACATCTTGTGTTATCATATTTTCTAGGTGATTCAAAGCTGATCCCACTTATAGGCATCAAGAACTAGAGTAACATATTAATACATTCATTTACTATGTTATCCTCTAGAGCGCATAATTATTTTCTTATATTAGAGGAAAGAAATACATTCTATGTATGAATTATAATACAATGTTTATTAAAATAAAAAATAACGGATAAATATACAAGGTTCTGATATACTAGATTGTGATATTGGAAATTTATCCTCAATAAATTAGTCCAAATATTATTCCTTTATCAAAGTTCTGTCTTTCGTAATCCCTAATTCCTATCACTCCTAAATTTCACCTTGATCCTTCTCTTTATCCAAATTGCGACAATATCTGAAAAATTTCCATTTTTCATTTTCTTTCTGGTTCATTTCGAAATATGTTAATTTTCCGTTTTATTGATACCAAAATATTTTAGATTGATCTCCCTAAGGACAGATTTGCAGTCTTCTAAAAAATTGAATTTTTGTGTATATATAATTGTTGTGGTTAACTGGACGAAGTTACTCCTATAGTAACAACTTCGTTTGTGTCTTTTCACATCCTACGTACGCTCAATGGAACAATGGCATTAACGATGCTACGCTGTGCCAATCGATCCTGGTATTTACTCCAATTATTATCAATGCCCTTCGATTCCGCCAACGCAGTCTGCCGACAAGTCTGTTGGGAATGGGCATACTTCCTTAGAGGTATTCCAATCCAAAGCCAGTTGAGGAAAATGGACAAGTTTCCTTCTGAGAATATAACCAAATCAACTTCCTTTGTAAATTATTTAATATCCATTCAGAATTTTGTTGCATAAACCTACCAAGTCTCCGTTAGATATCTTCTGATCTAAGTAATTACATATCTTATATTTCGGTCAAATGTAAATATTTCAAATACCCAAAATCTTATACCTTTACATACCTAATCTTATTATTTTATATTATTCCATTGAAAGCAAGCATTTTCGTTTACATAATTTGAAAAGAATCTCGACCTACTTAAATACTAAAGATAAAAAATTATTTTGGGCATCGAAAAAACAGGAAAATAAAAATTAATAATCCCGATGAACTTTTCATTTAATCAGCACAAACATTACTTTAAAAATATACAACAATCATTACTTCAACAACCAATAAACACCAAGGTTGATAGTCTGCCAAACACGGAAAATCCGGATCTGGAGTTTTCGTAAGTTGTTCAAATCTCGCGTCACATTTCGCGACCGTAAACAAGTAAATCTATGGTGGATGCACTGTTCGACATTCGCGCTTAGCTCCAAGATTGCGCTTTCAATATTGAACTGCTGCATCTGATCATTGTTTACGTTTGACAACTGCATTGCTGCGGGCGAGGAAATAGAATGGCTTTGTTGCAACGCGAGGTCGGAAAAAGAATGGCGGATTGATCAAATTGATTCCACAAAGAAGCCCCGCGCTTAAGTGACGTATGAATCATTGTTGTATTTTCATATTTATTTATTCTCAAGTTGTGGACATTATAAACCAGGCACAGGAAAAAAAGTACTATGGAGAATTAATCATCCGAAGTATTGAACAATATGAAATTCATATGTATAGAGCTATTTTTAGAGTTCCGTAGCCAAATGACAAAAATGGAACCCTTATAATTTCGTCCTGTCAGTCTGTCTGTCCGTATGTCACAGCCATTTTAATCGGAGGCTATTGGCGCTATATTGATGATAGGTGTCTTTGTGTCTAATTCGGATGATAGGTGTCTTCTACGACCCGTTGTACAATGAAATAGTGGAATTATGAAAAGAAATAATATTAGCAGTGGCACTCCATACATGTAACTGAGGGATGAAACAAAATCCAGTTAACATAGGCGTTTGAGATATCATTAGACAGGTCTTAAATAATGATATAGAGATTCCAAAATAACTCTTATTTAAGTCAATAGTTAGTGAGACATGCGCTCTTTTATTTCTTAAAAAGTGTGTCCCCCTCTAACGTTTCAACTAACGCCGGTAAAATTCATAAAAAAATTGAAAAAGGAGAACATAAAATAAACTTTCAACGAAAATGTATTAATAATACATGTTATATAAATTTAGAGATATGCGGTTTTTTCGGTACAGACCGTAGCAATAACTTTGTTTTTCAAATCGTCTTTGAGAGCCCTTCGCGCGTGATGCAGATTGACATACAATTTGCATAAAATTTGCTTTTTATTTTTCTATATTATAATTAACAAAAAACTAGAAACATATGTTAATATAAAATCGAAAAATTAAGAAATAGATAAAAACGTAGGTACTTAGGAAACTTTTTGACAAATTAAAACATTTAAGCGCACATATATATTTTTTAAAAATTTTATAGATATTATTTTCACTAATTGTACGATATTTTTCAAACACGTAAAGAAATGGTTCGCTGGTATTGTTCATTACTTGTAAATATTGTAAAATATTTTACAAGTAATGAACAATACAGGGGAACTATTTCTTTACGTCTTTGAAATTTTTCGTACACAAAATAACAGTTTAAATAAATTTTATCATTTATTGTTCAAGTACAGGATATGTGTTATATTGGAGTCAATATAGGACTTAGTACGTAGTTGTTACACAGACAGACAGAACACTGACAGAGCTCGTAAAAACAGGTCTGAAATAGACCCGACTCCGAAATCGAACAGTTTGAGTAAGTTTGACACGTCCTTATTTTTGATTTCAAAAAATGAATAACCCGTGTAAACTAGATTCTAAAGAGGTCGCTTACTTTACTACCCATCCCTAAGTATATCTTGTCACCACACCCCCCCCCCCTTGAGTTTAAGAGGAAATCGAAAGTAAAATAAGCATAATTTAAAATATGATATTTGGGTGTGTACCAAGGAGCCACGTAATATTGAGTCTGTAACTCGTTTTATTTATGAGCTCTTGGAGAGGTCGATAGTCAGCTTGTCATAAAAATAGGATTCTGATAGGAATCTTTAGGTACGGATATCTGTAAATTTACTGTCAGTCAGTATCATACATCAGTACAAACGAAGTAGTTCATGTGAAAGAACTCATTGACAAAGAGCTAATATTTATTATATTTTCAAAATAAGATTTTTGTTTTAAGACTTCCTATTAATAATACATATTGCCCTTGAATATATGTTGCTGTAAGTATCATAGATTAATAATACCAAGTTCTTTATATTTGCCCAACAGTATCATTGTCAGTGCCGCTCACAACGGTAAATCGATCAGATCAGAGGCGACCGAAGCCGACCTCCGCAACACATTAGCATACATAATTAACTCTAAAAAACGCAATATCTACCCGCCGGTCCAAATCTAATAAAACTATAATTCACTAACCAAACATACGCTGAATCGCATTAAGTCCGCAGAGCAAAACTTCCCTTCTGCACCCCCGCATAAGCCCCATTTCGGCGCGCCCTCTCCGATACACATTACAAAGTCAAATGAATGAAGCGTTGGCGGGGGGCGGCAATAAGGTCGCGATATTCGCATATTGAAGGCGGAAGTGGGATTATGAGGACTCCCCGCCGGGCCGGACGGCGCTCGCCCATTGTTGGCCGGTAAGCCCGCGCTCGTATGTTCTGCGGGCTGAATTACTGAGTAGACTTGATATATCCAGTTGGGATGGTGTATTGTTTGCGGCCCGCTGTCCTCTTCGGCTGCGAATTCGCTCTCTGTAATTCGCCGCGCTTTGCGATGAGATCTGTCTACTATCTGGTTAGGTAGAACAATGTCTCTGACATTGGCTTAGTCTTATAAAAATATTTAAAGATACACCAGCACAATGAAGTTATCGAATGTTATAAATGGTAGTCGTATGCTTACCGCACATGAGATGAACGTCCATTTTATATAACAAAATGAACATTCTAAACAACTTAAAGATATGTAAATACAAAAAGCTATTAAGGAATCGTAAAATATATTGTAAATTTATTTCTCATTTTATATACACACTAGCGATCCAGCCTGGCTTCGTACGGGTTTAGGTTAAAAAATGATAGTCTATAATATTTCATTATACGCCACGTTAAGAATCTTTCCCTCAAACCGAAACTACCAGCACGTAAACTTCGTATGGGTAAAGCTAATATTTTTTTTGAAGTTATACTTCTTTCGGCGCATTATGAAAAAACGATGAGAGTGAAATTTTAAGATTCGTCACACAAAAGTTACAGTATGAAGTTGCAGCTGTCTCGAAACAAAAGCTATTGGCACCATCGTCACCTCTGTTCACTGTTTTCATATTCATAGTATTTATCCACATGTTTCTAGTGTCTACATACACACACGTATTTTAATTTCATATAAGTGCGATTTATATATGTGCTGATAAATTATATTAAGTAGTGATTTAAATTCAATATTTTGATTAAAATATTTACTATTCGTAAATATTAGTGAAAAAATTGTGTTTATAGACTTTTTCAAGTGCTCCAATATAATTGAGGTTATCTATCCGTATGTATTATTTAATGATGCCAAAGAAGTATAACTTCTCATGTGCGTACATAAGTACACGCCCCCTTTTTTTTAACATAGCCTGTACGTATTTTAGTGATCAAATATTAAATACCGTACCATGACATGATGTCCATGTCACCCCACCCCCGCCTCCTTTCCCCCTCTCCATGAGCGAATACAACGTACCGAATGTCAATAAAATGGACGCTTTTACTTTCAAAAACCTTTTCATTTATCTTAAAATAATTTTAAATTGTAAAGAGCCCATTTTCGTCAAAAGAAAACACTTTAAATTAATATAAAATTTACTGTAATGATGATTAATAATTTGACGTAAACATCAACACTTTTACACCATATACTTAAAAACACTTACCTTGTTAAAAGATATAAAAACCAGTTATCATATCAAAAGATATTACCTTGTAAAAAAGATATATGTAAATATATATATATATATATATATATATATATATATATATATATATATATATATATATATATATATATATATGCTGTAATGGCCTTTGCTTTGAACTTTTTTTAATATTTACAATTTTTACAATAGGGGGACTCCCTATATATATTATTAGGGTATCTGTAATATTTTTGTAGTGTTTGTCACGCCCAAACCAAAGGTTTTGTCTCCGACAACATTGACATTATTAACTAAATCCTAAAAATAGGATCTAAAGATATTTAGGAAACTTCTGACCTATGGTAATCTCGAATCTATAAGCTCCCATATTTCGATAGTTGTTTACCAAGAGCGTTAGCAGTTTTTCAGCAGCCCTCAAAACAAATAAAACTCATGATAATGTAAAATAAACAGTCGCTGTTTAATAAAAACTGTTCAAAATTGACAAAATACACCTCCCCATGTATGAAAGAAAATAAATGAGATATCTATAAAAAATTAATCACACATCTTAAGATGTAAACATCTTATGAGATATTTTAATAATTTATAATACTGAAACATAGAACTTACTTACCGAATAATAAATCTACACATAATTTATATATACGATATTCGGGAAAGAAGACGTAAATGATATAGTGAAAACCGACTATCAATAAGTACTTTGAAACCTCTTATGAATTTCTATATGTCGTGTCAGTACGAGTCAGAGATCGAATAAACGTAAATAAGGCCCACAATTACATAGAGTTTACTCAATAATTCAGTAAATCATCACGACACACTTAATAAAGTGATTAAAATGCAGTTTATTGCTAAGATTCTATTGATAAAGAGTCTATGACGTATGCTGCCTATTCCCAGAAATACTTTTAGATTATCAGCATACTAAAGATAATAAAGGGAGTTGATAGTTGAAAACAAACCATTTCCATCCATAAATGTTGCTTTGATAACTTTTCTGACTGACACCAAAATTACTAAACATAAAATTTCCGCGGAAAAATTACCGGGGTTAAAGGAAAAGACAATATTCAATTGATTTATAAAGAGAATATTTATGTCAACTCACCTTTTAATAATAATTTACCCAAACTTCTTTCTCCTCTAGCAATGTTCCACCGCAGAGGTGTAAGCCATTCTACACCACTCCCCTCAATTTTGGGGGTATTCAACCAGTTATTCTTTTGATGCCGTCATACCAATGCCTATTTGGCCTTACTTGTGGGCGCTTCTAACCCCTCGATCGCCATTTCACGAGCACTTTACACCACTACCCCACGTCCCACTTTCTGGCGACGTGGCCAGCCTAGTGCCACTCAAGCTTCTCAACACGTTTAATGACATCCGCCAACCTGCTCTTCTCTCTGAGCCACATGTTCCCCTTTCGGTCTTTCAGCGTGATCCCTACCAGTTTCTTTTCAATTTCTCTTTCAGCCACTCTGAGCTATTTTGTGAGGTGAAGATATTTTATTTTTTTATTTTATTATTTTGTAAAAAATCCTCACCCAAACCTATGAAATAATTCTCAAGGCCTATCTTTTCTTAACCCTTAGTTTACGAGGGGACTTTTTTCGAAAATTAATGTGATTTTCCCCTATTTTGAGGCAATAATAAAATCTCTAAAGAGACCAAACGCGTGAGCAGTTATTAAAACAAAATTGGTGCGTCAGAAATGATAGAATAGTTCTATAAATACTCACGCAGTATAATACAAGATCGGTCTATTAAATTAAACACATAATTAGGGTTCTGTACCAGAAAAGCTCAAATATCCCCTTCTAGTCTTGTACCAATATCGTCTTTTCGTCCGTTCATCTATCTACCTCTCAGGGGTTCGTAACCTCTGAACGAAATAAAGAAGGGGCTTAAAATTTACCATTATATGTACTTTCTTGGGATGTACAAACTACCAATGGGATATAAAGTGGTGAAATAATTATCTGAATGTCGCCCATTCAGATAACTTATTACCCATTCAATAATTACACCGGAAAATGATATTTGCACTCGAAATTTATTCAATCTACACTCGAGTACGTTTTCAATTACCGCTATAGGACTAAACAACCAAATTCTTTTATATATGGCTGCCTATGTTTTACTATCATAATTAATTTAATTACTGAATATATTTGGCGTTAATTTTGTAGAAATTCATTATTCACAATTAAATGAAACTACGTGATGTAGTATTATTTCTACTTTCTTTAATTTATTTACCACCACCTAGGTATCGTTGTATTACAACATCTTCAGGTGGGATATTAGCAAAGATCGAATATCTATCTTTGCTAATTTAATTACTGCTAAAACATTTAATACCGCTGTGTACGTTTTTACCTGCCTAATTAACCTACTCGAATATCTAAAATTGTTAAATTTATTAATTATCCCTTTATTATTATATTTATTACTTTATTATTAAATTATACTAACTAAATTCTTGACTATTTCAGGAAAATATAAATAGGATATAGACTTAACTATAATTTTAGATATAATTTTTCCTAATAAAAATAGCCCTTCGCACGTTATACAAATGTTACTACACAATAAAAAGGCACCCTATAATTTTCACGGACACCCGAGCTTTCCACACACCGGATTTTTCCATTTACCCTTCACCTATACATAACACACTATACACAATAAAACGAAACGCGTTTATTACCACTTCCAAAGCATTTCCCTAAAGACGGACTCGAAGCGAACCTGGGTCCGACCTATATAATTTTCCTAACGCGATTTTCCACGCAAAATTGCATGCGCACGCCGTAAGTCTTACGGCTCGGGCCCATAACATACGCTGGATATCTTAAGTCAATAACATTTGCAAGTCAATATACGGCCGGGCTATTTGTATCCGTTAAATTTTCCCATTTATATTCAGGAATGAAATGACCGTGAATGTCGTTTAGCGGACAATAAGGAGCCAATAACTGTTTGGTTTTATTGCTGGCCCGTCGCCGGGGCGTAATGAAGGCCGGTGACGGCGCGCGGACTTTATTGATATAGACAGGCCAATCGGTGACCACAAATGTGTGAAATCGTCAGATTAATGTAGCGGCATCGGGCGATGTACCCTTGTGCGCTGATCGGGGTCGCTGTTGGGATGTGAGGAGAGGAAAGTTCTTTTAATTGTGTTGGTAACTATTGATGTATTTTAAATTGTGTTCGAGTGTCGTGTATGAGTGTTATTTTTCTTATCGATTATTGCACTTTTTTTATACGTGAGTTAATTTTTTGTAGGACTCGCTTTTTGATCGTGAATTCATTCGTGTTTATGTGATTGGGTTATCAAGTTGACAGTGACAATGAAGCAAACAGTTTTTTATGTTTTTTTTAAATTTTTTTTTATGTCATCATCATGATAATGCAAAAATCTATAAAAAATATAATAAAGTAACATACCATATTTTGATAATATGTTTTAATGTCACATAAGGGTATTTCTGTTTTATTTCCTAGACTGTTATAAATACGGAATAAAACAAATTCATTCAAATTTGTTTCTCGAAAGGAAAAGCGGAATCCATATAACGTGTCCGTCTGTCAGTCTATCCGTCTGTCGCAGCCGTTTTTCTCAGAGAGTATTTGATGTAGAAACTTGAAATAGTAAAAATGTTAACCCGAACTTATCTCAATAGCTAACACTCTAGAATATTTAAACAATTTTTAAAATTGTACATGTAGTAGGAGTATCTTTTCCAAGAGCTATTTATAACAGCCTCAAAAATGTTTGTTTACAATTTTAGAACTGAAAAATAGGCAAAAAATGGGTTGATCCCTCTCTCCTCTTTTTCCGCAAACTACTAAACGTAAAATTATGAAAAAACAGGGCTTTTAGAAACTTATATTAAGGTTATACGAAAATTATAACGACAATTCTGGAGGTAATCGTTTTTGAGATATTCACAACAATATACTTGTTCCCCACCTTAATTATATAAGGTATTATTAAATATTTATTGCGCTAGGAAATCCATATTAGTAATTTCACTTTAAGCGAAGTACGAAACCCTCGATGTTGACAAAACACAACATGAATTTAATAAAAAAATGTTTCAATAGTTAATTGTTGCCAGTTTATTTGAACGACATTGATTCTATTTGTTATAAAACTAGAGTCAGTTTACTTGCATGACATTAATTCTGTTCCTTATACAAGTAAAACCAGTCTGGGTATACGACATTGATTCTGTTCATTATAAAACTAGAGTCAGTTTACTTGCACGACATTAATTTTGTTCGTTATAAAACTAGAGGTAGTTTATTTGCGCGACATTAGATCTATTCTTTATAAAACAAGAGCCAGTCCATTTACACGACATTGGCTCTGTTCGTTATAATACTAGAGCCAGTCTGTTTGCACGACAGTAATTTTATTCATTATTATACTAGAGCTAGTTTATTTGCACAACATTGATCATGTTCGTTATAAAACTAGAGCCAGTTTACTTGCACAACTTTAATTCTATTACAAACCTAGAGAACTATTTAACAATATAATCAGCGTCCATGTGATCATTTGGAGCTATAGAATAACTTCCTGGGTGAAAATTGCACTCCTCACTGCAATTCAGGGTAAAGTATCACACGATCCAGGATTAAATTATGATACAAATTTTAGCTAAAATCTTAAGGGATGGTTTGTTTAAAATTGAACAGGATTTTTGCAAGGGTGAAAAATGAAGAAAACTTTGCGGAGTAATTAGATAATCGCGGTAAAATTTGTATTTGCATTATAATAGTAAGTGTTACCTATAAGAAGATTGACTAGAAACATTAAAATTTGTTATTAACCCGTGTACTAGAAGCGCATAAAGTAATTTTATTTCTTAATCATGACAGATGAAACTTATTTATGAGCGTGAATTTTTTGAAACATAAAATGAAATTAAGAATATTTTAAGTATCCATTTACCTATTTGTTTGTCTCTTTCATTAAGATGGGTTTTTAAGAATAAGAAGATGATAAAAATCCAATTAATATGACAACTTAAATAAGTATATATAATCAAATTTTATATGTAAATATTGAACATTTAATAACATACTCTTATATTTTCAGTCACACCTCTTCTGTTACTCTTCTTTGTCCATATTACCACATCCACATTACAATTCAACTTTTATTTTATTTAAGATACGTAGGTATATTTTCAGCGTTCTGTGGCGAAACATGGAGCCCTAATTACTTCATAATATGGGTCCATACATTCATAGTTTTGCAATCAGTAATGCAATTTTAGATTATTAAATTTGGCATGAAAAGTATATGTGTACCTATATGTTCATATATTTTCTATATGCACAAAAGTATATGAATATATGATCGTATATTTTCTATGTGCACGAAAAGGGTATGTTTACATGATCGTGTATTTCCTATGTGGACGAAAAGTGTATGTGTATATATTCGTATATTTTCTATGTGCATGAAAAGTGTATGCGTCACATGAGCATCTCAGTTAATACAGAACAAAATATTACAATATTATAAATGCATACCTATAAAAATGGAGGCTTTTATATTTTACGCACCCCATAAAGTGGATTTCACTGGATAGTTATTTCACAAGTGGTTCAATTTATCTTTTTTTTCATTTTTAAGCTGCGTTTTCCAAATATTACGCCCTAAAGCAGTGTGCAGTGCACCCGTCCCCTCCTCTAATTTTTCAACTATAGGTTTGAAGAAATTGAAAACTATTTTAATTAGGCATTAACAATTGTTTTAGAATTATAATAAAATTAATTCGAATAATTTCTTCGAACTTTATCCAGTTCTCGATACGACTGATTGCTTAATTTAATTTACCATGACTGCCGGTTTAGATTAGGGTTACAACACAAATGCATCTGAGAATGGATTTTTTTTATTATACAATATATGTATTTACATCATAATTTACCGAAACAGGCTAGCCTGTGGTAACCAAACGGCATATAGAACGATAAACTTTTCATATATATTTCGTTTTTTTTATTTTTTGCATGAAGACTGGACGACATTGCAACATATGAAGAGAGTAATCAAGAATGTGTCTTTTATTCACAAAGATTATTTATATATATACATTATTATATAAACAATTTTACAAAATTCGGCTATATTAAAAAATATAATCAATATTATTATATAGGTACATAGTATATAATTTAAATTATACCCCGCATACCTTCCCGCGGCAATGTAAAACATATCATCCCCAAACACGGAGTATATAGCCTCACACAAACAGCCCTACAGCCACACAGCCTTTTGGGGAGGTAAGGGTGACCGCTGGCCTGGGAGGGCACTACACCCTGCCGCTCCGAGCTCACCCCACCCGCCCATAAATCTTCCCTGACATCATGAATATTATTAGAATGTGTTATTTGATAAACGTACCTACATATTGTCTAAATATACATGTACACTAAACTTGATGATTGTATACATACCCTTCTCTGGCGGATGTGAGAAGGCGGGCGTCGCTTTTCATTACGTGGGATTATAATATGGATCCCTTCTCAACTATGTTTGAAGTCTATTAGTTGTGGTATCTATAGAAAATGTTTAAAAAAATCAGTAACCTGATTCAAAAATAGTTCTTTGACTCATATCTAATGAAACAATAGGAGTTTTCCCTTCTCTAGGTTTTAATACAAATTAAACTCCTTTATAAATTTTGATTAACATAAAAAAAACCATGAATGTTTGTCTAAATTCGAAAATAATTTTCTTATTTTAAAAAGGCTTTCAAACTTTTTAGCTTTATATCTAATTTTAGATTTTGTTTACTAGTAGTCTATATTAGTTCATCAACAAGAAGCTAGATGAGAGACAATATCTAATATCTTTCTGTCTTTATTGGCTACAACAAATTTAATACTTTCCTAATTTTTCCCTGGCACAATTTTTGGTTGCTTTAAAAGACTGCCGAATTAGCCCCTTATTTCTCAGATGATGATAACCATTCATTATTTAGGTGGCCTAAGTTACTTTGCTTTTGAACCAGCAGAATTTGTAAAGGTTATACAGGGTTGAATTATAAAAATTAATAACTAATACAATCCACAATTAAATGAAACTACGTGATGTAGTATTATTTCCACTTTCTTTAAGTTCTTTACCACGACCTAGGTTTCTTTGTATGTAATACAACGAAATGAAAAACACAAAAAAAAAGATGTTGTGATACAACGAAACCTAGGTCGTGGTAAAGAACCTAAAGAAAGTAGAAATAATACTACATCACGTAGTTTCATTTAATTGTGAATAATGAATTTCTACAAAATTAACGCCAAATATATTCAACTAATACAATATAGACTATGTCTGTCGTATTTTATTAATTGTATAACTTAATTGCATTGTTTCTAACACCAATATTGTCACGTTAGTAAATTTTCGCCAACAAAATTCTACGAAGATACAACAATATTTATGAGATATAATTAATTGGACCAATTTTTTATTATTCCTTTCAAAGAACATTATACACATAAAGTGTAGATTATATATATATGTATATATATATATATATATATATATATATATATATATATATATATATATAATCTCAAGATGGTTATCTGCTAAGTGGAAACCAGTTATTTTTTCAAGAAATGTTAAATAACATTAACATTTAAATAACAAAAACATTTCTGGGTTATTAACGTTCCTTTCAAAATTAACTTAAATTAGAAAAAATATAATTATCTTTTGCAAATGTGCGTAAAATTCAATTTTGTTACATGACTTATATACGTATGTATATATTTATGTAAATTAATATTAAAAAAAGTACATTATATCAAGAGTAGCAAATAATGTTTAGGTTTTTACTGCTTTTTGATGTCCAGTAATAATCCAGTATATTCTAGTAATATTCTGAACTTGAACTCTCAACTGAATTGCTTAAGTTTGTACAGTGCAACTTATTAACTTTTAAAATATTACTGCGAGCTAGATGCTGAATGAGAAGACGTTTTCAGTATATACTAGATGTAACGTTCAGAAGCCAAGCATACATTATGACGAACAAGGTTTTATTCTTAAGCGAAATTAAGTCAAATAAGTAAAAATACATACATTAACTTAAAGTTTTAGAGACGTTTTCTCTATTAGACAATCGGAAAACTAGGTACTCTATTTCTGTATATTTAAACTATTTTATCCAAATTTCTGTACTTAAATTAAATATCTAATGAAATTAAACACTTTCACAAAATAATACGGATATTTTCATTTATATAACCACACTGCTTGTAATTGACATCCGTTACAGCACCCCTATTTTTAACAATGCCTTTAAACATTGCTCGGAATGCTTACGAAAACTCCCCTTTGAAATAAAAATACCTTATTTTAAACGTTCATTGATGTTGTGCAAAGATTTATGTGACGGAGAAGGACGTGGCACTTTTATCCAAATGCGCTACAGCAAAGGAATGGGAAAATGACATTAAACAGGCTACAATTTTAAGAAAAAAATGATTGGCATGCCAGGCGAACGACTATTAAAATGACTAATATTGTGGTAAAGAATGAGATAAACAAACCAATTAATATTTTGCCCTAATTTGTCGCACCACGTAATACCACGCGTCGGCTAACGGCAAAATTGTCAGACAAAAGGATCGTATTTGTTTTTCCTTCTTTCTTATTACCTTGTCCTTTTATTTTATACAAAGTATATTAGGATGAAAATTACGAAATTTTATCCTAAAACTGTTTAATTTGGCACACACACGTTTTTTCAAAATAATTTTCGAAAATGTTTACTATTTTCATTTTGATAATTTTACTGAATTTACTAAATCAGTTTTTAACGCAATTTCACTTTTTAGTAACCTGGTAAAAAAATACATGATTGGGACGAATTTTTTTATAAGCCATTTATAAAAATCTATTAGTTTGAGCTATAAGAGGAAGATTTGTTCGGGCTATAATTTGCTGTAAATGTTTAATACATACATAGGTTCGAGTCAGAATTCCATATAACTTGGGAGTCACTTAAAAATTATCAATAAAAAAACGAGGATAGCTTCTTAACTTTTGCAATATACGAGTATAGCCCAACAAGTTAAAATGGAAATTGTGGTCTGCGGAAAGTCAATATATAGTTAATGTCATTAACAAAATCAAAATAGGTTTGCCGATATATCGTTTATTGGTCTTGAGCTTATCTGTCAAAATTGTTTTGTTAATACATTGAATATTCTGCTGCATTTTACTATATCTATATAATATATGTACGAATACATCTAATACCCGTATGAGTTTAAGTTATTTCGGAACCTTTTATATGTACCTTTTATGAGGCTAAGATATTTTGTATAGTTTTTCGGTTAATATATTTGATATAAATAACAATAATTTGGTAATAAAAAAAATTGTAACTAATTATAGTACAAAAACTTTTAATAACGTTACACATGTTTGATTCATCCAAAAAATAATATGGAAAACAAATAGGGCATAATATTTCTTTTGTTTAACAATGATTTGTCCATTTCCCATACATGCTCCGCGCCCGCCCCGCGAGAGTGACACAAGCCGTGCGATCCCCGATATTGAGTTATTACAACGTTGTCACAGAGCTGCCTTGTAGGGGAGAGAAACTACGAGATCATAGACACAAGCGAAACGATTATCGGACGTGGTTCGCCAGGGATCAAAGAGCCAACGTACACGTTATTTATTAAAAATAATATTAAATTAGCAAGTTGATGGTATATTTTTTAATACAAATGTTATTTGTTACACCTAATCATGGCGCAACATTTTATAATACTGGCTTTCGTAATTATTTCATATTGCTATAAAAATGTAATGTAGTTTCATTGTTACCATTTTATTAAATTTTAAATGTTCGAACATCAAAAACGTCTTTTAGATCATTAGAGATTCACTTTCTTGTTAATCTAACATTTGATCTATTAATGAAATATATGATATATTACAACAAACTAAATCATAAAGAGGATTCATTTAGGAATTGGATTAGATTTTGTTCGACGTAATTGCGTTTGTACCTCTTATTTTTATTTTGTATTATATCTACATTCTTATTTGTTACATTGCACAAATGTAGATAGTATTACCTTTGGATAGCTACGAGGAAAGCTAACGAAATTCATATGTATTTACATCTTAAAGAAAATTATTGCAGTCATTCTTATGTATTCATATGTATTTACATCTTAAAGAAAATTATTGCAGTCATTCTTTCCAGAACGGTGTATCAAATTTACTTAGGAAAACTCTCACATGACAATTTAGTTGTTTGTTCGATATCGGCATATGTATGGGGCAATTCAGAGAATGATCATGATGAAATGTTTGAATATATTTTTTTGTTTAATTACCATTATTATAAATGGCAAAATATACGTAATTGAGTACTAAATATTTCATCGAACGCTCGCGACCATTTCGTAGTATTATATTGTATAACGATATTCCATTACACCTTCTTTTTAAAACTATTGGCATTATTTTCATAATTTATTACTGGAAAAGGATTAAAAAATGAATGAATTCAAACTAAATTAAGCACTAAATATTTTGACTCTGTAAAGCTTTTTCTACGTCATAATTTTCAGTCAACGTTATTTAACTAAATTTATTCCCAACATAAACTATTATAAAAAATTTACTATGGAATAAATTTTTAATTGTGTTATTTTTCTTCTCCGAGTGAGTTTATTAGTTTGATTTAACTTCAATCTATCGGTTTCGTTGTTATATCAGAATTTAAATAGAAATAAAAGTAATAAAAACTATCATGCCCTTTGTAAACGTGGACATAACGTAAAAATGTTAAAAGAAACATTTTTTTTTATAATTGAGTAGCGCTTATAAATGTAATATTGAAATATTAACTAATAATTTTAGTAGTTTATTAAATAAAAGAAAGTCTACAAAACCAAAGTAAAGTTTCGAATAATATATAATCAATAAACACTGAACGAAGGAATTTTTCATCATGTTTTACAAAAGTGTTATTCTAAATCGCGGCGAACGCCATCAGTCAACATCACACACGCTTGTAGGTGCAGCTACGTAATGAACGCATAATAAGGTCGGTGTAGCGTGTGTGACGCGTGCGGGGGCGCGCGCCTTTTGTTGACGCTGTGAAACGGCGCTGCGACGGAACGAATATCTGTTTATTGGCTCAGTAGTAGCTTGCAGAGCGATGCTGGCTGATCCTGTTAGAGGGAAATTGTGTCGAAATCGGTTTGTGCGGGTACGGGAAACGGAAAGCGGCAACGGTAGTCGCAACCTGTGTGAACTATTATTAGTTGAGAGATGTCATCTCATTGGTTACTGTTGCCAGTGTATGTGGCTTATTGAAATTACTAGAAAATTAAGAATCAAAAAGATTGTCATCCTAGGTGATTGTCTTTGTTTTTCTTTTCATTATTTATGAATAGTATTTTATTTCATCATTTAACCATTTATATAGAAAAATAGATAATATTAACTTTGCATAACTGTAAGGCTAATAATTAATATTGAAACTGAAATTCCTAAATTATGAAGACTAATGAGACGCCAGTGTGTGTAAGCTTAAAGAAGACTCGCGGTTATTATTTTCGGTATTTTTTCTACCAGAAATTATTGCAACACTATTTGCAGTCACCCGCCATGGTCGGCATTTTGTCAGTAACCACTAAATAGATTTTGTTCAAGTCTTCATTAGTGGGTAGATTGATTAATGAGGAGAGTTTAAAGGTAAAGTTCCTCAATATTTGGAAACATTATCCACCTGTAACGATGAATGCCGATGAAGTCGAAAAAAGCATTCATCGAAGAGTTATGTTGGTTTAAATCGTTAGAGATTTGGAAACACTGCTTGACGACATTGTTCTTCTCAAAAAGTTAAACAATTAAGTCCACGACAGCATATATATATGTCTAATCGTCACACTATTGTCAAAGTGGTGTAGGTCTCGGCGATGATGCACACGGTTAGTCTTCGTCCTGGTTCCTCTCGACCCGGACGACTGATCCATCGATACGTTTCCACTCAATCGATTAGTAGCGTTTGTAGAAGACCCTGCGTTTGTAGTCTTCATCAGTTTCGTCCATGGGGTTGGAAATTGCTTTCGAGATCTTATGCCTTCCATCTGTCACTGCACCACCAGGTGTTCCATAGAAAGTTGTTCTCTGTGAATAAATCCTATGACTTTAAAAATTCTTTCTAATGGATATACTGGTGCGAAAAGCAGCGCAAGGAATTTTTAGCATGAATTTTTGCGACAGTCTTTTAATCTGAGGGTTCAGGGTTCTGCTCTGTATAGGAAAATTGGAAAAATGAGACATTAGTTGAACCTTGGTATTTTTGGTTATTCGTCTGTACCTCCAAACCTTATCCAGCTTACCGAAAATAGTTTTTGTGACGGCACAAGGGCTTCTCATTTCTTCATCGCGCCCTCCAGCATTGGACACAGGTAAACCGAGACAAATATAACTTTTTACCAATTCGCAATTGGCAATGTTGGACACGTTTGTTATATTGTAAATAAAATCCATAATAAACGTTTTAATGTTCAAAAAAACAATCTTTCAATACAAAGTTTAGAATTTATTGTGTATAACTCTTTTAAATCATACCAAATTAAATTCAGTAGTAACCTCCATCAACTCCTATAGATAAAAATTGTCTTGTATACTATACTTTTTAGCGAATACTTTGAAAGTTATTACGATGTGTTTAAGTAAGTAAAATGAGGCGTTCCGTGAAAAATAGTGAAAAACTGTTTATAACTGTATAATTTTACCTGTTATTCTTATACCGAGGTTCATAATTATGTATATAGCTTGTTGTCGCGAACTGAGCAAACGAAGAGGGACCTACGAGAGGACTTTTTCAAAGGTACTTTTAAAATTGCTGAAGAAATAGTCTTCATAGTCCCAACGATCCAGTTAATCTTATTCTAATAAAAAGTTAACTTTCAGTCACCGATTTCATGGAAAATTAAGGGTTCAGTCACCAATCGAAGGTCCATTATCCCATTCGAGTTATGAAGGAGGATATCTATAAATTGATGATCTCAAGTGACGATTTTTTTTAATTAAGATGAAATTCAACGAAATTAATTTTCTAGAAGACAGAAAGCTTTTTTATACACTACTAAACAGCTCTCATTATTACTCTTATTTAGTCACTCGGCAGGGTTAGGGACTTCCATAAAAAAAGTTTCGTAAATGCGGAGCAGTATTTGAAATATTTACACCCAGTTTGTTTTTCAAATAATTTAAGCTTTTTTGGTTTTTTTTCTATTATAATGTTTATGTTACTATATTAATATTAAGTGAAGCTTAAATAGGATTGGTTTTAAGTACTATCTGATCATAGGTTGATTATGCAAAGCTAGCGCGTACAATACAGTTAAACACTGTGCCTGAATAGTATCTGTGAAAACATCATCTGTCTCTCACGTTTGTTTACACCCTTATGAGCTTGGCAGAGACTACTATTGTATCCTTTATTTTTAGCGATGTAAAATCCTGTATTTTCCTGATTTTGTTTAATTTGAATCGTTTGAAGCAGTCGATTAACGGGCATGAACTGATGTAACGCGTTTTATTACGTTTACTTGGTTAGCAGCTCATTTAGACTAAAATGTTTTTTTGAAAGATCTGGCAAAACTCTTAAAGTCTCTTTCGTACGTCCTATCAGAACCTTTTCCCTACATCTAATTCTAGACAAGCTGAGATGTTAGCTTCGCTACACAAAACTTGTCAAAATCCTGGTAAATCACAGACACAATCTACTGTATTTACCGCCCTGTCGATCAAAACTAAACCGTAAAACTAATTGTTGGGGGTATTATTAAGATTAAACTTATTTTGCAAAATATTAAGTTTAACTTAAATATCGTTGAAGAATTCTTCAAGAAGAACCGGGTTACTGTTGTTATTCCGAGGTATTCCGAGTCGTTTGAAGCAAGATGAGAATATGAGAAAAAAGGTGTTGATCTCGACCCAAAGGTTTATAATTAAACTGATAAGAGAAGGTTATACCGATAACATTTCGTCCACGCCCAGAATGAAAAATTACAAGCAGATAAAAAAATAGTATGCAAGTAAAAGTGTAGGTAAAATATTAGCCAATAAAACGTAAATTAAAAAAATCACTGAGAATAGCTTTCAAAAATACATTGATTTTTTTTAAACAAGAGCGTATATTTTAGTAACATATGTTAAAAAGTCAGCCAAAGTATTGGATATTTTATGACCCAGAAAATGATTATTATTTTTTCAACAACGTGCCTGTTTATGAAGGCGCCAGCTTCAACCTATAATAGCTAATAGGTCACTATTATTTAGGTTTTTTTTTTTTATGTTACAAAACGATAGCGGTATTAAGCTGCAATTTAAAATAAGCATAATACTTCCTCTAATCGAAATTAATTATCGCGAACAAACTTAATTAGGATGTAAATTAATTCAACACTTAGCATATAAATTATTGTTTCTAATATTCATGCCGGTATATTATACGTTATCATACCATGACACAGAATCCGCGTACGAGCCAAATAAAATCTGTCAGGTTTTGGAAATGGCTACGACTCGTTCTCTCATTTAAATAATGATTTATGAATGAAGAGTTTTACGTTGTAAAATTTTCATCGCAACTGCTTGAAATTTTATATCGAAGCTAAAAAAATATGATCTTAATAGGCCATATTAATTTTAAACCGTTAATCGTTAACCATTTTATACGCAATACTTGTTCCTGTTGAAACAAAACATTGGCGCAATTGTAGTCAAAGAGAATGCTTTGGCACTACGTTTGTAAAACTAGAAACTTTATGTATTTGAAAAATACTTATTATTAATTACATAAAGTATGAATACTTTTACAAGGGTTCAATGAAATCAGTTCTTGAAAGAATTTGTAACATTCGAATATAGAGTCGTAACTTCTACGGACATGATATTTACGTATCTGTTTTATTCTAATAATTTTGTATGATTACTATAACTGAGTTACGTTATAGTAAACGTCCGATTATTAACGGCGCTTCAACTACCTGAAGTAGATTTTCCACTCCGAGAATTAAAGGTAAATTACTAATCATTACTTGTAAACAAACCGTTAGATTCACACAAATAATCTTCAGATCTAGCCAGACGCTCAAAACGCAATTTGACCCAACAACGCAGCCTTACGACACGAATGCAATTTGCGCATTTCAACCAAACTCTCGAGGCGTCTGCACCGAGATAAGATACGCAGCCACACGATCAGTTCGTCCAGTCGACGCTACGTCGCAACCCTGATATATAGCGCGGCGATATTTCAGCGCCCGTGATAGGCATTCAGGAGGTCGCTTATCTGGCGCGCCCGCTGCATTCATCACGGTCGGACCCTCGTAAATAACAACAATCGATCGGCGAACACAGCCGAACGAGACGACACCACGGTCTCGATCATTTTGTGTGTATCCAGTCGATACCGCACCCGGGGAGTGTCTGGACCAATCACGAGGCTCGTTTATCTTCATTTCGCGGTCGCAATTAGACGGGTCGTTGGCTCGGCGGGGGTGTACGCGGGCGGGGTAAAGAAAAGCGAGGGAAGGGTCCGGGGTAACTTTATGAAGAATGCGCGCCGCCCGCCCGCGCTGTCACTCGCGCGGTAATCTTTGCCCGGGCGGCGAACTTAAACGATAGTTTGTCGAAAGAAAGTTTGTAATGAATAAAGTTAATATTCACGCAGATTGCGGCTCTGCCGCTGGTTCTTTCTAATGGTGATATTGTCGGCCGGGGTACGCGACCGGCGAGTAATGTCGATTTAATATTAACGATATTGCATTAGGGTCTGGGCGTGTTACTGTCGTTTTTGTTGCGGGGGTTTTGTGTGCGTTATTCGCCTTGTAATTGTATTGTGATACTGGTGTTATTATGCATTTTATTATTAATAACATAAATTTCTCGTTACATGGTGCTTCCTATATAGACATAAACAGTGGATTTATTACCATATTTGACAGCCTGTTTCTTCTATACATTCAGATAGATTTTTTTAAGATAGAAGATAGAATGGTTAATAATTTGCAACAATTTTTATTGCAGGTCTGGTTTAAAAACCGCCGAGCCAAATGGCGGAAGCGAGAACGGAACGCCATGAACGCTGCCGCAGCCGCCGCCGCCGACTTCAAGAACGGCTTCGGGTCGCAATTCAACGGCCTCATGCAGCCCTTCCCCGATACGGATGCGCTCTACTCCTCCTACCCGTACAACAACTGGGCCGCCAAAGTGCCCAGCCCGCTCGGCACCAAGTCGTTCCCGTGGCCTGTGAACCCTCTCGGCTCCGTTGTGCCTACCAACCACCATCAGACGTCGGTCAATTGTTTCAACTCGGCGACTTCGGTGGCAGCGTCGATGGGTTCGGCGGCGGGTTCCATGCTTCCCGGTGGCATGAGCGGCGGATTAGGCGGCGGAGCGCCCGGCGGTGGCGTCACGGGACCTCCCTGCCCTTACACGACACCGGCGAACCCCTACACTATGTACCACCACCGGGCGGCGGAGCCCTGTGCCGCCATGTCATCCAGCATAGCGAGCCTGCGGCTAAAGGCGAAGCAGCACTCGTCGGGTTTTGTGAGCGGTTACTCGTCCGTGTCGCCCGTCTCGCGCTCCAACTCGACGGGACTATCGGCGTGCCAGTACGCCGGCGTGCCCGACCGCGCCGTCTGAGAGCACTCGGGGCTGCCGGAGCCGCCCGCCCGCAGCCCGCTAGACGACTCCTAACTCGACGAGGAACTGTTCGGCCGCCGCGAGCCGTACGGCTTCGCGTGAGGTCGGATCGTTCCGTACCGTCGCACCGCCGCCCGATGGTGCCTGTACATACCATAGTTGTATACCTACCAGTGAGACGTCGTCTCGAGAAATTTGTATGGCGGGAGCAGTTCGCCCCAAGACCCTAGACCCTTACGCATTCGATTCATCGAAACGCATTTGGCGGTAGACGTGAGCGATGCTATTTGTGAACTACTAACTTTTGTGAGTTTAACCTATGAACTTTTCTAAGTGTTTCAGTTCTAAAGTTACGAGGAGTTTGTAGGCGAAACGGCCACGGCTTAACACGAGAGAAGCGGGTTATCGTTGTTGTGGCAAAATTAGAGCAATTGAATAATGGTTTATTTCAAAAATAATAAAAGGTAATCGAATTTGTATTATACATATAAAGTCTTTGATGACTTTAAATTAAAGTCACACATAGTCAAGACGCATTTTTATTAACTTAAATACAATATTAAAACCGGATGGATGGATACTATATACATATGTTTTTTAATTCCGATTTCGAACGCGAGCACTATAATAATTCACTACTTCAGTCGATAAGCTATAGAAATCGTAAATTGATAACACATATATGATTTAAATATCGACAAAATCATTATATTTAAATAACTATTTAAAATAATGAAAAATTACGATCCTTGCTGTGTTGGGAGTAAATTTATATTTTTATAAAAAAAAAGTATTTCTCTTTTATTTGCATTATTAAAAAAAGTAAAATTTGTCTTGGATCGATTGAAAATTGTAAATATTCATATGTAATCATTGTATAAATACGTTTAGTTGGTACTTATTTAGTATATATTTATTACGGCAATTTTACCAAAGTTTAAAATGTGCAATTCTTATATAATTCTAAGTTGTAACCCTTAGTTTTGTAAGTAGTTTTTTTTTCAAATATTTTGTGAGATTTTTAATTAATTAGGTGCGTAATGTTATTATAGTTTAGATGCTGTAATATTGTCTACGAAAATGTACATAAACTCGATACTAGATTGAATATGACGCAATAATGAATAAATAAACTTTTAATTATGATTTCCTATCAGGGTAAAAAAAATAAATAGGTGAAATACGTCATAAGTTATATAGTCAGTAAGCGTATTGTTATTTAAATGTGTTTGCGAGACTTTTTGCTGTATTTTCTCAGACTTTTCACATTTTTCAGTACAAATTTAAAATTTTTGATTGCATTTTGATACTGCGGTATTAATTTATTAAAATATTTATTTTTTTTATTTTCTAGCTTTGGCATTGCGTTAAATTTGTATAATTAAAATGTTATTGTAAAATGTTGCATTGTATTGCTTCACCTGACATGAATAAGACGTTGTACATTTATTGAAAGTGTACTATATGTTCTATTCATTAAGCAGTGTTACTACCATCAAATATTAAATTTTAGCCATTTACTACAGTTTTGATTTGTAAATTTTGACCAAGAAAAATAGACTATATTGGAACTTTAGGTTTTTAATTTTTATATTGAAATAATACATTATTTATGAAATAATTAAACTATAGAATATTATTTTAAAATATTGATCAAAGTGGTATATCGTTCACGACAGAAGCGAAAGAAATAAAACGCGTCAAATACATCTTGGAATACATATAAATTAGTATTCAGTACTTGACTATATTTGTTGAAAATGATGATTCGAGTAAAAGTTAAAAAAAATAATTTTAAATGAAAGATTTGAGCAAACGCCAGTACGTAGAACTGCTTCAGATTTTTCAACTCATAACGGAAAAATTTGAGGCTTATATTGGGCGTCGCCTTTAATTTTAATATTTGTTTAAAGGACTACAAACGTTGCTTAAAAAAAAGAAACGGGCTTGAAAATGATAAATGAAACACAAACGGCGCTTAAAAATAGCAAATGGGGCTTAAAAACAGGGGCAAACCAACAGACGCATATGATGAAATTATAAGAGCCTCTTCTTTCACCAGAAAACCCTAAAAACGATATTTTTTTTACGCCAGTCTGCAACTAAGAATCAAAAGGCAGTTCACACTATTTGACTGAAAACTTACATAAATACTAAAATGGTTTCGTCGAATTTCCAATGTCGACATATCTTTATTTTTGCTATTTCCAGAACCAAGTTGCCAAATAACTCATAACATTTCATATTAATACTTTCTAAAGATTTATAATCACCATAATTTCCGAATTTTAATCAGCAATTCTGGTATTGCTCTTTATAATTCCCGAAGTGAAATTTGAATTCTGAATCAGAAGGATAACGCTCAGTTTTTTATTGTTTTCTGTAAGGCAATTAATTTTTCTAGATAACTACATTTGATTTGTGCAAAGTATGGTCACGTCTTACAAAATTTAATATTTTTATGTTTTTATTTGAAATTTCAAATATAAACATAGATTCGATTGAAGGCTTCAGTGACTATGCTTTCTAAACTTATTCATGCCTTTTATGTCCTAAATAAACCACATACTCTAGTTCATTTCACTAAAACGTCCAAACCTTGTCTGAATTTTTCGAATTAGGTCCATAAACATTCTATGAAAGACGTTACGAAGGAATTTTCAACGTTAGATAAAAAAATTTAATCAATTTTTTAGTTTGATCTTTCCTGTCCCCACTGTGCTATTTTCCATAACAACTTCAATGTTCTTTAATAATTTATTCGACTCGATGAATCAGTCGAAAATATTATGAAAAATTCCAACTTCAACATGGACGATTTTGATTAAGTTTACATTACCAATTTATATCTTTAATATTTATATTAAAAATTAATCATCTTACGGACATGAAGGGAATTAGGTACTTACTCTTTGCATATGTCATATTATGGGATATAATATTGTAAACCACTTTTAAAACTCAAAAATGACCATAGATCAAAAAATTTAATTGCTAAATTAATGTTGCAAATATAATTTTTACCAAAGAAAAACTATGATTGTGTTTTTCGACGGTTAAAAAATAACTTTTTTGATGTAAAGGTTTACTTACGTAAAACCAAATATAGTATACTTGTCGTATTTAAGTTTGTGTACATCTTCTAGTGATAAGGTTGTGTAAATTATAATTAGTCTTGTAAAATGTATGTATGTATTAACAATAAATAAAATTTAAAATAAGCCTAGAAAAATTAATGTTTCCTATTGTAAATATTCGTAAATATAGTTACAATGAATTAAGAGATTAAATGATGAAATTTTACGAGACGATCTTGATGTATGGGGTTGTTGTTGTTGGTCGGTTAGGGCGGACGTCGGGCGATGGTTGACCGTTAGTAATCGGCGTGTTGACGGGCAGTTGAAACAGCTATCAACGGTTGCGCTGGCGTCCGTCGTATATAACGCCGTACATATCTTTTGTAATTTTCACCAAATCCTCTAGTCATAATTGGAAATAACAAAAAAATAAACATCACTAATAATATATACGAAATATTGAGTTTTATTTTATGCCCTTTTTTATAATCTTGTCTGTTGACAAAAGTATAAAGTTTTTTTTTAGTTTAATTAGTCAAATTCTACGTAGTCAATATTTATTTAAAGCCATTTTATTAAAAACAAGCAAGGATACCTTAAATGAAGCAAAAAAAATTATAATTTTATTGTCGACGTAGTTATGGAAAAAGAGAAATAATGGATTACCATACTCACAATCTTCTATAGTTTAGAGTAGGACTTTCAGTATTCAAACCTAACTTTATACCATAAAAGCTAATGCTTAACTTCTGATAGGACATCAAAGGCCTTATTCATTAGAAATAATTCCCTTGATATCCTTTCGAAGAGATCTACTGTCACCAATTAGAGCGACTAACAAACAAAATGGTCAACAGGACTAAGTTTATTTTTTTTCAGTATAATGATAAATCACACACCGCAAAATAAACTCGTCAAAAATTACAGGAATTGGACTGGATTAGACTTCTAGTTCATGCGCCTTATTTACTCGAGATCTGAAACTCTCTTATCGAGAATTCTGAACAATCAGTCCGCAAATAAAAAATCTATAGCATGGAAGACCGCCGAAGACTTTTCCAATATTGTTTTAATTCAACACCACGATAATTGACATAGCCAAAAATTTACGCTGAAATTTAATATATTGGCAATACCACACGGTGGAAAGTCATAGACAAAGTTTGCAAATATATCGTTTGACTTCTTTCTGACAAATAATTTTTAAAATATACCTTTAAACCAAACAGGTTGGGTTTGAACTTGTTTGGTTTAAACAAGTTCAATCAATATGTAAAATAAAAATTGAGCGCTTGCAACAGCTTTACACGTGAAAGAAGTGAAAATTCTTTAGCCATCTAAACGTCAATTTGTAAGTACATAGTAAGAGGTAAAATGGCAGAAAGATTCTATAAGACTTATAGTATCCATAGAATTTAAGGGCAGTATTTAAATGATGAAGACGAGAATAATGTAAACAAAATATCAGTCATATTTCTTAATTTACTTCCTCGATATTTACAGTATTACCTAGTGATGTTTATATTGGTAAAGTTGACACTATACCGCTACGGTAATTAAAATATTAAATAATTCTATACTTTATATTTTCCAGATATCGTGTAAAAACAGAATCTATTTTAGTTCCAGATTTTATTATTGCTATTTTAATATCAATCCTCATATTTAGATTAAATTTTTCGTGCAGAAAATGAATTAATGCTATCAAATTACCAGATGTAAAATTCACATTTAAATCAGCACCCAACCAACCAATAAGAGGTATTTTATCATATCCAGCGCCAAGAACAGCAGCACCTCCATGACTGTATGAAAGTAACTGGTAGTTTAAAAAATAATAATAAATCGGCAAAATTTTGACAGTTTAGTTTTGACATACATAATGTATGAAACAGCTGATAGCAGTAGTGAGCGCCATTTTTGTTTGTTTTCACACATGCGTACACTTCTTACTTTATTTTATCGTGTTCAGCTATTTCTCTCAGTTGTTAGCTACGTAACTATATTTCATCCTTCTTGCGATAGATTCGTTACATAAGACGTTACAATATAACGTTGCATTCAATTAATAAAACGTTGCATAAAATAAACGTTGCATTATTATATTAATACTACTTTCGTTGCGCCCAAAGAAGTTTCACTTCAATTAATTAAATTTAGACAACATACAAAAATATTTTCAAAGTGAGAGTGGAATTTGCCAGCTCGCTCGCACAACCAGAATTCTAATCAAAAGTATTTGAAGAAAAATATTGATACTCCAATGTATGAATACTTTTACGGAATGTTAGGTTATGTATATTTTTACAAGCCAATCTTCATATTCCAAATCCATCAATAATTGTCAAAAATTTTACAAACAATCTCGAGTTAATAAGAAATATAATAGTAAGAATGCAAATCGTATAAAAGTTTTGAGCTGGAAAAGAATAAAACAAGAATTTAATTAATCAGTGTTTATGTTTAAATAAAGATTAAAACCAATAACATATATTTTGTCCAATCGTTCCGTTCGGGCTTCGGAAATGAAGTTCTTTATCTTGATTGTAACGGAACAAACGAACGACGTTTTCCCCTGGAGTTAAGGATATAAGGAGTGGGTATATGCCCACACTTCGCATGTAGAAAATATGCAAAATTTTGACCTAATTTTCCTAAACGAATACAGATCGCTTTTAACCATATTTTAATGTTAGTCGAACCGAAATAAAACGCTTGTCCTTTGTGAAATATATTAATTTTTATTGGAAAACGGTTAAGTGTACCGTCAAAAAGTGCAAAGGAAAAACATGTGAACTTAAAAACAGCGTCACTTATCATAAATGAGCACTTTTATTTATTTTTTGTTAAATAAAATGGGCTTACTAATGATAAATGACTTTGTTGTTAAGTTACAAATAATAATATGAGGGGTAGTAAGGTTTCCGTATAAAATGTATTTGATACCCCTTCCATATATTCTTACCTTCATGCTTTTAGATAATTTTTGTTAAGTAAAATGGACTTAGTTAGGTTAAGTGACATTGTTTTTAAATTAATTATAATAATATGTCGGGGAATTAAGTTTCTGTATAAAATGTATTTGATACCCTTTCCATAGATTCTTACCTTCATGCTTTTATATAAAAAATTTGTTAAATAAAATGGGCTCACTTATGATAAGTGACATTGTTTTTAAGTTAATGATAATAATATGGTGGAAAGTTAGTTTTCCGTATAAAATGTATTTGATATCCTCTCTATAAATTCTTACCTTCATGCTTTTATATAAATGTTATTAAATAAAATGGGCTTAATTATTACAAGCGACGCTGTTTTTAAGTTAATAATAAAAATATGGCGGGGAATTAGGTTTTTGTATAAAATGTATTTAATACAGAGGGTATATTGTTACCTCCGTGGTATTTTCTCATTTTACAAAAATGGTATAATTTTCCACTGAAATGTGGAAATACAATACCCCAAAGTATTTATTATATGATGATATTTTTGTGTATTATATTTCCATTATTCAGCTGCAATCGAAATACTTTATTGTAATAGGTATATCAAGGACAGAATTCCGAGAGAGATTTGGTATGATACATGTTATGAAGTACCCATACTCGTTTGAGTAAAAATATATATTAAAGGGATTAAAAGTATCGGTATCGAAAAAAATGTAGGTGATACTGAAAGGTATCATTTTTTCTGTATGAAAAATTATATGAAATGTAAAAATACGCAAATCTAGAACTTAAACTTACATCATAATATATTTATTCCGAACTCACCGTGTATATATATATACATATATATATATATATATATATATATATATATATATATATATATATTAGTATTACTGAAACATAGTGTTATTCTTATACTTTCATTATATTAACATTATAATTACTTCATAAATTATTGAAAATTGCAACTAAAACTGATTATCTTTTCACGTTTTCTAATATTTAAAAAAATTATACAAAATCATTATTGTCCTGTTGTCATCAACATTTTGTTTTCAATACACTTTTAAATAATAAATACCATTGTCGTCTAAATAGTTAATCGCTATAAACAAAATGAATGTGAAAAGTTGTGTGTTTGTAGTTGTATTTGTCTTAGTGGAATGCTTAAAAGCTTATAAGAATAAAATCTTGTATATAAATGAAATGTATATTATATTAAAAGATAGGCTATATATAATAATTCCACTATTTGAGCAGAGTAGTAACCATATAAGAGAAATCCCCAAAATTGCAAATGAAGTAAATACATTAAATATAATAAATATATAAAGGACTATTCCGGAACAATTTTGACATCAGACGATTCTACTGATACTCGATACTGTAACAACCTACTGAAAAGAATTTCAACAAGGAACGTTGAAAAACATGCTCACAGTCCAGGGACCTATGGAAGAGGACACCAGGAGAAGTTAAAATTGCTCTATCGAAAATAAAAAATGAAAAGCTACAAGATCCTATAAAATACTGTCAGAGCTCCTAAGGATGAGCGATACAACCCGGTCTTCGTGGCTCACTACACTACTCAATCTTACACTAATACGGGGAAAATTGCCGGATAGATGGAGATAAAGCCACTTAATCTATTTCTACAAAACAAGAGTGATGTATCCGAATACGCTAATTACCGTGCAATCAAACTTACATCACATACCCTAAAGATCTAGGAAAATGTGATTGCTAATAAACTATCCAAAATCATGAGTATAACATCCAATCAATGCGGATTAACTAAAAGAGTAGGTGCCATAGATGCCATTCAGACGCTACGAATTTTAATGGAGAAATATAAACCTCGCAAAAAGGACCTATACTTTGTATTCATAGATCTAGAAAAGGTATTTGTCAAGGTGCCACGGAAACTTATACGGGAAACAATACCCGCATGACATGTTCTGGAGCAATACATCTTTATCATTCAAGACATGTACGAAAATATAAAAACCCAAGCGATTAGCCCTGCTGGTACTAGTGCAGAGTTCGAGGTAAATGTGGGTGTTCACCAAGGTTCAACGCTCAACTATTCACGATCATGAACAGGAGCGGATTGAGCGTATGCTGAGAGCATGAACTATTTAACGGAGCACCTACAAAAACCAGCTTATTAAAATATTTGGCTGCAAAAATTGTATACTTATTATTTATAGTTTAATACTGAATATATTTGGCTTTAATTTTGTAGAAATTCACTATTCACAATTAAATGAAACTACGTGACGTAGTATTATTTCTACTTTCTTTAAGTTCTTTACCACGTCTTAGGTTTCGTTGTATTACAACATCTTCAGGTGGGTTGTTAGCAAAGACTTACCACTAGTAGAAGAACTTAAAGAAAGTAGAAATAATACTACATCATATAGTTTAATAGTTACAAAGATTATCCTTGCTTATATTTATGGGATGCCTGCGTATTTCCAGCATACCGGGCAAGAAATTCTGGCGGATGAAGCCTTTGCGTATGTGCATGTGGTGAAGAAAGATGGAGAAAATGTTAATATATAAATATATATATATATATATATATATATATATATATATATATATATATATATATATATATATATATATATATATATATATATGTATATATATATATATATATATAAATATATATAGCAAAAATATGTCTAAGTATATGACGTCTATATATAATTACATTCTATACATTAATAATCTAATCACAACGGTGGACAGTTTGTAAATCTCATTATTTTAATGTTATCGGATTTTATTTTAACTGTACAACTCAGTTATATTTTTTTCAACTTCACTTTTTTCCTTTTTAATTGTCATTGATTGTATATAAGTGAACTTTTCAAAGTTCAAGATTATGCGAACCCATTGTCATCGATACAAAAGTTACATCACAGTAAGCAATAAACCAGCGAACATCGATTAATCCCATAAAGGTTTAGTATTACCACTTTGCGTAGTGTGTCAAGTATAGAAGTGACGAAAAAATAGGTATTCATTACTATAAATTAGGTGTATTAAATATTATTCGGTTCTCTTGGTACGCTGACCTCTGTGTAATGTCTGAATAATCGACTAGTTGTATTGGGATTAAGAGCTAACTATTAAATTGTGGAACATCTCGCATTACAACCATTGGAGTATTTACAGCGACATGGGAACGGCATTATCATGAAGATGAAAGAGCTCAGAGCTGTTCATCACTTCACCAGACATATGACACTGACCACATATAATACTGACAACTGTATCGAATGTGGTCAAATTGTAAAAATGTCCAGTTAAATAAACCTGTTTTTTAAGTATATTCAAGGTAGTAGTCGTGTAAAACGCGTTGCCAACGAAATTCGCTGCATTATTCAAACTATAAATATCTAACTTATTTAATATTTAAAAATTATTTACCGTTTCATTTTGATAAAAATCGCTCTCAGAAATTGTACAATTAACATTACAGGAAAGTAGTAATTTCACAACACTTAATTTTATTTAAAAAACGCAATAAAAACACAAAAATTATTTTTTTACTTAATTTTATTAACAAGTAAATGAAACTACGTGATGTAGTGTTATATCTACTTTCTCTCTTAAATACTTAACCACGACCTAGGTTTTGTTGCATGACAACGTCTTCAGGTGGGCAATTTGTAGAGATTAACTCGTAGAAACTTACAACAGCATTTAAATATTACACAAGACAACAGCAGAAGTGGGGTTGAGCGGGTTTTACCAATTTTTGCCTTAGCGAGTTTATGATAGGGTAGCAGTATAGTTTACATTATATTTTAGAATGAATTTACAAGTATTTTTGAGGGTAATAAATTAAATTGACGCTATTCTATGAGGATAAACAATGCAAAGTATTCAGGTGTATGTAATATACTAAATGGATATTATTCTTAGTAATATATTTATATAATGGCACTAGTATCTAATGGTTGGAACAATGTTATATAACTAATCATATCCTTAGATGTGTGACAGGGATGAAACAATTTAAAGTGAACTGCGGTATCAATATTGTCTAACTATACTATGTCTAGAAGATATTGAGTTTGGGTGATTATATTGTACTGAGTTGTTCATTTAATATATTAACATTTGTGTCTCCTATATGACTGCTTTTTTCTAACCTTTCTAGGATGTTGAGTTTATTGCCTTTTATATTTATTTGTAAAACATAGGGGGCATTGTTGGTACGAGGGTGATGGTTATTTCCATACCAACAATACTTCCTATATATTGAAAAAAGCATAACTCTGTTGTGCAGGTAAAATAAAAACCGGTTATCTTAAAATAGTGAGGTTTACAGACTATCCACTGTTATTATGAGGTTATTACTGTATAGACTTTAATTATACATGGACGTCGTATATTGGACTGTCGCGAATGTTATGCACTTTAACTGTGTTTGTATTCGGGAATTATTTTAAAGTTGAGTTCGTAAAATTTTAAAACGTTTTTGTATTTATTTATAATACATAGGGAGCATTGTTGATATGCGGGTGATAGTTATTTTCATACCAACAATGCTTCCTATATATTACAAATAAATATAAAAGCAATAAACTCAACAAGTTGTAATGAATTTCTACAAACTTAACGCCAAATATATTCATTATTTTTTTAGAAACTGTTAAAATGATGTTATATTAACAGATTGGAAAAAAAAAGAAATAATTTTCAATAAAAATTTTTTTAGTAAATTTTAGATCTTGCTGCCACACGACACTACACAACGAAATTAAATAGATGTATCTCAATTTGGGTATAGACTTAACTTTTACACCTGCTCGATGTTGCTTGAATATACAGATTGTAACAAGAACATATCTATTATTCATATAGGCGAATCCGTGCAACAAATTGAGTAACAAAATCATTGCCAAAGTTGCTATAGCAACGAACAATTTACATATTTTTAAAATAAACGGGCTTCATAAACACACAGTTTCATGAAAAGAATCACCTGTATGAATAAAAAATACGTTTTTCTTACATCGATACCCGGTGTCCGGGAATAGATGTCGGACAAAGAAAGACGTTATTCGTTGGCTATAAAGGAGTAAATTGTCGTTGAATTAAAACGTAAAACACGCCCTTTTTCTAATTTGAAAAAAAATATTGCACGTAACGCTTTATAACACAAAAAAATATTGCAAGTAACGCTTTATAACACAGCCAATACTTACCCGGAGTGCAGTGTTTACCCACAGTGGCGATGATGTGGTTATTCCCCTGAGCGGTGCTGATCAAAGTGCGCAACTATGATCAAAGTGCGCAACTATGTATACTAATTATGAATATTATTTTTAATTTTCTGAAAAAAGTCATCTTTTAAATTTTATTTTGACGACAGTCAACTATTTTTTAGTCACCAAATAACGTCTTTCTTTGTCCGACAAGTATAAGAAAAACATGTCTCATCAAAAACATGTCAAAAACAAATACAAGTATAAGAAAAACATGTCCATTATTCATACGGGCGATCCTGTGAAACGAGCTGAGTGGAAAATAATAAGGAACTAAATGAAAATTTTCTAAATCACTGTTCAAGTAGTGGAAAGTCCAAGGAAAAACTTACGTTTTTTAACAGAAACACACTTCAAGTATACTCATATTAAGACACCAATCAACTGAATGAATAATATACCCGCTCTTTGTTACATCGGCATAACATGCTATAGTAGCATTCCATGTTGCAAAATTATATTCCAAGTGAGATCCAATCAGATAGTATAGATTGTGTGATATATTGATGTGCAGCCAAGCTGCAGTTTTTAAGATAAAAGTCTACAAAAATATGCAAAAGTGTAACTTACAATCAAACGTCACATCAAGTTCACCCTTGCTACGAAAGAACTTCTGTGAATGGCTATTGGTTACAACCCACTAGAACATTATAAATTGAAAAATAACAATCTATATTTACAGCAAGAAGTTAATTTACATTTAATATCACTCAATTTTAGTTACTGCTTCAAACCAATTAACTCTAAAAAAATGTAATAGAAAGTTACTATATCTGAAATAATTACTTATAGGTATATGTAATAAAACTATAACATAGTGAATTCTGGACATAAAAAAATATTTTAACGAGTGATTGATTTGGCGTATAGAATGATAGTAGAAGTAAGAAAACTTGTTCTTAGAATTTTTGTCTATCTGTCTATTTGTCTGTGTGATAATTTGTTCTTCAATCACGCGAAATCTACTATACGGGTTTTTACGAAGTTTTTGTATGATAATAATTTATACCCTCTAGCAACATATTCTTTTTCTCAGTCGTGTCTCTCTTGCCAGAGCGGTCGTGGTCATGACGAGGCTATATCATCATCGGTGGTTGATGTGACCCTCCACACAATTTCTCGCCACCTTAACCTATTGGCCGACATCCTAGTTAGAAGGTCTCCAACTGCTGATTTTATTTAGTCAGCTCATTGCATGGATGGTCTGCCACGCGGTCTGTTTCCTTCCACCATCCCTGTAGCACCAAACGCTCCATGGAGTCATTGTTTCGCCTCGAGACATAACCAAATATCTTCAAACTTCAAGACTGCACTAGGGTTGATGGACGCTGCGTGATGCCGAGTTCTTGAAGTATAATGGTGTTTGTACGAAATTCCGTCCAATATAAATAAATATATAAATATGGGGAAAACTAGTGTTCTTACGAGCCTAGCTAGAAGCAACATATAGGATATATTTTAGCTGGATATTACAGATATAAAAACACCCTTACTTGGTGAATATTACGATATTAGTACTGTCAACGCCATCTATCAGAACTTTTAGTAAACTTTATGCTCACAGAATTCTGAGAGAAAAAAAAATTAAGAAAATACAATAAATCCTCATAACTTTTTTCATACCGAATTTCACGCGAACGCAGTCACGTCGGCACAGCTAGTTTACGTATATAACTTATAAATTTGATCAGCTGAATAGGCCTTAGTCTAAAGATATCCTTGTAATCACAGGAATATCTGGTACAATCACAAGGTCGCTGTCATAATACCACTAAGACACGACCGTGCTTAAAATATTTTAAACGAAATGAAGTACTAGAGTTAATTTACCATAGTATAATGGATACAATAACTCAATATCATGAATCACACAGACTGCTAATTACGAGTACACGAGTCTGACGCAATTTATCAACATAGAATGTAAAAGGCTGTTTACCACCGTGTAGCTCTGACCTCGCAATTTATCACTGTAGAATTTAAAAGACTTATCACCATCTGGTAGCTCCCACCACATTATTACTTCGCGTATGTTTATACTGACGTCTCGATTCTTCATACGGATAAATGATAATGAAGGTGTACTTGTCACTCAGTATGTATTAAAGCGGGGTATCACCATCAAGTATATCGATTTCAGCTAAATTACGGTTAAAAATATTTAAGTTGGGTAAGCTCTTCTCTTTGAGTATCGCTTTTCTTACTATATGTACCGTCGCTTTTCCCTTCAAACATCAGACATTTTCATTGAATAATGAAATGTTTGTTTTTGCTTAGAGATAATTAAAGGTCTTGTAATTTTCGTACTTTTAAAATTAATTTATAATCAGTGCTACTTTCGATTATTTGTTTATGTACTATTCTTCTCCAGTCAAGAAGGATAGATTTGCGTACTGTTCTGATTCTGGCTCGTTCATCGAGGATTCCTTACCCCGCTTGAAGTGAAATTACTTTATTCATCATAAGTCAACAGAAATATGAATTTTCTAGCGCAATAAGTATTTAGTAATATCTAATTAATTAAGTAATGTCACATATATTATCATGAAAATCTCAAAAACTATGATGACATTGAGAATTTTAGGCATAGTTTTCTTATCACATTTGCGTATGCTTTTCATACCCTATTTTTTGATAATTTTAGGTTCAAAAGTTTTAGATATAGGAGAAAGGGGAGGCATATTTTATCATTAAAAAGAAGTCTAAAAATACCCTGAAAACATTCATTTCTATTGTCATGATAAAATACTTAAAAAAGTCGCGCTATGGACTTATTTGATAGCCCGACTAATATTTTTGTTCTAACTTTACACCTAGTGTCCTCCTCGGTATGATATAACGATTCTGGTATTGCATACCACTCATATTGTAATTACTAAAGTATGGATGCTTGTTACCTCATAACTCTGCAATTAAGCGACGGATCACTGCAAAATTTGGCGTACATATAATTCATGTAGTGGATTATATCGGCTGTGTATCTTTCGCAAAATAACCTTATCCCTATAAGTTGAAACTCGATGTTTTTGTTCAATAATCAAATTTTAGTCAAGGAGTATTTGTAGATAGGGGATATCGAGGGGTGGGACTATATTTCCCACATAGTCGCGAATGAGCGACTCATTACGAGTATATTAAGTTTAAGCTTATTTGCGTCATTATACTCTGGGCTACCACCATTCAAGCAACTCATTCTGGAAGAAATCATTGACTGTGGAGAAAATCGAATTTCGAGCTGTCATTAATTTCCTGACAATAGAAAAGAAAAGAGTAATGGGGGAAAATTTTAAATTGCCCAAGTTCATTTCGCGATTTAGTCGCGTGGAAGTAGTCCTAAGAGAATATAAAATTACTAAGGTTATTATTTATTATTTAATGATATTATCAGGATTATCTTATTCAGGTAATGTTCTATTTAATTTGTTTGCTTAAACATAAAACTCAAAAGTAAATAAAATTATATACAGAGTACTATAATCTCCAACGTTTTTTGGAAATCAACCCCTAGGGTGTGTCAGTGGTGTGTCAGGTATACAAATATTTTTTAATTATTAGATGGATATAGTGATAGCGTAATTCAGGTTACGTCAATATTTTATGATATGGGTAGAATGACTGAGTTTAATTTCTACGATTTTCACAAAAGTTATTCGTACTCTTGTGGAAAGCCCAGAAACTGAGATTTCCTCAAAGGTATACATAAATACTTTATTTCATATCAATCCTTTCTAGCTTATCCTAACTAATTTAATAATAACAATTAATCAGTGCATCTTTATGAAATTTGGCTTGCAAATTACCTTTCCATGGAGATAAACATAAAATTCTTTTATTTCAAAATATAGTAATTCTATGTGAACGAAATCGCAACAGCTACAATGAACTCGAACAGTAGAACGAACCGTAATGTGAGTTAAGCAAATTCAGTGAGCAGACTTTCGAAGATCTCCAGCTGATATTGACATGGGCGTCTATCTGTCTCCCTCTATATGTGTGTGTGTATATATATATATATATATATATATATATATATATATATATATATATATATATATATATCTATCGCTGCTTATAGCAAATATTTACTTAGCTCTGAAACCTGAGCATATATACTAATGTTTTATACATAAAGACTTTTCTGAACAAATACTCGCTATGATAGTGAAAACGGTACCAAAAAATAGCTGAAAATATAAGTGAAAATCATAGCGAGTATTTGTTCAGAAAAGTATTTATGTATAAAACATTAGTATATATGCTCAGATTTCAGAGCTAAGTAAATATTTGCTAGATGTGTCCTTGAAAGAGAATAATTACAAAGGGCTATGGATGACACCACGATGGGGAGCAGGAGAAGTCATCTTGTCAGGGAGATGTCCCGATTCAATCATCAACCGTGGAAGTCCTGAACATCACGCGAGCAGAACGACCAGAAAAATTTAAATATATAATAGTGGGTATCTTACCAATTAGGGACAACATCGATAAATTGTCAACTTAATCAATTAATATTATAAATAAATGTATTGCTACGTGCATAACTCTTTTCCCGATGACAGATAATATTGAAAAAAGAAAAGCGACTGGGTAATATTCAGTATTGAAGTTAAATTTCTTTAGCAATGTCCGAGTCACATTCATCCTTAAATACCCTTAACTACTTAGAGCACACTACTTTTGTAAAGTAACTGTCCTGAGTAATGTCTGACGAACACACATTAGGGAAATCTATGGCACTTGAGAGAAAACAAAGACAATGTAAATGCTAAAAATTGAAAAAAAAATATGTAGACTTTATTAAATATTATGATTGCTATTGAATATATTTGGCCTTAATTTTGTAGAAATTCATTATTCACAATTAAATGAAACTACGTGATGTAGTATTATTTCTACTTTCTACTAGAAACTAGAAATAATAGTACATCATATAATTCTATTTAATTGTGTAATACAATTGCATTTATCACAACACTGTTTAGAAGTTGTGGAATTTTATCCTACGTTATTTTCCTCTTAGCCATTTCTTAGAAAAAAAAACAAGTCCGAACGCGACTGCTTTGCGACAAAAGTATATAAATACTGAACCAAATAATCAAAATAACGAGTAGGCGAGAGTGAATGTAAATAAATAAGCTACCCTCGTAATCAAATCAAATCAGATGTCAATTTGTCTATTGAGCACTTGCGAGTTCTAAATTACTATTTTGCTTAATTGTTAATAAATGTTGAACTATTCCCTTTACAAATATTTTCGTTACACGTTTAGATTATTAAAAGCTTGGAGATAAATTAGTTAAAGTGGTTTTTTCGTAGAAATAAATCCATTAGTTTTTATCCATAAAAGAACGTAAAATTGTGTCTACAAAACACTTGTAAACTGTTAAGGGCTAAATTTGTGTAACACTTGGGAAAATAAATGCCTAACGCATCCAAAGAACAGCGGAACTAATCTGTCGATGAATCCACAGGTCGCCACCGATTTTCGCGCCTTTGTTCGTGCATTAATTGTATACGGTATAAAGCAAAATCTGTAAGTAAGTGTGACATCATTATTTATTTTATAGCTTTAAGTGAAGAGGATGATTCTCAAAATAACTCCACAACGGAAAAAAGAAAAAAAATTGTGTATATTTTATATCACTCAAAAAAAAGGAAATAGAAAAGCCTATTACCCTGGTCTACTTTTCATTATTCATGGAAAATGGGTTTAAATTCTACATTTAATTAATAACTTGGATTACTGGAATTAAAAAATTACGTTTTAAGGCCCATTATAAAACATTGAAAACAGGTGATCGTTGGCACCACTTTGCCACGCCGGCCGCCATTTTACTTTCGTTCACACCATTCTGCTTCATCACAACCGCTGCATACGTAGTTCTTACTCTTAGTGGAAGTAAAATAATTTAATTGTAGTTAATGATAGTATTCGAATTAGTACATTTCTATAATACAAAAAAAGTGATCCGAAAGTTCTTCAACTGTTCGTTGTTCTAACAGAAAGGCGGAAACGTACTATCGGTTTGTATTTGGTATCTCGACTGAACTCGTCACCTACCTAGTCTTGTAATAAATTTGGCGTAGTATACAGTACAGTTAGCAAAGATTCTATAGATAACTTTGCTAATAACCCACCTGAAGATGTTGTAATATAACGAAACCTAGGTCGTGGTAAATAACTTAAGAAAAGTAGAAATAACACATTTTCCAGTACGTCATTGGTAGATAGATAGATGGTAATTTGAAAAACTAAGTTGCGAAGAATTCCTGAGCAGAGCAGTATATGCCTCACATAAATATTATTAAAATTCGATTATAGATATATTTTATTTTTATTTTCTTTTAATATACGATTACTATTAAGCAACGTGATTCAACATGTAATTGTGTTGGCTCATAAGGGAAAACCTCTGTTTTTCCATCGAGGTGAGGTATGATTTCTCTAATTTAAAAAAAATATGAGCGCGTTTTTCCCGCACTTACATTCACTAACGCGGTATTGTGAGAGGCACCCAATCTTAATATATTTATGCTCTATTTATTCTTCCTAATGGATTTTCTCAATAGTTTCCAGTTTTAGTTATTATCCTTAAATAACTGCTCCTGTTTTAGTTATTATCCTTAAATAACAATTGCACTTTTGATGCTTGTATATCGAACGATAAAAGAATAACTCTCCGGTAAACTACTCCGGGAAAATTGATAAAAATAAAAAAATGTCGAGGCGAAGATATCTCTTAACATCAGAAGAATGAAATCAATAATTTTTTTGTTCTTAGCGTTAATTACGTAAGACAGAAATATTGTATACTCTCAATAACAATTTCAGTAGAATACACAAAAGGTCGAAGTAAAAATGAGAACCTTGTATTTGTCACGTCTATACAGTAATTGTGGCGTAAACTTTTCATTGTTTCGAGTTTTCTCATTAAAATTCGTTTGTTTTGGAAAAAAAATGAATTACGAGGAAAAAACGTTCGCTTTCTTACAAAGATCTTAACACCGTCTGTCATTTCTCCAGTAAATAAACTCGGAGGGAAAGAAAGCAATGTCGAATGGAGAGATGCTTTTCTTTTTAATATAAAACGTGATCGTCAAGCGAATTGGATCCGTGCGTCTTGTATTCTGTGTTTGCTCTTGTTTTGCGTGTAACTGTACCGACGTAGTTATGAATCACAAAACTAGATATACTGTCGGTGTGATTTTTCTTGTTTAAAACTGTTAATATGTATCCAACCAGTATTTATAAATTGCAATAATACAAGTAGAACGTTAAATTGTATTTTTATTTTTAAAATGGCTACCGAAAAGCCCACAAAATCCTTATCTCCCTTAATATATAATGTATTGAAAAAATAAATAAGAGAACAAAAGACAATATTTGAAAGTTAATTTTTAATGTCCAGATAAAGGACCATTGATCGTTTTCCACAAGTACTTTCTGTTCAAGAATTATTAGACAGTATATTTTGGTTACCGAATTTAATAATCGTAATCAAATATGAAAAATATTATGGATATTATATTATATGTAGTGTTGACTTTAAGACGAAAGTATCTGAGTTAAGTATATTTACATTAATCGACTTTATTCGAATTAGAAAAATCGAGATTTTATATTACATTGACTTTGATTGAATCAACTAAATCGAGATTTCATCTTACATTGATCGACTTTGTTTAACTCAACAAAATCGAGATATTGTCATACATTGATCGACTTTGTTAGAATTAAGGAAGTAGTTTTATTTCTTACATTAATCGATTTTATTAAAATCAACAAAATCGAGATTTTATCTTACATTAATCGACGTTGTTCGAATCAATAAAATCGAGATTTTATCTTACATTAATCTATTTTAATGGAGTCAAAAAGATCGAGATTTTATCTTACATTAATTGACTTTGTTCGAATAAAAAAAATCGAGATTTTGTAACATATTGATCGATTTTCTTTCAATCAACAAATTTAGATTTTAACTAACATTAATCGACTTTGTTTGAATCAATAAAATCGAGATTTTATCTTACATTAATCGACTTTATTCGAATCAATAAAATTTAGATTTTAATTTACATTTTATCGACTTTGTTCAAATAAAAAAAAATCGAGATTTTATGTTACATTAACCGACTTAGTTCGAATTAACGAAATCAAGATTTTATCTTACAAAAATCAAGATATTGTCATATATTGATCGACTTTATACGAATTAACAAAATCTTCTTTCATCTTACATTAATCGACTATATTAAAATCAACAAAATCGAGATTTAATCTTACATTAATCGACTTCGTTTGAGTCAATAAAATAGAGATTTTATCTTACATTAATCGATTTTGTTCGAATCAACAAAAGCGATATTTTACCTTGCATCCAATACGAAGTTAAAATGAAAAAGATATATTTCCTCCTTCGTGTTAGTTGGAAATAAAATAGGTTTATCCGATTAAAATTTTTTAATCTGAAAATCTATTAACGTACAGGGTGTTTTGACATTTCCTCACTTTGTGTTTTTATGTACTTATTATTGAAATTTTTAATAATTTTATTGGATAATATTTATTTGATATTTCATTGATTATTATTAGCAGTGACCGAGTCCGTGATAGTGATCGTGTATGCCATTTATATTCTACTTCTCATATCATTGACCTATCATGAATAATATTATAACAGAGTAATCGTTTGTTCGTTTGGCTTTCTTTACTGGTCCCGGTTAAAAAAAAAAAACTTTCGTAGGTCTCAAAACAATATTACCAGTTAACTCTGACGTATTCATGTAAAACACACAGCTACGTCCTAGACACAGCCACACCCCTTTCTTCCGGGCATGTAGAGGTATCCCTCACTATTTGGTTATACAATATTTTAACATGGTTTTTATTTTTGGATCGAAATAACCGAATTGAATGTATCCACCCAGTAACAGAATGCGATTAGCATTGTGAACTGAAAAAATAATGAATCAATCCCTGCAAGAAGGACATCAGTCACGTTTAGTTCATTATGCGCCCTATTTATCGTACTGAAGTTTGTAAAATGAGGGTCTTCTGACCGAGAAATTAAATTTTTTCCGTAGAAAAAAGGCAGTCCTTATGACTGTACAAAACGAAACCTAGAATGACAAATGCAGGCTACTAAATTTAAGCAGTTTTATTATGGAATGAAGGTATTTCCAAAAAATTTCCATCGCATATTGCATGCGTCACTGACTAAAACTTTAAAAGAAAAAACGGATGCCGTCATTTTAGTGACTAACACCCTTTTCGCAGAGATCGGTTATGTTCAAGTATGTAGATATATTTCAAGTATATAAATACAATCACGTATATACATACATAGAAATATTAGCCTAAAAAAAGGAGGCAAAAAGGATATGGTAGAGAAATAGGTCCATAAAATAATATATTTATTACGTTAGGTAATAATTTTTGTTCTAAAAATTAAAATTTATAAATAGTTTTTATAGGAATTTTTCTCCTCGCGTCGTGTTCCTCATTCCTGAGGGTCGTGAACTCTTCGACTCGAAGTCGATTTTGTACGCACGCTATCTATCCTCTGTTCCGATCCTTATCGGCGTGGAGTACTCATAAAACAAGCTCATGCAAGTTTGTGCCCAACACCGAACGTATTTGGTCAACTCATCAAGCTAGGCTCCGTCCCCTTGGTCGTTTGCCATGCACCCTACCAGTAACCATCAGCTGCTCCAGGTTATGTCCATCATTCCGTGCGGTGTGTCCAAATAATTCCAGGATCCTTTGTAAGCAGATAGTGGAAAGCCTGGTCCTGATGTTAAGTTCACAAAAAATGGATTTGTCTGTACGGAACGCAGTCCATGGAATATGAAGCATCTTGCTCCAGCATCACATCTCGAAAGCGTCAATGCGAAAATGTTCGGTCTTTTTTATCGTTCATTTTTCCGAGCCATAACTAAAGATGGAGAACACCAAAGAGCTCACAAATGAAATCTTTGTCTTGCATGATAAGTTCCGATCCTACCAAATTCTGTTTAAATTGGCCATACCAATAGGAATATTATTACTATTAAATGTTTATAAAGGCCTAAATGTGTGCGGCACCTTCGTAGTGCGAGTTCCACTCGTATTTGATAGGTTTTTTTAAAATAGTCAGCATCAACCACCTGACAAAAGATTTTCAAATAAAATCTGTCATGCATGTATAAAACATATTTTAAAAATTATAAGATCTAGAATAATCACTAAAGTTTCTCTGTAGTCTCTTAGTCAGATTTTATCAACGCTGTTTTCCTTTAGGACTTTTGGGTCAGTGGTTTCAAAAATAAGAAAAGAGGAATACACTGTAATAGCATATTTTATAGAATATCTTTTTAAATTTGCAGTTATACAAAAAAACATTTTTAAATTTATTCTCAGAAGCTTTTAAAATAATATATATGTTTATTCTATTTACCCCCTCTTTAATTCATATATGAATATTTTTAGAAAGAATAGTGCATAATATACCAGTTCATAATATATATTAGTATGCCATATATATAAAGTTCCTACCTCGTACGATTTCTGATAAAATCGGCTGTGAATGTGGAAAAAAACATAAAAATATTGCCTATAGTATCTTTCGTAGGCGTAAAAACATGGCGAATTTTTCTAAAATTATGACAACTAGAATCATTGCTTTTCCTACAACCTTCATAAGTATAGGCTTCTACAACCCATATTCTTTTTATAATTTAAGTTTGAGTAGCTTCGGATATAAAGGGGAAGAAAAATATGTTTCAATATCTCCCTGAAGATATAATATCAAAAATTACAAAAAAAATTATTCTTAAAACAATTGCTTTCAAACCATATCCCATACAATATAAGAAAATTAAAAAAATTCGAGTATTTAATATATCTCTTTAAAATTTCCAAACAAACATTTTCAGTTTCCAATATTTAGATCAGGATTTTGTACAGGTTAAAATGTTTTATGACTCTGCCAAATTAAAATTTCTACGTGAAACGGTTTCTGAGAAAAACGGCTGAGATAGACATACAGACAGACACGTGAGTATTCTTATTCTTTCTTTTGAGATACGGAACCCTAAAAAAACAAAGTATAAAACAAAACTTTTAGTAGTCCATGACAAACAAACGTGTAATTTTAGCATTTGTACTGACAACACACCCTTCTCGTCATCGACCCTTAAGATGGATTAAAAATAATGTGACATGTTTTATTATTTTCATTAAGAGATTTGATTGAGACAGGTTAATACCATGTACGACCTGCTTCCAGAAATTGTTTGCTTTACAAAAAAATTGGCTGTCAAACTGAAAAAGAAACAGAAACATTTTCAAGTTATTCAAAATTGAGGATATTCAATAGGCAGATTCTGATCTTGTCAATCCGTCTTTCTGAGACAAACGGGTATTGAAAATATTTTCACTAATTATATTACCACTGATTCAAAACAGTCAAAAACGCTGTAAAACGATTGCAAATCGAAACATTAACATACTTTCCAGTATGTGTACACGTGTACACATATATACAACAACACATTGTACGTACCCGACTGTTTGATGTGCGCGTTGGACGATTTTTGAATAGGTAAAATCTTATAAGTTCACGTCATCAAGAGGCTGCAATAGCAGTATATCTTTAGCTATAAGGGTGACGTGCTGTACAACATTAGTGCAGTGTATATCTATAGGAGTAAAGTTAAATTGACTACGTGAAAAATTAAATGTGTGTATACTCTGCATTGTTTAATTTGTTTTTTAGTTTGATTATTATTTTAATTGTTTAATTGTACGATCACTGTGTAGTACAACAGTGAGTACTAAATATGTTAATATTTTTACATAGAAAAATTAATAATAAAAACAAAGCATTTATTTTAAAATATTTCCAATATTTGCATTTAAAAGTTTGATATTATTAATTTTTTTTTTTAAATTCGACCTCTGCAACAATGAGTATTTTACAGTGGCTTAGGAGTTATCTCACTAACGTGGTAAAACAGATTTCTAGTTTTTCGATAATGGTTTTGACGCAGATATTAAAATTAAAAATTCTATAATATTTTTTAAAACCACTGTTATTTCATAGTTTTAAGTTTTCATTTCTGTCGGCAGTCCTCATTACTGCCTACGTTTTTCTTTATAATTTTTGGTATTATATCTTCAGAAATATACTGAAAAATATGAAACAAAATTTGTACATCCTGTCTTTATTTCCAAAATTACTTAATTTAAAATTACGAAAAAAAATTTTCGAAGTCTACGCAAAGGTTGTCGGAAAATTATGGGACGGTAGATGTCATAATTTATTAAACTAGCGTGACCCGTGCGAAGTCTTCGCATTATTTATTCTATTTTAATAAAATTGACATATAGAGGCGCAAGTATCAAAAGCATTGAGCTAAAGCGCCACTTTATTTATACGTGAGTGGATTTGAAATTAAACAAAAATTTTACCGACCGTCAATCATATTGACGTTGAGCCGTTAGATGGCAGCATTGCTGTTTTGTGTATATAATTTTAATAATTAATTAATTTGCAAAAACAATAGCAATAATACATTTTTTAGTTGTGGATGCCGGTAGAGCAAGCAATTATCTATAAAAATATATCATTTTATGGATAATTGCTGTGGATAATTTATGTGGATTAGTTGTGAGGTTTTTTTCTAAAAAGGGAGTGTAACATCTTAACTTTAGCGTATTAATATATATGATGATGATGATGATATGTACCTCGTTTTTACGCTTATAAAAATAGAATAGGCAATATATTTACGATTTTCCATATTAACGAATGATTTTCTGAGAACCCATGCGACGTAGATATTTGAAATTTGGCAAACTAATTCTTATTATTAACCCATATATTTTGCATTAGCTAACTTTTTAAAATATTGTTTATAAACCCATATATTTATATCCAAAGTTACTGAGACATAAATAATGTAAAAACAGGATTCTTAAAATCTGCGTAGAAGATTATAGTAACACTACAGCGATTATCCTAGATCTTATAGGTTTTTAAATATGTAGCACGTTTTTAAGCTTATAAAAATAGAGTAGGCAATATATTTACGATTTTCCGTATTAACAACATATTTTGTTAAAATCTGCCTAGAAGCTTACAGTAACACTAAAACGATTATCCCAAATCTTATAGGTTTTTAAATATGCACCGTGTTTTAGGCCTGGTGTTTGTGTTGTGAAAAATTAATATTTATAATTGTTCAATAGAAATACTACATATCTTTAAATACTTGTGAGTGATTAAATGTGTACGGAACCCTTGTAGTACGAGTTTTAGTCCTTATTGACAGGTTTCAGATACTGTTTTAACAAAGATTAGTTCAAACACTCAATATAGCGACAATAGACATATAAATGTTGATGGCCGTTTGCAGCCCTGTCGTGCGTACCTTGTAGGTAAAACCTGGTTGTGCTGGCACCTAGGGAAAATGCACTTAACATGATTTATAAAGGTATTTCATAGAAAAAGAAGATATTTTTCCAACCATGCACTATTTCTCTATATCCAATTGGCTTTTAAACGACATTATGTTGACTCTTCTTTATTTTCAACCTAAACCCCGCACGCCTTCAGTATAACCAGAGTTATTACGTGCTTTAATGTTTATACATGCGATAAAAATTCAAGAAGTCAAAATCTATGATTTTGATTTTCCTAATCTTAGATATAGACTTTTGATTAGGTTGCAAAGCCAAACTCTACCCTCTAAACATTATAATCGTAGCGTTTTCTGGATTAGGTAGCAAATTTCTAAACCTGCTTGTGTGAGGTATAATTCAAAAGGACTTCTCCAAATCTAGTTCAAATCAAGATCACAAAAATACAGAAATTAGACAATGTTTAACAAATTTTCATAATTGAGAAATCTCGGTTTATATTCAAAATGCAAAATATTAATTAATATTAGTTATTAAATGCAGGATGCATTTAATAACTAATATTAAGGTAACATTCAAATATAATCATTTATAAGTTATGATAAGACAAAGAAGTCTTACAAAGAAGTCTTTTTAAACATTAAATAAGAAGTCTTTTTCTGTATATAATATTAAAAAAACACTTGTTGCCCTTTTAAACAAAAGGGTTTATAGCGTTTGTATCAAGGTGTCTTGTAACTATAAATAATGTGGCTACGGAACTCAACCAGATTGTTTGTTAATATTGTCAACGATTATTCTGAAATAACATTTATCATCCGAGTATTTAACAGGAAATAAATGAGTAAATAAATTGTAATGCGTACATCCGACTTAATCAAATATTGTTTCCAAATCCACCATTATATATTCGAATATCCTGCTGAAGTAGGAAGCCAATAGCCGACCTTGTAAAGGATAACTCGCCTAAACAGACCGCACTCGCGCGATGAAATTTATGCCGCGGACAAGAATAGTACTCGTGTCCTCCGCCTTCGGTCACGTACGGAGATGATAAAGAGGCCCGAGCTGGAGGGCTGCTTGTAATAAAACATCCCATTAACTAGTATCAGAAGACTCGTAAGTACAACTGAGATTGTAACGGAGCGTGGAGTGAACTTAACTGTTCCGTCTCCTCTTACATAAAATAAAAGTTTATCTCGTTTGAATACACTTCTTTTAATTCTGAAATTTAAAGCAACCGAATAGCTATATTAACCGTAACATTTACTACTTTTCTGTGTTGAGAAATGGACAAAAAATATATTAGAAAAATTTTACAAAATGTTAATGTTTAATTATTTCTTTAGAAAGTTTTAATTATATAAAATAATGTAATATGCACAAACAACTCAATATTTGATAATTAAACGAAACTACGTGACGTAGTATTATTTCTACTTTCTTTAAGTTCTTTACCACGACCTATTACCTATACTTTAACATCTTCATGTGGGCTATTAGCAAAGATCTTTGCTAATAGCCCACCTGAAGATGTTGTAATACAACGAAACCTAGGTCGTGGTAAAGAACTTAAAGAAAATTTAAATAATACTACGTCACGTAGTTTCATTTAATTGTGAATAATGAATTTTTACAAAATTAACGCCAAATATATTCAATAACTCAATATTTCTTATGTATATAGAAAAAATCACACGAGTTATTTTGTACGATAAAACAAATAGCACGAAAAGTAATAAAATCTCTTGTACATTTCGACCCTCAACATAAATTTCTCATTATATCCTAAAATGAATCTTTTGACCGTAAAATAATTACAAAAGCGCGAAATATCTTCTGTATATAGAAAAAAAACACACGAGTTATTTTGTACGATAAAACAAATAGCACGAAAAGTAATAAAATCTCTTGTACATTTCGACCCTCAACATAAATTTCTCATTATATCCTAAAATGAATCTATTGACCGTAAAATAATTACAAAAGGGCGAAATTTAAAAAAAAAATACCTGTACAGTTTAAATTCATCATAGGCAAGTTTTCTTAGGAATTAAGTTAACACTTATTTGAATTTGTGAAAGAAAATGTTTTTTTTTTAATTCTTCGCTGATTTGTGACTCTGTAACTCTAATAATACTCAGTTGTGTGCCCATAGGTCATAAACATGCCAGATGATGGGATAGGTTCATTTCATACTGTCTTATACCGTCTACAGAATCACCGAGTATACTTCTAGAGTCAGATCAAATATTGTGCAACATGTAATAGATCACAAATAGTTGTTAAAATCTGATAATACTCAGTTGTGTGCCATAGGGTTATTCACATGCCAGACGATGGATTCCGTTTATTTCATGCTATTTTTTATACTATGTACGAAAGTACTGAGTATACTTCTAGAGACAGATCAAACATTATGCAACATCTAATAAATCATTACGAAGAACCTCGGCTAGTTTTCAAACTCTGACACTACTCAGTTGTGTGCCCATAAGGTAACTCATATGCCAGATTACGATTTACGTTTATTTCATGCTATTTCTTATACTATGTACGAAAGTATTGAGTATACTTCTAGAGCCAGATCAAACATTATGAAACATCTAATAAATCATTACGAAGAACCTCGGCTAGTTTTCAAACTCTGACACTACTCAGTTGTGTGCCCATAAGGTAACTCATATGCCAGATTACGATTTACGTTTATTTCATGCTATTTCTTATACTATGTACGAAAGTATTGAGTATACTTCTAGAGCCAGATCAAACATTATGAAACATCTAATAAATCATTACGAAGAACCTCGGCTAGTTTTCAAACTCTGACACTACTCAGTTGTGTGCCCATAAGGTAACTCATATGCCAGATTACGATTTACGTTTATTTCATGCTATTTCTTATACTATGTACGAAAGTATTGAGTATACTTCTAGAGCCAGATCAAACATTATGCAACATCTAATAAATCATTACGAAGAACCTCGGCTAGTTTTCAAACTCTGACACTACTCAGTTGTGTGCCCATAAGGTAACTCATATGCCAGATTACGATTTACGTTTATTTCATGCTATTTCTTATACTATGTACGAAAGTATTGAGTATACTTCTAGAGCCAGATCAAACATTATGAAACATCTAATAAATCATTACGAAGAACCTCGGCTAGTTTTCAAACTCTGACACTACTCAGTTGTGTGCCCATAAGGTAACTCATATGCCAGATTACGATTTACGTTTATTTCACGCTATTTCTTATACTATGTACGAAAGTACTGAGTATACTTCTAGAGCCAGATCAAACATTATGCAACATCTAATAAATCATTACGAAGAACCTCGGCTAGTTTTCAAACTCTGACACTACTCAGTTGTGTGCCCATAAGGTAACTCATATGCCAGATTACGATTTACGTTTATTTCATGCTATTTCTTATACTATGTACGAAAGTACTGAGTGTACTTATATAGTCAGATCAAATATTGTGCAACATGTAATAAATCATTTCGAAGAACCTCAGATTTACACTTGTAATAAACGCGATTAAAATTATCCTAACATCGAAGTTTGCACACACTTCATACTCCAGATATCTAGTTATAAGTTAGTATGTAAATTGATTGTACATGCTTGAAATTCATAAAGACCCTTTACTACGGAGCGGTCAGACAGTTATACTGTTGATCCTGTGGAATACCTGCATTTCTTGGGGACTGTCTAGCTGGTATTACGATATTCATGTAGTTTAGTGAGAATTAAAATGGTTTGGGCTGACACAAGTTAATTTGAGCGAGAATGTTAAAGATGAGTGAAAAATGTGAATGAAGAAGACAGAAAAGTTATCATTATATTCAATCATAGCTTGTTGCATGGATTAGAACCTATTAAGACTAAGTTCGAATCTATCAATAGAGCTTTGACTGTAATATCCTTTGTGGCATACTCTATAACTATATATAAAAGCTAAAGACTTAGTCCAACGTTTTAATTGATATCAGGTCCACTGTTTTCTCATTTGGTTAAACTTAGGTTGCATTGTCTTGAGTGGACACACCCAAAAGCATTCATTTGATAAATTCTGATCCGATGAAGGCGCAAAATCGGCTGTTGTTGAATATAACTCATTAAAAAGACCAACAAAATGATTTGCTATAATTTAAAATTGACGACTAAAAAGATAAAGGCCATTCATGAATGAGCAATACGACTATGACATATGAATGAGCAATTCTATGAAATTTTCTAATACATTGGAAAACTCGACATAAGGAAAATAATGGACAAAAGAAAAAATTTAAATCAAGAAGAGAGATTTAGATTGTTATATCTATATTAATCATCAAACAAACAAATTAAAAACCAACTTAAAAACAATCGAGTTCTTACAGAGCTTTGCCTTTTTTTGCTTTTTTCATAGATATTTATTTTTGTAAATTTTATAGATATTTTTTAAAGTTTAGATGAGCGAGTTAGAGTTTTGCGTCTACAGAATTAGAGTTTTGCATAAATCTTAAATCTATCACAACATTGAACTAATACTTATTTTAATACAAATAGAGATTATAGGTTTAGAGTTTTACGTGAATATTATATCTGTTACAACATTGAACTTGGCTACGGTGATTAGTTCCAGGAGTTGATGTCCAGGGTCAGGTGTGAAGATCCAGGATCTAATAAACAGAGTCATAAAAAGGGAACCTTTTAATTATTTTATATATCTTATGAAATAGCAAAATGGCAAAAAGAAAATATTTATCACAGCTAAGTTCAATCTTGTGATATACATAATATTCAATAAATCTAGGGGCTAACTATAACTCAATTATCCACATTTCTCTAACAAAGCTCTGCAAGAACGTGGTCGCTTTTATGTCACTACTTTTTATGGCTAACTCTTCATGAGGAACTTGACTTATCTTACTAAAGTGTTTTGTGGGATTTAATTTTTCGAAATAAAGTCAGTTTGATGAAAAAATAATAATTTCAGAATACAGAACATTAATTAAAAAAGAACGAAACTTATTAAATTATTATATTTAATACGTTTTCAGGAACGGCCACTTTCTACAGTCGTTAAATATAAAAAAAGACGATGGACCTTATATCTTAAACTACATAATGACAAAGCCGAAAAGATAAACACCATCACGTCGAAAATATATCAGATGAAAAACTAAGAAAACAAAAAAGAGCGTTTCCCAACCTCCGGCACATTAATTTCACGACCTAAACTCCAATCAATTGAAGCGCGCCCAAGCTAATCGCGAAAATTAACTGAATACCGAATGATCCCGACAATAAAATCAGTCTGAATTCTCAAATATACCTATACATACGATTGCATGTATATATCTATACAAACGCAATACGGTTGACAATATCCGAAAGAGCATAAAGTTAGCTCTCAAAGCAGTAACGATTGAAGCCTTAATCTTGAGTTAAGCCGGGTTTTTTCCTGACGTCCCGCCGTCTTAGAGCCGGCTCATTTAAATCCTCTAAGAGCCGCCCTGATCCTCGGAGTGTGCGACTCTTTACGCCTAAGGGAATTAGATCCTGTCAAACGGCCGACACTTATTGAATCTTCTCGTCCTGGACGTGTAAAAAAAGATTAAATACACGCTCTTCTTTTGTGAGACGAGGAGTTATTATATGTGTAGATCGAGGCGCAAGTCGGTCGCTTCCGTTGCTCTTTATTGCTTAGAAATATATGTTCGAATCTCTACAGAGAAAATAAAGCTCGTCTCATGTTCGCTTTATTTCATTGAGAAAAAATCCAATTCAGAAAACATAAGACGAAGGGTTTTTGTGTGCTTCCTTAAAATAAAAAAAGTTTTCTGAATGTGAACAACTTGCTAGCTCTAATATTTAAAATATAATGGCGAAGTGTCACTTGTCACATCTTCATGAACTGAGGTATTTCTAAATAAATATACCTTAACTTAAAAATTCACTTTGGAAAAAGAGAATTTGTTGTCTCTTGCCCACAAAAAATAATCACAATAATTAAAAAACAATTTTCAAAGTTTATTTGCTGTTGTAAAAGTGTATGGCTTCTTTATTGTTCCAGACAAAATTGGAAAAATGAGTCACCCGGTGCCTATTTCTCTGTGTATATCAAAGGCATTTTTCCAAGAAACCATTTGATATCGAAAGTTTACATTTGGTAAAATTGTGGAAAATGCTAGCCCAGTTGCAAACTTTAGGTATAAACGGTTAAATTTTACTTTTAGTGGATTATTAATACTTAAGAAGAGAGAAAATTGTTTTTCATTGGGTAAAGTTTCTCAAAATCTGGAGTTAAAAAAAATTTTCAAGTTTCACGGTCTCAAACCTATCGATCACTAAAATCTAAACAAAAATGAAACATTGACCTATACCCACAAAAAATTATCAGATTCGCCTAGGCCGAGTTAATTTTTTTTATATAATATCATTATTTAAATATAAATTATTATCAACATATTATTGAAAGTGAAAAAGAATGACTTATTTACATTTCTCGTATTAAAATACGTAATTTTTTTTTTCATATTTCCCTTATTAAGCATGTTACCGATGTAGCACAGTATATATGAATGTCATAAAACCAAAGGTTGCGCGCATATGACTTGCGACTAGGATCGCGCGACGATAGATTGCGACGCGCATATGACTTGCGACTAGATTACTCATGGGTATACTTAGATGTCTATAGAACGATTCAGAAAAATCATTGTGCAAGTTCGACTTACACTTGATACGATATTTTTTTAATTTTGTGTAAAAATACATACCATTACCATTCAAGGCTGGCCTTAAGAGTAATTTTTGAATAATCAAAAAATAATAGACCGCAATACTAAAACAAACACGCCTCAACAACGACAAAAATGAATGATTGTAAGAATTAGTACTTTTCAGGAAGTTTCTAGATATATATATATATATATATATATATATATATATATATATATATATATATGAGTGCGTGGTGTCAGGAACCAACCATTCCTAATTTTAGCAGCTTAAACAGGGAATGACATTCATAGAATATAGAAGCAGGTTTTCAATTTTAGGTAGTATGGTCTTCAGAGATATACTGAGAAATATGCAAAAAATATGACACACTCCTGGTTTCTAAAACTATTAAATCACACGCACTCCTGGTTTCTGAAGCTACTAAATTACGCACACTCCTGGTTTCTGAAAGTATTAAATCACACACACACATCCGGTTTCTGAAACTATTAAATCACACACACACACACACCTAGTTTCTGAAAAAATTAAATCACACATACTCCTGGTTTTTGAAACTATTAATTCACGTGCACTTCTCGTTTCTGAAACTATTAAAGAAATTACGAAAAACCCCGAGTTTTTAGAAAGGTACGCGGAGGTTGTAGGAAAACTATAACAATAGTTCTAGGTGTCTTAGTTTTAGAGATATCCTCCATAATACGTATATAACGTTTCCCTACTTAATTATGTTAGATATAGTTAAATATTAATTGCGATATAAAGTCCATAATAGTAATGATTTTTAATTAATTGCGGGTTACTTATATTAATATGATTCTTTAAATAGTACTACTGCCCAGTGCAGGGCTCGTGTCTAGAGTTAATAAGATTAGAAATGCTGATGCATCTTGGAACCCAGCTTGCTGAGGTATCTGAGAATAGAGCTTTATAATGGGAAGATGAAGTTCTGGAAACCAGACTGTGTCAATATGTTTATAAGAGATGCTTGGAAGCGGTGCTGTATGAGCATTAATGCTGGCAAGTCAGTTCCCACTTGCACGTATGGAGAGTTAAATTGAAATTATTATTTCACTACATATCATATCTCTATATGAAGCATATACTACATACACACACATACACACACACACACACAAACACACACACACATATATATATATATATATATATATATATATATATATATATATATATCTTAACGCTGTAATTATGAATATGTAGACGAAGTAACAATAGATACCACATATTCACCTATAATATACAAATATTATTCGACTGTTTCTCAACCAAATAGTATATTTTGTTTTTTTTTACAAAACTTTCACTTTCAAAGAAAGTTTCAAAAATCGCTACTTAATTTAATCTCAAGACTCTTAACTGTTTAAATAAAATCGATTAAATGTAAAAAAAATTATTTTCAAGCATTAAGACTTCTGACTGTTTGGAATCACTGGTTATTTTTTTAATAAAAATTAAGAAAAAAACTTATTTCTATACTGCTCTTTTAAAATGTCTACAGACACACCATTATTTTGACCTGAAACGGAAATAAAAGTGTTTAAACTGCCAAAAGTGAATTCTTGTAAAATATGTCAGACTTAAGTTTAATGTTCTTTATCAATATCAGAATCACATCTATATCTGTTTTTTATGTGGGTCCTAGTTACTTTGTGAGACTTTTTTTTAAATAAAGAGTAATTAGTAAATGTACATAAAATGAATATACTATTACATTATATATGTATATATATATATATATATATATATATATATACATATATATATATATATATGTATGTATGTATATATACTAAGCACAAATGTAAAATAAAAAATTAATTTCTGAAATTTAAAAGTAGTTTAGCAGCAATTCAATTTTTTTTTAACTATCCAAAATTGCTAGCATTTTTTTTTATTTCCAAACTTACCCTGCGGGTTATGAGCGATAGCTAATCAATAAAAGAATATAAAAATAACGTTGTGTCGAAAATAATGTGTAAGTATTGTTTCGACATCGTTATCGATGTATCATTTAAATAAGACAACACTTAGAAAATAATCTTCAATGAGTGTTCTTATTGCATTGTATCATGACGCTTAACTTATAGTATTTGACTCAAAAATCGCCTCTTATGCTTAAATGAATTTCTAATGAACGTAATATTCTGTAAGATAATTCGGATGAATAATTTTGTTAATAACTCAAAAGAATAAAAACATCTTTAAATAATTTTTTAATGCCGCTCCATCCCTGTCTTAAAATTAGCAGAAAAAAACATTTTTTAAAAGAATCTATTAAGCAAGAGTAGAACTCATTCTGAGAATTCCGTACACATTTAAGCAATTACACATAGTTTTACTATTAAACAATTCGCATGGTTTTACTACTAAACAATTCACACAATTTTACTATTAAACAATTCACTTAGTTTTACTACTAAACAATTCACGCAATTTTACTATTAAACAATTCACATAGTTTTACTATTAAACATTTCATATAGTTTTACTATTAAACATTTCACATAGTTTTACTATTAAACAATTCTATAAATTGTAATTTTTTAGAACGAACATATATTGCATCTTTCACATGCTCATATTTCTAAAGAAATGTGTAATTCCACATAGAATTATAAATCTTCGTTTTTTTTATTTTTCTTTTTACTTGTGCCATAAGGCAGATCTTAGAGCACAGGTAATGTTGATGTTTAAGATTGCAGATCGACCAGAAGTACTTTGGATTTTGATGATCAGTTGAATAGGACAATGGTAAATAAAAGAAAAATGCGCTTTAAACAGCCGTTGTTGCGTGAATTGTAAAGCTTTATTAATATCGTTTACCGCAATGTAAGGCTATAGGTCGCAGTATACAACATCAGTTTCGACTTGATATCTAAAACCGTTTCAGAGAAAAAGAACTTTGACAGACAGACGGACGGAAGGATGTATAACCAAGTGATCATATAAGGATTCTGATTTTTCACTTTGAGAAGTAGCCCTAAAAATTAAAATATATGTAGCAAAGTTCACATTAAATAAAAAATAATAATTGTAAATATATAAATAACAATTTAATTAATACAAAATGCTTTTCGCACTCGGTCCATTCATCTTAACTGACTTTCTTTGAACCATACCGACGGCAAAATACGTGAAGCCTTCAAGCATGTTTCATAGACTTAATTACTATCCGCTATATGAAATGTGAAATAAAACACAAAGGTTAAGGTTCTCTTATCATGCTGTCCTGGAACTCGAGTCTATGTGGTAAATCTATAAAATTATTTACAACCCTTTATGCCAGAGCAGTTATAACTAGACTACAACTTCATACTTGCTCAATTTAGGTAAAGTATTTAGTTTTTTGGGGTAAATTTTGAGGTATGGAAGTCCAGTGGAGCGCAAGTTTTAAACATTTCTGAATAATGGTAATATAATAAAATTATTAATTTTTCTCAATTAAATGAAACTACGTGATGTAGTGTTATTTCTACTATCTTTAATTTCTTTACCACGACCTAGGTTTCGTTGTATTACAACATCTTCAGGTGGGATATAAGCAAAGATTGAATCGAATCTTTGCTTATATCCCACCTGAAGATGTTGTAATACAACGAAACCTAGGTCGTGATAAAGAAATTAAAGAAAGTAGAAATAATACTACATCACGTAGTTTCATTTAATTGTGAATAATCAATTTCTACAAAATTAACGCCAAATATATTCAATATTAATTTTTCTTTTAAGTTGAATTTCATTGAAGATATTCGAATTCGAAAGGTAGTTGAATGTAATCATTACCTGATTCTTGGTAATACACTTACAGTTATCGCTTCCATTGAGTCACAATGAGCAATAGGGAAAGTTGCACGTATTAAAAATATTTTATTAAGTTTTGATCCCGGAATACATATTAAAGGCAACATATTTGGCTATTAACTATTCCACAATTTGGCTATTAACTATTCCAAATTGAACTATTCCACAATTGCGAAGCTCAATTCATAGCTAAAATATATTTATTGCTTTTAGAGTTGAGATGGTGATATGATGTCTGGGTCACCTGGTCCAAGTAGACCATAGACTACCAAAATATTTTTTCCATTTCGTAGAACAATTTTAATTTTGGAAATTTTTTTGTAAATATTGGAATAAATTACATGATTTTTTTTAGATTTTGAAAACAACTTTTTATTAAGTCAAAGGAACATTTTTTTGTCTAATTTATATGACTCTTGGAAAAGTCTTATCATGATTAATTTAATTTTTGTTAGTACTGACTAAGAGTTGCATTTTATTGTCTCTATGACTTTTATTGTCTCTATGATTTTGTTCAGTTTCGTAGATGTTTATCTAACAAACAGTCACGGGCGCTATTTAATGGCTAGAATGTAATTAATATTAATTCAGAAGCTTTGCCTACTTCCAAACGAAGTTCAGTTACACATGTATAGCATATTACAATCTTACAATAGTTTACACGATGTTATAACCATAATAAACCACCAAACCAGACCAATAATCCAAATTTACGAAAATAATAATCCAAAATACGAATCCACATTAGGTATATAGCTTGATATAATATACACCTCTGACTTTGACTTTTACTGCTTATAGTGTCCTAATACATAGTTTGAAATGGTTTGAAAGTTATTACTAATACCTAAAGATCTTAACTAAGAGGAAATTTACAATTGAATATATTTGGCGTTAATTTTGTAGAAATTAATTATTCACAATTAAATGAAACTACATGACGTAGTATTATTTCCACTTTCTTTAAGTTCTTTACCACGACCTAGGTTTCGTTGTATTACAACATCTTCAGGTGGGCTATTAGCAAAGATTCAATCTTTGCTAATAGCCCACCTGAAGATGTTGTAATACAACGAAACCTAGACCGTGTTAAAGAACTTAAAGAAAGTAGAAATAATACTACATCACGTAGTTTCATTTAATTGAGAAAATTTACTAATTCATAAGCAAATTTTTAATTGAAAAACGTATGGATTACGATAAGTATATATCAACGAAACGGCATTGTTACCTATTTTATAACCATCAATACCATATTGATTGTTATAAAATAGGTGCGTTATATTTACGGTATAAATATTTTATCCGTTTGCGAAAAAATTTTGCACAAAAACGCACGCGCGTTATCGAAATTAAACTTAACACATTTTGAAAAGTATAATATGAAATGGCTCTTTAGATACAAAGTTTTTATGGTTTAATAGCTCGGAGATTTTTAATCGTTTGATAGCCTTTTATGGCAAGAAAACTTTATTAATCTAATCTTATAGCCATTTGCTTTAATTTACAAAAATTTTAAACTTATAAACAAAAACTTTTCTAACAATTAAGGCTTGTACATAAGTGTGAAAAATTTTTTATTTGCCTTTTAGTTGAATTATTTGTTGTTAAATTAGGTACCAAATTGTTTCATGCTGACAATAGTATAACTCCCACAAGAGAGTTTCGAATATTCTTATACTCTATTTCTTCTCAAAAGAGAATGTTTGTAAATAAACCAATTTGACAGTTAAGTATGGTTGGCCAATATATATCAATTGACGACTATTTGCAAAATTCCGTTGTATTTCACACATAATATTATTAAATGGTATACTATATTTACTAAACTATTTAATGAATTGTCACTTTAAATGATATTATAAATATTAAATATTGTACCATGATTTTACTAATATATATTCTGAAATTTATAAGGAAAGATTAGATAACATTTGCTGGCGATGATGCAAAATTCAGAGGTATAAAACATTTCACAAAATATTCGAAATTTCGGTTCATAAAAAGTTTAGACCCATAAATGCTATTCATGTACGTTTTTTTTATTACGCGTTGGTGCGAGATAGCTATAATGAGGTAGCTTCAATAGACACAGAACGATCTTTGGATTATAAACAAATATATTTATAAGTATACACAATATTAGGTGTAAGGACATTGAAACAAAAAAAAAAAAAATATATATATATATATATATATATAAATATATATGTGTATATATATGTATATATATATATATATATATATATATATATATATATATATATATGAGGGGGAGAGGAATCTACTTTTTACGCATATTTTGTTGCATATCTCTGACGGTGACACATCTTAAAATTCATAAAATATTTTTTAATTCTTTATAACAAGCTCTTCTGAACGATAATCCGTATAGTATATAAAACTAAGAAAAAAGTATTTTCATGTATGTATTGATCAAGGGAAAAGTTTGTGACGTTTTTCCTAAAAGATAGCTCTAGTCTCATAATTTTAGTAATACTAACCCTATCAAGCCATACTTAAGCGCGTTTGAAAGCTTAGCTCATGGAAAATGTGAATTACATTTATTAAGTCAGTGGAAAGAACAATTATGTTTTGAAAATGAGCCAAAATTCAGAAAAATAAATCTTATATTTATCAATATCACTTCGACTACGGTGATATCGCTTCGCAGGTTTATGAAAAAATTCCTGGTATTAATAGCGAAAATACTTTATCATAATCAGCAGCACGTAAATTGTTTACTTGTTTGCGCTCTGAAAATTTGGAGGTTAAAGATGCTCAGAGTACTGAGAATTTTTAACGACCAATTGGTCGACCAATTGTTGAAAAAGGCTATGAAATTCTCTAGAAAATTATGGAAGACCAGCACATTTCATCTTATGATATAGCTCCGGAACTAAACATTGACCAAACATTAGTTTTAAACCATTTGCATAAAGCTGGATGCAAAAAGAAGCTCAATATTTGGGTATCACATTAATTAATAGGGAAAAATATAATTGATCTAATTTCCATATAAAATATAAACAAATTGGTTAGAATTTTGTGAAGAACAAACGCCACAAACTTTTTCCTTAACGATTTCCTCTCTATAATTAAATATTTATAGTGTTAGCTCCAAATATGCAGGTTAATATCAAATGGTTTCTGAGAAAATAGGCTGTGACAGATACATAACTTGTGTTCTGAAGATTCCGTTTTCATTTTGAGGTATGGAACCACTGGACTTCAAATATAGAGACGATAAGCAACAACACAAATGCAACCAATTCCATTCACTTTAATTTCCAATAAATCATTTATAAATTGCTACGGGCACTCCTCTAACATAAAGCAAACTCAATACAGCTATCAATAAATGGATTTTCATTCAACAACATTCACAACTCTATTCGCTGCTCGAAATATGAACGGCAGACACTTATCACTTAAACAAAGCCATTCGCTCCTTCGCGCCGGCCAGTTTAATGGTTTCATCGAGGCGCGAACGCCGGCCATCGAAAAAAAAAACACAAAAAACCGCCAAAGTAATAGCGGCTAATCTCACTAATCGATACACAATTGAATAATAAAAATGTAGATGGCGACCGAGTCGTTCCGTTTGGAGCGCGAACGGCGCGCGGGGAAATAAAAAAAAAGTAAAAAGGCGCCAATGGAAAGAGGCGGAAGCGGCACCTCTGCCCGTCCGGGCTAATATTGAAAGCAAATCCTCGGGCTAAGTCCTTAAATCGCTTGGATTCGGGCACCTGCAGCTCGGTACAGCGCGCCAATGTTTGTTGGCGGACTTCTGTGTAACAGTCGGCCCGATAATCATTTAGCCGGCTTACGGTATACTTTTGACATAATTATTATTGATTTCCGGATTGGGCGGGGATGTTTATTAAAAAATAAAGTGTCGACTTCGCAATGAACGCGTTTGCGGGCGGCTACGAGACGTGGATTAGGCGGGCGGCCGTCGGGTTTAGAGGTTTAATCTTATTGAGTGATGCGCCTAAAAGATTTGTTGAGTTCTCTCCGCTGTTCGTGTCGAGTTTGAGTCGCAGTTTTCTTTTTGCATTAGTTAATTGAATAAACATGTCTCTATGCCGATAGTAGTCGAATTTGTGGAGTGGCATATGAATATCATCTAGCCTATTCTTAGTCATATCTAGATTTTTCCTGAAAAGAGTTTCAATCATATAATTCTGAGCAAGATCAGAATTTTCAAAACAAAAGAACTAACTTTAAATTTTTTATGCATTATTTGTCTTATTTCGTTTCTCGTCCTAAATAAAGTTTCACCTAATGTACACATTGGGGACGAAATTGAAATTCACTTTATAAGTGTTGAGATTCACTTAATTTCACGCAATTACTGATGTCATGTACCAGCACAAATCCTCTAAGTTGTTTCATTTTACAATATATTTATGACCGTTTATTGTTATTATGGATAAACATAAAAGCATATGCAACATGATACAACAGTAAAATCATTATCATAACAAGTATATTAACAACGTCAGTGTGATTTAAATGCCAACAAATAAGGATTATAAGCTTAGGAAAAATGCTATATAGTTAAAGAGTATACAGTAAAAATCAATAGACTCGAACAGCATTTTAAAGTAAAACATTGCCCTAATCTTGACCCACTGTGATTTTTCTATTATACGAAATAAATGAAAACTAAAAGAAAAGTCGAGACGAATATTAAAAATTGTAATCTATATATATGAGTTTGTTTATTTTGACGGTTCATTTATAAAGGATGAAATATAAACTCCCACTTTTGCATATAGAAAAACGGAAAAATTAAGAAAATCTAGATATTAAATATATTTTAGGAAAAAAATGGGTTCTATTGACTATAATTGAACAATAGAGAAGAATTGATGTTTTTTTTTTAATTTTTGCATGGCTGTGTGTTTGAACGTGCTTCACGCAAAAACTACTGAAAATGTGTAATAAAATGTTTAAAATTGTATGTCATGACGAGAAGTTGAAAAGTAATCTCTATTTTTGTAGTTTGAATCGATTTTCATATACAGCGCCCGGTGTGAAGCTTTACAAGGAGTAAAATCAAAAGTTCAGTACGTTAAAAAGTGTAACAATTTGTAAGTTTGAATGCAGGAGGTAATCTTCGAAACTACTCATCCGATTTGAAAAATTCTTTCACCAATATTCAAAAAGGATCTTCAGGATGGATATTGGTTGTATATAAACCCGTTAAAAAATGGAGACCAGTTTTACTACGTAAGCCAACGAAAAAACAGTTGAGCGAATGCGTTTGTTATGAACGCTGCCTTAACAATAAGAGATGTATTGATAGATGATATTGATATTTATATACAGTGTTACCTATTTTATAAATTCCAAGACAATCGTACTTACGGAATAAACCCCAGTGGCTCGTCAAAGCTGACACACACAAAAAATACAAAAATTAATTAGCTAAAATTAATTTTTTATTGTTATATTACTTAAAATTTAGAAAAAACAACTCATATATTGTTATTTAATATATAATAATATTATGTTATAAAACCGAAAAATAAAAAAGATTCTCTATTAATATGATTTGCACGCTAATCACGCAAACCTGTAAATAACCACTGTTATTAACAACTGGGTAAACAAAAAATTCACGCGAGAAGGAACTAGTATAAAATAAACTGGAATTATAATTTAAACGTACAGTAGCAGGGTATAAAATAAACGGTGTCTTAATAATCGTACCCATATTAGAGAGTATTGAAAGAGGCGTGCGAATGCAACAGGTGCGTATAACCGGTAGGAATATATGGGTTTTATTCATGAGTATGAACCGAATTAATGTCATAAAAATTAAATTATTAAGAAATAAAAGGCCAAAAAGTTTTGAAAAAAAAGTAATTTTCATTTAGATATGAAAATAAAAAAAAATTAAAATTCCTTTACTACAGACGAAACTATAGTTAGAAATTTTGTGGAAGATAAAGTCAGTCGTACTCAACTATTGGTATGATCTACGCCGTTAATGTGCGATTACATTGAATCTTTCTTGTTTTTTTATTAATATTTATTTATATTAGTATTTAATATTTATGTAATTTTCAATACAGAACAGCAAACAATTTTTTGAACCGGAACTAAAATTTTGAGGTGCTTAGATGATCGTAATTAATACTGTATATGATATCCACTGAAAGATTGGTTTATTTTGCTGTTCCAATTATTTTCAGTCCAGCAAATTTCAATGTCATTTTCCCCCTCCAGTCACGTTTTCTTCAGTAGACTTATTTGGGCGAGAATCACGTTTACACCGTTCTCTTTGCCTCTTTTAATTTCGTTTGACCATAGGTTATATAACCTACCAGCATACTCTCCGTAAATGATTTCCATTTCTCCTTTAATTATTTTTTGTTTTTTCTTTATTTTGTCAAAAATTTCTTAATCATCAAAATATCACTGTAGGGTGGTGTTAAGTCATTAGTTGAAGTAAAATTTATAGTTCAAAAATTATAAATCCTATTGGTATTTAACATTTAAGCTGTCATGACGATATGTATGTTTATAAGGAAATAATTAATTTAAATTTCCTTGTAAAATTCAATTGTGGCCAATCTTGTTAATCACTTTTGGTAAATAGTTAAAAAACAAAACGCACAAAGCAAGATTCTTGGTTACCTATACAAAACATTAAACGGAAATAAAAAAACAGATATTTAAAATCATTTGAAAAACAATGCCGAGAAATAATACACTGAAAAGTAAAAAAAAACAATAGATTTGTAATTAACAATCCTAACAAGCAACTTTCAACTTATCATATTGATCACGAGGATATTTATGTTTTTTTTTATTGAAAAACCACAATTAGGACGGTTGTCTGATAGGAGATTGGTTTAAATTCTCAAACATAACATGTACTCTAAACAGCCATTTTTTTTAATTAAATTTGCGTTACACTATAATATTTACTAGAATTGGGATTCGGATAAATAATTCTGAATTGAAAAGAGAGCTAGAGTCTTCCACTGGCAAAGATATTAATTATTGTTATTATTATAATAATTTTGGGTGCTTAATTTTGTCTAAATTCATAATTGTTTTGATTTAGTATTTGTTGAAAAATCTCTTTAGCAATCTGTTGACAACCGCCCACGCGGAAATTATCATTTTTGCCTTTCTGTTCTTTAATTAATACCTACATTATTGTATATCTCTGGCATCCTCTGATATAATATCGGTGATGATTCATTTATTCATTGTTTATCATTTTTGCCTTTCTGCTCTGATATAATATCGGTGATGATTCATTTATTCATTGTTTATCATTTTTGCCTTTCTGCTCTGATATAATATCGGTGATGATTCATTTATTCATTGTTTATCATTTTTGTCTTTCTGTTCTGATATAATATCGGTGATGATTCATTTATTCATTGTTTATCATTTTCGCCTTTCTGTTCTTTAATTAATACCTACATTATTGTATATCTCTGGCATCCTCTGATATAATATCGGTGATGATTCATTTATTCATTGTTTATCATTTTTGCCTTTCTGCTCTGATATAATATCGGTGATGATTCATTTACTCACTCTATCCATTTCTTACTACACATTTGAATATTATGGGGCCATTTTTACCTTTTTGTTACCTCGTACAGCCTATTTAACTTGAGATAATGTACCGATTTTAATAGTCATTTGTTTATTAAAATCATTTGAGTTGAATTGTATCGCTAGAATGGAATAAAAAAACTTATAAATGAATCCTGAGTACATTACATCCCTTTTTTCGAAGGCATTTAATATTATTATATATAATTTAATAACCCGTAACTTTTTTTATTGTGGTCATTTATTACCGAGAAATATTGAATGTATTTGGAGTTAATTTTGTAGAAATTCATTATTCACAATTAAATAAAGCTACATGAAGTAGTATTATTTCTAAATTCTTTTCCACGACCCCGGTTTCGTTATATTACATCTTCAAGTGGACAATTAGCAAAAGTTTATCGTTGCTAATTGCCCACCTGAAGATGTTGAAAAAAAAGGAAACTGGTGTCATGGAAAAGAATTTAAATAAACTAGAAATAATACTACATCACGTAGTTTCATTTAATTGTGAGTACCGAGAAATAATTTATTTTTCAGTAAATAATTATTGTTACTTCCAATATTTTCTCAATAATAATTATCATTAAATGTAAACATTTCATTATCATAAAAAGAATGTCGGTGAAAAAAATTGTGAAATAAAACCCAAAATTAAAAGTATAAATGATATTTTTTCTTCAAAATAATGATCCTTTTACTTGATAATCGAAAGCCAATACGGATCAATCAAACAAAGAAAATACGACAAGATCGCTTTGAAGGTGCCGCGTGATGTGAGAATGAAGATATTGCTAATTACGTCAGTCCTATTTTGTATTCAGGAATCTGCAGAAGCCGGCCCGCTACCCCCATTTGAAAACATCTGCACAATTTAACCGAAGTGCTTATTTCATTTGCGCATTGACCAGTTAATCCTATCAGCATCTGCACGTACTTTGAACACAAGAAACAAGTAGCTTGTAAAAGATACGTCGAAGATTTTGTGAGATATAATCGGCTAAGAGCCAGACTTATTGAAATATAATAATTCCATTATAACATACAAACCAAAACGATTCAAGAGATATGCGTCAGTCAAGTAGTAAAACAAGTGATTTTGCAAATAACAAAATACATTTTTCTTGACATGGTGCGACGTTGTGGGTTCCGATGTATGTTTTTTTGAAGTGGACCGTATCTAAGTTATGATAACAAGGAATATGTGTAATGAAATTAGGTAAATTTTCGAATATTAATTATCGATTACCCACGACGGAACGGAGAAGGTAAATGCGTTTAGCGTGAGAGGTTGTTTGTTTGTTTGTTTGTGTGTGCAATTCTATGTTATGGCCCAAAAAGTTTGACCGATTTAGATATGGTTTTCTGAAAAATATTTGTGATTCATTGGCAATGATTTTCAATTAGTTGTTATCGTGATTACTCACTAGCGGGAGTCGCAATAAACATTTTGTTGTAAACGAATGTACCCATTTATGTTCCAAACGGTTTGACCAATTTAGATACGGTTTTCTGCAAAATATTTAGAAGCTTAGATAAGCGGTACGATGATCCAGATACAATAAATATTTTGTAACAAACGAATGATCCCATTTATTTCCAAAATGGTTTGACCGATTCAGACACGCTTTGCTGCTACATATTTGGGTCTAATCGGTGATTATTTTTAGGTTGGTATTATGGTGTTAGCTCACCAGGGGGCGCTGCAACATTTTGTTGCAAATGAATATTCCCATTTATCTCCAAAATGGTTTGACCGATTCAGACACGCTTTGCTGCTAAATATTTTGGTCTAATCGGTGATTATTTTCAGGTTGGTGTTATGGTGTTAGCTCACCGGGGGGTGGGGCTGCAACATTTTGTTGCAAATGAATGTCCCCATTTATCTCCAAAATGGTTTGACCGATTTAAATACGATTTTCGGGAAAAAGTTTATGATTTAACTTCGACGGTTATTAGTCAAGTGTTATGTTGTTAACTTGTAAGGGGGCGTCGCAATAAATATGTTAGATTAACTACTTAGCGGCCTTTCACGTAACATGTTTCTCAAGCGCTCTAATTCTTCCAATGCTATGCTGTTGTGTGGATTGTTGAAGAGTTTCCTTTGATTTAGATCAGCTATTACTACTCAATGTAAAGATTATACTCTACTAAGACCCACATAAGCTTGCCCTTTGGCGAATATTTTTTTAGAAAAAGCAAAATTAAAAATTTTGACTTTTTAAGTCCACGACAGATGTAAAGGTTTTAATCGAAAACGTAGTCGTTGTAATTAAATATTTTTTTTGAAAATCCCTCCGACTAAAAGAAAGTAAGAACGTATTAATATAATTACAAACCCAAGAAAATATTTAATAAAAGAGGTACCGTAAAATAGCGAAAAAGCAACACCCTTATAAAATTGCACGTACGTAGATCTGTACGAGCTACGATAAGGTGTATGAGCTACGATAAGGTGTCTGAACTGTATGAGCTACGATAAGGTGTCTGAACTGTATGAGCTACGATAAGGTGTCTGAACTGTATGAGCTACGATAAGGTGGCAGATGGGAAAGTGACAAAATTACAAGGATTTCTTACTTGATTTCGAAATCCTAACAAGAAAGAATGAAAATTTAATAAAATCAAATTTGGTTAAATAAAATAAATTCACATTTATACAAACAAGCTCAAGAACGTTTCAGGTAAATTATATAAATTTCAATTGTTATGATAATTTTCATTAAAAACTCGAGTAAGAATTCTGCAATCTCCAAGTCCGAATTCTAATAAAGAAATGAATTCCGAGAGCTTGAAAAATGATACAACGTATAATTAACCTTAAGAAGTCGTTACACTGATCGCTATAATTAGTTGAACTCAATGACTTCAAAAAAGCATATGAGGAATGATTTTATGATAAATATTTTTATGACACTTACCGAAAAAATGTTCCAAAATAGTTTGATGACAATTTCCAGATATTATGGCAATTACCAGTATGATGACAATTACCAGAGAACAAATACCAGATTGGAGAAAGTTTTGATCTGAATAACAATGACTTTTCTCGTTACAAAATGTACCAAGTGATTTTGGACGCACTACGTCACATCGATAAAAATGAAAAAAAAACCTAATATTATTTATACTTGACTAATTTTTTTTCTTTAGTTACCTTTATTTCCTTTATTTTTAACTCTTTTTTTTATTCAAAAAAATCGGTTTCAGTATTTCGACAAAATACCAAAATTTGTCTCACGAAGTAAACTCCTTCTATCGACATCAGCACTGAACGTGAAATAATACCTAAAATAATACTTTTTAATGTTTAAAACAACCCTTTTAAACTGTTACAAGGTATATTTTCGTACAGCCTTATTAGAGATACTGCCCTTATCGCAATGCTTATCACCTCATTTATCAAAAACTTAATTTGATAACACTATATATTACAAATAATTTAATTATAATTTTGTGTCCTTGTTAAATCTAATATAATTTTTCTATAAACTTTGATACGTTAAACGTTCACTTGTAGGAAACAAATTAATTTCCAATTTAATTGTGTGTGAAGCATATTTATCACGACTTCGATTTAAAAATATCTATCTTAAAAATTCCATTCAGATAATTCTAAAAATTGTAGAACTGCCTTGTCGGTATTTTAGCTACAAAGCCCTAGGAAATGAAGGTAAATAAAACTTATTCTATATTAGTAAAACTTTCCAAAGCAAATTAATGATAAAATATTTCTTAGGTTTAAAGAGAAAACAGTTTTCGATATAATTTATCAAATAGTATGATTAAAATACGATATTTGATTTTGGACTGAAACGCTACGTACTGTGTGTAAGTTTGAAGTACATATATGATTTTCTTTGCCAAAACATAGAGATTTTGTAAACTGGAGATCCCGGGAACAGAGGAACCGACGGAAGGACCGCATGGAACTTTGAAGATGGACTGAATGGGGTACATAATATAATTCATTATATTTCGCATTAATTATTTTTTTAATATTATTATACATTGAGAAAGTCCATGATTATATATTATTAATGCTTAAAAGATGTGCTTTGTGCTAATTATAGCTTTTTAAACAACATTATATTTTGAAACAACATAAATCGATCGCCATAAGCAAACATTACGAATTTTATTTTTGAGCCATTAAAATTACAGCGGTATAGGAGTTTACTGTTGATTTATTTGGCATTAAAACAAACAATTCTAGTTTCTTTTATATTTATGTTATCAGTATATTTTTGTAATAATGTTAGGAAAAAACATCTTCACAGATTTTAAACTATTTTTAGGCTGAGAGAATGCAAATTAACACAAATTCGTTACATAATCGAGCAACAAATAAAAAATGTCATAATATTCCATCTCTCAAAAAGTAGACTATATATTGGAATTTAGACTAATCCATTAGTTAATCCTATTTATAAGCTATAAAGTTAACAAATGTATGGAAATTTTCTGAGTAATTAAATAGTAATTGTGTAACAAACAACCAAACAAAGAATATTTAGAGTTATCACAAATGAACTTAAAACAATTGTTACGCGTGAAATCTTCCATTATTTAAAAAAACCTGTATATATATATATATATATATATATATATATGTGTATGTATGTATTTATATAATGGAACCGAGAGTAACAAAAGTTATTAGGAATTTTATGTGTTTTTTTTATCTCTAAGAGCATAAAGTTTTCTAAAAACCCTAATTAATGGCGTTGACCCAAATAAATTCCATCGTAAGCTAATCTAAATGCATCACTGAAAACCGCATCCAAATCGGTTGAGCCATTGCTGAGATTAATGTACACAACAAAGATGTGCAAAACCAAATGGGAAAACAGACAAACCGATAAAAGGACAAACAAGAATAAAAAAAACTATTGTTTTAGACATAGTAGCGTATCTTTATAGTAGATATCACTTAGCTTTACTTAAAAATATTAAATGCACAAACTAAACTGAATTTGTGCATTTTACGATTTTATTATATATATATATATATATATATATATATATATATATATATATATATATATGTAAGCTCTAGAGAATAGATGGACCGTATTCCGGTCTGTCCATTTTGTAAGTACATCACTTGAATGTTGTAAATCTTCCTTTCAATTGTATTTGTCACTATACATATTGAAGGGATGTTAGAAAGAATTTAAATCAGTCGGAAATTAAAATTTAAGAGACGGGACTTCCTAAATATATTTAAAACGAGCTAATAAACTTAAAAATATTAAAAGGATGTTTATTTACACATAAACATATTAAAAATTTATATATTAATAAGCTATTTACAAATATTACTATTATATTCCAACATAGTATATTTATGTTACCCAGTATAACTAAATAGGTTTAAAAACATCAGATTTTCTCAAAAAGAGTGAGAATCAGAGTTATCATTTTAATTTTCCAGTAGGACTATAGTAGCGCTCTTTTCATAATTTAGACTTTATTTGTAATTTCTTTTAGAGTTACATATCTACTCACCCTACCAGCTAAGCTGATATTTTTGGATACCTGAAAAGTATGTACGATAATAGCATAAACAACGAAATTCTAAAGAAAATCGCAGGTATTCACAACTAAGTAGGCTCTACTAGTTTACGAGTAATAGTCGATCAAATTATAACATGTAATTCGGTCTGTAAAAATTTCATAGAAACTCCATAGAAGTGACTTAAAATCATCTGCAAAAATATCTTTGCATTTTAAAACGTATATTTATTATGTCGGTGAAAGATATACTGGGCAATATATTTATGTATTTATACGGTGAGGAATAATATTATTTAAATATGCGCCATGTTTTATGTTTGTGAAACATATAGTAGGCAAGATATTTATATACTTGCATGGTGAGAAATAATATTATTTAAATATGCGCCATGTTTTATATTTAGGAAACATAAAACAAGGCGCATATAGTAGGCATTATATTTAAATTGTGAAAAATTATTATTTGTGTTAATTAATAGTTTAATAGAAATACTATGTAGATATATATACCCCTAATGTTCTGCTTGACAAGTTTTTTTGCTGTAATTTCAATTACCTATAATATATATATATATATATAACAACATTCGTCTAGGTAAAATTTCAGCAAAACATTTTCCACAGATGCAATCATTTAAAGTGTTCTAAAACCGTTTCTAATCATGTGTGATATACATGCTCACCATACAACTAAATCGACAACTTTAAATTTAAATCTAAGCATTAGCAAAACCCGCACTATGGTGGTTATATAGACAATTCAGTATACGTAAACATTTAAGTATATATTATATTTCTATGGAACTATACATAAATATAAATGAAATATTGAATAATGTAAATGTATTATCCCGCGTATATTACACAAGCGTAAAAGTAACGTCAGTTTTCCGACTACGAGGCTCAGAATCATTGCTACAGTTTTCCGGTAAACTTTAGGTAAAATTCAAGTAACACTGTTTTTTCATAATATTAAACAGCAATTTTGGAGATAGGGCGAACATATTTTTAAGGATATTTTAAAATCATCGCTAGAACTATCTTATATACAATTTGAAAAAAGCCTTCTGGCTCTATGTGTCATTTGACACCCGATATATGCAATCAATATGTACCAATATATGTAGACACATGATAATTGTTATCAATTGCAACGGAAATATGAAAGATAATGAGCTTTATCAATATGCCAAATTTTAAGTTTCAACAACGGTTGATGAGAAAAACGATTGAAATTCGAATGAAAAGATGACTGGTTTAAGATAATTTTGGCTCTTTCCCTGTAATGTACGAAACCCTAAGAGGCAATCTTCTTAAAATTCATCTTAGAAAAAAATGTTAAACCAAACACGATACGTTCCAGTTTTTTTAAACTTGCTTTTACATAAGGCTCTGGATATTTGAAAATAAACAATTAAAAAAAACGAAAATAATCATAAATCTTTTCAAGTTTCCATAAAGTCTTTCAAGTCTCTTTATATTGCGAAATATTATAGCATTTTTGGTGGTAGGTTTCTTATATTTTTAATGTTCTATAAAAATAAATGTTTGTTCCGTATGCGTTCGAATTAGTACAATAATTTTATAATAGGTGACCCGCTAAATCATAATTAGTTTAGCGGCAGATCGTGCATTTTCATTGTATGAGTGCGCACGCTTGACGTACGCACCAGACGGAAAAACAAAAAAAGAAGTCTGGTTTAGCAAAAATACGATTTCCCATTTTTATTTGAAATGAAAGGATTTACATAAAAAAAACGACGTATGTAAAAAATTAGAGCCCGGACTTAATTATTTCATCTTCTCTCTTTACGCGATCTCTTTGGGGCGTTTCCATATTTTTATTTTTTGGGTTTATTTTTTTTTCAATATCTGTTCCTGTTTGTGTGTGCAAATTCAATATTTAGTGTTACTAAAAATGGTACTTAAGTCGCAAACTTATAACTTACACTTCCTTGGCAAAACCACTTTTTTTTTAATAAAATAATCGCGATCGGGCCCTAAAATTAGCAGGTACTAAATTGTATACCTGTATTCTTTCATTTAAACCAAAAATATGAAGAAAAATTTGCATTTTCGCTAAATCAAACTTGTTCTCAAAAATATTATGTATCCAAGAGCACTTCAATAAATTGAATTAAAACACCATTTTCTTTTTCGAGTGGTTTGCAGCGCATGCCGGGTACTCTAACTAATCATATTACCGCATTAAATAGAAAACCACGCGAAGAAACTGGCGGGTAACAGCTAGTACATTATCTAATTTAACATTGTAGACTCAGCAGCATCACTTCGATAAATTTTATTGTTACAAAAAAATAAAACAGAAAATCCAAGAAATTTAATTGGCACTTAATAATCAATTCCACATAGAATAAAAATTAATGATTTTTAATTTTTTCTTCATTTGTGCTACGAGATCTTCCTTCGTACCCAATTCTAATATTCTTGGCAAACTGGAAGTACATTCAGTAATTTTGATTAGTGGACCAGTACTAAAGTACCTATTATTTGAAAGGTCATATATGCTTATTACATTAAGTTAGAAGAGTGAAATATCTGTAGCTCTATGGGGTCACAGAGCTAATTTCAATAAGATAGCTCCAGCCCTTCCTGAGAAAAGGGGCTTGAGAGACATACAGATGGACAATAAAGTAATCCTGCCCCTTTTTCATTTTGAGGTATGTCACACTAAACATCAACATTACTACTATTTTGAACAATATATACGGATTAGCTAAATACATCATATAGTAAATTTCATAGGCGTTCTGCAACTTATGACTTAGTGGTAGACTGATGGACATACAAACAAGTAGTCCTATGAGTGTTTTTCTTATTTTTAGTTTATAAAATTATAAGTCATCAAATACGGTCCATTAATCCAGACTTGCATTTTATACTACTATTATTAATGACATAGTATTTTAGTAACTAAAATTCTGCACTCTAAGACGGTTAAAATTAAAATTCAAACAATAAGGATAAGTATACTATCTAATGTATTCAATCATGATATTCATATTACAATAAGTACCAAATATACGAGTATAGTTCATCTTTATCCTTAGTATATCTAAAATGCCCATAGAATTTCACCCCCTTTTAGTATATTTTAAATCTACTCAGATCATCTGACTCACCTTTTTATCAACCACTTTATTTTCCTTTGTTCTCATACTCACACTTTTGCTAGACATATGTGTTTCCCACTGATCTAATTTTCATCACATATGTTCTATTTTAAACATACTTATAATTTAAGTGGAAATAAACAAACAAAACATGCATAACCGACAACTCATTTGCTAATGTCATCGTTGTAATGACAGTCTGTTAACTAAAAATTCACAATTTGAACTTCCAAATCATCTCATAATCGAGTCACCCGACCACAATGCGGTACAGAAACATTTAAGTATCAAAACGTAATTTGTTTCAATAGGGTCTCAAATAAATAAAAAGAAGGTACAGCCCAACAGTACTTAAGCAGAGATCGTTCGGGAAGGAGGCTGGCTCGGAATATTAGTGGAGGAGGTGAACGAGGCGGTGGAAAGCCACTCGCTATACGAGAATAATGGGCTCGGGATTTTCTCAGCTCGTTTTGTGTGTCTGGCGGGCACCCCTTTCGCCTCCATCGCCGCCCCGTGGAGGCGAACTTTTGTGTCCCTTCGTTGCGCGCCGCGAGAAATGGTTTCGAATGGAGTATCGATGCGGGGATCGGGTCTTGTTGTTTCGTGAATCGCGAGATGAACAGCGATTTAGGCAAAAATGTAACATTCGATGATGAAGTCGAAAAATTTGAAAGGAAATATTTCAAATGAACTTTTGCTTTGTTTGATTTGCATAAAATAAACGATGATTTGATAAAAATTATAAATTTACCAATAAAATGTAGTGATAAGGATCTTAATAAAATACTTTTGTATCTTTTAACACTCTTCAGTCTGTAAAATAAAAAGAACAAAAACAATAGATAGTGAATTAAAATATTTATTTAAAAATACAAACTTTAATGACATGATGTACTTATATTTAAATTACTTTTTTTTTCGAATATTTATTTTTTTTCTGGCTGTACGTGAAAGAAAGATGATAAATATTTACATATTTATTTAGTTTTAAATAGACTTATACTAAACAATTATATAATTTCTAATGTAATTACTACCAAGAAACTGAAATATCCTGGATAATTTCTCATAAAAAACTCCAATAATAAATGAGTGTGAAGTTAATTAAAATGAGTGAACTTTATATAATATTTAAATTGACAACAATAATGAAACAGGATATAAACAAAAAAAGCACGACAAAAGAATTAAAATAGAAAAAATGGACAAAGACTAATTTTGAGTACAAAATTTTAGCGACGTGGAATACGATACGAAAATCCGTCAATATATCGAATCCCAATTAAATGAAACTACGTGATGTAGTATTATTTTTACTTTCTTTAGGTTTTTTACCACGACCTAGGTTTCGTTGTATTACATCTTCAGGTGAACTGTTAGCAAAGATTAAAAAAGCCCACCTGAAATCAAAATTAACGCCAAATATATTCAATATCGATTATTTGTGATTACATTTTAATGAAATTAGAATATTAATATTTTCTGATAAATAGTATTTTGACGACTAAATTATCGCAATGTCTATAGAAAATGGGAAAAGTTCGTGGAAAAAGAATTTACGAGAAAAATGTTGTTGATTTAGTTATTATGGATACAAGAAAAATTTTGTTGATTTAGTTATTATGGATACAAGAAAAATGTTGTTGATTTAGTTATTATGGATATGAGAAAAATGTTGTTGATTCTGTTCTAATGGATACAAGAAAAATGTTCTTGATTTAGTTATTATGGATACAAGAAAAATGTTGTTAATTTAGTTATTATAGATACAAGAAAAATGTTGTTGATTTAGTTATTACGGATACCAGAAAAATGTTGTTGATTTAGTTATTATGGATACGAGAAAAATGTTGTTGATTCAATTATTATGGATACAAGAAAAATGTTGTTGATTCAGTTATTATGGATACAAGAAAAATGTTGTTGATTTAGTTATTACGGATACGAGAAAAATGTTGTTGATTTAGTTATTATGGATACGAGAAAAATGTTGTTGATTTAGTTTTTATGGATACAATAAAAATGTTGATTTAGTTATTATGGATACGAGAAAAATGTTGTTGATTTAGTTTTTATGGATACAAGAAAAATATTGTTGATTTAGTTATTATGGATACGAGAAAAGTGTTAACAGAAGTTAGAGGAAGACCAACAGTTTTTCGTTTTTTAAAACATTTTTGAGAAATTTTAACACGCTCTTACGACTTTTAAAATTTCCTTTTTTATAGATATATTTTACATATTTTTAAAGTGTTCTTAATATTTTATAAATATTTAATGATGATTTTTTGGCATGAAAACTTGACATAAAACTTTATTGACATGAAAAAATAATAAATATAGATATAAAAAAGATTTTTTTTAATTATTAAAACTTACTCAAAAATGTTTTACATCTTTTCTATTCCAGCCCGCTTTGTGTACACATATGTATATACAGATTATAAAACTAGTCGATTTTTTATTCAGGCACTTTTTAAGGCTCTAGAAATTCCAATATCTGTCAATTTCGTTGAGTTTCACTGCCTATTCAAATATTTACCTCTTCTGTGGCTCTAAAAAGTACGAATTTTTCATTTGTCTTCATTAAAGAAATATAAAAATGTACAAATAGCATGATAGTTCTCTCTTCATTCTCTATTTTCTGAGACGTTCGAAAATACTATTTTTTATGCCAAGAAAAGGGGACACACCCCCTTCATAAAAAAAATTTAAAAATTAAGATCATTATACTCGCAATATCCTATTTGAATAGACTAAATACGATTAAGCTGTATTTCAAACTATTATTTTATACGTTATTTCGATATAAGTTGTTCAGTAGATTTTTAGAACTGTAATCCCAAATATACAACCACTGCTACGAACAATCCGTCTCTGTCTAAACTACAAAACTTTGGAATCAATTGAATCCTGACTACTTCTATAAATGTTTTTTGTACAAATTTTTTTTCCAATGCCTTCAGGAAAACCCATCTTCTCATAATCTTTTTATCCTACCCTTCCATAATTCCACCTTGCTCCCCTTTCCTTAACCATACCATATCAAGATTTATAATTAATATTTCTTTTATGTTTGTTGTCTTGTTTTTTTACTTATGTTTTGTACAAAAAAATTCTGCTCTTTTTTTATAGAGGTTATAATTTATCAATTTTACAATATAATTTATGAACACATTTTACAATTTTCCACATTAAAAAAGTTTCACATTTAACCATTGCGGTTAACTGGAACAGATTTCCCATGTTCTAATAATTCCGCCAAACGTATTTGTAATTTTATCTGAATATTGAAGTTTAAAGTGACTATACTAATAACGACTGTATTTTCCTAACTGTAGTAAACGAAATATGTTTTATAATACTGAAACTTAAATACGCTTTTCGAATTATACACATCAGCGAAAATACTAGGCAGTAATAAAAACACCATATTTTATACAATCCATTTTCTGGGATTGGAATTATATTATGGAGTGGAATAATAATTATGACTTATTTTTTCGAAAACTTCTTTATCTTAAAGAAATCGTTGACATCAAACTTATTCAGCTATTTGCAAATGAACAAGCTAGAACAAGCTTCTTTACTTTCCCAATCACACCGTTTATTTGTCACTCACTGTTATAACCTCATTTTAACCCTTTGCTTGCGGCAAAACTTTACAACGTTTGCTATGAGACTGGCTTTCAAGTCCTGTTGTTTTTGAGTAAGTTCAAAATGTTATATTTCCTGAGGATAAATTTCTATTTCTCTACTTCTTGAATGACATCTGTCTCATTATCACCACTAGACAGCTGATACTCCTCTTCTGACACTCCATAATCCAAATCGACCCCTAGATATTTTTGACCTATGTGAACTAACTAATAAAGTAACAAATAATTGTGAGAGAGCTTTTGTTCCACAAGCAGAACCATTGGAAAAGTGTAACTGTTTACGTGCATATAACAATAAGTAAATCATGGACTATAAATGCGGCAACTTTCGTAGTTTAAAAAATTTGAAAAGGACACATTATAAACCCGCCCTGCGGTAAATGTAACCCCTGAGTGGTCTTCTTTAACTAAAGGTAACAGGGTGTTTCATTATTTAAACAATTTGAAGTTAAACCAAAAATATATAAAGTTTTAAGGTTATATAACTTATAAGTTATTTTTTAAAGCCACACAGGTTTCCAAATCAGGCATGTGAAACCCCAATAATGAGTTAATTTGTAGTACAAACACCACATTAGTTTTCCAATGATCATATCTTACTTGAAAGAATAACGTATCTTCTTTTTTTTCAAAAACCAATATTGACGCGCGTAAATGATTTGTGTTACGAATACGCCTATTCATGTAACTGCTTTCACTTCTCTCGATTTGCTTCCCTTCATCATTCATTCCAGGGCCGCTTCATAAATTATGCTATTGACGACAAGAACTAGTCTTTCACAATTTTTTTAAATTTTACACAATATATTTCATACAATGGTATTTTATTACGAGCGCTTACCTTCCATAAACATGATTTTTATTGCATCTCTAAACAACAAATCAAAAAATAAAAAGTTTATATTAAATATAAGTAAGCTTTGGAGAATAAATCGATCGTTTTTGAAAGTGTCGTTTTCCACTCTCCCTTTTTTGGAACTACTACACTAATTTATTTTTATTTAAAATAATTCTAACAAAATATGTCGACGTGTTTAAATACTATTTATGGCTGGCTTCCACAGATGGCGCAAAACGTAAGTGAACTCGCACTATCGAAGACAGTCATTAATAATCAACTCGAGTTTAATTGCGGACAAACACACATTTAAAAATACAAAGGTGTATTTTTCTGTACATAGGCTGAACAATTTATTTAAAATCTCAATACCAAAATTAACCATTATTTAACATGACTGCATGAAATTTCACATTTATATGTCAGTAATTATTAATGTCAACAATAACAAAAACATTGACTTACGAAAATATTATATTTTCATTTTATAAATAAACAACCACCATGACCTTGTTCAAAACATAAACGTACCGTCCAATTCAATTCGAATAATGATCAAAGTCGTTACCCTGCGCGTAATTTCATTTCACTCGACGGCGCCCACAAAGCCACACGCCAGGGCGGCACGCCAGACGCACAACATAGATAGACAAAAGTCAATATGTGTTCAAATGTTATTCGGCTTCACTCTTGCATCTACATATTATAAATATCACCTCATACGGCCAACATACGCAACTTTGCCTCCGAAAATCCTTTGGGGATTCGAAAGGATTTCGATATAAGGCATTTTTCTCCAGTATTTTCTCTTTTTGTTCGCATAGTGTAAGTATATTCTGTTTTTCCTTTTGTTCATTCTGATTTTGTGCGTTAGGTCGGGTCGCGCTGCGCGAGCGTACATCTATAAGGATATACGGCTGCGCGCTGTAAAACGGAGAGAAATATATCCGTCTGCCCTTGGATAGCTGCTTTGATTGAATTGGAATACTCCTGAAATCCCGCCCGACACACTAATGTAGTTTTATTTCTTTTCCAATTTTCAATGATGTACCGAAATGGTTTATTGTTGGACGTACGGGCGGTGCGATGAAGCGTTCAGTGACGCAAAAATCTTTTACCACGGTTAATAAATAACTTCGATTCGGTGCGATTGTTTTTTTAAATCTGTGACCCGTTTAAAAGTTTCATATCTTCCATTAAACATTTTACAAAATTATGCACTTTATAACAAACGCTTTAGTATGCGTATAAATTTCATCGCGACCGGTAAAAACTGCTTAAAAATTTTTAATTTGAAAAAGACATTCTCTTAGGATTTTTAAGTTTATTAGCTCTTTGTAAATATATTTACAAAGTCCTGTCTCTTATATTTACAAAGTCCTGTCCTGTTCTTCGTAAGTATATTTACGAAGTTCTGTCCTGTTCTTTGTAAGTATATTTTTTGACTGATTTCAATTCTTTGTAACCTCCACACATTGAAAATGTTTGTATTTATGTACTTGAATGAACGTATTGGTAAACCTTACGCACAATCTTGTTTAAATTCGATATCTAGAATTGACTAAGAAATATCTTTAGTGTTACAAACCAAAAATTGGAAAACGGAATATTGACAGAACAATTCGGTAAGTCTGCATCTGCATCTGTCCACCCATTCACCATTTCGTCAGTCACCAATTTTCTCAGTCACCATATGATGTAAAGGGTTGAATATTGATATAGTTGGCAATGATTCAACTATCGACGTGAAATGCAATCCTTTCAATTCGCAACTTCCACTTTTACTGTTCATATCAGAAAGTAAATATTTCCGGTTCCGTATCTATGGTTCCGTATCTCAAAAGAAAAAAAGAAACCTCTCTATATATCTGTCTGTCAAGACCCTTTTACTCAGGAACGCGTGGAGGTATCAAGTTGAAATTAATATCAAATGCTGAAAAATGAAGCTTCCAAGTCAATGAGATAAAAATAAATTTAAAAAGAATCCTATTTATTTCGCTTTTTTTGACACTCGCAGATAAATCAAAACCTATAAGGTACTTTCTGTTGAACTAGAATCGTAAAATTTGGCAAGAACCAAGGTCTCCCAGCGCAAATAAAGGAAAAAATCGTTAATTTGTAGTTATATCACATTACAAATTATTTTTTTAAATATGCGTCTGTGAAGGATATAGTAGGTAATATAATTTCATTATAAACATTTTGTAAATAGTTTCAAAGGAATATTATGTGCCATTAAATATATATAAATGCCTAAATGTCAACAAAACACTCGTAGTCCGAGTTCCACTCGTACTTGACAGGTTTTATTTTTTCAATGGAATCGCACTTTGACGGAGTTTTTTTAGGTTGTCGTATTAATATTTTTTAAGGCATTTTTGTGCACAAAATTATCTATATAAATATATGAATAATAGATACGTTTTATTACAGTATATATATATATATATATATATATATATATATATATATATATATATATACATATATATATTTATATATAAGTAAATAGAAAAATGTAATAAGAAAAACAAGAACGGAAATTCCTGGAACTCACTTAAATATTGTTTTTTTTCTCTTAATAAAAACTGGGAGGTATTTGCATTTTATGTATTATTTTGATAATTTAACAAAAAAAAATACATGTATTAATATCGGGGCCCAAGTTTTTTTTTTGTTAATTTAATACTAGTTTGAGTTAAGTTTTATAAAAATAAAAAGTTAATATTAAAACTACAGACGAAGAATAGTTTTCCAATGTTCATCAGATTACAGTTAATTACGTCATGCAACAATTAAATGAAACAACGGGATGTAGTACTATTTCTAATTTCTTTAATTTCTTTACGACGACCAAGGTTTCGTTGTATTACATCTTCAGGTGGGCTGTTAGCTAAGATCATAGCTAAAGATACAACATCTTCAGGTGGGCTGTTATACTATTCAGCTACAATTATCAGACGAAGCTAATGTGTACTAAAAATTCGTTTCATATATAAGTTACCATTAACATATTTTGGACATATATAATTTGACATATCAAGACAACAATTTTATTTAACAACTTTTCTTCATCATAATTTAGTATAAAAAATATCTAGATCCATATACTCGTCTTACATAATATAGGTTAGAGTCAGATATTTCCAAAAATTTATTTGACGATTTTTTCAAGATAATTTAGTATAAAAAATATCTAGATCCATATACTCGTCTTACATAACATAGGTTAGAGTCAGATATTTCCAAAAATTTATTTGACGATTTTTTCAAGATAATTTAGTATAAAAAATATCTAGATCCATATACTCGTCTTACATAACATAGGTTAGAGTCAGATATTTCCAAAAATTTATTTGACGATTTTTTCAAGATAATTTAGTATAAAAAATATCTAGATCCATATACTCGTCTTACATAACATAGGTTAGAGTCAGATATTTCCAAAAATTTATTTGACGATTTTTTCAAGATAATTTAGTATAAAAAATATCTAGATCCATATACTCGTGTTACATAACATAGGTTAGAGTCAGATATTTCCAAAAATTTATTTGACGATTTTTTTCAAGATAATTTAGTATAAAAATATCTAGATCCATATACTCGTCTTACATAACATAGGTTAGAGTAAGATATTTCCAAAAATTTATTTGACGATTTTTTCAAGATAATTTAGTATAAAAAATATCTAGATCCATATACTCGTCTTACATAACATAGATTAGAGTAATTTCTAAAAATTTATTTGACGATTTTTTCAAGATAATTTAGTATAAGAAATATCTAGATCCATATACTCGTCTTACATAACATAGATTAGAGTAATTTCCAAAAATTTATTTGACGATTTTTTCAAGATAATTTAGTATAAAAAATATCTAGATCCATATACTCGTCTTACATAACATAGATTAGAGTAATTTCTAAAAATTTATTTGACGATTTTTTCAAGATAATTTAGTATAAGAAATATCTAGATCCATATACTCGTCTTACATAACATAGGTTAGAGTCAGATATTTCCAAAAATTTATTTGACGATTTTTTCAAGATAATTTAGTATAAAAAATATCTAGATCCATATACTCGTCTTACATAACATAGATTAGAGTAATTTCCAAAAATTTATTTGACGATTTTTTTCAAGATAATTTAGTATAAAAAATATCTAGATCCATATACTCGTCTTACATAACATAGATTAGAGTAATTTCCAAAAATTTATTTGACGATTTTTTTCAAGATAATTTAGTATAACAAAATATCTAGATCCATATACTCGTCTTACATAACATAGGTTAGAATAAGATATTTCCAAAAATTTATTTGACGATTTTTTTCAAGATATATTAGCATATACTCGTAAACAATAAAATATATTAGATCCGTATATAATATTATCATAAAACATATTAGGTCCATATATTGATCTCGCTTAACATATGTTACAATAAACATTTATATAATTTTATTTAATGATTTTTTTAAGATTAGTATAACAAAGGTCTAGGTCGGTATACTTATCTTAATACTATTTGCTACTTGCTCATGCGATGTGACAATTCATTTGTATTCACTACAATTATTCTAAAAAACAACGGATTATCACCGACAATCAAACAAACACTTCTCTTCGACCAGATTCAGTGTTTGCACTCTAACCTACATTGGCTATCGAGAGTTGAGCAAATACTTGCGACAAAACAATACTATTATTGCTGTCATCGTAGCCCGTCAAATTTAATTAAGGAAACGCATCGCGCCCGTCGCGATAAGCGAAGCAAATTAAGTCCTGTTTGCGCTGGTACTTCAGTGTGCTGATAAAGTTCAAGCTGCGAAATGGCAATCTGAAGTGGAATTGAGCAGGTCAAGAACAGACCGGCGCGCCTAGGTGTGCAAATATAAGTAGCAGAAACTATAGGAATACGTAATGTGCAAAAATTACGACGAAAATATTTGTTAACTTTTATTCAGTATTCAGTACTTCAAATGGAAATGAATCAGATAAGAGTGGGTACCAAAAGTGTGCAGTTATACTAGAAGGGCGTATGCGACGCTCGCTCAACCATTGGATATACAGAATTCGTATAAGCAGTACTATATTCGTGTTATATAATTCCACAAATAATAAAAGTATGAAAAAAATTAAAATATTTCGTATGCGTTTTAATGCGATGAATTAATAATGATAATGATTGATATAATAATTATTATTTCACTACAATAAATGATTTAATTATATTTTAAATTTAAATAATTAAATAATTTATAGCAAATACGTGGTGATTTTTTGACGACATTCTATGGTTTTCTTTCGATATTTATCTTATCATCAAAATGCGACTTTTTAAATATATCTGATTGCTACTAGCGTGAAAGCTTTATCAACAACTCATAATAAATAATACCACTTGTTACATAGAAATGTTTTACATGTAAAACGTTTGATTCGATATGTCATATTCTGTAAATATAAATTTAAAAATAAAATATTATAATTCTATTTCTATTTGCAAAAATTCCTGCGCTTCGTCAAAATCTCTAATTAGGTCAAATTTTAGCTCGCAACATTAGATGGTTTGTATTTTAATAGGCTGTGACATACAATCTAATGGACAAATAGTGAGAGATGCGGCCAAAAGTGTTTTCTTTCACCTTCGGTGTATAACACTAAAAACGAATGTCTTGAACATGAAAAAAAGCTAATTACAGCACGAGTGGCTTAAAAATATTAAAAGTATTTTCACGATTCCTCTGTAAGGAAATTCTTTGGGGGTCAAACATTTTCGAAAATTTTGCTGCCTTCACTTTATACAATATATTTGTATATGTGTATATATATATATATATATATACATGCATACATACGCTTACATACAGTGTCCCAAAATTGAACCTCATGCTAAAAAGACACATTATGTAGACACAGTATGTATACCTAGCACATTATTTTGGAAAATTACTTTAAAAATTGATGCATTAGTCCAATTTTCAAAACGGTATAACACATGCTGGTTGGTTTCTTTAAAAAAATTATAATTTTTTTTTAAAAGAATCCTGACTTTAAGTTAATCCTCGTAGTTAGTAATAATGCTACTAATGCACACTAGGCTTTATCTAAGTTTTTTATTTGTACAAATGTGAGTGAGATGAATAATAACGGCATTTTACCAAGTGTCAGAGAGACGGAGAGTGATGCCACTTTTACGAAATGTAAGCGAGACGGATTGCGACGCTACCCTAGCCAGGTAGTAACCCATGCGTACACGCTGCAATACTTCAGTATGTTGTACTCCTTCGTTTACAGTGAACTTTTCCGTATTCGTGTAGCTCTCATACTAACAATTTGGCTCTGTGTATTAGAATTGACTGTGGCATAACGTACTAGAATTTGATTTTATATCTTGACCTTAATTGCGTTGTGACTTGGAATTGTGATGGTCTTCAAACCCTATAAAGAATGATGCGTTCAACGACTGAAAAGTCAGTTCCGAAGAAAGCCAAATCCGTTAAAAAGCAATCATATAACAATTTCAAGTGAGGTTCCTCAATCAATGGGTATAAAGAATCAGTATGTGTTATGTTCATGTAATATAATTAGATAATTGATCTAACGGCCTCAGAGGTGACAGCGAAAAAAGAACTTCGTTGGAATTTGAAATTGGTATCACTTAAAAGAAAAAACTGAGCCAACAGTAATAAAAACGCTTTGTTTTTTTAAGGTATAGAGAGACTGAAAAACATTGTCCTGTCCCGTGGAATATGTTATTACTTCACCAAAAACAAACAAAAACACCTATCCATTTAATAATCAATATCAATGCAAGTTAGGACAAAAATTATTCTTATCTAATTTTTATCTAAAAAGTTATTCTTACCTAATTAATATTTAATTATTTTTATCTAATGAACAAAATCGGAAATATAACACCACCGACCAGACAAAAATATTTGATGCACTTTCACATAAAAACTTCGGTCATGAGAAAAATTGTAAAACTCTAACGTAATAAAGTACTCTATTCAAATTTGTTGCAAATCCAATTAGGTTATAAAAAAAATCTTTTTTAGGTCCTCACAGTGCGAATATTATAAAATTTCGTGACTTAGCACATAAACTGAAATTAAACGTTCTGGAAGAAAGAAGCTTATGAAGTCTATTTCTCAATCATATACTAAGTTGATATAATATAATTTTTGACTTTCACATAATATTCGCTCTGAAAGAAAGAAGCTTATGAAGTCTATTTCTCAATCATATACTAAGTTGATATAATATAATTTTTTTATAATATAATTTTTGACTTTCACATAAAAACTTCGGACGTGAGAAAAATTGTAAAAATCTAACGTAATAAAGTACTCTATTCAAATTTGTTGCAAATCCAATTAAGTTATAAAAAAATTCTTTTTTAGGTCCTCACAGTGCGAATGTTATAAAATTTCGTGACTTAACACATAAACTGAAATTGAACGTTCTGGAAGAAATAAGCTTATGAAGTATGAGAACAATACACGCAAATGGTCTAGCAGGGGTCGTCCCCTGAACAATATTCTAGGGTCATTTTGTTGGTAAGTTATTAAATCTGTGTCATCTTTAAGAGGTCATCGTTTGATCACCTCCGGTGTGTTTATATAAGGCGATATTCCCAATTCAAACATGAGTCAGAATTACGTGCTATCTGATTTTACACGTAAATAGTACTAAACTAAACATTACTTGGCAATATTGTGCAAACAGATACCAGTAGGTGAATGGAAAAATGTAAAACAAACGTTGTGATTTGACGAGCAGTAGCTTTGCATTAGAATACAACGGCATAGTTTCCTGTTCATTATAGAAGCACTGGATATGTTAGTTTTTTTAATGTAGATAAACTTCGCTCTTTACTAAATTGATTTTTTTCCATTTTTCATTGAAACTGATCAAATATGTTAAAGTACATATTATCATTAATCATGTCAATTTTACAAACAGGAAAGGTTTGCTTATTTGTTGCTTTTTAAAGTTTGATACCATAACTGCTTATCGGGCTGATTTGAAACTTTTACCAGCGTATAGTTTATGATATCCAGATGGACAAATTATACTCATAAATGTGTTACTCAAAATAAATATTTTACACTCATATCTCTTTTATACACACATCTTTTTATGAGTAAAAACGGTTTGAGTGAAGGTATGAAAGTGTGATGGCTACATTTTTAAGTTAAACCTTCATACCATAAGAGCTACAATAAAATAACGTATCAAGATTTTTTAGACAACATAAAGTTCAAAGTTGTATATTGCTCATTACTAAAGGTTATCTATTATGATTCTCTTATTATGGTCTTCTGTAGCAAGTTCGGACCATGGAAGTAATTTTGAGGTAAATAAACTATATTGTGGTAGCTACATCAGAGTAACATTTGAAAAAATATACATGAAAATTAAATCTACAGCATAGTTGTAAAATGTATATGACTTACTATTAGAGTGCTCGTAGTAGCAGTTTTAGGTAACAAAATGGGGCAACTCAACCCAAACAGAGAACGAATAACTAAATCATTGAGGATACCCTTAAGAAGTTAGTGGTAAATAAATTTTGTATTAAAAAAAACGATTAACATTAAAATAATATTAAGTTACGGTTCATTTTTGTCCGAATCTAAACCAGGATGGGCAGGTAAGCATACAATAAAGAATAGCTCTTTTACATGGATAAGTAATTTTTCTTCTTCTTTATGATTAACCCAATTAAATAATTTTTTCTCTGTTTCATGTTGAATTCCTCTGTACCATACCTACATTCCGAGCATCGTTGGCTTCTAACCAAAAATGACATGAGATGATAATGTTTTTGGAATACAAAATTATTCACAGATAAAGAAATAAATAGTTTGATACTTGAAAAAAAAATTTTCATAAAAATTTTACCAATATTCCATAATTTTAAGTTGATCATATCACATGAGCAACAGCAACCAACTGAAAAATAAAACGAAATAAGAAGGTGCCCTGACAGTAATGGCGACACGAATAAAGAAAATTACCAACTCCCATGGACTATCGCTTAAATGATGATGCAATCATTTTTAACCGTTATGGACATTCGTAGAGCTCCGTAGCCCTCAGACACGAGACGGCCGGCCGACCGCCGCCTCCGAACCACTATTTTAATTAATTACCCGACCATATACTTTCGCAAGTTTAATTAAAGGAGCAAACCGCGCAGACCTCACAATATCTTAAATCATTGAACCGCATTCCCTTCAGACTTCCACCGGAGCGTACATTAATTTAGTTTGCACACTTAATGTCCCTACATAAAGTGCGCTCCTCTATACTGCAGCCGCGCTACGGCCGCACTACGAGCGCGCCTGGTAGCAGTCTACGACCGACTATCTACTTCCGGCCGTAGAGGCGAGGTAAATAGTTAACCGCCCGGGTAGGGACCGCGTTTTCGGTGGAAAGGATCAAAACGGGATTAGACGAACGACAACCAATCAAGGGTAACTCGACCGTTGTACCTATGTTAGATAAAGATGTCATATAAAACAAACAGACGATAGGGGAACTTAGTCCCTGCGCATCCCTAAGTAAGGGCGTCTTTCGAGTGCAGGGGGTGGGTATTTTATTGATGTTTTGTATTAGTGTGGGTGCTAGGAGGGTCGCACGGAGCGAGCGAGTGCCGCGCGATTGCCAAGTGTCTTATTTCGCAATACTGTTTGTTCGCAGCGGGCGAGACTTGAATTTAAACTTTGAACGAATTGGGCGGTCAGTAATGAAGTTGCGTCGCATTCTCGATCAGAGGTTATTTTAATTGTCGTCCGAGTTGTAAATGAAGGATTTTCCCGGTGGTTAGAGGTGAAACTTCGCTATTTGATTTCAAATTTAAAATTACAAATCAAATGAATATTTATTTATTCTATTAAACCGCTAAACATTTGATTGTTTAACTGTGGAATAATAACAGGTTGTCAATAGAACACTTGTTGACCTAATGGATAGCTCTTGGCAGAAAATATTAAAATCTCGTCTGCATCAACTAGCAACAGCTGAAAGGAACTATAGTTCCATTGTCCTCTCGTCTTTTCCGGTCGATGACACCAGCTTAAAGGTGGTCTTTGCAGATGCCTATAAACATGGATTTAAGTGATTTATATTTTAACGCCGATTTCGAAGGACATGTTAAATTAATATAAGGACTTGTGAGTAATAGTTATTTTAAAGTTATTCCATAACAAAATAAAACGAAGTTTTCGAAAATAATATAAAAGGACTGAGAAAAAAAAAGTTTAACAGCCCCCTTTAATAATATTAAAAGGTATTTCATAATCCATATTTCAAAACATAAAAGAAACCAATAGCACCTGCAGTTAATTATAAGGCAATGATTTAATACAAACTTTAGTTACTCGATTTAATAGCATTTCCGTACTGATGCTTAAATTATCACTTATTAAATTTTAAATTCAAACATGAGTTCAAGTAACATCGGTTGGCTGAGGTCAAGAATTATTCTCAAAGAATTATTATATTGAGATAATATGACGAAATCTTTTTTTCAAATACAATATGAATTCACATAATTTTTAATAACGAATAGCTAGTAATTACTACTGAAAGTAATGCCTTATGAAACTAGTTAGTCGTTACTCTCTACTTTTTCTCCGTATTAAGATTTCCACTTGTTTAATCTAATTACTTTCAAAGTTTCCACACGAATTATTTCTTGCAGCCTCTCCATGTCTTAATAAAACAGTCTATACCGTTCGACCATTTAGATTGTAAGGAGTACCTACTTTTTGGCAGTTCCATGTATACAAAATTTGTACATTCGCTACATTTTCGACGTCAGAAAATTTGACAATGTATCTCATTACAGGACGTAATTTAACTGGTTAGAGATTCGCTGCCGGCGTAATTTGCACAGTGTATGCCTTCTCTTTAATATGTTGAAATATTCACAAACCTGGATCATCTCAAGTCTAGATTTTCAGCCTTAGATTCGCATAGCCTTGGATATCATTCTAAAAATATCCTACCTTTACTTATCTCTTAACATATTCATAGAAAGAGGTACCGTACCTATGAATGTATCTTCACGTTTCATGCTGCCAAACTATGGAATAATATGGAATAATTATTACGGAATGGGAGATCAATTCAGGCATTCAAAGGTGGTCTGAAAAAAATCTTTTACAAATTCCCGTCGTAACTCCCTATCGTCCCTTCCCTAATTTTTCATTCATAATTTTGTCTCTGTCCTTATTCTTACGTTTATTAATTGTTATTCGTTTTTCTTTTTGGTAACTAGCTGTTGTTTTAATTTTTATTTCGATTGTATTCATAATCTATTGCAGTCTTGTGCAACAAAATATATAATGTATTTTACTCGGTACTTGTTTGATTACAAGAGATTGCACTTGAAACAATAGTCCATCTGAAATATTTACACATTAAAGACAAAAATTAAATAGATAAATAATTTACACAAATTTATTTTCTACCAATTTTATATCGATTACATTTTTTTTTGAGACGACTTGATTTTACCTGTAAACTAGCTATTCGCCAGCGGCTTAGGTCGCGTGAACTTTTTCATTTCACGAATTATGATCAATCAATGACCGTATCGTGATCGGTTACTTCTTTCTTTGTAGACTTTTTAATGTCAAATTACATTTTAAAAAATAAAATAAACCTCAATTGTTTCATGGATTCTGTTTGAAACCATAATGAAAATTATTTAAAGTTTAATGTTTGTATTATTTGTCTACAGATTATTTCTCAAGTATTTGATGCTGTGTTGAAATGATGCTCTGTTGAATGAACAATTCCTGGAACTCTAAGTAATATAATGTTGGAAAGTCCATTAAAATTCGTCCATCAGTATTTGCGCGATGCGCACATACATTCAAACAAATACAGAGGCATTTCAAAATACTGGCTACGAGTCTGACTAGCGCATCGGGAGTTCCATACCTCGATTGCAGTAAAATTACTTTATTTACCCAAAGTCATCACCAATATGGGCTTCCTAGCGTAATTAATATTTAAGAATACTGTATATAATTAAGCAGAGGGACATATATATTATCGTCAATGCCTCAGCAGCTGTGGCATCCAGAATCATAGTTATAGTTTTCCTGCAACCTTTACGTAGGTTCTAAAGACCCTGTTTCTCCATAATTTTAGGTTTAGTACCTTCGGAAATAAAGAGAGTGAAACATTTTTTCTGTGCATATTTTTTTAGTTACTTCTAAAGATATGGTACCTAAAATTGAAAAAACATAGTTTAACTTAAAAAAAGACCTCGAAAAGTCTCTAAAAAGTATGAACTATTACTTGTTTGTCTCTTTACGATCATTATTGTCAGAAATAACTTGCCCAATTCAGATGAAATTTTCATTTGTGTGTTAATTATATTTTTCCGGTGACCAAAAATATATATAACCCATGGAGGTAGTAATATATCTTATCTCCATGGTATCACATTACACCTATATATCTAAAATGTCACTCAAATAATTTTCGAGAAAAAAGACTACGCGAAAGTCCACTTTTAAATATAACGCCAACATCTTTAAATATAAATGTCTTTAAATCATTCAAACATAAAAAACCACCATGATTTTTGCACTTACGTAAAAAATATACAAAATAATCAAACTCGACTTTTTGAACAAATTCTATATAATATACCTGTCTTTATACTATTATATCTTCAATCACTGAAGGAGATTTGTTACAATACAATGTATAAACAGAACCGGAGCACCACGAATAACAACTCGCAGAGCGCATCTCCACTGCACCGCCATCATCTCCGAATCACATCGAAAACTTCTCTCTCTATATCTCGCGTAAACAATTCTGTATAACGAAATAAACGTAAGCCGCAGTAGGAACTAGGTATATGCCGACGCCGTTAGGTACCAGACACAAGTAAGTGGCGCGCGACGTTGACTGGCTACGAGGACGAGGAAGGAGGAAGAAGGAAGGAGGGAGAAATAAATATGGAGGGACGTAGATTTATTGCCAACACTACACAACTACCCTTAAAGACTGCCTTCATATATCGTGGCGGCGTCTAGATAAAATGTTGCACGTCCCTTTTTGCTGTGGAATTTAGCTTTATTAATTTTTTTTCCGTTATTTGGACAAATAAGTTGCAGGCATGTACTGAAATAATCATTATTAAATTTATTTCCGCTATTTGCACAAATAAGTTGCAGGCATGTACTGAAATAATCATTATTAAATTTATTTCCGCTATTTGCACAAATAAGTTGCAGGCATGTACAGAAATAATCATTATTAAATTTATTTCTGCTATTTGCACAAATAAGTCGCAGGCATGTACTGAAATAATCATTATTAAATTTATTTCCGCTATTTGCACAAATAAGTTGCAGGCATGTACTGAAATAATCATTATTAAATTTATTTCCGCTATTTGCACAAATAAGTTGCAGGCATGTACTGAAATAATCATTATTAAATTTATTTCTGCTATTTGCCCAAATAAGTTGCAGGCATGTACTGAAATAATCATTATTAAATTTATTTCCATTATTTGCACAAATAAGTTGCAGGCATGTACTGAAATAATCATTATTGTCTCTCTCATTTAACCTTACTGTAAATGATGACAAATAACTAAAGAAATTACAGAAAATTATGACGGTACCGTAAAATTTGCATTACGATATCTTGAAATGCAACGCTGATTAATAAATAGTAACAAACATTAAGAAACATATGGGATGATAATAACCAATTATGAAAACTAAGTGGCGCATTGTAATCGTACTGTATCGTAACATTAACATTGCGTTTAAATAATAAGTGATCCTAATCTTAAATTCCACACTAAATTTCTATGTTATATTCTTAACTTTCTATGTTATATACTTTCCCGTTGTATGTAACATTTTTAAACGTCCCTGCTGAACATATTCTGTCAAAAACAATTTAAAAATGTGTTATTTACCTTATATTAAACACTCACGTTTAATGTTTAACAATTGTATTGTTCCATGTACAAACATTAAGAAACGTATGAGATAATGATAACCTATTATGAAAACTAAGTGCCGCATTATAATCGTACTGTATGGTAACATTAAAACACCGTTTAAACCAAATGTGATGCTAATATTAAATTCCATATTTAATTTCTATGGTATATCCTTGGTTTAGATGACCTGAAAAATTTTAACTCTTGTTTCGAATATATCTGGCGTTAATTTTGTAGAAATTCATTATACACAGTTAAATGAACAAGTTCTTTACCACGACCTAGGTTTCATTGTATTACAACATCTTCAGGTGGGCTATGAGCAAAGATTCTATACTACATACTACATCACGTAGTACTACTAAGATAGATAATACTACATTACGTAGTTTTGATTTAATTGTGAATTTTAACTCTGATATACACATACATTAACTGGCCACTGACATCCCGTTGTATGTAACGTTTAGATCTTTCATCTCTGTTGAACATATTCTGTCAAAAACAATCTAAAAATCTTATTTGCTTTATATTAAACACTCACGTTTAATTTTTAACAATTGTATTGTTCTACGTACATGCTCATCTCTTCAATATACATAATATTGAAGAGATGAGCATAGCAAATATAAATAAATTAGTATGCGTACAGAATTAGGTCACATAAAGTTAAGATCGAACCTTAAGCAAGTTACATTTCCAACGTGCAGATGCGTATTATTACCGCACACCTTTTTATTTAATATATTACTAAAATTTTATTTGATACCTATATCTGAAGCACCTATTTGCATTATTTCATTTTATAGGTATAAAACTGAGGGCATACAAGAAGTACGGATGGATCGAAAGTCAAAGTAAACACAGTATGAAAGACTAATAAAATGACATAATTTTTTAGGACTCTGTGCCTCAAAAGAAAAGAAACCCTTATTCCTTTTATCTGCCATCTATCACAACCGTCTTTCTCAAAAACCCGTAGACACTTCAAGTTAATAATGTGCCAATTCGATTATCGTTAAAATCGATAAGTCGATTATTATATATTTAATAATCGTAACCGATCAATAATCGGTAAAGATTGATTTTGAAATTAAAGTAATGAAGGCAAAATATATTAATTACCACATATAATTATAGCTTATCCTGAAAAGAAAAAAGATAATAAAACAAAAACTATTATACTTTTTCAGATTTATTAACTAGGTTAACACAATCTTATTCATTATTAAAATCTTTCTGTTATAATACAAGTTATTTAACATTAAAGGATGAGAAAAATGCTGAGTTTCATCACATAATTAGCCAACAAATAGGTCAGTCTTTGTTTATAATACTTAAATTTTCAGCAGTGCCCATTTGCATTTAAAAATATAATGTAATCAAGGTGTGTCCATATAAAAATATAATGTAATGAAAGTGCTTGCATTCAAAAATATAATACATTATATCAAGATGGAGCAAGTGGTCCCATCTCAAATTAGTCATCTGACCAACTCTTGAAAATATTCTCTCTGAGGGAACTGAGGTAACTGGAATACACGAATATTTTACATGTAATTTGTATAACTATGGGTTATTAGTTTTCATGCTCTTCCAATAAACGAAAGGATGGCTTTTTCTTTCAAGCAGAAGAAGCTCTAAATACTGTCGTAAAAATATTATATCCTCTGTTATGCATGTAGATGTTAAAATATAATGAGATATCTTTTTCTCTATGTGACCCCAAATTGATAATGATATTGTAGTTTCTTATTCTTTAGGTTGACTCGTCACTAAAGTGCTGCATTCAATATATTTCACTTCTTCTAGGCAACGTTGCTGGGCATTTAGAGTAGATCCAAAAGTCAAGCCGTCGCCACATGTTTGTTGAGTCATCAAAGTTACTTTAACTGAATCACCAGTCGCTCTTGCAGTGTTGGTCATATTTAAATGATATTGCTGACCTCGTCTTAAAGGAATGACCAAGCCCATGGTGAGATATTTTTCTCCAATTTGTAATTTTCTCAATATTTTTCAGAACAGTCACACCATCCGTTAATATTTTCCATCATTATTGTCGAAAAATATAGGCCCGTCATCAATTTCACTTAAAGCAACCATAAGTGGTGCTTTAACTTCACATAGCCTTGAAAACATACACACACTGTTCCATTTAGTTTTTACATATTATTTTAATATTAAAATGGACATTTTCATTTGTTTCTGTTTTTCTGTGAGAATTTCTGTACTTTTGGCACAGTGGTGAAAGTAACAAACTAATCGTTTACATTTTTGAATAATATTTTAAAGACCTTTCCATTAATTGTTTCTTTAACACTCAATTTTTTGTTTCTTTAACATGGCATTTTTGAAGAACCTAATCTATAGCTTTCTTCATTTTTTGTGCATTATCTTGTACTATTGTAACTATTTTCTGAAGAATACCAAAACGTTCGAATATTTGACGTAAATTTTCTTCTATGTTTTCTATGTTATGTAGATTTGGAGGTTCTTTAATTGCAAAAACTAAGCCTTGTATGAAATCATAAGCAAGTCAGAGGGATATGTGGTTTATTATAATCAGATATCCTTAAATCTGTTGTAACGGCCACGTCATTCAAAATCTGTTCTGTGTAATCTAAAGGTACACTAGCTTTTTCGTACCGACTAAATAGTGTTAAAATTTTCCTGCTAGGTGGTATATAAACTATTTCACTATCCGAGATTTCTCGTTGCAAGGCTCTAACAAAATTGAGAAACCCAATGGCAGAAAATCCACACAAATCATTTGCAAATTAAATAAAAAAGTAGTAGGAAAATTAAATGTCAAATATTGCTTTTTCTTGCAATCGATTATTACAATGATAATCGATTATGACAGATTATCTCCACAAACGATTAATCGATTACTCACACAAAATTTACGTGTGTATCAGCGTAAATATGCATACCAATATAAATTTACATTTTTTATTCACTAATACCAAATAAATTCCTATTAAATTAGTAAGGTAAATATAAGAAAAATGTTTACAATACCTGAACTGTTCAATTAGTTTGTTTACAAACATTCTCCTTTCAAATGGAATGGAGTATAAGAATACGTGGTATTTCTATTCAACAACTTATAAAAATTAATATTACTGTTTACAATGTAACCTAGTATGTCTTGCTCAATCTTAAAAACATTTCGTAAAAATTATGAGGTTTAGAATCATCACGATGATTTTCCGGTAAACTTTATACAAACTACTAGTAATGCAGTTTTGTTTTCACAACTTTAGCAAATTTGGAAATGGAAAATGAGTTATCTTTTTACGGATATTTTCAGCATTATATCTAAAACTGCTTAACTTAAAAAAAATGCGTTTTCGATGCTCAGCGGAGGTGTGAAGTACCGAGAGGATGCGTTGAGCTGCCGAGTTAATAAGCATACTTTTACTCTATCACTTTGCCCAGTAAATCATTGGAGCAGCGTTAAAGCACTGAATTACGTACGTAACATTTACGTATTCCAGTGCTTCAACGCTTCCTTTTAGTGATACGGCATTCTAATGCTTTATCAGATTCTAGCATTCATATGCTTTATTCTGATGCTTTATCTTATCCAGCATACACAGCTAGCATATATCATATGATTAAAACTCAAAAATATTTAAATAAAATTTCTCGAAGGCTCGAAACTAAGTTTTATTTCAATTCATGCTTCGCGTACGGTCGTTTAAGGTTAGCTAATTCTTAAGATATCGCTGCAAATATCCACAAAAAATATGCAAACACACACACCCCGCCCCCCCTCCCCCCCATTTCCTAAACTGTTAATGTTAAAATTATGAAAACAACGGTAGTCCTACACATTTACCAAAATTTTCCGAAAAACTGCGTTGGTCCGGAAACTGTTTTTGAGAAATTCATATTTTACACCTGTAGAAAGTGTACTAGACAATATATTTACATCGTGAAAATTGATATTAATGATATAATAGTTAATAGAAATGCTATGTACCCTTAAATGCTTATATGTGCCTAAAAGTGCGTAGAAACCTCGTAGCATGAGCTCTACGCGTACTGAAAAGATTTTTTATCAATACATATCATTACTTGATTGCAATGTTTGTCATACATTTGCTGCGGCTTATGTGGAAACACAGTACATATATTAATTTCATTTATTTTTTTTCTTTTCTACATAAAGAAATGATATACCTCCTAGGAAAACCGTAGTTTTTCTTTAAAAAACAAAATTTTGGCAATTTAAGTGTTATTGGTTTACTTTCGGGTTATAAAGAGAACAGAGTTATAACGTAAATGCTCTTTTTTGTAATATTAATAAACCTGTTAACACGATGTTAAATAATTATAAGATGCAAAATTAATCCTTATAAAATGATTATACCAGAGCCAATAGAACAGATATGTTGCCCCGATATATTAACAGAAACGTTAATAATTTAACTCCAAATATTGAATATATTTGGCGTTAATTTTGTAGAAATTCATTATTCACAATTAAATGAAACTGCGTGATTTAGTATCATTTCTACTCTCTTTGAGTTCTTTACCACGACCTATGTAATACTACATCACGTAGTTTCATTTAATTTTGAATTTAACTCCACTAAAAACTTTGAACCTCTGTTTCACCCCCTCATGAGTTGATTTCCAAAAAACTGTGAAACGTATTTATCATTATTTTAGATTACTTTTACAAATGTTTGTTCAATTCTTTGACTGAACAAGCAATCATTAAAGTAATTATAAGATGTTTCAAAAGGACGTCCACTCAGTTGCTGTGAAGTCTGAAAAACAAGCTTCATTTTAATAAAGATAAGTGCAAAGTAATGACCTGTTCTCGTTACCTAGCACCGATCACATATGAGTATCCATTAACGAGCTCTTATCTCACGCGTGTTTTTTATATTTGGGACATCGAAGTAATTATGGACAGGCTCACATTTCGAGACCACGTTATAGATATTAGTAAATGTGCATTTAGAATACTCGGATGTGTTCTCATGAATTGCATGACATTAACAGTAACTGGCTTTGTATTATACTCTCGTGTGGCAACGAATTCACGTAACAAATTTTAAACGAATCCAATAATTTTGCTTCCATATGAGGTAACTTTCGTTTTTGCGTTGGAGAAAATATAGAAAAAATCATCCCATCCCTTTATCTTAAAATATATGGATACTATCCTTACTTGTTTATTCAAAATATTAAAATATTATATTAAAAACTCTTCACTATTGGGATTAGTACTGTACTCTTATATGTGTGATTTCGCAAGTGACGGACTATTTTGTACTCCGCATGTACGTACCAACATCCGCTTGCAATCCTCGATTTTCCGAGTACTTAATTTGCTCAACTTAGTACTTGAGACATAGCTCCATCTCGATCTGTTCACCTAGCCCTTTTGCAACTACGGAGTTAACGCAGTGGAGTATTTTATTGTTTCACATTCGGCTCTTCATTTTTAAGTAGCTATAATTTGGTTCATTAACTTACCCAATTTATTAGCATTAATCTATAAATGAATATGATTATTATATAAATATGAAGTTAAATAAAACAAAACTTAACTCGACCGAGCACAATCATAAATACGAGTATCGAATCGAAGAAATAAATTGAATGAGAGTAAAATGTACGATCGCGAATACGAAAGGATATCGGGTAAAGGAAATCAGACAAGAGAATATAGAATGTTTTACGCGCAGCTGCTGAAAGCTGTAGCTATCGGAATCTATCTTAATGCTATAAAAGAAGTAGAATTTTCAAAGGAAATATATTGTTACCTCTTTTAATATTATGAGGACGTGTGCTAACCGAAGATCCATTAAAGATGATTCAAATAAAAATGCGATTATGTTTCCACCAGTCTAAAATTAAACCGTGACATAAATTAGGTATGCACAATTTTGATTGTAGAATCTATTATAACTCGGGTAATTTTATAAGTAATCAATTTTTAATAGCTTCCTGAAAAAAAGATCTTTCTCTAGAAAACGATACCATTTTTAATCGTTTTAATATAGTTATTATTACCTAAATTGGCTTTGAAAAACGATTTACGTACACATATGAGGAGACGCTGCAGATCTCAACTCTTGACCGATTTTGGTGATTCTTTTTACTAGTACTTCATAGTAATTTGACAAATAGTTTAATTTTATGAATACTTTTCTCCAAAAACTCCCTTTTTCGTGCTCGGAAACTATTTTTGACCTCCGTTTTATGCGAATTTTCTTACCCAATCTCTTTGTTGTTTTAACTTCATTTTTAACTTTTTCTTACAATTATTTATTCAATAAATAATTAAAAAAACAGATGTACAATTTAAGTTTTACCAACAGTTTTAAAATACATATGAGCAATATTTTAAACCGACCGATAAAATGCCAAATTACTTTGTTTTAAGACCATCGACTATGAACTACCAACAAAGAGCTTGGGTTTGATTAACTAATTATTGTATGATACCGTTACCTATAGCATAAAGAGACTCTTTTAAAATGACTGTGAAGAAACCAATAATTCTTTCAACCGGCCCACTTTTTAGCTATTACTCAGTTCATAACCTTTGCAAATGTATGATAAAACCATGCTTACAATGCTAGATTCACTGTGAAGAAAAGGCAATTATACAATACAGTCAGCAAGTTCATAGTACGTAAACTCTCATTTTACATTAATCCATAATGCTGCCACTCGCTGTTAGAACTAAATACGTACAGAGACACTGTTCATTATAAATACCAAAATTATACAAGTCGAGGATATATAACACTACAATTTGCGTTTTAAAAACACGGTTATGTACTGGTAATTTCGTACAGTTAGGCCAAGACCGAATTATTAATGTCAGAAGTGACGCAAAAATAAAAGCTTCAGCATGCAAGCCTCAAATCAGGTGCAGATGGAATTAGAATGAAATGAAACAAAAGAATTTATAGTTATATAAAAAGGTGGGGTAATTGGTATGTATGTATATGCATATGTAAATGTATATATTTGTTTGTGTAAATATTTAGGTGTCCGCTTATTTCTTTAAGAAGTAAATATTAAATCATTTAATTTATTTTTTTGGCAGTTGTTTGCCCAAGAATGCGATGTAGAGATATGTAGAGGTTCGAGTAGTTGTATTTTCGAATTATGGGCAGAACAGTGGCATATTCAACCCTTATAAAAATAATGTACGGATATTATATATAATTATATAACTGATTATTTAAAAACACTCGCAATTCATCTTACCTTGTTTTCTTATTAACTTGTCTTGTATAACATTTTTAAAATTTATGGGGTAATTGGTATGTATGTATATGCATATGTAAATGTATATATTTGTTTGTTTAGGTGTCCACTTATTTCTTTAAGAAGTAAATATTAAATCATTTAATTTATTTTGTTGGGCAATTGTTTGCCCAAAAATGCGATGTAGAGATATGTAGAGATTCGAGTAGTTGTGTTTTCGAATTGTGGGCAGAACAGTGGCAAATTCAACCCTTATAAAAATAATGTACGGATATTGTATATAATTATATAACTGATTATTTAAAAACACTCGCAATTCATCTTACCTTGTTTTCTTATTAACTTGTCTTGTATAACATTTTAAAAATTTATTCATTCTCCTAAATAATTCCTATTTTTTACTAACACTCCATTACTTTTATCACATCCACCACTTGAATAAAATAACAAAATTTAAATATTGTCTGTCTGTTTGCTCGTTTACATTTCTTTTGCATCGTGTTAAATTATAATTACGTTATCATTTACAAAAGTGGGATAGTGAATATAAATGCTAAAATATTATTCTCATGTACGAAAAAGTGAATGCGCTGCCTAAACTATAGGAAAAATATGCATCTATATGCTTATCGTAAAACTTATGAATTATTTTTTAAATAAGTTTCACCCTTAACAAGTGACAAGGAAATATATTAAGCTACTCAAGTTTCTTTAACATCATATACTCATCATTTATAGTTTACTATTTATAAAAATTTACGTGGTAACTACGTTTTTCGATCGGGCGGCTACTTGAGGTGAAAAGTAACATTATAAAAAAATCACTTAAAAGCACTTTACGACCCCATTTTCTTGCTATTCACCGGTTTACTCAATACTACCTTTATTTATCTATGATAAACCGATTTACGTATTTATTTAAAACCTCCCAGATTCATAGGTTACTTAAAATGTAATGAATTCTTATATTGCAGAACATTTCTTAGAAATTATTCTTATGCCTTTGAAAATCTTGTTCGAAACATTTTAAAAATATTTCGAACTAATTACAATAATTCGATTTATTTTATTTGTTCCTCTATGAACCAGAAAGAAGCCTAGTTCGCAATCATGACACTAGGAAAAATATTTTCTTTGATTTGCTATAATCAGGATAACTTATCAGTTCAATCTGCTCCTGCATGCTTCCTCATCCCTTGAGAGTTATAATCCAACGGTTATTTGAGGATATAGACCAATTCTCTTCTGAGGCTTTGGCCAATACATTTCCAATAATATTGAAACTTCGATACAACGGTCTGACAAGTCTTTGCTAGATATATTCTCGAGTCAAGGTATTCTGAAAATGTTATCTAAGGCACGAATTAATAAAATTTCGAATCATCGCTTGAGGACTTTTTTGTCTTTCAGGTCTCATATCGTAGAGCAAGAGGGTTTTTACATTGAACAGAATTTTTTTTTTACATTGGACCAGTAATTTTAAGTTTGACTTTCCATAGCCGTTTCCCCGACTGCACATCAGTTGATGTTGACAGTTTCCGCGAGTGCCATGGCAGTTGAAGTTGCGTGGAAGTCACCTTAACCTTGAAAAGCCTCCGACGGAACTTTTCCAAGACATGCAAACTCTTGAAAAATGTCCACTTGCTCTTTGTCAGGCAGCGACGGAGTTGTATTCTTCACATAAGATCACATTTCATAAGTCTTCCCCGTATTCATTTTGAGACCAATATCAGCTGCGTCTCTCCGTAAATCTTCCGATTTGGCTTACATTATCAGCCCACAAAGATTATCGGCGTAGTCAGGTAGAAAAGCAGTTTGTTCCAAATGTTAGTGGATGTAACTAATTGGTCGATCTTGTCTTAATTCGACATGTGAAATTCTTTTCAGGATGTTTACAGATTTTTTTTAATTTTTAAGTAAGATTGTTTGTAGATAATTGATTTAATAATTGTTACAATAATGTCAATTGCTAACTGGACGAGACGACATTAATAGATTTTCTAAAAAAATTAAATTAATGGAGTTTACTGATGAAAATAAGTTTGAAAATTATAATTTTATGAAAAACTATTTGCATTTTTCTTAAACTTTGCAGCTTAGTAGTGTTGCTTAAAATATTTGCAGAAGAAAATTTAATAACAATGAAAAACGAAACAAAGTAATCTTTCTCGGAAACGCCCAGTATTTGCTTTAAAACTTTCAATATCTCCCTTAATCTTGGGCAATAAGGTATAGAGTAGCCACCCTACCATTTATTACTTTCTTAATTTCAACTAAAGCGGAAGTATTTCGTTTCCTCTGCGGGCAGACGCGGGGCGTATCTGCCGCGCGGCATCCTGAAGACACCGAGCGGGGCCCGTTACGTAATTTGAAATGTCAAGCGGGCGGACGCGGCGTACTTTTTCAAATAAATATTACAACAACGAGGTGTATTATTATTTTTTGTACAACAATAGGCCCGCTTGAGTTATCGCTCGGCGGGCGTTTGCCTGTACTAGGTGCCGTCGGGAAAATCGTCTTGCAAATTTGAGAGAAAATCTGTAATCTGATATAATCACTGTAATGCGAGGAAATTTTAAAATTCCCAAATGGAAAAAGTAATAGACTTCGCTTGCAACCTAACAATGACCTACATTTTGCAGCCTAATGGCTTTGAACAATCTAGCTCGTTATTTATTTATTTACTCAAGCATTTCCAAATTAAAATTAAATATGACATAAGTTAACAAAGATAACAATTACTAAACTGTAAAGATGTTGCAATAAATTATAATAGTGTCTACTAATCGAACATAAAAAAATTCAAAATACGGGAAGAGCCAATTGGAAGACGCTGAGTTATATACAATAGAGAAACATTGTGGATTACCGGGTTCATGTTTGAAAAACAAATAACAAAAAAAAAGTTTCTTTGTACCGACTGTATGACTAATACATTAACGTTTTATGTCCATCAATATTTTGTATATTGGATATTGCGATTTGTCCATCAAAGCTGGTCAAATCTTAATAAACAAAAAAAACCTTATACACGGTTTATTTTTGGATTTTCTTATTGAAAAATATATTATTCTTGGTGTTATAAAATTCCAGTCGCTAGATTCTTTAAAGGATTTTGATTATATTCCTGCGCAGAAAAAATATTCCGCGCCTTGCTTTCAGCTCTTGTCTATAATCGTACCTAATATTTCGCTATAATATTTATCTAAATTCGTACCTAATATTTATCTAAATTCGTACCTAATATTTATCTAAATTCGTACCTAATATTTATCTATAATATTTATCTATATTCGTACATAATATTTGTCAATAATATTTACCAATATTCGTACATAATATTTATCTATATTTGTACCTAATTTCTAAATACGTACGTGATCTTGAGACCTTTACCACATTAAACTGGCATTGAGACAGTCTAACTTTACTATATCATGGTTTATTTTCATTAAGTAAATATAAGTTTGAAAAGTAAAAACAAAATATTAAGTTTTGGATAAATGTTTTTTTGAAGATATTTATTTGGATAGTGTCAAGTTTTAAATTATTTGTAAAGTTAAAATAAATGCAATTTAAATTATACGAGTATTAGAACTTTTAAATAAATACAACGTAAGAAAGTGTCCATATGAAATTTAAAAAGCAATGGAAAATGACTTCTTTTATAATCGTTTACTGGTATATATAACTGTATAAGCACATACATATGGAACACTTCCTGACAGATTAGCCGAAAAACATTGTAATTTTTAATTAAGAGTAAACATAGTAATCTATAGTAAATATAGTAATTTATAGTAAGTTTCGTTTCGTAATTTATAGCTGTGTGACAAAATAAAACGTGCTACGGTTTAATATTACCGAAGAAAATATTTAAATGTACAAGTGCTTCACTCGACAAGCACAGTGCCTCGCCCGATAAATTTAAAAAAATAATAAGAGTTAATATTAGTATATAAAACCAAATAAAAGTGGAAACTTATTCGTAAAAATGTGATAGGTGTGAGTGACAAGATTGACAGATGCCAATTTTTACTGTCTTTTATCAAAAAATATTTAGACATACGTATTTTGAAAATCGTACTTTAATAAATTTTCATTTGAAAATCTTGAAATATTTTTACCCTGAAATCCAACTCAGAATCAAAATGAAACTTTTTATATTTCACATCTATAATTGAACCACCATATTTTACATCTATGCTAGATTTAAAAGTTTTACGTCGAACAGATTTCGCGAAAATCGCCTATAACAGAGAGGCTCAGACAGATACCCAGGTGATTGCATTAGAGCCACGTTTTAGCAATTTTCTTACGGAAAAATAGAAATAATTTTTTTTGTTTTTCTTAGCTATGTCTAATATCAACATTTAGACTAAAGGATTTTTTTATTTCATTTTAGACTAAAAATTAAAAAGGTATCACGTACAGGTTCCGAAATTCGAACCTGTTCCGAGTTCGTACTCCAATACTTTACCGGTGCGACAAAAGAAATAAAAGACACAGGAGTTTAAAAAAAATAAAATTTTTAAATAAATAAAAGTTGCCTTATACATTGGATATATCAAATACCTAATTTTATAAAATATTAAAAAAGGAAATAATACTTTTATTTTTCAGGAGTTTTTTCACTTGTGGTAATTGTTTACGATAATTAATTAAGAAAATTCTAATAATGTGCCACCCAAATGCCAAATTGCAGTTTCTTTGCCCAACTAGTGATAATTGAATTACATAATTATTTTATCACATAAAAGTCCCAACTTTTTAAGCTTTTACAGTGGCACAGTACTTCTTTGCCTTTTGTGCTGTATTCATATTTTTTGAAGCCATCTATAGACAGCTTTTTTCGAATACAAATATCCCTAAATCGGCTTTGTTTCACGTCATGAAGGTTTGGCTAATAAAATGAGAGACAATATAAGAAGAGATTTATCGATTTGCAATATCATGTTATATTTCCTGTATATTATAAAGAGGATTATCATAGAGCGATTCTATGATGAATGTCTTTTATTATAGTTAATTTCAAACGGAAAAAAAATCAGTACGTCGTTTAAATCGTAATTTTTTCAGTATTATTAATTTTCCATTTTTTTTAATTGAAAGTCTATGATCAGTTCGTCATATATTTTATTATTTACTAATTAATAGCACTTTCTGTCTCTATAAGAAACTTTTAAATGTTTTTCATAACTTCGTTTTCCAAAACATTCTATTTACAAATTTTAGAGTAATTTATCAGAAAAACTAAAATAAATTTTGAAATTAACTATTCTATAAATTATAATTATGGATAAAATGTGTATAAATTAGGTAAACAAAGAGTGTAAAATTTCACAGGGAAATTTGCGAAAATCGTAATAAACAAATATTAGTAAAAATTTGGGCAAAAAAACGCTTAACTTTAAGTGATGCTCCACCCATGGTACTAAATATCCTTGAGTCTTCATCGTATCCTCACGCATGGAGCTGATGTAATGAGAACAGCAATAATTCCAATAGACATGTTTATCGAGAAACCACTAGAATCAAGAAACAAAAGTATTTCGAAAATACAGGGAATGCAATACTCGGATTTTTTAAGAGGATTGGCGATTAAAGGTTTGATCAAGACCCGATTCGTCAAAATCCAGTCATATCACCACTTTCAATTTCTGGATCCTGATCTCACAGAAAACTTCTTAGTAAAAACATTCTACCGCTGTTGGATGATACCATACTAAAAACCACCATACTAGAACCACCGTATTAGATAAAACCAATATGAAAAAAAAATGGAAAATGCCGACTTTTTGGACTTTATTTTCGTTACAACAGTATTTAGTGTGTAAATCTAGATATATGTATCTATATTAATCTAGATATACAACAATATATATCTAGATTAAGATAAAGAAGATGTATCCGTACTGAACATGTTAAATTAAGGAGTTATAAGAAGAAATTAGGAGGAGAAAAAAATAACCAAGAGGCTTTTCAAAATATAACATAATTTTTCTTTATAAACAGCTTAAACGGTTTTTGGTTAATAGAACTTTCTTTCCTGTAAGACTCTTCAGAAATACTTTTTATCTTTTTTATTTCTACATATACCGTTTGTAAACAAATAAACTGTATCTTATCCATAACATGTTTTAAGCTGATCTCTAAATTATGTAACATACTTCCCTATTTAATTATATTAGGTATTATTGAGCATATATTGCTCTAAGAAGTTCATATTTGCGATGGCTTACGATACATAAAGCAATTTCACTTCAAATGAGATACGGAAACATCTGTAGTGTATATAAAATATAAGGTTTGCTGAATATTATAGTTATTAGAAGCGATTTCTTTCACAGAGTAATTCCTAAATAAATAATTAAAAGTAGACCTAAATAGTTTTTAAATTTATAAAAGTATCTGCTGTCTATAGCCTATGGCCTAGTTTTAACTTTGCGGTTAATTTCATTGTTTTGTAACTAATATCCCACAACTCTTATTAAATAACTATTAATAAAAACGTAAAAGTATTGTAGATTTTATAAAACTTAAAGTATTTTATCATAAAGTATACAATCTTGTTATTAACTTAAATTAAAAAAAAATAAAATGTTTAAATAAATAAAAGTCGTCTTATACATTGGATATATTAAATACCTAATTTTATAAAACACGCAAAATTTAAAAAAAGTTATTTTACGAGATTGAACAACAAAAAAACACAATAAAAAATAAATTACACATTTCATACCTTAATAATATAATCATCAATACATATTATAAAAAAGTCCCGCGCCGCGTTTGTCTGCCCATATGTTAACAAGTTTGTCAGAAAGTTGATTTTCCAGGATAAATGTACAATTTATGAAAATTTTGTGAAAATTATACGACTTATGTCGATGAAATTGAAAAAAACATTCTTTGGAGATGTATCTGGGCGTGCACTATTTATATGGTCAGAGATAGATAAAAATACCTTGCCACACATGTTGCCACACATAAATATAATGTATAGCAACATTGTTTTTTTTTAAAGTTTAATAATAAAACCTATAACAGTGTATATATGTATACATTGTGTAAAATTCATTGTATGAGTTTTACTTAATTTTTCAACTAAATTTTCTACAGCTTTTTACGCAAAACTGTCTTATTTCTTGTCCAATTAAATTTTATAGTGATCAATCTCGACATATATAGAATATATATATATATATACACGAATGGTTTAAAAGTTATGATCATGTTTAAAAGTACAATAACACCCATTTTACTCGACAACCTTAAAATGCTGATATTATAGTAAAAGAACATCTCGTTTCCATTAGTATCATACATATTTAATCCAATACACACAACCGCCTGAAACAAACACGCACAGCATAGACACGCACCACGGCCAAAGACCGCCAACACGCAGAACACGCAGATGAAGACGCAGCCAACTAAAAGAACGCGGCCTCGCCAGAGAAGACGTCCCCCAACCCACTGCTCGAAGATTTATCGCGGCGACGTAACGAGGCTGAAATGAGGCGGAGATGGAAGCAGGCAGCATCCGTCGCGGCGTCTCAGTGAATGGAAGGCGCGCAGCTGAGTACAAAAGTGCGAGACGTGATGTCTATGTGGGTGCCAGGAGATCGACAGTTCGCTAATTACGCGTGGGAATGAGTTTTATTCGGAAATTTAGAAGTATCAGAGCGTAAAATAATCTATATGCGCACAGCACTTTTTATAATACACTAAATTGACAAACCGCTGAAACAAACATGGCTTATTGTATTGGTATTGAAAAATCGATATCAACGATCGATTCTGTATTATTCAGAATATCTATTTATTTTAATTTTTGGGAATATTAGATTATATGTATGCACGTATATTCGGCAATCGTGCGGTATCTACGATTCATGATTAAGTAGCCAATCGAGATCCACGATCGATTCATTGTAACAGACGATGTGTTGGATAGAGTCTGTTTATTTTAATTTTGTAAGATATTAGATTGCATATATTTTCCGCAATCGTTTGGTGTAATTCGCAACAGAATGATTAATCGAGAATCAAGATCGATTCAGTGTAATATACGGTAAATTGAATAGAATCTGTCGCTTTTCATTTGAGAAGTTATAATTATTCGAAAAGAGAAAATAATTTAAAATAAATATGTTTTAAAAATGTTTAATAATACTTTTATAGTTTTCTTAACATTTGATCATATTAAGAATTTCCACAAGCGCGTGGTTCGTTTCGCAAAATAGTAGCTAATCAAGATACACGATCTCTCGATTCAGTGCAAAAGACAGTGAGTTGAATTGAATCTGTTTCTTCTAATTTTGGAAGATATTAAATTGTATATATCTTCCACAATTACATGGTGCAAGTCACGATAAATTAACTAATCGATATCAGTGATCGATGATGGTGATCGACGACGGTGAGTTGGATCGAACCTGTTTATTTAATTTTGGAATATATTATCTTACTGTACCTATATCGATGCGATGTTTCTCAAGGGCGAAATGACGTTTCGTCACATGTCGTCAGGTTAAAATTTAATACATTTGCGTATTGAAAATGATAAAATCATAACATAAGCCAAATAACCCTAGATACATAAAAACACTACACTAAATATTTTAAAACAAAGAAAAACCCACACTAAGAAGATCCTCTACATACTTGAGTACATTTTAAAGTTTAAATATTCAAGATTAAATAACTTTTCCAATAATATATTTTGATTATTATTTACCATGTAAATCATAACATAAGCGAAATGAAAAATCGTAACATAAGCGAAATGAAGGCTTACATAAGCGAAATGAAAACTTACATAAGCGAAATGAAACTTACATAAGCGAAATGAAAAATCATAACATAAGCGAAATGGAAACTTACATAAGCGAAATGAAAACTAATATAAGCGAAATGAAACTTACATAAGCGAAATAAAAAACCATAACATAAGCGAAATGAAAACTTACGTAAGTGAAATTAAATGTATATAAGCGAAAAGAATAATCATAACATAAGCGAAATGAAAACTTCCCCTGGAGACATCGAAACACAACACTAAATATTTCAAAACATAGAAAAATCCACACTAAGAGAATCCGCTGCATACTTGAGTACACTTAAAAGTTTAAACATTCAAGATTATGTAGCATTTCCAATAATATATTTTGAAAATATGTTTTTTACTAAAAGCTCGAACTAGGGTAAATTCTAACATATTATACTTATCACAGGAAAACTCATATCCTTTGATTGAAACTTGAATCACAGCTAGGGGCTTGTCTCACAGTTGTGATGAAAATTGAGAGCAATCCAGATTTCTTAATCAAAGGTATGCTTTAATTATTTTTTTTATGTTTATGAATTAAATTTTCTGACCCAATTTTGTGAAATTCCAGCTATTACCAAAAGAAAATATTATTATTTCAATTTTTCAATAGCATCCTTAACCGGGATACTAGTTTTCAAGGCAATAAAATGCGAGTAGCAATCGCATCAACTTTCCCTTGGTTTTAGGGTAATTTGCCTACAAATCTGAAACTAATTGTCAATATAATTTAATATAAAAGTGTAATATATGAGTAATGCCTTTTAAAACACACACAATGCTTTTAAAAACACACATACACACTGTCTTTTAAAAACACACAATATTCATATTTAACTAGCTAAAATTAATAAAATTTTCCTTGATTGGCCAGAATAAGCAAGAATTTCATTTTTAATGAGCAAATATGAAAACAATGCATATAAAGCAAAATCGTTTTAGATTGTATATTTTAAGCAGTCTTGAAAAAAATTAAATCTAAATTTATATATTTTTCCAAAATTCCCCTGATATTAGAAACGCGAAAGTTTAGACATTTGTAACTTAATAACTTTGCAACAAAGCAACGAATCACTATCAAATTTGGCGGCAAATATTGTGTAACAGAGTAACACGAAGGTTCTTTTTCACGGCTTTGCACACGTGGAATATTAAAACCGCAAACAATGTTTTTTTGATCCGCGACTAAATCACGTCACTATTCTAAATTTTGGACAGATTTTCATAATACTTGGTATAGACACAGTTCTTAATTCAAATTAGCATACTGGTCGGTTTTAAGCCGAGAAATAACAAATAACATAGTACCGTGAGATTAAACTCGATGTGTTTTCTTCAATAATGAAAAAATAACGTTTGTTTATGAACGATTTAAATTTTTTTATAAATAATTCATACATTAGTCTTGTGGGTTAGAGGTCAAATGTACTTAAATTTAATAAATTATAGTTTCAATCAAAATAATCAATTCCGAAAGTGTAATGTTAATGTTTTTTGTTTACATGATGGAAATATATTATCCCATTCATATTACATAAACTCTCATTGCAGAAATAAAAAGGACTTTTCGCTATATATAAAGTTAGAAGCTTTACGTAAATTATCACTTTAATTGAGAAAATTAAATCCGTCTTAATCAAAAAATCAGACGGACGAAACAGCGGGCAAAAGACCAATATATAGTATATGCCATCTTACGATGACAAATTAGCACTTTTTTGAGAACTTTTATTTTATTTAGTTCGGCTCGTTTTTATTTTATTTTATTAATCAGGCTCGTATTATCTTTTTAATATGTCATGAATTGTTAATTAAATTAAATAATGACAATACAAATCTTATAAAGCACATAACAACTTATTACAAACGTTTATAAAAAATAATCAATATCAATAGCCATTTGAAAGTGAATCCATTGCCAAAAAAAAACAAACTGTTAACTGATATTGACATCCATCCTGTTGTCAAAATGAGTGTCTTTTGCTCTTTATGAATTTTATATAACTTGTTTCGACAACCCTCTCGAGCCTGCGAGTTTCGTGAATCTGTATGTTACACCTATGTTGAGAAGATATAAAAGAACACAATCTACACTTAGTTTCATCGTGCTGTTTCAAAAAGTCTCCTAGAAATAGCATTCACAAACCGTGACTCTTCATGAAAAGTACAAGATTTTTCATTTGGCTGATTGAGGTAAATCGTCAATCAGCCAATAGAAAAAAAAATTAAAGAACTAAAATAAAAGTTTTAAGAAACTTATTTTCTCATTTTCTCTGTATAAGAGTGACATGTTTTTCTTTTGTCCGGTCTCCTTTAATGTCTTTTTAGATTAAGTTACCGTTTATTATGACTTTTCGTATTATGTCAAGTACGCTATATTTATATCAAAATCGTTTAGTTTAGCAAAATAAACAATTAAGCATACTTTTCAATTACATCATGTTCACAGACGATTAAATATCATACGATTATATGTGTTAATTTTTTTTTTCGTTTAGCATCTAATCACACACAGACTCGAGTTATACTAATCTTTGTTAGTTCCTTATTCGATTATCAATTCTAGTGGTTCACATACCTATTTTATAGTAATTCTGTAATAAACGAGTTAATGACACTAAAACGCTTGAAAAATATAATAGAAAATCTGCGTATTTCTGATGTTACAAAGAAGTTATCAACAAAGTACAGCCATTGTTAGATTGTTTTAATTTGACATTCGAAGAGGCATGTGAACTGTCTGCAAGTCATTCCATTGATGAACCTGTGATCAAATTCAAAGAGGTGACCTCAATAAAACAATATTTGTGGATAAAACCGATGAAAATAGGATAAAATTATAAGGCCTGATGCAACTCTCAAAGGGGTTATCTTTATCCGTTTCAGTTTTGTACCGGGGAAATTGGCTCAACAACTGAAGAGAATCTTGGTTATCGTATAGTTTCAGATCTATCTGAAACTGTACCAGAAAATTCCTTGCTTTTATTTGAAAATTTTTTTGTCAGTTTGGGACTTCTGCCATCATGATGTCAAAGAAAATTTCTTGTGCTGCTACAATAAGAAGCAACAAGAAAGGGTTGTCAAAAACTTGAAAAAAACAAGAGAGACACCCGGAGTGATCACACTCCGCTTAATATTTTGCAAAGAATATGGTTTAGATTCAAAATTATCATTTGGATTAAATATTTAAGAGCTCCCTAGACCTCTTTTCACTTTAGGGGTGAAGTGGTTTTTTTTAATAGTCTCGTGACATTGAAACTTTGTAATTTTCCTCTGTGAAGTGCATTATTTGACTATAGTTTTAACTTTCTTGGTTCGGGGCGCCATAACCTGTTTTGTTCCTTCTTGGAAGTACCTACATAAGCGTCAAAGCCATATTCATTAGAATATGGCTTTATATATATAAAAGTAGTACACTTTGATTATGATATTATTCTCAAAATTACGAGTATGATATATATTTCGTCATTTTAGCGGTAATATGAAAATATTTTTGGAATCATTTTCTACGAATTTCACTGGTTTTTTTTTATCTCAGTCAGCAATAAATCCAGAATGCCTTCAAATGATATATCACCGAGGAGACATTTGAGTAACATTCCATAATAAAGTCCTATCACATCCCACTTCTTTGCCTTAATGAATTGAAGTACGACAGTACTTACCTCAGCAATTATATCGAAGAAAGACATCCTGTGACAGTAGTGTCTGAGGATCATTGTTGACTAAAGATCATCGGAATTAAAAGTAAAAAAAATTAGATACGAGTTTTTTTTTACAACCAATTATCCAACATAAACGCATCCGGAAGCAATTTGCACATCATTGTATAGACTGGAACCTGGTTACATAAAACAAAAATTCAACAGAGGACAGACAAATACCGCAAATGTTTCTTTTTTCACAGATAAATTAATGCTATTAGGAGTCAAAATTGCTTTTTTTCCTCACGATTTAAAGTTGTTTCTAGATATAGGTAATAGGTTACTTCACTGATATATTTTCCGTGAAAAAATGTTTTAAAACTGGAGAGTAGGTTTAAAAAAACTTGTGATTAAAACAAAATAACGCATATAACAAACAATTATTCAAAACTTCTAAACAGGAAAAAGTATACATTTTTTGTTCATTAAATTGAAAAGGTATTATGAGTTTAGTTTCCACACAACAAAATGAGAAAATTATAATATGCAAAATATAACTTAAACGCAAAATTTAACGAGTTACTAAAAATATTTAATAAATTTCCTTATAATGAACGCTAAACAACTGGCCAGTGACGTCATAAGCCAGTTGTGTTGTGTACGGGGCGTTTTCGGATGAATCGTAGATCGTCACTTTTTCAGTCGTTGTAACTTTGTAATGAAAATCCTAAATATTTATTTCAACCGTTTTAATGTCATATCTTATTCAAATCACTCACTCAAATACCCTATTATTGCGATTATGAAATGTTCAGAGCGACGTCGATTTAGTTTTACAATGGAGTCTGAGAAACAAACTTCACTATAGTTTAAGTAGGCAGTAATGACCTACTCTCGAGTTCGAACTCCTAAGATGTATGTTTATGAATTAGAGGGCTCTTGTCTAACACGTGTTTCCAATGTCCGGGGCCTCTGTGTAGTTAAGGGAGGGGGTAACATTTATTTTTTATTTTGAGTATGGTTGGATAATACTCTCTGCAGGTCAGAAGAGGGTTACATTAACTACCCATCGAGTTTCGATTTTAATTTTCCCCTAAAAAACTTGTCAAGCACGAGAAGAACACGCACGAGGATTCTGTACACATTAAGGCTCATAAAGTTTTAAATGTATATAGCAATTAAACTATTACAAATACTAATTTTTGCAACATAAATATATTCTCTACCATATCTTTCATAAGTGTGAAAACGTCGTGAATATTTCAAATATTATGACATCTAAAATCATCACTATATTTTTCCTACAACCTTTTTAGAAGTTTTTCTAAGAACCCTATTTTTCATCATTTTAAGCTAAGTACTTTTGAAAATAATGGGCGGATCATATAACTTTAAAAATATACTACCTAAAATTGTGAAAAAGATATTAAATTTCCTTATAACCTGTCCTCTCAAACGATACCCCAGACTATGTATGGAATTTAAAAAAAAATCGGGCACTTAATGTGTCACATAGGGTAGGGGGACCCTAAAAAATTTCCATATTAATATTTTTGAGGGTTGACTATAAATATATGTACGGGTTAACATGTTTAATTGCTATACCCAATTTCAATCTATTTCAGCCAAATTTCAATATTTCAATCTTCTAGTGATATAAGATCACTATAAGGTAATAAGTTAATAATTTTCCCTTTTGATGTAGGAACCATAAAAATAAATATAATAAATTAAAGCAAAGATACTTTATCTATTTAAAAGGAACATAAAAGGAAGCATAAATGCAGTGGTTGCCCAATATTTTCCATAGAGGCATAAACGTATGGATTATAGCAAAAATTACCCTGAAAAATGTCAAAATTTTAACCAACATCACATATAGTCATACATCAGCATTGAGAATCCAAAAACTGTTTTATCTTGCACTATAGATATTACGACATCGATTTTTTTAAAACATTAACAACGTTTTTCTTCTACGTTTGTATACAAATATTCCAATTTCTTTTTAACATATTTATATTCATCAAAATCAGATCATTTCTGTAAACATCTGGGAAATTGTAATAATATATGTAGGGAGTACATACAGGGTTTTTCTTTACTACACAGAGTCGTAGCCTTTGAATTTACGTAACGTATTTATACTAATATTCTGATTTAACAAAGAATACGTATTCTCGTCTTTTAATCTAATCAAAAGACAATCCCACATATTCTCATCAAGAAGCTCCACCGCTTCCATATTGTCTATGACGAAAAAGAATCTTTCCAATCTCCGGCACAGCATTTCGCTGCTCCCACTCCAATCCCGAGTCGCGCCATAAAACAAATAAATTCAAATTAATTTCGGCCATTCGCGTCGCCATTGCTGCGGCTAAATTTCATTCAATTTGCGCCGCGACGTAACGCGAACTAGTTAAGGATTAATGATGCAGAAGGCAGATTATTGCTGCGGAGGAGAGCAGCATCCGACGACTTATCTCGCGCAGACGATCTCGGCGCCCCTACCAGCCGCGCGTGAAACTCGCCCGCGCGCCCCGCTCTTGCCGTTTGTAGCTAAAAATTACGCCAGCAGCGAATTCTTGCAATTTGCAAGCGAATTGAACTCTGCAAATTGTCATAATGAATTTTTCGTCAGTTGGAATAGGGAAAACTCATTTACGTCGAAGCTGCCTTAAAGTCGTGGAATCACGACTGCAAACGGTCTTGCTTTTTTTAAACTCCGTATCCTTTCAAAAAGTTCGGGAGAAACTTCAAAATTACTTATATTTTGTATCACATTTGCCCACGCTCCCTTGAATAAAAACTTTTTTTCTTAATACTCTACACTCTTAAGACTTAGAATAGGAAATATCCCACCAAAAACATTTTGGATATCAGTAGACCCAAAGAGTTTAAATATAAATCTATGCCAAGTTCCAGAACTTTTTCATGCAGAACTAGACAAATGTACAGGAGGGATATAGTAGTGATAAACAATTTACGAATAAATCAGTTACATTGTCAGGCTGTTAATCAGAATTAAATGAAACAATGTGATGTAGTATTATTTCTACTTTCTTTAAGTTCTTTACCGCGACCTAGGTTTCATTGTAATACATCCAGGTGGCAAAAATCTTTGCTAACAAGCCACCTGAAGATGTTGTAATACAACGAAACTTAGGTCGTGGTAAAGAACTTAAAGAAAGTAGAAATAATACAACATCACATAGTTTCATTTAATTGTGAATAATGAATTTCTACAAAATTAACGCCAAATATCTTCAATACTGTTAATGGTCACCTCTTTATCAATTTGCCAAAACGGCGTAGTATGAGAAGTTATATTAAATCAAATCACGAAATTTGAACTTTTGATCATAAATGAGCACCGATGAGGAGATCCTAGTAGGCAAATTCAAAGGACATCTAAAACGGTTTTCGACGCCCAAAAAATTATAGGGCTTGGAATATAAACCATATTGGACGCATGATTTCCGCCATAGCTCTTTTTTGAAAAATTGTAATTAAAAGCATAATGATCGCCATGCATCAAAATGTATGCCGATCCTAATTTAACCGTTATCTGTCTTCCCTCGATTCAATTCTGTTTTAAAACATTATTGCATATGACAAAATTTATGTAGCGACAAAATTTATGTAGTGTTTGCTACTTAGGTAGCAAAACTCTACATAAATTTTGTCGCTACATAAATTTTGTCATATGCAATAATGTTTATGCAATAATCTTCCTGCATAATTACTTAAAAAACTGCAAGACAACAAATTGAAAGACTTCAAGATGTCTGTGTTTCCATTACAAATTTAGCATCAGAAAATACGACCATATTTCTGAGTTTAAATGACGGCTCAATTGCATGTCGATTCAAGTTCGGCGCAATTTTGATGTTCATTCGCTATTTTAATTTTTTTTAAACAAATAAATACACTCATTCTTACCTCGATTACTCGAGATCTCATCTGCTTATGATCTAAATTCTATATTTATAAAGCTTATACACTCACTTCAATGCCAAACATTATTCCTCCTTTTATGAATGTTAATTCTTCGTTTACAATTCGAAGTTGTGGTTTTTCAATTCCAAGTTGTGAGTTCTTCTACTTCTTCTCCGTAGTTACCTGGTCTATCCATTTCATCGTTGCTTCCCCACGTGGTCCAACGCCTCCACTTCGCGCTGCAGCAGCACTACCAGGTAATCAAAAGTTTCACAGTTACACCATGATACGTGTCCAAAGAAATTTATGAAGCAAGTTTGTACGATATTGGACCAACGTTGCTTGATACGTTCGTGAAGTATTGATGCATTAGTATGGAGCTCAGTGCACAATAATCCAAACATTCTTCTTCTGCACCACGTTTCTAGGGTCTCTCTCTTTTTACCCAAGTTTCCACACAATATCCACGTCTCTGCGTAGAGGAAAATAACTAACACTACTGTGAGATTTACGGACATACATTGATCTTAGCATCCAAAAATACACCATCGATACACGTAAACTCTTAAAAAATTCCTACCGCTCCTCCTACCACTGTTATCTCTTCTTTTGTATTTTTGTACAATAAAGTCAGTCCAGATCATTAAAATGTTTCCCACGCAAAACTTAAAATTTAATGTAATTACCAAGTCCACTAATTACAGTAGGGCTAATTGAATCTTACTCGATATTTATTTATGTACTTTAATGTATCTGATATATATGGCGGACTTATTGCTACAAGAGCAATCTCTTACAGCCAACCCAGAACACCCGTCCAGCCCCGCTCGACAAATGGCCGGAAATCGAACACGGATCCCTGCTGTGCGCCTCGCAGTCAAAGGCCGTGATCCAACCTTGTGATCAACCCAACACACCAAGCTGACGACATTCACGGTGACGATATTGCCATACGAGAAAGGAAAAAGGATTATAAAACCTTGTGATGCAGTGAATATATACACAATGAACGTATAATTAATATTTTTATAAAGTGATGTGAATATGTTTATTTTTTCCATCAAAGCACAAGTCTCAACTTCTCGCTAGATTTGAATATCTTATTTAATATTTTATTTGACGACCAAGACAAATAAAGCAGGGTTGTCACACACCTAAAAAACCGATAAAAATAATGGAATTGGATATTTTGGAAATTTGTAGAATTCTCATGAAGTTCCTGGAATTTGTTTTGATACCGTGTATAATCAAATATTATTTCTAGATTCTATTTTAACCATAATAAACTTTTTCTCTTCGTTGGACGTCTTCTTCATTTCTGAAGACCATGTCCTTAAAAGGCATTCGTGACTTTATGTACAAGCTTCCTCCACTTTATCCGGTTTTAGCGTCACTCAGGGCACTTGTTACCACATCAACGGTTGGTTGATCTGCCGCAGGTCTCTTTCTTTTCACCTTGCCCACCACAACCAACTTGTTGATATTATCTGGGTGTCAGTGGGCAATGTCCCCTAAGTAACTGAGAGTCCTTTTGATAACGGATCGTCGAGAGTCTAATTTCGATGTTTAACTCTCGAGGGTAAACTTGTTCGTTCTTTTGGGAGTTCATGGTATGCAATGTTATCCTTCCACACCACATTTCAAAGGCCCCAATTTTCTTCCATTTCACTAATCGAATCGTTTTCGAGTCATATAGAAATAACCAGAGTACGGACTAGTCTTACTTTGACGATAATGAAGTCCTTCCTGTTCCTGCCAGAGACGTGTGAGTTGGCTAATTAATAAACTCAGAAGAGATGAAATAAATAAGCCACTCAGACTTGTTCAAGTAATCAAGTTTCTTTCTGTTTCAGCTTCAACTTTCCATCGACTCAATGGATATGACAAGAGACGCGCGTCGTCGATGAAGCGTCACTCGTCTTCGTCAGCACCAGTTCAGCATACGTTTTATCCTTATCTCCGGTAGCGAGTTGTAACGTTCGGATCGGTGAGAGTTGGCTAGAGTCAAACCCATTTTTTTATAGGACCGATTTCTATATCTATGTTATTGTAACTTAGAATACTAAAATATTTTTGGGCCGAACATTCCCGATCGTCTTCGTTGCGCGTTACTTAGGTGTATTTTATTAATTTAGTAATTTCAGTCCTAACTATTAAAAAAAATATATATATAACAAGTCTTATAAAGTTTTACTACGGCAAATATCAACATTAAGAATTTTTTTTATATTCTCGGTGCAGTGCTATTTTTAGTCTCATAATGGTTCTATGTCGTTGAAGATGTTCCTAAAATTCTTTCGCCTGCAATTAGCTTCAAAGACCAATCATAATCTCACAACTCCCATCCAAACAGGAAAGCTCGCCGAAGAGTGCCTGTGAGCGGGCGAATAAAATAAAGCTCCACTAATCGGGGCGCCCCCTGCATGTGCGTCGCGCCCCGTCACGCGATATTATAACGCAAATTCCGACATTAAACGTTACACAACCGATGCTACACTCCATAAATAACGAAACGCAGCGCCTCCGTAGACTTTGATTCGTCGCCCTGCGCGCTCCGAAAAATGAATATAAATTGAGTTTGCAAATTTTGCGTAATCCCTAAATTAGTCACGTGACCTCGCCGTGAGCGGGCCCCGTCTTTCGCGGGCGTAAGCCCTACCCCCGCCTGGTAAAGGGTGGGGTAATTGCGATTTTGAAATTTACCTCGGCACGCGAGCCGGCGCACTGTATATACATACGGCGGAAAATATTTTAATACCTAGCCGTATTTACATAAGCATTCATAAACCAAAAACAAAAGCTCGATCCGAAATTTCGCAAGTTCAAGAAACAAATTTTGAAATATTAAAAAGAACCAGTCGCCAAATGCCCTCACAACGCTACATCACTTTTAAATCAACAGTATTACAATTGAAATAAGTTAGCCGATTCCTCAGTAATAGGAGTCAGCTACGCTTGCTTTCAAATGAAAAAAAAGGCTGATGAACAGGATATTACTTATATTTACAGCTTATATTTTAATTTATATATAGTTTACATGTATAAACAAAAAGCCTTAAAATAAATTATAATATCTCAATTTTTTTACTATGTTCATAAAATGCATTTAAGTTAACAACCCGTACCAAAAATGAAAACAAAACGCATAACCTACTCGGTGTCTGTCCACCTAATTTTCTGTGGCGGACTTCTGTAATATACAGTTAATATTACTGACAATTTCCACGATATACGTTTAATATTATTAGCTACTTGCAGTGTACGGTTATTATAACTTCGAATACTGAAAATTAATATAATTATGGTCCATGATCAATAATATTTTGAATGAGATGTTATACTTTTCATTTAACTTTCAAATATGTTTAAAGAGGGTGTACTTGAATCACACGAAATAACAGTATAGTTTAAAAAAACTAAAAGAAACAAGCTTTTGTGGCAATGCCAGCTAAAAGTTAAAAAAATCATCTCCCACTGAATAAAATAATTTTATTTCAGTGGGTCAACTGAACTGTGAAATTGGTTAATTCATGAATTGTAGCACATATTTTAATCTCTAATTTTATAAAGCCTTATTTTATCACAGTTAAAAATAAATTGTCATAATCAAATACTAACTAATAAGATAAGATAATGTAATATTTATTAGCAAAAAAATTAAAGGAAACGGAAGGGCACTACTAACATTTTAGAGACTTGACAAAAAAGTAAGGATAAAATTTCCTTTTCTATTTTAAAAGACCTTTTCTATGACACCCCGCAAAACACGTATATTTCATCCCCAAGTAAGGGAAAAACCATGAAGAATTGCAATTTCTTACATATTGGCATAATTATTCTACAAATTTCCATTAATTGTATAAATTCGAAGTAGAATTGTTGTGATGCTGTGAATTAAGGATCTACAGACAGACATGATGGAATTATAAACGTTCTGTTCTTCGACCTTTGAAAATAAGAATAATTATAGGAAAGTGATTAAACCTCAACAATGAACTATCTTTTAATATATCGTACCAAAACGATACTGAATTTATGCATACACAATTTAGAAATGATAACCTAACAAAAGCAGAAATCATTTATGTATGAAATAAGTGTAAGAAAATTGGAGAAAACTGTTCATCACACGCCTGTATCTCCTATAGTATTTATCTGAAAAAAGTGTATAATGTGTGTAATAATATTGAAGATCATTGAATGACTACTTTGGTAAATCTAAAATTTATCACGTATTTATAAGAAACAAATTTATGATCTGAATCAAAATTACAATTAAAATATTGGTAATAACGAAACTCAATTTAATACATAAAAGTTGTTATAATTTATTTATCGGTTTTGCTTTTGTAAATGATAGTGTAATTACATATAACCAATCTTTTAATATAAGATGTATGTTACTCGTATGCAAAATTTCATTGAAACTTATTAAGCCGTTTAAGCGTGGAAGAAAGACAAACAAACAATTAAACAGGCAAAGTTTCTCTTTTATTTTGTTATTAGGTGCAATGGGCAGTATCACTCCGTGAAGGATGTCATAAAAAAAATCCATCCTACATTACCCTATACACGCTGTTATATTTTTATAGTTCCGTTACGAAAAAGGAACCATTACGTCCGCTCTACCGTCCATCGATATCAGCCTTACTACAATCTCTACGGTGGTATAGCTATGCCTGAAATTTTGCAAATAGATGCTACTTTTTTCGCACGTTTCAGGTTAGGATCAAACGCTTTAGCTATGTTAGATATTCTTTTAATCTCTTACCTCTTAAACATTTTAATCTCATTAACGAATCCTGTCAGTGCCAAGTTGATAATGACAAATCGATAGCCAAAACCAATTCCTATCATTCCATAGTTTAGATATCGAGGACAGGATCTTAACAAAATCAATCCATTAGTGTCAATAAATATGCACCTCATCAACTGGATGAACAATAATAAGGAACCGCATTAAGACACCAAGCAGTCAAGACGAACAACGACGGTCACTTCATCATAAATTGCTTCTAAACCTACACAAAAACGAAGAAAACTTAGAAGTATTCGTCGCAATAATGGAATAATTGCATTTAAGTTTCTAAGGAAAAGTCTTGTCTGAAACAGAAATTCAGTTAACCGTTGCGGTCTGATGGTCCTCTGTAATGCTTTTTAGGTCGTTGGCTTATCCATATTTTCCTTGGTCAGAAAATTTTATCAGCAACTGTTTTATATTGCGACAAGTAATTTTTTCGACAGAATCTACGAATCCAGCCTTTTTATACAAACCAAAATATATAACGAGAAAATGTAATAAATTTACCGACTAGTAACAACTTACTGTGAAGTTTATTGTTTAGTTTGTTGATTTCTTGCAAGTTAACATTGTTATGTTGAGAAGAAATTTTCATATTTTTGGCTTTTAATAAACCTTAATGATTCAAAAGGCTTGAATTTGTGTTGCGTAATGCTAGGTACTTCCGACCTGTTTCCTCCATTAACCTATTTATATAACTTTAGCACATTAGAAACCCGTTCTATTATTTGGAGCCCATATGAAACCAAATAATGATTGAAAGCTTCCAAAAAACTTTCCTTCGATAGTTGTGCATGAATCAATATGGTTCCATTCCTTTTCTAATTCCTACTGAGCTCTTGCTTGATTACCATACGTTGCAGCACAGAAGAGAAGTTTCTTTGATGAAATTTATTTTCCGACTATGAAATGGAAAGATTATATGAAAAAAAAAACCTTTCGCTCTTCGTACTTGATAACTGCCTGCACTTGTGTAGCCATTACCTTTTTACACATCCGTATCCAGAACCGAGTTGTATAGAAATTCGCCAATTTCCCACAGTATACAATTACTCAATCATCTGATCCCGGTTGCACCAGAATATAAAGTATTTTTGATGAGTGAGAGTAAGTGTGTCACTGTTATGTGTTGTAATGTAATTGAATTTAATTAATTGTCCTGGTATCGTTAATGAAACGCAGTTTTTGTAACTGTATGTAAATTAATACATAAATAAAATGCATTTGCTTAAGGATTTCACACATTACGATCACTAAGTTCGGTAATATCTAGCAAAACCTAATTAATTGGCACTGACTTATAATCGTTAGATTTAACTGTAGTCCCTAGGTTATGCTGATATTAGTATGATTTCATAGTTTAACATTAAATAAGGTTACTATCATCGATATTTTCCAATTTGCCATATCTAAGTGTTCTTGATATTGTTTTAACATAGAGTATTAATAAAATTAAAATATGACACGGCATTTCCTATAATATACGAAAAGACAGTAGTTAGCAACCGAACGACATCATCAGTTTTTGATGGTTTGTATGCGTCAAGCAATTGCTGCCAACTCTAATCTATGGTTAACTGTCAGAACCTTTCCATAGATAAGAAAGAGTTACATTCTCTTATTCGAAAATATTCTTACATTTTATATTGAAATGATACTTTTTGTCAAAAATAATAATTTCAATGTAAAATGCAAAAATATATACAAAAATATATTTCACATTTTAATTTTTTTAAGCGCTTAATTACAAAATAAATTTTCTTTAGATCGTGACAAGTTTGTTTTATTTGATTTCAATGATGAAAAATGTATATGCAAATGGAAGTAAAATATCATATAAATCAAGTTTCTTAAAACAAAACAACTGGACAATATTTCTATACTTAAATTTTTTTCATTTGCTGCACTTAAATTTTTTTCGATTGGTTCTGATAAGTAAAGAAGATTAACGCCATTAAATAAAAATATAAAATAAAAGATGACCGCTGTAAAAGAAACAGTGTTCAATTTTAATTATATCTTGTTTAAATTTCTAAGTACCTTGTATACTTTACTAATCATTTTTTTAAGATTTCCGTAACACTTTTCCTTGAACTAGATATTATTAGTAATTTTCGTAAAAATAATGCAATTTATAATCGTAGATTAACGGCAGTCTAACAAAGTCAATGGATAGCATATTAAGGACAAGATTGAGAAATATCTAAACTTTCTAGGAACACCACGAATTGTCATCTCCATATATTTCCCTTATCCATAGACATAAAGACTGGACTCTACGATTCGTATCATTCTATGGGCTTAAATATAAGAGTGAGATAGCAATTGTTGACGACTGAATATCTCGTTCATTACCAGCCAGCATGTATCGGAATCGTTTAATACAAGTCAAGCTACATCATAAATATATAGATTATTGTTTTTGCTGTGAAACTTCTAGTGGCGCGTTTGGATGGGAGTTAAAATGTTCTGATGGCAAGACGCGCCTTGCCATTCAGCCAGCTACGTGTATTGTCAGCTTTTCCGACTTAATTCCGCCAGCCACCCTTCTCGCCGGCTTCGCTTCTTCCGATTTAATTCGGATCAGCATTGTTTCTTATTTACTAACGCTTATAACTTTATCCTTTTATATACATTAAAATTCCTTAAAACGTGTGCTTAAAACATTAATATGTGTGTATATATATATATATATATATATATATATATATATATATATATATATATATATATATATATATATATATTTATATGTATATATATATATATATATGTATATATATATATATATATATATATATGTATATATATATATATATATATGTTTTGTAAGGCGATAAATCCCACAGATCATTTCACAAGTAATAATTTTTAAAAAAATGTTAGATTATATTTGCTATAAAAAATAGCGTAAATAATTTTATTCTAAAGTTATGAAATGACCTGAATGATTTTATCACTGCCCCAGTTACACACAAAATATATATTTACCATTATGCTTGTATCGTTTACAAAATTTATAAAGATAAATTAAATTAATAAATAATGTCGTCCTTCAAAACTTTGTGTAAAATATACATGTATATACAACCATAAACTTGTATATACAACCATAAACATGTATATACAACCATAAACAACCATAAACATGTATATACAACCATAAATGTAAAGTAATATGTGAACAATGTCGGTGGTGAAAACTAAACAAATTTCCAATAAACCCCTGACTGCTGATATACGAGATATCGAGAGTCGCCAACAATTGCTATCTCATTTTTGAACCTACGCAGTGACACCGATCGCGATCGTGCAGTTCAGTTTTTATATCTATGCTCGATATGTACCGGACATTGCTAATAGACGAAGCTATAAATATTTACCAGTCGATAGTTTATTTGGGCGCAAAAAGGTTAACGATAATATTCATATCGTGGATATATTATAGGGACCAGCTGCTAATCATTCTACGTAAAGATATACAAATTATAGCTGTATTTTCATATTTGACAAATAAATATAGTGGTTCCGTGGTGTAGTGGTTATCACATCTGCTTTACACGCAGAAGGCCGCCAGTTCGATCCTGGCCGGAATCAGACGACTTTTTTTATTTATAACTTTATTTTCATTATAAAATTATCAGAAAATATTTAAAATCAATTTCTTGAAAATTTAATATTTTCAAAGTTTATTGTATTCTTTATATCATTTATTTAAATATTATATTATGAAATCACAATTAATCATAAAATTCATACTAAACAACAAATTCAATGAATATTCACAGATATACTGAACGGATTTTTCTTACGGAGTATTCTTTTATTAATTTGAACGTACTACAAAGTTCATTTTTTTTAAATTACCATTATGTCAAATAAGAATAATTTTAAAAAAGATTTAAAACGATAAAAAAACCCGCAATAGGACGGTTTTTACACATTCAAACGCATAAACATTTATGGATTCATAGTATTTCCAAATAAACTATTCATAAACATTAATTTTTCACATCGTAAAATATATTGCCTACTATATCCTTCACAGGCGTAAAAACAAACTAATCATTGATAAATCATTGATTTTTATATTTTTCTCTTTTCATTGATTTTTATACTTTTCTCTTTTTTATATTCTTCTTCTTTTTTTATTGTTTTAACCAAAAACCTTGCAATTTTTACAGCATTTTAAGGCTACAGGCCTCAGTATATTATATTTCAACTTGGTATCTCAAAACGTTTCTCAGAAATAAAGCTTTGGCAGTTAGACGGGCGAACTACTAATTGTGATACCTTAAAGGTTGCGTTCTGTTTCAGTTTAATTAATTTTAAAATATAACAGTTATTAAAATTCTAGTTTTTTTTAAAGAAAAATAAATTTCTAATAGAAAGTTTCTAGTTTCAAATAGTCGAAGTCACTAACTTTGAATTTGCTCTTAAAATGTTTATTACTGATACAGACGCATGGCCGTCATCTATCATCATCATCATCATCATCATCATATATTAATACGCTAAGGTTAAGATGTTACACTCCCTTTTTAGAAAAAACCTCACAACTAATCCACATAAATTTAAATATCATTTTATAGATAATTGCTTGCTCTACCGGCATCCACAACTAAAAAATGTATTATTGCTATTGTTTTTGCAAATTAATTAATTATTAAAATTATATACACAAAACAGCAATGCTGCCATCTAACGGCTCAACGTCAATATGATTGACGGTCGGTAAAATTTTTGTTTAATTTCAAATCCACCCACGTATAAATAAAGTGGCGCTTTAGCTCAATGCTTTTGATACTTGCGCCTCTATATGTCAATTTTAGTAAAGTAGAATACATAATGCGAAGACTTCGCACGGCTCACGCTAGTATACTTATAATACAATTGTAACAAAAGTGAATTCTATACATGGAAAATATTTTAAAAAGAGTGATTGATTTAGCGTAAATAATAATACTTAAAGGCAGAAGACCTATTTTTAAAATGTTTGTCTGTCTGCCTGCCTTTGTGTTAATTTGTTCTTCAATCACACTAAACCTACTACACGGATTCTGATCAAATTTGGTATGGTAATAGTTTATACCCATGAACAACACATACTTTTTATCTGGATATTATAAATATAAAAAACTCTTCATCATTACAAGAGGGAGGACATCCATAAAGATCAGTACCGTGCTGTCTCCACCCAACGGCTTCCGCGAACGTTAGAAAGTTATCTGTCACCTTCCGAGACACCGTCTCACTCTGCTTATTTGACAAACTTTATTCCCCAGCACTTCACCTTACCAATGCTACGAGCTATGTCGGTGACCTTTGTTCTCCCAAGGATCTTCTCATAACGATTCACATGACGTAAAGAAACCCAAGCATAACACTGTTCTTAGCTCGCTTAGTGATTTGGAGTCTTTTTACGAAGCTAATAAATAGTAAGGGGCCACGTCTCACTGCTGTATGTCATCACTAGCAACACATTGGATGAAAAGATACGTTGCAGAAACCGACTTGGATTCGCCGATTTTTAAAAACAGTGCAAGCAAAAAACCGACCTTCGAAATTATTCTTGAGGCACTTTTTACAAGCCACTACTTTGATAATATTAAAAACTCACTGCTAACAAGTTTATCGGCATTCTCAAATATACCGCTCTTAAAAATTTCAAACTCGAAAGTGCTGTATTATTCCTTTAGTCCATAGTTCTTTTATTTGTTAAACAGATAAACCGTTACTAATAAAACAATTCTTAAACTTAAGTTATACTACTCTTATTCTGAGAAAAATTATCCGTTGATAAGGTTGGTATAATGAGGGTATTAATTACTACTAATAAACTCAGTAAAACAATAGAACAACTATTCGGAAGTTATTTAAAAAATGTAATGTGGCAACGTCGCGTTTAATAGACAAATACGTCAAATATGTGGTTTTATCTATGATTAACAATAAAATTTATAAAATTAGGTCTTTAGAGCATAGTTAAAATTTTATATTATTTTTACTTGTACCAGTTCTTGTTTAATTTTTCTCTTTTTTCCAGTTATGAAAGAGCATGAGATGTTGAAAAAGGAGCATGAGCTGCGCGTGAAAACAGCATTAACAAATAATCTCAACAAATTTTGAAAAGATTTCACGATACCCATCTAACAATAAATGATAATATTACTTCAAAGAAGATTTCTTAATTTTATATAATTTAAAAATGGTCCTCTATTTATAATGCTCTTGTTGCAGCTTCACGCAATAAATCGATAATTTCAGTTTCACGAATTTAATTTTATATAGCCATTTTCCTTAAAATTATTATAAACACAATCGAATTCAATAAAAAATTGACGTGCTGTTAGACGTGCTTATCAAATGCTCGTTTTGGATAACCTACACCAAAGTTAAACTTAGATCGAGGTTGGAATACTGTTTGGCAGATAAAGTTATACCGAGATTGTCATTTACTGGGTTTATCAATAGTATTTTATCTATTATTTGTTTTTGCAAGACATAACTTCATATTCCAAGTTTATTAATCACAGTGATATAATATATGTAGTCAATAAGTTTATGTAAATAGCTTAGTTAAATTACCATACTAAATTACGAGTGAAATAAACAAATTTAATACTACATTAGTTTTACATAGATAAACAACTTAATATTATATTACCTTTAAGCATATTAGGTAAATGGAAAAACAACTCAATTGAAATCAGCCGACAAACAACGGCTTGAGTGTCTGAATTTATCATTTTCAAACGAAAAATCGCTTAAGCAATTCCCGTTGTTGGTTTACATTAGAAATCGTAACAATATTTTGTCAAAATAGAATTCTTAACATGAAAACACAATAAGGGCTAGATCCCCACAAATTTTGAAAAATAAAAATAGTTTTTGTATCATCTTCGCTAAAAGGTCATCTCATACGTGATAGTCTTCAAATTAATTAAGTTTAAGTTCTACGTTCATTATATGAAAGGTATACGTTATTAAGTTTAAGTTCTACGTTCATAATATGAACGATATACGTTATTAAGTTTAAGTTGTACGTTCACTATATGAAAAATATACGTTATTAAATTTAAGTCCTACGTTGATTATATGAAAGGGGTATGTTATTAAGTTTGAGTTCTACGTTTATTATATGAAAAGTATACGTAATTAAGTTTAAGTTCTACGTTCATTATACGAAAGGTATGCGTTACTAAGTTTAAGTTCTACGATCATTATATGAACGATATACGTTATTAAGTTTAAGTTGTACGTTCACTATATGAAAAGTATACGTTATTAAATTTAAATCCTACGTTCATTATATGAAAGGGGTATGTTGTTAAGGTTAAGTTCTCGGTCATTATATGAAAGATATACGTTAAACATTTGTTACGATTACGTTAATGTGACTTGTTTCATGCGCTACAATATTCGCCTTATTTTACTATCCTCACTTTGCTCAACATTTTTGATCACCGCTTAATGATGATACTACAGAATAGGTTGCATCTTTTCCATCATAACGACAAACATGCTGATCTTTAGTTTTACAATACGTGTAAACGTGTATTCAATCTTTAATTAATTAGAATGTTTATTATGAAACAGACGATTAGGTCCAAAAATTGTCTCAGAAATTTCCGCGTACGTCAAACCTTGAACAGGAATGACGTTACTCGAAGCAGGTTTATGGATAAATAACTGAATTATTCAAATCCCGCACAATATATATATCAAGGCACGGCGGGGCAGCATAAACAACGGCCCCCAAGTAAACGGCGATTTATTACGGCTATTACCAATCTCGAGGCGGCATCGGTACCCGGCCCAAATTGGAGAGACGTCTCGCGCTACCAGGAGGACATAATAAAAAGGAGAGTAATCATGCAAATTGCCCCGAGACAGAGCAAGTTGAATTAAAGGGGCGGAGGGCGGGTCGTATAATGTGTCTTAATGACCGCAGTGGATGAGCGCGCGGTAATCCGGCGTCTGCCTCCTTATGTCGCCCTGGTAGTTGTGACTACGTAAATGTATTGTTTAGTTATTTCCTTTAAAGTGGTATTGCGATAGAACTTTAAGTTGAACAAAGTAAAGCTCCCTTTCTCCTAACAATTAATTCTTGCTTATTGGAAGGTTAATAAATGATTGTTAAATTCGTTAATTAACCGTTGTAATTAAATTAATAAGAGTAAACAATAATAACACACATAGGCTAAACAATAACAATACTACAGATAGGCTTGCGTTCTATAAAATACAGCTATGAGCACGTACTCAATTGCAAAAAACATTTAAAGCATATGATTTATAACAAAAACATTTCATAACAATCTATATTTCAACTCCCATCCAAACGCCATTAGATGTTTCACACCAAAAATTGCAAATTAACAATTACTTAATTGGGTTTTAGTATATTTTTCTTCCCCAAAATCTTATGTTGAGCATTTTTAAAACAAATAAACCAAATCTAGAAAACACATCAAAGTAAAGAAGAAAAAAAATTATACAAAACATTTAAAAATAATTATAATATTAAAATCTGCAAAATGGTTTCGAAATAAATATGGCCAACTGAATAAATTTTTAAAAAAGTTTTTATATTTTACAATAGTCCTATAATCGACTCATATAAAACATTGTAATTTATTCAGTGTTGTGAAATTTTTTCAACTAAATCGTTGAAAAACATTCAGTTAAAATCCCTTTTTTTCCAGAAATACAAAACAGTACGGATACTTAGTGAAGAAAAAAAGTGAAAATTGTAGACAACAATTTTTTTGAACAGACCGAGCCGAAAGCAAACAAGGCATGTAAAATATTATTACATTTCTACAATACATCTCTGATGAGTTTCCACTTTTTGAAGTAATACAAGAAAAACATAAGGAACTCGTAACCGGTAGCCTGATCGTTAACATGGAGCACATGTTTTATTTCCTTACAAATATTGTTTACTTTTCTTACTAATTTTTTTTCTGAAAAATATGATTATATTTCAGAACATAGGTCGTGTCTTAAATAATTGGAGATTCAATATCGGCACTGCCACATATTTACCCTTTACTTTAAGGCTGTCAGTAGAAGAAGCATAAAAACTATGTCATCGACGCCTTCAAAATTTGTCTGCTCATTAACTTGGATTATGTTCTAAAAACCTCAAACCTCACTCGAAAAACCTATAGGCATCTAAAATAACACGACTAAAAAACTCTCTGAAATAACACCACTAATTTAGCGTTTTGGTGGTCCTCTTCTTCATTTCTGAAGATCGTGTCCTTGAAAGGCATTCGTAGTTTTGTGTACGAGCTTCCTCCACTTTGTCCTGTGTTATGCTTCCTTCAAAGCGACGGTTACAGGAAGAACAGTGATAGCGGATACTTGGTCACACCAACGGCTAGTTGATCGGCCAAAGGGTCTCTTACCTTTCACATCGCCTGCTATAACCAACTTGTCAAAGTTATCTGGTTACCGGCGACAATGTGACCAAAATGACTGAGAATACTTTATTTGGACCGTTGAAAACCCTTAGTTTAAATTAAAAAAAAACAATGTGGTATTTCCATGGGGTTACTAATCTTAATATCTAACACTTTTAATACTATTAATCATTTTAATCCTATTCATGTGTATTGCACATAAAGAAATTTTGCTTCAAAAAGGAATGTTAACTTAAAAATTCTGTTTATCGTTTAATTTCAGAAAATTTTATTCCCGCGCAAAACATTTCAACTTAATCACAAAATTAACATTTCCATTAAAACTTCTCTTCCGGCAACGTGAAGCGGCGAGCCACTTACTTCCGGCCACCCAAATAAATTACGCCCATAGTTTTGTTTTCTAATCAAATTTAATTAACTTCCGCGGTCGAGTCGACGTCGTTGGGCGATTAGTGACGGCTTGATGACTTTTGGATGTTTTCAAGTGTTTAAAGACCTAATTTACGAAGGGTGAATAAAATGGTCAAAATCTAACTGCACAAATTGGGGCAATCTTCATAGTCTTTTTCTTCAATATAATATGCTAGCTTTGATCAGTACTTCGCTCGTGTGGAAAAGTGAAAAAATGGCGTTAAAATTAAAAAAAGTGTTTGTTTTAAAAATGTTTGACATCATAACTGACTAACTAATTTGAAATAGAAATAATTAGGCAGCCGTAAGCTTAATGTTGCCGTAATGTGTTCACCTGAGACCATCATGTTCACACTCTCTTGTGATGCCGTTATGATCACACTGTCACGTGATGCCATCATGTCCATGCTCTTATATTATCTGCGTGATACAAGCTATAGTATTTCAAGGAAATTAGTTGAAAGCGGAATAAATAAAGAAAGAACTCAACTCAATTGGCATTTGTAATATTAGATAGGATATATAAATTTTTTTTAATAGTAAAATAAACCTATTGTCTAAATATTGACTTTTGAATTTCGAATTGATTCCCCACATCGTACTGATGACGGTCTAAAAATTTCATAATATTTGAGATAATACAAAATTTTTGGCGCACTAGACAGTGCATGACTATTTTCCAAATATCTGTAACTTTGTCAACCAAAATATTATAAAAAGAAACTTCTAGTTGTCCTAAATCGTACCAAGTAATAAAACGATAGAGAGATAAGAATACATTGTTTCGATTTTTAAAGAACTAACAAAAGAAACTTTGTTCTTTTCACAGTAATGTTTTTGTCGGGGCTCGAGCATCGCGCTTAAGCTAGAAGCCAGAACCGTTAAAATAACAGTTCAGTCCTTACCGCAATATGGACCTTTCATTTTGATTACTCACAGACCGCACTCCGTATATACCGGAAGTACAGCAGTTAACATATCGATATACTAAGACCAGATACTTTTAGAGAAGCTAATAGGATTATTGAAGAATATCGATGTATCTATATATCGATACTTTTGGCGATGTTTAATATTTCGATATATCGGTGTTTCGATATAAAATGTCAAGTATCGGAATCATATCAAAATCGATATTTTTTTCCAACGACACTAAACGCTGTTGTCCTATCGCGATCGACAAAAAACTGCTGGAATTCAAAGCTTTACAAGAACGGAGCGAATGAAAAAAACTCGTGGTTGTCCATGACTTTCTTTACTTGTGTGTGTGTGAGTATAAAAAAATAACCTAAAAGCCTCAAGCTAAACGCTCACTCTGTACTCAAATTGCTCAAAATAATTTATGATTGCATTTAATTATATTGTAGTGAGTGAAGTGAATTTAAATGTTTGATATATCATGTCTAGTGCTGTATGGAAATTTTTAAATAAATAAAGAATATGTATCGTGTAATCTGTGCGGAAAAATCAACAAAACAAGTAGTAACATAAATTTAGCAGCACATTTAAAAAATAAGCAACATCATGCGTTTTTGCAACTCAAAAGTAAAGCTACCTTTATTGGAATTAAAGTTCTGTAATTAGTATTTATTTAGTAATCTGAGTTTGTATTGAGTTAACTAGATACAATATTTTTTTACAACGCGAATATTATCTTGAAGTTGTACCGATATATCGATTTTTTTTTATATACAAAAACGATATCGATTCTTTTAAAATATGTCAATACGATATATATCTGTACTATTTGGCACTTCCGACATCTCTAGAAGCTAACCCTATCTCACTGACATCATAAATTAAAACTATCGATATAATTATACTATTCAACTAACTAAACATTTCTTATTCAATTCGGATGAAATTTGGCACAAAAATAACTTAAATAAAAATTTAAATTAAATTTATAAAATGCTGGTGGTTCAAAATAACAAAAATTCGCTAAAAATGCATCTTACAACAAAAGTACACAAATGGTATTTCGTTGAAAGGAACTTTTTAAATAATACAACTTTTTTTACAAATTGTTTCTACCATATTATAAAAAAATTTATAAATGCCCTAAACGATATTTCAACTTAAATCCTCGTTATACTTGAGGCATGCCTTATTTCATATCCTTTTTACACTTGTTCTGTATTTTGGTGCATTCACTAATGGAAATCTGGCTAATTAATTAACAATATTACAATTAAATGAAACTACGTGACGTAGTATTATTTCTACTTTCTTTAATTTCTTTTTCACGACCTAGGTTTCGTTGTATTACAACATCTTCAGGTGGGATATTAGCAAATGTAGAAAGAATCTTTGCTAATATCCCACCTGAAGATGTTGTAATACAACGAAACCTAGGTAGTGGTAAAGAAATTAAAGAAAGTAGAAATAATACTACATCACGTAGTTTCATTTAATTGTGAATAATGCATTTCTACAAAATTAACGCCAAATATGTTCAATAATCAATATTAATTTGTTGTGCCGCGCAGGAAGGTTTACTATCTAAACTAAATACGTAGATAACGTCGTACAACAAAATTATTTCCTTATCAAGTGTCTACTAGAAGATATTAATGGGTTATTTTTTATATTCCACTAAATTTCACAACAAAACTTATTTTTTATTAGACGACGCTGTATTCTTCGGCAAAAGTAATGAGTTCCTTTCCAGGAAATGTTTACGCAAATCAAAGTTTCAATTCGCAATTTAATTTGTAAATAAATTGCATGCGATATATTTGTAGCGTCGTGTCAATCCTCCCGTCTATCTGTTTATCACATGATTTAATATTAGCTATTTTTTACGAACCCCACCGAGTGAGGTATTATCGAAAATGTTTATCTCAAATGCAATTATAAACATCTGGTAACATTTGTTGATATAGCGTCTCTTGTTTGAGATATTAGTCTCCAAAACATTCTGCAGTACATTTTCATTTTAACAACCTTTGTCAAAAATCTGTAAAAAAGTTGAGATGACAAAAATTTATATATTATATCAGTAAATTAAAGAGATATACTTGTTCATATTACACCTGCGATAGGCATACCAGATTTACAAAGTGAAAAATTAAAAAATAGAATATATATATATATATATATATATATATATATATATATATATACCACGTTCTAAAGTTCCCTACCCATTGGCATCCCGTTGCGGATTCTACAACTTCACTGCTCGCAACTAAATCCATTTTCACATCTCCACATGGACTAATACAAAATTATTACAGGCACTAATAAAAAAACAGACTCCAGAATCCTGAATCCGCGCTTCACAGCTCGAGAGACCCTCGCGGCCATAAAACGCAGCGAACCCACGACTCGGGCCCGCCACATTCATCTGCGTGATGGACCCGGCGCCGTCGCCTTGTTTATAACGAAATACGCGCCTCTTTAATGATACGCGAATGAATATAAAACGCAGAAACGTAATTTCACTAACGGTGAAAATATAAATTGAATAGTCTGAGGCGGGCGCGTGCGTAAGACGCCCGGAATTACCATAAAGCCCGACCAGGATCAAATAGGATTTTGATACTAACTTTTTTATTCTCTCACCACCTCTAAATCTTCGAGGGAAGCCCGCGCGAATCTGCAAATGTTGATTTGATGATGTCGCGAGCACACGTCCTGCCCGATCCTGCCATATCTTTGTGAGTCGAGGATGTCGAGCGGTATGGTGTCGGCAAATGCGTGAGCGGTGGCTGATTGATGTGCGGCGGCCGTGTTTTCGGGTGTCGCTTGCTTTGTTCCGAGTTTTATGGGCGTTTTGATGTGGCGAAGGTGCAAGTTTGAATTTTCTCGTCAGTCTATAAATTTAAATTAGCTAATGATGATAAGCGCTACGTCACTTGGTCAGAACACGGCCTTCATTATCTTCGTTGGTAAATTGGCTTCGATATATTTATTAAGATACTCTAAATTAAAATTTATTTAAACGATTTCATAATAAGAGGAAAATATACATCTGCCAGTATATAGATAAAGGTAAACTGTTACTAATAAATCATTCTTGAACTTAATTCATACTACTATTATTCTGAAAAATGCACACCATTCATAAGGTATTCATAACTATTAATAACCTCAATATAACTATTCCAAAGTTATTTCAAAAGTTATTTTCAAATCCAACGTCGCGTTTTATATACAAACACGTAAAATACGAGGTTAGGATTATGAATACTGATTACGTGTGTCACATCATCTGGCGTCTTTAGAAAATCGTTAAAATTTGTTACTCTTTGCATGTGTCCGTTTTCGTTGAATTTTTCCCTTTTTCCCAGTGACGAAAGAGCACAAGATGTTTAAAAAACAGCATGACCTGCATATAAAAACGTCATTAGAACAGCATGAACAAATAAAGTTTAATTTAAAACTTGTAATAAAATTTTGAGAAACATCATAATTTCCTATATTGAATATATTTGGCGTTAATTTTATAGAAATTCATTATTCCCAAATAAATGAAACTACGTGATGTAGTATTATTTCTACTTTATTTAAATACCTTACCACGACCTAGGTTTCGTTGAATTACATCTTCAGGTGGGCTATTAGCAAAGAATGCTAATAGCCCACCTAAAGATGTTGTAATACAACGAAACCCAGGTCGTAGTACAGAAGTTAAAGAAAGTAGAAATAATACTACATCACGTAATTTCATTTAATTGTGAATCATAATTTCCGTTACGTATTTTAACAACTAGCGTGACCCGTGCGAAGTCTTCGCATTATTCATTCCATTATGAAGCTCAGATGACAGATCAAACAAATATTTTACTAAAATTGACATATAGAGGCGCAAGTATCAAAAGCATTGAGCTAAAGCGCCACTTTATTTATACGTGAGTGGATTTGAAATTAAACAAAAAGTTTACCGACCGTCAATCATATTGACGTTGAGCCGTTAGATGACAGCAATGCTGTTTTGTGTATATAATTTTAATAATTAATTAATTTGCAAAAACAATAACAATAATAAATTTTTTAGTTGTGGATGCCGGTAGAGCAAGCAATTATCTATAAAATGATATATAATTTATGTAGATTAGTTGTGAGGTTTTTTCTAAAAAGGGAGAGTAACATCTTAACCTTAGCGTATTAATATATATGATATGATGATGATGATATGATGATGATGATAAATGAGAATTTTACTTATATTTTATTTAAGTTCAAAATTATCTTCCATAAATATTACCCTTGTACACCTACACGCAATAAATTAAATAGTATCTCCTCGATAGTTTCGACTGTACGAACTGAATTATATAAAGCCGTTTTCTTTAAAACAATTGTAAACACAATTAAATTGCAAAAAGTGACGCACGGTTATATGTACTTTCCGAAATGTCAACTTTTTGGGTAGTACCAAAGTTAAACTTAGATCGAGGTCGGAATAGCATTTGACAGATAAAGTTATGACGAGCTTGTCGTATACTGAGTTATTAGTAGCATTTTTATCTATTCTGTATTTATGCAACGCTTAACTTTCTATTCCAAGTTTATTAGTAACAGTGTTCCTGTTTTCAATTTTTCTGTACTAAAACGAAAATGCAGCCCATACACTGATTGTTTATACGTCTTGAATTGTTGATGTAAATAAAACGAAATTATTTTTATTGGAAAATCTAATCAATTGGTGCTAGACCTGGTATTTTTTTTAGATTTATTATCTCCGTGGATGAAAATTAGAGGAAGCGAGAGCACATCGCAAGTCACTTTAAAGCTTACACTTTGCAATGAAGCTTAATAATTAAAAATGGTAAATTAATTAAAAAAAACCTATCTTATAGATATATTACTATATGGAAAATACGATTTTCACTGTCACTATATTTAAAAAAACCCGGTTTTTAATATTTTGCTGAATATAAATTTCATGCACACAAGCCTAAAACTGTATAAACTGTGATATTGTGACAGACAGACGGACGCATTGATACGACAAAGTTATGGGGATTTCTTCTTTAGCACTATTATCCAAGTATAGACGTAAAAACCCTAAAGCCTGTGGTTGCAATTTCGGAGGTTACTTTGGAAAAGTCGAATGAGTCACTAAATCATTTTTGCTTTCATTCCTATTGTTTAATATATCTAAATAAGGCTTATAAAATGAAAATTCAAAAATTTATATTTACTCAGAAAATGCTTCCAAAATTAGGTACTTCAATTCGGTCAAAAGTTTATCCTTTTCACTTTTAAAAAAAAAATTTGTCAATTTTTAACCTGTATAATGAAGGTCTGTATAAATGAAGGAATCATTTTTTGAAAAAAAAATGATCTCTTCATTTATACAGATTTTAACGAGTTATATGAATAAAAATGTTTAGTTAATATTTCTAGAAAAAAAATGTTTGCATAATTTCGAAGAATGAATTTTAAAGTCCCACTTCTCCTCTTCAAAATATTTTGTTTTTCTTAAAACCTGTCAAGTTTTCCAAGGAGTTGGAAAAACTTGACAGGATCGAGAAAAATAAATTTTTAAATTTAAATTCCTACATCTTCTAAAATAATAATTGGAACGTAATTTTCAAAATATCGTTTAAAAGCTAAAAATGTTACCTAACAAGCATCATTCGATATTTTACAAAAATCATGGTTTTTTTAAAGTTTCTGGTTACGTCATTTTTACCATTTTTCAATTAACCAGCCGTTACCGTGATAAAAATAACAGAATCAAAGGAATTAAGTTTTTCTTGATTTATAAGTATGTGAAACAAAAATTCCCGCAACTTTTTCTGCCAAGTATTTTTACTGTCAAAAACCAATAGAATTAAAAGATTATTTTTTCTCGTATTTTTCGTAAGTATCGATAATTTTTGAAGTGAAACAATGCTCATTCAATACTGATCTCGCGATATTTATAAAAATGGCGGCCGATTAATTGAAAAATGGAAAAAATTACTTTTATACTTTCAGAAAGTTTAAAAAATAGAGAAGAATTTTTTGGCTAAAATATTGCAAAATATTCTTTGTTAGGTAATCTTACCAGCATTTAAACTATGTTTGAAAAATTACATTGCTGTCATTATTTTAAAAAACTTGGGACATGACTAATATTATATTTAAGAATATTGTTTTTTGATGACTACTTTCAAAAACATGATAAGATTTAAAGAAAAAATATTTTTATGTGGGAAATACCAACTTTAAAATTCTTTGAAGTTATTGAAAAAAGACGTTAAGAGTCGTGGGACTCTCGATAAGAGCGAAGCTTCTTGCGGATCGCATATACAATTAAGTTTGTAACTATTAATTAATATAATATAATGTCGATACGTAATAAGTAATAGAATTTTTTACAAATAGTTTTCGAATTATTAATCGGAGAATAAAAACACTAAGTGAAAAATTAAAATAGCAGGTTAACTATACCAAATAACTGTCCACATGACAGAATGATTATTGTATCATACCACATGCGCTTGCGTGTAATACCAAAAACGTACACTCTCTCGTTGGGACAACTATACACACACACACAAACTAAAAAAAAATTTCTGTCTTATAAAACTCGTTAAAACCCATAAAAAATTAAAATATCATTTTTTATGGATTCCCAAGAGAATGATAGGGATCTCCATCGAGTAAAAAATGATATTTTTACTTAACTCCACAAAGAGCTACTTCATTTTCCAAGAAATATTGACACAAAGTGCTAGAAGTAATTTTCTATCTTTAATTCCTAAATGCATTTCCTAAGCTTAGGGCATTTTATTTATCTTTTATTAATTTCTGTTGTAAATATGGTCGCATTTTTTTCAATTTTTCAACTCCCTAGTTTCAAAAAGAATAAATTTTAAAAACTGTATCCCCACCCTCTTTCGGATAGTCATTTTCACGCACTTTTCAGTAAAAAATGTCTCACAAAATGAAGGGAAAATATAAAAAATTAGATATGTTTAGACTCAAAATTGGGCATTTTGTAATTAATTAGTGATCACACGATATCAAATCAAGCCACTCCTATTACGATCACATTACGATTAATCGGTAATCAGCTATAAAACAATTAAAATTACTAGCTCTTTGCAATCGTGTGAGATTGCAAATTAGCATAATTATAAACATAATGGAATGTGTTTAACAATAAGAATTACCTACAAAATTACTCAGTTTGTACTTTAGTACCTTCTACATAAGAATGATAAACTCTCGATCTACTCTAACTTTAAATAGTTATTATATTATTATTATTAAAAAATAAAATTAAAACATGGTTCGAGTAATTCAGTTTCTGTGTTGATATAAATAACTTATTAAACGAGTAACTCTTGCAAGTAATTTAATTACATGCATATTTTTTGTAAATAAAACCGAATGGTAGATACTCATCCATTTAGATAACGTTATTAATTTTTGTGGAATCAAATAAACACGTATACTAATGATCACAAACCTTAATTACGAGTAATTCGATTACTTCGATGAATCGATTACGTTTTAATCATGCGACGGAATTACAAGTAATTTTGATTACCAAAATTTCCAATTGCTGAATAATTGCAATTATAGGAATCATTTTTGTAAATGATTACTAACAATAGTTGATTAAGCCCAACTCAGTTTATCCTTTTCTAATTACTTATTTTTTCTGTCTGTGTATAACTAACTATATGTGGATTAACTATATGAAATACGTAACATTTATAATTTTATAACAGCGTTGTATAAACCAGGCCATATTTCAAGAAATTTATTTTCACTCGTCATAAGTAAACCAGGCTCTAGTTCGAGTCAGATTAGTTGATATGGCAATTGAATATCGTGAGAAAGTGGAAAATTCCGATATAAGTTAGTTTTAGATGCCGGCACAACAAAAAGATGATGACTACGCCAGTGTAAGAAGTCACCAGGTACGAAGAATGAGGGTATTCTAAACAACCCAAGACAAACATTATTCTAAAGACAATAAAAAAATGTAAACCTCTGCGATGTGAAACGTCTAATGTTTTTTTAAGTTTTTATATTGATATGTCTTTAGGATATCGTATGTTCGATAACGGAGTTTGGAAACACCGATATAAACGAGTAAAGTTATGAGCGTTATTAAATAAGAAACAATGCTGATACACTAACACACACGTAAAGTAGTTTGTGTGTAGTGCAGTAGAGAGAGAAGCGTCAAGCCGAAAAGAGCCGATAAGACACGAAGCTGGCCGAATGGCACGTTGCGACGTGCCATCAGAACATTTTAACTCTCATCCAAACGCGCCATATGAAGTTTCGCATCAAAATGTCTTCGAAACTGCGTAGAAGGAAAATATAATTTGTCAAAGAAAAACAATTAGGAAAATAATGCTGGTATAAAAAGAAGTAACGCGTCATGTATAAATATCAAACAACACTTTTTTAACACATTCATCGTCTAGCTATACTGGATCGCGTGTGTCGCTGTTAGTATATAGGAGTTGATTTTAGTAATCGAAGAATGCAACGGAAATTCTTAATTTTACATAACATAGATCCCAACCTTTTGAATGGTTTAAAGGAATCCCGCAAATTCCCGCAAAAACTTAAGAGGCAGCATAGATGGCCTGTGATATTATATGTCAGAAAAGCTTTTCACTTCAGATTCTGCCATATAAATTTTGAAATTGGAAAATATAATTAAAGATTATTTCTAAGTTGCAAAAATATATGCAATTTGGCATATTACGGGGGTATAATCACTTTATTAATGAATGCAATTACGAACTCCGAATACGTTTGTTCCACAGCTCACTTGCTTCATATCAGTAGGATGGTTATTCATACTTCGCACAATGTGACGTGAAGCAAAATAAATAGACAGACAATAATTCTAAAAATCGACCAAATGCCAGTCGGACTCCTGCTCCAAGTGTTTTATTGACAAAATTATTTAAAGTCACGTACATACAAATACAAATTTCTATATTTTCTTTATTTGAAGCACGTCATATGTGCATAATATTTCTTTGTCTAAAAACTGGCTAGTTGCTCGTCGGAACACATATAAAATAGGATAACGTCTTTTTTCTACAACTCTTGGAATTCTCGGTGCAAGTGAACCGAGTAATTTGATATAAAACTTCTAAAAATTAATCTTAACAAAAAAAATTATAAGTAACAACTAAGATAATATTATCATCCATAACACCCCCTCGAAAATGTTGAACAATGCCTTGGGCACACAATAAAAATGGTGAAGAAACTCAAATCACCAAAATTAAATGAAGGATTCATCTAACATGGTTACCATTCGGCAAACTCAGTTACATCCTAAGAGCTAAAAACATATCAATTTATCTATGGTACATACTACCGGTTGCAACATATAGCCTCGACACTATGGCAATGACAAAAAGAGCAGTAGAGCAATTAAAACTTATTCGACAAACCATAGAGCGAGCCATGTTACGAATCACCTTGGGAGACAAAATCCACATAAACGAAGACGATCCAAAAAATATAGATCGACGGCATTAAAATAATAGCAAGTAAACAATGGGTGAGAACGGCTGCAAACAGAGAATGGAAATTATGGAAAAAAAGGCTGAATAAGAAGAATAAAAGGTAGAATTTGGAATTTTTAAAAATTTTTCGAAACTGGATAATGAAAAATTAAACCACACATTGTACATCAATTTGAGTACAAATATGAAAAATGAGACCCAATGTCATTTTAAAAGAGCTATTTCTACATGGGCAAAAAATTGTCAGTACCCCACATAGAAAAATAATTTTATTGCGTCTTGCATTCATTGAAATCTCCATATAAAGTATTTATTTGAAATCATGAAGCATGTATTTTCATGCACATATGTCTAATACTGCAGAACTACACTGAGGCTGTGGCAAACGTACAAAAAAGGAACCTGTCGTAACTATGAGGATTTCTCCTAAAAAGAAATCCTCATCCTCACAGGTTCCTTCGACCTGTCGAAACTATGAGGATTTCTTTTTTGACCCTAAACATTGACAGTGTGTATTCCGTTAATTTCGTAGCGGACCAAATTACCGGAACACACACTAACTTAAATTTTTGTAGAAGTTTACTACTTCTACAAAAATTAATGCAAATTTAATATTCTCTAAAATTGATTTAGGTTGCATTAGTACAACAAAGTTACGTAAGTACTAATCCTACGTAAGTACGACAATAGATGGCAGCACCTGTACTTTAAATCGCGCAATGAGGTTTCCATCGGGCCAAAAGTGGCGTTTGGAAGTATACTTATAAGAAATGACATAGGTACATTTTGTTCAAGAATCTGCGCGTACGTATTCAAGAGCATAGCTAGTATTGCATATTTATATTTATTAATCTCTACAAATATAACAAAAGTAAAAAGTGGTCTGTTTATTTGTATACTTATCTTTTTTCACGCTTAAGTGGCTTATGTTATTGTGTATCCCATGTTAAAATATAAACCATATATGAGAGTTCGGTAAACATAAACCCAAAAAAATTATGCAAGCACGCGAAAAACCGAATGTGCTACTATTAATTTAATTTTTAGGAGCACTGGAAGATATTTCATTTAAAATGCTAAATTCATTGGTTTATGATTGCGTAACATTATAGTGCAAACTACGATCGCATAACACGCCTCACCATATCACAACAAATGTTACAAGTGAGTTATGGTAATTTATGTTCAAAATAATACTTACCTTGCTACTATATAATTGCTCTATTTGATAGCTAGACCAATTTCTTTCAAAAAAAATATTTATCTTACCCTCTAACACGCGTGATTGCGGCTCCAAGTAAAAGTTAATTTTATTTATATATTGCACAAATTTTATATATATTTTATTTCTGCAGGATATTTAAAAAAAAACTTATCATTTAATTCGCATTTACAGTATTTATACACGAAAAGATAACGTCCAAATTTTATTTTTTTCCTACGGTAATAATATATGAACTGACAGATGGCGCTAAGATAGTGTTATATGCCAGCGAAACGACATGGTATTGCTCATCAAACTATAATTTATAGATATAAAAGAAGTTTCACTTCAAAAAAAAATAGAAAGCACTTCATTCTTAAATGTGTGATGGAGCAGATTTGCCATCCCCCTCAGGTTTGCAGCTTTTGAAACCTTGGACATTTTTACATTTTATTAATATCTGTTCAGCGTTGTTTTTAACTCTTGTTAACTGTAATAAGATAGAAAAGTTGAATAAAACCATTTGGTTAACCTTTTCTCTTCGCGGTGATACAAACACAATACCAAAATCATGCATTTAATGATTAAATTCATGCATTTAATGATTAAATTCCTTTTTAAGACCGATTTAAACCGCATATTCTCGAATTGGCGAAATTTTAAGAGCGCGTCGAGCGCACTGCGACTGCTACAAAGACGAGTCAAAAAGACAGCGTCAAACCCGACTCCGCCCGGCGACGACGAACCTCAGCTGAGGCCCCGCCGAACCTCAGCACCTCACAGGCGGCGGCACGTCGCCAGCCATCGTAAATCATAATTAATTCAGGCGAGTACATAACATTCACGTTATTGCTAGTAAAAGCAAATAGAAGCGTCTCCGTTAAGTCTTATGATAATTTCACTTCAGCACATAATATCGCCAAAGGAATATATAATGCCGACGAATGTCTACAGATTTCGTCTCTCACCTTGGAGATTACCTGGCATTACCGCTCTGAATATTACAATATTCAAATTAACTGCCAAGTATTTGAGAGCCCGTATTTCACTTTTGAATATATTGTTGCGTAGCATATTATGGCCTTAAGCCCGCCGAGGAACGGACCCGGATGACTGAATGTAGGTATATTATATTACTTAAGTTTGATATGTTGTTTGGGGTAAATTTCTTGTTTTATTATTCGTGAATATAATTATAGTGCTGTACGTTATGCGTAATTGCTCAGTCGGGCATTACATTGGCTGCGTAAAATATTTTGTTAATTTTGAGCTTAGATTTTGGTTCGGCTGATAGGGGTGTTCATGTACAGAATGAACTATCATAAAGTGGAAGGAATCACGTTCTCGTGATATCGCTTATATACTCGTACATATATTTTAATTAATGGTCATTACATCCTGTTCCTTTTTCCTTGTGTATTCCTTTTTCGCAAATAATAATAAACTGCTTCAGAGAACCGGCAATTCCACCTTACAATGGAGCTGACCGACAAACTTTAATTTAATGAAGTGAATATGCCGTAAAATGAAAATAAGCCTTAGGATCGTGCGTGTTTATAATATGTTGGACCTTGAATGGTTATAAATAACTCTAACCTCTCTTAGCACTTGAATTTATCATGAATTCAGGTGAATTTCAAGACGTTGACTGTAAAATTATCTTTTACGTTTAAGTATAAAATGAATCTGCAATATAATCAATTACAAAATGCAAAAATATAGCAAATTTACCTTCTCGTACTAGTTACATCCCAATGTCGTACAAATATAGCAAATTTACCTTAGCAAATTAGCAAATTTACCTTCTCGTACTATTTACATCCCAATGTCGTACATCCCAATGTCGTACAAAGTTACATCCCAATGTCGTACACTAGTTACATCCCAATGTCGTACAAATATAGCAAATTTACCTTACTACTAGTTACATCCCAATGTCGTACAAATATAGCAAATTTACCTTAGCAAATTAGCAAATTTACCTTCTCGTACTAGTTACATCCCAATGCCCAAATTTACCTTCTCGTACTAGTTACATCCCAAAAATATAGCAAATTTACCTTCTCGTACTAGTTACATCCCAATGTCGTACAAAATAATAAAAATATTCATTTGATTTCTCTATTTTTAAAGTAAATGAAAAATGAATCTCCTATATAAGAAATTGCAAAAATACAGAATATTTTAATTCACATATTATTTATATCCCAATGTTGTACAAGATAATTGTCCATTTCAAAGTAAATGAAAAAGAATCTACCTATATAATAAGTTACAAAATGCAAAAATATAGCGAATTTACTTTCACATATTACTTACACCCGAATGTTTGTACGTGAAAATGAAAATATTTATTTGATTTCTCTATTTCAAAGTAAATGAAAAATGAATGCTCTGTATAAAAAATTACAAATTGCAAAAACATGGAGAATTTAATTTCAAGTGTTACTTACATCCCAATGTTGTACAAGATAATGAAAATATTTAGGTATTTGATTTCTCAATTTCAAAGTAAATGAAAAATGAATGCTCTATATAAAAAATTACAAATTACAAAAACATGGATAATTTAATTTCAAGTGTTACTTACATCCCAATGTTGTACAAGATAATGAAGATATTTAGGTATTTTATTTCTCTATTTCAAAGTAAATGAAAAATAAATACCCTATATAAAAAATTACAAATTGCAAAAACATGGATAATTTAATTTCAAGGGTTACTTACATCCCAATGTTGTACAAGATAATGAAAATATTTAGGTATTTGATTTCTCAATTTCAAAGTAAATGAAAAATGAATGCTCTATATAAAAAATTACAAATTGCAAAAACATGGATAATTTAATTTCAAGTGTTACTTACATCCCAATGTTGTACAAGATAATGAAGATATTTAGGTATTTGATTTCTCTATTTCAAAGTAAATGAAAAATAAATACCCTATATAAAAAATTACAAATTGCAAAAACATGGATAATTTAATTTCAAGTGTTACTTACATCCCAATGTTGTACAAGATAATGAAGATATTTAGGTATTTGATTTTTCTATTTCAAAGTAAATGAAAAATAAATACCCTTTATAAAAAAATAACAAATTGCAAAAACATGGATAATTTAATTTCAAGTGTTCCTTACATCCCAATGTTGTACAAGATAATGAAGATATTTAGGTATTTGATTTCTCTATTTCAAAGTAAATGAAAAATGAAAGCCCTATATAAAAAATTACAAATTGCAAAAACATGGATAATTTAATTTCAAGTGTTACTTACATCCCAATGTTGTACAAGATAATGAAGATATTTAGGTATTTGATTTCTCTATTTCAAAGTAAATGAAAAATGAAAGCCCTATATAAAAAAATACAAATTGCAAAAACACAGAGAATTTAATTTCCCATGTTACTTACATCTCAATATTGTACAAGATAATGAAAATGTTCATTTGATTTAATGAAAAACGAATCTCCTATATAATAAATTACAAAACGCAAGAATACAGAGGATTTACCTTCACATTTTACTTACATCCCAATGTTGTACAAAATAATGAAAATATTCATTTGATTTGACTATTTCAGAAATGTATGATATTTTTCATGCAGGTACCTAACAGTTTTAATTAAAATTTTTTTATATTCTAGCGTTAAGAACTCTTTACGGGTCTAAAGTCTTGGATTGAATTTATTTGAAACGTTACTTATGTTCAACAGCACAGCAGTGTTAAGATTTGTTAAAGTTTGCACGAATAAAAAAGGGACATTGAAATTAAGTAACCATAAGTGCAAAGGGATGTTCACAATTAAATGAAACTACGTGATGTAGTATTATTTCTACTTTCTTTAATTTCTTTACCACGACCTAGGTTTCGTTGTATTACAACATCTTCAGGTGGGATATTATCTTTGCTAATATCCCACCTGAAGATGTTGTAATACAACGAAACCTAGGTCGTGGTAAGTTAAAAATGAATTTCTACAAAATTAACGCCAAATATATTCAATATTTGCAAAGGAATGTCTTAAAACCTTAAATACAAATATATATTGGGACCCAATATAGGGGTCCTAGATACAGTCAGGCATCCATATCTGCTGTGGGTGATTCCATATAAATTTTTATCGAAATCCTGTTATCACCTTATGATGCTGAGCTCTTGAGGGAGCATTATTAATATACCCAGATTTGATTATCAGAAATACGAAAGTAACACATCTCAAATTATGTCTTTAAAATGTGATTTATTTTTCATCCTCTATGTCCACTGTATTCTAATCTTTTTTGTACAAAAAATTAAATCCTGCACATCCATTATATTTTCGATTTCAGAAAATAAGAAAATTATGTTTCTGAATACAGGTTTAAACTATAATTGATGAAAGTTCGTGATCAACTCTTCATATATTGAATAATTAAAACTGCTCAACCTATCTCGGGAATAGTTTGAATTACTTGTCTGCAAGCCGTAATGTCTCGATCTCCTTTTTCCTAGATAATATCATTTTCTACGAAAAAAAATGTTCTCTCTCCAAATTGCATGCTTTGGAATCAACTAAATCCTCGTACAAGGAAGTCGTCCCCTAAATTGTCAAAGGCCATTCGGAAAAATCCTGCTTCTTACAATTCCTAACTCCAACCGCTCCTTCACTCCATGTCCGCCGTAAACACATTATGCCAATATTTAAAAAAAATTATTTTCTTTAAACTATCCCCAATTAAGAACTTTTGTCCACAACTAAATGAAACTACGTGACGGAACATTATTTCTACTTTATTTAAAGTCTTTAGCACGACCTAAGTTGATGAAAGAAGATGTTGTCATACAATGAAACTTAGGTCGTGGTAAAGAATTTAAAGAAATTAGAAATAATACTAGTTGTGAATAATAGATTTCTGTAAAATTAACGCCAAATACATTCAACATTCAAGAATTTTTGTTTCAGAATTGCATATGTTTTTAATTTACAAAACCTTTAGATAGACACACTAGAAAGCATACATTTTCTTTCATTATCTATGACTTCCTTTGTCACATACTGTGTGCTACTTTCAATACATTTCTGCATACACCCGCTACTTCCTTATGTTTTAGAAACAAGAAATGAATCACATTTTCTTCTGTTAAGCAAGGCCCTCGTCCCATTCGTAAGTATATTCAGTTATTTACTTACATGTATCGAAATGACTGAAAAAATATAGATTCACAAGTTATAATAAAGTTATAGTAACTAAGCTGGGAATATATAGTTACTGTTATTGGACAGACGAATGTACCGATTACTGTTTTACACGCAGCCTTACATGGCTTAGGCGGGCAGAGGTATGTACTCTTGAAGGAACATTTACACAGATTTAAGAGAAGAATAGTTTAACATTATTTTCCATATCTCGTTTCAATTTGTTTTATCATTGCACATAGTTTGCTTTTCACACAATTTAATACCAGTTTGATTGAAAGTTCGTTTCAGCTAACGCTAAATTGACGAGATTGAAATATTGAGTATTTGTTTTATTACAAAATTCAAACATTTGACCCAACGAGATTCAACAAATTCTAAACCCTGTCGGTCATGCCATAAAAGTATGGTTCTAATCGTATCCCTTAATTTATTCCTAATGCACCTATAAAATATAAATTGATGGAGTCAAAACGGCGACTGTCTTAAAATTCTGAATTATTTTCTAAAAACATTGCCCCATTTTAAACTGAAGTTTACTTCGCATGTACTCATACAGCCTTTACTACCTATTCACGGGCACAACTTTGCTCTATTGGTATCAGAAATTAAGAATAAACCAAATTTATAAAAGCCTGCTGATATGATAAAATATTTATATCATATGCATGTCATGTGCAGGGATCCAAAAAATGTTATTTAACTTTTAAATTTTTATCGCGAGATTAAATAATTGTGCACTTTATTTTTAATTTTCCTAACTGCAATTTTGGAGAAAATGTATTATAACAAAATATATGCAGCTGTTAGATATTAAAAATAAACTGTAGTTAAATACACAATTAAATAAAACTACGTGATGTAGTATTATTTCTACTTTATTTAAATTCTTTACAACGACCTAAGTATCGTTGTATTACAACATCTTCAGGTATGCAATTAGCAAAGATCCTAAGGCAGGAATAGCAAAAATCTGAAGATGTTGTCATACAATGAAACTTAGGTCGTGGTAAAGAATTTAAATAAAGCAGAAATAATACTACATCACGTAGTTTCATTTAATTGTGTTTCGTTTAATGAATTTCTACAAACTTAACGCCAAATATATTCAATAATGTAGTTAGATATTTACACGTAGGACAACTCGGAAAAAAATTGTTTTCGGTTGTTTCCTAAGAAAACAATCTTTTTCTTAATTTATCACTATACTCTATAAAATGTTACGTACATTCTACACAATGTTTGGTAACAAGTGGTCAAGTAGTTGCTGAGGTGTAAGGTAACGAGCAAACAAACGATTTACAACATAGTTTAAATCAATTTTAAATTTTATTCAGTTTACATTTAAAAGTTAAACTCAGAAAGATATCTTGTCACGAGTAAATATTTTAAATAGCTTTGTAACTTTTTTTAAAATGTCATGCAGGTATAAAAATGTGCGCTTAACCAAAAGTAATAATTGTTTTTATTCTACTTCGCTATTTTGATTTTTTTTAATTACATGCATATTTCTTTTTTTGCGTAATAAATATAGAGATTAAAAATGTATTCCCTGAAATTGGTAATTTGCCCATCTATCGGAAGCCGTTCACTACGTGGACGCAATTCGAGAAACTTTCATCCATGACGGTCGCCGGTCTCCGCGCTAGATAACCTGCCCATTACCACTTCAGCCTGTCAATCCTACGAGCTATATGGATAAACTTAGTTTTCCTAGGGGTCTCTTTTCCATATATCATATTTTGTAGAGAAATCTTGAGCATAGAGCTTTCAATCAATCAGCTCACTAAGTCACCTGGGGTCGTTTTAAGAGGCCAACAGTAAGGGGACCAGGTGTCACACCAAGATGTCATAGCTGAAACTAGCAATGGTTTAAGACTTTTTTCTTCAAATAACTGGGATATTTTGGACGAGAAAATGTGATAAAATTCCCCGAATGCTGCCCAGCCCAGTTGAAATCTCCGATTGTCCTCTTTTTCGAAATTAGATTTAGCTGATTGGACAATTTGTCCTAGGTATATACAGGGATCAGCAATTTCGAGAATAGCATTCCCAACATGAACATACTGCTTGAATTGGGTCTTCATTTATTAAATTACTTTTTCGTAAGTTTATTTTGAATCAAACATGACTTTATCATCAATTCACTTTTACCATTCAATTGGCAGTTGATTTAGACCTCAACTCTAAATGTCTGCTGCGCGGGAATCTTTGTACAAACATTTAGAATTCAGTTAGCACGCCGTACTATATGGTTAACAGAGGATTTGCAATTTTATCTCCTGCAACTTAATGGCCATCTATTGCGGCGTGCGAGAACGCACGTCGTCACGCAATCTGATTGTAGAAGAGCAAATGATTAGACTCAGTTGTTTAATTACGAGCTCTTCAATCATCAATAAAATCGTTAACAGTTTGTAATACATCTATCCATTTACTGTAACTGCCATAACAAGTAACATAAAAGTACAGGGAATTAGCAAACTTATGCCATATTCAAACTTCCTCCTAAATCTTCAAACTTCCTCTCTTGTGAATGCACCCAGGAGTTACACATGAGAGACTTCTAGATAGCAGTGATACTGTAGTTACAAATATGTAAATATAAAAGCCAAATTATATTATAACGAAATAAACGCCGCCTTCTAGCGGAGAGTAATAAAATTACACATTTATGATACTTGCTTATAAAAGAAATAGATGGCACTGTCGGTTATTTAAGTAATAATGTAATCATTAATTAAAATGATTTCGTATATAGTTTTTGGTCAAGCCTACAGGTAGAATGTAAAACTACGTTAAATCCGCATGTCGCTTACCAGGTGCGGTTGCCAATGTGGGATTGTTAGTCTATGACCATGTGCTTCTTATGGGCGATTTTCTGTTTCAGACATTATTGTACTTAAACAATTATCATACACGGTTTATTTTTCATTATAGTAACAGGTCCTTTTTAAATCAATCCAATTTTGTATGAATTCAACACAGCGATGCATACCTAAACGTCTGTTTATTGCTGATGTTAATTAAATCAACAAAAATACACATTTTTCTAGTTTCTGAATTATTTTGATTTGAAATTGATTTTATTTTAATTTCAGACACCGAGAATTCACGAGGCTAGTTCAAAAATAAAATAAGAAAACGGACTCACTAAACACGCAAAATTCAATATAAATTAAAATTATTTCATTTCTGACAATGCTTTAATTTTTTTTATTTTTGGAGAAATAAATAAATTACCCAGGCTTAAATAAACTCTTTTAAAAAAATTTTCGGAAAAATATTTTTGATTAAAAAAGTACTTTCCATATTCACAATTAAATGAAACTACGTGATGTAGTATAGGCAAAGATCTTTGCTAATATCCCACCTGAAGATGTTGTAATACAACGAAACCTAGGTCGTGGTTAAAAAATTTAAAGAAAGTAGAAATAATACTACATCACGTAGTTTCATTTAATTTTGAATAATGAGTTTCTACAAAATTAACGCCAAATATATTCAATATTGAATACTTTCCGTATTTTTAATTTAAGGTCCTTTGGAGAGCAACAATTTTGTTCTGTTATCTATAATTCTAATGCAATAATATGAACTAGAATGTTTCTAATAGTAGTACAAAACAACTGTAAATAAAACGTGTTGAACGTTCGAGGTAACAATTATTTTGCGTAATAAAATGTGTGTAGATAAAACTGTCAAATAAAACACACACTACGAAGGCGCCGTACACATTTTTATTTATAAATCTTTAAATATTTCTATTAATCTATTCACAAAATTTAAATTTTTAGAAGTTAGTATATTGCCTACGATATTCTTCACAGACGCATATTTTAAAAAATATATGATTTCACATTGAAATAGAAATCAGTGCTTTTTGGATTTTTTCCATTATTTGTGCTATAAAACCTCCGAATATGTTGACTTTCAATCTTGTAGGTGGAGGTAATTTCAATTTCGTATCTCAAACCGTTTCTCAAAAAAATGGGTTTTGACAGACAGGCGGGCGGACGGTCGACAAAAAAAACCCTTTAAAGTTTCCATTTTTTTTCATTTTGAGAAACGGGACCCTAAAAAATACTGCATTTCAAAGTCATACAACGTAATAAATACTTTAGTTTACCAAACAATAATTAAAAAAAGGAATTTTTTTCAGAGGTACCATTTTTTTTGTCACTAAATTCTGCAAAAGATATAAATAAAACCTATTGCATCAACTTGTGACATATTGTCCTTATATAATGTTGTATTAAAAATAATCTGTTGTATTAAAAATAATATAACTTTTCAACTTGTCTGTAAAGACAATTGCGACGAACAGAAGTGAATCGCAGAAAGACAATCGAATGAACTATTTGAAAAATCAAATAGCATGGCTCTAAAGGAATCTATATTCTATTTTCATATTTACCCTTAAATCAAAGATATTTATAAGATGGCCAATGTATATTAAAGTATATTTGTATTTAATTTAACCACAATAACCCTCATTGAAATGCATATTAATTAAGACACCGCCCCATTGAATGATACAATTTTAATCTCTACACAGACGTAGCACACCCAACCGACATATTTACTAATTTACATTAATACAAAGACACGCGCCCTCTCTCTCTTAGTCTATCTATCTATTTATATATTTATTACCAGCGAAGCCTTCTCTTGTAACAAACGAGCTCATATTAGTCATCGGCGAGACGCGGCGTAGGCCAAGATGGCGGACGGGGGCGGCGCGGTCGCCATGGCAACGCCGCTACGTGCAAGCGACTCCTTAAAAAGAGGGATATCTTCCCGTTTAAATCATAAAAAAGGAGTGCGCGCTCGAGGAGAGAGTTAATCGACGGATGTGAGGCAGCCGCGCTGGCGGGGTGCCGTTCGGGTGCTACTACGGCAACGTTCGAAGACGCTTAGAGGCGGGGAGCCTCGTTTTGGATCAGTTCGACTGCTGATTAGAGAATATAGGCTGGCCTATTATTTTTGCCACATGATTAGTTCTTCGCTCAAAAGGTAAGTATGATTCAGGGCTGCCCCGAGCACGCACAGGTTTAAAAAATATGCGAGGCAAGGAATTAAAAGGAGTATTTAGACGAAATAAGGAGGTAAAAGATGGCAGTGTAATTTTGGATTTGAAAAGAATTAAACGGCAATGCATTCAAAAAATTATTTAGATATAAAAAATGAAATCTATTTCTGAAGGTGACAAATGTGAAATCAAGAGAAACTGCACATGTTAAAAATAACATATGGCCTCACAAACTATGCTCGCATAATTAATTATAATTACTTTAATATCTACATATATATATATATATATATATATATATATATATATATATATATATATATATATATATATATATATATATATGCACAGTGTCTGGGAATAAGTGTTAGATAGAAAAAGACGCTATTCGTTGGCTATAAAGGAATAAATTGTAGTATTGTAGTATAGAAATAAAACGTAAACAATATTCCATATATCTCTTTTTAACACACCCATTACTTGCGTGAAGCGCGATGCTTACCCGCGCGGATAGATGTATTCACAGCTGTTCGAGGGCTATTCCCCTGAGTGGCGCTGAATAATGTGCGCAAGTATTGTGTATGTAAAAAAGATGACAAATAATTACGAATATTTTTTCCAATTTGCTGAAAAAAGTCATCTTTTAAAGTTTATTTTAACGACAATCAACTGTTTTTCTGTCAACTAAATAACGTTTTTTTTTGTCCGACACCGTGTATATATAATATATATATATATATATATATATATATATATATATATATATATATATATATATATATATATACATACATACATACATACATACATACATACATATACAAATTTACATAATGATCTATAAATTTTCACGATAGGCATCCATTATTATAATGTTCAGTAATAATACTTTATACTTTAATTATCATTAAAACGCTGTATGTTGTATGTTGGCGAACGATATGTCATCGCGAACTTTTCCCATGGTTTTCGCAGAGCATTCCGTTTCATATTTTTTGTTTTGTTTATGTACACTGGTCTGCAATCTTTCAATTTGGAATAGGTATGTTACTTATTTACAAAGGTTTATCAAAGTCCGTTGTGCTTTTAGGTGTGAAAGAAATACAAACATGCAAAATAAACAAAAAAACATTTCACTTTTATTACATTACTGAGTATTTATTACTACAAATGTTAAAGATTTTTTTTATAATCAATCACACTACCTACAAATTAAGATATATTTACAAATGTAAAATATTAGTGACACAGCTGCAGATGATTGATCTAAACTAGATTATTAGAGGTATAGATACTAAATAAATTGAATTTTAAATAAAACTGGGTAAGAAGCAAAACGGACAGAGAATAGAAAAGTCGTAATGCTCCACTGACTGTGCTCGCACTATTAAAAACAGAGCTACCCTTAACAACCTTGCAGATAAGGGATAGAGCCTGTCCATGCGAGAAACGAGAAAGCTTGCCTTCTATTTACAAAAAGCACCAAACAACCACAACTAGAAGCCTAAATGTAACCAAATATATGTTATGCTCAATAAATGCATGTAAAAAACCAAAAGTTGATGCAGCCAAGGGAAAGAAATGGGGGACTCTAATTATATCAGACCCTATGCCTAGAGACCTTCCTCGGCAAATCTCCGCCGCAGCCCTCAGAATAACAACCGAATATGACTATCTGGTTGCACGTATTAGCATCCCACAATTAAGTGGTTGCACTCACTCTCACTTACTCAGCCCTTATGTATATTACAGCTAGTTTTACCAATGATGATGATGGAATCGACGAAACCTCAACTCTCTGTTGGTCAAAGTAGCACCAAATGGCAGAAATGTCAAAGGTGGGCGTTGGCTAGTAGTAATAGTATTGTAAGTAATACGATTTCAAACGTCTTTTGAGCACAGACACAGACAGCGCTGTAAAAAAAATGCAAATATTTACATAATGTAGTTGCATATATTGGGAAAAGTTCTTCATAAAATGCAGTTCTGCTTTTTAGTCGTTACACTCTTATCAAAGTGGTCGTGGACATCGTACCAAGAGTGTTTTCAGTTAAGTGATGCACCACAGAATATGTCGGCTATCCTCTATATCAGCTGTTCTCCAGGTGCACACGTGTAAAGCAATGTCCATGGGCACCTTGACCTGATCTATCCACCTCATTAGTGCTCTCACACGTGGTCTGGCACCTTCCACTTTGCCCTAGTGGTAAACCACTAGTCGTTCTATACTATCGTCGATACTTCGCGATATATGTCCGAAGAATTTCCTTATGTTTGTACAATATAGGCCAAATGCTGCCTAATACGGAGTTCTTGGAATAAGGATGTATTAGTTCGAAATTCAGCCTACGTTACTCGAAGCATTCTTCACTAACATTACATTTCCAAGGTATCTGTCTTCTTTCTCCACTTCTCTGCGGCATGGCATAGGGCATAACACTAATTCTAGACCGAGTTGGATTTTCGTTCATTGCTATGGAATTAGAAAGGCATTCGTAACTTTAGGCCTTGAGCTGACGGATCTTGGAAATGAGATCGAATTGGTAAAGAATTTAATGGTGCGAACGTTACGGATATCATATAAATAATAGACTATGTAGTATCTCTAAACATTTGAGCTATAACATACACGAATCTCCGTCCATATAAGCTATGATACTACGGTATATGATAATGCTATTGGTAAAGATATATATAGTTTAATACGCAGGTTTTAAAGACCTGACTTATGTAGTTATTTGATTAAATTTCACATATACTCCCATTAAGTCTATAACATTTTTACTTTCCACCACATTTAAAAAATTATTTATGATAAAAGTTTTTTCATAAAAGTTTGATCTTTCTGTTTTTTTTACGAAATTAACGTAATCTTCTTTCTCTGACGAAGTCGATTTTAACCATTCAAAAACGAAATTAATTGACGAGATAATAAATTTATGTTCTGTGTATCTTAAAGTATAAGGCCGAGTATATTTTTTGATAATCATGCATAAGGCTGAGTACTAGAAACGTGTCAATCACGAACGAACGAATCACTAGGACCCTATCTTTTAAAATGAACGAATGATCGAATCAAGACTTGGTGAACAATTCGGTTCTTTTCGTCAATATCAATCACACAATCTCATTCACGATTGTTTGATTGGATCGATAGTTTCGCTCGAATCACATGTTACACACTACCGAAGTACCGACACGCACGTTCGCGATTAATGATTGATATTTTGTTTCAATTCATTTTTTCGATTCATTTTTACGGGTCATTTTTCTTAGGGAACATTGCGTTAGACGGCCATACCACGTATCGCGCCAGCCGCAAGACGGCTGCATTTAATTGAACACTTATGTAAATAAATATTAAATAGACATTACAAATTATTTATTGTTAGCGGGCGCGACGGTTTATAAACGAATACATTCATTGTCGTAGACTAGTATAACAGATGAATAATTGAACAATATATACATAATTTGTATTAAGATATACTCATAAACATATTCATTCATCATAACGTAGGAATGCTGTACTGCAGACGATGTACATTTTATAATAGTGTATCCGTCTGTAGGCAGAAACTGTTGTTCAATATATACTTAGTTTACAGTAATTCATGTATTTTAATAATCGCATTCACTTATTGAATATATTTGATGTTAATTTTATAGAAATTTATTATTCACAATTAAATGAAACTACCTGATGTATTATTTCCACTCTCTTTAAGTTCTTTACCACTATGTGGTGCTGTTACCAAATTTCTTTGCTAATAGCCCACCTGAAGATGTTGTAATACAACGAAACCTAGTTCGTGGTAAAGAAATTAAAAAGAGAAGAAATAATACTACATCACGTAGTTTCATTTAATTGCGCATTCACATAATTAATTTAACTCGTAATATTTACCGATTACATGAAGTGTTTGGTGTTTATTTTAATAGACTTTGGATATCAATAAAGACAATGGTATCAATAAAACGAGCTGTTGAAACTATATAACTTGGATTGTTAACCGACGTCCAGCCATCTGTAGTTAAATAAATTACTCCGGATTGTAACAACTTGTTGTTTACTTTTTCCTTGTTGCTAGAATAAAGTTTCGGAATCAAAGAAGTTGAAAGCCTTTTGCTGTCATATCATTATTGAAATTGAAATGTTTCTACCGAATACTTCGTTTCTTCAATAAATTCTTTTTATAACAGTAAATATATATTTATATTTAACAAAAATACTAAGAAATATTATTGGGTGCCAAAATAAATGTTTATAAAAAATTAACAAAACGAAAAAAACATATATCAAACGATTATCCAATCACAATTATTAAAAAAACGCCAGCAATATTTTTTAGTCTTTAAACTGTCTCTCCCTAGTTACAAAAGTGGTCATAATTCGCAATTCACATAGATACGTAAGCTGGTTAATCACTGAGAGACCAATGATCAATCCAAAAAAATCTTAAATGCGTTTTTTATATTTCATATATTAAAAATTCTTGACATATTTTAAATATTCTCTTTAAAAAGAAACCCCGCCATTAAATCATTCATCTCAATAATAAAAAATCGATTATTGCTATTCCAAGGGCCGATAAATGTTAATGATACAAAAGTGGGCGCATGCGGCGGTCTGTAAAAAATAAACATAATCGACTCGTAAATGAATGATGACTGGTGACCGACCGCGCCACAGCGTTGCGATGAACGCTGACCACCGACAACACGAACTGAACAGTTTGTGATTGATTCAATCTAATGAACGGATCACTTTTGATATCATTGACGAATGATTGCATTCACGAAAGTCGATTGATTTGCCCATGCCTACTGAGTACACCTTTCTTTAGGGTCTCTGCGGTTTTAAATCGATATTTATAATACCTATAATTTTATAAAATATACTTATATATTGACTAAGATATACTAGAGATTACTATAAACGTGACTAAACTTATTATTTTTGTTTCTTTTTCAGCTATTTATCTTCCAAAGCAAAGAATATTGATAGCTTGCTGTGACTGTTAGAAAATGGGACAATTTCAGACGTTTATGAGAGCAGAGAAGAGTTCATGAGACGAGATTATTAAGATGTTCCAAAAATTATCAAAAAATAGTGGGTTGTATATATTTTTATATTATACATTCTAATAAATTCTAAAATGTATATTATACATTTTTATGATATAACCATAAATGTTGACTGTTTAAATAATAACAAGAAATTTGCAACCAAGAAAAATCGAGAAGTGTTAAAAATGAAGAAACGGAAATCCTGGGTTATAAAAATGTTTACAGTTTGTTTTAAGAATGGTTTAGATCAGGTTTCCTATAATTATTTTTAGACTAATACTAAAGCAATGTGCTAGTGTAATAAGGTTCATTTACTACTTATATGTACAAATTATCTCATGAATATCAAACGAAAGGAAGACACCTCGATGAAAATCGGACAGCCATTTGTCTCAAGAAAAAAAGGATGCCCAACCACTTGCAGCAGTACTGGTGTCGCTTTGTTGTTTCATATATTAATGAAACAACAAAGCGATACCAGTGGGGTGGTGAGATTAGACCACTTCTTGGAATACGATGTGATACCATCCATCACTTGCTCTAAATGTAAAACGACGTTTAGAACCTAAAATATGAAATGTTTGCTTCATGATCGAATGGAATTACTTCCGTATTTTGACCAGAATTAGTAATGTAAATTAAAATATAAATAAGACGAATGAAATTAATTGTAAATTAAATGAAACTACGTGACGTAGTATTATTTCTACTTTCATTAAGTTCTTTACCACGACCTAGGTTTCGTTTTATTTACATCTTCGGGTGGGCAATTAGGAAATATGAGTGCAATAAGGTATTAATTGCCCACCTGAAGATGTGGTAATACAACAGAACCTGGGTTGTAAAGATCTTAATGAAAGTAGAAATAATACTACACCACGTAGTTTCATTTGAATTGTGAATAATGGATTTCTACAAAATTAACGCCAAATATATTCAGTGCCTTATATCTTGCCAAATTTCAAGTTTATATCTACTTCAAGCGGTTTCAGAGATAAATGCCTGTGACAGACAGCCGCAAGTGATTATAAACGTTCCATTTTTGCTTTATAGGTAGGCAACTCTAAAAATTCCACGTCTGACTTTCTGTATATGTGTATGTTTGTTATTTTTTTCCTTAACGGATAAGTAGATTTAATTTAAATATGACAAACGGACCATTAAATAATCAAAGCAGGATCAATTTAGATTGCGGAGATACCATCTTGGAGTTACATACTAGTACAAGTATTTGTTTCTTATAAACAGTTCATTCACTAATCTAAATATCCTATTCCTGATGAGGTACTTGATACAAATAAGGCCTACCTAAATTAGGTAGGCCTTACTGGTATCGAGTACCTTATTTTCAAAGTTGAGTTTATTCTTCTGAATTTTTGGGTGTATAAGCCTTATTAAAACATAGGCATATTATATCTTCGCAATATTGCTTCTAAATGTCATGCTACAAAATCTGGACGACATTCCATTGGCGGAGAACGGCATCCATTTTGTTTTCAAACACGAATTAATATGTTAAGTCTAGAAACGTGTGACATAGCACAAATTGTCAAGTAGCCCGCGTGAAAAGCTGTCAAAATTGAAATAAGAAGAAACATCGAATGTCTTTGCACATAAACTCAGTGCGTCTCCCAAAACGTATTAATCAAATGCACTCCGCCCACGAGCAAAGTACCTTACGCGCATTCAATTTTAAATACTTTCCCCGCGAAATAAATCTTGCTTATAATAAAAAAGCGCAACTCTTTCGACAAGCTCTACAAAATCGAGCGATTACCTCTCCAACAAGCTCGGTACGGCTCCCGATAACTGCTGAGAAAATGCACTCGGCTCGAGGTCGAGCGTAGGAAAGAGTTATAGCTCGGGGCAAAAAGTAAAAGTTGTGCCGCCGGCGGCCGGATCAAAGGCTCAGCGGCGGCGGCGCGCGATCATCATAATTTTTACTCGTCGAGTCGTTCTATTAGTCGCGGGCGACGCGACCTGTAGCCGTAGCTTTTTGGCTCACACTTACAAATTTTAATAACGCGCCGCGCTCATCGGCGGGCGGCCGCCTCGCCAGACGGAACGCGGCGCTTAGTTTCGAGTGGGCTAAATTACTAGATCGCAGTAATACTTCAAAATGTTAAATTTGAGTCTTAGTTTGCGATTTTGGGTTACTAAATGTGCGTAATTTCGATAGATATGGCTTTTGTTTAGTCGATTTCTACTGAAAATGCAGCGGTGGGCAATTAGAGTTAAAAAGTTTAACTCCATAGTTTAAGATGCAAAAAATCGTCTCAGCGTATCAGTTAGTTGTAACGACAATATATCTTCCGCATGTGTGATTTGATATCTTTCTGTCTGTTTGTCTGTTTGTTTGGAAGTATATGAGTGACTATTGAAAGGATTTCGATAAAATTTTACCCTTAGTATAGCGTTCATTCACAAAAAGTAGCCAGCCAGTAAAACCTATTATCGTAAATATGTAAAATCCTGTAAAATTAATCTAATTCAATCCACAATTAAATGAAACTACGTGATGTAGTATTATTTCTACTTTCTTTAATTTCTTTACCACGACCTAGGTTTCGTTGTATTACAACATCTTCAGGTGGGATTTAATTGTGAATAATGAATTTCTACAAAATTAACGCCAAATATATTCAATATCTAATTCAATCCGTTAATGTGTATCTTCTCGCAAGAGTATTTGCTGTGTTATAAAGCAAAATTCTAAAGCTTTCTCATTCTTCATCCATCTGTGGATATTTCTAAGTCTTTTTTTTAGTTTCCTTAACAAAGAAAACAGTTTTCTTATTCGGCAAATTTTTCGTCCTAGAGGAATGTGAGGCAAACATTAATTTAACAACTAAGAAGTTAAAGGAAAGTAAACGTGAGGATTTTGGTGATAATTCCCTTTTAATCTCATACTGTAGATAAACCTAACAGTAAATATATTAACAATTAAATGAAACTACGTGACGTAGCATTGTTTCTATTTTTTTTAAGTTCTTTACCACGACCTAGCTTTACAACATCTTCAGGTGGGCTATTAGCAAAGATTACTAATATCCCACCTGAAGATGTTGTAATACAATGAAACCTAGGTCGTGGTAAAGAACTTAAAGAAAGTAGTAATAATACTACATAACGCAGTTTCATTTAATTGTGAATAATGAATTTCATTTTCAATTTCAAGACATCCTTATTTCATTTAGTATATTCGATTCCATCAAAAGATCATAACTGATCTTTACTTTGGCAGTTATCTTTGAAACTCAAGTTTTTATTGTAAAAGTAAGTTTACGGAATGAAATTCAAGTTTCGGACTTCAAATTCAATTAAAAGTTACCTACAGAAAAAGTGAAGTGACATAGACACGAGCGAGGTAGGGTTAGAAAAAATTTATATGTTTCTTATCACTATCAGCAATGTTTCTCATGAGAGAATATTTATATAATATATTATTTATATATATATATATATATATATATATATATATATATATATATAATATTTATACAACAATTCAAATATCAAAAACTGAAACTATTATTTAATAGTTTTATTTTACAGTCTAAACTTGATACAAAATTTAAGATTTGTAATTAACTTTTAATAAAAGCAATACATACATGGTTAGGGTAATACAGATTTCGTTCATTTTCAATGTTTTGTACCAAAAATAGAAAAATGTATTCGTATTTAAGCTGTGTTGAAAATGCAAATACTTCGATCTCAGTGTCAGGTGTGAACTGACACGAAGATCGATTCAATAAGTAGCCTTCCGTCTTAGAAACCACGTTCTAGACATGGAGGTAAAATACAAAAAGAAACAATTCACATTTTTAAGAGTAAGATTGCTGGGGTGATTTTTAAATTAGTCACTAACTTCCTTGTGTTTTCTTCGTGCAGGGTGTCAAATGAAAACTACATCAGAAATCTAAAAATAAAATTTCCATTTACATATTAAAAACGACATTGAGCAAGATTTTAGAACAAAAAAGGGCGCTAATCGTTTTTCCACTTCTGACTTCTTAAAGCAATAGCCAGAAGAATCCAAAATAAACCTGTCAAACACGAGTGGAACTCGCACTATGAGGGTTCCGTGCACATTTAGGCATTTATAAACATTTAATGGTACATAATAATCCTATTAAACTATTTAAAAAATTTCAATTTTTTTGGGACGAAAGTATATTGCCTACTACATCTTTCACAGGCGCATATTTAAAACGAATATTTTTTATGTGATGTAACCACAAATTGACGATTTTCGGGTTTTTCTTTTACTTGTGCTATGAAATCTTGCTTCTTGCCAAATTTCATGATTCCAGGTCAACGGGAAGTACCCTTACAGGTTTTGATTTATTTGCGAGTGTCATAAAATGCGGTATAAATGACCGTATTTTTAAGTTTTTTTTTAATGCGTTGACTTAGAAGCTTGATTTTTTTACAGCCCTAAGGGACCGTAAACCTAAATATTTGATACTAATTTCAACTTGATGCCCCCACGCGTTCCTAAAAAAGTGTCTTGACGGGCAGACAAACAGACAGAGAGATAACAAACTGATCCTATAAGGATTCCTTTGTTTTACATATTTCGCTGCAAAAATATTTCTGTGAACTCTTATTAATGAATTATAGACAATCAAGTTGTTTGCAATACATATGTGAAAAGTATGCTTAATAATTTATTTATATAGTGAATAGGAAACGGTTGTTAATTTGACCCGCATTTTTTATTATTTATATATGTTTACTACTTTTTAGTAGAAAAACGATTTTAGAAATTCTTTCTTTAAATCTTAAATTATCTTAGGACATACTTCTTAAATGGTCTCTTATATAATTTTTCAAGACCGTTTTTAAAATGTCGTATTTAAAAAAAAAGTAATAAGAGATTTTTTCAAAGACCAATAACACACGTATCCCAATTGAGTTAATAATTTATTTGTTTCCCTGAACTCTTTCTGTTTTGTTAGTGAATTTAGGTAAACAAAGTGATTCTTTAGTTGTTAGCGGTAGCCGGGTCTGATGAATTGGTGACTGGAACTATCAATGACGAGGAGTAGACGTATCGTATTTTAGCTCGTTTGATTTGTCTTGACGGTTCTTTGATAACAAATAGTAGCCAAAATCAAATTATGATTTCATAATCTGAAAAATCCAACAACCCGACAACAAAATAGAAATTTACAAAGCAAATTCGAGACTAATTTTGTCACCTCTCATAATTCAATAATTTTTTCTTAATACGACATATTAAAAAAAAAGGAAAGGTTTGTAAATACATTAATGAATTGTTCGTAATGCTATTGTTCATGATAGATTAGTTTCATTTTTTATTATTCAACATTTTCGTACAATATTTTTAAAATAGGCTTTCAGAGTATTTTATATTAATATATGTACATCATGATGGATTTTAAGGCAGAAAATTGAACAATATGAAACGTTCCATGGCATTCATATATTATTTTTATTAGCGTATGTTGTGAAAATCGATTTAGTAGTTAAAAACTTTGAGTGAACGTACGGTACATATACATACATTCATAAATACATATAATAGGTGTCATTGCAATTTTCTTTACAAGTACAACTATTATATAAAAATACATTTTACATTATCCGATACGTTCATAAATAGCCTGTCACTCTTAATTTTAAGACGAATCCAACATATCACATTTTTTAAAATTGCTCGACTAGTTTGGTCCTTGAGAGAGAACATCTATTTCGACATTGCGGGTATATGTACATAGACTGCTACAATCTAACCCTTCCTATTTGTCCTTTCCGCGTTCGGATAAAAATTAAAAACTGTCACCCTTGAATGTATTTCCAATTTTCTTTTTTTAGAATTTCCTTCGTTTCTAATAGCTTAGTTGAGATTTTCCCATTGATTGCTATCTCGTATCCTGCTAAAGTAGATTAAAAATGGCTATAATTTGAATACAGTGCTAGTTTTTTTTTATTAATATAAATTAATCAACTGCAAATATACAACAGTCGTGCTTTATAGAAGACGGTAAGTGCGAATACGAAATCTGTACAGTTAGCTACGAAATTAAGTTGATAGCTATTTTTTCCTACATTTAAACAATGCACAAACTAAAACACAATTTAAATAATGCACAGTAACTTCACTTGTATAGATATACACAGGACTAATTACCCAACACGTCATCCTTATAGCTACGGATATACTGCTATTACAGAATGTCGGTGACGCGAACTCGCAAGATTTTACCCATCCAAAAAGCATTCAACGCGCATATCGTACAGTCGAGTATATACAATGCATACATACATACACACACACACACATATATTATATATATATATATATATATATATATATATATATATATTTACTTTCGATGCCGTTACAAGTATATAGAAAAATATAATGTTGTATAACAATGTGCTCCAAGGGAGTATTTGACTTTAAGAAGAGAATTAAAAAATATTCTATTATTTTTTTTTATTTTCGCTATGATTAATTATAAAGTTATTTGTACCCGCTTTCAGTTTACCTATACCTACGAACCATATTCAATTTCAAATATTGTAAATTAGTCTAGGAGTAACAGATATAAGTTTTGATAACAATGTCGACTGCATAGTTTACAATACATTTGAGCGTGACATACAAACTGTCAAACGGACGTACTACGAATGGTGAGTTTGTGTCGTAGAGCTACGAATTACGGGACCCTAAAAACTTGTAACGGCATCGAAAGTATATTTCAAGTTTTATCACCGCATCAATTTATAAACGCACCATCTCAAGGAATCCAATGATCTCACTTCAACCTGAATCAACTCGACTACGCTCTTCTTACCTCCCGCCCACAACTGCAACATACAACGGCGAGGCTTTGATCAAGAGCTTGTACACAATTCCGTCCGCCCATATAATGGACATAAAGTTACAAATTAAATCCCGGAGGCAGGTTTATAAATAAATAGCGTATATGGGCAATTAAACAGTGGGCCGCGGGGAGGGGGGATGAGTAGCGGCGGCGGCGATGGGCGGATTTGTTTTACGCCGCCCGCCCTGGAAGGATCTCGTCCTTAATTTTATTACTGGAGCGACTACTCGCGGGCGAACGTGACTACTCCAGGCGACATTATTCAATGTTTATTTACTCCATATTAAGGGATTATTAAAAGCGATGGTATTATACAAATTGGGAGTTTATTTTTTTAAATTTTCGGCGGTTCGTCTCGATTACTACGTTTTCATTTCTCAATACGACAGAGAAAATAATTGTTCGATATTGAAGGAAACCGACAAAAATTTCTTGGCGTTAGAGGGATAGAATATGATATTTAAAAAAGCTGGTATTTTTCGGAATTTCTAAAAGCAAACAATTCAACGATTGGCAATAAGGAAAGAGTAAAAAATGAAATACAGTATGTAACTGAAAAACGCAAAACGAAACCCTAGCTTCATAAACGCGAAACGAAATAAAAATAACAATAAAACTCTAACAATGTAACGTAATAACTTTGTTGATTACAAAAATGAATCAATAACCATTTACTTTTTTCATGAGTAGAGCCATTACCTAAATTAATTAGACACAAACTTAACTTTCCTCAACTAAATGAAACTACGTGATGTAGTATTATTTCTACGTTATTTAAATTCTCTACCATGACAGGTTTCGTTTTATTACATCATCTTCCGGTGAACTATTTGTAAAGATCTTTTGTACTAATTGCCCACCTGAAGATGTTGTCATAGAGCGAAACCTAGTCGTGGTAAAGAATTTAAATAAAATAGAAATAATGCTATGTCACGTAGTTTCATTTAGTTGAAAAAATTTAATTATGCTGAATTTCTACAAAATTGACGCCAAATATATTCGATAAACACAAACTATTAACTGACAGGACGAATGTTCATACATTCATTTTTTATGTTCAATATGTTGTCTTTTTGTTTTTTTTCGAGTTTTACGTGGTTTTTTTCGACGACCCTCCTGGGCCTGCCAGTTTCATGGATTAGTTTATCGGATCTGTGTTTCGGAGATATAACTTGACAACACAATCTATGAAAAGTTCCACGCAAATACATTTACAAATTATTATGAAAAGTAATCTACATAAAAAATATAATTTTTTTCCTTTTCTATATTTAATTGTGCCATTTTTATTCTTGTAACATCTAAACCCCGCTTTAGGTAAGTGTAACATCTTATGTAAATTTATATGTTTATGTAGATTTATATTTTGATGTTACCATCTAATGTAGATCCCATCCCATAAATTTGGAAGCTAATAGAATCGTTGATTTTAAAAGAGCAAACTGTATAATGTTATAAAGGGACAAAAGTCCAGTTTCCTTTACCCCCTATATATAAAACAATAATTTCGCAAATATACTCTAAAAGTAATTTTTAAATGAAATCCTCGACTATATCACTTATTTAGAATCTACTTATTTACTACTTTAAGAAAACATTGTAAATTATGTGATCGTATATTACCTAAATCAAAGGAAGTATATATAGCTACTTAATATTGTCTTGAATCTGATATTGTCGATTGCGTATGGAAATATGCATATTAAGATCTGTCTTCTGCTAATCAATATCGATTTATAAGAAGCTAAACAAAATTTATACAATTGTCATAACTCCTTGCACGCGTAGTGCATCCAAAAAGTTTCAAGACTGTGTCTAAAGAAACAAAACAAGGGTCGGAATATATATTTTTCTAATGTACACAAATTTCCCGTTCAGTTCACTTTTCTGAACAACGTCGTATATGATTGTGTGAACACACTGATACCGGTTAATTCTGATAAGATTTTGGTGCTTAGACGAAGATTGTCAGCCTCTAAATTACATAGTTTCGAAACTTTTGGAAAGTAATATGCGTTATTTATCTTGTATAACATACCCAATGTTGGTGTTGAAACAGGCATAGTGTAGTGTTTAGGGTAAGTATCCTTCTACTTAAATATGAAAAAAAACTAGAAACAATTTTGCTAAAGTGAATAAATAATAACTAGACCGATATCATCATTAGAAAATAAAGTCAACGGAAGCAAGTTTTAAGCGCCATCTGTGTTGCAATAGTCACATTATTTTATTAAAATTACTGCTAGCCGATAGATGTCGCATGCACAATATTATTAATTTATTACTTTTCGTTAGATGGCACTGTAATTAAAAAGTATTAATATTAATAACGGTAAATAATGTAATGAAAATTTAAAACGATTTAACGTCTCTATTCTGTGTTAAAAACATTTTAAGTCGAAACTAGAAAAAACGTCTTTTTAACGTTAAAAAATAAGGTTACAATAATAAATGTTAATGATCTTTCCTACTTTTAGTTAAAATATCAATGTTACAAAATTCTATGAATTTCGTATTTATAAATAAGCCCTTGTGCTAAGCATAATGATATAACTAATTGTCATATTATCACGATATTTTCAAAACTACCCCTATGTTAAACGTATGGCGGGTAGATGTTACAATAACGAAAAAATTATTACTTATACTTTTTAGTCTAATGGACGAAACATTAATCTTATTGTATGAAAAATACAATTAACAAAAATGAGGAATAAATAAGTGTTCAAGTTTCTATATTCAGGCAGTTTATTTGAAGCAAAAAAAATTGGTACTTTGGACTTTTTTCTTCGTTATTATGAAGATAACTCTTAGAACCCGTATAGACTACGACACTCATCGAAATTCTAACGCAAAGCTAATCATAGATAGCGCCACCCAAAGACCTAAACAAACAAGCTGTCAAAAAAGCGGTAGATTTTCGTGGCGTGCAAAACTGAAAATTTTTATGTGAAAACAAATTATTGTGTAAAATTAGGAATATTTAACAGTATTATAATTAAAAAATCAGAATAATCGAACAAAGCCGAAACTTCATTTTGTTGCGTTAAAATGTTGGCAACGCGCAACTATTTCCCACAGCTTCTGTTGTATTTGTCCTTAGGGAACAAATGGACAAGCCATATTTTCAACTGCTCTAACTGCAATCGCATCCATCTGTACAAACATTGATGCATATTTATTATAAATCGAAATTTAATCTTTGAAAAACCAATCAAAACTCAATACTTCTCAAGGCAGACGGATATAAATTACAAAACGTCACATCATATTTATCTATGATGTATAACGTTATAGTACAAGTAGTACTGCTAGGGAGCAGGAGAAATGGACAGTAAAGTTCCCTACTGCGACACAAATGTCCGATACTAATGTCTGACCATACCCACATAAGGCTGTTACGGTGTCACGACACTAAACCAACGATTGGAATAAATGTTACAAGAGTAGACAATGGGGTTCACACACAGACACTCAATGTATACACTAAAGTGTGGTAGTCTAAACGTAGCTTTATAATAGTGAAGACGAAAGTAAGTAGGTAGACTGAATACTTAATTAAAATCGGTTATTATAAAGATGAACTACCAGCAATATGGAAATACCTTATCAACAGTACGGAGTGCTTATATAAACAATTAAAGAAGTATAAAAAAGTAGATAAGTATAGCAGAAATAATTTCGGATTAAAATCCTTTTACAAATAGACATAAGAATTATAAATATTTTCAACAAATAGAGAATCGATCTGAAAATAAATAAGAAATAGGTACCGAAATTATTTATAAACTTAAAAATAAACTTATTAAGTAGATGTAAATAAAATTGCAAATATTTGTGTGATAGTTTAATTTAGTTAGATTTTACGTGCTGGATAGGGAAACCATACTTAACATAAACATTACATGCACAAACATCTTGGTGGCAATCGCTTTCTTAAGCCGAAAGATCTGTATGCAGTTTTAAATAATAAATGTACGAGTATGAATCCAAAATCTACTATTCTTAACATTCCAAATATTTAGAAAAGGCCTTAAAATAGCCCGTGAAAAAAAATTTCTTTTCACAACAAACACCAATGTAATAATTGTAAAATGAAGAATGTTATCACAAGGAAAATAAATCATTATGATACTTGTATTTTTTGTTGGTTTGTATTTTTTCTGTAACTTTCACCATTCTAACATGGGTAATGGAGATTTCATCACTTTTAAGTTAAAAAAGTACAGTCGAATGCAGAATCCTTTTTTGAAGTCGGTTAATAAAACAAAAAATATTTCATTCACTTTATAAGAAAATCACTAGCCCAGCTTACCTAGTTGGTAAACACTGAACAAGAGTTATTAGGACACAATTTAATAAAAAACTAGCCCTGATCGCAAGTAAATAACAGTCTGAATATTCAATATGTGAAACAGCAGCTGTACATTCTCTCATATGCATATACACGGTCTATAAGGAAAGACGTTATTCCTTGACTAAAAAATAGTTGATTGTCGTTAAAACCAAATTTGAAAGAAGACTTTTTCAGAATATTGAAAATAATCCAAAATTATTTGTCACAATTTTCGTACACACGATACTTGAGCACATTATTCAGCACCTCTCGGGAGATAACCCGAAAACAACTGTGAAGACATCGCCACTGCGGGTAAACACCACACTCCAAGCAAGCTTTGTTTAAAATTTTTTTTGCACTCATTTAGAAAAAGTCTGTTCCCGTACACCGTGTATATAGAAAAAGTCTGTTCCCGTACACCGTGTATGTACAAAAAAATAGCAAGTTGTTTATATAACCAAATTGTATTTTAAATAGTAGTCATGCTAATCAGACTTTAAAAATAAAGTAATATTCTTTTTTTCTCATTTATTAATAGAATAATGTCTTCAAAACTGCTAAATTTTATATTGGAATCCATATTAGTACAGATTCTATAAAGAGATAGTGGTCTGACCGTTGCAACATGAGTGTGTCAAAAGATGCAAAATGTGCTTAAAAAAAGAAAAAGCACATCAGACCAGTACGAAGTCAAGAATAGCAATAAGAACAGACAAAATTCTTAAAATGATTTTGTGCAAATACAACTTTAGAATCATGATAAAAATTTAAATGCATTTTTCTCGAAATAGTTTTTTTTATTTAGGGGTGTACGAAAACTAATTTTAAAACGTTGCAGCATTTTATTTGTGACTTTATTCACTGTAACGGCTTATATGAGCTAAAATTTTGTATTACTGTTTTATAATGACAAATTTATGAATAAAAATGCTCTTTTTCAAAAATATTTTTCCCAAAAACTACAAAGGATCACCAAATTATTTTTTATTATAAACTTAGATAAACTGAGAAGAAATGAAACTAGAGAAGACAAACTCAAAGTCTCTTAAACTATTATTGGGACGCAGGGAGGCGACTAAAATTAGCTTGCAGTATTTAAATTTCCTAATATTTGTTCACTACTCAGTCACTAGACACGTCACTTTGACTACCTTCGTTAATCCTGTGGGCTCATTGTTTATTATTAGCAAAGTATCTCGATTTATGATAAATGTAGTTTTATATTTTGTAACACGAGCTTTGTTTTATTGTTTCAAAAATATTTTTGTTTTATAATTTTCATGAATCTTTGCTAACAGCCCACCTGAAGATGTTGTAATACAATGAAACCTAGGTCATGGTAAAGAACTTAAAGAAAGTAGAAATAATACTACATCTCGTAGTTTCATTTAATTGGGAATAATGTATTTCTACAAAATTAATGCCAACTATATTCAATTTTAACACAAAGCGAAACTAAGTACACGTGCGTGGCATGTCCATGCAATCCAATGGGTTAATGGCTCTAATGTTAGGAATTACTTTAAAAGGAAAAAATAGTTTATTATATAATGGTTTGAAATATAATGTTACAAAAAATTCATTTATATTAAGATTGATAACGAAAAAATAATTGATAAGAAAAGTAAGTCGTGACTTGGTGAGAACATTGTCAAAAGAGCTACGGAATACTGTACAGAGTTTCCCATATCCATTGCTTGAAGATATTGAAAATGATTCTCTTGAGGTAACAGTGAAGCTGCAATATATACTAAAATTACTCTCGTAAAGAAGGTTAGAAGTCCTTAATTATTTTCAATTACTTCAAAAAAATGTCTGCTTGAGACATTAAAATTACTTGCAATCATTCCATTGCTAGGAAGTTTTAACGAAGATTGGATGTACAATTAAGTCACAAGTTATTAGTATTTGGTTTTTCTTTAAAACGGGCATAACTTTCTTTTTTTTTTTATATAACATGAAAGAAGTTTGTTATATAGAAGCAGAAAAAAATGTTTGCCTATAACTTTTCAACTAAACAGTAAAAACGTACTAATTAAATGCACGACTGACTATACCGCTTAAGCTTAAATTTCAAATTATTAAGGTTTGTTTGTGATAAATGTAGTTTCATATTTTGTAATACAAATGTTTTGTTCTTTCAAAAATATTTTAGTTTTATAATTTTTAAGCAAATATGGAAATTGTTCCTAATTCACTTTATTATGTTTTAAAACTCTAAAAAAAGTATTTTCGATGATTTTTTTATTAAAATTGATTCTTTAATTAAATTATGTAAAAAAGAAATAAGTAAAATATTTAAAAAAAAAAAGCAGTGCTTGAACCTAGTGCGATAAGTAATCATATGTGACACAAGTCTAGTATAATTAGCTGACTAACGGCGAATTAACAGAAACCTGATATCTTGAAATTCCCAGAAATGATACATGACTAATTTAGCACATCTATATGGAGTTGTACAAGTATAACTAAGTGTATTGTGAAATGAAAGGAAGTCGTCTACGACCTGACCGGGATTATACACACACTGGAAACACGTCACACCCACAATTGCATATCTGAAGACGGGAAAAATTGAATATACACTTTCTTCCATTGCATACTTTAATTTCTTGCTAATTATTTTCTTACAATACTTATAAAACTAAAAAGAAACTGCATAAAAATTATGTTTTTCATTAAAACAATTAATTTACATATGTCTATTGATAAAGCAATCTTATTGATTTTGCAAATATAAAGCCTAAACAACTCGACTTAACGTTTTGAGCTGATAAAAAAATTAATTAAAATTGATATCTGAAGACAAGCATTATCTGTATAAGATTAATAAATGTTGAAATAGTCATCAATGAAAGAAAGCTACCCAAATATGGAATAAATTCCTGAATGCAAGCTTTTCAAAGCTTTCCACATTTTACTTTGCTTTTAGATAGAAAATTAAAGGATACTTAGGAAAAGACAACAGATTGAACAGTTATAAAACCACTTGTGATTAATTCAATAAAAAAATTTATACAATGTGCTTTTATTACTAAGAAATTAGTGTTAAATATCTTTTCATTAATATATTTACCTATTTCAATTTAATCACATGACAGTCTGTGTTCATATTGTTTTATGGCAAATTGTGTCAAAAAAACTAACATTTCAAAAACATAATCTGTACAAAACATACTTTGTTACATATCTTTTTAATATAACAAACCACAGGCTTGAGTCGCCTTTTTAACTCTTTAAAACAAAGATGTAAGATTTTTAATTAAATATAGAAAAGCACTTCTTTCCTATTGTCGACACCACATTAACATTATTTAAAATGTTGAGAAACAGACGGATTAATTATAAATATTTATGTTATACGGATTAAAATTGCGAGTCTGCATAAACCAAATTCATTAACTTATGCCTTGATATTTTATTTTCTATAGTAAAAAGTTCAAAAGAAAAGATAAAAGACGAAGTTAAGATCAATCAATAACACTTCTATAATCAGAAGTGCTGGTCTTCCTAAATTATACCTTGACCAAAGATCATAGCAAATACAAAAATCTACCGGTAGGCTGCTTGTGCTTGTCCAGTATAATTTAACTTTTATAAATAAAGGCAGCGGAACTAGGCCACTTTAATATTAAAAATAAATTTTAGGATATTTCTCAAATCAGCAACTATTAAATAACGGTGAAATAAAACAAACAACGTTTGCTGTAAAAAGACTGTTCTATATTTTCTTAACAATTTGGTAACATGTCACAAAATCACCCCGTAAAAATGCTAATATTGTAAAATTAAATAATAGAAATTAAAATTTAAGCTATTAAATTAAATAAAGAGAGCTCGGCAACACCATCAGAATATCCTCATTGTCTTTGCACAGCCGTGATTCATCCTGTACTGAACGTAGAGCATGCCAGTGTTGTGCCAGTACCAGAGAGCCAGTACCACAAACAGGTGCCACCACTGGTGCGAGTGGCCGAGGTAATCCACTTTGCCGGCGAACCACCTCTCTGGGACCTAGAAAGGAATAATAATGTTTGGCTTCAAAATGTCAACGCTATTTGAATTCTTATCGGCTACCAACTGTGCTTCATTCAACAAGTCATTGTAGCAATTACAAAGGGAACAGTCTATTTTGAAAACTTGATAGAAAATAATTTTTTTTTTGCTTTTCTGGATAACTCTGCATTTCAGCAAAATTGTCAACGTGTGGTAGCAGATTGTTGTTAATTACAAAAATTTGCCTGCCAATGTAATACATTTTAATGAGAATTTTTTTCAATTCCATAAATAAAATATTGTATTTTTGACAACAATCACATATTAATTGATTAATTAAAAATTTTACATATTTCCATCTCGTGTTTCCTAATTTGTTACATGCAAAAAAAATTAAAGAATAGTTAGAACGTCTCCTCAGTATCCTTTTTCAATAAAAAGGATATTATTTATTAAGAAAATGTTGAAGCAGAATCGTAATGAATTATTTGTTTTGCTCGATAAGATTACTTTTATGAGTGTTATCATCTTCTGTTTGTGGAAAACTTGAGTGATTTCCTTTTCTGTCAGTGGTAAGTAACAACCAAGTGAAGCATGATGGTTTTCAAATTGACTTTACTCTTTTTAGCCAATACCTGTATTATTAAAAGTTCTTGCGATAACAAGTCTGTCATTGTCATCATGATTCCCTTGTTTTCTATTAATTAATTTGTCAATGAGTACATGAGCTATCCAAGTAGCTAACAGTTGTTCATATTACGACAACTGCTGCGAACTAGTATCGATTGTTAAATGCCACAAGAGTTGATTGAAATTACAAAACAACCGCCATAATGATTCGATTATCAATGGTGAAGAATAGAGCAATGGATAAAATGACCTAAAATATATCTAATTCCTAATTAAAATATTTCTGAAAAATGTGAATTTTTTAATCAGAGATCTTTTCTCATGGGACGATACAGCAAAAAGTTTACTAATAGTTGAAAACAAAATTCTTTTCCTTGAAAAATTAATAACATGTTACAACGTTTTGAACATATAAAAAGATTAGCGATCATTTAAAATACATTGTGACTGTAAATAATTCTTCTTTCATTTCCTGGACCATATTTTCACACTGTACAATTTGCACACTTAAAAATGTATAATTTAAAATGTAAAAATATATAATTTACGAAATTATAAAAAATAATTTACTATTTTTAGAAATTTATTGAAATTATTTAATTGTAAATAATTATTTAGATAATAACATATTAACTTTAAAAAATAAAAGTTTTGGGAATTGTAAGGTTTTCAACATTTATGGTATGGTATTTTCAGCTCTCCTAATGATTGTAACTCAAAAAATCACTTGGTATATTAAACTTTTTTTATCGGTGACCTTGAAAATACAGCAGAAGGAGTTCATTATTAGTTGAAAATTGAATTCTTTTACTTGAAAAATTAATAACATGTTACATCATTTTGAACAAGTGAATGTAAATAATTTTTCTCTTATTTCCTGGCCATATTTTTTGACACTACAATTTGCACACTTAACAAAACAGTGACGACGTAAAAATATACAATTAATGAAATTGTGAAAAAAAATTAAACTATATTAAAAGGTTTGCTTTATTAAAGGGTTTGTTCATTGAAATTTTTTAATTGTAAATTATAATTTAAATAATAACATATTAACTTTACATTAAAATACTTTTGAGAATGTAAAGTTTCGAATAATAATGTATTTTCAGCCCTCCTAATAATTGTAATTCAAAAAGTCACTATATTATTAAGCGTGGAAATTTATTTTTAAATGTAATGTAAAAATTGCAAACAATCACAAACATATGTGAGCTAAAGTAAATTTATAAATTTATACGTAATACAAATACTGCCTTCAAATGTTATATTATATTTAAACACAAGCTTACCTTACAAAAGTAAATAGTAAATGCTATGCCGCTAATTGCATACATTCCAATAACTCGAGGGAACAGCATCTGGAAAGAAAATTATAACATTTTCACAAATAAAGATATTAAACACGTACTAAAATTTGTTTATTGGCCTCTTAATATGGCTATTCACTTAAGTCTTCAAATGTTATTTGTAATGAAAAAAAATGTTGATATTTTTGGATTTAGTAATCATTTACTAATTGTCTGCAAAATTTTTACTTCTACATTCAACACTCACTCAACATATGCGTATTGTTAAAAAAAATCGGCAAAAATATGACAAAAGACTAAAGGTCACTCCATATACCTTTTTCACTAATCTGACATAAAAGACAATGGGTATAACATAACATTCTTCATGTTTTCAGAACATAATCCAAGCAAGCGTAGTTACATAAACTCTAAAAATGCTGATTGTTACATCCCTAATAATATAGAATGGAATACACCTTTCGATCACTTCTCAGAAATACAAACATACCACAAACAGTGGTCCTAGTCTTGTACCGCTGAAGCTAAAGTCGACATGACTTATTTATGTACCTGCTTTTATCTACAGCTTCATCAGCATAAACTACACAATATTAGTTATTTGGTATTACATTGTTCAGCAAAAAAACTTTATCTAAATTATGATGCAAAATTATCATAAACACCACAATCAAAGTCAACAAATTCTATTTTGGAATTTTTTTTGCAAAATTGGGACTTCTTCCAAGTATTTCTTAAAACGTTCAGAATGATGAATTTTTTAAACAAATTTAATATTTTAAGAAATAAAATATTATTCAGATGAAAGTATGTATTTCTAATACCTTTTTTATTATTAAAAACAACACTGTGCTGGTGTCAAAATGGAAAGAAAAATCTTGATTTGCATTTTCATATAGATTTTCTAGTTACTTACATTGCTACATCATATAATCTGTGTTTTAAATGAGCTACCTAACAGTAGAAAATGAAATTTCCTCCTTTCTAGTCATTACTGAATGAATTCCTTGTAAGCCATAAACCACTTTTTTCTTGATTACCACTAGAATATTATTAATCAGTTATCAGACCATTTTTTGCCATTTATCTTCTGGGCTAGAAATGCATTCATTTTCCCCGAGCCGCTAAAAATGTTGTTCAATGGCATACTTATGCTCTTTTAATTGATTATTGACATATGGAATGAATCTTAAGTTACAGTGCGCTAAATTTGGGCTATATGGTGGATGATCTAATAGTTTGATGCTAGATGACTTAAGGAAGTCCATTGTTTGCTGAAAGAAACCCGGTGTACCCGCATACGTTGTCATAATGCAACAGCCAAGTGCACAATTGTCTCTTTGGTCGCAACTCTTATGGGGGGGTATTATACAACTCTGAATTTAGGAATCCTAATTAGGATTTATGAAAGCAAGAGAATTTAGGAGCTCTTGATTGCACTACACTGAATCAGGTTCCTAACTCATTCCTAATCATAGCATACTGGAAAGTGGCAGCAGACAGGATTCAATATACCTGTTTGCTGTAACACTGCGCTGAGTATCCAAAGGAATTATATTAATCACACCCCAACAGTCAAATTAAAAAACAATCATCTTCTAGTCGAACGCGTCTGCTTGGGCATATTCGGATAATTATCATTGTCTTTTTCGAACATGATATTAATACCGCCATATTTCATTATTCGTAATATTTTAAAAAACTTCAGCGGATCACTCTAGTCTGAACTTACGGAACATTTTTTTTCTGAATTTACGGAACATTTGCACCATTTGCTCATCACTCACATTATGTGACACATTAAATGTTCAGACTTTGTTTACATTTAAGGATTGTCTTCTAAATCAAAATCATTACTTCCGAATGTTTATACCATTGTTCAACAGCCCAAAGTGAAAATACAATGACATTCAGTCATGTTTAAACTTGTATATGTGTTAACATAATTTTTGTCTTATTTTAACATACATTTCACTTGAATTCCAAGCCTTTATACAGTGCGTTCTTTAAAAATAACAAACAATTACTCAGTTTATTGTGAAATCATGCGATTTATATAATTATATAACAACTAGATTCTAGCTCCCAAATATATATTAACGACCTATATGGGCATTTGGGATATCGATACAAATAGTACTGGCCCAGTGAGTAGTGAGGAGCCTTTGAACACAACCATTGTTGAGTCTACAAGTAGGTATTATTTTTTTTAAATCTCTCTATTCAAATAGTGGATTCATGGAATCAAATATTTTCATACACCACATTATTAAATTTAAAAATCTAAGACTGATTATGAAATAGGTGTTGATGGAGATGTTACTTGCAACATTAATAGTTAAGTTACTTGCAACATTGTAATAAGAGTTTTTTTTAAATGAACCAAACTTTTATAACCACATTAAATTGTTAATACATTTGTCTAGCCATTCTAACCCTTATTTAATTTGTTTTAAGTATGAATCTCCTATTAGAAGAGCTAATGCTTACCAATTTAATAATATCCAACTTATATTTCGCCCTATCTTTCGCAGTATGCTTTTTTCTTAGTATTATTTTTCGAACGACGCACAAGCTCACACAATGAGAACAATGAACAGAGATGTGTTAAAAAAAATGCTTCGCGGCATCTCCTCCCCCCCCCTCAGATGAAGAATATTCGAGCCCTTAGATTGATTTATTGAATGACACTACTATGGTGTGTCCTGCTCTTGCTCTGCCCAGCGTGTAACACCTACATCAGTCTTCGTACCGGTACATGACACCATATATCGCATTATAAAATTGAGTTATGTCAAGATTTTATATGAAGTAGAAACAGTTTCAAGTCCAACGGAAAAATGATCTTGGATATATTTGCCTGCTTGTATATCAATAGGTGTCATCCACAATTTTACCAGAAAAATATTGAAACAGTTAATAAATAGTCAAGTAAAAGAGAGTATACATTCTTGGGCATGAAAGGCTTTTTAAATAAGAAATGTGGTGTTCAGGAAATGGAATGCACCAGAAGTTTATCCAAGAATGGAATGAGCCAGAAATTTCTCCTCAGAATGAAATGTGTTAATTACGTATTTTAAATCCATTACATTGCTTTTAAGGAAATCCTCATTATTATACAAACAAAAATGATAGGAGAAAAATAAGGTAAAAAACATATGCTACAATATTATGGAGAATACGGCCACTACATATTCACCTGATACGGAGTATAGGGTGGGTGTAACTAAATCGACAACAGTGATAACTGCGATTAAGAATGGAAACAATTACTGCTTTCCTGTCATAAACATATCCTTTTGCAAAGCAAAGCACATATTATGGACAGGCATACAGGACAGGTATGTTTTATAAAATAAACTTCCCTAAAAAACTAAATATAGATTACGAAATTATAAACATGCTGAAAGAAACAGTAAATGCTAGTTTTACAGATTTCCGATAGCGAATTAGAAAACGTTATATGAAATTCTTTTAAATTAAGATTTCGAGATAAAATATGTAATTACATTTATTGTTTTAACCTTAATGGCTTGCTTTGGTTTTCAAAACTGCGATATTATATATGAAGTGCTCAATTCATTGCCATGAAATGATGTGATGATATCATGATCATATATAAATCTCGTACAAATTACCCAATTTGGATGGGAAATATATTATTAATATATTTTTTTATAAAATACATTTTAAGTGACTTTTGTAAGAACACAAAACAATGTTGGTTTTATTTTAATTAAATAGAAAAATAAAAATTCACTTATGTTAATGTTCATTTATTCCATCTAATCAAATAAAACTAAAAACTAACCCATTTCTAAGTAAATTATATTACAATTCCTTTAACAAAACAAAAAAGTGCTTATGTTTCTAGATACTCAAAATAAAAGAGTATGTAAATGTTATTTTTCATTATTTTCCAAATGGTTTTGTATGTACTACATAACGCCCACAGAGCCAGCAAATTTGCGAATAATAGGTAAGGTTGTCACCAGGGCCTAGAGGTTCTATGAGACGGCTCGTAATTAATAAAATTTTCTTTTACCTCATCCCATTCCCGAGATACACCATTTCACTGTTACCTAAAGGGTTACAGATTTACCATTTGATAACGCACAACATTCGGAACCTTCAAAGTGATCCTGCGCTTTATTTTAACAAGTAAACCCCTCATTGGGATTTCAATATTCAGTCGTACATGAGAATTATTTTACATAAACAAATATTGACTATATTGGCAATGAGTTGGTTACGTTTTCTTTCACGGAGATTCTGTTTATGATAATGAAGCATTAATATGCAATTACGGCAATATGTAGCAAATAAAAAAAAAATTTATTAAAAAAATAAGTTATTTATCTCTTTATTACAGACTCAAATCAAAAAATACTATAGACTTTAATCTTATATTTTGGAAAGAACTGGACGAAACCGTCTTACTACACTAATTAAGCAACATTCATTAATTAGATATACATTTAGAAGTTGCTCTTTATTTACATCCATTATTGTCATATGCGATTTTGTTTACTTTCTTTCTGCGTATGAATTTTTAGTTGACATTATAATAATGTACATTTTGCCAGTTCTGCAGAGAAAGTTATGAACTGATTCCCACAACTTCGTGCACTATGAAGCCTTGTCATTGTATTATTTGTCGCGATGAATAAAATCCGCGGTAAATTTGAGCAATCAGCAATTATAAAACTTTCATGTAGTGAAATACCAGCTCTCAGGGGAAATGTGGAATTGAAATTATATTGTCACTATTTACAGACCTCTAATGAAAAATGGTCATATCTACTGAAGTACAATAACCACTAAAATACTTATGAAGTATAATTTATTTACTTTATTAATAAATTGATCTTTTAATAGGGACACCAAGAAAACTAGAAATGCTCCGTACTATCTTAGCATTCTTTTACTGAATTTCACCATGTTAAATAGTTTTTAACCTGACTACACAAAGCAAAAAGAAGGTAACGTTTTTTATACATATGTATATAAGTCAAGGTTTTTATTCTGTCTTACAGCCTGACCGACTTGATGTTTTTTTAGGGGTACAACCTCACACCTGAAAAACGTGATTCCCATTCCATGCATCTTAGCTTCACATGTGATGCACAATATATTACGTTGCTTTAAATATGCTGGATACTGCAGAGCTAGATGTATAGTCAACCAGAGAATGCGAGCAAAGTACTCCTTGAAACAGACTTATATAATCTAACAACTAAAAGTTTTAAATTAAAAGGACAAAAATATTAAAAAACCAAGCGATACAAATGCAATTTCATTTGGGTATTTTTCAAGTTTTATTAACATATTTTAATATATTTCAATATCAAATTTTAACTACATTTATCTAATTTTATTATAAAATTTTATACTTTTTGGTAAATTTTTATCTTTTAAGTAATTTCTTAACAAAGCATATTTTCCAACTCATTATATTTTTTTCATCATATATTTCTAATAACTCAACAATTCGATAAAGGTGTCATATACGCATAAATGGAGTTTTCTTGTCAAGTGTTATAAATATATCACATTTTAAATGATCTTCTAAAACACCACATGTAAATGTGCAATGTACCTGAATATAAAAAACAGTACTTTGCTTAACAAAGGATACGGACAAATCATGGAAACTGAGTAGTTCTCTACATATAACATTGTAGGACATACAAACATTAAATTAATATTGCACTAATTAGCTGACTTTTGAATAATATAATGTTAAATATTCGTAAATACTTGAAGGCTTTAACAATATATGAATAATATTCGTAAAATTCAGACAACTTACAGCGACAAGTGGGTTATCGAACCCGCCCATCTCGATGACCCAGTGCATGGTGGGCACAATGCCGTAGGCCGCCCAACCGATGAAAATGATCGTCTTCCAAGCATACGGTACACGCAACTGCGGCAGCTGCACGGCCATTGCGAACACGAAAATCAGTGTTACCGTTATCAAGTAGAAACTCTTCAGCTCCTGAAAACAATTGGAAAACAAAAGGTTTAGGATAAATTATGAAAATTATATATTTAACACGAGGGTGAAAGTTGAAGAAGCAATGGCATATAGTTGATAGAAAAGTGTTGAAACAGATATCTTAAGGAAAATTAACAAGATTGTGATCCACAATATGTGGTTTGCGTTGCAAAAAGAATATGTTTTAATGTGAAATACAGAATAAATAAACTTATTTTAAATTCCTTACACATTTAACAAATCATTTACTATGGCTTTGCTTGTTCGCTGTATTCGTGAGCTTTACAATTTTTAAAAATCTCTAATTACAATTTAAAAATATTTTTAAAAAATCTCTCATCTAGAAAATCTTTTGAAAACAGAACAACACAATTTTTGAGGAAGAAATTTTAATTTTCTTTCCCAAAAATATTTTATTTTAAATATTTTTGAGTAAGTTTTTGAAATTCAGTTGTAATGTTCAATACAACTAAATCTTCCATTATATGGTCCAAACATTAACCACTTTTCTCCTATTATTTTTACGATATTTACACTGATTATATTTTATTTTTATGAGTGCTTCCATATTATTCCATTTGCCAAAAAACTCCCTTGCCCATTTCCATCTTAGATTCTCATTTCTTACCATATCTCTCATGGTTTCATCGTATACATAACCTTAGCTAGGATTTGATAATCTATTATACTTTGTAATTTTAAAAAAATTTGAATGATAACAGATGAATTAGCATATACAAACAATGATTGATATTTTTAAAAGAAAATTGATACTAAATCAAGTTATCGCGAACATTTTCAAAACTTTCACAAGAGTTTTGAAAGACCCGTTTTCAAATTTGTGTTGTTATTTTCAAAACATCGTTTTCTATGTGCTCTGAGCGTACAAAGCACATTTAACCTATTTTCAGTCATAACAAATCACCATAAAGTTTTGACCGTTTCTATGTACAGAAAGACCTTTTAATGATACTTGTGGAAAACGGCTGTGCCAGAGCTATAGCAATTGCTTTTCTCTAGCCGAAAAGAAACTTTTAAGACTTTGCAATTTTTTGGAGTATACTCCTTAAGAATCGACATCCATATATAGTGCCCGGTATGAAGTTTTATGAGGAGTAAAATCAGAAGTCCAGACCGTACGATGTTCAGAGCGTTATAAAAAGTGTAAACGTTGGGTGGCCTCTCCGCGCAACATTTCTGCGCATCTTGAGAGCTAGAGTGAGATATCAATATGTTTGTTTGGCATTTTCTTATGGCGTAATCGCAATGATGGAGTTTGACACACATAAGTTCGTATTAATAGACAAAACATAAAACCAGATTAAGTTTAGATTAAAATGAATTATCGTATTATGTCCACGACGGTTCAATAAACGCATTTTACACTAGTATTAACTAATCTAGTTTGGAAAATCAAAGATTAGCCGATTGGAGATTTATGTTTTCGCCTGCGCAGTACGTACTGCGCATCAATAGGTAGCTAATTTCAGGCACATCTTGACATATCGAATTATTTATTGACAGTTGTAAACAAAGCTCATATACTAAAGTTGTACGGATCGCATTGTATTAAGTCCTTTCACCCATCGGAACTTTTGTATATTTCACTTATTAACAGTGCGCCATCAAAATTTCTTTCGTTTCTTTTGCTGAAAGTATTGCGTTTAACAACAAAGTAGTAAAATGAATACAAGAAAAAGAAACTACACGGAAATAGAGAAAATGCTATTGTTACAGATATTGGTCCATTACAAAGATGTAATTGAAAATAAACACACCAAGCTTGCTTGCTTGGTGTGTTTATTTTAAAAAGATGAAAAAAAAACGCTCGGGACGCTTTTGCCGAGAAATATAACGCTAGTGATATTATTAATGAAAGGGTGAGTACAGTCAAATGTACACGTTTATAATGAAACTAAATTAATTTATAATTATTATAAATTAATTTAGTTTAGTTTCGTTTTAAGTATTAGATTTTGTTTTATATTTATATACAGTGTTACTTATTTCATACTTCCAAGACAATCGTACTTAAGGAGTAAACTACAGCCGCGTATCGGAAGAGTAAACTACAGTCACACGCACAATTTTTTATTCCTGAGTAAATAATAGTAGGTAGCAGATTACTTGAAACTGAGTTGAGTGACATCATGTGTATGTGAAGGTTTTAGGTTAGGGTAGGTTGAATTAGACGTTTTATACTCATAAACAGGAGGGGTTGAGAGGAAGGGCTAGTGTCCAATACCCCCACACACAAGGGTGCCCACGTTCAAACAATTTATTGCATTTAGAGAGTTAGGACTACTTCCTTCCGTGCCCTTCATTACAATACACCAACACATTTTGTATCCAAATCAAAGTATATTACCATCATATTCAAAGTATTCACCGTCTTATTTCTTATCAACTCCAAAACAAATCATTTAAGATGGACTACAATTAATTTACCATAATCATTTGCACTAACCACATTTCGTAAATTCTAATTCATAATTAATGAATCCAAGTCAACACAATTGCGGTTATATTAAGTTAATAGTATGTTAATTATGTATAAGTATGCAAGCGATACACAAGTGACGTCACTTGTTACATTCAACAGGTTTTCTGGATTTTACCGCAGTTCTGTCCGAGTTTGTTTTTATACGTAAAACGATATGCAGACTGGATGACGTTTAATGACACGCTGAATATAAAAGAAGCTGCAATCTTAAAGCGGTATCACGAACACTAAAGGCGTTTTCTTAGAATGTTACGAGATGGATCAGAACAGTATATTTGAAGTCACTTAGGGGTTATAACTACCAATAGTAGCATCGTTTTTGTCACACTTAGCACAGCTCATTATGCGCGATCAAGTTTTACTTTTTTTTAACGAAACCTACTAGTCTGGCGTGAAATTTTAAAGTTATAAGTGAAATATATAAAAGCCCCGATGGATAAAATGACTTAATACAATGCGATCCGTACAACGCATAAGAACTAATGAACCAAAATTAAAACATTACTTATATTCTGTTCCAATACATAGAAAGAGAAACGAGATGAAACAAAGTACAAATTTCAATAAAAAAATGTAAACAAATGAACGGGCAAACAGTCAAACATTAACGAATATCGTAAATACAAACGTCGCTAATAAATTGGTGTTAAGAAGGCTGATTTTAAATGAAGTGTGAATGAGAAGAATGATTTTACTTAATAAAATTTTACACTATTTCATCTCCATGATGCAAGGTTTAAACAGGTTAGTACATCAAACCCCGGGCGTCTCTAAACGATACCACGCGACGCAGCGAACACCTTTTGGGTTTTGAATTTGGGGCGATGACAGTGTTATTTCACTAAAATAAAAATCTTACTTACTAATAATTTAGAGTTTATCTCAAAATTTTTTGTTTCGTGGAGGTTTTGTTTCTGGTACCGAAAATTTTAAATATAATGGTAGTCGAAAATAAGCTGAAAAGGAAAAATATTTTGACTGACAAACAAATGATTTATAAATCTGAGAAATAATTCTTGCTACTTTTTAAAAATGAAAAAAAGGAAGTTTTAAATTCACTTTACCTATAGATTTTATTACTTCAGATTTTATTTAACTCAAAAAGAAGACATACTGTAAAGAAAACAAACTGTAATATCTGAGAAAAGCTGCTGTGATAGACGGACGTGAGAGATGGATCCCTAAAAATCGACAAAATGCGAGTCGAGGTTGCACCACGAGAATTCCTTACCTACGTTATAAAATACACACTCAGTTGTTATATGTAGACAGAGACAAAAAATGTGTGTTTAAATTCATACATCATGATTTTGTACATCGAAAATGTTATTGAACCTTGTTAATGACTTATTTAGATATTTCTGAACAAAACCTCCGTTGAAATGGCTGTACTTATAATAGACACGTTTTTATTACACACACACACACACACACACACACACACACACACACACACACACGCACGCACGCACGCACGCACGCACGCACGCACGCACGCACGCACGCACGCACACACGGTGGCCGGGAATAAGTGTCGGACAAAGAAAAATATATATTTTAATTAAAAATATAAATTATTTGTATTTCTAATTGATATAGTACGAAAAAGCAGACATTCCGGGTGCCTAAATATCAAGATTATCAAGATATACCTGGTAACAAAACAAGCCTGCAAGTTACTGGCCATGCAAAAAAGCAGGTCCAAAAACGGCAATTTTAACTGTATCCCACAACGTTAATCTTCAAATCTCTCCAAATGAACACAGATGCGTTCACTCAAAGAGCAGAACTTTGACCTTATCCAACTTACCTAGACAAAAAAAACTTCACTTTATTTCGGTACAGAACCCTAATAATAATACCCAAAATTTTTAGAACAACTTGCTTTCGAGAAAAATAGTACTTTTTCTAATAATATCAACAAAATAAAAATAAATGGAAAAAATACGACATCATGACGTTCGTGTTTTCTCAGTACACAAAAATCATATTAGAGGCACTTTTTACATATTTTTTTAATTTATTTATTAATTTATCACATTTGGGGGAAAACATACAAATCATAGCGAGAACCAATAAGTAAGATTTTTAGGTAATAGGTTAACTGGTATCCCAACATTTCCACATCAAAATAAAATGTTACGTACACAGATACTTAAACTTACGTAAACTTTATTATAATACCTCAAATACCAAATAATTATAATACATTAAATTAAATTATAAAACATATAATATTGTTAAACAATTATACAAATCAATAATTCATGCAAAATTCACGATAATCGTAGTCGGTAATAGAAGTAATAATAATAATAATTACAAATATATTAATTCAAAATTCACGATATTCATAGTCAGCAACAGGAGAAGTAATAATAATAATTACAAATATATTCATTCAAAATTCACGATATTCATAGTCAGCAACAGAAGAAGTAATAATAACTATAATAACAAATACGTAACAGCAGATACAGCAAAAACTAAATTAACAAATATCGACGTCATAAAGGTGATACAACAAATTTGTCTTTCATATAATAAGTACACAAATTAAGTACTCGTGTCGATCAGTTTTATTGTAATATGTACACTTAGAACTTCTCGTTAGTAAAATTAAAATAAATTTTTAAACGGACAGTTTGTATTGAGTAAAATAACCTGTCCCGAAATTCATGCGTTCTGAGAGAACTTCTTATTTGTGAATTACTTATTATTAACTAATTTAATCTATACACGTACATTAGGATGGAGCGACAATACAAGGAGAACAATACAAATTATTTAATCGGACTTGAATACATACAAAACGTTACGTATTATTTGTGTGTTGAGTAAAATAACGTGTCTCGAAATACAGGTGTTGCGAGATAACTTCTTATTTGTGAATTATTAACTAATTTAATCTATACACCGTACATTAGGATGGAGCGACAATACAGGGAGAAAAATAAAAATTATTTAATCGAACTTGAATACATACAAAATGTTGCGTATTATTTGTGTGTTCAATAAAATAACGTGTGTCGAAATTCTGGCGTTGCGAGAGAACTTCTTATTTGTTAATTGTTTATTATTAAATAATTTAATCTATACACGTACATTAGGATGGAGCGACAATACAAGGAGAACAATACAAATTATTTAATCGGACTTGAATACATACAAAACGTTGCGTATTATTTGTGTGTTGAGTAAAATAACGTGTGTCAAAATTCTGGCGTTGCGAGAGAACTTCTTATTTGTTAATTGTTTATTATTAAATAATTTAATCTATACACGTACATTAGGATGGAGCGACAATACAAGGAGAACAATACAAATTATTTAATCGGACTTGAATACATACAAAACGTTGCGTATTATTTGTGTGTTGAGTAAAATAACGTGTGTCAAAATTCTGGCGTTGCGAGAGAACTTCTTATTTGTGAATTATTTATTTTAACTAATTTAATCTATAGGGGAAGGTGGTACAAAATGATCCCTCAAGGTAAAATGATCCCCGGCTATTATATCGATTTTATAGCGCCATCTAGAATATTTTAAGAGAATTTCGTGTTCGTATGGTTAAGCCATACATTCTCTGTCAGTGTTGTGGCGTCATTTGCAGTAGAAAAGATTTGACCACAAAATATTTAAAATTAATGTGCTCAATCTAAGGTAAGCATTATTTGACCTTATGTAGCTTTAGTCTACGTATATATGATGTGACATGTGTGTTTGTCTCAGTTTCTGTTATCAATTAGCAGTAGAATTAACCGTCGTTCATTACAATAATCGAACAACATAGGTTATGTTCCGATGTTTTTCGTTAATAAGGCATTTGGGGCAAAATGATCCCTGTATGGAGTGGGCAAAATGATCCCAGGATCATTTTGCTCCATGCCTATCTACTTCCAATCATGTTCAATTAACTTTTAATACACATATTCTTGGATTTTTTAAATATTATGTATTGTATGCGTAATTATAACTTAAATGAATGAATATAATCCACATATTGTGTCAGAATATAATGTTAGAATAAGTTTTTATAATCCATAAATTTATAATATTATTAAATTTATCTTTATTTTGCATCTTAAAATGTGCGATAGTCGTTAATGTTTTTTTTTACTTTTAGAAGTCATGCCACGAAATTACATTCGAAAAACCACACGCCAGAACTGGGATGAAAACACTATGATTAAAGCCATAGATGCCGTAAAACAGGGTATGCCATATAAAACCGCCTCCAAACAATTCTCAGTTCCACTTATGGCACTCAAAAGAAGAGTGAAAGGAAAAAACATTCACGCTGTGGGAGGTACCAAAATGTTGGGGAGTATAAAAAAGGTATTCACAGATGACCAGGAGTTGGAACTTGTACAACATATTAAAGATAATGAAGAGACTATGTACGGTTTTACAGTTGATGACGTTCTTAAATTTGCTTTTGAGATAGCTGAAAGAAACCGAATCAAACATCCGTTTTCTACTACGTCTCGTAAAGCTGGTAAAGACTGGCTAAGAGGGTTTCGACAAAGACATCCCGATATTACTCTACGAGCTCCGGAGTCAACGTCAGCGGCACGAGCTCGGGCTTTTAATAAGCCGATTGTTGATAAATTTTACAATAATTTACAAAAAATTCATGAGAAGCATTCATTTCCTCCTCATCGCATTTTTAATGTCGATGAGACTAGTTTAAACACCGTCCCAACTAAAAATACGAAAATTTTTGCCAAAAAAGGGCGCAAGCAAGTAGCAAGAATAACGTCTGCTGAGAGAGGTGAATCAACTACAGCGGTTATTTGCGGATCAGCTGGAGGAAACTTCATACCACCAATGTTAATTTTTCGCCGTTTGCGAATGAAATTAGAATTAATGGATGGGACTCCACCAGGCTCCGTGTACGCTTGCAATCCGTCCGGCTGGATGAATATTGAGGTCTTCTCTCTATGGTTTGACCATTTTTTGGCCTATACTAAACCATCAGCAGAAGATCCCATTCTTCTGGTACTAGATGGCCATCTTTCTCATACAAGAAATTTAGGCGTCATAATAAAAGCAAAAGAAAATCACGTCACAATTTTGTGCTTACCCCCACACTGCACGCACAAACTTCAACCACTTGATGTTGCTGTAATGTTTCCGCTAAGTGTGTACCACAACCAGGCTTTAGAAAAGTGGATGAATAATAATGCTGGTCGAGTAGTCACAGTTTTTCAAATAGGTAAATTTTTTGGAGAAGCGTATTTAAAAGCTGCTGTACCTTTAAATATTATAAAAGGATTTCAAAAATGTGGAATATGGCCGCTCAATCCTGATGTTTTTACTGACGTAGATTTCGTTGCTGCTAATACGACTAATCAAGAAAGAAGAAATGAAATCTTGGAGCCCCGCCCATTAATAAATACAGCATCTGATAGAATTCAAGTTTTCGATGACAACGTACAGCGACCAAGTACTCCCAGGACTCCTGTTCTTCGTGCCGATTTATCGACATGTGTTCCAGTTGAGGAACCAACCATCCCTCGTACTGTGTCACCTTTTATCTTACCAATCTGTGCACCCTGTGGACAAGGAGAGAACAACGAATATTTGGAAACGCTTCCTTCCGGAAGTGTAGCATCTATTACGATTCAGGTTTCCGATGAAGGTATGAGAAAATCATCTCAAGCAGATTGTGAAAAAACTGTAATGCCATCTCTTCCAACAACTGCCCAATTGGCTTCTTGTGATACTTCGGACGTAGATCCTTCTAAATCACCAATTGCATCCACATCTTTTAGCATTCCTCCACGTCAGATTCGACCTATGCCTAAATTGACAGGTGAACGTAAAAAAATTATCAAAGCTCGGATTTCAACAACGATTCTTACAAGCACACCTTATAAAAATTTTTTAGAAGAAGAAATGAATAAAAAAATTGAGAAAGAATCCAAGAAAAATAGACGCAATGACAATAAAAAGTCTTTAACTAAGATAAATTCCAAAACAACGAAAGAGAAAAGAGGAAAAAGAAAGGAAAAAGAAAACGTTGCCGAAAAATGCAAAAGACCAAAACCTAAAAGGAGCAAATGTGCAGTAAGTGAATCATCTTCAGAAGACGAAAATGATGCTGAGTGTTTGTTCTGTAATGAGATGTTTTTGAATAATAATAAAGGGGAAGGGTGGATCAAGTGTTGTGTTTGCTTAAGATGGGGCCACGACGCTTGCGCTGGTGTTAATCCTGATGACGCTGACGAGTTCACATGTGACTTTTGTGCCAATGATCGTTTCGCTTCTGTTCGGAAACAATTGAGACTGTAAAACTAGATACCATATACTCAAGAGAGCGTAGCTTAAACTATTTGAAAACAACGAAGACTGCAAAATAAATGATACTAGCTATGAAGAGAGCTTTATTTGATTAATAATGTCTTTTGAAACAATTAAGACTGTAAAACCAATCGCCCTAGTTAATAAGAGAGCATTGCTTGATTGTGATAATAATAATACTGTAAGGTCAATGATGGTAGTTCTTTAAGAGAGTTGTTTGTTTAAGATTTTATTTAGAAACATTATTAAGGCTGTAAAACCAGTGATATTACATATTAAGAAAGCGTTTTTGATAAATATTTTATTTGAAAATAATTATATCTGATAAGCCAATGATACTAGTTACAATAAGTGTTATTGTAAAAATTGTTTAGAAGCATCAATAATACTAATATAAGTGCTATTACAATTACAGAGATTTATGAGAATTAAGAATTTACTATATAATTAATCAAACAGTTATTTTTGAGAGTGAATCTACAATAAAACCACTATAAATACTATTGAATATTTTATTTCTTGCTTGAATTTTGTATAATTATTTGGGGATCATTTTACCCGCACCCTGGGGATCATTTTGGACATAGGGGTGTACAAAATGATCCTTTAATAGACTTTCACAAAAACGTTGATAAAAATTATTCCTAATGGCTAATGCGATTCAATGCTTATTAAATTTGTAGTTCGATTGAATAGCTACCTATTAAGTACTTTAAATTTAAGAAAAAGCTGTATACACTCGTTTTACAGATTATTTTCCTTAGGGGGATCATTTTGTACCACCTTCCCCTACACGTACATTAGGACGGAGCGAATACAATACAAGGAGAAAAATAAAAAATTATTTAATCGGACTTGAATACATACTAGTATTATTTGCATATTTTTATTTTACTTTTTTGACATATTTTTCAGCCCTCTACCATAAACCAAATAATTTTTTTAAAATTTATATAATTTTTTTAAAACTTGTTAATAACAAGATGCAATTTAAAAAGTAAATATATAGTCAGTTTAGTACAAATAAAACAACAAAATTATAAAAAAAAGTGTTTTTGTGGGGAAAAATACTTGAAATTAAATAAAAATAATCAAAAACTATCAAAATTAGATAAAAAATTGTGAGTAAAAAAGGCTTCATTTTTGTATTGAAATTCTTTTTGGGTTCAAAGTATGGCATTACTGCCCGCGATTTAATTTTAGATAGAATAAATCCATCTCTTGCCTTTTCACCAGATATCAACCATCAAGACTTCAACCACCATTTTGACACATCGCTCAACGGCTTGAATATGACAAGGATAATATGGAAACTCCATGATGACATGCAAACTCTGATCAAACTCGTTATTCTAAGTCTTGTCTTAAGACTTTGTTTAACATTGAGGGGGGGGGGGGGGTGTTATTTGTGACTCACCATATAATCATATCAGTATAGTCCTGGGCGTTAAAGTTCAGCTTTGGAACTTGAAATATTCGAACCCCAGGTTTTGCATTATTTCTGACCGCAATTTTTCGTCGTAGTCCCAATTCTCTAATATGAGGCCGTACAACATAGCTAATATGTGGTCGATTAACATTGCTAATATAGGTTCTCAGGATATGCAAAAATGCGTTTCTCTGAATAACTGGATCAATAGTTGTCTTCATATTAGAACTCAAACATCCAGATAACGCGATCAATTTGAAAACGTGTCTTGGACTTAGTTCGAAAGAACTTTCTTTACACTGAACTATATATTCTGCATGTTTTATTACATTAATAGCTGGGCGAAGCGTTGCTACATACAGTCTTAATATTATATTGGCTGTTGTCAACAATATTGAGATAATACTGAATAAAGTTGAGGTCCACTTCTTGCTCTGTTCAATTTCGGAGAGGTAGCTCGTATGCATGCAGTTGACATAAGAACCACTGTGGTGATCTACCCAACTTTAATTCTATGAAACCTATTACTCCACTCTTCCCGTCAGTGATTGTTGCAGTACCATCGCACTCAATAACCACTAAAATTGTTTAACACATACATATTTATAATTAAATATATAGCATATTATACTTTGAAAATATGGAAATACTTTGGTAATATGATTAGCCAATTCTTATGGGAATACCGAAAGACAGAATATTATTATTTATATATTGCAATTAAAATAGCGGTCACTTATGGTGCACACAAATTTGAAAAAAATTAAAGGTGTTTCAAATATAATGAACACCTTAAATTCAAATTCAAATTATATTATATTATGAAGTCCTATTTTCCCTTATTGTTAAGGAATTACCTATATACAATGGTGCAATACCGGATAAAGCCAGCGCAGGGCCTATAGCAAATGTGAGCAAGAGGCCCTTGATATGCATTAAGTACAAATGTGAAGAGGCCCTTGATTTGCATTAGGTACAAGTGTGAACAAGAGACCCTTGGTTTGCATTAGGTATTAAAGTTTAAAATATAAAATAAAACAGCACATTTGCAAAAATACTTTTTTTGATATTTATTGTGACAAATTTAGAGATAACTCTCGTCAAATAAATATTCCTAAGTAAATAATTTTCCAAGTTTATTACAATTAGGTCACATTTAAACGCTCTTGTCCCATTGTGTTCCTTAACACATTTATAATGCGCTCTAACATTGAAAAAGAACGTTCTCTTCTTATAACAGACGTACAAAAAACGGTCAATTGCGAGTCTGGTTCGCGCGTCGGAAGACTCGTACCTCGTAGGAAATTAAATTACTTTATTTGTCACAAATCTTTACTAATATGGACATCCTAGGGTAATAGATATTTAATAACATCTGACATAATTAAACAGGGGGACATATATATTATCCTGAATATACAAAAACTATGGCATACAGAATCACCGTTAAAGTTTTCGTATTTCTTTCGGTCGACTTCTAAAAATCCTGTTTTTTTTATAATTTTACAATAAAGGTGGATGGGCATATATTTAACCTATTTTTCAGTATATCTCTGAGGATAAACTACCTAAAAATAAAAAAAAGACTTTTTCAAGACATGTAAGAGTCTTCCATAATTCAATAGTCCTTTCCAACGATATCTTTCTACATATACATATGGAAATTTAAAACAAATTCTAGTACTTCGTTATAATAATAATTATATATATATATATATATATATATATATATATATATATATATATATATATATATATATTTATAATATATATCTATATATATATATATATATTTAATTTTTTTTTAATGTTATATATTGAGATATGAGCGAATTAATACACTCTATTACTGTGTCAATTTTCAAGTTTCTATGTCTAGTGGTTTTTGAAAAAAAAGACTGTGACAAACAGGCTGGCCGACACATGAGTGATCTTATAAGCTCCGTTTTGCGGTAGGGAAACCTAAAAATTAATATTATTTAAGAATACCAGTCTTAATTATTTTGACGCCATCTGTGATCTGTAATTCAAATTTCAACATTAATTTCAATGAATATTACAATATAACGTAGAGATATTTACATAAATTTATGGATAGATGGCGTTAGTACAAGCTCACATATTGCTACGACGCTACGGCTTCTCCGCGTTTCATCTATAATTCATACACATCCACACTCGTACACGACTAAACGTTTAGCTAGTAATTCATCTTGCCTTTTATCTCCAATTTATTTTAAGGGCGGAGTTCAATTCTAATCACACTGGAGTAATGAATATAATTGTAATGTAGGTCTGCTTTTTTCCGTAATTTTAAAATCGTGCAAACCATACATTAATCTGAGACGTGATATTCACAATTTATAGATTGATTTGTCTGTTTGTCTTTCTAGTTACCTATTTGAAAAAAACGACTTACCATTTATTCCAAAAAGGGCTCATCACTCTCATCAACGTCTTTGCATCAGTTAGTCAGTTTATATTAAATAAACTACTGCTAAACTTGGAAACTGAACACCTTTTCTGTTATAGTTTTCCATCTTTCTGATTGATTTTATTCTAACTTCAGTTTGCTTCCCACCTGATTTGCCATCGAAAGCAAAGTATGACAAGGATACAAAAAATATTTCGTTGACTGATTGAGAACTACCCTGGATTCGCACCCTTGGCTGATTGTTCGTTAACAATTTGAATATTTCTGCCACTATTAGTACCGTCCGCTAGTAACAGTTACCTATTATATATATATATATATATATATATATATATATATATATATATATATATATATATATATATATATCGTCATTGTCGTATGTGTGAATAATTACGTGTCAAATGTCTGTGAAATGCATAAATAACTTAAACTAACAAGGAACAAAAAAATACTTAAGAACTTCGAACGTAAAAAACATCACTGATTGGGTCATCGACCGGTCATCATTATAGACAATTATTGTTTCAATCGATAAAAGATCAAATTCACGTTTCAAGCATGTTTTAAAATATAAAAAAACACAAAGACGTCAAACAAAAGATTACCAATAATAGATGTACAAAGAATTATCGGCCTCTTTGATTGCAGTCCACGCCACCTATTATAAGGAGGTCGCCGCACATCACCACGCGTCCGTCCGCCCCGTCAGCTCGCATGTGTGACACGCGAGGGCCAAGGTCGCACCGGACTGTCGCAATGCAACGCGCCTCGCATTTACGAACGTTGCACTGACACTTGCACAACGCACTGATCTCAGTAGTCGCGTACCACGATACGCGCACCGCTAAGCGTTTCTTAAGACCAGCACTGGACGTGCACAGTAGCTATTCCAAATGAGTAGCTATTTGTATTCGATCACTAGTTATAGCTGGCTGTTACGCTATGGTAATTCTTCGGCATTACTTGTGTTATTTTTTCTCACCAGTTAGAGTTTTATAAATGATACTTAAACCTCTACACGTACTGGAATAAACAGAAATGAAATGAATAAATGGAATGATATAAGTTTAAGCATGGTGTCAATAAGCGAGTCAGTCAGCACTATGACTCGGATATTCTTTACTCCGTTACCGCAAAAGTGAGGGGAATGTAACAGCGTAGACTATTCAATATTACAGCTCACATTCAAAAGCAGTATTTAACATAATCTTAAACCTTTCCACATACTGGAATAAACAGAAATGAAATGAATAAATGGAATGATATAAGTTTAAGCATGGTGTCAATAAGCGAGTCAGGCAGCACTATGACTCGGATATTCTGTACTCTTTTATCACAAAAGTAAGGAGAATGTAACAGCGTAGACTATTTAATATTACAGCTCACATTCTACCAATAAACATTTTTCGAGAAATAACTATTGTATTTCATTAAAGTTACATGAAAGAGTTTTCAGTTTACAGGAAACGCTGAGCAATAAAATATTTAGAGATAAATAATGAAATTTCATCAACTAAAATCGAACATTTTGTGTTCGATTATTTTGTGTTCATTCATCGAAAATTTTGTGTTCATCGAACATTTTGTGTTCATCGAACATTTTGTATTCGATTATTTTGTTTTCATTCATCGAACATTTTGTGTTCATCGAACATTTTGTGTTCGATATCAGCAATCGCCGTATTTACGAGCTTCCTGTAGTGCTATCTAATCCTTCCTCGATTAAAGAAAAAGTCACAGATCAGGTATTATATTATAAAAACTAGTAGCAGTTATCACATTTATCATCTCTTCAGACAATGCCATTGAACTCTTTCTCCGTTAAAGAAAAATTCACTATTCGACCATCTAATGGATCCCAAAGATGGAAACTACATTAACAAATTATGAATATTAAACCACATTTTTAAAGGATTATCACAAAAAAAATCGGTTGTCATTTCCCTAAATAACACCTCTCCCTATAACGGAACAACTCTTTAAAAAAGTTCTAAAGAAAATACTTTAACGACAAATCGTTAACAATCGATCATATTTTCCCTTTAACGCTCAAAATTTATCCACGTTAACGAGCTGTACTCATACTATAACACACAATCCAAACTTTTTAAACGCCCAGCCGATTACAAAGAGCAGCGGCCCCAGGTCGCACATCTGATGCAACGCGTCGCGTCTCACGCAACCGTCATTTCGAGGATTCCCGCGAGGTGGACTATCCTTGAAACGAAGGTCTGCACCGATTGCTAGTCCGCAATACGTCAGTGCCCGCAATACCTGTATCCGTATCGATGAGAATAGAATAGGAAAGTACTTTAAAAAAGTCAAATTTTAAAGGAGATCTTAAGTTTACCTAAATGTAAATACCCAACTGGCAAAATAAGATATAGAATTAGGCCCCGTTTGACACACATTATCTAAACAATCTCGTATAAGTCAACATTTACTTTTTATACAATAGCACTGCCCACCTGTAAATTTATGGGTAGTCATCATCAAAAATAATGTGTGCAAATGTGGCAAAGAGACGTCACCATTCTTCAACCACAATAATAGGCACAGTCAAATAATAACCAAATTGTTGTAACGAATTATATAATGTTACTGTCTGATGGTAAATTCTGAAATAAAACATTATATATATATATATATATATATATATATATATATATATATATATATATATATATACACAAGGTAGAACGATCGTTACATATTTGATGACAATAATAGGTTAATTTCCATTCACAAACATCCGGGTGGCGATTTACATAACTGAACTGTATGTACTAATGTCCATGTTAATAATAGTATAATAAAAACATAATCACTCCGTATAATCTGTAACATATAATCACTGTATACGACGAATCATAAAATAAACATTAACTGCAGACAATGTAGATACTAATGACAATTATTAACGATTACATATAAATATTTAAGAACCAACATCACGTAATGTTCGACCGAGATTTGATAATAATTATTGGATATCTAATCAATGAATAAATTTAACGCACAAACGTTTATATATTAACTTTGATTATTTTTAATGTACAATACCATAATTTCTTTTTAAAGATACTGAAAATATTTATCACAAAATATATTTATGACTTAGCGAAGTCCGAATACACTAAAATATTAAGTAAATTAGCATTGTCCGAGTTTATTTGGCATAGCTATGAAGGACTTTCAGTACACTTAAATATCCATTGATAAAAACACAGTAATCTTTTGCTAAGTTAAGAAGTTATTTGGATGCAAGTCCAAGATGTTAGATGGACGTTGATTTCTTTAAGTCCTTTATCGCGTAAGGCAGTCGAGGTAATTTGTGTTTTTGCCAGTCGTCGCGGAGAATAGGACATCTTTTTGTTTAATTTTTCACAGAGCTTTTCTTTTATTGCTTCTTTTAAATAGTAAAAAAATAGCGTAGAATTTTCCAGCGATATTAACAGACTTTTCCTTATAGTCAATAAATTAACTTCCGTCGCAGTTCATTAAAAAATGTGGTTATAACTTTTGCGGCAAAAAGAAAACTACTATGAACGGTTTAAGATAGTCAGCATGTCTCCTGTTTCCATTTTTAACCATGAACCCAGTTTTCATCTCTAGAAACAACTATCTTCATAAATTCTCCTAAATGCCACAGAACTCCAAACCTAATTTGCAAAAGTCAACGCGGGTTTGTTCTTGAGGTGACCTGAATAAACGCGGAACTCATCGTGTGGTAAATTTGAACAAAATAAATTTACTTGTTCAAATAAATTAAAATAATTAAAAAATAAACTTTTACTATGTATTCGTTATATCTCCAACCTGTTATTAATTTTTATACAGCCCTATGAAAATGTTCTAAATAATATTGCTCTAAAATATATCCAATAGCTTTTACCATTTTGTGCCGAGTTATTTTCTTTTTCCCAAATTTGTTTAATCAAAATGCTTAGGGTTACCAAAGAACAAAATCATACTTGCCAAAGTACTTAAGTTCAATGAGTTGGCACGATCGAAACTATTCGAACACACTACACATAATATTGGATGATTCACTTAATCCAAGTAATTCAAAATAGCCTTCGTCTAAGTTTACACCGTTGGCATATTCAATTTCGAAGTCACATTCACCATCTCTTGAGACGCTTACGCAACTAAATACTAAGGTAAATGAACATGAAATGGCCTTGCGAATTTAAAATTTAAAAAACCAATTGAAACCATTTATCCATACAAAGCATTAATTATTTAGTGAACGTTCCATAACCTTAAAAATAATATTATCATGTAGATTATTTATTTCAGCACTCATTCGCTCACTCTAATTATCATAGTTTATGTCCATTAGGGATGAAGAGCGACCTTTTGTTCTTTAGTTCCACCAGCACGATCTATTGCCAGGTCTGTTTTGAATGCTAGACAAATCCAGTCGTATAAAGGAACTTCTGAACGCATGACCGACCCCGTTCTACTCCGATTCGTGCAGCATTTTATTTGATGCTCGATCAGAACTTCCTTGCAGGTCGTCATTAGATTTCCCTCGGGACTAAACATTCGGAGAATATAACTAAGGCAGCTACTAATGAAGATTTGGAATTCGCTCCTTGTAATATGAGACATTTATCGGCATCCAAAATAATTTTGAAACTTTTTATTACAACAAATAAAGAACACAATGGATAAGATAAATTGTGATAAACTATTTCAGATAACTCGGTAGAATGTCAGACATGAAAATATATTTCAAAACATTTAGAAAATACGTTTTACTTTTAATACAGACTTTTCAAGGAATCTTCCTAAAAAATTATATCATTTCTTCATTTTTGGGTTTCCGTCCCTCAAATGAAAAGGCGTAAACCTTACAAAATCATATCATCGTTGTTCATCAGTCTGTCATACAAGTAAAGGGAAAAATAAAAAAAATCAATGATTTCTAATTATATGTGGAATTACACATTTTTTTAAATAGGTGCCAATGAAAGATATAATAGGCAATATATTTAAGTTCAGAAAAGGAAAAAAAAAAAAATCACTGATTTCTAATTATATGTGGAATTACACATTTTTTTAAATAGGTGCCAATGAAAGATATAATAGTTCAGAAAAGGTAAAATAAAAAAATCACTGATTTCTAATTATATGTGGAATTACACATTTTTTTAAATAGGAGCCAATGAAAGATATAATAGGCAATATATTTAAGTTCAGAAAAGGTAAAATAAAAAAATCAATGATTTCTAATTATATGTGGAATTACACATTTTTTTAAATAGGTGCCAATGAAAGATATAATAGGCAATATATTTAAGTTCAGAAATGGTAAAATAAAAAAATCAATGATTTCTAATTATATGTGGAATTACACATTTTTTTAAATAGGTGCCAATGAAAGATATAATAGGCAATATATTTAAGTTCAGAAAAGGTAAAATAAAAAAATCACTGATTTCTAATTATATGTGGAATTACACATTTTTTTAAATAGGTGCCAATGAAAGATATAATAGGCAATATATTTAAGTTCAGAAAAGGTAAAATAAAAAAATCAATGATTTCTAATTATATGTGGAATTACACATTTTTTTAAATAGGTGCCAATGAAAGATATAATAGGCAATATATTTAAGTTCAGAAAAGGTAAAATAAAAAAATCAATGATTTCTAATTATATGTGGAATTACACATTTTTTTAAATAGGTGCCAATGAAAGATATAATAGGCAATATATTTAAGTTCAGAAAAGGTAAAATAAAAAAATCAATGATTTCTAATTATATGTGGAATTACACATTTTTTTAAATAGGTGCCAATGAAAGATATAATAGGCAATATATTTAAGTTCAGAAAAGGTAAAATAAAAAAATCAATGATTTCTAATTATATGTGGAATTACACATTTTTTTTAAATAGGTGCCAATGAAAGATATAATAGGCAATATATTTAAGTTCAGAAAAGGTAAAATAAAAAAATCAATGATTTCTAATTATATGTGGAATTACACATTTTTTTTAAATAGGTGCCAATGAAAGATATAATAGGCAATATATTTAAGTTCAGAAAAGGTAAAATAAAAAAATCAATGATTTCTAATTATATGTGGAATTACACATTTTTTTTAAATAAGTGCCAATGAAAGATATAATAGGCAATATATTTAAGTTCAGAAAAGGTAAAATAAAAAAATCAATGATTTCTAATTATATGTGGAATTACACATTTTTTTTAAATAGGTGCCAATGAAAGATATAATAGGCAATATATTTAAGTTCAGTAAAGGTATAATTTTATAAACACATAGTTTGATAGAGGTACTATGTACCATTAAATGTTCATAAATGCTTAAATTGAAATTCCAATATGATCCTATGCATCAAAAAGTTACAGCTTACCACGTGCGATTACACGTGTGATACACGCGTAACTTTTGGACCTGAAGCCTTAGTATAAACTGTGCTATTTCAACATTATAATAACTTAATAAATAATAAACATATGAATAGAACAATTACAAACATTTTGATGTTGAACTTTAGTGATAAATTGATTTCCTCTCCCACGACTTATCACCGCCGCTGTCTTCGTAGTTCATAGCGCTTCCTGCTTGTACGCGCTCTGGGACCATAACATGAATATTTACATAGCTCCGTAAACTCAACATTCTCATTAACACATTACAACTGTTTCTCATTAATCTAATCTTGTATCATCTCAAGTTATAAGCGAACAGAGACAGGCAGACGTTACGTTATATATATATATATATATATATATATATATATATATATATATATATGTATATATATATATATATATGTATATGTGTATATATATATATATATATATATATATATTAATGAGAAATTTTCATCACATTATCAGTTAAACTAACATACTATTTTTAACAATATAACCTCATCACCAACATTACCGAATTTAAGAAAAAGGAAATTTAGGAATTTTGGTAGAAAAAATTCCATTCAAAACAAATTATATTTTAATGAGCTTTCATTTGATATCCGCACACAATGATGTCTTTCAAAAGAAATTGCTGGCTTCCCCTCTCACCAAACAAAACTGTCCCCAAAATGGAAATTCAACTTTTTATTAGTAACGTCTGCAATCGGATTGCTTTTTACAACTATGTCGACAAACTTTCTATGTCTCAAATGGTCTCCGAAAGTGTCTGTGACAGACAGAACACAACTATTTTTAACATAGACATATATACGATGATTCACTTGATGTATAATTGCTTAAAAGTGGAAATTACCAAATCAATTTTGCACGCTGTGTGAATAGCCGATAATTCAAAATAATAATCTACAGTCATTGTGACAAGACTCAATGTTGAGTTTATAATATGTTGCGGCCACAAAGCATCTTTGTGTAACTGGGCACTAACAGGTGTAAACGCAAGAGGAAACATATAAATACTTTACACCTTTAAACATATCTTTAAACCTTACAGTTTACAAGAATGTATCTCCATCTTCTATATAGAAAATAAAAGAGCAAAGACAAAAACGTCGGCGTTTTTACTTGACGAAAATTCCTTCTATTAACGACTATATATATATATATATATATATATATATATATATATATATATATATATATACTACACTACTACTATACGACTATACTACTTCCTTTTATTAACGTTCTGAACCAATAACGTACCAAAAAAAATTCACTTTACAAACAGAGGTCGGTACCAACAAAAGCATTGTTATTTTGATATAAATAAAAGCAACCGTCGCAAAGCTAATCGAACCTACTGTTTGATGGACTTAGAACTTTCTTTATATAAATTTCATTTATTTTGAAACACTTAGTCTTTTATTAACGTTCTGAACCAATAACGTACCAAAAAAAATTCACTTTGCAAACAGAGGTCGGTACCAACAAAAGCATTGTTATTTTGATATAAATAAAAGCAACAGTCGCAAAGTTAATCGAACCTACTGTTTGATGGACTTAGAACTTTCTTTATATAAATTTCATTTATTTTGAAACACTTAGTCTTTTATTAACGTTCTGAACCAATAACGAACCAACAAAAATTCACTTTGCAAACAGAGGTCGGTACCAACAAAAGCATTGTTATTTTGATATAAATAAAAGCAACAGTCGCAAAGTTAATCGAACCTACTGTTTGATGGACTTAGAACTTTCTTTATATAAATTTCATTTATTTTGAAACACTTAGTCTTTCGTCCCTAAGTACTTAATGTAACGCAAGTTCTCAATATTATAAACCGGAAAAAGTGCCAATTTTCTGTGCATGTGTCAGACGAACAGGCACCTACGAATTTGTATTTTACACGCCGCATAATACGTAAAGAACCATAAAATGGGCTTCAGGTAAAGCCAAGTCGACAAACAGCTCTCAACAAATTTGAACTGAACATGTTATACTTTGTTCCATCAGCATTTTCCAATATTCCACTTTTCTCGCCAAGTGTTTGTTCGTGATTTTCGTGATTCTTTACTCTTCGATTTGTTAGCTATTGGAAAAGAAGCCTATTGACTTTCGCAATAAAGTTCCATCGCAATAAAATTCAATCGTCTAATAAGATAATTTTTAAAAACAATTTTCTATAAAAAATATCCCTTTTCGTGTTCGACGAATGTTCTCAGCCTCTGCGTTTTACATTTTTTTTTAATTTTTAACTTAAAATTGTTTATTAAATAAACTTTCTGTTTCGTCAAACAATGCATCTTTTGATTCTCTATCGATTTGATTGATCAAAATGTCATAACCTACATTTTTTAAGTTTTCAGAATCTATAAATATTACCATTCGCGGTTTGTTTGCTAGTTTAATAACAGCTGTTAATTCACGTGCGTATCATATCGATTACGGTGACCCTCGAGCTCAATGCCCAGCGCCCTGCCATGCATGTTTCATGAGCCGCTAGCGAATTAATCATATGAATGCGACACGCACACGTGACTATTCTTGCGATGGCAAAGACAAAGGAAACGGTACCGTTGACCCGGTAAAATCGTTCAACTTTAGTAATCGGATATTGAAGTGTTCAATTTTTGAACTGTATAAATGTTAACTTGCTAATATAGCCTTAATCACGCAGACGTTAAGTTCACATAGGTTTCTTAACATGATTTGGACATATTGTCTTCAGACAGCAAAAAATTTACATTGGCTTTCAAAATTGTTCACTATACTGATATTCTTATTCTTAGGATTTTTAGTAGGACACAAGTCTATCCAAAAGCTCTCGAATAATTTTTGATGACACAATATTTCTTAAAAACGAAAGTCCTAGACGATACTTTTTCCTTTTTTTGTATACAACATAACAAAAAATTGCTAAAATGTATAATTAAAATAATACAAGAAAAACTCTTTAGTTAGGAAACTAATGGAACCGTTAGATTTTCGGAAAATATGGTTTCTAGTCAAGATTTCCCATATCGATATAAAAGTACTTTTTTATGTCAAATTGTTTTTTCTTCTTCTACAGCCTGGGGCTGTCCACTCCTTGGCGTAAGCCTTTTCCGTAATTTGCCACGGAAGTCTATATTGAGCGTGAGCTGCATCCAAGACACTTCCGCTATTCTTTTGATGTCATCCTGTTAGAAAAGCTTAGGACAACCTGTGCCTCGATACCTGTCTCTTGAGAGCCAATTCAAAACTAACTTTGTCCATTGTTCATATGGGCTTCTGACGATATGCCCCGCTCAACGCCACTTGAACGATACTGCCCTTTCAATAATTTCAGCAACTTTTCTTTGGGTTCTAACTTCTTCGTCCCGCTAATTAATACCGAGCTCAGTTTGCTCTATTGCTCTCTGGCTTACTCTAAGCTTGTTGTCGTGGTTGAGAATAATGGGTCTTGTCCGTGGCTATTGCCGTGACGTGCGCTATTGCCCATGGCTTGTTAAAATTTACTAATATTTAATACCAAATGATTTAGTTATTCCGCAGCAGCTTTTTCAACGCAATATCACGCGCGTGGGCTACGTTGATTTACCCAGTTGTGACAGTGAGTTTCGAAGATAATGGTTAACCGAGTCGTTATTTTTAAGAAAAACGCAAACGAATGACAATCTTATGTGGTAGGTAACTCTCCCACTGAATTAACGCATACGTCAAGGGGCACACACCGCCGACTAACTATCTCCCCTCAACGTTAGTGAGTATTCAGTCGTATATCCTATCCTTTTCTCCGTTAGCGCGTTTCAACTCTTGACGTTCGGAGCAAGAATCAGTCAGAATCTCTTCCATTTTTGTAAAGAACCGGTTTTTGTAAGATTAGTAGTAAGTATTAAATATCATTTGTTCTATTTTCTCCTATTATTGTCAGTCGTTTATGTTCCGCGTTAGGAGACACTTCTTACTATCTCACGTATCAAACTCTATCAGTACCTTTCGTAGACTCTAGCAAATACAAAAATAAAGATTTCCTGTTTTGCCTAGTAGTTTTTTAATGATACAAGCTCAAATAAGTCATCCACTTTACTCATGGGATCCAATACTGCACAACATTAATTACCTAATTAAAGTATATATTTAGTAGTTCTTGCGCGAGGCACACAACAAACGAGCAGAAAAATATTTCAAAAACGGTCGATCAATAGTTTATTCTCTATAGTTCATTTACAGACCCTCAAAATCCTCTTTTTTATACTTTTCTAAGTTTAGTAATTTATTGAGTAATTTATGAATGAATTTAATTTGAATAGACGAATTTAAATACATGATTTAAGTTTGTCTATTTAATTCTAATTTATCTAGTTTTTACCTCATTTACGTGTAATTTCTCTCCCCAATTTAAAAAATTAATTATTGTAATAAACTTAATTTTTGTGTCGTTTTTTCATAACACTATACAGTAAAAAATAAACAAGTTGAATATGTATTTATTAATGGTTATTCACTATCCCACCCTCTATATGCGACGAATAGAGCACACTTTCGTTCACAAGAGTTAAACGAACACTTGTATCAAACAAAGTGAAAAGTAACGGAACATAATTAAACAAATAAATAAAATCATAGGTCACATGAATCACGTGTTCTCTATATTGTTACGTAATTTCTCGCTAACTATACATACATACATTATACATACATACATTATACTTTTTTAAAATTAAAACTTTATATTTAATGTTATTAACCCCAAACAACAACTAAGTTCGCTAAAATAATTACAAAACCGTATTTTGACACATAAATCTGAAATATCAAACATAACCGTAGCAACGACAATAATGCGATCTTTCTATTGTGCATACATGACTCCTAGACTGTTTTAGCGACTAACCAGCCAATACAATTCAAGTATTATTTAGGTTTTTTAGGACATCGATTTAAATTCCTTTTTTAAAATTAAAACTTTTTATTTAATGTTATTAACCCCAAACAACAACTATGTTCGCTAAAATAATTATAAAACCGTATTTTAACATATAAATCTGAAAAAACAAACATAACCGTAGCAACGACAACAATGCGTCTTTCTATTGTGCACACATGACTCCTAGACTGTTTTAGTGACTAACCAGCCAATACAATTCAAGTATTATTCAGGTTTTTTAGGACAGATTTCAATTCCTTTTTTAAAATTAAAACTTTTTATTTAATGTTATTAACCCCAAACAACAACTATGTTCGCTAAAATAATTACAAAACCGTATTTTAACACAAACCTGAAAAAACAAACATAACCGTAGCAACGACAACAATGCGATCTTTCTATTGCACACATGACTCCTAGACTGTTTTAGTGCCTAACCAGCCAATACAATTCAAGTATTATTCAGGTTTTTTAGGACATAGATTTAAATTTCTTTTTTAAAATTAAAACTTTTTATTTAATATTATTAACCCCAAACAACAACTATGTCGCTAAAATAATTAAAAAACCGTATTTTAACACATAAATCTAAAATAACAACCATAACCGTAGCAACGACAACAATGCGATCTTTCTATTGTGCACACATGACTTCCTAGACTGTTTTAGTGACTAACCAGCCAATACAATTCAAATATTATTCAGGTTTTTTAGGACATAGATTTACATTTCTTATTTAAAATTAAAACTTTTTATTTAATATTATTAACCCCAAACAACAACGATGTCGCTAAAATAATTACAAAACCGTATTTTAACACATAAATCTGAAATAACAAACATAACCGTAGCAACCACAACAATGCGATCTTTCTATTGTGCACACATGACTCCTAGACTGTTTTAGTGACTAACCAGCCAATACAATTCAAGTATTATAAACTTTAATGAAGCATATTCTATCGGGTTTAATCAAGAATAGTGCGTGTTTCTGAATCCGACAATATACTGCTACGTGTCTCAGCAAAACGTAGAAATTCACTTTGAATTTTATAAGCTCCTAAGAGCGCAAATAATCGGACAGCTCTCTCAATATTTCCCTCGTATACACTGATGGAAATAAAAACAAACAACGGTAACACAAATTCACGCACAGCGGTCAAGAGCGGGGTCAGTCGTAACCAAGAGCACTCATTAGTAGAAATCACAACCTTTCTCCTACTTCAACTCAATCGCACTTACAAATATAACCAACAATTACAATCCTACAAATAGCAAACACCTTTAAATGTTTGTCTTACTTTCTCATCTAGATAATTATTTTCTTTTAACTGTACCCTTCGACTATCGATTTCTCATCAATAAAATGTTGATAGCAACACTAGACTCTACAGGCGCGCGGCAGAAAACAAGTTCGAACATGACAAACGATTTTGTTCGTCTGCTAATATTAAATTAAATATGAAAGTAATACTGAAGACGAGAACTGACAAGTGGTGTTGAAAAAAGAAACGATATGAATCGAAATGTACAATGAATACAGGTCGATCTTCGTTTTTTCGTTTTTGTTCTCGAAAGTAGGGCGGTGAGAGTATATCGATAAGAAAATTAAATGGTTCGAATTACGAATTAATTAAATTCCGATTGAGCAATACATCCGGATGTATTGCTCAACTTCTTGTTAGCTAAATGTAAAAGAAATATTTAAATACCCGTAACGTTTGTAAACACGCTACGTTAAAATAACAAAACAAAAAAATTTGTTTAATTTCTACTTCTATAATACGTACGGCTTTCCTTCTCTACGGCATGTTCGATGAGCAGAAGTCTATACACCCAAATATTTACGCAGAAAGTACGTAAAAAACACCAGTAGAACACGATATTAAAGTATCTATTTGTAAAAAATATCAAGTAATTAAATTAAAAATTAGACAAATAGTAAAAGTGAAATTAATTAAAATGTAAATAAATAAAAACGGGCCAAATTCATTCGGGACATGCATAAACTTGACGTCGCCGTGGTGTATTGGGGTCTACGACGCGGCGCACCGCGTAGACCCGGGTTTGATTCCCGACCGTTCGTCGAATGGGGCTGGAGTGGTGTTATGGTTGACTATAATAAATTTCTCTCGTAGCAATAACTCCACCATATGTATCAATTAGATACATCAAAGGAGATAAATAAATAAACTAGAGTTCCCCATTTGTTATATATCAAGAAATTATCAATGTAAGACAACCGAAATAATTTTAATTTCTAGAAAATTCTAAAAAACCGATACTATCATTTGATTTACTAGAAAAATCACTTATCACTTACCTATTTTAGAAAAACATAGTTGAAAGTTTGTTTAAAAAGACTGAAAATTGTATTTTAACTTTGTTTCTCGTCGTCGAAGGAATATAAATTATCAATTATAACCCCTAGGAAAAATGAATTTTCCATCCCTTATTCATTTTGTATGAAAACTTAACATTAAATTTTTTTTAAAGTAAACCTTTGGATTCCTTATTATCCAAAGTTGTTAAGGTTCATATCGTTTACACAGGAATGACATTAAAACTAACAAACTAACATTTCGAACCAATTATTTTACTGAATTTATGAAATACTGAAATATTGCGTAGTGTATATTGTGATAATTTTCCACTTTAGATATCTCCTTAAGTATACCTTACGTTGCTTTAACATTTTGAATAATTTGGATTTTGCCCTTTGTAACTGAAAATTGATAATCAATATTAATTTTAGAATTAAAATGCACTTATGTAAGGCGCTGACAACACAAGATCGAGCTTATTTAAAAAAAAAATTTAGCAAAATCTACTAAATTTATGGCCATGAACAAATATATTATCCTTGACAATATTTTCAAAGTCTTGGTTGTTTCCAAAATACGATTGAAATATCTTTTATATCTGAAAAAAAAATGCAAAAACATCTCGTAACATAAATTTTAAACCAAATTAACTCCTTTATTTATAATACTTTATAAATAAAATTAAAAAGACTGTTCACGTCTTGAATATATTTGGCGTTAATTTTGTAGAAATTCATTATTCACAATTAAATGAAACTACGTGGTGTAGTATTATTTCCACTTTCTTACATGCTTTGTATCGTCTTCCGAAATTTAATTCGGAGTCGACGGTACAATATTGCCAATGTAGCCAAATCGGCTCTTTTCAAATATTGAATATATTTGGCGTTAATTTTGTAGAAATTCATTATTCACAATTAAATGAAACTACGTGGTGTAGTATTATTTCCACTTTCTTACATGCTTTGTATCGTCTTCCGAAATTTAATTCGGAGTCGACGGTACAATATTGCCAATGTAGCCAAATCGGCTCTTTTCAAATATTGAATATAATTGGCGTTAATTTTGTAGAAATTCATTATTCACAATTAAATGAAACTACGTGGTGTAGTATTATTTCCACTTTCTTACATGCTTTATATCGTCTTCCGAAATTTAATTCGGAGTCGACGGTACAATATTGCCAATGTAGTCAAATCGGGTCTTTTCAAATATTGAATATAATTGGCGTTAATTTTGTAGAAATTCATTATTCACAATTAAATGAAACTACGTGGTGTAGTATTATTTCCACTTTCTTACATGCTTTATATCGTCTTCCGAAATTTAATTCGGAGTCGACGGTACAATATTGCCAATGTAGTCAAATCGGGTCTTTTCAAATATTGAATATATTTGACGTTAATTTTGTAGAAATTCATTATTCACAATTAAATGAAACTACGTGATGTAGTATTATTTCTACTTTCTTAAATGCTTCGTATCGTCTTCCGAAATTTAATTCGGAGTCGACGGTACAATATTGCCAATGTAGCCAAATCGGGTCTTTTCAAATATTGAATATATTTGACGTTAATTTTGTAGAAATTCATTATTCACAATTAAATGAAACTACGTGATGTAGTATTATTTCTACTTTCTTAAATGCTTCGTATAGTCTTCCGAAATTTAATTCGTAGTCGACGGTACAATATGGCCAATGAAGCCAAATCGGCTCTTTTCAAATATTGAATATATTTGGCGTTAATTTTGTAGAAATTCATTATTCACAATTAAATGAAACTACGTAATGTAGTATTATTTCTAAAGAAATAATACTACATCACGTAGTTTAATTTATTTGTTCACGTCTTATTTAAAATCCTGTTTGATTCATATTTTCAATAACGTAAATAATATTCCAATAAAAAAATAAAACACATTATTTCTCTCGAATACAAAGACGCATTTCAGCGTTGACTATTGCTTCCGTTTTATTCGCATGCAAACCTATGATGAATTTTCGTGTGCATTTATCGTATTACAAATGCGTGCTGATTTCACGCGACCGGTGTATCCAATTGAACACGGAAAGGGAAATACGCATTTCACAAACGAGCCTTAAGTGGTAAACGAAAACTCAAGAACGAAGACAATAACTGGTCCGAGAATCGGGGGAAAATTTAATACTTTAAGGCACACGTCTCATAAAAATAGTTCGTACCAAAAAAATCGGACCGTCTCTGACCGACTTTTCTTGACCCGAAAATTACGAGTTAAAAGGCGTTAACGAAAAAAGAATAGAAAATACGACTGAACACGCGCCAACAGAGACGGGAGATATTTAATCGGTAGCGCGGGCATCTAGCACGGACATCGATTTTCCATTGACTTGTGTGGCAAACCAATGGAAAGTCGGCCACAAACCTCGTCCCATGAAAGTCGGAAGTTGTCAGCCACAGGCTACAAAAATCGTTCATCAGCTTTACGCATAAACCTTATCAATACAACTTCAACGCTAGTTATTCACAGATCATTAGACAGTTGAAACAGACAGTTGAAGTGAGAATCAAAATTACTTAACTTTTTTTTAATATGCCATTATATATATGTAAAAGAAAAACTAGAAAAATGAAGATTAACTGTATACCTGATAAACTGCCAAGAAACTTTATCTCAATAAGTAAATTTTATTCAAATTCATTTTGGTACCATATGGGAAACAAAATACTTAACTCAAGCGAAATTACCAAAAATTCAGAACTAATTGTCTGTCCACGGTCGATAGGGTGTCAATAACAAAAACACGACATAAATTGGCTGGCGCACATAAACCGGCTATTCTATCTGATGCTAGACTACAGATAGGCAAAAGAAGCAATCCGCTAATTATTAATTAAAGCTAACCTTTAATAAAACTATAAGGGTTGTCTACCCTATAGCTATATGTGTGTGTATCATATACATATGTATATATATATATATATATATATATACATACATATATATATATATATATATATATATCCATATATATATATATACATATATATATATATATATATATATATATATATATATATATATATATATATATAAATTTCATATCGATACGACAATTAGGAGTGAGTCAAAATCTACTTGCTATATTTGTTTACATATATACTTACAAATGAGGCTAACAAAAACGTATTAAAAAGTCTTGTTGAACTACATCGTTAAGTTAGAAGAATACGCTGATATACATATTGAGAAAAGGTATAACATAAACTATAAAATTGAGCGTCAATACGGAAAACTAAGAATTAATGATAAGCACAGACGAGCTCTAGTATTACAAGACTGATATCCCCACCAATAAAATTCCCGCCGTGCGTCCCGACTTAACTGATGCTTGGCTCGTACGATATTTCCTTAGTATTAAAATCTCTATCGTAATGAAACATAACATAATACACCTTTTTAATAAAAAAATATTGGGATAATTACAAACTAAACATAGAAATAGCACAAAAACAGTCCACATTTATTAAAGTTTTTTTTAAATACTCACAGGTAGACACCAGAACGCGTAGTACACCCCCGAGGTATAGATGGCGAGCAGCGAGAGCGCGATGCCGAAGAGGTCATACATGAGGAAGCAGTTGAAGTCATGCTCCGAGCGGCAGGAGAACGTATGGTACAGTGACGAACTCACCATGCAAACCTGTAGTCACAAAAGCAGATAATTATTTTGATTACAGGTTTACGCAACTCCCGAAAAAACTGAAACAAATATAAGCATCCTTATACAAAATTATTTAATTTTTTTTAATTTCAAACTTTGACAGATATAAAAGTTAATGATCCTGTCTAAATCTAAGTTTCTATCGATAGATGAAAAATATCATTCAACAAAACGAAAAACTCAGAATTAAACATTGAACTTTTCTTAATAAGACTTTAAAAATAGTGCTAAATTTCAAAGCTTCAGAAATATTATTCTATATAAAGGGCTTGAAAACGCATTTCTCATACAAAGGGCTTGAAAAAACACTTCTCATATAATTGATAATATATTTCGAAATCTAAACTCGGATCCGTGATATCAATTATACAGAATGTGACAAAGAACGTATCTAATATTCATGTAGATATTCTGTGTATCAAACTGAATAAATATGATGAACGTATTTGAAAAAGAATATATTCAGAAAGCGTTGCGATTTCATCAATTGTCATAATTCTTTAACATTATCTTCTCAATTTGACGCACCGAATCGCCTGTATGAATAATAATTGACATGTCCTTTTTTACAGCATATACGTGGACGCATACGATTAGGAAAGCGCAGTTTGGAAATGTGCACCGATCGAGCCATCAAGTACCAAAGCACGTCTTTGTCTCTTCATGTTTTCCTTTTATAAACATACACAACCATTACTCAATGGATAGTATCTACTTTTATCAAGAGAATAAAATTAGTTTTAAGTAAATTATTCCCAATAAATTCTTTAAACACAATACTTTCTACGCATATTTCTTTCAATTTATGTAATAGAACACTAAAATAACTAATAGAATAGCCTTGAAAATGCCTTGATGAATGTGTAAGTACGTGAAAACGCCTTGACAAATGTGTAAATATGGAAAATGCCTTGAAGAATGTGTAAATACGTAAAATTGCCTTGATGAATGGGTAAATATGTGAAAATGCCTTGATGAATGTGTAAATATTTGAAAATGCCTTGATGAATGCGTAAATACGTGAAAATGCCTTGGTGAATGTGTAAATATGTAAAAATGCCTTGATGAATATGTAAATATGTGAAAATGCCTTGATGGATGTATAAATATGTGAAAATGCCTTGATTAATGTGTAAATATGTGAAAATGCCTTGATGAATGGATAAATATCTGAAAATGCGTTGATGGGTCGCTTTTAGATTACATTTAGTAAGACCTACCGGAAACCCTGTTTAAATAGTTGTGAAATGTCATAAAATTTTTACAAGTAGTAACGATACATGTATTAAAAAACATAGTAAGCAAATTTGAGATGTTTATTATTAACTAGGTACAGTACATTACATAGACAGATACCGTCACGAGACTTACTGGAAAATTAACTAAATTACTAACGAACAAATAGATATTTCTAATGACCCTGATCATTCCAGATATTTTACTTAAACCCATACTAATAAGAAAGCCTTATATAACTTTATTTAAACATTAAAAATAAAGCTTACGTAATACTCTATTAACCATTAGAAAAAACAAATTTACAATTTACAATGTCCCCACACCAATTTCGTACCTGAAAGCACCCCAGCAAGATGCCCGCTATGAACTTGTCGGCCAGCGTGGCGTGGATGTTAATTAGGAGCAGATCATTGATGGTAAGTCCGAGGAACAGGAACCAGCCGAAAAGGTGAGTCCAAATATTCACCGTCTCGTTAGTCCACCAGAATATGCTGCAGAAATTTAGGCAATAGCAAACATTTGACCACCATATACATTTGTGCCGGCATTGAGTTCAAAAGTATACCAAAATATGTTATTTCATAAAAACAATAGCAACAATTTTGTCCGGAAAATTCTAGCAATAGTTGTAGATTTTTGGCAAGATATAAGATAAAAAAACTCTTAACACTAACGTTCGATTTTTTACATTATTTGAATATAAATTATACCATCATATCAATTGATTTCCGGTTTGATCAACTATATTGAAAAATAACCTATAACATTTGAATATAATTCTATGCTAGATGTATATATTCGTACTCAACAACACGAATCAATGGCACGCAAATCAACTATCGTGAGTCCTTTACGTGAAGTTAACAAAGAGATCTCATCAAGTTATGAACTTTTGAATCATAAACTACTGAAATGAACATAATGCCAAATCAAAAAAGATCAAATAACAATCCTCGTAACTCACCTCTCCCAACAAAGTCTAGTGGGCAGAAACTTCCTATAGCCGCCCCTAATATAGGGGTTGTGTTGAAGATATTCGGGCGCCTCTTCGTAGCGGAGCAATACTCGGAGCTTGGCGTATTCCGCATCGGCCGCCGAACGACGCGACTCCTCGGCCAGATCCTTCTGCAGCTGCGCCGGAGAAGCATATTCGCCCTCCTTGCGAGATTTCAACTTTGAATCCTACGAGACAAATTAAATTAAGAGTTAATTTGAAGTCACATTTTCTCGAAATTCCGTCGGATATGAAAAATATTCTTACAACTTATACAAACAGTGAACGAAAAATTAATAAAAATAATACAATTCTAAATTCTATCTAGAACAGATAAATAATTTCTCTCTATAATATAATAATATTTGATCAAGTGTAAGTTGAACCTCACACGATGTGAGTGTTCCGTGCCAAAATACGTAGTTATAAATGTTCAACATTACTGAAACCTAGTGTTATACAACTTTAACAAATAAACTTGTATGCACAAGTGATGCGAGTACGAATAGCGTACGTGCTTACGCAGACTATCAGTTCTCAGCATTCTTATAAACCATGTTAATGTGAACATTGTAATATCTTAAAAAAATTAAAATATTATAAAAACATTGCAACATTTTTCATACATTTTAATACTAGAAACTAATAGTAATCATTACTTTTTTCTAAACATTTTATTGCGATTTAATTTAACCGTTTACATAACTTTAACAAAAAAATAATTTTTAATTAAAATATTTCAGGCAATGCGAGGCTGATAATTTTTGGACGATATAAACCTCTCACTGACCTTTCCAAAAAAAATTTAATTTGAAATTTATGATTTATGGCGAAACTTCACAAGAGAAATTATCCGCAACATTTTATAAATAAGTATACTATGTCAAAAACTAATTAAGCATTGATAATAAAAATGAAACAAGTCTTAGATAGAAATAATATCCGGACACCCATACGCCACCTAACCGACACGTAAAAGAGTTATCAAACAAAATTTACATTTGAATGCAACCCAGTTATTTAGACAACCTATTACTTCTTAATCATCACCGTTAGTTAAATCTTCCGTGACAAGAATATACTAAAAAAGCTTAACACATTTTTTCTACAACCTACTACATTGGGTGACGTTTATTGTTTACTCAGTAGTGGTGTTCCTTTTCCCCTTTCACTATTTAAACAAGAAAATTGAAAGAAACAGTGCCTGGAAAATAACAGTTTTTTAACCAACGTCCTTGCAGAAGACGATAACAAGAGTAAAATAGCTAGAAACTGATAAATATAGCAGCTGAACTAAATGTTACTCATAAAAAGAAAGCATAGAAGACTGGATCTTAATTAAAATATAACCATCAATTAAATCGCAAGCGATCGATACAGGACGCCATCAATTCTACGTAAGAGCTTTGAAACCAGATTGTGACATTATACAAACAATACGCGCATTTACGTCACAACATATTTACGTCATTTCCCTGTCAGTAAAACAATACTTAAGACTATTACACGAATACAAGATTCCGTTTGAATGTATACAATTGATCGTTATGTCATAAATTAAAGTATACATTATTCACATACGTGTATATTTGACAACAGTGATGATTACTTTTATAACAATTAAAACATTAAGACTACGTCAACACAAGTGCGTTAACACACAATTAAAACTAAATAGTTGAATATATAAAGATGTAAGCAAATAACTATTTGTCCAACTTTAATAAATGCTGATAATAATAAATATGATGCTTGTCCCAGAGTGTGGGCAAAAAGGAAGTGCTATGGATGTCGAAGATCCATATTCCATGTGAGCGGAGCTAGTTCGTGGATTCCATATTCCATGTGAGCGGAGCTGCGGTCAAAACTAGTGCAAGATATGAGAGATGTAGAGCTCTTTAGTAGCTTCAACAATGTTTATCTTTAATATGTTTTTATAAATAATAATACGTAAGAATATTTCCAGTCCATAATTCAAAAATTGTTTTTTGTTTTATATAAGTTTATCTTCTATATCGCGGCAGTTATATCATATGCTTACTTAGTAAATATATTTAAACTGTAAATTAACTTTCAAGTATTCATATTCGCACTTGTATTGTTCATATTTTAAACGATTATTAAAATACCAAATAAAAGCCCAACGTGATAAACAGTTAAAAAGGTTTTCAATAAAATAATAAATAATTTTAGAGTCGAAGGCAAATCAGTCACACACTTATTTTAAATTGACATAAACAATTATTTACTAGTTATTGCAAAACAATATAAACATAAAATGTTTTGTACAAACACTAAACATAAAAAAGTTTGTCAAATGCATTATGTATGAAATAAAACGTTGTTACGTATGATAAAAATAGGATATTCCAATGCAACACAATCAGCCCCATTTCGGGTTATCATCCGTTCTCTTTTCTCTGGATACTGTATTGTTATCTTCTTAAATGAGCCGTCCGGGGTATTTTTAAAGTATTTGAGGTTTTAAAGAATATTTTTTTCTATTATTACCACATTAATTTAATCCTAATGAACAACTGAAAGAAATACAGCAATCAGAATCTCTATCTTAAATTGTTAAAAATAAATATAAAGGACATGGTCACTTTCTGCCTAGTTGTACCTGATAATGCCCACGAATGTAAAATAGACACGGAAAAAGTAAAAATAAATTAAAATGAATTATAATAAATGTTTGACATCCCTAGAGCTCGAATGAATTATAATAAATGTTTGACATCCCTAGAGCTCGAATGAATTATAATAAATGTTTGACATCTCTAGAGCACGAATGAATTATAATAAATGTTTGACGTCCCTAGAGCTCGAATGAATTATAATAAATGTTTGACATCCCTAGAGCTCGAATGAATTAGAGCCTAGGGATGTGAAACATTATAATAAATGTTTGACATCCCTAGAGCTCGGGAGTAATTATTTAAGTGAAATAAAAAAAAGAATTGTTTTGATGATTATTTCTCTCTTTTACGTCAGTTTCACCTTATATTGACTTATCAATCAATGCATAAAAGTAAGCGGAATATAAAGGAATGTTGTATATTTTTTATATTAAAATGACCTAACTTTTTATCATTAAAAACAATTATTGCAGTGCAAAAGTTGTCTGAACCACGGAATAAAATATAAAAACGTTATTATTAAAATCATAACGCGTTACGACAGAATTATTTTAACAGTTGGTTACATCGACAGATGACAAGACGTCCGTCTGTATTTGAATTCTTGCAATGTCGTTTGTTAGCAGTTTGCTTGCGTTTGTTGACAATTTTTATTGGTAAGTGGTGTCCTACACGAACTGATGATGTCATCTACATCACTATTCTTTCCATATATTTCGGATACTATTTACCTTATTATGAAGTATATCAACTGCAATATGCAGAAAAAATAATGAGTAAAGTATGACGGCATGTCGCTCCTATCCTGGCTATCAACTCATTTACAAAACAAAACTAGGACGATGCCTTTGTAAAATAAAAAAATTATCCAGAGAAAAACGAATCACGTAAACAGAGTATCTATTTACATGATTATATTTTCTTTTCGCAAGTGTATTGCTTCCGTAACGCGTTATTATATTAAACAAGAATTACTTAATCTCAAATAGCTGTCAAATGCCATTAGCATTGGCATTGGTTATTGCGAAATGTATTTTATCATGTTTTGTATTTTTACTAATTCTCATATTAAGAAGACGTAATATTTTGTATCTAAATAATTATAACATTAAATAACGTATACCAGAAAAAATTCATTATAACAAAATTCACGATCAAATGAATCTACGTGATGTAGTATTATTTCTACTTTCTTTAAATTTTTTACCACGACCTAGGTTTCGTTCTATTACAAAATCTTCAGGTGGGCTATTAGTAAAGATTGAGGCAAGTATCTTTGCTAATAGCCCACCTGAACATGTAATGCAACGAAACCTAACGGTAAACTCTACCGCGTAGTTTCATTTAATTGTGAACAATGAATTTTTACAAAATTAACGTCAAATATATTCAATATAACAGAATTACTAATATGGAAGTTCGTAAGCTGACAGGTAAATGTGCCATTCCAGTTTCTTCGTTACGTAGTGTACAGTATGATTTTTGAACTGTTTCTAGCATGTAGTATTGCATATAAATAAATATATATTTTCTTAATTTTAACGAAACTCCGAGCTTCTGGAACATGTTACTTTTTGTTATTAATTTATTTTGATGGGCGTTGAAATTAGCAACTAGTTAAAGGCCCATACGAAAATTTGCTATATCTGTAGGAATTTTGAAATTTATTTTAGTCTTGTTCGTTTCTTCATCAAACGAGTAGTCATTAACGGATGGACTCGCATTTTTTTACAATTATTTTTCAAAATGTTATTGTAAGCACACAAACACATGCTGCAACGACAACGTATATATATATATATATATATATATATATATATATATATATATATATATATATATATATATATATATAATGTATCCAATTTTTAATTTATAGTGCGTGCCAAATAAATTTAATAATTTGTGGTTGACATGCACAAGCATGTAACTGAGTATGCAGAAGCATGCAACTGAAAATTGTGCATAAGCACAAGCATGCAACTGAGTGTGCACAAGCATGCGCAACTGAATATTGTGCATAAGCACAAACGTGCAATTGAATGTGCACAAACAAGCAACTGAAGATTGTGCAATCAAAAGGCAGCAGCAAGCTGTAAGCCTGATCAAGCCTCGTTTCATTTATTGTCCGTGTCAGGCTCTCGAGCCGCGTGGAAGCAACCGGTATAAAATTTAATATAATAAAAACTTATTAGAAAAAAGCTATATTAACATACTTTAAGTCATATTTTCATCTTTTACAATTAGGGTCAATCTGCAAAATGACTCTATTAGTGGTTTTAATCAAATTAAACGGTGTGACCGTCAATTTCTTGCAAAATTGTAAATGACAAGTACAAGAATTTTTTGCATCGGTTCCCAGCAAAGTAGTTAGCACACATTAAAGCGTAATATTTAATAAACGAGACCTTAAATTAAAAAAAATGGCCAAAGGTGAGTCAATTCTATTTCACAAGATCTATTCTAGATCTAGTCGACACCATAATAAAAAATAAGCGTCTAACATGTCTAAGCGTTCTTGATTTAACAATATTTAATTTAAAATCGTGTTAAAAACAACAATTCTACTGAGTATTCTCCACAACAAACAAATAAAGCAGTTGAAATTGGAAAAAAAAATATGTATTTAAAATAATTAAACTGGTTATTGTTATTTGTAGTAGCCAGTTTTTTTCCCAATAAAAAGTTTTTATTAAGTTTTCATTTTATTTCTAAAACATGCAGTACAAGTTTTTTTTCGATTTTTGACATTTCTCGTACTTCACTTCGTCCCATAGAGACTTTTGATCCTTATAAGAAACAGGATCGAAGGTCATAAAAAAATGTTTTGTGAAAATTACCATTTATCTTGCTGACTACCGTTTTTTTTAAATTTTTTATTACTGAAATATCTTCAAAATTATGTACAGTCTCCGAAGACCGTTTTCCTGTAGCTTTAACGGTTAAGGCAGTCGGCCTTACTGACCCGTTTCAAATTTCCACCCTGTATATCTATCTGAAACATGTACTTGCAAAACCTCGTACAGGTAAGTTTACATTTGTAGACTGTAACAGACGCACGGACAAACGGATGGGCCAAACGAGAGGATGTTGTAAAGCGTCTTAATTATTTACTAAGGTTCTTAATATTTTACTACGGAAATCCAAAAAATTAAAACTTTACGCACCATCTATCATGCATGACCAGCAGAGAAAGATACGTGGCTATAAAAAAAATAAACCTGTATGTACAGTAGAACTCATAGTGCGAAGTTTCACTACCTTTAGGCACTCAAACATTTAAGGGTAGGTATATAACACTTCTATTAAACTATTCATAAATATAAATTTTTCACAATATATATTGCTTAATATATATTTCACGGTCATTATAAATATACGTTTTACAATACAGAATTTCTATAAAATTATTATGCACCCAACTATATGTCATAAGTTGGTCTACTATTACTCGTAAACTAATTGAGCCTACTCATATATGGTAATTTCCGTATTAATTTCGTTATATATACTACTATTGAGAATACTTTTCAGGCATTAAAAATAGCAACTTACCTAGTAGGAAGTGGGTATACATAACTTTAACAAAAATGAAAAATTTAAAGCTAATATTTCGTAAACGGGTCCCTGTATCGAAAGTGTTCCTGATATGCCCCTCCAATATTTTCTAAGAACCTACTCAACGATACACAATGGAATTTAGGAAAACATCACCCCCCCCCCCCGGCCTCCTTCAACCCCCTTACGAGTAGGGGAATACCCTAAAAACTTTTTTATAGGATTTTATAACTTTACAGGCCTTGTAAATAAGCATAACCATGTCAAATTTCAGCTTCATCTCTTACATAGTCTACGAATAAAACGGCTACGACATACATCGAGCGTAGCAAACTATAAGGGTTTCTGGTTTCGGCTACAGACGGTATAGCGGTTTCTCTCTCTGCCGATCGTGCAAAATTCATAGTGGATAAGCTTAAGCTGTTGTTCTTCCCTATTTCAGTCAAATTCAGGTCACTCGCCAGTTAAGTATATTAATTAATTATATGACAAAGTAATTATGTAATAGTTTGATCCTAGAGTTGAACAAGTTTTATTTACGACTGAAAATACTTAGCAGAACTCTTGTTACGATATAACCGTCAGATAATTATTTCTTTATAATTAATCGTGTTTTTATTTAATAAACATTATATTACAATTCTTGTTTAAGTAGGTATAGATATAAACTATAACAATCCACGGATAAATTTACCTTTAACTAATCTTGCTGCCTAAATAACTTTTAAACATAACCGGATTTTTTCAACACCGATTGCTTAATTTGAATAAAGTACGCAAAACTCTAACAACTTTACAAATGGCTAGACATGTGTATCTCTATTCATTCATCAAAATATCCGCATTACATTGAAAAACTGGTTATCGCAAATATTTTCCGCGTCCTTGCTCCTTCCTCGTGACATTACGAATCCACACCCGTAGGCGATCGCAATAAGGAAGTGATATCCTAAAGATGCGACGCAAACGTGGCACTACTTCGCACACTTATGCACTTGATAAAACACGGCTATTAATATTTGCTCAACATCTACAGCATACGTAATCACTGAAGACGTCAGTATTTTAAAACAAATTATAAATTATAGTGTATCTTACAAATGGTGTTTAATTATTATACTAACAATAAAATGTTCTATATGAAAATAAACAATAATACGCAATATTATGACCACACAAAAGGGAATTGGCTTTGTTTCACAGGTGAACTCAGTTTTGAAACTTCGGTGTAATCTTCGATACGTTTTAGGCAATATTTCAAAGTAAATACATATAGATACATAAGAATAAATCTACAAAAATTAATATTATTTATTTTTGTTATGTATACACTACTATAATCCCTAATAAAAAAATTAAACGTTATCAGTTCGTTTGCCCTTCGTTCAAGCTTAAAAGTCCCAAGAGTTTTCAAGTAATTTTTTTGCATATGGATGATATAGATAAACATCCTAGATTATAAAGTATATCCTTAAAAAACATATACACACGCATATTCAATACGATACATAAATCAGTATATAAAAAAAACAAATTAATTAACCAGTAGACGTAAAGAATACAAAGTTGCTGCGTGTTAAATGATGTTCAAAGGACGAAAAAAAACTCATCTTCCAACACGAATTGGAGTTCAAATTTAAGTGTAGACTGTTCTTATAATTCTTAGTTATTTAAAGTCGCAGAACTAACTTCGGAAAGGGTTTATAAAAGAGTTTAGTAACTTTCGATAACTTCTAAGTCACTTAAAACCGCATAACTAGCTTCGGAAACGGTTTATAAAAGAGTTTAGTAACTTTCGATAACTTCTAAGTAATTTAAAGCCGCATAACTAGCTTCGGAAACGGTTTATAAAAGAGTTTAGTAACTTTCGATAACTTCTAAGTCATTTAAAGCCGCATAACTAGCTTCGGAAACGGTTTATAAAAGAGTTTAGTAACTTTCGATAACTTCTAAGTCATTTAAAGCCGCAAAACTAACTTCGGAAACGGTTTATCAAAGAGTCTAATAACTTTCTCTCACTTCTAAGTCAATTAAAGCCGCAAAACTAGCTTCGATAACGAACGGTTTATAAAAGAGTTCAGTAACTTTCGACAACTTCTAAGTCATTTCAAGCCGCAAAACTAACTTCGATAACGAACGTTTTATAAAAAAGTTTAGTAACTTTTATAACTAAACTCTTTTATAAAACCTTCTTTTGAAAATTTCTCATTACCAAACTTCGTTTGTTGTCACGACATTAAATCTTATTATTATTATTTTATGGTTAACAACCACTGGCTCGAGATCACTCTTGGCGTCTGCATGCTTCATTTTCAAAACTAGCAGTAAAATATTAAAACTAAATATTCTGTAAAAAAATAAAAGTGTCATTAATATTATAATGCAATAAAGAGTAAATGCTATACTTACAACATCACTCTCAAAGCCAGCGAAGAGGCTTTTCATGACCCGTATGATATCCGAGAAAAGTTACAAAGTAACACAATAGTCGACCTCTATAAAAACAAATTAAGGTCAATTTAAGAAGCCTTATTAACCCGTTCGCTATCAATTGTATTGGTGTAATTCTTCTTACAAGTTTCCCCTTTAACATTGCTATTACTTAGTAAGAAAAACATATTTTTCTTTCATAAGTATCGAAAATACCACTATTTGGAATCAATGGGGGATCCGGTGTAAAAAAAACATTGAAAAACAAAAATCGCACATGGCTGTAAAACAAAACACTATTCAAACAGTGCCCACGGTATTTAATGAATTGAATGAATTTGAAGCCTTAGATTCATTAACAAAACAGTCTACATATTTTATCAAATTTGTTTTAAAATTAAGTTAAAGGTACCATCTTAATTTTGTACTTCACATGGGACGGGATCACTGACCTCTATTATACTTATAGCATGCTGGATTGGTTATATACAACGTCGTAATGAAGCAATTTGATTCGGAAGCCATTTTGGCGCTGATACTGAGGGTCCAGTAACGAGCGTCCACGGAACTAATGTTAGAGATAGAGACAGTGTGACAAGAAAAATCGATAAGAGCTTCAAAATATTTAATTTATATTAAGCCTATCAGATTTATTTATACAATTAACCTGATAACACGCCTATAATTATCAGTGTTAACACTTACTTGAAACTTTTCTATGGGTAGGAATAAAATATAAGACGTATATAAAACACAATATACATATTTTGTCATAATTTGTTTTACTAATGTTTGAAAATGACTATTCAAATTATCTGATACAAAACTACACGTAAGGAATGTACTTCGATACTCGCACTATATCAAAAGTTCCTTAAATTGGTCATGTTATTTAGGAACAAGGTTCCATTTTATAATATATACCAGTGCCTTAAGTAATTTGCAGTTAATACCGCGGGTAAGAATAAGATATATGACATAAGAATAAGATATAAGACATATTTTCTATGGGTAAGAATAAGATATAAGACGTATATAAAACACAAGTAAAATTGTTTATTGCTGCGTTCAAATGAACATATAGATAATATACTTTGTCATAATTTATTTTACTAATGTTTGAAAATAACTATTAAAATTATCTGATACAAAACTACAGATAAGGAATGTAGTTCGAAACTCGCACTGTATCAAAAGTTCCTTAAATTGGTCTTGTAAATTAGCAAACAATGTTTCGTTTTATAATATATACAAGTGCCTTAAGTAATTTGCAGTTAATACCGCGGGTAAGAATAAGATATATGACATAAGAATAAGATATAAGACATATTTTCTATGGGTAAGAATAAGATATAAGACGTATATAAAACACAAGTAAAATTGTTTATTTCTGCGTTCAAATGAACATATAGATAATATACTTTGTCATAATTTGTTTTACTAATGTTTGAAAATGACTATCAAAATTATCTGATACAAAACTACAGATAAGGAATGTAGTTCGAAACTCTCACTGTATCAAAAGTTCCTTAAATTGGTCATGTTATTTAGGAACAAGGTTCCATTTTATAATATATACCAGTGCCTTAAGTAATTTGCAGTTAATACCGCGGGTAAGAATAAGATATATGACATAAGAATAAGATATAAGACATATTTTCTATGGGTAAGAATAAGATATAAGACGTATATAAAACACAAGTAAAATTGTTTATTGCTGCGTTCAAATGAACATATAGATAATATACTTTGTCATAATTTATTTTACTAATGTTTGAAAATAACTATTAAAATTATCTGATACAAAACTACAGATAAGGAATGTAGTTCGAAACTCGCACTGTATCAAAAGTTCCTTAAATTGGTCTTGTAAATTAGCAAACAATGTTTCGTTTTATAATATATACAAGTGCCTTAAGTAATTTGCAGTTAATACCGCGGGTAAGAATAAGATATATGACATAAGAATAAGATATAAGACATATTTTCTATGGGTAAGAATAAGATATAAGACGTATATAAAACACAAGTAAAATTGTTTATTTCTGCGTTCAAATGAACATATAGATAATATACTTTGTCATAATTTGTTTTACTAATGTTTGAAAATGACTATCAAAATTATCTGATACAAAACTACAGATAAGGAATGTAGTTCGAAACTCTCACTGTATCAAAAGTTCCTTAAATTGGTCATGTTATTTAGGAACAAGGTTCCATTTTATAATATATACCAGTACCTTAAGTAATTTGCAGTTAATACCGCGGATAAGATATAGGACATAAGAATAAGATATAAGACATATTTTCTATGGGTAATAATAAGATATAAGACGTATATAAAACACAAGTAAAATTGTTAATTGCTGCGTTCAAATGAACATAATTTGTTTTACTAATGTTTGAAAATGACTATTAAAATTATCTGATACAAAACTACAGATAAGGAATGTAGTTCGAAACTCTCACTGTATCAAAAGTTCCTTAAATTGGTCTTGTAAATTAGCAAACAATGTTTCGTTTTATAGTATACTAGCGTGACCCGTGCGAAGTCTTCGCATTATTTATTCTATTTTAATAAAATTTCCATATAGAGGCGCAAGTATCAAAAGCATTGAGCTAAAGCGCCACTTTATTTATACGTGAGTGGATTTGAAATTAAACAAAAATTTTACCGACCGTCAATCATATTGACGTTGAGCCGTTAGATGGCAGCATTGCTGTTTTGTGTATATAATTTTAATAATTAATTAATTTGCAAAAACAATAGCAATAATAAATTTTTTAGTTGTGGATGCCGGTAGAGCAAGCAATTATCTATAAAATGATATATAATTTATGTGGATTAGTTGTGAGGTTTTTTCTAAAAAGGGAGTGTAACATCTTAACCTTAGCGTATTAATATATATGATGATGATGATGATACAAGTTCCTTAAGTAATTTGCAGTTAATACCGCGGTAAAGTTTAATTCCATTGAAGATTTATATTTATTATTTTTACAAGTTCGGTGGAATAATGACCCTACCAATAAACTTGCAAAAGATACCGTTATATCACCTGTCTGTTTTTGAACAAGTGCTATATCATTTCTACGATTAAATTGTATGTTTTAAGTTACTTGTCTCTGATATTAAATGGCCATCGAAAACGGTACGGTTACAGTGAAAGTATAAACAGTTGGTGACGAGAAAAAAGTGAAGCATTTACGGACCGAGCACAAGCAAGTTTGAGAGGAAATCATTATAATAGTGGTGCTGTTAAACGCGAGGCAATTATCTTCTAAGATCTCTTTTAGAGAGCTAATTATATGTCTGTTTAAGTTAATGTCATTGAAAATATCTAGGTGCATCTAACAGCTTATTATTGGATAAACTGATTTCCCGAGAAATCAAAACTAATTATCGTAACTAACTTTCTCTCAGTAAAGTAAGAAAATCTGATCAAGGTGATATACATACATTACACGTACGTACATATCACGTAGTTAGTAAATTCAAATTTATGCATTCTGTTTTAGCGAACGGAGACCGTAAAAAAGTTAAACGTAAAAAAAGTTTCATTTACAACGTTAGCTGCTGACTTCATGAACAAAGTATTATTTACAAAAACAATAGAATAGACCCATTCCATTGTAAGTAATGAAGCCACTAAGGTTTAAAGCTTATAAAACAAATACCATATATATTAATAAAAAAACAAATACCATATTTAACAAATATTATATTTCATGTTGAAAGTACTGCAATTGAATATGTGTACAAAATTTAATATTCTGTTTAATATTGTGTACAAAATTTAATATTCTAAACAGCACTTTGCGTAACTGTTGTTACTGTCTTCTGAACGGGCGGTATTCTTACAGTATACATGAAAGTATATGGCATATTTTCTATACTGACCGCAGCAATAACTTTGTTTTCCACAATGTCTTTGAGAAATACAAACTTATAAGGTTAATATTATTTGGTGCTACGGAACCCTCCATGCGCCAGTCCGACTCGCACTTAACCGATTTTGTTAAATGAAGCCAATTTTTGTGCAAAATAGTATTGACGATTGGTAAAGTGATATGAGCCATATGTATTCAACTGTTCTGTTCGTGTTATTAAATAAAAAAATGATAAAGTAATGCGACCTCACTTCACAGTTTGAAAACGTGGTTGTTCATCGCGCCTCCCTCGCTTTTGACATAAGTTAGAGGGAAACTATATGCAAAACACAAGAATCGGAAAGAATCTTAGGTACTGGCACCTTGACTCATATGTGTACTGCCAGAAAAGCTCAGCACAATTAGAAAAAAAGATCTAAAGAAATAGCTACGCTTCTGACAAATCATCCTTTTTCCAGTGGCCATCTTATCTGCAGATACCCCATAAAATGGCCAATGGCAAGATTTCCCTAATTTATATTCGATTAATTTATATTTCATAAACAATCATTTTTAAAATTGTGAAAAATCTCAATTTCCAAATATAATTAAATATGGTTTAATAAAAAAGGAAGTATTAATGTACTTTTTTCTTTTAAGTATCAAAACACCGTCCTAAAAAACATGGCCATATTACCTTGAACGATTCTAGATATCTTATATTAAATATTTGCGGTAATTTATAAAATTTTACTTAACATTTAAATATATAAATAAATTATTATAACTAGTTAACTTTATTATCCTACATAATTAATAATGTTTATTTTATATAACGCGAATTTCTATTTTTTTTATAAACAAAATAAACCTTATTTTAAAAAATTGTTTATAATGCTTATAAATCGCTCTTTTATATGAAATTAAAAAAAGTTAGGTACTTCATTTGGCCTTTATAAAATGTTTACATAAATATTATTGAAGTATATGCAACCTGCACATATTATATGCTTTACAACTATGCCAAATTTCAAGTTTCTACCGTTTCTGAGAAAAAGTAAGGTCTTGGAAGGATCCCGTTTTTTCCTTTTCAGTTACAGAACCCTAATAGAAAAAAAAACATCTAAAGATACACATACACATTCTCACTCAGGCACATAATTTTTTTTACATAACACAAATGGCCAAATTTCGTTATTAACAAAATAAACGCTTCACAAAATTAAAAAAAATAAAGAAACTACGATTATGTGTTCAATCAACGCGTCGTAAGTACAAACAGTCTAAAATCACAGATATCTTCAAAGACACCTTCATTTCCGAACATACCCATTGTCCAAAAATATATTATCTAAACTTATATGAAATGATTCTTATATGAAAGTAAATAAACAATCTAACCGATTCTCCACTAACTGAATCTTCTTCACTTTCTAAGATCTCATTCGCCACATTTTGAGCTCGAAAATGACCAAAGACGTACGGAAACTTTGTGATTATGTTATCAATGATAAAGGCAGATACGTTCATCAGCAATCTGCCCTCGTAAAAAGACTCTTCAGCCATCTAAACCAGCGATGGCTTTCCCAGTGGATTTACGTAGAACGCGATGAAGATAAACATTTTTTTCGTAATCATCATGGTACTGTTGTTACGTCGTGGTGCTTTGTGCTACGATGCTATTATTATTTTTATAAAGTTTTGATGGATTATTTACATATTTTTTCCAGTCATGACATTTAGTCACGACATCTTAGTTTTATGGTTGTTTGTTTTCTTTTATTTTCGATATTGCAATATGCCAATAACATAAAGAAAATAGATCAAAATAAGTAGTCTTGTCAACTTATTTAATAAAAATAATGTTTTGGCAAAGGGTAACGACGATTATGCAAATAATACAAGTCGAGTAGGAAAATATTTATTCAGTATTGTAAAACTTAAATACATCGTCACTTAATACAAAAGCTAGCTGCCAAGAAGTAATGGATTAATTTGTTCGTCATTCAAAGCCATCTTTTTCGAAATTAACTGAAAATTTCTCGAGTTCAAAAATTTTGTAAAAGTTCATTTGCCTTAAATTTTTTCGATTGTTAGATAGAAATAGAATTAAAAAAATAGCTACTTTTTATTTTCCATCTTGTCTATACATAGACTTATTATACTAGATAGACGAACAAATGTGAGAGAGAGAGAGAGCGCGATTATATTTAATGGCAATGTTATGTATTAGAAAGAGATAGCGAAATAAAAACCCTTTTTTGCAACACAGGAGGGTACATGGAGTCACACAGAAAATTGCATTCGCTGTTTTTTAGCAATTGTAAATTTATCATATTTTCAAAAAAAGCGTGTAGAAGAATAAGGTGTTCTGTTCTTGATTATAGTACTACACATCGAAATAATCTAGATTTTCATTTCATAATTAATTTGTAAAGATTTGATACCGTACTTTTCGAAATTATTTTCAAAAACACGCACATAAATGGATATTTATCATTGTATCATATGAGTATTTATCACTGTATATATTATTATATTATATATAAATTATCATCTATGATAATTTACGGGATAACAAATTTAATTACAAGTAAAATAAATATATACGTTAAATTATTATGATTTACCGAATTTTGTGCAAAAATATTTAATTGACGTTTACGCTAATGTTAAATGCTCTTATCGACAATTATATCTATGAAATTAATTAGTCTTAGTATTGTCCAACGCAAGTTCAAATCAGTTCAATACAATGTTCAGACATTTAGGCAATACCCGTTTTAGAGTTACATGGCAAACTAAGGCTCTTATAATGCCATCATGTCTATCCGTCCGTCCTCTGTGTATAGCTATAACAGCGCATTAGCGAAGAATATTAACTATTACTGCGTAAAGAAGCGACACTCGCCTCTCCCCCACCAATTTAACGTCACCCGCAGATGCCGAGTACGATCAAGAGTACGCGTTCCTAGCTTGCCGCGTGCTGCGTGGAGTGCATATTGGTTCAATTTGCGATGAGTTTAAATTGTGGAATTCAGTCTTAATTGATAACTATTCATAATAATTCAATATTACGGTTCGTTATCCCGCTGTGTGCGTGTGCTTAGAAAACAATAAAATGACTTAAGGATAGAAGATTGTTTTGTCTCCATCTTTTTGTTTATTGTAAATAAGTATGTTTTGTATTACCAACTTATTTGGTTAGTACCTATATTTTTATGTCTACGAACATATCACTGAGCAGTTTTAAATTTCAAACTGTTCTTAAAAGTCATAGTTTTGTTTGAACGCGTTTTTTGTTAGAAAACGTATCCTTATAGTGTCGGCCATACGTTTATTATATTGTTTATTAAGAGATATTTCACATGAAGCAAATCTAATCAAGTCAAATATACAATGAAGACAATATTTCAGTGTCACACATTTATAAATAAACAAAATTTATTTTTATTTAAGACTTTATTTAGTTTTTAGGAAGTACCTTTTTTCAAAATCTTAATATTATTATTATCAAATTACTTACACAAAATTAAATGTATAGTATAAAGTATGAAATATTTATTTACATAGTAAAATGTTTACTATTAAGTGATAATAAAAACGTGCGCGCTAGTACAGAGTTACTGCGCCAGCGTCCACCGAGACCATCGCCATCGAGATAGTCATTCGGTCGACACTATTGGTCAGAAAGAGAAACTGCTATTTTGCTGACGTATAGCGTCAACTCGCTCGATCGACGCGATTGTCCGCAACGATCGCGACCGATATGTAGTAATATTAAATATTATTACCTGCCCGCTGCAGCAGCCCTACATTAATTCACGCGCACACACAAACGAATACGAATAGGTGAGTACGTATGCAATAGTGTAGGCAGTTAAATCTGTTCGCTTGTATGCAGTGCCGGGGTGTGACACTAGTTTGTCATTTTGCAATATTTGCTTATAACACATACATTTAGCATGTTTATGCGTTTAGTAAATTCATGGAAACTTGAGACTAATTTTTTTGATCAGTGAATATTTTTAACCGTTTTTTAAAATACTATTAAAAATATCATTTAATATTTTAGTTTAAGTTCATTATTCCCCATTTTCAATGGTACCTTTCAAACATCGGAATAAAATCATACTATATTAAATACCTTAATTAAAATTAAATAATTTATTTAGTCTTTTTTAAAAGTTATCCCATACTATATTTGTAATTTATTTTAAATTATGAAATAATATTTAATATAACAAATAATTATAACAATTTAATTTAATGTATTTGTTGAAAAACTAAAAATATTTTTAAAAACGATTAAATATAATTTCTGATCATTTAATTATTTCTTTTAAATTTGAGAATATTTGTATTCAAAATATTTATTTATTAAACTTTGATACACAAAGTAATAAAATAATTTTTTAAATGATGAAACTAAACTTACACCACCGTACATTTACGCACATATAAACAATTCGATTTAGATTAAACAGAATTTAAACCTGAAGGGGTCTATGTAATATTTGTCTATCCCCTCGTCCAACTGGGCCCCCTAATGATATGAATAATTTTAACAATAAATTTTAAAATTATTATTAAGATTAAGAATTTAATTATTTTGTAAAATAAAGTTACGGTTAAATAAAAAATTCACTTATTTTTGTTAAAACATATTTGATTTATTAATTAAGTCTGTAATGTAATTTTTACATTTGTAACAAACATTAAACAATAAATGAACGAATCAAAAATATTTTGACACTAAATCAAAGTATGAAAAAAAAACCAAATGTCAGTTCCTGTTCCGGTAAAAGCCGTTGTGAAAGTTTTTAACCACGTAACACAAAATACCTATTTACCCAGTGCATCTCGTCAAACTGCTGAGTAGAAAAAAAATAGAGGTTAAGTTAGTATTCACGTTTTCGTAACAGACTTATTTTGGTTTCGAACGTTTCGACGCGGAATTGTTCGTACGTTTCACTTCAACACGTTTACGAACACAAATCTTCATTCGATTACAACGTAACATAATAACCGGTTTCCTTATGATTATGGCAACAATCCAAGTCTCAGAAACAATTAACAATACTCCACACAACTTCATAACAATTAAATGCCATCGCTTCATAATGACTCAGTCTGTAACGAGACTTCCTTACTATCATAACAACCATTGAATCGACGATGACGCTGGATTGAAACAATTAATCGGTACAAGAAGAATGAATTAATAATTTTAATTTATAGGAAGGATATCGATGTACATTGCATAAGCGGAAGAAATCGCCTGAGACATGGATTTTATACGTAATATAGACACTCTAAAACACATATCCCAACTCTGTCAGCTTACATCAGAGCGATGAGAAAACAACTTACTTGTTTATTATATGTTATATGTTATATGTACCACATAGTGCAACCAGTTCGCAAATGTATAATCTACAAAATATATAAAAATAGGTATATTTATTTATTTGTTTGTTCTTATGCACGGTGTCCAGGAATAAGTATCGAAAAAAAAGACGCTATTCCTTGACTGAAAAATAGTTGATTGTCGTTAAAATAAAATTTAAAAGATGACTTTTTCTTCAGAAAATTTAAAATAATATTCATAATTATTTGTCATCTTTTATAATTAACAATACTTGCGCACATTGTTCAGCGCCGCTCGGGCGAATAACCCGCAAACAGCTGCGAAGAATCTAGCTGTCCGGGTAAACACCGCACTGCAGGCAAATATTGGGTGTATTAAAAAGAGTTATGTGTAATATTTTTTTGCACTCAATTTGCACAAAAAGGAGTGTTTTACGTTTTATTTCAAAGACAACTTATACCTTTATAGACAACGAATAACGTCTTTCTTTGTCGGACATTTATTCACGGACAGCGTGTATAGACGCTAATATCCGAAACCACAGATTGACTTTCATAAACTTTCACTGAAGCTTATTTTGGTCCTTCAAGATGGTTATGCATATACTCGTATCACTACACGTCCCTGTAAAGGGACGATAAACGTAAACAAAATCGGGAAAACAACTTCTTCGCTCCACAATACACGAAATGATTTAATTTGATGACTTTCATTAATTATCTAGACCTTTATTATCTACACCTAAGAATATAAATGTAACAGTTTGAAAATGATTTACAACACTTTCGAGGTGTTACATTTATGTCGCGACTCGTCATAATTGTTAAAGTTATGCTATAGGTTGCAATGATTCAAAATGTTACTGTAATGATTATTACAATAGGAACACATCAAGCAAGCACGCGCGCGATTGTCGTGCACGGCGCGAATGGGGCTATCTGTGTTCTTTCGTGTCAATACTGTTGTGTCAATACACTTATGAGCCTGCACTGCATTACAAACACTCGACAGATAAGCTATGACAACAACCTCCCATTTCTGATAGGATTTAAGTGTAACATTTTATGGTTACTGAACACTTTTTATCTGTAACAAGATTAGCAATAAGATAGATAAATGTATGTAATACTGAGATTTCGAATACTTTAATTACTATAATTTAATTAACTTGTACCAATTACTAATGTGTTGTCATTATTACCTTGCTTTTGGATACTGTTTATACCTACTTAGTACTTTCCCCGAGCGGTAGGTACTAACGTACCTCCACCGCGCATACTTGTATTATTTCCTTAGTGGTAATAAAAATGTAATATTTCCATTATATGTTACCGTGTAATTCTATAGTTATATACAGGAACTTGTTATTATAGAAACATTAAGCTAATTTACTTATTACTTTACACCAACATTAAAGTATTAACAGGAAACACCGAGCCGCTGATAGTTAGTAACTCAATAATTTAATTGAGGAAGAATAGTATACATATTATACTACTTATTTACATAGTACTTCTATTGAACTATTTTAAAAAAATTATACAAATAATATTATTTTTCACCATTCATTTATATACATGATGTCCGAGACAAAGGAAGATGCTATTCGTTGGCTATAAAGGAATAAATTTTCTTTACCTATTTATATAGTACTTCTATTGAACTAATTAAAAAAAATTATACAAATAATATTATTTTTCACCATTCATTTATATGCATGATGTCGGAGACAAAGGGAGATGCTATTCGTTGGTTATAAAGGAATAAATTTTCTTTACCTATTTACATAGTACTTCTATTGAACTAATTAAAAAAAATTATACAAATAATGTTATTTTTCATCATTAATTTATATACATGGTATCCGGGAACAGATGTCGGACAAAGGAAGACGCTATTCGTTGGCTATAAAGGAATAAATTTTCTTTACCTATTTACATAGTACTTCTATTGAACTAATTAAAAAAAATTATACAAATAATGTTATTTTTCATCATTAATTTATATACATGGTATCCGGGAACAGATGTCGGACAAAGGAAGACGCTATTCGTTGGCTATAAAGGAATAAATTTTCTTTACCTATTTACATAGTACTTCTATTGAACTAATTAAAAAAATTATACAAATAACATTATTTTTCATCAGTAATTTATATACATGGTATCCGGGAACAGATGTCGGACAAAGGAAGACGCTGTTCGTTGCCTACAAAGGAATAAATTTTCGTTGAAATAAAACTTAAAACACGTCCTTTTTCTAATTAAATACAAAAAAAAATATTACACATAACTCTTTTTAACACACTTACTACTTGCCTGGAGTGCGGTGTTTACCCGCAGTGGCGATGTCTTCGCAGCTGTTCGCAGGTTATTATTCCCCCGAGCGGTGCCGAGCAATGTGCGTAAGTATCGTGTGTACGAAAAAAATGACAAATAATTATGAATATTATTTTGAATTTTCTGAAAAAAGTCATCTTTTAAATTTTATTTTGACGACAATCAACTATTTCTCATTCAACGAGTAACGTCGGGCTTTGTCTGAATCAGCACCGCTCGGGTCGATGTAGTGGTGCACACGGCTAACATGAGCTTGTGTGCGTGCGTTAGCGGTATTAGGTGTGTTAAAAAGAGTTACGTGTGACATTTTTTTGCACTCAATTATTAAAACAACGTGTTTTACGTGTTATTTCAAGGACAATATATTCCTCTATGGCTAACGAATAGCATATTTCTTTGGTCCGACATCTATTCCCGGATACCGTGTAAAAATCGTAAATTTCTGAAGACCTATGAAATTTAAAATTAAGCTAAAGTTTTTCAGTAAACTTTAGGTAAATTTTTAGTAACACTGATTTTTTATAATTTTGGGTTTGGCTGTTTGCGAGATGGGGAACATTCTAAGCAAATCCCTTTTTTTACATAATTTTTTTATTTACATAAATTTTTCAAAAGATACATTGTTTTTAGAATTCTTCTCTTTAAAATTCCATTTCAAGACATGCCCCAAATTCCAAGTCTCTATCGTTGCTGACAAAAACGGATGTGACAGACAATTCTCCCGCAGAATCTTGAAGGGTTAAAAACGGATGTGACAGACAATTCTCCTAAAGAATCTGGAAGTGTTTCGCTTTTTTCATTCTCCAGATACAGAATACTAACTCACGTACAAGCCCACGCACGCGCCCGTGAATGAAACTATAGTTCACTCAAACGCGTGTGTGTGAACGTGTAAAGTATACACAAGCCAATATGCATAACATGTCATGAAAACGTTACTAAAACTTATATACATCATTGGATAACGTTGATGTAGTTGTCTATACAATTTCCAGATTACATCAAAGTAAAATATCGTGCATTATTCTATGTATATCATTCACATACAAATATCCATACTAGTAAAGTAACATGCATTGTTTTACGTATATAGTTCACATACAAATATCCATACTAGTAAAATAACATGCATCGTTTTTCGTATATAGTTCACATATCACACATAAATCATTTTTAGTTCACATATAAATCATTTCGTATATAGTTCACATATCCATGCCAGTAAAATATTATGCATTGTTTTACGTATATAGTTCACATACAAATATCCATACTAGTAAAATAACATGCATTGTTTTACGTATATAGTTCACATACAAATATGCTTACTAGTAAAATAACATGCATTGTTTTACGTATATAGTTAATATACTAATATCCATACTAGTAAAATATCATGCATTATTTTACGTATATAGTTCACATACAAATACTCATACTAGTAAAATAATATGCATTGTTTTACGTACATAGTTCACATACAAATATCCATACTAGTAAAATAACATGCATTTATTTACGTATATAGTTCACATGCAAATATCCATGCTAATAAAATAACATGCATCGTTTTTCGTATATAGTTCACATACAAATATCCATGCTAGTAAAATATTATGCATTGTTTTACGTATATAGTAGACATACTAGTAAAATAATATGCATTGTTTTACGTACATAGTTCACATACAAATATCCATACTAGTAAAATAACATGCATTTTTTACGTATATAGTTCACATGCAAATATTCATTCTAGTAAAATAATTGGCAATTTGCAATTTGTACATTTGTATCACTTAATTACTAGACGTGTAATTGACTTCTCCATTCTCTTCTACGGACATAATATAAGACTACTGAAATACATACATAATACATGCTATGCGTTGCCCCCGTGTTTAAATGCTATACATATAATAAAATAATTTGACGTATCTGATTTATAAACGACATACATACGTCGGACACTGTACACAATTCACTGTTTGTAATTCATTTTAAAATATTTTTATTCAAAGGGGTCTAAATAAAATCCAAAATAATCGTTTTTGGAAAATGAAATTGAAATAAGTTTCAGTGTCTTTTTAAAGTATTTAAACTTTCTAAAATTGCACAAGCTGTACCATTTTTCTCTCATAACATTTAAACCCGTTAATGAAAATATTTAAATTTATTTCAACAATTAGGATGGATGAATCGATATTTCCCAGATGATGCCATATTAATCAGCTTACCAGCCTACTTCTCGTATGTTCGCAAAAATAGGAATGTGAGCTATTTATTTAAGAAAGTCGATAAAATAATTCCGCTAGTAAATTCATCACTAAATTAAATGGAACGTATGCAATAACGACAAAAATAAACTAAAAGCAGAAATTGATAACAGAATTAAAATGGCGAATAATGCTTCTTTGGACTGAGAAGACAACTGAAGTCTAAACTAATCAGTCAGAACACGAAACTAAAAATCTATAAAACACTAATCCTACCAGTCCTACTTTATGCAAGTGAAACATGAACCCTAAACGTAGACACACAGCGATCACTGGACACGTTTAAGCGAAAAGTCCTCAGAGCTATCTTTGCCCAGTACAAGAAGAGGGTGGAGGGAGAAGCAAATATAATTTTGACTGTTTACACTTTACAGACAACCACAAATTACCGAAGTAATCCATAGTAACAGATTAAGATGGATTGGTCACATATGGAGAAGCCCAGGGGATAAGTCTACTAAAATATTAACATTCGAAAAACCCGAAGGTAAGGTGTATGACATCGAAAGACATAAAAACTTTGAACATAAGTAATTGGAAACGAGTAGCAACTGATAGCAGGCGTTGGAAAGAGCGCGTAATAGAGACAGCCAAGGCCTGCAAGGAGCTGTTGCGCTTGTAAAGAAGAAGATGCCATAAAGAATTAAATTTTATGTAAACGTTTTTATAGTTTTTGACAGAACAATCGCACACAAACTTCTCACCTCCCTCCTAAGTAAGCATTTCGAATTCAGAACGAGTTCGACCACTTTTGTGAACGTTTACACTAAGTATGATTTATTTTTATGTTTTGCCGCGATGATTTTTACATAGAATTAAAACAAAAAAGGACGACAATTAAAGTACCACAAATTATTATATTGGCATCTCTCTTACTCAAGTTGACACTGTTATTGTTTAAATGTCGATATTATGAATTTCTTTACACGACTTTGTATTTCTCCTCTACCCTGAGTACACTTTAACGGCGAGTTAGCTATCTATAAATAATAAAATGTGTTTGATGAGGATCTATCAAATTCATAGATTCTTACTTCCATGAATTTGTTGCACAAACGAGTGCGTGTTTCATTACCGACTAGCCGCCTTTCACTCGGGAAATTTCACAAATAATAAATTTTTAATATAATTTTTTTGGAAAAGAAAATCTTCCTGTAAACCATGACACCAATTTTCAATTTTATAAACATTTATTATCATCTAAATTTGCCTTTGAAACACCTCCTTTGGTCTGTACGTATGTACCTATGACTGTCAGAATCAAAGCATTTCGATTTTGATAACGATTTGTCAAACAGTTTAATTTTTTATAAACAATTTTCTGTAACACTTTCCATTTCTCATACCCGGTTACTGTTGTGTGCGGATTTTTTTGCCTCTTTGCTCTGCTCCCTGCTTTTTCAGACAATTGTTTATTTAAAAAACGCGGTAAAATGTCGATACCAACAAAAGTTTATTATTTTTCCTTTTTATTATCGAAAATTACTTAATATAAACAATTTCAAAACAAACTATCGACACATTTATCTACCCTACACGTACTTGCTTTCTTGGCAAAAGCAAACGTGTATATATGTGTTTTTTTTTTTGTAATGTAACAAAATCGTATCTAATAATTCCCGTCAACGTCATCGTCCGCCCTCGCTGTAAACGTAATTTTGCATGAGAAGTACTCTAATCACATTTTTTCGGGAAAACGAATTATCACATGTTGTTTGGCTTATGAGTTAATGGACACTTGGAAAGTTTTTAGAAAATTTTTGAATCGTTCTTTAATTTGTATTCTACATAAACGCTAAATTTTGTGGTTAAAATAAAAATGTATAAACGTGGAGAAGTTATAAAAAACTGACAAATACCACAGTATATTAGTTTAAAGCAGTTTAGACGCTAGACCATCGGATTAGAACACCTTTTTTAAATTTGTTTTTTATAATAATAGGTTCGGTTAATACAATGTGATCAATTAATTCAAAAATCAGGTCTGAACTTTTGGACCATTACAATATTGCCCTCTCTCATTACAAAACTCCAAATTAAAAATTAGTATTTTCAAAATTAATTTTTTCGTAATTTTTCAAATCGTTTCCTTAATTCATTATTTTTTTATTATACGAATTAAAATTGTAATTTTAAGGAAATTAAGGGCATTGTACGTTACTTACCGTATTTTTGGTTTTCAGTTTTGTTTTTTTTTTACTGGCTTTTCACTTCTTCTTTTTTGTTATTTATTCGCTCGGGGCAACAGCACTAAACACTTGGCTTAAAAGAAGCGATAAAAGAAATAGACAACTATTTATTTGCCGCACACTCCAGTCGACAATAACATGCCTTCAAATATGCATGACTACAAATGTATTCTAGCGCCCTAGAGATCGTAACGCCATTTGGCGCGCTGCCAATCTTCACAGAGTAATGACACCAGATACAAATTTCGCGTATTTGTTTCTTTCTGCGCCGCCCAATTTATTTTTAACGTAGGAAATACAATGTATCCACTCACTTACCGACTGCTTTTAAAACAAACCCAATAACAGAGCCAAAATTTGATTTACAACAAAAAGAGTTTCGTTAATCCGGAGATCACTGAAAACGTCGTAGCTAATATTACATTGAAGAAACGTAATATTTTGTTTTATAGCGGAGGTAAGAAAAGAAAATAAATCGTTTAAGTGCCATACGAAACTCACGCAACAAACGTTGCGTACCAAAGTATGCAATTACAGATTATAATAAGGAAAAAACATTTAATTTAAATTTGGTTCAAATATTTTTTCCAATCATTTGTCAACGAGATATTATATCTAAACCAATGTTTTCTTAATTAATTCCTTTTTAATTGCATAACTTAATAAATAAAAGGTGCAAATTATGCTAGGGAAATTCAAATTGTCGAAACGCAACACTATTGGTTAGAATGAAACGTGACGTCAGAATCTATGTCAGCAGGCTCGTATTGTTGACATTTTGTGTAGTGTTTGATGAGGAAAAATAGTGTCATTGCAGTATTTTACGTATTTAGAGTATTTTTAACATCCTAGTCAGAACCTAGTGAGTCTAGAACGATGACTGAAAGTGGTTTTGTGAAAGCACAATCGGATAATTGGCCGAGAATAGATGCATTCATGATGACATCATATTTCGCTGCAAATCCAGATTTTACGTCCGCTGAGGTGAAAGCTGTAACGTAATTGTTTTAATACATGATTTATAATAATAAATTATGTACGTTTTTTATCCATAAATACACACATAAGTAGAGAACGGTAAGCATAACTTATAATACCATAAAACATGACTATTTACATATAAATTTTATTAATTTATATGTAATATTATTTACGTTCAGTCAAGTTTATTATGACTATTATACTGAAAATATATTTAAAGTAACGAGAACACATACAGTAAAGCCACGCTAGACATAACTTGTGACGTCATCTAAGGCGCAAAAATGGCGACGTTTACACAGCTTAAATTTATTGAAAGTTTTAAAGAATTTTTTTTAAATTTAATTGAAACATTTCCAACCGTATTTAATTTTTTACTATGCTATAACGATGTAAACGGTGAAACAAAAATATAAAAAAATTAAAAAGGCAATTAAAACATTTTTAGCCATTTGAATAAGAGGAATTCATATAAATGTTTACACGTTATTTATTCGCTATAATCAATATTTTATTATATTACATTAAATTGTTAAATGATTTATGATTAATATAAATTAATTTTAAAACGTCGCCTATAGTCCTCACACAATTTTTTTCCAGGTTTCACCGATTAATATTTTAGAAGATAAGGCGGTTATAGTAAGTAATTTTGTGTTTTTTAAGTGCGTCTGTTCGTCTGCTGCGCCCTCATAGTTTCTATAATTTTAGACCTACGTGCATACAATTTCTAAGTATATCCTTCAGATAAAAATCTCGACTAATACGTAGCAAATTATTATTCTATTTTAAGGCATTTTTTTCAAATTTTTAAAACACCACCAGAAACAGAGATGAAAAAAAATTAAGCGTACTCAATTATGCGGAGCATCGCTGGAAAGGTCTTTTAAAATGAAATTAGTCTAATTTGAATCACTTTTAATTTTTAACCCTGGTTACGAAGTATCAAGCTTCAAAGTCGTATATAATGTGTCCTCCCTCTCTCACATTGCCTAACAAGACTATATAAACATCTGGAAAAATGAAGTCAAGCATGAGTAGAACTCGCTCTGCGAGGGTTCCGTACATGTTTATGTTTATGTTGGCACTTATAAACCTTTAAGGGTACACAGTATTTCTAATTCAATAATTTACAAATATAATTTTTGCTACCGTAAATGCATTGTCTACTATATCTTTCACAGACAGAAAAAACTAATTATAAAAATGTGACTCAACATAGAAATAGGTATAACTGATTTTTGGATTTTTCCCTTCACTTATGTTTTTAAACCTCCCATTATGCCGACGTTCATGATCGTATTTTCACCGGAAGTACCTTTGAAGGTTTTGATGATCAGTGAGTATGGTAAAAATAAAGAAAAAATACGCTTTAAAGGACCGTATTTTTGTTGCATGAATCAAAAGCTTTAAATTTATGTCTGTACGTCACAGTATAAGCTCTTTGAACTTGATATACCAAGCTGTTTCTGAGAAGACGGGCTTTTACAGGCAAACTGACTATTTTTTGTGCATTACGAAGAATACAACCCTAAAAATCACAAAAATAGGTTAATGTGAGTATTTTCAACTGAAATTATTTGGAGAAATCAAACTCCATTAGTTTTTAAACTATCAATAAAAGTTTTAAGTACGCGGAATAAGTAGTGAACTTAAGATAGATTAATGTGAATCATTAAAATATGTTATTTTCGCATCATTTGCAAAAGCACAAATCCAAAAGTAATAAAATACTTCTTCAAACTTTCTTGGGCGCGACATAAGAATTTATAAAATAATTTAGTTTGATATGTTGTCAAATGACTACAGAACCCTACTAATTATGTGTAGTCCGAAACGCATTTGACCATTTTTCTTTTAAATTTTCAATTATTTTTCTGTTTTTAGCTATTTTTTTTAATATAAATTAGTTCTACATTTCATAGGCCTACACTTCATATCCTCCAAAGAAATCTATAACTTTGTTAAATTTCTCTGTGACAAAAAAATCAGATAGATACCTATGCGAGACCATAAGTGTTCCGTTCTGACCTTCGGTACGGGGCATAATAAAAATGGAGCAGGTTTTTCTTCTTCTTCTGAAGATATTGTTAAAATTAAATTCGACCTCTCGGGTGAAAATTATGAAAAATGATTCCAACTTTCCAATCTTAGTCCGAAAGCTTACACATTCCACCGATATCCGATATTCCACATGAATACAAAAAAACAAATCTCGCATCCTTTTTCAAATAAATCCCTTTATAGTTCCCACTCTTTATGTGTAATTTAGGCTGGAATAATTCTTTCAAAAATACGCGGAAATTTCTAGAAGAAAGCATTGAAAAAGGTCTCTACAACATATAACAATAATCATCTAGTGATCTATTATTTTCCTAGGCGATCACGGACATACATTCACAAGAGCAGTCGTTCATTCTTCGAGAAGCTTTCTTAATAAATTCATGTGTAAAAAGTCAAAAATACTCTTTAAAACGTCGCCATCATTACAGCACCATCAAACAGACAAATCATTGAAATCAAAATCATTGTTTTTAATCACAATTACATAGATTCGATTCATATCGCTAAATTAAATTGAACCGCACAAATTTAATATGTGATACAATAACAGTAAAGCTCTCACTGTATTGTCATAGCATCTTACGTCATTGAGGCAGCAGACGAACACGATATAATTATAAACATATTTCTTTCGCATAAACTTAATTCGCCTAACCTCTTTTACCTTAAATGCCACAATATTAAGAATCATGCCAAGTCCACATTTAAGTCGCATCCGTTCCAACGTAAACAGTTGTTTAACAATGTGATTTTCCAATAATAATGGACGTCATTTGACAAATACCTTCCAAAACTATCTTAATAATTCTTATCTATCTTAATAAGTCATTAAAGTCGATTCGCTCGCTACAATTTGACCTTAATACATATATTTCCCCGAAGAAATTCGTTACCAAATCAGGCCTCCGCTAAGGTTTCCACAGATAGAAAATTGGAACTCGCCTGCGCCTAATTCGTACGCATCTATTACATAAGTCGTGGTAATCATTTAAACCGGTGGATCTCAAAGTGTGGTGACCGAACATTGTGAGATGGGATGAAATTATTACGTGTTTTGCGTTCGTAATATTGTGACAAAAAGGCTTTAAATTTCTTACTTTTTGATAATTATTTAAATAAATATTTTATTATTACTCGATTAGTTAATCTAATGGCGATATTTACTTGTAGTGAAAATTGCAAAGTTAAAATTTGGTAAAATTTTAAGTAAAAAACTTCATAATTTAGAATTAATTACGTGTCTTTATCACACTGTAAAAGCGAAAAAACCTATTTATTATTCGTTGCCAATTTCCAAAATAACTTAGTGGTAAATCAAGATTTGTGCAGACTACAGTTAGAAGCATAAGTACTTTTCAGTACAATTTCTTAATATAGTAATGCTATTAGGATTATTCTTTTTTAAAAACGGCTGAAAATTAGACATACATACAACGACCATAAGATGGTGGTGGTTATGCGTAATCTTTTTCCAATAGTTTCTTCAATAAATACATAATTATACAAAAAAAAATTTTCATAAAACTTTTAATAATAAGAAAATAAGTATAGTATTAGATACAGGAAAATAATTGCATTCAAGGCTTTGAAACAAAAGTTTCCTCAAAGGTATTTATTTTCATCATTTCGACAATACAATTTAGGGTTAGATTGAAGAATAAAATTAGAGTATATTTGAAATTTGAGTCTGATTATATAACAATCAGGCTCAAATTTCAAATATATAAAGATTAATTTTATATATGTACCACAGTGACAGAAACAATGAACTATCATCAGTTCTATCTCCTACTCATTTTATCAATGGGTTTAAAAGAATATCTAAAACTACTTTCACACAAAAGTATAGTAATTTGTTTACGTCAAAGTTAATGTTTACTGTTTGCGCAAGTAAACAAACTTGTCTCTTCTATAAATTGTTTTTTTGAAATTCTCTATTCATTCTTCATTTCTGATATATCAAAATAAGTTTGTTTCTTACATAGATTCATTGATACAATTTTATTTATATATAACAGGATAAACCACAATATCTATATAATTAGAAACCAATAATTTATTCCATATTTCTGCACTCCTGTTAAATATACGGAATTATGCCAGAGAGGGATGGTTAATAGAGCCTTACTCAAAAAGTATTTTTTTTGTATTTTGAGATATGGAATCGTAGTAAAAAACATATTTTCAGTTTTACTGTCCTATTTACCTCACAAAGTCTAAAATTGGTTGCCATGGACATAAAATAATAAATTTCTCAACGGCAACAGTTGAGGAATGTCTGATACGATATTCTCTAACACATTTACAGCGACTAATATTATATGGAATAAGACAAGCCGTGACGTCGGAATTAAGCAAGCGACTTGATAGTTACATAAGATACGTCGTATAGTAGAAACAGAGAAATGCCGTAAGCACGAAGCACTTTGTTTTACGTAATCGCACGATATGATTTGAGAAATCTAGCGATGGGGTCGCCGGCGGCACCTTGCTACCTAATTATCTTCTAACAATTGTCGGTGGACTTGAAACTACCGTGTAATTAATTTTTTTTAGTTTTCTTCCTCATAAATAGTCTGAAATATTTTCTGTTTCCTCAAAAAAAGTTAAAGGTACATTAAATTAGCAGATTTACAAGTGTATTGTAAAAGTCCGTTTTGATGATCAAACGTGTGCAAAAGACGTTCCTCCAATATCTGTATATGAGAGAGTATGGTTACATCCCCTTTCTATTTCCTCTTGGGTATGCTAAGTATACTTTGCAACTCAGAAGAGACGTTGAACTGAATGTAATTTACCTTCCAGCTATTAAACAGAAAAAGTCTATGCCTTGTAATATTGAGTTAACTTCAATTCTTCGTACGTGACAAATTTTCTGCGCTGACGCAATCATCATTTTGTTGATGTATAACCCTCTAGAACCGAACTATATCGGAACTCTCCAGTTTCTACTGCTCAACCATCTGATCGCGGTCGCATCAGAGTGTTATTTGTTTATGATGAGTGAATGTAAATTTGTCGAAATGTATCGTCGATATATTTTGTAGTACTTCTGTACTTTTGTACACATGTTCAATCTGAAAGTTTAAACTTTGTTAAACTATTAATTTTTTATCGTTACGAATATGTTTATTTGTAACATATCGATAAATGTGCGTGTGTGTTAATAAATGTAATGTTTTGTCCATGAATTTACAGAAACAGCAAAAAAGCTTTGGAAAAATATTTCTATTGCAATAGTTGTAATATATAAATACGATTTTATATGAAAAGGAAATAATAGAAACATAATGCGATCGTATTTTACGTACATCCCGTTATAATTTCTTTTTAATGACGAACATTCCGTTATAATGTTATCTCCCCCCCCCCCCAACTTCCATTAGAAATAAACGATTATACGCCAATGGAGTTCCTAAAACGTTTTAAAGCATCGAATTAAAAGTCACAGAAAACGCATATAAATATATTTTATTTTATAGGCATTTAGTTTATTAAATAAATTTTACCCGAAAACCAACAACCGCTTCGTTTTGTACGTAAAGTTAAGGAACATATCTAGAAGCGATATTTCTGAAAACTGGTTCAAAATGGCACTACATGAATTTTCAAATAAAAGGTTTTCAAATCCCCAGAGAATAACATCCACTGTGGTCGAAAAATACTTTATTGCTTGTGCGATCCAAATCCGACGACAAATTCTAAAAAAAATTAACACAAGTTTCATAACTACTTAAAATCAGACAGGTGCATGCCTTTTGCCATAATAAGCTACTTCATTTGTACTTTCATCAAAATTATGAAAGAATTGTGTCAATGAAAGCAAGGGAAGAAAGGTGTTTTCAAAGGTAATGTGGATGAAGAAGCATGAATCGTATCGGAATCTTTGGGTGTGTATGTATGAACTTACGTAAATATATGTACTTTCAAAGGCTTGTTAAATTTGAAGGGAGTATCCGATTGTCTACGGACTTTTTTATTTGATAGTTCGCAACAGAACATACAAATTGATGAAAAGAGAGAAAGAGAGAGAGAGAGGGAGATTTCCGAGCTCAGCAGTCCATTATGCTCTTGAGTTATGTCACCAAAAATTTAAACTCAAGTCCTACAAAAACTGGAATGAAAGCAATTTTTTTGGAACTAGAAAATTGCATGCTCTTCGTATTGGTCCATAGATGGTACTTATTGTTCTCAGTTGCAATCGGAAAAGTACTTTCGGAGGTAAAGGCAAAAAACTATTGTTTTTCCATACATTAGAAAGTTACTGGTAAGCTACTATGGCTACGCTGTTTGACAGCTCAGAGATTATTCTTTTCTGCTATAACTTGGATAAGTCGGCTACTTTTAATGCGAAATCATCCAAACCACGTTTGAGACATAATACAAAGTTGGATGATTTCATGTCAAATTATGACTGTATCACATTTTAGCACATATTTCCCTTTGATGAAAGTTTAGTCTAGCTTTACTCCAGATCGCTCGTTTCATTTGAAGTACCCTAATAAAGCCACCTAATAATTACAGCACATCTCTTCTGCATTTGTCTATTTGAATTTTTTAGCAAACTTAGAAGTAATTTCCAACTTTCAGAAAATTGATTGATATAATAAAATCGGGAAAATAAAAGAAAATCGGCATAATAGAGACGTTATAAAAGTAAGTACGGGGACTGTAAAGGAAAAATAGAAAAGAAATCGACTCTTTCTGAAATGTTTATTTATCTGTTTTTATGCGCGTCACGTAAAAACTACTAGGTGGTTCAATATTGTACAGCTTAAGGTCTCAGAAATAAAATGAGGTGCGTATTATTTTGAACCAAAGTCAAATGAGTTATTGACGCAGCGGTAAAATACTGAATACTGAAATCTGAATTATTGGGTTCGAATCTGGGAAGTTTATTTTATCTGTTTTACTCGTATTACATAAAAAATACTGAGCCAATTTAAGTAAAGCTGTTATATTATATATATATATATATATATATATATATATATATATATATATATATATATATATATATTCTTTTTTTTTTTTTTTTAATTTTTTTTTTTTTTATCACCTATAGGTAAAAAACAGACACAAGTCATAATGAGATGCAATTAGTGAGTTTTCAAGTGTTAGGTTAATTTGTATCCTAACATTCCCACATCAAAATAATATTCTACGTACATATATCCTCAATTTTAATTAATAGTAATAATTATTTTATTTACAATAATATGGATTTGAGAAAGTAAAAACAGTGAGCCGTCACGGGACGCCTGGCAGATGTGAAACATCGTGTTCGTACAAGTAATATGCATAAGACAAGATTATTACAGGAACTAAATATAGCATAATAAAAAATAAAGTATTACGAATTTCTTACAGAAAATGGTGACTTTATTTAATATACATTTATTTACAATTAATACAAAAATAATAAAGCACAGGTTATGTGTACCGTAGTAAACAACAGCGTCGAACTGAGTGAGGAGGGGGTCGCGTAGTCGGTTGCGCATGGCGACACGTCGCCATACCGTACACTTTACTACATATAGACTATATTTTATATATATATATATATATATATATATATATATATATATACGCTATACTAAGCGTGGCGACCCGTCGGCACGGCAAGCGTCGCCACGCCAACGATCCGGTTTATACCTGCGCCTATAGATGTTTCACGTCAAAAAGAAAGAAAATGTAGTGTCAATGCTTTCAAAGGACTAATGGTTGTAACAGTATCCGTTTAATTGACTGCTTGTATTGAAGTAATGAGCTAGCGAATATATCTAGAGCATGGAACAATCTGTCGCGATCGTCACAAAGCTGGCGTGGTGGTACTCGAGCACCAGCATTGGTGCTACCGGTAGGTAGATAGAAAAGGGCGGAGCTACGGGTCGTTCTCCCTGGCACACGAAGCTGCAACTGATTCACTATATCGGCACAATCATAACGACTATGACAGATATTATAAGGTACAACTGCTCTGAGTTCAGTGCGCCTTTCGCGGTGAGTACGATATTTGAATGCGTACGGTGCATTATTATATAAGATATTATTATATAAGAGTCTAGGATAGAAAATGATGTATGTATTATATATCAATATGGCGTTAACAGCTGTCGCTAACGACCGAGTGTATGCGAGCCAAGTCACAGGCAAAAATAAGAAAAGCAGAAAATTTAAGAAATGATACTCGTAATGCTGATGGACTGAACGTCATAATGCCATATACGTTAAGAGCTTAGGATTATATCGTATCAAAATGTAGTCTTAGCAGGAAACTTACCGCACATTAAAACTGAATACATTTCGTTTATTCACTAATTTTAATCTATCGTGTGTATGTACGTATACATATATTCTGGTCATATAGGTCCCTACGCATAACAAAAGCCTAGTGTATCATGATAATAATTATTAAACAAAAAACTGTTGTAAACTAACATATGTCAATGTTGGTAACTCCTACTTGCAATCTACAATGACGTTATACTAAATAGTCACGTTATATCCATGTAAAACGAACAAAAAATATGGCTCCAAATAGAATCACGCGCGAACTGTGACGAAAGAATATAAAAGATACAGTTATACTGTTGTATAAAAGAGATAGTGATATTGATATGAGACAATTACTCGTTTATTTGATGAACATTTTTGAGAATTACATTTCGAGTACCAATAACATGTCCGTTTAATATAACGTAATTAATGTATCCATTTAATGTAACGTAACTGGTTGTCTATAGTAGAACTGCACACTTATAATCCATCAAGGACAGTAATTTTTACTTTATATTTACGTATGAAACACACTGTATCCTTAAATATTTATGCAGAAGTACTGTATCCATAAGCCCATTGTCATTATTGTATCGTTCCCGGCAGCTAATTTAACCACTGAGTGAAATGGGTCAGCACATCAGTACTGTTGCACGCAACATTTTTACATGATTATTTGATTTTATTTCTTAAATATTCTATTTCTAAACTTAGAATAATGGTTTGTTCGTCGGTTGAACTGAGAATAAAGTTCACTAAATTATTTTTTACTTCAATACCAAAATTTGACAGTTTTAATTTAAAAAAGAACACTTAAGGTGAAATAAAAAAATAATTTTCCTATTGCTAAACGGCTTAATTTTGTGCCTTAATTAGTTTGGAAAAACTCTCGCCCTTCTTACCTGATAAGTACATGCGGTCGCGTAATATAATACTTTTGCTATACCGACGTCTAGGACTAAAGTATACTGAATTTCCCACATTCATACCGTATACAATACTGATCGCGGTTACACTAGAATAGGATATGTTTGTGATAAGTGAGAATAAAGTGTGTCATCGTCAGGTATTGTAGTGTTATTGAATTTATTAATTATCTTGTTGCCGTTATTGAAACGTATGCTGTACAGCTAATGGCATAGCTATAATATATGTAAATAAACCAAATCGACTACAGCACAGGATGGAAGTCAGAGCCCAAATTAGCTGCCGATCATAACATTCGCGAATGTCTTAAAAACTACCTTGTAAACTGGTTGAACAGTTGCATTTGCAGTAGTATTGGGGTTGTAATTTTTATGATTATATACTTGTTTTAGATGTGTATAACACTTGCGTTTGCAGTAGTATTGGGTTGTAATTTTTATGATTATATACTTGTTTTTAGATGTTTATAACTGGTTGAACACTTGCGTTTGCGGTAATACTAAGTTGTAATTTTGATGATTATATAATTGTTTTAGATGTGTATAACTGGTCGAACACTTGCGTTTGCAGTAGTATTGAGTTGTAATTTTTATGATTATATACTTGTTTTAGATGTGTATAACACTTGCGTTTGCAGTAGTATTGGGTTGTAATTTTTATGATTATATACTTGTTTTTAGATGTTTATAACTGGTTGAATACTTGCGTTTGCGGTAATACTGGGTTGTAATTTTTATGATTATATACTTGTTTTTAGATGTTTATAACTGGTTGAACACTTGCGTGAAATTTTATATTTATTACGACTCTTGAAGAGGTGGCTGGCCCTGCTGAAATCGCTACGCATTTACATACACATGGTTTTCGTAATTTTAATTATATATATATATATATATACAATCGTCAAATAATTTCTCAATTGCACAATTAGCATGTCTTACTTTTCTGTATTCTGAACATTTTGCTGCACAGCACATATTAAAATTATGTATTCACATTTGCCTATAAATAATATATTCTTTATTAACATTCTGCCAGATTTAACAAATATGTAAGTATTATTAACAACCAATAAAGCAAAATATAATTAAGGCAAGTGTTCTAAATGTGTCGTTATATACAACGTCGTTTTATTATAATAGACATATTACTAGAAGTCTTAAAGTGGTCCTTAAAAATGAGAATATCCTTAAAAATCCTTAAAAATGCCGGATATATAATTCTTTAAAATAAGGATTTTAAAGAATTATATATCCATCATTTTTTTCTTATCTGCGTTATGAAAAAGTGTTTTAATTAAAGGTCATTGCCTGTATTATACATAAACAGCAATACTTAGTTGTTTAATGCAACAGCAATGCTATCCTATTCGCACTTATTTCGCACTCCCTCACCTGTCTTAGAGGTAAACAGCAATACTTAGTTGTTTGATGCAACAGCAATGCTATCCTATTCGCACTTATTTCGCACTCCCTCACCTGTATTATAGGTAAAGAGCAATACTTAGTTGTTTGATGTAACAGCAATGCTATCCTATTCGCACTTATTTTGCACTCCCTCAGCTATATTATAGATAAATAACAATACTTAGTTGTTTAATGCAACAGCAATGCTATCCTATTTGCACTTATTTCGCACTCCCTCACCTGTATTATAGGTAAACAGCAATACTTAGTTGTTTAATACAACAGCGATGCTATCCTATTCGCACTTATTTCGCACTCCCTCACCTGTATTAAACTTAAGAATTCTTACGAATTCTTAATAAAGCTATCTCTTTTTAGAGTTTCGTCCCTCAAAACGAAAAAAACGGAACCCTTATAGGGTCATTTGATGCTTCGTCCTTTCGTTTGACCCTCAAAGCCCTTTTTCTCAGAAACAACTTGAGATATAAAGTTGATATTAATATTGTATACTGCTGGCATTGCTGTAAAGTCTAAATTGCATTAAATTTAAAAAAATAAATTTTTTCACGGCACAAAAAGATGGCCCTTTAAAGCATAATTTTTATTCATAGAGTAGTCTTACCCTCTGATCATTAAAACCTACAGGTACATCAGGTTGACCTACAATCTTGAAAATCGGCATAAGTGAAAGTCTTACAGCAAAGGGGAAAATTCCAAAATTCAATGATTTCTAATTCGAAGTATATTATTTTCCTTTTACGCCTGTAAAAATAATATTTGCAAATAGTTTAATTAGAAAATCTATGTATTCATCCCTTAAATATTATGCAAACGCCTAAGTGTGTACAAAACTCTGATAGTGGAAGTTCTATTATTATTAGCATAAAAAAACTTGTCAAGCAAGTTTTTTTTATACTAATAACAAAAATAAATAACCACAACTGTACTAGATATGTTATTCTACAATGTAAAATTTGCTATGAATGAAAAATTAAAGTTCATTCCAATAAAACAACAAAAAGTAATATCCTGATACACTTAATAACAGTAATGCCGTATATTGATAAAGCCGTAAGCAGCCACCATCGACAACAATAAGCCATTGAAGACTTATCAACAGCCATTAAGTCTGTCCTACCACAGAACTCATGTACCCTAAAGGTACTTGAAATGGCGGAAGTGTGATTATACAACACTGCTCTTGTGAAATATGAGCCAACTGTTTTAAACGATGACAATGGGCGGGTCGTATTTGTATACGCACTTACTTGAATCGGTATGCGTAGTGTTGCCAATAGAATGCAGGTGTCGTAATCTTGTCATAACTTGTGGAGGTTTGATGACATTTATGTTACAGACGACACTTTGTTTATCTTTCTATCTCTCTGTGTGTCTGTCTGTCCTCTTTGCAGCAAAACGCCAAAATTATAGAAGTAAATGACTTAGGATTTAGAATGTGCGTGTACATTTCAAATTGCAATTCAATCACTTATGTATTTGGAATAAATTAGGCGAAAATTATTATAATTTATTTTTATGCAAAATTATTACTGATCTGTTTTTTTATTATTTTAACAATTAAAGTAAAACAATTTTTAAAACAAACCGAGCTAATTTAAACAAAAGTTATTCACTAAGACAATCTAAAACTATGGCTCGGAATAATTTTTTCTCAGATAGAAAAAAATATACAAAAATTCTAATAAAAATATTAATTTCGTTCAGTGGTTTTAATAGGTATGAAAAAAACTTTTTACCTCAATTTATTTTATTTTCCCACATTAACAGAATGTTTGAAAAAATTAAAAAACAATTGTAATAATTGTTTGTAATTAAGAAAAAACAAAAAAACCTCATCGAAATAAAAAAGTACCTACTAAATTCAATGACCCCAGTTTATGTTGCCACTCTATTTCGATATGTCGCTAGACCCTTATTCTATATGCGAAATTTCCTTGTATTTGTTCTATATCCATTTATTATGGACAGATATTGCAATTCAAATTTATGCGCATTGAACGGCTGAACAAACGTATTAATTACTAAACGCGTGTCGTCAATGGATTATTCGAGCAAACAATCGATTTGGGTACGATGCTTATTTTGTAGCAGTATTACGTCGAAAATGAAAAAGCCCACAAAAAAGATAGATTAGGCCGCATATAAAGTCACATATGATGTCACATGTTTAACTAATTTTTTTTCTCGTCGAATAACAAAACATAATTTTTTTTCTACGGATGATAATATTTTATTTAGCCCTCACTTTGAAGCTCGCGTCCGTCGAGATTTAACTACTATCTGTGATACGTAGTAAACTCGTGAAATTGAAGTGTTTGTTAGAAAGAAAAGCTAAGATTTTGAATACAATAAAATTATTTTTATATAAATTTTTTGTCTCATACTTATTTTCATTATTTAATAAATTACAAACTGTTTCAACCAATTAAATATACAAATAAATATAAATAAGTCTAAACAAAAGTTGAGGCTTGTTTACATGCAGAATGAACTTTAGTGTTCGTCACTGTAGGTAAATAAATCTCGGCGAATGCGAGCGTAAAAGTGGGGAAGATTAATTAAAATATTATCAGACCGTGGACAAAAAATTGTGTTTCTTTATTCGATTTGAAGTGCGTTACTTGAACTGTACTTATTGCGTATTCCGTTAAATATTGCTTTCGGATATTCCTCAATTCGTCAAGTGTTACGGGTATTTGTTTGTGGAGAAAAGATATTACTGCTTAGTTAGTTACAAGCGAAGAGTAAAGGCAGTCAAATTTCAACCTCTCTGTCTCCAAATGAGGAAAATATATACAGATGTTACAAACAACCTCTTGTAAATAACAGGTGATTCTGTGCATGAAACTGAATAGACTGTTTGATAATTTTTAACCGTTTCTAAAAAAATCAAAGTCAGGATAATTCAATCAGTCAAATGGGCAAGGGTTAAAAAGACCTGTTAATCTCTCCTCTGCCACGTCTAATACACATATATAAGTAACATAATTAATTTCAAATCTTTTTAAGGACGATTTTTAGATACTGTATATATCGTATGTAAATTTTATTATGTTCCATTTTTAGTCGGCTAACAACTAACCAAAACTTTATGGATAATTCAATCAGTCAAATGGGCAAGGTCTAAAAAGAACTGTTACCCTTTCCTCTGCCACGTCTAAGACACATATATAAGTAACATAATTAATTTCAAATCTTTTTAAGGACGATTTTTAGATACTGTATATATCGTATGTAAATTTTGTTATATTCCATTTTTAGTCGGCAAAACTTTATGGACAATTCAATCAGTCAAATGGGCAAGGTCTAAAAAGAACTGTTACCCTCGCCTCTGCCACGTCTAATACACATATATAAGTAACATAATTAATTTCAAATCTTTTTAAGGACGATTTTTAGATACTGTATATATCGTATGTAAATTTTGTTATTTTCCATTTTTAGTCGGCTAACAACTAGCCAAAACTTTATGGATAATTCAATCAGTCAAATGGGCAAGGTCTAAAAAGAACTGTTACCCTTTCCTCTGCCACGTCTAAGACACATATATAAGTAACATAATTAATTTCAAATCTTTTTAAGGACGATTTTTAGATACTGTATATATCGTATGTAAATTTTATGATGTTCCATTTTATTATGTCAAATGGGCAAGGGCTAAAAAGAACTGTTACCCTCTCCTCTGCCACGTCTAATACACATATATAAGTAACATAATTAATTTCAAATCTTTTTAAGGACGATTTTTAGATAATGTTTATATCGTATGTAAATTTTGTTATGTTCCATTTTTAGTCAGCTAACAACTAGCCAAAACTTTATGGCTAAAAATGTAGCGGTGTTTTTAACTTTAAGTTTTCTGAAAAACAAGCATAACTTTATGGTGGAATAAAATCTCACAAATAAATGTTGTATCAAAGATTAGCCGACGATAAAATACTAATCTTAAAATTAGCCAACTCATATTAAGATAGCCTCTTTAGCAACATTCATATTTATTACACGTTAAAAAATTATCATTTGAAGAATGTTTAAGTCATACATAAGGATTCCAAAATGCTTTCAATTAATTTGATTGTTTTGGTCCCTAATTTAATTTTCATTTTGTTTTTAACTAGTATAATTTTTTAATTTAACTAGTATAAGCTTTAAAAGTAAATATTCATATTAAAGAATTTACATAGGCTAATGTAAATTCAGCAAAGAAGAATAGTTTAATTAGTTCTAGTCTTAATAATTATCATTTTCCGTTATAGTTTGTTATCATTTTCTTACGTATAATTTATATTTCAGTTTATAGTATATTTCAGTGAGATATCGTACCGTTATCACATTCAAATAAAAAATAAATATGATAAAACTATCCGTTGGCTACTTTATTTACCTTAATACTAGTAAGTATAATAAAACTAGCATATTAATACTAGTAAGTATAACTTATACTAGTAAGTATATGTTCTCCCCTAATGAAATTGTAATAGTTTTAAAGTAACTAAACAATATATTTACGAAACTCTGGTACAACTCATTAAGTTTTGTGCATTAATAATGTAATTCATTATTACAAAAACTAAAATAAATATAAAGACAAAAATAAATTTATTCCACAATTAAATATTATCGCACATCATTTTAGAAATAGGAAAGAAAATAATAGTATTTATTTTTAAAAATACTTATTGCAAGTGGTCTATTTAAAATACATAATTTTAATTTAGGAAATTATTGTAGGTCCAGGTAAATTCTTGAACTTTTTCCTATTGTTTTGGCCATTCAGTTTCTTCACCATCATGTATATTATTTCTAAGTTGCAAGCATTTTAACTTTTCAACTGTAAAAATCATAAAATGATTACTTAAACACCATGGCGATAACTGAAAAAATTAACCTGAAAGTCACATTTACAACATTTAATCGCCTATCATCCTGAAGATTATAAATAAGATATAACTGTCTCAAGGCGTATTAAAGTGATAAAGTCAGATAACAATTGGTTATTTACAAGAGATAAATCCTACGTTCATGAACTTAATGAGGATTGCAGAATTAAACTGGTGAATTCTGTATACAGTAGAGTAACAAATTTACTAATTACTCGTTGTTTTTTAAGAACGATAAAAAAGAACGAGATTTAAACAAGAGCTGGAAGAAGATAAAAATATTGTCAACGTGATATTCCGCTATAATTGATCAATTTCACAGAAAAATTTAAAATATTGTAACAAATTTACTAATTACTCGTTGTTTTTTAAGAAAGATAAAAAAGAACGAGATTTAAACAAGAGCTGGAAGAAGATAAAAATATTGTCAACGTGATATTCCGCTATAATTGATCAATTTCACAGCCTACTCAAAATATGAAATAACTTTAATAGGGTTTACTTTAACAGAAAATCACGAATTTTATCCCGAAATTCTTATTATATTATTTATTATTGTACTATAGTTGTAGTAGAATAATAAATTGAACAATATTACAAGTATTTCCGTTTAAGATTCGTGATTTTCTTTTAAACATTTCCTTCAAAAAAGGTATTATTATAGATTTTGACTAGGTGCGAATATCAGAAAAAAAGTTTATTATTAGAAGCTTCTTTTCGTTGATTCAACTACTCTTGTAAAGAAAAAAATTACTGTCTGTTCGCCTGAGAGGTGCACAGTACAACAAACACAAACAAGACATATTAATGTGGCTTTATAGTCCTAAGAATTCAATGGTGAGTCTAAAAAAGAGTACTTGGACGTCTCTGAACAATAGAAAAAATGTTTTAGCCTGGTACGCACCGATGTGGCACAACAATAGTTTTGTGAAACTTCAAAGATAGTCAAGCTTGTGAAAACATGTCTTGTGAAAACTGATACTGAATAAATAAAAATATTTAAAATTTTTCTGGAAAAATAACTGACTAAATTTATCTATGGATAAATTTAGTCCACACTGGCTTAAATATTACTGGACACAATTTTATCTTCATTGCATTAAGTATAAAAAGTCCATTACATCAAACCATGTCTAAAAAGAAAACTGTTGGAAACAAACAGAGACGGATACGTTACGCAGGACAAGAAATTAAGGGAACCGTGCACAATTTTGTCATACTTACTCTGAAAGAGTAAATTCTTAGTGCAGTTGGTAAAAAGAAAGTTAAAATTATGTCCCGTAACACATACCAGAACGCTGTAGGCTATTTTTACAAGTGTGAGTATTTATACAGTTATCATGAAATGTAAAATCGGTGTCCACAACCGCACTGAAACCTCGCGTCGAGGTGTCTCGCGTCCAGGCATCTTCTACAAGTACGTACTAGAGATTTACACGACAAAAATGTATCAGCGTGCGTGCTGACATTAACCTAGTATAGATTCAATATACTGTTATAGCTACTCAACAACTAGGTGATCAACAAACAGATGGCAATACATATGATGACGATCACATAATTGAGTGGAAAAAGACTAAAAACTGATTTCTTGACGTGAAGAATAGAACACCGTCGCCATTAAGAACAAAGAAATTGGAATGCGTCTATCAATTTACATATATCTGGAGTATCCTGTTAGAAACAGGGGAAAGAAGACATCGCTCCTCATCAAATCTAGGCCGACTTGGACGGCATTGACGAAAGCTGGCCCAAATAAACTTAAAATAGTACCATCCAATGTCGAAGCCGTGCTGCTACGAGTGCGAGAAATGGAAGGTATCGAAAGACATTATAGTGAAGAGAAGACGTATCAGAACGAAGGAAACACGTTTCAATCGAGCAATAAATAAAATACCGCAAATGGAACTTAGTCATGCATTCAAAACGGGTTTCCATCCATATTCCTGAACAGGCTTCATATTGGAAAGCTCAAGTTAATTGGGAAACACGCGTTGGCGAAACTGAAAAACATTGGCAAGACTTTAGCGAATCGAAACGTAACGTCCGGGAATATTGATAATTAACCGTGACACAGGATTGTACTTTGCAAATAGATGCGTCTGTAAAGATAAATTTACAATAACTGTCAACCGCAATACGACCACTGGCTTATCTGACCAACCGCAATCTGACCGTATCTGTTACACCTATTATATATACATATTTCTCCAGACGCATTGGGCATAAACTCTCATATTTCGACATGCTCAACTGCATCTTCGTTCAGGAATGTGACGTTTCTTATCTCAGTGCATTCCTTCCAGCGGTTATGTGTAAATGCTCACGTGACATTTTACTCCATTTTCATACGTTAAATTTCGCGAACTTTTAAGTAACGTAGCGATAATGATGAGAATTTAACATACAACAGAAAAGTGGCGTACATGCCTCGCATTAATATCGACATTTTGCTTAATTATTGCACTGTGTCCATTTACAACTATAATTTAAAGTTTCATAAGAAATCGAGAAATATTTAACAGAAAGAAAAAGGTCCAAATCTAGAAAAAAATCATGATGACTAGTGTCAACTCATCTTAGAATGTTAGCACGTATTTTAGGTCTCTTACATTAAAAGTAATCCTACGATAATTCGTATAAAACCATACAATAAACACACATATACTTAACAGAAAATGATCAACATTTAAATTTTAAATCGAATCTTGTCGATGACATAAATAGGTAGGATGCAGAGGACATTCTTCTAGAATCTTTTCTCCGCTCCTGAGGATCGTTGTTCTTGCGATCTTGCACTAGCCTTATGGTCTCATAAACGGTCATTTGTAGGGTGTCTATGATCTGGTCATCCCAACAAGCCGGTCCTAGGGCACGGTGCCTTGTCTTCTCGACCATTTCCAGCAGGATGTCTCGCTCCAGGTTATCTGGGTTTTTTCTTCGACGGGCACTCAGTTACTTCGGCCATATAACCATAGAGAAAAGCTTATCGCAGATGCCGATTACTCTGATGATGGAGCGTTGGTGCGTTGAACACTTCAAGATGCGTTTTTTATCTGCGACTTTTATGACCCAGGACTCAACATTGCAGAAAAATATGCAGAGCATCACAGTTTATACCAGATTAAATATGGTCTTGCACCATATATTTGTATCTCTCCATAGATATCCTAATCGTAATATAACGTTCTTTTTTGCAATGACATATTTAATTTGCAGTTGCGATGCGGCGACGAATTCCTTTTTCGCTATTCCGATACGCCGATCCGATTTGGACTATTTGCTATTTCGATATTTCGATAATTTGTAATTATCTAACATGCAAACAGTAATTTCAGAAGTGAAACAAACGCACTATGTATGTCAAAAACAGTTGCAAAGCATACTTTGTAAATGACACTATAAATTATAATAAATAGTAAACACTCAATTTAACGATTAAGTTGAAACTCCGATCAATTTTGAAACCATCATCAGCCGAATGACATCCATTGCTGAATATGAGGCATAATCTACGTTGAAAGACCACCATAGATTCCGATTTCGGAAACTGATCTCCTACCACTTGCATCCAACTGCTTCCCGCGGCCTTTACTAGGTTAATTGTCCACATAGCTAAGCACCGACTCTTTGTCTTCCGGCATAATTAAATAATACTTTGTAATTGAACAATAATAAATAAAGTCACGTAATTATATAAATTTACTAAATTAAAATATTAGTTAAAAATAGACAATTCTTGAATATTAATTTATAATATTTAAAATATTTAGCGTTAATTTCGTAGAACTTCATCTTTGCTAATAGTCCACCTGAAGATGTTGTAATACAACGAAACCTAGGTCGTGGCAAAGAACTTAAAGAAAGTAGAAATAATACTACATCACGTAGTTTCATTTAATTGTGATTAATTTATAAACTGAATTATCGATGAAACATTTCAATGATGATTATCCCAAAGAAGTTTTATTTTCAATGATGACTACCAATAAATCCATGGATGGGATAAATGGAACTCATTAACAGCGTGATATACACTGTATTATTAGGGGTAAAAAATCCCACTGATACGGCAATCCGACACCTACATTATTACTATCGATGACGTGAAATACATTTAAAACATTCAAAATTAAACTGTAATAGGGCATGACTTTTGATTGTTCAAAACCATATACAGTCCCAAATCTTTAGTGAAAAAAGTTTATATACTCACAGGCAACGACGGAGACACACTTCTCGATACAAAGTTGCAATCTTTCACCGCCAAATAGACTTTTGCCGCTAAACTTTTCCGGAGCATATCGCACGCGACGTAAACACCAAACAGTCCGTGACCATCGAGTTCTATAATGTGGAATTCCGTTCACCATAACAAATAAGAACAACAATAGGCGTTATCAGCTTGAACAGGAATAACGTATCCACGTCGCTTACCACGTGTACATCGTACGAGTATAGTTATGTATACATATAAACCCGCTTATCAGTTGAAATGATCTATGTATTTATTATCTTTTACTATGTGGCCATTACTATGATAGAGGGCTGTACAATAGTTTAAGTTCCTAGTAATACCGCAATGCCGATAGGGGTCCAAATTACCCGGAGAAAAATTAACGGAACATACAGAACGCAAAAAGCTTTTCTCGCGAAATGCAAGTACTTAAGGTTTTTTTTGTAATGTTGCAATAACATTTTAATGTTTCATTTTTTTTACTTTTCATTTCTAAAATATTAGTATAGACAGGTTCATAAAACTAACGATTATAATTGTGCCCTCGCTGTACACGCAATTTACTTCGTTTTTTTATGAGAGGTACCTTTTTCAAATTTTTTTTCCAAAAAATTTGTCATAGTTATGTATTTTAGAAAGTACTAATAATGCAGGAAATTTCAAAAAAATTGTTGGATCCATTTTTGAAAAATAATTGAAGATATTTATAAAAATTCCGCCATAGCCAATAATCCAATGGACCGACCATAGGTTTAAACGCTAGAAAGCCTCACGAACAAACATAAGTTTTTTTTAAATTCAAGTTTTAGACTCTGTCAATACTAAACAGTATTGACAGGTGTCAATCCTACATAGCACTTCCTTCAAAATCTCAATTTAATATTTTTGAATTATTACACTATTTTCTTCAGTCTTCACATGATTCCAAAGTAAGAATTAAAATAAAATGCCTGAGGAAAACTTTTTTTTCTTTATTTAATCATCTTTGAATACCATTTTTAAAAACTGTAGTTTTTTTCTTATAAAATACATTTTCACTCACAGTACATTGTTAAATTCTCTGTTTGCTTCTTTTCATTTCGTCACATTTATTCTAAATTAAGTTTTACAATCTTTAAGAAAAAACTTGTTTTGATAATAACCAAATCTAAGTTATTTCATAACTATAAGGAACTCGCCTAAGCTAGACAATTGTATACCCCGAAAAAAAACCGTCTTCAAAACGGTTACTACAAATTAATTATATAAAAGAAAGTAAAACATGCAGTGCTCTCTTATATAGAAAAAATTTCCTTTATGACTTAAAACTATCCTAAATTATTTAAAACATTTTTAATTATAATGAAAGATTATTTGCTACCGTTGCATATAAAGAAAAAATTATGACCAGTTGAGGGTTGAATTGCCTTATCGAATTTTCAACATACAATCGACGATTTGATAAAATAATTAGATGACAACATAGCTTATTGCTAGGGAACCTATATATACTATACATCTTAACATTCTAAAGTATGCCTGAAAATAAACACTTCAAATCCCTTCGTACAGCGTTCCACAATAATATGACAAAGGATATACTAATATTTGTAGACACTTTACGTTAATCGTTAAATTTTAGCAAGTGTTTGTGAAAAAGACTTTATGATACTCACAATTGACATGACGTCACCTTTTTATCCAATTCCTTCACAAAGAAAACATTTCTTTTTTTTAGTTGAAATATAATTCAGAAACTTCCCAAGGTTTCTTTATTACGAAACGAAGGTTTGTTTACATCTTTTACTAGCAGATCAAACTGTTTTCTGATCCTGGCCTTACAAGTATTATATTGTAAGGAGGTTCCTTACAACAATTACAAATCTGATCTTCAACCTAACCTACCTTTATGAATTTTGCTGTCAGCTTTATGTGTTTCAAGGGTAATAAACCAATTATTAGCAATCCACACAAAAGACGAAAGACATGAATCACCTTAGGATTTTAGTCTTTCACAGGTATTTTTGTGGGAGCCCATTTTATATGGAAAGTTGGTAAGGTTGTAATTTGAAATAGTTGGCAATTAGCAGTCCAGTTACAGAGGTTACCTCCAAAGATTTTTCGATTTTTCAGATATTCGAAAGTAGATTTCGATTTTTTCAGGGCCTTCGTGTAAAGCATCAAATGAAAGAGTATTAAATTGCAAGTACAAAGATAAACTGTTTTTCAAATGTAACTTTTTTTAAAAACAAATTCCCAACAATCTGGAAAATTGCTGCCTCCCTCAAAAGTATTACTAATGAGTGAAAGTAATGATTGATGCTAATTCCTCATATTGAAATACAAAATAATAAGCCCACAGAAAAATAAACAGAGCCGTGTCCAAAAAATGCTCCTATGCTCCTTTGATTCTTGAAACGATATGATGGCTTCATCCTCTTCTTTTCTGTTTCCTAACGATATTCTCTTGGTTTATGATTTTCCGTATGTTGCAGATAAACAGTTTCAAAATAAAATTGATTTTCCGTTTCTCAAATAGAAAAATTTTGACCCTAATTTATTGGAACAAAATTCTCGCTCTTCGTACCTAATAACTACCTGTGCTCGCGTAGTCATCACTTTTGTGCTATACCGGCATCTAGAACTGACTTATATTGAAATTCTCCACTTTTCCACAGTATACAATTGCTCAACCACCTAATCGCGGTTGCACCAGAGTGCGATTTGTTTGTAATGAATGAGAATAAACTTTTCCTGAAGTGTGTCATCGTGTTATTGAATATATTAGTTTTGTTATGGATATTGAAACGTATAGATACCATAGTTGTAATGTTTCTATAACTATCTGTAATAATGAAATAAGGAAATAGAAATAAACAAAAGATATTATATTCTTTTTCACATTTTGATTATTTAAAAAGTTATTATTACAACGGTTAACATGATTCATACTAACGTTGTAAACACAAAGGCAGGTATCTCCCGCCACTTCATGTGTATATAAATATACACACATACATATATATAATATATATATATATATATATATATATATATATATATATATATATATATATATATACACACACACACACACACACACACACACACATATATATATATATATATATATATATATATATATGTATATATATATATATATATACATTTCTCCTAGATTCGTGCCCCACAAACATCGAGCAATTGACAAATGCAACAGACGGCGGACGGGAACCAATCGTATAGGTGAAAGGACCGTCGCAATTTTTTGTCAGAATAAACTACTTTCTAAACCGGTCAAATCGCCAACGGAAATTACCAATATGTGTGCGAATATGGTGTTTATTTACGAATAATTGAAGTAATTAAACAAAAATAAAAATATTTCCTCAACATTGGCTTTGGCATAAACAAAATAATTTAAAATAAAGACTGTAATGGGAATAAACACATGCCATCAGTATATTGCAATAGAATCACATATTTTGCAGTAGAATCACATATATTACAGTAGAATCACATATTTTGCAGTAGAATCACATATTTTGCAGTAGAATCACATATTTTACAGTAGCATCACATATTTTGCAGTAGAATCATATATTTTGCAGTAGAATCACATATTTTGCAGTAGAATCACATATTTTGCAGTAGAATCACATATTTTGCAGTAGACTCACATATTTTGCAGCAGAATCACATATTTTGCAGTAGAATCACATATTTTGCAGTAGAATCACATATTTTGCAGTAGAATCACATATATTACAGTAGAATCATATATTTTGCAGTAGAATCACATATTTTGCAGTAGAATCACATATTTTACAGTAGCATCACATATTTTGCAGTAGAATCATATATTTTGCAGTAGAATCACATATTTTGCAGTAGAATCACATATTTTGCAGTAGAATCACATATTTTGCAGTAGAATCACATATTTTGCAGTAGAATCACATATATTACAGTAGCATCACATATTTTGCAGTAGAATCATATATTTTGCAGTAGAAGCATGTAAAGTCTGTATCAGGTTTTGAATATGATTATAGCAAACCAGATTTGAAAGTTCAAATATAATCAATCCCGCATCGTGGGCGACGTCGAGGCGGTAAAATTTCCTCTCCGTAGGTCAAGACGAAACAAATACCTCTATCGATCTCTGCGCAGAGCGTATTTAAAATGTATGTACGTATGTCGTTAACTGTTACGAAATCTTCATCTGCAGTTATCAATTTCGACGTTATTTGATAAAAACTCTTTAAGCTAAACTTAATTTCAACATATTAGCTTATAAAATTATTACGAAATAGAAGGGGTTTGAAGATATTTTTAAAAAATTGTCTAGATTTTTGAACAAAAAAATATTCTTTATTTATTTCGGCATCGCAAAAAAACGACTAAATGAAATTTTTCATTATTACTATTACGCATATATTTACTTATTATCATATTTACTACTATCACCTTTACTTATTCAACTGATACCAGAAGGATATTTTATTACTATTACGCATAAATTTACTTATTATCATATTTACTATTATCACCTTTACTTATTCAACTGATACCGGCGCAGAAGGATATTTTATTACTATTACGCATAAATTTACTTATAATCATATTTACTATTATCTTCTTTACTTATTCAACTGATACCGGCGCAGAAGGATATTTTATTACTATTACGCATAAATTTACTTATAATCATATTTACTATTATCTTCTTTACTTATTCAACTGATACCGGCGCAGAAGGATATTTTATTACTATTACGCATAAATTTACTTATTATCATATTTACTATTATCACCTTTACTTATTCAACTGATACCAGAAGGATATTTTATCATGTGCTTAAAATATTAAAACTTAAACATTATGCAAAGATACTGAATCGATTTTAACGATATTTTCACTGTTTAAACCTTAAAAAATAAGGTATGTATCGTATTAAAACGGGGTGAGCAGGATATTAAAATTTCATTAAAACTATTTTAATTAAACTAAATTAAAAACGGTTGACGTTGCGGGTAAAAGTTACTTTTCTAATAAAAAGCAAGGAAATTGTATTTTCGTATTTACAAAATATTATTAAATTAGTAAAGAAAGCTGGCTTCGATGGATCCTAAGAATAAAATAAAAAAATATACAATCAATAACTTTTTTTAGTATCTTGTTCCGTTCTCGAGGTATATTATCTAGTTAGGTTTAAACATTATTATTAGGTTAGGGTTAACATAAGATACATTATCTGGTTAGGGCAAGGGTTAAACATCTCGCAGTGCACGCACACCGGGTGCTGCGCGGCGTTATCAAAGCTACTCGTATATACGACGCGAACGCACTGAACATCTTACCCAACCTAAGTAGTGAATGTTACAGATGATTTTCGTCCTACATTTTCGAAAGGACTTTGAAAAAATGCTTGCAAATGGTATATTAACTAACGTTCTGTATGCTTGGAGCCGCTTGAAAATTACTAAATAGGCTTTTACGGACATTTTTTAAAATATTCCCTCGATTTTGATAAACAGTTTACCCTGCAATATTCTTTGACGCCATGAGTAACTAAACAAAAATAAAATGAAGTTAAACAATCATATATGTATATACGGTAGGATTGTTAGATAAGTCTTTCAAAAAATAATAATACTTATTGATTAGTTTCTTAAAATTTTAGATATTCCTCAAAGGGTAATGAACCTTTGCAATACGAGTTCTAGTCAAACTTAACTGATTCACAATTAAATGAAAGTACGTGATGTAGTATTATTTCTACTTTCTTTAAGTTCTTTACCACGACCTAGGTTTCGTTGTATTACAACATCTTCAAGTGGGCTATTAGCAAAGGCCAATCTTTTGGTTTCGTTGGGCATTTAACGAAGATAAAATTTCCTCTTTACAGCAAGTCATTATCATTAATATATTAGAAGATATCACAGATTTAAAATTAGCAAAAATCAGTATTCGCGATGACATTGATATTATTAACCGGTCCACAATTACATCACATCGATACCTACATTGCGCCCGTACGAGCCGGGGCGGGTCGCTAATATATATATAAATGAAAAAAATATATGTATTTATATGTATATGTATGTATATGTATGTGTGTATATATATATATATATATATATATATATATATATATGTATATATATATATATATATATAATATACGTATACATATATATGTATATTTATTTTCTTCTACACTTTATTTTCATTTCTTTTAATACTGAACATTAACATTAAAATTTTTAAACAGTCCTTTTACAAAAATCATTTTTTCTACTTGATTTCAAAAAAAATTTATGCATATATAAATATGATCATGTTTACATAAATATCTGTATGTTCACATAAACATTAAATTAAATTATACACATTTTAAAAAAATTTACAAATCACCTTATTTTCAAAACGAGGCATTTAAAAAATCTGTAATTAATTTAAAATATATAAGTTATTGTTATGAATGCAGTATTTTTTATTCTTTTCAATAGATTTCAAATTATTATGTTACGAAGAACTTTCTATTTATGTATTTTCTTTCATTCTTTTGAATTTTAAATTGAATTCAATGTTTTTTTACTTCCGAAGTAAACATTTAATAACATATTTTGGTTATTATAAATAATAAAACAATGTAAATGATAAATAAAAAATATTGCCAATAATCTTTCTTTTTATTGCATATATATAAAGGCAATACCAATCAGTGATTCTCAAGTGGCGCTAATAACAAGTACTGTATGTCTCATTACAAGCAACAGAGATACCATTGTTCCACTGTATACTCGCACTGACTTGAAAAAATTACTACTCTATAAATATGGATTTGAAAGATCCACAAAGTTATATTTCGACTCTGAAACGGGATAAAAGTTATAAACTATTGTTGACGATATTGAAGTTATTAATAAGAATGCGATTAATTTTCTCCAAGACTACGAGAATCATAATTATATATATTCGATTTTCTATATTTTACTTATTTTCTATATTTTACTTTTTCTATATTATTACTACTCAAATCTTTAAAATCATAGCTTGATGATATGTATTTTAATTCGCTGCTAAGGTACTGACTGGATACCTAATCCCCAAATCCATACAGCACCTGCAGCGTTCGCCTGGTTTTCGCACACTTATATTGATCAACGCGGCATTGCGAGACGCACCCTGCCTTGACATTCTTTCTGCTTCATTGATCGCCTCAGGAATGCGATTATAGAGTTACTTCGTAGTGCACGATTAATCATTAGCTAATGTGAAGGTAATACAAATTGCAGTGAGTTTTTTTTCAGTTTTATTTGTTATTGTTTGTACTACATCTTAAAATCATCTGTGATACTGGCACATACCCAACTCTCTGGATCAATCTGAAAGTGAAATATGCAGCTTTGCAAGAAAGAAAGAAATGAATAATACTGAAAGTCTTATTTCAATAAATAACGTATTCTTACATCTTTCTGTACATAAATTTTTTCCATAAAGTATTCAGATTTTCTCCAACCCTCGTTAACATAATGACTAACCCTAAAATTTCAACTCTATTGAATAAAAAAATCATTAAAATCCATTTAATACTTTTTTATGAAAAGGGACAAATAAACGTACTATAGCTTCGCAAGAATGTAGTGCATATCTCCCATACCATTAGTATATAATAAATCGTAATAAAAATATATACATTGTATTGTTTTGAACTTTTTAGTAAATTTCATGTGACGAGGTAAGAGACAAATAGTCGGACAAATTTGAAATTAATTTTACATCTAAACTTTTTAAACGATTTTAAAATTATATTATTTGAAAATTATGTTATATCCATAAATTAACATAAATAATTACTCAAAGCAAAAAATATTTTCTGATCTTATCGGGAACAGAACCCGATAAGTGTCCAAACGCATAAAACCGCAATAATAGCAGGCACGTACACACCGTTATAGAACTAAATTCGCCGATTTAAATGCACGTTAGGTACTTAAAAAAACTTTTCTGTTACTTATTATTCTTTTCAAATATAAAAACTTTACGTTCCAAAATACTATTCCCTAGAAAATTGTCAGTGTTGCTGAAACTTTGTGTTTTACCACCAACCGTTTCATTCCAAGCCAACCGTCAATCAAACCATGACGAATTCCCACTAGAACGAGACAAAATAAGAAGTGGCAGGTAATCGGTGAAATCCACTGGCCGCCAGCGAGCACGCCTCGCAGCATCCGGCGGTGAGTGGCGCGATCGTGATCTCCATATTTACATAACGACAGCCACTTTCATCTGCGTCGGTCGATTCTGCCGTCGTGTGAGGTAATTAAATGCATGTATAATTTATTATAACTTTAGATGGCACGATGAATTTATCTGTGAATAAGTCAATAACGATAATAGATTTTTGGCTGTATACAAAGTCTGTTCGACAAAACATATTTGTGTCCCGATTAAAGCAGATTTCACGACTAACGATATCATAATTTCAGTTCAGTACCAATGGCTTACTGTTTAAAGTTTCCAAGAAGCAAAAGCGGAATATTTGTCGTTAGGCTGTCTGCTTCCCATAGACACATTCTCAAACTTAAACTCTTAAGGTAGCCGTATGAAATTGCGAGTAGAGGGAACTTCCGTATTTAAAGTTTGAACATAACTTTCACAATTTTATATATATATATATATATATATATATATATATATATATATATATATATATATATATATATATATATATATATATATGTATATATATATAATTTATCAAAGGCCGATCGTCAGCCACTACAGAATAATACGTTTATTTTGCAAATTAATCATTTATTACCGAAATAACCTTCTAGTTATTGATATTCGATTTCAAATATTTATTCGGTTTTAAGGTTCCGTAATGAAACGTGAAATATAATAGCCTCAAAAGCTTCTATAGTTTTATACTTATGATGTCCATGAAATTTTGCAAGTATATACTTCATATAGACTTCTCAATTAATGTCGATTTATTAAAAAATATGTCTTCCATACAAGTAAAGTATGGGCGAAAAAAAATTTCTCGCACATCGTATCGAGTAAAAACATTTTCTCGAGTGAACATTTTTTTCCGGACACCTATGGAGTAAAAACTTTTTCTCGTGCATCTCATCGAGTAAAAAAATTTTGTCGCGTCCCATAGAGTAAACATTTTTTCTCGTGTATCCCATCTAGTAAAAAATTTTCTCACGCATCCCATAGTGTAAATTTTTTTTAAAAAAAATTCTGGCACATCCGATTTTTAAAATTGAGGTTCTGTTTATCATTTTCACTTTTAAGCCCCGCGTTCAACATATTAAGCTTCAAAGTAATGGGCAAGGGGAGAGTACGGATGGGGAGAACTTTAAATTTTTTTTCGTTAAAAAAACAGAACGGAAGCCCATTAAATTTCAGTTCATTTTTAGCGTCCCGTATTTCAAATGTAATAAATTTGTTAAGTACGATTCAAAATTACAAAAGGTTTATTTTACAACATACACCTATGAAGATTAACATTTCGCAAACGAAACTTTAAAATAAAATATAATCTGAGCAACCTTAGTTTTAAGGACTAACCCAATGATACCCCATTCGAAAAAAAATTAAAACCGACAAGTAGAATGCTATACAATAGGTTGAAAATTGCAGAACCTCTAAGGCCATGTTAGACTGACAAACAGGACAAATTTCTAAACCTAAAAAACCAATGGTTCACTTACATTTATCATTTTATTACTTAACTCTTAACCTAAAAAAACCAACTGGTTCATTTACATTTATCACTTTATTACTTAGCTCTTAACCTAAGAAAACCAACTGGTTCATTTACATTTATCACTTTATTACTTAGCTCTTAACCTAAGAAAACCAACTGGTTCATTTACATTTATCACTTTATTACTTAGCTCTTAACCTAAAAAAACCAACTGGTTCATTTACATTTATCACTTTATTACTTAGCTCTTAACCTAAGAAAACCAACTGGTTCATTTACATTTATCATTTTATTACTTAGCTCTTAACTTAAAAAAACCCAATGGTTGATTTACATTTATCATTTTATTACTTAGCTCTATTATACCGATTAAGAAAAAAATTGTATTTTTTTCGTATGTGCTTTAAGGGAATATAAAAAAATAATGTTTAAATGACAAAAATAAGCTACTTTTAAAAACAAGCTGGAAACAGATTCCGAACCGATCAAACTGATATTTTGTATAACAATGCTTTAGATTCTAACCACGATTAATTTAGAGTATAAGTAAAATTTGCTTTTTAGTTTCAAAATGGCGACAAATAAAAAAAAACAATTGTATATTTCGATTATAATAATTCACGACTTATATTAATTCTAATGACGATAATTATTTACTTGAAAAACATTTCTGTAGAAGTCAGTTTTATTTATTGTTCGTGAATTTAAATAAATGTTTTTACAATATAAGGAGACCATTATCTATGTCATTACACCATACTGATAACAGACTACTTAATAAAATGAAAAAGGATCAACTAAAAATATTAATTGCGACCTATAAAGTATTTCCATATATGCGTACGTACACTTTACCACGTCACACGTACGTATTACCGATGGCAATCGTAGCGATGTGTGAAATCGACTAAAATGCATTTTTACATGCATTCAGCATAAAATATAAAAAAGTTAAATTAATGGACATACCCCAGATGCAACACCCCGAACGGCAATACATTCGGGACTTTAATATAGGAAACTAAGAAAACAAATAAAATTCGGTACTGAAATTTGGTACTACTGACAAAGAGGGGAAGAGGGATCGCAACTTAAGTTTGTATTTTTACTGAGATTTTTTAGAAAATTAGAAATAAAAATCTTTAAAACAAAACACATTTTATTAATTTCTAGTGGTAACACTACTTTTTTTACCATTATAACGATGTGAACAAAATTAGGTGAATTCGGTACTGAAATTTGGTACTACTGACAAAGAGGGGAAGAGGGATCGCAACTTAAGTTTGTATTTTTACTGAGATTTTTTAGAAAATTAGAAATAAAAATCTTTAAAACAAAACACATTTTATTAATTTCTAGTGGTAACACTACTTTTTTTACCATTATAACGATGTGAACAAAATTAGGTGTAATTGACTCATAGATTTAGTAATAAATTATATCGGTTTATGTTAAACGATAAACTCATTTTTGGCGTGAAATTCAGGGTATTTTTCATTTTTCTATTTTGTAACTTAGTATTTTTGAAATAATAGATAAGCTTTCTTATCGTAATCGCTTCTTCAACATAATTTTGAAAAATATATAGAAAATGTGTGCCAGAGATTTGATTTTTCATTCATAATGTTTACATTTTTTATTGGTCTATCAGATTCTTTGGAGTGAACTGTCACAAAAACGATAATTACAAAACAGAAACAAACGATTCGTTATGGCTGGCTTATAATATATACTGTGAGAAATAATTTTTTTGTAACACTCAAAAAAATTGAGTTTCATTATCATCTATGAAAATTATCCGAAAACAAAGCAAATACATTACAGGGTCAAATTGTATTCGTTAACAATTTATCATAATTCAACAAATGTGAAGGTCCCTTTCACAGAAATAACCTTGTAGGGGGTGACATTAATATTTTACGCATATTATAATATTTACATAAAACAATTACCGATTTTAATTAAACTATGTATTGTAAGTAAAGTTTAGTCCGTTCTAATGAGCGTTGCGCTCAGTAGCCAACGAATCACCGATCGGGATCAAGGGTAGCGACTAAACATTCTTGAGTATACTCAGCAACTGTGGCTTCAAATGCACTATTCGTAAGTTTGTCCTTTCCACCTCAGATATATTTCTAAAAATATACAAACAAAAATACAAAGATCTGTTTCATACTAACCAAGATTTATAGTTCATGGATTCTATACGAAATATAGAAAGAAACGTGTTCGAGATAATTCAGTGGGCCGATTTAAAAAAAAAAATGTTATATTTCTGAATCGTAAAATTTCTGCTCGCGTACAGGTGTTTTATCTTTATATAGGTTAGCAGTATATTGTAATAAGAGAGCGAGACATGGAACGGGAATAGTCACGCTGTGGGAGTTAGTCTTTTGTTCTAGCCGATTTGGCTTGTATAGACGCTCCTTAGATTAATACAAATAATCCAAAAGCGACATGCGAATATTTAATAGCAACGCTTCTATACTGAGTTATGAAATGGCATTTCAAGTAGAGACAAAGAAAACAGTAAATAATAAAACGAATCTCCCTAATAGGGTAATCCGACGTTTTTCCGACAGGTTTCTCGGACCTTACTGGTCCTATATCTCGCTTAGGTACTGCTAATATGTGTAATAGAAGATCTGTCCCATTTTGTTTTTTATACGTCTTTTGAAACCTTTTGTAAATTAACTACCCATTAAGAATTAAACGAGCCCTAACTCATTAACACTTAATCTACAATGCCGTCACCATGTGCATCAATAATTTGTGACCATCTCGAGGGCAAAGACTGAATAGCATCAGACCAAAACTTTAGAGGCTGAGAGTTAAAAAACAATTCAAGGGCTCGGGCGAGATTATAGTCTGATGGTACTAAATCTGATGAATAAGCTGGGTGAGGTAAAGGATCCCAGTCAAGCTTCTCCAGTTGACAGCAAGAAACTGAAGCGACGTGCCGTTGAGCGTTGTCGTGTAGTAAGCGAACCTCGGTTCGTCACGAATTTGTTTTTTTGTCCATTTTAGTTTGACAACTGTGCGTGTTTATATACCCTTATTGTAATATATTCCAGAGCGTTTAGAATTTTCTGGTATTATCTAAAACTTAAACATTTTAGTATCAAAAAAATGTTTCATTACTTTCTTGCCAACCTAATATTTTCAAATAAAAATATTTCGAGTAATCCAACTTCATTAGTTCTATAGCTATAAAAAACTGTACCTACGATAAATTAATATAAATTATTAAAATGTTGTACAATATTTCATTAAAAAAATACAGAAGACGAATCGCAATAACAGCTTCAACTGTCGCTATATTAGAATCTTGGCCATGTATGAGAGCGACAATATATTTTTATGTTCACTTTCACATAGGTAGAAAGGCTCGCTTGCCAACCCAATATTGTCTAATAAAAATATTACCAGTAATCCAACTTCATTAGTTCTATAGCTATAAAAAACTGTACCTACGATAAATTAATATACATTATTAAAATGTTGTACAATATTTCATTAAAAAAATACAGAAGACGAATTGCAATAGCAAGTCCAACTGTCGGGATATTAGTCTTGGGCATGTATCAGAACAACATATTTTTATATTCACTTTCATATATATAGAAAGGCTCGAGTATCTAAACTTATGTGCACAAAGATCACAATATATACATAATATACATGCGAATATAAGATAAGTTGACGTAACATATGCCGATTACCTCACTGCGTACTTGTCGCGTAAGCTATTTTGCGGACGTTTTTCTCACTTAACCAGACCAACGCGTCGTGAAACAAACAGGAAAAAATTGGAAAAATTGCGAAAGGTGTATATAAAATTTTCCGCTATGTCTTAAAATTGAGTACATGCAGTAATTTAGGATACAATGATAAAATTTATAAAAAGCATTGCTAATTCCCAATCGATTGTTATACAATAAAACAAATTTTGTGTACGTCAATCAAATCAGAGACTACTCCAGAATCTGAAAGTCTTTACGCAACTAGTAAAAACAAATTTCGCTGTAAGAAAAAACGAGGACAAACAAAGCGATGTGTTTATCTCGATTTCTTATATAGCATCATCCCTCTCTACTGGTCGTGCAAGATGAATAATGCGTAAAGCGCCTTAAAGAAATAAAAGTATGTATTCTCAAGTAAAAGCTGGCGGCACATAATTTTTTTATTATTAAGGAAAATAAATGTTAATAAAACAAATTTATTTCAAAAGTATCGTCTCATTTGTGTACATGACAATCTAATTTATATCAAATGATCTTTTCAGCCAACCATCGATTATTATACAATAAAACAAATTTTGTGTACGTTTAACAAATTCAGAATATTTTTATTTAGTATTAAATTAACATATAATATTCTTGCATGCTATACACACATAAAAACCAGTGATTGTACAATGACTCCTATTGTTTAATTCGTTGTTTTACGAAGCAATAAACAAACGCAGAGACACACCTAACAAATTCGTGCGTTTTGATTCAGTATTATATTTATGGTGCGGATATCTATTGCACCGTTTATCATTCATCATAAACGTAAACTTCATTTAAGGCATTCAAATTATCAAAATTCAATTTTTAAATAAAAATTTTCTCAATCAATATTATATAGTTGGAGACATTATATAGTTGGAAACAACTAGTGGAGTTAACTAAAGTCCAGAAAGCGCGTAAAATAAGTAATTTTCGGCAAGTGAGACGAACTCACTTGCCGAACATTATAGTCTCGATTATGACCGGTCAGTCTGGATTTAGTGCTCTACCAACGGTGAGCGCTGACATCGATCAAATGTGGCTTATATCAATGAAAACGTATGAATCACTACTGCAGCCCTGATGAAATGCTACATGCGTACAACTACATCGCACTGATAAGGACCATGGGTCGAACTCGTCGTTCTGGCGTAGGTACGTCGATCAACTAATGAGGTATAGCGGTATATGCGTTCAGAGCGACGCTAACGGAGCGACCGATCGTACGCGCGTACGCAACATCGTGAACAAAAATGAATGTCGATATCTTCTCCGTCTTTTGTTCCGTAATCGTTTGCGTAAATATTACGTACATATTAAATTATAGTGTTTACAAATGGATTCATTTTTCTTTGCTACTTCGGACGTGTAGTCCGACTAAGTTTTCCGTCGGCTCAGCACTAAACGCTCGATCACGACCGACGATCAGGGCGTCGGTCGAGCACTAAATCCAGACTTATACTCATGTATACGCATGTTAAAAGCAGCAAACATTTTATGGCCTCTAGACTACTTTTAACTCTCTCTTTTAACTACACCAACTCTTCTTAACAGGTACTCAGAAGCGATCATGACGGTAGCTCTGGAAGAACTAGACTTGTTGTTAAAGTTAATGGATGCCTCATCAACACCTTGAGGCATCCATTAACTTATTCGTATGCTGATGACAAAGATCTCGTAATATCTTAGAAAGAAAAGTTACAGAAGATTGTCGATCAGGTTAACGAGTATAATGTTATAGCTGGCCTCAGAATGAATGCTATCAAGACAAAGATTATGGTCATCTCTAATAATCCCAATCTCCAACCAAGCATATTTGTGGTGGGTCAAAAACTAGAACAGGTGAATAAATATAAATACCTTGGAACAGAACTTACTCAAATCTCAGACAGTGAGGTAGAGATCAAAACTAGCATCGAAATTAGCCGCAGTGTATTTGAACAAATGGAAAAGCTACTCGGCAATCATAGCCTTAAAATCTCTTTTCGAATTCGTCTTCTCCAGTGCTACATCTGGTCTATAGATCTATACGGATGCGTGGAATGGACTATTGAGAAAAACCTCAGGAAACATATAGAAACATTCAAAATGTGGGCCTAAAGATGCATGATGTCCACATGTTGGACTCAGAAAATCACTAATGAGGAGGTTCTAGGATGGGTTAGCCAGACACGTAAGCTTTTGCAAACCATCAAAGAACGTAAAGTTGCATAACTGAGGCATATGCTCTTGCAACTAATAATGATGAGAAAATTTGCTGGGAGAAGGAAAGCCGGTTGTAGAGGTAAGCCGGTCGTAGAGGTCGTCACGATTGCGCAACATCCGAGGATGGTCAGGGATTACAAGTACCGTCAAACTCTTTCGCGTTACAAAGTACAAAACCAAGTACGCCAAGATGACTGCCAATCTTCCCACACTTAGAAGAATATTATTTTTATTTAGTTATTGTGACTTCTTTGAAGTATGTTCTAAATTGCGGCAAAATTATTGTATTACAACATCTTCAGGTGGGCTATTAGCAAAGATTCTTTGCTAATAGCCCACCTGAAGATGTTGTAATACAACGAAACCTAGATCGTGGTAAAGAAATTAAAGAAAGTAGAAATAATACTACATCACGTAGTTTCATTTAATTGTGAACAGCTAACTGATTAAATACAGCCCTAAGTATATAGGCCAGTCTACTGAAAATTTTGTTACCAATCAACCTGATTTTGAGAATAGATCTTGAGAATAGACGTACAAAACCATTTTCATTCTACAAAACAACTTTATTCGAGAACAGATGTGATATTTTTGTTTAATGTAAAAATTAGTTAAGTTGTTCATGCCATAAATTTGCTATTACTGATATTGAAATTGTCGATAAATACATACGAAGACTATATGTACATAAATAAAGTTAAATTTAAACAGCCCTACGAATCAGTTGAAAATAATAAATGTTGACATTATGAGTACGCCATCCAACCGTTCTCTAAAATTTTCTGTTACACTTCGATTAACTCCGGTTCCTAAAATATACGAACATCAGCAGTAACATTTACCAAGTTACAGGCCGCCATTAATTCGACGTTTTGTATGCGGGGTGCATTTGCTGTTATCTGTAATCTATAGTTAACTGTCAAATGTTGGATTCTTATATTGGATAAGAATTATATTCTGCCGGTTTTAAGATTTTTATTGAAATTATTGTTTCTAATAGTTTTCTATTTTTTCACCTTTTTACGTGTTTAATTACGTAATAAATATTTAAATTATGACAATTTTGTTTTATTTGGATAAAAAGGTGAAAAGAAATATACAAAAAAGAGTAAAATATAATGAACACCATTACATAAAAATTAAAATAGGAAATGGCAGCCATACAAAAAAAATCAATGCTTTTGTTGAATTTCAAACAAGCCGTAAATCAATATGATCAAAAAAACCTGTCAAACGTGTTTTGGGCACTTATAAATATTTAAAGGTACATAGTATATCTAATTAAACTATTTATAAAAACTAATTTTTCATAACGTAAATATATTGCCGACTATTTCTTTCATAGGCATAAAAATAAATAAATCATAAAAAAAGGCTTTATCTTTTTATCAAGTGAATAAAAAAAATTATATCAATGTAAAGCTATACGCCTCAGTATATGATAATAATTTCAATATGATATATGAAGCGGTTTCTGAGAAAAGGGGCTTTGACAGACTGACGGACGGACTGATGGACAATCAAAGTGATCCCATAAGGGTTCCATTTTTATCATTTCAAGGGGAACCCTAAGAATGAACATTTTTAATGTACAAATAAATTTGCGTTTGCGCCGGTGCTCTTTCACATCTAATAAAGTAATTATTTAAGATGTTTATCTCACATTCGTTGTAACTCGATATTATTAGTAATTTGCACAATTATATATATATATATATATATATATGTATAATGTAATTTATAACCGTAGGAGACCACAACATTTCATTTGAAATGTTACTAACCATTTATAACGATAAATTTTAATCCTTTCTAAGTAGGTATATAGTTTGTATCAGATGTTCCCCATATAAACCTTGGAAGTATTCCAATAATGTTGTCATCCTTTACCTTATTCTTTATAATAACACCCTTGCTATTTCTTAACGAAGTAATCAAGTGTTTTGTTCTGCTTGCATCAAATAAAAGATTTTGAAAATATTTATTACAAATGAAAAGGCAAATTTTTTTAATAATAACTTATTGAATAAACACTGCATAAAAAAATTGTGCGTGTACTTTTATGTACACGCCGTTAAAAATTATACTCCTTTGTCATAATACAGGAATAACTTTATTTAGCACGCAAATAATTAATGGAAATAAAATAATAAAGGGACTGGGGCGTGATTATAAATAAGGTTGATAAAATCTAAATTCATTCAGATAATTAAATTTTAAAATGAAAATTTTTTTCTCATGCAGAGTAGTAAAACATTTAATCTTTTTATCTAGAATTACAATCAATATCATTTAATAATTAAATAATAATAATTATTATTATTTTAATTTTTTATTAGATTAAACTATTTTAAAAATAAATTTAATGATTTTAAAAAATTATTTAAATTTATTAATTTTAATAATTTATAACGCAAATAAATACATATCGAAACTTAAACTCAGTAAGAGAAATACGTTTATAATATATTTTAATGACTCTCTTGAATATAGTCAGCCACTACACGCAGGTAAATATATATTTTAGTGAGCTACTTCATCCTGCCGATTTTTGTTGCAACGTGCGTGCCTATAAGCGCAACGTAAAATTTCACTCTCATCCTAAAGAAGTATAACTTTAAAAATAAACTTCATCGTTGTTAAAACTACTACAAACGATTTTGAACTTCTTACACAAAGAATAACCGCCCCAGAAATCATTATCACCCTAGATTTAAAGATAGTCTATGTACATATAACTACGTTATCATTGTGAGGAGCAGATTAGTGAAAATAAACATTAAAAAATATGCCCGCACACGAAAAACTTAATGCCCTGGCAAAAAAAGCACAGGAAAAGTTCGCGGCGGCATACATACCTATCCTCAGTAGGCAAAACACAATAAACGCAAAGTATTATTGCTGAACTTTATATTCATAGACGTTCATTGTGAAGATTTATGAATCCCTATATATATATATACATAAATTTCGCTCTTGGAAAGTATGTAAAATTAGCTACAAAAGTTCCTTTGACACTATATAATTATCACTTATAAATTACCAATGATAAAGGTAAACATTTTTATTTGAGGATATATATTTACGCGGTAACTTTGCGCGAAATTTTGGCGGATGGAACGTTTGCACATGTACAAGAGGTGAAGAGGGGAGGAATCTGCTTAAGTAACAGGCGGGCAAAACAGCGGGCAAAGGCTAGTTAATTATAAATTGAAATAATTTTATTATAAATTGGACCATACAGCCTATGGAATGATATTTTATTCCCCCGCGACTATTAGTTTTGAAACAGTGAACACTCAGAAGGTCGAAAAGGAAAAGCTCAAAATTTTCCTTGTCGTGAAGTCTGCAAGTGAAATCATTTTAATGCCGGGAAAGTTTTATATTATAGTTCCATATTATTGTTCTATATTATAGTTCTATATAAAAACCTTTTATGGAAGCATATATTAATTATTTTTAACAATTTTTAATTTACGGTCTTTAACTATTTCTGCGGAATTCTATAGTTTCTTATTCTATAGTATTATTCTTTATTATTCTATAGTATATACACATTACATAATTCAAGATATTTTCTCTACTGATTACACTAAAAACTGTTAAGTAGTCTCCATTGTCCATTCTTTCCTAAAATACAGTATACTTAAAACCTATCTATTGAATTTTCTTACGCATTTCATTTTCTTTGAATCGCTTATCGCAATATATCCTTAACAAACATGGAAATTTTGCATCCATGTAGTCACGATACAAGATACAGCTTCGATGCCATATGAGAAAAGCCGCTTCTGATACAAAATCGATAATGAAATTTTCCTTTTATGCATCGATAATATTCAAAAACAACAGCAACCTAGAGTTTCGTGAGTGGAAAGCCTGAAGCTTTATTGTCACTGTTTATAGAACTGCAAACACCTTATGTATTTTACAGAAATCTATGTTGATTAGTACCATTCACTGTACATGAAAATATTATGTGTACAGTTACTTCACGAATAATTCTTGTTTTCGAATAGTCATTTTGCATACACTCGATATTATGATCAATTTAGATAAATAAGAGTTCAAAATAAATATTATAAAAAATTAGACAATAATTCAAAATAATAAAGTGAATACGATACTGACGACTCCATCTTGATTTTATACGTCAAGTAAAACTAATCAAAACAGACGAGCAATACTTATTATTCGTATATTTGTTCATTACATCATTCACGAATTGACGTATTAAAGAGACCGTTAAATGCGCGTTACTAACTTCAGGTGTGTTTTAAAGGACATGAACCAATAAAAGCAGATTATCTACACTTAATTTTGAAGAATTCGTTTTTCATCTAGACCAGGGTTTCCCAACCTTTTTTTTGTTGAGGCTCCCCGGACTATAAATTATATTTTCATGCCCCCTTTGATTTAGTAAATTAAATAAAAATGGTAACTGAAGTTTGTAAATACACAAACTTACCTTTTAAAATTTGACGTTTTGGTGTACATTTTTTCTCAACAAAAAATCCCAAGCCGCTTCCCAAGTCACAGAGCCAAAAATTTTAAATTACCATTAGCAGCAAAAATTTTGATCCAATTCAATTATCACCGGTAAACCGCAAAGTTAATGTGGTGTATTAATAACCATGATATAAAATTTCCAATGCACGACTCCCACCCTCACTTGACCATTTTTTACTCAAACGGTCATTAAGACTCTTATTCAGCGCATGTACTGCAAACGAACAGATTATTGAAAGTATTTATTTTTGATATGTTTTGTATTGACAATTAAATATTATTAGGAATATTTGTATCAAAAATGGTTGATTTACAGTTTCTTTTTTATTTTTAATTTCCATAATTTTATATTACAAAATAAAATTATAGAAATAAAATCAAAGAAAAACAATTAATAAGAGTTATAAATTTATTTATGTTCGTTGTCTTTATTCTTCCTTTCGTCCTTTTTTTGAAAAGATCGATGATTGAAAAATTCAGAAAAAGTGAACGATGAGAAATATCGATGTTTGGAAACTTCAGGGATTTCCAAACATTCACTAGAAATATACGTCATAAAAATTTGATACAGATCAAACGCGAAATATTTTCATTTTACAAACAATTTATATTATAATGTTCTAGCACTGAAATCCGAAGACCTTTTATATGTACAGAGAATATGTAAATACACCAGGTATAAGACACCAGGTCTTCGATGATTTTTTCGGATACTTCCCGAAAATATCTATTAGATGATAACAATAAAGTCCCACAGTTCCTGATATGGAACTTTATAACGGTGAAATAATTTTGTTTAACAAAGAAAATATTTTTTTCATTTTATAAATATATTTAAACGTTTCATTATCATAAATAGAATCTCCGTGACATTTTTATACACGTATTTGTATATTTTTTATAATAATACTCGTGTCCCTCAATGTTCACAGGCGAATAAGGGGTTCGCCACGTCACGAATAAAAGGTTCGCCAGGTCGCGAATAATCGCGACGCCCGGTGTGCGTGCATTTCAGGACATTTAACCCTTACATTAAGGTTGAACTAATCTACCTCGAAAACGGAATGAGAAAAAGTAATTAATTATAATCATCTTATTTTATACACAGACACCCGTAGAAGCCGGCTTGATATACCAATTTAACTACACTTCTATGTATAAATAGAGACATGCATAATCGCTTTTCGTCCGCCCAGACCCGCTTCGCTGCTTGTCGCTTACTTGTCAGCGTTATTCGCGTTCGCGTTTTACACGAAGTGTAAACAAACATTGTAAACAGACCATCAATCGACACGATCGTCTCAACGTTACAAAGAGCAACTAAACAAGGCTGATTCACGTTTTGAATCAATTAATTAATTCTTGCACAATGTACAAATACGTTTTGCTTCGATTGCAATTTCAAACGAGTGTACTATCCATACTGTAATCTTTTTTTTCTATTTACTAAAATTTATATAATAAATAATACTTTGCATATTTACAAAAGTCGCATATGATTCAATTCAGTAAGAAAATCAGTTTAAAAAATTTTTATAACACTACTACAAATTTGAAATTTCATCTACAAATTTGAAATTTCGCATTTTTTTATTTCATTTTACTTTCTCATGGTTCATTGCGTGTTTTTTTACGTTAACAAAAGAAAAAGGTAGTTAAGTAAGTGTCAGAAAAAGTTAATTCAATTTAACAAGTTAACTAAGTACCAAAAAGATTTGAAGTTGATTCGTTATAACTTTATAAGCAATGACGTTATAGGTACTCGATAAACTCGTTGTACTAATATTAAACCTTATAAAAAATATTACCCAAGTAACGCCACTCGCAAACTATGATGAAAGAGATAGTCAAAGAGTATATAAAAAGTAGTCGTTTTGAAGATGAGACAACTTTTGAGAACCACTTTTATTAGTACTTAATAACATGACGTCAATCTTTATAACTGTCTAAAATTTTGTAATATACCAAAACATAAATTGTAAGTCTTTTCTGCGAAAAAAAGAAACTAGTACAATTCCAATTTTTTTATTGAGTGAAAGTACGCATAAATGCCTATATAAAGCACAACTAACAAGCCGAAAAAGTAACAACAAACAAGCCGAAAGTCGCCATCACCTTCGGCAAACCTCTAGTACATTAAACTACATCACCGTACGTGCATAAAAGATAGTCAACAAAGAGTAAATTCGCATGGATATACGCACAAAAGCAAAGCAGATGAAATCGAAAATGGATGGATTTAGGATTACAGAAATATTACCTTTTATTACGAATATTACGCGAAATCTTCGTATTTCGTGTCTTTAATCTATTACCTTCATCATACATAAATAGGTAATTCAAATATCCGTTGTTGTTATAAATTGTAACAGTTATAAATCTACTTCGAGTTAAGTTATTACAATAATGTCGCCGATATATTATTGCCATATTTTAATTTTCACTTAAGAATACAAAGTATTCTAGAGGCCATCGAGGTTGAATAATGAATTGAATCGCATATGCATATTCGTAACAACCATAAACTTTACGAAAAGTGATTTTTTACTGTTTTTTTTATTTAATTGAAAGAAAACTTATATCAGATCTTATTTTGAATAGGTACAAGCGCTGCGTTTGTTTAATGTTTTTGCAATAATTAATTTCCTATATTTTTTATTTATCTACAAATAGGAACGCAAATTGTTAAACGTTGAACGTAAAAAAACGTATAAAACATAAAAAAAAAGTGGAATAATTCCGTTAGAAGACGTTTTAAATATGACATGGCATTAGGTTGCCAGTGCAAAAATTACTTTCATAAACTGACCTCTAAATTCAACCGCATTTTTATTTAATTTCGACATTTATAAATGCCGAACACGTTATTCACTCAAATGTTATTTTAATTTGAAAGAAAGAAAAAAAAGGAAACAAAACTTTTTGTAGAGAACACTTATACCACATATTAAATCATTTACTATTTTAAAAATGCACCCGCCAATTTAGAAATGGAGACGTAATGCTAAAGATGCATCGTCCACGCAGATGATTGCCTCCATGCAAAATATGAAAAAAACAGGACTAACTGATATTTCACTTATGAAATTCCACTCAATGTGGTTTTATTTTCACCTCATAAATACTTATTTATTATCAATACGTTTGCGCGAATCTAATATTTCGGGGGTTTAAACTTACCTCGAAATCGTACAAAAACCAAAAGTTTTAAGGTCCCTTTCACGATGGGCCATGGGTCATCATGGTGCAATGGTTAAGGATGGCGTATCGCCATTCTACACGACGGCCCATCATCGTGGCCCACTATAATGTCCCATCATAACGAGAGCGTCGAGTGTCGTGAACAATTTTGGTTATAAGTACATATTAGCAAAAGACTATTTTTGATTGTTTTTATCTTTTTTTATCAAAGTATACTCAAAAACAACGCATTTAATATTAAAAGAATCGCTCACGATCAATTTAGCAAAAAGATCGATTTAGTGTTTTCACTACAGACATACAGCTGTTAAATTTCAAACGTCTCGCGCAAATTTGTTTAACTTTTTACGTTCTCTTGTTTTATATCTTTCGTATTTGACATTTTGTCTTCTCGTTTATTCGAAATGTTAACTGGCAAAATTTTCTTTCAATTAAATAAAAGAAAATATTCCAAAACTCACTTTTGCTAAAGTGCACTTATTCACAGTGTTGTCCGACAAAGTTAACAGAAATCTTATATGAGTTATCGAAAAATTATTGAAAATTGTACTAAATGTTTGTTACGGTTTAAGACTACGTATTACTGCGGAACGTAATACACATTTTTAGCAAAGTTTAAAGTTATTATGATCGTATAAATTTCCCTCGTGAGAAATCAACCCTTTGGAATTAAGTGCTATTGTTCCAAGTTGCCATTGTTCTCAAGCGTTTGTATATTTACCATACCTAAATTTATATTGCATGCAAGAATGTAATTACTTTGTACTCACTTTTTTATTGGTCAAGCCTTCGAAAGGCAGAAACGCCATCTCTTCACTACACTCGCTCACTTTCTCAGTCATTGTAAGAGACATGATGTTTTATTTAGAAAAAAAACTTATTATCAAAAAATTATTAGACTTTATAAACTCAAACGGTGTAAAGTTGATTTTTAAAGATCACGTTCGTAAAATAAACAATATTTAATAGCAGGACGTGAACAATAATTTGCATCAATTAACACTACCGCCAAAGAAAACTAAACTTCTTTTGTTAACGTTTAAAGTTCAAAAAAGTCAAACATACAGTTATGAACTTGGAAAGCACATTATTTTCATAAACGTAGTTTTAATAATGAAGCGATAGTTCACCTGCATTTATCGATATCAACATATATTTTACAAATATTTACTTAATTCGTAAAATCTATAAAATACCTTTGATTATATCGAATTACGCAAAATGGCGGCGGTGCGGGCGTTACAAACGTAAGTTGTTTACGCGCCGCGATCCGGCTGATCACTGGCTGGCGCATTCGTAGCTGCCAGTTCCGCACAGCCGGACGCGGCCTCGTACGTCACGAAACATAACCAGTTATTTTATGTTGTTCTCGCCGCATGAAAACCGCAAAATAACGAATAATATGTTGCCGCTTTCTTTCTTGGACTAATTTCGTAGACGTTCTATGTACAACCAATGGTAAAAGTGCAGAGATCATTTGTGATTAAGTGTAGAAGCGTATTCTTTTTCGTCTGTGCGTATATCGACATTTAGTCATATTTCATATAATTCAATGCCAAATAAATGTATGTATATATTATTTCAGATATGATCGTAGCCAGTGAGATTTTGTTTCAATAATGAAGTTATGCATAACACAACCAATTTGTTACACAGCTGTTTAGTAATTAGGTTTTAAAAGAGAACATATGAAAATGAAAATATTTGCAGAAATTATGTTAATTCGTTACATAAATCAAAACGGCTGGAAAAGAGAACCAGCTACCCGAAACAGAATAATTAATATGGAAATTTATAGTTATTGGTAAATAGTGGATCTTGAGTTTATTAAACTATCCATTCGTTGTGAAAGCCAAATAAAATACAAAACTCTGTTAATAAAAAATTACCAAATAAGTGTACCAGGCTTTAATCGCGCCATCTGAACAAATTATTAAACAGACTAGTGATGTGTACATTTACATTCCGAATATCCTCGTCCACGTTTTATTGGGTGAATTTACATTAGCCCAATAAAATTGTATAAAAATATGAGTTAGCAAAGCATAGATAGTCGATGTTTTGATATTAATATTAACGGCTACATCTTGAGTAATTGACCGAGTTGTCGCGGTTTCAGAGGATTTTCAAGCTAAATATGCCTTGCGGTAACCATACCATGCCTAACGATATGTAGAATTTTATGTTCTATAAAAAATAATATCTTCTAATTTTATGCTTAACATGTTCGATTTAGCATAACCACGCAGACTACACCAACTCACAAATCACTCAGGACGAAATCCATAAAAATACTGCCAAACAATACAATTTTACTGTATTTACTCTAGTCTGCCACATCTTATAATACACGGCCTTATTTTTTTATTAAACAAAGAAAAAGATTTATCATTATTGAAAAGATTTTCAAAAAATACTCAAAAATGCTTGCAAGCGACTATATATAAAACTTCATAAAATACGAAGTGACGCTAAGGCACTCCCATTCTAGTGACATTCTACATTAAAATTTAATACCCCCTCCAAAATCTATGGTTGTCATGTTTTGAAATGCGAAAATAAAAAAATGGCTAATTTAAAAAAGAATATTATTTTTTGGTGCTCAAAACTACTAAAGTGTATAATGTAACTAGCTCCCGTCGTCGACAAAGAAAGACATTGTTCGTTGGCTACAAAGGAATAAACTGTCATCGAAATAAAAGGTAAAACACGCACTTTTTCTAATTGAGTGCAAAGAAGAAAATATTACGCATAACTCTTTTTAACACACACAATACTTCCCTGTAGCGCGATGCTTACTCGGGCAGCTAGATATTTTCGCAGCTGTTCGCGGGTTACTCCCCTGAGTGACGCTGAATAATGTACGCAAGTATCGTGTGTACGAAAAAAATCACCAATAATTGTGAATATTATTTTCAATTTTATGAAAAAAGTCATGTCTTCAATTTTATTTTAACGACAATCAACTATTTTTCAATCAACGGATAACGTCTTTGTTTGTCCGACACTTATTCCCGGACACCGTGTATAATAGTTTACAAACCTATAAAATAGATGTTTTTTTATTTCCGTCTAAAACCCTAAATATAAATTTTCAAGTTTCTAAGTTTAATTATTTTGTTGGATATTGAATATATTTGGCGTTAATTTTGTATAAATTCATTATTCACAATTAAATGAAACTACGTGATGTAGTATTATTTCTACTTTCTTTAATTTCTTTACAACACCTTCAGGTGGGATTTTAGCAAAGATTCAAATATCTTTGCTAATATCCCACCTGAAGATGTTGTAATACAACGAAACCTAGGTCGTGGTAAAGAAATTAAAGAAAGTAGAAATAATACTACATCACGTAGTTTCATTTAATTGTGTATTTTGTTGGAATTCCCATATAATTTTCCACCCCCATTAACACATATTTAGGGGTTAAATTTCGAAAAATATTTTCTTTAAGCAACAGTAAAATAAGGTAACACATAAGTTCATAGACTTTATGGTTCTGGAGATTTCGTGATTAGTCGGTCAATCTATGGTCATTGGATTTTATGTAATTTTCATATAATTCTCTAACATTTTCTACTCAATTTGATGCACAGAATCCCTGTATGAATAATAAATATATTCTTTGTTACAAACCGCATAGAGAATCGTGCCTATTATTTATACAGATGATTATATGCATCAAAGTGCATAGAAAATGTTATGGAACTATATAACAATTCTCAACCATTTCTGAAAAAAAAATAATTTTCAAAGTTGCGATTGAAAAATTACTTTTTATAGATATACGCTTCTAATACTCAGCTTCATGCATGAAGCACCTGTATGATAACAGATTAAGAAATGGAAAATATTTTTCAATTACCTGAGATTCCACATGTGTTCTGTATAATTGCATCGCTTGGCTACAAATAATTTTCATGATGGAATAATACAATACATGAAATTCAGAAAGCATTCTGAGTAGTGGCAACCTTATTTGCGTCAATTGTTCAATCGAGACATAATACAAGCAAAACTGCGATAGTAGTTCATATTCGCATTTGCGAATGGCGAAATTCATCCATTCGTCACAACACTAAAACAAACATCCGCATAAAAGCGGATCAATAGCTGTGTAAACTGTGTAGTTACTTACGTACGTACCACGAGTACAATATACGCCTCATACTATGTTTAGTTGACCAAAAATTCAGAATTTTCATTACCACACAACTGAATATAGAATTAATTTAAAATAATAAACCGTCGAAACGTATCTAAATTTTAAAACACAATTCGCGGCATTTAAAAGAAGCAATACAAAAAATATTTTTAGGGCGAAAATAAATTCTATCAAAATATTTATGTGGATATATTTAATAGGCAGTGCTTGACTTCTCTTTGCTCATTATAAATTTCTCAATTGACTTGAAGCAATAGTTTCTTCAGCTTTTATTGACAAAGGTAATTATATTAGGGCAATAAGGTGGATAGACTATAATTTCTAAAAAAAAACAACTTAATCACGGCTGTAAAAGCATTGTAAACTATTGATCGTTTTCAGTTCTTAACAGCTACTCATATGCTTGCGAAATAATTAGTTAGGACCTTCGTAGACAGATGTGCTTTTTTATGAAAGGCATAAACTTTTATGAAGACTATCAAATTTTACATTTTTAACTCTACGGTATTAAGAAATAATTTATATTCATGAAACTGAAAAAAGTGGTCAAGTGTGAGTCTGTCTCGCGCATCGAGGGTCGAGTACCTCATTTATTTAGTTTCTTTATCGTAAATAATAATTGATATGGACTTCCTAGCGTAATAAATATTTAATAATACCTAATATAATTAAATACATATATATTATTATAAATATCTCAAAAAACGATGACATATAGAATCATTGTTATAGTTTTTATAAATTTTGGGTAGGCTTCTAAAAACCCTGTATTTTTTAGTAATTTTAGGTGCAATAGTTTTGGAAATAAGGGCGGAATATTATATATTTTTTCATATTTTTCAGTATATTTCTGAAGATACACTATCCAACATTATAACATTTTTTTATTCTTAATCATTTACCTCCTGTTAGCTATACATCTGAGATTTCAAGCTTCTATATAAAGCGATTTCTGAAAAAAAAAGCTATGGCTGGGGAGGAACCGGACACTTAAGTGATCTTGTAATGTTTCTGTTTTTCCTTTTAAGTTACGGTACCATCAAATGTAAATATTTTTTCTTGCCCTATAAAGTAAGTTATGTTGTTTATTAACTTTAAAATGTATTAGTGGGTAATATTATTATTTCGATAAAGGGACCGCCCTATTTAATACAATTGAAATGACAATCTTATTGATATATATATCAAATGCGCGGGACGCGTAATCAGGGAAATCTTAGCTAAGTGCCGAATGCAACAGTGGAAATGAATTTATACTAAGAGATCGTTTAGGAGATGATTTAGCTTGAGAAATTCCTCAGCAAGTGGCGGTTCAAAAGAAGATCGCGTTTGGTGAAAACGGTCATAGTGAAATAAATCCGAGAATAAGTGTCGGACAAAGAAAGACGTCATTCCTTAACTTAAAAATAGTTGATTGTTGTTAAAATAAAATTTAAAAGATGACTTTTTTTCAGAAAATTTAAAATAATATTCATAATTATTTATCATCTTTTTCGTACAAACGATACTTGCGCACATTGTTCAGCGCCGCTCAGGGGAATAATCTAGCTATGGGGGGAATAACCCGCGAACAGCTAGGGAGACATCGCCACTGCGGGTAAACACCACACTCCAGGCGAGTATTGAGTGTATTAAAAAAAATTTTGTGTAATATATTTTTTGACGAAAAATGACATGTTTTTTTGTCGTTTTATTTTAATGACAATTTATTTCTTTATTGCCAACGAATAGCTTCTTTCTTTATCCGACATCTAATCTCGGACACAGTGTATAAAAAAATAATCAGCAGTCTATAAAAAAATAATCAGTAACCCAAATTTTTAGAAGATGACTATACTTTTATAAGCTTGGATTTATTTTAGATTACTTCTCTTCTATTTTAGGATAAATCTCTCATGAATGAGGGAAAATATTAATTGTTAGTTAAACGTGTAAGCAGAAAAGTAAATGTTATTTAATAAAAAAGAAAAAAATTCGACTTTTAATTTAAATAAAAAATTATTCTAAAACGTTAATGGAGAATAAGGGATACGAAAATAAAATATGCTGAATGTATGCATATATGCTTGTGCGTGTCTAGTGCATGTGCGTGTGTATGTGTATGTGCAAATTCGTCGACATGAATGTCTATGGACACGGTGTCCATAGAAGAACCGATTTCGATAAAAGGAGATCGGCAAAAAGGAGCCTGCCTTTAATATATAAAGAATTGTCAATAAGAAATAAAAATCTAACAGAGTACGTAATAACTTTTTAGAAACGATTCAAAAACTAATCAATACTGATTGTTTTTTTTAATTTGTAGCCATTGCCTGAATTGATTAAAAATAAACTGACATTTAAATTCGTTTTCTGTTGTCAAAATGAATGGCTTTTTCACTCTTTTCGAGTTATATATGTTTTACAAATAATAAAATGAGATACAATTTGCATTTAATTCGTCTTGATGGTTTAAAAAGTTCCGTAGAAATAACATTTACAAATTATTGTGAAAAAAACCTGACTCTTCATAAGAAAACACAAGATTTCTCATTCTTCGGATTAAAAGTTTTAAGGAACAATTTTTTTTTCATTGATTGTCATTTTTATTCCTGTCACACTTAGCCCAACATTATATGAAGTTTTACCTGTCGACTTTGTAATAGGTAATTGGGATTTTCGTAGAATCTCGTAGAATCTGCGAGATTCTACGAATTTTCGTCGTAGATGTCTAAGGACAAATTCTACGAATTTGTTAAACTAAGGACAAATTTTAATCTTTTATTCAAAATTCGAATTAAAAAGTTTCGGATATAAGCTCGTACACGAAAAATTTACAATTTTTTTTTCAAATTAGTTACATTGTTAGGAGTTAATAAAATATGTTCAAGATATCTCTCGTAAAAAATTGAAGCAAATTGAGAGCATTCGTACAATGACAAAATAAAACAATAAAATTTTACTGCGACTTCACAAAAACATTTCTACTTTTCTTGGGAAAGTAAGTATAGTGTGTTAATTACAGTTTTCTTTACAATACTTGTATCAATTTTCAAGAAAAAAAATGCTTTTTTCATCGTTGTGTCTATTTTCAATTTTTTTTTCCTTATTTTTAAAATTGTTCCATAGTCAATTTCAGTGTCAAAAATATATTTTTCATACTAGAGCCTAACGTACAGACACGCGGCAGTGATCACTATTGTACGCATTCAAATCTTATATAAAATAAATCCAAATGTTTTTTTTAGAAAAATACAACATTCTATCAATGTGTACGTATCTATATGCTTATCGTCAATACATTAAGGAATAAGATAAAGAAACAATTTTAAGTTTTGTTTTTTTTGGCAAAAATTGCAAAAGTTTTGTTTTTTTTGGCAAAAAATGCAAATTTTGTTTTATATTTTCCGCAATATATATAAGAGTTTCTATTAGATTAAATTATTTAAAATTTACGGAAGGGAGGAGGCTATTTTTTTGCATATTTTTCAACATTAGTCAAAAACGCGGCTTAAAATTAAAAGAACTACTACTAGGTACTAGAATATATAAACAAAGCCTCTTCATATAATATCTCATTTAACCTTTTTACTCCACTTTTAAATTTCTCTATTCCATTTCAGATAAGCAAATTTTACAAGTGCCTACTGTACAAATTTCAAGTGGCTAGAAATAGTAGTTGCTACAAGTGGCTAGCGATAATAGTTGCTAGAGAAACGGCCGTGACATGCGGATGATAGAAACCGAAAATTGACCGTAACGATTTCGTTTTTATCGATTAGCTACGAAACCTAAAAGGGACAACAAAACAATTTTATTACATTTTGATTGTCAGCAATGTTATCTACAGTTGTACGGAAAGTTCAAATGAGGCGAAGAAATATTTATCTAGCTTAGATTAAGTTCACAAAAGAACTCTTTTTTTTTTGCTCCCTTCATGTTTTTCTTGTCGGGTGACGTAACTAGTGAGCAGTAACCGACGTAGACAAGATTCGAGAACAAAACAAAGAATTCCGAACTGGACAAAAATTAGGATAGAACAAGAGAAAATTTAAAAAATCAAAATTCGTCTACAGAAAATACTAAAAAGAAAAAGAAAAAACCGAAACAGAAAACCGACTACAGAAAAAACGAAACATCTACTGATCATCACAAAACAATTGAATTCCAACATTATCTTGTTAATTATGCGATATTTGCCGCATTTTTGCATCCGTTTTACGAAACAATTATGTTCCAGCACATACAAAGCCTGTAAAATTCACAACTCTTCCTCTACCATATAACTGAATTTTATAAACATAATTATAACTTTAAATGCCCTAGGATATTTTCTGAATCAAGATGAATCTAAGGACACCTCATTTATTGAAATCACTTCTGTAGTTTAGTCTGTATGAGGGAAACAATTTACTCACATACCTACATAGGACTGAATTTCATGTAACGTTATATACCTTATAACACTCTTTTGATAAAGACAAATCTAAGGACATCTCATTCGTTGAAATCGCTTTAGTAGTTTAGTCTGTACGAGGGAACAAACTTACTTACATACATAACTAGCACTGGATTTCATGTAACGTTATATACCTATGGACACTCTTTGGATAAAGACAAATCTAAGTTCATCTCATTTGTTGAAATCACTTTAGCAGTTTATTCTGTACGAGGGCACAAACTTATTCACATACATACATAGCACTGAATTTCAAGTAACGTTGTAAACCTTAGGACACTCTTTGGATCAAGACAAATTTAAGGGCTTCTCATCTGTTGAAATCACTTTAGCAATTTAGTCTGTACGAGGGAACAAACTTATTTAAATACATACATAAAACTGAATTTCATGTAACGTAATATACCTTACAACACTCATTTGATAAAGACAAATCTAAGGACATCTCATTCGAACAAACTTACTCACATACATTCATTCATAGCCTGTAAAAGTCATAACCCTTCCTCTGCCGTGGTTGGGTAAAAAACGTCTTCACCCTTAAACGTGAATAATAATGATGTAATGCGCAAGCTGAAATCCACTTTATGCCGCAGTTGGGCAGAACATACAGTAAAGGATTATTCAAAAAATTAGGTCACATTTTTTTGTGGATTACGATATTTAATTTCTTTTCATATCCTGTCATGCTGTTTCTAAGCTACAAACTTCTGTTTTAAAATGCCTATCATCATCCTAATGTTGTATCGCTTTATATATTACCTCATCCAATTCGCCACAGCTGGTGTTATTTCGCTTCCCCGCTAAAACTTCCATGAATATTTCATGTTCGCGTTACATTTTTATACAAAACACTCGAATTTCATTCAAAGATTTTCCGGTTCTTCATACATTCGTACTGTTTTTTATTTCCATCAATCAAAAATATTAAGTATTGCGATAGCATCCTGTAGGAGATTTATGAAAATCAGTTAAAGAAGATGTTTTATGACAAAATTTTATTGAATAAGCACGAACTACATCGGAGTACCCGAGTATGTGTGTGAGGATGCGTTTTGAAAGGTTTATAAAATATTAAAGGTGTTTTCTTTTCATTTCAGAACTCTTTGTCTTTGTACGATACTGTAACGATATATTTTTCCTATTAAGAAAATAAGTGTATTTATACAATAGTTTAAGTATTTTTACTAATATAAGTAACTACTTACTTACAAAAACTTAACGATAACGTGCACTTTATAAAGAGTTTCGCTTATAAGCTTTTTTTCAGAAACGGGGAAATTTTCTTTTACGTTCCTTTATTACTTTTTTAACTATGAATGTAAAAAAGTAGTAAATTTTAAAAAAACTGATAATTATAAAAAATTATCCCGTTTCTGAAAAAAAGCTTATAAACGAAACTTTTTATAAAATGCACGTTATCGTTAAGTTTTTGGTGTGCCATCTCAGTAGTGTCCGCAAAATACGACAGTTAAAAGCAACAAACTGAAGAGGCTAATAGTGGTCTCTTGACAATGAAATGCTGAAAAGTAATGGAATTATTTCCATAACAATTCTGACACCTTTATGTAATTAGGGATGAAAAAATATGCCATAATATATTTGAAATACTTTAACAATTTTCAAGCTTAGAAAAAGCTGAAAGAAATAAATGATACGAAATTACTCGCTTTGCTAACTTATGAATGAAAATACACCAAAAACATTGTATACCGCTGTAGATTAGCATAAAATAACGTTTCCAATGATAGTAAACTACGTTACATATGAAAAATAAACAATTATTGAATATATTTGGCGTTAATGTTGTAGAAATGCATTATTCACAATTAAATGAAACTACGTGATGTAGTATTATTTCTACTTTCTTTACGTTCTTTACCACGACCTAGGTTTCGTTGTGTTACAACATCTTCTGGTGATCTATTAACAAAGATATCTTAAATATTTCTTCAGGTGGGCTAATAGTCGTGGTAAAGAACTTAAAGAAAGTAAAAATAATACTACATCAAGTAGTTTCATTTAATTGTGAAAAATAAACAAGATAAGAAATTAAAAGATTGGTAAAATTAAATTGGAAATATCGGTAAAATTTTGCATACGTCAAATGAATATACAAAAACATAGATATACTATGGCTAGAAATAATTTTTTTTTCATCTTAATAATGAATTTTTTATTCAAATATGTACAATTAAATAATATCACTAATATTTATAGTAAATAAAAGTGACGTTTTCACACCCTCGTCGTATATTTTGTCATTTTTAGAAAACAAATATTGTTTGTTACAAAAAAAATACGTACAAAATATGTAACAAAATACGTAGTAACGAGTATAATTATTTAAAACGCACCTTTAATCTAAGAAAAAATGGAAAGATTTCATTTTAATTGAATTAATTAAAAATAATGTTATTTACTAAGACAGCAAGATTAGAGACATTAAAACGAATATTGGAGTCCATTTCAAAGTATTGTTACCTTTATAAATTACTAAATCAGGGAGAAATCTGATTCTGGTTAAACGAATTGAAAGATATTTATAAATACACTGTGTCCGGAAATAAGTGTCGGACAAAGAAAGACGCTTTTCGTTGGCTACAAAGGAATCAATTGTCGTTGAAATAAAAGGTAAAACACGCCCTTTTTCTAATTGAGTGCAATATATATATATATATATATATATATACAACATTTTTTAACACGCCCAATACTTGCCCGGAGTACGGTGCTTACCCGGGCAGCTATATGTCTTCGCAGCTGTTCGAATGTTATTCACCCAAGCGGCGCTGAATAATGTGCGCAAGTATCGTGTGTTCGAAAAAGATGAGAAATAATTATGAATATAATTTAACGATAATGACTAATAATTATCCATTTTGCTTTAACTATAATCAACTATTTTTCAGTCAACGAATAACATATTTCTTTGTCCGACGCTTATTCTCGGATACCGTGTATATTTCCCTTATTATAGCTCTTGCTATCATGAACTTTTAATACACTCGGTGCGGTATGTGATTTTGGATATACTACACCACATCGACACTATTGGGGAAAAACCTATATAATTGAGGGAATTTAATTTTTTTCTATTACCTTTACTTGTAATGTTTTTAACTAATAATCAAATAAAAAAAAATTCAAAATATCTTCATTGTGTTGACAACATCTCGACATCCATCCTAAACGTGTATATTCTGTAAGACCATTTTTATTCAGTATATCAATAAAAGAAAATGGTAATTTTAAATTAGACTAAATGCGCAATACGTCAGTATAACTTGTTTTATTACATTAAGACCATCTTTATTCAATATATCAATAAAAGAAAATGGTAATTTTAAATTAGACTAAATGCTCAATACATCAGTATAACTTGTTTAAATTAGACTAAATGCGCAATACATCAGTATAACTTGTTTTATTACATTTCATACAAATTCATAATGTACTCGTCCATCGAAGATTAGCCTAAACAACGATTTTTTCCATTTCTTTCATCAGTTTTTGCTGTTAGTTTTATAATTAATAATAACTTGTAATGGAGAAAAGGCGGAATATAAGGAGATAAATTATCTTTCTAGTGGTGTCTTTATTTACCTATATAAATAAAAACGAACGAAGAGTAGGCCAATTATCGTTGTATGGAAAATGGCATGGATTGTTTTCTGAAAATCGCCAGGATAGACCCCTAACATCCTTGTTTATAAGTGATATATGATACGCATAGGACCATTTTCTATATTATCGACTTTCATGTAATACTCTACACTTAATTTTGTCCCACAAAATTGTGAATGTGAATTTTTCTCATTTACCTCTGTATTAGTTTTGCCTCACAGTTTCACCCGCTTATAATTATCTTAATTATACTGATCCTATTCTTATCGCGATAACTAAATGACCCGTTCCGATCGCGAAGAGACATCGGTCGTCTGGACTGAGGGTATATCGATGAGAATATTCAAGATGGTAAGTCAAAAAATAAGCCAGTTTCTACCTTGAACCACTAAAGCATTTTTCTCCGATTTCTGTTACATTTTTTATCATTGCTCGGGTACTTCGAATAGTAGCGTGATGATATGCAGTATAGGCTTTTTAACCATAAATTTTTGTATAAATCGAATGTGTAGTTCAAGAAATTGGCGCGAACATACAAATAGTCAAATGAACGTTGTCACTTGTACGGGAGAGCATGGATATAAAGCTATCTACGACGGTCGAAGTTATCAACTACCTTCATTTTTATCTACGGATAGATAAAATATTGGTTTTGGGCATAAGAAAATAGGCGGACACATCGATTTGACGCTTTAAATATTATTTTTTTGTAAGATTTGTTGAGCGACATTGAAAATGTGCCAGCATGTGATACCTACCCAGCAATACATGGCATGTACATATCTTATTGGAAATTTATTTTTTTAAATTTTTTTTCACAAACTATGCTACCGCCATTTTAAAACCAATTAGCCTATTTTGTGGACTTGAATTGAGCTGTGAACCTGAAAAATATAGCGTTTTCTCGCAATTTTTTACCAGAATTTGTATAATCTCTTTCGTACCTCACAGAACGCACACTACGACTTTTTGAATGCTTTTCAAGTTTTTAAAAATTTGCTAATTTAAATATTATATAACTTATGTTTGACGGGTTTAATAAATAATAATTGAAAGTTTCAGTTCAGTTGCAAAAAAGTTCTGTTGCAAAGAAGATTCATATGAAACTGTATATAAAACGATATTTACTAATGTACCTCCATTTTGTAGACGTCCGTTAACTTAATCGACAAGAGGCTGGTGACAGTTAACTCGTGAAAGAGACCATGTCGTGGCATTTTGCCATAATAATAACGCGAAACGGTCATATTGCGTTGTGCCTAATGAGAAGTTCCTGGTTCGCATTTTGTGGGACATGGCTCTCTTAAGTGTTTACTCTCTTTAACTTGAGCACTTGATTCTTTGACAAACATTATTATTACAATATATAACTCAAAGGAAAAGCACTTGAGTTCTAAAATAACTAGAAAATGTTTTTCATTTCGTAGTGCCTGCACGTATTTACTATTTTCCTAAACCCAAAAGCTTCATGAACCAAATGTTAGAAATAAAAACAATTGTTAAAAAGATTAGGAGGTTATACGTCTGGTTTAAAAAATAGTGTTTAAAAAAGACTCCTCAAATGTTCATTGTTTACATTTTTTGATACATCAACTGCACCCTAATTCGAAATATAACCCGCACGCACCTTAATAGGTAAAACACAATAATATTTATATGGAAATTTTAAGGGGTGGAGTTAAATTGAGTCCTCGAAAAACTTTTTAAATTCCATATATATTATGAGATTTTAAAAGCTTTGGAATGGCTAGTTATTAGGCTCTTCTTATCTTGTTTTGTGTGTGTTCTTGTATATCTTCAGAGAAATACAGAAAAATAGCATAGAATATGCCCTCTTTATATTTTTTTCAGTAATTTAAGTTCAGTAGTTTCAGCGGCAAGGAGGTCTCCTCCTTATTGCCAAAACTAGTGAGTCTAAAACCCCCTCTACACTACTCGCGAAGTTACCTCGACGAAGTACTCGTCGAAGTTGACCGCAGTCTGAAATACGTCTGAAGTACAGTCTGAAGCACGCACAAAGCGAATCAAAGTACCTCTCTACACTATTCTCTTCGCCTAACATCGATCAACTTCGCGAGTAGTGTATTGCAGGTTTAAACCGGTACTACAGTTGATCGAAGTTATGCGAAGAGAATAGTGTAGTGAGCTACTTGGATTCGCTTTGTGCGTACTTCAGACTATCCTTTAGACATACTTCAAACTGGGGTCAACTTTGACGAGCACTTCGTCGAGGTAACTCCGCGAGTTTAAAATTATGAAAAAACAGGGTTTTTGGAAGCCCACGCAAAGGTTGTAGGAAAACTATAACAATGATTCTAAACGGTATAATTTTTTAAACGTTACAATTATAATTTTATAATTTTTTAAACGTACTTAATTACACAAGGTATTATATAATATTTACTGCGCTAGAAAGTCGATATGTATTGAGTTACTTACACATATAATAAAACTGCAGAATTGGCACTTTTATACTTGAAGATATTTACGAAAAATGACTTAGGAGGAACTAATAAAAGTGATATCATACTAAGATATTATTTTTACGTTTATTTGTTCGCGTATCACACGTGAATCACTGAGCATTTTATGAAGTTTTAACTGGTGGTTTCAACAGAAACTATTATAATTTTATAACACACACGAAAATCACTGAGTATTTTATGAAGTTTTATCTGGTGGTTTATGTAGAAACAATTATAATTTTATAACACACACGAGAATTACTGAGTATTTTATGAAGTTTTAACTGGTGGTTTATGTAGAAACAATTATAATTTTATAACACACATGAGAATCACTGAGTATTTTATGAAGTTTTAACTGGTGGTTTATGTTGAAACAATTATAATTTTATAACACACACGAGAATCACTGAGTATTTTATGAAGTTTTAACTGGTGGTTTATGTAGAAACAATTATATATTTTAAAACACACACGAGAATCACTGAGTATTTTATGACGTTTTACCTGGTGGTTTATGTAGAAACAATTATTATTTTGTAACACATACCAGAATCATTGCGTATTTTATGAATTTTAACTTGTGGTTTATGTAGAAACAATTATAATTTTATAACACACACGAGAATCACTGAGTATTTTATGAATTTTAACTGGTGGTTTATGTAGAACCTCTAGAATATACTGTTCACTAGAAAGAAATGTGATCATTTTTAAATTTCAACACAAAACGCAATTACTTGAAAGAAAGTTTTTCAATTTTATAACGAATTTTAACCTTCAATCTTCATTGAATTAACAAAATTGTTCACAGGTCCCCGAAAACAAAATTAAAGATAGAGCTAGTAATTAAAGTAATTTCACTTCAAACGAGGTACGGACCCTCGACGCGCGGGTCAGAGTTGTACTTAACCGTCTTTTCTTATTTATTTGTAAAAACTATTTGACATCCTTAAGAAAGATCCTATCTGAGACCTACTTTTAATTTTCAGGCTTTGAAATTCGTCCTTGCACGCCTCGCTGAAATTTTAAAATGTATTATGAACTTCTGTTTACATAGAAATTAGAGTTTTACGGTGAGCTTCCATTCTCCACACAATTTCATTTTTGCAAGTATCATTGAACTTACTTTTTAAGATTGCTCACCAAAAGGATTCAAATAGAACTCTATTACTATCAGGCAGTTATCCGTCTAACGGATCCGTATCCGTCTAATAAAGGGTCCAAACAAAGCTCTATTACTCTCGATCGGTTATCCGTCTAACGGATCCGTATCCATCTAACAAAGAGTCCAAACGGAACTTTATTTTTCTCGCGCGGCTATCCGTCTAACGAGTCCGTACTCGTCTAACAAAGCGTCCAAACGGAACTCTATTACTCTCGCGCTGCTATTCGTCTGACGCGTGTCCGTATCCATCTAACAAAGCTTCCAAAGGGAACTCTATTTTTCTCGGGTGGTTATTCGTCTGACGGGTGTGGGTATCCATCCAACAAAGGCTCCAAACCGAACTATATTACGCGCGGTTATTTGTCTAACGGGTCCGTACCTATTGCTCTATTGCTATCTCTCGGCTATCCATCTAACGGATCCGTATCCGTCCAACAAAGCATCCAAACTGAACTCTATTGCTCTCGCGCGGGTATCCATCTAGTAAAGCTATACTCAAACCTGCGGTCCGCTGGGCTTTTATCATTGGCCCATCTGAAGTTACAAATTTATTGTTAACCATTTTAAACTTCGCGCTCATCAGTGAACGAGTGATTTGGAACGGGAATGTGAGCCGACCGCTGACAGCGATTTTGGCGTTATTCGGAACGCAGCCTATTATTAGTAATCGGTGGTTGAACGAGCGCGATAGCGCGCGGGGAATCCCCTCCTATGAACGTGTGCGTGTCGCTTTGTTTGCCGGTCTTAACTTGTTTTAAAGCTAATTTTTCACCCAGTAATTACAGTTAATTGTGTTCTTTAGTGTATAATTATTGTTTTATTGTCAAAATAATGTCAGGAGTGTCTTCTAAATATAAAAGAAAAATATCTGGCGAAAATAGATTGTTTCAAGATGAGTGGGAAACGGATAATTTTGTTGTGCCAAACAAAAACAATGCAGCTACTTGTTTGATATGTCGTGAAAGTATTATATTGAAGAAATACAATATTTCCCGTCATTTTACCACAAAACATAAATATTTCGACGAAACGTTTCCTCGTGGATCGTCCTTGAGAAATGAGAAATTAAGTTTTTTTAAGAGATCATTGCATCAATGACAAAATATTATGTCAGTGGTATATCACAAGACTCCGCGGTAACTAAGGCAACATACGAAATTTGTTACATTCTTGATAAGCATATGAAACCATTTACTGATGCAGAAATTGTAAAGGAATGCTTTGTTAGTGCTGCCAATATACTTTTTGATAAATACAGTAACAAAAAGCAAATACTGTCTGATATAAAAAAAACTACAACTCTCAGATTCAACATGTATGAGGCGTATTGAAGACATTTCTAAATTTATTCGCGATGATATATTAGATAACCTAAGAAATTGCAAGTTTTTTAGCTTGGCATTCGATTCCAGATATTGTACAGAAAACAATGTAATACAGAATGTTTTTTTTGCAATTACTACCAATGAAAGGCCAAACCCAAGGCACAGACTACCTTGAGACTATTTGCAATTTTTTAAAGCAAAATGAAATTGATGTACGAAAAATTGTGTGTCTGTGTACAGATGGTTGTCCTTCAATGACTGGACCCAAAATCGGATTTATTACGTTATTTAAACAAAAATATAATTTAACCAATTTAATTACATTTCATTGCATTATCCATCGAGAGAACTTAGCAGCGCGAATTGTAAATCCAGATATAGAAGCAGTAATGAAGACAGTTACCAATATTGTCAATTATATACGAGCAAGAGAATTGAACCACAGAAAATTTAAAAGCCTACTGGAAGAACTGGGAAGTGAATATAAAGTCGTCCTTTTACATACCTCGGTGCGATGGCTTAGTAGAGGAAAAGTTTTGGAAAGGTTTTTTTCTTTACGCCATGAAATAATACTGTTTTTAGAGCAAAATAATAAAGTGTATTCTGAATTACAAAATGATGAATGATGGTGTATTTTAGTCTTGTTATGTGACATTACGGAAAAACTCAATAATCTCAATCGGAGTTTACAAGGTGAAAATAATATAGTCTCCAATATGGCAAATAAAGTGTTTGCATTTGAGGAAAAGCTAAACATTTATCATAGAGAAATACAAAACCAAAACCTGCAAAATTTTCCAACACTGATAAAAACTTTAAAGGATGCAACCAACATTTCGGAAAAAATTACTCCATAATTTTAAATTATATAAATGCACTATTAAATGAATTTTAAAAAAGGTTTCAAGATCTAAGTAAAATAAAAAACAGTTTGTTACTTATCGAAAATCCATGGCATTTAGAAACGACAACTATCTCAGAGTTGGTTTCAGTTTTAAATTGTAATTGTTCAGAATTGTTTGATGAATTCATCGATTTTAAAAACGACGCCAATCTAGAAGTTTTTTTAAAGAAAAAAGGGTAAACAAAGAATATTTTGAATTTATAGTATTGTTCCCCAAAAATATAAAAGTGTTCAAAGATGTGCCCAAACCCTACTAACATTCTTTAGGTGTACGTATGTGTGCGAATCTTCTTTTTAAAAAATGAAACACACAAAGAATGTTTACAGAAACAAACTTACAGATTCTCATCTAGATGATGTAATAAGGATAGCATGTAGCGACAAGCCAGATCTTGATAAAGTTTTGGAAGTGTTCACAGTATCAAAAATCGCATTAAAACATTATAAACATCTTTGTTAAAATTTATTTTTTTAGTAATAACTTAAATACATAGTAACTTATAATTACGTTATAATTAAGACCTAATTTTTTTTTGCTTGTGGCCCTGAACACCATGACTAGAACGTGTTTGTGGCCCCTATAAAAAAAAAAGGTTGAATACGGCTGATCTAGCGTGTCCGTACCTGTCTAACAAAGAATCCAAACATAATTCTATTGCTCTCTCTCATCGGTTATCCATCTAACGGATCCGCATCCATCTAACAAAGAGTCCAAACGGAATTGTATTTCTCTCGCGTGGCTATCCGTCTAAAGGGTCCGTATCCGTCTAACAAAGATCCAAACTGAATTTCTATCGCTCTCGCGCGACTATCCGTTTAACGGGTCCATATCCATCCAACAAAGGGTCCAAACAGAATTCTATTACTCTCGCGCGACGGTTCGTCTAACGGATCCGTATCCGTCTAACAAAGCAACCAAAAAATCTATTGCGTCTTGCTCGGTTATCTTTTAGCTTTCAGCTATTATTGTATCGAATTTGTATATACTACGCATATAATTTCGTGTTTGTAGTGCAAAATTTATGTAAAATCATAACCCAAAGCAAAATTTACATTAAATCCATTGCTAGTGTGTCTCAAGAGCCCAAAATCTGCAGGTTTTCACTGAACTTAGCAAAAGTTTCACACCATAGCCTTAATCACATGGTTGTCTACGCCAGCGACATCCTGGTCAAAAGCTAGTAATATAAAATTTAGAAATTAATATTAATAATACGAGTAAAGAACCTTTTTGTGTTTCCCACTTTGAACTACTCTGCGAAATAAAATGGAAGAAAAGATATATTAGCTATGAGATACCAAGACATAGCTGTTTCAATTTAATTTGTTATTATAAATTAATTATTATTTTGAACCAAGTTAACAATTTCTAACGAATCTGTCTTTTATCTTCAAAGACTTTCACAATTAGAATCTTTTTTGAAATCAATTTGACGATTATATACTATGTATATACCAGTAATGTACACAGTCTGTACATATGATTACTAAGGAAGGTACATAAATGCTGAATTGAGAATGGGTTTTTATATTATCTACATGAATCTGGAATAAAGGTCTAAAGTGATAAATTCGAAATATTCTCCAACACCATATTGGATTACAAGTCATGTCATATGTTCAGTAAATACCGTTACTAGACATCCCGTGTTTCCTGTGTTTTCTCTATTTTAGATATATTTTAATTATCCTCCCTGACGGCATCCGTTTCTGAAAATCATAGTGAATAAGATTGTGCACACATAAATAAAATATACATGCTTCCATCTTCATCTGTCTATGCTGAGTCTGTTTTACCTGTCCCTCTCCAAAGTAAACTCAATATTCATTAAAATGTTAACAATAATTATAGTATTATATGTACACTTATTGTTTATAAATATAAAAATATTGTTTTATATATACAATATTATATAATATGAATTACATAATGTAACACAAAATTATTAGTATTTAATTAAAAAAAACACATTATTCTCCTTGTTTCCTTTTTGTCCGCATCAAATTATGAAATACTATGTTTATTTTACTTAATCGTAGTGATAAAATGAAATAAATTCTACACGATTTCATAATTCCCTCCCTTAGAAATTGCAATAAAATCTGACAAAAACATAAAAAGACAATGACACTTTACGCGTGAAAATCCGTCACACCATTTAGGCTACAGGGGGTAATTAGAACCCAGACATGCATACGTATATAGGCTGAAAATGGCTTTTTGATTACGCAGACAAAAATGATTGTATACGTAAACGTACGTATACGTACCTTTCCATGACAACAAATACTCAGATTGTAACATAAAGGGAGAAGATAGGACTAAAGGTCACTAAAGGTCTAAAGGTCATCGAACTTATAAAGGTATAGATTTTTAATAGTTTAAATACTGCGATCCACATTAACATTAATATTTAAGAAATTGCAAAACAGGGCCTAACATTCTCCACTGTCCTAAAGAATTCGTTGACTACCACATTTGTATCCCTTATAAGTTTATGCCACTTGGGAATAAAATTATTTGCGTAAATCCGTTCTCTCTATATTTGCAAAATATACGTTAAAAATTGAGAGAAGGAACACAGTTACTTACAATTCGCATTTTTGCAATAACTGAACGTGTGATTAATGGTAAACATAATAACGTAAACTGAAATATTGTTTACCGGTACATTCTTTTCGTTTGTTCTGTGCATATTCCAAGTTTTCGATAAAATTACAGCAATCTGTTGTCGAATATGACAGGAAATTTAACATATTGGAAATAACAGCTATTCAAAAGCGATTATAAAAGATAGATATATTATGATTAACGTATTATGCAAAAAAAATAAGTTTCACGTCATTTAATAAGTTTCACGTCAATAAGTTTTTCGTTTTGCATAATACGTTGCAACGAAAACGTATTCCACTTTGAGCGTTCATATCTTTACAACTAATCATCCTAAGCCATCAATATGTATTGTTAGATATGTTGCTTAAAATATGCCATAAAGCAATTTTAACTGTCAACTTTTCAACTCTTGAATCCTGAAAGATTGAATATAGCATTATTTCAAAGTTTAGTTAAATTGCGTACGATTTTGTATGTTATGTTCGCTTATAATAGAAGTAAACCACTGCGTAGAAGCAACAATTGACAAGAAATAAAAACCGGCCAAGTGCGAATCTGGTTCGCGCATCGCGGGTTCCGTATCTCGTTGAAATGAAATTGTTTTATTTATAATAATTCATCATTAAATTCGACTTCCTAGCGCAATAAACATTTTATAATATATAATACAATTAATATATATATATATATATATATATATATATACATATACATATATATATATACATATGTATACATATATATATATATATATACATATACATATATATATATACATATGTATACAGATATATATATATATATATATATATATATATATATATATATATGTATATATATAAACTTTTGTGAGTATCTCAAAAACTATGGCATTTAGAGTTGCAGGAATTTACATACAAGCTTTGTGTAGGTTTCTAAAAACCCTGTTTTGTTCATAATTTTAGGTTCAGTAATTTCGTAACTAAAGGTAGAATATATTTTTTTGTATGTTTTTCGGTATATCTTTAAAAGTATATTAACCCAAATTATGAAAAAAATATTTTTGGAACCCTTATGATAAGCCCTTCCAAACGAAGCCCAACACCATGAAATTAAAAAAGATTCTAGTACATTTATTTATATATTTATGTATTAAGATTCTAGTTCATATACTATGTCAAAGCTTTAAGAGCGGCAAAGGCCCCGTTTAAAACTTTGACATAAATACTGTTGATGGTTATCTTTTGAGATATGCGCGGGTTAATATACTTTCTTATTATACGCAATTTCAAATTTATGCGTCATGCAGTTTCTAGGAAAGGGCAAATGGACAGACTTTTTTCAACAATATACCCACGATGGCTAATAATTTCAATTTGGAAAAGATTCTAAAAGTTATTTCGTAAAGACTTTTTTTAATCTTTCATCTCACAAGTTATCTACAACATTAGTAGACTGAAGATGTAATATGGTATTAACGAAATACATCGTTTATTTGCCGTAGACACATATTTGACATCTCTTATAATTAACGAACGAATGTGACCACGACTTTGTACGCCCAGACCATCAAAAAACATACTCATGCCTTTTTTAGGGGACATCCTTACTTCACTTTTGATCACGCCCATTACGCCAACGAATGCCAAGATGAAAACTTCATTGCGCGATTTAAAATAGCTTTAGCGCCGTCTTTTGATATATATAGGTACACAGTTGCGTAATTACTACCCATCGAGTAGCTAGATAATCCTTTGCTTTTGTTGTACTAATATTTCTTGTAATGTAAAATTCCTATATCTTCTGATTGAATGAACTGATTGTGGTGAAATAAAAATTAAATATTACTTCAAGTTGACCCCTAAATTATTCTGAAAAGCCCCATCACAATTGTATTGGAGGTTTTAAGAGATGCATAGGTAAACAAACATACAAAAATTGCAAAAATGTTCTCAATGCATTCTAGCCTCCAGTTACGCAAAGTTTACAGTTTTATTGTAAATACAGTTAACCACAATAACTACTAATAACGATGATAAGCCTTTTACTTGTAGTAATACTAATTGATAGGTAAATATATACTATTTAAGTTATTTTCAAATGAATGAACCTGAATATTTCGTAAATATAGTCCATTTCTGAAAAAATTAAAAGGATGCGGTGGTGGTGCAATTATACATTATTAGTTGCGGCACAATTGCTATTACACAATTTCGATTTCTTTTGAAATAATGGACAGGTAAATTATATTGTGTCATTAAATTTTATTGTGTTATAAAATGTAACCAAAGTATTTATTAATACTACTCATTGATTATGATAAAAACAAATCTACCTTTTTGAGTTCAGTTATAATAGTCAATGCGCTGCGTCCAGCTGCATCACAGAAAAGTGCAGTCATACAGATGCTAATGCATTTAACGTGGCTATTGCTTGATTGCATACATTATGTTAAGTGCCTACATAAGGCTTCTTGTTGGTATTCAGAAATATGCTGTCTCTACTATATTATTGAAGTTACGTTACCAAGGCTAAGTCAGTCTAAGTCGGTACGTTTTATTTTTCATTTATGGAGTAAAATACAGTGTACTTATGATAAGATTCTGTTAAAAAATGTTGTACTCTTGTATTTACCACTTTCGTTGCAATAAACTTTGTAATAAATGTCCTTCACATGAGTTAGTTTTTATTTTTGTCCTTTAGATACACATTAAAAAGTGTACGGGTGATAGAAAATGTACGGAAAAATGAATATATTCATTAGAGAATATTCAGTGAGATATGGTTTTACAGGAGTCGCCCAAATATTGGAGAAGCTTTCCTTGCTAATTTTCTTAGACAGAAATAGCTATATTTCATTTAATTAATTAGCCATATTAGCCACATGTTTATTTGTTTATTTATTCGCGTTAATCTCTGGAACCACGCGTCCGATTTTAAAAATCATATTTGTCCTAGAACCAACCCATATCTTGCGAAATATTATAGGAAATATCTAATCACACCACGATTCATAGGCACAGTACCTATTTTGTTTGTTTATTCGCGCTAATCTCTGGCACCACAATTCCAATATCAAAAATTCATTTTGAATGAAAAAATTCATTGTTGTTTATTCGCGCTGATCTCTAAGTCACAAATTTGATTTCAAAAATTCTTTTTGCTTTAGAAAGCCCATACGTTGCGAAAGATTATAGAGTTATAAATACATAATTACACAAGAATTTATAAGCAAAGGACAGTGACAAAGGGGAAATTTTTTGTTTGCTTTATTTGTTTATTCGGGCTAATCTCTGGAACCAGACGTTCGATTTCAAAAACTCTTTTTGCGTTAGAAAGCCAATATGCCACGAAAGATTATTGGCTTTATATAATCACGCCACAATTCAAAGCCAAAGAGCAGTGACAAATCGGATTTTTTTTGTTTTTTCGTGCTTATCTCTGGAACTACACGTCTGATTTAAAAAAAATAAAAAATTATATTTGCATTAGAAAGCCCATATTTTGCGAAAGATTATAGGCTGTATATAGTCACGACACAATTTATAGGCAAAGAGCGGCAACAAATTCAAAACTTTTTTTGTTTGCTTTGTTTATTGGTGCTAATATCTGGAACCTCACATTCGATTTCAAACATTCATTTTATATAGGTAAAGAGCAGTGACAAAACGGAGTTTTTTTTGTTTGCTTTGTTTATTGGTGCTAATGTCTGGAACAACACATTCGATTTCAAACATTTTTTTTATATAGGTAAAGAGCAGTGACAAAACGGAGTTTTTTTTTGTTTGCTTTGTTTATTGGTGCTAATATCTGAAACCACACATTCGATTTCAAACATTCATTTTATATAAGTAAAGAGCAGTGACAAAACGGAGTTTTTTTTATTTGCTTTGTTTATTGGTGCTAATATCTGGAACCATACATTCGATTTCGAACATTCATTTTATATAGGTCAAGAGCAGTGACAAAACGGAGTTTTTTTTGTTTGCTTTTTTTATTGGTGCTAATATCTGAAACCACACATTCGATTTCAAACATTCATTTTATATAGGTAAAGAGCAGTGACAAAACGGAGTTTTTTTTTGTTTGCTTTGTTTATTGGTGCTAATATCTGGAACCACACATTCGATTTCGAACATTCTTTTTATATAGGTAAAGAGCAGTGACAAAACGGAGTTTTTTTGTTTGCTTTGTTTATTGGTGCTAAAATCTGGAACCACACATTCGATTTCAAACATTAATTTTATATAAGTAAAGAGCAGTGACAAAACGGAGTTTTTTTTGTTTGCTTTGTTTATTGGTGCTAATACCTGGAACCACACATTAGATTTCAAACATTCTTTTTACGTTAGAAAGCCCGTATGTTACGATATTTATAGGTTATATATAAATACGCCACAACTCATAGAAGGAAGGTTTAGGCATTAGAAGCAAATTTTCGTAATATGAGACGATAGTCATTGCGTATTAAATTGTAAAAATACTTCAAGAAATAACAAATCATAATTTTACAAATTTTGAATACTGAATTGGAAAATAAATAAAAACAAAATAAATTGATAGCTAGTATAACATGCATTCCGTCTGATATTGTTTGTAGTTGAAATGTTAAAATATGGGTAATACATTTTTATTTTATTCACTCTGTTTAGCTGAATGCAATGTATGGACAACTAAAATTCGTAAATAAAAACATGTATTTATATGTTTTCCTCTACATTACAATAAATAGCAAGTCAAACAATTAATCTAATTTATTTTCTTAAATACTTGCTTTTATTTGACAAAAATAACAAAGGAACATTTGATACACAGTTAGTAACGCAATATAAAGAAAAAAATGGATATATCATAAGGAAAATTCTTTTGTTTTTTTTCCCTTGCATGTTGCTTGTGTGTTATATACAATTACTCTACCAAATTTCATCAAAATCCGTCCAGTAGATTTTGCGTGATACTCGTACAAATTAACACACAGGCAAAAATTCTAAAAAAGGGTTTCTACTGTCATTTTATACGCTAAATCAATCACTTTTTTAAAAATGTTTTCAATGTACAGAATTCACTCTGTTACAACTTTATTATATGTATAGATAAGTAGAATTTACACCACGTGGGTGGTGTGAGGGTTCCCGACACATTTACATTAAAATTTTAAGATTTATGTGCTTTTGTTAAAGTATTTTCAAATATTAATTCTATAGGCCACACGAGAAAATATTTGTTTTTTAATTTTATTTATCAATTAATTAATAGATATTTTTGTTAATAAATGCACTACAATATACAGCCAAATACGCCATTTCACAAAAAAATATTATGAAAAAACAAGAAAAAGAAGAGTTGTAGTATTTTAAACGTTTTTTTACCGCCGTAATATTTGTGTACTTTCGCAGAAAGATAAATTTTTAGTATTTTTTTATATTTTAGACCACGGACATTTTAAAACTATTGGACCAATGTTTGTCCACAAATTAAATTTTGATCTAAACTGTTTTCCAATTCAAGAACGCCTCTTTATATTCTGTACGTAACATTTGCGACTTATATAAATCCTTAAGGCATATTTTCACAGGGGTCATTTTAATTGTTATTCTCAATAATAAAAAAAAGATAAAATTAATAATTTGAAAAAAATGAATGAACTCAATTTTAGGCTTTTGTACCGCAAAACAAAACAAAAAATGGAACCCTTCTAAAATCACTTTGTTGTCCGTCCGTCTATCTGTCAAAGCCTTTTTCTCAGTAACGGCTTGGCTCAAAAAGTTACCAATGAGGAAGTTTTGCAATAGGTTGGCCAGAAAGGCAAGCTTTTGCAAACCATTAACCAGCGTAAAGTTGTATATTTGCTCTCTGCTACTCTTGCAACTAATAATGGCAAGGAAATTTTCTGGAAGAAGGAAAGCCAATTGTAGAAGAAAGTCATGGAGAATAGACTGAGATTACGAGTGCCGCCGAACTATTTCTTCTTACCAAGGACAAGACCAAATATTCAAAGCTGACTGCCAACCTTCACTAGTTAGAGAGGCACCTTCAGAAGAAGAAGATGCAAAATTCGCCTAAAACAATATACTAAAATACCCTCAAAGTCCAAACTATCTTATTGACAGATTTAAAGATATGTTTGTTCACGGCCTTGGGGTACGCTGTAAAAGCTTAATCACCCTACTTAATAACTCATAGGAAAAATCCCTTACGGTCCAAGCATCTAAATTTTGTAATCAGCTGGATCCTGACACCAGGGATAAACATATAAGCTGTCACAGGACGCCTGGAAAATGTGAAACATTTAAATGTTTTTTATATTTTTAAATTTTAATATTATTATTTGAATGAAGTAAAAACGAAAAAAAAAACAAATATTCAGATAATATAGTATAATAATAAAATATTAATTTTATTATATTATTTTAATGAAATCATTTATGACAGAAATATTTCTTAACAATCTATTGAAAATAAATGGTCTTTTTCTTTTTTTTGACAGTTTAATGCAATACATCGATATAAACGAGTAAATTTTTGAGTACTAGCAAATAATGATGATCCGAATTAAGTCGGAAAGAGCCGACAAGACGCGAAGGTGGTCGAATGGCAGACAAGACGAGAAGCTGGCCAAATTAAGTCGGAAAGAGGCGACAATACCCGAAGCTGGCCAAATGGCAGACAAGACGCGAAGCTGACCGAAATAAGTCGGAAAAAGCCGATAAGACGCGAAGCTGGCCGAATGGCAGACAAGACGCAAAGCTGGCCGAATTAAGTCGGAAAGAGGCGACAATACTCGAAGCTAGCCGAATAGCAAAACGCCTCTTGCCGTCAGAGCATTTTAACTACCATCCAAACGCGCTGTTAGATGTTTCACATGAATATCCTTGATAAATATCTTTACGTGTAGGCTTCAGTGTAGGCTTCTCCTAGTCCTCCTACGCGCTTGTTCTTTCCTTCTTCTATTCTAATTCGTATCAATTTCTGTTTACTAATTTCTTCCTGTTTTTAAGCGAAGCGTTTTGTTTTTCTTTTTGTTATATAAACCTGATATTTTATATTATAACATCTCTTAAAATGTACCGAAAAACAGTTTTTAAAAACTTATGATGCATATAATTGACTGGAAGAGATTGTTCCTATGTATGCCATTAAAACAAAAACGGAAGAACTAAAAGTTTGTGAGTGAACCCTTGAGTTCATGGATACGACATTTTAAGTAATGTATGAAGAACCTCACAGAATTGTATGCGAGTAGAATATTAAAGATTCCAGCTAATAGAATCAGTTATGACACCAATTTTGATTCAAAATTGCAGGACAAAGTATGCAGAAACTCGATAGCTGTAGAAGATAGACTCACAAGAATATTAAGTTGTTTCGATACCAGGAAACTTTATTAAAGTCTGTAATATACAACGAGAATCGAACCTCTTCAAAATAGTATCTGGAATTCTTTTGGAACCCATCGCTTATTGCGATTTGTTTATAATCAAAGTGAAAATAATCATATCGTACATAATATGATTATGATCAAATATAATAAATAGTATCTATAATCACAGAACACTACGTTACAAAAAATGATAATAGTTGATCTACTACATCGTAACAGTTCTTTGATTAAAGCAATCATAGACACCTATCTTTATGATAGTGTAATGGCGGCCTTATACATGACTTGCTACTAAGGTCATTGACAGATAAATAAACATTTACAGGTCAAATATATTAAATGAAGAAACTCTGATTAGAAAGTCATTAGATGATATACACTAATAAAAACAGGTCGGATTGCTTATAATTGCTCAAAGGTTCATTAAACTGCGCCGAGTACGAAATGGAATAAATGAAATAGTCGAAGATCATCTAATTATATTTTTAACTAACAATCCGTCTCGACTTTACACGGGCAAAAGGAGAACCTGTTTCACTTCGATTTAATCGTTTCCTCGGTTCGGTACCTCATAAGGAGAAGAATAGATCCTTAAAAGATCACTCACGTTATTTATTTGTATTTTGGTATAACATATTTCTAGAGGTATTGCTAAAAATATCCCCAAAAAATATACCTCCCGCCCCATCACCGAAACTGATAAAGTCAAAATATTGAATATAAATAAAAGTTTACATAAAAATTTAAATAAAAATAATTGAAAAAAGTTTAATTAAAAATAATTGGAAAACTGTAGTGATAATTATAAATTTTATACCTTTTGAGAAATACGTGATTTATACAGCTAGGAAAATATACAAGCCAATAAAAATTACATGGTGAAAAATAATGTTAGTATTTGTAAACAATGCAATAGAAATACTATGTACACTTAAATATTTAGATGGGTCTAAATAAGTACGAAATACCTATAATGCGGATGTGCAAACTGTACAAAAGAAATACTATGTACACTTAAATATTTAGATGGGTCTAAATAAGTACGGAACACCTATAACGTGGATGTGTAAACAGTACAATAGAAATACTATGTACACTTAAATATTTAGATGGGTGTAAATAAGTAAGAAATACCTATAATGCGGATATGCAAACTGTACAATAGAAATACTACGTACATTTAAATATTTAGATGGGTCTAAATAAGTACGGAACACCTGTAATGCGGATGTGTAAACAGTACAATCTAAATACTATGTACACTTAAATATTGAGGTTTGTCTAAATAAGTACGGAACACATATAATGCGGATGTGTAAACAGTACAATAGAAATACTATGCACGTTTCCATATTTAAATGGGTCTAAATAAGTACGAAATATCTATAGTGCGGATGTGCAAACAGTACAATAGAAAGACTATGTACAATTAAATATTTAGATTGGTCTAAATAAGTACGGAACACCTATAATGCGAATGTGTAAACACTACAATATAAATACTATGTACACTTAAATATTTAGATGGGTTTATTTGTTTATGTTTTATATATAAAGATAACTTTTTGATGTGAAACATCTATAGGCGCAGGTATAAACCGGATCGTTAGCATGGCGACGCTTGCCGTGGCGACGGGTCGTCACGCTATACTAAGGTATATATATATATATATATATATGTGTATGTATATATATATATATATATATATATATATATATATATATAGTCTATATGTAGTAGAATGTATGGTATGGCGACGTGTCGCCATGCGCAACCGACTACGCGACCCTACTACGGTACCTATAACCTGTGCTTTATTATTTTTGTATTAATTGTAAATGAATGTTTATTAAATAAAGTCACCATTTTCTGTAAGAAATTCGTAATACTTTATTTTTTCATTATGCTATATTTAGTTCCTGTAATAATCTTGTCTTTTATGCATATTACTTGTACGAACACGATGTTTCACATCTGCCAGGCGTCCCGTGACAGCTCACTGTTTTTTGTTATTGTGTACAATTATTTTAACCCTTATTTTGATATATGTGTAAAGGTTTAATTTGTTTAAATCAAAAATAATTCTATGGGCAAAATTTTGCAATGAAAAACTGGTTATAACAGACGATCTGTAATAACTAACAATGTACAACGCTAAACTACTCGTATTTCGCGGATTTTCGTGTTACCCACATTACGTGCGCTAATTTAACGTACCGGGTTGAAAGTTAAACGCTGTATAGTTGCTGCTTATTAACCAAGCATTCTACAAATTATACACCCGTTTATTTGTTTATTTAGACAATATGAATTATTAAATGTTTAATCAAATTAACAGTTCAGGTTAATCAAATTAACATTTTCTGTGCCTCGCCCAAATAAGTTCACGAATGAAGTGAAACGTTCTTAACGGTTCATAGTTAATTTATAATAATAATTCGTTATCTAAGAGAATGTTGTTTTTTTACCCGACTTCAAAAAAGGAGGGGATTCTCAATTCGTCGAAATCTATTATTTATGTATGTTCAGCTATAATTCTTTACCGAGTGAACCGATTTTGATAATCCTTTTTTTACTTGAAAGAGGGTGCTGTAGATGTGGTCTCATATAATATGATGGTGATCTGATGATGAGGTCCGGAAATGAACGATGAAACTTCTTAACGAATGGCAGTAAATCAATTATGATTCAAGATATTAGTTACGGGTAGTTGTTACTTTGCAAAGTAACTACTCCACTTACCAGATCAGGGTCTAATGATAAGTTCTGGATATGAACAATGGAACTCCTTAACGGATATTAGTAAATCAACCGTGATTTGCCACGGGTAGTTGTTGCTTTGCAAAATAACTACACCGTTGACCAGGATAGGGTCTAATTATGAGGTCTGGAGATGAACAATGAAACTCCTTCACGGATGGTAGTAAATTGAAAATGATTCAAGATATTTGCTAAGGGCAATAGTTACTTTGGAAAATAACTACACCGTTGACCAGGTTAGGGTTTGATAATGCGTTCTGGAGATGAACAATGGAACTCCTTATCGGATGTTAGTAAATCAAATATAATTCAAGATATTCACTAGTGGTAGTTTTTACTTTGCAGAATAACTGCACCATCGACCAGGTCAGTGTGCGATGATGAGTTCTGAAGATGAATAATGTAACTCCTTAACGGATGGTAGTAAATCGATCGTAATTCAATACGTATGCTACTGGTTAGGTTAGGCTAGGTTACTTTAGTTATTACTTTGCAAAATCTGATATTGGACTTCGGATATGGGCAGCCAAACAACGGCTAGCAGCTAACCATTAGCAGCTACTACTATCGCTTCATTTCTATGTGTTGTTGGCAATAAATTTCAGATAAAAAGGAAATTATCTATATACTGGTTTTTGCATGTGACTTAATAATTAATCCAATATTTTAGGGAAGAAAATAATTGTGGTGATTAATAAATATGTTAATCACTAAAAATTCTAAAAGGTACGTACTAAAAAGCAAAAAATAATTAACTCAAAATAGGTACCTACTTATTTGCAATTAATAACTAAGTTACTTATTTTTGAAGTCGGTGCCAGCACTGTCGATCAACTTAAACAAATTTATAATTTAATTTCATTTATAATGTAAATTTAAAACTTTAAGTTATAATGTACTTACAATACTAAATAAATCCATAAAAAACGTATTTATAATATAAAAATTTACAGTTTTTTAAGTTGATCGGCGGTACTGGTACCGACTTCAAAAATAAGTAACGTAGTTGTTGATAGCAAATAAGTATGTACCTATTTTGAGTTAATTATTTTTTACTTTTTAGTACCTACTTTTTGAAATTGATTTTTTAAAATATATTTTATTTCTTATTATTCTACTAGTTTTACTATATATTCACTGATTTTTTGAAATATACTTAATTAATTTTTCCTCGGAGCTATTGGATAAATGATAATTCACTTGCAATTTTTACATTATATCATACAAAAGGTGCCGATTCATCGACGCTCGGACATTCCGCCGTCGGTCGGATGCGTTCGACGTTTGTTTTCTCAAGCGTTACAAAATTTTAACGTGACAGTATGACTCAGACGTCGTAAAGAAATTTTGCTTCAAAAACAAGCCATTTTCCGTCTTTATAACATTGGTAAACAAAAGTCATCGAACATATATTAATTGTTCCAACTGTATTATAAGTGCAAGTTGTATGCAGTGGACTTTGTACTCGTATACGGGGGTTGATAAAGATCTGTCGTTTCAAAATTATAGAAACTAGCAATTCTTCCCGTTTATCGTTGGAAAAATTGTGATATTTTACGCATTTCTAGAACTTCTGGAGTGGCCTAGATCGGAAGGATAGCTATGACACTGCCTAGTGGAATATTATGAAACTGTATATTAACGAAGTTTGTTTATAAAATTAATAGAGGTCGCTGTCAAGTAAATAACATTTATTTATTAATTATATAGTAAACAAGTTTAGTGTTAATCGTGATGATTTAAATTGCTGATTTTGATCAGGTCTCTTAGGCAAAGTTTCATTGAAATCGGTCTAATGGGTTTTGCATGAAACGCATACAGACTTGATTTTATTACCATTATATTTTATGTATGTTGGGATTAGAAATATTTATTTACACACACACATATTTATCGTTACATTACAGATAACCTATTCGTAATGATAAGAAATTAACGGTTTAACAAAGTTTAAACTTTTAATTTAAACATGAATACGAAAGTACACAAGAACTACAAAAGATAACGACAACACAACTCGACAAATTTACTGTCACTCATCATAAACAAATCACACTCTGGTACGGCCGCGATCAGGTGGTTGAGCAGTTGAACACCGCGGGAAACTGGATAGTCCCGATATGGTTCGTTTATTAGTCACATTAAGTGCACAGCAGATGAATTGATGACATCGATTTAACATTTTTTTAATTATTTATCACGAATCCAAGTTTCGGGAAAGGACTTTTTTGCTACATCCGCCATGTGCGTACGAAACGTCAATCGCGAATGAAGTCTGACACCCAAGATCATTTAGAAAATATTTCGCTAAGTTGATTGAGATTTAGAACCGTATTATTTTTTGGGCTTAATCGTATATATAACACTCGGCAACGGAGAAAGAAATATTCATTCATTCACAATGTTAACTCGTCACGTTGAACACTGCATTGGATGCTTTTGACCCAAATTGCGAAAAAAGGTAAAATATTGGCGAGCCACTATTTCACACTTCGCATGTAATGGTTCAAGACGCCCTCATTAATTCCAATTATGTTATGCACCAATATTTTTTTTATTAAATGTCATTGTTCCTGTTAATTATTTATTATTAATCGTTTCTGTTTATTAACTATATTATTAATTTTTATCTTATATTTTTGTTTATTTTACGCTGACTTTCTCAACACATCGACACCAAGATGTAAATTAGGTAAAGCTTTTATTGAAGAATGAAAGAAAATACCTCTTTTGTATCAAAACGAAGAAGCTGAAAGGTAAACGTTGAAAATGGTCATGGTATGTGTTAAATAAACGGTTAATTGATGTTGACATTCGTTGTATACGTCAAAGTTAATGTCTTTTTCGCTCTTTTTCGTTAGACTATCAAAGAACACTGGCAGAAGTCCATATAGTATTGGGCCCCCATATTACAACAATTAAAGACATTGTTAAATAAAGAAAATGAAAAAATAAGTTGTTTAAAAGTTTTATCTGAATCGTCAATCAGACAAATGAGAAATCTTGTATTGTTTTTTAAAAAGTCAGTTTATTTTCCATAACAGTTATATAAATCTTATTTCTACCGTTCTCTTTGAACAAGCAAGATGAAACATAGTGCAGATTGTGACTCGTTGTAGCCGCCATCGAAAGATAACTCACGGGCGCGACAGGGTTGTTGAAAAAAGTTACGTAAAACTCAAAAAGAGCAAACAAGACATTCATTTTGGCAACAACAGAATCATTGTGAAGGTCAGTCAACAAACTATTTTTAATTAATTTAGACGACCATTACATATTAGAATAATCAAACAGTATATATGTAATTAATTCCGGTGCACTTCATTAAAAACTTTAGATATTGTCTATGCCCGCGACTCTGTGGTAGAATAGACGAAATGTCAGTGATTGTTTTGTTAGCGCTTAATATTCAAAGTCGAATAATTTATATGAAAGCTAATATAAGAAGTAAAAGAATTTGGCAAATAATACCTTAAATGTTGTTTTATAACGTGTTTATTATAATCACCTTATATAACAACATTTAAGGTAGTTATTGCTCTTTTCAGAGCAACACAATATCGTTTTATTTCGCCATTCCCGGTATTATATTAAGGTGTTTATAATAAACACATTACATATACATATATATATATATATATATATATATATATATATATATATATATTAAACGGATAATATTTATTAATATTTATATCATTATAATAATTATTTCATTATATTTTGTTCATTATTTCTATTTATTATTAATAATTTTTAATGTTTTAAAAAATATTATATATGCGCATTTACGAAGACAGTTTTTTTCTGTTTTTTATTATGATCACAAATTGCATTTTACTTTTATCTTTCCTGATTGTCATTCGCTGAATTGTTTGGTTTCTTATATTCTAAAAATACTTGTCATTCGCTGAATTGTTTGGTTTATGACATTCTAAAAATACCAGCTTTTTTAAAAATTATATTCTTTTTCTCCAAGGTTAGACCCATTTTCGACTGTCTCCTTTCATTCATTATAAATATATGTATAAAGCGACACAAAATGAACTTTATTTCACCTTGATGATACAAAAAGTACCTTAAAAATAGCATTGTAGACCATAATAAAAAACCTGTGAAACATGAGTGGAAATCCCATTACAAGAGTTTTGTACACATTTAGGCATTTATAAACATTTAATGGTATATAATAGTGCTATTAAACTATTAAAAAAATGTAAAAATTTTATTTTTATTTTAATTTTTTTTTTTTTATTTAAAAACAATTTTTTTAATTTATATAACTACAAATTTACGATTTTTCTTTACTTGTGCTGTGACCTTACTTTCCTGCCAAATTTCATGATTCTAGTTCAACGGGAAGTACCCTATTGATTTTGATTTATTTGCGAGTGTCAAAATATGACAAATAAATGGTAGTATTTCTAGGATTCTTCTTAATTGCGTTGACTTAGGATCTTGATATTTTTACAGCTTCAAGGGACTGTAGACCTAAGTATTTGATATTAATGTCAATTTGACACCTCCAAGCGTCCTGAGAAAAAGGGTCTTAACAGACAGACACACAGACGGACAACGGAAGTGATTCCACAAGGGTTCCTTTTTTTGAAGTATGGATCCTAAAAATAACCTAATTTTTCATGAAAAAATAAGATTTCTAACATGTTTGATTGACGAATAACTAAACACGAAAATAATTTTAAGAGGTTTATTTTTTCATTTTCGTTTTATAAGAATACCACATTTATTTAGTAACACATGGAACCAACACTACATGAAATTTTGTCTGTCTCTTTTGACATAATTTTAATTCTTAGAGGTTTACATTTATAAATTTTGAAACAAATCATTCAAAAGTTGATAATGAAACAATTCCAAATATAGATTCATACAATACTATTTGGAATATTTGTTTATTCAATATATTTCGCAGAGGTTTGAAGGTCGTTCGACATCCCTCTCCTTTCTTCTTTTAGTTAGGACAAGAGACATAACAATTCTAAAAAATAAAGAAAAAGTTCTAAACTTTTAAAAATATAAATAAATTAAAGAACCTCTAACATGTACATTCAAGGTCATAATTTAATACTATCACGTTCTATATAAGCATAAATGATACATATCGTAAGTATTATTCTAACTGCTAAAAATTTATTTAAAAAAAATAAAACAAAAATTATTATGTCGCAAACTTTTACCGCCAGAGGTCGTAACCAAATTCATAATATGTATTCCAATTTTGAAATTGCAGCAGAACAATAGAATATTTTTTAGTAACCAAAGACTCGTATTGTTATGTACATGAATCTAATAAACAAAAGAATAGATAACAAAGCAAAAATATTAAAGAGACTTATTCTCGTCGGGTTACTGCTTAATGTATGGCATGAAATCTAATCGCATGAATAAAGTAGAAAAAATATATATATGGCAAAAAATGAGTACAATAAGTTTTTAAAAATTTTTGCATTTCCTACTACATTTATGAACATTTTAGAATGCTTAATGGCATAGTTATGAATATAAACTGAGCGGGTAACATTTCAATATCTTTTACTTTATTTCTTGAAAATTAGATGAAAACACAAACACTGTTTCTAATAAATTTGGAATAGATAGTTATACCTTGCATAAATAGAGAATAGATAAAAAGCCACTAATAAACTCAGTATACGACAAGCCCGTCATAATCTCATCTATCAAACACTATTTCGACCCCGACCTAAGTTCAACTTTGGCGTAACCTAAAAAGTTGACATTTCGTCAAGTGCACCTGTTAAATTTTGCAATTGGTTTGTGTTTATAATTATATTACCGAAAACGGCTTTATATAATTCTATTTGTAAAATCGAAACTATCAAGGAGAAGTATTATTTAGTTTGCGTGTAGCTGCACCAAGAATAATATTTATTGATGACAACTTTTAAACTAATGCAAGCAAATTCTCACTTATTTCGAAATATTTAAAGGGGAATTGTGACATTTTTCCAAAATTTTAATACGAAATTTTAAATTAACTTTTATTTGTTCATGCTATTCTATGTTTCCAAACGTGGCTTATGCTCTTTATTCAGCATCTCATGCTTTTTCATAACTGAAAAAAAGGAAAAAATCAACAAGAATAGACAAAACCAAATAATATAAATTTCAACGATGCTCTAAAGACGCCATCTTCTCTAATTTTAATTAAGAGATGTAATTTGTATTCACAATCATAGACACTATCTCACATTTTACATGTTTATCTATGAAACGCGACGTTTCCACGTTGGATTTTTCAAATAGCTTCGTAATAATCATTTTATCGTTTTACTAAGTTTATTTGTAGTAATTAATACTTTCATTTACCGAGCTTATGAAAGGTATAAGTGTTGTCAGAATAAAAGAAGTGTAAATCAAGTTTAACATCAAATCATTTTGATGTGAAACATATAATGGCGCGTTTGGATATTAACCAGCTTCGCGTCTTGTCGGCTAACAGTTTATAAATTAAAAATATATTTTCAATAGATTGTTGAGAAGTATTTCTGAAGTTTTCATAAAAATAAAATAATAAAATGAAATTAATATTTTATTATTAACAACAATCTGAATATTTGTTTTTTTTTCTTTTCAATTCATTCAAATAAAAAAATTCAACACAATTAAATGACACTACGTGATGTAATATTATTTCTACTTTATTTAAATTCTTTACCACGACCTAGGTTTCATTGTATGGCGACATCTTCAGGTGGGCAATTTGTAAAGATGGAAATCTTTGCCAATTGCCCACCTGAAGATGATGTCATAGATACTACATCACGTAGTTTCATTTAATTGTGAATAATGAATTTCAGCAAAATTAACGCCAAATATATTCAAAAAAATTCAATCTAAAAATATAGAAAAATTTAGATGTTTCACATCCACCAGGTGTTCCATGACACAATATTTTTTTATTAGTGACAGTGAAAGGGTTTAGTATTTGTAATCACCTTGCAACCAGATTGACTTTAGTAAATAATTATATGGGGTTTATTAAAAATATTATAATAAGAACCTAAAAACTTCTCAATTCAAGAATCACAAAAATAAGGGTCATTCAATGCCGGTGGTAAACAAAGAACGGTCAGACGTATCGCAATAAATACTGAAATTCTAATCACGTACGTGCGTGCGCAAGTGCGTTGAATTTTGATAACTAGAATCCACTTATTCTTAAATTTCATATTTTGGAAGAAAATTTTGGATGCAATTTATTTTATTTACTTAACCAATCTCTTCTCGTCAAAAACTCTCAACTCTCTTCTATGAAAACTACTAAATATATACGATTCATTAATCATTAAAATAAGCGTCATTCAATGCCAGTGGTAAACAAAGGACTGCCAGACATATCGTAACAAATATTGAAATTCTAATCATGTACGTGCGTGCGCAAGTGCGTTGAATTTAGATAACTAGGATCCACTTATTCTTAAATTTCATATTTTGGAAGAAAATTTTGGGTGCAATTTATTTTATTTACTTCACTAACTGTTTACTGCATGTGTATCATAACCTTCAAAGTAAACAATTTTTTTCCGTTAAATTTTTACGTGTACATCGTTCTTTTTATATGATGTTTACGGTTGCTATGTCCTACGCAGCGGGTAAACGGATTTAAATAAAATTTTACATAAAATTGACTAATGTTTTAAGTAAAGTCATGCTTTATTTAAATTGTAGAAGTTCGTTCTTGAAATCACCTCATGGGGCTTGAATTAATTTATGTTCACGAGTTGTATGGGAGTTCAGTCCTTTAAATACTCTGACACGCAATAACATGAAGCCGGACTGACTTTATTGGTGACACGGAAAGACCATAATAGAAGAGCGCCTTTATATTTTGGAAACGAGAAATGATATCTTAAATATTGACATGTATGTGATAGTATGTGACAACACTTCTCTCACGTGAAGAGTGGTTAGAATTACTAGTTGGTAGAAAAAGTAAAAATATTATTTTCAATATTCACAAGATTCTGCTCTGTAACGTAATTATATGTAAAACTAGCGTGACCCGTGCGAAGTCTTCGCATTATTTATTCCATTATGAAGCTCAGATGACAGATCAAACAAATATTTTACTAAAATTGACATATAGAGGCGCAAGTATCAAAAGCATTGAGCTAAAGCGCCACTTTATTTATACGTGAGTGGATTTGAAATTAAACAAAAATTTTACCGACCGTCAATCATATTGACGTTGAACCGTTAGATGGCAGCATTGCTGTTTTGTGTATATAATTTTAATAATTAATTAATTTGCAAAAACAATAGCAATAATAAATTGTTTAGTTGTGGATGCCGGTAGAGCAAGCAATTATCTATAAAATGATATATAATTTATGTGGATTAGTTGTGAGGTTTTTTCTAAAAAGGGAGAGTAACATCTTAACCTTAGCGTATTAATATATATGATGATGATGATGATGATGATGATGATGATGATACCTTAGTCAATTGTAGTTAATTTTAAACTGGTGAAATTTTAAAAACACGTTAAATCAACACCTTAAAGAAATGCATAGCTAAGTTTACCGTTCAGTACGATAAAGTCACTTTGAAGAAGTCTACCTTTAAAAGTAAAAATTAAAAATTCGTTGCACGATGCAAATGCAAGTGTACATTGACGGTCGACTGTGTTTATGAACTTGTCAAAATGACAACCACGACTTAACAGGTTGTCGGCAGACTCGGACAATGTGGTTGCCACTCAACAAGCAAGCTGCTTCCGATATCTAAGCACTGCCTCTTTAAACCAGAATAAATGGTTCAGTAACTCTGAGCCCAGGCACTTTCCCCGTGACAGCGTAAATTGAAAACTATATAGAAACTACGCAAACCATTGTTTACGGAAAAACGTGTTGTACTATACTTTTGACTTGTGTATGTGTTATGTAAACGTGTAATGTTGAATATTAATAACATGGAAATTTAAAAAACATCCGTGTGCCGTTTCTGGGAAAATCTAAATTTTTACCTTTTTTAAAATTTCGTGCCTCGAAAGGAAAAGAATGGAAACCTTATGACTCGCGTATCGGTCCATTCATCTGTCTGTCACAGCTGTTCGAGGTAAATTTAGCACGATAATAGGGAAGATTGGCCAGCATATATTGTTAACGCTCAACTTTATTACCTACTTGATATCTACTTGGAATTGTTTAAATTAAATTGCATATATCCTATCTTTAAAACATTTGTTTTGTAAATTTTAAATAGCAAATCGCCGGAGATGTTCTTAAAACATTCTCGAGATACACTATTTCACCGTTACCGCAAGAGTTAAGACGTCCCGCAGCGCATGCACACCGGACGCCGCGCGATTTTATCAAAGCAATAAACTGAACACCTTATTCAGCCTTAAATAGTGAAAAGTTAATATAAATCTTATTTCGCAAAAGGAAAAATCAAACAAGTCTATGTGTACGCACCAAATAGGGGTTTACGCGAACATAAAGAAACTCAATGTAAAATATTGAATGTAATGTATAATCTGAAATGATTGTATAAATTCAAAGTATGAAGGTATTGAAAGATGGAGTCCCGCCAACGCTGATGTTGTCTCGTCCAGAGCCAAAAGTGCAGTGAGTGGGTATGCAATAACTTCAACACGGTGAAAACGCGCTGTGTTTTGATTGGCTGGATTAATCGTTGTCTTTCTATGGTAACGAAACGCTTAAATGTAATTGATTTGAGTTAAATGTTGAAAAAAATATTTTGAAAAATACAATATTTCTCGGTAATAAAAACCCAAAACAAAAAATATTTCACATTATTTTCATATAAAACAGAACTGGTTTATGACGTCACTGGCCAGTATTTAGCATTCATTATAAGAAGATTATTAAATATAAGGAGTTTATTTAATATATTTATTATCCCGTTAAATATTGCATTAAAGTTATATATTGCATATTATAATTTTCTCATTTTTCATGTGGAAACTAAATTCATAATAACTTTTTTAATTTAATGAACAAACAAATTGACACATTTTCCTATTTATAAGTTTCGATTTATTGTTTGTTATATGCATTGTTTTTCATACGGTCTTTTTAAACCAAAGTCTCAGTCAAATACCCTATTGGCGGAGATAGCTTGCATTTTGGAATATCAATCCATTACAATCGAAACTTTAATCTTTTTTTCTTCATATCACATAACAGCATACAAGGAACATATCACAGCTTTAAAGAACTATCAATAGTGACTCGTTTAAACTGTTTCCAAATATCTATTGTATACACCGCTTGTTTGTGTTTTATTGTCGACTAGCGCCCCAGCATTCGAGTTTTTACGATAGATGTAACTATAAGTAATTTTACATGTAATCTACTTTTAATGTAGCTTTTTGTAAGAGGAGATCTTCCTCTGAAAAATGATACCACTTTTTAATTTTTAAACTATTTATTAAGATTTTAATTTGTCTTTGAGATTGAGTTTGCCATGCGTATCCGTCTATTAATCTGTACGTTCTTACATACAGGACAAGCTACGATCGCAACTCCTAATCGACTTTGGTGATTCTATTTCATATCGATTGATTAACTATCAGAATAGAAACCTATTGATTTTCACAAGTATTTGTCAAATAGTTTAATTTTTGTGAAAAAAATTATACAAAAACTTCCTATGTTTGCTTAAATTATACAAAAACTCCCTGTGCTTGCGGCTGTTTTGGTTAGTTAATTGCAAACTCATTTCGAAAGTCGTAAAAGACGTCTAGTCCCACGGGCAGTTGTTACTCGACTAACGCCCTTATGCACCAAACACGGTCAGGACTCTCAGTCGGACTTACTGACAGTTGAAAACGTATTTTGTGTGGATACTTTTGGAATTAGACCGTGCAATAAGGTACGGTAGGTAAAGTAAACTCTTATTCCGATTCCACTGACGTTTAATGAGAAACAGAAATACATTTTAACTGTCAGTAAGTCCGACTGACAGTCTTGACCGGGTGTGGTGCATATGGGCGTAAAGGGTCCACCGCTCCGACGGACTCGGCCGGACAGGGACATTTGTTACGTGCGTGGCGGCCACTGTTCGGCATTTTGTTTGGGCACTCTTATTCCAAGAAGTGACAAGTTATCTGCACGGTTGATGCCTTAAGAGAAAGAACAATAATCAGGTATGTATTTAAAGTAATTTAAACGCGTAAGGCTAATTTAATTATTTGTTTAAATACTACAATCAAGACAGTTTTCTTCAGTTCTACAAATTTTCGTAAATTTCAAATGTCTCTAGTATATTGTTTTTCTTATGACATTCTTATGACATATAAATGCTTGAAATCTATTTTTTTAGATTGGTTTATACGTTTCGAAATAAAAAAATATTGACATACCAATTTTTACTTATGAAAAAATGTTCAGGTTTTGGCTAGATATACATGGCTCTAAATATTTGAAATGGTCTAAGCTATCAGCCACTTTTAACTTTGAATCGAGCGTCCTAATACACTACATAATATCACAAGCTATCTTATAAACATGAATAATAAGGACAATATCGATACTAAGTATTTAATGTTGTCTATACACATGGGCCTTATGAGCCCGGGTCTAGGACGTCTCCGGGCGAGCCCGGGTCTAAGAAGTTTATACTCGGTTCTCCTGCGATAGAACAATCGGTGACCGATTTTCAAATGAGCAAAATAAAATCTTTTACAAGGTTAAAATATAAATGTCATCCGGCTAGCTAGGGTACATTTTTACGCTGCCGATTCATCACACATAATTTTACAATGGTAACTCGTGTGATTGGGATTTTCCCTTGTATATTTTAAAAAAAAGCTGCACTTTAACTTCATATTTCAGATCAGGAACTTCTGTAAATGAATAAATTAATTTCTAACCTAAGTCATATCAATATAATATTGAGAGAAACTTAGTATCAATTTCTAGCTTAGGACCTTCCACTCAGAAAATGAAAATTGAAGAAAACAATTTTTAATTAGGGAAAACATTTAACACGACACGTTATTTCATATTCATATGCGATATGTTATTTTTATAAAATATTCACAAACAAGACACTAAAAACCATTTTTAATTATAGAAAATATTTAAAACAACAGTCAGGGAGACTGTTATTTTCATAAAATATTTACTGATAAGATACATGACATTTGGACTTGCAAAAGGACCTGAATTTTTTTCAAAAGTCTGCCACTTCTCCGAAACGTCCAGAAGGTATATCTATAAGTATATATAGAAGAAGGTAATGAAGAATTTGAATAAGAAAATCTTCGAACCTAAATTAAAGAACGGCGAAAGAGTTGAAATCTTTCGTTGGCATGAAGGTGCTCCCTCACCAAGAGCATTCGCCTGTAATGTAACATTTCGGATTCGATTTTGAGCATCACGTTACAATGATGCCTCCGTGACTGACGAGCATTCGCCTGTAACGTAACATTGCAGATTATATTTTAAGCATTACGATACAATGCTGCCTCCTTGACTGACGAGCATTCGCCTGTAATAAAACATTTAATTAACTTGTAATTTATCCTGTCGGGAATGCTCCGCGTCCGCGATACGGTCAATTACAAGTGGTAGGCATTTATATCACAAGTTGTATCAAAATATTACAGATTGTATCATTACAGGTTGCGCACTGTAATGCTCGGTTCTCCTCCCTCGCTGATATAATGCTCGAATTTATAACGTTAACATACAGGCGAATGCTTCCGGTGAGAGAGCACTTTAATATTCACCTTTAAAGAAGTCTGTATTTCATTTTTGTTAGTTAACTCTTAATGTATGGATGCAGTGATGGAAAACGTATCATTTTGGAATACGGGAAGAACTCAACAACCAAATGTTATTGCTTTTGAATATTTTAATACAAAAGAGAAGTAAGCTGTATGAAAAACGTATTAAATCGATTGTTGCAATTAAATGAAACTACGTGATGTAGTATTATTTCTGCTTTCTTTGAAAGAAAGTAGAAATAATACTACATGACGTAGTTTCATTTAATTGGTAATAATGAATTTCTACAAAATTATCGCCAAATATATTCAATAGATTGTTGCAGTTTGTTGGCGTCGAGGTATATTTTGTTTTGTAAAGACAAGGAAACCCTGGGTTTACCCATCGACGGTAATTATAAGGGATGGATGTATGGATTTATTAAAAGATTTTGGCCCACTTATCGCAGACACGTTGCCAAATGTAAAAATAACGTAAGGATCTCCTTATGCATATAAACTATAATTCAAATGGAGGAATATGATAATTAGTTGCAATAGAGAATGACCTTTTTCAAAATTTAAAACATTAAGAAATTAACTAAAAAATACAATGCTTCAAGAAAGATTGAGCTGTTTTTTTTTCTAATCTTAGAGAATGATGTGGTCAAAGAAACTAATTTTGAAAAAGTATCTGATTAATTTATAAATCCCAATTCAAAGTTTACAACTTTTTAAATTAATACGATTGGATTATTGCGATAATACAAATATTGTTTTTTCCTCTCTATAAACCAAAGCACTTTAGAAAATAGCTTATATCGGAGGACCTATTTCCAAAAGTGCTTGAGTTCACATAAGACTAAAAGACGGCCTCGTCCATATTCAGACACAAAAAATATTATAGTAGATACATTTTAAACGTTCGTGTACAGGGAAGCGTAGACACTTCATTTACATTTACACTTTAGATTTGTACTACAAAATTACCAGATACTAAAGTTTATACCGGTTCGTATCTAGTGCTCCGAGATTTCTTGTTTTTAACATCAGCGCCATCTAAACAGAAAACAACGTATTACTTTGACAGACAAGTTAAGTTACGAAATTCGATCGGTCACATTAACAGTATTTCATGTCAGATTAGTGTAAAGAATAAAGAATTATACTGATGTCAGATCAGTATAATGAAATAGCTGTTAATTATTAAAAGAAATGAGTGGGTAAGATGAAAAGTTTATCCGCGTGAAAAATATTTGTTTTGTGGTTAAGATAATGTAAATAAATTGCACCGCTAATGTTCATATTGATTTTGCATACAATTTCAGTTCAAATTACGCAATGTTTGTCCGACCAGTTGGCAGTTTTTTTTATAATAGAAATATAGTTTATATTAGAAATATAAAATAATTCTTCAATAATAAAGAACAGTTACTAAAGGCATCGGGTTATTAGAGGATCGTTACTTTGACGGAATTAAATTAAAAATAATATAAAAAATTAAATTATTAAAAAAAATATTAAAGTTAATTATTTTTTGATAATATTTTTTCACTCACAATATATATATATATATATATATATATATATATATATATATATATATATATATATATATATATATGTGTGTGTGTGTGTATATACATAGGACCTTTTTATTCGATATTAATAAGTAGCATATTTAGCACTAAGTAAATAATTGAACTCATAATGCCTTACAACAGAGAGCGTAAATAAAAGTGGCCTCATACGGTAAATTTTGTTCAAAATAAAAGTGGTCTCATACGGTAAATTTTTTCAAAATGTTTTTTTTTCACTTTATAGGCATTACTAATTTGGCTAAAAAACATTATTTCATTATGGGTTGTTCAGGTAGCGAATTTAATGGAACTCTATGTTATTTATAAAATAAAGGTATTAAGCAGTGACTCTGAACTAAAAAATATTGCTGCAACACTGTGCGCACAGAAAAGCGGCATTGATTTTTGTAACGTATATTCAGTACCTATGTATTCTATCTATTTATCACTACTTGCCACATCTGTCATTTAAGTGTTACCAGGCTGTCAATGAAACATTTTCATTGTGAATAGTTACACAACTATTAACAGTTTTATTTAAATATATCCAACATTTTAATTGGCGATGCCACGAAAGTATATATTTTTTTCATCAATCTGATAATTTTTGTTTTCTATTATCGATAAAAATTAATTGCTTACGTGTCCATGTTTCCGTTGTCAAACATTAGTACTTTTACGAACGTACGTGCCCTCCTTGAAATATCGTTATTTTCTCATAAAAAGATGAAAATTGTTTAATCCATTCTATGTTTATTTTAGATATATTTTTTTTTCACAAATTATTTCAAACATTATTTTAATTGATTACAGCCTGGCAGTTGTGGTAGTTAATCAATAATGGAGTAATGACACTTCGCCATCTATTGTTGTCGATATTAAACTTTAGTCAACTTTATCGACTCTCAACCGTTTGCAAAAGCCAATACATTGCATGTAAAATCAGTGGTAAATTAGTATTTAATATCATAAATATTAATTAATAAAATAAAACATACAGAAACTAGAAATATTTTTTTTCTTTCTACTTGTAAGATTTTATATTTTATTCATAGTTTGAATCTCATGGTAAAATAAAAAGGAAATATGATTTTGATTGTTATTCGATATAGGTGAGCTTATAAATATAATTAATATCGTCTCTATTATATATATTATATCTTATAATATCAGATGTATTTTTATTTTTTAGGAATGATAAAATCATTCCTAAAAAATTTAAAATTTTTTTTTATTCAAAGTTATATATTTAAATGCTGTTTTTTAATACCTATCCAAAATAAGAATAGTTTCATTTGAAATGCCAATTTTAGGATCCAAAATAAATTCAAATGTCAGATTATGTATTTTCATGTCATACTAAAAAGTCAAAACCTCGTGTTCGTTAGAATTCTCAAATGTAATTTACACTGAACCAAAAATAGCGCGAGTACCGTTTATATTAATTGACTGACGTCATATCCATGATGAATTTAGTAACAGCGGGCAAAGGCGGCATATTTGTTATTATTTTATTAAATATTATAAATAATTAAAAATATTAACAACCAATAAATCTATATTTATTTCAAAAACAAATGTTCTTATAAAATGAAATACTCTGTAGAAACGTACGAATTTAAGTTGTAACGTGCGTTACGTCACTTTTTTTTTCATATTGTCTTTCCAGTACATTTATGGACACAGAGTACAAAATTGATAAGTTATGAACACGTCAAATAGTCGATTTTCCTGTTTGTCGTATCAATTCTTCGAGGTTTATTCATTTTCAGTTCTTATTAATACGGTCACAACTTTCTAAAATTCATATAAATTTTTTCAGTTTTTAAAAATTCACAATATAATTCTTAAAATTTAAAAATAAGTGTTATTTTTGGGTATATGTAATATTAAACGACTCCAGTAGTAGTTCTGCGTTTAGACGGGAGCCATCTTGCAATCTCTAATCAAAGGTCCTTGGTTCACGATTTCGTTGTCTGGTTTAAAGCCAGTTTATTTCAATATAATATAATCAAATGGCGTTAAAACGAATTAATAAGGTACGTTAATAATTGGTTAATCAATCGCGTTGTTGATAAGAATGTTTTGTTCTGTGTGCTAATACGGACAACGTTATTTTACGCCCTGGTGATTGTTCCATCAGTGTGAATAATATTGGAATTCCTTCTCGATAATTCTGTTAAGTGAATAATATCTTACTATTTATTCTAATGGATGTATAAAGCGTGCAATGGTCGAAAGGGAAGAAACCACCGGTTAGAAAATAACGGTGTTTTGTATACACTTGTAATAATTTCTGCACACGGCGTACTTAAAATGTCGGAATGATGTGCCAATACATGGTTTTAGTAATCAGATGATTTTTATAAATATTTCTAAACTATCATCATATGTCGTGTTGGCCAGCATCATTTTCACATTTTTGATATTGATTTTCGTAGCTTGATAATTTTTATTTCAAAATTCAGTTTCGTTGTATCATTTTTCGATTAATCATACTTAGTCGTCATAACATTTCTGCGTGGTGGCTATGAGATATGCATATTTTTCCTATAAAAAGTGACATCTGCTTTTTTGTTTGAACGCTGTTGTGGAATGTTTAAACTATGTTAAAATCGAGCATGAGATCGTGTGTATGATTTTTCACATTATATCTGATTCCATCCCGTGTGGGTGTCCGGGAATCCGATATAATATATCCATAAAATTAAAAATGTCTACATTAGATAACAATATAACATTAATATGTGAAAGCATTATGACCCGGCTGGTATAAAATATCTCGCGTCAATAATTAATAAGACACGATGTTTACCCTCATGCATATAAAATGAATAAATCAATATTTTAAATATTTTAGGAACTACAAGATCTGGGCAGAGATCCACCAGCACAATGTTCAGCCGGTCCACATGGAGAAGACTGTGAGTGCCTATATGTTACAACTTAATATAATTAGCTCTAGTTTAAAATATTTCAGTTTCTTTTGAAAATTTTGAATCAAATATTTATGGAATGAATCATCCCAGCTGTAGACTTCCTTAAATGGTGTGTTTTAAAAAGCTTCAAGCTTTTCTCACTTATGAATTGCTCAAATAGTAATCATTGTTTTCTGTTGTTACAGTATTCCACTGGCAAGCCACAATAATGGGTCCTGTAAGTATTACATTTATGAAATATATAAATCTGAAATTAGTTTTACCAACCTTTCTCATTTTTGTTGCAAACCTATCTGTAGACATTACTTTAGTAATTTAGTGAATGATATATTAAATATAAATTATCATAACTAAAATTAAACAATAAAAAATTATCATTTTTCAGGATACAGTAAAATTAATATTTTGAAATATTGAAATTCTCAAGGAAAGTATGTAAATTTGAGCACAAAATGTGTGTTTTGAGCAAGTGTTTAGATCAATATGTATTGAAAACGTGTATGCCTTCGGAACAAGTTGTGGTGTTTAGTTGTACTCTAATTCTCTATAAACAGATACAAGTGGATGTAAATAACTGTAGTTATTTTTGATGTTATGTTTTATAGACTTTTGCTTAGCAGTTTAAGTTTTCTGGTATTTATAAATAATACCCAGGGCTACTGAAGAGATAAGCAATAGAGTTCATTGCAATTTGTGAAAAATATAGGAAGTATACAATTGTGTGGATGTGGTATGAAATATGACTTTAAACGAGTATAGAGATTTTTTCGGATGTGATAATTCAAATTCGGCAAGTTTTATCTTCGTTACAGCTGTTTTTTTTCAATTGAGGTGATGGTGGCTAATTTTAGCTCAATAGAAGAAAGCAATAATAGTGCAGTGGTCATTCAAAGTTGTATTATACTTATGCAAATGCACCACGCATTTCAGTTAGTTCTTGTTGGATATTATTGCCACAATTTTTCTATTTTTTTTTGAGTTGTTACAAGATATGCATAATTTTGTCCTTGAATTTTTAAGGTCATTGAATATATAATTTGTACCAGATCATTTTTTCCCTTATAAAATACGAAGAGTACAAGACCTAGTTGTAGTCATTCAAGCAATGATTTTATTTCAACGAGTTTATGCAAGTCATTCTTATTGTTTAATTCAATCGAATTACAACTTATTGTACAATAGCTTGAATTTTGTCATAGAGAGAAAATATCTTAAGTTCAATTGATGGAGATTTGTTTAATTGATATAAGGTCTATGGTTGTTAATTTGTTTAGTTTATAGATATTTATATTTCTTTGAAGTCCCGAATCACTAATTTTTTAAAAATCAGTTATGAATTCATGAAATGGTGAAAATTTAACTGGAAGTGCTTCAGGATATATTGTGCGTTTATTATATACTGTTATTTTTGCCAGTATATGAATTCTTGATTTGGTGGTCGAAGTCGGGAATACTGTGATGCTTTTTTAATTTGGATTAATGAATGGTATCTTTGAAGAAAATTGTCAAATATTAGGTATTTTTCTCACATAGACAGACCAAACCCAAAGTAATTTTTTAAAACAGCTGTTTCATACATCGAAGTGTATCAAACTCATAAATATCTTATTATTTTGTGTAATGTTTGTGAACATACTACAAATGAGACATCAAAAGGTTGTTGACTGCTATTGAAAACTAAAAGTGAACTCAAGCTGTGGATTATTAAGAGTATATTGAACTTACATTGTTTTTATAGTACCAACTGGTATATTTATATATAGACATTTTGACTTTGTTTTTCAGCGCTAATTGCTTGTATTAAATAAAATCATTTTTATTTTATGTTGAACTGTTTCAAGACAGTGTGTCTTGCTTTTTAATTTGTAAAATTTGGATTTGAGTTGTGTATCTTCACAATATCAGCTTATCCAATTTTCTACTGGTTAAATTGATAGGCAGGTTTCACACAAAAAGGGACCTTCAATAATTTTAAAATTTAAATACTACAGGACTTTCATACTGGGAAACTTAATTTACTAATAATTAGTCATATTGTACTAGACATATTGCTAAAAATAAAAATGCCTCGCACCTAAGTGTCTCAAATCTGGTTGACACAAATAAAACACAAAGAGGAAATGACAAAATATATTTAGGCAAAAAACTGTACTGGTCATTCATTTAAGTTGTAAATACTGTAAATGCCTAACAAGAGAATATGTGGACGTTGGAACTGGTAGGTTTCTGTTCTTGATTCTGTTATCACATTTTAAAATCAATATTAGGAAAAGTTTTAAGATACATACATGGCCCCGATTACAATTTGTCTTCTCGAACTGAATTCTGTCAGAATTGTTACTGTCTGCTATGGTTTATAGAGTGGTAATAGGATATGGTGTAGTTTTGTGTTACTGACAGATGAGAGGGCGTTTCCTGTTTTGTATGCTGCGAGTATGTACCACATCCTGCAGTTGTTTGAACGATTGTTCCATTTGTTTTGCTATTGAGATTTGTGCTAGATTTTGCAATGGTGTTTGCTCAATTATCTGCCCCTTATACTGTGGTTGGATTCTAGAGTGGCTTGTGATAATTTTGGTTGTGCCATATGGTGATATTAGATTGTGTGTACAGTTACTATTTCGTTTTTATTTGCTTAATAGTTTGTCTGTGAATTGCTATGATGTCCATTGTTAGTAGCATAATATTTTGAAAATACAATTTAACAGTTTTTCGACACTATTATATAATTATATAATAATATTGTTTAATTAGTTATATATAATAATATTGTTTAATTAGTTAATCTAATTCATTGGGAATTAGATAATTTTTCATTAGTTTATTTATGTGGATGTATTGGGACAAGAATAAACTATAAAGACTATTAAGAAAGATATAGAGAATACATTTAAGGTGTTTGTGGTTAATGAATGACTTTATGCATTTGACTATAATTTATAAGTAACAGTTTTCATTATGAATAGTTTTCATGGTCTATTCCAATCTATTTAATTTATTTTAATCAGATACAAAGCAAAAAGTAGAGTACAATAAAGTGAGTGAAAGACAGACCATGGGCACATGTTTATGTTTCAAATCAAGGGTAAAGAGGCATTTATTTTGTGAATTTAGCAGTTTTGTTTTTAATTAAACACAACAAACCCATTTGACATGCATAAAAGTTATTATCAATGTTGTACTGTATGCTATTTCATTATCTTAAAATGTTATAACTTCTGTGCTGATAAGAAACAAATTCGGCATAACTTGTATCTTTGTACATGCGGTCCGCCCTAGATCTAGATATCTCTTTGTCTTTGTTTTTTTTTGTTTCTGGAGAGAGTAAAAAAAAATTTCTTTAAATAGATAGCTGCAGTGAATAATACATTTGCTAAGTTCTAAATTTGAAAAATCTTTTAACATCATTTAAAATAGTTATATACAGTTTATTTATAGTACAGAAAAATTTCTTATCGTAAATCATCTTGCTACTACGGTGATCGTTTAATTATATATTCATTATTAGATTTGTAATTAGTTACAACATTAATTTTGCTTAAGTGCCTTGAAATATAATTGTGTTTGTATTGGCAGTATTATTGCGTATAGAGAATAGATACGGGTGTACAAAATGTTAAAAGGAAATTTCCTGTTGTATCAGTTTAATTGAAAATTAATCACTGAGCAGCATATGTTACAATACAACAAAGTTATCCTTAGTTTGCCATTAATAGCTACACGTTAATGTTGCTGCTCTTGAGAGTTATTGTTTATAGATCATAAGTATATTCAGATGAGATTTTCTATTCTTTCACATAAGGAATGTTATATCAAATTCAAGGGATTTAAATTTGAAAATATTGTTCGGAAAATTGCGAGTTTTCATTTATTTTTATATATACATGCTGACCGGGAATAGATGTTGGACAAAGAACGACTCTATCCGTTGGCTATAAAGGAATAAATTGTCGTTGAAACAAAATGTAAAACACGCCCTTTTTCTAATTGTGCGCAAAAAAAATATTACCTATAACTCTTTTCAACACACCAAATACATCCCAGAGTGCGGTGTTTACCCCCAAGTGGCCGTCTTCACAGCTGTTCGTGGGTTATTTCCCCGAACGGTGTTGAACAATGTGTGCAAGTATTGTGTCTACGAAAACGGTGACTGAATATTACTTTCAACTTTCTGAAAAAAGTCATCTTTTCAATTTTATTTAAATGACAACTATTTTTCAGTCAAGGAATAATGTCTTTCTTTGTCCAACACTTATACCCGGACACAATATTTGTGGGCATAATATTTGTTTGTCCAATCGGGTCATCTGTATAACTTGATTAAGATATTTATTTTAGATTTTCCCAGTGTATTTTCTTCACAATTACGTTATCACTTTGCTATCCGTAAGAACCAGTTAATATGTTAATTTGCACAAGACTCTAAAGCAATTAATTTAGTGTTATTCATACTTAACGGTCTCCTTCATATTTGCGTGATGGATTTGCTATTGTTAACGACCAATTAACATGTTAATTTTGACAAGTTACAAGGTAAAATGCATTAATATTTTCTTCTCTCCGGTTTCAGGTTGACAGTCCATACCAGGGTGGAGTATTCTTCCTCACTATACACTTTCCCACAGATTATCCATTTAAACCACCCAAAGTGGCTTTCACAACACGTATCTATCATCCAAATATAAATAGTAATGGATCGATTTGCCTCGACATTCTACGCTCGCAATGGTCACCAGCACTCACCATTTCAAAAGGTATCCAGAAATATTTACTTATTACAGATTTTACTTATATATTATTCTCGTACGGTATAAATATTGTTACTATTCAAATACAAAGTGTCCTGTGTAATATGACACTCCTACAGAGTAACAGACAGTCAAGTTATAAATACCAAGGATTGGAGTGTCATGCAAAATTATTGTAGATGTCGATTGAAGTGACACAGCCACTGTCAGTCAGAATTATGTTAATCCTTGCAATGTTTTCACACAGACTCCTTTTTTTTGGATTTTTGGGAAATAAATGTACCCTATTTTTTTGCAACCAGGGACAGCATAGAGGGGCATGTTGTAATGAAATTTTATAAAAACTATGAGAAGTATTTGTCGTTTGACATATGTAGTTGATGTTTGACAATGGCTGTTCCTTAGATAATGGCCATGTCGATGTTACACCACCTGGCAGGATAAATGACCAGTGATGGTGAAAGTTATTTTGAAATCAAATTTGATAGTCAGTTATCAATTGACTTTAAGAAAAGAATCTTATTGATGGACCAAGATATTTTAATTCTTTTTAAATCAAGACAAAATTTTATTAGCTAGTTTTAGGGCAAGAATGTGTAATTATGCTTTTCCAGGTTTTTATGACATTTGTTAAAAATCATGTGGTGATATATTAACAGTTTCAGTGATTGTTAATTAATTACCCCTATGTAATACTAAGTTACGTAGAAATACACATTGAAGAATATTTTGAAATCAAAATTTGTGAAAAATTTGTGCATGTCGCATGCATTTATAAGAGTGTCTTTCTTTTTGATCACGTAAAATAAATATTATAAATACTCTTGTCACGTTACTTACACTTGCACCACATGCATGCAAACATCTTGTTGGCGATCTTTTTCGTGAGTTAAAATATTTGTATGTCTCGTTTTAGCCATAACAGCTTTGACAACAAGTCACTGTTGTTGTCAAAGCTGTTATGGCTAAAACGAGACTTGATTTATATTACTTAGAATGGTCATTTGGAAAATTTAAATTTCTTCATAAATTTTAATCAAATTTGAGCATATACAAAAAACGTATCGACAAGAAAATAAAATAGTTTATGGAATTCAGTTTTACTATTTAATATTTTCTAAAAGCTGCAAGTTACAAACAATACTTTTGTCTAGCTCAAATGGTGCTCTTTTTCATTGCACAGTTACCTTTACACATTTTTATCTGAAAATGAGTAACACTGATTACTTATTGTGAGAGAGTAGTGAATATATACTCAGTCACTAAAAATTTGCAACGTTGGAAAAATGTTAAGTACGAAATATTTGTTTTTTATTTTTTAATTTCCATTTTATATTAAATATTAGAAGAAATGTAAGAAACTATACAACATTAAGATAATTTTAGGCCCTTTTAATGTAAACTGTAAAAAAATATTAAAATGATAGGAAATTTTTTTCAAACATATGTAATGTTTGAAATTAGAGATAATGTCACGTCTGTTGTATCACCAATGAGGTTGCGTAATGTTGAAAAGGGATTAAGAAAGGGCAACCATGAGGCTCCTTTGTAGACATTGTGCATTATATAGTTTTATAGTATGTCATGCCTTATATTAGCAAATTTTAGATTAGGTAAAAGTATACCTAAAGCGGGTTTTAGGTTTATACAATTAATGAAAAAAGATGGATTACACTTTTCTACATCTGAAATAGACTTGTTACAGAACTGTGTTAAAGAAATTTTGAATTTCACTTTTCATGTATTGGCTAGAGAGACAATTTATAAAGAGGGTATTTGTTATTTTATAGCAACACTGCTCATGTTAACGTGGGCACACAGGTATACTTGCTGTATACCACCACACTGCATTTGCATGGCTAATGAGCATCAGTCTGTGTTTGAATCCTGTGTTACGTTGGATAACAACATGCTTGCTTCACCCTATTTTAAAAAGAATAGCCTAAAAAATAAACATACCCATAAAAGAAAGGATAATAAAAATAGAAAAAACTATTCTCGCATTAACTTACTATGTGAATTTAATATATATTTTCGTGTCTGATATTTTTATATACGAGTAGATGAAGAAACTTAATTTAGCCTTTTTTTATAGGGCAGAAACATTTTAAACCACCTTTTTTAAGTTGCAAATTTATTTTAAATCTGACTGGTGTTCTGATGCAAACTTTGTTGCATATTAGTTATATTTGGACATGTACGTTTTGTTTAGACGTGTAGATGACTGATAATTCAAGCTTAATGCCACTTGTTCAATCACACGCTTGCACAAAATATGATCATAGATGCAAGCGTGCTTGCACAAAAAGATTGTTCATAGATGTTTGTCAAACATACAATTAATGTGTACCGATGTTTAGAATAAACTGTAAGTTCTCTAAATGGTTTTTATATTATCATTATGTGAAAATGCATTGTGTTATGTACATATCTAATGAGAATGACACAGTTAACATGGGAGAGATTTTTGGGGATGATTTTTTCTGTAGAGTGTATGGATAATGAATAGTATATTACACTGTCTAAAAATGGATCAAGCCGACAAAAGTATGTAGGAGCAAGGAAATATAATATGGTAAAAAAAAGAAAATACATATGAAATTTTAGTATTTTGTCTAAAGCGGCATTGATATGAAGTATTGAAAGTGCCATATTAAATCTTTTTGTGAGTATACAGTGGTTATTTAAACAAGTTAAAAGGTTAGCTTTGATTAATACGTGTTTTGCTTATTTTGTTCCTTTTAATTTGTTTGAAGACTCATTGTGTAAGTGTATAGTGTAAAGGGAATTAGTATTAAAAATTTTAATTAATTTTTCAGTTTTGCTGTCAATCTGCTCGCTGCTCTGTGATCCAAATCCAGATGATCCACTGGTGCCAGAAATTGCTAGGATATACAAAACGGACAGAGAAAAGTACAATGAATTAGCTCGAGAGTGGACTAGGAAGTATGCCATGTGATGAGTCGGCTGCATCCGCCATTATAACCTCAGACACATAACATACACACATACGCCGCAGCCCCAATCCTTATTCATGCCAATTGTAACTCATTTTATTTTACCAGTACATGTGTTCCCTGCACTGCTCAATTGACCAAGTGTTTGAAGAAAAATTATACGCATTCATTGTTTAGTTTTGTCTTACTCTTACAAAGGAGCTAAATATTACGACTGATACTTAATTTATTTCTGTACTGAGGCGTCGCTCGGAGAGCAGTACGATACGCGATTGAGATTGGCGATGGTTTTTTTAATATTACAAATCTCTATGTAATGAAATTGTCTTTTTTTATACATTAATTACACTTCGTCTCAGTCAAAGAAAAATTTGAAATTTTCCCTTACCAGTATGAAATTAAATACAGCTATACTTAGTGAATAAATGATAGGGTGTAAAAATTTGTACTTTTAACTGTTAACTGAATTTCAAAATGTTTTAAATTTAAGCGAGTGCATTTCGATAATCTGTAGTATATACATATTATATATATTATATAAAGTAATGTTTGATGCTACCTACTTCTTATGTTTTCCGATTGAATCTTCAGTACGCAAACAAATAAAGAACGAGTTTCTGCTGTGTACTTTTCATGAGGAGATAATACTGAAACAATATTTACAACATTAAATATACAGCTTCGCTTCCTGCTAGGGACCCCATGCGGGAAAATCAATAAATTAATATCATGCCTAGTGAGTAACGTTTTGACAAACTTAGAATACATCTTTTATAGATTGAAAAATTTAATCGTTGTCTTCATTGTGAAGGTTAAATATGAAAATAATGTGGCAAAAGTTAAATATTAATTAATGTTTGTTGTTTGGCATGGGCACATTGTGGTTTCACGGTGTGAGAACAACTGTCACTACGGATTGGCTAATTATTTGAAGTTAATATCGGTTTCATCAGACTTCAATCTTTAATGAACTCGTGAAGAGTGAATATTTACGACTCAAACTATATTTTAAATTCACAATATTGTAATAATGTTGCGGCGTTTGGAGGTTCTTTTGTCACTTTAGGAAATTAATTTTTATATGTTAGAGACAGACTTTCGTTAAGTGTTGGCGTAATAGTTTTTTAATTTCAAATTTTGTCACCTTCGATTGGTGTAAATTTGGTGATACGAGCGGTCGCGATATTGGTCGAGCAATTCCGCCCACCAAATACAATGTTAATCTGTATTGGCTAGCTTCTTTATTATGTCAATAGTTTTGATAAATGCCTTTTGGTTAATTACAAAGGCGTAAACTACTTTTGAAGGCTCATAATGTGTTAAATATAAATGTTTATTAATAAAATTTTGGAGTTAAACTTAATATTACAAAGAAACTTTTAATAGACACCGGTGTTCTCCAGGATTTTTCTACGGTGTCTACTTTCATAAGAACGGCTCGAAAGGCCGGTTTGCGGAATTAATGTCTTTCATCCACAATAGCTTATTTTTTTATTTGAGGCGTTAACTTTGCCTCTTGTGGCACGTACACATACATAGATTAATGAAAAGGTCTTAAAAAAATTGCAGGATGTAAAATTTAAGTTTATAATTGATAAGTCTATAATATAGTTTTTCCAATATGGCGTTCTTTATAATTTTATCTAATATATATATTGTGGTTGTAAGGATTAATGTATTATGATTTACCAGCCTCTCCCTACCTTTTTCTTGGATACATTTACATTTTTTTAAGCAGTCATCGGTGAATTGAGTGGGTGAACTTTGAATGTGCCCAAATTTTTTTTAAAACAATATTTTTTTGTTTGTTTTGCAAGTTAATAAAAAATGTTTAGAAATAATGAGTAAAATGGCTTCTGTAACTTGGTGTCATGCAGGTTTTAGTTTATTTTTTAGTTTTCAAGAGAGATGATGGCATTTTTCATTGTGGTCCAAGAAAAATGTGGGTCTTAATTTGTGGAGGCAAATATTTGCAGTTCACCTACTCAAGAACAAATTGGTACTAAACAAACCGAACATGGGGCTTTGATAACAGAATGCGGCTTACAATGACATTTGTAGAGGCAACAGTGTTATTGTTTATGTGTGTACATTTACAGAAGTAAAGGGGATTACAGGTGGAACAGAGCGGCTTTCGGCGATTTGATCTCAGTGCGAGCTACGCAGGCCAACTTGCACAGGATCAGGTCCCGATTCCGTCGAGAGCATTGTTTTTGACATTTACAACTATTTAAAAAAACTGTATTACATCTTACTCGTTCAGTGATTTTTTTGTATTTAGCTTTCACTAAATTATAAGTTAAAATAAATTATTGTGTATGTAAATACAAAGCTTGGAATTTATTGATGTTACCATGAATGTTTGCCGCACACTGCTTGGGTGGTATTAAGAGACTTTGGGGTTATCGATTATGTTTTTTTGGATCAGTTAGTTACATTTTCATTCATTAAATATATTGCTTTAAACATTTGAATCATTTTAAAGATATATTGGACAAGCTTCCTACTGTAGATGGCAAATTATGTTTGTATTTCCCATCTCGAAAGCTATTGCTATTTTATATTGATAATAATGCAATTTTACAATGATTATTTAACATTGAATGGATTGGATAATTGGTTTACATCTATTTGATTTACTACTAGTTCTGAATTTTATGTTGTCTGGTTCAATAACCTTGCAATGCCCTTGAATGTTGTTTACTGTCTCCAACAAAACATCAAATTCTTTAAAATATCTCATTACTTAATTTGTTTTATTTGCCAAGAGTTGTTATCTAGAAACTTAAGTTTCAGATGAACAAGATGTCTGATGTATTTTACTGATTTTTATAAATTCTACGGTGAGTTGTTTGCAATGATAATGAAATAGCTGCCAAAGATTTTAATGACATTGATTATTTTTAATGTTTGTTTTAGTTGGTTGTAGTGTGAAAAAATAAATTATACAAATTTTTGATTGTAGGATTGACTATTAAATAATGTTTCATGAACATGATCTTTTCGCGTGACCTTTTGATACTAGAAAAAATAAAGGCAGTTTTGGTAAAATCTCCAAACTGATGTGCGACTGTTTTGAGAATCCTATTATATGTGTAAAATTGCTGTTGGTTTATTGAAATAGGAAAATAGATTTTCCATAATTTTTTTTAGGTTGCGACCGTTTAACTGGAAAAAGTGAGTATTGTCAACTGATTTGTATCTCGCTGGAATCAGGTAAGCAATGTAGTTATGGCATAGTGTTTTCCTGTTAAAAATCTGATTTTATTCCTTATGTGTAGTTAACAATAATCTGATGCCGCGCAAGATAGTATAACAATTTGGCACTGAATTGTTCAAATTAAAAATATCTTTCTATTTAAATTTTATAGTAAAACACTGAATATTCCCATTTTGTAGGTTATGTGAAATAGCTTTAGCTATTAATCGTTTTTCGTAAGATAATCTCGCTTAATTCACCAAAAAATTACTTTTCAGTTTCATTTTTAGATGAAATGCATTTACAACCTTTGGGAAAGAATCGCTTGGGGCTTGTTGCAACGTATAAATTTAAATATACGCGGTATGTTTTGTAGTGGGCGAATGCGTCATATTGAGCTGTCAATACTTATACGTTAATGACGTCATGCTGACGTCTTTCGTACGTTTACGTGGGTGCTTTGCTATTGGCTTCACCAACCAGCGTTATAGTTTAAAATTTGTTTTATTTTTGCATAAATACTAGCCTGCTTTTATAGTTCCGATGAAATAGGAAAATAATTTGTTGATTTTACGAATTGGGAACGATTCAGACTCGAATTAAAAAGTTAAAATCTTGCTTCACTGATTTAATTTAACGAAAAATTGCTGTTCACTGTATTTCGCGTTTTAGTTTGAATTATTTCTTAACTCTTATATTTTTAAAAGTTTACTTACCTATCTTTGGTTTTAAAAATAATTATTTTGTCCACCTGGCGCCCGAGAAATTTTGGAGGGTTGCCAAATTATTTCATAATTATGCGGACATCTTTTCGTTTGGTGTAAAATTACACACGTACCGTCGCACCGTATTTACTGTCGCGTACGCCTGCTGTGTCTGTTCAACGTATTTATAATTACGTAGGTACCGTAAACGAAAAAGGAATTTTTTATCTCGAAATTCGATAGTGAAAGTATTCATGGCCAATAGTTTTTTTATTTTGTCACTATAATAAAACCATTTTTATAGCTTATTAAGTATAAAGAGAAATTCCGTATATCCTTCCTAGACGGTCCGCCGGTTTGAAACAAACACGTGTTTGATTCAGTTTTGAAGAATCATCAAACTAAATTTGTTTAATGTCTATCAGCTCGTCGCAGGGTTTCATCGCGTGTCAAAATATACGTTTATAGCAAACATTCTTCAAAGACACGATTGAATGTCGTACACTATCAGTACAATTTTATTGAAATAAATATTTACGTGTTTGAATCAAATTATTTGACCGTCTTCGGGGTCCTTTAGGTCTAAAATAGATTATTTGTTATGAGATATTTTTTTAAAATATTTTTTTTACTTTTGATGTGAAACATCTAGTGGCGCGTTTGCATGGAAGTTAAAACATTCTGAGGCAGCTTCGCGTCTTGCGTTTTGTCTGCTAACAGTATTATAAAATTAAAAAAATATTTTCAATATATTGTTAGGAAATATTCCTGTGATAAATTATTTCATATAAATACAATAAAAAAAATTGTGAGATGTCATGGGACGCCTGGCAGATGTGGAACACCTAATTTTGTTTATTTTTATATATTGAAATATTTTTATTAAAACGGGTTGAACACGAAAAAAAATTCTCAGTTATAATATTAAATATAATATTATTTTATTTTTATGAAGTAATTTATCACAGAAATATTTCTTAACAGTGTATTGAAAATATATTTTCAATTTTATAATTTTGATATGTAGTTCTGCAGTGACTAACTCGGGATTTAGCTCATAATCTTATTGTATATTTGTATTGTGTTTAAAAAAAAAACTTGACAAATTTTGTACATAGGAGAGTTGAAACGTTTGTTTCAATTGGCCTTTTTTGCAGTTTTATAATGTATGATTTGATTTTATAGTGGGCGATGGTATACTTTGAATGAGTTTTTTTCTAGTTTAATTTCAGGGTTGTGTACAATTACATTATAAAGACGGCTAGGCACGGTATGGCACGGTGAACATCGGCACTTGCGAGCTTGCAGCTGAGGAAGTTTCGTTACGCCAAAAAAGTTGTAATGATCTGTTGTCATGTTATAAATTAAGACGCTCTCCGTTCTACAGGTACATAAGAAATTAAAAGCACACGTAATTAATGAAATATCCAAGTCAAACTTTTTTAGTCAGTGGAAGAAAAAATAATACCTCAATTTCTTTATAACAGCACTTATACAAGAAACCTAGCTTTCAGGTTAGCTCTGCAATACAATAAGAAATTTCCTCCTTCTGGTAAATGAAAGGAAATAGTTGGAGAAATTTGATTTCCTTTATTTATGCAACGTCTTGTTTTATCTTTGAAAGAGCCCTAAGCTTTGAATATTGTACACACTACTAGCTTCAATAAAACCAATGTGCTCTTATATATTAATACGTGAAGAGAAAGCTTTCTCCCCCATTTTTATGCATAGGTATTGCGAGCACGGATCATCTCGTACTCCTGTGTGGGATTTGGCGTAAAATTTATATGGAGGAATGTCGAAAGCTAAAATGTATGTGTTACATTAAATTATTATATATATATATATATATATATATATATATATATATATGTATATGTGTGTGTGTGTGTATATATATATATATATATATATATATATATATATATATTTGTAATATTCATTGAAATATGCATCATTCAAATATTCATTGTTTACGTTCATAATGTCAATGTCACAATGTCAAACACATGAGTCTGGTCAAACAGCTGCACAGAGTAGAGATTGTCGTCAAAGAATTTTAAAATGTCAGCGAGTTTCACGTAAACGAATGACGTTCAAACTGAAAAATTTGAAGAATTACGGTCGAATTTTGACCAATGGGCGACTACTTATTTTTCAATAAATATACTAATGTGTTGGATAAATACGAACTAGAAGCCGGAAATATATTTGGAAGTTCAGTTATAAAGCATTACAATTGTCCAAAAATCTGAGCGTCGTGTGAATTCAACTAGACGTGGCTCTAAACGATTGACAGCAATGAAGTTAGCAAAGAAGAAATTAGGTGACCATTTCACTAGCCGGAAATGCAATAGGGAGTTACATATTATATACTTCTATTATTTGTATTGGCCAACAATATTTTTGAGAAACGTAATGTCGATGTTCAATTGGATTAATTTTAATGAATAATGATACAAAATAGTTTTTTATAAATAATTTTCCTTATTTGGTGCTAAATCCGAATCGTTTCCGGTCAAATTTTCACCAGTTATCTTTTTTCAGTTTTCGGCTTTGGTATTTGGTAGTTTAAGAAATAAGCTCACTTTAATCAATCTTTTTCTTTAGAGATATTAGTGAAAATGCAAAAATTATACCAATCGTCTTAAGCTTAAGGTTATTGGAAAGTAAGGCGGACTATGTAAATATGCATTCCCGTACTTCCGGTACCTTATGTGTGTGTGGCGTGTGGCTAATACGAAATTGTATATTACCACTGATTCATCCCTTTAGGTATTGCGGTCACTGGCAGTCCAGTTGGACTCCCTGATTCTAGGGGCGAGAATATAGGACAATCTCAAACTCTGTTGGGTGAAAGCTCCCAATCGTTGATTAAGCAGACTATTGGGGACCTTCGAAGATCTTTGCACACTTGTGTGGCATGAGGCGAGTAGTTATAGGACTCTGGAGGGGCTCCAAGAAAACCCGGGTGGTGGCTACGGTATAATCTACTGTTACCTGCGCTTTTCTATTACTCAAATGATATTTTGTAAAGAACTGAGTGTCGAAAAATCAAGGTCCTAGAAAAATATGGAAAAGATTGTTAAAGTGTATACGAAAATAACAAAAATGTGTAAATATAAAAATATTGTGTGTACAGTGAAATTCCTTAAAAATGTTATGTCATTATCGTTACCAAATATTATAGTTGCGTTTTGTTCACTAAAGTGTGATACAGCTTTGTTCAGTAAAATAATGCACTCGAGTCGATAAACATTTTAGTTTGCGTTTGCATTAAAAAATCATTTAAATAAAATGGAAATATAACCTTTTAAAGAAGATATTATGACACGTTCAAGATACCATAGATGGATTACGGACGCCTGAACTTTATAAAGTAAATTACAATATTTTAAACAGAAATTAAAATTACATTAGCATATCCTTTTTCTAATAGGGTATTAGTTGTTAATGCTTCTTTTATTGCAGGTTGATTTACTTAATAAACGTTTGTATATAATTTTGCAATGAACTAATTAAATAACATTTTAAGCACTTATTTATATTACGTTAAATAACCAATGCTAAAATAATTTTTCTTGAATTTAAATTGTAATCGGTTTAGATGAATCATTTCATGCCATTACAGCGTGCGCACTTTTAATGTTTGTGGATTACTGTAAATGATATGCGATAATATTGTTTGGTTTGTTATGACGAATCAAAAAACATTTTAGATATTCATCACATCGTGACGTGCGTTTTTATGACTAATTTTCAATATGAATGTTTCGTCGTTTTCGGATAGGTGGCGTTGGGTTGTCTGTGGTTATTAGGACCGTGGTTGACAGATTAGTAAGAGTTGTTTTTTAGAAAAACAGTTTTTTCTTCTAAATGTTTGTTTTTTAGTTTAATATATAATTTAATTTTTCTGGTTTTTAATTTTGTTACGCCTCATCGTTACTACGTGTGAAATAAGAATTTTTACATTTCGTTACAGTATGGTAAAATGTTCTGTAAGTTTGTATGTAGGTAAATTTAATAATAAACCAGTAAACACAAAATTGAGTATTTTTTAGAAACAATTTAACAACCGGAATTATAAATAAGCTTGAGAATAAGTTTCTGTGGGTTTTTTGGCTGTTTTTAGGTTGTCCGTCTGTCTGTTAAGATCTATTTTCTCAGAAGCGGCTACAAGAAAACTTTAAATTTATAATACTAAGGAATACGAAGCTTCTAACTCGATGCAATAAAAAGATATTCAGGTATCACATATTTTGGTACTGATTCACTCTTTAAAACCTATTGGATCATACTTTTCGTTGAGCTAAAATCTTGAAATATGGCACGAATGAAGGTCTCATAGTACAAGTAAACCAAAAACCTTACTAAGTTTTACGACAATATGACATGGCACGGAACCTTCAGTGCGCGAGTAAAACGAAAAACTGTTGAACTGATTGATAGACGAGATTTTAACGTTTTATTTTTGAGATTCGAGGTGCTAAGTATGTCAGAATTTTTGTCTGCCGGACCAGGGACGAAATGAGCCGGAAGGGCCCGGGTGGCCCTTCACAAGCCTGGGATAATCGTTGGATATATATATATATAATTTTCAGTGATATATATTATTAGATAAACATAGTTCTTATAATATACTTAAAAAACCTCGTCGAATGCCTTCAAAATCGGTTAATTCATTTAGAAGATATTGCAAAAAAGTGCTTTTTCAAAATAATTTTCAAATGTCTTGATGGAGTAATATTTTTGAATAGACATTATTTCTTGTACAAAAAACAGCATCGAATGCTCCAATTCAGTTAATCGCTTGGTAAATATTGTTTTTAAAAAACAAAAAAAGCGCCATTTTTATTTTTGAGCTCTAAGAATTCGAAAATGACAAAAAAGTCGTATCCTTGAGCCCGAAGAGCTTTATAATTACGTCCAGAAATATTTCTGAGCGCAAAAATAGCGGGAAATAGCGAAGTGTTTCAGAAATGGCCTCAGGGTCAGTGAATCTCATATTCTTCTTTAACAGTATCGTCGTTGGTGTCTAGAAGGTAGGATCGCTTGATACAAATGAGATCTGATCTAAAGGTCATTTATAGGTTTTCCAAAACGAATTACAGATCTTGTTCAATGCTGTCATTCCCGAATCTCCAAGAGCTTTTGAAAGAATCATTGGGTTTTGCTGTACTGGGGCCAGACACGATATGATTAATTTCGGAGCAGTGAATCTCATATTCTTTTTTTTTTTAAAGTATCGTCGTTGGTGTCTAGAAGATAGGATCGCTTGATATAAATCGGCTCAATATTGTTTCTACTGTTCACCAGTCTTGTTATGTATTGGGCTACCTATTTATCACCAACTATGCAGGGGGGAAAGTTTAAGGTTGTGCGTTATTTGTCATATTTTCTTGAAAAGGTTTGATGCTCCAAATGTACTTCGATTTCAGCACATGCCTTCTCAGAAAGAGGAATTGTATTAATTCATTCTTATATAATTTGTCACTTTTTCAGAAAGAGGAATTGTATTAATTCATTCTTATATCATTTGTCACTTTCTCAGAAAGAGGAATTGTATTAATTCATTCTTATATCATTTGTCACTTTCTCAGATAGAGGAATGGTATTAATTCATTCTTATATCATTTGTTATGCCTAGTACTTTATTGACGCAGTTTTGAAAGCTGTGCAATAGTTCTACAGGTCTGCCTTGAATTTTATTGCTCTCCCTTGCTAATTTCTCATCCGTTTATTTTCGAAAGAATTCAGTTTTAGATCCATGATGACGTAACGCGCTTTAATGCTTGTGAGTGAGTCAAGCACACGCTCAGATCAGAGCTGCTGATGATCGCCGCCACAGTCCGCTCCTGAAAAGGTCCTTGTGTATGTAGTCGACGATTTCTTGTGGTAATTTATGGTAATATAATCTATTGATCGTAATCCGTCTCTAGGCGCTATATATATATATATATATATATATATATATATATATATATATATGTGTGTGTGTGTGTGTGTATATGTATATATAACCTGTGTTCATGACTTTAAAAGTAGGAGTTGATTATAGCCAAGTTGTTCTTGAAACAGATATCGAATAGCCCTTCGTATCTATTGTTTCTAGTGCCGAATTCAAATTTATCCATATCGTGACAAATGTGGGCATTATTTATGGTTCAAATTCCAATCCAACAATTATAAGCAATTCACGTTTTGATATGGTGACAATAATTCGTTATAGGGTCAGAAATCGTCGATGTCTTACTGTAAAAACTTTCGAATAAGTTGATTATATTAAATTCCAGTTTGCAACGTGATATGATTTTTGAAAAAAAAATCGCTTTTTCTGACGGACATACAGACGTGTGATCGATGCTATAAGAGTTATTTCCTTTTGAGGTATGGAACTCGACACAAATTCGACCTATTAATGATTACGATTAACAATTAATACTAATACTAATATGATGAAGATTAACAATTAATTACGTATCTCTTTGCTACTAATAACGGGACAAATGTAGTAGGTAGTCCACGCGAGAGAAATCGCGAACAAAAAGGTGGTTTTTCAATAAATGCGAAGAGAAATTAAGAAGACGTTTTGATATGGTGACAAATAATTCGTTATAGGGTCAGAAATCGTCGATGTCTTACTGTAAAAACTTTCGAATAAGTTGATTATGTTAAATTCCAGTTTGCAACGTGATATGATTTTTGAAAAAAAAATCGCTTTTTCTGACCGACATACAGACGTGTGATCGATGCTATAAGAGTTATTTCCTTTTGAGGTATGGAACTCGACACAAATAGGTAGGTAGTCCACGCGAGAGAAATCGCGAACAAAAAGGTGGTTTTTCAATAAATGCGAAGAGAAATGTCTGCCTCCACCAGATATGTAATAGTGACTTGCGATTCAGAAACGAGAAATAATGCGATCGATTGTCGCCTCGTCTCTTCAATGTCAGTCTCTCTATGTTCATAAATTTTGACAAACTTTTTCTAAAAAACTTTAAATATTTCATGTAAATTTCGTGAACTAGCCGAGGGCTTAATGGTCATAATAAAAATTGTTTTAGACTCCTTTCAAAAATATAAGAAATTTTTATTGAATATAATCGTATTATTATGAATATAATGATACAGTACATAAATTCCTGAGTACATTTATATTATGAATATAAATGTACTCAGGAATTTATAGTTTTGTCTTAATATATGACTTAGTCAACAGTTTGTATATTTGGGATATTGCAGGTACACTGATGTTGCTATTGATTAACATTTAAATAGCGTATCTCGAAAACGGGTGAAATACAAGGATTTTTTATTGAATATAATCGTTTTATTTTGTACTCAGCAATTTATAGTTTTGTCTTAATATATGACTTAATCAACAGTTTGTATATTTGGGATATTGCAGGTACACTGATGTTGCTATTGATTAACATTTAAATAGCGTATCTCAAAAACGGGTGAAATACAAGGAATTTTTATTGAATATAATCGTTTTATTTTGTACTCAGGAATTTATAGTTTTGTCTTAATATATGACTTAATCAACAGTTTGTATATTTGGGATATTGCAGGTACACTGATGTTGCTATTGATTAACATTTAAATAGCGTATCTCGAAAACGGGTGAAATACAGGGAATTTTTATTGAATATAATCGTTTTATTTTGTATTCAGCAATTTATAGTTTTGTCTTAATATATGACTTAATCAACAGTTTGTATATTTGGGATATTGCAGGTACACTGATATTGCTATTGATTAACATTTAAATAGCGTATCTCGAAAACGGGTGAAATACAAGGAATTTTTATTGAATATAATCGTTTTATTTTGGACTCGGTAATTTATAGTTTTGTCTTACTATATGACTTAATCAATAGTTAGGATATTTGGGTTATTGCAGGTACACTGAAAGCCACTGAAGCTTATTCCATGAAGATACAATTTGACATTAAAATTAGCTTCAGTTTAAATGTAGGTTAATTTCGTAGAAGCTCTAAACTGTACCAATACTTTCAAAATTCCGGTGATACAAAATTTAAAAAAAATGTTGAAAATTTGTTTTTCTACAAATTTACAGATATCTAGATAGTTTTTTACAACCCTTTATTGGAAGAAATGCAAACGCTCCAAGCTGTATTTCAACGTCATTTGCACGGTCTAAGGTTAGAATCAAATATATGTTCTGTGAAATTTCACCGCTAAGATTGGCACCTACCGTCGGGAATTTTATATTAGTTGATTGTATTGTACAACATTTAATACACTCCATCGTAATCGGTGGAGGTGAAAAGCAAACAAATCATTTATATTTCTAAGAGAAAATCGATACAAAATAACGCTCAAGTGAACATCAAGCGACTTCAATCTTTTGAGAGTATAATTCTCTGTTTGTTTATTTTCAAAGAATAATTTTCTTTGTACACTAAGCATGGGAAATGCACATAATATATTTTCAGTCAAAGTAAATATCAGTAAAATGTTTACCCGCTACGATTTAGGAAAATATCTTTAAACAATAATAGATAGTAAGATTGTTAGAGAAAGTAACTCGAGTTCATTGACAGTTCGCTGACGTAGTTTTTTTTTCATTTTAAATAAACAATTCACAGAGAAAATTAAGTTGAAATTTTATTTTTCTCATCTTGGCTATACTTTTGTACAGAAATACAAATTGGCTTAATAAGTTGTTAAGAGTGCATTTGAAGAGTCTACACTTATAAATGATGAACGAAAAGTGAAAAACATTTTTTTTTTATAAGTTTTATTTATTTATATAAAAAAAAACTAAATACGATTTATACCAATACTATATTAAAATAATTTATTTACAACTCTGTCGTCTCTAGATTTTTGGTATTTTTCATTTGCTCTATTTGCTGATAGAAGTCGTATTTGGCTTGGTTCGTTTGCACCTCGCTGAGCGTTGAATTGTCCAGGGACGGGAAAGCGGCGGTGGTGATGAAGTAGGGTTTCTCGTTGCTCAGGTCTTGCGCGACCACATTCTCGTCCAGAGAGTCGCGCTCCGATTGGCTGAGCTGGTCGTCCTCGTTTTTGTACCAGTCGTTCTCGTAGGCCTGCAGCCAGATCGGGTTACTGCCTTGTGTACTGTGCTTGTTAGTGTTGGGAACTCGACCTCCGGCACTCCGGATCGTCATATCGGATTCGCCGGGTGTCGTCGAAGCTGAATAAATTTACAAATAAATATTAATAGCTTTGTGTCGCTTAGTTTTCAGTTATATTTCTTATTATTTATTAAACTATATTGAAAGCTAACTACATATCTGGAGGACTAATTACTATGAAATCAATTTTTTACTGTCAACCATAAGGCGACAAGGCAGAAATCTGAATGCATTTAAGGGCGATAAACACAAATAATTTTATAGATACATAAATTTATTTACGTATACGTCAAATGTAGATATATTAGATGTACAGATACAATATATTTAAAGTTAAGTAAAACAAGATAGGGGACACGTTACAGATAGGAAGGTAATGAAAGGATATCTTAGGTAATAATATTTCAGATGACTTTTAAACACTGTAGATATATCATATGTACAGATATAACATATTTAAAGTCAAGTAAACAAGATAGGCGACCCGTTACAGACAGGAAGGTAATAAAAGGATATCTTAGGTAATAATATTTCAGATGACTTTACACACTGTAGATATATCATATGTACAAATACAATATATTTAATGTTAAGTAAAATAAGACAGGCGACACGTTACAGATAGGAAGATAATGAAAGGATATCTTAGGTAATATCATTTCAGATGACTTTTAAACACTGTAGATATATCATATGTACAAATACAATATATTGAAAGTTAAGTAAAACAAGACAGGCGACACGTTACAGATAGGAAGATAATGAAAGGATATTTTAGGTAATATCATTTCAGATGACTTAAATATTGTGGAATTAAGAGGATTTTATTGTCTTTAGAATAGACTATTTCCTTCTTTTCATGACATTGGGTTGAGCTTTCTCTTTCTTTTACAGTAACTTGTGTTAAGTACGTAGATGATGAAAACGTGTACAGCATTGACAAATTTTGGTTATCTTTCAAGTGTATATATTCACTGGGTTCTTTCAAAGTTCATTCTTTGTTTTCTTCTTGTAGAAAATTTAAAACTATTGCATTCTTTATTCATAACTTACCATAAGCAGTAGCGTTAGCAGCTTTCAGTTTTCGTATGTAATCGGCTCTCTGCGACAGGCAGAGCATTAGACTCAGGACCAACAATATTGCGAGGAAGAGCGTCGTCCAAACCAGCCAGAACACTGTTTGGTTTGTCACAATGTTGTCGCTGGATAGCGGGAGAAATTCAGCCGGTTGCGTGTCCAGGACATTGAATTCCTTGAAAAGTAATCATATATATAAATCAAGATTCGTCTAATCGATCTGGCGTAGGTGTGGAATCTTTTTTAGGAATAAGAATGTTGGGAAGATTAAAGTGTGCTCATCTTCTATTTGAAACATGTAATTGATTGGAAATTAATTAAACAATTATTGAATTTGAATGTTGCACAATATTTAAGTAATATTGTATTTTAAGGTAGGAGATATTAGGTGAATGGTAAAATGCAGTTAATTGGCGACAATGAAAAATTGTGTATTTATCCTCGCCTTCTGCAATCAGATGATACGCAAAGGTGCGCCGACCAAGCGACCGTAATGCCGCAACTTTTAGCAAAGGCCGCTGCATGTACCGCCAAGGTAAATGCTTTCGAAATATTAACAATTATTTCGTTGTAATATTACAATCGCGCAGAAATATGTGACAGTTTGTTTACTCTTGTACTAAAATCGAATTTTGCTAGTACTTAATGTGATATTAAACTATTAAATACGATATGGTTTTTAATTTAATATTATTGCTATTTATATTAAGGGTTATTTTATTTATCTTTGGCTGCACTGGGTAGGTAATTAAAAATGAATAAGAAAGAGTATTTGCAAATGTTCTCAAAATACATTGAGATATATATTTATGTTAGAAATTATAATTTTAGGACAAATTGGTCTTTATTTTTTGTTAGATGCCACGAAATTACGGCAAAAGACCACTCTACATAGTATAATGAGTTTTTTAAAAGTTTTAACGAGTTATGAAATATGTTGCAAATAAAAAGTTAATACTCGGCCAAGCTGCAGTAGAACTATTCCATACGAAAGGCTTTGTCATTTAAATAGGTGAATTGAGGAATTTTCTAGGTAGCGAAAAGAGGAAGAAGTACAGGAAACATTAAAAAGATTAATTGGACAATTATGTGCTGGAAAGCTGTAAAACCTTCTATGACGTAACATATTTTAGAAAAATTGCTTACAAATTTAATGACGTTAAAAGTCTAAAATTTAATTCTGATTTTAATTCTTTATATCTAGATATCCTTCGATATCTTCAAGTTTATCGTCATGTTTTTTCTTATAAATGTACCACTAGTTTGTACGACGGGAGTACTTGCCGGCCGTTTTAATTTTTCAGGCCCCGTAACTCAAGGATGTCCATGGATAATACTCCTATTTCTGTGCAATGAAATGACATCGCCACTCGTTTCCAGCTTATAAAAACACTACAAAGTGACAAAATAATAAATCTTGTCCGTCTTATCTATCAAGCAGAAATTGGAAAAAAAACCAAAGAAACAAGTAGAGAAATTAAAAATATCTAGAGAAAATTATTTTTGTATCTTCTGTTCTGAGACTGAATATGAGCCCAAAGAAGATTAGATTAAATGCAATGGATAATAATAAGTAATAGCTGACCCACGATAAATATAATTTGAGTCTAATTTAATAATCAACTTCAAGGTGGAGTTCTATCTCCTCTCCTCTTCTCAGTATTTATTGATGATGTTGTTAAAAACATTTCCAGCAATTATCATCTCTATGCTGATGACCTACAAATCTATGCGCACTCGAACCTCCATTCCTTATGTAAAACCATCGACATCCTTAATCGAGATCTCGCTTCAATTGGTCAGTAGCCTCATGAAATGGGTCTTTTGGTTAACCCAAGTAAGTCACAAGCTATCATTATCGGTAGTAAAAGACTGACTTCTAAAGTACCTAGTTTACCGAAATTATTGCTAAATAGTACAATAATACCATACACGTCAACTGTTAAAAACCTGGGCCTACTGATCGATCAAAATCTTAATTGGCGGCCTCAAGTAAATGATGTTAGTCGTCGTGTTTTCAACAGGATACAATCTTTGAAACGTCTTCAAAATTTTCTACCGTCTAAAACGAAAATCTACCTTTGTCAAACACTTTTATTACCATTAATCGATTATGGAGACGTGTGCTATCCTGATCTTAATGAAGAATATTTGTGCAAGTTGGAACGTCTTCAAAATTTATGCATTCGGTATATCTTTGGCCTCAGAAAATATGATCACATTTCTGAATACAGGTCACTTCTCAAATGGCTGAGGATCCGTGATCGACGCCAACTTTACATACTTACACTTCTTTTTAACACATTAAAAAATCCTCATAGCCCAAATTATCTTAGTGGCAAATTTAAAGATTTGTCCGCTCACGGCCTTGGGCTGCGATCTGAAAGTTCTCACACCCTACTTATTCCCAAACATACCTCTACCACTTACAAAAAATCCTTCACTGTCCAAGCAGCAAAAATTTGGCATCACCTGGATCCTGACATCAGGAAAACCACGTCTCTAAACATTTTTAAAGATCGAGTGAAAAAGTCCTGCATCAGTCAGTTGATTGTATTTCTGAATTTTTATTAGCTCCAATTAGTTTGCAATATGTCCTCCGCCCCCATGCAACCTTCTACACTGTAATAATCTTCATGGTGTCGAGTAAATGAAAGTGGGGTTTTGTTTTTATTCAATAATTTTATTAATATTATGTTTAGTCTTTAATAAGCTAGCTTGATAAATAAATAAGTAAAATTTATATTATAGTTAAGTTGGTTTTACTAATTAACCCACTCTCCTCCAGTATAACAGTAATAGTGGAAAGGATGGTACCATCAGATTTGCTGTTAGTCGGTTATGCAGTGGCGTGCAACCTTAAATTTACAGCTCTTTAGAACGGTACTTTCGGCCCCCTTTAAATGTTTACTAGTAAGATTTGCACTGTTTTGAAAGGTTGTACTGAAAATCTGAAATCACTGGTGTAAACAAAACTTATGAAAACAAAATCAGATAGATAACGGTAATGACGTTTATTTAGAATGATTAATAAATTTGTAATCATATATTTTATACCAATCTAACAAAGTAAGTGCTATTCAAACAGATGAATTCGAGCCTCAGTGAACGGAGAATGTTAAAAGAATATATCTAAAATCTCAACTTTTTCTAAAAAATCACTATCAACTCTGCGATTTAAATGAAAAAAAATTACAATTTTTTTACAGAAACGCGCTTCATATGCATTCGGTTTGATGTACTGAATCACCTGTATGAATAATACACACGTTATTTGTTTCAGTTGGATCACCAAAATCTGCAATTAATTGACTTGTATTTTAATTCGTCAATGTATCATTTTATATTTGCTATAATAAAATGCTGCACTGAACTACAGTTAAACTTAAGTATTTTTTAATTACTTTTTAATTTAAATAAATCTGCTTAATTTTAATTTAAATACTCTACAGTAAACATCCCACTACGGGAGTTCTTTATACGCATAGGGGTATATCCTTCATCGACAGTATTCCCTTATCTTGATTATGAAGGTTAGGTACATCGGTGGTCTGATTGGCTATGTTGGTGGTAGCTTAGCTACTTGTCGGGTCTCCCAGTCCGACGCGTCACAATTAAGGTACCAGACAAAGAGTAACGTTCTCGTCCTTCAGTATAGTGGTTAATTGTGAAGCTAACAAATTCTATTGTGAAGAAATGTCAAAGAGTAAAAACTGGAAAGGATCTACGGAGACAAGAAGAAGACGTAAGAAAATCGCTTTGAAAATTGGAACTTGGAATATATATACATTCTTTAAATATGTATCATTAAGCAATCTTGTTGATATATTCGCTAAATACGAAACTGATGTTCTGCCATAAAATAGATACCTAAGCCACACAAGCATCATTGGATAAAAGGCACAGTAGTATATGCAATAACTGCCAAGATACACCAATTTGTAAAAATCAATAACAAGATTATTGGTTTTATACCTGTTGATGAGAGAATTTGTAAAATGCAAGCTGCACAAAAAGCGAAGCTAAACTCAGAAAAGCGAATAAAAATATGTGACTTGGATAGAGTAATGGTTTTCAGAGACAATGCCGTAGATTCAATTAAAAAAGTAACAAGTTCGTGGCACCAGAAGAAGAGGTCGACCGCTTTACAGGTGGATTGACTGCAATGAAAGACACTTCAGGGAAATGAAGATCTCTCAATGGAGATTTGTTGTGTCTGACAGAATCACATGATGGATACTTATTGAGACCGTCTTGGCTTGAACTGACTATAGTGCTCAAGGAGATGTATTTCTAATAAGGTATTTATGAACATAGAGATTATTTTTTTACAATTTAATATATATTTTCCCATAAATTCTTCGATTTTGCCGACTAAACACAGCCTTTATCAGACATGATATACGAGTAGTAACCAGGGCTACTATTAGTGATGTTTTATAGGCGTAAAGTAACTTGTTTGCCATATTTCTCTAATTCGTTTAACGCAACCTGCACAAAATAATTTTGCATTAATGAACTTTGTTACTAAATGCCATTATCTTAATTTTTGACATGATTGGTTAAGAAGTTAGAGCGAGGGACGCACACTGCAAAAGTTTTTAAACAGTTATGTCTCGCGAAAGATAAACTACCAAAAAATAATTGTAGACTTTTGCACGTTGGAAAAACTTTTCAATGATATTTCATACGATGAGATCCGTGAGAAAAAAATTCTTCTTCAAACAAATTTTAGAATATTTATTGTTCAAGTTTATGTGTTTACGTAATATAACTGCGTAACCGGTAAAATGATATCGCAATGGGAGTGCGTATTTTGTATAATTGGACACCCGCTTCCGGTGGCCCTGATTACTATGTTAATGTCTGACAGAAGCAGTTGGAAAACAGATTGCTTTATCCGAATTAATTGCTCTTTAAGTAAAATAAACGAATATGTAGACTTTGAACTTTGTTCTTTTGTCTGACAGTAGTTGCTATAATTTTTTTTGAATCGTACTTCGAGCTAAATGTTAATGTATTCAATTATTTTATATCCCGCTTTATTCAATTATTTTTAATCTTCCCACGTTCCATCATTATTGTTTATTTTAACAAAATTAATTTTGTGATTTATCTTCTTATTCAGCAATAATTGTTTGTCAGTATTCGAGTTTATATCATATATAAAAGTATTGTTAAATTGGTAAAAAAAAGTATTGTAGCAAGTCAGTTTATATGGGTTCCTGAGTACAAAATAAGACGATTGTAATCAATATTTTTTTTTCGTATCGTATCATGATCTTGTGATATACTATACCAACGTTACCGCATGGGTTAAGAGTCGTGCGGTGTATGCACACCGAGTGCCGTCGGTATCATCAAAGCGATATTCGACACGACGCATCAAACACATTATTCGGCCATGAATAGTGAGCGATATGATTATTATAATAGAAATAAAAATCTATTGTACTGTTAATTCAGTTTTTTCAATTTTTTTTTGTTCATTCAAATTCGGTTTATGGTAATTGAAAGTTTATATGCAATTATGATTAGAAAGAATTAAGAAAAAAATTTCGTTGTTGAAAAATAAATTATTTCCGTAAAGGCTTCGATCAAAGTTATTATATATATATATATTATATATATATACATATATATATATATATATATATATATATATAGTATATATATATATATATATATATATATATATATATATATATATATATATATAGTATATATATATATATATATATATATATATATATATATTATTTAAAAAATGTTATAAAATTATTTTCGTCTTATATTTTCGATTGGACTCCAAAGAAATCTTGCTATATCAATTAACCAATACCCCGTGTAATTATTTTATTAATTGTAATTAATTTATTTATACAACTGTACTAACCTTAAATAGATGATCCAACTGCTCAATATTCTTATCGACCAGCTGAAGAACTTGGTCGACCTCCATTACCGAATGATCCTTCCCGTTCACGAGATGCATATACAGATCTGTCTTAGTATTGTCCACAGATCCGTCTTTATTTTCGTGCACGCGCAGGTCATCGACGTTCACAATAGACTCGGTTACCCGCGCCAACTGCTCGCGGAAGGACCGCACCTTATCCCGGATCTCTGAAGGATGCTGACGTAAGACGAAACGCACGCGCTGATCCTCGCGGAGCAGGTAGATAAAGACGTGAGCCTCGTCCATGAGACCACCCGTGTCGTTGGCGACGACCTGCAAGTTTTGTGGCATTCGTACTCTTTCTATCAGAAATTTATGTCATAGTAGATACTTATTTACTTTGACACGTATCAAACTTGTGATATTTAATAAATAAATATTTAAAACATATTTTTTTAAAAATAAATATTTAAAACATATTTATTTAAAAAATTATTTTTTTTATTTTATATTCTAATTTGTAGATTAAAGTAAAATGAAAAAGTTTCAATTAAATCTAAGCCATCTTCGTTATTTTTCATTGCATGAAACTGTATTTTGACGCACGCATATTTTTTGAGTAATATACATATGTAAATGTCTGAAAAGATGACGTTTTGTAACATTTTATATCACAAGAATAATAAAATCCCATAATTCGATAGATTGTCACTACTCGATTACGGTGTTTAAAATTAGCACCTATATCGCTTTTGAATTATGGGATTTATTATTTAGAGATATATTTCTGGATTATGAGGTTTATTATTAGCGCGTCGTATATCGCTTTGATGACCATGGAGTTTAATATTAGTGACTTATATATCTGAATTATGGGGTTTAGTATTTTGGGTTTTACTGACTTATGCTACTGAACGTAGTGGCATAAGTCAGTAAAAATAAACCCCATAATTCAGTAATATAAGTCCCTAATATTAAATAAATAAACCCCATAACATTTGATGTTATTTTATTTTGACGGGGGTTATTTTATTTTGTGTCTAGCTTTGAGCATTTTGATGTTTATTATTTAGTGGTATATTACTGGATAATGAGGTTTATTATTAGCGCATCGTATATCGCTTTGAGGATCATTAAATTTAGTATCCAGTGACTTTTATTACCGAATTATGGGCATTATTTTTAGTGACTTATACTACTGTACTATGGGGGTTATTTGTTATTAGTGTGTCGTTTATTGCTTTGAGGATGATGAGTTTTAATATTTATTAACTTATATTACTGGATTATAAGCTTGATTATTACTTACCTATTACTAGCGCATCGTATATTGCTTTGAGGAGTATGGGGTTTTTATTTAGTGACATATTTCTGGATTTCTGGGTTTATTATTAGCGCGTCTGATATCTCTTTGTGGATCAATGGGTTTAATACTTGGATCAATGGGTTTAAACTACTTATATTACTAGATTATGAGGTTTATTATTTTAGTGATTTGTACTACTTATTAGGAGTTTATTATTAGCGCGTTGTATATCGCTTTGAGAATTATGGGATTCATTATTACCATCGCATAAAATATCACAAAATATCTTAACAATGTTAGCCAATATTTTGCAAAATTAGGTAGTATCTCTTTGAGAAAATCAAGGTACTCGATATCCTCTCCTATTCAATTTGCAGACTCGAAATCAACTTTTTAGAAGGAAGACAAGTTCATGCAGTATTTTCGGCCGTTACTAATATTGACAGAAACCGAATTAGCTTATACACTACATAATTTTAGTTTACTTAGCTGTCTGCTATAATTTTATAAGTATACGTATAACTTTTAATATGTTAAACGAATTTCAATTTATTCTAATGCAATTTCGTTCATAGGAACTAATTCAACACTATTTCAACTACATTAAAAGAAACTTATTTGCAGAAAAAGAAGTTTGCGTGTTCACTGGACCTTGACACTTTCACCGGGTTACACTTTCACAGAATCTTTTTCATTTTTTCGCCACCATTCTGTATTGACCTCCATTGGTTCGGGGTTATATGTACCGACGCAGTGAGATTGGTTACAGATTAAAAATACACTTACAAAAATGCATAATTTTATGCCTCATATAGTTTTAAGTCTGAAAAATTTCAATTTGCATAGATTTTTGAGGTATTTTCAAAATTTTCGAAAGTATCTTATTTCGCATGTATTGTGCATGCACTATAGACAGTAGTGATATCTATTTTCTTTGATACTGGCCGGGTGCGGTCTACAGAGTGGGGGTAACGAAATCGACTGCAGCGCTCGCTGTAGCAGAAATGGAAATATCTAAAGGCTCCGGTTAAAAATTGTCATAAATAATATAATTACTTACGTATATTGTCATGCTTACTTTTGGAACCAGTGCAGTTTAGCAAAAATGCGATTTTCACTGATTTTTAATGAAATAATATACATAAAGAACGACGTATTTTATTTTGTTATGAAAAATTTATTGGATAAAAAAATTATTCCCAATTACACCTTCATTTTGGATTGCAATTTTTTTTTCATTATTTTCATTCTAAATTTATGAGTAGATACTACATATTTAACAAACATATCAATATGAATGATTATAATAATGGAAAAAAGTTAAATAAGATATTAATAAAAACTTGTAAGAAAGTTTGATGAGATGACTTTTATCTCACTTAGATAATAACAACAAAAACATTCAATTCTACCAATCTCAAAAATTTATTACCAAATTTTTAGTTTATAATTTTTTTAAATTATAAATTAGTAATTTGGTATAAATGCATTTAGCAACAATGAAAATTTCATTGTTTATCAACGCAACAAAATATTAAATTTAAATTGAGTAAAGAGGATCCATGAAATTATAATCTAAAACATTTATATATCATAAACTAAATATTTAAACATAGTAATTATTTGTTTTTTTTGTAAAATAATAAATTTTAATTTTTCTCTTGTTTAATTCACGATTAAATGAAACTGCGTGATGTAGTATTATTTCTACTCCCTTTACGTTCTTTACCACGACCTGGCTTTCGTTGTATGACAACATCTTCAGGTGAGCAATTAGCGAAATCTTTGCTAATTGCCCACCTGAAAATGATTAATTGTAAATAACGCATTAATTGTAAAAAACGCATTTCTACAAAATTAACGCCAAATATATTCAATATCTTGTTTAATTTTTATTATTAACATTTCTATTTAGATATTTGTTCAGTTTTAGTATATAATTATAAATTTAAAGTGAAAATACTGATAAATACTTCAGCAATAAAAAATAAAGATATTAATTTTGAGTAAATTTTTTTATAGTCAATTTTTATAATAAAATAGTCACGACTGAGTCTTATTCTGTCTAAATACGTCATTTTTATTTAAATCCTTTACCTTAAAAAATCATTAAAATGCTTTTTACTGTACTGAACTCGTACTTCGCTTTCTATGTATTAAATTAAATTTTTCGAAAAGTGACAAGATAGTTATTGTATGGTAAATTGCAAAAATATTTCAAGAAATAGCAAATTCAAATTTTACAGATTTCCAATATCGAATTGGAAATTATATAAAAAAAATAAATGGATAGCTACTGTAAAGTACATTCCTTTTGAAATGGTTTGTCGTTGGAAGGTTATAAGACGGTTAATACATTAATTATTGTACTCATTGTGTTGAAAACAAAAGGATATTTGAATCGATTAATTACCAAAGGGCCCCAAAAAACTCACCCATCTCTTATTTTACAGGAGGGACAAAAAATTTTTTATTCTAAAATTTTCGTCTACAAATATATTAATTTTTTTTAAAACAAGTACCTAGTATATATAATTATAAACATATCAGTCCAGAGTTTTGGATTTTTTTTTCTTTTGGAACATACTAAGCTACTTCAAAGTTGCTAGACTTATTCCCTTTGGTATCTAAACAAAGTTTTAAGGAAAAATATAAAAATATTAGTGTTTAAAAAAACATGTTATTAACATTTGGGCCAATTTTCTATTACATTTTCATAGTAGCCTTTATGTTGAGCTGGAATGTATTGCATGGTATGCTTCATGTCTTCTATTTCATTAGTTTTTATGGCCACGGTCTCATCATAAGCTTTTCCCGTTGGAAGCGTCACTGTTTGTGTTTTTTGCTTTCTTAAATCAAATGTGTTTATTGTAACATTCCCAATGAAAGGTCTGGTTATTACACAGCCTTTCATGTTTGAGGAGTATTCTAATTCCATAAATTTAGATACCGAAAAATGTTGCTTGTCGGAACGTGGAATCCTCCAAGCATCACTCTTGTAAAATTTGCCCCACCAGCTTTTATAGTCTAGAATGTCATCAGTGTTAATCATACATACTGTGAATTTCTAGTGGTCATTGCATATCATTTCACATCCTTCCTTTGGCAGATAATACCTATCACTTCATTTTAAAACCTTTTTTACTGTGCCAAAAGACCGATCGTTTGGTAGAAATGAGTACCCTCTGACTGGGAAGCTGTGTAATTTTTTACTGAATCGCCCTTTGTCTACCAAAACCTGGCATATACTTATCATTATGTGATTCCGGTTTTGGCATCCGCATCTGTCTGTGAAAATGTATAATTTTTTGATTTCATTTGGAACTTCCCCTTGGATGTACTTCAGTAAAAATGTGGCTGTTTCATTCGGCCCTTCATAGCAACACTTTCATGGTATAGAAAGAATCTAATTTCTTTAGTTCTTAAATTCTTTATATAAAATGGGTACAATGATAGCTGATGATAGTAGAACATCTCTTGAACTGGTATGCAGGGGAGTGATATATTTTGCATGTAATCAAAAGTCACGTCTGAGGCATCGTCTTCTTCTTCGCACATTTGTTTTACTTCATGGATACTTGCATAGAATTTACCTGCTCGTTTTTTATTAACTGTTAATTTAGCTCTTGCTGACATGATAGCCCTTTCCCATAGGTCAGTTGAATTTACTCTGATTGTGAGACGTTCGCATTCACAACATGCATCGTCTTGAAGTCGACCAAAGTGTAGATCAAACTGCTCTTTGAATATTTTGTAATAAAATGACAGTTTTATTTTAGTTCCCGAATGTAAGCTCTTGAACATGCTAAACATCTTCTTAATATTCAAGTCGATTGACAGATAATTACATTCTTTTGAAGAATAATGTGACTGCTTGACTGGAAACGACTCAATACGATTTTTGACCTGAAGTGTGAGATCCGCAGGAATAGTTTTTTAGTTCTGTTGCTTACCCCAAGCAATCTAAGCGATAACATGAAAATGGAGGAAAACGAAGTCAGCGCCGTCATAAAGTATCTGTGCCTGAAAAAAATGTCTAACAAAGACATGCATACCGACTTGGTAGAAATATTGTGGGCCTCTGCTGTCCCATATTCTACAGTTGCAAGGAGTTTAATCTGGGCAGAACATCCATAGAAGACGAGCATCGTGAAGGACGGCCATCCACATACTACACCGAAGAAAATGTAAAAAAAGTCAAAGATATTGTATTATCTGACTAAAGAGTAACAATCAGACACTTAGTTGACGTCACACGGTTCTTGTAGTGCAGCATTTAGAGAATCCTTCATGACACACTTCACATGAACAAGGTGTCGTCGCGTTGGGTACCCAAAATGTTAACCGCCTAACAAAAAAAGAAACGAGTCGACATTTTAAGAGCAAGTCTGGAGAATTACCAAGCTGACTCGGTCATATTTTTGAGGCGATTTATAACTATGGATGAGACTTGGATCCATCACTTCGATCCAACAGCAACAGTCTTTGACCTGGAAAAGACCATCTTCAACGACACCAAAAAATTTAAAGTCGCAAGATCAGCGTAAAACATGACGTCGTCCGTATTTTGGGATGCTGGGGGAATTGTAATGGTAGATTACTAAAAGAAGTCTTGTACAGGCTCATATTACGCACATAAAATCAGAAGCTTGCGGGAAGCTATTAAGGAAAAGAGGCGGGGGAAACTTCAAGCTGGAGTGCTGTATTACCAAGAGAACCAGCACATAAAATCGAAGTTGTGATGGCTGCCATTCGAGAAACGGGTTTTGAATTGCTCGTATATCCACCTTATTCTCCAGATCTGGCTCCCAACGACTTTTACCACTGTCCTCGGTTTAAGGAGCTGCTCAGGGGTAAGAAATTTGAAGACAATATTAAGGCGATGGCCGCTGTAGAAGCATTTTCGGGGAGTCAAGATGAAGACTTTTTTTTAAAAGGAATCCGCGCACTACAGAAAAGATGGGCTAAATGTATTGACTTGTTAGGGGATTATGTTGAAAAATAAATACAATTTAGACTGATAAACATTATTTTTTACATCAATTATCATTATTTTTTGAACTCGCTCCGTATAGTAATGCCTCTACAAATTTCGGTGTATTTGTTGTTAATGAATATTGTGCGACCACAGCGTCGAAAATTTTCTGTCTATGATATAATAGTTTACGGGTCAGTGTTAAAATAAGGTTTAAAATCTACCTTTCCAAAATTTAATATCGTTACTTCAAGTAAAATTTTGATATTTCTCATAAATATCACAAAAAACTATGGAAAAATTGCCTGTGCATTACTGCGTGCTTAGATTGTGTGTATTTATGTAATGTATACTTACTAGAGTAGAATTTGAAACCTAGGGAATTTAATTTAATGTGAATTTTTTGTGATAATCTTCGGGGAATACTAGTAATACTCACTAGTTTGCAGAAAGTTATGTACGATAACAATTATAGTGGACAAGTGGAGTCGCTTGTGGCTTTGTAACTTACCTTAAAGTCAAAATAGCCTTTCATTCCTTTTTGCGGATCGAAATTGATGGAGACAGCACCCGTGTCTTGATCGACAAGAAAAGGCGAAACCGCGAGGTTTTCCAGACCCTCTGATAACGTCTTTTGCACTTCCCCTTTTAAATAGTAAGATATTTTGGCATTTTCACCCTCGTCCGGGTCCAGAGCCTGCGAAGAAATTGAGATGAATCACAAATCTGCTGCTATTATTGGTTTATTGTTAGGTTAGGTGCTAGGATATTGAGTAAAGTTTATGAATGTTTCTAGGATATTGAGTACAGTTTATGAATGTTTCTAGGATATTGAGTACAGTTTATGAGTATTTTTTTTACTTGAAGTGATTTTTTCACTTGAGAATTTTTGTGTAGCTACTTAACATGTTCTGCTCAGTTTGACATATGAATCCTCTTTATGAATAATAGACAAGTTCATTACATCCGGATATCCGGCGACAAAAATGAATATCCTGTCAAGCGTGAGTAGATTTCACACTGCGAGTGTTTTGTATATATTAGGGTACATAGTATTTCTAATTAAACTATTTATAAATATTAATTTCTCACAACGTAAATTTATTGCCTACTATATCTGTCACAGGTGTAGAAACATAGCGTATATTTGAAGAATTATTTTTATCCAGCACCATCGGTTTCCAAATCCTTCAGATAGTTTTCCTATAATCTTTGCGTATATAATTTTTGGTTGAGTAGTTTCGGAAATAAGGGACATATTTTTTTGCATATTCTTCAGTATATCTCTGAAGACATAACACCTAAAATTATTAAAAAAATATTATTTAGACCCTTGGACTAGCTTTTGCAAAGACACTAGATATATGCAGAATAATACACTATATACAGAATTAAAGAAGTTTTGGAGTACACAATTTTCCCTCCTTCCAAAAAATTCCAAACGAATATTTTTAAGTTTTAGCAGGTTAATATGTTTATTTCACTAAAGTCATATCTATCTGATAGAAGGTTCAGAGTATTGCATCAGGAAGCGTATTCAGGTTTTTATCCCGCCGCAGGTGTACCAGAAGTGTCTTAGGACCTCTTCTCTATCTACTGTGTACCGCCGATATTCCCGTTACAGAAAAAACCTTCATAGGCATCTTTGCTGATGATACGTTAGTAATGCCAACTGCAGACACACAGTCAAGCCACCAAAAATTTACAAGAAGTACTTAACAAAATCAACAGATGGAACGTTGATTGGAAAATCAAACTCAACGAGTCTAATCCATTCATGGCACGTTTGCATTGCGACAAATAAACAGCAATCTACACACTTGTATTAACGGAATTCAAGTCCCGCAAGCAGATACAGCAAAATATCTTAGACTCCATCTCGATAGTAGGCTCCATTGGAAACATCACGTTAAAGTAAAAGCTGAGCAAATTAGGTTGAAACAACGACAAATGTTGTGACTGTTTGGACATCATTCCAAGCTTAACCTCTACTATAAGCGACTAATTTACCTTTCTATCGTCAAACTGATTTGGATGTATGGTATCCAGCTTTGAGGATGTACCAAGCAGTCAAGTCTTAATGTAATCCAACGAAGCCAAAACAAGTTTTGCATGTCGCTATGTAACCAATCAAGAAATTTACAACGATTTAAACATAAAATGGATTAACGAAGTTATCCAAGAATATGCTATTAAACACGAAAAACGACTCCTAAACCATACCAACGTAGAAGCTATTCGACTTTTGGGTATTACCCATGAACTGAGAAGGTTTAAACGCATTAAACCTCTTGAATTAACTTCATGAATAAACTTAATTTATCTGGGAGCTGAACATTGGTACAGTAAACTCGCACACGACTTATTAAAATCAAGTACATTTCATCAATGATAACTAATTAATTGTATAATAATTTTGCATCATTCATATCTAATAAAGGATATTTGAAAAAAATATGTTTATTGGGCTATGTGCGCATTAATATCTTTTACTATGCCAAATTATAAGTTTATAGGTCATGCAGTCTCTGGGAAAAACGGTTGTGAGCGACGGACAGACAGACACGAGTGTAATCTTATAGTTCCATTTTTCCTTTTGAGGTACGGAACCCTAAAAAGTTATGGAACATTTTTTATATCATATGAATAGAGCACATTTTAATAAGACCAATCTAAAATATAATACAAAATACCTCATTTTTTTGAATGTTAAAATTGAGTAGTTATAATTTTTAAATAAAGTAAAACAAAAATTTATGTAAAGTAAATATTTTGTCCTGAGATTCTCAACAAAGTTTTATAAATTTTATTTGTTGCCAGCTAAGCTGCAAGTAAAAGCGATTTTTAAAAGACTTATTATAAGTATTGTTTCGAATAATAACAATAATGTTAATATAACAGAATAACAATAATATTACTACAGCAACGATAATATTAAAGTAATAAATGATACTGAAAAAATTCGAAAACGAATGAAGTACCTTCACAAACATGAACTCAGTGCCGAAGTCAGCATCTGTAGTTATGCCACCTGTGAAAATTTTGCTGACAAATTTTGGCGGATTGTCGTTTATGTCGTTGACGAAGATTGTCACTCTCAGCATTGTGTCGTCCTCGACAACCGTCTCGGGCTTCGGAGCGGACACGCAGTCCTCGCTAGCCTGCACCAGAAGGTTGTGCACGGCTTGTATTTCTCTATCCAGCATTTTTGAAGCGTACAATCTGTAAGCTCTAGCAACATTGCAATATAATTAAATGACATTCATATGGTAATTACATTTTTGCTTCGTAGGATATGATATGTATTAATAGTGGAGAACACCGACCAATTTTTTATCGAAATAGGTTATCCATATCATAGTAGTTTATTAATATATATAATTATAATTATTTATTCATAAAACTGTTTATTAAACTATGTGGAACGTGTAGCAAGACATTTTTATAGTTGAACTAAAAGTTGAATCTTTTTAGTCTCCTAATAAATCTTGTATATTTAGTCCATCAATTTCTCAAATTACCTAAGCCTTTAAAAAATTCCTTTCATTTTCCGTTCTATAATATCGCTTTCAATTTTTTGACTGATAGCGCTGTTACTACAACTGATTGTCAAATTGTGATTCTTTGATCTGTCAATACCAGATTTTGAACTTTTTTGTCAGTGTCTTCGATGAGGAATGTGGGCGGAAGCCCTTCGCGAGTCTTGCCTTTAGTCGAAGTTCTATCTAGTTTAAATTTCTTGCCTAAGTGTTTCCACCATGCTATAAATTTTGTAGATATTTTTTTTCCACCAGAGGTACTTGAAGATAGCTCCTATTTTGTATTTTCTTCTCCATTTTCATATTACTGCTCGTATGCAGAATCAATTAGTATAGATCCCACTAATTAACTAATGTGATAGATTATTTTTGCACATCAACTAGTTTATGTAGTATATTGAATGTATGTCTTTTTTTGGTTCCCTCTCTATTAGTAAGCGATTAAGCCCGAAAATATTTTGGAATTTCTGCAAATTTTACAGATAAGCAAACTATCACGGTTGGTGTATCCATTTCTTAACTGTATATTTACACTTATTGTACCATTACAAGTAAAATGTTACCGTTACATTAAATTATATTATCTGCGTTATTATAAAACATATTTATTTTAATGTAAAGACTTCATTTATTAGAAAGCGCTCGAAAAAACATTCATTCTATTTTGAACATTAGTAATATAATCGTAATCTTACATAATAATCTGTATATCATCATCATTATATCATCATCATATATATTAATACGCTAAGGTTAAGATGTTACTTTCCCTTTTTAGAAAAAACCTCACAACTAATCCACATAAATTATATATCATTTTATAGATAATTGCTTGCTCTACCGGCATCCACAACTAAAAAATTTATTATTGCTATTGTTTTTGCAAATTAATTAATTATTAAAATTATATACACAAAACAGCAATGCTGCCATCTAACGGCTCAACGTCAATATGATTGACGGTCGGTAAAATTTTTGTTTAATTTCAAATCTACTCACGTATAAATAAAGTGGCGCTTTAGCTCAATGCTTTTGATACTTGCGCCTCTATATGTCAATTTTAGTAAAATATTTGTTTGATCTGTCATCTGAGCTTCATAATGGAATAAAAACGTAATAAGCAGTGTGCAAAATTAGAAATGATTCAATTCATTGCAATCAATTTTGATTTATTAAATTGAGTTGAATAATTTATAATGCGAAGACTTCGCATGGGTCACGCTAGTTATACAATCATACAAAAATGTTTACTTGTAAATTTTCTTTGTTTAATGATTACACTAATTTACGATTATACTCATTTGCAACGTTTCTTTTATTTGTATGCCCTTCGCGAACTTGTCTACAGTCAAAAATCTATGTATGCAATGGACATACACATTTCCATTGTCAAAAAGAATTAGTTTTTTCTATGTCAAAACGTCGAGGCAGAGATATGATAATGCCGGATATAGAGGGTTTACTTTGGACGATAATCATCCAAAGTGAATAGCGAGCGAACTGTGAGCAGATAGTGCAAAGTAATTATCCATAATGTGATGGATGAACAAACTAGAAACGTGACTTTTATATAGAGTGACTGATGTTAACATGAAAATGTTAAGACTTAAATTATATTTCTAATCCGTGATTCAAAAATTAGAGGGAGTAGACAGTACATTATCATACGAATACGACGAAGTTATAAGGATTCCTTGTTTCACTACGGAGCCCTAGAAATATATTTTATTAATATATATATATTACTTAAGATAAGGTTCAGGAATATGACTTAATACTAACCTATGATTATCCTTTGTCAGTTCAAATAAACCTTTCTCATTTCCTTTGACAACATAATAACACACTGGGAGTATGGGGTCGTCCCCTCTGTCGATTTCGTCCCTCTCAATGACATCTGGCAGTAATTTCCTCTCTTCTCCGGGAGGACTGTGCTCCGTAAAATTAATGTTAATCAGCGAGTCGACGAATCGTGGTTTGTAATGGTCAACGTTTTGCACATATATTGTTATGTCCAGATCAGAACTGAGCGGTGTGGGGATACCCAGGTCGTAGGCTTCAACTCTTAGCTAAAACATTTATCAATGATTGAAAACATTTGTTTCAGGTATGATTTATTAAAGCACATATAGTATATAAGAATTGCGAAATTAGAAATATGGATACATATGATAGATTTTATTTATTGTTTATATTTATAGGGTATACACTTGAGGGAAAAGCGAGATGAAAAAGAGAACTTCTTTTTTTTAAATGTAGTCTTCGATGACTATGACCGTTTAAATTAGAACTTGCGAAGACGGTCTTAGACTTTGCAAAAAACTTGCAGTTAAACACGTCTATTTTCTCTTGATCATTATTATCTTTATTGGCTACATTTTGAACAAATACTATTGTCTAGAATTTGTGGAACTTTATATGGTACAATGTTAGGGTTATATCGAAGGATCATCTCTGATCGTTTGCAAACATTTTGAAAGCGTTGCAAAGTTTTAATAATTGATACAGATGCTTTATGCAATAACTACTTACCGCATGACCAAAAAAAGTAACTAGTCCAAAAACGCATGAGGCTACACAAATTATCAAGTCTGGATGTTGAGACCTTTTTTAATGTATACAAGTATTACATAAGTTTCTATCAGTGCGAAAAGATCAGTCCTGGATGATATATAAACAGGTGGTGATAACGAAATATTTATATTACAGTACTGCTCTATCCCATTTAGAATAAGTGGTACGTAATGTAGAACTTTGGGACCTAAAGTTTAAAGAAGATTTTGTTTAGAGCGGTAAAAAACACTAAGCGTTTCTTAGTGTATCTTGTACGTACTACTCTACCATATTTAGCGACATTTATATTTTCTTATAATGGTATTGTTGTGGAACCTACAACTTAACACAGTTTTAGACTTACAAGCAAAGATTATAGCCACGCTAATAGCCCATCTGAAGATGTTGTAATACAACGACACCTAGGTCGTGGTAAAGAACTTAAAGAAAGTAGAAATAATACTACATCACGTAGTTTCATTTAATTGTGAATAAAGCATTTCTACAAAATTAACGTTAAATGTATTTAATATTCGATATATCTTAAATTTATATTACAGAGATCATAAAATGTTTGATCAGATTGTGCATGAGTTGATTTTTGATTTACATATATTTTGATTACTTATGCACCAAGATTACAACATCATGTTATTGAAATATATATCGTCATAGTATAAGTGATTAGATATACAAAAAGGATTGCAACAATTCGATTTTATTGTGGTTTGAAATATATGAAATAAAACAATTAGTTGGGGAATAATTTTCTTGCTATGAATTGCGAAGATTATCGAGAAAAGTTGAAATGAAAATCGATATTTCCAGATGAATTTTGCCATCTTCAGAATTCAGAGTGGTAACTATCGTTGGAGTTGGTATTATTGAAAAAAGTGTATGATAAAGAAAACGATGCACTCGATCCTGCCCAACTATTAATTATCAGTACCTTCTCTGGCATAGATTTTCAGATAAAAAAAAATTACTTTTCAAACATCAGCGTCCAAGTTACATAAATTAATACTAGAAATGATGCGATATTATATTTAGGGAAAAATACAAGAACAGAAAATTATTGTATATTACCTCATAAAGTTTTTGTTTCTCTCTATCCAACGAGTGCCTCAGTTGAATGGCTCCAGTCATTGATTGTATTGAGAAAGTCCTCCAGTTTCCAGAGGCATCTTGCCTTATCCTGTATCTCACGGCTCCGTTTGGTCCTATATCTGCATCTATAGCATGTACCTCCACAACCGTAGAGCCGACTGTCGCATTCTAAAACATTTAGAATTTATAAATATTAGAGGAATTTTTTCATTGTCTGTTTTTTGTTTGTATATGCGATTTTTAATACCTGTAAATTTACAGTGATATTATAATAACCTATTATAACGCTGTCTCGTCCAAATTATGTTATGCAAGCGTAACTATCCATTACTCTTTAGCTCCAGATTTACAGCCATCGACACCCCTCTAGTTACGGCTTTGGATTACGTTTTAAAGTCTTCTTGTTCTCAAACATAATACATTATTCTTTCTTTTTGTTCATTGTATCTTCATTACTGAAGGCCGTGCCCGTATTCAAATGCCTTGCTGGAAGAGCAAATCATCTTCTTCTATGCTACCCTGTCTTCGGTCTGTCTCAGGGCGGTAGTGACAAGAAGTCCCTTGATGGTTTTGACCTGATTAGACCAGCAGCTAGAATATCAACCGCGAGATTTGTTCCTTCTACTTTGACTACCACAACTTGTTTGCGTAGAGTTCTGTCTGTCTAGGAGTTATATGGTCAACGTAACTAAGAACTCGTTAGTAGTACTACTGATGGTTGATAATTTGACCTTAATTTGGAATTGATCGAGTATGGATTTGTTGATTTTCTGGCAGTCCAAGGCAGTAAATGTGGCATTCTCCTCCAACACTATATCTCAAAAGTTTTGATCTTTTACCCATCCACTGCGATTGTCCAAGGCTCAGATACATATACAATGATGGAGAAAGCAAGCGGTCGTACCAGTCTCTTCTTACTCATATTGGAGATCTTCTTGTGCTGGAATATTCCATTGAGCACAGTCACTTCAGCTTTGGCCATGTGAATGTGTGATCTGATATCTCCGTCACATCCCTGGTCACTTAGAGTAGTCCCGAGGTATTGCAATTTACTTACAAACTCTGGGTAGAATGATTCCCTAATCCGTTAGAGATGGCCACATCTGCTGTGACCATAACTTTGGCATTGGATTTGTTAGATATTATTCTAAGATACTCATTTATAACGTATGTTGCTAAGTTCTTCCGCATTTCATCCCCTTCCTTCCTTTCGTCAGATTTATCTATATATGTATTTTCATATATTTTAAAAATATCTGGTTCACAATTAAATGAAATTACGTGATGTAGTATTATTTCTACTTTCTTTAAGTTCTTCACCACGACCTAGGTTTCGTTGTTTTACAACATCTTCAGGTGAGCTATTAGCGAGATCTTCTTTTTGAAAGTAGAAATAATACTACATCACGTAGTTTCATATAATTGTGAATAATGAATTTCTACAAAATTAAAGCCAAATATATTGAATATCTGGTTGTTTAAATGTGTTTGCACAGTTCATATACCCGCAGTTTGCAATGTCACTATGTATTTTAGTTAGTATAAGTTTAGTTAGTCCTAAGAGATGGCTCCCGAAAAACAACGGTATGGCGGACTATCTTGTGTGTTTGTACAATACTTATCTATTTTATGTGTTTGTTTTGTACAAGTTGTTGGGACTAAGATATGGAAATAAACTGAGTTATTTTCGCTACTGTTTTTATTATGAGTTTAGTAATGTTTTGTAGTGGTGTAGCTACTCAAGTTTGATAAAAAACTATATGTATTTTGCTAAAGGATTTCGTAAAAGAAGTAAATATGATAAATTTTCGGTACTAAGATATGGAAATATGATAAGTTGTGTACTAACATTGTAAAGTGTAAACGATTTATTAAATCGTTAGTAAATATGGAAAGTCTAAAACTTACTTCAGGCACCTTGATGGTGACATTCTGCGGTGGGCTGACGAAGAGTGGCGCGTGGTCGTTGAAGTCCGTAACGCAAATGTACATCTCTGCCCTGGCCTTGTTCGTCGGGTCGCCGAGATCATGCGCCTCTATCATCAGGGTGTAGTTACCGAATCGATCTTTGAGCGGTACATGAGGATATATTTTCGCAGCATTCTGATCACCACCAATTTGCTCGACTTTGAACAGTTCTGAAATTCGATGTCACATTATGGTTTGTATACAATGTATTCTGTTAGTGGCAAAAAAGTGTGGGTATAGCAAACATTTTCTTTCAGATACCTCTTGACAACATAAGACGAATATAATCTAAAACATATTTTTACTGGGATTTTTCCTAAGGAAAAATCTATTTTCCACTACCGTAATCGCTTTTATTTTCAACGTTTTCGCAGTTATAATTATATTTAAACATTACATTATTATAAACAAAACATACATGTAAAAAAAACTTAAAAGAACATCGAATTGTCAGTATATAAGGTTTTTCTTTTTGCGAGATAATATACTTATTTCGCCCACTATTCAACGTCGAATAAGGTGTTAGGTACACCACGTCATATACTGAATTAATTGATGTGCTTATACTGCTGGACTCTCAACCCTTGCGGTAACGTTGAAATAAATGAATGAAATGAGATACAATTTTTTTTTTATTTTAAACGTTTTATTTTATTCTAATGAATCCATAGAAACCAGTACAGGTATAATTTACGTAATATGCAAAATAAAGTTTTTATTTAGTTTTATCATAATTTTTTTTGCAGTATCTATAGATATAAAAAGAAATGTTGATTGTCATTATATATAGTTTTAAAAAAAGAACAGTTTTAAAAAAAGAACAGTTTTAAAAAAGTTTTACTTGAATGTAGCTATAGAAAATTAAACGAATTTTTTTAGCTATTAATAGAATTTTTGATAGTTTTTTTAAATTTAATTTCGATTTAATCAGGTAAAAGTTTGGACCTTTCCATTCACTTTTTTTATATCTGCTTCTTTCCGGAGACATTAGGTTTTTAATTAGAAAGGGCGAACTTTTATAAAAACGTTCCCAGTATAATTGAGGCAAAGTTTTACAGAAATTACAGAAAAATGATTTGGAAACTGAAAACTTAAATTTTCAGGCACGGAATTAAGCTTCACTCACCATAACCACTTCCTCCTACAATCTCAAAGCGTACCCTTCCGTTACCGGTAGCAGGATCGTCCAGATCGACCGCGTGAATAGTGGTCACCGGTTCGCGCTTCTGATGGAATTCGGTTACGGTCACGCACTCGCTAGGCAGCTGCAACATTGGCGTGTTGTCGTTCACGTCATCCACGTGCACTCTAAGGAAGTAATGGATGGTATATGGATGATGTGGTGACAAGAACGAAGCCGGGAGTTATCTAAGGGGGTGATTGTGTAGGGTATTATATCGGCGGTGCGGTTAACAGTTTTGTGAACTAATTTTCTGAATATCAAATCTAAATTCTATATAACTAATACATTAATGTATTAATTGTTTACGTTTAACTATAAAAGATTCATTGTTTACGTTCATACTGTCAATGTAGAACATAAAATAGACTGTGGTCAAACAGTCGCACAGAGTAGAGATTGTCGTCAAAGAATTTAAAAATATCAGATTGACTGAACGAGTTTCGAGCTGTGAATTTCAAATGTTTTTTTTTCTATAGTCTGTGAAGTGTATGTCAAGGCAAGAAAGCATTTATTTTATATTTTGTGTAATAGATACCCGTGTTACTAATATTAAATTTTAAATTTCATAGGTATAACAGGGAATTATGGCAAACAACGCACGCTAATGACGCATTTGTACACGCTCTCAGCTGACGTAATAGAACTAAATTAAAATAATTATATGCAATGATTATGGAGGCATAATCTTTGAAAAAAAAGAACCTCAGTAACGTTCAAACTTAAAAATTTAATGAATTACGGTCGAATTTAGACCACTGGACGATCACTAATAAATATAATTTTTTCACAATGTAAATATATTTTTTTCTACATCTTTCACAGGCGTAAACACATTGTTGGTCCATATTTAAACAAATATAATACCTAGGATAATTGCTATAATTTTCCTGTAGTTTTCTTTCCAAATTTTACCAAACCCCTTATTTAATTTTTTTTGGCTCATTAGCTTCGGGAACATTTTTTAGATTTTCAATTTAAAATTACGAAAAATGAAAATATGATATATAAAGTTAACGAAAAATTTTTTGTGTCTCTTTAGTAAGTAATTAAAAACTGCAAAGTGCTAAATATATGGGTTAATAAGATATATTATTATGCCAAATTTCAAGTTATATATCGTATAGTTTTTTGAGGAAATCGGCTGTGACCGAAAAACAGATAGGTAGGCACGTAAATGATCTTATAAGTTTTCCGTTTTTCAGTTTCTATTACGGAAATCTGAAAAGAAAATAATAACAATTTGATATAGAACAACATACTATCTTATTCAATATTTGAAATTTTACTATTGATATAAATATAGAAAACACAACTCGAAACTCTGTCTGTTTTTTGTTTTTTTGTTGCCAAATATCGAAAAATTTACGAAATACTCGGAAATGTTGATGGATTTTTACAAAAACGAGGTTTTTGAAATAATACAGAAAACTGTTTATCAATATTATTATAGGTTTTTCCATAGTACACTGTAGAAACAGTCAAGAAAGTAAATTGATTGGCTGAAAATTTCCCAATATTTGTAAGTAAAACCGGCCAGGTAGGAGATGCGATCGCCCTACGAGAGCTTAAAAGCAAATACATTTCATATTGTAACTAAAAATGTAGCCATATACAGGGTATATATTTAAAGTGTGATAAAGAATATGTCTATTGTTCATTCATGTGACTTTGTTCATCAAACTGAATAGAAAAAGAAATTATAAGAAAATTATCTCGGAAAAAAATCGCTATCAAAGTTGCAATTTCAACGAAAAAAAAAAGAATTTTTTTTTAAAAAAACACGCATTAAATATACTTAGTTTGACGCACAGAAACATGTATATAAATGATGAATATGTTATTTGTTACCCCTATATACATATAACAGTTTTTTTTTCAATTTAAAGAGAAATGTGGATAAAAGAGTTAATTATTTTCATTTTGTAAACAATTTATATTTTGAAGTAATACGATTAAGAATTGTGATAATCAAAAAAGAAAAACCCAAAATAATCATTGTATTACTTACATTTGCAAAGTATTGTATAATGGACTAGAATCGTAATAACGAAAATATCTAGATAGACCTGGTAATAAATGAATGATTTTTGTTGGTCAAGGTCAATGGCCGACTTTCCATCGACCTAATGTATACGTCAAGAAGTGTGCGCCGCTGACTAAATATCATCATCTCGTCAACGCGAGTTCACTCGTTTATTCTATCCTTTTCTCCGTTAGCGCGTGTTAACAGGTAACGTTCGGATCGGCGAGAGCCGGTCAGATTTACTTCTATTTCTTTTTGTTGTACCGACTTTCTTGGAATGTGTGTATTAAAGTATTAAATATTATATTTTATCTTCCCTCTGATTATTCTCGTTCATCTGCGTTGCGCGTAGAGTTTCGTAGCGAAAGTTATTTGTTTTGAACTTACATAATTTGCTTGAATGCATTTCGGCTTTCACCGCTTAAGTAACCAAACTGATAATTGTCCCACGCTTCTATAATAATGTTGTAAGATTGAGTTGTTTCTCTGTCCAGCCAATCCGAAACAGTTAGCGCTCCCGTATCTGCATTTATGAGGAATTTTCCCTGAAAATTAAATGTGTCAATGTAAGAAAATAAATAGAAATTATACGGGTATTTTTCACAAAACTTTTGTTTTTTCAGGCCTAGTCGGTGTCTTTACTGGTTAAATAGAATTTAAACTAATATTATAAATGCGTAAGGTAAACAAAGCAATAAACTCGATTGCTTTGTTTACCTGTTTGGCTTTCACATCTTAACTATTTTATCAAGGAGTAGACGTTTTATTATATTTAAATTATCCCCCGTTAGGAATAAGAGATAGAAATATAAGTTTATATTAATATGTAATAAAACTTATTAGTACTTAAAATCATTTTTATCAGAAATAGTAATAAAATTGCCTGCAACACAAATGTCTGTAAGAAGTAATCCTAATTCGGGGGTAAATTGAGCCTGCAACACAAATGTCTGTAAGAAGTAATCCTAATTCGGGGGTAAATTGAGCCTGCAACACAAATGTCTGTAAGAAGTAATCCTAATTCGGGGGTAAATTGAGCCTGCAACACAAATGTCTGTAATAAGTAATCCTAATTCGGGGGTAAATTGAGCCCGCAATACAAATGTCTGTAATAAGTAATCCTAATTCGGGGGAAAATTGAGCTTGCAACAGAAATGTCTGTAATAGGTAATCCTAATTCGGGGGTAAATTGAGCCTGCAACACAAATATCTGTAATAAGTAATCCTAATTCGGGGGTAAATTGAGCCTGCAACACAAATGTCTGTAAAAAGTAATCCTAATTCAGGGGTAAAGTGGATACTCGTACATGATAGGAGATGATAATGAAAGACGTGTACTACAAATACAAAGTTCTATAAGTATTGAAACCAAGATAAAATATTCTTGTAAATTAAACAATTAAAAAAATATTTAATAAAAAAAATTAATTTTCAAAATTGTATAGTGTTGCATCATTAGTAATTGTCATAATTAGTTTGTAACAATCTCATCTTAACGCATTTGTATATAATTCATTTATTCAAAATTGTAAATCATTTAAATATTATATTAATTGTAACTCATTTTATTAATTTGATTGCAACTTTTAATAAGTCATGTGAACTCAAATTGTAAGTACGAGCAAAGAGTGGCACCTCACTTGGAAGCCTAAAGAAAATGACTGTTTTTTTATATAATATTTATAAAGATAAATAAATAAGAAAATTATGCAATTTATATATCAATATTTCATTTCAAATTATCAGTACGTGTAAACTATGCATAAATTAGAATTTCGTAATAATTTTACCAAATCATATGAAATATATGAATTTTATAAATTCTTATGTCGTGTTTTTACATGCCTATAAACCTTTATAGGTAGCTGATTAATGATCTAATACACCGATAGTTGAACCCACTATTGCAGTTCGTCTCCTGTATTTTTAAAAAATTAAATATTGCAAAACATATTTTAATAATTCATATTATCATAATTACCTACCTGTAATTTTTATCTGTGTTATTTCTACGTACTTAATAGTTTCTTTTGATAGATTGAAAAAAAAAGAAATTGGATTCCTGGAAATAATTTCATTTAAAAGCATTTATCAAAATCTATTTCCGTGATATTTTTCAGATTTTTATATAACCTTTTTTAGAGGATACATTCGGAACGGGTTTGAAGGTTAATATTTCGTAAACGGGGCTAGGCAATAAATTGGGGTAAACGGATCCTAAACTCATTTTAAAAGACCTTTCCAGCGATGTCCCACACAATAGGGCACGTTAAAAAGTTTTTTTGCTACATTTTACATAAATGTAACACTATATAAATGCGTCACACGCTTCTAGCGTGTGACAGATGGATGGACACATACAGAGCTTGGAAAAGACGGGAACATACACACACGTGTTTGACTTCTGAGCCCTAAAAATAGATTCTAATTGGTCTTCAAGACGGTCCAACGGTTTGATACACACCTCATATGTTTGATCAAACTGTTTGATGGTGGTTTGAAAACTCATCAAACGAAATTTGGTTAGTGTTGATTAGATCGCCGCAGGGTTTCATTCTCAAATAAGACAATACATTCACATCAAACATTCTGCAAACATATGCATGTATGACGAACCTGTCAAACTAATGCTGTACACTATCAATACAGTTTGACTCAAATCAAAATTTAATATAAATCTTTTGATATAAATCTCATGTGTTTGATCAAACTTTTTGATGGCCACTTGAAGACTCATCAAATAAAATTTGGTTAAATGATGTATTAAACACAACAATAATATGTAAATAACAAACAATTCTTTAAACATATGAATGTATGACAAATCTGCCAAACTAATGCCGTATACTACCAACACAGTTTGACTCAAATCAAAATTAACGTGTTTGAATTCAACCATTTGACCGTTTCGCCCAACGGTTTGATTTAAACCTTACGTATTTGATGAAAGTTTGATGACTCATCAAATGAAATTTGGTTAAACAATTCATTAAACACAACAAAAATATGTATTTACATCACATATTCTTCAAACATGTAAATATTTGACAAATATATCAAACTAATGCCGTACACTATCAACTTGGTTGACTCAAATCAAAATTTAGGTGTTTGAAGCATACTATTTGACAGCCTCGGGGCCCTTTGACATATCGGGCTTAACGCAAATTTGGGGCTGTCAAGCAGATTCGTGTTAGAAGCTATAACACGTTACAACGAGTGGACATAACAAACAATAGTTACATTTCTATTCTACATTCTTAATTTCCAATAGTTTCCATGTTTATTAACGCTTTTCATTTCATTTCCCTTTTCATTTTTGGGTGCTCCTTGCTTTCACGGCAAACTGTCTCAAATATAATTTTTCGGCTAATGTAATTCATTACATTTTCATAAATTTATTCTATCAAAGTTATGTCTGTATGTTAGTTCTGGTTGCCACCAGTAAATTTACGTTGGAAAGCGCTCGAGACGATCACCACTCGCGCCATATCCGCTGTATGTCGAGAATATAACAAGGATTTACTGTAACCTATAATTTGTTATACCTTTGTAAACATTTGAAATTTTTATGCATCGAGTCACTTTGCAATATCGGAGTTAGAGTATATCTAGACTATAAAAATGTTTGGACATATTTTACTTTAGATTTTAGCAATAATAAATGCGACTAGTCAATATAAGTTCTTTAAACGAACAGTGAAAATAAAGCGCATGTAAAATTATCATATTACCTGAGAAGAGACTCTGTCCAGGAGATAAGTAATTTTGCCATACTCGCCGGAGTCAGCGTCTTTGGCTGCGATTGTAGCTATGATGGAGCCAGGTGTTGTATTCTCAGGAACAGTTATTCCATTTTCAAAGGAGCCGACTTCAAAATATGGGTTATTGTCATTTTCGTCCAGCACCTTAAATTGAGGGAAATATATCGATTGTCAATTAAGCACAATACTTTATCGAATACAACTTTACAGCTTCATACTTCTTCACTTTGATTTTTTGTGCATAATATTTGTATAAGTTTTTCAGGCCTTATATTGAAAAAAATTGTAAATTGCGCGTAATGTAATATATATAATGTAACACATATTACAAATTTTACATCACATAAAAGAATGTTTGGAATTCTTGCTGTAAACAATTTGCGTCTGCGTGGATGTAATGACAGTTTAAGATACTTGCTAATTATTCTGATTGGTTCGATTTGGTAATTTTAGATCATGATCAAAAATCACCGTTTTTAGGTAAGTAACTACTTATCAATAAATTTCTAATTTAAGTATTTACTAAATACTATACCCAATTTTTCTTATGACAAGTCTCAAACTGATAGAGTGAAGGATATTCTGATAGACTTTCAGGACAGCAATAGGTACCACTTTCCGGCAGAATTGTATTGGCACTCTTCAAGATATCCACGTTATTTTCCTTACAATTAATTGTCTTTGTACAATGTGACCCTATTCCCAAATGGTTTATATGAAAATATTATATAACTTTTATTTGAGGATTTGACTCGCATCTTGGTACACATTTTCATTCTGTTCACGTCCCTTAACAAGAAAATGATAATAGCAACGTTATAGATTTGAGAACAATGTCGTAACTAGAGGTATATTGCGACTTCGTTCGCACGTGATTTGATTTGAGGTCTCTTTCCTCGATTCCCTGTTCAACCCCGCGATATTCCATAGCCCGGCGCCACCCGTTGTCTTCGTATCGGAAACTTAATTTAAATTTCTGTGAATCCTTCGAGATGTAAATATGGAGCAATTGATTGTGCTCCATTAAATCCTCTATATACAGATATAACAAACTTTGCTATACGATTAACCACTTCTGAGTTTATTTCGGACGAAAAGAAAGACAGATAGACAAGGGAAAATATTGCAAAGGGTTGTCTATGTTTAGGTATCCAGTAAGGAACCTGACCAATCTAAAAGCAGGCGTTGATTTCCAAATCAAATACAGATAAAAAATTCAAATACAAATTTTTGGTTTTGGACCAGAGGTTTCTTAAAATCTGTCACTTTCAATTTGACTAAAAACTTCACTTACCTGTATAAATAACTCGACCATTGAAGATCTCGGTGGAATACCACTGTCGACAGCCTTCACTGTCAAGTTCAGCCAGGGATACATTTCGTGGTCGATCTTGTTCGCCACCACCATCTCTCCAGTCTCAGGTTCCAAGTGGACCAGGCGCGTTATGTCAGAAGGACCTTTATTAAAGAATCTTACTTGTTAAGCATAGTGAAAGGGCTGGCGATAGATATTTTCAAAATATACTTTGTAGCTAGGAAGTTGTTACGAGGAGACAGTACGTACAGAGGTTATTAAAAAGTGATTTGAAGTGAACCAATCTTGAACCAATTATTGAACCAATCATTGAACCAATCCAGACTTGAACCAATCATTTTCTATTAGGAAATTCTTAAATAATATTTCGTAGAATGGTTATATTCTTTAGGTTTAAGGAAGAGTGCAATGTATTAAGCATTTTTGGAATTCTTATCTGACTTTCTGTCAGTATATCTATTTGTTGTACTCGCGTAATTTAAAGTTTTGTGTTTATTGGCGCCTAAGAAAAAAATCTGTCAAGCGCAAGTGGAACTGGCACCACGAGGGTTCCGTATATATTTAGGCATTTATAAACATTTAATGATACATAATATTCATATTAAACCATTCACAAAATTTTAATTTTTTGAACGAAAATATATCTTTCACAGGGGCATATTTAAAAAAAAATGTTATGTGATATAACCACAAATTAACCATTTTTTCCTTTACTTGTGCTGTGTGACCTTGCTTCTTGGCAAATTTTATGATTCTAGGGTAACGGGATGTACCCTATAGGTTTCGATTTATTTGCGAGTGTCAAAATATGCGGCATAACCAGTCGTATTTTACAAGCTTTTATTTAACTTGCAATGTTTAAATGTTTGTTCGGGTGAAATCTTGCAACTGAATTCTAAAGCATTTATTCACAACTGATTGAGCTGAAATTTTGCATACACGTTTAGTTTGGATGGCAATGCATGGTTAGTGACGTCATTTAAATCCAAAAGGGCGGACCGCCATATTGGTTTTAAAATTTACTTAGAAGCTTATTTTTTTCAGTTTCAAGGGACCGTAGACCTAAATATGTGATATTTATGTTAACTTGATACCACAACGTGTTTCTAAAAAAAGGGATCTCGACAGACAGACAGACGGAGAACGAAGTAATTCTATAAAGATTACTTTTTTCCTTTTGAGGTACGGAACCCTAAAAACACCAAGATAGAAACTAGAAAGCTACAGACATTTACTAATAAGTGTCAGTCTAGTGAAGATTATAATTGACTACATATAACACTGTCTCTAACAACTAGGTAAACCTAGTAGTTGACACGAACAAAGTAGTTGGATTAAAAGCTTCTTTACACTAACTATAATAAACTGAAGGTGTGAAGATAAGGTATCGCTCGCAAAATATTACAATCAAGACGGAAATTGATAACAGTTTTTTATTTTAGTGTGTTCTCTTCTGATCTTTCAGTAAACAAATATTTTAATATTCTGAAATTTCAAAATGCTTCGAAATTGTGGTAACTTTATTTCCATATTACTTCCTTCTTCCATAAATTTTATCAACCTAAAACACTCTTATAAACTCTTCGATTCCTATATTTTGGAATTTTAAAATTATTTTGCTGATAGAACATTTATACTGCATTATTAAATAGTAATGTCGGCTTGGCTGGTACCTAAATATACTCTAAAACATAAGACATGAAATCTGTTTCTTTAACAACAAAAAAAAAAACAATTTCGTAAGGGGGATCTCTCTTTTGATTTGCAAAGAATGGAAATTTAGCATGTTCAGGAGAAAATTGTTCGAAAATAAAAAATGGTAAAGTAAAGTAACTATACCACCGTCTCATATATAAAGATATGGAAGAAACGTCTTTTTGAAATATTCACTAGTCAGATTTAATATTGACTAGTCGAAGGGATGTCTTATATCAAAGTAACATCTTTTATCGAAGGAGAGATATCTGGAATTAACATCTCACATCGAAGTCACGTCTTTCATGGAAGGAAAGAAATATCGAATGAACCTCTTATATTGAAGTAACCTGTTTTAACGAAGAAAATAAATATTAAATTAACATCTTATATCGAAAGAAAAAAATATCGAATTAACATCTTATATCGAAGTAACGTCTTTTATCGAAGGAAAAAAATATCGAATGAACCTCTTATATCGAAGTAACCTGTTTTAACGAAGAAAATAAATATTAAATTAACATCTTATATCGAAAGAAAAAAATATCGAATTAACATCTTATATCGAAGTAACGTCTTTCATGGAAGGAAAGAAATATCGAATGAACCTCTTATATCGAAGTAACCTGTTTTAACGAAGAAAATAAATATTAAATTAACATCTTATATCGAAAGAAAAAAATATCGAATTAACATCTTATATCGAAGTAACGTCTTTCATGGAAGGAAAGAAATATCGAATGAACCTCTTATATCGAAGTAACCTGTTTTAACGAAGAAAATAAATATTAAATTAACATCTTATATCGAAAGAAAAAAATATCGAATTAACATCTTATATCGAAGAACGTCTTTTGTTGAAGGAAATAAATATCCAATAACATCTTATATCGAAGTAACGTCTTTTATCGAAGGAAAGAAACATCGATTTAACATCTTATATCGAAGAACGTCTTTTGTTGAAGGAAATAAATATCGAATAACATCTTATATCGAAGAAATGTCTTCTGTCGAAGGAAAGAAATATCGAATAATATATGAAAGGAAAGAAATATCTAATTAGCATATTATATCGAAGTTAATATTTTCTCTAAGAGTCGTCAAACTTAGTCTTGTAAGCTAGCTTCAAATAACTGAGCTGACTTCAAACTTGTTGCAAAAACTTGTTAAACATTTAAAAGAAGGGGCTTTATAATGTTCCAGTATGTCTGATTGTTAAATACTTTTAAACAGACAATTTCAGGCATACTAAATATTATTATATTGTATTTTAATGTCGTGTGGTACTTACCCTCGAGGTAATATGTGATTGATCGATTCTTATCGGCATCATCGGCTACTATATGGGTGATGCTGATACCGTTTTTAGAATTCTCGGTTATCGACTGTTTGTAGAAGGGTTTCCTGAATTTTGGATTGTTGTCATTCTCATCGTCCACCAGAATTGTCAGCGTTGCTGGAATCAATCCATGCTTACAAGTTAAGGTTGATACAATGTTTAATTTTTGAAGTCGGCTGTAAAGGGAGCAGTAAGAGGCACAGACAATCGAAACGGCCGAATCGGGTTTCGAAGCTTAATTAAATAATTTTACTAAACTCTGTAACAAGTAAATAAATTGTCTCCTTCACTCCTTTTTGAACCCTTTATTTTTTTATTAACATATTTAACTTTCAGATAAGGCAGTTAACGATATCCATGCGAAGGTTCGGCGAGCAATTTGTTCTTGTCAGCTCTACATATTCCTGAATAATTAAGGTATTGTATGGGACAGTAGGAAGTTTTTCAGTAAAGTTTGATAGGAAGTTTGACCAGTAGTTTTTTCAAGAAACAAGTAGTTTTTTCAGGAAGCTTGACAGTAGGAAGAGTAATGTTAAATGTCTTCGAAATTCGAGAGAATTGAAATTTACTATACTAAGGGTAACAGAAGTAAGGAAAAATAGAGAAAAGAGAAGTAACCATATTATATTCGATACAGGTACTTTAAAAAAGTTTTTTGAACTGTTTCAACAATAATACAGTACAAATATTTTCGAGCAATCCACATAATGCACAATGATTTCATCTCACTGCGAACTAATGTCATATACATTAGACGAATAGGGTAACCTTATAAGATCATGCGAATTTCGTGGAACATATCCGAGAGTTCGGATGCTCACCCCATGATTTTTCACAACGTGATTATGGACTTAATATGAAATTAACTATGTCATATCATTGCATTAACCTGACGACCTGTCATTTCATGAGATCTATGAAAAGACAGTACGTTATTTGGCGCGTAAATGCTTCTTTACGCCTTTTCTCAAAGGAGTGACAGAGAACGCAATGAAGAAGTATTTACGCGCTAAAATAGAGTTCTGTTATTTCACAGAATACAGTATAGACAGCGACCGGATATCAGGTTGTCCAGTGTCACATCTCGGTATGATACAATCATTATACAAAAGTTATATTTTGTTCGTTAGCTATTTGAACCGTAGCAGCTTTGTCCGGTCGAGATTGGACTTCGCGATCTTTAATTATACTGATTGCATGTTGTTTTATATTGTGGTATTATATTAGGTTGGCTAGTAAGTTAGCCACAAATTTGGGACTTTTCTAGAAAGATTACCGAAATTTCTAGAAGGTTTTATTGTAAGGTATAAATAGGCCAAATTGCAGTCAGTTGACAATAGTCAGGGTTGAAGCTTTAAGTGAACTATATAAAAGATAATGGATTTTAATCGATATCAAATACGGATTCTGTTACTTTACGAATTTCGTCTGGATCACGATGCAAAAACTGACACAAATAATATACGTCATGCGCGGTGCCTTACTCTACGACAAAGACGGTTTAGAAAGTTCAGGAATGAGAAGTACGATCTTGAGGATGAACCCCGTACCGGACGTCCTGTTGAAATGAACGATCTACGATTATGACGCCTAATTGACGAGGATCCTCGACTAAGCTATACTGCAGTTATAGCGCCATAGAAACACATTTGCACGAACTGGGAAAAGTTTCAAAATACGGTGTTTGGATACTCTACGAGTTGTCATCATATCACCTTTAGTGCAGAGTTGATACTTGTCAACATTTATTGACATTGAAACTGGTGTCGGAGGAACATGAGTTTCAGTATACAAACCCGAAATAAGTGCCAAAAATATGATGCTCAGCTGCTGGTGGAATGTCAAGGACATTATTCATTGGGATCTACAATTAAAGCAGATATTTACTGTGAATAATTGGACCGATTAGCTAACAAATTGAGTAGTCAATAGGATCGAGTTTATTTTCTACACGATAATGCTAGTCTACGTGTTACAAAACATACTCATGATAAATTAGATGAGCTCAGCTGGGTTTGGGTTCTACTCACTCATTCACTATATTCGCCGGACATTACGCCCTCTGATTACCATTTATTTAGGGCTCTAAATAACCATTTACGAGAAAAAAAATTCGACGTTAAAGAAGATCTCCAAAACGACTTTGTATTGTTTTTTGAATCAAAGTCACCAGAATTTTACAAAAAAGGCATATTGTCAGTGCCGTCTAGATGGCGACAAGTAGTAGATGATAATGGTGCATACTTAAATATATTGTAATATATAAATTTTTTAATAAAAATTGTTGAGAGCAGCTCCGGGTTAAAAACTTAATAGCCAACCCAATATAATATAAAGCTTTTACTATAACTACCACTGTTATAAAATTGTTTTATTTATGTACGTGTTAATTTTACATGATACCGATTTATTTTGAATTATTTATTAACATGGATAATGGATGACACTCCCTCTTAGATTCAAAGACTTGCATCGCTTCGGCGTATGTTTTGATTTTTGAAGTGATGTAGTTGTCAATACGACAATGAGTTCTCTGGCAAATGTAAGACACTATAAATGTTTTTATAATGGCGTACCTATCGATATATTGTTGCAAGGAATGCCCAAGGAATAGTTAAGAAATAACTGGAATTTTCTTATTGAAATAAAGATATGGTCTTAATTAAAATCATAGACGATTAAAAACAATTAATCTTGCTCTTTTATTAATTCTTTTAGTAATACAGTTTGTTAATCCTATAAAAGAACGATTTCTTAAAAAAAACACAAAATCATTAATGGTAAAAATGGTTGTATGTAACTCTTTAATGGTTTTATGTAACTCTTTAATTGTTTCGTGTAACTCTTTTATAGTTTTATGTAACTCTTTTATGGTAAGAAAGTCGATACTCTTTGGACCATGAATTTTTTGTTGGAAGTGTACGTGATTTGTGAATTAAAATATTCTTTTGTTGTATTAGTAAGAGACAAATTTTATTTTCGATATCTCGTCTCGAAACATGTAATAATAAATATAAAATTTCCTTGTCGTAAACAAGTCTTATTTAATATATTTAGCACCAAATAAATAATTACCGGTGGCAACCTGCCTCGGTCCCCCTTCAATTGCAGCCATATCTTCCACCACCAAACACAGTCTGATGACCTCGACACGCTCTCGATCCAGCAGCCGCACCACACGCAGAGTTCCGTCGACAGCATTCAAGTCCCACAACGCGAGATAGTCATACTCAGTGACCTTGACGAGGGCACCCTCTTCATCGCGTGCCGAGCTGCAATCGCGGTCAATGTGGTAGCGAAGAACTGGCTGGTCGTCCGGATCGTGGGCCACGGCGCGGAATAGCAGTGTGCCGACCTGGGTAATGTTGGTTCTCTTTAGTTCACTTGAATGAAGGTAATAGTGTAAATATACAGTATAAACATTTTATATAGTGTTTTGTGTGGAAGGAACATAAGTCGTTGAGGTTTAAGGATGTATTGAAAGCAATGGGAGGAATACAATGTCTGTTCATACAATACCTTTAAATTAAGACTTCCAAGCATTTAAAAAAAATACAACAGGAAACAGTCTTAGGATTAGGGTCAAATATGGCACAGTCGACATTTTCCACGTAAACTTCCTTCAAAAAATAAGAAGATCTAGAAGCATACTCGACTAATATAAATATTTGGTTGCCATTTTCTTTAAACAGTAAAGCTATGATGTTTTTGAAGAAAACTTCTTTGTGAAAATAATATATAGAATAATGAATAAAAACATATTTACCTGGGTATTCTCTTTCACCACTATCGTTCCTGGCTCCACAAAAACTGGCAGTTTATTGTTGACGTCGACTATAGTTATATTGACTAGTACAGCCGCGCTCAACTGCTGCTCGCCTATTCCGCCATCCAGAGCGATCTACATGGGGAAAGAGAGAACCAAAAAGCGACTAGCTAAAATTAGGGAGTTTTTCATTTTTTTTCATTGATAAAATTTAAAGATCCTAATCGCTAATGAAGCCTAAAAAGGCGAAAGGGCCATAGTAGCAACTGTGCTGGATTTAAAAAGGTAAAACCTGATTGTTTTCGTACCTAACATTTTTTTAAATAAAACACGTTTCAAACGCCCTGTTATTGGTTAAAAGTCAGATGACGTCACACGCAAGTAAACAGATCGATTGTAGTTCGCCAACTTGGTTTTGTTTCTGGTGTTATCCAAATCTTGGATTTTTTAGTTACATATTTCTTAAAATTTCCAGATCTTTTTTCATATATCTTGTTTCTACTAATTTAAATATTGTCAAAATGGAGAGAAATTTCGTGCAAGCTGATAACAGCAACCTACCTAAAATAAACTTTAAGAGATTTCTTTGCTGCAGAAAACGTGAAAACAGCAATATAAGTATCTTTTATAAATGTTTTAGAAATCACTAAAAGTATTTAGAAAATGTTTATAAAATGTTATTTTAGGTTATGTTGCTTAAGTATTTATATGATATTCATTGGCACCATATAAACAAAATGTAATTGTTGAAATTTACAGATCAAAAAACATTCAAATTTGATAATTAAATTTACATGTATTTTGATTATAAATACTTAATAACTTATAAGAAATGATGCTTGTAATTGTATAATAAGAACTTAGTGATAAAAGAAAAAGTGAAATCACTGAAATAAAAGGTTAAAACATATACCCCCGCAAACGAAATCATCAGGTATGAAATTTTTATAATTAATTAATTTATAATATATAATTGCCAGCTGTATATTTTTTTTATAAATATGTCGTTTTTATTTAACGTATATTATCCCATAATATATCAACAACTTAAATTTACTTAAACTCTAACAATTGTCAAAATATCATTGGTACTAACCCGCATTCATACCAAAATTTAATGTTCTTGTCCTTTTGGTTTGTAGGCACTGATATCGATAATAATATTTAAAACACAAATATTATTTATATTGAAATTATTTTCACACATAAAACCTTTGAGTGAGCTGCTGAAATGCTGTTTTGATCTCTTGGGGCTAATTGTAGTAATTTTTTTGTCTTTTAGGATTCGTTGGCACTGAAACGAACACTTTGTGTGGACTGTTTATAGACGTATTTGTGTATTGTGACACTGCACACCATTTATACACCATTTTAATATGAAAATAAATAATATCTCCCTTCTGTGGGTAGGACTATAGGTTATGTTTACTAGCGTGTGACGTTACGTGTTAAGTAACAAGCCGCCATTACCGAAACTGCATTTTTAGAGCGAGTTTGGTAATTTAAACTTTAAAAGTGATTTTATATTAAAAATACGGCATATATCTTGGAAATATAAGAGTGTTCTTATAATGCATAACAGAGCAATTTAAAACAGCATCTTAATGTTTTCATTTGATACCCATGTTAATTTTTTGTATATACATAGATAGTTGTTGTTGTTGTTTATGATAGTTGTTCTTACATAGATAATTAAGAGAATATTCCTTCTAAAAGTAAGAGAGTAGGAGTTACGGATACGAAGTGACCGTGAACAAAACAATATTTCGTTGTTTCAAACTTCTCTCTCTCTCGCGATTGTGCGCGTATTCAGTACTGAACTAAAATTCGTAATGAAAGACAAGACTTTATGGAGATTTGGCTTATAATATTTATGGTAAAATGTTTAATGCGACACCTTCGTTTGAACAATTTAAGTTAATATTTTAATTATCTATGGTTGAAGTATTGATTATGTAAATAATTATGCAGTTATTTCAAGTGAATGAACATATATAAGATTTTTCAGTTTCAAATTTTGACGAGAATATGAGTTTTCCAGATAATGAGCGTGGGGTAAGTGCGGACTTTCATACATAATTATAAAGATTAATTTTATTGCAGTTGAGACTATCTGTTATGCTTATTTATAGTAGGTTGACTGTTTTTTTTTCTTTTATATGCCACGAAAGTAAATTAAAATGAAAGAGCGACCTTACCTTACAAACCCTTTAGAACCTTTTAATATTGCTTGTTGAGAGATCCCATTAAAACCGTAAATTTGAAAAAGGGTTAAGTTCAGTAACAAGAATGAGTATGTTTGTTTGTTTCGCCGATAAAAGAGTCGAGGTTTAAATGGGTAAGTTCATTAAAATCTACAGAAAAAGAAAACAAATTACATAATATCATAGCCATTTTACTCGGAGACTATTGGCACTATATAGATGAAATTTGATTGGCAGGTGTTTTCTATGAATCGCTATATAATGAAATAGTGGAATTATGAAAAAAAAATATTATGGGTGGCATTCAATACATGTAACAGAGAGATTAAAAACAATCTAGTGCACATAGGCGTGTGGATATAGAGGATATCCAGGAATGATATAGAGGTTCCAAAAATTTTTTTTATTTAAATCTATAGTTTGTGAGATGTGCGCTTCTAAAATTTTAAAAAGTGTCCCCCTCTTCTATCTTTTCAACTAAGTTGTGTAAAATTCTTAAAAAAAATTAATGTAGAATGTAAAATATTATGAATAAGATATGTTGCGTAATTTTTGAGATATGAGATATTTTCAGTACCGAACGCAGCAATAACTTACACTTATGCAGAATCTGGATGCACATCGTTACTGCAATCTTGTGTTATCACGCGAGAAGGAAAACACTTTGATAATAATGTTTTTCACTAGTAAAGCAGGGATATATTACTTTTTTTTCAGCTATCACAAACCTACATGGGCACACAAATAGTTAAATAACACGATAGTATACATTAATAAAATCATTAATTTAACAAAGGCTTATTTCAGGTATCTGGTTTTTGGAAAACTACGTTCAATTTAAAATAAAAGGCTATAAATTATTCATAATTTACTATTAATTATAATTATTCATAATTTTACTATTTAACTTTTTTATTTAAATATTTATTTAAATCAAAAGTGATAATAAGATAAGGTATGCACTTCTAATGTCGCTGTCCTCTAATTGTTCTAACTTTTAAGCTGTATCTACAAAAGTCAATATATACCTTATTGCATACGAAATAAATTTAATATTGTTTGGTGTTACGGAAGGTCCAACGTAACTCCTACTCACACTTGGCCACTTTTATAATTTTTTTCTTGAGGTATATTCAATGGCCCAACTAAATGCCAAATTTTATATTTCTAAGTCAACTAGAAATGGTTTAGGTTCTTGATGAAGACTTACTGTTAAAAGTAGGGATGTTCAGACCTCATTATTTTAAGAACTACTTGAACTAAGTATATAAAATGTAGGATTCTAGGTCTTTTCGGGAGTCTTAATAGAAAAATAAAAATGTAATTCTTTAGGTTAAATAGATTTTGAGATGTCCCACAATTGTTATATACACACGGTTAGGGCCCGACTTTTTTCCCGAACATGGCTGACACATTATCGTGTAGTAGATTAGGGAAAAAAGTTAAATTTCCCACGCTGAAGAAAAGTATGAAGTTCCAAGGTTTCTCAATCAAATGAAAGAAACAGATATAATAATACTTAAAAATGCAAAAAACCCATTTATAATGCAAAATTAAAAAAAAATTATAGTCTTTTTGGCGTGGGGATGAACTGGTGAAGTTTATTTTAAAAGAATTAATTAATAACTATACTAAGGTTTACAAAAGTTGCGAAAACTAACTGCTACGATGCGGCGCATGCGATCACGACGCCTTACAAAAGTAGACATTTGGTCGTATTCGTTTTGGATATTTGTGCTTTGAAAAGTTATATCGACAACGTGATTTTCGAGGTTTATGGTCACAGATTGATGTTAAATTTGAATATTGCCAACGCCGAATGGTTGCGAAAATATGTGTTACTCGTTGGGAGAACATGGTCAGCATCTTGGAACTTCCGCTTTAGTCACGCCGGTGTGCGTGATACTTAACACAGTCGCAGGTAATTATTACTAGTACCGTTACAAGACCCAGAAAAACAACTTACGACAGTGAGAGTATAGCGATGGCTTTTAGGGTTTGTCCTATCGGGGTCCAGGTTCGAGCCAGATGCCACGGATATGACTCCCGACTCGGAGTCGATGACGAACTTGTCGCTTGCACCGCGCTGAATCCGGTACACGATTCTGTTGTTCGGCGATGATCCGTCTCCGTCCCGCGCCTTTATCTGTTTATTAAAATGTATTAAAATATATTAACAAATGTATATTTCAATTGAAAAAAAAACGAATCTTCATACTAAATAACGTTTTGAGTAATCGAATAAAGGTCACACAAAAGTGTATTTATGAAGGATCCCTTTAAAAATATTTTACGTCAAATTTCTTCAGTCGATATTGAATTCAATTTCAAAATACTTTTACGTTTTATTCTTATAAGTTTATTAGTAGATACTCGTGTATAGCAAAAAAGGAAAAGTCTTGATCCTTTCCCCTCACTCGTATTAAGAATCGTTAAATAAAATAATTAATTTCGTGTAATAATATTGTTTTAAGAACAGTCGAACGGATCAGTCAAAATAGAAAACTATAAAACTTAACTAGATCGTGAGACTGTGTTGTGTCCGTCGTCAGAATCAATCAAATTTGAATTAAGTTTAAATTATTTCTAATTATTATAATAGATTTTGTTAGCGCGAGTTGCGTCTAGGGCCATCTATTGGAGCCACGCGGATGCGGCAAACGGTTTTAAGCGGCTTTTTTTTCTATTTAATTAAATTTTTTGAGCATTTTTGTGATTTTTTAGCATAAAAAATAAAAAGGCAATAACAAACATTAAAATGGTTAAGTTTGTTAGTAGTAATAATACTTTTTTCTTCAATTTTCAATTGTTTAACCCGATCCGTCTTATTTTAATCCTAGGGTTATTTACTTAACGCGTACAAAGTTGAGCCCCATAGAAGTTCGTCCAGAGGTTTTCGCTTAGTAACATAAACATTTGGTCGCCTTAATGAGACACATATCGAACATTTTAATTGGAACTTTTATCATCGTTTATCTACTACTTTCACACTGACCTCAATAATAAAACAGGAAATAAAAACGCTACTAAGAAATCATCAAAACTACCAAGGCTCATTAAAATCGTACTCGAGCGTGAAAGAGGGGGCAGATGTGAATATCGAGCAAAATTCCGTAAGTTGTTACATGTAAGTGAGAAAGACAAATATATATTGCTTATATACGTAATCTCAGTATCATTTTGTGGTGCGGATATATCGTCCTTTTGTAACATTGGCTCAATTTATTTTATCGTCTTTTAAATCAGAACGTCACTTAAATTGGGAGGATGAAATATAACGTCAGAGGATAGTTATGTATATCGAACGATATCGCGTGACTTGTTACATGTGAAAGAGACAGACGAAATTCGACCGTAATTCATTAAATTTTTAAGCTATTGAGAATCTTTTGTCAAAGAGTATATACCTCGATAATCATTGCATATATATTTTTAAAAATTTTGATCTATTACGTCAGCTCGGAGCATGTACAAATACGTCATTAGCGTGTGTTGTTTGCCTTTATTCCCTAAAATACCTATGAAATTTAAAATTTAATGTTAATCAATCTGACATTTTAAAATTCTTTGGCGACAATCTACTCTGTGCGATTGTTCGACCAAAGACTATTATGCGTTTGACATTGACAGTATGAACGTGAACAATAGACCTTTTATTGTTGAACGTAAACGTTGAATGAATTTGTAACCCATATTTATATATAAATTTTATCTTTCCGCACTCTTTTTCCATATACATTTTAACTATTCCAAGTCTCACATTCCTCCGTGCGCGTAATATGCTTAAAAAGGGGTACAATTTTTTCTATTCACGTAATAATATATATAGATATGTTTTATATACATTTTAGCTTTTTGCACTCTTTCCCCATATAAATTTTAACTATTCCAAGTCTCACATTCCTCCGTGCGCGTAATATGCTTAAAAAGGGGTACATTTTTTTCTATTCACGTAATAATATATATAGACATGTTTTATATACATTTTAGCTTTTTGCACTCTTTCCCCATATGGATGTTAACTATTCCAAGTCTCACATTCCTCCGTGCGCGTAATATGCTTGAAAAGGGGTACAATTTTTTCTATTCACGTAATAATATATATAGACATGTTTTATATACATTTTAGTTTTTTGCACTCTTTCCCCATATAAATGTTAACTATTCCAAGTCTCACATTCCTTCGTGCGCGTAATATGCTGAAAAAGGGGTACAATTTTTTTATTCACGTAATAATATATATATAGACATGTTTTATATAAATTTTAGCTTTTTGCACTCTTTCCCCAGATAAATGTTAACTATTCCAAGTCTCACATTCCTCCGTGCGCGTAATATGCTGAAAAAGGGGTAAAATATTTTCTATTCACGTAATAATATATATAGACATGTTTTATATACATTTTAGTTTTTTGCACTCTTTCCCCATATAAATGTTAACTATTCCAAGTCTCACATTCCTTCGTGCGCGTAATATGCTTAAAAAGGGGTACATTTTTTTCTATTCACGTAATAATATATATAGACATGTTTTATATACATTTTAGCTTTTTACACTCTTTCCCCATATAAATGTTAACTATTCCAAGTCTCACATTCCTCCGTGCGCGTAATATGCTGAAAAAGGGGTAAAATCTTTTCTATTCACGTAATAATATATATAGACATGTTTTATATACATTTTAGCTTTTTGCACTCTTTCCCCATATAAATGTTAACTATTCCAAGTCTCACATTCCTCCGTGCGCGTAATATGCTTAAAAAGGGGTACAATTTTTTCTATTCACGTAATAATATATATAGATATGTTTTATATACATTTTAGCTTTTTGCACTCTTTCCTCATATAAATTTTAACTATTCCAAGTCTCACATTCCTCCGTGCGCGTAATATGCTGAAAAAGGGGTACAATTTTTTTATTCACGTAATAATATATATATAGACATGTTTTATATACATTTTAGCTTTTTGCACTCTTTCCCCATATAAATTTTAACTATTCCAAGTCTCACATTCCTCCGTGCGCGTAATATGCTGAAAAAGGGGTAAAATCTTTTCTATTCACGTAATAATATATATAGACATGTAAATGTTTTTGCTTGGCTTTCTTTCCGTCGCAAATAGCAACGGTTCAACGTGATTTTTTGAAACTTTACATACGCAATATTAAGAAGCAACTGAATCATACCCTCTAATCCCTTATTTAGAGAGAAATATTTTTGTTTTCACTATCATTTGTATTATAAAGTCACGAAAATAAAGACTTAGTATGTAATTTCTTTGAATCATTCCCGATGGCACTGTATATTTTAATTTTTTCCCATAAGTTTAATATATAACTATTTTTACTGTATCACCACGCGAGAGAAACCGCGGTATAAGTTAGTTGGTTGTAATTTTGTTACATTCTCTTGATATATTTTAAAGTATCATAAGAGTTTTATATCAGAGGTCTATTCTATATTAAAAATAATATAATTTATGCTAAACACCTTGCTAATGAATAACGTTGGACACTTATAAAGAAACGAAGAAAATTTCTTATTTAAAGGAATTTCCTTTGTTTTTTCCGGCATTCCCTAAAAAATACTGAACATTCCTTTGAGAAGCGGAAATATCCTGAATGAGAGTAAAAACAAGCACCTAGATAGCTGCATTTCAGGGTATTTTATGCAATAGCACGTTTTCGTCTAAACCATTAAAATATGATTCAACATGGAATTGTACAGCAAATTGGTATTTCTGTATACCTTACCAATTCTAAAATATATATTATGAAAGTAAGCGAGGTAACGTGATGCAAGCGGATGTCTTAAGGGAATGGGGCGATCAAAAATGAGATGGATGGTCGGCTAACAGTATAAGAATTAAGATAATAATTTAAGATAGAAGATAAACGATTTTTCCTACTTCGTCATGTACTAATTATGGATAGTTAATAATTTTCAGAAACATCTTTCTGCATAAAAAAACTAGTTAAATTTAGGAAGAAAATAAAAAAATTGTGAGCTGTCAGGGGATGCCTGGCAGATGTGAAATGTCTATTTTTTATATTGAAATATTTTTATTGGAACGAATTGAAAACGAAAAAACAAAGATTCAGATAAAAATATTAATTTAATTTTTTTATTTTAATGAAACAATATTTCACAGAAATATTTCTTAATAATCTATTGAAAATATATTTTTAATTTTAAAATACTGTTAGCCGATAAGACACAAAGCTGGCCGAATTAAGTCCGAAAGAGCCGACAAGACGCAAAGCTGGTTGAATGGGTAAGGATGCAAACGATATATCGATGTTTGCAGAACATCGATGTTAACATCGATGTTTTCATAAAGGATACATCGTGATATATCGCTGACAAAGGTACCGAAACATCGACATCGTTCATTCATTCCGTTCATGGATACTCTGTCGTCGACACGCGTATACCAGTACTGTTGGGTGGTGACGCGTCGCGTAACATATTTAAATTGTGATAAACTATTCGTTTCCGTGTTTTGTGTGGCCTAATAAATATTAGGAGAATAAAGAATTATGTTTTTAATATAGCTGTTAATTATTTTAATTGTCATAAATTGAGTTATATGCTACAGTTACAGCGTATTAATGATCCAACGATGTCTATTCTACCCTGTCTATGACGTGTGGGTAACTAGGAACGCTAGCATTTGAAATATTAATTGGGAAAATGGATACTTGTTTGTCGAATATTATGAATGAAAATTTGACTTAACTTAGATATATTACAATTCATTGTACTATTTTTTATATTACCGAGAATAAATGTACAGTTTATGATAATGCTTTAATTGTTTTAATATTACGTTTTATTAATTAAATACATTACTACCATGTATCTCTATCATTCATCATCTCGATATTAAATCACTCTTTTCATTCATGACAATCTCAGCATATTTCATCCATCTCATCTTCGATCGCCTCATTCCCTAAGACATCCACTTGCATATTCAACACTATTCCTTCCTCATTACATACACACCCATATTATGACAAAATTTTACTTCTATTTTAAATCTGATCCTTCCTCTTATTACCATACGTCCATCTTAACATTCTCATCTCTGATGTATTCCGCTTGAGTTTGAAATAAATGAATATTTTTAGTTCTTTGTTTTTTTTATTTAATATCTCTGGCTTCACTTCAAGGATTAAAATAAAGTTTTCGATCTATTTTCCCTAATATTTCTAAAATATCTTAAAACTTCGATGTATCGTTCTTATCGCCGATGTTTTTTTGACATCGATGTTTAGAAGTATGAACATCGATGTTTATAAGGACGACGTTGCATTCCGATGAATGGGATGTCGCAACATTCCATCAGAACGTTTTAACTCTCATCCAAATGCCCCATTAGATGTTTTACATTAAAAATTGAACAATGTATTATTTCCAAATATTAGCTTAATGTATACATTAGAAGTATTCAGTTAATAGATCACTGTTAGTGAATATAACTGATTTTTTTAAATCGTCGATGGCACTTAAGTGTTATCTTTCATTAATGTAAATATCGAAGTTTGAAGGAATTAAATTTAAGCCATCCCTCTGTAATACTATAGAAACGCAGTATGTACGCAATAACGTATTCTCGGGAATGTTACGCGTTTCACCTCAAGAACTGAAGTACCGCCGGGCATGTCTTCCGGAATGGAACGCTTGTAGATCATTTGTTGGAAGACGGGTGCATGGTCGTTCACGTCTTGCACATAAATCGTCACGGGGACATCTGACGACATCATCGGCGAACCGAAGTCGCGGGCGCGCACCTGTTAAGAAAAAAAGTGTCTGGTGATTACTGCCTGCAATATATAAACCTGCAATTATAGTTCATTAGCGTTATCTCCTGTGGTAGCCAATCGGAAAATTTCCATTTCTTCCCTAAAAATATGACCTAGCTTTCCTAACGCGGTATGAGAGCATATGAGCAGTATTGCTACATAACTTAGCCTGGGTCTATTTCAAAAAGATTTATTTTTTTCTAAATTTAATGTAGATCGCTATGGATGAGGAATACCGAAAAGTTCAAAATTTCTTTTTAACCAACTTCAAAAAAGGGTTCCTTTTTGAAGTTGGTTAAAAAGAAAATCTTCCAATGAAAATATCGTTAGAATTTAACCTTGGAAATTAAACGTGCACTATAGAATTTATCAATACTGAACGATACAATGTCTAATGGTAATCTAATAATAAAACGTCTAAAGTTTTGACGTGGCTAAGGAAGACATAAATTTGTTCTTTAAGAAAATCAGGGCACAATCAAGGAGCTGGAAGGTGATGACAGGAGCTCTTCATTGAGGAGGTGTAACCAAATCGAGTTTGGACTCGTTTCACTTGTCTTGATGTGAGCAATAAAGAAACATAGTAAATATGTAGGTAAGTATAATTAAGTCACAAAGCATTGAAAAGATATTGATTTATTACCTAAATAAGTAAGTACAGGTACAAACAAATGTGTGACGTAACTAAACGTTAGTAGGTAGAACGTATAGATAAGTATATACAGGTTTATACAAAGACTCATAGCAACTAGAATACTAGTTGGCAGGTAAGTACATATAAACAAAAGTATGAAGTAACTAGAATATTAGTAACTAGTATATATTAGTAACTAGTATATAGGTATACGCAGGGCATGCTGTTTATTTGTTCGTATGTATACATTTTTGGAGTTGTCGATGCATTCGTCTTTATGTGTGGGTATAAATGTACGTGAGAGGAAAAGAGAAGGGTGAACTTGGCATCGATTCCAAAAATCTCTAGCAGTAATAGTATTTTGCAAATTTATTTATGTTCAACAACGGTACTGCAACGTAAAAGTTCCAACTAAGTTCTCGTATTTTATACTTGAACGGTATTTGATTTTTGGTCGGTTTCCTTCTTATTCAGTGGTTGTTGGAAGTCGGTTAACTTTTTTGTAAAAAAAGTTTTATTTAAAACTCTGGAACCAATGCATGGTAGTGTCACAGGAGAGTAGACGTTTATAGTATATTGCGTGCTGCTTCGCTTGCTTTTCGCCTTAAACGAAAATTAGGAAGCAAGAGCACTATAAGTTCTTTTCCTGAAATTTCCCTACTTTGTTAGATTAGTATTCATCGAAATGAAGAATAGTCACCTGTGTTAGGTACACAGAAGTTATAAGAGAATATAATAAAAAGTATCTACTCTGAAAAGTTGCCAACAGTGAAAATTTTTTTTTAAAAATCTATGTTTGTTTTATCCTTAGAGATTGTTTAAAGGATAACTAAGTTTTTCCGTGAAATTTCTTACAAAATCTTTCCACTTTTATTTTATTACTTAAGTTTACGATACAAACATATGCTGTTAGGTGAACAATTACGAGCTATTAGTTAAACTATTAAATTAAATTAACTACAAGGCATGGTGCCTTAAAATTATTGATTATCACCATCTTAACATGAAATATAGAAATAATATTCAGGGTACTGCTAGAAAAAAGTTGTTAAAAGCTAATTTACATACCCACTTTTGAGGATGATATTGATGATAGATAGCAATGGCGACAGTAATATTGTGCGGCTAAAAACAACCGATATTTATATAATATTTGTAATCTATTGTATAATATGTCATATAATATTGTGTATTTGTAAAAAATAATAGAGAACTTAAACAGTATAATTTATTATTGTTACATATGGAATAATACCGAGAGTACTCACCGTAAGCTGTATCGGTCGTATGTTCCCATTTGCACCGGCCAATTGCTCAAAATCCATTTCCCCGGACGGCGTTATGATTCCCAAGTTCGGATCGATGCTAAAATTATTCTTGTATTCGCCCGTTATGATAGAATACTCTATATGACTGTTCTTCGTGCCTGAAATAAAATAATTCAAATGAATACATACTTAGTTCTATTGGAAGTAATTGTTGTTAGGTTTGTATTGTACAGTTTTAAGTAATTGTTACTCTCTTAATTGTTTAGTAAGATTGACTTTAGACACAATTAAATAATTTCTATTATAGTGTGAGGAGTTTTTTATATTATCTATATTTGTGCTACTAATCTTTTGAGCACTTTACGATAACATTTATGATTATGTAATGTTTTCACGAGGATTTATGTTGAATTCTTTCTACCTTTGTAAAACCCCAACAGCTATGTATTTTAAAGTATGAGATGACCTTATATTCATCTTGATCTCGTTACTGACGTAAAATTATGTAACAAAAAAATTAATATGGTGGTTGCTAGCGGCCATTTTGTTTTATAGAGATTTTTTTTCTATTTTCAAAACTTGTCAAGATGGTTATAAAATGAACGATAAACGATTATTTTAAATTTAGTTTACTTTTTTATGTAGTCAAGTTTTTTTTTTGTTTTTTAATATACTTTTTGATAAACTCGACAATGTAATGAATATATTTATTAAAAAAACTTATTTTTGTCACTATACGATATCCTAAACCTTATTTTTGTCACTATACGATATCGGTTATGGAACCGTCGCGTGTTTCAATATGACGAACTATGGACACGTGACATAAACTTTTATACTATTTACGGAAAAAAACATTGTGTTCAATTGTGAAGGAGCGCTGGCGATAAATATCAAAATACTTGTTTGAATCGGATGGAAGACCGTCTTTTATTGATTAAAGTAAGATTTGGTAATTGTATTCTTGAAATAACTCAGTGATGTACATATATATTTAAATATTTACTTAAGTTTGGCGGCGTGAAGTTAAGTGTTTTTGATGTACCAAGCTAAAGTAAAATCGATATTAAATTAATAATAAATTTATATTTGTAAGCGCTTAATGAAAACGCTTCCATCAGCCAATTAATGTCATTTAGTTAATTTATAAATCTAGTATAACCAGCTGGTTTCACCCGTGTTTATGTTGCTTTCCAGTTAATGACGTGCGGTGGTCATGAGCGTTATTACAAGACTGCATATTCTTCTCGATACTTCGCCATTTTGTGTCGCGTAGTGCCGAAGCGAACGATGTGTCAATGTAGTGAGCGTTATCACGTGACTACCTCCCTTTTTTTACAATACTAGTTTCTTTGATTGCATGATGACGAAGTGAATGAAGTGTGATTGTCGCGTGCGTTATAATGAAACTGCTTATTCTTTTCAGTATTCCGCTCTTTTGGACAGCATGGTGACGAAACGAATGATGTGGGGTGGCCGTGAGGTTCCTTCTTCTACTTCTAATACCAGTCTTTTTTGACGAAGTGAATGACGTATGGTGATCGTGAGCCTTTGCCACGAGACTGCTCATTCTCCTCGGTATACCACTCGGATTGCTTAGTAACGAAGCGAAGAACGAGAGGCACTCGTAAGCATTACCACGAGATTACCTACTTCTCTTTACAATACCAGTCTTTTTGGCTTACATGGTGACGAAGTTAATGATGCGCGGTTGTCGTGAGCGTTACTACGAGACTGATCATTCAGGGGAATCGAGAGAGGAAAACCGAGGACGGTTTTTCTCTCTTTTGGAACCCGCGGAGACGAAGTGAATGATGTGCGGTGGTCATGATATACGTTATCATGAAACTAGCTCCCTCTTTTTACAATACCGCTCTTGTTGATTGTGTGGTGACGACATCGCAGGAGGAGGTATTTCCATTCATACTTAACCTGGTTTTTAGAGTTGTAATCATTCCTATATTTTTTGTTTACACAGATAAGTTAATTTAAATAGAATAACACCGATGCGACAATTCTTTTAAGTTCAAATATACCCAAAATTCCGCAAGGCCTATCTTTATTTCTAGAAGTCTTAATGTCATTACACTTGAGAAAAAACCTTCATAAAATAATACAAATTCGTTACAAGAGATTACTCTTAACAACAATCAGAAGATTCTGAATGATTTATGTAAGCTTGCCGTTATTCCTAGTGACTTTAATCATTAAATTTATAAAACGGTTCTTATTTTTCATTAAATAATTATTAGCAATGTTTCGTTTTAAATTGACGGTAGGGCTCGTTATGTCAATAGCACTCAAGTTCTAGCTTTTTTATACTCAAGCTTTATCTTGTTCATTACGATATTCAAGCACTTAAGTTTTAGCTTTATCAGCGAAAAGCAGCTAGGCGGACATGTATGTATTATTGGCTTTTCTGTATATTCCTATTTGTAGCATCGATTTTAATAATAGCTAATAGTCACGTCTATGATTTCCTGTAATTTTACATTTTCAGTGTGGGAAACGGAAACTACAAAATACATACAATTATGTGAAATCCAATTTCACATAATTGTATTTTGAATTAATAGTACATTAAACTATTTACCATTGAGATCTGCGTCCCTAGCCTCCAGCATGAGGGGATACTCAAATTGCATCTGGTTCTCCAGGAGCCTCGCCTCATATTTGTTGGCCAGAAAGATCGGAGGGTTGTCGTTGACATCCTCCACGTCGACTATCAGCTGGGCCGTGTTCCGGTTACCTCGACCCAGGTCGTCACGCGCTTCTACCGTGAGGTAATGTCGCGAGACCAGCTCGCGATCGAAGCTGTCGCCGCCTGGCTGTTTCACTGTGATTACACCTGATACCGCGTTGAGGTTGAGTCTAGAATCAAGTCCAGAATAATGACTTTCATGGATTTTGTTTATTATAACGTAGGAAACTAAGCAAATTGAAGCAAGACTTCTTCGATGTGCAATTAAATATTAATATATACATACACATAACACTGATATTTTTGTAAGGTTCCGGAAAATCACGTTTTCAAATTATTTATTTGGATGAAAATAAATCTCGAAAGAAACTCTTTGAGAATAATTAATGAATCTGTTTGCGAAAAAGACATGTAATCGCGATAAAAAAATATCAAAAAATTATAATAAATTTAAATAAAATGACCCTGCTAAGATTATTAAGGCCTCTATTCTTAGCCATCGAAGTCTTAGATGGCTTGGACGTCTGGAAGGCTTCTTACCTTGTGAAGAATTAACTTTTATTCAGCGAGTAGGAACAGAGAATGACGATTAAACAGGTGGTTTAATGATGTTAAGAATTACTTCAAGGTTTTGGACACAAGAAACTGGAGACTTATGACATTGAATATAAGAAGACAGTAAAAAGTAATTGCGGGGATTCTGGCCTGTTCCGAATTAGAATGCAGAAGAAGAAAATATTGGAACTTTGCATGAAAATAGTCTATTAGAGCTTAGCTATCGTCATTAGGAAATGTGTCCATAGGGTGGAAAATCTAAGTCTTTCTATCCAAGCACGTAAAATATCATCGGAAGGGACTTTGTGTGAAAAGGCTAAAATGTTTTAAACATTTTTGATGATTTTTCAAATAATTTTTTTTTTCATTTGTAACACGTATAATATAACTTATTAAGAAACCTGTTAAGCACGAGCAGAACTCGCACTACGAGGGTTCCGTAGATATTTAGGCACATATAAAAATTTAAGAGTACATAATGTTTTTTTTAAGCTTTTTATGTATATTAATTTTTCACAACATAAATATATTACCTACTCTCTCACAGACGTTAAAATATGTGCAAATTCAAAAAATTATAAGATGGAGGTTAATCACTATGTTTTCCCTACAATCTTCGCTTAGGGTTCTGAAAACAATTTTTTTTCTAATTTTAAATAATGGGGCATCTACTGTAGTCTTCTGTAGAATATTTTTAAACATTTTATATATTGAGTCTATGGTCTTCGCAAGGTAAATGAAGTTTCCGAAAATCGAGCTCATCATCACCCGTAATGGCGCTCAAATAGCTAACGAATTTATTTTATTTCATCAAAATCCTTAAGCGCATTTTAAGATAAAATTTACATTTATGCTATTAATAAAATTGCAACAGAGTGAATTCTGCACATCGAGAATATTTTAAAAGGAGCGACTGATTTAGCATAAAGACTGATAACAGAAGTCAAAAAAAATATGTTTATAATTTTTCTCTGTATGTTAATTAGTTCGTCCATTACGTGAAATATAGTGGACGGATTTTAATAAAATTTTTGGTGTGGTAACAGTTTATATCCAAGAGCATCATATTAGAGGAAAACATTCAAATTAAGAACATTTATTATTTCGAATTTCACGCGAGTGAGACCATGGAGCACAGCTAGTATCAATATAAAATCATTACTTATTGTATATTAAATAGAGATTATGAAACGAGTTTAAAATTTGTAACATTCTGCTTGAATGTGAGAGATTATCCGACGGTTAATAAATTCGCCACATTAAAGACTGTTCAAAAAAATAAGTAAATAACAATATGTTTTCAATACGATAAGTTACGGAACCTTAATGGGTAATTATACAAGTAACTGGCCATTTATAATTATTTAATGGATAAATATGTATTGTATATATAAAAATAAACTGAATCAGGAGTTTTGATAATTACCTGAATTCAAAGATAGCGATATTTATTATTTGAATAATGGGTTGCCTTTTCTTACTCTATTGTTTCCGCATTTATCTCACTAGTTTCCTACATTATTTGTTTTTTCGCTTATTTATATTGAAACATTATTATTAAGCCACTTACAGGTTTGCAATGCCGCCTCCGAGGCCCGTATATCGTATTCCTCTGGTTCCAAAATTATCCGAATCGGGATCTAGGGCCTGAATCCAAGCGACCGTTGTACCGACTCCGCAGTTCTCTGGTATTGACACAGAATATATGCTCTCCGTAAACTCGGGGACATTGTCGTTCTCGTCTCGTATGTGAACTGTTATCGGTACTATGCTGAAATCAATTGAGTAGTTACTGTGCTGGTATTTAGCTTTGTACATTTATTTCAAACTAGATTTGTTCCGTAGTTTCGATTGTATGGAAAAGAAGAAAACTTTTGGCGTAACATAAATGTAATACTTTCGTATAATATTGAATTTAGCATTAGAAATGGCTAAGTAGTTTGTGATGTACAGAACAGCAGAGATGGCTTGAAAAGAATGAAGCATTATAAAGTTATTTCTTTTGTTAAATAAGTAAAAATTTTGTAGCTTTTCAGAAAATGATTAAAGTCTAGCCAATTATTTGTAAAATTAAGACCATATTATTCATCATATAATTGTCTTTTTAATTAATCAAATAATAAATAATATTGCGGAATGAAAACAATCTTATGTCCATTTTCATGATAAATGCTATATTTATGCAATATTTCAAGGAAATAAACAAATAAGCAGGCAAACTCATTTTTGGCAAGTCCTCACATTTACTAGCTTTTGCTCGGGAGTTTATAAAGACATGATAGTATCCGTGTTTAATTTCAATCAAAATGTGCAGGATATTGCAAGCCAGATATTGCAAATCAAATGTAAAGGATATTGCAAGCCAATTTTCCGAAGTAAATTAAGTATTAGTAACAATAATATAGTATCTAATACATTCACGAAAAGATATAAGCGAGGCGTTGATTATTATAGTACGTATAGACTGGAACTCTAGGAAATCATACTGCGGTGTAGAATACAGATACCGCCTTCTATTGATGACTAGTGAAACTAAATAATTAAAGGCAATATTTTGAGTATATTTAAGTCTTCTGATCAGATATTTTGTAAGACATCAGCTTTAAAAATGTATTCCAAATACTTTTTGAAATATACCTTCAACCGCCCCCGCCCTCTTCCTTACACTCCCTTTAATATAAAACATGTACGTACATTAACTGATTACGTATAAACGGCTAAATAGATTTTTATGAAATTTGCTACAGCCATTGTTTATGATTTAAGTCGTATTTCCTTACTCAAAAAATAGCATAATTCCTATAAAATTAAACTCAATTTTTTATTTAATTGCAAATATTTTGTATTGCAACATGTCAATAGATGGCGTAAATAGCATAATTTCTATAAAATTAAACTCTATTTTTTATGAAATTGCAAATATTTTGTATTGCAAGATGTTAATAGATGGCGCAAATAGCATAATTTCTATAAAATTAAACTCTATTTTTTATTCAATTGCAAATATTTTGTATTGCAACATGTCAATAGATGGCGTAAATAGCATAATTTCTATAAAATTAAACTCTATTTTTTATTCAATTGCAAATATTTTGTATTGCAACATTTCAATAGATGGCGCAAATAGTATAATTTCTGTATGTTTAAAACATCATATTTTTTATTCAATGGAAAACATTTTGTACTGCAATATGTCAATAGATGGCGCGACTTGTATAATCAGATAACACGAAAAAACGTGTAATTTATAAAGAAGTGTTGCGATAGTATCAGATCAACAAATCTCGAAAATGCACAAATTTATTTTCATCTTAATTAGTGCTTGATTAAATTTTCCATTTCCTTTCTTTTAATTCATATATAATTCAATTCATATAGATAACAGTACTCTATTTTATTTTGAATTTGTGACATTCATGTTCTGAAGAGAACATCTTATTTTAATAATTTTAGTTGGCTTACCTTATTTTGGGGTTTTTCGTGACGGTTTCCTTGGCAACAAGCGAGAAGTTCATCACAGTCACACGTTCGTAATCCAACTGTGTGGCATCGCTTACTCTGATGAGAAAAGAGGCTTCATTAATGCCGCGGAAAGGCGTCACGTCGAACACGCCGTTGTCGCCTTCCAGGAAAAGTTCGAAAGTGCCATTTTTACCCTGAAAAACGTTATAGGTATAAACACTTTGATCAGATAGATGCATTTCAAAAGAACTTTCCATGTCCATATTTATTTCACACGTCTGCTTGTTCGTCTATTTGTGATAAGTTACGTTTTTTAAACGGTTAAAAATAGAAGTTTCAAAGTTTCATAAATTATGTTATACGAACTACTCCTTCTTGAGTCGGTACCTAACTGCCGAGGCTCCCTCTTGATAACACCTTCTCTTTACTAATATTTCCCTATTCTCGGCGCTCGGCGCGTTGTGTAGGGTATCATGTAATGAAGTGCCAAGCAACTCTCAAATCTGTTCCATTCAGCGTCTAGCTTTGTTTCTCTAGGCTAGCTTTCTCACGATGTCTCTCCTTCAACCATGTCGGTAACAAAGTCTTCAATACTATCGGGAGATTCTGTGCAATGTATCCAGAATATTCGAGAACTCTTCGGAGACAGATGGTGGAAAATCTTGTTTTGATTCCAAGCTGTTTCAGAATAGAGACGTTGGTTATGTGTCGGTTCATGAGATGTTGAGTATTTTCCTCCAGTGGGACATTTCAAAGGCGTCGACTCCTTTTCGGTCAACCATTTTCAACGTCCATTACTCGCCTCGTACCAAAGATGGTTAAAATCAGAGTTTTTATTAAAAGTGACTTGGTATATCTGGATATGTTCCTGTCCTACCCTACTTAATCTAAGCAATCTAAGCTACTTAATCTTCGCGTCCACCTTTGTTAGAGATTCTGAAATCCCGGTTGATGAAGTTTTCAACGACTTCTATACTTGTAGAACCCGTGAGCTTTAGTTGTCAATCCTAATTGAAAATGAAAGCGAACAATGTCGCGAGAAAAAAAGCCGGTATTACATATTTTTAATCTTTACTACTTTATGGGTACTTCTAAATATCAAGATAAACCAAAGATACAGAAGGCGAAGACGGAGTATTTATAATCTCATCTCTGGATCTGTCTGTCCGGTTATCTGGAGCAGCTTTCTCAAATAAAAATTAGGAAGGAAAAATTTAGGAAGCTGAAATTCGACATAATTATATAATATAATTTTTTTTTGGAAAGTAGAAACAAAAATAATTATTCAAAATAAATAAAAAAACACAGCACAAATAATAATGAAGTCAATATCCCATAAATGTTACATGGAACATTGTAGAATTTACCCAACTAATAAATTAAAACTTCAGAATCAACTTGATCCTGACATCAGGAAATCGCCCTATATAAATGTTTTCAAAGGCCGTTTGGTAAAGTTCTTTCTTTCATAATCTCATAATGCTATCATAATGCCATTTTATATCCACGTCATTCCCTTTTCCTCAAGCATACCATATCAAGATTTTTAATTAATATTTTTTTAATATTGGTAGTCCTGTTTTTACTTATTTATGTATATATAAAATCCCCAACGCGTTTCGTGTTTGTTCACTAATACTTCCTTTGAAAACGCTCTTCGTACCTTATTTTTATCGCCCCCCCCCCTTTTCCCTTATATTCATGAAAGTATAATTGGAAAAATAAAAATCCAGAAACTTAAATCCTTAGGGAAAGGAATTACTGCTAGACAAGAAAGAAGATAAATCTTATTTCACGTCTCAATGTGGCAATGTCTTTATGATATATTATTCAGTAAAGTTTTAAGTGTCAATGTTCTTCGAGCATATTCACCTGATCATAATCGAATACTTCCGGTACGGCGTCTCTAAGAAAGGTGACGGGTGTGTTCTGCTGGGCATTTTCCGGAATTTCGCAAATATATTTATCACTTCGGAACTGCGGCCGCTCGTCGTTCACGTCCGTTATAATGATTGTTACTTCCGTGCTCGTGTTGGGCAGGGGGATCACCGTTTCAGATTCTTCCGTTGCCTGAAATTTATAAATAACTATTGTAATATTTTATATTTTAACGTTAAAGTTATTACATGATTTTCTTTTAGGCGATCTATTTCTCACAATAAAATGAAGCTACATGATGTAGTATTATTTAAGTTTCGTTGTATTACATCTTCAAGTGGGCTATTAGCAAAGATTGCGACGAAACCTAGGTCGTGGTAAAGAAATTAAAGAAAGTAGAAATAATACTACATCACGTAGTTTCATTTAATTGTGAACAATGAATTTCTACAAAATTAACGCCAAATATATTCAATGGCGATTTATTTCTGTTTAAAGTTTTAAAGATTTATGACTGTCTGTAACATTTTTTGATAACTATTGCACACATCGAGTTGAAATTTAGAGTGCTTATTAAATTAAAAATAATTACTTAAATTTAGAAATAAAATTTGTTTTGTACCACTGGATCTCTCTTTTACTGCAACAGTTCCGTATGCATTTCGGGACATATAATCATTTAAGAGTACATAGTATTAAACTATTTACAAGTATTAATATTGTTTTCCACCATGTAAATATTTGGTTAGTATATTTATATAGTCGTAAAAATATCGCAAATTTCTCAAAAAGAACGAGATTTAGAATCATGGATGTAGATTTCTGGTAAATTTGAAGTAAATTTAAAATTTTTTTTTTATTTCAATTTGACTGTAAGTTTTGGAGATTGGTGTTGTTAGGGATGTCTTTTGTGGACATTTTCTGCAATAACTTTAGAAATATTTTACATAAAATTTAGGAAAAAATAGTTTTGTAATCATTAAAATTTTTTCTTTGAATTAACACCGGATATGATTTTTGTATGAATATTTCTAAGAGTTAACTTCTGGAATACATCCGAATTAGTATGTATGCTTAATCATTGCCAAATTTTAAGATTTTACGTCAAACGGTTTCTGAAAAAAAAACAGCCTGGAGATTTTCAGCAATATCTTTAGAATCCTTGTAATTTTTCTTTTTCAATTAATACTCCACAAAATTTATAGACTCAAAAAAATCCTGTTACTTCATTTGTCCCCTCTAAGATATATATATAAATATTTTTGAGTGGTATTTTCAAAAGTATATGCGAGTTAGTATGCTTTAGTGATAAATTTTGAAATTTCAACTTTCTACGTCGTACTGTTTCTGAGAAAAGCGGACAAACGGATAAACAGTCCATCCGTTAACCGTCTTTATACGAGGGTGCTGAAGTGTAAGTCTTACTTACCTATATGGTCACTAATGAGAGAATCATTATGAGTATATATACCAAGTTTCGACTTAATTGTGTCATTAACCTCTGAGCTATCATCGATAAAGCAACTCGTTCTGGAAGAAATCATCGATTGAGAGAATCGAATATCAAGTCATGAAGTTCCGGATAAAGCAAGGAAAAATACCACAAGTCATATTAAATGATACGTCATCGGTTTCCTGAGACTCTTGTCCTAGTAAAATCATGATTTACATGTGGCATAATTTCTTCAAACGAGGCAGAGTTTGGATCGAAGACGACCCTTGCTCACGACGTCCGATTGAGGTTATCTCCTCGGATATTGTTGAAAAACTCATATCGGAAGATGCCCGATTAAAGAAGAAGTAGTTAGGAGAAATGGTTAGAGTATCTTCTACAAACATTTTCGATATTTTTCATGACGATCTTAATATGTCAAAAGTCAGCACAATATGGGTGCCGAGGATGCTCACGTTGCCGCAAAAGCAACAACATGTCGAGTGTTCACGTGACTTTTTAGATCTCTGTAGAAAGAACAAGGATGAAATTTTGAGCCAGATTGTTACGGGCAACGAAATTTGGTTTTATATTTACGAGCTTGAATCCAAGCAGGAGTCTATGCAATGGCATAAAAAGGTTACACCACCCTCTAAAAAGTTCAGGGTGTCGTAATTGACAGGAAAACTGGACTATTGGAGCAGTCCAAAGAAGTATTGAAAGAGAAAATAACGAAAGGTATGTTGTTTTTGCACGGCAATGCACCTGCACACAAGAACCATGTTGCAGTGGATGCCCTTCACAAGTGCAGCTTTCAAATATTGCAACACCCACTTTATAGCCCAGACTTGGACCCTGCAACTATTAGATGTTGCAAAAAATAAAAAAAGGGCTTCCTGGGAAAAAAAAGTCAGTCAGCAATTCAATGTTATTTTAGGGATAAAGAGGAAACATGTTTTTAAGGGTATAAAAGAATTAATCAAATTAAAAATATTGAAAAGAAAAAATAGCACTATATTTCTTTTGAATTCCCTTCCACCCCATTCCATGAACTTTTTGACCTTCTCTCATATGATTACGCATGTGTACTTTCAAACAGATAGACGGGCACGTGCGTCATCTTATAAGGGTTCCGCTTGTTTATTTTGAGATACGGAACCATAAAAAGAAAGTCGTACATCGCTTAAAAGCATTAAGCAAATAATTCTGACCTAAAACCGTGTGAGATTCGATATTTGACCATTTTCACTAGCGAAAGTGTGTGGGGTTATTGAAAGCAATATAGTATTACAGTCAACAAATTGCTATCGGCGTGTTTACACTTTTTAAGCACTTTCGACGAAATAACATGACACATCGTCGCTAATAGTGACAGATAATGTGTCAAATAATATGTGAACAGGTATTAATGGCTTTTAGCAGGTTACATATTTGCATTTATTTATTAATCGGTGTCACATATAACTTGATAATGTAAATGTCTCTTTCAAATATTCAGTTGCTGTTAAAGTGAATTTATGAAATATATCAATTTGTCATGAAATTAAAAATTACATTTAGTGAGTGTAATGAAAATTAAGTTGAAATGAAAAATACATTTAGTGAGTGTAAAGGTGACTGGTTATAATTCCAAAGGCTCACAGAGCAAGTTACAGTCACGTAAATGTATAATAAGAAGATCAAAGTATAAAACTAGACTAAAAGCCTAATTATGTTTGTACAAAATGATTAGTATATTTATATTTATACATTTTTAAGGGTTTACTTATGTTAGTGAATTTATTATGTATTGATCAATAAATAATCTTAGTTTTAACTTAGATTTTATCTTATTTCATATATACTGAATACATAATTAATTATATTTTAGCTTGACTTTAATATATAAATAACATATTTTGTACATTGAATAAATTTGGCGATAATTTTGTAGAAATTAATTATTCACAATTAAATGAAACTATCTAAGTTTCGTTGTATTACAACATCTTTGCTAATTGCCTACCTGAAGATGTTGTAATACAACGAAACCTAAGTCTCGGTAAAGAACTTAAAGAAAGTAGAAATAATACTATATTACGTAGTTTCATTTCATTGTGAATATATTTTGTATTTCCATTTTAAATGTGAATAATTTCCATTCAAAAATGTTCAAATAATGAGAAAAAATATTGTTAAGCAATCGGCACATTTGAGTTATGGGGTTATAAAAAGAGGTATTACTGTTATAAAATTGGAGTACTAATAATCTCCGTGAAGGTTTACAGTGTCTTAATCGGGTATTGAAATTGAGTAGAGAGAGGAGAGAGGGACAATCGATAAGCGAATGCATGATTTTCAATATTAAATAATTGTTATGACCTTATTCAAAATATAATTAAATCATTGCGATATTTATTGTTATAAATTTTTTTATAATAATTTTTATGTATGAATACCATTGAAATAATTAATTTGCATCCTTATAACTTCTTTTTAAATTGTCTTTACAGTTGGGTTTACGCATAAACTTAGGATTTACTACGTATATTCTAAATCTATTGGTTTACAGTTGGCGTTACTATAAACTATTAGTCGGATTTAATGTGTAAGTTCTAAGCTATTGGCCACTGTTAGTGTCTTAAAAGCATGTTCACAATTTACAGAAAGCATATAATTTTTTAAGAAAGTAAATAAACGTTAACCTAAAAACCAATATTATAAAAAGAAAGAGTGGTATAATTTTTCCATCGTGTACTCAAACCGTTATGGTCAATCAAGACAGAAAAAAAGGTCAAAGACAGGTTCTGCACACGTTGTTTTTTTTAATATACAAAGAAAATCCAAACGAGTTGAAGAAATATTTTGAAAGCATATGCACACCGATATGTTTTATCACTATACAAAATTTCAAAGGTTTCTGAGAAAAACGGTTTCTGAGAAAACTTTTCACACTTTCTGAGAAAAACGGCTGTGATAGCGAATATTTTTATGAGCGTTCCATTTTTTTTTCTTTTTAAGGAACGGAATTAACAATGGTCGATTGTGCTATCAATGCTGGGAAAATCTACATCTGGTAGAAACATTGACCATTTTGATTTTAATTACACACGAGAACAGGTCGCTAGTTATTAATAAAAGCTTATTTCATTCTGTAAATAGATTTATGTAACTTACCAATATCTCTAATATGTAAGCTCCGTTACTATTGTTAGGATCCTCCCTATCCAAAGGGTTGATAGTATAAATTATGCCGGAAGTGCTATCGATCTCGAAGTGCTCCTCTCCTCCCGCTATGATGCTGTAAGATATCCGGTTGTTGATGCCGCGGTCGCCGTCGACTGCGCGAACTGGAAATGGGTCACAACAAAGATATGAGGGTCGACCCAGAATCATAAAAGGAAGAAAAAATTTGTATGCTGTCCCATGGGAACCACGCTTGGATTTGGGAATTCGGGATATGCAGTATTAATTAATACATGCTAAAATCTAACTTGTAGAATTTCCCTTGCGAACATTAACTCATGATCAAACAGAAACCTAATGATTATCATAAAAGATGGACGCTATCATTCAGAAATAATATCAGAAAGAAATTTAGAATAAAAAGAGCAGCATTTCCTGTTTCGGAATAAAATTAGTTGGATGGAATGGGGATGCTATTTTTTTGAATTTCATCGTATTTAACAAGATTTACGAAACTTTTAATAGCTTCACTTGTATGAAAGTATGTATTTAAGCTATGTAAGTAAACTATATATGTAAAGTATGTATGAAAACTATGTATGTAAACTATGTGTGTAAACTAGGTATGTAAACTATGTACGTAAACTATATATGGCAAGTTAATTTTCAACTTATAATTGACCTTGACCGATTTGAAAATATGCAAACTTATACAATTGTGATGACAATAAAATATATGGAAGAGGCAGGTAGTCATGGGAATTTCTCAATAGCTAATACTAAACCAATTGAGTTTGAGCTCGTTCGATGTATTTCCACGAGCTTTTTGGTTAGATATTGTTTACTATAAATTTTACTTGTTTATATTTAAGTTTTTAACATTTTTACTAGAAATCGCTGTTTTACCTTCACGATTTCATAAAACTGATTGATATCAGAAAAGTTGTCAATAAGGTTTACATTGAAAAAATATTAGCACTGTATTACACTTTTTTTTTGGATAAAATAGAATGTTGGCAAATATAGTTATACTGTTATTGACTTGTTTGGAATTTGTTCGCAAATAGCACTTACATATAATAACACTTGTAGATTAAGATCTATACATTTAAATATCCTAATGGTTATATTACTAAACACATACAATCTATGCAAGTATCTTATCGACAATGTATCGGGTTTCTTGTATCTAGTAGCGGACATATTCCGGCTGATAATGATGATGAATTATATGTGGTATATTATTTAGCTCGTTTGATGTATTACCATGAGCTGTTTGGTTACATATTGTAACTATGATTATGGAGGAGGCAGTTAGTCATTGGAATTTCTCAATAGCATTGCTGTATGCTGCGGGTAACTATTTGGACGAATTTACTCAAGTTTTGCATACAGCTTTGTAATTAACATAGTTTGGCTCTTTTCCAATTTAATTAACATTTTGCATAGTTTTTTTACATTTTTATTTTTTTCTTCCTTAAAATGAGTAACAAAATCGGTCATGTGAAATTCTGCATAAATCAGAGTTCCTTAGTCATTTTACACAATATCAAACTTGTTTAATTATTTTATGAAATCTTATGCCGTGGTCATAAGTGCCATTAAAGACACTACTATAGCTGAATAAGGAATCTAATACTCCGACCGTTGCATCCGCTAGCACGATTCGTCTTCTGTATTTTTTTGAAGTTAAATACTTTAATACCCATGCGTTCAAAGAAATATCAAATATATTTGGCGTTAATTTTGTAGAAATTCATTATCACTTAATTTTTGTTAACTAATAAATGAAACTACGTGATGTAGTATTATATCTACTTTATTTTAATTCTTAACCACTCGAAAGTTAAGTGAGACTAATAAATGAAACTACGTGATGTAGTATTATATTTACTTTATTTCAATTCTTAACCACTCGAAAGTTAAGTAAGACTAATAAATGAAACTACGTGATGTAGTATTATATTTACTTTATTTCAATTCTTAACCACTCGAAAGTTAAGTAATACCAGTAAATGAAACTACGTGATGTAGTATTATATTTACTTTACTTCAATTCTTAACCACCCGAAAGTTAAGTAATACCGGTAAATGAAACTACGTGATGTAGTATTATATCTAGTTTATTTCAATTCTTAACCACTCGAAAGTTAAGTAAGATCAGTAAATGAAACTATATGATGTAGTATTATGTCTACTTTATTTCAATTTCTAACCACTGGAAACTTAAGTCAGGCCAATGTATGAAACTACATGATGTAGTATTATATCTACTTTATTTCAATTCTTAACCACTCGAAAGTTAAGTAAGATCAGTAAATGAAACTACATGATGTAGTATTATGTCTACTTTATTTCAATTTCTAACCACTGGAAAGTTACGTAATACCAGTAAATGAAACTACGTGATGTAGTATTATATCTACTTTCTTTCAATTCGTAACCACTCGAGTTAAGTAAGATCAGTAAATGAAACTTATGTCTACTTTATTTCAATTTCTAACCACTGGAAAGTTAAGTCAGACCAATATATGAACTACGTGATATAGTATTATACTTTATTTAAATTTTTAAACAGCGGAAAGTTAAGAATTTAAATAAAGTAGATACAATACTATATCACGTAGTTTCATTTATTGGTTAACAAAAATGAAGTGAAATTCATATCGATTTGTCATTATCAGATGTATATTATCAAGCGTAGTCATTCAGTAATACCCATGCGTTATTTCAGTTTTTTTCGACTTTAAAAACTAATGGAGTTGATTACTCGAATTAATTTCGTTTGAAAGATGTCACCAAAACTTATTTGCGGGATTTTTTTCCGATTTTTACCTAATCTTGTTTGGAAATGGGCAAATATTGCAAACGACTTTGAAGCTTCATATTTCGCAAAGGGGGCTAAAAAAGAAAAGCGGTTAACGGAAACTGAACTTCATCTTAAAAGAACTTTATGACAACGCAATAAAGAGCACGAAAAATTTCATCCCCTTTCCTTAATAACGAAATTGAGATCTTTATCTGAAGTATATAATTGAAAATATCATGAACGTAAATGTGAAACCGTAAAGACTACGAAGGTGTTATGGACGCGTTCCAGACGGCTCCGTGTTTGACTATGGAAACATAAAAATGGAAATGGTTCTTTCGGTAGTTGTGAGAAAAAAACAAATACTGTACATGCAGAAATACACTATTAACACAAACATATTATTTTCCTTTTCTTCAGTACCTTGCAATACCGGAGAACCGACCGGCGAATCTTCGCTAATTCTCGTAACAGGAATCACATTCACAAACTCGGGTGGCTGATCCTCCACATCTATGACCTTCACGAGGATGGCTGCTGTCCCCGTGTTGACGCGGCCCTGGTTGGCACGGTCTACCGCCAAGACTCGCAACTGGTACAGTGACTTCTTTTCGTAATCCAATTTGCGCACTAGCCGAATGAGTCCTTTGCCGTTGGATGTCTGTATGGAAAAACTGTCCGCATCGCCGTCCAGTTCTTGTAATTGGTAGACGACCTGCATCGGAAATGAAATAATTCAGACATAAAGCAGAATTGTTAAAAAAATCGAAAAGAGTACAGTAGAAACTATGCCGCAACCTTTCAATTTAGAACCGCGCTGCCTTATCACTCTTTTAATTTTTTTCCAACACAAAATTTTTTTTAAATAAAATTAGTACATGCAAAAAAGTTTGTCAATCTGTGGACGAATAGCGTTAATTTCAAATTAATCATTTTTCTTTTTGTACAATTTTGTATAGTGTAATTTTGTATAATGCGAACAATAGCGCATAGATGTTGCTGGTTTGTTTCTACTATAGGAAAATATCCCTACTAATATAATGAAAGTAACGTTGTCTATTTATTTGTTTGTCTGTCTTTTTTCAATGGTTTAACATATTTCAGTGGAATTTTCTGTATAGATAACATTTATTCAATATTAAACGATAGGTTACATATAAATACGCTTTTATTTACAGGAGCATAGCAGCGAATGTAAAGGCTTAAAAAATTGTACCTGCGGAGAAGAAACTTAATACGACGCTATTAATTTAATGTTAAAGTACAGAAACATATTTCATTTCACATACCAAATTCACGGATTAATTATTGCACTGCATTTTAATTCAGATTAACATCGATTACTCGCCTCACTTAGTTCTCAATTTTTTTTTAAATAGATGGAGTAAATGTAAAAAAGTTTATTACACTGTAGAGGGATAGCGTTAATTTCATATTAATCTTTTTTTTTCTTTTTGTAGACATATTGATAGCAATATCGTATAGATTAAATTTTGTTTCTTCTATAGGAGAATATTTCTACTAATATAAAATAATTAAAAGTTATCTATTTGTTTGTCTTTCTTTCACGCATAAGTTTTACAGATTTCAGTGAAAATTGTATTGTCACAAATTCACGGGTTAATTATTGCATTGCATATTAGTTCAGATTAACATCGATTACTCGTCTCTCTTTGCTCTCAAATTTTTTTTAAATAAATGGAGTAAATGTAAAAAAGTTTATTACACTGTAGAGGGATAGCGTTAATTTCATATTAATCTTATTTTTTCTTTTTGTAGACGTATTGCAAGTTATATCGTATAAATGGTGCTACTTTGTTTCTTCTATAGAAGAATATTTCTATTAATATAAAATAAGTAAACGTTGTCTATTTGTTTGTTTGTTTTTCTCTTACGCGTAACGGTTTAACAGATTTCAGTGAAAGTTGCATTTTCACAAATTTACGGGTTAATTATTGCACTGCATTTAGTTCAGACTAATATTAGTCAATGCGTCTCTTAAGTTCGTTAGTCTGACCTATTTTAGTTTATATTTACGAGACTAATTTGCGCGATACTGCACCCCGACATGTTAAAAGTCAAATTATAGTCAAAGTAGTACTTAATTTGTACCTACATATGTGGGCTGGTCGAAATCTTTATCCATTTCTTCCAAACAAAAGTTTGTATATTTTACTAGGGAAGCTATATAATTCTTAACAATCAAAATAAACGAGTTTAAGGTTTATATATATATATATATATATATATATATATATATATATATATATATATATATATAAGTGTGTGTATGTGGACATATTTATATATATTCAGCATGGTTGATTATCGATAACGTTAATTTTTGAATTGATTTTCTTTTATAATGTTGAAAGGCTGCAACTACGGACGAATTTTCTCCGACGGTTTTCTACTGTATCCAATCTGGCCTCTCTTAATTTGGCGACGAGCGCTTTTCTCCTTTTCACGATATTGAATTAATATTGAAACAAAATATTTTATAATAATTCACTTAGAAGAAAAGAATAATACATAATAATGAATGATAGCGAAATTTCATTAGACAATCATTTAATGTCAAACATCGTTGTAATCGATTTAATCGCGTTAATCGATCTAATCGATTAATTCAATCGCATTACTCGATTTAATAATACAGCCATGAAATAGTGTTATGAAATAAAATATTCTCATAATTAAAATTTCATTCAATTTTAAAAAATAAAAATATTTGACATAAATCAGATTCTTTTTCAAATTATATTGAATCAGTTTTAATTACACACCTGTTTACACTCTTTGGTATTTCCCACTAAAATGAGTCAAGAATTAAAGATACATTTGAAGTATTGAATTACAGTATCGATACGGTACCTTAGTATCTCGATATCAATAAAGATGACGCTGGAGATAAATGAAAAGTCCCTTAAAAGAAAATTGTTCTAAGAAAACGACGTACCTGCCCGTAAGCCCCTTCGTCGAGGTCGGTAGCCTCGACCGCGGTGAGGAGTCCTGGTGCCGCGTCCTCGCGCACGCTGACGGCTCCCGGGTGAGGTTTGAAGACGGGCGCGTTGTCGTTTACGTCCTCCACCAGCAGTAGGAAGCTCTGCGTGATGAAGTTGCCGTCTCCCAATTTACCGTCTGTCAGCGTCAGTACGAAGGCGTACTCGTCGCGGGTCTACGAAAAATCTGATCGTTAGTTTTGTGAACGGTATTCGCTTGACGTTAGTTTCGGTGTCAGCTGAAAATGATATGGACTATGTGCTATTGTTATTTATTTTTATTTTTTTATTTATTCCTTAATAAAAAATCTACTCGAACGACTCCGTTCATTACTTTGAAATTAAATTAAAAAAAAGGATATTCTTATTTTGATATGCTAAACCTAAGTTTTGAAAAATTGGTCGTTTGGTAGATTATATGAGAGGTTACAATATGAACAATCGGACTCGACCGAAAAGTCCCGTAGCATTAAATAAACTTATTTCGTATGCAGTAAGTTTGTATTTCTCAAAGACATTGTGAAAAAAGTTATTGCTGAGGTCGGTACGGAAAATATCCCATATCTCATAAATTACAAAATATATCTTATTTAAATCCAGTTCGTGTTGAAAGTTTATTTTAAGTTCTACTACCAAGGTTTTTTTTCAGAATTTTGCACACGTTAGTTTAAAAGTTAGAGGGGGGTGGGGTTCGCTTTTTAAGATTTTAGAAGCGCATACCTCACCATTGACTTAAATGAAGAAGTAATTTTAGAATCTCTATATCATTTTTAAGACCTATCTGACGATTCTCCACATGCCTATATGCACTGGATTTTGTTTCATCCCTAAGTTATATGTATGGAGTTGTACCCTTAATATTGTTTTTTTCATAATTCATTTTATAGCGGTTATTTATTTGTATAGCAATTCATAAAAGACATCCAAATTTCATATGTATAATGCCCATAGTCTCCGAGTAAAATGGCTGCGACATATGGACAGACGGACAGAACGCAATTATAAAGGTTTCGTTTTTGCCATTTGGCTACGAAACTCTAAAAAGAAAAAACGAAACGTTAATAAATTATAATAAACATATTAAAGAAGAAGAACAATTAAGATACAAATATTGGCATGAGTCAGGATGAAATAAGGAAAATACAAGAGTGAAGAAGGAGTAGGGCTTAGGAAAGGTTGGATCTTCTCAGTTGATCCTTAATGATTTTTGAAGACTTGATAGAGCATATTTTACTGATGTTAGATTCCAGTTGACTTCAATGTCTTGCTGGTTGTACACTAAAGGATTTTTCGTAAGAAGTAGAGGTATGTTCGGGAATAAGTGGGATGAGTAAGTTTTGAGAGCGTTATACCACAAAGCCAACTTACTACAGTAATATGACGGAAAATAATTGAAATGACTGCAAATTTAAGTATAATTTTTAAGGTTTTTTTTTGCATCGTTTCGATAATTACGGGAATAAGGTTCAGACAAAGAAACATGTTATTCTTTGACTGATTGTTATTGATGTTATTGATTGTCAGAAAAATAAAATTGATATCTTTTTTTTCAGAAAATTGAAAATAATGTTTATAATTATTTATCACATTTTTCGTACACACGGTACTTGCGCACATTGCCCGCTCGGAGGAATAGACCGTGAACAGCTGAGAAGACATCATCACTGCGGTAAAAATTGCACTTCAGGGAAGTAGTAGGTGTGTTAAAAATTAAGTACGAGTTGAACTGTCAACTGTACGGAACCCTCCGAGGTTACCATACCCAATATTCCTATGTACCTAAGGAATATTTAAGGTATTGAATATATTTGGCGTTAATTTTGTAGAGATTCATTATTCACAATTAAATGAAACTACGTGATGTAGTATTATTCCTACTTTTTTTAAGTTCTTTATCACGACCTAGGTTTCGTTGTATTACAACATCTTCAGGTGGGCTATTAGCAAAGGTTGCTAATCTAAAAGAACTGCTAATCTAAAGATTGCTAATAATATTTGCTAATATCCCACCTGAAGATGTTGTAATACAACGAAACCTAGGTCGTGGTAAAGAAATTAAAGATAGTAGAAATAATACTACATCACGTAGTTTCATTTAATTCTTAAAAATGGTTAAGCGTACCTTTTAAATTTCAACTTCTTGTATATTTTTGATGGGCTCTTAAATATAAATTTATCTTTGAATCTAAAACATAAAAGCGTTATTCAGTAATATTATAATATCTTACCTCCCTATCAAGCTCCTTTACTAGATAAATATTAACTTCGTTGGATGAAATGGCTTCTAACTGCAGAATATCACTGCCGGCCTGCTCCCTGATGCCGAAGGTAAGGGCGTCCCCGTCGGGGTCCACGCCGCGCAGCCGGTATATTAAGCTTCCTGAAACGTTGATAATTATAATATACTTTAATAAAAATATATCTGCTATTGCAGTAGTAAAAAATATGTATCTTTCAAAAATATTTGTTTCATTTTAAGGTTAAGACTCTCAGAATGTATGTAGCTAGGCGTGTTTACGTGAAACACAAAGAATAGAAATTAATAGTGATTAAACTTTGTGCCAAATTAAACTTAAAATTAGATAATCTTTGAAGATAATAATTATTAATTCTTTTTAATTATCATTTTGGTTAATTTATATCTAAACATAGTAACAGGTAAATCAAATACACTTTACGCTACACTAACTTTCTTGCAAAGTACAAACCTGTTTGTATAAATATGTTTTTATAAACTACATTAATATACAAAGCGGAAAAGTATGTTTGTTTGTTCGCGTTGATTTCTGGTATTCCTAGGTCTGATTTTAAAAGTTCTTGTTTGTAATAGAAAGTCTATATTTTGGGATAGACTATAGGCTACATATTATCATCTACTATTCACAGAAGCAGAGTGGTGATAAAAATGTTATGGAAGTCGGGAAAGACTGTTTAAACGGTGGAAGGATCAGCTTATGTATTGATTGATCCTTCCGGAAGGTGGAGAGAGACCAGATTATTTATTGATTGATCATTCCGGAAGGTGAAGAGAGGCCAGATTATTTATTGATTGATCATTCCGAGTATTCCTGTCAATATATTCCCAATATTGAAGACGGATATCGGTTTGCGGATGGAGCTGAAGCGTTTAGTGACCGCGGTGGAAGAGCATCTCACTGAGATAGCATGCCGTGCGGCTAATTTACGCGGTTGACTCCCTAACCAAATGCGATTCATTTCGAACTGTTGACTTAGCATACTATTTTTCAATCGGTTTTCTATTTTTTCTACACGGATGAAACCCAGGTTTTAATATAATTGCTGGACTCATAAAGTATTTGAATACTAATCATTACTGCGTACGCGGTACGAAAGCGCCTAATTTACTTCAGTTTTATATGGGAGTTGCTATATAAATTTTTTTCAAGAAAACGAGTTACAGTGGATTTATAGAGAATTAATAATAAAAAATTGGAAGAAAAAGTTTTCGAAAATATCGGATTTTAAATTTTTTTTAAGGTTTAGGTAGCAGTATAATACATTTTAAGGTATAAAAAAATTTAATGGAAATATTTACACAAAATTACCAAACACAGGATCGGCCCGTTGTTCCAGATATTGGAACTACGGACACATTTGAACTACATACACATACACGTGCGTAGCACACCCAAACACACATGCATATACGCAGCACGCGTATATACGTTAAGCACACATGCACATAAATTTTCATACTTCGTGCTTTTTACAGTAAGTAAAATAAGTGTAACCTATTTATATTAAAACTCAAGTTCAATTTTTCAAACGATTACAATACTTCCTTTACTTTTCACTTCGTTTAACAGTTAAAAGAAATAACCATCTAAGAATTTGAGTTCACATAGTTTAAAGTTCACATATATCTAGAGCCGGAATGGATAATCAGATTTGGATAAGTGAGATATCATTATAATTGTCCTTGCCTTCAGAATGCTCTTAGGTAGATCAGATTATTATCCATGCGCCGAGAGACGCCACTCTTTCATTGTAACGGAATAAAAATTCGAAAATACCATTAATACGGGCATCAATTTAAAGGTTCGAAAATAAACATTATGTTGTACAAATAAATAAGATATTTAATAATAAAATGTTTATATACTCGCTAATAAACATAGCTTGGAACTTAAGTTTGGGCTATTCAGAAATGTTCGGATCAAAAATCTGGTTTTCAACCTTAAATTGTTAGTTAGCATTTCGTAATAAGGCTCGAGAAAATCGTAAAAAAATTGTTTATTCTATCAATGCTCCATGCCCGAACAAAAGAGCTTTTAAAGACCACTTCAAAAATATGAATAACTTGTTAAATCCCGAAAAAGAATTGTTCCCAGAAATAGATTAACAAAAAATGTTGAAAATCGGGACTAAAAATATAGTATTCTCTAACTGAAAACGTTCATTTGGGTTTTACAATTTAAGTACGATCATACTCGATATCGCCATATTCGATACTCCACATTATTCCAGTACTAATGAGATAGATAAGTGCTTGAATATAGTAACATACTTAACCATTAATATACAAAATACAATTTTGCAATATCATTAATATCAAGAGATTGTGGTATAATTTTAATGCTAAAATAAACTTAGAAAAACATAAACATAATTTCAGCTTTCAATTTAATTCTTAATCAAATTATTTAGGAACACCTGTAATATATATATATATATATATATATATATATATATATATATATATATATATATATATATATACAGTATCTTCAATATTCTAATTATACATTTTTACTTTTATATATAAAACTATTGGGTTGCGTCGTACCCACAAATTCGTTTCGAAGGCTTTCATGCATTTGACTTAACATATATTGTTTCGTTTAATATGCACCAAAGCACACTGGCAAAGGTTTATAGTGTTGAGTTCGGGTGCTAAAGGATTAAAAATGGCACCATTATAAAGAGAGCTTGTTTTTAATGGCACCATTAAAACAAGCTCGTTAAAAGTGTTATATAAATCGTCAATTAAACAAATGAGAAATATTGTATTTTTTTGAGGAGTCAGGTTATTTTTAGAATAATTTGTAAATGTCATTTCAAAGAGAAATAACATTTACAAATTATTATGAAAATAACCTGAACCTAACTCTTTGGAATGGCGAGGTGAAATAAAGTGCAGGTTATTTCTCATTATGTCCTCCATCCATATACGTATAATCTTAATCCGTGATGCTCACAGGCTCCACAGGATTGTCGACAAAAGTTACGTAAAACTCAAATAGAGTGAAAATGGCATTCATTTGATCAACAATAGAACTATTGTCAACGTCAGTTATCAGTTTATTTTTTTTAATTGAGATAAAGATTATACATTTAAAAAAATGCGGTTTTTATTATTTTTCGTAATCGTTCTAAAAAGTTATCATGTATTTTATTAAATTTTCTTTGTTATTTTTGATTTTATTGAAAATTCTTGATATTTTAAAAATAACTATTTATACATTTATGAAGATAGCTTTTTGTCTTCTATTCTTATGGTTTTTTATGGTCTGCAAAACACCAGTTTTTTTAAATATTATATTCTATTTCTGTGACATCAGGCCCGATTTAGCCGGTATCCTTTTTAATTGTTATTAATATAAAAAAATCGGGACATTTGGATCTCGCGCAAGATTTATGCGGGACGACCCTAAATACCTCTAAATGTTGGATTGTCCTGTGAAAATCAAAGTATTCCTTTCTTTAAGCTTTCATTTACTCTTCACGCTGGCAATTTATGGAAAAAATTCGATTCCGGTTTAACCGTCCAGCCAAGTATTAAAAGTCATCTGAATAAATGATACTTCCCCTAACTTTATTTTCCACAGTACATTTTCTTTCATATCCCTTTCCTTAAATCATTCGTTTTTCTTTTATTATTCCTCAATCCTGTTGTAAAACCCCTCCCGACACATAAAAATTAGAAAATTTTTGTCTTTTTAATTTTTTCTCAGATATGAACTATAATTCTGTTTAACGTGGTGATATTGCTTTTGTAATTAGTTCGCCAGAAGTACATATTTTTGAAGTAAATAAATAAATCTGACAACACTAGTGGTGTATATGAAAATTTTGCTCGTCTATCAGTTACATTTTGTCAGCGAACCGCCAGTTTTCACTTTACATCACCTTATCACTTTTATATCGGGGTTACTATAACACATAACTATGAAATGTAAACGTATGGTATTTAATGTTCATGTACTTCATTGTCCGATGTACAATACGCTTGCGAGTTGTGCAAACATATTATTTCATATGTCAACTGGCTTCGACAGTTTTTATTTAACGTATTTAAATAAGTTGGCCTTATTAACACAACAATAATATTATCGTAACTAGGATATAAATGCTAAAATGAGTTTGTATGTTTCCCTTCAGCGCCCCAACTACTCTATCGATTTTAATGAAGGTATGTTTGCAAATATGTGGACTGTGTAACAGGACTTGTCTCCAACAAACATAGGATAGGTTTTGCTTTGGAATAGTATTTATTTTGAGTATTAATTTAAATAAGCTCGTATTTTTTAGAATATGAGTAACAAAATAATTCAGCGATCGACAAAGGAGCAAAAAATAAAATGCAATTTGTGATCATAATAGAAAACAAAAAACTACTTTCATAAATATTATATTTTTAAAATATCAAGAATTGTTAATGAGAAAAAAAAATAAAGAAAATGTAATGAAATATATAAAAACATAATGGATTACCAAAAATATTCAAAACCAAGATTTTTCTACATGCATCTGGCCAAATTAATTAAAAATAATATGCTGACTGTTGTTCTGTTGTGGTTAAAATTAATGCATTTTTAGCTTTTCTTGAGTTTTCGGAGACTTTTTCCGATGACTCTTTAAACCTGTGAGTTGCATGGATTAATATAGTGTATTTTTAGATGGAGGATACAAAGAGACACATTCTGTTTCATCTCGCTAGTTCAAAGAGTGCCGTACAAATAATATTAACAAAATATCATGAAGAATAACCTAACTTTTCGTAAAAAAATACAAGGTTTCTCCCTTGTCGGATTGACGATTTAGATAAAACTTTTAAAGAATCTATTTTTTTATTTTCTATATATAATAGAGTAATTTTTATTCTTGTAACACCTTGGTCCGACATTGTGTGGACTTCTATCAGTTTCTTTTATTAGGCAATTCAAAAAAAAATACCCCATTAGGGACAGAGCTTAAACATAAATTTTTACTTTTAATTATTTATAGAATATTATTTCAAGACAAGTATAGGAGGGCTGACTTATTTCGATAAAAGCAATCTCTTTTAGGCAACCATAACAAAGAATTGAGTAACAAAATCAAGTACCGTGTAAATTATTGGTAAACGCTAATTTATGACACAAAACAAAATTAGTATATTTATTTAGTTATAAATAAAATAATAAAAAATATAGAATTACATTAAAATTTTTTTTTTATAAATAAAAGAAAAGCTAATCAGCGATGCATTAGGGATGGGGAGAGATAAGGATGTGAAATAGATTCGATCTGCCAATTACGATAGGCAATTTAATTTCAGACGATTTTTAATTTAAGACAGACAGACAATGAGAATTATTTGTATTTAATTGATTCCATCTTTTAGTAGTATTCAGTATAAAACATTCTACATAGAATTATGTTCTATATTCCATATCACAGTTCTATGTTGAGCTATTAAGGATGTGTTCTTGTTTTAGAACGGAATTTAAGGTCGTGGGCTGACAAGTATCGAAATATAGCTATGAAGGTATAACGGGATTATTAAGGATATTGTGATAAAAACTTAAAAAAATGGAGGCTGCGTCACAAATTTCTAGTCATTTAAGTCGTGACTGATGCTCAGACATGGTCATATTTTTTAAGGCTTAATTTGTAATTTGTGTCGAATACATAGAATTTTTGAAGCCGTTCCAATTGATTGAGTAATTTTTTATATAGATTTGAATAACACACGTCTCTTTATTCAGGGATGGGCATAGAGTTTCAAAAATATAGGTATAGTTACATGTTCAGAGGATAATGTCACCCAACGTAAGATCTAACATTCTTAGAAGACTATTATTTTTAAATTACGTCATAATTTTTTCCTTTTCCACACAGAGTAACCACGGGCCAAAGTCAGTAACTCCAATAAATTTAATGCTTGTGAAAGATATAGTAGGCAATAGACTTACACAATAAAAAATTAATATTTGTAAACAGTTTAATAAAAAAACTATGTACATTTAAATGTTTATGAGTGTTTGAATGTATATGGGACCCTCCTAATGCGAGTTTTATCCAAACTTAACATGTTTTACAATAATTTATAACGAAGATTAGAATGAGAAAAAATCGATTTTTTCTAATTAAATTCTTTATTAATAAATGTTATAATATTTTAAGCATCTTTTTGTGCTTTATAATTCGTAGCAATTAATATATATGTAATTAAATTGCTGGAATAAGATAGTTACTTACGGTGGTCTTAAAATCTTTATTACAATCATTATATAAAGTTTTATTGGAATAATTCCATATATTTTAATACATTTCATATTTAAATTTATTTATTCACTACAATCAAAGCTGCCATTTTAACGAAAATACTTTCATCAATGAAGTTTTAATGGAAGGAACCTTAATGGTTTTCCTATTACCTTATTTGTATTAAACATGTGATGCCCATTTATGAATAATATACTAAATATACTGAATAAATGTACATCTACGTAAATAAAATAATAATAAAATAATAACAAACTTTCTTCTTCAATAAACTTCAAAATTATGCTCTCCTTTATTATTATGCTTTCACTCTGATCTAAATAATGTAACTTAACTACTTAATTATACAATACAAAATAATTACAGGCAATCAATATACATAAATTAAAGACGCATATTTCTAACCGGAATTCACCCGCGGTCACGATAAAACAATGAACTCTCCAACCATACCGAATAAGAGACCGGATGGAGCCATTGAGAATACACACGATGATGTATAATTTAACATAATAAATATATCATCTGATAAGCCCTGAGTTAAAAGTGAAAGCTAAGCCGTTTCCATCATTGAAATGGCTCTCTTAAGAATACCAAAAAAAAAAATTTTGTACGCCAGGTTAAGTAAAGGATTATGTGAGATATACAGATCATTAGTCCCATCAGATTGCTATATACCATTTTCACATAACGCAATAATCCAAGATCGATTTCGATCAATATAATTTGCAAATTCTTTGTACAGAGGAGCAGAGGCAGATTAACCTGGGACCGCAATTTGCTGCTGGAGGCCAAATAAACACGGGTGGATTGGAGGAGAGTGAAGAATCTGGCCAAAAATCAAATGTGTTGGAGGTCCAAATTGGAGTAGATAGACTTAATAAATCATAAAAATAAATACTCCCAAATGCCAGGGTCTGAATTCATATTTATATGGCCCAAATGCCAGGATCTGAATTAATTTTATGACAATTTACTCAAACAATATATGTTTATGCGCCATTTTAAAACTCTAAACCGACACATCACATTTTCAGGTCAAAAAGTAGTTTGTAACTATTAAAGTCATGGCTTAGTTTGTGGTATTTTACAAATTAATTGTATAAGTTCAATTTGGGATATTGCTAAGCTAGAAATAGTGAAAATAATTCAACATTAATATCATAAGACAATTTATTGCATGGATTACATTATTAAAACAAATATATTATATTTATAGCATTGTCATTTCTTGAATTTCTCATTTTTGTTTGTGAACCTTCTCTGAGCCACAATGCCTTGATACGTCCAAACATTACAAAATTATACAAAAAGAAAATTTAATTAAAGTCAAGTATCGCGATCATACGAATGCTCACTTCTGTTGATTATGAACTAAAACCGCTATCCACACAGCCGTCATTTTATAAAAATGCATCATGCATACTCCCAAGGAAGGGTTCCTAACGAAGCCATAGATTTAGGAAGTGTTTGAACAAGTAAGGCATTGAAGAAGTATCGATACCTTTTAGTGTAGAGTACATTTTTTTCAATATCGACCTTTTTGTACTCGATATTCTTAATGGATACTTTTACTCATGTGAGTACATTAAAGCAGGTGTGATCATATCTCTCTCAAAATTCAAACCAATATTCCAAAATCTCCTTTTGAATCGCAACTAAATGCTATCAATAGTACTGAAGTATTGTCATATTGGTGATACTTCATACTGGTTATACTTTGAGAAAGGAAGTAACAACCAAACAAGATAACAAATTTAGCGTTAGTTCACGTTTCATTGCCTAACTCCGAACGAAACAACTATTGGACAAATTATTATTTTTGGTGATATATAGTACAGGGTAAAGTTAGTAAGTTTAGAATTATATTCGCTTTCTCTCTCCTCAGTAATCGTTTCGCTCATCTGTTTCGTGTTTTCGTTTTTCTACATCGGTTTTTTATTTTAAATGAAAACTTTGATTTATAATATTCTTGTTTCATTATTTTACAGATAAATATTTTTATACGATTTGTATTAAATTTCTTATTTGCACAGACAGAATTTGTGTAGTAGCATGTTTGTAAAAGTTTCGGTGGAAAAAATTGACAGAATATCAAAGGCAGAAATAAATATGTGTGCATTTGGAATATGGGGGGCAGTTATAAAAAATGTACATAATATAATATTCAGGAAAAAATATCGATATGCCCAATCGATATTTCACTATTTGTTTAGATATTTTTATCTTTAAAATACTTTTTGTCGATACTACTCAAAAGTAAAATATTGCTACTTTTGAATCGATACCGCGTCTCTTCAACAATTCTAAGAAGTCTCTCCACTTTCACGAGCTTCATACCAAGACGTTGTGGTATTTCATAATCAACAGTTCTTAGGATTTTGAGAAGATTTTGTTGTCTTCCTTATCATGTGCAGGCGTTCGCAGCGATTATCGCTGCGAACTTCTTGATCACCCCGACTTTTTCAATAAATTAGTTTGGAATGGTCAATGAAGATGCTGAGGAGACGGTTTTCAAGTATTTATAATCTTGGCAGTCCGAGAAACCCGACATGATGATACAGAAAATAACAATCAAGTGAGGGTGAGGTTTCCATACCTAGTACAAAGTGAAATTATTTTATTTATCATAAGTAATCACTAGTATAGAATTCCAAATGCAATAAATATTTAATAATGCCTAATATAATTAAGTAGGGGGGACAAATATGATATTTATAATCGTCTTTATATTTGGCCTACAATTTTTAAATATTTTTTTCTGTCTCTGAAGATATTCTATATCTATAAAGACCTACCTAGTCTTTGAAAAAAAAATATTTGGCTTCAAATTTCTATACAAATATTTTTGAGCGTCAGCTATTATATATATGTTTTATCATGATTTATTACTAGGCAAAATTTCTATCTTAATCGGTTTCTGAGAAAAATTTATGTAACCGAAGGACAGATTCTTTTGCGATACGGAATCGTAATCAATCAAATGTCAAAGCCTAATATCATTATCTGACAACTAATTGAGACGTCTAGGTTTTATAATGTATTCTTATAAACTTTACTTAATTTTGCTTCCGTTTCTATTCCATTTCTCTTCTTTTCTTATGAATCTTAAAAATGAGGTTTGGGTTATGACAATTACAGAAACAACATGAAAAGAAAAAGGAAACAAAACATAAAAACAACTTTTTGGGGTAACAAGTGTTCCACTTGTTTCTTAATCTAGGGAATATGTCATCTACGTACCAAATTTTGTTCAAATTAGTTAAGCCTTGACTACTGAAAAATAAACTTAAACAAACAGACAACTTAACGTACTTTTTGTTTTATAATATTCTTTGGGGTTTCGTGAATACGTGAAGCGAGACAATATTTTTTGTCTTGTAGATTATCTAAATTACGTTGGTAAAATCTACGTGCACGCGCAAGTTGTCGCACAAACGAAGACTTCCTCCGTTGTCAATGCGTCGTTCAGCACCTTATACGGAAGGTGTCGATTGATGTTTAGGTCTTGCCCAAGCGTTGAATGTTAAGGTATTGCGTCCGCACAAGAAAATTTCTGGAAAACATTTACGTTCTTATTTTCCCCATTTACAGTGTATTTCTTAAACATCACATCATAACCTACTGTGGGGTTTCAACAGCGACATTAGTCAATTGAAATAAATTTTTTACAACTTCGTGTTTAATTAAGACATGGAAAGTCTCTAATTTAAATGAAACATATTTCACCGGCTCTTCTATCCATTTCCCTATAAGATAATTCAAGTTTACGAATAGTTTTGGCCAGTCGTTTGTTGGTTTTTCTTTCCATACAATGATCTTAATTAGAGGTTCTATCTTAAAAGGAAAAACGGAACCTTTATAAGTGAATTCACGTGTCCGTCACAGGTGTTTTTCTTACAAACCATTTGACGTAGAAACTTTAAATTTGGGATAGTAATGAAGCATAATAACCCACACATATCTCGGAAGATACCACTGAAAAATATTTATTTGGAAATTTTAAGTGTTAGGGTAGTGGGTTTAAATTAAATAAACTCAGAAAAATTTTATATAATTGCACATGAAGTTTGCATTATTGTTTGAAAGGGCTGGTTATAAGGGTTTCAAATATATATTTTTTCGTAATTTTAGGTAGTTTATATTAAGGGATATACTGAAAAAATGTATAAAAACTATGATTCACCCTCGTGTTTTCGAAACTTCTGAACCTAAAATTAGGAAAAAACGGGAATGTTTTTAGGATCCTATGTAAAGGTTGTAGGAAAACTATAACGATGAACACGTCTCCCTACTTATATTAGGTATATTGAATGTTTATTGCATTCCAAACGAGACATTGAATCCTCGATTAATGAGTCAGACTTGGACCTGGTCGGTTTTTTTAATAAAGTTTCTTTTTATTAAAAAATGTTTCCATTTAATCATAAATGGTATTTTTAAGATTAAGAAAAAAAGGGTTTATTAGCAAGGTTTTAGTTAAGATATTACTTTATAAGTGAAATGGTAATTAAGAGTTAACGTTATTCGAAAGTTTACCAAAAATTAAAGTCCTAAGGAGTAATATTAAAGGGTATACGAAAGTATCCAATAATTTAAACGCGCTCCTTAAGGGTGTCTGATCAGCAATGATTTCTTTTTGATAAGAGTTTATATGATATTAGTAGGAAGTAGTTTGTGGGAATTGTTTTAATGTAATTTCATTGTTAACTTAATTGATAATTTATTGGTCTGTGATCGGAAAGAGGAAAACATTATTTATCACAATTTTATGGATTGAAGATAGTAGATTAAAATTTTAGTAACGTTACTAAACGATATACCACTAGACATTTCAAATTTGTGTATTCGTTACATTTTTGACCTCAAAAAATGTGACCACATGTCTGAGTCCAGAGCGTAGCTTAACTGGATGGCAGCCGGCGCAATCACTTCTCTGACTTTTTTAATGTCCTGAATTATTCTCGTATCTCAAATTATCTTAGATGTAGATTCTCAGCTTTAGCTGCAAATCGCCATGGACTTTTTTCTGAAGATATCTTTGCTGATACCCAAAAATTATACCTCCTTTTACGAATATTTCTTCACTGTACATGTGGGATAAGTTGGATCCTGATATCCGGAACGCATCCGCCATTTCATGCATTCAAAGGCCGCCTGAAATATAAAGTACTTTTGAAACCTTAATTTCTTCCGCTCCCTGAATTTTCCTCTTAAATCAAGACCCTTTCTTTCATTCTTGTCAATGTAGAATATAAATGAGTGTATATGTGGATTTGAGTATATCAATTCGAAAACATCTCAGAATCTTTCTAATATATAAATTTGAAATTCTTTTTAAGTATATCATTTGGAAAATTTCATCTCAGAATCAAAACCATATTGTCTACCATCTGCTACCAATTAATCATGAACGCAGATGAACGCAGCACGCAGAGAACTTAGAAAATATAATGGTTATCGGGAAAGTCAATGGTAAACAATTCAGTGGCAGATTTCCTACCCGATGTACTGACTAGATCACTAGGCTCACAGGCCTCTCAATCACGTCTACTATTAGGAAAGCCGAGAAGAGAGCTGAATGGAAAAAACTAATAAACGAAACCACCAGTACTTTTCATGACGGATACGACCTTCAGAAATGAAGAATTCAATTATATAATTCAAGAATATATATATATATATATATATATATATATATATATATATATATATATATACATATATATATATATATATATACACACCGGGTGACGATGCAAAGACTGCCACAAATAATATATGTCATGCGATGAGTTAGTACACGGTGTCTTACGTACCAGATGTTCTGTTGAATTGGACGCTCAACGATTACACCGCCGACGCCTAATCGAGGAGGATCCTCGATTGACGACTCGTCAATTGGCAAATGAGCTACACTTTAGTCATGGCACCATAGAAACACATTTGCAGGAATTGGGAAAAGTTTCAAAATATAGTTTGTCCCCGTTGTCATCATATCATCTTCAGTGCAGTGTTCATACTTGTCAACGCTTATTGACATTGAAACGTAACTTCGACTAGCTGAATCAGTTAGTAATTGGCGATGAGAAGTGGGTTACATACGTTAACCATACACGCAAATGGTAATGGCTGGGTATAGGAGAAGCAGGAGTTTCAGTATTCAAACTTGAAATAAGTACCAAAAAGGTGATGCTCGGCTGCTGGTGGAATTTCAAGAGAATTATTCATTGGGAGTTGCTTCCAGAGGAATATACAATTACTGCAGATATTTACTGGGAACAATTAAACCGATTAGCTAACAAATTGAGTAGTCAACAGGATCGAGTTTATTTTCTACATGATAATACTAGACTACGTATGTTGCAAAACATACTCGTGATAAATTAGAGGAGCTCGGCTAGGTTCTACTCACTCACTCACCATATTCGCCGGACATTGCGCGCTCTGATTACCATTTATTTAGGGCTCTAAATAACCATTTATGTGAAAAAAAATTCGACGTTAAAGAAGATCTCCAAAACGACCTCGCACAGCTTTTTGAATCAAAGTCATTGGAATTTTACAGGAAAGGCATATTGTCACTGCCAACTAGATGCCTAGTAGAGAATAATGGCGCATACTTAAATTAAATTTAGTGTTACATATAAATTAAAAAAAAATGGTTCAAAACTTATTAGGCAATATATATATATATATATATATATATATATATATATATATATATATATATATATATATATGTATGTATATATTATTTACTTGTTACTCGCTCTTTTTTGTTGTTGCTATTGTTGTTGGTCATTGTTTCAATTTTTATAATTTTTTTTTGTAATTGTATTCAAAATCTGTTGCAATCTTCCACAGCACATAATATGTTTTATTACTTGGTATTTTGGTTGACTGGGAGAGGTTGCTATTGTACCACTAAGCTTGTCTTATGAATTTATACATTAAAGTCAATAAGTATATAAAATAAAATAGACGTAACACAAAAAAGTGGGTTCACAAGTGAAACGATCTGGGGAAGCATTTTCCCTAACCAGTAAATTACAAAATAGATTTACGATAAAACGAGGAAAAGGTTTGCCTTAGTTTTTTCTCTACGCAAGCCGAGTCTTGAGTCGCTTTCGTCCTAAAGGTGCTTATTATCTGCATCCTACCCATTGCAGAAAATATATTCATCACTTAATTTAGTACATAGCGCTGTGTTTAAAGTAGGATCATCATCATATATATTAATACGCTAAGGTTAAGATGTTACACTCCCTTTTTAGAAAAAACCTCACAACTAATCCACATAAATTATATATCATTTTATAGATAATTGCTTGCTCTACCGGCATCCACAACTAAAAAATTTATTATTGCTATTGTTTTTGCAAATTAATTAATTATTAAAATTATATACACAAAACAGCAATGCTGCCATCTAACGGCTCAACGTCAATATGATTGACGGTCGGTAAAATTTTTGTTTAATTTCGAATCCACACACGTATAAATAAAGTGGCGCTTTAGCTCAATGCTTTTGATACTTGCGCCTCTATATGTCAATTTTAGTAAAATATTTGTTTGATCTGTCATCTGAGCTTCATAATGGAATAAATAATGCGAAGACTTCGCACGGGTCACGCTAGTTAAGAAAATATTGTTGGTAGAACCAAAACTGCACACACTACGAATCAATGAATAATTCCCCCATTCGCGAAAAAAACGGAACTTGTATCCTTTGAAGAATTTTGTGACCACAAACAGTGTAACACTATTTTATTATACGGTCCGTAACTTTGAAATTCACGGACGAAGTATTAGTACGGGTAAGACATACGTTTTATTAAAATTGCTGATGTGAATCGTTACAAGAGCGAGCGTTGTTATCATTAAAATACACGCACGAATGAAAGCCATGTTTAGTTCCAAGGTATTATTTCACGGCTTTCGTCATCGACTGAGATCACCCATTCTTGCACCCGAAATTTATTACGCTTTCTACTCTAGCTGCACGCGGTGAAGGCCTTCTCGATACCAAAGCGATTATTATAAAATTTAATTAAGTTAGAAAGTTCCGCTTGAGTTACGGTTCGACTTTTAGCTAAACGTGGAATCGCGTGATTTAACCGTCTATCGTGTGTGGAAACTTAAATTGGACATTTAGTTATACAAATTGTAACGATTGAGTCGAGACCGCGCGTTGCTAAACTGTTGTCTGTTGTTTTGTTAATTGCTTGGACGTGTGGCCGTTTAACGGATTGTTAGGCTGCATTCACACTTATTGGCGATTGTGATAATTTTAAACGTTTTAAGTAAATGAAAACCGATGATTTGTCTTTATTTAAAATTAAAGGATATTTAAAAAATAAAAATTGATTGAAATTAAGAAAGCTTAAAAAACGAACATAAATATTTAAATTGGCATTAATAGTTAAAATAAAATTTCTATATTAATTGTACTATTAAAAACTATGAGACTAACATTAATTTAGTTGAAAGGTTTTTGATTTGTAAGAGGAATGAAAATTAATTTTAAACTATAAATTATATGGAATTATTTTAAATGACCTTTGCGTGGCAGAAAATTAGGTAAATACGGTTGTACGAATAAAAGTCGTCACATCTATTGTTAGGTTGGTGCTCTAAAAATATGGAGTAGTGTTAATATATATTTTTGATTTGGAAGAGGAATGAAAATTATAATATATTTTTGATTTGGAAGAGGAATGAAAATTAATTTTAAACTATAAATTATATGGAATTATTTTAAATTACCTTTGCGTGGCAGAAAATTAGGTAAATACGGTTGTACGAATAAAAGTCGTCACATCTATTGTTAGGTTGGTGCTCTAAAAATATGGAGTAGTGTTAATATATATTTTTGATTTGGAAGAGGAATGAAAATTATAATATATTTTTGATTTGGAAGAGGAATGAAAATTAATTTTAAACTATAAATTATATGGAATTATTTTAAATGACCTTTGCGTGGCAGAAAATTAGGTAAATACGGTTGTACGAATAAAAGTCGTCACGTCTATTGTTAGGTCGGTGCTCTAAAAATATGGAGTAGTGTTAATATATATTTTTGATTTGGAAGAGGAATGAAAATTATAATATATTTTTGATTTGGAAGAGGAATGAAAATTAATTTTAAACTATAAATTATATGGAATTATTTTAAATGACCTTTGCGTGGCAGAAAATTAGGTAAATACGGTTGTACGAATAAAAGTCGTCACATCTATTGTTACGTTGGTGCTCTAAAAATATGGAGTAGTGTTAATATATAAGGATTTTTATTTTATTCAATTCATTTTTAACTGTTTTATTAGCCGAATATAGATTTTTTTAATAACAGCCAATTTTCATCGAGTGCGTGTTAGGTTTTCATTAAGTATAATATTTTGCGTCGATATGAAGACTCCCATTCATCATGCTTATTATTTATAATAAATATATAAATTATTATGATTATAATAATATAATATATTTATAATAACAAGGGAAGAGTCTGGCATAGTAATCATATTTTTGTGAAAATATCATCTAGAAATTATTTATAACTTAATTTTTCATTTTATTAAACTATCTAACCATTTAACCACTGTATCGCATTTCATTAAACTATCTAACCATTTAACCACTGTATCGCATTTCATTAAACTATCTAACCATTTAACCACTGTATCGCTATTGCACAAGAGTAAATAATTTATAATGAGTAAACGATAACGTCTATATTCCTTGTAAATAGAACAATTGTATGTAATCGTTTCATTTGATCTAATATCATCATTTGCAAATAAATAACTAAAAAGACTAGAAATATTGAATTGAGAAAAAGGATTATCATTCATTGTAGAATACGATTTTATTTGTTTATGTAACATTTCTACTACGGTTGATAACTGACCACTGAAAAAACAAGTATAGAAAAAATAATTTAATTCATTACAATTAGTTTTACAAATTCGTGGTAGAGAAATTAGAGGCAGGGAACATGTCGTATGTAATTTTGAACCTTTATATGTAGCAAATACAAATGAAAAGTAGTAAACTGAACTTCATTTTTGTTTTAAAAGATTGGATTTATCCAATGTTTAAAAAATCTAGGTATCCATTTACATTTACGGGGAGGAGCATTCATTCATATTCATATTTTTGATCCAATACTTCGGTATATATTAATCAATATCATATGAAGCATATACTGTCAAAATGTTATTCACATAAGTGTAAGACTTTAGAAACAGTAAGGCTGTGATATCGACGAAAGACATGGACGAAATCAAGAGAATTTTTTGTTTTATTATGAAATGCTTATTATGCAACGAGTCAAGCTAAAAACTACAATTGGAAATTTAAATTCCTTTCAATATATAGATGCTTTAAAAATTTAATTCAATTCAAATGTGAAGTTGTCCTTTAATTAATTTACTTTGGTAATCGTAGATTAAATAACTGTTTATTACGATGCACTCGAAATTAGACGGACTTTCCGAAGAAAGTGATGTGTCTTTTTCCAGCCGTTTAATCATATCAAGCCATAAACAAATTATAATAAAAATATTAATATCGCTTAAACATCGATGCTATACGATGTTAAAAAAAATTTAACGAGTTAGTAGTTGACATAATTTTTTTCTCCATTAGTGTGTTTGTGACTTTATGCAGTTTCTTCACGGTTGTTTGAATTGAGGCTTATCAAAAAGGAATATTGCTGCAAATTGCTGTTCTCTAGTAGGAATGTCTTGTTTTTGATAATTTATGGCATTCTCCAATATAATTATCTAAGAATATAGTAACTTATCATTAAAAATAGTTAAAAATGGCTTATTTATTCTGACTAGATATAATAGGATCAACTTTAATTACTGTTCTTTATACCTTAATATGTAACTAGATCAATTTGTTTGAAATATCTTCTTCATGTTTGCAATTTTCGTATAATAAATGAAAAAATACTGGTTTCTTACCAAATAATGTTTAATGACTTTAAACTCCGAACACTTCTTTGTATGCTACAATAAAGGTTTATTTTACTACATATTTATTTATACAATTATTTATTTACTTTTAGTAACAGAAATTATCACAATATTGCATATAAAAGATTTATGTTATAAATTTATTATATAAAACCAGCTGGCCCTGCAGAAGTTGTTCTGCTCTTTAAAACAAAGAGCCGCCTATCGGGTTCATATTTTATGATTTTATTTTTTGGCACTAAACCGACATATGTTGTGGATAAAAGTCATTTTGGTTCATAAATAAAGAATTTATTAATAACTTGACTACATCACCCCCTATCGAATCCTAGCATAGCTATAACCGTCGTATTGACAAAATATATACGTATATGTTATATGACAAAATATATACGTATAAGTATATTTATGAATATGACCTCAATCGGTGAAGCCGTTCAGAAGTTACACGATCGCTAACAGACCCACCAACGATTGTATATATTAAGATGTACAATGCAATTTAACAGTTAATTTTATGTAAACATCTGTAGTATTACTTTTCACACATCGTGTATGAGTTAATGGTAATGGTTTATTTACATAGCAAAGTAAAGTAATTGTAGTTATTGATTTAAATTCTTTAACTAATGAATAATATGCATATACTATTACCGATGGAGGACCAACATGTCATTGCACTGTTCTTCACTCGGACGCAACGAACAAGCTAATTTGGCAAGGGTTTTCAAGGGTAAAGATAAACACTTTCATCCATTGAAATTTGCTGTCACAACAACGGAAAATAAAAGGGCATTGTGTTTCATTTCCGGTATTGACTATGGCGACTTCATAAATCTAATTGCTGCATCAGACTTAAAATGCACGACTTAGGTTTTAAAACGGGGCTGTGGTCAGAAAATTTATTGACGGAGCAGGTTTGGTGAAAACTGTACCAATTAGCTCACACCTTATCCTAACAAAGCACTGCCTAATGACAGGTTTATGATGAGGATTCCCAATCTTATTTTCACCTACCTAGCGGTGGAGAGGTCATACTTTTCGCTAACACTCACAACTCACACTTTCTAGCGTCACATTCATTGATTTTCTCAAAAGATACGAAACGCCGACGACTCATTGAATTCCCGGTTCCGCTGTTTTGCATAAGCGAGTGGCGAATGTAAAATGATTCGCGCTGATGTTTCAATTGAATTTAAATATTGTTCTGCGTCAATGTGAAGCAAACTAATTGGGGCTCCAGCTATTTATTTCTCTTGCAACAATGAAGATCTCATTGCATTAGGTTCATTGTACTCAGTCTTTTAGTACATTTTCTTTTGTCTAAAATGGTCGTAAATGGAATATAAGTACTTAAATAGATTGTGGAGTCCAAGAATGAATGTGCGGAATTAATCTTAATTGAGTATAAAGTTACTTTTTAGAGTACCTTAAAGGAAAAATGCAATCCTTCGTGTTTGTCTGTTTGTCTGTCACAGCCATTTTTCCCAAAAAATACTTCACATAGAAATTTGAAATTAGAATAAAGCATATTAAAGTCCTCGAAATTTCTTTTTTTGAATTTCGTATATAGTGCGAGTACCGTTTGAAAGGCCTGTTTATAAGGGTCCCAAAATATATTCTTCATAATTTTAGGTAGTATTGGTACTACTATTTTTAGGTAGTATTGGTACTACTATTGGTAATTTTAGAAGGTATTGACCTTCAAAGATATACTGATAAATATCCAAAAAATATCTTCCTCCTTAGTGTCGAAATTACTAAGCTCAAAATTACGAAATTAACAGGGATTTTTAAAAAAACTATAATGATCCCACTGCCCCCTATTTAATGATTATTTTTAAATATTAATTACCCTAGGAAGTCCATCAGTGATGATTTATGACAAATAAAGTGATTTCACTTGAAACGAGGTGGCATCGCGCACCAAAATTGGAACCTTAAGGAACCACTTCGATATCTATCTGTTACAGACTTTTTCCTCGGAGACAAGTAAGCAGTGGCCCAATTACTAATTTTGTATGCACAATATCATTATTTCGCTTTTCTAAAATTTCTATATAGCAATTGAGATATTTTGGTTAGCTATTGAGATATGAGATATGTGCGGGTTAGTATATTTTGTTGCTATATCAAATTTCAAACTTTTTTGTCATGTGGTTTCTCACAAAAACGACTATAATGTAGATAGACAGACGTACACGTGAATGATTTTTTAAGAGCTTCGTTTTTTTATTTTATTTATTGAGTCCTATGTATTGTCGTAGTAAATGATCAGACGAATGGATAAAAAATGAATACTGATACTTTGACAATAGCATTTGAAATGTCAAAAAATGGATCTGAATTTAGTGTTAAGTTATTTAAAAAAAATACCTTTGGTACGCATAATTAACTCTCTATTCCCGTCAGAAAGATATTAGTCGAGAGTTATATCCCCGTCTCTCTTGATCATGGTGCTACTACTTAAAGCCTACGTCATTATGTTTACCCTGACAAATTGATTCAAAGAATGCAGAATCCATGCGCGAAGTTTTGTTTTGGCATCCGGCACAGATCTCATATTTCTCGGCACTTATATAGTCGCAAGATGCGCAATCATCATAGGTGATAGGTAGCTTGTTCAGTACAAGGATGCACACATATTTGTGCAAGGAATTTACTTGGCCTTATATTACTCACGACATGATGCAAGCAAGGGAGTAGCTACTTAGTTACTGATTCTACCGATGCTCCTTATTCCATTTTTCCGCAGTAGTTTTAAATTTATTTCCTCCAAATTATTGGCCGACCTCCCTCAACTTATTAATCCAGTGACAACTTAGAATATTTTTTAAAAGTTATTCGCTAGTGCCTTTTAAACAAAATGTGTTATGGATAATAGTGTCTTGGACGTTTCTAAGTTATATTTAATTTTATTCCCATTGCTTGTCACCTTGTATCACAGATATTTATAGGAATATGTCTGTCCATACATACAAGTTGTATTATACAGAAGTTATTCGGTCCATTATTCCAAAAAAATAAAAATAAATATTTTGAAAATTATTTTTTTTAAATAAAATCACATTTTTACTTTTTTCTATTCAGAATAAAGTAATGAGTTGCATCTATAATGAAAATGATGAAAAAACGTTACAGAAATACATTACGAATCGTCAATTTATCTTATTAGCGATATAAAATTTTGAAAAAGATTTTTCGGATACTTTATAAACAGTAATTAATTCAAATGATTATATTTTCAAAAATTTGATTATTTCAAAGTACGAACCTTGATACCTCGAAAATTATTATTTTTTTTCATTTTAACCAAAATTTTTTGCATTTAGAATGAATCCAAATATAACCTGTATATTTACCGTGCGTTGCTAAGCTAATAATTAATTAGTTCGGGAATATATTTATGTACCACAAAAAGATTGACCAGGATCTGTCGTAAGAAAAATATGTCGTAAAAAATAATATAGCTTTTATCTACAATATCAAAAATCGTAAATCGTCAGTGTGCCAAACTTGATGCAATTAAAGCTTTATTTACACAAATAAATGTACCGAAATGAAAGAATGGGCATAGTAATTAAAAAACAACGGTATTCCGCACAGAAAGTTGATTGTGTCCGCCGACCAGAGCGACTTCTACTCGAATGCATTCTGATTACTCGAAAGTCCGAGCCATTACGACCTTCAAGAAGAAGTAACAGAGTGACAAAATTATTTCTCTTCACGCACGGACCGAGAGCATTCGTCATGGACACGCCAATCGCTTTCCAATAGCAGCCTGCTGTCAGAACCGCAAACTCGTAAATAACAGAAGCGATCTCGTAAATCTCCACTTCCCCGGCAGAATTATTCGTTTATGTAATTAGAATTATGTAAATGAATTAGAGATTAATGTTTATAGCGGCGACGGTAATTAGGCATTTGGAGCGTTGCTCGTTAAACGTACATAAACACTTAATGCGATCTGCATCAAGATAGCGGATTTTGGGTCAAAATGTATGTTGTTAATTTATGTAGATTACAGAAGAACTAGAGTACTTACCGACGGGCGTTTCTGGGCCTTCCTTAAGTCGAATAACAATTTCCGTCTGTCCATCAATGAGGAAGCGAGGAGGGCGGTTCGCTGCGCCTCCCTCCACGAGCGCAGCGAGTGTCAGGCACCACAAGATAACGATTACCGTATCACCCAGCCGTCTATACTTCCCGCCCAAAGCGAAACACCTTCGCCACAAACTACTGGAACAACTCAAATTGGGCAACGATTTCATCACGCTACTTTTCTTAAGTTTACCTCCCTCGGGGCCCAATTCTAAGTCTTTCGCTTTGATGTTGGAGTTGAACCATTTTAAGCGCACTTTTGGCCCACTGCGGCGCTCGCCGAGCAATGGAGTCCGATTTTCGCACGAGCACATATTCATCGGACGACTTTCCTGCCTTTGGCGAACGCAGAAGCATCGATTGTGTACATTCTCACACGAGGTACGAGTTTTCCTCGCCTCGATTTCACCGTGGGAAGGTCATAGGTGACTGCAGTCGCGGATGTTGCCCGCGATCTTGCGCGGTGGTGAAAGTCGCGTGCGCGACGCCCGTCGCCAGTTTCCGCTCGAGTCGATCTGAAAATGAAGAGAAGCGCCTTGTGATTATGTCGTTTCCCGAAATGGTCGGGCAGAGTCCGCTTCACATCTGGGGCGTATGAAAATCTGTAAATTAAAGTGTGAAGTGCAGAGCTAACGACTCGAGACGTTTGCTTAGTTTTTCTGATGTTATGTATAAGCAGTCTAACTATAGAATCTTTATAGTTATAAACTGAACAACGATATGGTGTGCAGACTATTTGATATTAAATTGCGAGATACTTAGAAACAATGTAGCATGGTTTCATTCTGTTCAGCATACATAAGCAATTTGCTGCTATAAATACGATTTTTTCCTGAGTAGATATATATTCATTTTTGTAGCATACAGAAATTCTTAAATTGCATTGCATTCTTAAATTGCATTTAATTGCATTGTATGTTTAAGAATAATTTTATATATTGAATATATTTAGCGTTAATTTTGCAGAAATTCATTACTTACAATTAAATGAAACTACGTGATGTAGTATTATTTCTACTTTGAATTTATAGTATAGTATGTAGTATTATTTCTACTTTGTATATATACGTGATGTAGTATTATTCTAATTTTATTAAATGAAACTACGTGATGTAGTATTATTTCTACTTTGAATTTATAGTATAGTATGTAGTATTATTTCTACTTTGTATATATACGTGATGTAGTATTATTCTAATTTTATTAAATGAAACTACGTGATGTAGTGTTATTTCTATTTCTTTGCTAATATCCCACCTGCAGATGTTGTAATACAACGAAACCTAGGTCGTGGTAAAGAAATTAAAGAAAGTAGAAATAATACTACATCACGTAGTTTCATTTAATTGTGAATCATTTTATATTTAATCGATTTTACAAAAAGGCACCGTAAAGGTTTTGACAATTACAGCCTAACCAAGGAAATGTATTAAAAAAAACAAGAAAGTAGAAAAATGAACAAGACATATATGGCAATTATTTTAGCAATTGGCAATTATTTGAGGCTTTGGGATTCATGTGTTAAAGTTTTAATAAAATTATCTTCATCGCGTAATTCTTTTATTAGTCTATGGCATACTTCCAGATCTTGTCTTTTAAATGTCCTTGTAGTAATATATTTGTAAGTCAGTCCGATATTAATTGAATTGCGAGATACCTCTTTGTGAATAAAGCGGACACGATTGTAGCGCCATTTCTTTACAGACTACTTAGACATCAAAACCTCTCTAAATACGAGTGCGTATAGTACTAAATTTATTATTAAACTGTCACAGTTTTGTCGTAATCCATCATAGTAACAGAGCGGAAACTTTTGCCACAGTAACAAGCTTTTTCGTAGTAAAAGCTAAGTTTTGTCGTAGTAATACAGTCTAAAGACACAAGTATAGCGGCGCTTCTTTACAAACATTACTTTGAAATCAAAAGCTCTTCATATACGAATATGAACAGTACTGAAATTATTATCGAAAATGTGTGTCGAACCTTGCGTCGTAGTCTGTGCGTACCTTAAGGTTTATTAAAATGCTACCATCAAGGTACTTCACTAGGACAAGAAGTGTGTCTTTTACTCATGAGGGCAGCGGATTTCTCACCCGACCACCTCCCAGACAATGAGCGTGCCTGGAAGTGGCGCACGTGGTGACGAGGCCGTCACAGTTTCCGCGGTTCACTAGAGACCGGTCGCGGCTATGAGATGCCGCGTGGAAATGTGGGATTCTCTCATCATTAAATCGAGGTCCGCTCCCATAGCCGAGATGACTATTGAATTATTTATTACTATGTTGTGAGACTGTCGCGCAGTGAGTGTGTGAAATCGAAGTGAATACATTAATTTGTTATGTTTTCACGGCAAAATACTAGCAAACCTGATGACCTAAATTTATTTCCAGTAACTGATGTTAGTTAAGAATATACTCTTATTTTTATGTGAAGATAGTACGCTATGGTGAAGATAATACTTTTTGACTTTCAATGATAATGACTATTTTGTTGATAATTAATATTACGCGAGTAAATACTTATATGATTTCATTGTTCACAAGGTATTCGATAAATAGCTGTTGCCCACGATTTCGTTCGATTCAGACTAGAAAATATGGAGATAGCTTTTTCTGACTATATTACTTCTTTATATGAACAAAATTTATTTCAAGTAACTGAATATTCACAATTAAATGAAACTACGTGATGTAGTATTATTTCTACTTTCTTTAAGTTCTTTACCACATTAGCAAAGATATAATGTAAAAAAAAAACATCTTTGCTAAAATAAATTTGAAAAATACATCTTTGCTAATAGCCCACCTGAAGATGTTGTAATACAACGAAACCTAGGTCGTGGTAAAGAACTTAAAGAAAGTGGAAATAATACTACATCACGTAGTTACATTTAATTGTGAATAATTAATTTCTACAAAATTAACGCCAAATATATTCAATAACTGAATATTATTTTAGACCATATACTTGCGACCTTGTTTCTTCTCTGTAAAGAAAATCTCTTTGGAACCTGACGTTTGTTGTTTCCCTATTTTGAATTAAATAAGTATGTATATGAAAAAATGTATTTTGTCATTTTTCATTGTTTGAAAAAACGCTACGTCGATTACGTTTCTCAGAACAATCAGACAGACATAATTATAAAATCTATTGTAATATAAGTATTCTACTCGCATTCTATTTAAAATATACCTATTTTTAAGATTTTGGTAGGCATACCAAGAATTCTTATAGTTTCTCCATGTTTTTCTGCATGTCACAGCAGTTTTTCTCGCAGACTATTAGTGTTACAAAGCTGAAATTTGGCATGGTTATTCATAGTACAATTATGCATAATATAATTATTTTTAAAGAATTTATTAGGCTACCTACCCTCCATGTAAAGTGAGGTTGATTTTCCTTTTAATCGAATGTCCTGTTATATAGGATACCGTTGAACAGGTCTTTCAAAAATATTGGGGGTACTTCACGAACACTTTCTATATAGGGATTCGTTAAGGAAATATCAAGTTTCAAAGCGGCCATTTTGTTGTTTATAAAGTATTTACAACAGTATATTAAATGAAATTTAAAGGGAAATTATCACAGCTAAGTAGGTTCTAGGTACTAGTTTACGAGTAAAAGTCCACCAACTTATGCTATTTAGTTCAATCTGTAACAGGTTCATAGAAATTATTGCAAAAATAATTTTGTTTCTTTTAAAGTGTATTTATTAAGTCTGTGAAAGATATACTAGGCGACATATTTATATTTTTACATGTCGAGAAATAATAAAAAGTCGACCAAATTAGGCTATTTAGTTCAATCTGTAACAGGTTCATAGAAATCACTGCAAAAATAACTTTGTTTTTTCTAAAGTATATTTATTATGTCTGTGAAAGATATACTAGGTCCTGTATTTATATTTTTACATGTCGAGAAATAATAAAAAGTCGACCAACTTAGGCTATTTAGTTCAATCTGTAACGGGTTCATAGAAATCACTGCAAAAATAACTTTGTTTCTTTTAAAGTGTATTTATTATGTCTGTGAGAGATATACTAGGCGCTATATTTATATTTTTACATGTCGAGAAATAATAAAAAGTCGACCAACTTAGGCTATTTAGTTCCATTTGCAAAATGTTCATGGAAAATCACTGCAAAAATGACTTTGTTTCTTTTAAAGTGTATTTATTACATCTGCGAAAGATATACTAGGCGACATGTTTATATTTTTACATGTCGAGAAATAATAAAAAGTCGACCAACTTAGGCTATTTAGTTCAATCTGTAACAGGTTCATAGAAATCACTGCAAAAATAACTTTGTTTCTTTTAAAGTGTATTTATTATGTCTGTGAAAGATATACTAGGCGATATAGTTATATTTTTATATGTCGAGAAACAATAAAAAGTCGACCAACTTAGGTTATTTAGTTCCATTTGTAAAAGGTTCATGGAAAATAACTGCAAAAATAACTTTGTTTCTTTTGAAGTGTATTTATTATGTCTGCGAAAGATATACTATACGATATGTTTATATTTTTACATGTCAGAAACAATAAAAAGTCGACCAACTTATGCTATTTAGTTCAATCTGTAACAGGTTCATAGAAATATACTTTAAAAATAACTTTGTTTTTTTAAAAGTATATTCATTATGTCTGTGAAAGATATACTAGGCGCTATATAAATTTTTACATGTCGAGAAATAATAAAAAGTCGACCAACTTAGGATAATTAGTTCAATTAGCAAAAGGTTCATAGAAATCACTGCAAAAATAACTTTGTTTTTTTTAAAGTGTATTTATTATGTCTGTGAAAGTTATACTAGGCGACATGTTTATATTTTTACATGTCAGAAATAATAAAAAGTCGACCAACCTGTGCTATGTAGTTCAATCTGTAACAGGTTCATAGAAATCACTGCAAAAATAACTTTGTTTTTTCTAAAGTATATTTATTATGTATGTGAAAGATATACTAGGTCCTGTATTTATATTTTAACATGTCGAGAAATAATAAAAAGTCGACCAACTTAGGCTATTTAGTTCAATTTGCAAAAGGTTCATAGAAATCACTGCAAAAATAATTTTGTTTCTTTTAAAGCGTATTTATTATGTCTGTGAAAGTTATACTAGGCGACATGTTTATATTTTTACATGTCAGAAATAATAAAAAGTCGACCAACCTGTGCTATGTAGTTCAATCTGTAACAGGTTCATAGAAATCACTGCAAAAATAACTTTGTTTTTTCTAAAGTATATTTATTATGTCTGTGAAAGATATACTAGGTCCTGTATTTATATTTTTACATGTCGAGAAATAATAAAAAGTCGACCAACTTAGGCTATTTAGTTCAATATGTAACAGGTTCATAGAAATCACTGCAAAAATAACTTTGTTTCTTTTAAAGTGTATTTATTATGTCTGTGAAAGATATACTAGGCGATATGTTTATATTTTTACATGTCGAGAAATAATAAAAAGTCGACCAACTTAGGCTATTTAGTTCAATTTGCAAAAGTTTCATAGAAATCACTGCAAAAATAACTTTGTTTCTTTTAAAGTGTATTTATTATGTCTGTGAAAGATATACTAGGTACCCTGTACCCTGTATTTATATTTTTACATGTCGAGAAATAGTTTAACATAAATACTATGTACGCTTAAATATTTTTATGTAGACAGTGAGTACGGAATCTTCGTAGTGCGAGTTGTACTTGTATTTAACAAGTTTTCCGTGAATCTTCTTAATTTCAAAAAGTGTATAGAGTGCGACTCAAATTTAACTTTGTCTCTTTAATCTGTGACATCACGAGTGGCATTGGCTCTTTGTACTAGTTCCGAAATCAGTAAATAAATTTAGAAACCTTCACGTACCAACTTTTATTTCGAGAATTGCTCTTAAATGTATAATTTACTGTCCGCTTTTTGGGGATTATCGACGTTGAAAGAGCTCTTTTTCAACCGAATCAGATTTATATATAAGTATATATATATATATATATATATATATATATATATATTTATTTATATAGAGTGGTCGTGGTCGTCGCATCGACATTAGTGTCCTGTTTCACAATGCAACGCCACTCTTTGGAACTCTCGCTCTCCTTGTACATTCGTGTAGTGAACCGTTGAAGGTCTTCTTTATTTAATCTATCCACTTCTTTGGTAATCTGCCGCGTGATCTGATGCCTTCGACTTTGCCCTGCACTACTAGGCCCTCTATGGATTCGCACTCGGGTCGTATTATATTTATAAAGAATGTGAGAATATGAGCTTGTACTGTGCTTGATAGTCTTTGTTTGATGCCCAGCCGTCGAAGAATGGGGTCGTTGGTTCGGAATTCCGTCCACGATATACCGAGCATTCTTCTCCAGCACCACATCTCAAGGGCATCGATCCGTTTTTTCTCACATTCTCGTAGATTCCATGTTTAAGAAGCATAGAGAAATATGGGGAATATGAGAGCCTTAACAAGCCTTTTTACTTCATATTTTTACCGATTACCTTTTATTCCGATTTTGCTACAACTATATATTAACGGATGCGATTTTCTTTATTCATAGAAGAAAAAAACAATGGACGAAAAAACAGAAGTCACAAGTCATCATCCACAGTTACAACTGATTTGAACGAAATGTACTTTGAGACGATTTATAATTGAATGTAAATTCCTTTGTATTGATATATTTATATAAAAATGGATTTATATAAATAATATTGAAGGCGTCATAATATACACTTTCCGTATACCTTGTTTTGGAAAAGAAAGTAGAGCGATTTCCTCAGATGAATTTATAATATTGCATGTTAAGCAATTTTCCTTAAGAAAAGTTGAGATCAAGCAAACAACAACTAACTTTGATAACAATCGTGGGACCATGGGCGGTGTGCGAGCGACTTTATAATACGAATTCCTCGCTGCTTTATCGCGCGTTCACTTTTCTTGCCCATTGTTTATTTAGGTAATAACGTGTAAGTGAGATGCTTTTCATGATATTACGGGTTGCAATTTGGGGTATTATATTTAATAAGATGTGTATTAAGAGGGTTATGAAAGTGAAGGACAATTGTAGACATCTTATTACAGAATAAAAAATAGTGGTGGGGCGGTTACTGATACTGGAAACTACTATTAAGAAAATTATTTTTGAAATATAAATAATATTATCAGTTGTCCGTGACTTTACACGGAAAAAGAATCAAAGCTGCTTTTTATTTTTATTTTTTTTAAAATAATAAATTAATTGAATATATTTGGCGCTAATTTTGTAAAAATTCATTATTCACAATTAAATGAAACTACGTGATGTAGTATTATTTCTACTATCTTTAATTTCTTTACCACCACCTAGGTTTCGTTGTATTACAACATCTTCAGGTGATAATAGCCCACCTGAAGATGTAATACAACGATGGTATTTTAAGCAGACCTCTTCATCTCTCCTTTCATCTCATACACACGCACAAAAGCTCTCTCCGCTAGGATTCCTCGCCCGATTGAAATACGCAGTTACAGCGTAAATATATGTAAGGATAAATGATTACCTTTCTTATTGATAAACTTTTGTAGCGAGCTTTTATAGCTAAATATATTTACTTGCTAACAGGGAAATTTATTTACATAAGGATTCACAAGTTTTCTCAATAAACAAGCGTGTTAGTAATACTTTTATTTATCTTTAAAATGCTTATTTTTTTAGCTACAGATGATATGTGTAGGCCATCGTATACTTTTCCTATACTTTCAGGCATAATTTTTGGGCTTTGTACTGACCTCTTTGCTCCTATGAATGATGTGTAATTATACATATATAGTCTATTTATTAATATACTCAAAAATAGGACCATGTCTCTGACCACAGCTGCGACTCAAATGGGTGATGATAGATACCTGTTTCCCCTTCTTTTCAATATATTTTTAATAATTCTCACAATTCAATCTATTATAGAAGGACGGTATCCTTATTCTTAATCAAGCCGTTTTATATTTCATAAGAAAAATGATTGAATGTCTAAACTGCAAAATTTTGGAATTAGCTAAATTATGGTATTAGAAACTACGATAGGTCACAATGATTTTTTAAGATTTTCTAATAAAACTCGACCTTTTTTAATGTCTAATTTTCTCTTAGTTCGACACTGTTTTTCATTTTCGCTACTGACCACGTCGATGTGTAATATTGTACTTAGTTTTATTTTACTTATAAATTTTACAATTATTTGATGTCTGTATATTAGAATATCTACATAACAAGAATGTATATATATTAGAACACCTTTTTTACTGCTATTTGTACTCAATCTGATAAGTTTACAAATTTCAATCGACTAAATTACTAGAAAGACCAATTTCGAATCATTACATATATGGAAAAATTTCATTGAAAGCTTAGGCCGTTTAAGCGTGAAAGAAAATCCAAAAGAAAACAAACGTACAACGCTACACTTTTATTATACTACTAAGGATGATTTACGTTTAATTTATTAACTGTGCTTTCAATGTTTTAGACATTTATTTCTGCGCTACGAGCATAGAACTGTACGCTGTCGAGTATAGAACTGTACGATCTACTTGTGATATAATAAACAAGTTGTAGCAATTAACCACATACATTCTAAAAATTTTATTTTTATTATCAGCTACCATTGTTTATAAGTTTAATTCAAAATGATTCTCTACGCTATTGCGTCATACACAAGTTTTATAAATATATAATATGCTTTATGTATATCCGTATAATACGATTATGAAAGTCTCATATCAGTTAGATAAGCTGTCTTTCTGTTAAACCCCAAAAAAAAATTGAGCACGTGTAACTCAGTACATGTGACAGAAGTGAAACTTCTTTAGCGATTTAAATTTCGATTTGTAAGTATATACTAGGCGGTAAAACAGCTGAGAGAGAGAAAGAGAGGGAGAAAGAGAAAAATATTCTAAAAGACTTAAAATATTTATAGGATATATGGGTAGTATATAAAGAATGAAGATGAGAATAATATAGACAAAATACCAGTTATATTTCTTAATTAACTTCCTCGATATTTACAATATTATCTGGTGATGTTTGTGTCGGTAAAGCTGATGTTATAGCGTTATAGTAACTAAAATACTAAACTATGAAATGTATGTTCTTGACTCTTTACTTTCCAGACATCGTGTAAAAATAGCATCTATTGTAGTCTTATTCCCATGTTAGGATCAATATTCATATTTAGATTAAAGTTTTCATGCAGAAAATTAATTAATGGTTTCGAATCATTAGGTGCAAAATTCACATTAAAATCACTACCTAAAATAAATATTTAATAATTATAAGTATTACTCTCTGCGAAGAAAAATTAGCAAAATATCATTACAAATCGACGCAAATATCTGTTTAATAAATCATATAAATTTACGTAAACAGTTTCAAAGCATAGTTAAATGCGGTTGAAGGAAGTCGGGATGTGTTGCTCCTGTTATAAATTATATTTACGACAATTATATGCGGGGGTTCATTGAGGATTTATAAATAAAATTAAGTACATATGTTGTAAGTCTAGTAATGGATGAAGTACATGTAAAATTAGTAACAAAACAATCAATAACAACAAACAATCGACAAAATATTGACAGTTTACTTTGACACATATAATGTACAGAACAGCTGATAGCAGTAGTGAATACCATTTTTATTTGCTTGCTATGCGTACACTTCTTGTGTTATTCTGTCGTATTTATCTATCTCTCTTGGTGTTCAGTTAAATATCTATTTTCATTCTTCTTGCGATAGATTAATTACAATAAGATATTACAACTAAACGTTGCAAATTTGACTTTGACATTTTACTCTAATCGCGCCCGAAGGAGTTTCACTTCAAAAACAAAAACATAAATATATATTATAATTTTTAAAAAATATATAAACCTATTAAATATAGAAGGCTATATTTTAAATTATTTTAATACTCTAATTCATATGTTATTTGTAATCTTTGATTAAATTTAAAATTAATTCTTATTAGTCATGTAACGGTATTTGAAAATCGTTGGAAAAACCAAAACTGCACACAGTGTATTTTTTATTGTTTATTAAATATACAATTTAAAGAAAAAAAAGAAAGTGAAGAAAAGGGGCAAGTAGATCCACACAAAGCGGAGAAAATAGTTTATGAAAATTAAACTATTTAACAAATCATTGTCACAATCAGTCGGCTTCTATTCTGATAGCTAACCAATCGATTGAAAAAAGAATCACCAAAATTAAAGAATAATTATATATGGTATATAACAATCAGAATGATTATATATAATATATAATAATCTTGTACGTACATACAGACCAATGGGTAGAGACACATGTCATTTTCGAAGGCAAATTTAGATTGCCACAAGGTATCATTAATGGACCACGTCGATGTCCGTCTATCCATCTTTTACAAGGCAATTTTCTCATAAATTATTCGATGTAAATTTTTTTAATTTAGTGCAGAGATAGACGTGAAGTATAAAGATGGGAAGCGTAAAAAAGTGAATATTGATTCTGGGGGTTAATTTCTAGGGTAGATTGGAAAATAAAAAAAATTATTTCAAAGTTTTCTTGTAGGGTGTCAAATGAAGGCTTACTCAAACACGAATTCAAACGTATATGTAATATTTTTTTTTAATTGTTTTAAATATTTTTCCGGAAAAAGGCTTAAAAATTGCTGTTGCCCACTTTTATCACCAGAATTATTTTATGAGATAAATTTGAAAATATCAAGAAAATTGAGAAAGAAAATTATCAGGATTGAAAAATTGCAGAATAAATTTTGTTTAATTGCAGCATAATGAAAAATAATTTTATAAATATTTTCATTGTTCATTTCTTTATAATTGCAGAACTATTGGTTTCGAGGAAATGGTTTTCCACAAAAAATATTTCTCACGATGTAAAGCTTTGCTTTCACACGTTTTTCAAAATTTTTAATTCGGCTCAGTCGAAAAGCTCCCCACTCAGCTTTGCAAATATGCGATATGATACGGCATTAGTGCGGTCGGCGGTGGGTAGCGCGGTAGATGGGTCAGAGTGTTACTATTAATATTTGAATGGGGGCCGATGGAACAAAACATTATTTCTGCAAGATATATATTTTAGAAGACGATCCTCTTTTCAAAGCTGCATGAAAATTTTGTAAAATTACCTGTGCTATAATTATTTTCATCATCAAAATTAGAGGCGCGTCAGCCAGTGCATACACCGGGAGGTGTGTAATACATTCTATTGGATTTATGTGGCGTCAGTTATTATTGGGTACTCAATATTCTTTAGTTGAATACTAACATAAACTAATATTTTTTAATATTCTATATTACTTTAATATTCTTAATTAATTTTTTCTCATATACTTAATATTCTTTAGTTGTATACTAACTAAACATAAACGAAGTGTGTTACAAAGATGTTGTGGAAAATGTTAAAGAATAGTAGACATTGCATTAGAGACTTTAGCTGACACAGAATATAAAATACACTTGGAGTCCAACTTGGAGCACGCGGTCCACAACAGATGACTCTGGCCGTATTGCACGGGAGACCGTGCCGCCGGCGAAATGGGCTGCGCCCGCGACACGGCTGAGGTGATGTGCAGAGCGCGACGGCGGTCAGCGACCGCGGGCGCGGCTTCTGACGCGTCGCGCGCTCTCAATTTCGAGAGGCTGATTTGTAATTGAGCCGCGTGGATACATTTGAGTTTATAGATTACACTTGACTTGAAGAGGACAAACTATTGAGTCTCAAGTTGCCTGCCGTAATAAAACAAAATTTTCTTTAATATCAGATGTTTATTGCTCTTATTACGATGCTTTGTAACGTCGAACATTAAGGATAACAGAAATATAATCAGTTCCGCACTATATACATGTAAGATGGGTATGAAACGAAAATTGTGTGAACATAAGTTCGTGAATGAAATGAAAATTATTTAACGACTCACGTTAGTTAACAATTTATATTAATCGTTAGTCATCTAGAAGTATATTCTTTTTTTCTTCTTGTTCTGATTAAAACTATATTTTCACTGATTTCTAGAAACAAACCTAATAAATTTTCACTTGAAACTAGTGCATAAATGATAATATTACACTCACTAATAATTTTTGCATTGCTCTGTGCATAAAATTAAATTCACGACTAAAAACGCGAAAATAGCTGGCAACCTGTTAGATCATCGTCAGATTAGCGTTTGAATAAACTTTTTGACATTTTCGGGCGCCATGTTGTTAACACTCGGTCGGTTCGGCCACCTGGTCGGATGTATTCGGCATTTGTTTTCTCAAGTGTTACACAATATTAACGTGACAGAATGAGTGACGTTAAAGAAGTTTCACTTCAAAAATGCATGTTTGAAATACTTACGTTCATCTCTCTGTTTTATAAAGGGATGAACTAAAAATGTCGAAAAAACGACTAGCGTCTACACATAATTATGCAGAGAATGAACAGGGTCCAGTTTACAGTTACTCAATTTGATGTCGTGAGATATTATATGGTGTTGGAATTACTATGGCATAGTAAATTTTTATTATGAGGCATCGGTACGGAATCTGAGTTCGGTTGGTGACCAAGTGCGCTTTTAGAATTGTGTAAAGAAACAAGGAACCCTTATAAGACCATTCACATGTCGGTCCATTTATCCACCTATTACAGGTGATCTTCTCAGAAACTGTTTCACATAGAAACTTGGTATAAATATATATTGATGCGCATATATTTATAGCCAACATACAAAAATATTTGTATAGAAATTTTATAGTAGTTGCCCCCTCTAAAATTTCAAAAATATGATATAAATTTTTTTAAATTCATATTTTGTTGGGGATAACGATTTAAAGATCAAGTTATAGAGATTCTAAAATTAATTTTTTTCAGAATTTTATGTATGTAAAATTTAGAAAATGTATTGGAAACATCTGTACAGTTTTTCTCAGAAATCGTTTGATGTACCACCTAGAAATTTAGCTTAAGGATAAAGCATAGTAACCCGCATGTTTTTCAATAATTACTATTAAAACTTGGCAATCGGTAAATAGTAAAAGTGCAGACTTGCGGAGAGAGGCAGCATTGGGCTCAAAATCAAGACATGGAAGGCTCAAAAAATGAGATCTGGTGCGAAGAACACAATACCATTGCTGCTAGGTACACTATCTTGTGAATATGGTATCAAATAAAGGGGGAACTGAAGAGGACATCGCTTCACGATATATCAAAGTTAGGGCAACCTTTGCGCAGCTCTGTTCGTATGGCGGTCATAAAAACTGACACTGATAATGAAACTCAAAATATTCCGATCCAAGGTCAAAAGCGTACTGTTATGTGGGTCATTTGCTGCCTTGGATATATTTTCTGAATTCCCTGGTCCGAGAAATTTCTAACGAAGACTCGTTATACGACGCAAACAAGTTTCCATTAAGCACCAAATAAAACGCTGCAAGTGGAAATGGTTTGAACAGGAAGGAATGAGTCCATGTTCCCAAATGGATTTTGGATTAGAACCTTTAAGGGAAGGAGAAACGTGGCTGCCCGAAGCAGACCTGGTGGCGGACCGTTCTGGCAGAACTGAAGAAAATCGATAAGAGTAAAGCTATTCATGATGTATAGGGCCACTAAGCGTAACGAAGCAGCGCGGATGCCATTTTTTCCAACAAGGGTTCATAATATGTGATAAAAAGACCGTTCAAAATTAGTATCAGTTAACATATTAGCGTCAGTTGCTTACAGCAGCCATTGCAAGTGGTCGTGTATCAACAGAGCATTTGTTTGTGAAAACTATGTTGTAATATAAATAAGATGAAAAATGTAACATTGTACGCGTAAGTTCCATGTATTTAATAAATCTTATTTCTTAGAAATAATTGCGCGTATTTAATATTTAAAAAAGGTCTCAATACTAACAGACTGAAATAGTACGACATGTCTCAGGTCTGAAAATGCTGAATGACTTAGATAATATAGAACTAACATGTTATGAGAGAGATGGAGAGATGTATTAAATATATAAAATACTAGCGTGACCCGTGCGAAGTCTTCGCATTATAAATTATTCAACTCAATTTAATAAATCAAAATTGATTGAAGGTATTCAATTCATTTCTAATTTTGCACACTGCTTATTACGTTGTTATTCCATTATGAAGCTCAGATGACAGATCAAACAAATATTTTAGTAAAATTGACATATAGAGGCGCAAGTATCAAAAGCATTGAGCTAAAGCGCCACTTTATTTATACGTGAGTGGATTTGAAATTAAACAAACATTTTACCGACCGTCAATCATATTGACGTTGAGCCGTTAGATGGCAGCATTGCTGTTTTGTGTATATAATTTTAATAATTAATTAATTTGCAAAAAAATAGCAATAATAATTTTTTTAGTTGTGGATGCCGGTAGAGCAAGCAATTATCTATAAAATGATATATAATTTATGTGGATTAGTTGTGAGGTTTTTTCTAAAAAGGGAGAGTAACATCTTAACCTTAGCGTATTAATATATATGACGATGATGATGATGATGATACACGTGCATATGTTTTAATGTGAGTGATTTGCACATATAGATATAATATTTTAAACGTTTTTTTAAAATTTGAGTATATATATACTATCTAAATCAACGGACAGCGCATATTTTCGATCATCAATCTTTAAGCCCGCGCTAGAGATTTTTGCTGTGTAATAAATTAATTCCAAAACTCGCAGAGGATATTCGGTCGAAATAAAAAATACAAATTTAATTTAATTTTTCAGCATCATTTCAGTGAAAAGTTTATTCAAATCGGCTCAACGGTTATCATGTAATGAGCAAATAGATAGTAATAACAAAATAGGTGACAAATCAAAATATTCTTTGTATTGTTTGATCGGGAAAATGACCTAGTCTTTAATTTAAAAGTATAAAGCCAATGAAAGTCTTATTCAAATCAGTACAGTAGTTTTTGGGTGTTACCCTAATAAATATACAGATAGAAAAAAAACTAAAATTTCAAAAGGTTGTTTTAGCGTTTTCTTGGTCCCAGACAATCTTAGTATAAAACTGTGCAAAGATATTCTTATACTCACTCTCCCGAAAGATTTTAAATACTAACACTAATTACTACACAGTATATAGTATCACTAATTACTAATACAGGATATTGGCTAATTGGTATAATAAATATTTTTTTTATTGCTCTCGAAAATATAGGACGAAAACAATTTGAAATATTTGTCGATTTGGGTCTCCTTATTACGTAAAAATCTTTTTATTTTTCAACAAAATATTTTTGAAGTAAAAACTTCTTTAGGCGCGTTGAGCGATTTTTGGTAGGTTCGCGTCACCGACATACTAATGTTAACAGTATGTTACCTGTATCTGTAGCTATGAGTATAACGTGTTGTCGTGTATATATATATATATATATATATATATATATATATATATATATATATATATATATATATATATATATATATATATATATATATTTATATATATGATTTACGCGTTGGACACTTTTTGGATGGGTAAAATCTTGTGAGTTTGCATCAGTGACATGCTGTAATAGCAGTATATCTGTAGCTATAAGGGTGATGTGTTGTGCAACATTAGTGCTGTGTATATCTATACAGGTAAAGTTAAATAGACTACGTGGAAAGTTTAATGTTTGTATACTGTGCATTGTTTAAATTGAGTTTCAGTTTGATTATTATATTGGTTAGTAGGATCACTGTGCAATACAGGGGTAAGTACTAAGTATGTTAATATTTTTATATATAAAAGTGAATAACAAAAATAAATCATTTATTTTCAAATATTTTCAATATTCATCCTGTTAGATTATAACGTGAATAAGCGTATTGCTTTTAATTTTCGGAAGAATAAGTTTATATTATATAAAAAAAACGTAAAGAAATCACAATATTTTTTTGAAATTTAATCAGCATCGTAAACGCCCTGTTATTGGTTAAAAGTCATGACGTCGCAGACAAGTTTTTAAATCTTTAAATTGTGGTCCTTTTTTCTTTTTTTTTAATTTATAACTATCACCTTTTGGATTTAATATAATTTCTTTATAATATGAACTCATTACTTATGTTATTCATTACGTATTATAGTATATAAAAACAAATACATTACAAATTACATATTTCATTAAAATAACTACCGGTCATAACTAATGTATAAAAAAAGTTATTTAATTTCCATGCAATGCATATGCTAATGTATATATCAGCACTATAATTATATTCAACATAAATCATAGACAAATAGACTTTTCCAGAATGTTGTTGGGTAAACAAGATGTTATTGTTAAAATTGACAATTTAAGTAAATATTCGAATTGGATAATTAAATTGGCTATATTCATATTATAAATACTTAACAATTTGTAAGAATTTATATTTTTAATTGTGTAATAAGTGCTTAGCGATAAAAGATAAAGTGAACTAACTGGAAAAAAGGTTAAAACATATTCTCTCGCAAACAAAAGTCATCAGGTATTAAATTTTTTAAATTGATTTTTTTATAATAAATAATCGTCTGCTGCAGAATTTTTTTTAATATATCGTTCTTAATGTAAATTCTTTCATATCATATCAAAAATTTAAATTTAGATAAATACTAACATTTGTCAAAATATCATTGTACTAAAACGCATTCATATCAACATTTAATATTCTTATTCTTTTGGTTTATTGGCATTGATATCGATAATAATGTTTATAATACAAATATTATTTATATCGAAGTGATCTTCACACATAAAAACATTTAAGTGAGTTACAGTGCTGTTTAATTGTGGGCTAATTGCAACCACTTTTTTCGTCTTTTAAGATTTGTTGGCACTGAAACGAACGAGAGACGTATTTGTACATTGTGTCACTACATACTCTTTATACACTATTTTAATATGAAAATAAATAATAATCCCCTTCAGCGGGCAGGACTGTTTGTTTACATTGTTAGTGACGTCACATTAGCCGCCATTACAGAAATTACGTTTTTAGCGCGAGTTCGAAAATTCAAACTTTAAAAGTGATTTATATAAAAAATACGGCATATATCCTAGAAATAAAAATGTAGTGTGCTTATAATACAAAATAGAACAATTTAAAACAATTTAAAAATTCAAGTCAAATAGTCTATTAAATGAACGTATTTAGTATTATTTCTACTTTCTTTAAGTTTTTTACCACGACCTAGGTTTCGTTGTATTACATCTTTAGGTGGGCTATTAGCAAAGATGAAGATGTTGTAATACAACAAAACCTAGGTCGTGGTAAAGAACTTGAAGAAAGTAGAAATAATACTATATCACGTAGTTTCATTTAATTGTGAATCATAAATTTCTACAAAATTAACGCCTAATATATTCAATATGTCAAATTTTCCATTTCCAACCAATAAAAATTATATGAAAAACTATATTTTTTTCATTTTTCATCTCTAAAAATTTTTGTGCAAGGTGTTCGCACCATACTTATGACAGAAAACACGGTAATTTTTATAAGGTTTTTCCGTGTAGAGTAGAAAGGACAAGTAAACAAATGAATAGTAATTCGGGAATATGAATATTGAAAAAAACTCAATTAGAGATACTTAAATCACGGTCCTGGGAAAAACTAGCGGAAGCTGATGTAATTTCCATGAGTGAGGATGGACAGGCAGACAAATCACCAACATCAGTTAACTGTCCAGGTTGCGCGGACTGAAGAGTTTCATTCTCCACATCGTCAGTTTTTCGTTTTTTGCAAAGAAAACCGCACTTATGCTCTTTTGTCTCTTCCTGTCCTTGTCATTCATTCCAAGTCATTTCACTACATACGATCAGTGTGATGATAAAATACGTAAACCGAATATAATTTAATCAAACTAATAACAAAATGCGTGCATGTGCAACTTGTCTTCGTCGAACGGGGACAATAATTACATATTTATCATCTAGCTGCTAGCTGATTCATGTGCCCAGCTCTGCTCTCCCGCGCACCTGTCATAAACAGTTGAAGTAACGTAGCGGGAAAAACCTCGAGCCAATCGCTCGCTCGCGACTACATTTGATAAATAAATCTGACTAAATCAGAAAGTATTAAAAAGACGTCATAAGGAATGTAGAAAGAAAAACGATTGGTGTGTTTAACAATCCAATGGAGCAATCAAATTAAGAAATCCGTTCAAATAAACCTGTAAGGGGAATGGTGTAATAAAAAAATTATAAAGGTTCTCAGTACTTAAAGTCTAATTACGAATAAAGATATTAGAATAATTTACAGACGTTTACGTTGTAGAATATTAGTAAAGAATATTTAGAAATAAATTTAGTAATTTAATACGTGTTATAGTTTGTCTTATTTTGCCATAGAATAGAGAATTTTTGACAACGAAAAATCTACAATATTAACTTAATTTACATCTCCAAAATTCATACAGCTGCTGAAGTGGATTTATTTAGATCCTTTGAAGTTATAGTTTGTACATTTGTTATGCTATATTTATTTCTACAAATATATATCTTAGTGAAAAAGGTAAACTAAAGATAACACACGCATGCTACTCAAAACTGTAGACTACGTACGTAGTAACTATGGGTACCAGTATCGGTATTATTTATTTTATACTTTCGATCACCCATTGTTAAAAATATACTTATATGGAATTTTTACCCATATTGTTTTGTGTTTTGCGAGAACTAAACAAAATAAATGGATTATTCCGGGATTTCTGGGGGGGGGGGGAGATAGAGGGCACGAGCCCCCGTGCCCCCCTTGAATCTGCCCTTGATGTTCATCTATCTGGCTCGGTTGTTAGCTAAGTATCTATTCTGTGTCCTTCTTGCGAATCTATATTCGTTACAATCCGATGTTACAACTAAACGTTGCAAAACGTTGCATGAAAAACTTTGCGACCCCGATATTTTACTCTCATCGTGCCCTAAGAATTATTAGTTCAAAAAACTTAACAAAAACACTGACTTATCAATGTAATCGATTTTTCTTTCTGGAAAATAATACTGCGTTCTAATGCTTTGATAATGCCACGTGGCGTCTGAAGTATTTGCACTACAGGATGCTCGACCTTTACTTGGACGGTGAAATAGTGCATCCCGAGAATGGGATGAGATACAAAAAAAATATTGATCATAATCTTATTTTGAAATCAGGAACCTACAGAAGTCGACTTGCTCCATCATGTTGACAACATTGTATCTAATGTTTAGGTCGTGCTCATAGGGTGTTAAGTGATTTTATTAGTATTACACCGCTTGAAACGTAACTCATAAAGCACCCGTACTGTCCAAAAGAAACCTCCGTCCCCGATGCGGACGGTGTGTTTCGGAAGCGGGTCGCCAGCGCCGCACCGAATTCAATATGAATAATTAACGACCCCGCCGACGGAGCTCCCCGACCGTGACCGACTCTATAATATAATATTTTCATACATTTCATCTTTACAGTTAACTCCGTATAAGCGGCAAATTATTTGTTTGATACTGCTTTTAAACAGACGCGCGGTACTTGACTTTGCGTATCCACTGTCGGCTGTAATGATACGGCCGAAGTCAGACCGGAACGTCACTCATTACGGTCAATGGTAATTGCGCTCGCATTTTGGTTAGCAAGAGCATATTTTATTAACTTAGCTTGATTTTCTTTGGTATCGATTGCGATTTCTTCTATAATTGCTTTGGATCGCGATCCAATATAAAATTTATGTTGTCATATATTTAAAATTTTATTTTATTTATACTTTTCAATATTAAAATAAATATTTTAAATAAATTAATTTCAGATTGAAATTCAAAGCTGTTGACGTTTCAGGAAGACAACAGAGTTAGCTAAATGGCTAGAGTCGCGTCTGATATCACGGCAGAATTTATTTTTTGTTTATTTAGTTATGTGAGATAGTATATTGACGACGTTTGTAGAAAAATATCTAAATATATTATTTCTAAAAGGTGTTTTTTGGTCGAGGGACTCGATCTCTTTAACTACTGCACCAAAAAAAATAAAAAAAATACCCACTTAAAGCTTATGTTTTCTACTTTGGGCGATAAATATAAAAAAATTCGAAAAAAATCTTTTTGTTAATAAAAAATTAATTTTTATAACAATTGGCATGAGCGCCATCTGTGGGCGACACATCAAATATCTTAGCCAAATTGTATACTTGGAACACGCTAGATGGCGATATAGTGCGAAGACTTCGCACGGGTCAGCTAGTCTAATAATAATGATCTATGGTCTTTCCTGTCTGTGCTAGTATTTCACGTGAGCTAGCACAATCGACATATACGTCGTCGGATGTAAAGGAGTTGCCGACTGGCTGAGTGACTGACTTAATTTAGAGACGTCTTGCTGTAACTAATGGTAGATGCACACATGAAAAGATCCTGTTATTGAGTAAATATGGTCCCAAAGTTTAAATATAATTTAAACGGGGTCGTGATTTACTAGATGGCGTTACAGGTATATTTACTCAGTGCAAATAAAAACTACAAATATGTTTATAATATTTGCCGTGCGTTTTTGCTACTTTATTGTCGGAAAGACTTGCATGACCATACATTGAAAGATAGTCATATATTGAACAAATTGCAGCTAAGGATTTGGATCGCCTTTCAGAATTCGATAAACCCTAATCATATACAAACGAAGGGGCCACCAGGTAATTTCGAACAACCGTATACCGTTTGAATTAGCAGTTATTTTTATACAAAACTCAAAATAGAGAACGGTACACAATAAAACTTTTACTGAAAGTTTGTGTTTAATGTACGAATCGTTTCAACACAGACATTTTTAAATTTGAATAACCGCTTTTTCTTCAACTGATGGATTGGCTCGAAATGTCTTTTTAGACGGCTGGTTTACAAAACAATGCCGTTTATATGGGCAACATTTAATATAAAGCTAAAATTAATGTAATTCCTATATTTAACTGCAACTGCGAATGTGTGCTCAATATGTCGTTTATATTAAAGGTTAAAAAAAGCCGTTAGGGTTGGATTCAAAAATTGATAATGATTTGGCCAACCATGTACAAATTTTTTTTTAATAATTGGTGTGATATCTTAACGTTTATGAGTACTAAGCGTACTTCCTTAATAATATTTAAGTAAATCACTTAGTTTACAATAAAATCTATGTAGTTATAAAAAAATTATAATTTTCGTGAGATTTTCTACTTAAGGATAATGAGCAAGCAACGCCGGAAAAAAACCCTAACTGATATGTCTCAATAAATTTATTTTACCACTTGTTCATGTTTTGTTTACTTCCGTAATACCTTCAGTTTTTCTTGGCTATTTTTGTTACCATTCCCTAAGAATTTTCTCAGAATTTCCCCGTTTTAGTTCGACGTCCGCGCTTTCTAAGCGACTAAATGCTCTCAACATTTTTTTTATTGATTTTCTCAGCTCACTATTATTATTACTGTATTCCGAAACATATTCATTTTCTAAAAAAAAATAGTGCCTTTCTAATTTTATATTCTTTGCAATTATTTTAATATAATACTTACTTTTCAGAGTTCAAAACTTGTTACGGTATACATTCACTGTCGTATAAAATAAATGTTAGATGTGTTTCGATTAAAAATTTGTTACATGCACTTTTAAAATTTCGTGACACGAATAGGCGCCACTTATATAATAATTTCTCCTAAAAGTCACGTTATATAACCCATTATCACCTAATTACACGAAAGTGTCACCGTTTAGCACATAAAGAACAATAATTTTCATTATGCAAGCGGACCAGTCCGATCCCAATTACTGTTTCCTACCTCGCCCAAATATTTGTCGCGCATAATGGCGGCACGTACTCGCACAGTGTCGGTGTAATCACCATCCGCGTTAATTAATCCCGGCGCAAGGTTACCCCGCACTTCCGGTTATGCAACGCGCGTGAAAGTTCGCGGCGCTCTTTGTATTGCGGCAGGACGCGTGACGCGCGTGCGTCACGCGTTCAGTGCGGTTAGCGTTTGCCTACAGTGGTAAAATGGTTGAACTTTGGTAAACTTGTTTTTAACTTTCTTTACCACTGTTGCGAAAAACGAAACGTGTATAGAATAGCTTTTCTATTCGTCTTCCTCTTATAGGCATTTTACTCGGAACGCATTTGACATAGAGGGTTAAAACTAGTTGTGGGTCTCTATTATAGGTAATAATTTACAGTCGTTAAAAATGAATTGAATTTTCATCTTATTAGACAATTTTGAAGAGTGAGAGGTGGGAGGAGTGTGAAATTGTCTGTGAACTGTTCTGGACATTAAATTGAAGCCCCATAAAATTGCGAGTTCAGAACTATGTTGCTTGTTTTTTCGAGCGAAATTCTTCTTTTTCCTATGCATTGTACTCTAAAATACAATAAAATTGAAAAATCAAAAATCTCCAAATTTATCGATCAGGAAAATCTGAAAAAATTAAGAACATTGGTGGTGAAGTCCATATCATATACAATTATCGTCATGACGCCACCCAAGTTCAGTTCTAGGTTCATCGTTAAATCTTGTTCATCACTGATCCATTCTTATTCATCATCATGAAATTATTCTGAGATCATTAATTATTTTATGGTTCAATCGATCATTTGTTATTTGTTAAAAAAACAATTTAATAAGTTAAATGTAAAATACAACGAATACATTGAAGATAGTGAAAAAAAAACTTTGATTTAAATTACTTGTATTAAAACATATAAAAATTCTGGTAAATTCTTTAACACCTCAATTATTTATCAAATAATTAAAATATAAACATAATATGGTTACGAACTCCACCTGTGCATACAAATTTGTTTGGTTAAATTTAATAACTCACAGTTTGAGTAGTGCTAAAACACTATATTTACATAATTTGAAACGGCACAGTCATTGTCGATGTTCCAATTGCACTTGACCAATGCTTTGGCCATTTATGGTGTTTGGATTAAAACAATATTACAGCCATATTCGTTGCATACTATTACCGTTCAAATTCCAAATTTGTCTGATAATAAACCAGAATAGGAATGGTATAATATGTGCTTTTTCATAATGTAACATTAGAGGCATTAACAAGAAAGCTGTATAGTATGGAATTTAATTAGCTCTGAAATTTAAAATTGATCGATATCGATATGGTTTTGGCTAAAGGAATTACCTGAATGCAAATAAAATATCGTCTGAAAATAGATTCGAGCATTGTAACAAGTAATTTGGATGATACAAAAATTGCGTTATCGTTACAAAAATCCATATCGAAATTATAATGAAAACTGATTCTGAAGTAATATTAGGATACAAAAAACAACAATTAAAAAATATTTGTGCGAGTGTGCGTGCTGTGCTTGTTTATGATTTAGTACTTCATGAGAGAAATAAAATTCCATGACATGTTTTCTTTTTTCGGAAAATGTCTCAATTTCAAAAAAATCATTAGTGCTTTTGAATCCAACAATACAAAAAGTACTACCCCAAAAAAGGCAGTACTTTCAAAAACATTATACGCTAAAATTTTACGTTAAATGATATATTTTGTGACAAAAAATACTCCACTGCTGAAAAAGTTCTGGGTAGAGGGAGACCGACTTATTTACAACGCCGAGGATCGATTTCGTTTGGTGAACGGAACGAAGACGTTTGTTACTGCCAAAGGTATTTTATGCTAACTGTTGCGCTATATAGGGACAAAGCAGTGACAAAAAATACTCCACTGCGTAAACGGTGCTGGGTAGAGGGAGATCTACTATTTACAAAGCCGAAGACCGATTTCGTTTGCTGAACGGAACGAAGATGTTTGTTACTGCCAAAGAAGAGCGGAAGGGGTGTGTGTTTGCGGCATAATTATGGTAATTCTACCGCGGGTGACACAAACACAACGCGGGTGACACTGGTAACCAGCGACAAAATACAACATTAGAGTTTAACTGCAACGTCATAAAATATAAATGTGACTTATAAGGTTGCGTTCTGCGAGAAAGTAACGAGAACGCGGTTGCATATTTTATTTTTAATTACGGTAGGTGTTATTTAATTAGAGTAGGTGTTTACAACTTGTTGACACCTGTCATATAACTGTCATTTACAAATGTAGGTGACTTGTATATGTATTTTATGTGTTTACGATGTTTTGAAAAAAAGTTGATACGCAGATTAAAAATTGTTTCTGTAAAACGAAAGAGGGGTCGACTGGTATCTCTAAACATGAAATCGTGAAAAAATCGGACTCGAATCGGACGGATATTTATATTAGCTTAGATTTATCTATAGTCAACTACTTTCAAGACAAACTGAAAAAAATTGTTGCGTCATTGGATCTAAAGGTTCTAAAATAGGCCATGAAACATTACTGAAAACCAGACTGATAATGGAAATGGTAAACATTATATTGATCCGTCATTTGAAATAGTAGCAGGTGTCCCAGATTCGATTTATGCATAATCCACTGCGTTCGAAACAAACTGAGATAATATCATTGTGCTATTAGAACAAAAAGATCAAGAATCGTTATACTATGAAGTATTACTCTGACAAAATAAGACTATTGAATATATTTGGCGTTAATTTTGTAGAAATTCATTATTCACAATTAAATGAAACTACGTGATGTAGTATTATTTCTACTTTCTTTAAGTTCTTTACCACGACCTGGGTTTCGTTGTATGACTACATCGTCAGGTGGGCTGTTAGCAAAGAGATCTTTGCTTAGTTTCATTTAATTGTGAAAATAAGACTAATAAAGGGAATGATAAACATTAAAAGCATGCGTTATTTAAAGAACTTCTTCGTTCAAAATAAACTCAAATAATAGAATTGCTCTATTCGATTAAAAAGATCTATAATTGAACATGAAATATTACGTAAAAAGAAATACGCACGCTGTGTGTTTTGAAATTTCAATTTGTCCACAAAATTGTAAATGTAATTGCGATATAACAAAAAAAAATACTTTGTTCATTCAACACCCTTTGCTTTACAAATATCTCCGTATGATGTCAGACTGTTCATCGTGTATCATCGTTACATTATTCTGCGATGAATGGTTTCCGAATTTCCACCTATTTTTTGTTTAATGACTCGCTGATGAAAATGGCGGTGACGTATTTTGGTAGTTCACGTTCTGATCTGATTACAATTTGTAGCAGCTTTTCCTTGTTTGCTTTATTGTTTCGCCTGCGTATTCTGTTTTACTAGTTTCATTCAGTTTGATTAACTATATGTGAGTAAATGTATTGATGCGTGTCGATTACAACATAAAGTGTACGTAAACTGAGCATCAAAGTTATGTTTGATTGAGAGTTATATTCCTGACAATATCCTTAGCTAATATTCTGTCGAGTATAACCAGCGGCTAACGCTTTTTAACATGTTTACTTACGTTTTAGTTAAACCTAACAACATAATTCAAATGACTACGTAATTTAAAATATCGATAAAGTGCCACTCATAAGAAGCGATGGGCTATGTGCTTGTATGTATTAATATGCTATTTATTTTATATAACCATGCGTTGTTATATGTCCATTTCGCTCAAGTATCTATCAGACAGTCGTCTGTCAGGACCGCTTTCCTTACAAGTACACGTAGCAACTTGAAATTTTGCAGAATAATTAAACATTTTAATAGGCATATTTCTTAATAGCCAACACTTAAAAATGTTTATATGTTAAGGGGAAAGGGAGGGAGTGGCGGTGGAGGGAGAGGGTTTGATAATTACTATTATATATTTGGTAATTACTATTATATATTTAGTAATGACTATTATATATTTGGTAATTACTATTATATATTTAGTAATGACTATTATATATTTGGTAATTACTATTATATATTTGGTAATTACTATTATATATTTTTATTCTATATACAGTGTGAGATATTGTTCAAAATATTTTTGCCATAATTTTAGGTAGTATATCTTAAGAGGTATTCTCGGTAATATGCTAAAAATATCCTCTCTCCCTTACTATGAAAATTACTATATTTAAAATTAGGAAAAAAAATTGTGAGTGTCAGCTCCGACGCGCAAATGGAGTTTACTCTTGAATTGCGATTGTTTTGGAATGTATAAAATAGGTAACACTGTATATAAATACAAATATCAATATCATTAAATGTAATTCGAAAGTTCTTTAATAAGAAAACGCTGACAATATAATTATTTTCAAATGAGACACAAATGAACAAGATCAAATTTATACAACAAAATTAAAAACATTTAGTAACGTCAGATTAAGAAGTTAAAATTAAAATAGACTTTTTAATTTTGTAAGATAGGAATCACCAAATATTCATACATATTAATCTTGATATAAGCGAATGATAGTTAACTATGTGTGTCATACTCCGTCATTGCGATTAAGAAAACGTCAATATGTGTCTCACACTCCGTCATTGCGATTACGTCATAAGAAAATGCCAAATAAACATATTGATAGCACACTCTAAAGATGTACAGAAATGTTGCAGGGAGAAGCCACCTAACGGTTACACCTTTTTTAACGCTCTGAACTTCGTACGACCAGAACCTAACGCTTACATTTTTTTTAACGCTCTGAACTTCATACGCTCCAAACTTCTGATTTTACTCCTCATAAAACTTCATACCGGGCGCTATATATGAAAATCGATTCTTAAGGAGTAAACTCCAAAAATATTTTTTTTTAGAATTCCACGCAAAGATTGTGGGAAAAACTATAGCAATGGTTCAAAATGTCAAAGTTTTTGAATTATTGATGATAATATATATATATATATATATATATATATATATATATATATATATATATATATATATATATATATTAATTATATTAGGTATTCTTAAGTATTAACTGCGCTAGGAAGTCTACATTAGTGACTACTTATGACAAATAAAGTAATTTTACTTTAAACGAGGAATGGTTTCTTTTAAATAAATTATTGCTAAATATATAAATTTTTACTAGTCAACATTTTAACTTGGTAAAATCAGTGGTAAGTGTTTATGGTCTCGGAACAAATACTGTTAATACTACTGTCCTATCTTGTAAATGATTAAAGCCAATAATGCATAACTAAATGGTACTAACAATTTAAATTCTGTAGTTAATAAATACATAACAACATAAATCCTGGTCGTCACCGTGGTGTGTGCAAGACATATGGCCGTCGAGTGCGCGGCGCACCGCGGGGACCCGGTTTCGATTCCCGGCCGCTCATCAAGCGGGACTGGAGAAGTCGAAAGGTTTTTCGAGGCTCTGGTAACCATTTATCCATATGAGATTTCCTTCATCTCATGTGGACACGACAACAATAACAATATAAATTCTGAATATTATTATAGTTTGCTTATAACTTTAATAATGAAATGTTTTTTGATTTAACACCTAATACCTCAACGGAAAATATGAATATCGCTTTTGTCTTTACTGCTTTATATTTTAAATAAAAAATTATTATATGAAGGATATATTTTAATTTAATACAGTGTCATATTATCGAGAGATTATATTTTACATTTATTTACATTAAACTAAACTGCAGCACGGTGTCACCGTGTAGCCCCAGGGTCGTATCTAGGTCATATGAAATGATAGATCTCGTAATCACAATAGCATAGGAACATGTAAAATTATACGAAGTATGAATGATCTTATCACTTTTAGACATTTCTAATATATCGAAATATGAATTCTTTGGAAGAATTTCTTCAGAATTTGAAAACATAGGCTTAGGCTGTTTGACTTTTTTGAGCTTTCAGGCTTTTGTTTTTTTAAGTTTTTATCTATCCTTTACTGCGATTCTGGTACTAAGTTCTTTAACTCATATAATGTATTTTACGCTTTTATGAAAACAAATAGTTAAAATTCGACCACTATATTTTTAAATTAAATTTCAATAAATTTTTATGTTTTAGTTTCTATTATCAAATATATATATATATATATATATATATATATATATATATACATATATATTTTTTTTTTAAATTTTGTTCTATTACGTCAGCCGAGAGCGTGTACATATACGTCATTAGCGTGTGCAAAGCAAACAAATTAAACATTTAATGTTAATAACACGGATATCTATTACACAAAATATAAAATAAACCCTTTTTTGCCTCGACATGCACAGTCTAGCTCATAGCTCGAAACTCATTCAGTCAATCTGACATTTTAAATACTTTGGCGACAATCACTACTCTGTGCGATTGTTTGACCACAGACTGTTATGAGTTTGACATTCACACTCCTTCGTGCGCGCATGCTTAAAAAAGGACACAAAATTTTCTCTTCACTTATTTATATATGGATGTTCTGAAACTTAGAAAGCTGATTGCAAAGATGACTGATATTTTGCTTTAAAAATAATATATTACAGGCAACCACAGTGCGAAAAAGACAAATATTAGATTGTAAATACTTATATTGGCAAGTCTATTTCAATAAACCAAAAATAAAAATAATAATACATAGAGATGTATCAATGGAATATAAAGTTAAATAAAACGATGACACAATTAAACGATACGTCAAGGGTAGGAAGGTTATTACAGACGATGTGTAAAAGGGATTACGACCATTTGATTGTCTTAAACAATCAAATTTCAAATCATTTTGAAACTGACATTTAAAGCCCCCTTCCAATATTAAATTCAGTTGGCATCATAACTGTGTAAAGTATATTAATAAAGGGCACTGGTAAAAATTAGTCTGGCATTACAGAAACCGAATATCATTTTTGAAAAAGCTGGTATTTTTAAGAGTTTAAAAAAAGTAAACAATTCAGCGACTGACGATCAGGAGACCAAAAAAGTTGTATTTATGTTTGTCTACGTAGATTTAGAGATATTATACAAATATGTTATATTTAGAGACTACTGGAGGAATTTGTGTAAAACTTATGCTGTTTTAGATTTTTCTTCTTCTAGATATATGTGCTTATAATTATTTCCATAGTGAAGAATTGACGTGAATGCCTAATGCTAACTTGTAGTTTTCCATGGCAAAACCTAAATGTCCGGCAACTCGATGGTGTCAGAATGACCTAACAAGTCAATGACATTTCCATGATGGGCACGTCCAAAGTTCACACGTAAATAAATGAAATTTTTGTTTTCGGAAACAAAGTTCTGACGGAAGCGGTCGACATGATATAAAGCACGCCTACTAATTATTAACCACCGCTAGAGAACATTGAACTGCCCATCGTTTAATCCGACCTGGTTGACGTATTATGAAACAGTTGTGTAATTTATTTGATTGCAATTTTGGATACGAAAAAGGATATTCATTTATTTTTGTAATGTAAATTTGCAGTGTTTATTGGTGTTAACCTTTAGTCAGTAGGAGAAAGGCATGTTTGAAGTTATGAGCTCAGCACACATTTTTGGAGGTAGTGATCTTTAGCCAGACAAATTTGAGTTGTCGGTATAATGATTAGATACATTTCGAGTGAGTTGGTAATAAAAAAATTCTAAACTAGATGTAAACTATTTATCACCATAAATATGTAACAGATAAAGTATCTATTATTCGCACAGGTAATTTTGGGCATCAAATTGAGTATATTTGAAAACTGTTGCTTTAAAAAAATGTATTCTTTTGCTATGAGTGATTTTTGTTCGAAACGGTGGAGACTTTTCTTATAGTTCCTTAAAATTTTGTCAGCCAAAGAAAAGCATGTTTGTTTTTCATGTCTTAGTATACATTTTGGGAGAGAGTGATCTTTAGCTAGACGAATTTGAGTGGTCGGTATAATGATTAGATACATTTCGCGTGAGTTAGTAATAAAAATATTTTCTGTGTAATAATTATGTTTTTACGAATTTTAATAGTACGAGTATAAACTAGGTATAAACTATTTATCACCATAAAGGACGTAACAAAGAAAGTATCTGTTATTCCCACAGGTAATTTTGCACATCAAATTGAGTATGTTATGAAACTTGTTTCTTTAAAAAAAATAAATTTGTTTGTGCATCAAATTAAGTATATTTAAAACTTGTTTCTTAAAATTTATTTTTTTGCAATTGAAATTGCAGCTTTGGGGGATTTTCTCCGTAGAGACTTCTTTATAGTTTCTTAAAATTTTCTGCTCAGTTTGATGCGCCAAGTAACCTGTATTAATGATAGCCACGTTCTTTCTTACAACCTGTACATTTTAGAAAGGCAGTTTTATCATTCTGTGAATTATGATACAAGCATATGATAAGTAAGTATAAGAAGTTCTCGAACCTTAAATATATTAACAACAATATAATTCGCACATGAGGTAAGTGGGTTGTTCAGTTGAGTACCTACCTACGTACCAATTACATCAGTCTTAGTTATTATTTATAAAGTTATCCATTCATAAAAGTTATTTATATAGAGAGGTGATTTACTTTCTCAAAAATTTCATCGTTCCGTGAAGACGTTTTTCAAATAGTTTGCTGAAACTGTATGTTTTACAGTATTGGTTGTATTTTTTATTGAATGTATTTATTAAGAGCTATATACCTGTATCTTTTTAGATTTTTTGCGCTAATTTAAAAAATCTACCGAGGAAGCTTTTTTAATGGATTTGATCGCAAGTGCCTCAGACAGAGGAATGTTTTATTTTATTTTAAAAGACCTATAGGGCTATGCTCCACTCAATGGGGTAGGGGATAATTTTTTTTGTTCTCCTTTCAATTGGGAGGGGAATTAAAAAAAAAGTTTCTAATTCATCTTTTTTATTTTGGATTATTATTATCTATCCCCATAACAATTTTCGTCTCAATAGCTGCAAATATGTGAGTAATTGAGCAGGGTATATACATATTACACCACCATTTTGCTCTTTTTCACGCGTGCGAGGCCACGAGATAAAGCTGCTTTACGATAGTGCTATCTTTATCATTGGCACATAAAGTTATAAGATATATACATATAACGGCTTGCGTTTTGCGTGAAAAGATGTGTAACGTGGCTGTAAAGTTTATTGAACTCTATCAATGAAAAATACGGAAGAATGAATAGTAATTTATGAATGAATCATTATATTTAGTACAAGCAGTATGAAATTTAATGATTCCTTTATTATACTATTTTATTAATTAGGGTCAAGCGCATATAATTTTCAGTAGGCGGGCAACACTATTGTTTTCCATTTTTATGTCAAAGTTACTTGCGTATCCCACTGAAATTACTATTGCTTATTTTGAGCAAGTACTCTTCTAAATTACAGGAACTACATACATTTACATGACCTTATGGTTCGAGTACTTAGTAAGTAAGTGCAAGGACTGTGTTAACCTTGAATAAGCTCGAATACGTTTCGGATCAGAATATTCGTTTCCGGCGCAGACCGGTTGTAATTATTTGGAATTGGTTTACGTGATTGCAGTTTCAATAATTGGTTACATGGCTGTTTTCTGGTATGTTTTTGATAAGATAAAGGCGATTTAAAAATTATCCTTTAGACTTGGAGGGAGTAAAATGAAGGTGGTATTATAATGGCTAGCAATGTGAAATTACTCTGTCGAAGTGAAATTAGGAACATTAAATAAAATTTCCGTAGAAAACTCCACATGATAAAAAGCATCGATTAATTGTGAATAAATTCGCAAATCGAAAAAAAAGTAAAAATTAGAAATGGATTCGTAGTTCGTTGTTCTCTGTTCGAACCAATAGTCGTAAATAAGAAAAAGGAAAAGGAAAAAAGGAAAGACCACCAAACCTTGGCACAGGTGTGATGCTATCCGGCTCTGCATTTCTCTATTACATAGTGCCAGGAGAGGAGCAACAGAATTAAAGAAATACTAGCCACGTTCAAGTTGAGGATTTAAGCAAAATATAGGCTCAAACATATTATAGAAAACGACTATGTTAAAATTTATCAGAGATTAATTCAAAACATATCACAGCGATGACTATATTAAATATATAAAGGCTAAATTAAAATATTTCACAGAGGCTAATATAAAACATGTCATAGAGATAGCTACATTAAACATATCATAAAGGCTAAGTTAAAATATATCAGAAATTAATTCAAAACATATCACAGCGATGGCTATATTAAATATATAAAGGCTAAGTTAAAATATATCACAGAGGTTAATATAAAACATGTCATAGAGATAGCTACACTAAACATATCATAAAGGCTAAGTTAAAATATATCATAGACGGGTAAGTTAAAATACAGGATTTTTCTGACATGTGCACAATATTAAAGCACTTTGTCTAGCAGAGTCATTCCACCTGAAAACGTTTGGTGTATATTGTGGCTAATAAAAATTTATTTGCGAATAATTTAGGTAAATCTCAGTTGAATCAATGCTTTTATAAAATAACACTTAGTTTTGCTAAAACTGTGATTATTGCAGAAATTTTACATTTAATGACTTAGTGATGTGATGTTAATTGCTGAAGATATTTCAATATTACATCACTACGATTTTTTGTCTATACTATCACCATATCCTAATGTAGTTTTCAATATTATAAGCAAATCTCTACCCATAGAGTTTTTACGAGAATCATTTTTGGTTAAATGTATGTTTTTTTTTTAAATAGAAACAAATTAATATAAAGTTTGAAATAATAGCAGAAGCTAAGAATAAAGACAAAAATCGATGCTTGCTACATGATTACTTCACTTCCTTACCAAACTTTATGTGATTTAGTGAAATAGTTTTGAAATAAAAGTGATTTGTATGAATAAAGATTTTTCAAAAAAGTATAAAAAAATCATAACTTCTAAACAATTGATTTTTGCGAAATCAATGTTTTTCTTAAATGACTTATCACGATGTTCTCTACCTAAGAAAAAATTTTTTTGACCGCTGTAAATGGGCATATAGAAGATATCGCTGAGCAAGTCCTATTGAGTTATATATATGTTTGAATTATTTTTAATTTTTCAACAAAAGGGCTGTGGAATTGGACGTCTCCAACATTGTCATATTATGTGTAGAATTGTCTAACAGCTGCTTCAAATATCGTTTTTAGGGTTGCCTCAAAAGAAAGATACGGAACCCTTATACACTGCATAATATTTTATTGGGATCCATAACTTGTGAAGTAGATACATAAAATTTCAGAAAATTTTACTAAACATTTTCAATTACTTTTGAAAGATCTCTTCTACAATCAGTATTATTTGTAAATTTTTTTTTATTTTCTATGTTAATGTTTTGGAAGTATTTCAAAATAATAAAAAAGAGTTTCTTCTTTATTTCTATGTATTTGCATAATTCATGTCTTTTTGTATAATTTCATCGCTATAACTAAAATATTTCTAATATAATATACAGTCGGACAAACATAACAAATTTATACGGGATACGTACTTGTCATTCGGCTACGGAACTGTAAATATCCTATATCCAAAATATGCATTATTACAGTCTTGTAAATTGCTAATGTGGCTTTCAACATATATTATCTATAGTGAAGTATTCTTAACGATATTTAAAGGTTTCAGACTGAGATTGTTATTTATGATGTTACAATACTTAATTAACGTAATGTTTAATATTACGTTTTTAATAAAAATATGTCAAACTATTTAGGTCAAACTACATGTATAGTCACGTAACCGTGGAACTATAAATCCCCTCCTGAAATGGAGAAGCCAAATCAACTTTTATGTTGGGCAGCGAAAGTGATACTTTTTATCACTTCTCTACACAAAATACAATTAATTCGAAATAAAAAGAAATATTGTGTCAATTTTTCTTTTTATTCACGCATGTACAACCAGAAGGATCAAGAGTGAAACAGATGATTATCTTTTCCGCACCCCTTTAACTTCATATACATTTTGAGTGCCCATGCGGTAGTAATATACTATTGTCGTTGGAATTTCCAGTTAGTCAGTCGTGTGTTGACGTGTGCGCGAGACGGTTGTACTCCTACACATGTAACAAAGAGACGAGTGAAAATAATAGGATGTTATTAATATGGCTAAGTATAGTTTGAAACTTCAAAGAAGTAACAAACCCTATATTAATATATTTTTTATCCTCTATAAATTTAGCTCTCAAAATAACACACAATGCTACGATATATCGAAGCTACAAAGATATGGCTATTTTTAGCTGAAAGAAAACTATGTAATGAAAAAAATCCTGTGAGCCGATAAAACCTTTACAAATTAGTTCATATTTACAATCTTTGCTTCATATTCGGTTTGAAGTTCGTTAAAATCTCTACATTTCTGTAATTATAACATGATGACTTAACCTGTTAAATCGATTTATACTACTGTGGTATAAATTTACATTCTCGGTGCATTCTTAAATGACACTAAGCGTGCGAGATTTTAGAGCGTATCAGTAACTGCCATAGCTAAAAGAATGTGAAATTAATTCAATAACGAAATTCGTAATTTCAATTCGGTGAAAATTTTCCGAAAACTAGTTCAATAATTTACATCTTTGGACAATTTCAATCTATCATGACAAGTCAAGTCTAAAATAAAAACAAGAACAGACGATGAGAACATAATAAATAAAAAAACAGTAGAGTTATCTAGGCTAATGTATTTAAGAAACCGTTATTAGCAGAGCAATTTAACAAATAACAGAAAATTCATGAATATGTATAAAATTAATAAATTCATTACGAAGCTAAAGACATCACATAGTTGCTACGCGCATGATAAATTGCTAAAAAAATCTGCGTATTCGCAAAATTGTTTGTCAAGAAAATAATATCTGAAATAAATATTGAATTCAAGAAATCGTATTTAAAAATGTATTATTTTAATAACAATTTTTTTTATGGATATATGTTGGGAAACGGCGCTCTCTGGTGGTGTCAGGCAAATATATGTATTTATTTTAATTACTTTAAAAACAAGAGGTAATTTAGTGAAAAAAAGTTAAGATTATGGTTTAAGGGGATCTCACCCCTTTATATTTATGTAAAGGCAAGATCGTGTACCGCAACAAATAATTAACAATAATAAATTTTACAAATACAAAAGTATATTTGGAATACGAAATAACATTTAGTGATTAGAAAGAAAAAAATCAAGAATGAAAGTATATAATAAAATTATGCATGTTATATAGTTTACGGCGACGGACAAAAAAAAATTAATGTTAATATACGAAGCGTTTAATGTTAGCTAATTTCAACCAGGCCATACCAATCGTCGATAAAATATTTGAAAATTTCATCAATGCGGTCGAAAACTATTCCTGTTTATTAATAATAGAGTTGTGAGTATAAACCAAATTATTTACATATCAATAACTTTTTATTATGTGATAAAAACAAAGGTCTTAAGAAAAAAAATTTAAACAAATTATCTGAAATAATAATACAAATTCACAATTAAATGAAACTACGTGACGTAGTATTAGTTGTACTTTTTTTAAGTTCTTTAGCACGACCTAGGTTTCGTTGTATTACAACATCTTCAGGTGGGATATTAACAAATTAAATAAAAATGCAATATTATTAAATCGGAAAATGAAATTAATAGATATTTAATTAAAAAAAATCGTAATCAAATAAATAAATGGTTATACTATTTTACTCTTTTAATTTTTTCTATTTCTCTTAATGTTTTAAGTTTTTTTTTAAATTTACTTATTATAAATAAAGTGAATTTTAAATGAAAAAAAATTAATAAGATAAATTAATAAAATATATGCCTACAAATTACGAAACTTAAATGTTATTATCAGGTATCCCATCTCAAAAACTAGCTTAAAATGAATCATCTTGGTACTATGAGTACGCGATTTCTATTATAGTATTATTTCTACTTTCTTTAAGTTATTTACCACGACCTAGGTTTCGTTGTATTACAACATCTTCAGGTGGGCTATTAGCAAAGATCACTAATAGCCTATCTGGAGATGTTGTAATATAGCGTAACTTAGGTTGTGGTAAAGAACTTAAAGAAAGTAGACATAATACTATATCAGGTAGTTTCATTTAATCAGGATTTACATATAAAAGAAACACGTAAGGAAAAAGAAACACGAATTATGGATTACAATAGCAAAGAGTATTTTTATCAGTAGCCACCTATCAGTTCACTCCTATAAGAAATAAAATCAAAAGAACACAAAAAGTGGATGTAAATAAAAAAAGTAAGTACATTTATCTTAATAGAAGAGCAAATTCTGGATCTTACTTTGAAACAGGAGTATACAGATTCCAAAGAACATCTAATTTTACTTAGTTGGGATCAGAGATTAATCCAAATAATGCTCTAGCGTCAGAGGTATAAAAAAGAGAATTACTGCTGCTGGACGATCCTTTGATAAAAAGAAAAACAAAGTTTCTTACACACACTTGATACAACCCATTCTGATCTGTGCTGAACATATTAGGAGCTACATTTTTGTGAATAGCATTCATAAAAAAGGAAAGGAAAAAAATGGGCTAAGCACATAATTAGAATACAGGAAAGAGAAACGAAAAAGCTTTGACAAAACCCATGGATGTTAGAGCAAGAGGAAGACACAAAGGTTTTTCATGGATTGTTTGGAAAGGGATCTAGAAGTACTGAAGGCAAGAACTAGCAAGAAACGGCTAAGAATAGAACAGCTTGGAAGTTCTTGAAAGGTCCTACTCGGGATGTCAAGCCACAAGAACAAAAACAAGTAATAAAGTGAATTAGAATGATATATTCTGTGGAATTAGAATATTTATTTGGACAGGTTTTGTCTACTGCCAGCGTCCGGTAAGATGTTTGTTCTATTTCACCTAATTCACCGGTTTTATTAAAATTTTTCAACAAACGTTTGATAACTACTTTAACATATTGTCACTTATGACATGTTTTAGGTAATAGACTATATTATAGTCTCGACTTTAAATATGAGCTTTACTTAACTGTGATTCGTCAAAAACGGAATCATCAGTTATCAAATCTTAACTTTTGGATAGTAATTTTTAAACCATGTTAAATAATAAATCCTGAAAAAATTCTGGAATCTAGAGAGGTATACGGAAAATTTGAAAGGAAATTGTAGTAAAATAATATATGAACTTTTTACGTCTAAAATATAAGACAGTGTATAGTTTTAGTTACGAAAACGTTAATAAAAGACAGCATATTATGGTTAAATGGTCACTTAATACTTTTCTAGTATTCGTAATGTAAGTTCGTAGGCTGAGAAGTGAGTCGGTAACGAAAAGTGAAACACTCCTGTAGTGGGGATAACGGGCTGTGGATAGAGTTCTCCTTCGCTTCAGTGAACAGTAAATCACCAGTAAAGTAGGTTTGACTTATTGTAGTTTTCGTCACGCTCTTGGATTGTAGTAAAACGCAGTCATTTTTGTGTGTCCTATAAAAAGTATATAGTACAAACTGACCAAGTGCTCGCGCACTGGGGGTTCCGTACCTCGTTTAAAGTTAAATTATTTTATTTATCATAAATGATCATTAATTTGGACTTTTTAGTAAATAAATATTTTATTATACTCAATATAAATAACTAGACGGGACCTATATATCGTTATGAATATCTCAAAAACTAGAAATCACTAATCCTTTTCAAAGTTTTCTACAAATTTTGCATAGATTTTTATATTTACTGTTCTTTTTCTCATAATTTTAGGTTCGGTAGTTTCGGAGATAGTGAAAGGTAGTGAAAGGTAGGTGTATATTTTTTTCTGTATATCTCTGAAGATATATCACAAATTATGGAAAAAAATTTGAGACTTATAACTAGCTCTTTTCTATACTATATTCAAAATAAAAAAAAATGTCTTATTTCTCCCCCTAAAATTTTCGAAAAATATTTTGAACTGTCAGCTATTGAGATATGTACATGTTAATATACTTTATCGTTCTGCTAAATTGCAAAGCTCTACGGCAAGTGGTTTCTGAAGAAAAGGCTATGTCAGAGGGAGAACATAAGTGATCTCGTAAGAGGTCCATTCTTTGTTTAGCGGTACGGAACCCTAAAAAATTAAGAGTATTCTTTAATATCAGTAAGACACTTTAGAATGATACTTATTTTCCGTCAATAAAATTTAATTTTTTTATTATACGATTACCTCAATATTTACCTTTTCCCCTTCCAATTAATAATATTTAAATCAAGAAGTTTTAAAACTAATGCGATCGGTGACCACACGCCGTTTTTTTTAACAATCTAAATATTTTCTTACATTTCGATTATTAACTATGAAATATAGTTATGATTCAGTTATCATTGACACTCGAGCCTGACTTCTGTTTGACCCGTTTTTGGCCATTTTTCGACCGGGTCTTCCTCGCAGATGTCGATGAACTAGATAGTGCGGCGATGACCCAGCGCCGGTCGCGCTCGACCTCCCGTGTCGGATGGAGCCGATTATGTATGCAAATAGACCTCGGCAGCGAGATTCGGCTAAGGTCCACGTCTCTACTCCCCAGCTACGAGATGTCCGACAACTCTGGTTCGCTATTATTCATTGTTTTTCGATCGAGTAATAATTTGTTTGGCGTTTGTATCGTGTTATTGTCGATTTGTGATTCAGTTTGGTATAGCACAATATTCCATTTATTTATAATAGTTGTTTCTTATGAATCTCCCATTAGATTGAAATAGATAGATATGTCCGAAAAGTACAATAAAGAATAGGGAGGCTGCTTAAGTGGTACATAAAAAGTACATTAAATATTAATTATAAAAAAAATGTTCGTAGAAAGTAAAATTTGTAGTATTGTAGTGGCATGTAATTTGTAGTATTGTAGTAGTAGTTGTAAGTTGTATAGTCGACATTATTCAAGTAATGCTAGTTTGAATCCTATTTGGGTCGGAAAATCGGTCATTACATTTCATTATTTACTGTGGATAACAATATCTAATGTATTGAATGATATTTCTATAATGTATGTATGTTATATAATAATTTTATCCGAAATATAGTCGGGATGCGTTTTATTAACGAAAACAGTGCAACGACTAATGATATTAAGCGAAACGAGTTAAGCTTTACACTTTAAGGATATAGAGTTAGTGAGGGTTGAGGCATATTAGTATAAGAAATTTCAAGCTAAAAAAATAATCAAAATTAAAAATTGTCCCTGGTGTCTATGGCTCAGTCTTTGACTATTTGGCTCAACCTTTGGCTATTTGGCTCAGTCTTTGGCTACGAGTATATAACGCAAAGCCAATGACTTTGGGTTAAATACTTATATTAGATTGCTTATGGCAAAAAACTATATCAGGTAATACAATGCTAAAAATGAATTTGTTCAATATAAATATTGTCATCAACATATTCGATATTTTTCTGGCCAATAGTTTGTGAGGATGGATTGTGAGGGTGGACACGATCATTCGAGAGCAAAGTTTTTTTGGTATGTTATTTGAAAACATTACATTAAAAATCAAATGATTTTGATCGATACTCAACACGTTGACATGAAAACATAATCGTTTTTTGTCTCATTTCCGGAAATAAAAATGAAGATTTGTGTATTTTTCTAGTCGGGAAACTGCTTTCTATAACGATGCAAATCTTTTACTTCCTCTTTCACCCCTGCAACTTCCTGAAACTATATCAATTTTAAATTTTCCAAATGAAATAGTGTTAGTGAAAAATTCTTTAGATAGAAAGACAGACACCGAGGCGGTTCCATAAGTATTCCGTTCTTGCTATTTAGACTAAAAATAGTTTCTATCGAATTTTCATCTCTTCTTATGTTACATAGGAAACACAATACTATATCTGAGTCTCAAAGAGTAAGAGAGAGATAAAAATTACAGAATAAATTAAAATTTTAGTCTCTGGGTCATGTTGACGCACCCCGGCGTTGGAATAATACCTTTCAACCACAATAACGCTGAGTTAAAACTGAATTAAAATTAATGGCATCAAAAATATTAACGATATTTATTTATTCATTTCTTAAAAATTCCTCGCCCAGCTTACAAATTTTCTCGGTTGGGTATGTGGAAGAACATAAGAACAAATGGTTAACGAATAAGAAAGAAAAGTGGTAACGATAACGAATAAGGCAGAAACACACAGCAATTCGAATTAATGTCACTCTAAACTAGTTATCAGCCGTGAACTACTAACGCCCATGTGCTCCAGACACGGTCAAGATTGTCAGTCAAATTTACTTACAATTAAAAACGTTTTTCTGTTTTTCATTAACTGTCAGTCAAGTCAGAATAAGAGTCTACTTTACAGACTGTACCCTATACAAAATACGCTTTTAACTGTCAGTAAATCCGACTGAGAGTAGTGACTGTGTGTTGTGCATACAGGCGTAAGTAACTCCAAAACCCCGTTCGTGAGTCAATCAATGGAGAAGAAAAAATATCTTTGCTTGGTGCATCTCGCAATACTGCGTTGAAAAATGTGAATGCGCGAAAGACAGGTAAACACTGTAGGATATAAATTCCTCATATTAAAATGCCTCATTAATTTGTTGTTTTCCCATTGTAGGCATTGATAAAATTATTGCAACCATAACACAACACAATTAATTTAAACACTGTACACTCAAAGGTTGCGTCCTTATTACACGCGATCGGTATGGACTCGCCGTAGACTTCGATGACTGTACGGTTACAGATCGATACGTTGGTATGAAAAATTTATCACACAAATTGGTAAGTTTTTGGTCGAAAAAGTTTTTAAATTTTTTGTTTCATTCGAAGAAAACCTAAAATAAATATCCTGAAAAACCTGCAATATAATTTTATTTGTATTGTTGTTAATCTACTAAATGTAGTGAAATAATCTACTTGAAAAGTGCTTTTAATATGAAGAGACGGCTGTCTATTTGCTGTCAATAACATTGAGGTATTATTTGCATAGTGGCGCTATACGCACTCGGTATGTGTGCGACCAAATTGCAGTCCAGTGACCGCAGTTATATCAGTCATTCACGAGCCTTCGTCGCATCTACATGTATTAGCGACTTATGTAGACAATAAAAGATGCCCGCATTACCGATTAGATACTGCACAGATAACACCAGAAATGTCAGAAATCAAAAGGCGTTGTAGGGAAATAAATTATGTAAATATAAAGTTATCACATTAAATTACTTATTGATTTTACTTTTCAAATAGAATTCATTTTGAGAATTTATTGACAACAACGGCCATTTTCCAAATTCATGATGTCGCGCTCAACTATTTTCCCTTTCCCGTTAAACACTATTTTCCCTTTCGTTTCTCTATTAGAGTGAAGGAAAAATAAAAAAAATCTTGGCGACAATAATCGAATATACACGATAATTACCGAAAGATGTTAGGCAATCGTAATAGGGTATTGTTTGAAATGTTTTGTATACGCAAATAATACATACATACAATAAACAAATTATAATCTTTGTCTTGTCTATGCAAATAATACCTCACATGTAAACTTCTGTTTGTATTGCATATGTAGTATTTGTTATCGCAAAGAATGGGATGAAACAATCATACAATTTGTTCATTGCAAAAGCTTTGTTTGTATGGGAAATGTGTTTTAAATAATTATTTTATACAGAATAATCGCTAGTGGCTAATATTTTTGTTAAATATATCGCTTTTAGGATTCCGTACGTGAGAAGGAAAGAAGAAACCCTTATAGGATTACTTCGTTGTCCATCTGTCTGTCCGACAAGACTCATTTTCTCAGGAACGTGTGGAGTTATCAAGTTGAAATATCAAATACTTAGGGTGACGGTCCCTTGGCGCTATTTATGCCGCTATTTTGACACTCGTAAATAAATCAAAATCTATAGGGTACTTCCCGTCGACCTAGAATCATAAAATTTGGCAGGAAGCAAGGTCTCACTGCACAAGTGAAAAAATGATGCATGAAAATCGTTAATTTGTAATTATATTACACAAAAAATACACAATTAAATAAAACTACGTGATGTAGTATTATTTCTATTTTCTTTACGTTCTTTACCACAACCTAGGCTTAGTTTTATTACAACGAAACCTAGGTCATGGTAAAGAATATAAAGAAAGTAGAAATAATACTACATCACGTAGTTTCGTTTAATAGTGAATAATGAATTTCTACAAAATTAACGCCAAATATATTCAATACATAAAAAATATTTTTTAAAATAATTGTGAAAGATATAGAAGGTAATATATTTTCGTTCTAAAAAATCAAAGTTTTTAAACAGCTTGATAGGAATATTATATACCATTAAATGTTTATAAATGGTAAATGCGTACTGAACTTTCCTAGTGCTAGTTCCACTCGTGCTTGACAATTGTTTTATTATATACTCTTTAAAATACGAGCAGAACTCACACTAATAGGTTTCCATATATATATATATATATATATATATATATATATATATATATATATATATATATATATATATATATATATATATTTAGGCACTAATAAACCTTTAAGCGTACATAGGATTAAATTATTTACAAATGTTAATGTTTCACAACGTAAATTTATTGTACTATTAAATAATATTATTTCTCACCCTGTATATATATATATATATATGTATATATATATATATATATATATATATATATATATATATATAAATTTATTGTCTAGTATTTCACAGACATAATAAATATACATTATAAAATATAATATTAATTTGCAGTTGATTTAAGTCACTCTTTTGAAGTTTCTATGAACATGCTAAGCTTTATAGAATACAACGGCTTTGACATACAGACGGACATTCAGACAGGCGGACATGGCAGAATCATAAGGGTTCCTAGTTTGGAACTCCAAAAAGCAGCGCTAAAGTAAATTTATTCCCAGTTTTATTTCAAAGTTATTTTCAATCTCTATCCGTGCAATATGGCCACGGTCCAGAGGACCATTATTTTTCTTCATGTTAACATTCAAAAACTAATTGTGCTCCTTAAAAATGTAGTTGACTGTGAATGCGCAAACTAAATATGAAGCCTCAATGGAAACTAAATTAAACAAACGGTACTTTCGTCGAATCAATTTTTACCTGCGCTCATCCGTGAATGTTTCGATTATCTTGAACTGTTTCCATATACGGGCACTGGTTGTAATAGTTTATTGCTACTTCGTTTAACATGCTCTCTTTAAGGCTTCATGATACTGGCGATCATTTTAAGTCTAATTTATTGGGGTTTTCCTAATTATTGATCATCTAGGGCCTAAGTTATGGATAATGAGTCATATCTTAATCATTTAATCTATCATGTGTAATAATATACTGAGGGCATGCACTATTAATGGTTTAGTTTACTTCCCATCTATATTATTAAAAGAAAAATTCGCAGACATAGGAAAAAATATAATTTTAAAAACTAATATTTTTGGAACACTCACAGAAAAAATCAAACAATTTAGCGATAGGTAATCACCAAAAAGCAAATAAAATTTTTAACTATAATACGTAATAAAAGATATATCTTCATTGAATTCAATTTTTCACAACAGAATGAAACTACGTGATGTAGTATTATTTCTACTTTATTTAAATTCTTTACCACGACCTGGGTTTCGTTGTATGACAACATCTTCAGGTGGGTCGTGGTTAATAATTTAAATAAAGTAAATACACAATTAAATCAAACTACGTGATGTAGTATTATTTCTACTTTTTTTAAAATTTCTTTACCACGACCTAGGTTTCGTTATATTACAACATCTTCAGGTGGGATATTAGCAAAGATCTTTGCTAATATCCCACCTGAAGATGTTGTGGAGCCTGCGAGTTTCATGGATTAGCATGTTACATTTGCGTATAGAGGATATATTCATGGATTGACAATTTTTGTTTAATTTGTTTTTATAGATTTCCGTTTGATATTTTGCCACCCTCTTTAGAATTATTGCATTGTTTTTCTTTAAGGTTTCAAATAATTGTCAAATCTGATACAAACACATAGACGTAGTAGAATGATAGCAGAATATTATATTACAATTTTCAATAGATTATTATACTACAGACACAGTGATCTTAAAAAAGCATAAAAATAAGCCAGCTCCAACACCTCGGACATGTTAATCCATGGAACATAATTTGCATTTTGCATCAACGTATTGATTCATAAAATGTTTTCCGTAGAAATAGCATTCATAAACTCTTATGAAAAATAACCTGATTTTTCATAATAAAAATGCGATATATCTTATTTATCTTACTGATGATTTAAGTAAAACTTTTAGGGCTTTATTTTTATTTTCATTTTATAAGAGTTTCATTTTTATTATTGTAACACTTGGCGTACACACCCTGGACGCCCAGTGTTACAACTCCTTTAAAACATTTATTACCAGATTGCCCAGGGCAATAACAATGGTAATGTTTTTCAACTATATGCTTATGTGTTTAGTTCCTTTTATCCTCATATAGTCTGAACGACTTGACGGATTTTCATGCACGATAGATTCTTATTTCATATATGAACGATTTGATGGATTTTTATGTATGGGCTTGTTGGATTCGTCATGGCTTCATGAGTATCTTTGAATATATGACGTTATGTAGAATTCAATATAAAGATATACGACAGATGCAATACACAGAAATATGAAAAGCGGAAGAAAGACCTACATCTTGTATTTATCGACCTACAAAAAGCTTTTGATCTGGTACCTAGAGATCTGCTTTGGCAAGCTTTGAGATTACAATTAGTCCCGCAACATTACATACAAGGAATAGTAGCCCCTCAGTCCAGACTGACAAATTTGAAGTTAAGGTCGGAGTTCACCAAGGATTGACAATAAGCCCGTTATTGTTCAACCTAACTATGAACTATATCACTGACACTGACACTGATGTACGCTGATGATATAGTTCTGTTTGCCGAAATCCATTTAGATGTACAGGAAGAACTAAATGCATTGCAATAGGTATTAAAGAGGTGAGGTCTTAGAGTGGACAAAGACAAGACTGAATACATGTGTGACATGCTTGGAAATAACGTCAAAGAAGGTAAAGCAGTTTAAGAATCTCGGTTCAGTCGTAGCTCCCGAGAGACAACACTGAAAAAGAAATCCAGTACAGAATAACAACTACCTGGTTAAAATGGAGATTACTAACCGGAGTGTTATGTGACGCTAGAATGCCCATCAAACTCAAAGGTCGAGTTTACATGCAAGCAGTATGACCAACGTTGATGTATGTCGGAATGCTGGCCGATGAGAAAGGTGAACGAATAAAAGACGTACGTCACAGAAATCAGACAAAAATGGAATCAGACAAAATACGGGCATCTTATGCAACGAAGACCACATGACCAAACCAGTAATAAAAATGGAAGAAAGAGAGGCCGAGGTCGACCCGTCTGGAAGATTATTATAGATAAAGATCTTAAAATTATGGAACTCAATGACATTACATAATAGACTTTTGTGGCGAAAATGTACGAGAAGGGCTGACCCCAAATGAGATACGCTAAGTTTCTACGTTAATCGGTTTCTGAGAAAAACCGCTGTGATGGACGGAGGTTGAGGATTTTATAGGGCTTCCTTTTCTTTTTTTGAGGTTCATATAATACGTCGGAAAAATACCCCTTTTTCAATTCATTAGGTACTGGGCCGAAGGAGAGATATTGGGCCGAAGGAAACTTGGCTCCTGGCCGAAGAACATACACCCTTGGTACAATAAATGTAACCGTTATTTTTTTCGGGCAGCTGCATCCAAAGTACAAAGAGCCATAATGATTGCCAACCTCACTTAGGAGAAGGCACCACAAGAAGTATGTTATACTAATTCTTTTATCCCTTATAAAATGTGTTATTTCTAGCTAAAATGATGTTAGTCGTCGTATCTTCAGCAGAATGCACTCCCTCAAACATCTTCAAATCAAATTCAATTTTCTAGACGTTCAAACCAAAGCTTATCTCTGCCAAACACTCTTACTGCCACTGCTTGACTACGGAGATGTATGCTATCCAGGCCGTGCTGAGTATCGCCTTATAAAATTAGATTGGTTGCAAAAAATATAACCATGTATCTCAATTCAGAGCGCAATTTAAATGGACGGAAGTCCGTAATCGGCGCAATCTTCACATTCTTATACTTCCCTATAATATTTGAATAATGATACTAATCCAATTTATCTTAGAAGCAGATTTAGTTACTTGTCTGCACAGGGTATGGGGCTACGCTCTGAAAATCAGCTCAGTCTCTTTTTTCCCAAACATACAACCACCTTTTATGAAAAGTCCTTCACTGTCCAAGCTATAAGACTTTGGAATAGACTAGATCTGCTTACCGGGAACTCGCCTTCCTTAAACTGTATTCAAAGAACGCCTGAAAAACTCCTTCCTCTCAGTCCTACCTTTCCTAATTCCATTTTATTCCTCATTTTCTTTGTTCCCAACCATGTCAAGATTTATAATTAACCATTTCATTCTAAGTTTCGTTTTTTTTTATTAATATCTATCTACATCAAAAATGTTAATAAATGTCGTTGACTGGAAAAGCTTGCTCATGTAGCAATAAGTCCGCCAAATGTTTGTATTATATGTACTTTAAAGTTTGAATAAATAAATAAATAAAATAAATTTTATTGCCAATTTAAAAATTGCAGGAAAATTTGGATAAACGTCATTTCTCAATTAACTAATTAGACGTCTTCAAAATTGTTTAATGAAAAAAATACCTACTCAAAAATTAAGTTTTAAGTTGACCTCAAATTTGTTGGTAAAACATGTGGGTTATGATAATGTAGGTTAATTTCGTTAACAAAATGACCGTTAGATCTGTGAAACTTCCATTTCCTGCTAATCGTTTAATTTAAGCGAAGTTTATTTTCCAGTCAAATTTATGTTAAAGTTAAGGTAATAAATAAGTTACATTTCACGTTTTTTGATGTGAAAAAATCTATAAATTCGGTTTGGTCGGCAGGTCAAAATTTTCGATATAACAAAATTATGCTGAATTTTGTGACACGATAACTCTCTGAACAATGAAACGATAGAAAATTACTGATTGAATTCAGAAGGCTTACTCTTATAAGGTTCTAGATAGTCGTTTCAGCAACTGAAGTAATCTAAGAACATAGTGGCCGAGTACGAAAGAGACACAAATATCGAAGTATGCACATTTTACAGGTGGTCTACCTCGTGATCGCGTGGAGCTAGGACGCCGGCAGAGGTGAAAGCCCTTAAGTAGCTGTAATAAGACATCCAGTGATATTGGCTATAGTAATAATAATAAATTTAATGACTTTGCAAAAGCGAAAAATAATATTTTTTTAGAAATATCAGCCTATATGAAACAAAAACATGGCCAGAAGCGAAAGACACGGCTTTCAGAGGAAAAAGTCGATTAAAGAGAACCAGAAAAGCATTCAAGCGATATTGGCTTTAATAAAAAAATGTAAATGTTATAAAAAAAATCTAAATGTATAATCTAAATGCATAGTTTTTCAAATTTGCGGTAAAAACATCTTATTGTACTAAAATTAAAATTTATGCTGTCTATAAATTTGACTGCTTCAATTTCTTTGCAATTAAAAATTATAGAAATAAAATACTACATTATGACGCTGGATAGGAATATTATTAATATATATATATATATATATATATATATATATATATATATATATATATATATATATATATGTATATATATATATATATATATATTTATATATATGTATATATATATATATATATATATATGTATATATATATATATATATATATATATATATATATATATATATATATATCGACGAATACTAATTACTAAATAGAATATTTCAGCTAAATATTTACATAATATAAACATGCACATGTATCAAAGTACGCCCATTTATTTCGATTCGTACGATGGTGTACGATAGCACTATCAATTTATTTAATTGAAAAACTTCCCGCAATATTTACAATGGTTGCACATTACGAGTCCCCTGGTACGGTCGGGGGACAAACTTTACGAACGCGAAGCTCGTTCGCCGGAAACGACACCTGCCCTGCTCATGCACCGTGCATCCGGTGTAGCAGACCCCTCGGCAGGGTTGATGGACACGGACGTAACGTTATCTGCATCGTGTCCGTGTTGTAAATGAAATTAATTGAGGTGGTATTTGTTTCGACGTTGCTGAGAAATTTATATATTTAAAATTTTGTTTTTGTAAAGCTTTTGAAATATGTTATACAATTCAAAAACTTTTAATTCCTTTTTTGTTTTTAATTGTGAATTGAATATTAAACAATTCAAGCCGCATTTAATATCAAAATGGTCAATTAAGTTTATTTACAGACTATCTTTGAATGTTGCGGTAGAAAAGTTAACAACTAATTTCTTTTACACAAGCTTTAGTGGCGATTTACCTATTGGACTTAATTATATACCAAGTCGCGATTTTATTTATGGAAACTTTTTTATTTATTTCCTGTGGCGTTGGAACTCTTTTATGAATTAATATTTTATCATCTAATCCCAGTTCAAAGTCAGAATATGATATGTCACGGATATCAGAATAAGACTATACGGATAGTACGGGATACGGGATTACGGATATACGTGGAAGAATAGTTATAGAAAGAGGTAACAAAGGTTCAGGATAATGGTATCAAGGAAGTTTTCAGAGTGAAACCCATGGCAATGCACACCTAAGGGTGGAGATAAAGACCAAATAAGATTCAGGCAAGAAGAATATCTCTGCATATTAAAAAGAAGGAGGAGAATATACAAAATGCGTCCGTAACGATTCTACAACCAACTAAGCTTTGAATTTTAATGAAAAATATGGACATGTCGCCTGATATCGAAAATAGAACAAATACACAATTTTCATTTGTGTCGCGAAGTAGTTGTGTCCATGCACGACTAATGCAACTAGACAACTGGGTGACGCCTGCAAGTATAAACATGTTTGGGCGCACTACCCAATGGGAATTTTCACCGACAAATTTTCCCATTAGGGGCGTACGAGCGGCTGTGATATGCGAACTGTCAAATCGCATCCAACCATAGTGCAAAATACTCGATTTTTCCGAAATTTTAGCCAATTAATGAAAACGCCATCTTGTGTGGCCATTGGTAGCAAGAAACAAAGTTTTTATTTTCTTCCGTAAAGATCTTAAATTAAAAAAGCTTCGGAAGCGGCAATAAATAGAAGCAATTTCATAGCTTCTTAGCACTCAAGTGTTATTTTGGAGACATGTTTGCAAAATAGCTTACTTATCAAAGCAGCTTTATTATTTTATAAATAGTCCCTTGTGCATTTGAATACTGATCAATGATGAAATTTTTGTCGTATAAAGATGGGGTTTTAAGTGAAAATGTTCTCCGATTGCTTTGAATTTTTCCAAGAATTTAATCAATCTTATTTCGATAAAATGCATTATCTTTATTAATACAGAGAACGTTTGTTACTATCACATTCCAGGACAATATTGGAATATATATAAATATATATATATGTACGTAAATTAATTTCGGCTGATGTCCCTGGAAAAATATAGTTTTTTAAATTTGCGGTAAACAAATTTAGATTTTTTTATTAAAGCCGATATCGCTTGGATGCTTTTCTGGTTTTCTTTGATCGACCTTTTCCTCTGAAAGCCGTATCTTTCGCTTCTGGCCATGGTTTTGTTTCATACTTCTAAAAAGAAAATATAATTTTTCGCTTTTGCAAAGTTATTAAATTTATTATTTTTACTATAGCCAATATTACTGGATGTCTTATTACAACCACTTAAGGACTTTTCATGGACACCTCTGCTGGCGTCCTAGCGTCAGGCGTTCACTAGGTAGACCAAATACACAATAAAAACTAAACTTTATTTTAAACTAAAAAATGTGCATGCTTCGATATTTCTGTCTCTTTCGTTCTCGGCCACTATGTTCTTAGATTACTTCAGTTACTGAAACAACCTAGAATCTTATAAGAATAAGGTTTCTGAATTCAATCAGTAATTTTCTATCGGTTCATTGTTCAGAGAGTTATCGTGTCACGAAATTCAGCATAATTTTGTTGCATCGAAAATTTCGTCCTGGCTACCAAACCGAATTTATAGACGTTTTCATGCCAAAAAACGTTAAATGTAACTTATATATAATACTTATAAACTTCGCTTAAATTAAACGAGTAGCAGAAAACGTAAGTTTCACAGATGTAACGCTCATTTTATTAATGAAATTAAATAATTAAAATAAAACAATCCTACATTATCAAAACCAACATGTTTTTCAAACAAATTTAAGGTCAACTTAGAACTTAATTTTCGAGCAGATATTTTTTCATTAAAGTGGTAAGCAATTTTGGTTTTAGTTAGTAAAAAACCTTGAAGACTTTTTACAGAATATGTTTTGCTGAAAATGTTGCGACAAACTTTATTTTTTCGTGGCAGAACTGAACTTACCCGTCAACTTAGCAACAAAATAAGAATTAAAAGGCAGTCGAATCAAATTTCAAAAGAAAATATATTTAGTAAGATCAAACTTTTTGATATTATTATGTTTATTTTCTTTCTGAATTTGATTCGACCGCGTCATAATCATTATTTTTGAAGTCAAACTTTTTTGACGACAGTTGAGTTATTGTGTCACGTTAAAATTTTGTAACGCTTGAGGAAACAAATGTTGAACGCATCCGATTATAGGCGGAACCGGTAGAGGGCTAACGAGAATATGGCGGTCGAGAATTATAAGTCGAGTATTATAAATTAATAAGTACGTGAACTATAAAAGAAGGTTCAATTCGTTCGATGCGTGGATGAGTGTCACACCTTTACTTTTAATAAAATTTGTTAATTGAAAATATTTTTTGGTGTGTTTTAAATAATTTCTCTCTTGCCTTTTTATTGCTACTTCATCGATTCGAATGAAATATTTGTTGCGAAGTAGATTTTATAAGTAAGAATCGTTTATATTTCAAGTTTTTATATTATTATATGACCACAAAATTGTATTAAATAAACAAATTGTGGAGTACAGTGACGTGTAATTGCATTTGCGAATATAATTTTTATAAATTATAATATTGGTTAAAAATTACTTAAAATAATTAATATCAATATGTTACATTCTTTTTTAAAGAAACGTGATAAGTTCAAATAAGTATAAACAAGGATAAGCAAGTATTTCCCATTTTAGTACTAGATGAAGATCTATTTGTAATATCTGTAAATATATGTATATATATATATATATATATATATATATATATATATATATATGTGTGTGTGTGTGTGTGTGTGTGTGTGTATACACGAAGTCCAAGTGTAGGACAAAGAAAGACTAAAAATAGCGTCGGAACCAAGAATGACTGAAAAATAGTTGATTGTCGTTGAAATAAAATTTAAAAGATGACTTTTTTCAGAAAATTAAAAATAATATTCATAATTATTTGTCATCTTTTTCGTACACGCAATACTTGCGCACATTATTTAGCGCCACTCAGGGGAATAATCCGCGAACAGCTGTGAAGGCATCTAGCAACCCGGGTAAGCACCGCGCTCCAGGCAAGTGTTGCGTGTGTTAAATATAGTTATGTATAATATTTTTTTGCACTCAATTGGAAAAAGGGTTCGTTTTACATTTTATTTCAACGACAATTTACTCCTTTATAGCCAACGAATAGCGTCTTTCTTTGTTCGACACTTATTCCCGGACACCGTGTGTATTTCTTTTTTAGAATTAAGTAAAAGTCTCTTTTCCTATTTTATTTAGCCTTAGGAAGGCAGTAACGAAATCCAATTTAAATCCTTCTTTCTAGTTTTTAAATGATGAGGCTTCAAACGTACAAATAAATGGGCAACAATTTTAAAAACTACAGAGTTCTGTTGTATAGCTTATTTAAAGCTATTAAATTCGTTTTTTAATTTACATATCGAAGTGATCACCGTAGATTTTAAGTGCACTTGCATAATTCGCAATTTATTTATTCGAATAGCATTTCAACAAAAAAATTATAATGGACTTAATTAAAGGCTTTAATTAAGGCGCAATTAAATAGAATTTTTAAGGATTAATAATATAGTATTCTCATTATCAAATAAACGTTTTATGTCTCGTTTATTTACAATACGCAGCAATAAATTGTTTAGTTTTTATAGCATTATTAAAAACGTACAATCTACACATGAAACTTCTGAAAATTGCTACGTTACCCGATCATTTTTCGTAGAACTTTTTAAAAATTTCAACAAATATTTTTTAAAGACATTTTATGTTTTGTTTCATTTATATCCTGTAAAATTAATCCATTTTTTAAGGAATGGTCTAAATTCTACGCTAAATAAGATAACTGTAAGGTAAAAGCCTTCTTTGCAGAAATTAAAAAAAATTAACAAAAACCACATTTATCATTCGTAACCGTTTCATCTCATCACGTATGTACCTCGCGCCATTTTCTCGAATGGCGACACGGATTACCAACGTAGTCTAATAATTACAAAGGTTGGCAGACACACGGTCTCTCTAATTACGCAATAAATTATGAATGAAGTCGGTCAGTGGGCTTCACAACAAACCACTTCACACGATCCCCATTGTGACAGGGGGCGTTACAAAACTCATATTGGACGAATTGCACGAAATATAGTAATCAACATTATTACAATGGTGTACGTTACTAAATTTTATTTTATTATTATATCTTTATTCGAGAAAATAATTATCAATATTTCCCGATGAACATGCTAGTGAGCAGTAATCTTTTTCTCTTTTCCACTATCTTATGGATCATTACGAACACATATTAATTTTCATATAATAAAGAGAAAAGAACAATGAAAATATTTGCATCTGAAAAATATTGTTTAAAAGTAACGAACAAATATATATTTGGTATTGTCAGTTTTATGTGGAAAAACTAGGAGCACCATCGAAGCAAATAGTTCTTTATACAGATTTCCAACATCAGTAAAAAACTCTCGGTAGCAATTTCAAGTTATTTCTAGATAATTATGGATTTAGGCTTAACTATCGGACCGGCTCTTTTTTCCAATACGCATATTTGTTTAAGCAATTTAGACTTATTTCTATATTTTATCTAATATATCTTCAGTTATAAATATTTAAGGACACAAGGAGTTTCTGTGCAATTTTCATATGTGGAAATACAACTTTCATAGCTTAGCTGAATCTATTTCAATTGTATATGTCTTTAAAGCTGTGGAATTATCCACTACTGTTGGAATTATAGAAAGAGGCATGAAAAATAATGTTCAAATGTACTCCTCACATCAGTGGAACGGGCTGATTTTCGGAAAGAAATTGAAAAGTAGAAAAACCAGTTACAATGGTAATGGTCACAGCTTTACTGTATTTATCACAAGTGTACTTTTCAAAGCAATAAAATTATCCATTATTATCGGAACCATGGAAAGGGGTAATAAAAATAAACTTTGTTTACTTATACCAGGTTAATTGGCCGATTTTCCAAACGAGATTGAAAAGTATAATAATCGGTTAAAACCCTTTTTACATTAGAAGGAGGATTTACTAATATATAAAAATAAAAATCTTTTTTTTAAACTACTTAAGTATTGAATATATTTGGCGTTAATTTTATAGAAATTCATTATTCACAATTAAATGAAGCTACGTGATGTAGTATTATTTCTACTTTCTTTAATATCTTTACCACGACCTAGGTTTCGTTGTATTACAACATCTTCAGGTGGGATATTATCAAAGATTCTTTGCTAATATCCCACCTGAAGATGTAATACAACGAAACCTAGGTCGTGGTAAAGAAATTAAAGAAAGTAGAAATAATACTACATCACGTAGTTTCATTTCATTGTGAACTACTTAAGTATTAAACATTTTAGAATAACGCAGAAATTTTCGAAGATCATAGCGTATAGTGTGTGACGAGTGTGCTTGACAGTAGAAAGTAAGGAACATTAAAACGTATACATAGTATCTTTTTCTGGACTACTATCGAAAGACTGTCCGTTGCTAAGACCCTTGGGTAAAAATTATAATCGATGTTTTACTTAATTTCCAGTGCCGGGGTTGGCAATGATCTTCAATGATTTCGGAAGCTGTGATTCAGTAAGACTTTAGTTCTTTTCAGAGTGTAGCTATGTTGAGAATATAACAGAGATCCTCTTAAATCGTCATTGAACCTCTTGATACATAAATGAGATAAATCAAAATTAATATGAACACAAAATATTTCGCATATACCTCTCGGAATATTTTCGCATATACCTCTCGGAATATTTTCGCATATACCTCTCGGAATATTTTCGCATATACCTCTCGGAATATTTTCGCATATACTTCTCGGAACTATTTCTTAATGATGTTATTTATACAAACTTTTTAATTACATAATATTAATATTGGACGATAACCTTGGAACAAAGAAAAATATTCAAACTTTTATTATTTTTTGTTTGGTAGTAATCGTTATGGTTGTACGCTTCAGAGCGACTACGATTCAGTTATGGAATTGAGTCTGAAATACAAACTTCACTTTAACATATGTAAAAGTGTAATGGTGAACAATTATTATGCCTGATCCCCGATCAAGTAATTTATTTTCCGATCAATCTATCAATACTTGTGAGACAGGATTTAAGATACTTGCTTGGATTTGTAAAGCGGTACTCCTCTGTGACACAACAGTATTAAGACTCTGGACGATATTTGTATATCTAGGAAATGAGTTATTCGGTCGCCATATGAGATACATTATGTTATCGTGTTGGAAAAAATACGTAAGATATCCATTCGATTTCTTTATATTAATATTTATGGCTACCATTCTTACATGTATCAGTCGCTTTTCATTTTGGGTATTGTTAGATATACATATCAGCAAGTACGAAGAAAGTTATACCTAGCCCTGCAATTATTTCAAATCTAACTCATATTGACAACCAGTCAGTGTTAGGGAATAATATCGTTTCTTGTACTTGATTATTGTGCTCCAGTATTTCATGTTCCAAATCCCTTTAGGATCCCTGATTGCAATTGAATCGGATGGACAATTAAAACGTCTTTGCGTTGTCCTATCTCTGCTTGTTTTTTTATTTTTCTGTTCGATTCGACTAATTTTTCTTTGCATTCATAGTATTTTAACTATGGTTTTGTGTAATTATCCGACACGTAAATTTAATTCTCGTTTTACCATAAGTTGCTCAATGTTTTGCCAATAATCTGTAAGTTGAGCGAGGATTTAACTAAGTAAATAAATTAATTAATAAATTATAATTTTTTTGTTGATCAGTGTACAGAATCAAATAGAACATCGCATATGTAATACGATTGTACCCCAAATGGGCAAGACCCTCCTGCAGACATTGCACATTCAGACGTTTTCAGTATCGATTGAAGCAGTACTCGAGCATTAAAACCGGAAATTAGGTTTCCAAGGGGGAGCCGTATTGTTTGAAATTTTGTATTCCGGTTGCTAGCGGGGACCGGACGTTGAATTTATAGCGGTTTATATTCCTGGGGACTTTATTGCATTTTATTACCGTTTGGGCGAGCTAATGTAGAGTTTAACAACATTATTTGCGGCAAGTTAAAATGTTTAATCGATGTTGGGTCATTGTCCATGCGGGTAGAAAGTTCAAGATGATGCGAGACCGGCAAAAACGCAACGTAACTAAGTACTTAATATAATAATAAAGGCGAAATAAATGCAACGAAAAATCGAGAGCATGAAGGTAAATCATGAAGGAGTTCATAATAAAAATCGTACATGTTTTCAATAATGAAATTAGAAATCAAAACCGGCTAAGTGTGAGCTGACCCGCGCATCGAGGGTTCCGTACCTTATTTGAAGTGAAATTAATTTATTTATCATAAGGAATCACTTATATAGTCAGAGTATAGGTATACTCCTGGTATACATCTGGGATTGATCTGGGAACTAAGTATATCTATGTAATAGATATACTTAGTTCCCAGATTAATAAATGATTAAAAAGTCCTAACATACGTAATTAAGGGACAAATATATTATCGTGAATATATCAACAAATATGATATTTAAAATCATCCTTATATTTTTTCTACAACCTTTGTCTCGGCTTCTGGAGACCTTGATTTTTCATGAATAATATAAATATATTCATGAAAAATCAAATATATTCATGAAAAAACAAATAAGTTTTAGAAATAAGGAACGAATATATTTTTTGTCTATAACTCTGAAGATTACCTAAAATATTACCTAAAAGTCGTCGCCATGGTATGTTGGGTTGATCACAAGGCATACATTCTGTGACGACGCGGCGCACCGTGGAGATCCGGGTTCGATTCCCGGCCTTTCGTCGGTCGGGGCTGGACGGGTGCTATGGTTGGCCGCAAGAGATTACTCTCGTAGCAATAAGTTCGTCATATGTATCAATTACATACATTAAAGTAGATAAATAAATAAAAATACTGTTGGAACCCTTATAAACAGCCCTTTCAAACGATAAACCACACCTCACAGTAATTAAAAAAAAATATAATATGAACAATTTTCCATTTTTGAGTCATAGCTATTGAATTTATGTTAATATGTTTTGTTACCATGCCAAACTTTTAATTTCTATGTCAAGATTTTCTGGGAAAAAATGGCTGTGACAGAAGGACAGACGGACACGTGCGTGATTTTACAAGGTTTATCCGTTTTTCCTTTACAGATACGGAACACTAAAAATCAGTGACTAAAAGGAAAACAAATTCTTCATATAAAAATTAGAATCATCGAGTGTATACGTCCAAAATTTCAGTGCATCTATGTACTACGTTTACTAAAGTTTCAGTGATTTTCAATTTTCAGAAAATTTCGAAGAAATCAGAATTTCACAAATGGATTTTACGGTCTCCAATCAAAATTAATTTTTATAAATTCTAATGTTGTAAGGAATATATTAAAAACATTTAATTTTCTCATATCTATGGTAATTTCAGTGCCTGTTGACTATTTTCAAAATTAAAAAAGCATTTAAAAACAATATTATAGTGGTATTTAAAAGAGTAAAATTATTTGGATGAAATACTTCATGTTTCCCTGAGTATTTAACCCTAAGAAAGTCAATAACTTCAATTTGAAAGTCAGTAATTGATTTAAATAGATATGCGACTAGTCCTAGATGCCATCAAGTGTCGGATACTTAGGAGGTATCGGCGCGGTATAATAACCGGAACCGTTTCGAGCCTTTGATTTGTCTCCCACTATTTCCTAAAACTGCTGTATGTAAATTAATAAAAACGACGTTTCTAAAAGGCTAAGTAAAGGTTGAAGGAAACTAACGATGATTCTAGATTTTATAGTTACTGAGATAATGATTATAATACTGATGTCGTTGAGTACTAAGTTGGAAATATAAAGAAACATATTTACAGCAATTTCCACAATTCTTTGAAAGAAAGAAGAGAAAAAGCTGATAGTTTTTAAATGGTCGATATTTTCCAGTAACAGTTTTACATTTTATTAAGCTTTTTGAAGATTGTACTTGAAAATATACCATTGATTCAATGTTGTGTATACATTTTGGCCTCGAATTACATAGAAAACCTTGTAAGGTTTTAGATAGAAAAATCATGCGCGAAAAACTGTGAAATCCTACAACTAAATGGTAATAACTTTAGTAAAATTAATAACATTAAAATGTGAATGAAGATTTTTTGTCAATTAATCAAGATATAAAAGATAATGATGAGTTTCGTCAATGATAATGTCCTTAAACATAGGCACAGAAAGCTGACGCATCTATTTCTTAACTAACAATTTAAATGTCAGAATATTCCCTGTAGATATCACAGTTCACAATATACAAGAGTATATACCATTTTAAACAACAAAGTAAAATTTAATTAACTGATTCTGTAATAAAAATTAACCAATTCATTCAACATTAATAAAATTCCCACATCACACACGAAACATCTCGGCACATTGAACGAATGCTGTTTCGGTAATGATTTTTTTAACGTTAGCAAATCGCTAAAGCGCAGCAAGCTTGCATTAACCAATTTGCTAAAAGCAAAATGTTAGAGACGCCAATTTGGCGAGAACAATGCCGGAGTAAAGTCGACGTACAATAAATCAAATTACTCTATCACTCGAGCTGAGAAATCGCACCCATACAGCCAGGCCAACGTGGACGAAAAGAGATTTCCATCAATAAACCGTACCCATAAGAACAATGGGGGAAATTGGAACATGGAATTAATAAGCTGTGCGCTACGCCGCTTTCAAGATTTCCTCGTCTTCTATTTCCTTTGTTCAACCTCTTCACAACAAATGCTCTTTTATTCAATTACGGGGTCTAGGTGCCAAAACAAACCAAGCGACTTAGTTACACGCAAGAGAGATTCGAAGTAATGGATCGCCGGTACGGGTTTTCTATTGCGGCGCGTTCTTCGATATCGCGATTAGCCATGCGGAGTTAGTTTGTATCTAAATTGCGTTAAGTTCGCTGAGGTCATTGTCGAGGTCAATGAAATTGGCTTAGCAAGTTTGTAATTCTGAAAAAAGGAACTTTAAGTTTGACGTGAACATGAAAGATAAATAGTGTTAAATTCAAATATTTGTTCATTATAATGATGTGAAGGATATGACAAAAGCATTTAATTTTTTTACTTTTACAATTATTTCAGTAGTTTTTGAATTCCGGGAAAACATATTAAAAGAGAAACGCTAAATAAATATATATATGAAATATATATATATATATATATATATATATATATATATATATATATATACATATATATATATATATATATATATATATATATATATATATATACATATATATATATATATATATACATATATATTATATATCCGTATAAGGGACGTTACTTTAAAATTTGTTTGATGGCATAATTTTATTGTAAAAGACCCCAATATGATCTATGGGAAATATTTTATCCTGAACCCATATTTTCTAACTAGCATAATTACTAAGATCGTGAACTACTGAATTTGAAAGTCTCGAAAATTCGCTTTGATTTTTTTTTATATTACAGTTCAAAAAGAAAATTCCGCTCCACTAACTCAAATATAATAATTTGTTTCATACAAGAAATCAGTTTTTTAATATAATAAATGTATAATTTTATTCTAGAATATCTTATTTCGATGATTATTATTTTACATTACACTTATTCTATTGTTTTCTGACTGATTAACCCTAATAGACAGTAATTTAAATTTGACATTTAAATAAAGATGCCACTAGATCTACGCCATGACAACGCGTATCGGTATCCGTGATACTGAACCTAAAATTATGATAAAATACCATTTTAGAAGCCTAATCCAAAGACGTATGACAACTACAAGGATGATTCTAGATATCATAGTTTCTTAAATTTCATTCATATATATATATATATATATATATATATATATATATAAATATATTTATATATATATATAATATATAATATAATATATTATATATATATACATATATATATATATATATATATATATATATATATATATAATATTAAAAACAATAAAAAATTATTACATGGTTATTAATTTTTCTTATTTATCACGTTATAACAACGTTAACGTAACACGATTGAAAGCTGTAGAACCAAAGATTGCGTGCTCATATCACGCTACAGGCACGCACTTCACTGTTAGTATCGAATAAGAATGTTACCGAACGTTTACGTATTTGAAACTAATTTTAAAGTTCGTCTCAACGATTTGCGCGCAGTCAGAATTTAATAGAGCTATAATTAAGTCCTAGAATTGCAAAATAATCCATTGAAAAAACAACGTCGCTGGCTTATTATTCTAATCTTACGAAGTATTAGACTTAATATTAGACTTAAGGCCGAAGACCACAATAGGTCGTTACGAAATACTGGCTTTTATTTTTGAATTAGCCATTCTTTAATCAAAACTACTACGCAATTAATTACCACTTCCGTCCCATTGAAATAAATCGGATACTTCTATCACCGAATGTAGCGACACAAGGCTGGGCTTAAGCACGACTGAGAGGACATTGTATTGTAGCTTATTCTCACAGTACTTGCTCATGTCTTTTCACAACGATCATAGCAATTTTGATTATATCGCAGATATATAAAAGTGCTATTAATGAAATTAAATTGTGACCAGAATCAAAGTTAAAAAAAACGGAAAATTCACAACAGTAACAGTACCGCAACTTTCAACGTAAAGCTACGACGCACTCTACGTACTCTACGATTTTTCAGATACTTTTAAGAAAAAGAAAATAAACAACAATTATATAATATAAACGTTATAAAGTTTATAAAATTAGGAACAGATGTACTAATTTTCTACGATTTTTGTTTCCTTTTTGTAAAAGAATTTAACGCAAACTATTTGTGAACAATATTGTATAGATGGTGGTTGCTCTTACGACTCAACTTTTTATTTTTGAGTTTAAAAAATGTAAAACTGATAGTTTTGTTACAATTTTTCAATGGAATGAAAAACTGTGTTGAAGAAGATAGTAGCGACAGTGCCACAACTTTCGATGTATAACTACGTCGCTGTTGCTTCGGTATTATTTTTCAAGTATACTATTTGCTTGAAAAACAAAATATGAAAAAAGAAAATAAACGTTATAAAAGTTTATTAAATTAGGAACAGATGGCCCTAATTTTCTATCATTTTTTCCCCTTTCTTTTATATTACTTTAACGCGAACAATATTATATATATATATATATATATATATATATATATATATATATATGTGTGTGTATATATATATATATATAAATATATATATATATATATATATATATATATATATATATATATATATATATATAGTATTAAAAAGTATGTATTAGAAACATTTGTTACAAACAGGACTTTATTACATATTTCATGATACATTTTCATCGCTCAATAATTATTAGTTTCGTAAATACGTGTACGCAATTAAAAGGAACATATTTATAGTACTCTAGAAGTGACACCTTCATCTAATGGGATATATATAGTTTTACATCAAAACTAATCAAGAGCTTGTAGGAATTACGTACATAAGGTCCCGTATCTACCCTGAACTCAAATTATAGCACCAAAAACAAATTTCCTAATTTACCAGGTTTAAACACTTATTCGTGTTGATATTTTCTTCCAAATTTATATAAATCGTCAGATGATTCTCTAAATGTAATAAAAAATAAGCTTTCCCTGATTTTTTGGAAAATTTGACAAAATTCGTTCTTAAAAAAATGTAAAAAATATAATTTACAAAAACAATAATTGTAAACGAAGAAATACTAAGCTTTTTGTTATTTGTTGTTGATACCATTTATACTATCTTTTTTTGTTGTTTTTACTCTGTTTCTCTCTCAGCCTAGTTTTAACATATCGTAAACGATGAACATCCACAGACTTTTACCAAAAGACGGCTTTTGATTGATGTTGTTGAAATGTTATACCCATAAAGGAACTTTTGTAAACATTCCAAATTAAATATCAGTTCAGATCAGTTGACGATTCACATTTTTACAATAATTTTCATTATCGGTGTTATTAGTAAGAAAAATAGGTTGAATCAGACCCGTGAAGGGATGCCGTAAGTGAAGATACACTTTGTATAATTGTTTTCTTTTTGTCGCATTCCCTGCCGGCGAAGAGGACGATTTAGAAAAATGTTTCACGTTACAGTAAAAATGATACGTTATTAGCGTAGTTCGAAAGACTCGCTTTAAAAGTTAACTTGCTCATGTAACGAGTTGCGGTCAGGAAAATGAGTTACGATTGGACGCGGACCACAGGCCAGCTTAGGTAACGGATGTGGTAAGTTCGACTCATAATGCCTAGTCATAATAATGGCCAGTTTAGATTTCTACTTTTTAACATCCTAGCTCGATCACTTAAAAGTTTGTTAATTTGATCGTTTTCCCCTAACTTTGATGGAAATGTTGTGTTTGATGATTTCTGTATGAATTTTCCCCGACGTTATTAATTATTAAACATATTTTATTTTTTAAAATTATTTGAAAATTTATTTGAAAATTTTATATGATTCCTTCCTAACAATGCGCGTGTATTATGAAACAAATAAATATGATTTTAATTCTAGTTTAGAACCGCTTTTTTATGCTAAGTATCATTCACTTGTGGTTTTGATATCCACCCCTATGAACTAAGGCTTTCATGATGTTTATTTTATATTAGCTGTGCGCCACGGTTTCACGCGCGTAAAATTATATTTTCACTGTGGAAACTATTATTACCATTACTGTTATTTAAAACTCTAATAGATGTTATCGGCAGTACCGATATCAATATCAATAATAATCAAGGTTTTTTTAATCTTTAGTATCTAGATCTATATGTTAGTCTATGTTGCGCGAGTGTATAAGCTATTACCGTACAAAATTTCATTAAAATCCGTCCAGTAGATTTCGCGTGATTGAGGAACAAATTAACATACAAACAAATCAAAAAGACAAAAATCCTAAAAAACAGGTTTTCTGACTTCTATTATCATTCTATACGCTAAATAAATTACTCTTTTTGAAAATATTTTCCATGTAGACAATTCACTCTGTTACGATTACCCAAGAGCAACATATGAGAGAGAAAAAAATTCTAATAAGTTTTCCTATTCCGAATTTCACGCGAACGAAGCCGTAGGTATAGGTAGTATAAAATAAATCGCATTTCCGTGCCTTTATTAGTATGTAGAAAACATTAAACTATCTGACATTGCTTCAGTCTGGTTAAATAAATAAAAATAGAATCCTTCAACCTAGTTTATACAAGGTCCAAACATTTGACTGGAATTTTGTTTCTCAAGTTGAAACTTTCTAATTGTATTAGAATGAAGTGAATCTCAAATTCTAGATAAAGTTTAGTTTCATAATTGCTGATAGCACTGATTACTGAACATGATTGGCCAATTCGCAAATGACATAAAATATAGTTTTAAAAAATAATATACCGTGATCTGACAATTCTTTTTAAATCGACCCTTACTTTACTTGCAACACACCCGGAAGCGTACCGTACCTGCCAGCTAGGCTGTTTTTCCCATTATGAGAGGTTTGACAGCGAGGGGATACCCTCACCACCCATCTAGATTAAATGACATTCTAAAAACATTGCTAGATTTCAAGCTATCGATTTAGGTATATTCTTCTTCTTCAATGGCTTGATAGCCCAGGATGGGCCCCTGCCTTCCGCAGAATCAACTCCCAAGCTTTCCTGTTCTTGGCTAGAGACATCCAGTTCGTTACACTTATGATTTTTAAGTCTTTTTCCAGGCAGTCGAGCCACCTAAGTTTAGGTCTTCCTCTTTTACGGGAGCCCAATGATCTGGCTGAGCAGATCTTTTTTGTTGAACGACTGTCGTCCATTCTGCTCAAGTCAATTTAGGTATAAATAATCAAATACTCTCGTCATTGTTTTCCCTATTAGATGGTTAGAATTTACTATTGGGGCTGATTGTTCAAACTTATTCAGTTATTATACCCTTGGTAATTGATATTCCAATTATTTTAGGCTAATTTTTTCTATGTCATGGAATTTTTGAAATTGAAATTGTTTGAATAGAAACTGTTTGAATACTTGCACACATTTTTAAAAATAGAACATTTCGCTATGCGCTTATTATGAATTTAACTTTGTAACCAACCAGGTAATCCTGACAGGAAAGGTTGGATGAGAACCTGCTGGAGAGGAAGCACTATTTTTAGCTTTTTCATATTCACGGACCGAACGGAAGGAAGGGAGAGAGGATTTTACGTTAAAAAGATTGCTAAAACATAATTTTGTATAATAATTGTAACCAATTAATCTTATTTTACAATACATATTACTATCAACATGATCGTTTCTTGAAATATACTTCTAACTTTAAAAGCATAGATGTGTTTAAAATTATAATAAATATTATAAGTGCTATAAAGACTTATAAGCCAGAATGTTATTTTATACACATAATGAACATGTATGGATATTACTTTAAGAATTTTTTAATTTAGAACCAACCGGACATTTTACGTTCGGCCATGTATTGGGTCTAGACTGTTATAAATATTGGCTAAAATATGTACAACGGACTATGTAAGTATTGGCTAAAATACGGAAATATATAAGTATTGGTTAAAATACGCAAAACGGACATTTTTTGTAACCCTAAATGACCAAAGAGTAAATAAAAAAAATATTACGTTATTGCTAGTAAATAGTAAATATAAATATTTGTTTAACATTTAAGTTACATATATCTTTTTTTTCATCATATACGTATTTTATGTAGGTACAACTTTAACCGAGGTTAACTAGATACTTTGAATTAGTGGTAGAAATACAACAAACTTATACTAGTAAACGCATTATGTAAGAATAGTCGGCCTGACGTAAAATGTCCAGTTGCCTGAGACGCAGGCAAAACTAAAAATAGTTATTTAGTGTCTGCAAAATTATTAAAGTTTTAAAATTTAAAATTACAAAAATGGCATAAAAAATTGATTCGAAATTTATAAAATTTGTTTTCCTGTATCCAAATTACCTGCTGTTTCTATGGTTGTGCTAACATAAAACCTATGTCCACTCAGGCAATGAAATTTACACTTAACAATACACTCTGAATAATAATCTAATTAATTCAATTAAAACTCAAGTTACCATCGTTACAGATCGTCAAAGATGGCTCTCTAAAATTAAGCTACCACTTCCAATGTACAAGAATCTCCTCCCGTCAATTATAAATTGAGAATATTGCCCTAAAGTTCAAATTTGGAAATTCAGAATTTCAAAATAGCGCTAAAAAGATTTATTTGAAATTTGCAAAATCGATTTTCCTGTATTAATAAATCTTACGGGACAAGTGAAATAAAATATTTTGTAATTTATGCGTTCCGTTAAAATTAGACGTTGTAATCATTAATAGACTTCTAACATCCTTAGACCTATAGAATTTCACCACTAGGTTTTTAGTTTCTACCACCATTTATATTGAGCATCTATAATTCGAAGTAGGGATTGAACCCAAAATACGTTTTTCGGATTCATACGACAAAAGACAGTGTACCGCTGAGAAAATTGTATCTTCATTCCTGTATGGTGGTACCATTAGACTATAAGTCTATGCAATCTTTTTCGTATCCGTGACTTCATCATAACCGCTACTGAGCTTAACTTGACACTGATAGCTGACGTAGCTTAGTGCACTAAGAGAGCGCGGGTAACTTTAAGGCTCTTAAATCAATAGATAGATTGATGATGTCGACTATGTAAATATATATATACACACACACACACACATACACACATACACACACATATATATATATATATATATATATATATATATATATATATATATATATATTATAAGAGTTTTGCTGAATATATGTTTTGCAGAATATATTATTATTTCTATCTATAGACGCATAACGTCACGTATAGTAAAAAATAAAGTTAAATGCGCAAATTTATTAACGACGTTTTTAACATAAATTTATTTACTCTAAATATAGTGTTGAGATTTATCTATTGAGACATTTAAATAATTTGATTATATCAAATGGCTTGCCATTTAAATATAGTTTATGTGTTATAATAAATATAGTAAGTATGTTATAAGATTTGATGCCATGTAGTAATATATTTGATAATAAATATCATAATTAATATTGTAATTTATCATTTAATAAAATATTTAATCTCTCCAGTTTATATGATATTCCGTTCCCCCAAATTTACTCAATATCTTTAGGAACTTGCGGTTTTCGATACCTCTGTTCCATTCAATGCTTTGATTTTAAACTGTATTTGATTTATATCAAAAGTTAATGTGAGAATTTAGTAAACAGGCACTACATCGCCAAATGAAGATATTCATCAATTTGTCTCTAGAAAATTGTACTTTTATCAAGCTAAAAAGTAAGCAAATGACGATGTTAGCAATAAATAAACAATATCCATGTTAATATGTTGCTATACTTGTTCATAATAATTATAAAAGCTGTAAATTATAAAATGGAGCAAAATTAAAATTTAATTTTGCACTAAAAATATGTCTAAACACTTTCCAGTGTAATTTAAAACAAACTTACCTTCTTTAAAGTTAGAAAAAAACACTAAAACACACGTCAATATTCAAAAACCCCATGTAAATCAAATTCCCCAACGCACTGGCAAATGAAAGTCAAAATTATAAAATGTCACAGGAATCACAACACATCAACAATTTAAAAAAAAGAATAATAACAAACGTCACAATACGATATGTCAAATACAAGCCGATCTGTCAATGTTATCGTTCGTGACAGTTCGACATGTCGAATGAGCTTGGCGCCAGTTGTTCGTCGACCGTAGCGCTGCGTGGAGTCGGTTGAGCGGCCGCGCTTGGACTGCCGTTTGAATTTGGAGCGCGGCGACCCCCCTTCCGTAGTCGGGTTCCGCGGACCGTGTCCGTGGTCTACAATACCGGCGCGTACATGTGCGTGTGGCTGTGGACTGGGGAATCGAAATTATGTGACTCGGTTGAGGAGCGGTCGCACATTTAGACAGGTGTTATCACTTTTTATATAAATATGGCATAAAGGTGACAAGAATCTTTAGAGATTATTACTAGAATGAGTTATTTGTCCAACGGGGAAGTCTAAATAAAAAATTGTCACTTGCGTTTCATTATTTATACTATAAGGCATTATTTCATAAAACTGATGATAACGACTTTTGTATTTTTGGTAATATATGACGAATACATAGGAATATATTAAGTACTGAAAATTAGTCAGTATTCATAATGAAAAAAAAATATAAATTGTTTAAATTTCCACGGTTAATTTGACTGCCTTGCAGCTTTTCTGAACTATTTCCTGAAGTTAATAAACGAAATTAAAAGACTGAAATTATTTGTTAACAAAGGTGAGTTCTCATTTTAACGAGTGATTCTTTTGTGATGTATTGAGAAAAAAATCTTTAGTTATGAATGTACGATATTATTACTAACAATATTTACATAATAATTTAATGTAAATATAAAATAATTTAATGTAAGTGGAAACTCAAAATTGAAAAGAAAATTATTTACCATTTTTATAAAATGGTAAAAATATATTTTCCTTTGTAAATCATGTTTTTTTTTAAATATTCCTTGCGAGGTACTTGGGGATACCCTGTCTTAACGCCAAACATCACACAATCAACCTGAGTCGGCGGAAGCGTTTTTCAAAACATCTTCCTCATCTCTTTGGCTTTTTGATTGTTCGGTCTTCCTTGAGTTCTTCTAATTCCAATAATTTCTCTTCCACTCAGAATGCGGTGTATGTTTTGGAAAGTGCGATAGGTCGGTAAAGGTCTTCTGTTCGAAAAGGCAGCTATGTAGGCGCGATAGACAACTAGAATATTAAAAATCGTATCAAAAATACATATACATAATTTAACGTTTCGCAAAGTTCGCAAGACTAGCCATTTATTAGCAAACAACACAGTTACAGCAACGAGTGATGTTAATCGGCTGGCTGTCTCGGATAAGCCAACTCATTGTTTTAACCCTCATGTACCCATGCACCACCGGACTCTCATGCTAGTCGTAAACCGTTTTGAATGTGAATGATTGACATTGTTAACAACTTAAAACCAGTAAAATATTTTCAAAGTTCCTCATCGATGAAATTTGCGCTTTAAAATTTTACAAAACCTGAATATTTATCTGACCTGTGTATCTTTAACATTTAATAATTTTATGTAATATTTTACATTCCGAAATTTCCAACTAATAATATACCCTTAGTAAGAATTATCTTAACATAATTTAGTTTCAAATTATAGTCATTAGTAGGCAAAGACTCTTTTTTTTGTAAAATTAAGCTACCAGACAGTACCTAATGCTAATGATACACCACACCTATTTCGTCAACAGTTAATGACCCACCTTAAAGTCTTCATGAAGTCCGTCTATGAAACACAAGTGTAATACAAGTGTTTCATCTCTGTGAATATTCTCTGGTATTTACTTGACCATAGAGATCTAAATCTTACAGATGACAAACTTAAAAATTAAAACGCCTTTAATCTGTATACTCGTCTCATTGTCGGCTACAGAAAATAGGTCTACATTATTAAATTTCAGTCGCATGTCAATTAGGAGACATTTTTCAAGTGATCAATGCCATTTACATGTACTTACACTTCCTCTCGACTTTTTGAAGAATCGAAATAGTCTAATCTGTGTCACAAGTAGATTGAATGTATACCTTATATGTTCATGATCTGAAGTTATACTCGGAATACTATTTAAAGGTTCTTATTCTCAAACGTTTATTTACAACATTTTACGAAAATTCATTTTTCGTCCAAATGGTAAAATTTTGAAATCGACTCTATCCTTATATCCGATATTAGTATAAGTTCTAATTCTCGTATTACTTCATTCTCGTTGTCCTTAGTTTTATTTTTCCTTCACTTAGCCCTATCATAGTTGAAACATTTTTATGCTTTTTTTGATGAATAATTCAACTTTTCATTTTACTTAATTAAAAGCTGGTAGTTTACCAATAAAACATATTATAGAAAAATTATGTTCCTCAATTTCCATTATCCACGATACCAGGGTGACGGCATGTAATTGAACACAATTTTATTTAATTAGTTCAATCGGACAGTTTCAAAATCATTTTTAATTCCTGTAATACCAGTTAACACCTGTTTCAAATTTGACAAAATAAACCGTACTAATAATTACTTAAGACGATGTATGTCTCCAATTTTCAATAAGCTAAATTTAAGAGAACTCTTGGTTAAGTAAAATTACGAGTACTCGTAAGTGCTATTGAAAATCAAATGTCCTTTATGTGTGCATTAAAATATGTTATTTCTGGTGAATTAGATATTATGTACTTTTGAAAATATAATCACTTTTTGTTTTAGTCATAAAAAAATTAAATTCTCGAGTAACATTTGAACCGCGCCTACGTTAGTACAAGAGATGTGAGATTGTTTATAAAGAGCGAGTGTAAACAGTAGAGCTGAGTGACGTTGAGGTGACAATTTGAGAACTACATGATTTACACGACGACGGTCGCTTTCAATATCATCGCCTATCATTGTTAAAATTAAATTTCGGATGAGGCGAAATTTTCTTATATATCTGGAAAAGTGATTTATTATTTTCAGGGTTCGATACTTCAAAAGGAAAAAAAGGGCACCCTTAAAATATTATTTATATGTTCGTTCGTCATTCTGTGTATTACATTCGTTTTTTTCGGAAACCCTTTGATACAATAACTTTAAGTTTGGCATAATGATAAAATATGTGAATTGGCATTGTAAGACGCGTGAATGAAGGGCAGGAATTGTTTTTCACTTTCATATGTCGTGAGCATCATTTGAAAGAGTAATTGTGTCATGATCGATATTCTCAGCATCTAATTTATACAGTTCTAAAAACTATCTAAAAGAGACTAGAAAAAAACATATGCGATTTCATACAGAATTTTTAAGTGACGTGAAACTTCTCATAATAAAGGAAAAGACAGCTACGATTCTAAAGCTTTTGGTAATTATGATTCTAAAGTAATTACTGGAAGCTTTAGGAATAGCTTACACACATAATTCTAACGTTTGCAATGTTTTTAAAGGGTTTATTTAGAAAATAAAAAATGTTTAAAACAAATCCCTTTTTAATTATGTCAACTCGCACCACTAAAATTTTTTATTGTGATTATATTGGTTTTAAATTAATCTGGTCAATTAATAGAGTCAACAGTGAGTCAATTAATCATAATTGATACATAGAAAATATGTCACGATATGATTATTCATGTCACTTAACTAAAATGACCTAGTCTTTAAGTCATGCTAGTACATGTAATCAAAAAATTTGTCATGGTTATCGATAAGTAATTGTAAGACTATTTTTTATATTTATTTTATTTACTATTTTATCTTGATATGCTTGTAGATTGAGTATGCCTTTATTGTACCTTTTCGCATGGTCTTTTTTTTAAGTTTTCGGTTATGCTTATGATTACAGATTCTAGTCCGTTAATAAGTTCATGACGAATTCTAATTTGATTGATAGATTTTTAATTCTCTTTTGATAATAATTAGTTCTTTAGCTGTTAAGGTTTCTATTAGATATTTTTAAGGACTATTGTTTACGATGTACAAAGGGGATATTGCGCTTCTTCTGTTTATTTTATAATTTGGCTTCCAAGTGTAAATATAGCCTTTAGCTCTTCAATATTGTGATAATGTAAAATGTCCAGTTTTTCAATATTATGTTTCGTAATTTAAAGGGTTAACTTACCAGAATTGTTTCGAAGTAACGTTAGTTTAATTTTCCCCTCGATGGTTTGGATCAGAATCAGAAGAATACATTTTTTTAGTAAAGTGTTTCTTTATATTCTTTTTCCCTTTCTTTCTTAATTGGCCTCTTTCAAATATTAATATCGGTCCTGCATTATTTATAACTGATTGCTTTACGTCTAACGGCTAACGGGTTCTTTACATAAAACGGTTTATTTCTGCGTAAGTTGCGGGTTCATGTCGGTCTCTATTGGGTCTTGACATAATGTTTGTGTGTCTTTTAATTAAATATTCATTAAGAAGGTTGTAAAGAACCTTTGTAAGCTCTTTATGCTCCTCGATATAACTATCTTAACTTGTCTTTTTTACATTAATATTGAATGGGTTTCAGTTATTTGTGTGACAGTTTTATTACTTCAACAGGTTTGTTTTATTAGTGATGGAATAAATTGAATTATGGTAACCAATGATATAATTAAATTATTGTGCTTGCTACATTAGTTCGTTAGTCAGGGTGTACGGTTTCTTTCCTTTAAATACGAACACAATCGAACGAAATACAATCTTTCTATTGTACCGGTGGATTGGGGTTTATTAGCACTTGTGTAATGAATATCTATTTTATGTAAATCTGAAAACTTTTTAATTGCAAAATTCTTAAGTTCTTTTTCCTGGTCCATAGTAATGTTTAAAGGTAGACCATGTTATGACATAAATATAGTTAATGCGTTTACTACGCTAATTACTGTAAGGCTTTCTAGAGAGTATGCCTGACTATATTTGAAGAAAGTATCAATTATAGTCAAGATTGTAGTCATCATTTTTGGCATGAAGTGATAAGTGTGCTACCTCAAAAGGGCTTTTAGGAATTGGTACTCTTTGCTGTAATTGTTCAGTATGATTTTCTTCATATTATTTTTCTGGCAAATTTTGTAGTTATTTATTATATTTATGTATTGTATAATATTTGTATTTACATTCGGTCAATAATATAATATTTACGTCTAATGTATTGTCACATTTCATGTATTCCGCGAGTTACGATATCAGCATTCACTGGATATTGTAACAATACACCGCTGCAGCTAGATGACACCCAAACGAAAACGATGTACAAGCACCAAAGTCATAACGCCTGGGAACCAGGGACACCTCAGCAATAACTAAGCGAACACGAAGGAATATGAAACTCTGTATTACTTTACTTTTATGTATTCATATAATAACAAATTCATTACTGTTCTGGCATTAGTAGAGTTAACAAGTATATTTATTGTATTTAAATTAAATTAAATTCTTTTTAAATACCGAAATCTCCCGAAACATATCTCGCTGCAGTCACCCTTATTATCGTGATACACTTTTATCATTTTAAGTTACGACTGTGCGTTTATAATGCCTGTCAATACCATCTTACAAAGTGTTATTTTATATGCTGAATTTTGAAATGTTTCCTGAAGGGTAGTAGTTTTGTTTGAATAGTTCATTTGTGTCTTTTTGCATATCCCTAGTGCTAATTTGTGAAACAATTTGTTTTTCTATTAGGAAATAGTTTTACAATTTTCACTTTAACAGAAGAATGAAAAACAAAAGTGATATTTATCTGATTGTTATATAAATTTAAGGGGTGAGTAGTTATTGGGATATCTAAAATCGGATCTTCTAAATTAGTAGGAACAGTTAGTCTGTCTGGAAGTACATCTTCCATGTAGGAGAATTGGGGTAATTCTGTTGAGTTTATTGTTAAAAACATATTATCTTCCTCGACGGTTTCGTCGGACAGGTTAATTTCAAGAGTAGTGTTATTTTGTGTTTCTGTATGTGATGTGCACTTGTATTATTTTTTCCTTTTTTAAAAATTATTTTGTAATGAAATTCCTCTAAATTAAGGCGAAATCTTACAAGGCGCGAGTTAGTTTCTTCTAAAGAAAATATCTACTGTAAGGGTTTATGATCAGTTACTATGGTGAACTGTCTTCCGAATATAGTCTGAAATATTTCGTAGCCCTGACTATGGCTGAAAGTCCTTTTTCTCTTGTACTGTACTTTATCTCGCTTTCGTTTAGGGTTCGCAAAGCATAAACAATTGGTTTGACGGATTCTGTAGGATCTTGTGAAAATACTGTCGGTAGTTAATATAAATTTTTCTTCAAAGTCAGGATATTGAAGGCTTGACCGTTCATTAAAATTTCTTGGCATAATTTAAAACAATTTATATAGCTCTAGATCTTAAACTAATTTTCATTCCTTTTTTGAGGCATTGTGTTAAATATTTCGTTATCTTCGCGAAATCGGGAATAAATTTTATGTAGTATCCAATGGGTTGTTAGAATGATTTTATTTCTTTATTTGTTTTCGGAATGGAGTATTTTTTTTATGGTTTTAATCTTATCCGAATTCGGTTTAATTCTATCTGGTGTCCGAAGTAAGAAGGCGTTTCATGTTTCAAAAATTAATATTTATTAAGTTGAATTTTAAAATTTAACTTTTTTTTTCTGAGCCCTTGGAAAACTTATTCTAAATTAATTACGCGTTGGAAAGTGGATGGGGCATCCGTAGGTTCGAAAGGCATTCGTAAAAATGCGTTATGACTATTATCAATAGTAAATGCAGTCTTTTTAATATCATCTGCTGAAGACACTGGCAAGATCCAAGATGGAAAAATATTGTAACGACCGAGTTTATGTTAGGTGTCGGGTATTTATAGTTAATGTTTTTTTTCGTTATTTTCCTATAATCTATGACCAATCTCCATTTCCTTTTACCGCTCTGATCTAAGTTTTTATCGACTGTGCAAATAGGGGGGTTAACCATGGTGTGCCAGAGGGTTGTATTATTGTTTATGAATATGTGAATATGGATAGGTTTTGCTGTAAATTGGTATTTCGTCGATTGTCTTGATGCAATGTTTAATTTGATCACTAAATATTAAATATATATTTTCAAAGTTAAATATATATATATATATATATATATATATATATATAAAATTTATATCAATTTTCTTTTCTTCGAGGTGTTTTGTTCTGTGTAAATCTTTTAAGTCATTATGTATATTTTCTTCTTGATAAGATTCAAATTTATTATATAATTTTTTGAATAGCATGATCTTAACATTAGTAAAGGGCTAGTTACTTTAGTAGTAATTAATTTAAATTTTATCATGAAGGTCTCTTTGATATCCAATTTTCAAAGTAAATCTAATCCATCAACAGTGGTAAAATAATTAAAAGTTATTTCGAATAGTATAATACTTGTTCGTTACAGTAAATGGATCGTTTCTGATTGGATAATTTTTAAAATATTTTTTTACCACTTCGGGTGGTAAAAACATTTATTAGCATCAATATTTATAAATTATTTCAGAGACGGATTATGGATTTGTATTTATGATGGTTGTTTTTCATTTTGAATGTTAATTATTGTTATATTTCTATGTTTGGATCTAGGTCCGCATGAAAATTTTCAATATTTTTTTTCTCGTTTATAAATTTGTTCAAATTGTTCTTAATTGTAATATTTATTTTAATTATTTAGACTTCTTCTGCTATTGCGGTATAAGTACTTTGATAGTGGGTGAAGGTCCCGTGTTTTTATAGTAATTATACTAACTTTTGACTTGACTCTGATTGTGGTGTAATAATTCTAAATTATAAGATATATTTTTAAATTATAAGGGATGCCGCTTATGGGCGTTGGCTTTTGTTGGTGCCATGGTTTATTTTGTTTATATATGAACTGATTTTGAACAAATGGTGTGAAAGATTTTTGATTAAGTTTATTTTGAAGTGGTTGTTTTTGATAAATAGTAAAATTCTGATGATTTGCGGAAAATTAAAATTATTTTTCTTTTGTAAGTAGGTAATGTTCTCTTCCTTCTAATTTACTGGCAAGCTACGGGTAGACTGTCTCAATGCATAGCTCTAATAGCAAATGTCTTAGCGGTTCCTTTAAGTCGGCTAAATATGTTTTTCGTATCTGCGCAACGAAAAATTTACGTTTGCAGTTTCTGATGTTATCATCTATGTCGTGAACGTCGATGTAATTAATTATAGTATTCAATAAGCTTAAACCTTTCTTATAATAATTATGTGTTTTTATTATTGCATTATTTTAAATTACGATAAGCGCGTCCTTATCGCGTCCTTATCGCATAGTATTGCATAACGGGTTTTTTATTTCGTCTTTAGTTTCGGTTCAACTTCGGTTGATAATTTCTTGTGATTTTCCTTCAAGTTTATTAATTATCCCGTTTAAAAATACAATGTTTTGAAAACATTCGGTTCTATCTTTATTAAAACTTTGTTTCAAGACGACTTTACCTGAATTTATATGTATATATAAATAATTTGTTCGTACCGCCATTAAATTCGGTACGATTTTAAGAGTCGCGTTATATAATGCAAAGTGGACGAACATGGACGCATGTTACTTTATTAATTAATAAATACGTAAATTTATTTTAAAATAAAATGTCTTAATTAATCTAAGCTCGTGTATTATAAAATGTGTATGTTTCTAGTTGGCAGTGTAGTGTAACGTATCGAGATTTTTACCGGACCAGTATACGCAACAACAAACAAGGATACAATTAAATAAAATAAAGTAATGTACCAGTTAGATGAAGATTTGGTAAAAAATTTGGTAAATAATTGCTTTTCTGGCAATAAACAATTAAATTCGTACACACGGCTGATTAATCTTTTTCTTTCTTCTAATTAGTTTGCCCAATTGCGGTTATAGTCATCGAACATTTCTCTGCGTCAGTTATGTTGCGCGAAATAAGTCAGTTAAATTGATTATAGTTTTCAGTTATGTTTATTCTCAATATAGGTAACCTCTTCTCCCTGTTACAAACGGTATTAACCTCTCCTCGCTGTTACAAACCGTATCAACCTCTCCCCGCTATTACAAATGGTATTATCGTCTCCTCGTTGTTACAAAAGGTTTTCAGGTTTAGGATTCGTTGATTATTGAAATAAGAGTGAATTTTCCGAGTTTAGAGCAACTTGCTCGACTGGATTTGTACGACTGCGTTTATTATGTTTGCCCTTGCGATAGGAAGCTTTTTAAAACCAAAATCTTGTAACGGTGTGTTTGGGAGTCAAAATCGTAAATATTTCAATTTTACAGCTAATGAGTACTTAAAATAATAAATGATTAACTTGAATACTTTTTCAATCGAAATAGATATAAAGATAAAGGTGATATGAATAAGTTAAATAGTCCGATCGAATGGTGAACACAGCTGCCTCGGCTAGGATGTCGTTGTTTGAGAGAAAGTCCCGTAGATGCTGACGAAAGTGTTTGTTTTATCTGAAAAGCTTATTCTGTTGTTTGAATACCGAGAATGTAGAGTCAGCGGTTCTGGTTGGCGTAGCACGCGTGTCAGGTAAAACTAGTTCAGGGTAGGCAATATCGCTTTCTCCTGATAATAAAATCCCAGACTAAACTAGTATAGCTTCGGCAAGAGTAAATGAGCCATCATAAAATCTAATGTAAATTAACCTAACCTAGTCCAATCTAACTTAACCAAACCTCGCTTGGTCGAATGGGGTCTGAAATCACATTTGACCGCTAACACACAAATGTACGCACGCACGCACCCTTGCACGCACATACGCACGCTTGTACGCACGCATGCACGCTCGCACGCACGTACGCACGCACGCACGCATGCAAGCACTCACGCTCGCTCGCAAGGACGCATGCACACATACACATATTCTTCTAGTTAGTGTAATGTCTTTTTTATACACTTTTTAAATTATAATTTTCAGAATTTAAAGAATTATTCAAAAACATAAAATAATTATCCTATAATTCTTATATTAAGTTTTGCTCATCCGGTAATCATTTTCTTTTGATGTATATATACGTCAATATTTGCTCAAGTAACATGTGCTTATATATTTGGCGATAGATAATTCAAATATAACCAACTAAAATACGTATGTATAACTTGTTAATCTCATAGCAACGGCGATTTCTATTTGCTCTGCTATAGCTATTTCTATTGGCAATAAGAGACGTAGAACAAAAAGTATTGTTCGCAATTGAAACTAGTTTCCACGTTACAAAACATTGAAAAACATTGAAATTAGAAATATAAATCTAAAACCACTTCCGTTGTTTACAAACCGCGTTAATATCGAGGTCACTGAAACCACTTTGATGAGGGAATGTTAACTTTATTAACTCTGATAGGCACACCTGTGTAATTATCTTCTTGAGGTACAACAGGGTTTCCAAAACCCTAGGATAACAATTTGAGAATATTTATCATATTTCAGCAAAATTTTCCTTTCAATTTTCTTAAATACTACTTCAAGAAATTTGTTATATAATATTTATATACATTCTATCTAATATTTATATTTATATACATTATATTATAAATTCGCGAAACTAATCAGATATGTGGGATTTAATGTGACGCTGATGTCCATAAGGATTAAAGCTCTCTTTCAAATAGTTAATCTTTTTTTGTCATAAACAGTGGCATATTAAGCATGGTTAATTCAGATGATAAGACTATCATCAACTTGATGCCTGATGGAAAGTCTGTAGCTCGGATACGAAGAGGAGAACTAATCATGTTATTGTAGGTTTGATGTTTAAGATTTTAAGCTACTAAAGAGTTAGTTTTCGAGTTGTAAATTTAATATAAAAGAATGATGTAAAAGAATGATGAATCATTTTAATAATTACCCAATATCTCGACACTCCGCTGTGAATTTCGGTTTAAGATTTAAGTTGCCACACAAATCTTATTTGAATGAAATTTCAAAGAATAAATATCGAACTCTAATACCACAGTTCTTTACTTTTGATATACTTACTTTTTTACAATATACGAGAAAATCAGTACTATATGTGGTAGTGGAAACCACGCATAAAACACAAATGAAACTTTTTTTGTGAGGAAGACTAAATTAAATGATTTTGAATAGATAAGAAGAGAAGCATTAAATATATAAGTTTGAAAACAATTGTTCACTAAAAATAGCTAATGGGTAGTAAATATGACAAAGTCGCAAATAATTTTGGTATTGCCATGTGTTGAATGTCAAATCTAAATCCAAGATTTTTATTATACCTGATGATGTAACATATAAAAGCGTATATAATTAAAAATAATGGTATCTTGGGCACGGTTTTTACAGTAAGTCACTGAGCATTTTCCCTGATTAAGCTATAATCCCCTCTTTTTCCCCCATTACAAATTCACTTTGTAGATCCATTGTGGCTAAACATCGGGAAATATGAAGCAGCGATTTTCTTAATCGCCCGGTTTGTACCAGAGTAGAGATTGCCTCGATATTTGAACCCTGGTTTACTTCTGTTCATATCAATATACAAGGTTGTCATACGTCTTCTTTTCCCCGGATATTGTCCTGTTTTTAAGAGCACCTAGGACTGTCCCGGGGGGATTTTTTAAACGTGTCCGGAGTTTCAAAGGAAGAATTTTTTTACTATTAGCACTACAATATAATCCATAGACCAATGTAAGGAATAAATTAAAAATATTTAACTCCAGATATAAATTTACAATGATTTGTCAAGAAAACTAATAGGAGTCTTGACAAATAATTATAAATTTATATCTAGTGTTAAATATTTTTAATTTATTCCTTACATTGGTTTATGGATTATATTAAAACTCATAAAGTTGCGAAACCAAAAATATTAGAACGTTATCTATTCAGAAAATTATAATAAAATGATAAGAGTAGTTTTCAACCATGATTTATTTTCCCTCTTGATTTAAGTTTCAGAGTTTAAATTAAGGATAATTGATTAATTGTCATTGAATTTTATTTGTTTATCCAATTGATAAAATGATTATAGTAATTTTATATTCCATCATGCGTTTTACCATTGTATAATCATTATTTTTTGTTTTCGGTCAGTAAGGTAAATAAGTCCCGATTAATACAAAATAATTTTGATTAGTTACTTTAATAATTTAAATGTCCGGGGTTACGAACGAGATGTCCTGCGTTTTAGCTCATCGTCTCTATTTTTCTGAAAGATGGGAACAAAATTGAATCCTAAAATCTGGCTTAAATCTGTAGAAAGTTTTTCGTATACATATCGAAACTAAATACGTTAACAAAAGAAACATCCTTTTTCGCACGATGTATGTATTATATTCCTTTTCGCATGCTGTGTCGGTGGTAATTGGTAAAGTATTGGTAATATATAATATCAGTCTCAAATTTACCTCTGTATTTTAATATTATAATTGCAGTTTAATATTTTCGGGCAAATTTTATTCCTTTCGATATTACATATTTTTTATAAAATTGTTACTAGTCTAAATAAGTATTTTGAATTCATTAGTTATAGGTTCTACAGCTATTGAATTGGTTGTTGGTTCTATAGCTAGTGAATTGGTTTTAGGTGATTATAGTTCTATAGCTAGTGAATTGGTTGTAGGTTCTATAGCTAGTAAATTGGTTGTTGGTAATTATAGTTCTATAGCTAGTGAATTGGTTGTAGGTTCTATAGCTAGTGAATTGGTTCTAGGTGGTTATAGTTCTATGGCTAGTGAATTGGTTGTAGGTTCTATAGCTAGTGAATTGGTTGGAGGTATTTATAATTCTGTAGCTAGTGAATTGGTTGTAGGTGATTATAGTTCTATAGCTAGTGAAATGGTTGTAGGTTCTATAGTTAGTGAATTGGTTGTAGGTGAGTATAGTTCTATAGCTAGTGAATTGGTTGTAGATTCTATAGCTAGTGGATTGATTGTAGGTGATTATAGTTCTATAGCTAGTGAATTTATTGTAGGTTCTATAGTAAGTGAATTGGTTGTAGGTGAGTATAGTTCTATAGCTAGTGAATTGGTTGTAGATTCTATAGCTAGTGGATTGATTGTAGGTGATTATAGTTCTATAGCTAGTGAATTTATTGTAGGTTCTATAGTAAGTGAATTGGTTGTAGGTGAGTATAGTTCTATAGCTAGTGAATTGGTTGTAGATTCTATAGCTAGTGGATTGATTGTAGGTGATTATAGTTCTATAGCTAGTGAATTTATTGTAGGTTCTATAGTAAGTGAATTGGTTGTAGGTGATATAGACGGAAAAGACAAAAATATATTTAAAAGGTACTTAATTATTAAAAGTTATTAGGCTGATTCATTTGACACCTCACACTCGTATGGAATGGTATAATCAAAAACGCATGTCAATAATGGTACCGTCTGGTCGGTGACGTCACGTTTATCTTCGCAGTCTGTTGCGGTTAATATGTTTTACAATTTTAATCGGAAAATGTTACTCATTATATTGTCATTTGTACATTGGATAGATTTTTGAAATTTTTTATACCTTCTTTTTTAATAACCGAGACACATTTTACAGTTTTGTTTAGATTTATTTTGTAAAATTAGCATTGTATATGATAATGCCTTAGAGCTAACAAGGTTCAATCAATTTGAGATGGTGCGATGCCTTATTGAACTTTCGAAATTTTTAAAAGTTTTAATTTTATTTTAATCCAAATTTGTATATCTACAAAAACAAATGGATAAATTAAAAATATTAATTTGGTTATTACATTATTTTATTTGGTCTTCAAGGATCTGCTTAACATCATTATTGCCAAGAGTGACTATGAGGAATTAAACCCGATGTACAGAGTAATCAAGAACTAAACCAATGTACATGAAGGCGATTTCTTGGTCCGTCATGAGCATCTGTTTTGTATACAAATAGATCTACTATTTTTTGGCATTGGAAATGTACTTCACGCAATAAACAAACAATAGGAACATAACAAAAAGTTCGGAATTAAATAAAACGCATAATGAATATTTCGAAAAACCGGTTGGCAGGGCGATGATGAATGCAGTGAAACACGAAAAAAAACCGACATCTCAAGGTTACCCCCACTTATTTTAAGCTTATACCCTGCCTAATAGGATAAGATATAATCTAGCGCAAGTGGCTGGTGAATTACAAGTCTTTGACGTTTGTTTGAACGCACTACATGATATCGCAAGGACATAGTTTTAAAGCGACCACGCGATGTCGCGTTGTTGGTAATGAATGTGTTAAAATACAAGTGTTATGTTGACTTTTTTTAAATGTTTAATTTAATTGACGAACCTTATTAGACTATCATAGTTGAAGTAATCTTAGATTTATATACATGTAGACTTTTGTATTTATTTTTGTTTCAATCAAGAACAAATTTTATGTACATAATTATCCTAAATATTTGATTTTAAAGTTAGATAGACTTTACTGACACAAATATCTTTCAGAAGTATCTCATACATTTTGGAATTCAATATATAATTTTAATGGTACCATATTGAAATTTCGTTATGCGTTTTGTAGAACCATCATTGCCCCATCTGAAGCGTCCACTTACAAAATGTCATGCACGTAGGTCTAAAACCGTAGAAAATATGTGTCTGACGGACAGACGGACGGATGAAGTCGTAGAGTTCGTATTTTACTAGGGAATCCTAAAACTAAATGATTTCATAAAAACCCTGACAGTGTCTAAACAAGACAAAAGCATATTCAGCTATGAAAATGAAACTTATCATTTCAGACACAAGTATGCTTATCACTTCAGACACAGACAAATGTAACTTATCACTTCAGACAAGTTAGATGTTTAAAAATATTTAATCGGGTGTTTCCGCTCCATTCATTGCTGTTCAAGCATTCGCTTGTCTAAAGAATTTGATGTAACTTTATCAGACCTGTATTTTTGAGGTTCTGTTCCGCAAAATGAAGAAAAACGGACCTGTATGGGATCACTTTGTAATCCGTTCATCCCTTCATCTGTCTGTGAAAGCGCTTTCTCTCAGAAACGATTTGAGATGTCAAGTTGAAATAAATAGCGTATACAGAGGTCTACAGCGTTACATTGCTGTAAAACACAACGAAAAGATATGGCTTTTAAGGCGTTTTTCTTACTCACAATCATCGAAACTTCCGTTTGACCTACCGTTCCGTTTGAAGATACTACCATCCACCTAAATTCGTAATGGGTAGTTTTATAGAACAAGTAAAGGGAAAAATTTTAAATAATCAAAGATTTCTAATTGTATGCAGAATTATACATTTTTTTAAATATACGCCTGTGAACGATATACCAGTTAATCAATTTAAGTTCTAAAAACTAAAATTTTGTGAATAGTTTAATAGGTATTATGTACCAATAAATGTTTTTAAATTTCAAAATGTGTAAAGAACCGTCATAGTGTGAGTTCTACTCGTACTTAACAGGCTTTTTAAAAAAATCACAATATCCCCAATAACTTAATAAAAGTGTAACGTTGTCTGCTTATTTATTTGGTTGTCTTTCTTTCACGTTTAAACCGTTAAACGGATTTCAATGAAATTATGTATGTTAGTAATATAAATTCTGCATTAAATGATAAGCTATACATATACATTTATCATCAACAAGAGCAGAACAGTCAACATAAACGTTAAAAGAAATCATGCGCGCCCACGAAAAATTGAATGCGCCGTCAAAACTAAGAAAGTTTGCGCACTGTACTCATAGTCGATAAGTAATACACGATAAGCTATTAGGTGTATTGAATGTGCCGCCAAAACTAGGAAAGTTTGCGCACAATACTTATAGTCGATAAGTAATACACGATAAGCTGTACGGTGTATTGAATGCGCCGCCAAAACTAGGAAAGTTTGCGCAAAATACTTATAGTCGATAAGTAATACACGATAAGCTGTACGGTGTATTGAATGAGCCGCCACAACTAGGAAAGTTTGCGCAAAATACTTATAATTGATAAGTAATACACGATAAGCTGTACGGTGTATTGAATGCGCCGCCAAAACTAGGAAAGTTTGCGCACAATACTTATAGTCGATAAGTAACACACGATAAGCTGTACGGTGTATTGAATGCGCCGCCACAACTAGGAAAGTTTGCGCAAAATACTTATAATCGATAAGTATTACACGATAAGCTGTACGGTGTATTGAATGCGCCGCCACAACTAGGAAAGTTTGCGCACAATACTTATAGTCGATAAGTAACACACGATAAGCTGTACGGTGTATTGAATGCGCCGCCACAACTAGGAAAGTTTGCGCAAAATACTTATAATCGATAAGTAATACACGATAAGTTGTACGGTGTATTACTTATCATAAGTAATACACAATAAGTATTTTAATGAGAAATAGATTCATACTCGGCGCAGTATAAGTCGGAGGATTGAAGTTTTGTAATTGTACTTTTGTTTCATTTAATTTTTAGAAATAGTATGATATATTCATATTTATGGCATTCTATAATTTATAATTTTATATTTCATAAAATTATTTTATATATCTATAATTTTATATTTCATAAAAAACCCTGACAGAGTCTAAACAAGACCGAAGTATATTATCTAACAAGACCAAAGTGTATTATATGTATTACTTATCGACTATAACTATTGTGCGCAAAGTTTGCGCACAATACTTTTAGTCGATAAGTAATACACGGGTACGGTGTATTACTTATCATCAATAAGTAATACACAATAAGTATTTTAATGAGAAATAGAGTCATACTCGGCGCAGTGTAAGTCGAAGGATTGAAGTTTTGTAATTGTATTTTTGTTTTATTTAATTTTTGGAAATAGTATGATATATTCATATTTATGGCATTTTATAATTTATTTCGATGCTGTTAAAGCCCTCGCATGTCTAGAGCATTTGTCGGCATTTTAGCCCAGATTACCATCCATAACTAACACGCCCCGCAATGTATCACAATAAATATCAAGCCAAGTCTAGTAAATTATAAACAATATGTATTGATAAATAAACATAAACAATATTTATTGATAAAAATATTGATTTTGATACGTTTCCGATACTTGATATTTTATATCGATATATCGAAATATTAAATATCACCAAAATATCGATATAGCGAATAAAAAATATCGATATTTTTTCAACCAGCCTACATTTTTCTAACGCAACCTACATCGATGTGCACGATTAAAATGTTTGAAAATACAAGTCGCACATTGAGACTTCTCTGCAGGATTTTTTTTATTCGGACTGTCATCAGGTAGATATTGCGAATTAAAAACGCAGTTACGAAATATCGATTAAAACATCGTGTTTAAAAAAAGTGTGGTAACTGTTCGAACAAATTAAATTATTCACAACATTTTGTATGTAGGATGAACGCCAATTAAATTTCAGTTATTCTTCGATATTTTTTATTTAAAATATTAAAATTACGCGCGGTTTAATGGTGAATCTATAAATTTATAATCGTCTATAAAATGTTTTTGATGTTACCCGTTAAATTCAATCGTATTCAAATATCGATACAGTTAGTTATTGACACGTATTGTTATATTATTAAAAAAGAATTATTAAAAAGAAACCGTTTATGCCAAATTAAATAGAATTCCAATTTTTATTGGAAAGACAAATACCAGTAATAATATTATGTCAATTTTACTGTGCACAAAATAAGTAAATTGTTCAGTTTAGTGCGCATCTATGTACTTGAAGTTATAAAACTTAGACATTTTTGGTTCGGCATCCCGCGGCGATCCCCTGTATCACCGTATTTAAATGAGCATGGAAAGCTCCGAACGCACAATCGTCGCAGTTATCACACTCTCTGTTTTTTGCGTAGACTTTTCACAGCAAAAGAGCCGAAATATCTGTACGATATATTAAATTGGTCCGGTAGTGCTCATCGCCACGTGACGCGTGCCAGAGACCGACTTCTCTTAGTCCCGGAACATCGCACAATTATCGGGGTAGTTTCAAGTTTGCTGCAACTTAAATTTGGAACGACCTCCCTCCGCCCCTGAAGACCGCTGGATTATATCGCTGGACTACTTTTAAAAGGTCAATTCGTAAGTGGCTTTTGACCCAGCAAATGCAAACAGAATAAACGGAAAATATCGGCTCTTCGAAATCATTTCATCTAAATTATATTTATTATTAGTATCTTCTTTTCTTTGTGCTATGTTTCCTCTATGGGTTATAATGTGTATGTGCACATATGTCTGGATATAATACCTGTATTAAAAATAATTATTAATGTAATATATATTGTGTATGTGTACGTGTATATGTGTATGTGTGTGTATGTACATATGAATTTCATATTTGTATATATGTACGTATGAGTATATATTTTTATATGTACGTATATTAACAGGTGCTAGCTGTAAACCGGCCGTGTCGGTTTTGCTTATAGCATAACCTTTTACTTATAGCTTAAGCCGAGCTAGTAACCTTTTTGTGGATAAAATATTTTTAAAAATTAAGGTTAACACGTGTAACTTAATTTTTAACTTTAATTTTGTCATTAGCCTTAAGAAAATTGTTGTACATGTCTATTACTTTATCTGTTGTATTTTATATCCACAAATAAATTATATTATTATTATTATATTATTTATAAGTTTATCCATTTATTTATTAAAACTTGAACTTTACACAGCGTGTAAGCGACGTCTGTGCGAAAACGAATACCAATGAATCTCGTGGTTGTATGTTGGTATTATTTATTAAAAATCTAAAATGTCATTATTTTCTGAAACATATGGTGTTTTGCAACCTCCTGGTGGAGCATAACTCAAGGTTTTTTTTCGCACAAGGTTCGCTTACACGGTGTATAGCTGATCATAAAAATTCACTTTACATTAAAATTGGATCGTTCTATTAAGATATATGTTTCAAATATTTTTTGAAACTTTATGTGGTGCAGTTATAATATATTTATATCCGACATAATTTTCTTTGAAAGTAAGAGTTAAGAGTATATTTCTGTATTTTTGTGAAACTTGTTAATAGCCGAGTGCAAATATCTCGGGACAGTAGTATTAAAATGACATATTTCCGTTAGTTCTAGGGAATGTATTATTTTATTTTATAAGACCCATCCAACGAAGCCCCACTTGATGGGGCAGGTAAGTTTTTTTTTACTTTCTTTTTGTGGGGAGAGGAGACCAACAATTTTTTTCTAATCCATATTATTTCCAATTTTCGATTATTAATATGTCTCCATATCAAATTTCGTCTCAATAGGTGTAAAAATGAGAGTGAAATTGAGCTGGGGTATGCAGGCGGACAGACTGAGAGACATGATTATAATATAAGGTTTCCTTGCTTGGTTATTGAACCCAAAAACATGAATATAAAAAATATCTACTTGTATGTACATATGTATTCATCACGTTGTCTAGCGCTTAAACCGCTTGATCGATTACGATAAAATTTGAGATTTCGGAATTTTATACAAATATCTAAAGACTTTATACAAGTATCTAAAGACTTTTTACTGCTTTATACAAATATCTAAAGACGTTTTTACTGCTTTATACAAATATCTAAAGACTTTTTTACTGCTTTATACAAATATCTAAAGACTTTATACAAATATCTAAAGACTTTTTTACTGCTTTATACAAATATCTAAAGACTTTTTTACTGCTTTATACAAATATCTAAAGACTTTATACAAATATCTAAAGACTTTTTTACTGCTTTAACTGACTTCAAAAAAACTTTATACAAATATCTAAAGACTTTTTTACTGCTTTATACAAATATCTAAAGACTTTTTTACTGCTTTATACAAATATCTAAAGACTTTATACAAATATCTAAAGACTTTATACAAATATCTAAAGACTTTTTTACTGCTTTAACTGACTTCAAAAAAAGGAGGAGGCTTGTGTTTCGACTATATTTTTCCGTTTTTTTATTATGTTACCTCCTATTTCCAACATTTCTCAACCAATTTGGATGATTCTTTTTATATTTGGAAAGATGTATCAGGATGTGCTACCAGCATGATCTCAAAATTTGCTTAGAATGTAATCATAAAAAATGGAGATACATCATAGAAATGAACAGCACAGAGCCCGTGATCGAGTTTGGATGATATATGTCCAATTAATTTGGACGATTCGTTTTTTTATTTAAAGGGTATACTCTCTGTAGGATACTGTGAACATTTGGTTAGAGCCTGATCATGGAAATTTAAAAAATACCGTAGAAATCCTGAACATTGAACAACACAACTGCCGTGACCGAGTTTCAATGATTTATGTCTAATGATAATCTAATTAGAAACGACTATGGTCACATAAAGTTGCTCTTTAATAAAATGAGGGTGCAATGATAAAGCCGCAAGGTGATGATGGCAACTCTTCAGCGATGAGGTGTAAACTTATCAATTTCGGGGTTGTTTGTCTTTTCTTGACGTAAAAATAAAGTAATAGGATAAATATGTAGGTCCTGATGCTGCAGATGTTCCGTCTGCCTAAACTATGAGACATGAGAATCTGCTATTTTTAAAATAGCATTGTGGGTCTCAAGCAGAGACTCTGTCATTGAACTCCATCTTGATTCTAACTCCTCAGTCATGATGTTGCAGGAGTACTGCCGGACTAAACCTGATACCTGAGGATCAACTGGTACCTGAGGATCAGCTGTTCTAAATTAGTATGGTTGGCCTCAGGCAGAAACTTTGATATCGAACTCTGGGTTGCGATTCCCCAGTCTTAATGCTTCAAGGGCAGTCCACTTTCTAAATTATAAAACTTTAGGATCTGCACTTTTCAAATTAGTATTTGGAATCTCAAGCAGATTGTCTACTAATAAACTCCGGGTTTCAACTCCTCAGACCTGACGTTGTGGGGGTAATGTCTGTTTAAACTGTGAGGCTTGAGAGTCTGCTGTTTTTAAATTAATAGTGTGGATCTCAACCAGGCCCTGTCATTAAACTCCGAGTTTCTACTCTTAATTCCTCACGTTGCGGTGATACTGTCTGCTTAAAGCATGAGATTGTAGGACTTGCTATTTTTAAATTATTGTTGTGGGTCTTAAGCAGAAACTCTTTCAATGGAATGGTCTATTTTGTGTGTCTTAAATCATGGTTCCGGCATTAATAAACCAATTTAAATGATTATTTTCTAAATGAATACCTCAACAATATACAGCACAGGTATCGTGATCGTATTTGGATGATTTAGGTCTAATGATAATCTAGTAATAAACTCTATAAAGTTTTGACACGACTAAGGACGGCATAAATCGACCCATTAGCAAAATCGGTGCGCAATGATGGAGCTGAGTGATGGTGGGAGGAACTTTTCACTAATAAGGAGTAAACTTATCGAGAATGGACTCGTTTCACTTATGTTGACGTAAGCACAAAAATAACAAAATAAATAAGTCGGTAAGTACGTACGTACAAGGACATTAAACAGCTAAGTTATTAATTGGTAAGTGGATAAGTAAAGTATAAACTAATACACGAATTGGCCGAACATTAGGGTTATGGAGAGTATAGGTGAAATAACATTGTCTAATTATTATTAGACTGTTACATCAGTAACGACTTAATTTATTAAGACGTTCACAAAAAAATAATTATTTGATACAGATTTTGAATATGTGATGTTTATTAAAATGGTGTCAACTGTTTGACTGCCAAGATCGAAGTGTATTTATAAATTTTGATTTACAACAGACTACAACATCACAACAACTACACTACAACAAACAACAGATTTACAAAAAACATCGGGGATTAAAATAAAATTATCTTATTGGCTAAAATCTATTGTGGTGGGGCGGCTACTTGGCCCGCCTTTAGGATGCTCAGTCCTTTATAATCCCTTTTATTGCATCTAATAAACAGCAAAACTAGCGAAGACAATACATAATGTAAGTTAATACATATTTATGGCGGTCTTTCGGTCTATACATATACTAGGCGCAGTAAGGTTTTCCCATTTCTTTACAAATATGATTTACCGAGAGAGTTTTACAATATGTAGCGGGTACGTGTTATAAATTATATATATTTTAAAGAATATACAATTCTTAAGGATTATTACATAGGTAGGTAGACAAGTAAGTATATGTTTTTTAAAAGTAGGGGTGTTTAAAAAGACAAATGGCAACTAAAATATTAGTAGGCGGATATATGGTATATGAAGGTAGCTTCGAAAATAAGGGAGGAAGGGGGTGTTGGCCATACTTTTCGCTTATTTTTCAGTATATCTCTGAAGATATACTACCTAACATAATAAAAAATTTCTTGAGAAATTATAACGAGGCCTTTCAAACGAAATCCCATAATATATAATTATTTTTTATAGTACTTAATTTACTCTTCCTAAAATTTCTATATAAACGCAGTTTCTGAGGAAAATGAGTCACAGAGGGTCACGTGAGTAACCTTATAAGGGTTCCCTTTTTATGGTTCCAAGTTTCACTATGTCCATCTATTTCTTTGTCCGTCTGTACGTCATAGCTGTTTTACTTGCAAAATATTTGGTCTATAAATTTTAAATTTGACACGAGTATACATATTTATAATGACTTCAAAGTTATGAAAAAATTAAATTCTTTTAAAAAGAAGTGTTTTTCATTTTTCATTCATCGCACTTTATATTTAGGGGTGCCCACCCCTACATATAAAGTGCGATGAATTTTTTTTATACTGTGTCCCTATCATTGAATAAGTCTTTCAAAAATATCGGGAGTATGTCATGAACACTTTTTGAAGTTATACTTCTTTAGGCGCGTTATAAAAAAATGATGAGAGTGAAATTTTAAGATTCGTCACACAAAAGTTACAGTATGAAGTTGCAGCGGTTGCAGTCTCGAAACAAAAGCTACCAACAAAATAGAAATAGAACCTCTATTAGTCGCGCAAGTTGGCACCATCGTCGCCTCTGTTCACTGTTTTCATATTCATAGTATTTATTTTCCACATGTTTCTAGTGTCTACATTCACACACGTGTTTTAGTTTCATATAAGTGCGATTTATATATGTGCTGATAAATTATATTCAGTAGTGATTTAAATTCAATATTTTGATTATAACATATATAACAGCTGGAGGAGAATATCTTGGTAGAGGAGAAGACAAGTTACCGATAATTTTAAGTGGGGACTTCAAAGTCAATTTTTCCCGTGAAGATGCTCGTCCACTTATTGATTTCCTTCAAAATGACTTGAATCTAGCCATGAATAATAATCCTCTGGTTTCGACAATACGACATGGCACTACCATAGATGCTGTATTTGTACGATATCTCAACGCTGTTAATACAAGACTTTTTGTATCATATTTTAGTTATCATAAGCCACTGATAACTGAAGTTCCGATTCAGTCATTACCGGAAGATGCTATGGCAGTGGACATAATTTAAAAATAACATTCGGATAGTAAGAGAATTTATGTTACCCTTAATGTAAGAAAATAAATATTTATTTATTTAATTTTTCAAATTTAAACTGAACTTTATTGACTGTGTTGACTATCCTTTTCCAGTCCTCTTATTATTTTATTGTAATTTATTATTTGCATACAATTAAAAACTATTTTTTAATGATGCCAAAGAAGTATAACTTCTCACGCGCGTACATGAGTACACGCACCCTTTTTTTATTACAGGGATCTGTTTACGAAATATTAAGGTTCGCAGTGGTCATTTTTATTAGAATTACATGTGTTACCCCTATCAGATAAACCGCTGTTTTTGTATATCTGAAAAGTATTTCCAATAGTAATACATGTAACGAAATTAAAAGGAAAGTTATCACAGCTAAGTAGGCACTACTAGTTTACAAGTAATAATTGATCAAGCCATAACACATAGTTGGGTCCGCAACAACTTCATAAAGTTGACTTAAATTATATGCAAAAATAATTTTGTATTATAAAATATATATTTATTACATGTGTGAATATATTTACGTTGTGAAAAAATTATATTTGTAAATGGTTTAATGGAAATAACTAATAAATTAAATGTTTGTTCGCAGTTAATTATATAGATTTTAATTTGGTGGCTATAAACTTTACACAACATTTTAATTAAATCGTTTGTATCTGATTCAATAATTAAACTCGTTTAATATATATAAAGGTATATGGTAAAGAACTTAAAGAAAGTAGAATTACTATATTTTAAACGTATATATATATATATATATATATATATATATATATATATATATATATATATTAAACTCGTTTAATATATATATACGTTTAAGATATAGTAATTCTACTTTCTTTAAGTTCTTTACCACAACCTAGTTTTCGCTGTATTAAAACAATTTCACGTGCCCACCTGAAGATGTCGTAATACAACGAAACCTAGGTCGTGGTAAAGAACTTAAAGAAAGTAGGAATAATACTACATCACGTAGTTTCATTTAATTGTGAATCAAATTCGTTCCACAGCTTTAAGGCAATTAGACACTCGACAAATGTTTTGCGATACTTGCCTTAAATATAACTCCATCTTAGAGGCAGGGCAGGTGAACTCGGTTCAACTCGAGCAGGTGTCGAGTCTGTTCGCACCGCGCGCTGTCATTTTTTGCCGTTGAAAGTGAAATTGAAATTGTACGCTTTTTTGTTTTCCTACGAATAAGCAATTCGATTTCGTTGCAAAAAGCGAGTTGACGCACCGGACAAGTAGTTGGAGATTCGATTTCTCGCAGCGCGATTGGAGCTGCGGTCGAAGCGACAATTAAAATAATTCGATATATTGAAATTTCGTGAAACGCAGTAAATATGTAATTCTCGCCGTCCATAGACATACTCTGGAGAATGAAAATATGACTAAAAATAATACTGAAAAACACATTGTTTGTCTTGAAAACGATGAAAGCCATTTAGTTTAAGCTATTCATTATATTGTTTACATCCCTAAATTATACAATTCCTTAGTCAGTAGAAAGTCTTATAACTTTGTGATGCTTTGGTGAAGATTTTGTGTTCAACATATTTTTTTAATAGCCTCTAATGACGAGGAAATTCCCTCTAATAGAAATGATGTTATATTATAGAGAAACGTCATAGTGATCCAAAACTGGTCTCGAAAATAGGATAACTATCTTAACTTGACTTAGCTGCTAGTAGTATGAATTGTCTTATAATGTGTGGTTGTCTGTTGTTACTGTTTACGAAAATATCCATTAAAATACTTTTCGTGCGTTATAACAAATTGTTTTAATAACTCGACTATTGCCAAAATTATCCGGGTATAACACTTGATTCATAAAATGTAGGAATATAGCGAATGCTAATTTTTGATTGTGGCTAATAAAATCGTGCTCTTTTTCTTTAATTCTTCTCCCATTACTGAGAATTGAAACTCGCAAAGATAGGAGCCGTCTTGATGTAAATTATTCGGTGCCAGAGCGATCTTGCACCAATATCACAGTCTTCTAGCTGATCATTTGTAGGGTGCTTGTGATCTGGTCCGTCCAATGAGCCGGCCTTAAGCCACGAGATATTGTACCCTTGAGCCTTTCTAGTACGATGTTTCGCTCTAGGTTGACAGGGTTTGTTTTAATAATGGGACCGAAAAATTTGGGAACGAGACGGGTAAACTGTATAGGAGAGCTTATCACCTTATCAACGTTGTTGGGCTCGTTAGTTCGTTGGATGGACTCGTTAATTGTAAATGGAGTCGTCGTTACGATGGACACCAATAACATGCGTCGCCAACACACAAATAGTATCAAATTTTTAATAAATTATTTCTCGCATACTTTAATATAATGGGTATCCTTGAAAAGGTCTTTTGAAATGCGATTAAAGACCGTCATCAAGCATTTTGCTGAGAAACTTCTTACGGCCGCACTCCAGCAAGAAATGATTATGTGGGGTAAACAGGCGACAGAGACAGGACCGTATGTTTTAGGTTATTTAGACCTTTTTCTTTACGTACGCACCTGTTCTTAATGCAACGTAAAATAAAATGTCACTAGTGGGAGTTTATCATTTTGAATGTTTGCCCTCTTTGAATTATAGTTTGCCAATCGAAGTTACCTTTTTTACTTTTTTGAATTATATTTTATAATTTTCCAATCGAAGTTATCTTTTTTCCTTTTTTGAACTATATTTTATAATTTGTAAATCGAAGTTATCTTTTTCCTTTTTTGAATTACTGTTTCATAATTTTCCAATCGAAGTTATCTTTTTCCTTTTTTGAATTACTGTTTCATAATTTGCCAATCGAACTTACCTTTTTTCCTTTTTTGAATTATATTTTATAATTTGACAATCGAAATTACCTTTTTTCTTTTTTTGAATTATTATTTCATAATTTGCCAATCGAATTTATATTTTAATGTTAATAAATGTTAAATAACATCGACTTTGCACTGAAGCTGATATAGATCGTGTGATACGGTATTTTACAACTTTTCTAATTTATGAAAATACGTTTCTATTGTGGCGCGGCTGTAACCGAGTTCCTCAGCCAACCGAGGATCTTTTTCAATTAGGAGTCGCAATCGCTATATATCTAATTAAGCAGTGTATCCGGAACGGTGTTAGCTTTCAAGATTACAGTCTTTGTTCTTGAACTTTCTTAACAAGCTTATCCTGATTACCTACGACACCACTGACGCACATCGCTTATCGCATAGCTGTATTATTTGTAGAGGTTTGGCTTCGTGACCAGGCAGAACTCATAAAACCGAAGAGTATATTCTCGATGTCATTAACCGAGCGTACTTCTCTCTATTTATACATTACAATAAAAACCTGTTGAGCACGAGTAGAACTTACACTACGAGGGTTCCGTACACATTTAGGCATTTATAAATATTGAAGGGTATATAGTGGTTCTGTTAAACTATTATAACCTTCCACGTAGGCGTAAAAACATGGTGCATATTTAAAAAAAAGCAATATGATCTAGGATAATCGCAACAGTTTTCTTGTAGTATTCTAGTCAGATTTGGTCTCGTTTTTTCCGGATTTTTGGCTTCGTAGTTCCGGTATTAAGGCGAGGAATGCTATATTTTTGCATATTTTTTGGAATATCTTTTTAAATATACAATTTAATTGCATATTTAAAAAGATATTTGAAGATTTATGAAAAATATTTTTTGTATCCCTCGTACTAAGCCTTTTCAAATTATATTCTACCTGTTACGTAAATTTTCAAGAAAATTTTGAGACTTTTGCTTACCTCCTCTTTAATTTTTAAATGAATATTAATCAGGGATAAATATATAAAATCTTACCTAGACGTTCAATTTATATAATAAAACTAATCCAGAGAGCGACACACTTTAAAGTCCCGAGAACATATCTTTAAAGATAGTAATTTATAAAATAAACGTAGCGAAACCGTAAGTGCAAGAGTAGGCAGACGAGTAAATAACTACTTAGTTTAGTTTGGTCGGCCCAAGTACTAAAACTTAAATAAAAGCAGCCAACTGCGAGTCGGACTCGCACACAAAGAATTCTATACCATCGCACAATATTAACACTAATTCTTTGGTAAACAAGAAGATAGATGCCGTAGCAACACATGATTCATAAAAGTCTGTAAAATAATTGGCTAATTATATCTGCCACACATACCTTTGTGACAAGGTAGCGGTAAAATATTTTAAGTTATTTGATAGTCAATATAGTAATCTATTTTTTCTTCTTATCTGTTAATTTAGAACTTAAAATTAGGCTCGCTGGACCACGCTGCTTCAGCGCAAACATAGGCCCCGCACCGAGCAGCGAGCGACGTCTAGCAACCGCTGCGCCCCGTGGCGAGCCGATCGCTAATATTTTGAGTTATAGGCTTAGTTGCCTATATTTATTGTCAACATTTTCTCAATCTTAATTACATTTAAAGAAAAACATCGATCTAATTACCATTGTACCATTTTCTACAAAGCAATACTTGCTTTCTACAAAGCAATACTTGCTTTGCTCTTTCAAGGTCAAATAAGGTGTTAAGTGTGTGTGACGTGTACCGCTTTGATGATACCGAGCGGTATTCGGTGTGTCAATACTGCAGGACCTGTAACGCTTGTGGGAACGTTAAAATAGTGCATTTCGAAAACGAGATAACAAACGAAAATAAATTATAGATTATAATTGTTTTGTTTTGTTCTCAAGAACTCATAGAAGCTGATTGGCTATAACAATTTAACGATACATTGTTAAAATAAATAATTTCTTGAGCAACATTTTCAAAACGTATCAATAATTGTGCCCCTCTATCCCTTAAAGTAATGATAAGAAAAATATGAAGAAATCAGGAAAAATATGATGGGGTCTGCATTGAAAGAAAACCGGATTAATTTCAATCGTGACACAGGAATACATATAGTGCTAATTCACTTCGTATTTAATTCCCATGAGGGTTCCGTATCTCAATACGAAAAACGGTTACCTACTAACATCACCCCCTTGTCCCTTTATCACAGCCCTTATCCAGAGAAAAGTTTAATTTAGAAACTTGAAATTGATCATATTAGCCAAGATGTATCTCAATAGGAAATTTCAAAATTAAAATTTCATATGAAAATTTTGGATACGGCAAATAAAGTTCTCATTTTTTTCATTTTATCTGTCGTGTGAGATATTAATTGAGAAGACAAGTTATAAGCGTTCTAAAACTATCTTCATGGTATTATAGGGAAGATTGTTCTATAGATATTGTTGGAAATATTCATATAAATATTTATCAGTTCACAGCGAGTTTTTTTGCTGTTTTTTGTGAACCAACGCAGAGCTGGCTATCGGCTGCGGATCATCTGCTAAATGTACATCTACATAGACCTAAATATAAAAAAAACTAAACATACACATTCAAATGTTTATAACTTAGTCACCCTCGTAGTGGAAGTTTTGTTTTGGACTATTGGGATGTTATATTAAGTTGTTTAATAAAGGGATACATTGCACGCGATTCTGTACATTAAGTGAAGTACGATCATATAAAGACAATTACAAGCACAAACCATACGAATAGGTTACATTAACTAAAGGCAACTGTTACATTATCTAAAGGAAATTACTTAACATTTACAGTGTAATTACAGAATTACCACATGGCGCAAAACAATCTTAAGAAAACATCAAATAGCGTATTATGGAATCTTTTTAATGTTATGTAATTGCAGGTCGGTTACCTCGTTTTAGGTTCGAAAAGCGTGTCTACAAGTTAACGTAACTTCCTTCCGGTTGCCGACATATTACCATAAATAATAAATTAATTTGAACGAGGTTGGGTAAAAAGAAAAAAGAAAATAGATATGGAAATTGATATAACCAAAGTTTAAGCGAAAATTGTTTTAAGGCGAAACAAAAGTGAAAAAAATTCAAAATAAGTTTTGTGTTTTATCTTGTTTTTTGTTTTAACCTTTTTTATTATTATATTACCGTACTCCAAAAGAAAGAAACGGAACCCTTGTAAGATCACACTGTCATAGCAATTTTTTTTCAGAAATCGCTTGTCGTAAACATTTGAAATTTGGTATAATATTACACACAACATTTTTTTTACCGCTGTCATGAAAAAATATTTTTAAATGCCACATATGATGTGGCATTTAAAAATATTTTTTCTCCTTAAGGATCAATTTTCATATATGGCGCCCTGTATGATGTTTTATGAGGAGTAAAATAAAAAAAGTTCAGAGCGATAAAAAAGTGTAACTGTTAGGTTCTGATCGTACGAAGTTCAGAGCGTTAAAAAGTGTAATCATTAGGTGGATTCTACGCGCAACATTTCTGCGCATTTTTAGATTGAGATATCAATATGTTTATTTGGCATTTTTTTATGGCGTAACCGCAATGGCGGAGTGTGACGCACATAGATTACTATCGTTCGCTTATATCATTAAATGTCATTTTGTGTGAATATTTGGTGTCTTCTGTTCTCTAAGAAGTTAAAATAAAAAGTATATTTTAATTTTGAGTTCTTAGTCTGACGTTACTAAATGTTTTTAATTTTGTTGTATAAATTTTATCATTTTCATTTGTGTTTTACTTCAAAAATAATAATATTACCCGCATTTTTTTAAAAGAATTTTCCATTTACTTTTAATGGTGTTGATATTTATTTGCAATAGAGTTATCTCCAGTCGAGCGTCGGACTTGACAAGCATAATTTTTTTTCATAATTTTACGTATTTAAATATATTTCAGTGATAGACTAAAAACACCCAAAAAATATGTTTCACCCTTATTTCCGCAACTATTATACTCAGCTTACAATTATAAAAAACAAGGGTTTTAAAAGGTTACGTAAAGGTTGTAGGAAAATTATAACAATGATTCGCATGATAACAATGATGTGACATTTTTTGAAATATTCACGATAATATATATGCCCCCCATTTAATTGTATTGGTCATTATTAATATTTATTGCTCTCCGAACTTCACGTTCGCGTTGATTTGTGATATGAAAATTTGTCCCACTTCAAAGAATTGCTAGACCGTCGTCATACGAGCTAGATTCGAGCTTAGTTGCTTTCTACCTAGTTTGAGATCATTTGACACAAAAATGGTCTTTTATTTTTAATACATCGCAATTAAGTAAAAATACATGTTTGTAAAACTTTTTATGATATATTAAATTTACGCATCTAATTGGTATGTAGTGTAATAGCAAAAATACTTAATTTTTTAAATGATCGAGAACGATGCGTCCTTTTCTCGTTTCGACTCTCACTCGTTATTTTTGAAAAGTTTATTTAATTGTAATATTAAATAAACATTTAAGTAATCATAATCCATTATCCATTCAACGTCAGCCGACAGCAAAGCTTTATCACTTTCAGATTTTAATATACTCACAGCCAGAGCTTGGGGAATTTTGACAATTTCATCAATAGAGAGTCATAAACAATTATCCAAAATAATATTTTTAATATTAGACGGGATTGTGAAATCGTGGTATATCGTTCTCAATTCCAGTGCTTTTATGTTTTTTTTTGTATGACTCTACAGTAATATACTCACTACTCCATCAAATTTTGCAGAATAATTTCAAGTTGCATGTTATCATTCCACACTTCTCGATTTGGGATTTTTCAAATAATGCCATTGCTACATGTGTCTGAAATACTAAAATACATCAAATACTTTTTGCAATGTTTTCTTGAAGATGTCAATTTTAAAATTATATTTGTGTAACTCAAATTGTGGTGGAAAATATTTACGGGAAATAAATAAAATTCGAAGAATAACTCGCACATCTGACACAAGATATTTGTGGGAATGTAGACGTGATTTTTCTCCAAGCAGCCTTCATGTTTGATGAATTTTCGGTGATTGCCGGCTATCGCATATTTTGTGGAACCTATTTCATAAATAAATTTAATAATTTGGTCACTCAGGAAGTCTGCAATTTCCTGGGTTTTCGGATAAAGGGCCTTGTAAAAGATAGTATCGTAGTTGCATTAATAAAATTTATCATACCTTTATCCATAATGTTAATCGAACCGTCTGAAATAAGCCCAAAAGTCAAAGATTTGTTTAATTTTCTAAAAGTTGTTTACTCAGAGCGTGTCTTGTCGGTTCTGTATATGTTCGATTTGATAATTAAAAAACTTGTTGCCAGTATTCAGATTCTAGTCAGGACAATGGGAATCCACTAGCGTAGATAGCTCTCCCTATAGCTACATCTACTTTCCCATGATCACAAAAAGCTTATGTTAATAATGATCTTTCTATTGTGGACACCGATTGATTTTGAAAATCCAGACTTCCATATCTCGTTGATGTACTCGGTGACGGAAATCGGAGAGCAGTAACATTTTCGAAACCATTAATTTTTTCACATTTTTCATTTAAATATATTGAATGTATTTGGCGTTAATTTTGTAGAAATTTGTTATTCACAATTAAATGAAACTATGTGATATAGTATTATTTCTACTTTCTTTAAGTTCTTTACCGTGACCTAGGTTTCATTGTATTACAACATCTTCAGGTGGGCTATTAGCAAAGATTCTTTGCTAATAGACCACCTGAAGATGTTGTAATACAACGAAAGCTAGGTCGTGGTAAAGAACTTAAAGAAAGTAGAAATAATACTACATCACGTAGTTTCATTTAATTGTGATTTAAATATATGTTTATATTGTGTACCGCAAAAATTCAAGTGACGCATTTTTTGCCCTCAATTTCGACAGATTTCAAAAGTGTTTTCAAACGGAACATACTATATGAAAAAAAATCACCAGTGAATGTCGCTATACACGTGTACACGATATGAGAGCGGAGTAGTAACTGGCAGCGCAGGTGACGCGGTGGCGCTCAGTCGATCGGCGAAAAACATCAAGACACGGCCTGACCGGCCCCACCGACATCCCCATCCGCAACACAAAATTGTGTGCCAATTCGTCGGCGCGACGCGTTCGTCTCACACCGCCCTGCTATAACGAAGTAAAGCGTAATAACATATTTTTAGTATAGTACCTATGATCATAGTATAGTACCTATGACGTACATGATATCTTTATAACTATAAGCACGTAACATTTTGGTACATGGGAAAAATTGTTCGTGTATCAATAAGTCCCCCAAATGTATTTGTATACTAAACCAAAGAATACTAACTATTACTCTTTAAAGAAGCGACACTCACCTAAACTCGCCAGTTTAACGTCACCCTCAGATAAGGGGTACGATGAAGGGTATGCGTTCCTATATTGCTTCGTGCGTGTATGATTGTTCGATTTTGCGATGTTTGATTGAGTTTAACTTGTGTAATTCAGTCTTAATTGATAAATATTTACATTAATTCATAATAATAATCCGTTATTACGTTGTATACGGGTGTTTAAAAGGCATAAAATTAATAAGCATAGTCGATTTTTGTGTCACTTTTTTGTTTTTTATAAATAATCTTGTTTTGTATCACCGAATTATTTGGTTAATACTTATAACTGTATATCTACAAACATCTCATTGAGGAGTTTTAAATTTCAAACTGTTCTAAAACTGACTTTTGTTTGAACTCGTTGTGGTTGGAAAAAATATCCTTCTAGTGTCGGCCATAAGCTTTTTATATTGTTTATTAAGAGTTCTTTCACAAGAAGCAAATTTAATGAAGTCAAAAGTAAAACGAATATTACAGTGTATCACATTTATAACTAAACAAAATATATTTTTATTTAAGATTTTATTTCTTTTTTAAAATCCATACTGAGACTTTTTCAAATTCTATTTTAATATTATTATTATCAAATCACTTTCACAGAATTAAATTTATAGTATAAAATATTTATTTAAGTAATTATATGTTTACAATTAGGTAATAATAAAGACATGGGTGCTAGTACAAAGTTACTGCGCCAGCGTGCTATCGAGACAGTTATTCGATCGACGCTATTGGTTAGAAAGAGAAACAGCTATGTTGCTGACGTACAGCGTCGACGCACTCAGTTAGCGCGATTGCTCGCAACGACCGATATGTAGTAATATTAAATATTCCTTACCTGCACGCTGCGGCAGCCCTACATTAATCTACATTAATTACGCACACACACAAACGGGTACGGATAGACAAGTATGTATGCAATAGTGTCGGCATTTAAATCTGTTCGCTAGTATGGAGTGTCGGGGGTGTGACTAACACTCAATTAATTAACAAATAAAATAATATAAAATAGCTCGCAAAAAACCATAACATTTTTTGCGTTCCATTCATGTATTCCACCGTTTTATACTGGTTGTTTATCGTTTGAAACTTTAGTTTTTGAACCATTTTAAACTTTTTTTACAACTATGTTTCTGTCGCAACTTGTAGCGGCTGAATTGTCGCACTGATTTGGATAAACATTTTTTGGGAATACTTTTTTATAAATATCTTTGGACTTCTTTTTTTCTAACTTCAAAATTTTAGGTACTTCTCATGGCGAAAAATGACCAAAATCATAATCTTACCATGTTATTGGCATTTTACGAGTCACTTTTCGACTGATTTGTCACGAAGAAGCAGGTACGGGAGCATTGCCGTTAACATTTCGTTAAGAAGGTGATAATGTAATTTTTTGTACCGTTATATACGAAACAATTTTTCGTATTATAATGTATATACTCGTACGTGTACAAAGTCGCATACGCAACCTGACGCTAGTTGTAAATTATATTCATAAACCAGTAATAACAAAAGAAAGATTTATGTTTGAATTGTTCATAATTTATAAACTATTACATTTAAACATAATTTTAGTGTGATATTTACTATTTAAATGTAAGATATTTGCAATACTGGTCAAGAAATTCAGGTGCCTAAATGTTAGAAACAGATCTGATAAAAAATAGGTCTGAAAACGTAATCTGAAAATGGTGGCCCCCACATCTTTATCTTTTAACGAAAAAAAGTTCTACTTAAAGAGCTCTATTCAATGACACGAATAATAATTTTGTTTCTACACGAAACAGCTATTCTTAAAGTTGCTATTCCAACAATAAAATTACATTTTGTTAAAGAAGCACACTCTGAATATACTAAATTCAATGCACAGATCTTTATGAATAATAAACACATTTTTTGATACAAATAAATTTTTTTTTGAGTCAAATATGTACAAAAAATGCATCAAATTTAAGACTGTAACTTATTTCGTTTATTAATTAGAAATCTCTGAAGAGGGACAGACTCTATTGTCGCACTTGGGACTGTTTAGGACTGTGCGGAACTATAAATATTACGTGAAAAAAATATTAATCGATTCGATAATAAGTTTATTAGCGTTAATTGTTATGACATCGACGTACAATCAGTTTCAAAATTCAAATGAACCGTAACATTGTTACGAAATAGAAAAACTCGATTTGGCTGCAAGTTAACTTATGTTGCAATATCTAGCCTTAATAGCTATCAATAGACGGTAACAACAACCTTAAATTCCGAATTGTATAAATAAACGAATAAAACAAAAAATATTTTCACTTGTATTGCAATCAGTTTTAACAATTATCCGACACTACGTCACTTCATGCTGCATTTAGTTATTTTTTAATGTTTTCAATTTTCTATTATAATTATATTTCGCTAATTTATTTGTATTACAGTAACCTTTTCTAACGTTCTGAAAAGGTACGTCGAACTGTGAAGTAGTGAAAAGTTAAATTACAGCAAATAAGCTAATAAGGAGGAAATAACCAAATATGTTAAATATTAATTGAGTGAATGGAAAGGAACAAACAACATTGACAATGGAAAACTACAACACCAAATTAATCCATTTTGAACAAGTGTTATAAGTTTAGTTACAGCTCAGAGCAGTTTATAAGTTTAGTTACAGCTCAGAGCAGTTTATAAGTTTAGCTACAGCTCGTGAGGTAAGATTTGAATTAACACTGTCAGTTGCTTTACATCTGATTGCCATGTGCCTCATTTCCATAGGGTTAATAATATATTTCGTCGTTTATCAGTAAAAACTTGGCCGGCCAAATCTGGGTCGGACCATATAAATCAGGTTGTCTTTTAGACGTGCCACAAAATATCAAGCTGTATATATTTTATAAATTTTTGTCTCGTGCTAACACGTTACAATGAATGTCATTGGTTGCAGTATATGGAATTTAATGCCCCATCAGATTGACTGGCTATTGCGATTCGTCTTCTGTAATTTTGGTGTCCCGTGGCAAAATTGCCAAATTGAAACACTTATGTAATCAATTCGTTAATCACATTCACAAAGTAATTCTCAAAATGTAATGTTCGTCAGTTCGTCTGTCACAGGCGATTTTCTCGCAAATTATTCGACGTAAAAACTTGTTATTTAACACGGAGGTAGGGTCTGGTGAGTTAATTATACAAGTAAAGTTATAAAAGTTTATCAATTTTGATTCGAGGGTTAATTCCAGAGAGTAAATTGGAAGATAAAAAAAATGTCAAAGTGTCATGTAGGGTGTCAAATGAAAAATGCATACTTTTTTATGAATTTGTATAAACATTTTTGGGGAAAAATGCTTCAAAATGTCTATCCGCCATCCTTATCATTAAAAGAATAGATTGAGAATTAAGTATCGATTTAACCAAAATTATCAAAACTGAACAATATATTGCTATAAACAAATTAATTGTACATTTCCTTATAACTACTGAATCTGGTTTTAGAGAAAATGTTTTTCGTCAAAAAATATTTCTGATGATGCGAAGAACAAATTTGTCCTCACACATTTTTAAACATTTTTCGGAATTACTACGCACTTCTACAATGTGTAGCGCTGCCGTCTACGCTGTTACTTTTGCTGGCATCCAAAGACGCGGGTATGTGCAGCGTGCACAAACTTCGAGTGAATTAGTATTAATAATTTAAGTGGGGGGCTGGTGGTACGGAACATTAATTGTGCAAGTATAGTTTACACTCGGCCGATTTTTGAAATTAAATACTGAAGAACATATTTTAATAATGAGTATTAATAAGTATATTGGCAAGTTCGGTCGTCCAGCAAATTTCATCTGCGTTTTTCCGCTTTTTTTATAGTTTCAAAACTAACAAAGTTGGATTATCCGAAACAATTTTTTTTTCAATAGTTTGGAAATGGTTACATTCGAAATAACTTTGAAGTTTGCACGAATGAAGAAGTAAATAGAACCTAAATTTCATTCTGAAAGGTTTTTCATACAATTTCCCTTATAACTGAGTACCATGATTGTTATTTCTTCCCCACTTCTTAACAAAAGGGACCTCGCCTTGAAAATAGCAAAACTGTTTTAAGCTACATTATCTTTGAGATCTTACAGAAGCGGAAACTTGCAAAATTACGCACTGTATTCACTTAGATCAGGAACTACGGATGTATGACAGATGGACGGATAAATACACGGACATAATGAAATTAAACTGGAATTATGATAATTTGTATCATAAATTATAACTTACGAATTTATTGAGTTGACAAATAAATAAAGAGCATTTCGAAAGAAAAACACTTTATAAATATATCTCAGTTTATTATAACTTATCGTAAGTAACATAAGTTTATTATATCTTATTGTAAGTGACCTAAGTTTATTATAACTTATCGTAAGTGACATAAGTTTACTATAACTTATTGTAAGTGACATATGTTTATTATAACTTATCGTAAGTGACATAAGTTTGTTATAACTTATTGTAAGTGACGTAAGTTTATAATAACTTATCGTAAATGATATAAGTTTATTATAACTTATTGTAAGGGACATAAGTATATCGTAATCGGCAAAACATCTCTACTAGCTTTACAAAGAATAGATAAAATCAAAACAGAAACTCTCAATTTTGGATTGAAAATTGTCAAAGAGCTCTCGGAGATGGTTCTTGTCATCCCATATTAATTTGTTTCTTCCCCAGTGATGAGGTGGTTAAACCAGTTAAATCCACATCAAACTTATAAAAGTTATGTAAAAATGTGTGTACAACAATTGAGCTGATTTTGATCTAACTCATGGGGTATCATATTGAAACACTATATTTGTAGATTGTACCTAACTTGCGTGAATGTTTTTCTATTTTACCGCGATAGTACTTGAGTTGCAAAAACCCGCATTTAAAGTTTGATATTTTCTTCAACCAGTGATTTTAATTTGTCGATATTAAAATCAACCGATATGCGAAACCTTGGCTGATCCCTTAACGTATAAAAGCCACTCCAGAATCGCTGTTTAGATTTAAATCCCGTCTAGATTTATAGGTATGACTAGGTGTGTAATAGATTTGTGTTCACATCTACCTACTCGCACTCTTCTATCCCAGACATACTATATTATTTTATTGACGTTAGTTCCCTGTTTATGCTATTCAATCGTGAAGAATCGGGATGCGGAAATTTTGAAGTTGTCTCTGCAAAAGCTACATTAATTCCACCTTGCTTGTAATCTCTCCTTCAGAAAAGTCAGTCAGTCAAAAAGGCAATTATTACTCTTTATATAGATCATAGAATTGCTTTAATTAAAGCGGAAATAGACTCCTGTATCATTTGATTTTGTCATATATTTGATTTTCATTATGAAAAGGGTGTAAACATTATAACTTTTGATAAGTTAATAATTGAAAAAAATATTGTTAATCTATTTCTTCAAAGTGAAAAATTAATATATATATATATATATATATACATATATATATATATATATATATATATATATATATATATATATATATATATATATATTATTAGCAACACAAAATACATCTACGTTTGGCTTTTCAAAACTTAAAATATCTATTCTTAAACATTTTAAATATCTATTTAATTATAGTTTCACACATAGTTCAGGTATTCGTAATAGCACGGAATACAATATAATTAAATTGGACCCTGCTGGTACGGATCCAGAAACTGAAAAATATTTAATAAACACCTGACCAACGTAAACTCTGAATTACCGTATTATCGGATCTTAGTTAACAAGGTTACAATATCATCCATCGATCAGCCAAGCGAGAATTAACGAAGATGTAACGGTCTCGTAACGAACGGTTTGCGCGCGCCCACCACTCACTCACCAGTCGTAGCCATCATGGTGCATAATGAGTTTCCTACTCGACGTAAAAACCCACCCACGAGATACCTAGCGGTAGGTGCGTTATGTGTCCGTAACTTGGTTAAATTAAGCGATGGCGTAACTTCGGTTGGTTTAATTTAACTGCAGTAGATTGAGTTTGTTTTGACGTCCCAGTTATTGCCCTTCAAATGCGGAGTAATTAACGGTATATAATTTAATTTTATAAGTAGCTTCCTTTAAGAAATAACTAGTTAGTCCTAAGCAGGTATCAACGTAGCCTTTCTTTTAAACATGGTTATAAACAAATTATTATTGTGGCGTTTGGGCTCAAAGTTTAGGTAAAAGTTAAATTTTTACTAGGAGCACATGAATTATCGAAGAGGCAACGGTGGTGAGACAAATGTGAAATTACCCCCACACCATCTCCTTTGTCTAAGGTCAAACAAATCCATTTCATTTTCTTTGCAAATCAATCACATAAAATGAAATATATATAGATATTAATGCATGTCACAAAAAGCTTTTTAGGGTTTCGTAGCCAAGAGGCGAAAAAGGAATCCCTATAATTTCGACTAGTCCGTCTGTCTGTTCGTATATCACAGCCATTTTACCTGGAAACTATGTGCACTATACAAATGTAATTTGGATGGTAATTGTCTTCTATGTACCGCCATGCATTGAAATAATGGAATTAGGAAATAAAATAATATTACGGGTACCTACTCCATACATATAACTGAGAGATGAAAAAACTCCAGTGCATATAGGCGTGTGGGGTATCGTTAGGTTCTAAAAATGGTATTATGGTTTCAAAATAACTTTTTTATTTAAATCAATAGTTGGTGATATGCATTTCTAAAGTCTTAAAAAATGTGTTCCCCCGCCTCTACCTTTTCAAGTAACGTGTGAAAAATTCTGAAAAAAATTAAGGTAGTAGAACTTAAAATAAACTTTCAACGAAAATAGGTTGATTAAGATACGTTGTGTAGTTTTTGACATGGGATATTTTCGGTACCGACCGCAGCAATAACATTCACAATTAAATGAAACAACGTGATGTAGTATTATTTCTACTTTCTTTAAGTTCTTTACCACGACCTAGGTTTCGTTGTATTACAACATCTTCAGGTGGGATATTAACAAAAATCTTGGTCGTGGTAAAGAACTTAAAGAAAGTAGAAATAATACTACATCACGTAGTTTCATTTAATTGTGAATAATTAATTTTTACAAAATTAACGCCAAATATATTCAATATTTGAAAACAGCAATAAAATTGTTTTTCGCACTGTCTTTAGGAAATACAAACTTATAAGTTTAATATTGTTTGGTGCTACCTACATAGGATTCCTTATACGCGAGTCCGACTCGCACTTGGCCGGTTTTTATTAAATCGATTTTTAATTTAGTAAAAATCGATTCTAATATTGATTTTACTAGTAACAAATAGCTGTCAAATCTTAAACATCTTTTTATGGAATTTTGTCACTTGTTGAAATGAAACTTCTTTGGGTGATATGAGAGTAAACCGTCAAGGACGCGACGTTTTTATGCAATGTTTTGCACGTTTAATTGTAACGTCTGAATATAACGAATTGCAAGAAGGACGGAAAATAGGTACTTAGCTAACTACCGGGAGAGATAGATGAACACGATAGAATAAAGTAAGAAGTGTACGTAATCGCGAAAACGAAAATGGCGCTCACTACTGCTATCATTGACATTGAAGAGGAGGAGAAGATGGATGATCCCGCACCACCAACTCTACAAAAAGCAATTGACGTAATTAAATTAGTAGACAAATCTTTATTGTGCCACGGCGACGATTCGAACTTTTCCCAAGATATAAACCCAATATGTAACGTATATAAGAAAATATGAAATAACAATCGGAATACTAATTCAATTAAACTTGGGTTATTTAAAATAATTGTTTTAAAATCTAAGAAACAAATTTGGGCTATAATAATAAGGGAAATTATGAAATATCTTTGTAAACAAAATCGAATAAACAATTTTTAGTTTTAAAAATATATGTATTTTATTTACACTCCGTAAAGCGAAAACTCTCTTTAACGAAAGAAAATACTCTGTCCCTTGAATTTTATTATAAATAATTTACACCGTGTATATTGTTTCCTTAGTTTTATTTTAAAAAAAGTTATTGTGCAAAAATTTTACAATGGTTTGCACTTCACTTCGGAACTGGTATTAAAAATCCTTAGTTAACATTCACTTAAAGATATTTATTCTCTTCTAGCAATAAGTTTGTCATATTTATATTTATATTAGATTAAATATGTAAATAAAACAAAAAGAATAATAAATTTTATTATAATAAAAGGTTCTTTACTGGCGATGGACTCATGTTCACTCATAAGGTTTCCGCTTCGTTTCAACAGGCGAAGGGAAGGTCTGCACACAGCGTAGTGTCTGATGACATATTGGGGTACAGTGTATTGGTTTCGACAAGACGTTGAAATTTTAACAATTCGGTGTTTTTAACATCATTTTACCCATCATTTTTCGTATCGGGATTAAATGGAAAGTGTAGCTTGCCTCATAGGATCACTCCTGGGAAACTCTTCTTCTCTTACTCCTTTTTCCTTTCTAACGTAGTTTTATATGCTTTCCCAGGTCCTTTTAAAAATTTATACCGATAATTTTTCTAGTATATTCTCGTTTCTTACTCTATCACGTAATAACTCTTTAAATATAATTATGTTCTCCAAAAGTGTATTTAGTTTTATTAATTGCCTATTTGAAAGCAATTAGAAGCTTATGCGACAATATTGAAAGAAAATTTGCTTTAAACATTACTTTAGATAGTCGAAAATGTTGCGATATTAATTAATAAAGTATTTCTGAAAGAAATTACCCTTTTTGGATATAATTTTTTCGGCCCAATGGCCATTTTTTGTGTCACTGGACACGAAATATGCAAATACAATTTACGTAAATTGATAAATATTAAAGATAAAAAACGTTTCTAGTAGATCTCGTACTCGCACTGTTCCGTGCACATTGAGGCTCTTATATTAACATTGAACCATGTACCCTTGCATAGTATTTCTATTAAACTATTTATAAATATTAATTTTTCATTGTGTAAGTATCGTTCAAAGGCGTAAAACATGGCGCATATTTAAAATAATTTATGTCATCTAGAATCATCGCTATGATTTTTCTACAACCTTTGCGAAAATAAAAAAAAATTAGGTTGGACAGTTACGGAAATAAAGGAGCGGGGGAATATCTTTTTGCGTATTTTTCAGTACGTTACCTAAAATTATGAAAAAATACTCTTATAATTAATCCTTTCAAACGATACTCTTTATACGGAAAACAGAAACAAAATTTTCACTTGATCTCCCTCGAAAATTTCCAAATAAATATTTTTGAAGAATAGCTATAAGTGCAGAATGATGAATGTTTTAATACTGTACTAAATTTTAAATTTTGACGTTAAATAATTTCTAACAAAATTGACGGTAACAGACAGACAGAACGACATGTAACTATTTCATAAGGGTTCTATTTTTCTTTTTGAGATACGGAACTCTAAAAAACTATCAAATATAAAAATGTGAAAAAGAATAAAAAAATCACTATCGCCGACATCTACTTGAAATTACCATTAACTCTCCAAATGTTAGAAATTACCTTTCTGCTGTTGAACTTTTGTGACGCAATTTCGTGATGCTCCATGAATTAATTGATCTACAACCTTCCGCGCCATAATAAACTTCAACTGAAAAGTTAGGTGCCAGTGGCAAATTTCCGACGTTTTGTACTTTTGTCATTAACACCACGAGTGTATCTTATACGTTTTTCAGACAAGTACTGTCGCAATGTCGTAATCAATTTTCTAAATTAAAAGACATCTTTTAGCACTTTTTCCTCTTAGCCTTTTCTATCATTTCATGTAGGCCTCTTTTAATATATACCATCCCTCTCTATACTGTACCATATATATCTACTTCGGACCAGCTGTTCTTGTATCACCAACACGCCAACTCTTTTGTGTCCTTCCTACTGGGCGTTTTTCTCGTCATGATTCCAGTCGACAACCGTCTTTTAGCAAAAGTCATTTTCACGGGTAACGTGGTCAATCCATTCTCATTTTAGTTTTTCCATTCGTTTGACAAGATCGGTGAATTTGCTTTGTTATCTCCGTCATGTACTCATCTTACGGTCTCGTAGTTTTACTCTTATCTACTTCTTCTTTATTACTCTTTGGGCCCCTTGCAATTTGGTGTCGGATCTTTTGGTTAGGTCCAGTTTCGGGTCCATAAATAAGAAGTGGCACGGAACATGTGAGCTTTCTGCTCAGCAGTGATATTAATTTTCAAAGAAAATTCTAATCTGAAGTAGGTGGCCCACGGGAGACGGGTATTTCTTTCAATTTGGTTAACCTGGTTATTATCTATTTTAATCTCCTGTCCAAGATATACCAATTTCTCCACTCTGTATACAGTGATTTGGTTTATTTGGATGTTTGCAGTAGTTTTTTTTATACCTACTTATAGAGAACCATAGCTCAGATCTTTTATCATGGATTGTAAGTCGGTGGAATAATCAGTGAGCAGAGTGACATCATCCACGAATCGCAAGGTGTTTAATATTTTCCATGTCAATTTCACATAGAGGTTTTCCCGTTGGAGCCTCTTAAAAGCATCTTCCAGTACCAGAATAAACAATTTCGGTGAAAAGGTGCACCTGTAAGACGAATAATTTTTCATGTAACATTCTGATATACATATAAAGTTAAGCTTTTATGAAAACATTAGATTTATTCAAAATAAAGCTATATGCAAGCAGACACTAGGAAACTCTCTTAAGGGCCCTTAATTTTTTTTATGGAAAAAATTTTAACTCAATATAATTTTTGACCGAGCTTGAGTTTTCCATAAAAATTAATAAGATTAAAAAACATGTTATGTGAATTGATTCAATTTTATGATAGTATAATTTCATAGTATGGATAAAAAAATCTGGACGGTGAAATTTGGTCAAATTTTATAATAATTTTTTCATCCAATTCACATAAAAATTAGCACCTAAATAAAAGTGTTGCTTTATTAAATGTTTAATATAGTTCGATGTATGCAGGTACGGGCATGATTCAAAACACTCCTAATAGCTTTTGACAAAGAGATGTGGTGAATATTGTACAAATAATAATAAATGGCATAGTTTAATACCTGAACGGTGTTACATTGGGACTTACAAACTTGACCCTTAAGGTGACCTCATACGAAAAAATCCAATGGCCTCCTATCTTATCCTAATGAATGTGGTACCTATTTTATGGGACTTTATGTGTCCATCCCAATGTTCATCTAAAAACTGTGTACTTCCTGTACCATTGTAAGGAGTTGCTCCATCTTGTTGAAAATTATGTTATTGACTTTTACCTAGCTTCTTAAAGGAATAATCTTATCCATTTGACCCGTTTATTCAAAATTTCTTGGTAGTTTTCCCCATTCAACGTTTCATAGTTAATCGTTATTGCAAAGATTTATCATGTAATATTGCACTTATACATCTCTGTTCTGATACTAAACGGATCAGTACGTGACCAGTAATGATTATTAGACCTGCTGTACATGCTGTCATTAGAGGAATTACATGCATCCGTCTAAATAATCAAATTTGTAAAAGAACAATTTCTTACAGCCCGAGAGACAAACCAACAGCAAAATTCTAATCTGTGGCCTTCATCTCCTGGAAGTAACACTTGTTTTTGTATTTCTTCAGTATTTTTCTCACACAAGGTAGACACCTCCTATGTAACACTTGTACTTGTATTTCTTCAGCATTTTTTTCACAGTTATTTTCAGCTGATTCTCGCAATGAAGCTTTTGGGAAGAATTCAAAGTATCCTAATAGTGCGATGGTTGAAAATCACTATACCCATTGTTAACCTCTTGCGTTTGGATTTAAAACAACCTTCCTGTCTCAAATGTTTAATCAGAGGTCAGGATACTGTTTCCTGTGCGAATATAATGTATGATCTGGGTTTTGATGCCTAGTCACAAAAATATGCTTCAATTAAATAAACTTTAGGTATGCGTATTAGATAACGCCGTGATGAATCACAGGCAGTAAATTGATTATGACAAATGAAAGTCATAATTATAACAATGCTAAATTCTTAATTATTGTTGATCAGTCAGATTTATATACATATTCATCTAAAAATATAGAAATATGTTAGTCTTGTACATTTACAATTTTTTTTAATTGTTTGATGTAAATAAGTGCTAAGGTTTTAGCTGCTTTAATTCTCCTTGAAAGGTTTAACTCTTTTATCTTAACACATACAGGCTAAAGTCAGTCAGTCACCAAATCGGTTAGTGTAGGAAATATAAAATGTATGTAGGGTTTAATTGATTATAAAGCGATGGTAATTTTATATAAAAGGACTAACTCACTTGGTTTATGAGCAAAATATGTATAATCATGGTAAGCTAATTAAACGATTGGAAGTGGGAAGAAAACAAAGAAGGAAACAAACTCGAATTTCAGAATTAAAAAATTAATAAAAATTAAAAAGCATAGCTTTTAAAATTATATATATATCAATTAAAATATGTTAAAACAATATTGCTTCTTTAACCGTTTGAGTGCGCGTACTAACTAAATTTGCCATGAGCGTGATGGCGCTGCGAAATCAGTTGCTGTTTAGCACGCAGTAGGGGAGGTAGCTCGCACGCATTGCTCATTTTTTATCTTTCTACGTGTTACATAAAGTTCAAATTATTATATTATGAGTAATTACAATATAAAAAGGATCCAGGAAAAGAAAATTTTTAACCCATAATGTCGGAATACGAAAATCATTTGAGTGAAAATGATCGTTTTTTAAGTTGTGAAGAAAGTTATAGTGGGAATGATATTGTGGTGCGCTCGCAATTTGGCGTAACGTAAATTTTGAGTGATAGTGATAATAGTAAAGATAACAATTATTTTGCTGATACGGAGGATGTACCTAACTGCGAAAATAAAGACGTGACCTTGATTTCAGTTTTTGTTATAATTTTTGTTCACAATATATATTTCCATAATTTTCTTTGTATTTTATTATCCTTGTATAAGATTTTATTACGAAAACACCGAAAAAATTATTAAAATTGGATAATTTTTGGAAAAGATAGTTTTTTTTCGAGACAAAGGTAAATGACATAAAAAACAAGACATTGCTTTGGCATTTTTAAGTATATATGAGTAAAAAACAATGGCACTAAAACGTCTTATTATATATAAAAGTATTATTTGTGTATTGTGCCAAGATTGGGTAATTGAAAAGTTTGTATGGATGAATACTTACGGCGACATAAACACTTTGCTTAAAATGAAAGCTATATATCTCTCTCCCTATTCTATACAGTAGTATGAAATGGTTTGGGAACTAAAATCAACAAATCAATAATGATTAAGTAAACATAATTTATTTCTTCGTATATATTCTTTCAACATTTTACATTACATACCATTTTACATCATAAAATTATATTCTAAGACGAAAATATATTTTTATTTTGATACTTACAGTGACTAATATTCATATAGATTACATTTGACATATCAATACACATATCATAGCTAATTGCTACTACTGGCAACATCACGACTTTCCTTTTAATAATACCTTGTTAACTTTCGAGGATTAGCCTTCATCTATGTGCCTTTCTATCGGACCTAAATAACTGTGTAAATCATGGTTATTTATTAAAAACATATTAGTTGAGATTATTGTACAAAAATATTGACATGCAAATGTATTGCTGAACCTACATTTAATAAAATGTTATTAACATACGACATATGTGACAATTTTATTTCAGAATATTTACCTCTTAGTTCTAATAACTTTGTTGCCAGTAAGGTTAATTACTAATTGGTTTAAATTTAACTCTAGAATTCAACTTAACATTACACCGTTTAACCATCCATTCCTACTCGCGAATCTAAATAACCATCACAATTATTTTAGAATATTAGTTTGTAATTTTGCCAACCAATGCAAAGAACTGTTATGCCTTGTTTTACAAATGAGTGTACGAACAAAACTAACTTCGATTTACTCGAACACCTCGGAAAACGGACTTTTAATTTAGCTTGTCCAATATAAATTTTACTGAAGTTGCCAAGATTTTCGTTAATAAATTACAAAAATTTTCCTTTATAGGATTTCCTAGGATACCATGTAAATATTTTTGCATATTTGATGTTCATTCAAACTTGTAATGAAAATTCATCCTGGTACTCAGATTTACATTTCTTATACTGTGTGATGGCAGATTTGATATTTGAGACAGATTTGATGGCAGATTGAATAGCGATGGAAGAGCACAATTAAGAGACAAAAGAGCGATTACAAATAGAATATTTAAATTAGAGTACATTTTATTCAAATTCAACTTTCACTGAAATGTTTTCGATGTTGTTTTTTTTTGTTTTTTAATAAATCGACTTTTGTTTATTGATAAAATTTTTTTTCATTTATTTTTGTTTGTTAGACTTAGATTCAATATTTTTATTGCCTGCAGCCATATTTATAATTAATAAAAATAATTTCTGTGTGCTATATTACATAAAAGACTATGTGTATAATGTTTCATCATATTTATTAATAAGTACGAAATTAAAATAAAATTCTTAATTTGGTATCAAAATATTATTGAATATATTTGGCGTTAATTTTGTAGAAACTCATTATTGACAATTAAATGAAACTACGTGATGTAGTATTATTTCTACTTTATTTAAGTTCTTTACCACAACCTAGGTTTCGTTGTATTACAACATCTTCGGGTGGGTTATTAGCAAAGATCAAAGGGCTATTAGCAAGAATCTTTGCTAATAGCCCACTTGAAGATGTTGTAATACAACGAAACCTAGGTTGTCGTAAAGAACTTAAAGAAAGTAGAAATAATACTAAATCACCTAGTTTCATTTAATTGTAAAAATATTATTAAACATAGACAGTTTATTAGAATGTAAAATTAAGGATTATTTGTAAAGGTGTTCTTTTAATGTAATAAATACTCAGAGAGTAAAGATGTAAACAAAATACTTTAAAGAGAGACATGTCACTGAAAATGAGAAATGTCAAATTGGTCATCACATAGCAATTTAATTACAAACACAAACTCCTAAGCAATAATTGCCACTATAAAAAAATCAATTTTCAGGTATAGATTGAAATTTTACGAAAAAATGTGATCTTTCAATCTGTAATACAGCCAAACTTTACTTAATATAAAGTAAAATATTTGGAGTAGTCAAATAATACATTTTTGTCCACCAAACTCAGCCAAAACTTCAAAATAGTTTATTGAATATTCTCATTTCAGATATACATATTCTAATTTCAGAAAAATAGATATTGAACAAGATAATGTTAGAATGACAAAATAAGCTGAAATCATTGCTACACTGGTTTCTGATTTAATCAACCACACAGTTTGAATTAAAATCATTAAAGGCATTGTAACTTAAGAATCATTATTTTGAAGATCTTTTTTAAAGATTAATACAGGAAAATAATATTGCTTGTTATAACATTTTTAAAGGGCAACAGGAAAAGGAAAAGCACAGTAATATGTTAATAAATCTGAAAAATATAGAAAACTATCCTTTGTTTAAATTTTATCCAAAGTTATAATTTTATTTTAGATTCATATCTGTAAAAATAATTTTTAGAAATTCTAATATACTGAAGAAATTAAAAAAAGATTAATGAAACTTAAGGACTATATCATTAGACTGCGCAAATAATTATTTACTTATTTAGCAATGTTTTCTTTCATATTTAATTTCTTATTAACCTGAGTGCTGATCACGCTTCGGGGCGGGATGTAGTATCAGTTACGGGAAGCCAATCATGCCCCGTGGCAGGACAGTCGCCATACTCATTCTATGATAAGTGCGTCGCCGTTGTCCATAATGAAACATAGTTAACACAGAGGTGTCACATGTGAGGATTCGAAAATAACATTTGAAAGCGCTATTTCCTATTTCGATACTTATTATTGTTGTTTATGAATTTAAAATGGACAGTAAGGCTAGAGGCCGCAGGCAAATCTCATGGTAGGCTTCAGTCAAGCTGTTAATAAATATATTCTTAGTAGATCTTGGGTTATAACTCTTTGCGAGGCAAGTGTTAATAGCAAATTGCTTGAATTACATGTCTTTGATGATAACGTCCGACCAGGTGTTTAAACAAAATTATAAATATATAATAATATATTACAGATTAGTTTTTAGATTAAATATATATGTACATAAGTTATTATAAAACAAAACTCCAGTTGATTTAATTCCTTAAATTAACTTTATTTCACAATGACTTTAATAACCTACATTATTGTTGAAAGTATGGAATGCAAAATATATAATTTCATGATCCATCTAATCTTAGTGGTAAAATACACTTTCATTAATTTTACAATAATTTACTAGACAAAAACAAGTTACATTTTTATTAAATTATCATAATTAATATACATTAACCATAAAATTTATTTAGATCCGTAACATTATTGACGTAATATATATTTTGTCAGAATATAGTTATTTCAAAATATTTAATTCACATAGTTTACATAGGCATATTATTACAGAGTAAATAAAATAAATATTCATTTTTAATGTTACGATAATGAAGACTACATTTATGGCAAGTCTTACAATAGGTATTTAGACAAATATATTACAAGTAAATAATTGGCTTTACATTAAAGTTTTTTGACAGCTGTCATAAGAATTTACTGTTTTTTTAGACAATACAGAAATACAGAAATTGTATAATTATTTACACTAATTCACTTCATAACATGAGTTATGAACAAAAGAAAGAAGTGGAAACCTTCATTACGTTAATATTTAATCCAGTTCAATTATAAAATTCATTTTATTTCTTTAAATATAGAATAGAAGTTTCAACTCATTTGACGTCGGGATTGTATTTGAAACTTGGATGAGTTTCATGTATGATATATGAATGTAGTTATAACTCTACATGATAGTACTCGAAGCGTTTTGATCGTTTTCACATGCAGCACACCAAATGATAAAACTAATGGTAAAGTAAAACATCAATCTCATAAACTCTACGAAATAAAATAATTGATGATGACAAACAACATATTCGGTGACTTTACATTAGAGCTAAACTAATTTTGATATAAATAAACAGTAACCGTGCTCAATAATTGCATATTAAGTACGTTACTTGAATACTTCAATAGAGATCAATTCCATATCGCCATTGTCTTGTTAACATGTTCAATATTAAATTTTTTTATGTTTCTACAATTTTTTTAACAAATTTATTTACATTAATGGTATACAATTTAATACACAAACATTTTGACTACAAAAAATATAATTGCACTAATAAAAAAGCACGACTTTTAGGTCAATAATAACAAAATATATAATACTTACAAAAATTTGGTTCTATTGACATTTTTTAAAATCTTTTCGGGCTTGATTTTTCTTCTGTTATAAAATAAATTTATGATTTCAATTTTCTTTACGCCTCCCGTAAGCCACAATCAACACTGAAGCATGACTCTGGTTGCATATCTTGTTACTACATAAGATGAAAACGATTATATTTATGCCGTGATTATCTTCATCATTGTAAAATTACTAATCATAAAAATATATGAATTGGGACATTTCAGTGTCACATTCAAGACACTAAAAGTGTCTCGGATGTGATGCTATAATGGCACAGTTACATTTTAATTCTAAATTAAGTAAAAATATGTCATTTGAAACATTTACAATTCAATTCAGCTATCTAAAATATAAATTTCATTACAGATCACAGGAACTTTAAAAACATACATTCATTAAACGATACAAAATGAGTTATTTGACAAAGAGTTGAGATTCTGCACCTTATATTATAATTTATATACATAATTACTATTGCACTCAAAAAATAAAAACAATGCAGAATTATGTTCGTTTACTTACTTGAGAATTGCTCAATTTACAGGTGCAAAGTAATTAATCAATAATTTTATGAAGCTATTTTTGACTTTATATATCTAAAGTATTTAACACTTGACTTATGAATAGCATTATACTAGTATTGCTATTAAAATTACAGGAAAGAGTACTCAAATTTACATCATAAGCAGGTGAATTACAAATTTAATATAGCACTCAATATAGCAATTGTCTCACTGAATATCAAAACACACAAAAAAGACATTTTAAAGTTGTAAAATATACAGAATATATCTGGAAACGTTTGACAACAATTTTCATATGTTTCCTTAGTTATCAAAAATTTGTTTAGATAAACATATCTCACAGTCATATTGCAAAGACAAAAAAAAATTTGTTTGCAAAAAGACTGAGATATAATAATCGTGCAAAGACAAAAAAAATTTTGTCTGCAAAATTACTGTGAGATATAATAATTGTGCAAAGACAAAAAAACGTTGTCTGCAAAATGACTGAGATATAATAATTGTGCAAAGACAAAAAATTAATAATATTCTTATCATTATTAATTCTTTTTCAATAATTTCTCTATTTTTCAAAAAAAAAATTTATTGTCTATCCTTCTGAACTTTTATGATAGCCTACAAATAAATGGATGTTTATTTAATTTTATTAATTTCTTATATTTAAATTCGAATTCACCCACTCGCATAGTTCAGTTCATATTTACATAGATCGTTTTATAACTTTTTTTGATCTTTGGTAAGACTTAATTTATAAAGAACTATGAAAATAGTTTAAAATTTAATTAACATCTTACAATACAAACATTGATGTGTTCATTTTTACAATATTGATTAAATATAGTTTATAAATATTGAGTGAATTGTTTATATATTCAAACATAAAGGTTGACCTAAATATTTTCGTTGTTTGCAGAGCTATTTCATTTTAATATAGGTAGTTGTTTTTATTTATAATACTTACTATAATATTTGTTCTATATAAAAGTTTATAATAAATACATTTTTGAAGTGCAGTCCTAAAAACATGTGTGGCAATAAAATACAGTAATACTGGATGTGAAAGCAGATTTAAAGTGAAAATGGTAAGTGTAGATACTCGTAATAAAAGATTAATGCTGTTTTACAATGAACTAGTTGGAATACGGCCGAAGTACAGTGATGCATATTGATCCACGTAGTATGCGGAGGAGATCGATCACCTCCGGCGTTTTCATCGATGTTACATTCTCGTCGTTTACCTGTAATGTGTCATTCAATACAATTCTTTTTAACGGGCGTGAAAACTAAATTCAATTCAATTAGGATTTGAATCATTGAAATATTTGAAATATCATAAAATCGACAAGATTTTTCAAATAAATTGAATTTTCAAATAATTTCTATTTTGCTAATGGTTTCATCATATAAAATTATTTGAAATACATTTCAAAAAAATTTCAAGCCAAATGGGCTAAACATTTAGTGATTTTTGATTTCTTACTATGCTAAAAATGTAAAATATACATTTACTTATAAAAAATTATGTAAGTAAAATAAAAAAAAACGTCATTTATTGATTTTTAAATAAAATTACTAGTAAATTTTGAATTTTCAAACAGTTATTTCATTAATTCCAATATTTGGGATATTCAAATATTTCAAATATTCAGATAATTTGTGTATTTAATATTCAGTCTGATTTTCAAATATGCTAGTTTGATACAATTCGTCTCATTTATTCTTGTAACTTTTGAAATATTTTGCACACCCCTAATTTTTTCAATTTTCAATCCTCTTCCATATGCAAGCCCACTAAATATGTATGTTATGTAGGTAAATGAGATACTGACAAATTGCAAAGGTGAATTATGAATAAATTATTTCATTACTTTCTCATTCTGTAGTTTTTCACAGAAAATAATTTGTAAATTTGATTAGCCAACATACAAAATATAAAGAGCAAATGACCTGCAAAATAACATCTCCTTTTCTCAGTCGCCCATCCTTGGCTGCGACACTGTCTCCGTAGATCGCTGAGATGTAGCTCTGGCCAGACTCAGGATGGCACTGCACACTGAAACCCAGTCTACTGTTCCAGCCTCGATTCAGTTCTACCGTTAGCACCTGGACAAAATGCAACGATTTATTGACGTTAATCTAAATAGTTTACCATAGTTTAATACAGGTACTTTAAATTCTTTTTCAATACAAATTTATTGATAAGTTAAAAGATATAAACAAATCGTAAAAAGATATAAACGAATCGTAAAAAGATATAAACTAATCGAAAGATAGAAACGAAATGTTATATTTGAAATAGCGAAAATTAAAGTGGTAAATAAACCTTTTTAATCTTTAGTCATAATTCAGCTTTACAACAAATAAAAAATTCATTATGTTGCTAAATAAACTGGTCTAGCGTTTATGTTGTTCAAAGCCACATTTACTTTGATACAACAGATATAAACTTTTTTATTTAGAAAATGTGATGAATCACATTTTGTATTTATATACATTATAATTTAGAGTAATACCATAGAGAATTGTGAAAACTGAAAAAGTAATATAAGTGTTTCTCGTAATTTATAAAACTATTATAGTTTATTTAATTTTATAATTTGCTGTAAAATATGGTATATTTGCAATACAGAATAGGAATTTCTGGTGTTTTGGTGTTAGGGTTATAACAATAGGCCTGATAACAAAATGGTGTATTTCAATAATTTTGCAGGTCTCTCGAAACAACTCGAAAGAATAAAAAAAATACTTGTATTCTACTCAAAGAGTCTTTTCAACGATACCTAATATACTGATAACATCCCACGGGAACAAAGAATGTTTTTCAACTAATATATCATTACAATTAAATTACATATATTAAATACGGTTTTTCATTTTCGATAAAAACTAATAGATACGATGCATAAATTGAAAGTTACATTTTTTAATTTAAGAGCTACAGGTCTGCAATACATAGAGGGACACATAGAGTTAGTTCCACTAGGCGATCACAACGCTCACTGTATCACAGTATTGCGTTCGTGATCAAAACATCATTGATGGTGTTATTATTCACGACCGCTTCAAGCTCATGCCGACTCACGTATCAACGTGGGTCGTTGCGGTTGTTTATATGCCAATTTAACTTTGACACATTGATATATGAAATTTACATAAATAAATTTATATTGTCCTTTAAAATTCAACATGGTGACGAAGAGAATCACTTTACGCAGCTCCAAGAAATACATAATAAAAGTAAAGGTTTCTTTCACAAGCTTCACTTCGCAAACAATTATAAAATTTTTATTAAAATTAAATTACACTTTTGCAAGTAATGTAAGTGTAAATTATTACCTAATGATTAATACATAAAAAATACAATGCTATAATCACTTTATTTTTCTAAAATACCTGCCCTATCTTCATAGTTAGAATACGCATTGTTCGTAACTCGTTCCACTTGAACTGACAGTTACATCGTAGACAAGCTAGTGGAAAGTGTTAGATCGCGGTCGTGGGTGCAAGCGTTGCGAGCTGCTAGTGGAACGTACTCATAGCATAGTGACAACACTAAAGTTCTGTGCGGTCCGCTCAGAACTTTTTGGGTATGGAAACTTAAAAAATAAAATACAAAGACCAATGAAATAAAATACAAAAAACAAAGACCAAAAATCTGTCTGATAAAAAGGAAATTGAGTCATGTCAATAAATTTTTCGTTTCCTTTAAATAGATATTTTGAAAAATGATATTTAAAAATGCTTCATCTTTTTCTATTTGACACAGATACAGGAAACAAAACAGGTTTATATCTTTTTCGGGCCAAAAAGTGCGAAACATGTACTGGCTCCTTAACAAAAACTCTCAATTGTCGCTCGAAAATAAACTATTAATTTATAAATGCACGATCAAGCCTATATGGACTTATGGCCTACAACTGTGGGGAACCGCGGCAAAATCAAATATTGAAATACTACAAAGGTTTCAATCAAAAACGCTTAGAATGATAGCTGGTGCTCCCTGGTATGTGACAAACAACAGACTCCATTTGGAGCTTGGCATAAAATTGGTCCAAGAAGAAATCTCAGAGATGATAAAGACATACAGAGACCGAATCGCTAATCATCCCAATCCACTGGCTATAAACCTGATGAACCCAATAACGGCACCCAGAAGGCTTAAGAAAAAACTTCCCCAAGACCTTATATAGGGGCAAAATGAAATGAGTTCAAAAGGACGAACTCAGTACAAGACATGCTAACATACGCACCAATTGCTGAATGTCTCAAATGACAGATTGCAATAATAATAATAAAAAAAAAAAAAAAAAAAAATATCTTTTCTAATTTAGAAATTATTCCAAAAAAAAATTATTAGTCTCATGGAAATAAATATTTAACATTGTACCTCCGCCCGTATAATTTATTTCAACTTACTTAAAGTAATTTTATTTATTGATGAAAAATTATTTTTACCACTTAAACAAAGGAAACAAGAGATATTAATTCTATTCAATAAAGGCAAATATTCATACAAACCGTCGGTTCGCAGTTCTCCTGGTTCTCTATTTGTGATGTATTTGGGTCTGCATTCGCCGCATTATCCGACTTTTCCATTGATTCGGCTGATCGTGTTTTTGCACCTGGCTTCGCCTTCCTATCGTTCTCTGGCGAAAGCGTCACTCCTTTCCATTTCTTCAAATTGTTGCCTATTCAAAGATCCAATGAATATCAAGACAAAACAAATATAAACTAGAATATAAAACGGTTCACAACTTAATATTGTGTAATATAATGTTATAAATCTTACAGAATACACTCAACACATCCACCTCAGTTACCCAAAGAGCAATGAATAACACATTTAAAATAACTTGCCTACAAATGGAACCTTGATTTCTAAAAGCAATTAAAACTCGGATTAGACATTGTAAACCAGTGTTTGTACTGGCATTTGGTGTGTGATAAGGATTTACATGATAATTCTAAGTGATAACGCATAATCACTGGCAGTTGACAGATAACTATATATGGATTTTGTTAACAATTAATAGTATTTGCATATTGCTGTATAACTATGCTGTTGAACAACAATAGTGCAACGCAAAGTGGTTTTCTAGTGTGTTTGTACGCATACATCTCTGGGTTCGTATGCCCTCCTGGAACCTGTACAGCATGATTGATATGGTCGTTGGATCCATCTTGGTTTCAAGAATGTCACTGAATAAAAGATGTTACGCTTAGTTCTTATATGAGTAGTCTAATAATATACAAAGTATATTTTCATCAAATAGACTTGTATAGCTATACAGAAGTGACTTAATTAAAAAGTTTGTAATAAACAAACTATGATAAATTAAAGAAACAGCCTTCGCAAATCAAGTTTTAAGGGATCTGATAGTTAGCAATGAGTTTTATAGAATCTTATAATGAGCAATGAGTTTTAAGGGCTCTGATAATGACCCGTAAATTTTACGGAATCTAATGAACAATGATGAGTTTTACAGGGTGTGATAATGAGTGATAAGTTTTACTGGATCTGGTAAAGAGCAATGAGTTTTACAGGAGCTAATAATGAGCAATGGCTTTTACAGGATCTGATAATGAGCGATATGTTGCATGGGATCTGATAATGATCAATGAGTTTTAGGGGATTTGATAATGAGCAAAGAGTTTTAATGTAATTAGCGATGTATTTTATGGGATTGGTTGATGAGAGAATGAAGAAGTCTGTACAAATCAACTGATGATTTTCAGATCTCACCTAATTAAACAAATTTTGAGTATTAGTACCAGTAAATTAATTTTTTCCTTCGGTTTTTTGAGTATTTTGTTTATCATAATTTTTTAGCAAATTTCCCCAAAGAAAATAACCGTTATTGATGCCGAATTTTAGAAAATTTTACAATATCTCCCCCTATCATGCACACCAGAACTCAAAAAATTGGGCATCTGAAATGTATATACATATTTGTAAATACATACACACACACACATTTATATATTTATATATATGTTGTTATTCAAGATGGGAAAAATTCAATTTTATATTGTAAAGTTTCAAGAAATTCATAACTGTTGCATTTTTTCTCAGGTCTAAATAGTTAAACCCAAAATTGATTGCCGCTAGTCTCAGCATAATACCTCCTACAACTTACAAGATATTGGCACACAATAGGTGGTTTGTCTTTTGGGTGCCCTACCCATGGCGGTAGGCAAGTAACGAGCATCCTTCCTCCTTTCCCTCTCGCTACGCATACCTATTAATTATCGATGTGCAAGTATGTTTGCATGGGAAAAAGGGAACTGCCTGTGTTCCCTCATACTACCTTTACTTTATAATACGTTTGTATTATTAATAAGATATTAGTTATCCAAACATTAGTCTGTGTGTAAAAAGGGAAAACTAAATAATAATCAATGTAATAAGTATTTCAGATTTAAAGGAAGAGATGAGATATGGAGTGAAATACGGGTGATACGAGGTATAAAATGGCACATACTGGTTAAAATAACACAATGTCACAAATGAACAACAAAAAATAATTGCAACACAAAAGTAATATTCTTGAATTTGGAAAAAAATAATGGAAAATTTTTATACATAATATAGTATTATTATATTTTGCATAAAATAGTAATATTAGTATTAAATTGTAATTTCTTACATGTCTTAATAATTTTCTCGTCAAGAAATAATGCATAATTTTAGATTTTGTTTTTTTTTTAATTCTGAATGTTGTATTGTAAAATTTTATTTTTCTTGAACCCTGGCAAATGGGGTATTGAAATAAGAAATATGAAAAATATTCAGTTTTTAAATGGAAATTGATTTAACATTATAAATAACACCACTTTTTACTCAAAAAATAATTTCTACTCATGAAATAGTATACCTTCCTGCTACATTTTTTGCCATCTGCCTTGTAGGCTACGTATAAAATACAAATTTTCGGTTTGCATTATTAATACTCAATGTTGGTAATTTGTTATCAAACAATGCAGATAAAATTACTAATACTGACTGAAAAACCAATATTTTTATTTTAATATTTCATTCTCGGTTATCAAAATTATTTAACACTTACATAACTTTATTTACATTTTTAACAAACCCAATTTCACAAGTAAATAAAAACTCCAAAAGTACAAACAATACCCACCATCATCTTTACTGGCATCAGAGCTCTCCACTCCCTCGTTGGTCGTCGGATGGACCACCGCGCTTTGATAGGCCGGGTTCTTATGGTTAAACTTGCTCTCCTCGGTGCTCAGCGAGTTGTTCATGTTTATAACGGGCATGGAAATTGGCTCGGTAGACATTTGCGGGGGGAAACCGTGGAAGCCTTCAGAGGAGATCTGGTGACCTTCCTGATATACATTCGGGGCGTCCAGCACGTCGTTGTCTAGGTTGTTTAATTCATAACCGTGCGCAGCTACTGGGAAAATCCAAAATCAATATAATGCCCACTTAACATGTACAATTACATAGCGTCACATATTCGAATGTAATTATGAAACTAGAGTGTATGGTGTTTTATGGGAACAGTCAAAGGTAAATTGATACATAATTATGTTTGCTTATGTAACCATAGCGAATTGAGATTTCAATTCTCTGTGTCATACTTTTGCTACGATATATTTATAAAATGAGCCGTAACTTCACGTACAAAAACACAGCTGTGTAAACGCAGGTTTCATTTTTGTTGAGGCCCAATTATTTTTCTGCACTTTTTAATACTTATGTTTCGATAAATATGTATTATATAAAGTATATAAATTTTCCCACTAACATTAGAATTGCAACTGACTGGAGGTTAACATATAAGATGTCAATTTTATATGCATCCTAGGTAGTAGAGAAACCAGTCTCGCAAACCTAAAATGTTAAAGCAAAATTACTATTTTAATTACTATTATTAAAATTTGCAGAAATATTACACTTAATTAAGATATCAAATATTATTTTATACATTAATAATTTTATTCAAAATTGCAAATTTATGTGTTGAATAAAATAATTATTATGTGATTACTCACATAGTGAGTTTTGGATACATTTGTGGGTCAATGTTAAAGTGCTATGTAACAAGTGAGAGCGCGGAATATTTACTTTGGTGTGGTAAAGGAGAGTCAATACTTTTCTTACGAGCTTGGGTTAAAATTTTATAGTCATAAAAGGACATCTAATGAAAATAAAATATTTGCAATCAATATGGAGGTTAAGATTTTATTTCTTTTAAAAATATTTTATTTTACTATAATTTTATAGCTTAGTAACATTTTCTGTAAATTGGCAATACAAATAGTAGCCATTTACCTTCACATTAAATAAAAAAATATTGACCACGTTTTCATACAATCACTATTGCAGTTATTATAATTACAGCTATTATTAATTTAAATAATTACACTGTAATAACAATATACTTTCATAATTACAGATAGTAATTTAAATGTTTATATAATCGTATATAATCTTTGTTAAATATGTTTATACAATCTATTTCCATATCACATTTCAAAAAAATTGTCTTTGTTATTCAGGGTTATTAAATAGAGAATGATATTATTATGTAGAACAATATTCATTCTTTGAAATCACTGTTACCAATATTTATATAAACTGACCAATGGTGGTGTTGTGATCACTTAGTATATTAATGAAACAGGATAAAACTACTCAGTGACATCTATCAAAACTAGAAAATGTTTGCTTCAAAATTATATTTGTCGACATGATATGACAGACAACTGACTCACTTTTTGTATATTTCTTTCATTTACATGTGAATGTTTTATTTGTTTAACCTTGTTTCTTCTGGAAGGTCTCAAATTTGTAAATACATCGACGATAAAAAAGAAAGATGTTTAATGTCATTGACTAATACTTAAACAAACTTGTTAGTTTTTATGCTATAGTCTAAAATTCCTTGGAATGTAGTTTAAAATAATTTTTTTAATTTACCATCAAGACTGTAAAATTTTAAGTCCATTTTTCCAGAATTCCTTTAGATATTGTATCAAATAATAAATAAAAACATTGTATGTTTTGGAAGACCCTGCAAATGTGTAATATCTATATCTAACTTGTAGAACAATACAATTCTTTTACAGGAATTATCCTCCATGATTGCAGATATGTCAAAACGAACATAGTACTAAGAAATTTACTGAAGTAAAACTTTTTCCTCAAAGGAGTTTAAGTTAGTATGCTAAGAAATTAAACTATTACAGAAGTGAAACACTTATAGCAGATAGCTAGAAAAGTAGGCCTAGCTTGTTTCAATTGAATCATTTCTAAATAAACTTAAATACTACTTAAACTTCTGTGATGGAAGGGAGGCAGGAAGAAGTGAGCTCTCTTGCTCGGTTAGAAGGGTAGGAGTATGAAATTCTTTCTAATTTCATACAGAAGAATAGAGGTTTTTTGTCAATAAAATTTACTTTTTCCCTTTTAGAAGAATATACAGAAAGAAGCTTGATATCAAATGTCCATAATGGCCACAGGGATGCACTATTTTGTAATCTTTCTTTTACTCTTGTGTATACAAATATCAATATCATGCTGTTCCCATGTGAAGAGAAATTATTAATTTATGAATGATTGAAGGTAACTGGTGGCATATAACAATTAATTGCGTAGTAAATAAATGTGCATAGTTTAAGGGAAAAGTCAGAGCCCAAGGAAATGAGGTATATATGTAATTTTACAGATAATGTATAAAAGTATAAACATTAAGATAACTGTTAAGTACCTATGTGGGGTAAAAGCGAGATTGTAATTGTTACAGAGTCAAAATGTGGTGAGATATAATCAGGGATAATACAAGATTTTGTCAAGGTAAACTTACTCATATGAAGCAAATATATGAAGAGACTATAAGAAATAACTACCTACAAGATCTGTTTAAAAAATGAGGGAACTTTTTGAATTACTCTGCAACAGAGCGTCTGGGATGCAATACTGGCTTTATTCAAATCGGTTACATCTCATCTTCCACGCAGTGGATACCAGACAATCTGTGTTTCCTTCACTATGTTAATGTGTTTGTCCGTTCAGACTGTTTAATTTACAAGCTTTGTGCCAAAAATCGAGTGGCAGTCCTTCCTCCGATCTTGATCTTTTTCTTGCAACCAAACTATAAATTTAAAGTGAAAATATAATGTAAAAGGACAATGTTTTGACACCAGTGATGACATTAAGAAGAATTTACAACTGGCAATGATGGATATTCCAACGGAAATTTTCCATAACTGCATGGTAAAGTGGAAACATCACGGAGGTTGCCATCAGCATGTCGGAAAAAAAGGGGAGCACTTTAAAGAAGACAAAGATCAATAAGCTGCATGTTAAAAACAAAAAATTAAAAAGGGTTTGGTTATATTTTTAAAACACATAAAAAAAGTAGGTGAAAAATATGATATTTATGGGCATAAATACAAAAGAAATGCAAGTAGTATCTAGTGCCATAACAAAACAAACTAGTCTCATCTCGTTCTTAGCAGCGGAGTGATTCAATTTATATAGAGGTACTGTTTGACATGATGAAATGCAAAATATATGTGTCATTAGACAATTATGTAACGACGACTTAAGTTCAATGGCAACTGAACTACATAAAAATATCAGGAGGAGCGGCTGAAGTACCTAAATATGAAATAAAAGGTTTGCCTCTTTTTTATTTGGTATAGTCCCCAATACTGAATTAATTTTTAAAATGATGATTATAAAAAAATACTATTGGATTGTCAGCAAAATGATAGTTTACTATTGAGAGGCCTTAAATTTATTTTCTAATAGATTGAAGATTTTCAACCTTTAAATTTTTTCTTTGTTCTGTTTTTCTGCAAAATTATCGTAGGGGGCAGATCTGAGCCGTTTAGGATAATCATTCTTATTCAAAGCCACGTCGGAAACTTGCACTGCATGCACTCTTGCGCAAAATTAAAATTCCTTTCCTCCATTTGCTCCTTGGTTTCTTTTTAATCGTTTGACATAATTAATTCAGCAAACCAATATTGGCTGGGTGTGTGATATCAGCGCTGCATAGTGTTAGCAGCTTTATAAACGCTTCAATTTTATAAGTACTACCCTTCATATTAACGGTTCTGGTAAATGTTTACGTGAATAATATAAAAATAACGGATGTCTAAATAAATGCTTTTATTACCGAATAATAACAAGATTTTAGTTGTCTATACCCAGAATACATAATATCCATTTGTTTTAAGCTCAACAAAATAAGTAAAATAATAAATGTATTGTCCATATTATAACATTTCAGCCACAGATGTCAGAAGGAATGCATTTTACACCCAGCTATTCATTTATTTTTTTTACCTAATTTTCAATTCAATATTGGAAATCTGTAAAATTAGAATTTGTTATTTTTTGAATTTTGTGATTTTCTTAAGTTAAAAGGTATACATTAAATGACGTATTTAACCATTTGAGTGCCAACGAGCGCCATCGCGCTCGTGCACATACTAATTAAATTTGCCACGAGTGTGATGGTGCTCGCAAAATAAGTTGCTGTTTAGCACGCGGTAGGGGAGGTCGCTCGCACGCATCGCTAATTTTTTATCTTTATACGTGTTACATAAAGTTCAAATTATAAAATTATTAGTAATTACAATATAAAAAGGATCCAGGAAAAGAAAATTTTTAAGCCATAATGTCGGAATACGAAAATAATTCGAGTGAAAATGATCGTTATTCAAGTTGTGAAGAAAGTGATAGTGGGAGTGACATTGTGGTTCGCTCACAATTTGGCATAATGCTAATTTTGAGTGATAGTGATAATAGTGACGATAACAATTATTTTGCTGGATTTACCGGACTGCGAAAATACGATGTGACCTTGATTTCAGTTTTTGTTCACATTTCTATAATTTTTAATTTTTTATATATTTCCATAATTTTCTTTGTATTTTATTATCATTGTATAAGTTTTTATTAAGAAAAACCTAAAAAATTATTAAAATTGGAAGAGATACAGTTTTTTTTTCGAGATAAGGGTAAATGACATCAAAAACAAAAGATTTCTTTGGCATTTTTAAGCAAATATGAGTAAAAACCATGGCACTAAAACGGTTAAAAAATTATAATAAATTTACTTACGATAAATATCTTTACTTTGTTATAGCTGATGTATTTTTCTCTATTTTCACTTGAAATTTATTAATTATATACCCTCAACAAATATTTAAACAGAAATGTCCATATTAAAAATTTACAAAGAATTAAAACGGTAATTAATTATGACGTTTAAATATTTAGCTTATGATATATGCATATTTTAAATTATTTTTTTGGGCTGACAAAATTTTTATTGTTGCTAAATTGCATTTGTTTTCAATTATAAATTTAAAATTAAAAAAATCATAAAATAAACATTTAATAATCAATTTCTAAGATTGGTAGAATAGGATATTTTCGTTATTATTAAGTGAGATAGACGTCATCTTTTTAAAATTTTGTTAGTAGTTATTAATTGCTTATTTATATTTTTTTCTTATTATATTATTATATTTAATGTTTGTTAAATACGTAGTATCTACTTATAAACAAAGTGAAAATAGTGAAAAAAAATCACAATTTAAAAAATGGACGAATTATTATATGTAATTTTTTTATCTAATCAGTATTTCATAATAAAATAATCGCGACTGAGACATATTTTTTAAAATACACCATTTTTTTGTGTATATCCTTTCGTTAAAACATCAGTCAAATTCACATTTCTGCTAAACTGCACTGGTTCCAGAAGTAAACATGACAATACACGTAAGTAAATTATCTATGACAATATTTAACAGGCGCCTTTAGACATTTCCATTTCTGCTACAGCGAGTGCTGCGATCGATTTCATTACCCCCACACTTTTTTCGGTTTGCACCCGGCCAATAATATTCAATATTTAACAGAGGCATTTAATCCTTGAATTTTCACTGCAATCACTCCTATTTATATTGCAGTGAAATAAATAATTATCCCCCTTCAGAGTTTTACTGTCGAGTCAAAGTCCCAATCAGGTCAATTCTACCAAAAGTTCCCCTTCTTTGTCTTTATTAATTTCCAAAAGTGCCTGGAAGCATTCCTCTTATTGTTCCTTATTGAACAACATCAGCTTTTAGGTGAACTAACAACGTTGAACTCCATTCCTAAATGCTCATGGATTTTTATTGACATGTTCTTTTCTGATGCCCACTTCTATTTGATTCACAGGTATGTCAGAGTCAATTCTTTAGATTTACCATAATTTTCTTCTATGATGGCCGAAACTGTATGTTTACTACATGAATCGTCTTTTAAACTCTCAATTCCTTATTTAATTAATTTTAGTAGTATTTACTACAAATTCAAAAAGACGCTTTGCTAAGTTGCAAAGAACTATTTCCCAACATGTACCTATTCTTTGTACATAAGTATTTGTAGGATAAACAAAGAATCATATACATAGGTGAAAGGATATGCCACAAATACTTAGTTATGGTGATATTGTAAATAGTAGTATTTATAAAAAAACATGAGTCAAATTTGTAGTTAATATTAATAGTTAATCCTTATATTATAAGATATAAAACTTATGTAGTAAAATGATTATAACCAATGTCAAATAATAGGTTATCAATTCAAGACATTCAGCACCTGCTTGCCAGTGTATTTAAACCTGAACTGAAAAACACATTTCAGTAGCATCTGGTAGCTTTATAAAATTATTTTTACTAATTTTATTGAGTTACTTTGTAGTATCAATATTTTCCCCACAATTATATTGATTAGATAATTTTCGTATTATTTAGCAAAATGAGTGTCTTTATTTTACAATATAGACGAGTAAATTACCAATTATTACTACCGAGAAAAATATACTAAGGAAAAGCCCTTTTAGTGGCTTCAAGAGGTTCGTCTGTTAATGGCAATGTGGATCCAAATTAAGTTACTGAAAAATCAATTCTAAATATAGGCAGAATTATTCATCTAGTTTCTTCAAAATCTCTTATGTAATAGACTTTTTTAAACTTTCGCGATTCGAACACATATTTTATTAGATTTGAATCGGGTTTTTTCGCGGTAATTATATATTTAATGAGTAAACCTAGATATTATAAACTAAGTACTCATTATGTCCCGACGTTTCAGACTGGTTGCACAGCCCGTGGTCACGGGAAGACTGACGATGTATAGGAGTCACCGCAGCGACGCGGGAGTGTTTTTCAAAACTACCCCCACTTGGTTGATTGTAGAAATCTAAGGCGCGTTCACACTAGACCTACACACTACACTGACGGTGTCATGAGTAAATCCAAGTGTCATCACTTAGTTTATAATATCTAGGTTTACTCATTAAATATATAATTACAGCGAAAAAACCCGATTCAAATCTAATAAAATATCTCTTATGTAATCAATATCTGTTATATAATCAAGTTTCAATGTCAAAACATGAAAATATGTTTTAATAACTGTCATGCTCATTATTAAAATTAGTTTTATTTTATGTTACATCTGGATTATATAAAATTTTATAAATGTATCAAAAAACTCACCAAATTTTACATGATTCACAAAAATAACAGTCTTAGGGATACGGAAAAATATCGATACCTTTTAGAACCAATACTTCTGTACTGTTTTTCATTACCGATAATTCTGTACCCGATATCTCTCAATTTATATTTTACTGTTAACAGTACGTTACAGTAGGTTTCGTATCAAACCTCTTCCAAAATTCTGTCTTTAATATAATGCTCCAAAAACTTCTTTTTACTCCAAAAACACAGAAGTTTATTATATTATTATATATTTAGAAGTTTATCATCAACATTACAGAAGTTTATACCTATAATACCTAAACATTGTCACAATGGTGTCACCATTGTACGGTTTGCAATTTGAGAAAAGACGTTGTTCTTTTGTTAGACCAGGAAAGACAATATATTTAGCGCTATAGTATGTTTCAGTGCCTAAATCCAAGCAAAACGACAATTGGATAAAATATAATTTTTAAGTGATTGATTGCACAGAGGAAGAATGGGAAGTTTACAAATATATTCACATTCATTCTTCTTTCTAATCGTTTTATTGATCTGTTTCCTGTTTTCATTTTCCCACATTGGTTTTTATCTTAATTTAAAACTATGATTAATCGAGTTCTTGTTTTATTCTTTTAGAGCTAAAAATGTTTATACAAATTACTTCAAATGTCTTACTTACAGGAGCATAATTTGTGTTTGAGCATATTCGTAAATTTTTGATAGTTAGAAGATATATATAGAAGATATATATAGAATATGGGGAGCAACATGTAGAAAAAAAAACGGAAAAGTATCGATGCCTTAGTGTATCAATATTTTTATCTGAATGATACTTCTTTCGATATTATTGTTGAGTATAGTATTAATATTTTTGTATAATGCACGAAATACACGAACATTTTGGTTGCTTTGCAAAATTAAGGATCTGTGCATATAACAGAGAGGAATATATTTAATTTTTGTTTATTATTTGCATTCACATACGATTTGTGGGCAATAATTAATTTAAGAAATACTTCAAATTGGACAGATTGTTATAAACTAGCCTACTCATTCCAACATTTACAAAAGACACACAAATGCAGTTAGTACAAATGGAGCTTTATCCAAAAATTGGAAATACTATTACTGAACATCAATATTACTGAAGACCTCATGGGTTTAGGATAAAATACACTATCGAAGTTATTGCTAACACACATACAAGGTGAAAATTATGTTTATAATAAAAATATGTTACGGTGAATGTGCTTAAGAAACATTTTGGCTATAACTAATGATGGGTTCGAGTGCAGGATCTATAACTAAGACTGTGTCGTTCGTATTATGTGTTGATGTGATATAGAAATGTTGTATTTTAATCAGAATAGGTGAGGTGGCAAGTAATAAAAAGTAAATGAATCTACCTTTGTGGAAAGGGACTCAAACTAATTCTCAAGTAAGTCTAATGTGATTCAATTCTAAAGTGCATGGCCGTGACACTCAATTTTCAATATCATCAATTAGAACAATATATAACTTTATTAATAACTGAACGTTATAGTGAGAAGGGCATATTAAGATGGTTATTTGTTTAAAAATCTTTTTTCATGGAGTCAGATTTAAGACCTTAAACTATATGTATATAAGTCACTTTGTAAAAAATTGTTACGTGTCCAAAATAACATTTTTTTTGACAAAAAATACAACATATAGTAGGTAAATGTAAATAAGAATCTTAGTCCATCACATGACTAGAAAAATATTTAAGAGCCATCGGTTTCAAAGAGAACACAGAAAATGCACAATAAACAATATAGATCTGGAATTTCTATGTAATTTTAATAAATAGGTGATAAAAAAGACATCAAAATGAGGTGTAAATGTTTGAAAAATGCAGTCAGCAGCTATGCTGCCTCAACAAAAAAAAAAGCTCAGTGCTAAAATGTTGTGTCGAGAAAACATGTCAAAATGGAAATACACAACAGAAGTTACGTTAACACAAGACGTGAAAGGTTAAGAGCAAGCACGAGTTGCAGTGAGAGGCGATGGTGAGGCCTAAGGTAGATTGAAACGATCACAAGCAGCGAGCGCAGAAGCGTGATCGATTTGTCAACTTGACACCAGCTGTCACCCACCTGTCAATCTCTGTTTTCTACAGTTAACGGGTGTCGGTGGCCCACTTAAGTCCAAGTGGTCGGGCCTTAGAGGCCGTTGATGGTCGTTTAATTGGCGTCCCGTAAAGCTGGTAGGTCGCGTCGGTTTCGACTCTACGACAGTGCAAGTAGTGCGCGTCGTGTCCGTGGAGTGACACGACTGTGTGTGACTTAAATCGTTATCTGAGTTTGTGTCTGTGCTTGTGGGGCAATTTATGATGTAGGGCTGGTTATCTGGCGACGGAGAAATACATTTGATTTATTGGATGCTTTGATTATTAAATATTACAACTGAAAAAATTCTCACATCCTTATTTTAGGAACAATTTAAATGATTTGTGTCAACTTATCGATACATTAGTATTGTATATAAGATTTTTTACTAATGACTAACAGTACTTGGAAGAAATATAATTTATAATTGTTATTTATAGATAATAATTACACACTTTGTGGGTTCTTTACACAATTACACAGCTGACTTAAATAGTCATCTTAATATAATATAGCGCAAAATAAAGTAAATGGAAAAAATAATTTTTCCCGATTTAAAATTAAAGAAAATACATATGATGAAAAAAATTAATTTGTAAAAAAGACAATGTATGAACGGGATGTGTTCATACGCTTAACATGTTCAGCACCCTCTGGCCAGATCCATTATCCTTTTATTAGCTGTCCAGCCGTACCTGGATATCAATCGTATTAAGCAATAAAGTTGTTAAACATGTTTGAGAGTTTATTTTATTAAAATATTATTCTTTACATTAGAAAATACATTTTTCAAACACATTTTTTTTTAAATACATTCTTTATGAAAAGCCTAAGTAACTAATGGGGATATGATTTAAGTATTTGATCACACTGGATCAAATATTAAGTTACTTATATTATTATAAGTAATTAATTATCATATTGCATTAACTCTTAAAATCTTTCTAATGATGCTTTTTTCTCGTTATTGTTTATTGAGTTATACCTGAAAAAATACCAAGCTTCGTGCTCCATGTGTTCACAAGTATAACTCAGGTTGATGTATGAATTGCTATTAAAAAGATCTACTCATGAGAAATAAGCTACTACACAACATTTCTATGTAGCTACAAATTATTTTGAAATAATTTTTTTCAATTGAGCCTTAGAAAACCTCTGTGTTTTACATAAAATGATATAATAAAACAAAAAATGTCAGCAATAGACACAATTAATGAATCATTTGTTAATGTTTAGCTGCCAAAAAAAAACCATATGCATGTAAAAAAATAGAATACATTGAAACAAAGGGTTGTGACATTTGAATAAAATAAAAATAAAAAAAAAGCAAAACAAATCATACCACTGCCTTGTGAGAAGCCTGTGCTATTTCTAGTGAGTTTTCTAAATTTTCTTGGCGATAAGCAAGGAGACTGAGATCCGTCACCTTTATCCGGAGTCAGTTTCTTGGCGGCCAGGTCGCAGAGCATGTTTACAGCCTCTTGTCTGAAATTTTGATAATTTAGAGTTAAGAAATAGATTTCATCAATACATGTCTTAAAAAATATAAATAACCGAACCTAATAAGTAACTTTAAACACGGATGAAGTTAATGTGTAATACCTGCATTGGACGTTTTAATACCCTTTATGTGAGACACATTTACAAGCTACAGTAATAGTGTTTTTAGTGAGCTTTAGCAATATTGAATATTCAGTGAATTTTTTCCTGCACAAATGTGTATAAGAGGGTTATGAAAAATACAACATGTGAAATACTTCTAAAGCAATAGTGTGTATTTAGTGAGCTTTAGCAATATTGAATATTCAGTGAAGTTTTTCCTGCACAAATGTATATGAGAGGGTTATGAAAAATTCGACAAGTGACATATTTCTACAGCAATAGTGTGTTTTTAGTGAGCTTTAGCAATACTGAATATTCAGTGAATTTTTTCCTGCACAAATGTATATGAGAGGGTTATGAAAAATATGACACGTGAAATATTTCTACAGCAATATTGTGTTTTTAGTGAGCTTTAGCAATACTGAATTTTCAGTGAATTTTTTCCTGCACAAATCTATATGAGAGGGTTATGAAAAATACAACATGTGAAATACTTATATCTCAAAAATGTTTATATAAGTTCTTTTAATTACACACTCTTATACATGTGTGTTGTATTATAAACCTCGAATCTGAAATTCTGTAGATACAAGTACTTATAAGTCGGATAATTTTACAATTCATCAACTTTTAGTACACCTTTTTGGAAAGAGATCATCCTTGATGAAATGATACCGTTTTTAAATATTTTGAAATATTTATTGTGATATAAATTTGTCTTTGAAAAATGACATGCATTTCCATCTCTTGGTCTGTACATATGAGGACATCTTACAGGTTGTAATTCTTGATCTATTTTGGTAATTCTTTTTTCTATCGATTTGTTTTCTAAAATTATCCGAATAAAAGTTTAATTAACTTTTTCAATTATTTATAAAGTAATTTAATTTTCATAAACAATTTTGTACAAAACTATCTTTTTTCATGCCCGCTGAGTATTTCCTGCTTTCATTTTGTGGGTAGCCTTCGTACACTATGCTTCCTGTTGTTTTTCATCTTTTTGTTAGAATTGTTTATACAACAAACAATAAAAAAATGCAGCCTGTGTACTTTTATTGCACAAATTGTGATCGTTAATTCAATGAACATTAAGTAAATCACAATCAACCGATTCAATCAAAAAATCTTATCAGCAATCAATTTTTTATCATTTAAGCTAGAATAACAAAAAACTAATAAGTACAAAATGAAGACTATTTCTCTAATTATAAACTAAATATTAACGAAACGCTGAAATGTGGATCACACCGAAAGGGTTTTGTATTTTTAAAGTTGTATAAAATAGATATGTATTTTTTGTTATTTTAAAGATGTGATGTGGGTAGAAGACTTACTTATAATTAATAATAAAAAAAATTATGTTTGTTTTATTTATATATAAGTTGAACATAATAATTGTTTAAACACAGGATATTTGCAATCTTTATTAGGAATTGTAGGTACCTAGATATTGGTGTTAGTAGCACTATCAATAGTCTAATTTAGGCAATTGTAAATCTCATTGTTTTTGAACGAAAAAATTTTTTTTTAAGTATGTTTGTAATCTATTCAAGCAGACTTCAATGATACCCCACACATTGGATAGAAAAAAACATTTCTTCACCCTTTCTCCTGTATGTGTTCAATGTTATCAAGAGAGACCTGGTAATAAAAATAATAAAACGGTATGAAATTTAACAGTATGTCAATTACTTTCAGGAATATACTTGTGTTCAAAGGACTTTTTTTAATGGCATTATTGTAACACCGTGGCACAGAATGGAGAATAGATTATTTGTAAATACATCGGCGGACAAATTCGACTTGTTTATTTCACTTTCGATGCAATTAGCGATTACTTTTACGAACAATAAAATACAGTACAGATATCGTGGTACGTAACTAATTGTCAACAACTCACTCTAAGCTACTCGACTATGTACACAACTCGTGGCAACTATTCAAACTAAAACATTGGAATACTTTTCTTTTGTATAAATTGGAATATTCTTGAAATAAAATCTATAAACATGTACATAACATGTACATAGCATGTGTAAAATTTAAGTTTATAAGTTACTCAATTTATTAGCTAGAAGTCTCTGATAATACCTACAGTTTCGTTCAGATTCTTTACGTATTGAACTTAAATAAATCTTTTATGTGTAAATAGACCTCATACTACAAGGGTTCCATACAGAAATAGTATTCCTATTAAACTATTTAAATATATTATATTTTCACTATGTAAATATATTGTCTACTACATCTTTCATAGGCGTGAAAATATTATGAATATCTCAAAACTGCGAAATTTAGAACCATTCGTTTTCTGGTAAATTTTAGGTAAAGTTCTAGCAATACTGAAGTGATGTTGGAGGGGTGCAGTTTGCGCTATATATCAAGAACTATCATAAATAAAATTCTGAAAAAAATAATTTTGGAATATTTATAATTTGCGCTTTGACCTAACATTACAGACAATACAAGAAATTATAAAAAATTGATGCCTTCATAATTTCCACATGAATATGGTTGAGTGGTAACTATGGAGCCAAATATTTGTATATTCTAAAATTCAAGATTCTATATCAGGCAGTTCATTGAAAATGCCCAGAAACCATCATACTTAAAATTTTCAAATAAATTGTTTAGAATTTTTTCTAATTACCATATGAATTTTTTTACTATTTAGATAAATATAATACTATAAGATAATGCTATCCACCACTAACAAACACTAACAAAATTTCAAATTCTAGACCAAATGGTTTCTGCAAAAAAAGACTTTGACTGATGGATGGACACATGTGGATCGTATAGGAGTTCCGTTTTTCCTTTTTGCAGTACTAAACAATTTAAAATTTTCCACAGAATAAATTTTCTTCCATTAAATGATATTTTATGCAAAAGAAAAGTACAGGTAACTAATTGGGGCTTCAGACAGATAACACAATTTATTACAGATGTGATTATCTGACTTATGATTTACTGCCTACCTAATGTGAAATGTCTGATTTTAAATAAAACATACCTAAGATAATTTGACAGTTGATCACTTTTGTTCAATTGCATTTACATTGCTAGCATAACTATGTACTTAGATATTTAACTCAAACTACAGTTCAACATTTTAAAATTTGGTGCATTAAGGATAAATCCTTTTATTGTTAATGCCATTTGGCAAGTTCCGCATTTGCTTACGCATTTGCACTGCAAGAGAAGACTCCTTCAGCTTTTCAATTTAAAATTATAAACAAGGTGTCTGGGAATAAGTGTTGTACGAAGAAAGACGTTATTCGTTGACTGAAAAATAGTTGATTGTCATTAAAATAAAATTGAAGAGATGACTTTTTCAGAAAATTGAAAAAATATTCGTAATTATTTCACATCTTTTTCTTACACACAATACTTGCGCACATTACTCAGCGCCGGGCAGGGCAATAACCAGCAAAAAGCAACGAAGACGTCTAGCTGCCCGGATGAGCACCGTGCTCCAGGCAAGTATTGGGTTTGTTAAAAAGAGTTATATGTAATATTTTTTTTTGCACTAAATCAGAAAAAGGGCTTGTTTTACATTTTATTCCAAAGACAATATATTCCTTTACAGTAGGGGTTCCCAACCTTTTCTTGGCCAGAGAACACTTTTATATCATTCTTGTTAGCAGAGACCACAACGTAGGTATAATAAAAATATACTGTAAGTAATGTAATAAATTTTAATTAAAGAGTCAATAGGAACTTACATAAAAAGAAATAATTTAAAATCATTCGCGAACCATATTTTGGCTTCTGCGGACCACTGGTTGGGAACCATTGCTGTACAGCCAACGAATAACGTCTTGCTTTTGAAATTTAGAGTTTTTTTCAAAGTAATCAAAAGTTTTGAAGCTTCAGATTCTTATATTATAAGAACCTATATATCTAAAAGTCATAGACACAAAGAGGTTACCTGAGATGAGGTCTAGGCTTGAGAGTGGAAGTAGCGTCTGACTCGGTGGGCGACATCGCTGAAATGGGTGTCCCCGAGTTGTCCCGATACAGGCGAAGCTTCACTTCATCACCGCACTGCCTTAGGTATGAAACAGCCTCCGGATGAGAGAGATTTGACATTGGTACATCATTAACCTGTTTAACAAAATAAAATTTCAAAATCAATGTCATAACGACACATTATACTGATATACATTGATCAGGAGGCAACTAATATTTGAAAAAAAGAAAAATGAATGGATCTAAAGGAAAGACAAAAATTTAACAGCGTAAAATGAACACCGTTCCTCTCTTACAATTATGTCACTTTACGATATTCACATAGCAATAAAGTTTCCAAGCTCAGACCACAGCACAGAAAAAATATATAATTTATTTGTGATATTCTACAATAACATATTTACACGGGTATGTACCCATTTAAATATGTTGATTCATATTTTCCACTATTTAAAACACTTGCTTTTACGCTTTTCAATAGCACTTTCATTTTTTTGTTGTCACTACAAACTCAAAATAAATTCTCATTAATACAATTTATACTTTTAGGAATAAATAATTTAGAACCAAACTAAACATTTAGAACCAAAACTGGCAAAAAACTACAATCTTCAAGAGCAAAGATTTGTTTACAAACCTAAAAAGAAATTTTGCATAGAAATTTTCATCAGAAACATTCTTCATAGAAATGTTGTTGAAGGTGTTTTGATGTAACATCCAATCTATTTCTAATTTTTCACAAATCAGGCCTATTCTTTCTTATTTATTCAAATTAGTAACCTTCCAACTTTCGCCATATGTTACGGAATTTTCTTTCTATCAAATACAAAATGTTAAATTAATGGATTGTTAAATTTTAAACTTGATATGTTTCCGATAAAACACTTGAGAGACTTTCACTTCGAAAAGTATACTAAATGAATGGACAGGATAAAACTAGAGTCGTTAAATGTGGGCAGCGTGAATGTCAAGGACCTTTCCCACGCACAGTGATTCATGTGGTCGGTACAGCAGTTCGTTTTTAATAGGCACTCACCTCATATTATAATAGTCTTTTCTGTTATATTATCGATATAAGAAAACGGGGTTCAAAGGTGAATTTTTCTTACAAAATAAACATAAGGATAAAAAAGACTCAAATTTTTTCATACAGTTGCAGCTAAAAAGAACTTGGTATAATATGAATATATTTGTATTTAACTAATTTTAGTGTTTTAATTTAATTGGCTATCTTTTATTTCACCTGAATCAGTATACACTTTGCATATATGCAATATAAGTCATCTAGAACCATTACCTTTTATAGAATGCATAGTCGGTTGATACATGCGACATACAACCTACACTAGACGTCATTAGAAAAACATGCATTATGACTAATTGGATGGTTTGTATTATTGTATGGAATATATTCAAAATTATAACATATCAGAGCAGTCCAAAAACAGGCGCTCACAGTGGTGATTTTATATATGTATGTGTAGCTAGATCATGTAGCAGGGAGTGCGTATCAGTAATTGATTACGTGAAAATTGGCTTGTCCATGTCCCAAGAAACATTGCGTTTAACATGGAACATATTTACATTGGTACGGCATATTTTTGGCTAATAAATATAGTGTAGAAGGTAAGATGTGGTCATGATTTACTTTATGATTATGAAGGATTGATAAACCAGCATCAAGTGCAACTAAGAATGATTATTAATGGTTTCTGGTATATGCATGTACTCAAGATAATGTTGAATCATTTAAAAAAAATGTACGGGAAAAAAATAAAGCAATTTTGTGGCAACACAATGTTGCATATCCATATGTTGCTGTCAGACCATCAGTCAATTTTTGTATGAAAAAAATCTGGTTCCGTATTATTCACACAGCCAAGATATTTCTATGTGGGAATTCTGGCTATTTTCACAGGTAAACAAGAAGTTTAAAGAATGTCCTTTTTTGTCCAGAATTGGTGTCAAATTTTGATTTTGTTAAAGCAGTAATGCAAGGTGCAACGTTTTTAAAAATGGCCTGGATTTTGTTTTTCATAATTGGATAAAACGGTTGCCAAAATGCATTGATATCCAATAGGAATATTTTAAAAAGCAATGTGATGATGTCCATTTGGAATTAAGTCTTGTCCGAATCGTACCATGAATCTTGTTACCTTTTTTGAACGAGCTCAATTTTTAATAATGGATGTTTGTGAAATAAATAATTAGATAAAAAAATATCTGTTCCACAATCTGTTGTTATCTACTGTTATAAGTTACCACTTCATTTCAAATATCTGTTTAAAAATAGATTCTCATATACAACTAAAACAGACTTACAGCCACAATCCTGTCGCCCGGCTGTATCCTACCATCACTTAGGGCTGGCTCCCGAACGAGAGCACGTACGTAGTGCCCCAGCACGCTATGATCCTCCTTGCGTAGGGTAAAACCCAGTGAGCCATTCACTTTGGTCATTATTATGTCAAACTCCTGCAATCGAAGGCAAAGTTGATTTAGAAATTTGTTATTCTGAAGCAAATTGTTTGTGATCATGTCTGTTGACCTTGTGTCTTCTAATCTTGAATCTATGCCATATTTGTAACAGAAGAGAAACAAATGAGATTAAGTCATATATATAGTAGATACAAGCCTTAGTAACTTCGATCATTCACATGCATTTAAAAAAAATTAAATTGTTCAAACAGCACTCGCCATAGCTTTTCTGACGAATCTTCTAATTAAATGATAACAGAGCCTAACAAATTTTTGACACTTTATAAATTTTTAACTTCGAGAACAATTTTAAATGTAATGTAGGTGAAGACTTCCCAAACACAGAATATTAGAACAATTAAAAAAACTACTTGTGCCCGAGTCACATGAGATGTTTTATAGAGGTTACACAAACACAACACATCCCAGATTCAATCTTATCATAGCAAAATTTAAATTTGTACAAAATAGCGGCAAACAGTGAGAAAAAGATAACTTATCTGAAACACTGGGAAATTTACATCATAATTCAAATTATAATGATGTCACTAATTCGTCGTGGAGTGGACTAAACAAATTGGACTATTAATTCTCGAGAAATTTTTGGTCGTAGTAGCAAACACAATATTCGAGTGTAAAATATACGCCTTCAAGATGTAAGATATTCTTTTAAGAAAATGAAGTGCAGCAAAAAGTGTTACATGACAATCGGTTTATCCGTCTGTAGTTCTCAGATATATAGGAACCGTGCAAGGTGCTATCACCAGCGTCTAGTAATAAATTAATGAAGTTTTGGTTACACTACTGTCATTTGTTACTATACAAAACAAAGTTGAAGGTTTTATTTCAATTAAACAAATGAAAACAATGAATAATTTGCTACAAAAACTTATTTGTTTGTTGTGCTCATTTACTTATTGTGTTTATTTAATGTGTAGTCACAATAATTACAATTGAACATTAGTCACTAATAAATTTATATTATAATTTATGACGCTTCTTGTTTGTGCAACTATTTTATTAGTAGTATAAATCTCTTTTTAGGTATTCAATTCTGTTACACTAATAACATGGTCTGCCTTAAATAATTTCTTCCTTTCATCAGTCATACTTTTTCGTATTGTATCAATATTTATTTGCTGCAAGACGTGTTTTAACATTCTATCCATTTCAAAACAAAAAAAATCACAAATGTAAACAAAAGTATTTGTGATATGGTATTGTGAATATTTTTTTAGTGACATCTATATTTCTTGCACGTTCCATATAAATACATAAGAATATTTAATTTTTAAAGTCAGACCACATTTTAATTGGGAGTAGGTCAAATTACCGAATGTAAAACATTCCCTTTATACCATTCAATATGAAACCAAGCTGAAAATATCCACTGCAACGGGACAGATAATTTCAATAAAAAAGAATGCATACATTGTTTTATTTGAATACTCAAAAAAATATGCGTGCGCCTATATGAAAAATCGGTTTTCCGATGACCAAAATAAGTTCTATGAAAATGACAATCCTTATTTTTGGATGCTATGTTAAAATTTAGGGTAAAATAGATAATAAATACGAACGTCTGTACAAGTAACAGAGTATTTTAACCATAATATATAAGTTATTACGATATATATCTAAACAAAACTTATAACTTATTTAATTACAAAGGATTAGTATGGAATTTATAAAGCACAAATCCATTTTACAGTTTTTTACATAGATATGGAAAATCACATCAGCGCTTACAATAGCAACTGAATGTTGATTATATTCCCACTTATGACAACTATGAGTACATTTAATAATACTACGCAGCCAGTATAATTACTGTAATTATGAAAGCGCTTAACAATGACATTTGTTTAACTTATAATCTCAGCGTTACTATTTGCTTATTTATAATGCTTTACTTTCATAAGTTCATGGCTGTCTCCATCTTTTGAAGTGTCATATAAAATAATAAACAATACAGAAATTGGTAATTCTATAATATACTCACAACAGATCCGTCATCCTTTTAGTAGCGTGGACAAATAATATAATTAGTGTTAAAAATAAGAAAAAATGTAGGAAGGGCTTCATTATACGTATAAATTTTTTCATTACTGTCACATAAATAATTTAATCGCTACACAAGTTTTGTTGTACTAACTTACTATTTTTTTTTTAAACTTCTGTGGCATATTATGTGTATGGCAATCTATTCAAATGTCCCATTTAACACAATATCACTCGAAAAATGTTTAGATTTATTTAACATATGCAAAATTATACAGGACTATGTCTGGCCATATGGAGTATGCCCCAATAGCTTGGTTTTTGTTTTTTTATGTAGTCAATAGTTTTTCTCGCTCTACGTGTTTATGCGATACCTTGATGCAAAAACCGAGTGTCGATGCTAGATTTTGAATGCTTATTTTTAATGCTTCACTGTATTGATAGAGATATTCTTCGGCATACCAAGCTATGGTCTTTTGTCGGCCTGCAATAACAATGGTCAAAATGTCTATCTTGGTTTTTTTTAATAAGCTTGATATCTTCAGTGAAGTTGGAGGATCCTCATCTTTAGAATACCTATACCTTGCTCTGTGACTTCACTGGAACATCATAATAATAAAGCAAGGTTACATCAAATGTGATAATTGAATTAACATTGTATGATTGACCTTTGTTAAATTTTTACATTACAGCTTAGAGTCGCTCTCATATCGTAAGATATGAAATGTGGTGCACATAAAGAACAAAACAAATATATTACATCTTTGACTTCTTCTAGTAGTTTTTGTATGGCTCCCACGTTTTTATTATTTCAACAGGTTTATCTATTCTTGAATCATCTTCCAGGTCAAAACTACTGCATCGAAATTGAATGGAACACCTATCGAACTTTCTTTAAGGTGGACAAGCCTCTGCCACGCTACATATATATTTTCAAAGCACCTCGTTTTCTTGGACCTCGTTTAAAATTAAAATTAACAACCGCCCCCGCCATATAGAAAATATTTATGGCAGAATTCACACGTAGAGACATTTCTTAAAAAATTGTTTGCATTAAAATGTATACTCATGTCAATGTATTGAGTTGTACTTTATCTATATACTCTCAATTTAATTTTATTTTGTAAGATAATATGACAAAGCTTATGTAGTGACCAATGTAGATGTTCCGTTTGCTCTTTTTTAATCCCAGCTCAATTTTTTCAATATCAATAATACTGATTGAAATAAACATCATATTTGGAAAAATGATAAAAAATTCCTTCAAAATAATCTTCCACATGATGTTAAGTGCTACTTTGGTTTTATAACTGAAAATTAAGTTATCCTGACATACCTCTTTATTAACATAAAGTCCAGTCATCAACTGTTACTAGTTAATTAAACTATTAATTATGTAAAGCCAATGTAAAATAACTTAACAGACTTTACACATCCAGAGTCAGATATGCTTTATACAAAAATAAACTACTCTTATTTGGTAGCTATATCAAGACCCATGAGTCATGCAATTAACATTTAATGACTAATCACACCTTTCAAAACAAACTGTTACTACACGAAAATATCAAAATTTTACAGAGCCATGCATATTTCTATATTTTTACTCCTCTGTAAAATTTTATATTTTCGTTTAGTAACTGTTTGTCTTTATTGTATTTTTTGTATGTTTATGTTTGTTTATGCATAAACACTTTGTTTTTATTTGTGCATCTGAATGTTTATTGCCCTATTTTCTAATTGCTGAATATTTTTATAGTTATTGTCCCCAAGCTATGGCAACAAACTAGCGTCACAGCACTGTGAAGGAAAAATATTTTGGACCAATTACATTCCACCCAACTACAGGTACTTGTTGAATATATTTGGCGTAAATTTTGTAGAAATTCATTATTCACGATTAAATGAAACTATGTGATGTAGTATTACTTCTACTTTCTTTAAGTTCTTTACCACAACTTAGGTTTCGTTGTATTACGACATCTTCAGGTGGGCTATCACCTGAAATAATAGCCCACCTAAAGATGTTGTAATACAACGAAACCTAGGTCATGGTAAAGAAGTTAAAGAAAGTAGAAATAATACTACATCACATAGTTTCATTTACAGGTATTTGTAATAAGTTTAAACTGTATACATGTGAATATTATCTTTACCTACAATATAAGACTTACAGTTTCAAAATGATAGTTTAATTTTTTTCATATTTAGATTATATATAGGTACGTAATACATTTGAGAAACGATGGCTTACTCAGTCATAATGTTATGTATATTATCAGTTCCATGTTTATTATGCTAAACAATAATAGGTTTTTGTAATTGTTAATTAATTCTCCTTTTTAAATAAGTGTTTCATTATTTATCAACACAAATAGTTTTGTATGTAAATATATTTATATATAAACTATTTGTTGATAAATAATGAATCACTTCTTTATAGTAAATTTATATATAAATATATTTACACTGGACTAACTATATAAAATAGAGCTTCATGGAATGTTTCAAGACAACACATTTATTTTAAATCATATTTTATTTTTCTTAAAAAAGAAAAAACTTATAACTTGTCAACTAAACACAATATACGAACTGCATTTTCTCTGGCTAGTATTTACTTCAATATACTTATAATTATGATGTTTAAAATGAGGTATTTGTATGTTCTATTTTGCATGACTAATTTAATTACACTTAGCTCCTATTAAATTATTGAAAATTATTCTGTATATTTTAAATATTTGTAGTTAATTTTTGTGTGTTATTAATTTTTAAATCATGTGAACATTACTTATAGGGAAGCTTTTGCAACTGTTAGACATTGAAAACGAACCTGTCAATACAATATACTAGTAATATTTAAATATATAGAAATACTGTTTATCATAATGAAAAAAAATTAATCCTTAACAAAACTACTCAATTTTACGTCAGTTCCGTAACATGATCTATAGACGTAGAAAATTTTGTGAAGATTTGTCAAGTAGCTGCTAAATAGAAACTAACAAATAATCAAAGAAACTTTCGTATCTTTAATATAATAAAAAAAACTCACCCCATACTGAACGTCGTAGACTGCGGGTGGAGCAGCAAAACTATCTGTCCGGGCGGGACTGGCGCAGCGACCTTCTGAAGATGACGTACCGCTACTGGTGGTATGAGATAATCTGAAATAGTTTTCAAAGATAGTAATGGGATTATCATAATGGGAGATAATCTGAAATAGTTTTCAAAGAAAGTAATGGGATTATTATCTTAATGGGATTATCATAATGGGAGATAATCTGAAATAGTTTTCAAAGAAAGTAATGGGATTATTATCTTAATGGGATCATTATAATGGGAGACAATCTGAAATACTTGTCAAATTAAAGTAATGTGATTATTATCTTAATGGGATTATCATAATGGGAGATAATCTGAAATAGTTTGCAAAGAAAGTAATGGGATTATTATCTTAATGGGATTATTATAATGGGAGACAATCTGAAATAGTTTTCAAAGATAGTAATGGGATTATTATCATAATGGGATTATCATAATGGGAGACAATCTGAAATAGTTTTCAAAGAAAGTAATGGGATTATTATCATAATGGGATTATCATAATGGGAGACAATCTGAAATAGTTTTCAAAGAAAGTAATGGGATTATTATCTTAATGGGATTATCATAATGGGAGACAATCTGAAATACTTGTCAAATTAAAGTAATGTGATTATTATCTTAATGGGATTATCATAATGGGAGATAATCTGAAATAGTTTTCAAAGAAAGTAATGGGATTATTATCTTAATGGGATTATTATAATGGGAGATAATCTGAAATAGTTTTCAAAGAAAGTAATGGGATTATTATATTAAAGGGGGTGAGTATTTTAGTATCAAATATAATAGTAATGTTGCAAAACTTATTTAAAATCTCTTCAACTATTTTTGCTTTAGATTTTGTAGGGTTTCTGCAACATAGTATTAGTGTGCATATAGTATTAGTTTTAGAACCATGCGGTGACTCTTCCTGATCCAAAGTAAAATTATATATAGTAAAAATTATCTTACTTAATGAGTAATAAATACCATTTCTTTTGTTCCATTTGCATTATAATTATAATTTGCCCTCGGACATTTTTTTAATTTACGAACTGTTCGCAATGATATTTTTATTTATGCCTTTGTCTGTTTTGCTTTCTGCAGACGCCCTGAACACTGTTAATGTGGATTCATGTCACTTGAAGACAGAAAATCGTTTTTTTCTGTAATTAAGTACATCTAATCAACAATATATTTCAAATCTACACAAAAATAAACTTGATTTTCTGTCTTGATGATGTCAGTAATTTTAACCATGCAACAAGTACCAACCAAAAAGGAACAAAGTGTATACAAATACCATAACAGCTATTATAGTAGCAAATAATAATGAATTAAAATGAAATAGCTCGGGAAAAGGTTTACGGAAATAATTTGCAGAGAATGTGGCATGGAAGAAGGAAGCAAGTGAAACGTGAAGTCTGGTAGAAAAATGTTGAGATGGTTTTTTCAATTAGAACATATTATTAAAAAATTTACCATTTTGTGAATATTTTTTGGTGTTCCATTACAAAATTTGCTAAAACAGAATACTTATAAAATCACTTCGGTGTCTCTCCGTCTGACACAGGTAATTCTCTTGCGAATTATTTGAGGTAAAAATTTTAAATTTAGTAGAGGTAGAGTGTGTTGAGTCAATTAAAGGCGTGAAGTTTAAAAAGTACTTATTGATTTTGGGGTTTTATTTCAGGGGGTAATAGTGAAATAAAAAAAAATTCACGGTTTCAAACAAAAACTTAGTGAAAACCTTTTTAGGAAAAACCTTTAAAAATTGCTGTACTCCACCCTATCAACAAAAGAATAGCTCATAAAAATCTGAAAAATTTATGAACAGGTATAGATTGAACCAAAATGTAAATGTCAGTATTATTATTAATCGCACCACAATTACCCCACATTGGTACCTACATTGCACCCGTGCGAAGCCGGGCGGGCCAGTTAGTAAATTAAGTTTAGTTATTAAAAAAAACTTAGAATTATTTAAACAACAACATGCAATAAGAAACTCGTAACAAAATAGTGAAAAGAAAGCAAAGGGGGCTACATTTAGCACGGATGATGCAATCGAAGATACCTGGCGTGTAACGGGTGACAGTTGAGAGGGTCGGCGAGCGGCAGGCGGGCAGGTGGAGCGGGCGGCGGCGGCGTGCTGCAGTCAAGCGCGTCGGGCGCGGGCCGGCACACCAGCAGACGGACCGTCGGCGACGTCGTGCGCAGAACTTCCAGAGCCTCCTGCGAAAAGACGAGGCACAGTCAGCAACGATTAGATAGATAACTAGAAAGACATTGGAGTCGAAACTAAATTCAATAACAAGACTGCTTGTTTTAAAGTTGTATCTAATATGGCGGATTAAAAGATGTTAATAAATATGACGGATTTAAAATGGCGACGGAGATGGCAGATCTAAGATGGCGGCTGAGCATATATACATGGTGTTCGGGAATAGACGTCGGGCAAAAAAAGACGCTATTCGTATATATCGTTATAGCCAATAAAGGAATAAATTGTCATTAAAGCAAAACACACCCTTTTTCTAATTTGGTCCAAAAAAAATATTTCAAATAATTGTTTTTACCACACCCAATACTTGCTCGTAGTGCGGTGTTTACCCGCAGTGGCGATGTCTTCGCAGCTGTTCGCTGGTTACTCCCCCGAGCGGCGCAGAACAATATGGGCAAGTATCGTGTGTACGAAAAAGATAACAAATAATTATGATTATTATTTTCTATTTCCTGAAAAAAAGTCATCTTTTAAATTTGATTTTAGTCAAGGAATAACGTCTTTCTTTGATCGACATGTATTCCCGGACACCGTGTACATATATACATATACATACATATATAAATATATATATATATATATATATATATATATACATATATATATACATATATATATATATATATATATATATATATATATACATATATATATATACATATATATATATATATATATATATATATATATATATATATATATATATATAGTATATAACTGTCTGTAAATAGAAGAAATTGTGCATAGTCTGAAAAACTACCCGTTCCATAAACAGAAATTAAATTTCCTACGGTCAAATCTACATTTTTGTTTTATTTATTTATTTAACAACATTAAAACACAGTAAATGATGAATTTATTGTTACAAAAGCTCTTCTAGTCAACCATAACAATACGTTTTGAAAAATTGGTTGTTTGGAGAAGTTACTATATAAAATATAAAGTGTATACAAAAAAGAAAAACAAAATCTTACTAAATGGTACTGCCATTGGTAATGCCATAGTAGGTTATAAAGGAATAACAGTAGATTGACATTTAAAAAAGACCAAAAATTGGTAAAATAAATAATGACACGAGTAAAGGAAAAAAAACGGTTTTAGAGCGTAACCCAAGGCCGTGAACAAACAAATCTTTAAATCTGCCAATAAAATTATTCGAACTCTGAGGATTTTTTAGTATATTAAAGAAAACCGTAAGTATATGAAGTTGGCGTCGATCGCAGATCGTCAACCTTTTGAGACGTGACTTGTGTTCAGAAGTACGAACATGTTTACTGAGACCAGAGATGTACAGGTGCATAAATTTCGAAGGCGTTTCAACTTGTCTAAACATTCTTAACTAAGACACGTCAATCAGTGGTATTTTTGTATTATACATACTTTTTAAACCGTAACAATGGCATCACACTGAAAAATCCTAAAAATCATAATCCATAACCATACAAATATATAATCCTAAAACCTCAAATTATAAGAAAACTCACATAATACAATTATTAAAAACTATTCTTCAACAAAAGTTAATAGTTAGTCTAAAACAATAATATGTAAAAACCTGAAATAACTTAATTTTTATTCACAACTAAATGTAACTAAAAAAATATCTACCAATTGCTCACCTGAAGATGTTGTCATACAACGAAACCTAGCTTAAGAATTTAAATTAATAAGATGTAACACTACAACACGTAGTTTCATTTAGTTGTATCATATTCAAACCTAAAATAATCATGTAAAAATCTGATTAATAAATAATTTTCTTTCTTGCATTCGGAAAAATAATTTCCAGTTAGCCAGCAAGAGCTTTAGTCGTTTTGTAGCTTTTAACACCGTTTCATATATAAGGATTGAAGTAACATTTAAATATAACACCTGTTGTCACAGCAAAACTTCAATACTAACGTAGGTGGTGAGTCCAGCAAGCGGTACACCGTTAGCGGCGAGCAGAAGGTCGCGTGGCGCGAGGCGGCCGCTACGCCAGGCCGGCTGCGGAGGGTAGAGGCGCCGGATGCGGACGAGGCCCCGAGGTCCGCCTCCCGCCACGCTCATGCCTAGGCCGCGGCCGTCCTTCTCCACTACAACCTCGAAAGTGTTCTCTGGAAAAAAAAATATAGATTTAAATACTTCGTTCCATTCAAACACTGGCAGCAAGAAACAAGTACAGAGATTTAACGTGTGTGTTACTGAACATTATATTTTTCGTTAACTTACTACTACAATGAGATATCATGACATAATTTCTATAAATATTTAAGATCTTCATAATGCAGTTTCATTTATGGTCTTGCAATTGTAGAACACACATCTTCACAGAATGAAAAGCGAGACGGTCTGGGAATACGTTCAACGTGAAATATTGTTTTTTCATTGAATATAATTATTCAATCAACGCATTTAGGAGTACACATAATGAGCCTACTACGTTATCTGTACTAAATTCTGAGTATATTTTAGCAATTCATAATGAAAGTGTTTGTCAGTTTGGTGCCCAATACTTAATATATACTTTCTATACCGGAAAATCGAACAATTCTTTAATAAATGGTAAAAACTCTTCTTTCTTCTGGATGGATAGTGCTGCTAAGCCTCTGAATGCTTAAGATTTTGTATTGTTCAGTTTACTCTCAATGTCCAACAATTTAAAAATGAAGTGCAGGCCATGCCGATTTTGCGGTCGAAATTGAAAAATTACTGAACTTTATTTTACATTATTTGATAAAACGTACATTTAATTAACGCCTGCAATCAGGTGTCCTCCTATACAAGGTGTATTTTGTATATTTAATAATATAGTAGAAACCGATTTGTTGAATTATTTCCTTTAATAGTAAAATATGAAACAAAGTAAATATTTTATCATACATGATATACCCAGCAGGCCTCTATAAACGTGGTGTACATTTCATTCCTAAATTCATGAGGACTATTTTTATCTCTTTTTTTATTTTAAAGTTGTATACCTCTAAAACACACGTATCCTCTGATCCCGTATATATGAATAAAAGCATTTTAGTGTCTTGATGAAATTACCTCAAACATGAGGAATTTACTATATTTTCACTTAAAAATAGAGTGATATAGAAGGATAGATAAAGAGAACAGTGACGAAACCTCTGAAAAATGTTTTTTATTTCCTAGGCAAATATTAAAAAGAAATCTTGTACAACTCAGTACACGTTACAAAAAAAGTATACAGTAAGAGGTAAAACGAGAGAGAGAGAGGGATAGGGAGAGAGAGGGGGATAGGGAGAGAGAGAAAGGGATAGGGAGAGAGAGAGAGAGAGAGAGAATATAGTAAGTGTAAGTTCATAGATTATATTATAATATAAATTCGTATTATAACATCGATTGTACTGTATTCGTAAGAAGATTTTAATATTATACATTTAGAAAAAGTATAATGTTCCATTTATGCCATTCCACGCCATTAACTGTTTTCCTAAATGCGATCATAAAACCAAAGAATAACCAATATTTCAAACTCAACGCATTCCCAGACTGTCTCGCTTCTCATATGTGAAGAATGTACTACAATTTAACGGGTGTGTATGGATAAATATTTGTATTTTAAAGTTTGCGCAAGTTGTGAACACATAACTGTCTTGATATGATGCAATTGTATAAAATGGTGAAATATAAGAAAAAAGTTAGTAACAAAAATCTTAGAATACGCTGCGTACTAACAAACATACTTTTCACTGACTGATGTCGGTGGTCACTCTTTATTAAAACATCTGCCCTCACTGGACAGTATTTTCTCAGTTGACCCTCAAAAGCATCGGTAATGAGCAAAATAAACTCATAAGAAAAACACGCGCGCCGCGATAATAAAATGTTTACGAAACAGTATGTCCCACCCTGTCGGGCAGGTGATGTTAAATAGCGGGCGTTGGGGTAGAAATGTCGCCCCCCACACTCCCCTGTGCTGCCCAGGGCCCACTGGTTTGCGTTGCGGAACCGACAATTTGTGTGAACATGTCGTTGAAGTCTACCCTGAGGATTTCACTAGGTGATATTGTAGTGAGAAACCGTATAGAGACTTTTTTAGTTCCGCACCAGTGGTATCGTTGACACTATTTTGTTGGTTCAATTACTATCTAGGTTCATTAGTATTCCTTCTAAACTTGTTTATCATAAACTCTTAAAACTCTTAGTTCGCAACTCCTAAGCGATTACGAATATGTCATATTTTTTCTTAACAAAGGATGCTTTTTACCTGACTCGGAGAATATTTTTCATATAAATACTAATCGTTGGCCGTGACTTCTCCTGCATTGAATTCGAAATAGCCGAAAGAACTAATGCTTTGCAAAATAACTGCATAATCGACCATGCCAGAATATCATGATGCGTTCTGGAGATGAACAATGGAACTCCTTAACGGATGACAGTAAATTAACTATCATTCTAGATATTTGCTACGAGTAGTTGTTACTTTGCAAAATAACTACACCACATACCAGAGAAGGGTTCGCTTAGGAATTCCAGAGATGTACAATGGAACTCCTTAACGAATGGTAATAAATTAAATGTGATTCAAGATATTCGCTACTGGTGGTTGTTACTTTACAAAATAACTACAACATTGACCGTATCAGTGTCTGACAGTTCTAGAGATGACAATGGAACTTATTATTGGATGGTAGTAAATCAACCATAATTCAAGATATTTGCTACTGATACTTTTTACTTTACAAAGTAACTGCACAATCGACCAGGTTAGGGTTTCATGATGAGTTCTGAAGAGGAATAACGCATTTCTTTGACGGATGGTAGTGAATCAATAGCGATTCAGTATATTTACTGCTGGGTAGTTTTTACTTTAGTTATTACCCTGCAAAATCTGATATGGAGTCCGGAACTCCTCACGAGGTAGTATTAACTTTGCAAAATCTGATCTTGGACTTCGGATATGGAGAACGGAATTACTAAACGGCTAACAGCTAATCCTGGCGGCTACTATTATTGCTTCGTTTCCGTATGTTATTGATAACCAACTTTAGACAAAGAGGAAATAATCCATAATAATATAAAATTAAAAGTAATAGTAAAAGTTAATATCCTAAGAAAGAAAATAATTGAATGTTAATTATAGTATGATGATTAATATTACTAATCACTAAACATATCTTTTAAAAAACCGACTTTAAAAAGTAGGTACTAATAGGTAGAAAATAATTAACTCAAAATAGCTACCTACCTATTCGCAATAAATAACTAAGTTACTTATTTTTGAAGTCGGTGCCAGCACCGCCAATATACTTAAACAAGTGTAAAATTTTATATTATAATTTGCTCTTCATAAATATATTTGTATTGTGAATACATTAGAAGTTAAAGTTGTAAATTTACATTATAAATTAAATAAAATAATAAATTTGTTTAAGTTTGTCTACAGTGCTGGCACCGACTTCAAAAAGTAACTTAGTTATTTATTGCGAATAAATAACTAAGTTACTTTTTAACTAAGTTACTTAGTTATTTATTGCGAATAAATAACTAAGTTACTTTTTAACTAAGTTACTTAGTTATTTATTGCGAATAAATAACTAAGGTACCTATTTTGAGTTAATTATTTTCTACTTGTTGAATATATTTGGCGTTAATTTAGTAGAAATTCATTATTCACAATTAAATGAAACTACGTGATGTAGTATTATTTCTACTTTCTTTAATTTCTTTACCACGACCCAGGTATCATTGTACAACGAAACCTAGGTCGTGGTAAGGAAATTAAAGAAAGTAGAAATAATTATACATCACGTAGTTTCATTTAATTGTGTATTTTCTACTTTTTAATACCTACCTTTTTTGAAGTCATGTTTTTAAAAGATATTTTATCACAAAGACTTTCAATTCTGTTATATAAAACGGGTAAATAAAATTAAAGTGCCTATCTGCAGTTTTAAAATATTTGAATTCTAAACATGCTTTATATATTATAATTTAACAAAAAATATTATATTATAATTTAACAAAAAATATAAAAATATATATATTATAATTTAACAAAAAATATAAGTAATTGACATAGCGAATGGAATACGATAGTTGTCAATGCACCCGAGGGTATCGTGTTATTACGACGACTAAATTGGAATCAGTTTAGTTTTAAATAAATGTTTCCGTAAGTTTAAACAACGTTTAAATTTAAATGTTTATACATTAATATTTAATAAAATACGTGTGGCCACTGCATTAAGTCACACCCCTAAATTGCTTACGGTTGTCAATCTGTTATATGACATCTGCTTCTAATATTTTAAATACGTGGTTCTAAATGAGGACATGGGAATATAGCCTGACAAATATTTGTAAGAATGCCTAATTTACGTTTAAAAAAAGCCAGTCTTTTAAATTTTCTCTAATTTAATATCACTATGAAGTGGTGGTAGAGAGACACCATAAAATTTCAGTTTTATAAATATAAAAATAAAAAAAATTGCTAAACCAAAAATTTATATTAATTACGTACCAACACTTAATGTAGTTACGTATCGTTAAGCGTTGTACCTACGTACGTAGCGCTGTCTCGCTTAATGTTTGGGGAAACTTTTGGGAAAATTAAGTACAATCAAAATGAGCGCCGAGCATGAGCTTTTTCGCCATACGAGTAAATCCTTAAAGTTTCTTCAAAAGATTACTTTTTATACTTCGGCTACAGATTACTCGTCGAGCAGTATCTACGTAAACGTGTTCGGCCGGTATGTGAATCACGTATTACATGAACTCTTTCGATATCCGGGTCATTAGCCCGTAAATACGCGCGCATTTTTTCAAAAAGCTCCAAGGTATATATGATTCTATTCATTTGTTCTGCCTTTCGCGCGTTATTTATTGTATGACGAATATAAACGGGGATTGCAGCACTATCGACGCTGACTAACATATCTTCAGATTTGTAGAAGCACTTTGTTTTTAAAACCAACCTAATACATTGTTTTACGAACAATTTCTCTTCTTTATTTTATTAATGTTTTACATCTCTCTGATAATCTTTATCCAAAATGACTTCCTAAATTAAATTTAAGAAAATTAAAAAGCCTTAATAAACAAGTTTTTACATTAGGTTCACCTTATATAACAGAGCTACTGTCGTGGTCTATGCAATAGAAAAAGAGTTTATTGGATTGTAGAAGAAGTCAAAATATTTTGTAGGTATTAAACTTCAAAAGAGGATCGATGTCTGCATGAAGCAATTAAATTGGCTCAAGTAGATATTACTACAGAATTACTACAGGAGATGAAAAATGGATGACACATGTTAATTTTTACCTTAAGCGCCATTGCTTTGGAATTACAAAAAGTATTGATATGTGGGGCACGATAGTAATGGAATGATTTAATGGAAACTTTTCCCAAATAATAATACAATTACAGCCAATATTTACTGGGAAGCAATTGATCAATGTCAATACCAGATCCCAAATAGCCTAAGTGACGCGTGAAAAATACTTCCACGTGGATGGAATGTGCAGGGAGCACCCATCATACTTTCATAACCTCAAGCCTTCTGAATATCGTTCGTTTCACGGAGGAGACCGTATTAAGGTCAAACTTGTCTAGTTTTTCAGTCAAAAATCCCAAGAATTCTCTACGGGGAAGGAATTTTATGTCTGTCCTAATGACGGTGATACGTTATATATGACGATTTCTCGTATATAATTGAAAATACATTTTATTAATTAGATATAATTAATCAATTCATGAAATGTAACACAACAACCCCCTAATCGAATTGGAAAATTTTTCTACATCTTAATAATCTCAATCGAAATGGCTCCGAGTGGGAAAATGGGCATATCTACCCCAAAATATGATGTTAACCAAAAGGTTCTTTCAAATATGCGGCCGTGGGATATAAACGGAATTATTTAACGGTGACTTCTTCCAAATACCAGTACAATTATCGCCAATATTCATTGGGAAAAAATCAGCGAAACCGCCGTTAATCTCCTTCCAATTAATGCAAAGTTCATTTCTATGACAATGCTTGAACCCGCATAGCAAAAATGATGCGTGAAAAAAATTTCCACTTCCCTTCTAATACACAGCCTTGTATTTCCCCTCTCACCGTATTCTTCGGAATTTCCCCCTTCAGATTATTATTTATTCCGCTCGCTGCCTAATTAATTGCTAGACAAACTATTTAAAGATACAGATGATCTTAAAGTTGAATTTACCCAATTTTTCAATCAAAAGTCCAAAATATTCTCTACAAACAACGAATTTTTTTCCTGGTCCAATGACGTTGACAAGTGATAGATAAATTTTACTAACTATTAATTATAAACAAAGAAAATAAATATATGAACTGTAATATCGCTATTCATTTGTATGTTACGTTAATAAAGAAAACAGATCAGGTATATAACTAACCACCGTTAACGAAGGGAGAAGGAATAGAGAAACAAGATCAATCAATTACTCACAGCTACTCGTATCTGGAGTTGGAAAACCTTTCTACGTCATAATAACAAAATAATGACGTAATCAGTCGTAATAAAGCCGCTAAGTCTCACTTGAAGTTACCAACAACACAATATAATAGTTCGCCCAACCGCACGCTCTTACTTACAGTTAGTTAAAAAGTATACAATTCCACCCATTACCTAAAGTAAAGTTCTTTGAGGAGCGTCAAAGTGGCGTCCCCTTGTCGTTGACACGGCAACTTCGCGACCTACGTGACGATATTAACTTTTCAAGTGGCTCTAGAACTCCAACTACCCGGACGAACCCCGAGGCGGGGAAATACAGCGAAAATGAAAAAAATATGTAAATAAGCCTAATATTTTGAAGAGGCAAAATAAATGTATATTTCCGTGATATTTTTGTACATCGCGGGTAATTACCCGGGGTATAAATATGCGAGTGCGTTGTGTACAATAAACAACGTATATTTGTATATATATAACAAGGGTAATATTTTTATTAACCTCATTATAAATTGGCTAAATTGTACTGTTGAAGACTGGAACTTAGCTAAAAGGCGGCGCATGAGTAGAACAGGCATGGGTGATTTCGATCGGAAATGTTAATACTTTTAATGCCTCTCCTTTATATTCCAATTGACATAAAGGAATTATAGCTTTAGACAATTAGGACAAAGAAAACATAAGTTATATTTAATTATAGGTTTTAGTTATATATTATTACAGGTTAACCTGTTTTTTTTACCGCACAAAATGTACCGCAACTTTAAAGCAAAGTATCGAAAATAATCAAACGTGATATCGAGATGAAAATCGGTATATATATATATTTTTTTTTATATATATATTATTTCGTTCATATTTTTGCCTTTATCAGCGTCTTCATACAAGACGTACATAAATTTATGTGTCTTCCTTTTGAAGTGATCTTTCAAAGCCTTTTCGTATATGTCGCCATACATATGCATTGCTGGAATAAACGTTACTTACTCAATTTTCTCGAGATTTAATATGGATGGCGAACAATTAAAGGTTGAAGATGAGATTTATTTTTAATCCAAACACTACCGAATAGACCAAAGTCAAGTTCTAAGCAGTATTGTTTGGAGAGTTTTTTAAATATTTTTTTTATTAAATATTATACTTATATTTTATAATTTTTGGGGTCTTTCCCAACCCTATAAACATCAAGTTAAACATTTTTTATTCAGCGTTTTTTCAAAATGTTAATATAACGTCATTTTACATTGATTTTTTTAAACAAATAGCCGACGCGTTTTTTTTTAAATAAAATTAAAAGTGTGTTTTTCGTGGAATGCTAATTGCACAATTTTTGAAAGAGATTTTTATCAAAACTAAACGATATACAAATTTTAAAATAAGTTTGAATAATATATCAATAACAAAGCGAATTTCGTCAACAACGCGTTTCACACAACTACTTTAACTGTGTCCAAATGATATATTATAACTGAAATGTTATAACTGGTAATCAGGCACCAATCAGTACAAAATATTTCGAATTTTCTTTATTTCCATTAAACACGAAAAGTAGGCGTTGTTAAAATAATTACTGTAGAATAACAGAAGACAAACGGTTAAGGGCGCGAAACCGAGGTGAATGCAATTACCCTCAACATAAGAGATAATTACCTATGTTTATAGGTATATAATTGTGTCTACAAACGGAACATATATAATTCATGTATTTATTTGTTATAACTATATTTGATCTTCAAATTGATCATCGTATAAGAGCATATGCATGTGTAATAAACGCGTGTGTATTTTTACTGAATTTTCTGGACCTTATCAGAACTCTTAGGATAGGTTTTCACGTAAATACTTGGTAGTAGTGTATTTATCTATTGAAAAGATTACGTGATTAATACTTTTTAGGTTTCAAATTGCAAATTTAACCAAACTAGGGAACTTATAGTTTCGCTATGTCAGTCGGTCTATTTATCCATCTGTATGTCACTACCATTTTATTCGCAGACTTTTTGCAAAAAACAACACTTTATTAAAATTCTATAACTTCTAATAGTCATAATGTACGTCACGTACCGCACGCGTTGGCGCCATAGTAGAGCAGTGGCCAAATTTTGCAAAAAACAACACTTTTTAAAATTTTACAAGCATAAGTTTATTTTTTATAGTATCACATCTATTATAACGCCGTGAGCTCTTTCAAACGCGACCACTCTCGCTCGAATCGATCAATGTACTGCTGAGTAATCATTAATTAAATACAGCGCGCGATGGTAAATTTAGTTCCGAATGAGTCGTGCTACACGCGAGTGTAGCGCCATTTACGCCAGCGACATATACACTAGCGAGTAATGGCTTCTATTCTCTAATGTCAATAGGTGCTATGCTTCCAAAGTTATGATCGCTCATAACATATTTCGTTACATACGGTTTTTGCAAGTGACCGCCCAAGCTGACCGAAATGAAAGACGTTTCATGTTAAAAAATGTTCTTTAAAATACCTCTCCTCTATATGTAAATGGGGTGATTTTCTTTTTCGCATACCCCGTTGTGTAGGGTATCATTGAATATATATAAATTTAATAAAATTATATAAATTTGAAACATGTTTTAATAGATCCTGTTTACCAAATATTAAGCTTTGAAATGGTAATTATTGTTAGAGTTACGTGTCTCCCTCCCTCCTAGGGGTGGGGATACGTAACTTTGGTTATGCTGCTACGCTGCTATTTTTGAATATCTCCAGTCATGCTGCTATTTTTGAATAACTTGAAAATATTCACAACAGTAGTACATTTATAACGAATTTAAAAGGTAACTTACCACAAATAAGTAGGCTGTTAAGTCATTTGGATGGAGTTTCTATAAACTTTTTACAGACACATTGTTGTGTCTGTAAACATTTATAGAAACTCTATCCAAATTATTTAAATTAATTGTAAAATGACTTTGTATTCTAAAATATATACTTATCAAGCGTATGAAAGATATATTAACAATATATTATATTTATATACTTACAGGGTGACAAATAATATTATTTACATATGTACCATATTTTTACACCTGTGAAATATATAGTAGGCTATATATTTACTTTGTGAAAAAATACTACTTATAAATATTTTAACCCTCTTAGTGCGAGGTTTACTCGTATTTGATACGTTTTTATTTACATTGCAAGGAAATTAAGAAATTAATTCCTTCATAATGAAACTATTTTTGTTCAATGGGAACCAGTTTTAATCGTTCAAGTACGAATTAAAGTTACTAAAGAAAAAAGTATTTTGTGCGATTTAACCAATCGTTATTATTCGGAAGGTGAATATCCTATATACATACGAATTGTGTATATAGGATATTCACCTTAAAGTGAATATCCTATATTCACGGATGAACTTCTTGTTACAGGAACCTTCAAGAGACCTTCTTGTTACTAAAGCAGTTTAAACGTAACAGCACTGTTCCCGAAAAGCTAATTGACTGCTAAAACAGTGATTATAAAGAGAACGATTTATAGGAATTTCAAGATTTTTATAAACATAAAACTGTGTAAAATTTCTGATCCAAAATTTTCGTGATTATAGTGTGGGCTTTTACTAGTACAACTGTCGCACAACAGCTTTATATGAAATGTAAAATATTCAAATACGATGACTGATCGTCATTAGTTGGAAAAAGATGGCGCGGAAAACGAAACGGGGATGTTGCTTGCTATGTGTCGTTTCCATTCACCGATTTCGACAAGTTCGTTACCGAGACGTCAGCGTGTGTATGAAGTAGTGAGGACGCAAGAGATCCTGATCTTCTCTCCCTCGTATCTCAAAGGGGATTTATAAGTCGTTAAAAATAGTGTAACATAATAAAAGGAAGACGCCGGATGTCAATTTCGTTATTCCACATAAAAAATTACTACAACTCGCTTCCGTTTCGCTTTACTAAACATATTTTCTTTTCCTTTGTATAAAGGTATTTATCGTTATTGGTAGCTGTTTGTGTGTCGTATATTGAATAGAGTGTTAGATCTACAGAAGTTTTTATGTTTACATTCAAGACGTTAAATTTTTTCTACGGTGAATGTTATTTTTCTGGCTTCGTCAATTTTCATTGCCACGGATTGGGTAATTTTCATAAATTATTCCTAAGTTATAAATTTAAATCTTCCCCGTGAATCAACCTACACATTTATGAAAATTGAATCAAATCCGTATATAATAGTTACTAAGGAAATCGCGCACATACAAACTAACGCGGCGGGAACCTTGTTTTATAATATTTATCGATTACATTGTGAACTTTTTGTGAAAATCGTTAGCTTTTCACTTTCAACAACATTTTTTAGTTCGAGCAGAAATAGATGTTAAGCTTTTAGGGTTTTGTAGTTAAATAGTAAGGGTTTCCATTATACTTTCGTCAGGTTCGACATTTCGTTAGTTCTACAGCCTCAAGGTTTGTGTAGTTCTGGACAGAAGATATATAAATTTTGTAAATAGTTATTTAAAGGAAATGTTAATCAATATGTAACAAAATATTTAAAAAACCGGCGAAGTGCGAGTCTAGCTCGCGTATCGAGGGTTCTTTACTTTGAAATGAAATTACTTTATTTTTCGTCAGTCATCATTAATATGCACCACAATATCATTCATTAATATTTATCTACTTTAATGTATCTAATTGATACATAAGGCGGACTTATTGCTACGAGAACAATTTCTTAGAGCCAATCATAACACCAGTCCAGCCTCGTTCTATGAACGGTCGGGAATCGAACCCGGGTCCCCGCGGTGCGCCGCATCGTTAAAAGCCGTGTGCCTTCTGATCAATCCACGTCGTCACCATGGTTTGTTAGTATGGTTGGCTGGGTTTAATATACTAGGACAATAAGTATTTAATAATACCTAATATAACTAAGTAGGTGGATATATACATTGTCATGACCATCTAAAAAATTATGATGTCCAGAATTATCGTTATAGTTCTCCTACATCCTTTACGTAGGCTTCTAAAATCTCAGGTTTTTCCATAATTATAGGTTCATTAGTTTTAGAAATAAGGGAGGGTACATAGTTTTTTTCATTCTTTTCAGAATACCTCTGAAGACATACTGTAGGAAATTATGAAAATAATATTTTTGAGACCCTCAAGATCCACAATGCATAAGGAATTTAAAAAAATTCGAGTACTTAATTTGCCCGCGCTACAACTTCCATAATTTTTTTTGAATGTGACAGACGGACACGTTACTTTTTTCTTTTTGAGGTCCGGAACCCCAAAAATATTTAACTTATCTCCCCTTAATGTAAAGTGTGGTCCAAACAAAATTATTTTTTCGCATCCCATCGATGGAGATATCGTTGAACAAGCTGTTTTTTTTAAATAAAATTTAGGATCAATTTACAGTTTTTTTTCACCCTTTAAGCTCCGTTTGCGAAATATTAAGCTTCAAATATGTACATGTACTATGCACTTTAAAGCTTACTTTTTTCAGCTGCAGATGTGAAAAATTTATACGAAAAATTTCAGCTCCTAAAATTTTTTCTTTACAATTATCAATATCAAATTCTTTTGTTTAACTTGTCATAAAATTTCAAGACAATATAAACAACTATATACTTTCGCATTTTCCGACACACACGTGATTGGTTCTTTTAAGTAAAGTGTTTAACACACCTAATACTTATTGTAACCAACCTGTTCATCCTAGTAACAAATTAGTGACCTAACAGAGCAACTAAAATTAGGGCAGGAAAAAGTAGGGTTATTAATGGGACTTTGCAGTTTTATACTTCAGAGACTCGTTTTAAATCTTAAATAGAAATTATCAAGACTATCACTTAACTCAACTTTTACTTAAATAATAGATTACTTGTTGATTTACGTAGTCACGCATTTATATTAACATATTATTTAATAAAGAGCCATTGCTATCAATAAGATTTAAGGGCGCCTTCCAAGATGCTATTGTTTGGAAATTTTTTTTAAGATCTTTAAACAAAAAAGAAAGTTTGAAGATCTTTAATTAAAAAGGTATGTTTGAAGATCATTATTTAATGTAGCAAATTTAAATATCTTTACATAAAGAACAAAGTTTGCAGATCTTTAAATAACGAAGAAAGTTTGAAGATCTTTAAATGAAGAATTAAGTTTGAAAATCGTTACATAAAGAAGAAAGTTTGCAGTTCGTTAAATAAGGAAGAAAGTTTAAAGATCTTCTCATAAAGAAGAAAGTTCAAAGATCTTAAAATAACGAAGAAAGTTTGCAAGTCTTTTAATACAGTATAAATTTGCAAAAACAAACAATGGATTTCATAGATTTTTAATTCTAATCCTAATTTAAGAACTGGGCACTTATTTACCTCACTATACCTAGAAGTAACATTTTAAGATATTTCATAAATTTTTCATAAACACTATCAACTGGATGCTAAAAGTGAGCGGTTAAAAATTAGTAATGGAAGTTTAGAAATATCCATAATTTAAGTAAATTAAAAATAAAATAATGGAACGAACATAAATATTGGTAGTTTTATTTCGCGTGTATTTTCACATCTGTTCTCAATCCACAAACGATCCAATATGAAACTTTGACACAAGCACATTTTCTACATGTAAGTATATGATGGAAAGTACTTATGAAATACAGCACTTATTAAACCGTACCCGTTTAATATTTACGTAATACATAAATATTAAAAAGTATAAATTGTAACAGGCAAAGCTAAAACTAAACTACTTCATCATGAAAATTACGTTGCAAAGAAATTGCAAAAATATTATATTTTGAAAATCTCGGGAAATCAGTCCACAAAGACGGCATAACGAAAAATTGATTTACGACCAAAAGTTTTACGTAAAAACATTTTTTAAAGTCAACCAGCGAATTTTCAACCAACAGTTGTAATTTCAGATCGAAGCTAGTATGAGTACTGCAGATTATCAAAATCCGTCGTGACCGTTCATTGCCAATTGGTCTTGTAAATATACACATATCCAAACTTTTATATACTTGCCATGAATATAAATATATAACATGATGTATGAAATGTTTACCAATAGTTCCACTATGTTGCTTTAAAGTCAAAATGAAGCTTAAAATATTATTGGAAGTTACGCAAAAAATATTACGCGTTTTCTGCAATTATTCTATAAAGTTTGCATTAAGCCCATAAATATTGACTTTAAGAGTTGAAAATTCTAAAATCAACATTTACTTGCTTAACACAAATTTTTTAAAACAATAAATTCTAGAAGATTTATTTAAGCTCACGGAAAATAAAGGCTAACGTAAATTAATACCTCACAGTTGTTTTTCCATTTACGATAACATTTTTTTCCGACCATGAGTCCCGAAATGTAATTATATTATCACAGATATACAAATAAATAGTCCCCACACGAAAAAAGTAAAACACACAACGACCCAGCTTTGCGCAAAACAAAACAAGAAAAAAATAATAATAAAATAAATACGCCGCCCACGTAAATGAAAAAAAGCTTTTAAGCTCGCGAATTTTAGCCCCTTAAACGTGCACTTTAAGGCGTGGGCTCCGGAAAAAAATAACCAAATGAATAATGACGCGCGAACTCCGTCACCTCCATTGAAGCGAAAACTGACAATGTCACACTGTCATTAATAATAACAACGAGTTTTGCCTTTTAATAAATAGAAAATTCCGGTCGGTCGCGTCGCCATTTTCCGCCAAACTTAGCAATGGAGGGCGGAGCTTTTTTCCCGGCAAAGAATTTTCATTATTATAATTCATTTCGCAGGCGCTCGGCTCAATTTTGGCTTTTTTGCTTAGTTTCCCGCTTGTTTTATGTGAAATTTTTGTGACTTTAATCATTTTTGAGATTATCATTTAATATTGTGCCGCTACTTTGCACGTTTCACCGACGCGTTTGCATTAGAAACTTTGTATATTCGATTTGGAGTTTATAAACAGCTTTTTATTAGGTTTTAATTTAACGTCTGCACCGGAAAGCAACAGGAGAAAATAAGGACTTGTTCTTAATATCTTTTACAAAACTTCGTTTTTTTATAAGCTATCTGGTGTGCAATGTGTCTTTCTGCTTTTGGATTCATAACTGTATTTTCTTACTTTTAGGTGTAGAGAAAAATTAACATTAAAAATATTAAATTCGACGAGAATTAAGCTCAATTTTCATTACTGACTATAAGTAAATTAATGACGATACTATAGATTAAAGATATATACAAATTAGAAATGAATGAGGACGCGTAATAATAATAATAAAAAAAAACACCTATGTTTTTTAAATTTTTACATTTTGTGAATAATATTCCCTTGGTGACTTTTTTAAAGTGTTAATATCAATGACAGTAAGTAAATAAAATGATATTTTTAAATGACTCACGAAATTAAAGTCTGTTTATTAAACACGTCATAACATTAACTTTATTATTATTGAATATATTTGGCCTTAATTTTGTAGAAATTCATTATTCACAATTAAATGAAACTACGTGATATATTATTATTTTTACTTTCTTTAAGTTCTTTACCACGACATAGGTTTCGTTGTATTACAACATCTTCAGGTGGCTTTGCTAATAGCCCACCTGAAGATGTTGTAATACAACGAAACCTAGGTCGTGGTAAAGAAGTTAAAGAAAATAGAAATAATACTACATCACGTAGTTTCATTTAATTGTTTATTATTATTATTTAAAAGTTGTTTAGTGGCGCGGGCAGAGACCACATGCACCACTCGCTTAATAAAAATACTGAACCCATATTAACTTTGTGACACCTATATTTTGACCATTTTCCCTTAATAGAAACTAGTTTGTAAGAACCAATTACTCTTAAGTTTCTTCAAGGCGCAGTGCAGTGACCAATATCGGCCACATAACTTTTTACAAATTAAAAAAAAATCTGTACGCAATCGGGCGTACAGACAGATACACGTAGTTTTTTTAAAATATGTAAGGATAAACATTTTTAAAATATTTACCTTTGCACGCGCAAAATGCTGCGTAAAAATCGGATGCAAAGTTGGTACTGTAATTTTTCGCCAATTTCCTATCGGAAAATGATCCCAATTTTATATTTTACAGAAGCAATGGCTAATACAGAAGTTGTTCTATTTCTTATTGAAATTTCAATAAAAGTACACTAATGTTTTTCCAGAATGCACGTAAATAAATGTACCAGGAAGTGATTGAATAAAAAATCAATAATAATCATATTACGGCAATCTAAAATTTAGGACCTAGAAATACGAGTAGAAAATAAATTTAAGAAAACCTATGCTTTCAACAACGAATTAATTTGTAATAAAAATTACTTGAAAAATAACCAAATGAGTTTTCCGAGAATCGGTGCAAGGATTTTCCATTACATTTACCATTACGGACACTAATAATTTTCTTTCTTAAGCAAGTGTGTTAGTTGGCGGAGAACGAGACATTATGCTTATTATATTAAGGTTATTTAAGGTCAACATTTCAGAATCCCACGGATAGTCAGGGCTATGGGTCGATAGAGTTATAAATAGTAATTGATTAAAGCTGGACCAACTTAATAAAAACAAACTAGTGTATTGGCGAGTGGACGCATGGCAACAGGGAAGCTTCTTACGTTTTTCTATATATATGTGTAATGGTAGAATCTCTCTCTCGCTCTATCTCTCTCCCTCTCTCTCTGTTTCCCTCCTCTCAACTTTTCCTCTCTTTCTCTCTCTCCTTCCCCCTCTCTCCCTCGTTAAGAACCGGAAGCTTCTTAAGGTCTGTCTCTCTCTCCCTCTCCTTCTCTCCTTTAAGAAGCTTCGCTTAAAAAAAAGATATAAACGGCTAGATATAATTGTGGATTGTAAACATATTCATTTTGAATTTATTTTGAATTTACTCTAATAATTCATTTTGAATTTACTCGCAAGGAGAGATCTCAAAATAATTAAACGGAGACTTGTTAAAAAGTGGTATTATAAGACAATTATAAGTCAAACTTTTCAATGCTCCTTCATAGATATTACAGAATTAGTTACATTCGAAAAATACATATATTTATTAATGCAAATATAAGTATTTTTCGAATGTTCCTAATTCCGAGATATTTTAAAATTACGTTCGTTCGAACAACATTTAGGAAAAGAAATGATAAATTTATTCCACAACTTAGTTTCAGTATTACTTTCTTCATCACAAATCTATATGCAATTCATTCTGTATTTACGTGCAAGGCGAGTTCTCAAAATATTGAATGGAGACTTATTATAAAGCGATATTGATTTTATTAAAAGTAGTATTGATAAGACAAACTTTTCAGTATTGACAAAAAATCCGCCTTCGTATGTCACTATTAAACTTCAAATTTCTATTTTTAAAACGATTATCAAACCTTTTGTACTTTACGGATAAGGAACGCGGGACTTTGGATACCGTGGATGAAAATCTATTTTAATAGGATTTAAGAAAAGAAAAATATTAAGGAAATTTTGAAGCTATTTGGGAGAGTTAGTTATGATCAAATAGAGAAATGTTTAATGAACAAAAATAAGTTGATTTTAGATTTTTAAAGAACGTATGACTTTGATTGTTAACATACCATTACAGGACTTTAAAGATAAAGGATCCGGTGAGTATGACATGTTGAAAAAATTGTCAAGTACGGGAAAACTCGCACTACGTGTGTTATGTACACATTTCAGCACTTATAAACATTTGAGAGTACATAGTATTTCTTTTAAAATATTTACGAATATTAATTTTTCACATCGTAAATATATTGTAACGTATTACATAACTTTCACAGCCGTAAAAACGTGGTGAAAATTCATAAAATTATAACATCAAGGATAATCGCTATCGTTTTCCTATAATCTTCCAGCCAGACTTTACCAATCCTGTTACATAAGAAAAAAAAACTTTTAAGACTAATTTATTTCTTCTTTAATCATTATAGGAATATAGCAAGTTGGTGATACAAGATGTGTGGATTAATTAGATGTATTACTAGGCAAACTTCCAAGTTTCTACGTCGCATGGTATCTGAGAAAATCAGCTCTGGAAAAATAAACGTAAATGTGTCGCCTACAACAACTTCCATAGGAGTAAAAACATGGGAAATATTTAAAAAAAATATGATGTCTAGATTAATAACCATAGTTTTCCTACAACCTTTGCATGTTATCTAAAAACTAATATGTTTTTTTAATAATTTTTGATCGAAGAGTTTCGGAAAAAAGAAAGGGGTGCCATATTTTTTTACGTATTTCTCAGTACATCTCCTAAGTTATGATACTTACATATAATACCTAAGATATGATACCTATATATAATATCTAAGATATGATACCTATATATAATACCTATGATATAATACCTATATAGATATAATTATGAAAAAATTATTTTTGAGACCCTTATAACTAACACTTTTAAACAACACGCCGCACTATGCAAGATGTTTGGGAATAGATGTCGGACATAGAAATATGCTATTCGTTGGCTATAAATTGTCGTTGAAATAAAACGTAAAATACGTCCTTTTTCTAATTTAGTCCAAAAAAATATTACACATAACTCTTTTTAACACACCTAATATTTGCCCGGAGTGCGGTGTTTACCCGCAGTGGCGATGTCTTCGCAGTTGTTCGCGGGTTATTCTCCCGAGCGGCGCTGAACAATATGCGCAAGTATCGTGTGTACGAAAAAGATGATAAATAATTATGAATATTATTTTAAATTTTCTGAAAAAAGTCATCTCTTAAATTTTATGTTAACTATTTTTCAGTCAAGGAATAACGTCTTTCCTTATCCGACACTTATTCCCGGACACCGTGTATATGGAATTAAAACAATATTTTTGGAGTTGTTAATTTGTTTTTCCTACAATTTTCAAATCAATCTTTTTGAGTTTGAGTTAAAATTCAAGTTTCTACGTGAAGCCATTTCTGAGAAAAACGGCTGTGACGGATATGCGGACAGACACGCAAGTGATCATATAAGGGTTCTATTTTTTCTTTTATGGTACGGAAGCCTAAAAACTAAAATTTTAATCTCTAGATACACGTTGAAAAAAATTCAAACAGAATCTAGAAACATGTTGAAAAAAATTTAAAAAGCTGATTTGAATACTGTTAAGACCTCGGTTACGTTTTGAAAGCTTACTCAGTCTACCTATTCCAAAAAACGCCTACTTCTTACGAAAAATTCCTTACTGTCTAAGCGGAAAACTTTGAAATTAATTTGATTCTAACACTGGAAAATTATCACAGATAAACATTTTCAAAAATCAAATGAAAAAGTATTGTTTGTCCTAAATCTTTCTGCGCTCTTCATTTTTCCTTCGTATAATCGAACTATTTTAATTTTAATTTTTTGTCTTTTTTAAGTGTACTGTTATTGTTTTATATTGTGGCATCTTTTACATACTACAAAATAGTACAATTTTGAAAATTTACTGTCAAGGTTGACTAAGAGAAATTGTTCCTGTAGGAATAAGTCCGGCACACGTATTGTAAATTCAAGATATCTAATGAATAAGTAACAGTAATGGCTTTTAAAATAACATCCACAGGCCACCTACTTACACTTATTAGATTTGCTTCATTTCTCGTTTAACTAGTTGCCATTATGAAAAGGGACACAAATATTGAAAATTTTCAGCAATATCGAAAGCTTTGTAGAAAATTCCAGTAATATCGAAAAGTATAAACCTCTAGCAAAAATCCCTTAGCTCCAAATATTTCTCGGAAAATTCCAATAAAGTATGATTTTTTCTATTATCCGCTACAGCATAAAGCCAACTTTCCGGGCGTATTGAAGATCAAAATGAGATTACTCAAAAAGTTTTCGAATATGAAAAAGGCAATAGCAAAAAAAATAGCAATATCAACGTACCGAACACGCGTACACCGTCCCCGCATACCAATAAACTAGTGAACATGTTAACAATTCGTGCGCCTAAGTGGTATTAAGAAACCTGAGCCTTCAATAAAAATGCCTAACTCTCCAATTCCGGGCCAGTCCCCTCGCACGTGATGAAAAGCGACTTTTCCACGGAGCGCGGTCTCCTCGGACGGAGACGGAAATGAGATCCAGGGCGGGCGAGTCGCGAATCGGCAACCACGACGGAGCCTCACATTTCACGAGGCACTTGTAATATATTGAATTTCGACTCGCACCAAGTTGATATTGCCTTTTTATTTAATAAAGTCCCTGCCAATCCCTGGGGACTATTTTGAGTGTATCGCTCGGTATTGCAATTGAAAATATTTCACGATAGTAATAAGGCGTAATTGAACGAAACAGATGAAGGACGAAACGTTTAGACCCAGCTATATTTTAGGGAGAAAATAAATAAGAGGTTCTTCATGGTAAATACGAAAAAAATATTTATTCATTTTATTTATAATAAGCAATAGACCCAATCTTAAATTTGGTAGTATTATGAAAGGACTTAAGAAATTATTTTTTTTTCATATGTTTACAATATTAGACAAAAGACCAAATACTTTTTACTTGCTAGCATTTTTAAGTAGTAATAAACAAAGTTACCGATTCTTTAATACCAAAGGCATAATGAACGTCAGAGCTTAGACCATAAGTATTCTGTATTGGTAAGAAAATTACACCTTATTTTAATTATTTAAATATATTGAAGTGAAACTTCTTTGCGTGATGAGAGTAAAATGTCAAGGTCGAATTACGTGCAGCGTTCTTACGCAACGTTTTCATGCAACATTTAGTTGTAACGTTTGCTAATGTAATGAATCTATCGCAAGGTCTGAAAATAGGTACTTAGCTAACAACCGAGAGAGATAGATGAACACGACAGAATAAGACAAGAAGTGGTATGAGCAGAGAAAATGGCCCTCATTACTGCTACAAACTGGTTTTATAGTTTGGAGTGCTCTCTCTCTGTTTCCCCGCCATTTTACCCCTTGCTACATACTTATAAATCGTGATATAGATCGACACAGAAGTTTCATTTTTGTCACGTGTACCGAGTTACACGCGCTCAATTTTTTCTTGTTTTTAATTATTGTAAATTTCAAGAAGCAGAATTGATTCAGGTCGATTCTTAAATGATTCATTACACAATTTCCTGATATTTTTCATGTAACCTAGACACCATTCTTAAAATTTTCCTCATTAATAATTTCCAAGATATATACGTTTGTAGCAATCACATATTTTCTCATTAATAATAGGGAAGACTTAGAGGTTCTTCGTAAACTTTATTCAGTTTATACTAAATTTTAATACAAAAAATTTATCAAAATGGACGAGGTATAAAAGTAGAATAGAAGAATGAGAAAGGAAAATATTTACTTTGACAAAACACACAGGTGTTACAAGCAAACAGAATATTTCCATAACCTGAAAGCATGAAATTGTTATTCTATTGCAGTATAACAGTATCAGCATAACACTCTGATGACGTGGACTTAACCCAGGATATGTTTCAATAAGGTTTTCCAATTTTTTTTACATTTAATACAGAAGGTCATTCTGGATGAGGACTGAACTTAAAACCAACACTTAACGATGTGGCTGGAGAGTACACCTTCACTCATCATTGTGCATACCTTGCGTAAATTAACATCTCGGAACATCTATTATAAGAAAACAAATGCTTGATATTAAAAAAATAATACAATACATGAATTAAATATTCATAAAATACCATTTATTGAGAAGTTTTCCCGGATAGTGTTATCACGCTTTCTAGACGCATGCAAAATTTGGTAAAGATTGTTCGAATAGTTGCAAAGCTACTAGACAAAAAACTAACAAAAATAATTTTGTAACAAAACAAAACATATATTATTCATTATTATCATCAGACACAGTATATATCCACCACTGCCTTCCCAAGGTACGTCACCATACACGGTTCTCCGCCTGCCGCATCCAGCCAACTTTTTAGTTCATCTGTTCATCTGCCTGGGCGGCATGCCACACTGAGCTTTGAGGTTCATGGTTTCCACTCGAGAACTCGTTTCCACTCGAGGTGACCGTAATAACATTAGTGAGAACGACTATTTACGAGAAATAAATATATTTAAAACTTGTAATAAACTAACACAAAAGCATTCTAAAACTTCATCATTGCAAACGGAAGCGAGGCAAAGTTGTATATTTCAACCACACACCTTGCGCCATAATAATTCCATTTGATCCGCAGCTACTTAATTCCGCGCTATCTGAATTTCCCAACGCCCGGACAACTTGCCAACTTTCTACAGAGATGCCCCCGAGCTTTCTGCATAGGGTTGGCCGCTTTCGAGTTTAATGTTAAAAAAAAGCGTCAGATATTCTACAGGACATTTGGAAATGGGAAACATATGAAGTTCGGCAAAAATCTTAATTTTATTTGATATTGAAATTTTATTTTTTCCTCTCTATGTCTCCTTGTCCATGAATAGGCAATTCGGTACTTGTCGGCAAAGTTAATTAGTCAATATCTTTGATACGCAGGCATAAAAGAGAAAGCTTATTTTGTTTAAAAGCTTAATTTTGTTGTCTCATAAATATTCTTTCATTCATTGTTATAGATGGTTTCGGTGTATTCGTAAGCTTTTACAACATATTTGAAAATGTCTATAAAGTTTGTCGGACTTTTCTATTTTTTCTTTTAAGTTCTAGGACTAATTTGATACAATGTATATTTTTGTGAAAAACGTAATATATTTAGGTCATCAAAAACAGAAATTTTCCAAAAACGGTTGAAAATTGTCATATAGTTCTTTAACATTCTCAGTTTGATGCTGAGAACCATCGATATGAATTATAGAAACGTCTATCAAGTGCGAGTAGAACTCGCGCCCAGAAATTTCCGTACCGTTATAACATATTAATGATTAAGCTTAATATAATTCTGCAAATCTAAAAACTAAAAAAATTAAGAAAATTGAATTTTGTAGAGCTATGGAGTCGTAAATCTTAGTGTCTGACATTCATTTTAGCTTGAACCTTTGGCAATTTCTGAGAATATAAATCTTGCTCGACAGATAGACTGGTGGACGAAAAAGTGACAATATAAGGGTTTATTTGTTTTCCTTCTAAGGTACAGAATCCTAGAAATTGTTTATTTCTTTCATTATATGCTACGTACATTATCGATTATTTATTATTTCTTGCGTTTTATTTAAATACATTAGCAGGTTGATTTCTGTAAACATTTGTTACCGAATAAAATCGAGACATGAATTTACAGAAGAGAGCCTTCAGCTCTTACTCGGCTCTTTTCAAAACAAATGTTCTTTTTGAAATCTAGTAAAGAAATTCATTCAAAATTGTTTTTTAAAATTTAAGGGAAAATTTCACATTCATGATATAAACCGTCATTTCTTTTAAACAATAAGGACAATTTCGTAGCTTGCTTATATGAAAATTATATTGTGAAAACCGAATTTTCCTCTGCGGTACAACTCGCATCTTCAGCGCCATCTTTCTTTCCTTTCCCCTGCAGTACCTACTCGTTTATTTTTAAAGATTTTTACTTTAAATATTTTGTAGATTTTTTATCATTTGTTAAAAGTGATGAATCAATAAAGAAAAAAAGATCAGAAATACGATGCAATAGTCTGAATGTGTTAAAATACAATTATAAGGATTGTTTCGTTAATTTCAGATCAGAATCAAATAAATAAAAACTAACAAAATGCAGCCTAACTTGAGACCGATCAAATGTGTCCGCGTTATTCCATGTTTCGAATAAAGAAGGCCACGACAATAATTGTGGCATAAACGCAATGCCACAAAGAAGAATTTAAAAGCACTATTGTATAAGTAGGTCACGGAAAAAGCATCAACACATATAGATTTAACTATAAACGTGACCTATTATTAAGAAACGAATACGTATAACATAGAAGAAAGTCAGAATACGTATAACATAGAAGAAAATTAGAAAAGAATTGTTTTTCATATTTTTGAAACACATCGCTGAAAAATAAGAGGGGTATTCACATTACACGTCATTTTCGGTAACGAGTACATTTTTTTGTTACCGATATTTTTGTACTCGTTACCTCTTAATCAATACTTTTCTTTTACTCATATGAATACTTTAAGAGCAGGTATTGTCACAATTAAATGAAACTACATGATGTAGTATTATTTCTACTTTTTTTAAAATTTCTATATCACGACTTAGGTTTCGTTGTATTACAACATCTTCAGCAAAGATCTTTAGTAATAGCCCATCTGAAGATGTTGTAATATAACGAAACCTAGGTCGTGGTAAAAAAATTAAAGAAAAAGTAGAAATAATACTATATCAAGTAGTTTAATTTAATTGTGAATAATGAATTTCTACAAAATTAACGCCAAATATATTCAACAGCAGGTATTGTACCGAATCTCTTTCAAAATTATATCATTATTCCGAAAATTACTAAAGTATTAACATTATAGTATTAACATTATTAACATTATTAGCGGAATCTCATTCTGTTTGTAATTTGAAAAAAGATGTCATTCGTTTGTTGTACCAAGTAAGATGATAAACTTAGCGCTAAAATAAGTTTCAGTGCCAAACCCTGCGCGAAATGACGATTGGACAAAATATTATTTTAAGTTATCGGTTGCAGAGTTAGCGTGCGAGGTTCGGAATCACGTTCGCCCTACTCTCCAATCATTTCGCCGCTCTGTTTCTTGTTTTTATTTTTCTATATTGCTTTTTATTTTGATTTAAATAAAAAAAGTTTCATTAGCCAAATTCTTCTACTATGTTTTCACAGCTAAAACTTTTACACGATTAGCAATAAATTTATTAATATTCAAGCATTATTTATGTTCGTAAATTTTTTCATGCATATAGGTTATAGATTATAAAAAGTAAAAAAAATTAAACATGAGGAGTAATTTGTAAAATATATACGTAATATAACGTCCAAAAAATTATCGGCACATTAGGATATCGACACATTTTCCGTTATAAATTATCGGCACGTTAGGATATCGACACATTTTCCTTTATTTTTATCTTTGCGATACTTGCTTCCATATCCATATTTATTGAAACAATACCGATGCCCTTGATTCGAATCCGTATCTATATATATATATATATATATATATATATATATATATATATAAATATAAATATATATATATATATATAAATATAAATATATATATATATATATATATATATATATATATATATATATATATATATATATATATATATATATATATATATAAGGTCCTCTACTACATCACAGACATAAACTAGAATGATAAAAAGAAAATAAAGAAAACCAAAAATAAATAAACTATAATTATGATTTACAAGTAAAAGTTCCCTAGTTGTTAAATATCTCCTAAAATTGTTAATTCGAGTTTACAGGAAATTCTTTTCAGGTTTTTCAAATCCATTATTGAAAAATTAGAGGAATTCATTCATTTTTAAGACAGTATCTTAAAAATGAATAAATTTTATGTTTAATTTATATGGCGATAGAACGACTTCCGCTATAGCGTCCCAGCGCCGCCGCTGTGTTCGTCACTTCCTGCCTGTCCGCACACGTCTCGGAGATATTGATATAGCTCCGTTATATCAACAACCACATTGATGTTTTATACTCGAAAATCTTCCAGAATGAACAACTAAACCGCATCAAAATCAATTCAGTAGCATAAGTAAACAGAGAGAAAGACAGACAGGCATATGATGAATTTTATATAAATGTATAGATTAAAAGGCTCATCCAATGATACCATAACATCTAACATGAGCAAAATAAATATATTTCATTATTCACACAAAATCACCCTAAAATAAACAACGAAACAAAATTAATTCATGTCATAAGCGAGCAGAGAGTAAGGCAAATAGGCAGACGTTGCATTTTATATAGACATGAAGATTAAAAGGCCCATCCGTATCCTATTCGATGAGATAAATAAAACCAATTTTTCCTTATATTTATATGGGGAAGAACTATTTTGAATTTTTTTTTGTAAATATTTTGGCACATAACAATATAGGTCTCTATACGAAGCATCTACTAGCAATGCCATGCACATAGGTCTAACATAGCAGAAACGCGGTAGAAACAATAAGATTATGGTAGATGTTATTGATTGTTCCATTACGAAACGCTAAAAACTTCGAAAAGTATAACTACGTTAACGATTTGTCGCTACCGTCATTGATCAAAATGTCAACGCAAATCAAAATTATGCCGATGGAAAATAGCGGAACAACAGAGGTCTCAATTAAAAAGACGCAGCCGGCAGCCCTGCCGCAAGGATGTTCCCCAGGACCGTCCCCCTAATGCCCTCGAGAAATTGTAAAACTTTCGCTGCTCGATGGACAACTTCAAGGACTTTGTCTAACTAAATTCATAACGGAGCGCCGTGCGCGCTGATTTACACAAAGGGTTGGGGTGAAAGGGTATTATGCGGATTTTATTAAGGTTTTGACGCTTTTTAGGTGGCACAGTATCACATACTAACTTTCTTTTCACACGCACGTCCCCATACCTACCCAGTATGAGTTTTAATCAAATTTTATTTGATAATCAGGTTAGATAGGTTTGTAGGCACGTGTAAATCTATGGAAGTATTTGATAACAAAATAAAGGGAACTACAACTAACATTTCTGCTTACTAGTGTTACTAGACCTGTTTTTATTAAAACGTATTCCGTGAGTTTAGCATTTGCAAAGCACTTAAATATCGTAAATTGCCTCTAAAAATAGTACTGCAAGATATTTAACATAACGTGTCATCAGATGAATACTCGGAATTGATTCTTAAAGCTTTTGTCAAAATAGGTCTGAAGATTTACAGGTAGACGCTTCGACACAACTCAATTTCATAGATGGATTACATCAATTAGCATTTACTGCAACTTGTTCGGCAATCGTTACATAAATTCTCGCTACAGCAGGAAACTAATTTCCGTCCTATTCCAAAATTTAATAGAAAATGAAGTTGAAAGGTTAAGTTTGCTAGACAACTAACCTCACCTGTTTTTCAAAAAGTAGTAGCAGTTTTTTTCAGTTTTTCAAAAAGTAGTAAAAAGAAATTAATATCTCTCTCCAAAATTGAATGGAAAGCGAAGTAAAGAGGTCAAATATATAAGATGATTAACTCCATTTATTTCACAGTATCTTGTTGCATTAGATAATTAAATTCTGCTCTATTCTAAAATTGGATGGAAAATTAAGTTAAAAAGTTATATCTATAAGATGATTGACTGTGTTTATTTAAAAAATTATCATTACATTAGATATTTAATTTCTGCCCTATTCCACAGCTGAATAGAAAAAGAAGTTAAAAGGTCATATATTTAAGATGATTGACTCCATTTATTTCAAAGATTCTCGTTGCATTAGATAATTAACTTCTACTCTATTCCAAAACTGAATACAAAATAATTTAAAAGGTCATATCTACAAGATGATCGACTCCATTTATTTCACAGATTCTCGTCGCATTAGATAATTAATTTCTGCTCTATCACAAAACTGAATGGAAAATGAAGTTAAAAGGTAAAATTTATAAGATAATTGGTCCCATTTATTTCACAGATCCTCGTTGCATTAGACAACTAACTTCTGCTCTATTCCAAAATTGAATGGAAAATCAAGTTAAAACGTCAAATCTATAAGACGATTGACTCCATTTATTTCACATATTCTCGTTGCATTAGCTAATTAACTGCTGTTCTATTCCAAAATTGAATGGAAAAAGTAGTTGAACGACCAAATTTTACTCGTCTCACATTATTTGTTTCATAAATACTCGTTGCAGTTGGAAACTAATTTTTACGTAATAACTAAGAGTTTAATTCCAAAATTGAACGACCAAACCTTTTTAAACTCTCTCTTTACGTCTAACATTAAACAGTTTTACGTATTGATTGACCTCTGAAGTAAAAAAGGGCCTAATATTCTGAAATAAGTGATTAATAAAAAATATATTCCCCAAGGAAACTTTTCGCTTTCGTGGAAAGCGAAAATATAATAAGCACCGCTTGCAGAAACAAAATTACTTATGAAAACAAATTTGCTGCTTGAAATTTTTAAGCGTTTAATAGATATTCAATTTTTTGCTCACCTCTCCAACTTTAAGGTTATTGTCATACCTGGCTCATCGTCACGAAGGTGAGGATTAATTTTATTCCAATAAAATGAAATGCGAAGATTGAAAGCACTTCCATAATAATGGTAGGTAGGTTATGTACTTACCATATTTTTCCTCGCGATTTTATATCTTCTAACAAATTTTCTTTTCTCATTTTTACGTTAGATGGAGGTGTTATTTCGGAGGCTTTGTAGAAAAATCAGCCTTTTTTAATTATTTCCAAGAGTTGAGTCTTAAATTAGAAAAAATAGAAACCTTTCGGGAAATATGAAAAAAAGAATTGCAGTGTAGGCAGTTTTTCGTGAAAACGTCAATTGTGTATATGCAAAAATTTAAAAAAGAAATATTGGTTTGAGTAGTTAAATATATTTACAACTTACATTTATTGAATAAATGCTAGTGATATGTGACGTGGGATATACAAATGGCTTCAAAATTATTTGAATACCTCTTGCAAATATAAAATTTAGTTTAGTACATATACAATTTTAAAACAAATATGAGACATTTAAATATTTGGGACTCAAAAAGAAAATCTGACTATTTAGTGCGATTTTCTTTTAGAGGAAACCGGCATGAAAAAAAAGACAATTTCAGAGATCGGTATCTTAAAAGGAAAAAGGGAACCTTAAGATCACCCACGTGTTCATCTGTCCGTTTGTCAATCTTTTTTCAGAAACGGCTTGACAGCGAAATTCGAGATTCTATTTTAATAAAGTATTAACTCGCACATTTCTCAAAAATATTTCTATTGAAATTAATGGGAAGGGTCAAATTATATTTTAAAATATTTTAAATGTCTATATATAGTGTGAGGTATAGATTAAAAGGTCTGATTATCAGGGTATCGAAAATTAATAATCCTTAATTTTAGATACTATATCTTTAGAGTTCTACCATAAATATAAAAAAAAACATATTTTTCTTTCTTATTTCTGAAATTACAGAACCTAAAATTATGAGAAAAAACAGAATTTCTAGAAGCCTACGCAAAGGTTGTAGGAGAACTGTACAGATAATTCTAGATATAATAGTTTTTCAAAGATTTACATTATAAAATATAAAAAATCTTATTTTTCTTTCTTATTCCTGAAATTATAGAACCAAAAATTTTGACAAAAAACAGAGGCTTCTAGCCTACGCAAAGGTTGTAGGAGAACTTTAAAAATAATTATAAAAAACTTTAAAGATAATTATAAAGATAATATCATAGTTTTCCAAATTATCATAATATATATTAATTTTTTTAGGTATTATTGAATGGTTATGACGTTATGGGCCCAAATTAGTGATGACTTGTGATAAATAAAGGAATTTCACATCAAACGATACACGAAATCCTCTATGGGTGACTCAGACTCGCACTTGGTCGGTTTTTAGTGTACCGTGGTAAAATTGCTAAAATGTAATACTAATGGAATCATTTCGGTGCCCGTCCTTCCGTGTGTCCGTTCGACCGTCTGACACAGAGGTGGTCCAATTATAGACGTGAAGTATTAAAAGGAGAATTTTGATACAGGGGTTTAATTTCGGGGTATAAATTTAGAAATTAAAAAAAGTTTATTGAAGCACGAATTCAATCATACATATGGCATATTTTTGAGTTGACATTTTTCGGGAAAAATGCTTAGAATTGCTGTCACACACGAGAAAGAAAATTGCCAAGATTAAAAAATTCCAGTGCGATTAATTTTTTTGTTTTCAAAAATTGCAGTGCAGTGGATCAGCACTTATAAGGAAATAAACGATTAATTTGAAAAATTAATTGTTTATTTCCTTATAACGGCTGAACCACTGGTTTTAGAGAAAAACTTCTTCGGCAAAAAATATTTTTCACGATGTAAGTTGTTCCTTTTTGATTTCGTCAGTCTTTCAAAATGTTTAATATGGATCAGTTGAGAGGCTCTCCACTCAGTTCAGCTCATACACGCCATGTGATACGGCATTGACGTCATCGGCGGCGGTAAGCGTGGCAAATTTTAAACATTAAATCGGTGTGTATTACTATTAATACTAGCGTGACCCGTGCGAAGTCTTCGCATTATTTATTCCATTATGAAGCTCAGATGACAGATCAAACAAATATTTTACTAAAATTGACATATAGAGGCGCAAGTATCAAAAGCATTGAGCTAAAGCGCCACTTTATTTATACGTGAGTGGATTTGAAATTAAACAAAAATTTTACCGACCGTCAATCATATTGACGTTGAGCCGTTAGATAGCAGCATTGCTGTTTTGTGTATATAATTTTAATAATTAATTAATTTGCAAAAACAATAGCAATAATAAATTTTTTAGTTGTGGATGCCGGTAGAGCAAGCAATTATCTATAAAATGATATATAATTTATGTGGATTAGTTGTGAGGTTTTTTCTAAAAAGGGAGTGTAACATCTTAACCTTAGCGTATTAATATATATGATGATGATGATTTAAGTGGGAGGGCTGATGGCTCGGAACGCTAATTGTGCATTTAACCGATTTTTTATTTAAGATGAATACAATAGATATTATAGCGTAGATAAGTAATAAGATTTCTCCATTTTACAGGTGTTGCGTACACTAATATTAATTTTATACAAGATTATTTATATAGTATAAGAGAATATAAGATACAATTTCAGTTGTGTTCAGGTAGAAAAAATTTTATTTATCTAAAATATAATATTACGTCTTCGAGTCCACTTCAATTTTGTAAGAGCATTAGGCTAATTTAGCATTTATTACAAAGTTGCAAAAATAATTTTTAAACTAATAAATGAAAGAAGACATGAATTTTACAAAGTTGCAAAATTAATTTTTAAACTAATAAATGTAAGAAGATATAAATTTTACAAAGTTGCAAAAATAATTTTTAACTTTGTAAAATTTATATCTTAAGACATAAATTTTAAGGGGCCTTTTTCTTTATTCCAAACATACAATTGCATTGTATGTAACACCATTCCCTACAAGAAATTGACCTTTAGTAAATATTTTCAAAGGTCATCCGTAAAAGTCCTTCCCCTGGTAATTCATAAATTCAACTTGCTTTCCTTTTTTACCAAGCCAATATTTGTAAATATTCTTATTTGTGTATTTTTAAATTTACATTTATGTAATAGTATAAATTCCTGAAAACCTTATTATCTTCGACACAGATAAATTTTCAAATATAAATATTGCGGTTAATTAGAAAAAAATCTCGAAAATAAAATAATGAAAATACAACTCGTACCGGAAAACACTTATACCGAAAAACGGTGCTCACACGAGCACCTCATATCTCTCCAATCCATTCGCCAAACGTGCGCCACTTCCGCTCTAATAACGTCCCAATTCAATTAAACTAAACTAACCACGCCCCCAGAGTAACACCTCCAACTAACTTCAAAAGCAGCCCCCCGCCCAGGACGAACAATTTGAGCGCCCTCGTCCGACAACTCAACCGCTACTCTGACCGTCTTATTAACTCATTTAATTAACCTGACTTTAATAAATAAATTAAGTTACCGAGATAGCAACAACAACAAGGGTCCGCACAGTGCCGGGAGTTGTTTGTTAACAGTAACCTTGCTTTGTTACTTATAGATGTGTTTCTCCCAATAAAGCTAATTGGGAGAAACAGATTAAATAACTTCAAATTTATCATTAAAAAATTGAGATACGATTCATCGCAACATATATTATCGTAATATAATCAATGAACACAATTTTCGAATCATAATTAAGGGATTCATTTCTATGATAACGAATAAAATCTTTAGCAAGTGGGTTACATGTTACATAAACTGAAAGATATGGATAGAAGGGAGACGTAGCTTAGGTGAAAGAATGTGGAAAACCTGTCAAGCACAAGCAGAATTCCTATTGCCGTTACATTTATAAACATATAATAGTATATATTTTAATTTATCAGAAAGTAAATATATTACCTACTATATATCTAAAAGGTGCATATTTCAGAAAAAAAAATAGAATCAGAAATCATTGATTTTTGGATTTTTTCCTTCACTTAGGTTACGTTAGGTTAAATCTACCATTACGCCGACTTTCAAGATTGTTGGTCGACCGGAAATACCATATAAGTTTTGATAATCAGTGAGGAAGACTATGGTAAAAACAGATAAAAAATACGTTTTAAAGGACTTTTTCGTTTTGTTCGGTGATCCGAAAATCTTGAAATGTTTACGTTAATATAAGGCTATAGACCTCAATATACGATTTAATTGTAAAGTATACAATATCAATTTGGTTTCTCAAGCCTTCTGTTTCTGTGAAAAAGGATAGATGTATAGACGAATGGACAACCAAGTGACCCTATAAGGATTCCGTTTTTTGTCATTTTGAGGGACATACGCCTAAAAATACTTTCTTTTTAGCGTAGTTTAAATGCTCTGGCACCAAGAAGTTAATGTGGAAAATATATATAACCTAGGAAATATGTATGTACATTTAGTAAAAGTAAATTATAATACAATAACAAAATAATTTATTTTAATTTTTTTTTATTAAGCTACATATTTGTCCATAGATGTTAAATAGAGATTAAATACATATAATAAAATATATTTTCCATTTCTTTCTTTCAACTTTATACTTTTACTATCTCATTTATCAAAATCCATCAACAATTTTGGGCGGAAAAGGGTTACAAACTTGTACTCTTAACACGTTGGCTCCCACGAGAGCCAACACCGTTGAAGATTCTCGCGGGAGCCAACATGTTAAGAGATAGTTATATAAGTGTTTAAATGCATAACATTCTAATAACGAATATAAGTGAAGTCTAAACATTCAATTTGAAAGTAGCAATATCGTGTATCTAAATGCATAACATTTTAATAATGCAAATAGATGAAGTCTAAACATTCAATTTAAAAGTAGCAATAACGTGTGTCTAAATGCATAACATTTTAATAATGAAAATAGGTGAAGTCTAAACATTCGATTTAAAAGTAGCAATAACGTGTGTCTAAATGCATAACATTCTAATAATGAAAATAGGTGGAGTCTAAACATTCGATTTAAAAGTAGCAATATAGTGTGTCTAAATGCATAACATTTTAATAATGAAAATAGATAAAGTCTAAACATTCAATTTAAAAGTAGCAATAACCTGTGTCTATATGCATAACATTTTAATAATTAAAATAGATGAAGTCTAAACATTCAATTTAAAAGTAGCAATAACGTGTGTCTAAATGCATAACATTCTAATAATGAAAATAGGTGAAGTCCAAACATTCGATTTAAAAGTAGTAATATCGTGTGTCTAAATGCATAACATTCTAATAATGAAAATAGGTGAAGTTCAAACATTCGATTTAAAAGTAGTAATATCGTGTGTCTAAATGCATAACATTCTAATAATGAAAATAGGTGAAGTTTAAACATTCAATTTAAAAGTAGCAATATCGTGTGTCTAAATGCATAATCCGCTAATAATGTAAATAGGTGAAGTCTAAACATTCGATTTAAAAGTAGCAATATCGTGTGTCTAAATGCATAATCCGCTAATAATGTAAATAGGTAAAGTCCAAACATTCGATTTAAAAGTAACAATATCGTATGTCTAAATGCATAACATTCTAATAATGAATATAGGTGAAGTCGATTTTAAAAGTAGCAATATCGTAATATTAAAACATGTTATTAAAAATTACTATAGTAATTTTTCTATTTAACTTGATAGAAAAGTAACACCGACTATCTCGTTAAGTGCTCTGTACCAAAGTGTTCAATACATTTTAGATCGTGTTTAGTGAAAATTAGTAATACGTAGAGTTTAAACACTCGTATATATAGTTTTCATATTTTTAGTTCACTGCGTAAAGAGTTAAGTCGTAACATTTACGGAAAATATACCAAATTTGCCAGTGTCATTTTTCAAAAATGTGCTTAACACTTTATCAAACTATTTGAATGATACCTAAACTCCAATCTTCAGTGAGTACTACAGGATGAGTGAAAAGTATAAAACCGCTCTAATATAGCCGTTTTAAAAACAGTAAGGTAGACCGTAAGGTTTCATTCTACGATTTTTGGTATGGAGCTTTAAGAAAACCTCTTTTCACGTAATTTGAAAGTAAATTGGATAAATTTGAAATAATTTTTTTTTCGTAACATGAAGAATGGCTGTCCGGCATCTGAGAGATATATTTAAAAAAATCCACCCCATTATATTAATAATTATTATTTTAGAACCAAGATACACAACTATACGAACGAGCACAAGCACGCGCAAAAACGTCTCTTAAGTTTCCTTATAATATTTCAGATTTTTAAATCTTTAATTCCATGGAAATTTTTAAAATTAAATTACGGTTCTTTCCGGCAAAATTCTAACGCGAATTAAATGTTGAAGCTTTCAATTAAAACTGAGCTGAAATCTTGTTTTCTTGTAAATTTGTAAAAAACAAGCTCAAAACTGAGTTCAAATAACTGTTAGTAAGGTGATTTGTTCAATTCTCAAACAAAAGTGAATTTAACAACATAGTTCTTATATCGTATGTTATACATACATACATACACACACACGTGTGTGTGTGTGTGCGTGGATGCGGGTGTGTGTATAGGTTATACACACACACGCACGCATTATTATATATAAGGTATAAATATTGGAAATGACACCATAGTGACCAAAGTCATAAAGCGACTTTGGTCACGCACATTTTCAAGGTTCTGTACCTGAAAAGGAAAAACAGAACATTTATAAGATCAATCACGCATCCGTCTGTTCGTCTCTCGTTGATTTTAATTATATCCTAATAATAAAATTCTACAAAGTCCGCAAATACCACAAAGTAGTTATAAACTAAATATTAACGGCTTACAGTACATATTAACAGCTTTATTAATGTCATACATTTAATTTCGATTTAACACTAAACCTTAATTTAACCGTATAAATTTCCGAATATTTACAAACGGAAGTTTCCGTCAATAACTGTTATTACACAATCGATCTCTTGTAATTTAGCCCTTTCACAAACGTACGTAACCTTTATTATAGACGCGATTTAGCTTTCCCTCTTAACTTCCGCCTCAACTACTTCCTTTCCGACGCCGCCGTGCCCCACCCAAACACGCGGGCGGTACTTCCGCCCAAGTTTCCGTGAAGTGGGAGTGGATAAACTTGTGCAACCGCTGCGGTCTTCAGGAATTCAGCGCCAACGCGATCTGATTGATGACGGAGCGACGCTCGCGAACTTGGCCATTAGCACGAGCGGCGCCTTGTCTATATTAGCTGCCGTATTGATGTACACGCGTGGATTGGGGACCAGGTTGGGTCTGTGATGGCTTTCTAGGTAGTTCCACGATTTTTAAAAGACATATCATATGTCTTTAAAAAACAAAATTTTGTTAAAGGGCATATTTTTTTAAATACGTTTAAAAAAAAGAAATGGTTTTGTTAAATAATGTATTTTTAAAAACGTTGGTGTGATTGTTGGGAGAAACAAAATTCGGTTTTTAAGTTCTATCCGAAGAAAATTCTATCTTATTTAATATTATATTATATATATACTAGCTGACCCGTGCGAAGTCTTCGCACTATATCGCCATCTAGCGTGTTCCAAGTATACAATTTGGCTAAGATATTTGATGTGTCGCCCACAGATGGCGCTCATGCCAATTGTTATAAAAAATTACTTTGTTATTAACAAAAATATTTTTTTCGAATTTTTTTATGTTTTTCGCCCAAAGTAGAAAACATAAGCTTTAAGTGGGTATTTTTTTATTTTTTTTGGTGCAGTAGTTAAAGAGATCGAGCCGCTCGACCAAAAAACACCTTTTATAAATAATATATTTAGATAGTTCTTATAAACATTAAAGCGTACAAAGTATTTTTAATCAAAACTATTTATAAATATAAATTTTTTAAACGTAAAAATTGCATTCTATATCCACACACGTAAAAAATTCTGTAAGTTTGATGTTAGCGTGTATTAATTCATACCCGTATATCTTGAATCCGACGAATAAGCAATTTTTTATAAAAATTATTAAATTTGCAGATTTTTCTCACAGATAATATTACGTGAAGGCTTCTACTAGAAGCCTAATGGACATTTTAAAAAATGAATACTATTTTTCAGGAACTTCTTCAGATTTCGCGATCAAAAAACAATCTGTATGTTAAATCAGACAATGATCTAATAGCATGTCAAATTTTCTTTAGATCCATTCAGAAATTAAAAAGTTAATACAAACTCCATGTATTCAAACTTTCAAATCCATAATATCAATTATGAATAGTTAGGATACAACAAATGCTATTACTAACTTTAATGAGACTACCATAAATGACGATGACATATTTCAAGTAATCTATGGTGACATATTTCAAGTAATCTATGGTATGATGATGAGAGCATCACTAAAAAATACATTCTGGTGCAACCATGCTTGAGTATTTGAATACCGAGGGAAATTAATAATTCCTATCAATTAAGGAACGAAGAGCGACAACTTTTCTTCAATAAAACAGAGTAAGAAATAGTAGCATATAAAAGAGGAAAGAAAATAGACAAGGGAAGTACTCGACAAGGGAAGTACCGACTCGAGTCAAAAAAATCAAGGTAACCTCTTTTAGACATTCTCAGTCATCGGACTGTACTTGGTCTTATATGGACTACGAATAAATGAGTTGGCGTCTAATTTACTTCGCACTAAAGATTGTATAGTAAATTAATTGAAAAAAAAACACATAAAAAATCTCCGGTATTACACAAGACTAATCCAAGCCTTCACCAAGCAAATTTTTTTTCGGTAAATTCACCAAATACCCACAAAACGTCAAGGGTGAATCGAACCCGACTCCTAAATCGATTACGTCATTAACTCGGTATAGGGGCGTTTCGCTAACATTACATTCGTACTCGAAAGGAACGCAGTCCCGGCTGTAGCTTCTGGGCAAATACTTCCATTGAGCCGTATTCTGCATATGGCTCTTGTAGTTATGTCGTGTATTATTCTTCACGATATATCTTCACAGCGTGATAAGTCTGTATATTATTCAGATAAAACAAATAAAAAATTAAGATCACATGTATATTGAAAACTATTAAAAATGTATATCGATACTTGTGATCGTCAGCTGAGCTCATCAGTGACGTTTAATTTTGAAATAGGGTTTTCAGAAAGTTTTGTAACGTTTTATTTTCCTGGATGTAGCAAAGAAGTAGCGAAAATTTTTGGACTTCATGTGAATGCCTCTGAAACTAAATACCTCCCGATAAGGAGACTGTAGAGACCATCTTCAAACATCTTTGTAAGTAATACCGTCGAGGAAGCGGAGAGCTGTGAATATCTAGGGTCAGTACTAACAAGTCAGAACAAGGTTGAGGTTCAGTTAGAACTAGGCAACAAATGTTTCTAAGCCTGTAGAAAACTCTTAAGTTCAAATGTTCTAAGCACAGCATTGAGGTTAATCATCTGGCGGACTATCATAAAACCTATTGTGACTCATTCGTGCAAGATCTGGGCTTTAAACCAGAAAGATGAACAAAAGCTTGCCATGTTTCAAAGGAAGATACTCGAACAATTTTTGAGTCAGTGACAGAGACGGATAATACGTATGAATCACGAAATGGAAGTACTGACGGGGCAAGAAACCTTGTTAAGTCCTGCAAATCACACTGTCTAAGATGAGCGGGTCATTTAGAAAGAATGCCGGATAAACTATAACCAGATGGATGCCACAACAAAAAAGACCAAGAGGCAGACACAGAAAACGATGAATGGATTGTATACAGGAAGATCTCGGGACGATGGGAAAATTCACCAAATGGAGAAGAGAGGCGAATAATGGAGTCAGGTGAAAGAGACCAAGGGTCACAAAGGGTTGCAGCGTCGCTGGAAAAGAAGAAGGTTTTGATACATTAAATGAAACGAAAAGAGTGTACGACGAAAAATTAAAGGTTTTTGTTCTTAATTTCGAACTTTAAGCGTGGAAATCACTTTGCGTTCAGTATGATGAGAAAAAAACAACCTCAGAAAATATGTCGCAAGAAAAATAAAAACTGTATATGTACATTATAATTATAAAATTGTTCTTACATGTACTACATATTTATAAAATATAAAACTCTTTAAAGTCTTGAATTTCATAGCCTATCGTGGGGAGTTCTAATGACTCCAATTTACTGTAACAAAGGTGTACGTAACACATTTACACTTTATAATATTAAAATATGTTTGTGCTAGAAAAATAGCATTATAGGAAAACTTTATTTGTTTTTTCACATAAAAAGAACACTATTGCTGAAGATCATCGCTTCCTTGTGAAAATTTATGATAAACATAATCTGCCTGAAGCTGTTCCTGGAGACATCGTTTCATACGATTTAAAAGTGGGAATTTTAATATAAAAACATCCAGAACAAACGAAACAATGCAAACATAAAGAATTATAAAATGTATTATATAATATACCATAGCTTACTGGACAATAATATATAAAGAGCAATATATATATATATATATATATATATATATATATATATATATATATATATATATATATATATATATATATATATAACTGCAGCGGTAACAAACGTTTACACGCAATGGGAATGATTTAAAAGCAAGGAAATGGGGTATCACATGAGTTGTCGGAAAAACAACAGGAAAAACGTTTAACCGAGCGTGAATACAAGCTTCGTCACGATCGAGTAATAAAACTTGTCATGGATAAGGGAGGCATGTGAATTTGAAGAGAAATTGGAAAAATCTCAATAAACAGGAAAAATGAACGTTCTGATATTATTACTGTATTTGTTTGATATAGATATAGTCCGTTGATTTGATAAAGTTTACTGTAGTAAAACTGATTATGTCTAGTAGAATGATTATCTATAAAGTATTGTTTAAAGTTTTTAAAGGGATCCTATTTGCATGGTCCGCGGGATGACGTCGGGCATCGGATACGCTCGTGTTCACATTCGTTTTCATCAGTATATAAGTGGGTGTTACAGCTTGATCGTGTAGTGTGATATTAATGCTATTGTTATAAGATTGATGGAATAGTATATAAGAAAGCGCAGAACAATTATAATTCCTTTGTGGAAATTATTAGCTTGATTATGGCATATGTACGAGTATATGAAGAGAAATGCAAAATATTTTTATTAATTATATCTTAAAATCATGTTTATAGTCTTGAAGGAGTCACATTACAAATAAGTCCAGAAAAATACATCATCATGAAGCATCACACAACTGACTTACGTTCATTTAAGTCTTGAAGCCTGAGACATATGTTATTAAAAAAACTGTCCAGTTCGAGTAGAACCCACACTACAAAGTTTCCATACATATTTAGGTAAATTTAAAAGTTGACACATGTAATAAAGTTTTTTATTAAACAATTTATAAATATTAATTTTATTTTTCACCGTATTAATAAATAGGCTATATATATTTCACGAGAATTTCTCATAAACTATAAGGCCTGGGATAATCACTACAGTTTTCCTGTAAACTTCTAGTGAAATTCTATCATCGCATTTTTATTTCATAATTTTTGGTTTAGTTGTTTTGAAAATATAAATAGCGCTATTTTTCGCACAGTTCAATGCATATCGTTCTCTTTTCGCAAAATATAAATAACATTCTTTTTTGGCACATTTTGGTGCTTATCGCCGAGGGTACTTGAAATTCTAAAATATTTTTTAGTGCTTCATAATTAAACCTTGCAAACGACCTTTTACACGATACAAAAAATAGAAAAAAATCCGAGAACTTAATTTTCGTCCTAAAAATTACCACATAAATATTTTAAAGTGTTAATATCAGAAACTATTCAACCCAAAATTATGAAAAAACTATTAATACGCTATGACATTGTAAATTTATATGTCAAACAGTTTCTAAGAAAATCAGCTGTGACAGAAAGAAAAACACCTGAGTTACTTTATAAGGGTTCCGTTTTTCCTTTTGAGGTACAGAAAAACATCTTGTTTGATTGCTATCAGGTAGCGTGCTCATTTACAGTAAGCTCACCATGTAAGAATGCTCTGGATGAGCACGTTTCACTGAGTTAAGATCCAAGTGACTTAAAGCAAACTCAAAACTAGCGTGCTAGAAGTTAACGCGCTCACACATGCTTCTAAGCGTGCTAAGTAGCACGGAAAACTAAATTGTCGTGCGTTTAAGTAGTACTTACTCTTTTTGTATACATGTGCTGTGTTTGCCCGAAAGTAGCGTATTTTCGTGCTATTAATAGGCTATGACTCGAGGCAGAGTAGAAACAATATTTCCATGTCAATCATAACAGCAAAAACACTTATAAAGAACGTGTAGAACTCGCACTCCGTAGACGTTAGGCAATAATATTTAAATTAAATTATTGACAAATATTAATTTTCCAAGGGTATACAATATTTTAATTAAATAATTGACAAATATTAATTTTCCAAGGGTATATAATATTTCAATTAATTTATTGACAAATGTTAATTTTCCAAGGGTATATAATATTTCAATTAAATTATTGACAAATGTTAATTTTCCAAGGGTATATAATATTTCAATTAAATTATTGACAAATATTAATTTTTTGGAATGTAAATGTATTGTCTGTTATGTCTTTCAAAGGTTATTAAAACAAGGCGCATATTTCAAATATTTTAAAATCTAGGATAAACTCCTTACTTTTTCTACAATTGTAGATAAAATAGAGTTTTAAAAAACTATATTTTGGGTTGAGTATTTTCGGAAATAAGAGGGAGGGATAGAATTTTTTTAACATTTTCAGTATATCTCCAAGGATATACTATTTAAAATTATGACTATTTTAGGCCTCTTCTTATGAGCCTCTCAAACAATACCCTACATTATACATGGAATTAAAAAAAATTCCAGTACTAATTGGCCACCTTCCTCCTCCTCTAAAATTTCCATGCATACTTTTCAGTGTTAGCTATTGAGATATGTTTGGGTTAATATGTGTTATTACTATGCCGAATTTCAAGTTTCTACGTCAAGATTCGGATTTCGGAGAAAAACGCCTTCGACAGACAGACACGTCAATGGCCTTACAAGGATTATTTTCCTTCAAAAACAAATGAAAAGTTTATTACAGTTTGCACCACATTTGAGAAGAATTCAGAAATTAAAGATTTCGATGGTGACATACAAAACGTAAAAATATTTCTCATCTAAAAATTTTCCTTTCGCTATGAAAAACGAGGAAAATTAATGCCTGTTTAAAATGAGCTTCAGTTGGAGTTTGATCTAGTTTAAAACAGAATAAAATAAATGGTGAGCATAATTACAACTAAAAACAATATCTTGTCGAAAAGTCCTTTTTGGTATAGACTGTTCTCCTTACTTTAAATTTGGGATCTAGACAGAACAAATGAACGCCCGTTCCTTATAACATATAAGAAGTAGTTTTTCATTACTTCACTAAAATTTTGAAAAAATCGAGTATTTCGCATTTTTTGCATGCAATCTGACAGTTTACATTCGGTGTCCCTAGTGACTTTTTCAGGTCCGGTAAATACCTTCTTGGTTATCACAGGTACTATGTGTTCCAACCTTTTCATTAGTCGAATTATTCTTCCATACATTATTTCGATATGTTTTTTGAGGTTTAGTCAGCGGAAGCAAGAAAGTAGACAGTTCCTTTTTCGATTAATATTGAGACATGATACATAATATTTAACCATCTTGAAGATACGTTTGATTTGTGTTGACTTACGTCAAAATAAATCAAACATGTCTCAACTCGGCAAGAAAATAACAAAGTAATTGGGAGATAAGTACGTACAGGCACATACAAAGGCATGAAGCAACTAAGATATCAGTAGGTAAGTAGGTCGTTAATAGTTTTAATCAAATCGGTCTCGTGGCTACAGACGAACATAGACGTATGTATAAATAATATACACGTATGTATAAATAAAAAAAAACAGTGATTGAATATATTTGGCGTTAACTTTGTAGAAATTCATTATTCACAATTAAATAAAACTACGTGATGTAGTATTATTTCTACTTTTTTAAATTTCTTTACCACGACCTAGGTTTCGTTGTATTACAACATGTTCAGGTGGGATTCTCATTTGAATCTTTGCTAAAATCCCACCTGAAGATGTTGTAATACAACGAAACCTAGGTCATGGTAAAGAAATTAAAGAATGTAGAAGTAATACTCATCACGTAGTTTCATTTAATTGTGAAAAAAAACAGCTTAGTATCAATATTATTTTTCACTAGATGTGATTTCTCAAAAACTTCAAGTAAATTTATTGTCACTTTTTTTCATATTTTTTAATTAAACAGTTTCCGAGATGGGAGGGCGGATATATGTTTTGTGAATTTTTGAATTTCCAACAATATCTCATATCTTACATAAAATTCAACACACTGATTACAGGACAAACGAAATTAAAAAACGAGTGTGCTTTAGACCACACGACTGAAGTAAAACTTCAAATTCACAAAATATGAACTTTAAAATGAATTTACAATTTTATTCACTTTAAACGAAGAATATTTCATGTATTGAACAAAGTAATAATTTATAAAATTGTTCAAGAACGAAATAAAATTACAAAATAAAAAGGAAGTTCTCAGGACTGCCGACAGAAATGAAAACTTAAAACTGTATTCTCCTTCCCCTTCCTTTTCCTTTACATTGCTACAAAAGCTTTTCACTAACTTATATCTCCCTCAACTTCCGTTCGCCTCGCCCGATCACACTTTTCGTAACGCTCTCGTCACGCATTCCCCAGCTTACTCCCCAAGTCAAGCGTGCGTAAAGAAGTTTTACTTCAAAAAAATGTTCAATTACATTGCCTGATTAACATTTGTATATATATATATATATATATATATATATATATATATATATATATGTATGTATATATATATATATATATATATATATATATATATATATGTATGTATATATATATATATATATATATATATATATATATATATATATATATATATTTACTACCTATGCGCTTAAATATGCTTTATCATTATGTCAAATTGTAAGTCAAACAGTTTTTGAGGAAAACGATTATGACACATAGACAATCGAAGTATATTATAAGCTTTCTGTTTATTCATCTTTGAGATATGAAATCATAAAAATAAGTTTATAGTATAAAATATACACTTATACATAACGAGAGTGATCTCTTTACGTAAAAGTGCATATTTTCTACATAAACACGTTTACTTTAAGTATATGTACAAATAGGAATGTGACTCTTTTCTTTTCACAAGGGACGTTACCATTAAAATATTAAATGTACGAAATGTATCAAACGTACATACATGTAAATATGTGAAATATCGTATGTACCAATCTCGTATGTACACGTACATAGTATGTATCGTATGTACAATCAAGTATGCAATATCGTACGTACAAATCTACGAAATGTATCAAATGTACATACGTGTAAATATGTGAAGTCGCGAAATAGTAAATCAGAAAAGTATAGGTATTCAATAATCAGAAAAGTATAGATACAACACTAGATGAAAAAAATAATAAAGTTATATGTACGTTTAACTATATCAATTTGTTTTTTGATCCTAAAAACCTGTCCGAACACGAGACTACATTTGAAGATAGCGTCGAATATAACCTTCCTTCTTTTTATTCAAAAATATCTACATTGACATTTTTATGCGGACAAATAAAATTTACTAAACACTACAGTGACAGTGTTTAGTTTACATTTTTAATATCCGTCACTGCTTTCCACGTTCGAGAGCACGTTTTTAATTTCCGGCTTTTCCGAAGTGGATTTACTTTAAGTAAAAACTAGCGTTTGAAACATTTCTAACATCTCCTTTTACTTATTTGGACTAAATGTATTCATCAAGTTACTACATTTATATTCAATAAATGTATATTTATTTTCCGTCCTCCAATGATGAATACTATTAGATTTCGACAACATGAAAATTTACTTAACTGGAATACAGCCTTTATGTAATAATATTTCGTTTTTCCAAAACAATGGCTCAAAAAACATTATCGAAATTTAATCATTAATTGTTAGATTTGCCATCTATCTTGTATCGATTTACCGCTTCTATTCTAGCATAGACATCTTCTATAAATGTAGGCATTATATCTCTCGTATTAATACATTTTCTATACTTATTTCTCCCTTGATATATTTTAAATTAATAGGTTAAGTAGATATTTCTTAATCAGTTCAACCCCATTTTTCTTCAAAAATCTGGTGTCCTTTTTTGAATTACTTTTATTCTTCAGGATGTTTTATATATTAGGTCAGCTTTATTAGTGTATATATAGTTTAAAGACCTGTGCTGGGAGAGTTAAAGTCAACAATGATCATATCATTGATTAAAAATCCCATAGGCCATTATTATAATAAAACACCTTACGCAGTATTATTTAAGGTAAACGATATTCACAATTAAATGAAACTACGTGATGTAGTATTATTTCTACTATCTTTAATTTCTTTACCACGACCTAGGTTTCGTTGTATTACAACATCTTCAGGTATTCATCAACAACACCATTCAACTACTCAGGTACTCATCATTCAACATCGACCTAGGTTTCGTTGTATTACAACATCTTTGCTAATATCCCACCTGAAGATGTTGTAATACAACGAAACCTAGGTCGTAGTAAAGAAATTAAAGATAGTAGAAATAATACTACATCACGTAGTTTCATTTAATTGTGAATAATGAATTTCTACAAAGTTAACGCCAAATATATTCAATATTTGTAAACGATATTGATAGTTTTTATAACATAACTGTGTAACATCTTATATTATGTTATAACATCTTGCCTTCCCCCAGAAAAAGATTCGTATTGGCCTTTAGCTTTAATTGCTTTTACACGTAAAAATTATATAAGGTTAATTGGTTAACGGCATTTTTAACGGTTTTGCTATTTATTATGTGTTTTAGTCTGGAGTACAAGGATGTCGTCTCTCGATATTCTTGCAAGTTCAGGCTAGTTTAAATCAGGTGTGAAAACTTAGCTCCGTGAAATGCATGTACAACGGATAAACGATTGAGTTTACTTTCAATTTTAATTGATTTATCCTTAATTCATATTAGTTAACTATAACGTCTTTCATGACTTATAATTTTTAATTGCAGCATTATTTAATTGGTTAGTTAATTACTTATGTTTTCCGTTTTGATTTTTTGTATACTTTAACACACACTCACACACACACACACAATATATATATATATATATATATATATATATATATATATATATATATATATATATATATATATATATATTATATCTCCATAAATTATTTTATTGTTTAAGGTTTAAAAATTCAACTCAAAAATGCCATGGGGTTACTTCAACTCCCTCCACTGAAATCTTTTTGGCTTATTACACACATTTTCGTTAAAAAATTATATAACATTAATCCATATCGACACTTTAAGCTACACGACAGTTCCATGTTAATCGGATTTGTGCTAAATCCAAAAAAAATAAACAAAGTTTCCTCTTTATAAATTAGTAAAAAAACTCTAAAAATTAATTATGCATGCCTTTCACTAATTTTCTTGGTAAATATTTATTTGTCCATCATTTATACCTTGATATTTAGGACATTTCTTTCCAACCGCATTTCGTTTCTAACTATCTTCAATAGCTTTTGCTCAAAATATTATCTAATAGAAGTTTAATTAATTCAATTTCTTGTAAGTAATATGGAGACATACAGAGTACATGATGGTTGATCCACTAGCACCCATGATAAAATAATTCCTTAGTAAGCTAATAAGAGGCAAAATTTCTTTGCAGCGCTACTTCCCACCACATTTTGTTTTATTATAGACCTTTTTATTAACGTACAAGATATCAGTCATTCTGACTTAAACCTGTTTTGATGTTTTTCATATAAATGGAAAATTCACATGGAAAAGATCACGGTACCTTGGAAAATCACGTGTTATACAAGATAAATAATAACAAGGTAATAGTAAATTATAATTGTCGTATTACATAATATATTACACAATACATAAGTTGTATATGACGTCTATTCCTACCAGGTGAAAGGCAAAAATTGATCAGAAAATAGATTCAAATTTTCATTGAAAAGAAACATTCTAATCACTCAAACTGTCTCATGTAACTGTCAACAAGTTTCCCACTTATTCTCAAACGTGAACACTTTTAAGTATCAAGCTTTAAAAGCCACAGTAATATGTAAATAATAAAATTTTAAATATTAAAAACAATCTTTATTCATTTAAGCATTTATATAAAAAATATTCGTAACTATCTTTATTAATTTAAGCATTTATATAAAAAATATTAAAAAATTAAAAACAATCTTTATTAATTTAAGCATTTATATAAAAATATTCGTAACTAAATTACCGCTGGAAATTGTAAGGGTAAAAAATGTTTTGTTAGTCATCGTATTATGTGACAAGATATAGTAGATTATTTAAAAAAAATCCATATCAGGATACCTTATTAATTAGGTATATTTATCGATATACCAGTAAAATCCTTAGGTTGCTTCCGGTATTATAATTATTGTACCTATTTAGCAACCCCTAAGCGTCCAGTTTTTTTCTATTTTCGACAAATAAATGTATTCATTGAAATTTAAAAAAATTATGATTATAGTTCAAAACGCAATACGTACACAGCATCATTTAAAAAAAACTATTTAAAAACGAAGCTTTTGTGGTCAAATCGAACACGTTTAGTTTCGTATATATTTTGTAAATATTACTCTATTCAAATAAATACTTAATTTGTTTGGGTAAAGAAACATCTTAAATATATTATTTCAAAGTTAGAATATACAAGACATACATCTTTATCCACCATACATAATACTTTCTACAATCATTCGAAACTTGCTCAACTGCTATAATGGCTTCCAATTAATATGTTAATACACGTGTACAAATGATTGCACAAGTATTATCCAAACAACAAACGGTTGTCGTATTACACAACTTAAGACCTTTTATCTGCCGCTAATTTTACATTGTTTTACCAGCCGTACCACACAAGCGACGGGTCCCCGCCCGCCCCGCACACGCGCCCACTACCGACTAGGCGGAGCCCATTAATTACGGGCACTTGACGCCGTCCAAGCGCCCGCCACATGCGTCTGCTGCTGCGGGAAATCTGGGAGGGCGAATTTTAATCTCACATTTAACAAGGCTACAGGCACGATCGTGGTGCTGATCACGAAATTAATACGTTAAATTTTGTTAATTTTATGCGGTAAAAAATTAAAATTAATTTTGTAATTGAGTTTTATTTTAAAAACAAGGGAAATAATTCATATAAAATTAAGGAAATTGTTTTTAAGTAAAACAAGCATATTGGGCCTATAATGGCATATCCATTAAACTAAATGTATTCTAATAATGATAAGAAATATTGGAGTTACACAAATTAACGGTTGAACACCCCCATTACACCATAGTTTAAATATATATCTGTGCTTTAGTATCGACTTAGGCGCCAACAACTAATCGACTTTTCTATTAAATTATTTAGAAAGAGTTATATTATTACCAACTATGTTATTTTGGAAGTGAAACTTCTTTAGACGCGATAGGAATAAAATGTCAAGGTCAAATTTAATGCAAACTTTTAAAGGCAACATTTTCATGCAACGTTTTGTTGTAATGTCTGAATGTAATGAATCTATTGCAACAAGGACGGGAAAAAGGTACTTAGTTAACAATTGAGAGAGATAAATAAGTACGATAAAATAGGATAAGAAGAGTACGCATGCGCGAACACAAACAAAAATGAAATACACTACTGATATCAGCTGTTCTGTACGTTATGTGTGTCAAAAGTAAACTGTCAAAATTTTGTAGATTAATTTATTTATGATCGATTTATTACTAATTTTGCGTGTACTTCATCCATTACAAGACTAACCACGTATGTACTAATTATAAATCCGCAATGAATTCGCACATGTAGTCGTAAATATAATTTACAATATGAGCAATACGCCGCGACTTATTTCAGCCACATTTAGCCATGTTCTGGCACAGCGACTATTTTTTTAATTGATAATGGTTTATGTTAATTTATATGAAGATCATTTTATACTAATTTAGTACAACTTATGGACTTACACCTAGTGTGTATTTTCTTTTTCTCTCTCTGCCGTTTTATCCGTTACTATATACTTACAAAGCGAGGTTTAGATCGCCAAAGAAGTTTAACTTCTGTCACGTGTATTGACTTGCACGCGGTTTTTTTTGTTATTTTAATTCATTTTTAAATTACCTTTTGCTTCCAATATTTTATTTATTTAATTATTAAGTTTTATTTAATTAACAATAAAAATCCGCAGCGTGTGTCCTTTTAGCTCTACCCGAAGGGCACATACTTAGTATAGCTCAGGCCAATATAGAGTTTGTGTTTTTCACGGTTTCTGCAAATAAAAATACGACATTATTCTGAGATACAACCAAAGTACCGAAATAAACCTGACTAAAGTATACCAGTGCAATGTTTAGCTGAATTCGCAATTCTCTGAATCCGCCGGGAGACAAAGGTGACCTTGCGGTAGACGACCACACCGGCGCGGCCTTTTATGTTGTATTTTTAATACAACTTTCGACAAACACACGCCCGCAACTAATTAGCGTGTTTTTATAGCGCCGTGTCTAAAAAAATACAAAGTTTTCGGGCCGAGTTCGGTCACGCACAAAAAGGATTCTATAACTATTTTGAAACATACAAACCTCTATTTATATCCATTATTTTTATATTTGCATGTTCAACATAAAAATCTTGTCCACAATAGCCACTTCATGTTAAAAGCAACTTTAGATCTTATCGTATTGAAATGAATTAAAAAGTGTGCGTACAAAATAATTTCACTTTATTTGGACATTATGCATGTATATCGCTTGCAATGGGTAGCTTGTACGTATTTAACTAACCTTTTTGCTTTATATTCGTAGTACTGCTGTGTTGGTTCTGTCTTATTTTAACGCAAGTCATTCGAGATCGATTCGAGATTCTGTATTATATTTAAGTCTTAGATAAGAATGGTGCATAAAAATTAGTTATGACGTTTAAATTTTCAAATATCGTTTACTAAGAATAAGTCGGGATAAAAAACTTATCAGCCAATATAATATTATTATCATGAAGATGTAAAGCGGAAAAACCAAAAACATACTAATTGTGCATAAAAATGTTTTCTGTTTATACATTTATATTAGAAAAAGAGTTTGGTTGTGTCGGCTGCGAGTGTTGAGCGTGACGCCTGTTTATTTTGAATATAATTTAAATTCGTTTCTTATATAAAACGAATTAAAAATTTGTATATAATTTTTGTTAATTTAAATTAATTTGTGTCATTGGAACACACGATTTTGTGTAATAATATAAAACTTCTTAGTTTTTCTGAACAAAAAAATACCAAGATGTCTTAAATAGGAGAATGAAAACTCATTACAGCCCATCGACGTGAATTAGCTACACGTTCTAGTGTCACGTCGCATGTACAAAGTCATCATCCCTCACACGATTGCCACCGATAGAGGCAACATATTTCGTGAAGGAACATTGCCCAATGAATAATAATAAACTGCAACCCATCTAGTTTGACCGTGGAAGTAATCTGAGGTACCATATCATTAAATTTACTTTGACTGTCTATTGTTTTTCAGTTTTCCGGTTTATAAAAGTGAATAAAAAAACTTTTAAATTTATTTGAATATATCTTAGCATGGTATATCAATAAAAGTAAAAGAACAACAAGCATTTTAAAAGGCATTTTCTACAATATCACAATATTTTTATCTAAAGCTACTACGCCGATCAGTAAAGCCGTTCGACACAGTACGGTTATGGACACTGCGCAGCAGCCGATTGTAAACAGACTCGCAGCGGCGTAAAAAATGGTCGTAAATGTGTTATGCGTATATGCGTGACGGAGATATATTGACAAGCGACACGCTGTGGTTTAGTATGTTTTTTATTCTAGATAGTGTGGAAAAACGAGAATATAATTATGTTTTTTAATATGTACCGTGATCGGTCAGTCCTAGGAGATTGTCAATTGCTAGAAAAGAAGAAAAAAGAAATAGACATGATACTTTTTAGAAACTGAAAAAGTTGAAGAAGAAGGCGAAAACAAACCATTTTATGCAAATATTGCATTAAATAGCTTGCATATGAAAGTATGGCTTTTCTTAAGAGGGAAATAAGCCGAAAAGACATATACAGATGTAACAAGAACGTATACATTATTCATTATAAAGAACTATATAACGATTCTCAATTGTTTCTGAAAAAAATATCGTCAAAGTGGTAACTCCTACAATATAAAATGATGTACGGAAACACCTCTACGTATAATAGACATATTATTTTTATTCCTGTATATATAAAAGGAAACAAACGCCAGGGAAAGAAAAATAGTATAGGAGCATAAAAAGCTAAACGGTGAATGAATTCACCGAGAAAAATAAATTAAAGGCATCATCTAATCTAATCGAGAACGAATGCATTAAAACAAAATATAGTAACTCTCACGAGTTATATACAATCTCAAAGATGAAACAATATATGTATAACAATGAGTATATAAAGAGTACAAAGTGTTTGAGCAGCAAGTCGCAATTAAACTGCAAAACTCATTCACATGATTATTATCCCTGCTCGGTTCATAAAATATTTTATTAAATCACTTGTATCAACTTTATAGACTCGAAACAACCAAAATTATTTTCAAATAACAAAATTTCCATCAGTCACTCAGCAAGCATTACGCATTTTATATTCTAATATCGAAATGTTTATATACTCATAGGGTAGATTATAATTAATCCTTCAGTACCGGACGTATTTGGTGGAAATGGGCTATTGCATTTAGTGTGAACTATAATAATTATAATATTTACTAGCGTGACCCGTGCGAAGTCTTCGCATTATAAATTATTCAACTCAATTTAATAAATCAAAATTGATTGCAGGTATTCAATTCATTTCTAATTTTGCACACTGCTTATTACGTTTTTATTCCATTATGAAGCTCAGATGACAGATCAAACAAATATTTTACTAAAATTGACATATAGAGGCGCAAGTATCAAAAGCATTGAGCTAAAGCGCCACTTTATTTATACGTGAGTGGATTTGAAATTAAACAAAAATTTTACCGACCGTCAATCATATTGACGTTGAGCCGTTAGATGGCAGCATTGCTGTTTTGTGTATATAATTTTAATAATTAATTAATTTGCAAAAACAATAGCAATAATAAATTTTTTAGTTGTGGATGCCGGTAGATCAAGCAATTATCTATAAAATGATATATAATTTATGTGGATTAGTTGTGAGGTTTTTTCTAAAAAGGGAGAGTAACATCTTAACCTTAGCGTATTAATATATATGATGATGATGATGATATCATGATGATGATGATGATGATACAACATAAATAATTAAACATTTACTACAAATATAGTTTTTGTATATTATTAGTGTTGTTTACAAATTTTTCTAATACTGACCTCACTCATTCGCTCTAAGTGTGAACTCCGTTTAGTTTGTGTCGACTGGGTGTCGTAGGATGGAAATTAGGGTAAATATATTTTTTAAAATATTCGATCAAACCTCCAAGTTTGTCATTTTTATTAAAGCTGAGAATGTTTAGAAACAAAACGTAATCCCTTGACTGTAATGAGTTTATTACATATGCAAGGCAATAGACGAAAAATTTGTTAAATTTACTACATTTCAACTACAAAACAAATGAAGAACAAGCTATAAGCAACGAATTAAAGATATAAGCTTCTTTTGTAGAATTCTTTGTAACATTATTTTATATATAATTTAATTCTCCGACAAAAATAGTTTAGAATGTACATAACGGTATATATATAATTCAAATGTATACAATCTGTTGCTCGTCCAATACATACGAAAGAAAAAAATTGTATAAACATTGTTCATTCGAATTAGATACAGTTCCCACAATCTATACTTTTCGAAAGCCATAGAAATAATTTTGCAGCTTTGTTTTCCCTGAACTAAATTAAGCCTCGTGCCTAATTACGGAGCATATTGGAGAAATTTTTATAAGCAAAAAATTATAATATTGTATACTTTCAAAATTATGAAAATATTTTTCGTCAAGTTGTGGCTGCGTATGGCAGCTGAATTAATGAGTGATTATATTATTTCAAATTAGAAATGAGGCTTTGTTGTCTCGATAAACTTGCGTTGTAATATCGCCTCCGTAATGAGATTGCCTTTTGTAAGAATATAAGGCCAGGTTTACTTACAATTAACTCCGTGCAATCCATGGTCATTAAACTTTCAAGTTCTCTTAAAATCGTCGTCAAATTTAGTTTACAGTTTGAAACATTGCTGATTAATGAATATATGTTCTTAAGGAAACTCAAACACTGTCATTTTTTACGTAATATAATTTTAGCGAGAAATCTTATAAAGAACATACAACATTCACTCATCTTTCTTTAAGCTTTAAATGCACGTAGTTGCTGATCGGCCACATTGCTGATTAATGAATATATGTTCTTAAGGAAACTCAAACACTGTTATTTTTTACGTAATATAATTTTAGCGAGAAATCTTATAAAGAACATACAACATTCACTCATCTTTCTTTAAGCCTTAAATGCACGTAGTTGCTGATCGGCCACATTGCTGATTAATGAATATATGTTCTTAAGGAAACTCAAACACTGTTATTTTTTACGTAATATAATTTTCGCGAGAAATCTTATAAAGAACATACAACATTCACTCATCGTTCTTTAAGCCTTAAATGCACGTAGTTGCTGATCGGCCAAGTAACTTTAAATTTCCTTTCCAGGTTTGCAGTTTCTCAAACCTTGACGATAACAGTGTTTTTATCAACTATAATAAGAGAGGAAAGCTAAATAAAATTTTCCTATTATCGTTTTATCTATCGTGGTTAAGGCTGGGAAAATAATAAGGAGACAGGAAATATATAAAATATTAATTTGAAAATGAAATAAGTAATATGTTCAGCATTTAAGGTTAATTCCGTTTCGTTGCGTACTATTACAAAAATTGTATACTTCATGAATATTTTCTATTATTTTTTTAAGTCGATATTATAACATGTAAATTTATGGGTAATGGAAAAGTTCCGCTCAGCGATATCTTCGAAAATTTCCATACATTGAAAAATATATAGAATATGCCAGAAAATACCGATTGGTTCTGCACACAATGGCTTATAAACCGCGCTCATGCAGTAGAACAGTAGCAAATTGTTGTCGTTATTGTTATGTTGTTCGACAGTTGGGGTATAATTTTTGACAAGAGATTGTTTCTTCCGAAGTTTTTCTATGTTTCTATATCTCGTTACTCTCTATTGTACATAATTATAAAAATCATTGCAAATTTAAAAAAAAATAGTTCATCTATTAAATGAAACTTTGATATGTAGTATTATTTCAACTTTATTTAAGTTCTTTACCACGACGTAGGTTTCGTTGTATTACAACATCTTCAGGTGGGCTATTAGCAAAGAGATCTTTGCTAATAGCCCACCTGAAGATGTTGTAATACAATGAAACCAAGGTCGTGGTAAAGAACTTAAAGAAAGTAGAAATAATACTACATCACGTAGTTTCATTTAATTGTGAAGAATGAATTTCTACAAAATTAACGCCTAATATATTCAACAGTTCATCTATAAAAAACCCGATACACTCTCCTTATTTAAAGAATTTGTAACAGTACCTTATCGGCATCTTTCCATCCAGCAGCATAGTTCTGTATGTATACACATACAGAACTATGCTGCTGGTACACATACCATTTACACAAAATGATCTATGTCCCAATAGTACACCAGAAGTAATTAGGTATTTAATGGGTAAAAATACTAACTTAACGCGATACCAAAATGCATTTAAACAAGTTTAATAACCAATCATTTGTTTCCGATAAAAATTTCAACATAATTTTGTGAAATACTTAGAAATATGTTTACTAAACTATGCATGTACAGGCATAGTTTAGTAATTATTTATGTACTAATTTTCGTTTTGTTTTTCCTCCTCTTTGCAGGTTTATCGTCGTACTTAAAATATTTTACAACATGCAAGTTACGACGTGAAGCAAAACATTTCAACATAATTTTATGAACACTAGCGCATAAAACTCTGTTTTAACCGTCATAAACACACCACTTTGTCCAGTTGGATATTCCGCACTTATCCATTACTCGGTCATCGACTTCCTCCCATCTCTCCTTCATTCAACTTCGAAAATTATTCAATCAAGTACAGCAACGTAATGAAAACGCGGTTCGACTGGATCCGGGATGGGAAAATTTTAACAAATGCGATGTAATAAATATCGATAAAAAACTTTCCCCAAAGTTATAGGAAACGATCCGATTTTAGACTAATTCTGGTTTTTTTTTCGAAGCGACTGTCATCTGACTTTCGCAAACCACAGAGAAACAAAACCTTTCTTAAACTAGGTTCCGTACAATGACTTTTATATAACGACAACAGGGACCAACGGTTTAACGTGACTTTCAAAGCAGGGAGGATCTTATAAGGAGACTATAAATGCCTATATGCACCACACACGATCAAGACTGTCAGTCGGACTTACTGACAGTTAAAAACGATTTCTGTTACTCTTTCACTGTCAGTCGATTCGGAACAAGAGTCTACTTTATCGGTCTCGCTCTATTGCATGGTCCAATTGTTAAAGTATCCATAAAAAATACGTTTTTAATTATCAGTAAATCCGACTGAGAGTCTTGACCGTGCATGAGCATACGGGCGTAGGATATGTGATTGACAGCCACCCCGACCAGCGAATGCGTTGCTAAACTTCATTAATGAAATTAACGAGTTCAAATCTAAGTCGCTAAATTTTCACGTCGAAGATATATTCCCACTGTCTGATGGCGTTAAGTCATATCTAAAGATGGTGTATAAATCGAAAATTCGGCTAAGATACTCTTTCTTCATCTAAGTCACTTACTAACTGTATACCCTTTTGGAGAGTAATTTTTATATATTTTAAAAAGGGTGGTAAGGTGATGATAATAAAATAAAAGCAACCATTGAAAGAGGCAAACAATAATCGATGAAATAAATTATACACTTTTCAAGAATCAAAACATTCTTAGCTGGAAAATTATGGAACAAAAAATTTTCAGAAAACATGACGAGGATTATATCGTCGCGGAGTTAAGGGACCACTATTGCGTATCCGAATAAAAGAAGAATATATTGAAAGAACATTTTAAATTGAGTAGAAACTATGTCTAATATTTATGAAAACCTTGGAAAGCTTTTTTATAATTATACTTATAATTGAAACAAAGCTCGACCTTTTGATAAACATGATGTAAAGCTATTTATAAGTACCTTGAGCAGAATGACGATCGTTATTAATTATTCAAAAGCTCCAGAGTTCCAGAACACCAAGGGAATATAAACTTTATTCAAAAGTGTTTTTTTTCTTAACGTACGTATTTGTGTAGAAACTATGTTTAATATTTATGAAAACTTTACAAAGCTATTTTATAATTATACATATATTTGAAACAAAGCTCGACCTTTTGATAAACATGATGGAAAGCTTATACCTTCAGCAGAACGACGATCTTTATTAATCAAAAGTTCCAGATTTACAGAATACCAAGGGAATATAAACTTTATTCAAAAGTGGTTTTTTTCTCAATGTACGTATTTGTGAACTTGTGCACATATATGCCAGCATTCGATAAATCAAAGTATCGATATCACCCATGTCGGTATTTAACACGCAAGTATTTTTCCAATTCTTCCATCCCTAGCCTCGATATATTACGCGGAGATGACAGCTTGAGCTGAAACAGGGCGAACTCAATTACAGTTCTGATTTTGTATAAATTTATGACAACTCGGCGGCTTTCAACTTTTATTTCCAATTTGATTTAGGGCACTTTAGGTAATATTTTAATAAAAAAATTTGATGAATTCGATTTTACGCAAACGCGGTCGTATCGAGTTTGAGCAAAAAGTATTTGGAAGGGATTTATCAATTGATAAGTTTGTCGAAATTTGTTTCCAATAAAAATTTCAACGTAATTTTGTGAAATACTTAGAAATATATTTATGAAACTAAGCATGTACAGGCATAGTTTAGTAATTATTTATGTACTAATTTTCATTTTGTTTTTTCTCCTCTTTGCAGATTTATCGTCATACTAAAATACATATTACAACATGCAAGTTACGACGTGAAGCAAAAAATTTCAACATAATTTTATGAAACACTTAGAAATATGTTTACTAAACTATGGATGTACAGGCATAGTTTAGTAATTATTCATGTATTAATTTTCATTTTGTTTTTTCTCCTCTTTGCCGGTTTATCGTCGTACTAAAAGACATTTTACAACATGCAAGTTACGACGTGAAGCAAACAATTTCAACATAATAATATGAAACACTTAGAAATATGTTTACTAACCTATATATGTACAGGAAAAGTTTAGTAATTATTTATGTACTAATTTTCATTTTGTTTTTTCTCCCATTTGCAGGTTTATCGTCGTACCTTTTACAACATGCAAGTTACGACGGGAAGCAAAAAATTTCAACATAATTTTATGAAACACTTAGAAATATGTTTACTAAACTATGTAAGTACAGGCATAGTTTAGTAATTATTTATGTACTAATTTTCATTTTTTTTCTCTCCTCTTTGCCGGTTTATCGTCGTACTAAAAGATGTTTTACAACATGCAAGTTACGACGCGAAGCAGTAACGTCATAATATAATGGTCGCGCTCCGTAACAAAATATAAGTGGTCGTGCGAAAATTTTAGTTAGACAGTTTTGATCAGTTGTGAATTCTGTACGTAGAAAATATTTTTATAAATTTGATTGATTTAAAGTATATAATAATAATAGAAGCCAAAAAAACTTCTTCAGAAATCTTGTCTGTCTGTTAATTTGTTCTTCAATCGCGCAAAATGTACTTGACGGATTTTGATGAAATTTGGTATGGCAATAGTTCTATCCTCGAGCAACATATAGGATTCTTTTTATATTTATGAATACTGCGGCTTAAAAAAAACTCTGACTTGGTGAATATTACGATATTGGTACTGCCAGTGCTATCTATTAGTGTATTTAATAAATTTTATGCTCATAGATATATTACGATATGGTACTACCAACGCCATCTATTGGCGTTTTAGCAAACTTTATAATCATGGAGATCTGAGAGAAAATAAATTAAAAAAGTTTCTAACAACTTCTTATTTCTAATTCTACGCGGACGAAGTCGCGGGCACAGCTAATATTGGATAAGAGAGAAGCAAACGTTTTTACAAGTATAAGTCAACATTTATTTATTGACTGTAATATTTATTTAAAAAACAGAATTCTGGGTAAATATTTTTATATTCTCTATTTAAAAAACAAAAACCTAAGGTCCGTTCAAGTTTTAGAAAGCTATGGGTAACACAACGCGATTGATGTAAGGTAATGCTTTAAAATATAAATAATTAAATATGACCCAAATCACGTTATTTGAAGTAACCAATATACATATATAGCCTCGAAGTTTACGTAACTTTAAAAAATGTAGATACAGAACGCCCGTAGCGAGAGTCCGACTAGCATTTTCCCTGCTATTTTTCTAACCGAAATATTACGTCAGGAGGCGTGTGAAACAGTCATTTCATATATTCCTAGGGGGTTAAGTGTCAGTAACAGAATACGTCCTTCGTGAACCGACAATCGAACCCTGACACAATAATTACTTTTGGGATCGAGGGACGCAATATCTATAGAATATTATATTTCGTTCCCTACTAAGAAACGTTTAGGGTCGATTTATCGCTCCTTATTTAAAATATAATATAATAACTCCTTTTATGGATGTCTATTTACATACTTAGTCTTGGTATTTCCAAAATTCTATAAATATAAGATGATACCTTTTATACTTAAATCCTCTTCGATTTATGTATATAACATGTATAGAGGACCAACGTACAACGTTTCAACGTACAACGTCAACGTACATATACATATGTATTTCAACGTAGTCAACTAAGTACGAATAATAATTAAGGTAGATTCCTTTTAATATTTTATGGTAAATTTAAAATTTGTTTTTTTTCTACATATTACGTAAAAAGTTTCAACTCAATAAAAAGTCCCGTGACTTTTAAATTCTCGTGAAATTTTAAATTGGCCCTTTGGAAAACATCCATTGAGTTCATTTGTTCAAATTAACTTTACTTGAATATATATTAAAAATTAATAAATGTTTACCTAGACGTCACATTAAGCAATAATTTTTTGAATAGTGAATATATTTGGCGTTAATTTTGTAGGAATTCATTATCACCTAATTTTTATTCACAACTAAATGAAACTACGTGACGTAGTATTATTTCTAATTTTTTGAATTCTTAACCAGACTTAGGTTTCGTTGTATGGCAACATCTTCAGGTGGGCAATTTTTAAAGCATTACAAATTTACCAATTACCCACCTGAAACCCACTCTAGTAGCCTCAGCGTCCGTTAAACTGAGGTCGCGTGAACACGTAAGTTTGTTTCGGTGTTATGTGATATGATGTGAACGACTTACGCGACACTTATTACTGGGAAAATTATTTCTTTTATTGAAGTTATACTTCTTTAGGCGCGTTATGAAAAAATGATGAGTGAAATTTTAAGATTCGTCACACAAAAGTTACAGTATGAAGTTGCAGTTATTGAGACTATATATTAATACCAATATTTTGTACGAAACTTACGTTGGGGGCATAGCTCAGATGGTAGAGCGCTCGCTTAGCATGTGAGAGGTACCGAGATTGATACCCGGCGCCTCCAGGACAAGTTTTTTATTTTTAGATTCTGCATTTTATTTGTCTTTCGAATAATTTAAAAATGTTTGATGTCATTAATTGTGATTCTTTATTTATATTACTAATAAATCTAATATCCAAGTTTCACAGATAAATACTTATACAGGGAGGCAGATGATATTTAAAAACAATATTACCATTTGATGCAGATTTACTTGATGATGATTTTAATTTATGCAGATAATAGATAAAAACAATATTACCATAAGGTATTTAGCTTTATGGTAATATTATTTTTTTATCTTTATTTTGTATTCACTTTTCATACAGAATTAAAATATCAATTAGTTTATAATTTCCTTACATCAGCGCAGCGCCATCTTTTGATAGATATGATTATTAATTTCACGTAACAAAAATACTTCAAGTACATAATATTGACGCAGTGAGCCGCTTTTTAATTTGAATTTATTGGATAAAAAAATATAAGTGCGATTTATATATGTGCTGATAAATTATATTCAGTAGTGATTTAAATTCAATATTTTGATTAATATATTTACTATTCGTAAATATTAGTGAAACATTTGTGTTTATAGACTTTTTCAAGTGCTCCAATATAATTGAGGTTATCTATCCGTATGTATTATTTAATGATGCCAAAGAAATATAACTTCTCACGCGCGTACATAAGTACGCACGCGCGTACCCTTTTTTTTAGTTTAATTTTGATATTCCTATAGTTGTTTTTTCTGTAGACGTCAAAACACACGTATTTGTTTACATTTTTTTTTGTGTTTTTGGAAGTCATTTTACTATCACTACTTTTCCTAATCCACATCAGCCCTCCAGTTGCAGTACAGTCTTTGAGGGACAATGATAGTTTTGAAACGACCTAATGTTAATGCTGGTATTGTACATGTATCTGTGATCGTGTACACGAAGAGGTTCTGAATTACTTTATTGAAAATCCAAAAACTAGCAGTGTGTGCCAACAGAACATTGATCTTGTTTTCATCTGAGCAATGATGTAGATCATTTTTTTTTTAAATATTTGTGTACTTTCTTTATAGCAGGTAATTTGTTTGCACGTTCATTTCTCAATTGATTGTTCCATAAATTATGACGCTAATATAAACGTGTCCCTAAACGTGAACTAAATAATAATAATAATAAATGTTCATCACGGCGCAGGCGGCGCCAGTGTCGGCGCTCATTTTCAACCCTTTCAGGTGCGTTTTGTAAATGAAACAATTTAATTAAATATTAATATTTTCGACAAGATTTTCATATGGTTACGCGAATTTTTCGCTCAGATTAGATTTAGTTTGATGCAGTGTATCGACTGTATGAATAATAGACACGTTTTTTGTCATACTCTGTTTATTACCACGTTATGATTCACAGGGTCAGAGTAGTGATAAAAAGTAGCAGAAGCTTGCAAGTTGGTCGATTGTACAGTACCCAGAGATCGGCTTATTGATGATCCCGAGTATTCCAACGAATTAATCACTAACCCCATGACTGATATTGTTTTGGCAAAAGAAGCATTATAATTAAGAGAAAGGTGAATCTGCGAGAGGGAGCCTATAATTAGTACTTTAAAAAAGTAAAAAACATATATAACTTGATAACTTGCCGCATAGCTAATAGTACTGGGACCGACATGGCAATAGTCATACTACGTTTTTTTGATACAAACTATAAGCGGTAAAAGCAAAAAAAGAATGCGTGGCAGTCAAGTTCATTAGAAGTGAAACTTCTTTATATTTACGTTTTCTATTATAAAGAGAAAAAATATAAATCGTAACGTCTGCCTGTCTGTTTGCTTATAACTTGAGTTCTCCTGCGAATACGATTTTCATCATCGTATAGGTTGCTTATTTTGGAAGATATTTGTGCATAAAACACACCCAACACCCAAACTAGTTTGGGTGTCAAGCTTACGCAGTTATGTTAATATTTATGATGAGGGTCATAAAAAAAGAGCAAACAGAAATTACTTTGCATGGCGAAGGACACGAATGGACAAAGTTCAAAACCACAATTTCCAGGCGAGCAGAAGTTGTGGTGTTGAACTAATAAAAATAAGAATGTATTACTCGTAGAAAACATTTTCTCTCTCTTTTAATCCATCACAACCATTTATTCAACCAACTCATCTTATATTCTCAAGAACTCTATACCTCTCTTGTTCTCACCACTTCCGACGTATTTGACTTTTTATTACCGTCTCATATCGTAAAATACAAGCATACGCTATCGTACCAGCAAAGGCTTCGCTACAAAAATCAACCTACGGATATGGTAGATACATTTTTCTATACTACAGCTGTTTCATAACAAGACAATAAACTTTTCTAGTAACGCGAGGCAAGCCTTTGTTGTTGAAAGAGTGATCCCAAATATGTCGTCTGTAATTCTGTTTGAGGAACCAGAAATTTTAGATTCAATTATGGCCTAAATAATAGCTTATAATGAGACATTAATTTGAAAAAAAAATTAAAATGAACATAGGAATCATTTGAGGGACCTGAAGGGTCCAAACAATAGAAATAGCCATATCATGACGATCGTGTGGTTTTACTGATATGCACAAAATAACGGAGTACATGTATCTAATCCTGATAATTTTTACTAAGTATCAATACCTATACTTAAAGGGTAAAAAGAGAAATTTAAAAAATCCGAATAATATATATATATATATATATATATATATATAATGGTAATTCAAAACCCTCTTTTTACGTTAATACTGTAACAAAGGGTAAGATGATTATGTACTGTTATCGTACAAAATAATAATCATAATAAAGGTGATATAAGTTTTTCACGGCTATATTAGTTGCGCCAGTTAGATTTTTGTAAATTGGTGAGAATATAAAAAATTAGAAACACCCAAAACTTTTATTTATTAAATTCTATTAACCAACTTTGAAATACATATGACCGTTTCCAGAATTTATTTGTAATTTATATCTCATCATAAGATATTCAGATTACAATTTAAAATTTTAATACAAATTTCCATTTTCAATTGTGAAAATTGTATATTATAATCACTAAAATGTAAAGCTTTAAATTTCCAGTACAGTTCCACAGACGAAAGAATCTCTCTTCAAAACTTCATCCGATATTATAATGAAAAGGTGCAGATAAAGTTTGATTGGGGATGAGTTTAAGCAACTACCGGTAACGTATTCAAAAACTAAATCCGAAGTCCTGAGGCAGAAATGGAAACTTTCGTTTTCATTTATTAATAAAAATGTCTTCGTAAGAAAGCGACAGACACTCTTCTTTCGATATTCGTTCTTCATATTTTATTACTAAATAGACGCCAAATATATTCAATACTAAAAAGAAGTAAATGCAAAACTTTGGAGCTTTTTAATATGAAGCTTAGATCGTTAAAGGGAGGTACAATAACACCGTCAAATGAAAGGTATTTTCTTAATTTTTCCTCCTATAGCATGTTACGTATAAGTTAAGATGAAAAATGTCTTTTTGACTATTAAATTTATATTATTACCTCAAAGTTATGATCATACATATTAACATCCGGGTAGGTCGATCTGCGGGGACGCTGGGTGTGGACAATCAAGAATTTATAAATAAAATAATCGATTAAAGAATCAGCTACTGAATTATATTGTACTATATACCATGGATAAAGAAACTGGAGAAAATAGGTCTAGCTTCATAAAAATAGCATATAATTTTTTGAAAGAGTTAGCATTTTTTAAACTAAAAATTCAGTTATAACGAGGAAGAAGCAGAAATTGTGTTTTAACAATTTGTTACCATAATACGAAATAAAAAAGGCTATCTTCATAAACGCTAAAACATTATATTTTTAATACGTTAAGAACTGTTAATAAGAAATAAAAATAACTATAAAAATGTAACAAAGTATATAATATTTTTTTAGAAACAATTACAAAAACTAATCAATATCGATGAACACACTCTGCTTTGCTCCTTTCGAATTTTACGTGGTTTTTTTTGACGATCTTATTGGGCCTATGGATTGTATAGCTTTAATATTTTACATTTGTGTTTGAAGGATACAATGGAATACAATCTGTATTTATTTCATCTTCTAAATCAAAGAGTTTCGTAGAAATAACACTTACAAATAACTATGAAAAATTACTTGACTTCTCACAAAAAATGCAAGATATCTCATTTGCTTTATTTATTGATTTGCTCTATACAGGAGTTTAATTTTTAATTTTGTAACACCAGGGCCCACCTTTATATAGACCTGTCAGTCTCCTTTCTAACATAAAAAGCACTCACTTCACTCTTCAATCTAAATAAAGGCCTATGTAGCTTAGTAACTAAGAGCCCGCTTAGCAATTACGGAGACTTTAATCAATAGAAAATAACTAAGAATTCCCTCAGAACGAATTATATAAATAGATTGATTACAAACTTGAACTTCAGTACTTGAACTCTACTAAATCCTCAACATCTAATCCCGTCAACTTAAACTCGTAACGGCTCACTGAACACGAACAACGTCAAACATAACGTCGCCCCGGAAAGCTTAGAATAGCGAGCTTCCTTCCGACTTAAACAAACCCAAAGCTCCCCCAAAGCTCGCAGTACAGTTGTAATTTTAATTGAAGCGCACACACGCGCGGAGGGATCGCAGCAATCCTCACGGGAAGCGGAAATGAAACGTCGCGGTAATAAAGATATATTTTTATCGTCCGAACTTGTTATCTGGGGCGCGGCGCCCGTTGGGCGGGACCGGGGACGACCGATTATGGACCCTTAGATGCGACATTATTTTTTGAATACAGAGTAGAAAAACATAATTTTGCAAGGCTACGTAATTTCGTAAATTATTTAAAGTTATTTCAGTCAATTAATTACTCTTTTCGCCAACATTTGTTGGAATGAATGTAGAATCTAATGAAAATGAACTTGTAACTATCACTAAATGTTAATTAATTCTTAAATAAATTCTTACTATTAATTCTTAATATTATCTTAGTTACAATATTTCATTATAAAATTTTATAAATGTCAGACAATAACTAAGAAATTGAAGTTACTCATATGGTTCAGGCTCGTTTTGTCCATTTTGGCAAGTCGGCGTGGGCGGGTTTTCCGCATAAAATGTCTTTTTTAAATTTACTATATATATTATATTTAAGATAAATTTATGATCCTTAAGATGCAATCAACGAGAATTATTAAGATAAATTTTACTAGCTCGATGACAAAAAATATATTTTTTTTTGTTTTCGGGCTCTTAACCATATCTTTAAATGTTTTATGACTTACGAAGATCTGACCAATAAGTAGAATTTGATGCCTGATATGCGTTGTCATTAAAATAATACTCCTGGAATATGGCATTGTAGTGATATTATTTTCATTATACTCCAGTCAAAGACACAATGATTATATGGATTCCTACGTCAGAGAATTTTGTAGTTTTTCAACTCATTGTTTTTCTAGTATAAGCAACAAAACAGTCTTTAAGTTTAAAGTAACAATACAATTAGAAAAGATTAAACCTAACAGATTTAAATTTTATTTATCGACGCTTACCTTTATAATTTCACACCGTTTCTCACCTAGGCAGAGAAAACATTCTCAATGATGTCTACTTCTCTGTGCTGATACACCTACTCTCTTTCGCTTCACTCTTTCTCCGGTACGCTTTCACAAACTATATTTTACTAGCGTGACCCGTGCGAAGTCTTCGCATTATTATTTATTCCATTATGAAGCTCAGATGACAGATCAAACAAATATTTTACTAAAATTGACATATAGAGGCGCAAGTATCAAAAGCATTGAGCTAAAGCGCCACTTTATTTATACGTGAGTGGATTTGAAATTAAACAAAAATTTTACCGACCGTCAATCATATTGACGTTGAGCCGTTAGATGGCAGCATTGCTGTTTTGTGTATATAATTTTAATAATTAATTAATTTGCAAAAACAATAGCAATAATAATTTTTTTAGTTGTGGATGCCGGTAGAGCAAGCAATTATCTATAAAATGATATATAATTTATGTGGATTAGTTGTGAGGTTTTTTCTAAAAAGGGAGAGTAACATCTTAAAACCTTAGCGTATTAATATATATGATTTTTATACTTCTTTACTTTCCCTATCACTAGACAATCCTCAATTTCATTTATCCATGTCTTCATGGTTTGTTAATGCTTTAATTTCCACCCACGTTTCCCACATATTTTAGAATTTATTTTTTTCATCTACGTCTTTATTGACCACATTTAAGAGTTAATTACGAATAATTCAACATAATATTTGGCTGAAAAAATATAGCATTCAGTATCATGTTATCCAAATTTATTAAGTTCATTTTATCTGATTAAATATTAAATAAACATTTGACATTTGTCTTACAGTTTATTTTAAACTATCTGTGCACGCGACGTTCATTCTTATGAAACTTTAGAAACTTTAGAATTGTCCATTCTACATATTGTAAATCTCATATTGTAAAACTCTCTCGGTAAACTGTTTTTGTAAAGAAGAACATATTGTATAACTCTCTCGTTAAACTGTATTTGTAAAGAAGCAGGAAAACCGTAATTCGTTTAATATATGTCTAGACCGATAAATATGTATTGTCTTACATTATGTATTGTCTTCGCTAGTTTTACTATTTACTAGGTATTTTAAAAGGGATTACAAAGGACTTGAGCATTCCGAAAGCGGGCCACGTAGCGAATACGATACTTAGACATTTTTAACCAATAAAATAATTTTGGTAGTCAAACAGCTGACACCATTTTAATAAACATCACATATTCAGAATTTGTGTCAAATAATTAATTCTTTACGAGCGTCTTAATAAAATAAACCGCTACTGTTGTAACAGTCTAGTAATAATTAGATATTGTTATTTCACCTATACGCCCTATAACATTTTCATTGAACAGACACGCAAAGTTTGCAGTTTAATTATATGTACAGATTAATAAATGTACAGACTTCAATCTACAACCCGATCGGCGACCCCGATGTCGCGTCGAGCGCCGCCTCTAGAGGCGGGCCGCCCGCCCGCCCGACTCGAGCGGACGCGCATCACCGTCAACGGCCGATCGCCGTCCAACGGAAATATTGCATTATTTTTATTGAAAGTGCGCACCTCTGTGTAACGTGTTCGATACAGCTATCTATTTGAATGTTTTCGATTGTTATTTTTATTAAGGCATCGCACCGTTTACCTCTATGGTTGGATAAGCAGTAATGTGGCAAAGTCGTGAAACCGACGTATTTCCTTCCTTTCGCTTTGCGTTTTCACATATAAAGCGAAAGGTATGTCTACGCGTGATTGGTTTGAAAATTACTAGAGAGATCGGTATGTGTTTTCACGGTTCAGTTGACAGGTTTGAAAATATGTTATATATAATAAATTACCGTCGAGAAGAACGGTGCAATCATAAAAACTTGATAACCCGGGTTTAATTTCGGGTAAATGTAAATTTTGGGTAAATACCCGAGAATTTGCTAATTCCAAATTTTTAAATACAATAACATAATGTGATACCATATATTTTAAAATTGCATCATTCGCCAAAAAATACTAATATTATTAACAAAAAAAAATTATATAAAAATGTACGAAAAATATTTTATTCTAAATTGAAATTTATATTGAAGTTTGTCATTTTCGATTTAAGGAAAAATGTTTTTTGAGATTGAAATGTTTTTCACAATGCCTTTATTCGGAGTTTGACACCTGGCTTCGCAGCTGTCAGTCGTGCCAAAACTTCCAGAAAAATTTCTACTTTTTCATAGCCTGCTGGGATTAAACAGCGTGACATATACGAATATTACTCCAAAACTTTATAAAAACAGGAAGTTTTTCAAGGTACACGTTATTTTTCATGGTACACGTTATAAGTTTAGGAAAACTCACATATAATTATTTAGGAACAGTCACATATAAGTTCACATACAATCATTTATTTCTTCCATAAAAGTCAGTTTGTTTAATGGCGAATGATGCATAAAATTGTTTGTAAAAATTTATTAAAACATCCCGCGGTTATCTATAAATTCGCATTGTTAATTAAACTTGAAATCTATAGACAACAGCACAAACCCAACCGACAAAACTTACCAACTAACGAAGACATAGAGTAGCAGGCGAGAGATACAACACTTTGCGACATGTTGCGGAAAAGCGCACATGCGCTAGCGTTACTACGATGACGTCACACGTATGACGCAGGACATAAAAATAGGCATTTTTCCTTCACTCCTTTCACCCCCAGACAGAGACGTGACGTACCTGAATAATTATACCGCGTGACACCCGCTCCTGCGGCTCGTTTATCTCCTGCTCTGCATACTTTTGTCAATGTCAAGCGGCATGTTTTATTATGCTTCTGCGATGTTTGCTCGGGGCAATTTGCTGTAAAAATTGCGTCATCAAATGGTTGGCCCCTTTTTCGTGTTTTATGTACGTAGCGATAACCGGGATTGCCCTCACTAGCCACCCGTTGCTTGTAGCTTTAACCCGCGTCGATGTCTGTTCGTATGCAATTGACAAACATTTAAGTTTACGTTTTCTGTAACCCTTGTTGGTCATGAATATAATAATGTGCAAGACATACTTTATTAATTTAATCTAAATATGTAAATATATCGACAATCTATCAAAATAGTATTTATTGGCTTTAAACATTTTCAAGAGACTTTTAATGCGAAAATAGGTTATCGGAATTCCAACTTTACATTACTCTAATATACTTACTTCATTTCCCCCATCTTCATCACACATATTACTAATTGTACTTCGAGTGAATTCGAAGTTTACGAGTTACAAAGAAGCACAGAAGTAAAAGTTTTTACAGTGTTTCTTTCTGAAAACCTGCGTAGGAAAATTTCAAATACTACTGTAGGGAGAATAATAGATTCTATGTAATGGGAAATTCTTGGCAAAGTTACGAACGAAGTCTCTGGAGTTTAATACTTGTGGAAAATGTTATTTCAGCCTTAAAGCGTTAAGTACAATACATTTACATTAAGCAATAAATAAATAATATTCCACTTCTATGTGGAACTTCGGGACAAAAGTAAGAACTTTGCTGTTACAGTCTACGTTTAATACATCTAGAAGAAAAGGGACAAAAGTCGTCTAGACTTTCTAACTTAAGCACTTTGTTTCCACAAGAAAATCGCGAACTCAAAGTCCTTAAGTCGCCAACTTTCGGTTAAAGCCAACTCAATGGCACATTTACTCATTATTTTTTCCCCACATAACTTACGCTAGAAGGCGCCTGGCTAATATCTATGTGTATAAAAGCTCGTAATGAAAAGTTAGAACGAAACTTCTCAAAGCCAGAAACATCGTTTGGAAACTTTTTATATTAACTCGTTACCGGCAGCACTTAGGACTTTAGCCGACCGATGTCGGACGCGGTAATTATGACTCGGCCCGTTCGGATAGTTTCGACTCGGTTCGGCCGTCTGTCGGTTTAATATCCGGCGGGCTCGACCACCCGCGAGTTTCGCAACAGTTCCCGGTCGACCCTCACAACTATCTGCTCTAATTCTCATCACATGAAGCGTCCGTGTGATGAGGATTGAAATGTAACAACCCTGTTTCGCGTGGTAAAGATGGGAACATCTCTGAGTCGGATATTACGTTACATTACATTACTTTATATTAGATTACTCCCAATTTTGGAACTTTAGTCTTGTAAATTGCTGGATATTAGTACCTTAATTGTAAGAAAAAGAGTGCGCTATCGTCCTTACAGAAATATGTACTGTATTATATATTCCATAATTCTGGCATTTAATATTTGAAATATTATTAAGTTAACTGTAAAATTTTCGGTTAATATACATTTAACACCATCTCTAATTCTCATAAAAAAAACTAAAACTCTAAAGATGTGGTAATTTTAATATTGAATTTAAAATTAGCACATCTTTTTTGGTCGATCGATTGCAATGAAATAAAGCCCATATGTTATCTCAGGCCCTATGAAATTTATCAGTAAAAATCTTATCACAATCTCTCTGTGATTCTTGCGTGATGCTCGAAAAAATAAACACAGAAAAATTTCAAAAATATTTTTTTTGTTTTCTATTACTTTAATTATCTAACATTACATCTGCTTTTTTCGAAACTATCTTCGATATATATGAGATATATTAGTTCTACATTTATTGATTTATTTTATGAATACAAGGTTAGTAAAAATCTTAAGTCATATTAAAGATTAATAAAAATATGAACATATATGCAATACATTAATACACTATTCATAACAAGTTTTGCATCGTAGAAAAAAAACTACTACAAACACGAAACTACTAAAAACTTGTCAGCTAAATATTTTAGTCAACACTTTAATACATTCAGTCAGATAGGACATCCGATAAATGCAAAATAGAGTTCCGTAATTGTCCATATCTCTTGAAATGATTAATGCAAATTAACCGAATCAATTTTTGGTTCTACTCGAATGTTAAATATTTTTTGTCTGTTCAAATGAAAGTTCAAATCAAATTATAGCACCTAGATTTTTTCACATTTTTCAACTAATGGTTGAGGTTGAGGGTGTGACAAATTGCACATCATTTTGTTTTCAACCATGGATAGATAATTTGAGGGGGCGACAAATTGCACACCATTCTGTTTACAACCATGGATTGAAAAATTTGACGGTGCGACAAATTGCACATCATTTTGTTTTCAACCATGGATAGAATAATTTGAGGGGGCGAAAAATTGCACACCATTCTGTTTACAACCATGGATTGAAAAATTTGACGGTGCGACAAATTGCACATTATTTTGTTTTTAACCATGGACGGATTAATTTGAGGGGGCGACAAATTGCACACCATTCTGTTTACAACCATGGATTGAAAAATTTGACGGTGCGACAAATTGCACATTATTTTGTTTTTAACCATGGACGGATTAATTTGAGGGGGCGACAAATTGCACACCATTCTGTTTACAACCATGGATTGAAAAATTTGACGGTGCGACAAATTGCACATTATTTTGTTTTTAACCATGGACGGATTAATTTGAGGGGGCGAAAAATTGCACACCATTCTGTTTACAACCATGGATTGAAAAATTTGACGGTGCGACAAATTGCACATTATTTTGTTTTTAACCATGGACGGATTAATTTGAGGGGGTGACAAATTGCACACCATTTTGTTTATAACCATGGATTGAAAAATTTGACGGTGCGACAAATCGCACATTATTTTGTATTTAACCATGGACGGATTAATTTGGGAGGTCGATAAATTGCACATCATTTTGTTTTTAACCCTGGATGGAATAATTTGAGGGGGCGACAAGTTGCACGTCATTTTTCAACCATGGGTGGAATAATTTGAGGCGGCCACAAATTGCACATAATTTTGTTGTCAACCATAGAAAAATTTGAAAGTTGACAAATTACACATAATTCTGTATTCAACCATGGGTTGAAAAATTTGAGGGAACGATAAATTGCACATAATTTTGTTTTTAACCATGGATGGAATTAGTTGAGGGGACGTAAGTCGCACATTATTTTGTTTTTAACCTTGGGTGTAATAATTTGAGGGCGCGGCAAATTGCACGACATTTTGTTTTCAACCATGGGTTGAAAATTTTGATAGTACGACAAATTGCACATCATTCTGTTTTCAACCACGGTTTGAAAAAATTTACGGTGCGACAAATTGCACGACATTTTGTTTACAACCATGGGTTGAAAAATTTGCACATCATTTTGTTTTCAACCATGGATGGATTAATTTGAGGGGACGATAAATTTTACATCATTTTATTTTCAACCATTAGTTGAAAAAATTGATAGTGCGGGAAATTGTACGCCACTTTAATGCCTGATCTTATGTAAACAGAGCTTAAAATGAAAAAAAAATGTTATACGGAATTTCGATTTCATTTTGAATGACCTATCCAATGATACCCGACTCGATGGAGTTCACAAAAGAATTGTTTCACTCTCCTTTTTTACCTATGGGGACATGGCACATTAAAATAAAAACAAAAATTAATATTGCCCTACATATTAATTAAGAACATATCTGAAGCGTCTACTTGCAAAATGTTTACGCACCTGTAAAAACTGTAAATACTGAGGACCGGGCGGACGAACGGTAAGTAGCGAAGTTATAAGTCTAAATAAGCGGTCCAGCAAAAATATTCTTTGTATTTGAAAATTTCCGAAAAGTGTTAAAATAATTGGAAATGTATCTCATAAATGTGAAATTGATATTTCTCCCAAAAAACGTGTTTTAAACTTAAAATTTATTTTTATTGCATTAATGCAGATTCACGGCAAAACACTAAGTCACGTGATATCTAATTCCATGACGTCATAATGCCCCAAACAAATAAGGAAATTCTAAAGGAGAGGGCCTATCTGTATCACACACTTCCTCGTTCTATAATGACCGATGAATACTGTTTAATAAAAACAATTTATAGGATCGCGCTATCTTACTGTCACGATTGGTGGAAGTTATTATTTGTGAGGTAAATTCGACCTTATGCATTCTGACTGGCAGACAATCTGTGTTGCGATGTTTTGTCAATTTGAAAACAAAATATTATGTTTGATTTCAATAATTAAATACAAATAATATAATGTATTATTTGTATTTAATTATTGAAATCATACAATGTATTGAATAAATACAAAGTATTGAATTAAAATTATTTTATAATTATTAAACTTCGTTTTCTTAAGTTGAATTCGCAAGAGCAAGAGTTCACAGAGTAAGTAGACTTATCCGAGATGCAGAAAGTACTAATCACTAGAACCTGAATTATCAAACAAAGAACCATAATAACGGCAGCATGCAGCTGCCGAGTTATGTTTCTCTACTGGCAGTAACTTTCCAAGATATAAAAAAACCGTTATTTGCCTTTATTTCTGGAAATAATTTTCCTATCATAACCAAAAACAATAGGCATTATCTATGGACCAATACGCACAGCCTGCAATTTGTTTGGTTCCAATTAATTTAGTTTTTCATAAGTTTTTCTGGACATTTGCTTAAATTTTTCGGTAGTATAACTCGAATCAGATTTTCGAGCTCGTGAAAATATAGTTTTGTCCATTTCGCTAAGTATTATCAAATAAAAAATCCCTAGTCAATCGAATGAGATCCTTTTAAGTTTTATAACCTGTTAAGAGCGCACATATATACGTATGTACATACTGTACGCATGTACAATACAAAAGCGATTAAGTAAAAATATAAATAAAAAGATTTAAACATAATACAAAATAATATACTAAACTTAATTATTGTAAATTTATTATTTTATCCAATTATATCATACTACGTAATTATATCGTAAGAAATTCTACTGTTATATTGGACAGTTTATGTACATATCCATAACGGATTTCGTAAAGTTCTATTATAGACAGATTTAAACAAAAATGAGACGAGTAAAACCGTTACTGGGACTACCGTTATTTCAATTTCAAATAACACTGTTGTGAACACGTTAAATATTATTTCTCAACAGACATTAAAGCAATAAGTAACAATCATTTTCTTTTTCCTTCAAATAAATACGGTATATTGTATGAATCTGTCAATTACCTATAGAAAGACGACTTCAGTATTAGTTACATAAAAAATACAAAAAGAAAACAAAAATTAATGTAATAACTTTTAAAACGGGCAGAACAGGAATACTCACTTAATTTATAGTTAGAGTAAATTTGATAAATATTCTCACATATACGGAGAATATTATCCCACGTAGATAAAACACGATTTTTTAAAAAATACAAAAATAAAACAAAAATTAATGTAATAACTTTAAAAGACGGGCAGAACAGGAATACTCACTTAATTTATAGTTAGAGTAAATTTGATAAATATTCTCACATATACGGAGAATATTATCCCACGTAGATAAAACACGATTTTTTAAAAAATACAAAAATAAAACAAAAATTAATGTAATAACTTTAAAAGACGGGCAGAACAGGAATACTCACTTAATTTATAGTTAGAGTAAATTTGATAAATATTCTCACATACACGGAGAATATTATCCCACGTAGATAAAACACGATTTTTTAAAATAAAAAGTGTGTTTTTACATAACATTGCCATCTTATTTTTTTTTAAATATTATAACGCAATTAAGTAGTCAAGTTATGTGGACACCTCTAGTTGAACTGTGAACTTAAAACTTGGTATTTGAATTGTAGATGAGTTTTTGATTATGTATTTATAAATAATACCTAGTTTTATACCTAATTAACATGAAACTAAGACTAACGTAAAAAAAGTGCACAGTAAATATAATTCCATTTTGTTTCTTCTCCAAAAGAGTTATTGACGCAGCTGTAAAGAAATTCCTTCAGTCTAAATGCTGATATTAAAAACAAAACATTATTTTTTTTTACAAATTATTTTTTTAAACTATTTAAAAAATGAGTACATTTAAATTTCTGCACGTACCATGTTGCGTATTTATATTCCTTAACTTCGTCGCTTAAAAAATTTAAGAAAAAATCTGCAGTCGAAATTGCAGTATTACGAAAAATAATACATCATTTTTTAAAACCATGAAAAATATTTTCGTTTCAGCATATTTTAAATTCACTCCGACCTGCTTTTAAGAAGCTTTTTTTATTAATCAGTACATACTCTGTTAAACAATTATTTAAAAAACCCGTCAAGCTCCACAGATAGAACTCATACTATGAGGTTTCCGTACACATTTATACACTTATAAACATTTCAGGGTACATAACATCTCTAATTAAACTATTTACGAATGCACATTTTTCACGATGTAAATATATTGCCCAGTATATGTTTCATTTATGTAAAAACAAACTAATTATAAAAATGTATAATTCTACATAGAATTAGAAATCAAAACTATTTATGAATGTAAATTTTTCACGACGTAAATATATTGCCCAGTATATCTTTCATATATGTAAAAACAAATTAATTATAAAAATATACAGTTCTGTATAGAATTAGAAACCAAAACTATTTACGAAAGTAAACTTTTCACAACGTAAATATATTGCCCAATATAACTTTCACATATATAAAAACAAACTAATTATAAAAATGTATAATTCTACATTGAATTAGAAATCACTAATTTTTGGATTGTTCCAAATTGTACTTTTGCTATATGACCTTCCATTATGCCGACTTCAAGATGGTAGGTCGACCAGAAGTACCCTATAGGTTTTCACGATCAATAAGTAAGACTATTGAATGAATAAAAAAACACGAATTAAAGGCCCATACATTTTAGTTGCGTGAACCAACATATTTTTACAGCAATACAAGGCTATTGGCCGCAATATGCGATATTAATATGGTATCTCAAGCCGTTTCAGAGAAAAAGAGCTTTGACAGACAGACGAACGGACGGACAACTAAGTTTTCTTATAAGGGTTACGTTTTTTTCTATTTTGAGGGACAGGTTCTAGCAACAAAAGAAATGATTAATCCACATTTACATAAAGACTGCAATAGATTAACAAAGAAAAAAATACCATGAAAACGTTTTTCCCCCTTTATTTTCATTTGAATCCATGGATTCCGGATATAGGAAAATTCATCCGATATACCATATATAAATTACATGTCAGTTCGTATTGTCATACTTTTTAAAAAACACTCTAGGAAAACGTAATAATATAAATGCACGTCACAAAATCGTTATATGAACACTTATCGCTTATCGTGCTTAGATAGAAAACTCTGCTGCAAAAAAACAACACAAAAAGTCTATAATCTGTGGTGCAAGCAGTAAAAAGTCAACAAAAGAAACATAGAAAGACTCACTATATACAGACCTAAAATTACAGGTGACTATGTGATAAAGGCAAACAAACATATAGCAAAAGCGTTTCTATGGTTTTACGTTCCCTATTACTTGCTATTATTTCCCCACGCATTCCACACATCCGCCGGAGCCTCCGCAAACATGGCTTCATTATAAATGTATGCAGTTACACTCGACGCTGCGTCCGAGCTCCATCGTACTGTGAGAGCTTAATGGAATTAAGTCATAAAAGAGGACAGGGCGGACAAAAGAAAATGGGAAGAGTTGACGTTGCGTTTTAAATGACGCTCGTGCGCGAAGCCGGCCTTTTGACGCCGCGCGACACGAAATTGAAAGCGAGGAATTTCGTGTTAATTTTAAACATCTTCGAAGCTTTTATACGGATAACGCCATTGAAAGGGCGGCGAATTGTCGTTTCGGAAGTGAATATAATACGGGATCTTTTGCATATCATATACGTCTTTTAGTAGAGAGAGCTTTTAGCGAGATCGTTAAGATTTACAGTTACTTGAACGTAATAAGTTACGACAACGAACTTTAAGTTTTATGGATATTATTTGTTGCCAAATTTTATAAATTTAAAGGAAACGTAAATAGCAAACTTTTTTTCACGATATTACTTTCGGATATTCGGGATAATAAAATTGTTAAAATATGGATATAAAGCTTTGACTTGATTTCTATGAACTTGTTTTTCATTTAACTCTATTGGTATATTCTTTGACTATAGAGTTGTGGCTACCTGTTGTGTTAGCACGCTATGAAGAGTCGTCGAGATGGAGATTTGAATGTGGTCCAAACTAGATTTTTTCAATATTACGTAAGCCACTACCAGAGTATAGACAAGAGGTTTCCAAACTTTTTTGCCCGAGCGTGGCGGCTCAGCGTCACCGACTCGATTCGTCTTCATTTCCTGCTCAGAAAAAGTGCGCAGGTGCGCCTAAAGAAGTTTTCACTTCACAAAATTCGTGCAAAGCTTTGGTTTGAACAAGTCTGGACTGTTTTTTACTACGTGTATGCAAGCAGTTGCCGTGCACGATGCATTGCTGATAAGACAATGTCTAAAATCCAGCACAAGAACGTAGAACTTTACAATACAGATGCTTAAATCACTTCATGACATATCAAATAAGTATTTTAATTATACCTCTACGGTTCATACAATACGTGTTAGGTTATATTATGTCATTTATATAGTGCCGCAATGTTAATGACGATCCGTTTAAATGAATTCCGTTCACGCGAATGTCCCTTCTTACCTCGCTGACGTGGAACCCCGCCATGTCGAAATCGATTCTGGGGTCCATATAGGCCGCTTTGGGTATCACTGGTATAGAACAATGCCATCATATCTCATAAAGCGGGTCTCTCTTGAGATGAGCGGGAGAATTTTATCATCATTAAGTGTATTATGGCTCTCGGTACGCTACCTAAGTCGGAGACGCCATTAAGATAAAAGTAGATAGATTATGTGAGTTTTATATTTTTTTAAGTATTTATATAGTTGTTTTATTTATACAGCCTGCTTAAAGATACTGTGTATATTTATTTAATCTTACTTGGCAATGAGATTTAATACTGGATATTGGGTGAAAAGGATATCCATCTTTATTATTTGTACAGTGAATCTCAAAAATTAAACAAAAATTTTTATATTCATTCTTGTGTTCTTGTTTATTGACACGTATGCATTTGTGCACGGATGTGCGTGCATACGCACATCCATGAAAATTATGACATACCTAATCACCTTCTATGTTACGCGTTTCTTTCCAAGAACGTTGTAATTTTCGATCTTGAAGTCATCGCGTACCTCAAGCTCAGTTGTTACATCGTCTTTTGTAGACGGATCTGACAATAATAAATTAACTTCAAACTTGAACACACCGTAACTTCTAATGTATATTTCACAAGCATGGATATTATTCTTTCCGTATCATTAAAACCCAAACGAAGTTATCGGCTTGTGACCTCTGACATTTATATTTAATGGTATGGAACTTTTAAAAAAGCTAACAGGCAAATTTATTCTTATAAGAAACTTTTGTGTTACTCGGTAGTTAAAAATTAGTCGCTGTCAAAAGTTAAGTTTGATTTATAAGATTTTGTGACTATACGACTATACTAATTGTTTGTGCTTTTAATATTATAGGTTTAATCGAAAACTAAGACTTTGTTTGAATTTAGTTTTTAAATTATTTTCGACAATTTAGCTGTCGTGTACTTGGATCGGTGCCGTTTAAAATATTTCCATTGTGTAGTTTACACCTTTTCAAGTCACACTGATATACGAGAGACAGACGTAAATAGGTTCAATCGGAAAATGTATGGCAGAAGTAACGTGACGAAGTGAGGATAGGGTAATGAAAAAAAATTAAATTGTGAACCCATTAAAGACTTTATCTGCGTGAATTTTATTTGTATTATTCCAATTGTAACATACAAATGGACTACCAACGCAAGTTTCATTGACATCATTTGCGGGCTATATATATATACTCGTTGATATGGACATTTCGTTAGCGCGATATAATGTTTCATTCAATCAGTGATAATTTATAAATTTATCGGTTAATACATTAGGTGCAGGTGTTTTTCTATTAATTTAATATTTGATAATACTGAATGCTATACTCGGTAAATAGTGTAAAATTACACAAATCGTCAAAATACTTTAAGTCCCATGACCGTTCACAACTCTTTTGTTGCTCCATTTTAAATTTCTAAAGAGGTATTATTCACTTCAAAAGGATGAAAAAGGCACGCCCATCTTCAAATAAAAACTGCAGCGAAAGAATTCTTGATTAAAAACTTGCCAAACACATACAAAGTAGATACACATTCATAAGAGTTCGCATCCCTTCGGCCCATCCTTAATTAAATTAGCGTGGGCGTAGCCGGCTCCTTCTGGAAAGCTTCCAATAGACTTATCGGGAAACCTTTCGCAATTACTTTCTTGCCCATTTTCACGCGTCATCATTGTAGGGGCATACGTTGAAGTAATTATGCTCTTTGGCTAGTTTTTAGCTTTCTGTTAGGTTTGGGGAAAACTGATAAGTATTTTCTTTGAAATTTGAAAAAAATTGTTGGAAACGAAATAAATTCACAGTGTTTATTTGAAATAATGCTATGTTTAACCGTTTACTGTCACTACAATAAGTTTGTGAAATCGATTGTGTATAGAACAATATTAAGTTTATTATCTCTGGCCGTATAAAAAAATCGCCAGACAAAATTATTCTTCTATTGTTTACTAGCCCTACCCTCCTCATCTAATTTCTTTGTACCTCACTAAATGTAGCATAACACATCTTATTTTACATACCGTTTTATTAACAAAATAATTCACCAATGAACGTATATATATTGATGGTAAATTTTTTATTAACGATGTATTATAAATATTGTTATAAAAATTTGATTTAAAACGATAGTTTGAGCAACATAAATATGATTTTCTGAAAATTATTTAGCATATTATTCCAACTGTAATACACAATTATATTACCATCATTTATTTTACCTTTGTTTTAATGCACCATTTCTATTGTTTTTTATTATATGTAATAAACATTTTAGAAAGCGCAAGTTAAAAATTAATTTTTGAATTCAATTAATATGCAGGAGATTTACACTGAAAAAAATCATATACTTCAAACTTATGTATGCGATATGAAATGTAAAAAAACATTTTGTAAATTCAATTAATACATAGGAGATCGAAGTTTACATTAGAAATATTTATATACTCCGATGTTATATATGCCATATACGATATAAACCTAAAGTACATATTGCACCTCGATATGAAGCGTCTGTAAGAAGCTTGGTACTTGAATTATAGAATCATAACAAGTAACAACATGTTTATTAGCAAGCTGTTATTTTAAAGTTAATATTAATGAACGCCAATATTATTGGAAATTTTTATTCAATTTAATTTTCTCTCTCAGTGCGCTTCGGAACTTTTCGATGGCCAACGGTAATAATATCGCGTTTTATTTTTCTTGGTAAGTACGCAAAGTCCTAATTGAATTGCTCGATGGTAGAAGTAAATACTTTGTGTATGGATACATTTTACTTATTTCTCTGAGCAGTTTCTACTTAGATGGAGTCTTCAATTTGATGTATTTGGACACATTTTACTTATTTCTTTGAGCAGTTTCTACTTAGATAAAGTTTCCAATTTGATGTATTTGGACTCATTTTACTTATTTCTTTGAACAGTTTCTACTTAGATAGAATGTTCAATTTGATGTATTTTGACACATTTTACTTATTTCTTTGCGCAGTTTCTACTTAGATAGAGTCTTTAATTTGATGTACTTTGACACATTTTACTTATTTCTTTGAGTAGTTTCTACTTAGATAGAATCTTCAATTTGATATATTTGGATACATTTTACTTATTTCTTTGAGCAGTTTCTACTTAGATAGAATCTTCAATTTGATGTATTTTGACACATTTCACTCATTTCTTTGAGCAGTTCCTAAATAGAGTCTTAATTTGATATATTTGGACTCATTTTACTTATTTCTCTGAAAAATTACTTAAAAGACATTTTTTTAAAGCAATTTCATTATTTTACCTAAAATGAATTCTAAACCGAATTTAATTCATATCAATTATTGTTCAGTCATTTTACTTTTATTCTTTAGAAAAACTGATAGTCCAATTTTTATCTTTCCAAAACTTTTCACCTGTTTGATTTTAAAAGCTCCAAAATGGACTTAAATTATCCGTTGCAATGCGAATGAAGAATGCTATTAAAATAAATTAATACTGGGACTTTGATTGTCAACTATGTAGGCGTGTTGGAACCATGTAAAATTATTTATTTATTTACATACACACACACACACGCACGCACGCACGCACGCACACATACATACACAGTTGACTGCGATCAGGTAGTTGAGCAGTTGAATACCGCGGGAAACTGGAGGGTTCCGATAAAATTTACTTCTAGATGGTGGTATAGCAAAGAGAGTGCAGTAAGTTATCAAGTACGAAGAATGAAAGTTTACTCAATAATACAGGGCATATGATTTTTTCCATTATTGCTGGAAGATAAATTTCATAAGCGCACCGTCTCTTCTGGGTTGCAAAGGAAACCTAGTATATCAAGAGGAAAGCGGTAGGAAATGGAAAGGGGAAGTAACCATACTGTCTCTTATACAGTAATAGTATATCGAAATATTATAGATGTACGTGGATTTAAACATAAAATTTCATCTAGTTAGAATTATATTCTACTATTATTTATTTATTATTGGCAGACAAACAGTTTTGTCACAATTTTAACAATTTAATTCGAGAACACATAATTGTATAAATGTATAATTTTCTTGTGACAACACCAAAATCAGTGGGGACGGCATGATTAATTTGGTGTTACCATTATCATATAATATTATTACGAATAAGAAAAATTTCAATGATTTCAATAAATTAACAATAATGGAGTTGATCAATAAAATGCATATTAAAATTTTAAATTAATTATAGTGAATTAAATAACAAATAATAATGGAATTAAATATAGAGTCAAATAGACAAACCAATTGAAGTTAACAAAAAACGTTGATAAAAACCGTTGCTATATCTTATTAATAAAACGACAACGTTACCTTGATTACTGAGCACATTTTGTTTCACTACATACGATACTGGCTAGATGCCCATTCAATTCATTATTTATTCATAATTATTTCATCCGTAACAAAGTCCTCTAATAGTTAAAGTATGAATGGTGCTATTTACTACTTACGCAATCGACGGCATTTTTAAATGAAGAAAAGCCAGAACTCGATATTTACCTGAAATGAAAAAGAAAAAAAGAAAATATTTTAATATACCTTAAAATAATTAATTAATACATATATGTATATAATCATAATAATACAAGTGAAGTAAACACACCATACTTTTTTGTATAACGTATTTTTCATCATCAACAATTTACATACTTTCGAAATCGGCTTATTGAAATGAAACATCTAAGTGTCATGAGGACTTCTATTTTGTTAAAAAATACTGCATAATTTTCCACAGCTACATTCTCTTATAAAACTTGATTGGCAATCGAGTTAAGTTGAAAATATATCAGCATTAACAACCTATTCTCAAGGGTATTAACAACGATGATATCTATAAAACTAAGCATCAAATTACAATGTCATAAAGACGGTTAAATCAATCGTTTCAGCACAAAATGATGCCTCGATGGGAGTAAACTAGTTTTCAAACTCAAATAACTCCCCGCATTAAGGTAATCCCGTATTATGTGAGCACTTAAGCAAATTTAACTCTGGTTTAATCGATTCACTGAGCTTATTAAACTTCGAAATTTGGTTCAAGTAACTTATATTATTAACACAATTTTTCGAACAAATTTGTGTTATCAGATACTTAGAATTAAGCTTAAAATCTGAAAAATAATTTAATGGAAGTTATATATTTATACAACGAAGGTTCCACCGATTAATATCTAATTTATGTTCATATTGCACGTTGTTAAAAATGCCCTGTTGCATATATATCTTTCTACTGCAACTAAGCATTTCCCAGCACTCTTGATTTCATTTTATTCCTTAGATGTCTTTTCCGAATTTGCCCTAGAAAAAAAGAGATATACCCCTTAATTTCTATAAGCATTATTTTTATAATAATTGTGAACGATTTAATTTTTTATTCACTGCAATTATTGAGTACAGAACAGCATGGATCAATTTTGTGACGTCATATACTAACAATTAAATGAAACTACGTGATGTAGTATTATTCAATACGTCATAAACTTTTTAATACGTGTATAACTTGAAATACGAGGCTTCTATAGAAACTTAGACGCATATAAACTTTTAAGCCTACTAGTAATATTTATTCTGGCTATAAGAGATTGGTCTCGTAGCAATAAGTTCACCATATGTATCGATTAGATACATTAAAATAGATAAATAAATAAATAAATAATATTTCTAATAATCTATTTAGTAATATTGAATATACTTATTCTACTTGCGTTAATTTTGTAGAAATTCATTATTCACAATTAAATGAAACTACGTGTTGTAGTATTATTTCTATTTTATATAAGTTCTTTACCACCACCTGGGTTTCGTTGTATTACATCTTCAGGTGAGCTATTAGCACTTTATTGCACTATCTTTGCTAATAGCCCACTTGAAGATGTTGTAATACAACGAAACCTAGGTCGTGGTAAAGAACTTAAAGAAAGTAGAAATAATACTACATTATGTAGTTTCATTTAGTTGCAATAAAGCTTTTTTGGACTTGATTTATATTATTTTTAAGGAGTTTCTATGAACTGTTGACATGTCCAACTGCATATAATAAACTGCCCGACTATTACTCGTAAACTGGTAGAGCTTACTTAGTTGTCATAACGGTCCCTTTAATTTCGTTACATACACTAACATCTTGAATACTTTTATTTATTTAAAAATAGAGGTTTAGCCCCACATAACTTTAACAAAAATGAATATTTTAAAATTTAATCATTCATAAATGGATCCCTGTATCCAAGAAGTATTCACGAAACACAGCCACAATTTTTGACAGACCTTTTCAGCTATACCTCATACAATAGGGTGTGTGCAGGAAGAAAAGTTTGTCTCATTTTACAAGTAGGAGAGATACACTAAAACATTTTTTTCTAAATTATGCAAAGCTACGGCAAATTTGCAGCTATAAAGCACTAAGACTCTGCGAGTAAAACGGCTACGACATACGGATGGACAGATAGACAAATATGGCATAAACAACACACAGATATACAAATATGAAAGTGTTCCTAGTTTGGTTACGGAACTCTAAAAACGCCTCAAGGATCTACATTAATTAGCCACATATATCCGGGAACCATTTCATTGATTTTTATGTTATCTTCAATATTTCCATATATTATCTTAATGTAGTACAACAGTTAAAATATTAAAACTCAAAAATGCATCCGACTTGTACAGACTCTCTTTGCTTTATTACTTATTACCCGTTCAACCTAATAATAAAAAAAAATTATATACTCTATATTAATCAGGAAACTATGAGTAACACGATGGTGGTAATTTCATGTCAACAATAAGACCAATTTTGCGTGAAAATATAAAAAAAAACATAATTCATATTATTAGTATGGTTACAACATAGTTTCTCAATAATCACGATAAATTAACCCAAAGAAGAGGAAAAATAAAATATTACCGGGATCCCGGTCTGAGGAGGTACTCACAAAGTTCAAGTGGACCCTAGTGTCTGGCATGCAGCCTTTAGATACTTCACAATTAATAATATTGGATTGCTAAATAAATATTAAGCTGTTTGCGTAGGCCACTGCTCAACTTTGGCCTACTTAACGTCATGCTTTGACAGTAATGTCGAATATAACTTTGATATCGGTAAAGAAGTGAGTTCGTTATGCAGAAGCTGTCATACTAGTTATTGACATCAGATATAACGATTTTAGAACGGGAAATTTCGTATATATATATATATATATATATATATATATATATATATATATATATGTATATATATAGCTTTGTCTGTAGCTTTTTCACTGTGGCTTCACGTTAAGTATTATTTTGAACATAATTTGCTAGACCCGACTTTAATACTTTAATATCGGTTGTAATGCAGTGTAGACCACCACATGAGTTATACTATGCTAGTGTGAACTAAAATGTCTTACAATGATTAACCTATGAATTTAACACGTTAAATGATACAAGTTTCATTATATTTAAAAATTACATTAAGAGCAATGTAATCAGTTTTTTATGCGCGGGCATAACTCTTTTAGTGTTCATGTAAACTGGTCTGCTCCTATAAATGATAGCATTACTATATGTAGCCTTTCTTTTAATCAAGGATATAAACTCTCTATATCCAAGATTTCATTAAAATTTCTTAAGCCGTTTATGTGTGAAAGAAGGACAAATAAACAGACAACGTTTCACTTTTACTAAATTACTAGCGATTATTATAATTAATTTTCTAGCAAGTAAAATTTATTAAACTTCTTATCTTTAATCTTCACGTAGTAAAAGTGCTTATGCTGACATACTGCTTTTATTTTCTTCGTACTTATATAAGCTTTATTTTAACTGTTTCTTAATGTAATCTTGAAATGTCTTTTTTGATTTCTTTGAAGTTCACTCTTTCATATAATTCGTCTATACCTTTAATTCCTCCGCTTTCTTAACTTAATTGTTTCAATAATCACTTTTTTCTACGAAATTACAATGGTTCAGAAAAAAAAACTTTGTCCGGGTGTTTATTTGTGCTACAAATCTAGGAATTAAAGAACCGATTAAGTCGAAATATGGAACATAAAAACTTATATTTTTTATTTATAAATAAACATAAAATTAGTTGTGTTAGTTTCAGAAAAACTTGAAAAGCGGTAATAATTTATGTGGGTTTTAAATGCTCAATTGGTCGGTACAAGACAGTGATGATTAGAAAAAAATGTAGCTGTATCCCATTACTGAAAGTGTGGGAAAAATTAAAATGTAATGAAAATATTTAGCATTTTTTCGAGGCAACGCAAATTCTTCTCTGGATTTTACTTAATTTTCCCACAATGACATTTTATGAGTTGTCTTCAGTTCTTTGTGTCTTGATGAAAGATATTTTTTTACATACATTTAAAGATTTAAGATAACTTGAAGATTCATATTTTTAATTCTTTTTCATCGATCACCACTTCTTGTTATGTCAAACACAAATAATTGTCCATCATAATGTGGCCCATCTACCACATAATCTGTATTTAATTTATAATTATTAACAAACTTCCAAAAAACAAGGAAAACTTGTAAATTTTTTAATTAACTCTTTCTTTTTAAACTGCTTTCCATTCTTCATTAATCTTTTTTTAATAAAGCTCATTTCATTGCCTGAATTAATAATTATAATTACAGGTTATAATTATAGGTTGCCTACGTATATATTTAGTAATTATAGACTCAATATCAGATAACAGCAGTAACAAAATTTTATATCTTGTCTTATAATCCTAAGGGTACTTAAATCTGAATGAGACCATTAATGAATATATCTGACCAAATCTAGTGGATTTGGCCACATGCATTAATTGACATGAGAAATGATTTAAATACATTAAGTCGTTCCATAAATCCTTAACACGAACGGAAGTTGCCAAGTTGTTACTTAATAATTCAGACAAATAAATATGAAATTAGTTTTTGATTATGAACTAATTCATTTATATTTTATTTGCCGTTTCCTTATTTATAATTGATCATCTAATATCCATTTCGTTTTGAGAATTTCTAACGCGTTTTACTTGCCACGTAACACGAAAGTAATTATAGAAGTTAAAACATGTCTTTTATCTTCAAGAAACAAAAGATTTAATATTAATGACATCGCTTAACTTCGTTAACAATGAATTAGTCAAGCATTCTCATAGACTTGTACGAGTACTACGTAGTCGTATGTCCTTTATACGTTACTTATATCCTTTCTACGTATTTATCTTCAACGCTTTTCATTACCTATTGAAAATAATCACCAGTATCGCTTCCAAATGAACTTTACATCTCTTTAATATTACCCTTTTGCTCTGCAAATTTCGATAATATAACAAAGTAAAATAAAATTGAAAATACATTATAATTTATGTATTCAAAAAGGGCACCGATGAAAATGGGCCCAGTGTTACATAAATAGAATATAATATTTGTTACATAAATAGAATATATATATAAAAAAGTTAATACTTTTTAACATATTCGAGTTTTACATGTTTTTTTTCCGACAACCCTTTCAGACTTGCGAGTTTCATTGATTAGTATTTTACATCTATGTACGGAGGATACAAAGACACATAATTTATACTTTATTTCAATTTGCTACAAATTCGCAAACATTTAAAAAAAACTATGATTTTTCAAGTTTTTATTTAACTTGCAATGTTTGTATGTTTGTTTGGATCAAATCGTGCAAATTAATTTTAACGCAACTGATTGAGCTGAAATTTTGCAGACACACGTTTAGTTTGGATGACAATGCATGGTCAGCTAAGTGACGTCATTCTAAATCCAATACCGCGGGCCGCCCAAGATGGCGGATTAGTTCTTTCTTTGCAATTCCATGATATAGATATCAAAAGAAAGGGTTTGCTGAAAAGAATACGAAAAATAAAATGACGTCACTCTAAATCTAATATAGCGGACTCCCAAAGATGGTGGACTATGTTTTTTGTGCACCCCTATGATATGGATATAGAATGAAAGGATTCAAGGGGAAAACAATTCAAAATGGCAGAAAACAATATGGCCGCCATACCAATTGTAAAGAATTATAACTCGGAAGTTTGTATGTTTAAAATGACGTCACTCTAAATCCAATATGGTGGCCTTCCAAAGATGGTAGATTATATTTTTTATGCAACCCCATGATATGGATTGCAAATGAAAGGGTTCAAGGGGAAAAAATACCAAATGGGGGAAAACAAGATGGCCGCCACACCAATTTTAAAGAGTTACACTAGAAGGTCTCCTTATTGAAGAAATAGACTGTACTAAATTAACAGGTACACGACCATGCAATAATGACGCATTAAATGAAATGAACTTACGTAGAAACCTGTCCAGCGATAATAAAAAAATAAATTAATAGTAAAAGACATTTTAAGTACAAGCTTTTATTTAAATGCTCTAAAAAGAAAATAAACTTTAAATTAAATCAAACTAGTCAGTTTATTACATTACACAATTTATATGATATAAAAGCTTGTTGCGAGATTTACCTAGATAAACAAGAATGCAATATGTAACTTTATCTTGAAATAAGTAATTCTATGAAAAAAATAAAATTTTTATATAAAATGTATAAATCTCGTGACAAGTTTTTAAATCATATAAATTGTGTAATGTAATAAATTGATGGGTTTGATTTAGTTTAATGTTTATTTTATTATTTTTAGAACATTTAAATAAAATCTTGTTTTTAAAAACGTTGTTTTACTGCTAAGTAATTTCATAAAAAAATACAAGATATTTCGCTTTTGAATTATCTTGTATTTTTGAAATCAAGTATTTGAAGGGATTATTCTTTTCCATTTTATCTCTATAAGCGTATAATTTTTATTCTTGTAACGCTTGGACTCAACATTATACGGACCTTTGTCTGTCTCCTTTGTGTAAATTTTGACCAAAACCAATTTTAGCAAAACTTTAAGGTTTTGACCAAAGTTTAGCCCACAGGGTCTAAACGAAACTCTATGATTGGGACATTGTCTGTTTATCTAACTTCAAATTTTAAATGTAATAAGTTACAGAATTCAATTTTAAATATGTCATATAATTCTTTGGTAATTAACTTTATTTATAATTTCGTTTCAAGGAGATGCTCACAGTTGCAAACGAACGCACTGCGAACAATAAAGTTCAGCGCGTTTTCTCACGACATTATTGAATGATATTAAAATCTCGTAGAAACCCTAGCAGTTCAATACAATAAACAGTTTTAAGGTTAAAAGGAAACAAACCAGATCCTACCTTGTGTCGTAAATAAAAATCCCCAACTGAGGCCTAAATAATCTTCTCTGAAATCTTGAGCTTGGAGTGCTTAAGAGTTGAAGGCGGACACGCCCAATCGTGAAATGGCAATAAGGGCGCGGGCACAGCGGGAAGCGAGCGTCGCATGTAAGGGTCCTTGTGAGGCCTCACCACAAGTGGCTTGAGCGACTTCGTCAAATCATTTCTCGTCGGTGTGGCGTGAGCTGTCGCCGGCAGTCGACTGGGGACGTGATTTAGTTCAAGGGCGATTTTTGTTAAGTCTACTTGGCTTTTTCCGATCTGATATTTTCAGTTTTTAAAAGCATTTGCGGTGCGTATATAATATATATATATATTTAATCGTTATCTTTGCTATAATTGTGCTGAATGGTTACCGAAGTACACGGTGTCTTTTGGGTAAATGAAGTACTCGAATATTTTTTTATTTTCATGTATCGTGTACAGACATTTGGTGTGGGGTTGGGTAAGGGGGCGGAGGGACAAGTGAAGATTTGTTTTAATTTCACAGGCCATACCAACAGACAGAGAAATATTTCCAAAACTTTTTTTTGAAAAGCTTATGTCAGCTTATATAAGCTCCTAAACTGCCAAAATCAGAATGATGAAAAAAGAACCATTAGAAATTGATCTGGTGTTTACCGGAAAACTAAATCGATAATTTCAAATAATAAATCGATTATTTTAATATTACATAAATATATACATATACATACATACATACATACACACACGCACACACCCACATGTGTGTGTGTGTGTGTGGGTGTATAAATATACACACACGCACACACATAGCCTTAAATGTTTACGTTTTCAGGTGTGCACGGGACACTCATAGAGCGAATTCCAATCGTATTGAATAAGTTTTTATAGTATTTTATTAGAGAGTAGTCAAAAAAAGATAAACTAAATCCTATTTCTAAACAAAATTCTAGAATGTTTGCCTTACAGTCTATCTATGAGTACACTTGCTAATTTGTTTGTGCTCACATCACTTAAATATTACTAAACAAATTTACATTGAGTTCTAACATTTAAATTTCATCAAGTCTAGAATATAAATTGAGAAACGATAAATAAAAAAGTGTTTTCCTGTTAACTGTACTTATTATTATTAATTATCTAGATAAATGGTACTAATGAATAGATAAACTAAATAGTTTATACGAGCAAAGTTGCCAGTAAAAAGTTAGTTATTAGTCAATACAATTGACAAAGATCCTAGCCTGACCAATTTACCGAAACTACACGTAGGAAGTGACAAATAACACTAGTTTCTCTAAAATTTAGATAATAACGCAAGAGGTAAGAGTCGCGCCAGTCGGAAATGTTAATATTGGAGAATTATAAGATGAAAGGAAGGAAGAAACAATATTGTGAAACAATATTGAAGGAAGGAAGGAAGAAACAATATTGTGAAACAATATTGAAAGGAAGAAACAATATTGTGAAACAATATTGAAAGAAGGAAGAAACAATATTGTGAAACAATATTGAAGGAAGGAAGGAAGAAACAATATTGTGAAACAATATTGAAAGAAGGAAGAAACAATATTGTGAAACAATATTGAAGGAAGGAAGAAACAATATTGTGAAACAATATTGAAGGAAGGAAGGAAGAAAAAATATTGAAGGAAGGAAGGAAGAAAAAATATTGAAGGAAGGAAGGAAGAAACAATATCGTGAAACAGTTTACAAGCAAAAAATATTTTGGATTTAAATCATTCAAAAATCCACTTGGACTTCCGAAAATTTCGTGAAATTGTATTAAGAAATAATACCTCGCCATCTAGTTGACTTCTAATAAAAATAGGTTTCCTTTTTAATCACGTTTAAATTTAATTAATTATATAAATGATAAAGAACCATCCTTTTGTATATACTTGATAAGGGTTTAATTTTGTTGTATGGCGTTATCTATATGTTTACCCATATGTATAGTTTAGATGGTGTATTTATCTACGCCACACAAAAAAAAATAACGTGTCAATTCAAAAGCGAATATTTGGATAATTTAAAAGCAAGTCTGTCATACACTTTCTCATCTTTATAGCTTCCTTAACAATTTAAACAATAGATTACAAAAAATTCAGTAATTCAGCTTCATATCGCGAGCGGGTGCCATCAATGTTATTGTTAAACTGTTACTAAATTCCATTTACTTGTATGCTGAGATTACTGCTGATAGAAAGAGATATACCCACTGTAAAACGAATAAAATCTGGCTTGTCCCAGCTTAATAAACTCCCACTCCTCCTACCCCGTATCAACGGCTGTTAACCCTTTTTGACTCGATTGAGATTTGCGGAAAATTTATTGATTGGTGTTTTAATTTTTTTCTCATTTTTCGTAACAGTGCATCAAAATTTCTTAGGTATATTTATTAATTTCTCAATATTTATTTTGTTTACTTTTCACTACTACGCGAGAAATAAAATATTAAAATAAGCCAAAACTCGGTGCTGTTTTTGTAGGTGTAATGAAATAAATTGATTACATTTCGTAAATAAAAAATAGATCTACGAACCTAATTTCATGATTTATTTTTTCTAATTACTTTTCATAACTTTATAAAGTATATATGAAATTATAGGCCAAAAGTTCGAAACGTGAGAAAGCGTTGATGATGAGAAAAATCTTTATAATGACTTATATTAATACTTAATAAGGTACTTTATACAAATAAGGTTTATGTTCTAATAAGGCCTATACACACAAAAATTAAGAAGAATAAACCAAACTTCTAAAATAAGGTACTTGATACAAATAAGGTCAACCAAAATTAAGTAGGCCTTATTTGTATCAAGTACCTTATTTAATAAACAGTGATTACTTTTTTTGTAGTCCTTCAGATATCTCGACTCGATAATTACGAAATAACAGAATTGTGAAGTATGGTGAATTTCAACACATATTTTTATTCAAATATAATGAAACAAAAATTAAAAAATAACCTAAATGTCATATCCAAATGATATTGATATATTATTTAAATTCAATAGTAATTATGTAGATACAGGAAATTTATGAAAAACTTTCTCTTAACTTACAAAATACAAGTCTAACAGTAGGGCCGACAGTACGAGTTTCCACTGTGAGATTTACACTTTTATGTTTCCAAGTATGGTAACCCCAAAACAGTAATTTAGCCTAATATAATAAATAAAAGTATCCATGCCTCAGAGGGTTAATAATAAGTGTGACTGTTACGAAACGGCACCCATTACACTACCTGTACTTAACGCCCACCCGTAAAACCCTCCATTGTGAACTTCCGCACGTCGCTATTGCGGATACCGTAAACACCGTAAACGAGTGTATTGTGTTTGTTCTAGTCCGCGATCGTTTCGAGATAAAAACACGCGCACGCCCACAGATAGAGGCGATATTGGCGCTTCAGTGAGCTGAAAAGACCACAAATACATGGCAATTGCTGAACAAATTGGATACTTTGGCGCTACAAATAATTTGGCCTTTTAAATGTTTTCAAAAGCTGTTATAAAAAAATTAAAAACCTAAGGGTACGTATTGATTTAATTCTATCGTTTCTATGGAATCGTTACGTTAGTTAACATGAGATTACGCAATCCACCGCGAATTCACTTGCAATTATTTCTTGATTTACCAGTTGTCAGCGATATTGATATATAAATATGTAATTAGTGTTCAATTATGTCATCATCACATATCTAATATTCCTCCTTAGGCTCTCAGGAGTGACTATACCTACCAATATTAACTAGATTATTTCAGAAATATCTTATCCCCATCAAATTTGTAACTGGCTACCGATTGTTCACTGTTGTTCTCTACGTATGATGGTAGAGACATTATTGTGTATGATTATATGTGACTTCGTATAAAAACATTTTACAAATTCTTGATGAACCTACATTATCCCTAATTCCCTTTGTATCTTATCGAATATAATATATTATTATAAAAGATGTGAAATCGATTTCTCAGTATTTAAATTGTGTAAATAATTATTTGCACGGTACACTAATAATATTCCAAATTAATTACGACTATCCTGTGTTTCAATCACGCAAGAAATTACTTGCACTGAACACGTCAACTAGTAATGCTCTACAAATTATTATGGGCTACCCTATATTTCAATCTTAACTCAAAGAATCTCTTATTCCTTTCATATGTTATCGGAATGTAATATTTATAAAAATTTAAAATGGGCCGCTCTGTATTTAAATTGTACAAATAATTATTTGCACTGTACATCGTACACTGGTCATGCTCCAAAATTTATTATGGCGTATATTTCAATCTCAACACATATAATCCCTTATTCCTTTTGTATGTTTTCGGAATATAATATTTTAAAAAATGTTAAATAGGCTGCCCGTATTACAATCGTGCAAGCAATTATTTGCACTGCACACGGTACACTAGAAACGCTCCTAAAATTCATATGGGTTAACCTGTATTTCAATCTCAACACGTATAATTCCTTATTCCTTTCGTATGTTTTCGATATATAATATTTTTAAACATTTTAAATGGACTGCCCTATATTTCAATCGTACAAGCAATTATTTGCGAAGCACACTATACACTAGTAATGGTCTACATTAATTTGAAAAACTTTTAAAATTTTTCAAACAATTAACCTCATTATAAATTTAAACAATAATTGTCAAATGTTGTTTTATTTGTAGTAAAATGAACTATCTTATTATAAACAATTTCTTCGTCTAAATTAATACTTTCAAGAACAATTCTGAAAATGAAAGAAAAAGGAAATAAAAACATTTTTCAAACTATTTTTCGTTTAATAGTTTTCATCGGTAACTTTGTTCACGTAGACTTCTAGTTAATGCAGCGAAACCTTCTCCTAGTACCGCTCGAGGGCTCATATCGGGTCTAACACAAATTTACGCAAATTGCGCGAGTGCACGATATCGGGCCCAACATAAATTTATACAAATTGTGCGAGGGCACGATATCGGGCCCAACACAAATTTACGCAAATTGTGCGAGGGCACGATATCGGGCTTAACACAAATTTACGCAAATTGCTAGAGGGCACGATATCGGGCCCAACACAAATTTACGCAAATTACGCGAGTGCACGATATCGGGCCCAACACAAATTTACGCAAATTGCGCGAGGGCACGATATCGAGCAGGAAATGTACACTAAATATAGATTGGGACATTCTGCGTCTAGACGTTAATTTCAGCCTGGGTGTTTGAGGTTAAAAGAACGAAAATAAATTGATACTTTGGTTCAATTTTAAGCTCGCCGCTATACTAAGCAGCTATATTAATCAGTTCATAATCACATGTATTCGGTTCTCATTGCTTTAGCGCTAATGAGCGTATTTCAAATCCCTTAGAGAATATTCAATAAGGACAAAAACCTTGAAAGGTTAATTCAGTACGGTTCATTATTTTTGGTAGGCTACCCTAACAAATAGGCAGACTGATAAACGAGCAGACCTAAATTCTAAAAAATTGACTTTTACTCGATCCCAGACAAGTCCCCGACAGACCGCCCCGAAAAAATTTATGTAATAATACTGATTTACGAGTATATTCATTTTCTCGCCTTACGTATAACTTGTTCGTCAACAATTTTTTTACCAATTTTCGTCTGCATCACGGACATTCCCTATCGTGTAACATTATATTGCGGTGTGTTTCTGATTCTGCACTTCTAGTTTAATTACAGAATACCTTTTTCCCACGTCTTTGCTGGAACTGAAAATGTAATGGTCACAGCTTCCGCGATTACTGATTGAATTTGAAAATCACTTTGACAAAATGACTTTTCGCTACCCCCGCTGTCGCTACCGTTGTCGGGCCGTTCATAGGGTGTCATGTTCGTGCCTACCTACGTTCAAAGACCTGCTTCCCAAATATAAACATAGCTCTGTAACCCGAATATCAAAATTAAATGTTTATATATCAAAATCATCCTGGCTAAATACTCTCTAACAATAGTGAAAACCGCATTTAAATCCATCTAGCAAAATTCACAAAAAATCCATCTAGAAAAGTTATAAGCGAACAGACTAGCGTTATTTCTCGATTTAGTTGATGTGGATTTTCGATGAAGACAGTGGGAACTATTCCTTACCCAATGAATGCAATATTGAAACATTTTTCTATAAAAAAAATGTTAAACTTGTTATTGTTGTGTAACAGTGAACTGTTTTTATTAAGTGAAAAAAACCAAGGTTCATCTAACAGGAATTGTGCCATTTCTGGGGCTATGAAGTATCCTACATATTAATTCAAATCATGATCTACGTCATAAACTAGATATTTTCATGTAAATCTGTATTTCGTGTAAGTGTTTCGCTCTAGATTATTCGTATTTCTTATTTTGCCACAAGTATATTTGCGTTTCGTATAGCGAAGTGATAAAAATTATCACTTTCGCCGTCCACCACAAAAGTCACTTAGTGGAGATACTAAAAGGAGAGAGTAAGTAGTCTCTTAAAGGAGAGAGTTCAGTAGCTTTATGTCGCTTATACCTTGTTTGTTACCAAACAGGTCTAAACGACATAGACTTCAATCTTTTGTATTTATAATTTTTGGGTTTATTATATTAACAGAAAATAATAGCAAAATAAGTGAAGGAATCTTTCCGAGAAGATTTCAAATCAGTCAAAAACTGAATTAAATCCGTTGCTGCCCTGTTCAAATAAAATCATTGCTATAAAACAGAGGGTCAGATATTACGCATATATTAAGCACCTCCTTAGAATAAAACAAATAGTCAGGGAAATACTGAAAGCCGTAGTCACCTTCTCCAGTGACTTAAGTGCAGTTATGAAATAACTATGAATTATACAATATACGATCTCAGTATATAATATTTGAGCACATTATTTATAAGCGTGGTAATAAAAACAAAAATTGTGCGTGTCAGCTCCGATGTGAGACTGGAGTTTATTCGTTAAGTACGACTATGTATAAAATAGGTAACACTGTATATAAATATAATTATCGTTAAATGTAAAATTCTTTATTAAAAAAATGCTGACAATATAATTATTTTCAGACAAAACACAAACGTAAGTAAAAACCAAATTTATACAACAAAAATTAAAAAAAAAACATTTAGTAACGACAGACGAAGAAGTTAAAATTAAAGGTGACTTTTTAATTTTGTAGGATAGAAGACACCAAAAATTCACAGATAATGACATTTGATGATTATATCTTGATATAAGCGAACGATAGTAAACTATATATGTCACACTCCGTCACTGCGATTACGTCATAAGAAATAGCCGATATGTCTGTCACACTCCGTCATTACGATTACACCATAAGCAAATGCCAAATAAATATATTGATATCTCATTCAAAAGATATGTAGAAATATTGCGCGGAGATGCCACCCAACGGTTAAACTTTTTTAACGTTCTGAACTTCGTACGCTTCTTATTTTACTTCTCATAAAACTGCATACCGGGAGCAATATAAGAAAATCGATTCTTAAGGAGTAAACTCAAAACATATGCTTTTGCTACCACCTGTCCTGAATGTGAAATGAAAAATCTTTCTAACAACGGCAACTGTTTACGTCATTACGTCATTAGTTAACACATTACGACACCCCAGAATTCCGAGAAACGGCACGCAATTTCTTCAGCTTTCGCTAGTTGAAAACTTAATATAAATGCGTACACATTTACAATCCTATTACGGGAATAGACCACAACGAAAGCTAGTGTTTCAACTAAATATTCAAACTCTATAACGATGTAGCGATAACGATCTTATAAATCAATACAATTGCTTATTGAGCAGTTGCTTGCCGGTGGCAGTCCTCTATTTGGAATATCGAATTTTCCTCCGAAAACGTGCCGAATCAAATTTACGAATCAAACGTGCCACAGAAGGGTGAATTATTGGACAGGTTTGCTTTTACCTGTCCCGATACGTTATTAACGTGTTTATTAACTTCTACATATTCAATAAAATTGGGTACTTCCGGCCAAGTTATTACTTCAGGAGCAATTTAATCAAGTCCATTATTTACATATCGTTTAGGGTTAATGAACGTGGCAAATATTGAAAAAGATAGATATGAATCAAAATAGTTTGTTCAACGTTTATACATATAGCTACCGACAGTGAAAAAGTAAACGAAATATTAGAGCTAAATAAATACCCAAAATAAGAAAAATGGCGGAAATATGGAAAGATTAGTAGTCGGGAAAAATATTTAGTAGATCTAACTAAGACGATTAAATTTCAAGTCCGTAGCTCCATACTTATACTAAGAAAAAGGTTAACTACAAGGAATGTATTTTCCACCGTTCAGAATTTTTTTTATCCTCTATTAAGTGAATTTTTACTATCAGATGAGCTTTTGGGCGTTACTTAGATTAAAAGCTTTAAACTTTCAGTACAAATTCAAATTACAAACTAAAATTAGTCTATTAGTGTGAGATCAGACATCTAAAGCTGACTGTTGGCGAAACTCAAACCTATGTTTTCAAAAACTAATCGATTAATATTAATTATGGATAACTTCAACGTCATTATGAATTAGTTTGTTTGTTTTCTTACCAAACATCAACTTCATGTAGACATTATACAAGTTACAAAAAATATTAAAATACCATATAAAAAAAAGTTTGTTAGGATGGTTGCTTTATACGCAAAGATGCAGAGTCTACGACATGACACGTTCAATATCTGCTCCAAAACGTTTCATACATATTCACGAAAGCTAACGCAGCTTACACCGGCACACATTATTAATATATATCATTAATACCCTAAACGCGATGAAAAGGGAAAAGCGGGACACGGCGCTGCCTAATCATCCGCACCCGCCTACGAAAGCACATATACACACCTACTACTTATTATAGGCTACTCAGCAAAACCGAAAAGCGTGTACGGAAAATTATGCATTTCCCGGGACGGACCGGCAAGCTACGCTGCCTCTGTTACATAAATCTGTCTCAATTACCCCCGCGGAAGCTCCCAGTTATAGCACGCGCTGCAAAGCGCCGTATATCCCTCACTATATAATCTGTTGTGTAAGAGATTATAATGTATTTACGGTAGGGTTGCCATATGTACGTTTCGGTTGGGACATGCACCGGTTACTAAATGTTTGTCCCAATAAGCGCCTGGACATCAATTTTCCGCTTATTAATTTTATGACCTAACACATCTTTGTGCCAGGTAAGCATGTTAAACAGGAAATTTAGCCAATTATTGTCAGAAAACAGAGATGTATGTACGTTCTAATGTATATATTAATATGAATAAAGAATTTATTTCGTAATTTTGATGCTCTAATCAATTTTATCAAATCTCATATTATCTTATGTGACGAACTAATTCTGATTTGTAAAGCTCAATCTTAGCCTCAGTGTCTCAGTAAAAACTTTGAGATTTATGGTGGCCCCAACTTACGGGCATAATTTTTAGGCTCCACTGTTCATGTGTCGGATATGAAAAATGAATCCGCTCACGGGCCAAGACGAGATTTACGTTTGCACTGTTATTCTGTTCTTTTTACCTACTTTTTAAGGTCGCCGCATAAACACTTGGGCGTTCTACGGGGCTGCGAGGGCGCAGAATGAAGTGCCGAGCGTTATGGTCGCGTTTAATGATCGGGAAAGTAATAAAATATTGCGCAGCGGTTTTAGACTGTTGGATTTGACTCGTACATATTGCTTTTTTGCGTGTTGATTGCACATTTTATTTTACGTGTTGTGCGGATGTTTATGTTTATTGTTATGGTGACGAGAAGGTGAATAAAACATCGTTTTATTAGGCGATAATGAAATTGGCCTTTTGATTAATCGATGGTGGTGCAAAGCTAAATAAAATTGAACAGGTTAGATTGACAACAATAAATCTATGATTTTCTATAGATATAGATTCTATAGAATAACAGGCTACTATTATTAAAATAACTATGGTATTACGCCTTGTACTTACTACTTCAGTGCAAAGGTAAAATGAGAATACGAGTGAAATGAGTGAAGAACGAGAATTTTCTTAAAAATAGTTTTAGAAAAATCTATTACAGTTAACTTTTTTAGTTCATTTTTTAGTGAATTTCATTATTGAAATGAAACAGTACAATTAAAATAATGATTTTCTCGAAGTAATTAGTTCAAGACTTCACTTTAAAAACAAACCCCTGTTCCCATTATTACCATTCCATAAACTTCAAATCAATAACAAAACTAAATTATTCCAATTCGAGTCAAACATTAAATCAGAAATGAAACTAAATAAGTCAATAACGCCCGATAATTTAGCCGTCCGCCCGCCGCTCACCAACGCGCTTACTGACGCGAAACACTTTAATCTACAGATTAGCGAGCCTGGCACCACCCTATGTAGCTCAGCTGAGGACTACGTTGCTTTTCTATGTAGCTCCGCCTAGGTCTATGACGCTCTACGAGACTCTACAACGTCCTGCGAACCTGTTGTCGCCCGGAGTTTGCTCAAACGTTTATAATCTACTTTCGTTTACGACTTGGAAACTTTATGTGTGCACGAAGCCGTCGCCTCCCGCTTCTGCACATGAATAAGTAAGTTATTTAATTCCCACCGAGTTTCATTGTGTAACTTTTGTGTAACTGTATTGAATAAATACAATTCGCTAATAAGTACGATATGCTTTGTGCTGATATGCGAATTTATCAAGATGTAATATTGAAGGCTTTATATATAACATTTATATGTTGCCATGACAATAATTTACATAATTTCAATTACGTAAATTATTGTCATTGTGTTTTATCTATTTTATTTCAGGTTAATTATTTTATTTATTTATGTATATATATATATATATATATATATATATATGTATATATATATATGTATATATATATATATACATGAACTATCCGCGTCGCCACAAGAATATATAACAATACTGACTTTTTATCAATATAAGTACACCTATATCATCGAAACGGTCGGTCTAATGGAATTGCAAAGAATTTCGATGTACTGGACATTTAAATTCTTTGCTATTTCGTTCGAAAATATTTGCTAAATAGACGATAAAAAAAATGTTTGAACTTGAGATGGATAATCACAGGGACAATTTTTTCAAATTCCAAAAAAAAAATTCCAAGTATGCTTCTTACCTTTAATATTGTTTTTCTAAGCTGCCTCCGGTACAATAAATACGCTTTTGATGACGCAAACCTTTGATAGTCAACTCTACAATTTTATGTTGGAGGTATTACAAACCATTTATCTATCTGGCGAGGTGGGCTTATTATGTATTATCGTGGATGATTCTAAACATTTAATTTTCTCGGATCATCTCAAAAACAAATAATAAACCATTAGAAAAATATCAGTCTGCAATAATTGTTTTACTATTTTCTAAAGAAATAATACAATAATAACTCGACTTCCAAAAAAAAATATATATGTTTTTATCTTTACTTTTGTCAGCAACTCTTTAGTAATTTATTTATATGCTACAATTTCATATATATCATTTAACTGCTCCCCATCATATTATTGTACTACGTACAGATACGACTATTTATAGGATGATATTTTTAGGCTTATCTAAGATTTTTAGTATTTTAGATATATAGTATTTTTTACCATAGGCAAATTCTTCTTTTAATATGAGTGGTAACGCATTCATGTTCTGTAGATTAAAGTGTTTCGCGTCAGTAAATCCCATTGGTCTCGTCGCAAGGTGTCCTTCTTGAATTTCATCACGGAGGTGAGTATATACATGCTTGAATTTGTTAAACTAACTATAAATTATTGCGCGAGAAGGAACTGAGAATGACGCACATCAAATGCTATTTGAAATGTTTCATAACTTTTTTGCTAATTGACACAAAGGTGAAGTTTATATAAAGTTTTTGCAATAAAATTTTCTTTCTTCAATTTTAATTTCGTCATAACCAAATTACTTCCAAACGCTAAAATTACGAAATAAACGTACTGTAAATTCAAATGAATATATTGACTCTCTAACAGTGTTTGCCATACGTTAATCATGAATAATAACTAATGATTAAATATTTCAGTCGTCAGTCTTGATTAATGACTAATTTAGTTTTATTAATAACCATTAGTTGTTACTAAGACTAAATTTACTATTCGGAGATATGAGAAAACCTACTAACTATACAATCTAATATAAAGAAAAAACAAAAATATTATTAAACAACTGTTTATTTATTGGCGGTAATAAATAAACATTGGTCACAATTTAAGTAGTTACAATCATCACTTTATTTTTAATTTTCCGCAAGAAATTTAAATTACTTTTCGAAATAATCCTTTTTTCCAACATAAGTCGGATAATCTTTGAACTTAAGTATTTTGAACTTATAAAATAAAAACATTTTTTTGAGATGTATAAATGGCAGGATAATGTTGATATACATGTCGAGCGACTCGCACGTTATTATAATTTTGATTAAAAATTTATTGTAACTTTATACCTGAAAAGAGTTAGTCTTAATAATGACAAAATGATTGAAAAATTTCGCCACAGCTAATACTAATTGATGATGAATAATTTAGTGAAGAATAATTTAGACGATTGAAATTGTTAACTGATTAAGAAATTTAGTTGCAAATTTATATTACGACCAACACTGCTCTCTAGCTTTATTTTGAATTATGACACAGTTTTTTAATGTCTTGAGACATTAAAAAACGGTAAAATAATGTGGAAAAATAATCACTACGTACGAATCTAACTTGAAAAGCACATCATAGTGAAGATAAAAATCGATTTGCTATTCATATTTATGGTAAAATATAACTATTATAATTAGCATGTCTATAAAGTGGATGCGTCATAAAATTATTGGCATGTTAGTAGGACTTATTTCTAAATAACATTTTACATATTGCCGTCAAAAAGTTCAAAGATATGACTGTGTCAGAGGGGCGTAAGAGCAAGTTTCGCGTTCCGTACCTGAGAAGGAAAAAAACGGAACTCCTATTCAGGTTCCGAAGCGATAATTATCACCAATAATTATGTTTGATAATTATCAAGAAACATATATGTTAATAAATATTGAATATATTTGGCGTTAATTTTGTAAGAATTCACCATCACTTAATTTTTATTCACAACTAAACGAAACTGCGTGATGTAGTATTATATCTACTTTATTTCAATTATTAACTACGACCTAGGTTCCGTTGTGGCAATTATTACTTAAGATCTTTACAATTTTAAATTACCCACCTGAAGATGTTGTCATATAACGAAACCTAGGTCGTGGTAAAGAATTTAAATAAAGTAGAAATAATACAACATCACGTAGTTATAATCGAAAATATTTAATTTGCCACTCTTAAATTTTTTAATAATATTAAGTAAAATTAAGCGAAAACGTTTATCGGAACGTGCGCCACTTAATGGCGGAGGTTTTCCCGTGTTGTGTTTCGTGCCTATCAGCATATGCTTCATTTCGCTTTAGTTGGTTTCCAAGTTTGAACTGTAAAAAAGACAAACCTGTGTCAAAAAGAAAAAAGTCATCGTCCGTTTCTTCAACATCAAGACTAGAAATAGGGAACCTGTTTCGTCAAATTTTGATTACATTAAAACCAAAAACGTAGTATTTTAGGGACGCTGCAAAAATGCCAAAAAGAAATGCAGGGGATTTTAGATGTACTGAAAAATCAAGATATGAAGAATCTTGAAAGCCTGAAGCAGGATTACAAGATACTGCATCGTCTGTACACAATGCTGGCACTGCTAAACCGCACCCTCAACTAGTACAGGTCGGTTCCGTTTTTAAACTTATTGCTGCTTTTATTTTTTTAATCTTATTTATTAGTACTGTAACGCGAGATTCTAATGTTTATATTTTACTTTAGTAATTGCATTCCAGGATACTCCTACCTCGATTATCTTAAGAAACAATGTCAACTTTGAAAAATAGGAAGCTTTTAATAACAACAAAATTACGCAAACTGAAAAATATTTTTATGCTACAAATACGCCATTCAGGTATGTTTATCATCAAGAATCAAAAGATTTGGTGGCTATTTTACACCTGAAATTTATTCCACCACCTGCATATGAAATAGGTAATCCAATTTTAGAAAAAAATTACACAGAAACCTTGAATGAATGGAAAGAAAAAGTTAAAAACAAGACTGTATGCCACTTGATGGCTGGAGCGATGTTCACAATGAACCCTTAATTTGATGCTTGATTGCAACTCCCGAAGGACTCTGTTGACATTCTTAGTTCCTTAGACCCAATCATTTACAAAATATAGCTTTAAATTCAATAAAATACATTGAAGGAACTTTTATAGTCAAAGTTGAAAGTTTTGTGACAGATTGCTGCAAATGTACAAAAAAAGAGGGAAGAACTGTCACAAAAAGATGTCGTAAACATAATACACTACTATGGTTCTTCTGCTACCATGCTCAATTGACTAACTCAATATTTGGAAATATCTGCAGTAACAGCAAAACTCAATAAATCCATCAAATATTTCTACAACAAACACATACCATGAGCTCTTTAAAAACAAACACGAGGAAATAATTTTCTCATTCCACAAGAGGTAAGGTGGAATACCATGAACAATTCTAACCAATGAACAATTCTATTCGCTTCTATTTAGACAGTAGAGGATTCTTGTATAACTAGGTCAGGATAAGAAGAAATATATTGAGAAGGATATAATTAATATAGTAAATGACATTTTAATTGGCTTTACATGGTGCATATTCATCAGCTAATATGCTGGACCACAGGATCAAAAATTTAACAAATGCTTAGAAAGAGGAAGTCTTTGCATATGTAAATGGAGTTGATATAAGTTTTGTACTACTTATTGTGGCATTGATTAGAAAATCAGACGCTTTCCCAAAATACATATTTGAAATACACTTCAGAGATACCTCCCGATTTTGTGGTGTCACAACGTGTCCTTGGAGAATGAACAATGGCCTAAAAAAGAAACATTTCTTTCATTTTGTGAGCAGCTAATGACGACGTTTCATTGTGAGCACACCTGCACTAGAACGATGTTTTTCATCATTCGGGCAGTCAAAACTTGGAAATAGACTGAGAACACTTCTGAGTGAGAAGCAGTAAAATTTACATTAATTTTAAATACTTTAATCGACGAACTAAGAATTTGAAATAAGATTTCAGTTTTATTTTGAATTCGGATTCTTCTTATTCATACAATCCTAAAACCGTTGATGCAGTTGTGGATGATATTCTACTCATTAATCTTATTAACTAATATGTAGTTTGATTTTTGCCTATTTCTGTCTGAAAATTTTGTTTTATAAGTTTTTAATTGCAAAATCGTAGTCAATATAAATAAAAGTTACCTTGGTTGTTAAATGTGTATAATTGATTACTAAACTACTTGTTTCTAATGTAAAAGTTCATACATAGTACCAGCTTAATAAGGATCGATTAGAATATGTTTATTTGATAGATAACAGATAATCATCACGATAATTATCGCATTAATTGTCACGTTATGTTAGTTCAATCTCATTTCTATGAGTCTGCGTCCGCCACAACTAATTTTGACGACAGAAATCGTTTGGCGTAAAACCTTTAAAATTTGGCTCTTATTTGGAATATACACCTCAATCGTTTTAATGTCATGTGAGGTATCAGTTGAAAGTTATAACAATTCCAAAATTATTTTGTTTAGAAATTTATGTAGAATAGTTATATAGTTTTATAAGCAAAAAGATTTACTGGAAGTAATTGGATAATACATAGAGACATAGAAGTGGATATAAAAAAAGTGTCATCTTAAAAGAGCTTCTGTCAATTTTTTTATAACTCCATAATTAGCAGTTTATACATACACACACGTTTGTGTGTGTGTGTGTGTATGTTTATATATATATATATATATATATATATATATATATATATATATATATATATATATATATATATAATATGAAACATTTATGACAAATAAGAACCAAGTAATCTCAAATATGAAAGGAGCTCAAATCATCAAATTAATCTTGACTCAACAAAGAGAGGCCTAATGGCATAGGTACAAAGTTCAATTACCGGCGCCTACATAAGTGTAACTTCACACGAAACTGCATTTCATTTAACTTTCCACCGGGGCAGAGTACGATCGAAACCACGCAGTTCGACGTCAAAGTTAATGCAATGCAGCACGCGGCGCTACCAGGCGAACATAAGCCACTGGAGCAATTACCGACACGAGCTCTGACCGCGATTATGGATGAAGTGGAGCAGAGAGCAGTTTGCGCGTGAATACGCCGGCGTGTACCCACCGCAGAGTATCACAGTGTTAATCCTACGAATCGATAAATTATAGATATTATTACTGTAATAACGTACGGAAAAAGTCGCGAAAAATTGTTCTTTTTTATATAAAACACTATACTGAAGGTGTATAGTGTTATACGAATATGACAATTTTAAAAAGATCTATTTATCTACACCGTTACTCCATCGCCAACTAAGATGAAACAAATAACGATGAGAATATGCTACAATGCTCTTGCACACGGATGCGGTACCTCGTTTGTATTCATGCCAGGACTCTGTATTCATGATACACATCACAGAATATAATAATATGCTACATAAAACATATCTCGTATCTCTCTGAGGTAGTTACTGTAGTCTTGCGATGAGAACAATTATGTTGATGCACTGCTATTAAAACAAAGGGCTATATTCGCTTAGAGGAGGATATATCTATAGTACAATTAAGTGAGTAGTTAGTATAAATAAATTGTGTTATTGGTTTAGCTAACGACGTTTTAGCCATGACTTCGAGATTTCGAGAAGGTTTTTGTAAGTACCAGAAATCTTGTATCTCACTGAGGTAGTTACTGTAGTCTTGCGATGAGAACAATTATGTTGATGCACTGCTATTAAAACAAAGGACTATATTCGCTTAGAGGAGGATATATCTATAGTACAATTAAGTAGTTAGTATAAACAAATTGTGTTATTGGTTTAATTAACGACGTTTTAGCCATGAGTTCGAGATTTCCAGAAGGTTTTTGTAAGTACCAGAAATCTTGTATCTCACTAAGGTAGTTACTGTAGTCTTGGGAAGAGAACATTTATGTTGATACACTCCTATTAAAACAAAGGGCCATATTCGCTTAGAGGAGGATATATCTATAGTACAATTAAGTGAGTAGTTAGTATAAACAAATTGTGTTATTGGTTTAATTAATGACGTTTTAGCCATGAGTTTGAGATTTCCAGAAGGTTTTTGTAAGTACCAGAAATCTTGTATCTCACTGAGGTAGTTACTGTAGTCTTGGGAAGAGAACATTTATGTTGATACACTCCTATTAAAACAAAGGGCCATATTCGCTTAGAGGAGGATATATCTATAGTACAATTAAGTGAGTAGTTAGTATAAACAAATTGTGTTATTGGTTTAATTAATGACGTTTTAGCCATGAGTTTGAGATTTCCAGAAGGTTTTTGTAAGTACCAGAAATCTTGTATCTCACTGAGGTAGTTACTGTAGTCTTGCGATGAGAACACTTATGTTGATACACTGCTATTAAAACAAAGGGCCATATTCGTATATTCGGTTAGAGGAGGATATATCTATAGTTTAATTATGTGAGTAGTTAGTATAAACAAATGGTGTTATTGGTTTAATTAACGACGTTTTAGCCATGAGTTCGAGATTTCCAGAAGGTTTTTATAAGTACCAGTACGGATACACTTCGAATGGATACACGGAAAAGCGCTCGAGTAATGTTAGAGCTCTGGTTTAACGGTTAACTAACACAAGGAACATAAATTTAAATCGACATGAAGTTACTAGTTCTACTACATTATGGATTCTGGTCACGGTAAGAAGATCGTCACAACGTATGTAAGCCATGCGAAGGATGAGTCAACCTTATGAAACGGGATGGAACGTTTGTTTCAGAGGATGAGGGATGAAACATTTGTTTCAGGAAATTCAAGAACTGTGATCTTGCAGAAGAAGCCAGTTCCTGACGCCATGGAGAATTAAATCTAAAACCGTTACAACAGCTAATTGAAGAAGATCCTCAACCGACTACTGGTCAATTGGTTGAGTCTAATTATAGACACGGCAATATATGGATACATTTGTAGTAATTAGAAAAACGTCAAAATACTGTATTTACTTACCCCCTAAGAAGGATGAGGGGGAGGGGGTACCCAAATACCGTATTATGGAACTTTTTCTAATTTATGCGAATGTGTCTTTATTGTGCCGGGCCAATACTAATATTTGCGTAGTAATATCTTTGATTATGCGATTACCAGTGTTGCGCAAGTGAAAATTAAACAAAAATTGGGGAAATAAGAGTTCGACCCCACGCGACATTTTTATTTTAATCAAATAAATCTAGCAATATATTTTGTATATTTATTGAGTTGAAAACCCGTTGTAACTGATTGATCCTTCTTCGTTCTTAGTGAATCAAAGTATTGTATCGATTCTTTAATTCACTGAATCACCTGTTGTACACGCTACTTTAGTCGTACACACTTCGACAGAACAGATAAGCATTTTTTAATCAATCATGAATGACGTGCATCATCGTCCGTCTGTCTGTCCGTATGTCATTTTACTCGGAGACTGTTGGTATTATGTAGATGAAATTTGGGTGGCAGGTGTCTTCCATAAACCGCTACACAATGGGATTATGAAAAAAAAACAATATTAGGGGTGGCACTCCACACATGTAACTCAGGGATGAAAAAAATAGCGCACATAGGTGTATGGGGGTATAGTCAGATAGATCTTAACCTATAGTCAGATAGGCCTATTATACCTATCGCAATAACGCGAATCTTTGCTGTAGCTCAATATTGTAGCCGTAATTAGCAGTCTTGCCGACTTCCTTCATTGTTATTGCTAAATAAAACAACGTATATTCTTATTTTCCTTAGAGTGTCCCTTTCATTATAATCTACTTATGTTAGGGAGAAAATCCCTCAAGCCTAAGTGGTAAAAGAATTTCTTTCAGCCTCCATCTCTTATATGTAATATAAGAAAACGAATTCTCAAAATTCAATAACACAACATTATACACAAGACTTTTTAACTTTGATTGAAAGCAATAGATATGTATAAATTTCAGGTATATAGTTTTTCTGTAAAGAGCTTGAGGACTGACGGACAGACAGATCTACATCGTAATGGCAACAATAGGAAAAGATGTACTGGGTACAAACACTAAAAGAGGGACATTTATAGGACAACTTGTCTATGCCTGTCTGTCACCCAGTCAACCGTCCACCGCTAGAAGTTATAATACATTTATTAAATGGAAATCATTAAGAAAAAAGATTTTTACGCAAAAATTTTATATAATAAATATAAAGACCAAGGCAAAAACAATGCAAAAATATTCCTGTGAGAACTACCATATTTTTAAATGGAAGAATACGCAATAGTTAGAAGAAAAATATAGCGAATTTTTGTTATTTTCGCTGTGATAATTCTAAAACTTAGAATGTTAATTAGGAAATACATTTTTGATTAGAAAAACTATGATAAACCGGGAAGTGTGCCTGTTTTGTTATTTTAATATTTGCCTAATGAACAGCCACATTTCAATAAATATAATGAATAAATGTTATTGCTATCTCACTTTCATTAGTATTTTATTAACATAGGGCTCATTATTATAATATTCGTGCACGCAAAATAGCGCAATAATATATTAAAAATATTATGACCATATAAATAAATGGAAGCAAATAAAACAAACTTAATGCCGTCGAATAAAGCCGATACAGTAATTTGGTAATAAGTGTCCCGTGCCATTTAAATAATAAAATTATTGTTTTTTAGCGAGAACTTAATTACACGTTTTAAATTTTCTTTTGCTATCTGTGGCAACAGTTTTTATAAATTTGTAATAACAAAGTTTTATATTCAAAAATTTTTTCGAGCACTCATATCAGAGAGGAAACAAAAAATGTGTGACTTGTTTGATATTTCCAAATGTGAATTCAGGTTCACTCAGACAGTCTATGAAGAAAAACATGGCCTAAGACAGGCAGATGGACAGGTACAGAGTTAATTTTATAGGTGTTCCGTTTTCTCATTCTATATAAATAAAATGTAAAATAAGTAAAAAGGAAAAAAACTAAAATCAATTGCAAAACTGTGATGTGTTTACTTTACGTTACGTTTCATAAAAATTTAGTAAAAAGGTAATAAAAATAAATACAGATTCAGTTGTGATTCTTTGACAGTCAAAACAAAAAAAATGTTTAATTTGGCATGAAATTCAATTGTGTAATATGGAAAAAAACCTTAAATTAAGCTGAGGCAAGGTAAGGTACTACCAGTGAAATTTGTTTTCAATATAACAAAATAAATAGTAGACTTTTCGCGTAATGCAATTTTTTAATGAATTATACACGGTGTCCGGAAATAGATGTCGGACAAAGAAAAATGCTATTCGTTGGCTATAAAGGAATAAATTGTCGTTGAAATAAAAGGTAACACACGCCCTTTTTCTAAATGAGTGAAAAAAAAATTACACATAACTCTTTTTAACACACGCAGTACTTGCCTGACGTGCGGTTTTTACCCGCGATGGCGACGTCTTCACAGCCGTTCGCGGGTTATTCCTCCAAGTGGCGCTTAGCAATGTGCGCAAGTATCGCGTGTACGAAAAAGATGATAAATAATTATGAATATTATTTTAAATTTTCTGAAAAAAAAGTCTTGTTTTATTTTGTCACTTATTTCCGGGAATATATCACATTTAAATTTTATTTAATGTGTCGTCATGAAATACATATAATTAACAACGAACGCTATAAAAAAATACTAGCGTGACCCGTGCGAAGTCTTCGCATTATTTATTCCATTATGAAGCTCAGATGACAGATCAAACAAATATTTTACTAAAATTGACATATAGAGGCGCAAGTATCAAAAGCATTGAGCTAAAGCGCCACTTTATTTATACGTGAGTGGATTTGAAATTAAACAAAAATTTTACCGACCGTCAATCATATTGACGTTGCGCCGTTAGATGGCAGCATTGCTGTTTTGTGTATATAATTTTATTAATTAATTAATTTGCAAAAACAATGGCAATAATAAATTTTTTAGTTGTGGATGCCGGTAGAGCAAGCAATTATCTATAAAATGATATATAATTTATGTGGATTAGTTGTGAGGTTTTTTCTAAAAAGGGAGTGTAACATCTTAACCTTAGCGTATTAATATATATGATGATATTCTCACTTCAAAAATACAAAAAGGAAACTACAATATATTACCATATCATGGGCTGTTCTCGCATCACTGTACGGCAGCGAGCGAGAGCCAATGCAATCGACATTTGCATCGCATATATCGAACGATTATTACATTTCGACGGCCCCACGGGTATCGATATGACCTAATTATGATTAACCCACCTTATAACCTTATCGCACCTAATGAAGTGCTGAAATCATGTTGTGAAATACTTGCATTGATTTGATAGAATAGTACAATTTCACTAATTGCTGAAACATACCTTTAAGAGCGTAAATCGGATGGGAAAACTAAAAATGGAGATAAGGTTTAACACTGGCACTATTTGAAACGTATCAGTATATATTAAAGGTATTATGTAATCATCATTATTTCTTGTTGGAATAACAACCAAACTCACCTACCAAAATAAACCTACCTAGTTTACCGAAATTAGTGCTAAATAGTACAATAATACCATACACGTCAACTGTTAAAAACCTGGGCCTACTGATCGATTAAAATCTTAGTTGGCGGCCTCAAGTAAATGCTGTTAGTCGTCGTGTTTTCAACAGGATATTCTCTTTGAAACGTCTTTAAAATTTTCTATCGACTAAAACGAAAATCTACCTTTTCCAAACACTTTTATCACCGTTAATCGATTATGGAGACGTGTGCTATCCTGAGCTTCATGAAAAATATTTGTGCAAGTTGGAACGTCTTCAAAATTTATGCATTCGGTATATCTTCGGCCTCAGAAAATATGATCACATTTCTGAATACAGGTCACTTCTCAAATGGCTGAAGATCCGTGATCGACGCCAACTTCATATACTTGTACTTCTTTTTAACATATTAAAAATTCCTCATAGCCCAAATTATCTTAGTGGCAAATTTAAAGATTTGTCTGCTCACAGCCTTGGCCTGCGATCTGAAAGTTCACACACCCTACTTATTCCTAAACATACCTCTACCACTTACAAAAAATCGTTCACTGTCCAAGCAGCAAAAATTTGGAATCACCTGGATCCTGACATCAAGAAAACCAAATATTTTCAAAGATCGAGTGAAAAAGTCCTGCATCTCCTGAAGCCTTTTCCTTTGTGTCCTTGTCCTTTCCTGTCTTTCCCATCCCAAATCATGTCAATATTTTGTTTTCTTTTTTAATTTACTTTTGTATTTTTTTTGTCTAATGTGCTATAAAGAAATTTCATTGTAAAATCTCTTACAGTCTACCAACTAAATTTCAATACAAATTGTTATGGTTGACTGGAAGAGATTGCTCGTGTAGCAATTAGTCCGCCATATGTACTATACATAAAAGTTAATAATAAATAAATAAATAAATTCAAATGAAAGAGTACTTCTCAATAATTTGAAAATATGTCAAAGTATTTCGACATTCTCTCGGTACCCACACAGATAATCACAGATAAAATATAAGATGGTTAAAGTTTAAGTTTATATATTTTTTCGCAATCTTCAATAAAATATTACTTGTATGAAGAATACCCACGTGTCGATGGGTAGTTGTACTTATCGGAAATTAAGTCGAAAAACGAACAGCAAATATAAAATCTTTTTGCAAATTATATTTATGGTAAAAGGTAACCAAAGAAATTAAAAGGCGGGACTTATTTCTGAGTCGAACTGCATATATGCCAAACGCTTGAAGCGTTAAAAGACACAATCGGACAAATGAACTAGGGGAGTATCTTCCTCATAAAGTGTTAATTTTTGCCTTTTAAGTGATAAAATTAATTTCTATAGGAAGAGATTTATACATGTACAAATTTGATAATAAGAATAGTTAAAGATACTCTGCAAAAACGTATTTCCAGAATTTAAATGTAACTAGTATCTTATTCTGTTCCGCCATGTAGATATATATATATATATATATATATATATATATATATATATATATATATATATATATATATATATATATATACATATACACACACACACATATATATATATATTTATATGTTGTACAGCCATAATGCAAATATTCACAACGCGAATTTCGCAACATCGTCTAGACGAACTGTATGCAAATTTGTTCACTATACGGTCATACGGCAATGTACTTGCACAAAAGTCAACACCTAGCTCCCGCAATATATTCTAAAACGACAGGGAAACCTCCAGGGAAAATAGGAAAAGCTCCTATCGCTCATGCAGCGCGCGGTGAAGAACTTTCGTACCGGCAATATTTCAGGACGTAGCTCGGATGGCTCTACGAAGCGTCGCGGCGTAGAGCGGCGTAGCTTGCAAATGTAGAGCTATTTGGGTTATTTGTTTTACGTAAGTCGAATTCTTTGCAAAGCTTCGAGGTACTTTGTTTTTTCTGCAATTTTCGGGTTTATGCGTATCAAACGTGACGCAGGTATGGTGAAAATGTAAGCCGAACAGGTAATCTGTACGACGAATTTTCTACGTGAACTTTTAAAGTATTTTTAGAGACGTGTAATATGTGAATTAATTAAAATAGAATAACGCTATCTCATTTATATTTTTAAAATAAATAATATGCTATTAAATACGAGATGGATATATAGATATAATTGAATTCATTTTTGTAACAGTAAAATAAAATTATACAGTCCATAAAACGTAATTATTATAATTAAATAAATTTAAAAAGAAGGGGTATTTTTTGTCTGAGGGCATTCGATATATGACAATTTTAGGACACTAAATAGATAACGCTTAACGAATTTATTTGGCGATGCATAATAGAATGCTTGTGTCAATAATATCTACAGAAATACGTTGTAAATTTTATATAATATAAAATCATAGCGTTCATTGTAGTAATTCGACCTTAGAAGAACTTATTAATGTGGAAAACCTTCAAAGGTCAATATCCTTCAAGGACGTAAAAAAATGATTCCTTTATAACGATATGAAAAATATTAGAAAACCTATTTGTCGTTGGCAAATTTTAAAAAAGACTAATTACATGGATATTTTAAATTGTTTCATGTACTTCAGAAAAAAAAGGAATATGAAACTCAATTTTTACATATGCCACATGCTCAAGTTACAAATGAATTTTTTTTAAAAATTTCCAATTTCCCTTCAAAAGGCTGTGCCTGCACAGGTGTAACAAAGGAAGTGCACATATTCATAAAAGTGATTCTGCATAGCAAACTAAGCTGAAAATATTAAAAGAATTATTAACCATTTCAACGAACCAAAATTTACATTTCTCTACAGAAATACGCTTCGAGTATACTGATTTTGATGAGCAAAAATACCTGTACGAATAACAGGTACGTCATTTGTCAGAACTTATACATGCCAGATTTTTTTGTCATTACCTTTACATATACTAAAGTCTTCCAGAAAATTGTTTACCAAATCTTAAAAATAATTTCAAAGGATTTGGATTTTGTATTACCATTTTATATAGAAGCTAGAGGGCGATGACAAACAAACCAGCAGACAGACAAATGAGCGAGATCGATATAATTATTTTTTTTATTTTATTTTTCAAGTAGGATTCTTAAAGTCTCTTTTAGCATGTCACGATTTAACTTCTAATTATATCAAATAAATATCCATAGTGTCTATACGTATATGTACAAATAATCAATTAGTCCCTCTTAATGAGGATCACAATGTGCATTTTACACTGTAATGACCTAACGATTTCAATAGGAAACTCTAAGTATGGAACTCTCAAAATAACAATAGTTTCTACATGCGAAGGCGTTGACACGGAAATTTACTGATACATAGTTCGGTCACATTATTACATATTTTTTAATCCAATATATTTGGCGTTAATTTTGTAGAAATTCATTATTCACAATAAAATGAAACTACGTGATGTAGTATTATTTCTACTTTCTTTAAGTTCTTTACCACGACCTAGGTTTCGTTGTATTACAACATCTTCAGGTGAGCTATTAGCAAAGATTGAAGAAATCTTAAAGAAAGTAGAAATAATACTACACACGTAGTTTCATTTTATTGTGGTAATACGAATAAACAAATGAAAATTGTGGTTAAACATAACCCTGCAATATTCATTCTTCGTAAGAATATAAATTGATTCTTTTCCAAATTTGCCTGCACGTACGGCAATATTATAAAACTTCAAAATACGCTACTCAATAAACTGTTCCGAGAAAAACCATTACCATAAAGCAATAAAAAATATTCTCTCCCTTATCCAGCTGAACGTTCAGGCACCTATAAATACCGATCACCATAGTCAAATACTAAAACCAATCCGTATTTGTTCAATTTAAAATAAATAAAACCCACAGCCGGCGTTATTTATTCATTAGGTAAAGCGAGAACGCCGTTTGCCTTTCGCGCCGAACTTGACGGCCCCAATAGGCAATATTGTTTCGGCGCTTATTTTTTAATGTAATTTCATAAACCCACGCGCGGCTACAGCGCACGGTGTGCTATATCGCGCATCTAGCAATAAAGAGGAAATAGCAAGTTCCAAATTCTAAAGCTTGAAGGCATTATAAACACTGGAAAATTGACAAAATCAGAGAAACAATGTTTCTATAAAGTAACGATCCATTACCACTGCCCGAACTTATTTCAATTCAGCATAGTGTAGAAAAAACATACATGTATCACTGCATTCATATGGCAGAGATTTAGATTCGATCTTTTCGCAAGATAAATTTTCTACCATAATCGCCAGTAAGTCTTTTTTTTTAATTAATTGGCCAAACACCTGACTTTCTATTAAGTTCCATTTATTTGATTTTAGTCTTTTAAAACCATTATTACTTATAATCAAAATAATTTATAACAAAACAAAACTTGTTCGTACATGAAGTTTTCATCATTATGTAGTTTATAGTATTCATATGGAAATAATATAAACACGTTCAGGAAATATATGATTTTCGTGAATATGTTTATAACGAGTAATAAATTCAAGTGGTGAGAGTCGAAGTACAGCGGTTGAATTTTTTAAACTAAACTATTAAATCATTATTAATAACAGAATGGATTTTGATAGAACAGTTTTCTCGGTATTAAAATACATAGTAAATATATGATTTTCGTGAATATGTTTAAAACGAGCAATAAATTCAAGTGGTGAGAGTTGAAGTACGGCGGTTGAATTTTTCAAACTAAATTATTAAATCATTATTAATAACATAAGGGATTTTGTTAGAACAACAGTTTTCTCGGTATTACTATACATAGTAAATATATGATTTTCGTGAATATGTTTATAACGAGTTATAAATTCAAGTGGTGAGAGTCGAAGTACAGCGGTTGAATTTCTCAAACTAAATTATTAAATCATTATTAATAACAGAATAGATTTTGTTAGAACAACAGTTTTATCTTTATTACTATACATAATACATTACAATGAGGAGCTCATATTTCAGAATTTGCAGAGAAACTTAGTTCCGCTGCATACGCCAACGCTATAATATGTATATATATATATATATATATATATATATATATATATATATATATATATATATATATAGCCGTTAAGAAAATCAAGGATTAAACAAAATATAAACAATATATAAACCTCACCTATTTTCATAGTATAATGACATACGGCATATTGTTGTGGGGTGAGGCTGTTAATATTCAACCCATTTTTATTTTGCAAAGGAGAGAATTATTAACTTAATATTCTCGAGACTCACTCAGAAAACTATTTTTCATGTGAGGAAAAAACATTCACTTCATCGTAAAAATTATGATCGTCACAGTTACAACACTATAAATAAACTAGATTTTCCCAACTTCAGACTTGTAAGGTTTATTAATTCATTTGTGAGAGACGGTATATGCTTTTATAATAAAATATAAAAAGGTATATTGAAATTGCCAGAAAAATATTTTAAACACTTCAGTATATGTGTCTTATGTACTAAAAAGCGGATTATAAAATTTCTGATTTTATAAACGATAAAAATATGGTATTACTTATATACTATATGATATAATCTAACATTTGTTTATTGCGTTATGTTTACTTTATATGTAAACTTACAAATGATTTCAAGGAGGGAAGGCAATGCTCGTATGTTGCATAAAAACAAATTACAGCTATATTAAACTATTCTACAAAGATATTGCAAGTAAAAAAAAATTATCTTATCTTATCTGTTATGGTCGGGTTATTGTTGCAGAATCGGATTATTTTTAATTAAATAAAGTTAACCGTCATATTTACATCAAAGTAATCGTATAAAATAATAACATTTACAAAACTGTTAAGATTATTGGTTACATACGACTTTATGTTACAGGATTGAACTCATAAACACAGAATAGTTAATTAAAACGTTAAGAACTCCATCAGTAAATTAACAGGTCATTACATTTATTTAAAAAAAAAGGAATAAAACTAAATATAGTTACAGCTCTTTTTTGTCAGTCGGAACGAGTAATTAGTTTCTTAAAAATCGATTATAACATGAATTTAAATCACTGAAAATTATACACAGCAATTTACTATAAGGCTGATAACAATGAAGCCTAATATAATTGATGGTAATTAAATGAACAATTAAAAGAAATAAATGAGGAATCACGACATTCTTTACATCTTTGCGCGTTAGTTTTCTTTTTTGACCTTATAAATTGTGTTTCAGACGTCGAAGTTATATAGTATATATATATATATATATATATATATATATATATATATATATATATATATATATATATATATATATATATATATATATATATATATATATATATATATATATATATAATTATTATTATTACGGGAATAAAATTATTTCACCAATAATAATGGCAATGGAGCGATCTGAGCAACATCTTTTAATTAAACAAAACTTGAATAAAACCGTGAAGAATATTGCATGATTTAATTTTAGTCTCATTTAATATATGTGTAAACTTTCGTCGATGTAAATAAAAGATGATATCAATCATTCACTTATTGTCACTTTTACTTACACAATTCATTCTTTATTGATAATAATAACACGAGTTTGAAATTAGTGAAGAGAGGTTATAAGTATTATGGCGCGCACGGATTGCTAAACACATCACTTAAACGAATACAGCTGATACGTACGTCGCACGTCGATTCTAGTAGTAATATACCTATACATTGACACATGCTTGTAAACACGCCAACGCTTATACCGTATCAAAGGTGTCGGTCGAAATCTCACACTTTTATACTGTAGTAAAAGTGTCGGCCGAAATCTTACACTTTTTTCGGGGTAACTCTCATTCGTTAAATATGTAAAGTGCCATAAGGAACTTCGTTCCAAAAATAAAATTAATTCTGTCAAGTACGAGTAGAACTGTACTCTAAGGGTTCCGTACAAATTTAGCATTTACCACATAAACAATAATATTAATTTTTTACAACGTAAATATAATGTCTATAATTCCTTTCACAGACGCTAAAACATGGTGCATACCTAAATAATATTATTGCTAACTATGTAAATATATAAATATATTCCCTAGTATATCTTTCATAGACATAATATACACTTTAAAATAGAAAGTTATTTTTGTAACTGATTTAAGTCACTTAATATACTTAAAGCCATAATTTAAACTTACTAGCGATAATTTTCCTTTTAATTATGTTATATATAATATTGTTAACACTTTTCAGATAATCAAAAGTAGCTGTTTAGGTGTTAGGGGCGGGAATATGTAATTAATAAAAATGTCCATTTTAAAGCTTATCATTTCATCCCTCTTTTTATTCCATCCCGGAACCCTGTATCGAAGAGGTTTTCATGACATACCCCCAATATTTTTGCAATTCTACAAAAACTGTGGTTCCGAATTAAGGAATAAAATTTCAAATATTTCTCACAAACAATAATTTTACTATAATTTTTACATTCTGCAAATCTTTTTAGATTTATCAGTTCAATGATTTCTTTAAGGTAAGTTTAACTAAACCGTTCGTAAATAATAAAGTAGTTAAAGATAAATTATCACTAGAGATAATGTTTTTTAAGTAATTTCATAGTAGGCATCTACTATAAAATTATTTAAAAATTCAAGACCCATGGAAATACTTGGTTACTTTTTAGGATCCCTCAAAAATAAAAGAACTAATAAACGAAATTAACTTAAAATTCTAGTTTTTCATGTTTGTGTAGTTCCGGCGGACCCGGTAGTCCATCTTCCGCTCGTTTAAAAACATTTCTATCACACAAGAATTAATTATTCTTAAAATATGAAGAAAAATGGCCAATTTTCAAGGGTTCTAGATTAAGTTTACATTAAATTTAATTGCGTGCACAGACAACAATAAAATAAATAAATATCCCAAAGTTCTCAATAAAGTTGCAATGTAAGATATTGTATTAAAAGCTAAACAGACCACAGCGAACTGATCCTGGAGCATCCACATCTTCTTCTAAATACATAGAGCGCTTTCCACGAAAACACTTTCGACGTAAATTAAGTAATAATATTTTCCTTCTACCTTAATTTAAATTCTATTCGGGCATGTTTGCTTTCGAAGGAAATTGGAAAATCGTGAAAAGAAAATATGTTTTATTAAAGTAGCGTCGTAAAAGTGGGGCATATTTTAAATTAATATACAACATAGAAAAATAGTAAAGCTCAAGTGATTGCCGTAAAGATTTAAAAGGCAGTCAAGTGCAACTTGAATTCGCGTAATTAGTATTTAGTGTCTCAGTTAACATTAATTAGATAAATGCGTTGCTAGATTTTTGTCCTAATTTTCGAATAATGTGTCTATTTCAGAAGTGTTTAATATTTAACTGAACGTTACATTTTTGCCCCCGAAGTCAGCTCACAGAGTGGTATATCATATTTATATTTATATAGCGTTACCTATTTTGTACATTCCAAGACAATCTTACTTAAGGAATAAACTCAAGTCGCGCGTCGGAGCTGACACGCACAATTTCTTTTAAAATTTCGTATGTGGTATCAAATTAAAAGTATTAAAGAGTACATCATTAGCATTTTTCAAAATTTTAAGTCTTGGCTTCAATATTTGGGAATAATTTTGGAAATATATCATGTAAGTAAATTTAATTTTGTTCATGTATCAGTTATTATATTAACACCCCGTCTATGCCTTATCACAGGTTTCATAACTATATTTTAATCTATACTCAAAATCGCGAGCGACGTTTTTTTTTTGTTACCCGACTATTGTGAAGAGATATGAAGTCAGTTTTATCTATTTATGTATTCAAGTTTTGTGAATGCGTGAAACAATTTAGCATGTTCATCTACAATTCATAATTTATTATTATCAAACCAAATTTCATTGTCATTTGATTTGCCTTAATAATATGACTAACTAAAGCATCATCATACTAAAGTTTTTGGAAAATACAGTATAGCGACTATATTACGAAAAATAATTATTTTGATTAAAATCTATGATTAGTTTCGAACCAAATAAAAATGTTTCAAAAGGCAAATTCAAAAATATATTTACATGTAGAATACAATATGACAGAAAAAGTTAAATACAACATTCCTATTTTTGAAAGAAATATCTTAAGAAGTATTTTCGGTGGTTTAAAATGTAACAACATCTGGACAAGAAGAACTAACTCTGAACTTTAAAAATTATTTAAAGAACCAGATGTGATCAAATACATCGCAATTCAGATAATAAAATGGGCAGGAAACTTGAGCAGAACGGATGGCAGTCGCGCAACAAAAAAGATCTTCACAGCCAGACCATTGGGCTCTCGAAAAGAGGAAGACCTAAATTTAGGTAGCTCGACTGCCTGGAAAAAGACTTAAAAGTAATGAACTGGATGTCTCTGACCAAGAAAAGAAAAGCTTGAGAATTGATTCTGCGGAAGGCAGGGGCCCATCCTGGGCTGTCAAGCCATTGAAGAAGAAGAAAACAATATAATTTACTTACGACATGTAATATAATTTGTCTCTCTGACCACAATTGCCTTCAACTTCTTGATTATCGCAGTCGGATTTTTTCCTGTAACCACCTAAGGTATACAACTATTTTCTGAACTTATCAGATCCTACGCACACTATCGATAAACATACAATGTAACTCAATATTGGTAGTTTCAATATAAAACTATTAAATTTCATTACAACAGAATCAGTTCTAGGTTCCTAAATACGTTACAAAACTCACTGCATACAAATGGTTATTGGGCCCATGACTCATATCGACCATTTTTCTCTCGCCATATTAATGCATCGCAATGAAAAGCACGAAAGTATTGTTTCCGTGTAATTTGCAATGATACGTCAAAGGCACGAACGGATGTAGCGTGCGCAACTGCTATTTTACTGCAAGTCTTCCGTCGTAATGACCCTCGATTTGCGCCAAAACATATTGCGAAGGCAATTTACCATTTTCCATGTTTACAGCTAGGGAAAAATACTATCGTAACAATTTAAAGGTGAAATCCAGTAAAGAATTGTTCCATGACTTAATTCATTATTGCATATCGATGGCATCGTGCAGATTTTGAAAAATTAGGATTAATGGGACTAACCCAATGTCTTATTAGACTTGTTATTATCTAAGATTAGAATGATTGCGAGTTATTTCCGATTCTATGCAGAAATCAAGGTTACTAAACGCCCGACCTTCGACACCTGCTTCGAGCAGTTTTACTTGCTTCAGACCGCTTCAATTCCACTCTTATCAAGAAAAAGTAAAAAAATGCACAGTAGCAACAACACTGTAACTTTCAATGTAGAACTGTGCCGCTATCGCATCCATTTTAATAAAGTTTATCAAATTAGAAACGGATGACGTTGTTATTCGAACGAATTTTTCCTTTTTCGTAATATCACATAGTGTCAACCATATGAGATAGATGCTGCTAGTTAATTACAATTGTCAGGATATTTTAAATGAAAGAATAAAAATAAAAAGAAAATTGTATTGTCACTTTTGTACGGTTACTTTTAGCAGATAAATATATGTATTAATAGACAATCACCGACAGGGATGGCTGAAGCTCAATGACACGGAAAACATCCCTCACTTGTCGCAAGTTTTCCTTATAAATTAATTTTCTGAAGAGGAATAGCCATCAATAAAGTTACAACGCTCTGTAGTGATGATGCATCGCCATCCCATATACAGCATATTTTCACTGTCCCTTTGCGCATTCCTAGAAATATGTGCGTGGCGTACAGCGGCACGTATTTCGAACGTAGGTCGTAGATATTTCATTACGCGGCCCGGTCAGCTCGAAGACAGGCCTCTAATCCCGCATACGTGATCGGCCTCGCAGTGACGCTACGACATCTTGTTGGAAAAATAAAACGCAACTTTTACGTTGAATACATGAATACTGATTCGCGTCGAGCCTCTTGCGGAAATAATGTTTACTTTTTTTTGCTACATAAAAGAAAATCGAATAAATCTTAAACGACGTTGAGCGACTTAACGAAATTTACATAATCTCTTTCCGACAATCATATTCCGGTTTGGTAAATGTATTGTCATGCAAAGTGAAATGAAAGAGTTTTCGTGGCGGAGGAAAACTGCGCCAGTCCGCTCTGTAATTGTATTTTTTTTGTAGTATCAAGTGCATAATAAAAGGAAACCCGTTTTGTTTTTTAAGTTCGCACGTAGCTACTTAACCATTTTTGAAAAATGTTTTCAAAAGTAAAAAAGAATTAATAGTGAAGACATCACGAAGACCTTTAAAAACTTGTTAAATGCGAGTACAAATTGTGCAACGAGGGTTTCGAATAAACGTAGTTACATAGTAAATAAACATCCTAGTTAACTATTATCACGTAGTAATTCTATTAAAACATTATCACGTAGCAATTTTATTAAAATATTATTACGTAGTAATTCTATTTAACTATTATCACGTAATAATTCTGTTTTACTATTATCACGTAGAATATTATCATGCAGTAATTTTATTAAAATACTAGCAGCAAATACCCGCTTCGCTGGTTTTTTTGGTCGTATATTTATTCATATCTGATACATTTTTTCTATAAAAAAATGGTTTAAAAACTTTTTATTGTATTTTTTCTATTTTGTACATAAATATCTTACAAACTAAGTATATATATATATATATATATATAAGAAATGATGGGGAATGGGTGGGAAACAAAGGACAATGAATATGTGTGAGAATATTCAAATTTATAGAACTTTCTAGAAAAAACTGAAACTCACATATCGGAATTTTGGGAATTGACTATTTTCAACACCCTTATAATTATCGACGCGCAACTACATAGTTAGTGATAGTGCTCGATGGGAGGTTTAAGGCTACTACGACGCATAAGTGCCATTCGCCAGCGATATGTAGTTTTGGCTGTAGAGTGGAATATAGGCACACACACGACAAATTTTATATAATATACAGATATATATATATATATATATATATATATATATATATATATATATATATATAGATGATTACGTAGTAATTCTAGTTAACTGTTATCACGTAGTAATTCTATTAATTTATTATCACGTGGGAATTCTATTAAACTATTATTTTTTTAATTTTATTTTTCACCAGATAAATGTAGTGCCTCCTGTAACTTTCACGGCGTAAAAATACCCTGAAATTCTCAAAAATTATTAGAGGTAACAATATCCTTATATTTCTACGGTAAACTCATAGTAACGTTGTTTTTTTTGTCATTTTGTCTTTCGCAGTTTTGAAGATTCGTGTAGACATTTTCAGAACTATCTCATAACTACGACATTCCACGAAAATAGTTTTGTAACTCTTACAACTTGCGCTCTGAATCGATATGCCGACATATGAAAGGATATCGACAAATGTCTATATAGTGTTGGGATCAAGTGTTACAAGAATAAAAAATGACACTAGGTAGAGAAAATGAATAAATACCTATGACAAATCCTGTATTTTTTATGAAAATTCAGTCATTTTGTAAGCGCTATTTATACAAAATTGTGAACCAGTATGACGTAATAAAGTGGCATATTATATCTTGCTATATATTAATTCCTGAAACTGGCAAACCCGACAGGTTCGTCGAAAAAGGCTAAGTTAAAATTCGAAAAAGCTATTTCGATAACAACGGAACGTGAATTGACAGTTTCATTTAGGCAATGGGTACAAATTTAAAACGCGATCGAAATTAATTACTTTTTGTAATCTTTTCTAAAAAGTTGTTATTTATTTCATTAGTATTTATTGTTATTTTTAATTCTTATTAATATCTTTTGATATATTAAACATAGGATATACGCGCATTTATGAAGATACATTTTTTGGTTTTGAATTATGCACCGAATTTTATTTATTTTTTGATCTTTGCTGATTGTCAACCGCTGAATTATATATTTTTTAAGTCCTAAAAAATATCATCTTTTTTATATTATATTCTCTTTTTGTAATACCAGACCTATTTCACCTATTATTAAATTAATCTTAGGCAATTCAAGCCACTATTATTCTTTTTCTTTCGTTTTGTTTTTTCTTTCAACAACAGAAGTTTATGATCATGAAATTTGTGCAAAGCGATTGTTTCAAAATTGCCATAACAGAGCAATCGGTATTCTGGCAAGAATAATGTTCTGTAAATGAAGCGAAGTTTAAATTTCCTAACGTCTACGTTAACTCGAAACTATGACAAAATATGTTCATTAAAATATCGTGCATTGCCCTGTTAATTAAAACTTTTCTCGTTTTATAATAATGCACTATCTATAAAATTAAATAACTGTGTTTAGTGTTCGTGGAAAATTGGCAAAACGAAACACTAATCTAATCACTTCCGTGTCCGTCGATCACAGAGGATTTTCCTGGAAACAATTTGATGTAAAAATTAAAATTGAAATTTAGAACAGAGGTAGAGTACTGTGGCCTAATTATAGACGTGAAGTATAAAAAGTTTAATTTTAATTCTGAGAGTTAATTTCAGACGCCAAATATAGAAATAAAAAAATTTCTTCCAAAGATATCTTCTTCCAAGATCAATGAAAAATTCATTGACGCTCAAACTCCACAATACATATGACGTATTTTTTTACGAATTTGTTTGAAACAGTTTCCAGGAAAAAACATAAAATTTGTTCGGAAAAATCTGAAAAAACACATGAATATTGAGAATTAGGCATAGATTGATTTATCAGGATTAAACAATTCTAGCACGATAAATTGTCAAAAACAATTTTATTTTTTATTTCCTTATAACTGCTGAACCAGTGCTTTATAAACAAAATATTACATAACTAAAAAACAACTTTTGTCCTTTACACGTTTTCCAAATCTGAAATTTGGCTCAAACGCTCTCCACTCTGCTCCGCGTATGTTTGATATAATACGGCATTGGTCTAGCCAGCGACATGTAGCGCGGCAGATTGGCGCCTTTTAAGCACATAGTCGGAGTGCATTAATATTTAAGTAGGGGCGGTGTGATAACACGGAGCAAGTGTGCAAGCATATTCTTATGGGGCGTATAAGTTAAATAACAATATCGAGTTATTATTAGACTGTTACACTAGCGGCTTATTTTATTGAGATGCTTACAAAAAACAGAATTATTTGATACAAATTTTCATCTGCGATATTTGACTGCTAAGATCGAAGTTTCGTTTACAATTTTTGTTAGATTTACAAAAAACATCGGCGCTTAAAATAAAATTATCTTATTGGCTAAAAATCATGTTTATAGTGGCCTTTCGGTCTCTACACAGTTATTAGGCACAGTAGACTTTCTCAACTTCTTTACAAATGCAGTTTACAGAGAGAGTTTACAATATGTGGCAGATACGTGTTGTAAATTTAAAATATTTTAGAAAATATAATTCCTAACACCTATCTTGCACTTGACCGATTTTTATTTAATATTATTTGCTGTGAGGTGCTTACTGACGTAATGTATATATTATATTATTTGCAATAAATGAAATCACATTTTGTTAATACTGAAGATAGAGCGCGGATATCGCTGAAACAGTATATATCTAATTCTGCCGATTTTAGAAGAGAAGATGATCAACTTAACTTAATCGTATAGTCCTGACACGTACGACCAACTCGATTAAGCACAAAGGGAAATTAGATCGCGCGACAAACGCGTATAGCGAGTAGCTTTATTTGTAAAACAAGAGCTTCGTCAAAACACGCGCCTCTCGAAGTCGCGGTGAGATCTACATATTGTATTTATCTTTAGCCCCATTTGCAACGTTCAAAACTTTTATCGCAACTCGGGAGGCTGAGTGCCGCGAATGTTTACAAACGTAGACGTACCCCGATATATATATTATGCGAATACCTTGGTATCCTGTATCGGCCCCGGCTCACGAGAAATTGTCGACGAGTTTAACTGTGTGAAGCATTATTTATCACGAGGATAAATACTTTAAGAGTTTTAACATTTTTCTAAGTACTTGGAAGATAAAAGGATATTTCTTTCAATATTTTACATTTTTGTTTCGTTTATTTATTTCGAAATTTTGTACAATGCTGCTGTTTGTTTTATACAAAGCGCAACGTAACTGTAGGATAAAATTTGTTATGGGGAAATTGTTCATTATAATATTGTTATCAGAGTAATAATCGCAGCTTATGCGAGCAATGCTGTGCTCATATTACAACGGTCGGTGTCGTATTATAACATCAAATCTCAATTTCAAAATACTACAGTTGTAACAAATTATGACGATAAAACACATTTACTTTACGTTTTTGGTTTTGTAACTTTAAGATTAGACTACAGGCCACAATTTTCAGTAAAGGGCGAGGATTATCTGTGAAAATATTAAAATAGGAAAAATATAAAAAAGTTTACGTTCACTTTTATTTGAATAATGAAAAATTCAGTGACTTGCCAACATTAATTAAAAACGAATAATTGTTAACTAACGAGTATATCGTTTCATATTTGGATGAGAGTGAAAGTTTTCTTGTCGTCCCCGTGGTGTGTTGCGTTGATCACTAGGCATATGTCCTTTGACGATGCGACGCACCGTGGGGACCCGGTTTCGGTACCCGGCCTTTCGTCGAACGGTGTTGGACTGGTGTTTTGGTTGGCTGTAAAATATTGTTCACGTAGCAATAAGTCCGCCATATGTATCAATTAGATACATTAAATTAGATAAATAAATAAATACAGTTTTTATAATTAAAAGGAAACTTTCAAGTACGAGGGAAATTAAAGGGACCTGTCAAGTACGAGTAGAACTCCCATTACGAGGGTTCAGTACACATTTAAGCTCTTATAAACAATTAAGGCCTTGTTCATAGTATTTCTATTACACTATTTACAAATATTATTTTTTCAATACGTAAATTTACTGTCTACCATAACTTTCACAAGCGTAAAATATGGTGAATATTTAAATAAAATGTGATTACAAATCGACGTAACCATCTAATAAAATCTTCATATAAATTTACAATAGACAAATGTCAATTAAAAAAAATAGCAGCGATGCCAGTACCAGAACACGGTTAAATGCCGCTGAAGAAAGCCGGGATGTGTTGCTCCTTTGTAAATTATATTTACGACAACTGTATGTGCGGATTCATAGAATTACGAATAAATTAAGGATTTACGAATAAATTAAGTACATATGTTGTTAGTCTGGTAACGAATGAAATACACGTAAAGTTATTAATAAATAAATAATAATAGATAAATTGACAAAATTTTCACAGTTCATTTTTGACATACATAATGTAAAAGAACAGCTGATAGTAGTGACGAGTGTCATTTTTGTTTGTTTTCGTGCAAAATTTTGACAATTTACTTTTGACATACATAACGTACAAAACAGCTGATAGCCAGTAGACAGTGCCATTTTTGTTTCTTTTCGCGCATGTGTACACGTCTTGTCTCATTCTGTCGTGTTCATCTATATCTCTAGATTGTTAGCTAAGTATTTATTTTCCGTCTTTATTGCGATAGATTCGTTACATTCTGACATCACAAAAACGTTGCGATCTTGAAACATTTACTCTCATCGCACCAAAGAAGTTTCACTTCAAAAATTATGACATCTCTACAGTTTCGTAAAATCGTTGCCTAGGTTTATAAAAATCATATTTTTTATAAAACTTAAAATTATGAAAAAAATAGATATTTTTGGATCTCTTTTAAATGATATCCCACATATATAGAATTAAAAAAATCAGGTATTTCATTTAATCATCACAAAATGTTCATATAAACATCTTTCAATGTTAGCTTTTAAGATATATGCGGGTTAATATATTATATCACTATGTCGAATTTCAAATTTTACTTCAAGGGGTTTCTCAGAAACATGGTTGTGACAGATAGACGAACAGACAATTGAGTGATTTTACAAGGTTTTCGTTTTTCCTTTTGAGGTACGAACACCTAGTATACATATGTAAAGCATACAACGGAACACAATCTGCACATTTTTCATCTTGATGAATTAAAGAGGTCCATATAAATAAAAAAAACAGAGAGCTTACAGTATTAGAGCTTACATTTCAGAATTCTACGTAAATGAAGTCGTAAGCTTTCGATAGTACCTAATGCGCCAACTGTACTGTTTTCAGGTAGGATATAATCTAATTTAGAATACAAAGGGAATAAATAGTATCCATCAAGTTTATTTACATACTGTTAGGAAAAGTACGCCTACTTTTCATATAAAAAATAATAAATTTATCATTTGTAGGATTGACGATTTAAATTAATGTTTCAGGGTTTTATTATTTTAATTTTCTTAATATAAGAGTACTATTTTTATTCTAGTAACAATCAAAACTTATAAGAATTAATATACGTTTTTAAAATAAATGCTTTCGACAGAATCGAATGCGCCAACTGTACTGTTTTCAGGTAGGATATAACGTCACTTTGAATACAAATGGGAATAAATAGTATCCAACAAGTTTATTTACATACTATTAGGAAAAGTATGCTTACTTTTCATATAAAAAGTACTAAATTTATCATGTATTTGATTGACAATTTAAAATAACGTTTCAGGAGTTTATTATTTTAATTTTCTTAATATAAGAGTGCTATTTTTATTCTAGTAACAATCAAAACTTGTAATAATCAATTTACGTTTTTAAAGTAAATGCTTTCGATAGTATCTAATGCGCTAACTGTACTATTTTCAAGTAGGATATAATATCATTTAGAATACAAAGGGAATAAATAGTATCCATCAAGTTTATTTACATACTATTAGGAAAAGTATCCCTATTTTTCATATAAAAAGTACTAAATTTATCATGTATTTGATTGACGATTTAAATTAATGTTTCAGGAGTTTATTACTTTCATTTTCATTCTAGTAACAATCAAAACTCGTAATAATCAATTTACGATCTTAAAGTAAATTATATTTTTGGGTTAAAAATGGTAATAATTATCCAGGCACATCGGAAATAAAATTATAGATTTTTTAAAATTATGACATATTAATTAATGAAGCACCGAAAAGAAAATATATAACATATGTCATAAAATAATTTCTAAGATACTCTTCAGATATTAAGTCACTTTGAGTACACTCCGCGTACTTTAAGCCACTACACATATTCTATTGCAGAAATCGTCTCACTTGAAGAATTCGACGTCGTAACTGAGTCGATAACCGAAAGTGTAATAAATGACGATCAATTCCAGCAAACGTAATCAAAATGGTTAATTACAGCACTAATTAACAAGTCGCGTTAAATTTCAGCCTCCGTACTGCGCTCGTCGCAACATTTAATTACTTGCAAATTATCGGTGTCAATACCAGGGGAGCGGTGTCGTCTGGCTTGCAATTAAATTCTAATTAAGATTTAACGTCGGAAAATTGCGGAAAATGTTATTGCTAGTACTAGAAAATTTGTCAAATTAAAACTAGCTCTATTTAATTATCAATACAGTCGAAGAATGTTAAGAGTAATTGGATCAAATTTAGATGTACATAATAACCCCTTTATATACATAACAATTTTTAGAAGAAAGTTATTTCATTTAGTAAATTTTAGAATATGAATATTCTAATATTTACTAAATCATATTTCAAATATGTATTTATATTGGTCTTTAAGTCCAAAAAATGTATCTATATAAATGTAAATTCATTAAAATTTGATGTCTGTAAAGTGGCTAAGAAAAAAATTACACTCAAATTTATTCACGATTATTTTTATCGGAATTATTTCGAAAATTAGAAATAAAAAAACTTTTCTATTTATTTCGAAACTTTTTCTATTTATTCCCACTAGAAACACCATAATTTTTATGTTAGTAGATACCGTGTAATATATGTTAGACGGTACAGTAATACTGACATCTGAAATAAATTATATTACTTTTAGGTTAATTGATAAAGTCACTCAGTTAATTATAAGTGACGAATAAAAAATGTAGAAACAAGATTATTCACTTCGCTCAACTAAAATGATAAGGTTTTAATTTATATTCATATATAAAAAAGTGAAAATGCCCAAAAAATCGTTAGACAGTTATACCTGCCAAGTGTAATGTCAATGTATTTTTGAAGTGGGTTTTATGATATATTTATGTATTTATTTATCTGTTAAGTTAAATTATTAATAAATTGACTTTCCAAATTCTTAAAAAATTTAGGAGTTATAGAAAATGCTTATGTTGTTATGTAGAATAAGCGGTCAACATCACATAGTCTTACAAACTCAGGAAACGAAATTACTGGTCTCCTTTGCTGTAGTTGCAACAAATTTGCCTAACCCGACCTGATTAACTTTTGGTGAATGATAAATATATATATATATATATATATATATATATATATATATATGTATATATATATATATGAATAATAAAATAGCCATTATAGGCTATTGTTTAATATATTGTATATTAACTAAAATCTCCTTATGAAGCATTTGATCTGAAACAGTCGAAGCTACATGAATGTGACAGAGAAGGATGGATAGAAAAAGAGACAGGCATAGTTTTGTCATGAAACTTAAAGGTTCTGTTTTTGTCACATGGCTATACAACCCCCAAAATATATAAGTAGCGTTTTTAAATACTCTTATACATTTGAAGTTGGTTAAGCAAGGATATGGTTTTAAAATCACAGTATTGATCAACATAAAATCCAATGGTCGATGACTAAGTACCAGCAATCACTCTGACATAAGAACGCAATGTAATATTTCAGCGAATGATGAGAAAAAGAGAAGGTAATTACAAAAGAAATTTAGCAATACACCACCGCCCACACAATCAAGATTATTGAGAGTTAATTTTCAAATGGAGCCAAATAAATATTCGAAACGTTTACAAATTCCATTATTTAGTACTCAATTTATTTCACCTTCGCCTCTTAAATTTGTCTACCTTATATTTCTTTTTTTCCGCTAAACGAACGTAATTTCCGTTTCATGTGCTTTCTATACAAAGCTTTGTTCATTAAATGAACTTTTCGCTATAAACTTCCGATGCCGGAAGAAGGTAAACTGTTCACAATTGTAATACGAGTACGTGTCTATTCTTAGAAAGCGATGTTGTGTTGATTTTATCAGATATATTTAGGATCTAAATTACACAAGTATTGTATTATTAAATTGAGCGTCTTCTAAAAGGAAAGCTTTGTAAAAATTTGTAGTGAAACTTCTAAAGCGGCGATTTGATAATCATATGTGGACGAGAATTGAGAATAAAATTTTAAGGTCGCGTCACGTTTAGGAACATTTCGTTACACAAGAGAAAAAAAAGATATAACGTAGAGAGAAAGAGGAAATGGAGCGAAAGAGATCGTCGTATACACAACGATACAGAGCGATTGAATGAAATAGTGTCGCGCATGCGTGTGTTGTAGATGTACACCATATTAACAGCTGAGGTACCACGCATACGTTGTGTTATTTATGTGACATGTGTCAAAAGAAGACTATCAACGTGTTGTCGGTTTACTTATATATTTATGTTTGATTTATTACTAATTCTGCATGTACTTCATCCATTATAAGAATAACAACATATTAGGTATGCATTGTATTTATTTATAAATCTGCAATGAACCCGCACATATAGTCGTAAATATGATTTATAACGCGAGCGGCATTTAAGTGTTCTGGTAATTACATTGCAGCTATTTTTGTAATTGACATTAAGCTATATAAATTTATAGGAAGATTAGATGTTTATATCAATTTGTAATGGTATTTTACTTATATTAAAATAATGTATAGTATTAAAATTTTTAATGTATAGTATTAATATCTTCTTATACCAAGTTATTACAATCGATGGATTTACACTTTGTTCTTTTTCACAGTCAGTGCCGTTTTAATACGTTATACTTACTTTTGTCAAGGTTTAGATCGCTAAAGAAGTTTCACTTCTATCATGTATACTGACTTTTTTATGTATATTTTGGTGCATACCTCTGACTCTGAGAGTGTGCTACTTAAAAATCGGAAGTAAATATTTGATATTAAGAAAAAATTTCAAATAATTAATTTGTTGTCCCCTTTTAAACATGAATATTTTAAAGTGTGACTTGCTGGAAAATATGCCGTCAATATGATTTATCATTATGTCAAATTTTAAGTTTCTTCGTCAAACGGTTTCTGAGAAAATCAGCCGTGACAGGCAAACAGGCAGACAAACGCGTGAGCGGTTTTATAAGGGTTCCTTTTTTACTTTACGTATCTCAAGGTATAGCATACTAAAATACAACATGTACATAGTACATTGAGATATTAGAGCTTAAACATTCAAGTTCAAATCGTTTGCTCGTTACTTCTGGATCTCAAATTGTGTGTAAATGAACACAAAATTTGCTTAGTGTAGCTTTAGTCCAGGACTTCCCGTGATATATGTACTACGTTTTTTAGAGTTCCTTTAGCTAAACTAGGAACCTTATAGCTTCGGCCTTATCCGCTTATACGTCTCTAGGCCAAAACCGTTTTAAATCCAGACTATTACTGGTATAAAGCTGAAATTTAGCCTGCACATTTATGAAATAATATTAAAAAAATATTTCATTTATATATAAGAAAGGTATTCCTTACATGTAAAATGGAGGTAAATTTTCTTTCGCAAACCCCATTGTTTTGGGGTATCATTGAAAAAGTCTTTTAAAAATATCGGATCTTTCGAAAATATAGTCATGAACACTTTTTTGGTACAAGGGTCCGTTTACGAAATATTACGTTTTAAATTAATCATTCTTATTACGTGTACCCACTCCTACCAGCTAAATCCTTATTTCTCAATATCTGAAAATTATCTACAAAAATAGTATATATTATGAAATCAAAGGGAAAATGTATTACAGCTATGTAAGCTCTACTAGTTTACGAGTAATAGTCGACTAAATTATGTCTATATAACATAATTATTTGGGTCTATAGAAAGTTCATAGAAATTCCATACAAGTGGGTTGAACTACACAAATAACTTTGTATTTTAAAATATACTATATATTTATTATATCTATGAAAGATATACTAGACGATATATTTGTATATTTACATGGTGAAAAACTATATTATTTAATTATGCTCCATATTTTTAGACCAGTGAGAGATATGGTAGGTACGAGTAGTATTGATTTTAAACTATAAAAGTAACTTTGTATTTTGAAATATACTATATATTTATTATATCTGTGAAAAATATACTAGACGATATATTTGTACATTTAAATGGTGAAAAACTATATTATTTAAATGTGCTCCACATTTTAGGCCAGTGAGAGATATGGTAGGTACGAGTAGTATTGATTTTAAACTATAAAAGTAACTTTGTATTTTGAAATATACTATATATTTATTATATCTGTGAAAAATATACTAGACGATATATTTGTACATTTAAATGGTGAAAAACTATATTATTTAAATGTGCTCCATATTTTAGGCCAGTGAGAGATATGGTAGGTACGAGTAGTATTGATTACTGTAACCTCAATAAAATTACGATGAAGAACTGTTACCTGAAGTATGGGCATTACACAATTTTGGAGCGCTCTGGTTCTTTAATAAAAACATTGGTGTGCAAACTTAAAATGTAGTTTCCAAAGGACTACTATTAGTTAGGTACGATTAGTATTGATTACTGTAGCCACTATAACATTACGATGGAGAGCCGTTACCTGAAGTATGGAGCATTACACAACTTTGGAGTGCTCTGGTTCTTTAATAAAAACATTGGTGTGCAAACTTAAAATGTAGTTTCCAAAGGACTACTATTAGTTAGGTACGATTAGTATTGATTACTGTAGCCACTATAACATTACGATGGAGAGCCGTTACCTGAAGTATGGAGCATTACACAACTTTGGAGTGCTCTGGTTCTTTAATAAAAACATTGGTGTGCAAACTTAAAATGTAGTTTCCAAAGGACTACTATTAGTTAGGTACGATTAGTATTGATTACTGTAGCCACTATAACATTACGATGGAGAACCGTTACCTGAAGTATGGAGCATTACACAACTTTGGAGTGCTCTGGTTCTTTAATAAAAACATTGGTGTGCAAACTTAAAATGTAGTTTCCAAAGGACTACTATTAGTTAGGTACGATTAGTATTGATTACTGTAGCCACTATAACATTACGATGGAGAGCCGTTACCTGAAGTATGGAGCATTACACAACTTTGGAGTGCTCTGGTTCTTTAATAAAAACATTGGTGTGCAAACTTAAAATGTAGTTTCCAAAGGACTACTATTAGTTAGGTACGATTAGTATTGATTACTGTAGCCACTATAACATTACGATGGAGAGCCGTTACCTGAAGTATGGAGCATTACACAACTTTGGAGTGCTCTGGTTCTTTAATAAAAACATTGGTGTGCAAACTTAAAATGTAGTTTCCAAAGGACTACTATTAGTTAGGTACGATTAGTATTGATTACTGTAGCCACTATAACATTACGATGGAGAACCGTTACCTGAAGTATGGAGCATTACACAACTTTGGAGTGCTCTGGTTCTTTAATAAAAACATTGGTGTGCAAACTTAAAATGTAGTTTCCAAAGGACTACTATTAGTTAGGTACGATTAGTATTGATTACTGTAGCCACTATAACATTACGATGGAGAGCCGTTACCTGAAGTATGGAGCATTACACAACTTTGGAGTGCTCTGGTTCTTTAATAAAAACATTGGTGTGCAAACTTAAAATGTAGTTTCCAAAGGACTACTATTAGTTAGGTACGATTAGTATTGATTACTGTAGCCACTATAACATTACGATGGAGAGCCGTTACCTGAAGTATGGAGCATTACACAACTTTGGAGTGCTCTGGTTCTTTAATAACAACATTGGTTTGCAAACTTAAAAAGTAGTTTCCAAAGGACTACTATTAGTTAGGTACGATTAGTATTGATTACTGTAGCCACTATAACATTACGATGGAGAGCCGTTACCTGAAGTATGGAGCATTACACAACTTTGGAGTGCTCTGGTTCTTTAATAAAAACATTGGTGTGCAAACTTAAAATGTAGTTTCCAAAGGACTACTATTAGTTAGGTACGATTAGTATTGATTACTGTAGCCACTATAACATTACGATGGAGAACCGTTACCTGAAGTATGGAGCATTACACAACTTTGGAGTGCTCTGGTTCTTTAATAAAAACATTGGTGTGCAAACTTAAAATGTAGTTTCCAAAGGACTACTATTAGTTAGGTACGATTAGTATTGATTACTGTAGCCACTATAACATTACGATGGAGAGCCGTTACCTGAAGTATGGAGCATTACACAACTTTGGAGTGCTCTGGTTCTTTAATAAAAACATTGGTGTGCAAACTTAAAATGTAGTTTCCAAAGGACTACTATTAGTTAGGTACGATTAGTATTGATTACTGTAGCCACTATAACATTACGATGGAGAACCGTTACCTGAAGTATGGAGCATTACACAACTTTGGAGTGCTCTGGTTCTTTAATAAAAACATTGGTGTGCAAACTTAAAATGTAGTTTCCAAAGGACTACTATTAGTTAGGTACGATTAGTATTGATTACTGTAGCCACTATAACATTACGATGGAGAGCCGTTACCTGAAGTATGGAGCATTACACAACTTTGGAGTGCTCTGGTTCTTTAATAAAAACATTGGTGTGCAAACTTAAAATGTAGTTTCCAAAGGACTACTATTAGTTAGGTACGATTAGTATTGATTACTGTAGCCACTATAACATTACGATGGAGAGCCGTTACCTGAAGTATGGAGCATTACACAACTTTGGAGTGCTCTGGTTCTTTAATAAAAACATTGGTGTGCAAACTTAAAATGTAGTTTCCAAAGGACTACTATTAGTTAGGTACGATTAGTATTGATTACTGTAGCCACTATAACATTACGATGGAGAACCGTTACCTGAAGTATGGAGCATTACACAACTTTGGAGTGCTCTGGTTCTTTAATAAAAACATTGGTGTGCAAACTTAAAATGTAGTTTCCAAAGGACTACTATTAGTTAGGTACGATTAGTATTGATTACTGTAGCCACTATAACATTACGATGGAGAGCCGTTACCTGAAGTATGGAGCATTACACAACTTTGGAGTGCTCTGGTTCTTTAATAAAAACATTGGTGTGCAAACTTAAAATGTAGTTTCCAAAGGACTACTATTAGTTAGGTACGATTAGTATTGATTACTGTAGCCACTATAACATTACGATGGAGAGCCGTTACCTGAAGTATGGAGCATTACACAACTTTGGAGCGCTCTGGTTCTTTAATAACAACATTGGTATGCAAACTTTAAATGTAGTTTCCAAGAAACTACTATTAGTAATGCAAATTGGAGCATAATATATTTATAAAAGACTGTCTTTAACTTAACGACCCCCCCCTAAATATTCACTCACGAAACAGCACTCAGATTATTCGCTCTGTTCATCATTCGAATTCAAAGTTCACTTCGTTCAGACTGTTTTCCTGTCATTAATACAAATCACCATTCACAATAGATATCGTGAAAGAATTCTCTCCGCATTGTTCGTCCCAAAACCCCAGCCGAAATCAAAGCGGATATAGCGTGGAAGGCCGCCATTTCGCGGTATGACCTTCAGGGTGCTGACAAATATTCTGGCGGAAAGCAATTTTCAAATTTCCATATTTACTGCTCGGAATGATAAAAAGGGATGACTTTGTGAGTAATTGCTGTATTGAGATAATCTAGTTCGTTAAGTTTGAATGATCTTAAGGTCGCCTTTGGGTAAGAGTTAAATTAAATGAAGCAACGAGGATTTGTGATTTGCAACAATACAACTTTAACTGCTACTGTCGGCTGTACTGAGTAGTAGCAGTTAAAATTGGGTTGAGAACATAAAGTGTGTCTCATTAGGTAACAATAATATATAATTAGATCTCGCATTGAGAAAATATTCTAAACCAACTTACATATGTAATATTTATCATTTAGGTTTTGTTTGATTTTTTTCTTATTTTGACGAATATTTTCAGAGATTCATTTCCGCTTCCAGTGATTTTTCCCGACGTACCTATTATCTTGAAGTGAGTGTTGTCATTCTTTAAAATAAACGAAGTGTTCATCGGCCATAAAGGTGTTCAGAAATAAAGGGTCGACTGTTACGAACAAAAAATGCATGGCCTATGAAATCGAATGTCAATTCAGGGAACAGGACGTCCGAAGATGGAAAGTTACGTTTGTATTTTTTGTAGAAATGCCAAGATCTTCGCTAGCAAAACTTATCTTGGCATTACCGCAGTCAATTAAGGTAAAAATTAGTAACTTGCAAATTAAGAAATAGTAACAATGGTAAGTATAAGATTGAAAATTACGAACCAACACCGAGTTACCGCACCCAATAAACTTACAGTTTCACGCTAAATCCATATTAACAGCGGTAGAAATAGTTGGTAATGGATCTAAATTCCTCATTTCAATGTTAAATTGAAATTAAAAATTAATGAAGCTCTTCCAGTATCTTCCAGATTTAAGAAGGATTTGAAACCGAGTTCCTTTGAGTGCGATAGAAAATTTAGTATTACCATGTTTCAGATGGTGAAATAAAATAAAACCTTTGTGTTGAATATATCAACAATGACTAGTGACAAACTTTTGCGGAAAAATTTACTTTTGTTGCTTTATTTTAAATCAAACAAAATCCTACGCGAGGTTTGACAATTTAACAAAATTTATATTATATTTTCGCCTTCTTCATATTGTACTTCTTAGAAAAAAAAATTTAGAATCAGTAATGGATAAGGTGTAATAAAAAAAATTATATGCGTAATCAAAAACAGTTCCATTAGAAGCAAATTTAAAAAAAAACGGTCTTCTCCTGTTAATATGATCTTATTTTTTGACAGCATTCCTTAATTTAATACAATTTTAAATGGAACTGTTAATTATTAAATTAACCATAATCTTGGTGAAAATACGAAAAATACTTTTTTTAATTGCGTAATAGATCTTCAATTTTTTATACAATCAGGAATAAATCAAACGGTTATCATCACAATATGTTGTATCTAGGAACAAAATCTAATAGAGCAAGAAAGAAGATATATTTCTTTCACATTGACACTTTAACAGCACTACCTTTTGGATGTCATAACTTTTTTCCAACAGCGTTTATACAGTTGGAAGTACTTTTGTAATTAGATTTTTAAACACCTTACAGTTACTAGGCCGCATTCTTTCATATTTCATTTACATCGTTAAATGTTCTCCCTTTAAGATAGGGTAGAGCTCGGTAGACCGCAGGATGCTAATGAAGTCAGAAAATTCCTTGCTTTACAAATTTCTGGAAAAGTTAAAATGAATGAGTAGGCACGATTTCGCTATGAAGTTCACAGACGTCGCTTTTTCACAAATGAGGTCTTCTCCTTACTTCAAATAAATGCTTTATATTTTTAGATAATAATTTGTTTTATATTTGACCTCCTAGATCTTATTCACGGTGAACCACAAGTTATTGGTAGAAAAAAACGAAAGCTTAATTTTGTTCTGACTTCTGACCTTACTTGAGTTCAGTATACAATATTTAAAAAAAACAAAAAACTAATTCAACCAATTACTCAGTTCTACACGAGAGGAGTCAAAGGTTAAAAGTTCACAAACTTAAATCTCAATCTCTGATCAGATTCAATACTTTACATGCATAAGTAAAAAAAGTATATGGTGACCCATGTACTTGGAGCTATATGTATTAAGTAACTTCACTGAAACATACACCGTTGTAGTAATAGGAGACATCGACATATTGTAATAATTTTTTTGCCTATTTGTAACAGTCAGAACTTTTGTCGTAATTCGGGAAGTTTGCGTCACGAATGTCTACAATCGCAGAGACATCCCAACAGATACATTATATATATATATATATATATATATATATATATATATATATATATATATTTCTAAGGCATACAATATTTTTACAGCGTCGGTGGGAAAAATTATTGGCGAGGTCTACTGTGCAAAGGGGCGCCCACCGTTATCTAACGCGCGGATAAACACTTTACGAGTTTTACATTTTTCTAAGTTCTGAACAGATAAAATAACATTTCGTTCGATACTTTACATTTTTAAACCAGTTTTTCACGTGGGAACTTTGAATTAATTACGAATTTAAGTTAACAAATGTAAGTAAAAGAGCTAGCTGTATATTTCGGTTAATATGTTTTATGAATATTCGATATGTAAATATTTTTTCCATATTTGCCGAAAACCGACAACCGCCCATCGGTAGATGAGTACTCAAGTGGAGACCACGAATCTTGAAGCACAGTGTGGGACGCCCATCAGCTGGATGAATACAGAACCTAAAGAATTCGGCGGGAAGTGTTAGGATGCGGAAGATGAAAGACCGTGCACGGCGTGCCTTAGCAAAGGCTCATGTCCAACAATGGCTAGTTACAGGTTGTTTTGAAAAATCCAGCTCATCCATAATTTGATAGTTTATTATTTAGTTATTTATATTTTAGTTAAACGCCGCATATTTATGAATACTGCTAATGATTTGTAACTACTGAACTTTTATTTTACTATTGAAAGGCAATAGAATATTTTCACTATTTTTCCATCTTTCATGCACGTTTATTTCAGGGAATGTTTAAGCATTGAATTCACTAATTGTAGTCTAGGATATAGTCATAGGGCGGTGTATTTACCTAGCATATTTTAAAATATTGATGTGGTCAGAAACTTCCCAGTTGCTCTATAATTTCGAATAATACAAAATTACTTTATGAAATAAAATTGCGTTCCTCTCTTCAAATGCAGTGGATGTGAAAATTCTTTGCCAACGTTAGGACTTTCATAGGATTTTTACAAAGTTCCTGTAATACGAACATTTATGAAAAGTTTATTTTGAATTTATATATCAGTACATTTAAGAAAAAAGGTTTATACCAAGTTTATATTCTACGAGTACATAGAATAGAGGTAATAACAGACTGTCGCCGCATATGTCAATCCGATACTTAGAAGAGAGTTAATGAACGACTTGCCCTTAATACGAAAGTTCGATGTCATGACTGAACGCAAAAACAGAACATTCTAAATGACAAGGAACTCTCGCAAGTATCGTCAAAATGGTTAATTACAGCACTAATTAACAAGTCGAGTTAAATTTCGGCTGCCGCGCTGCGCTTGTCGCAACATTTAATTACTTGCAAATTATCGGCGTCAATATTAGGAGCGGAGTGTCGTCTGGCCCGCGATTAAATTCTAATTAAGTTGAAATTTAGCGGAGGAAAATATTGGAAAATTTCGCATTTGCTGAAACTTAAAATTACACGTAAAATTTGAAAGTAAAAATCGTCAGCGTTGTCGTATTTTAGATATTGCACCAACATTTTGAGAATAAAGATCAAACTGAAATATTCTGTTCGGGACAAAACATGAAGGGCATGTTAATACAAAGGCAATAGCGATTTTCATGTTGGTAACGCTAAAAAGGGTTAACAAGAAGAGAAAATGATATGTCCAAGGTATCAGATGATAATTTGTACAGATGGTTTATTTAGAGATATATTCATTACGGTTCTAGGAAGGCCATTAGAGTAATAAGTAATACAAAAACTGCTTACTTTGATTACTTAATTCAATGTATACTTCACATAAAATAGGTGACTAACTGAATAAAATAATCAGGTAAAATTTACGACAAATAAAACTGTAAAATCCCCCGCAACGAACGTTTCATACCAGTAAAACTGTGTTACAATAACCATACAATAACTCCATAAATAATTGAGTCATTAAACATTTACATTTTAGTTATTTCTGCTTAAATATTTGAGAAATTCAAATAAACACTTCGAAGTGATTATGAAGTCAAGAGACTGACAAAAGACCATAAAGAAGACTAAACAAAATTAAACCTGACACCATTATACAGTGGTTGGTTAATTGTTACAGAAATTTTTTTTCGGATTCTTCTCGAGAATAGAAGATGAAAATCATGTACAACATTATTTTATTCGGGCCTTTATTACTGAGAATGATTTATTTTTCAATCACAAAATATTTTTTATTTTCAATATTTTCTGAATCATAATTAGATTTAAATGTTTTATTATCGAATACTGAATATATTTGGCGTTAATTTTGTAGAAATTCATTATTCACAATTAAATAAAACTATGTGATGTAGTATTTATTTTTTTTTTAGTGTATTGTAGTTTTTTTTTTTTTGCTAATATCCCACCTGAAGATGTTGTAATACAACGAAACCTAGGTCGTGGTAAAGAAATTAAAGAAAGTAGAAATAATACTACATCACGTAGTTTTATTTAATTGTGTTTTATTATCATTAAGGGGACCTTCATTAAATCAAAGAAATTGAAATCTGTATCATAAATCAGTACACGTGACAGAAGTGAAACTTTGGGATCTAAACCTTGATTTATAAGGGTAAAACGCCAGTGTGTGTGTGTGTGAGAGAGAGAGAGAGAGAGAAACAAAGGAAAACATTTTAAAAAACTTATAGTATTTATAGGATTTAAGGGTTATATTTTAAGGACAAAATGAGAACAATACAGGTAAAATATCAGTTTTAATTCTTAATTTATTTCCTCAATATTTACAGTATTATCTGGCGATATTAACAAAAGTACCAATTGTCCTTCCTTGTTGTGATAGATTCGTTACATTCAGACGTTACAACAAAACATTGCATGAAAATGTTGCATTGAAAACGTTGCATTAATCTTGACCTTGTATTTTACCTCTCATCGCGCTCAAAGAAATTTCATTTCAGTAACACAATGTACACGTGGTACCTCAGCTGTTCATATGTAGCGTCTGAGGCGTACATCTACACCGCGCGACACTTTCTTATTCAATCGCTTTGTATCGTTGTGTATACGTCGCTCTCTTTTTTTCCACTTCCATGGCGTCGGAATATATAGCTCTCTTTTTCTTTCTCTCTACGCCAATCTTTCTTCTCTCTCATGTAACGAAATGTGCTTAAACGTAACGCGTAACGCGAATTTTACTCTCAATTCTCGTCCATTTATCGATTACCAAATCGCCACTTGAGAAGTTTAACTTCAAAAAACTTCAACACTAAATAATCAATATAAGAAACTTTTCATTCTGCGAAATAATACGTTGCTTAATATTCAAAGCCGAATAAAGTGCTTGCGATGTTCGCTTTGATTATGCCTCGCGGCATTCTATGTACAGTCAACTCTACAGATGCTTAACCCTAACGATGGAATAGTGTATCTCGTGATTGGAATAATAAAAGGAAAACCATTATTGATTTTATACTCTTGGTATCATCGTGATTTTTCTCAGTTTTTACTTAGCATCTCATAGAAACGAGCTTGCTAACCAATTTAATAGATATAGAGAAAATTAAAATAAAAAGCTTTTAGTAATTAGTAAATAATTATTACGTACCTCCTTAGATTTTTATTATCATTTTTTTCTTAATAAAATTTTTTGATATAATAAATATATACAAAATATGCTTTTATGACAAAAGCTTTTTTGCTTTATATTATGATTACAAATTGTATTTAATTTTTTACTCTTTCATGATTGTTAAATGCCAATTTTTTTGTTTTTTGTATTCAAAAAAATACACGGTTTTCTAACATGCTTTTATTAGATTGACCTGTAACTTACTATGTAATGAAATCTACGCAACTAAATTTCATGCACTTCTAATTGTATAGTCATGAAACTTGACAGTTCTGTATAGTTCTGATGACAATATAATAAAATGGTATCGTAGGACTGATTCAGTGAAATAGAAACGGAAGTTAGGTACTGAACTCGATAACGGAACATAGTTTCCTAACCAGTTTGGGTTTCTAATTACTATATTATCATGAAACTTGGTAGTTGTGCGTAGTTCTGATGACAATACAATAAAATGGTATCATCGGACTGTTTCAGTGGAATAGAAATGGAAGTTAGGCACTGAACTCGATAACGGAACAACGTATGCTAACTCTGTTTGGGTTTCTAATCATTTTATCGTCATGAAACTTGGTTGTTGCTCAAATATTGTATTCAATAACAAGCATGGCTTACACTAAAATCCATAGAGTAGATAGAGAAAACAGGTCCGATAATTATTTTTTTTTGTTTTTAGTGCAGTATTTATGGAAGCGTGTTTTCTTAAGTTTTTTACTTATTTATTTATTTTAAATTACTCGCATAGTCTATTTCTACAACGCCAGACCCATTTTCGTCAGTTTCTTTTAAGTTAAATATAGTCGGTAGCGATACAGCCAAATCTTCGTTGAGTTGATGGTGGCTTCGTGGCCTAAATTATTCTTGAAAACTTCAAAACAGACCGTAAAACAAAATATTACGAAGGAAACCAGCAGAAACTGGAAGCAAAAATTAACAAAAATCATCAAACAAATATACAATAGAAACATTATTACAATAAATTAATACGAAGTTATATAAACTCTATTACTATGTAGGGAATCCATTTCACCTTTTCGCATTGAAAGTTGTCTACCTTATATTTTTTTTCCGTTAAACAAACCCTGAACTCTCGCTTCATTTGCCTTCTAAACAGAGTTTTGTTTATCCGATGAACGCTTCACGTAAATAATTGGCTGGCGATACAGCCAAACTTCGTGGGGGCAAAGTATAATTGTATCACGTTACAAGTACGAGCAGTTAGAAAAACGCACTGTTCTTGCTATATAGAATAGTTAAATAATGGTTAATTCTCAGTTAACGGAGAAATCTGAAGGCGCAAGTTCACAATATAGAATAAATTTTTTTTATACGTAATCTTTTTATGTTTATAGAAAATAATGAATATGGTAAGTATACTTCGTTAATGCAGGTAAAATTAATATTTAAATCAAGATTATTTAAATACAGGCTGTTCCTCAGTTAGATATCTGTAAATCTATTTCCTAAAAAATTAGCATTCTTTGATCAAGAAAATTTATAATTTTCTGAGAATAATAATAAATTCAATAACATTCACACTACAAATGATAACAATAATAATTCATTACTCGTTTTCAAACTTTTTCGCATGAAAATAATCTAATTTTTCGTGCCTGATATTTGAAATTATGTGAAAAAGTTTAGGTCGGGAAATTTCGGTGTGAGAGATAGTTTCAACGAAATAGTAACAGAATGTTTAAAATGGTACATACAGAAAGCAGTAACCAACCTTGCTAATATTTATCAGGGTCGGTATTTGGTTCACAATATGATATTAGAGGTTTAATATCAAAATAAATAAATTAAAAATTAAAATTTTAAATTTATCCTAGTTAAAATTATTATAAGGTTAGTAAAAAAAGGTACATTGAAATTTCATCGATTTTTATTTCCATCAAAATGATGAAAGTATTGCATTAGTATCCAGGAGGGGTGATAATGAAAATATGGGGAGATGGATGTTTTCAATAGAAATGTTAGTCGATAAGCACGAATCAAATCGGTGTGTGTGGATATATACGTATACACTTACATACGTACACATGTACATTTTATAAGACTTATAAAATCTAAAAGGAGCATCCAATTGACTACAGAGTTTTTTATTTTATAATGTTCAGTGTCAATTCCTGCCCGATGGATTGACCAAGTCACTACGCTCACAGGCCTCCCAATCAGATCTATTATTAGGAAAGCCAAGGACAGGGCTGAATGGAAAAAACTTAAGCCACTAGGAGTTTTCAGGATGGATTCAACCTTCAGAAATGAAGAATGTGACGTTGAAAAATATGAAGAAGTGTTCAGTGACAGAGAAAACGGTAAGGTCCCGAGCTCGCAATTTGTCACATCTAATTCAATTAGATATCCGTAAAGTTTAAACGCCTTAAAACGACTACAGAAAAGCTAATTGGATTATAACCGGACATTTATAGTTATTCCTACTATTCCATAGACGGGACCTATTTATTTTTAGTTATAAATGACAAAGCATTCACGGAGGTAAAGGAAAAACTCAATGTTTTTCCATAATCCAGAAAGTTACCGGCAAACTGCCCGCGTGCTGTACACAAAGATAACTGCCGCGTTAAAACTGTGTTGTGGTTAAGCTGTGCTGTGTGTTGTGCTTGTGGTTTGACATTTGATTCTAGAGATTGCTATTTTCTTATATAATTCGGATAAGTCTGTTACTCTTGATGCGAAATGGTCCAATCATTTATGTGACATAATACGAAATTGGTCGATTTAGCAGTAATTTTTATTAATAATTAATGTGATTCCATTATTCATTCTTCATCGAACTAAAATAGGTACATACGCGTAAATGTTGTTTTGTATCATGAAAAAAGTTTCTCAATTAAATAAATTAAATGTTTTCCCCAGTAAATTATTATTTTACATGATTCTCACCAATGAACACGATTTAATGGAAGGAATATTTCAGACGCACAAACAAACGAAATAATTCTTTCTGCGTTATAAATTAAATGATTTAGATTCAGTGGCAAATGTTGATTAAAAATAAAAAAAAAGGTATTGTATTTTTAGTGATCCTATAATTGCGCGTTTCTTGTAGCGAGTGCAAAAGGACATACGGCTAGCATGTTGGAACGGGTTTGAAATAGCATATTGCAACAAAAAAACGCGTTGATATAATTATATTCTCCCTAAATAGCCGTTTAGGTAGACATTCCGACAGTTATTACAAAATAAATTTTGATGAAAGTTTTCTTTGATTAACTTTAGGAAAAAAAACTTCGATTTATGCACGAAGTTATAAAACTTTAAGGACATACCCAGGTTGTTTTTTAGATTTTTTGAAAGACGTTGATTTTTTAATATTCTGTTTCATAATAGAGCCGGTTTAGAGAAAAGCAAAGAGAAAAGCTATATATTTATTTATTAATTATTTGGTAGTTCTGTAATAATCGCTAAGGTGCCTACCTATTACCTATTTATAAGTAGTTTTCCTTTTATAAAACAAAGTCGCTTCCCGAGTCTGTCTGTCTCTCTATAAACTTAGATCTTTTAAATTAAGCAACGGATTTTGATGCGGTTTTCACTTTCATTCAGATAATTTCTTCCGGAAGATTCACATGTGTAATATATGCATGTTTTATTTACAGGAAATATAAAAAAAGTCAATACTTCGTAAAAAAGTAGAATTTTGAGCGTTTTCATTGCTAACGCTGACTAAACTTTACGAGATATATCAAAATGTTGTACTATGGAATTGTGTATTTTAAAAATATCTACAAAAAAGTCCGTGATGGCATATATCTATATCCTACGAATAATCCACAGTGACCATTTTTATAATTTTTTTTTGCGGGTTATATTTTCGAAGTTATTTTGATAAATATAATATTGATTAATCTTAATTAATTAAAAAAATTGGTTTCGTTGGGCATTTCATGCAGATAAAATTTGCTCTGTACGTGAAATCATTATCATTAATATTTTAGAAGATATCACAGATTTAAAATGATCAAAAATTAGTATTCGCGATGCCGATGCCGTGCACGGACGGCGGGCGGCGGGGCGGCGGCGAGTGAATGACAGTAATATTATTAATCGCTCCACAATTACACCACATGAGTACCTACATTGCATCTGCAAAAATAATACAGAAAAAATCTTTCAAAGTAAACAAGAAGTAGACAATTTTCTCTGAACTATAACTTCATACAAGCGGCCTTCGTATCTTGGCGACATGGGTAAGTAATCATTGTATCCGCCGAAAGTTATCTAGTAAAGCAGAAAATAAAATACGATTTCGAATTGAGAAAAATATTACGAAAATATAAACGTCAATATCAAACAAATAGTCTAGACTCAGGCGGAAGGAAGTAACGAAGTAAGGAAATGAAATTTATCACTATTTGCAGATAAATTCTACAAGAACATCAACATCCGGTTAATTTTCAAACGAATTTGATAAATTTCGCGGAATCAAGAAATATTCACCACTCGGGAAATTGAATTGCGTCTTTTGTATTATATTATTAAAATACCTAGCATAAATGTTAATATGTATTAAAAATAAAATGTATACATAAATTATTACAAGTTTTTTACATTTGGCTAAATATGGCCAACTATTATTATATTGATTTAGCTTTAAATAGTATTTGACTAAGAACGGTTACGTGTAGCTGGAGGCCATCACATATTTTTTTTCAATTAGTATATAGGCTCCGACTGCGTACACTATTATTAAACATACCTAGCATAAATGTTAATATGTATTAATATAAAATGTGTCCACAAATTATTACAAGTTTTTCGCATTTCGCTAAATATGGCCAACTATTCTATTATTATTTTGATTTAGCTTTATATAGTATTTGACTAAGGACTTGTAGTTGGAGGCCATCACATATTTTTTTCAATTAGTATATAGGCCTCCGACTGCGTACAATATTATTAAACATACCTAGCATAAATGTTAATATGTATTAATAATAAAATGTATCCACAAATTATTACAAGTTTTTCGCATTGGGCTAAATATGGCCAACTATTATTATATTGATTTAGCTTTATATAATATTTGACTAAGAACGGTTACGTGTAGTTGGAGGCCATCATATATATTTTTTCAATTAGTATATAGGCCTCCGACTGCGTACAACTACTCTTGCTTAGTTATGTAGTTTAAAAACAGGGGAATTCCATCACTGAGTCACTGCCACTCTAGGTAACTTAACATAATGGTAATGTACATTATGTTGCAATAGTGGTAAAATTATAATAATTATAACAGTTTATATTAAGTTTCATCTTTTAATATATACAGTCTGGTTTGTTTTCACCTTTTTAGTTCAATTATAGTCATTTTTATTCTTCTGTTTTTACTAATAATGTAGAATAAATTATGTATATACGTATCGGAGGTCTAGAGTTTTAGAACCTTTACAATGTGATATACGAAAAACTAGCTCTATATACCTACTATTACAACATATCAAATATATTCGCAAAGATTACCAAGGTGCTCGCAATTGTAATATATATTATTATATACTGTATATTATATTTCACTTTTATAATAAATTTATTCTGGGTTGTTTCCATCTTTTTAGTTCGTTACAGTCAGGCTTTTTTAACTCATTTTTATTCTTCTGTTTTTATTAATAATGTAGAATAAATTATGTATATACGTATCGGAGGTCTAGAGTTTTAGAACCTTTAAAATATGATATACGAAAAAGTAGCTCTATATACCTACTATTACAACATATCAAATATATTCGCAAATATTACCAAGGTGCTCGCAATTGTAATATATATTATTGTAACTGTATATTATATTTCACTTTTATAATAAATATATTCTGGGTTGTTTCCATCTATTTACTTCGTTTTATACACAGTCGGGTTTTTCCAATTGATTTCCATTGTCGTTTTTATAGTATATAGATTATTAGAATATATAATTTAGGAAACATGCAGTTATGGATCTAATTATTGAATTTTTTCTTATGAAAAATTGTCACAGTGTTCATTTCCCATTTTGAACGTAATTTTTTTTCGTGAATATAAATAACCTATTTTTAGGTTTCCGTACCTCAAAAAGAAAAAAAGGAACCTTTAAAGGCTCACTTCTTGTCCGGCAGTCTGCCTATCTGCCAAGACCCTTTTTCTAAGGAACGCGAAAAGGAATTAAGTTAAAATTAATGTCAAATACTTAGGTTTTAGGAGCTGTAAAATTCAGCTTCGAAGTCAACGCAATAAAAAATCCTAAAAATACGGCCATTTATGTCGCATTTTTTGACACTCGCAAATAAAACAAAACCTATAGTACCGTAAATAGTTAGAATAACATTTTGTAATCGTTTGTTATGTACCATTAAAAATGGAACTACGTGTTGTAGACATACATTCAATTTTATTTAAATTCTTTACCACGACCTAGGTTTCATTGTATTACAACATTTCAGGTGGGCTATTAGCAAAGATTATCTTTGCTAATTGCCCACCTGAAGATGTAGTAATACAACGAAAAAACCAAGGTCGTGGTAAAGAACTTAAATGAAGTAAAAATATTACTATATCACGTAGTTTCATTTAATTGCGAACGAATTTCTATAAAATTAACGCCAAATATAGTCAATCTTTAAAAATGCCTAAAGGTGTACGGAACCCTCGTACTGCGAATTCCATTCGTGCTTGACAAGTGGAACTCGCACTACGAGGGTTCCGTACACATTTAGGCATTTTAAACATTTAATGGTATATAATAAACTACTCCAAAATTTTAATTATGGAGTAGTTTATTATACTATTTATGGTATTATAGGTTTTATTTTATTTGTGAATGTCAAAAAATGCGGCATAAATGGTCATATTTTTAGGATATATATATATATATATATATATATATATATATATATATATATATATATATATATACATATATATTGATTACATAGCTTGGACACACGTTGTCATTAACAATCGTATTGTTAATTCATTAACCGGCATGAAGATCTGTTCCATTGTCCGCAACCTATATTTCACCAGCACAAGACACTTGTTTCCAATCGTCCCACTTAAAACTCACCAAGGCAGTCCAAATTTACAATTACGGAAAGTCGATTCCGCATTCGATTCCACAACTTGGCATGCAAGCCCAAACCTATTTCCTTGTATAGTCCACCGACTTCCCCCAACGGACGACTTCTTTTCATTCGGTATTTAATTGGAGCGACGCCAAATCGCGACGCGATAATATATGGCCATCCGTCCGTTCCACTTAATTCGTGTGATGGAATTACCAAGAGACCCAGGTTTTTTAGCCATCCAATCCTCATTGTGAAAGGATTAAACGTGAAATAAAGCGCTGAATAGCGATTATTTCAAAGAAATATCGGTGCGAATTAACGTTGTAATGGATTAAGTTTCATGCTGGAAGGTGACAATATTTACGGTATTTGTGAACAAAATTCATTGTACATTTACGCGCGTATATAAGAAGCAGATATATGAATGGGGTATTTTTTCGCAACATAAAGAATCGATTTCAACTCACACCCTGAAGGCTACGTGCCGTTATATTATATTCGAACTATTATAAACGTTAATGATAAGGTTTAAATATGCAAATAAATGACATTCATATGATTTTTTATTTTTTTCCTTTACTTTTAATAGTGAGTGACTCAAACTGAATAAATTTGGGGTTAATTTTGTAGAAATTCATTATTCTCAATGAAATGAAACTACGTGGTGTAGTATTATTACATTACGTGATGTAGTAATGTAATAATACTACACCACGTAGTTTCATTTAATTTTACATTAAAGATTAAAGATTTATCTTTAACATTAAAGATTTATCTTTGCTAATAGTCTACCTGAAGATGTTGTAATGAAAAACAAACCTATGCCTAGTTCGCTAAAGTATGTCTAGGCGGAAAACCTCATTGCGCGATTTAAAATACGGGTAGCGCTATCTGTTGACGTACATGGGAATACTATATACCACAGATATGCATTTATTTGTTTTTTTTTGTACGGGTTAGTGCATGGAAATTAATTATTCAAAATATAAAATTCGTATATCTTATGATTGAATGACTCCGATTATTATGAAATAAAAACAACATTTTACTTCAAGTTAATTCCTATGATTTTCGAAAAACTGCATTTTAATTGGTTTTTGTAATTTTTAAGTTATGAGTTAATACCATCAATGTACATACACTCCAATTCTATTGTATTAATATACGTGCAAATCATAACAAATACACATACAGAGAGTGTTTTTTGCTAAAAAAAATTAAAAATAATATTATTTTTTAAAGCTGCCAGTCAAGAATTTGATGGACTAGTAAGCCGTCTATATCTACCAGAATTGAAGAAAAATGTTCACAGTACGGTTTAGTATCAGTTGCGGTAAGTCTGGAAGATTAATTTTCGAAAAAGCCTCCCACTTCCAATCATTACAGTCTGTGATTTACTTGGATTAATTAATCAATCAAGCATATTCGCATTAATGTAATAGACGGCAGTTGAAATAGAAAACGGGTCTGAATGTCGTAAACCGAATTATTTCAACCAAATAACCGCTATAATTATCTAAAATATTTCATATAACGAATTTGCTAAATCAAGTTTAACATTAATTTTACTTCTTTAAAACCCTTCTTGAAAATAAGTTTACCTATTTCTAGATTATAAATCATTTTAAATGAAGATGATTTTACATGAACACCATCTTTTTCCGAAGTTGTTAACGCAAAATTATAGTTTAGAGTAATAAAAAAAACATGGTAATATTCCTTCCGCAATATTTTTCCCAAGACCCAAGCAGCAATCAGCCGGCAAGGACGGACTGAAGTAACGTGCGCGGCCGCCATATTACGAAACGACCTCCGCAATACCGACCCTCGGTTTGCACCAAACATTCGGAAGGCAATTTTCCAATTTCCATATTTACAGCTGGGGGAAAATTACGTGGTAATGATTTAAAGGCGTGACCTGCTGAGTAATCGTTGTGCTGTGGTGACCTTGTTTGCTAATTTCGTAATTTTGATGTTCTTGGCAGTGCCGTAGCGTTGCCAACACAATTTGAATCACATTAAGGGAAGCAATACGTATTAAACGATTTGCAGACTAATGCCGTTTGGGGTATTAAAATAATTAACCGTAACAGCAGTTAGAATACGCTCCCCTATTTATACGACTTAGTTTGAATTACATTGTAACGTGGCTGTTTGGTGATAGTAACATTTTCAATGACTTAATAATGTTAATAGGTGCAACCTAATGAGTTGTTGTATTGGGGCGATATTGTTCGGAGAACGTCAAATTATATAAACTACAGGAAACAATTACGAGGTTGATTTTGATTATGGCTCGCTAGCAATAAAAGACGAAACTACGTACTCTTAACTACTTTCTATGTGATCCTATTTTCTTTTGTACTTAATTCAGTTGGTTATGATTATATTATTTGTTTAATTTTACCTTTTGTCATTGAAAAGTTACAAAGAATGTAACTATTACATATAAAGCAACGACTACGACGTAGCATGGCTACGACGTAACGTGTGACTACAATAACTGTTCTGAATTTTGTAATACTTACTTTCCAATAAAAGTACTTATACAGGATTCATAGTATATGAATATGGTATTAAGTTTATTGTAAATTAGACGAAGGGATTGCTACAGTTGTTGTTATTTTTATTGTAAATAACTACAAAAGAATTGTGAGTATGTTTTTCAAGTCGTGCAATAAATACGCTAAATAAGATCATCATAATACTTTAAGGCGTAAGGGATTTAACATTGTATTTATCTTTAGTCCTTTTGTATCATGAAAAACTTTCATCGCATCACGGGAGGCTGAATGGCGCAAATGTCTACAAACGCAGAGATACTTCTGCAGATACATTATACGAATTCCTACGGTCTCGGCCCAGGAGGAATTGTGAGTGAATTTCACCGTGCTACAGCGCTTTCTGTTATCTATCGCGAGGATAAATTTTCACGAGTTTTTAACATTTTTGCCAACTTCTGAGCGGATAAAAGAATATTTGGTTCAATAATTTAAATTGTTGAGCGCCCCTTTCTCGGTATTTATTCCGTCGTTTGCAGAATTTTACATGATAAGGCCTCTATTTAAATAATATAGTAGCTTTAAAAGAGTTCGCGTAGATGATTCTGTTACAAATAATGCTCACGATAAGTTAACCTGTTTATTTCTCATTTCACTACAGTTAAAGAAAACTCTAAAAACACGTCAAATAAGAGATTTTAGGTTTTAAATGACTATCTCTGTCATACCGTTATAATAAGTCTGGTAGTAACGTAAATTTCGTATGAAGCTTTTTTTAGATAAAAAATTATTTTTGATAGATGTACTTGTTGTGTGTATATATATATATATATATATATATATATATATATATATATATATGTGTGTGTGTGTGTGTGCGTGTCTACGTGTGCATGCGTGCGTGCATGCATGCGGGCGTGTGTGTGTCTGTGCTTATGGCTGTGTCTGTCTGCGAGCGTGCGTGTGTGAGTGAGTGTGTGTGTGTGAGTATAAGTTTATGGCTTACGTGTATGTACAATATTAATTTATTTGAATACTAAAAAGTGCTTTGAGTAATTATGATAGCAATTAACAAAAAGTGGCATCGTAATTTATATAATACGATAGCGATTAACCTATGTGGCATCGTAGTTTGAATTATGTCCACATCAATAAATATATAGCGGGATAAGACTGGACCTGCGGTTAAACTATTATTAGATAGAATTTTTAACAAAAATAATAATGAATATTTAAACGTAAATTCAGGTGTCTGCCGATATCGAGTGGGATTTTCGCGAGGCTGACGTTTTAATATACTTTATAAACTTAACTGCACACTTTAATCAGTATCGTGTTTACTTTTACAATAAGTCACATACTTTTGAAATTTACTCATCAAGACTTTTAGTTTGATCCTCATCTTGAGAGCCTTTTTGAAATTTTTCTTGCACCTTGGACAAAATAGCCACTCTCAGTTATGGCGATTGAGAATATTGCACGGAGCCCATACATCGTGACGTTACCTACCTAAGTATACTCAGGAGGTTAAGAAAATTTAACGATAGTTCATTTGTCACAGTTGGATCAACCGTTCCAGCTCTAGAGAGTAATACAACAGCATACATGCATAAACTAATAATAAATAGCCTCCTTGGCGTGTCACAGTTGGGTAAAAATACTAAAAAGTGGATCAGCGCAAATCAAGGGGCATCATTATCTGACTTGCTTTACTGCTGAACCGTTACCTGTAGAACCACTAATCTGTAATCGAAATTTGAAGGTTTTTTTCAGAAAATTCAATTAAGGACAATAAAAGTTAAAAATTTATACCCAATTTAATTTTTCGAAAAAAAAACAGAACGAAAAAATTTTGCGGTTTTCCAAATTTTTGATAGATGGAAAGCTGAGCGGTAACTCAATAGCGTTTCATCGATACATAACGCTTCCCTAATACCATCTATCGGTCGGTTTATATACCCATAAAAATTTTGGCAATCGCCGTCACTATACTTTCAATTAACGAACATTATCGTGCACGATCAAATATGAACGTTATCATTTCTTGTATATATTGAATACCTGTGAGTAATATTTAAATACTCGTAATTCATAAAATTATTTCGTATTGATATTACAGTGGAATAATTTAAATTAATATAATCGATAACACAGCAATAAAGCCCATAAGTTCTACAATAACGGCCCCGTAACAACTTTACCATTATCATTGTAGTATATGAAAGTAATTTCTTTGGATATCTAATATATTTAAATACATTTCAAGTAAAAAAATAAAGTATCTAAAAAAAAGCTTAGCTTTATAATTAGTTAATAATGTGTATGGGACATACACTGTTAACTAATTATTAATAAACACTGTTAACTAATTATTAATAAGCACCGTTAACTAATTATTAATAAACTTACTACCCGTTCCAACTTTGCCCGGATGAAAAGAAACCCTGAGTGTAGTTCGTTTTACGTGTTTTTTTCTTCACAAATATTTACGGTTAGCGACTTTTCAGAAAACGCTGAAATAGCGGTTTCTTTATTCAATCTGAGAGTATAAATTTTCACGTATGACTTTTTATCATTCTGAAATTCCCATATAATATTCCACCTAATTTCCGAATTAAACGCACTACTGAAGTAAAGAAATACGAGCGAGTAGCGTACTATTCATAGCGAAGCGTATGTCATCAGTAACCTTAATTAGTGGTATTGTGACCCCCTCTAAAAACAGATTGGAAGGGTTTAAAAAGTGTCTGCTTACTAAAAAACCTAATTAATAGGGTGCTATTTATACGTTCGAATACTTTAGATAGAAGTGGTGAAATGGAAATGAATCTAAAGTCATTAGGTTAATATGGAGTTGGAACCTTAAGTAAAAGGAATCATTTATACTCTCTTCCGTTCAGTAGAAAATGTGGTAGTACTAATTCAAGTATTCAAAATGTCAGTGATGAGTGGAGTTTATACATATGATGTTTATTTTAAAAAAAAAACTTAAAAGAAAGGTTTTCCGATTCGTATTTTTCGGAATTAAAACAAACAAGTGTTTTTTCACATTTATTGTACACGTTTCAACTGCGCGATTTGAACGTAGTATTGGACATCAAATTGAAATTGCTTGAAACGTGTGTTGAATTGAATTGAAATAACGTTTTCGAATCCGATTGATTGAAAGCAATTTGTAGATTGAATTGCAACAAGAGCGTACCTTTACTGAGTTAAGTAGGGTTTTGTCGAAAACGGGGGACATTGTCCCGTTGAATAAAGCAATTTTCTGATTATGTACGTTTCATTTTGTCAACATTTTAATAGATTTCTTTTATTTAATTTGTGTAATACTTTATTTCTAAATTCAGTACGGCTTTGTTCACGCTTGTTTGAGTTTGTCTCGTCTTTATCAATTATTTAAAAAAACATTGTTTTTTTGAAACAGAAATACATTCTTTTTATGGTTTGTGGAAAATGCGGTATATAATTTTGTATATTACGAGTTTATACCATTTCATTCGTTAATTTAGCGCAGGTCTTCAAAAGTTTTAATAACAATAAATAATACGCTTTCACCTGTAAATGACCTGTTTATACAACTAAATCGGCCGGTCGCGCACAAGTCTCAGGGAAATGGGGCAGCGACGTGTTGATAAGGAAGGCATATCAGCGTGTGAGTACATATGTACTTATTTCAATATAATATACTAAGGTGGCTGTGGTTCTAAAACATTGATATGTGTACTTATTTGATAGTTAACTTTTTTATTTTATTTCTAGTCTAATTTCAATTTCAAAACATACATCAAACCGATTCAGTTCCCCCGTTCAAACGTATGGATAAATTCGAATTTGATTTTGAAAAAAATATATAAATGTCTTATCTAAGCAATTTTATCACTAAAGCATTATACGATAACAGAGCACGCTTTGATTATACATACTCGCATAATGCAGTTGCGAAATTATTTCGATTAATGATCATCAAGTAATTGAATACTTTTCAAATATACAATACCGATATCTTACTAACTCACTTCATAAGCATTTTTATAAGCTCAATACAACACAATTGCAGTGATTGTGAAATAAGATCCGTTTCCAAACAAATATATGTGGTACCTAATGGGACTTAGCAATACAAAGTATAATAAAAAAATACTTCGAACCAATTTAGGCACCAAATAAAAATCCCAAACGTCTATAAACTCCCTTATTTAGTACCCAATTTATTTTACCTTCGCCTCTTAGAGTTGTGTACCATATATTTTCTTTGCACTATATTAATGCAATTCGTATTTCATTACATTCGGCATAATACTTGGTTTATTAGAAATATTTTTTTGTTATAACTCGACTTGCAATAGTCCACAAGAGTTCAGTAAGAATAATAGTTGAAATAGTGATTAAGTTCAGACAGATTTAATTTATAGAAAGACATGGTTACAGCCTCAAAGGTTTTGATCAGGTAAGATGGCATTACTTAAGGACCAGATTTAATTAGTACCAACACTAATATTATTGTCAACCGATTCTGACTCGACAAAATACGAATAAAAACAATCATCCAACTTTACGTGTACTATTACAAGAGTTAAAATATAACGGGATAAGGTAATATTGAAACATTCACCTTTCAGATTTAATTAAAATAAACCTTTTATTTAATTAATAAAAACATATAATATAAAATGAAAATACCATTTTATTTGAAATTGATTTCAATTCTTTGCTTGCTACTTTAATGTAATAAACGTGGGAAAAGTTATGACAGTTTTTCACAACGATGGTTCTATAAAGTTTGTTTTCTAATATAAAATAAGTACAAAAAATAGGAAAAAAAATAGTGTGCGTGTGTGTGTGTGTGTGTGTGTATGCATATTTACTTACGTGCGTGTATGAATGTGCAGATGAAATTTGGCACAAATGTTGCTGATGATGTACTGATGAACAAGGTCGTACAATTCAAATTAATAACTAATACTACTGCTACATAAATAATTATTAACAACACTATCTGTTTCTACTATAGGCAACCATTATAAATGTTTTGTTTATTATTGCGTTTATATTTATATATTAGTAAGTAAAGTACCATCACTATCTATCAGAATCTAGCGCGCCCTTCTGGATACTCTCCAGATTGAAAAAGTTTGAAAGTCTAGAAAAGTCGTAGCACTGTTCAAGTGCGGAGAGCGGTCACAATTGCTAGCAGTTTTATATTAAAAGAAAAACGAAAAGAAAACCGTTTTGTTAATAAAAGATTTAATTTTATTGTTTGTAATTGTTTCTGTCAGTGACATACCGTTATCTGGCTTTGTTGCCAACATTGTTTCTTTTACGTCTTTTTAATTTTTTCTTGGAAACTTTATACACAAGTGACATTCGCAATTTCTTTTTTACGAGTGACCTGAGAGTTTCAATTACAAATCTAAAGAGAAAATTCTTTCTGTGCCAGTTAGAGATCGGCTGAGGAAAATAGAATCATTGGGATCGCTTTTAAATCCTTTCAAAATTTTCAGTATAATTTGAAGAATAAGCTGCGCCCAAAATATACTCTTTCACGTAATTGTGAAATGCTCTTTTGAAATATGCCACTAAGAACACGAGACCACTATGCACAACAACCGTAGGAAACGATAAAATTTGGTGATTTGGCAGATATTCTACATTCTCCGCTTCCCGAAAAAGGTTGCCTTCTTTTCTATCCAGAATTTATTTGGATCTTGGCCAACACGATACTTGATAATGCACCAACACTTGTGCTTAATGCTTAATTTATGCAATGATAAGAAGGTTCCAACTATGCATCTGTTTACGTAGTGACAGGATTGTGAATGGATTACGAGTAAAAAGAATTTCGCGATAAGAACTGAATAACAAAGGCGTAATCCTGTGAACTGCATTCATAATGTGCTATCTAATATTTATTGCTCAATATCAACTATCGTAAAGTATTATTTATAACTTTGTACAAAAATAAATTATAAATCGGACCATTAAACTTACAGTCAAGAAATAAATATTTTCAAATGCAAAAATAAACAATTTGGACTAATTTTTAGGGTTCCGTACCTCAAAATTAAAAAGGCACCCTTATATGATCATTTCGTTGTCCGTCTGTCGGTCTGTCTGTCTGACAAGATCCTTTTTCTCAGGAACGCGTGAAGGTCTCCAGTTGAAATTAATATCAAATACTTAAATCTACGGTCCGTTGAAGCTGTAAACAAATCAAGCTTCTAAGTCGACGCAATCAAGGAGAACCCTAAAAATGCGGCTATTTAAACACATTGAATAATTAAAACATTGAATAACATGAAACATAGAATGAGACGCAGAGTCAAAAAACCTGTCAAGTATGAGTAGAATTTGCTTTATGAGGGCTCCGTACACATTCAAACACTAATAAACATTTAAGGGTACATAATATTTCTAATTAAACTATTTATAAATATTAATTTTTTACAACGTAAATATATTGTCTTGTATACCTTTCACACGCATAAAAACAAATTAATTATTAAAATGTACAATTCTATATAGAATTTAAATAATTGGCTTTTAAATTTTACTTTTTATTGCTATATGATGACCCATTATGCCCACTTTCCCAATTTTTGGCTAATCGGGAGTCTCCTTTAGGTTTTGATGATTAGTAAGACTATTGAGTCACATCTGGGAGCGCCCATATCAAATAATGGCGGCTCTATAGATGAGATCAAGTGGTATATAGACGAGATGAAGCGGCGTATGGCGATCTCCAGGTCAGCTATGGATAAACTGAGGAAAATATGGAGGGACCGAAAAATTACCAGAGCCAGCAAAACTACACTCGTTAAGGTTCTCATATTTCTCATATTCGTCTATGTTGTTGAAGCAAGGACTCTACAAGAAAGTGAGAAAAAACGGATCGATTCCCTTGAGATGTGGTGCTGGAGAAGAATACTCGGTATATCGTGGTCGGAATTGGGCATCAAACAAAGACTATCAAGCACAGTACAAGCTCGTATTCTAACTTTCTTTGGACATATAACACGGTGCGAATACAAATCCATAGAGGGCCTAGTAGTGCAAGGCAAAGTCGAAGTCATCAGACCACGCGGCAGATTACCAATGAGGTGGACAGATCAAATAAAGAAGACCTTCAAAGGACTACTGCACGAATGTACAAGGAGAGCGAGAGTTCGCGAATAGTGGCGTCGCATTGTGAAACAGGCCACTAATGTCGACGTGACGACCACGACCACTCTGCAAAGAGTATGACGACAAAGAAGAAGAAAAAGACTACTGTATGAATAAAAATAGGCTTTACAAGGCCATATCTTTTCGTTGCGTAAACAATATTGATGTGTAGGATATTAATTTAACTTGATATCTCAAGCCGTTTCTGAGAAAAGGGAGTTTGACAAAAAGACGGACGGACGCATCGACGGACGGACAACCAAGTAATCTATAAGGGTTCCGTTTTCCTACTTTGAGAGAGGAAACCATAAAAAGAGTGCATATATAAAAAGATATAGTTTTAATTACGAGGTGAGCGAGTACAACATAGGTGTGAACGGGATAGTAAACCGGTAAAATCACTCGGATTAGCCAATCCCCGAAAGATAGATATGGCGGAATTATTCTAAAATGATAGAATTCAGTTTGGTCTTGTTACCTAGCTAATACAGTGCAAGTGTGACAAGAAAAACTAAATTGCTATCTCACCTATGCCTTCTAGACGATTGAAAAGAAATCAAATAGGATTTAGGGATGAAATGTTATTCCTGGAAATTTTCCGGGGGTCGCCGTGTAATTAAAACTTTGTGCCTAAAGTAGGAAGGTATTTTAATTTTTAATGTACACTTTCGTAAAATAAGGCAGCGACAACAGGCAACCAATACGACATCAAAATTCATACTAAAAACAGCTAAGGAATTTTAGGGTAATTATTCTATTTCCGAAAGTTAATCACGTTTCTACGTAATATATATATATATATATATATATATATATATATATATATATATATATATATATATAAATGCTAGCTGTGCTTACCGGCTTTTCGTTTGCGTGTAATTTGGAAAACTCTTTTTGTTTTTTGTTCTCTTACATGTTGCTCCTGGGTTTTCGCTTATACTATAATCATATCAAATTTCATCAAAATCTATCCAGTATATTTTACGTGATATCCGCTCAAATTAACAGACAAAAATTATAAAAAAAGTTTATCTGGCTTCTGTTATCATTCCATACCGCTTATACGGCTGAAGTGCAACAAAATGTTTATTTATAAGTCCAAACACATTTATTTATGATCAACTAGGATATATATATATATATATATATATATATATATATATATATATATATATATTTAACATCAGAATGTCTTAATGCATGCCTAAGGTAAGTTAAATTTTTTAACAATCTGATTAAGTTATTTTCAAGTCAACGCGATCTGAGATGTTATGCTAAACGCGCCATAATTATGAAAATTTTAAACTTGAATATCTCGTGAACACTTTATACCACGACAAGAATAATGAGAACATGCCTACAGCTTGCCGAGTATATGTTTTCGTTTAATTAGGAATTAAATCTCGCTTTATTAAGAGGCCATGTTCGTTTAATCCACCATTCCAGTCTTACAGCACGACATAGCTTACAAAAATTCGACATACGATCAGTTTATATAATTTGGATACAAGTTTCGATATAATTTAAAGAAAGTAACTTTTGTATGATTTTATAATTTTTGTGATAGCACCAATGGACCTTTTTGGGGTACTGAAAACTGTTAATCCAATTTTAGTCGAAATACTAGCTTATGATGAGACATTAATAATAGAAAAAAATGAGATGAGCATAGAAACTGTTTCAGAAATATAAAGGATCCAAATAATACGAATAGACGCATGCATTGAAACTTGGTAAATTAATGGATCATTCTATATAAAAGTTTGCGTACTTTCTAATGTTTTGTGTTTTTTTTTCTTTTGTGGAAAGATACAATGTGGTAATATATTATTATAAGTACTATTATTATATATAATAATCATTATTATAATCTATACACATATAATTGTAACAGAATGAATTCTGTATCTGGAAAATATTTTAAAAAGAGTGAATGATTTAGCGCGTAAAACGAAAGAAGAAACCAGAAAATCTGCTTTTAAAATTTTTGTCTGCCTGTCTATCTGTCTGGGTGTTAATTTGTTCTTCAATCACGCGATATCTACTCCACGGATTTTGACGATCGTTTATACCCTCGAGCAATATATAGGATACGTTTAGTTTGAATATAACAAATACAAAAGATACCATGCTTTGGCGAATATTACCATAATGGTACTGTCAACGTCATCTATTAGAGTTTTTAGTAAACTTTATGCTCATAAATATATTACGATACGGTACTGCCAAAGCCATCTATTAGCGTTCTTAGTAAACTTTATGCTCATAAATATATTACGATATGGTACTGCCAAAGCCATCTATTAGCGTTTTTAGTAAACTTTATGCTCATAAATATATTACGATATCGTACTGCCAAAGCCATCTATTAGCGTTTTTAGTAAACTTTATGCTCATAAATATATTACGATATGGTACTGCCAAAGCCATCTATTAGCGTTATTAGTAAATTTTATGATCATAGAGTCCTGAGAAAAAAAAAAATTTAAAAAACACAAAACAATTCTTAACAACTTTTCTCATACCAAACTTCACAAGAACGAACCGCATTGTTTCATCATAAGATATCATTAAGTCCACAATTTAATTAAAAATTGTTGGTGTCCCAAGCGTTGCAAAACGCCACCATTTTTACGGTCACTCTTTCCGTAATGATAGCACATTTAGCACAACCTCTCATTCCGCTCCAACTTGGAAAATAACTCAGTACTTGACTTTTAATAACATTAGCCTAACCTTGCACAAAAGTATATTTTTACTGAACTAATACAACAATCAATGGTATGGGAGTGTTGCCGTACTGTGCGATTTGTTTTGCTGCCATCAATTTACCACTTTAATGAAAACAATTAAAAAATGTATACCTTACCTGAACGTTAATTATGATAAACCAATTTTACTCAAGTTTAAAATTGATTGCAGAGAAAGAATTAAAGTATAGAAAAAGTTAGGAAAAATTTAAAATATTCAAATACAAATAAAGGATCAACATTAAATTTATGTTATATCAAAGTTCATACAGTTTTGTTTGTTTCGAAAACTGTTACCCGTTATTACTTATAAAACTAGCATATCCCAAAACATACTATTTACATTGAATAACGTACCCTTCAAAGAGAATGAAATGTCAATGTTTCAAATCATATATTACGACGGCTCATCGAAACGTAGACACTCGTCGAATGGCTGAAACGTAAACACACACACAGCCACGGCGAAAACTCACACACAAACGGCGAAAGTTAGCTGCCTAACGGCGAACGCTCGCGCGCCAACGGCGAACGACTCTTCACACCCGTGCGGGCCGAACGCCCCCTTTATTTACGTACATCATGAATCCCTCGTAAACGTATTACCCGAGGGCTGTAAAATTTGAATTTATTAATTTCTGCTTATTGCTGTTTGTTTCGTGTAGGCACATTTAATGGCAGCGTGAGGTAGATTTACGGCGGATACCTCGCCGGCCGTCCGCGGCGCCTTTATTAGCTTTTGGGGGTTGTGGAAACTCGCACTCGGCGCGAGGGGAAATTCGTTTTGCGAAATAAATTGAATTATTGAGTAACAATCATTTCGACTCCGGCATTAGATGACGATTAAAAAAATGTGCCTCGTTTATTACGGTTGCATTTTTGTTTCTTATTTTCGTTTCGAAGTTTTGCCTTTAATTATATTCGAACTTTTTCGATTCAAGATTTACGGCGCGAGCTTTAAAGATAGGTAATTAAATTAATTTTGTTTTTCACAGTTTTTATTATATTTGTACAGTTCAGTCACAAAGAAATAAAGGATATCTAGATGCAAATAACCTTAAGTAATAATTAAAAATAAATAGAATTTCATGTAAAATAGTCGGAAAATATAATTACAAATATATAGGTTTATCTATCAAGTTACTTCCTCTAATATATGATGTCCGTTTTATTAAGATCAGCTCTGAACGATAAAAAAATAAAGATGAAATTATATAAAATTATTGTTCGATCAATTGTTATTTATTTTTGCGAGACTTGGACGGTACCAACAAATTTGAGAATCAATTGCTTTTGAGAGAAAAAAAATTAGGCTAATACAAATAGATGGATCTTGGAGAATCAGAACAAACAATGACCTCGAAAAACTAATTAAATATGAAAATGTAGTAAATTCATTATATCACAACGCTTCTCATGGCTGGGATATAAAGAAAATTAAAATGAAATTAATTTAAAAAGGATATTAAACTTGAAAATACTCAATAGCAGAACAAGAGGTAGACGAAAAAAGAAATGAAAAAATAAATATTTATTTAGTTATCGATTTAGCCAGAATTTTGTTTGAAATTTTATATAAATTACGTAAAATATGACAACACTTACTGCCAGGCTCGGCGCTAAAAATATGTAGAAGTCGCGCGCGTGCATTAGAAAGAAAAAAACTTTCTTCGTTATGTGTGTTGCTATGGTTATCCGAATTTAGACTCGTATATTTTTGTTAATTGTGCGATTTCTTTTGAAACCTTGTTTTCTTTATTTAGCTCAGTAAGGTTCGACGCTAAGAATATGTAGAAGTCGCGCGCCTGCACTAGCAAGAAAAAACTTTCTTCGTTGTATGTGTTTGCTATGGTTATTCGAATTTAGACTCGTATATTTTTGTTAATTGTGCGATTTCCTTTGAAAACTTGTTTTCTTTATTTAGCTCAGTAAGGTTCGACGCTAAAAATATGTAGAAGTCGCGCGCCTGCACTAGCAAGAAAAAAGTTTCTTCGTTGTGTGTGTTTGCTATGGTTATTCGAATTTAGACTCGTATATTTTTGTTAATTGTGCGATTTCTTTTGAAACCTCGTTTTCTTTATTTAGCTCAGTAAGGTTCGACGCTAAAAATATGTAGAAGTCGCGCGCCTGCACTAGCAAGAAAAAACTTTCTTCGTTGTGTGTGTTTACTATGGTTATCCGAATTTAGACTCGTATATTTTTGTTAATTGTGCGATTTCTTTTGAAACCTTGTTTTCTTTATTTAGCTCAGTAAGGTTCGACGCTAAAAATATGTAGAAATCGCGCGCCTGCACTAGCAAGAAAAAACTTTCTTCGTTGTGTGTGTTTACTATGGTTATCCGAATTTAGACTCGTATATTTTTGTTAATTGTGCGATTTCTTTTGAAACCTTGTTTTCTTTATTTAGCTTAGTATGGTTCGACGCTAAAAATATGTAGAAATCGCGCGCTGCACTAGAAAGAAAGAACTTTCTTCGTTGTGTCTGCTGCTATGGTTGTTCGAATTTTAACTCGTATATTTTTGTTAATTGTGCGATTTCTTTTGAAACTTTGTTTTCTTTATTTGACACTTGTTCGCGATTTAGTTAGTTTAATAAATTAATTTATATTATCAAAATTATAGTCGTTATTGCTTTATATCGTTATAGTCGTATTGCCTTACTGCAATGAATACGTAACGAGATAATTTGTCCTGGAATTTAATTCAAATAGCGAAAGCATTATTCGTTTTCAAACAGATATAATTATTTCTCACAAAGACTATTCAACAACAGTCAAATGTATTTTCATGAATCCATTTGTAATTTTGTAGACACCTCAACTATTAATACGCATTGCACATCCCAGGAATCAAATAAAAACGAGTCGACTGCGCCGTTCGACGTCAATACTCGTCGTTAATATCAAGTCATTAAGTACGTACGTCGACTAAGCAAATAACGAATGAATCACAGTCGTCTGCGTTTCGCGAGTGCGCTAATATCTAGGTGAACGACCAGAGAGCGGCGCTCGCATCAATCACGGTAGGTCCGGGTCAACGTCACTTGGCGTATAGAGTAACGTTGATCGCGAATGCGACCTATGAACCGACAGGAATGAGTAAATGTTCAAACATACTAGAAGTAGCACGGAACAATACGTGGATCTAAATTGCTAGTAGAGCTTAATTTTCCTATTGTCAAATACTGTAGGGATTTTGCTGAAGATACGAGTGAACGTCACTTGGCAACTAACCGGGTAATGTTGATCACAAATATTATGTAAGTGATAGTAAGAGCATAATAGCGGCACTCATTAATCGTAATTCTTGTTAATTAGAGTCCATAGAGCAATTAAAATGATTGGATGCTTCAAACGTGCAGTTATAATGAAGTCACGAAACAAACCTTGATAGTTTCTTCTTGTAGTTTGAAATAAGAATATTTTCTTTAAATGAAAATGTGGAAAATTTAATCCAAAGAATATAATGAATATATTTGGCGTTAATTTTGTAGAAATTAATTATTCACAACTAAATGAAAATACGTGATGTAGTATTATTTCTACTTTCTTTAAATTCTTTACCCCGACCTAGTTGTATTGCAATAACTCCAGGTAGGCTATTAGCAAAGAGAGATTCTAAGATATCTTGTCGTGTTGTTAATTTAATCGCCTCATACTGGAACTGCATTTTATTAAAATGGAATCAATTTCAAGCCGTATTTCCATTTGATAATCCAAATAGGACCTGATTGCGAACGATGATTACTTAATTACAATGATCGGACAGAAAATATGGTAATATTTTAATTAAATCTCTCAGTTTTAACCCCAAGAGAACAGACAGCATCTTTTCTACAATATAGATTTCATAGTTTGAGAGATAAACATCAGTGTTTACAAATATATTGTAATTTCTGCGACACACTCACTTGGTTTGCTCTACAATATTTCACCGCATGTAGACTAATAATAATATTAAAATTAAAATCAAAATGTAGAACATACCTGCAATCAGGGCGGATTGCAGCCCTACAAGGACCATATTATTGCCAAACTCATATATTGAACCCAGCGGGAGTTCCCATGTATTAACTCGCACATGAGGTCGATATACAATATGGAGCAGCGCGTTTAATCAAATTCTGAGGGTCGCGTTAAATCCAATAAATTTATTAGCAACACCGAAGCCAGTTGGGCGGAAACCTCGGACACGAGAAACTTATCAAGCGATTATAACAATGTTAAATCTACATGTGGGCGGCGGCGTCTCTGCGCCTAGAAAACAACTAAGTTTGAATATTAATGAAATTACTTGGAACAGAACGCATTCTTAGCCAATTAACGTACGCTTGTTTAATAGTAACGGCATTGTTGCCAAGTTTACTTTTACAAAAACACCTCCATAATAAAAACACAGTGAAGTCATTTTTACTTTATATCATTCAAAATTTACTTTTGTTCGTGCTAAATTATATTTCTGTACAATTATATTATTTCTTATGAGTAGCTACTTATTTTTATAATTAATTTAAATTAAATTATCGTCCTGATATCTGTACGTTCGATTGTCTTCTAAAATTGAAACTGTATAGTTGAGAAGCCTAGAATTTGGCATAGTTACAGATCCTGATATCAGCAAAAGTATTTTGTGAAAAGAAATTAAAATATTTTACTTTGAAACATTTTTAGGAAATCCATTCGCCTCGGAGGTGTTTGAATAATAAAAACAATTAATTAATTTACATTTCAATTCCAGCGTGTAACTTATCAAACGGAATTTGACTTAACGTATTAAAACGAAAAAAAAACTTAAAAATATAAAAGAATCTTTGGTTTCCTCACCCCCTCCTCCCATTTCCTCGTGAAGTATTAATCGAAAAAAAAACTGGAAATTTGTTTGAAAGTTTATAATGACGAAGTCAACATCAAAGAAAAATGATAAAAAAACCCAATAAAATTATTATATTTTTTATGAAGAAGTTAATTACTGAAATCGAAATAAAGTATTGATAATATAAAAAAATAACCTCATATTAAAGTATATAATTAATATCTTAACCGTTTTTTTCCTATTTGAATTATCTATAAAGTTACAATTTAAACATAAGATGGTTCATGCGAACCCTGTAGACTCAAAGGTAGTTTGTGCATTACGCGCAACTTGGTATCACATGTGTTTCCTTACTTGTGAAACTTGAATAACTTACAGCTTTCAGTCAACGACATGATACTCAATAGACATGTTGTACCCATATAAAAAAATATGGCCTCAATTAACGCCACGCGATGATGAGAGAGACAGAGTTGATGAAATCACGTACATAAAAGAGATAGTCGTATTGCAATTGAGACAAATTACTCAATTTTGTGGACCACTTTTGAGACACTAATGAGACATTTCTATAATATTATAATACACTAGTTTCAATAATGCTAATTGAATATTTTGGTATATAAAGTATAATATTAATTGCATATTTTGTTGAGAATAAAGCTAATTTGTATCATTTTGAAATACTTTGATACAGAAATACCAATGATAATAGCATATTTTGATACAGAAAGCATAATGCTAATTGTATATTTAGGTACAAAAAGCACAAGGCTAATTACATATTTTGGTATATAAAGTATATCATTAATTACATATATTGTTACAGAAAGCATAACGCTAATTGTATCATTTTGATATACCTTTGACACAGATATGCCAATGATAATTGCGTATTTTGATACAGAAAGCATAATGCTAATTGTCTATTTTGGTACAGAAAGCACAAGGCTAATTGCATATTTTGATATAGAAAGTATAATACTAATAGCGTATTTTGGTATAGAGGCGCGCGCTTAATTAATTTACTTTTATTAACTTTACTTGTTTTCAATTTAATTATTTTTCATGTTTTGCTTCTTTACAATTGCTTGTATTTTTAACACCCTTGACAAGTGTCGAAATCCGTCAAATCTACCAACGTTTGTTACTACCAAAAGGATATTATGACTGAGAATTTTTTTATTAAATAAAATTATAATTTTAGCAGTCCAGCGCTACTCTAGTCTCGCGCAACGAGTGTTCCGCACGCGTCCATAAATCTGTGTAATTTTAATACGAATATTATATTAAAAAAGTTAATGTCTGGAATTTAAATAAATTATATTTTTTCGTTTCTTTAAATTGATTATAATACAAATACGAGTAAAAGCCGCCGCCGTGGTGTGTCAGGTTTATCACAGGCTTACGGCCTTCGACGGATTAATCCATCGCGGGTTCGATTCTGGGCTGCTTATCGAGCTGGGTCGGTAAGATATTTCTAATCGCGTAGCTATAATGCCACAGACTAGTGACAGTTATGGGCATTACCTCCAATGATTCATGCATTGGGATAGGTTTATGTCAAGGAATGGACGGAGATTGGGCTTTGGGAAAAAAGAGGCTGTCAATAGGATTATTTTATATATCCAGGATTTAGTTTTTAGACAATTTTCGTCAACATGGTGTCAGGATAACTAATTTTTTCATGTTATTTGACGATAGATGTTTACTACATTAATATTTTATTTATGTATTTCATTTCTATAAATTATTTTATTTACCTTTCAAGCAGGCACTTCACATGGTCGAGTAAACATATTTTTGACATGTTACATAACAAAAAAACTTATTTGCGAACTATTAACAAAATAAAAAGTAAGTTGAGTTTGTTTGCTCGGCGCAATTTCAATAACCACCCAACCGATTTAAAAATTCTTTCATCGGTGAAGAGGTGATAGCCTGTTTTCCTGATTCTTTCATCGGTGAAGAGGTGATATGGGCTATATTTTATCCAATTTTATAAAATGGGATTGCTGCAAAAGGGGCTGGGAATATAAGAGGAAAATTACTTCTGAATTACGTAGGATATAAGTTAAAGATGAAGCGGTCAATTTAGATTCAAATTAAATGAATAGAAAAAATGTGAAACCATTATTCCAAAAATTAAGGGTAATTTTAAGAGAAAACGGCACGTGTCTAAAACAGCCCTTTGTGGTGTAATTTTAAGTGTGGAATGTCTCAAAATATAACTCTCTGTGAATAAAATAACCCTTTGGACATATAAAAACGCCTCGATTTTCTGCCTTCTCCTGTCCCATCTGCATCCTCGATCCACTTGAATATGCACTCATGGAGCGAGAATTGCACCGCCGTCGTCAACTGCGATTGCGACTGTCAAGAGTGTTAACACCTGATGGGTGGTTCCGATGCACATATTTCGCGTATTGAATTTATAATTTGTATTCGTATATAGATGTCTTTATTGCTTGAATATTTTATGTGGTATAATAAAGTCAATAATTGGCATTGGAAAGGTTACGGAATTTATCCTTTATATCCAACAACAAAGAACAAACTCAATTTTGCAAGTAAGTAAACTAAGAAAAATAAATTTACTCAAAAGAAAAATCTGAACTGTAAAAGAAATTTTAAAAAATGTATTCACAATTATTACATTAGAAACGCACTCTTCGATATCTATACTTATCAGAAAGGAATACAAGATTGGATATAAAGTTTGTTCCAAACATATTTGTCGCTAAGCACTCCAAATATTCCTCCTTAAATTTGGAATATTTTCCTTCCACGAAAAGAAAATTTTCTTATGATATTTGTAAAAGAAAAAAGTTTTAGATTTTGCTCAGAACGCGTTTTCTATATTGATTGATTGCCAAGCTGCTCTGTACACGACAGCGAATATTTTAGGTAATTTTTATTTTTCTTGCACCTAAATTTGGATATGTCTCTATTTAATTTTTTATATTAAAACAAAATCACTTTTCCGGAAATACCACAAAAGAAGGAATAAATAAACATTAATATTTATGTAATTTATGAATTCATTAATATTGATATCCGGTCTATCATTCACTTTCAGTTGCAATGCCGGGGAAAGTATAATTTACTTTCATAATAAATCCCAGGAACAAATTTTCAAACTGGATGGGAACGATTTGAGGTCAGAGAGTTATTTCATGGGCATTTATAAGTCGGATTGTCCAGAGTGGGAGCTTGAGAACATCAATAAAGGTATGAATATAATACGTAGAAAAAATAAATAAATGGAAAACCTTGAAAATTAAAAAATGTTTAAAAAATTTTAAAAAATAGGACAGAAAAGATACATAAAACAAATTTATTAACCGATTTCTGTTATCCAAGCGTTGTTCGTTTGGAACAATAAATTCAACACAATCCCCAATTAAATGAAACTACGTGATGTAGTATTATTTCTAATTTCTTTAAGTTCTTTACCACGACCTAGGTTTCATTGAATACAACATCTTCAGGTGGGCTATTAGCAAAGATAGAATAGTTCACACGTAAATTTTTGTGTTATGTTATTAACATCTTTGCTAATAGCCCATACAACGAAACCTAGGTTAAATAAAGATAGAACTTAAAAAAAATTGAAATAATACTACATCACGTAGTTTAATTTAATTGTGAATAATTAATTTCTACAAAATATACGCCAAATATATTCAATATTCAGCACAATCGTCAACAAAAGCCAATATATTATAATAAAGGGGTAATACACACACATTTCATTACAAACTCGTTTTAGTTTATTACGAAACCCCATAAACAAAATGTCAAGTCATACGCGATAACTCCGTTCGCATAGATACTAGCACTTCGAAATTGAATTGTTTATTACGTAGGCCATAACTGCCCAAGATCGTAAAGGCGAACCGTTAAAGTTGACGTTAAAATATACACGGAATTTAGCGGCGCATTTCAAATTGAAAAAGCTTTTTACTTCCAAAAACATTCGCGATACTTATAAAAATTTTACAAACCCATTTCGCCAAACCCCGTAAGCCCGCGGATCCGTTTTATAAGGAAGCTTTTCTATTTAGGGAGGCGAGGGCGGTCTGATGTTGCGCAGAATTATAGGGATCGAGAGCTTTCGCGGCAACGCGCAAGTTTTAGGGAAATGTGTTTTTTTCCAATAAGGCGTGAAGTTGAGTTCGTGCGGTTATTTTTTCATACATAATCGATGTTTTGCATAGGAGTCTCGGCATTATATTTCGATTTCACAGCGTTCTGATATGATAATATCAATGAAATACTGGTTAAAAGTGCAAAAGAAACTTGTATATGAAGTGACATAAGACACACAAAAAAAATAATACACGAATATCCATTGAATTGACGGTAGTTTCATTAATTGAATTAAATTATACGGAATGTTACAAAAGCAAAACCTTATGTAAGTTTCAAAATAAATTAATATAAAAATTCATTTATATATTTCGGATAACCTCGTATTTAGATAATGATACAGTAAAGGAAAAAAAATGTGCATGTCAGCTCCGACACCGACAGAGTAAACTCCACTCCACTCCAGAGTACTGCACATAAATATAAATATGAATATCATTAAATGTTAATGGAAAATTGTTTAATAAAAAAATGCTGACAGTTTAATTATTTTCAAGTAAAACACAAATGAACAAGATCAAATTTATACAACAAAATTTAAAAAAAAAACATTTAGTAACGTCAGACTAAGAAGTTAAAATTAAAAGAGACTTTTTAATTTTATTGGATAGAAGACACCAAATATTCACACATGATGACATTTAATGATTACATTTTGATATGAGCGAACGATAGTAAACTATGTTTGTCTCGATGTGTGTCACGGAATGTGTCATACTCCGTCATTGCGAAGCGAATACGCCATAAGAAAATGCCAAATAAACATATTGATATCTCACTCAAAAGATGCGTAGAAATGTTGCGCAGAGAGGCCACCTAACGTTTACACTTTTTTAACGCTCTAAACTTCGTACAATCAGAACCTAACGCTTACACTTTTTTTAATGCTCTAAACTTCGTCCGCTCTGAACTTCTGATTTTACTCCTTATAAAACATCATACCGGGCGCTATATATGAAAATCCGTTCTCAAGGAATAAACTCAAAAAAATAGGAATTAGGACTAGGGGCAAAGTATGTCACTTTAACAATCAACGCATCTTGAAGTATCGTAAAATTCTTTGATTTTATATGAATTGAATATAAATTTGATTTATATTCCTTATAAAAATTCGACATTCAAAATAATAGGCATGACTGAACATGAATGTATTTCAAATCTAATACGGATCAAATTCTGCCCAATTTTGTGAAAAAAAATGGAGAGCCACGTAAATAATCGCCGCAAAATATGTTATTCCATCAAAGTCCTTTCTTTATTTATAGGAAAATAGAAATTGTAATTTAATTTTGATATTCATCAATTAAATAAATTCATTTTCGAAATAACATTTAATACACATAGATGGCATCTATTGTTTCTTGTTATAATTGAAAAAGTATTTCTGGAGGTAAAGGCAACTGAATTCGTTGCACCATGGACGAAATAATTTTACATAACGCGAAGTGGGTCTCACACTTTTGAGATATTTTCTGATGTATCTTGTATCGGAGAAACATCCATCACAACCATTTAAAAGTTGAAAGGTTCGCAAAAAAAAAAAAAACAAAAAGACTTTAAAGTAGAATTAAAAAATATTGACATCAATTACATTTAAATCTTATGCAATCTGAAATATTTATGGAAAATTTATTACGAATAGGTCAAAAATACCAAAAGTTGTAAGATTGTGACAGACGACTAGACAGATATGATGAAATTACAAGGGTTTTTATAAACGAAATACATGGAATACAGAAATCTAAAAACTAGATATTTAGTCTTTAGATTTGGATTTCTGTCTGTTCTTCTTATATTTAGTCTTTAGATTTCAGTATTCAAAATATTATAACTCATTCAAATGGATTCTGGGTTCTGGAAGCTGGACTTACCCCCAAACGTACTGACCTTGTACAATTAAGTTATATCCCCCCCGCTACAAACCTACAACTAAACAAACATAATTTCCCTGGTAAAGTTTAGAAATGTCAAACATTTGACTTAGTATAACTTAATCAAAATTACGCGAAGCTTTTGTGCCTTTCCCATTTCCGAACAGAAATGTTAACAATAACAATATTTTAAACAAGACAAACACTGCTACAACACAAACACTGGAGCCCACAAGGCAATCCGAGTCTATTTGCCCAGTGCCTCGATCGCGTAGTGCTCCACGGCGGACGGAAACGAAATCTTAAAATTTTCATTTAAATACGACCAACTTCCGCCGGAAGCGGTCAACGACAATGTCCGCGGACTTTAAAGCTGCGGACTGCATTGACCCTAAAACGTCGGATCGTATTCTAGCAAACACTTCCAACTCTTTTATCTCGGGTCTGTCCCCCCGCTGCTATTCGGATGTCGTAAAATTGCTTTTGTTTATACTCCCCGCCTCGTAATGAAAGTCCTCGAGAGGAACGATAAAGAAGTCGGCCATTGCGGGAGATAAAGGTTTTCGTAATTTATTGCTTTATCCGGAGCGTAATTCCGTTTCGGAATAGTTGCGTTGTAATTATTGCAGCGTTCTGCCTGGACGCCCCGCCGCAGTGCTCTTTAATTATGTTCTTACGGGAGGAGGAATTCGCGGGATCTCGATGTAGCTACATCAGACAAAACGTAGAAAGAATTCACAATATATGTTGTACACACGTATGCGCATTTAGTAACATAAGTACACCTATATTATAACATTTTGCACTGACTATCCCTAACGCATATAAATAGTCGAGATAGGTAAAGAAAACATATTTTAGAGCATCGAGCATCACATATACTGATTTCCGCCATCATTTTATACTACTTTTTACGAGTTCACTTTCACTATACGTGCTGTAAAATTCTGGAACAAACTTGAGTATAAAATTCAAAACACATTGTTGATTTATGTTTGAAAAAGTAGCCTAATAAAAAAACGATCTTTGTTCCCTGTCATTACCCTATACCTTCTTCTCCCATTTCCCTAGCCATGTAATCTAAATTATTTACAAATTTAGTTACTACTAGGATAATCTTCATTACACAGTAGTAATCTTCATTACACAGTATTAGTTTTATAATTTTTCATTGACAATCTATTTCAATCTTTAATAAAACGAATTTCTCAATTTCTGATGTTTTGATTGACAAGGCGGGATTGCCCATGAAGCAATAAATTTATTTTGGAAACCAGATATTAAGCGAGTAAATTAATGAGCAGCAAATATTCTGTGCGGTATTGTCAAACAGCCTAATTAATCTGGGATGATGTTATTCTACCACACAGTTCACTACAATACCACACTACCGGACACAACACTTTTCACACGAAGAGTTTCATGGCTATTTAGGGACTCCTATAATTCAGCTCTGACAGATAAAGAAAAATGGTATGAAAAAAGCAGCATTTGTAACTTGGTTTTCGACACCATATTATAATTTGTGTAGAAATTGATAATAATAATTATTTATTATACATAGTGACAGTACTTGACATTATTCTATTAAAATAAACTGACTTTAGCCGTGGACAGACCCTAGACTTTCATAAAGTCTCAGGGTATCACTTAAAGTATTAGCCGTGAAAAGCAGCGATATAAAAACGATCAAGGTCATAAAGAACTTATGAGGTAATTAAAATTGATCCATAGATTGAAGGTTTATGACTAAAACTTACTGAAAATAGCAACTCAGAGAGCAGTCAGTGGAAAGTGGTCATTTTCAAAGTTGTTATAGCTCAAATGACTCTAATCATAAAATTCCAACGTATTCATAAATTTTACTTCCTACTAATGGTTTTTATGAAGCTGTCTGTTTTTTTATCCTCACTTTCACGGCTAACATGTTAATGAAGAACTCGCCTGAAAAAAATGTTGTGTGATTTATTGAAAATAAGGTGAAATAAAATTATTTTTTTTATTCTATTTACATTTTATACACTGATACAATCCATCATATATATACTCACCGTCATTAATGAAGGGGAACATGGCGCGCAATTGTGCCTCGTAGTTGGCGTAGGCGGGCGGGTCCCGGAGGGCGGCGGCGGCGGGCGGCGCGTAGTCATCCTCGGGCGAACGCTCAGATCCGTAGCCCTGGTCACAACCGGGATCCTGCAGCTTCCATACGGGCTCTCGATCTGAGCCTGAGACAAAATCGTACATAATTACTATGTATTTTAAAGCTACCAAAGTTTCTTAAAAAAACTGATTTTTTTATTATCTTTATCAGATTTATTATTTTTTAATAGAAAAAAAATAAAATAATTACTAATAAAGAAAAGTGCCAAATCTAACACATCGGTTGGGAAGAGGAAAACGGCAAGGTTTGAAGGAAAACTGGATATGATCGGAAAATGGCGTAGGTCAAGTGAATAGAGGATAATTACTCCGCGCGCCTTCGAAAGGACTCTGTAAACGTTTAATTAAATAAACTTTAAACAAACTTAAAAGAAATCTATCAAGCACGAGTGGAACTCGCACTACGAGGGTTCCGACCACATTTAGGAATTTTTAAAAATTTAATGGCAAATAATATTCCCATTAAACTATCTACAAAATTTAAATTTTTTGAACAAAAATATATTGCCTACTATATCTTTCACAGGCGTATATTTAAAAAAAAATTGTTATGTGATATAACTACAATTAATGATTTTCAGATTTTTTCCTTTATTTGTGCTGTGAGATTTTGCTTTTAGCCAAATTTCATGATTCTAGGTCAACGGACTTATACCTCAAGACCGTGTGTACACTCATTTTACAACGAGAGAATTACTTTTAATTAATTATTAAAACACACCAGCATCGAAAAATAAGAACCATACCGTTATACCTTAAGACCGTGTGTACACTCATTTTACAACGAGAGAATTACTTTTAATTAATTATTAAAACACACCAGCATCGAAAAATAAGAACCATACCGTTATACCTTAAGACCGTGTGTACACTCATTTTACAACGAGAGAATTACTTTTAATTAATTATTAAAACACACCAGCATCGAAAAATAAGAACCATACCGTTATACCTCAAGACCGTGTGTACACTCATTTTACAACGAGAGAGTTACCTTTTATAATTTCGACCGAATATTAAGGTAACGTGATGATAAAAATTCAATTGATTTAAATTTGACTCATTATCCAATTGTCTTCCCTTATTCAACCTGTATCCTCACTCCACCCGTACCGACGCAAATTTGAATTGGGTACGCAGCCCCCGATCGACGTGAATACCCCACCCGCGCGGCCCATATTACGCGGCCCTACCCTAACGCTCCCCTTGATTTATGAATTTTACAGTAAAAAAGGCACGCAAGTGAAAAATGTGCGCAATGAACGCCGCAACCCTGCGTGTAATCTCCGACATCTGTTTGGCGGGAAATAAATATTAATGATGCCCCCGCCTAATGCTATGCGCATAGTCGATGGGCAAATATATTAATCTTAATAATCTACGAAGGGTTACATGGAGCCCAGTCGAGGTGATTGGATATTAAATGACCCCCGCATCGGAGGTTGGCGTGACTTTCATATCGTCCTCTCCTTAAGCGCGAGTTTCGCTAGGTGCGACGCGGATCTCATATATTATGCAAACCCACAGGTAGCATGTATGCAGTTCCCATCGCTATGTATACAATTTAACACTTTGCTAAGATCACGCCTTATTATAATGTATAATTTTGAATTAATTTCCACATTTTTTCAACTTTCGGCCCACAAATATTTCTTTTTCCTTTCTCAGAACTCTATTTGTAAATAATTAATTACGTATAACTTCCATTTCTAAACGAATTAACATACGGATTAAATGACTTTTTGGAGTTTACTCTTTAATAATGGATTTTGTGAGTCTGAGTAAGTGAGATATCAATTTGTGTATTTGTCATTTTCACATTTCGCATTTCTTATAGCGTCGCAAAGACGGAGTGTGACACACATAGTTTACTATCGTTCGCTTATATCAAGATGTAATGATTAAATGTCATTATATGTGAATATTTGGTGTCTTCTATTCTACAAAATTAAAAAGACTCTTTTAATTTTAACTTCTTAGTCTGGCGTTACTAAATTTTTTTAAATTTTGTTGTATAAATTTGAAGTGGTTCATTTGTGTTTAATTGAAAATAATTAAATTGTCAACATGCTTTTATTAAAGAATTTTCTATTTAAATTTCATGATATTGATATTTATATTTATATACAGCAACATATCGTACTTAAGGAGTAAACTTCAGTTTATCTTTTTTTTTATATTTCTACTTGGTTCTGCCAATACTAATGATTCCTAAAGAAACGTACTAAACACGATTTTATAGGTAAGTTCTCAGAACTTTGTATCTCCATAAGTATATAATATAACTCATGTGTCTATCTGTGCGTCTGACACAGCCGCTTTTTTTTTCAAAAACAGCTATACGTCGAAATATGAAATTTAGCATAGTAATAAGGCATGATAACCCACACATATGTAACATTTTAGTACATTTAAGGCTAAAACTCTAAAATCTTTTGGAAGAGGGAGGGGCAAATTAAGTAATCGATTTTTTTTTAAAGTTCGTACATGGCGACGGGGTATAGATTAAAAGAGCTAGTTCTCAAAATGGTTTTCATCATTTTAGGTAGATCAATCTTCAAGTAACATCTTTGGAGATATACTGAAAAATACACCCTTATTCCCGAAACTACTGAACTTAAAATTATGAAAAAACCTGTCGAGAGCGAATAGAACTATGAGTGCTCTTTACATATTTATACACTTATGAACATTTAAGGATACATAATGTTTCTAATTAAACTATTTACAAATATAAATTTTTCATACCGTAAATAAATATATATATCTTTATTATATATATTTATATATTTCACAGGCGTGGAAACAAACTAATTATAAAAATATTTACTATAATTATAAATAGAATTAGAAATTATACATTTTTTCCCTTGCACTATAAGATCTCCCATTATGCCGACTACCAAGATTGTAGGACCGGAAGTACCCTTTTAGGTTTTGAAGATTAGTAATAAAGACTATTATATGTATAAAAATATACATTTTAAAGGGCTATATCTTTTCGTTGCGTGAACCAAAAAACTTTTAATTATTTACTAATATCTACAAAAATAGCAAAGTACATGGACATTTATTTATCGAGGATATTTCAAAAACTGCGAATCATCGTCATAGGTTTCCTACAAGCCTTGCGTAGACTCCTTAAAAACGATACTTTTTAGGGTTTCGTCCCTGAAAATCGAAAAAAAACTGAACCCATCATTTGGTTACCGTCCGTGCTTATATTTGTCTGTTAAGTCCTTTAATGCATATTTTTTTTATACATATACTCGCTGCTCATAAAATCATATGGTATTTCCGATCGACATACATTCTGAAAGGCATAATGGGTCTTATTGCACAAGTGAAGTGAATGCGTATTTTTTTATACATATATCTTACTAGCTGATCATAAAATCATAGGGTACTTCCGATCGACATACATTCTGAAAGGCATAATGTGTCTTATTGCACAAGTGAAGTGAATGCGTATTTTTTTATACATATATCTTACTCGCTGATCACAAAATCATAGGGTACTTCCGATCGACATACATTCTGAAAGGCAAAATGGGTCTTATTGCACAAGTGAAGTGAATGCGTATTTTGTATACATATAATATATCTTACTCGCTGATCATAAAACCATACGGTACTTCCGATCGACACACATTCTGAAAGGCATAATGGGTCTTATTGCACAAGTAAAGTAAATACGTATTTTTTTATATCTTACTCGCTGATCATAAAATCATAGGGTATTTCCGATCGACATACATTCTGAAAGGCATAATGGGTCTTATTGTACAAGTAAAGTGAATGCGTATTTTTTATAAATGTAATATATCTTACTCGTTGATCATAAAACCATAGGGTACTTCCGATCGACACAAATTCTGAAAGGTATAATGGGTCTTATTGCACAAGTAAAGTAAATGCGTATTTTTTTATACATATATCTTACTCGCTGATCATAAAATCATAGGGTATTTCCGATCGACATACATTCTGAAAGGCATAATGGGTCTTATTGTACAAGTAAAGTGAATGCGTATTTTTTATAAATGTAATATATCTTACTCGTTGATCATAAAACCATAGGGTACTTCCGATCGACACAAATTCTGAAAGGTATAATGGGTCTTATTGCACAAGTAAAGTAAATGCGTATTTTTTTATACATATATCTTATTCGCTGCTCATAAAATTATAGGGTACTTCTAATCGACATACATTCTGAAAGGCATAATGGGTCTTATTGCGCAAGTAAAGTGAAGAATCCAAAGATCAATTATTCTAAATGGAATCATACATTTTTATAGTTTGTTTTTACGCTCGCCAAAGGTACAGTAGTACAGTAGGGAATACATTACGTCGAGAAAAAGTAATATTTGTAAATAGTTTAATTAGAAATATTATGCATTCTTAATTGTTTCTAAGTACCTAAATGTATACAGAATTCTGATTTTTACTTATTCTTGACATGTTTTTTTTCTGAAAATTAGTATTTTTTAAAGAAAAACTATTTAAAAATAACCAAGGTCAGTCATAGGGACTGCCAACAGAAGTGAAAACTTAAAACTATGAAACAACAGTGGTTTTATATAATCTAAATATATTATTTCTAAAAGGTGTTTTTTGGTTGAGCGGCTCGATCTCTTTAACTACTGCACCAAAAAAAATAAAAAAAATACCCACTTAAAGCTTATGTTTTCTACTTTGGGCGAAACATATAAAAAAATTCGGAAAAAATCTTTTTGTTAATAAAAAAATTAATTTTTATAACAATTGGCATGAGAGCCATCTGTGGGCGACACATCAAATATCTTAGCCAAATTGTATACTTGGAACACGCTAGATGGCGATATAGTGCGAAGACTTCGCACGGGTCAGCTAGTTTTATAGAATTTTGAATTTTTAAATCCGTGACAAAACATTATCAAACAACTAGAAATCTCGTTTACTACGCTAGCAAGACAACTCCTAAGCCACTGAGAAATACTCATTGCATGATGCATTGTAGTAGTTAAATATTAAAAAAATAAATTAAATAAAATAATTTATTTTTTACTTTTTAAATACTTGTCCACAAAATTTAATCCAACCACAAAGCGTCCAACGCGCACATCATATAGTCGGGTATATGCAATGTGTTCGCCAGTCAAGAAGTTACCAGTAGATGAAGGTGTAGTTTTGATGATCAGCAGTTCACATTTTATAAATCACCGTCAATAATTATTTTAATACTAACTTTGTCAACTAAACCTGACTGGATAAAAATAAGTGGAACAGTGTTTCAGAGAGAATGTCCTTTTTACATAAAGCTGTAGTAATTGTAAGTCTCGTAGCGTTTCGACTTAAATATCACGTTTAAATTAGGAATAGCTCTAATCTAAACTTCCCCTCCCCTTTAATTAACCTTATTCTCTTGGATCTAGTGATCGTGCCATCCGACTGCGACATCCATTACGAACAAAGCTGCTTTAACCGCAACTATGCCGCAAGGCGACGTACAAAAATATCGCGACAAAACTAATGCCGCAAACTTTATATTCGCCGCCTGCGCCTTAACGAACTTGTCGAGCGCGCGCCAATCCTGACCGAGCGCATGATTAGGTCCTAACAAAAGCGACGAGATCATAAAACGGCCGTTAGACGCCGCGCTAATATATTTACGGACTTTCCCTCCTTCGCGCTGACGGCCGAATGAGTGGTCAATAAAGTGGGCAAATATTAACTCTAAGGGCAGTTTCGAAGGAAAATGGCAAACATAATAATATGATTGCCGGTTGGAGATGTAGGGGATTTAATCAAGTGGGCTGCGGTCGAGATTCGTCGAACATTACGGATCGAAGTACGCGGATAAAACCGTTCAGTATTCGTTTCTATCGCCGAATTCAATTTCGTTAACTGTTCACTAGGTGCGTAGTTATTATGCGGTCAGCAAATTGTCAGGGGAGATGGATCGATATCACCTTATTTCCAGTGAAGGCTGAAACAGCAGTTTTCGGCAAAAATCTGCTGGATATTCAACGGTTGTAAGCCCTCGAGAGTCATCGTTAGAACGATCTCGTTAAGAGCGCAACTGACACGAGGGATTTATGTAATGTTGAGAAATAAAATACACGATACATAAAGTAAAATACACGATACATAAAGTAACGCGTTTGGCGGTTCGTAAGCATTAGTTCTAGTAATGAAAATGAATACGAAATACTGGAACATTTAGGTATACTCCCAAAATATAAAAAAAACCTGTCAAGCACGAGTGGAACTCGCATTACGAGGGTTCCGTATTCCGCATTTATAAATATAATTTTTAGAACGAAAATATATTGCCTACCGTATCTTTCACAGGCGCTATTTAAAAAAATATTTTTTATGTAATATAACAAATCAACTATTTTCGGTACTCGGTTTCAGTTCCTTTACTTGTGCTATGAGACCTCGCTTCTCGTCAAATTTCATTATTCTAAGTCAACGGGTGTTAAAAAATGTGGCATAAACGGCTGTATTTTTTTTATCGCGTTGACGTAGAAGCTTGATTTTTTTACAGCTCTAAAGGACCGTAGACCTAGGTATTTGATATTTATTTCAATTTGACGCCTCCACGCGTTCCTAGGAAAAGCGGCCTAAGGTTCTGAGGAATGGGTCTTGACAGAGAGACAGACGGATAACGAAGTGATCCTATAAGGGTTTTTTTTGAGGTACGGAAACCTAAAACAATTAATTAAAATTGACAATGTCTGACCTGATTTTGCGAAAACGTTTCTAAAAACGAAACATCAAGAGTTTAAAAATGTGAAGTTTAATTGGCTCGTTGTGGAAAAAAGTAGTAAATTATTTTAACATTCATTAACGAACTTTATTAATTTAATTAACAATTAATTTCCTGCTTTCGTTTAAAATTTTATCCATGTATTTTGAAAATGAATAAAAAAGGAAATAATACTTAACGTATATATAATAAGCGAAAAACCTTTTCAAAATATCGTAACATTTAACACATTTTAGCTTATTATTTATTTATTTACTTATTGAATTTTACTATCACCTAGAAAGCTAAGTACATGGTCGGATGACTTATTGTTAGAAGAGCAATCTCTTAAAGCCAAACACAATGTGACAGGTGAGAAATATTAGTGTAGTGAAATGACAGTAATGACAGTAAGCAAACATGTTACGAAAAATAAATACGTGTGGTAATTTACACGCACACGCACACACACATACAAAAGCGCGCGCGCGCGCACGCACGCGCAAACACACACGCGCGCATACGCGCACACGCGCTCACACGCACAAACGCACGCGCGCACCACACACACACATGTATATATATATATATATATATATATATATATATATATATATATGTGTGTGTGTGTGTGTATATGTATATAGTTTTCCTTTTTATATAAAGTCTGGGATATGATTATCATTTAATGGCGCTTACTCTTACCGTGTTTTATAAATAGCACATTTATTTTTAAATACAACAATAAGTTCTTACTTATTTATTTTATTAATTACCAACGATTCGATAACCTTTTCTAACGAGTATTCAATGAATTGTAACTAACAAATCATGATATTCAAGTTTCTTAATCTCCATATCATACACAACTATCTTTTTCGTTGTCTTAATGTCTATACCTCTCTTACAACGGTCAGAGGTTTTTCTAATTAATATTTCAAATGCGGTATAACATTTCATAACGGATTTTATAACGGAATGAGTAAAACAAGGCTCTCAGCTTTCATATACAAAATTCTCGTTATATTTAATGTAGCATATTCGTCTAACGAAAACTAGTTTCCATTCGTTCCGTGATCGAATAATTTTTTTTTATCATCTCGCTTTTCTTTCTCATTTCGTTTGTGTCACCCGGGACGCGCTTTAGGGACATAAGCTTGTATATGTATGTATATACATGCGTAAAGAAAAAAAAGGAAAAATCAGAAAAAGGCTTTTTTCCATCGTCATTTTCAGGGAACTGATCACTCTTTAATTTGTATTCATGACATCAAACAGATTAGACGGCCGCGCCGCTGCCGCCCAGGGTTCCGCATTCGGAAATAACACAAATAAATCATGCATTCAGATCAGCTCTCAGTTCGGTTCCTTTTGCCGGCAAAATTTGCACGATCGTTTAGTTTTCTTTTATTTAGTGGCGCCGGCACTCGGTTTTTTATGGCGGCGAAATTTAACGTCGGTGCGGGGTGCTCCCTCTAAGTAATTTCGGGAGGTTTGAAAACAATTCAGTCTGTGCGTTCAATTGATATTAGTATATTCAGAAACAATAGACTCATTGAGAGTAATAGAAGAGATTTTGATAAAGACCATTGTAAGAATTTTTATACTAAAGTTTCGTGTATATTAATACTTTGAATGTGATTATTTAAACTTTAGGTACCAATAATACATCGGAAATTATAAAATATCTCGTTCGTTATTTTAGCCAACACTTAATGATGGCTAAAACTATGAAATTTGCTTCATTCAGTTACACTATCTGACTTTAAAAAAGTCTTATCTAAAATATCTAACCGTAAAAGGCTAAAAGGCTTCGTGTATGTTAACACTTTGAATGTGATTATTTAGACTTTAGGTACCAATAATACACCGAAAACTATAAAATATCACGTCCCTTATTTTAGCAAACACTTAATGATGTCTAAAACTATGAAATTTGCCTCATTCAGTCACACTATCTGACTTTAAAAATGTCTTATCTAAAATATCTAAACGTAAAAGGCTAAAAGGCTTCGTGTATGTTAACACTTTGAATGTGATTATTTAGACTTTAGGTACCAATAATACACCGAAAACTATAAAATATCTCGTTCCTTATTTTAGCAAACATTTAACTATGAAATTTGCCTCTTTCAGTCATACTACCTCACTTTAAAAATGTCTAATATAAAGTATCTAATCGTAAAAGGGCTAATTTAATTCCATATTAATTGTCTCAATTTAATTCCATATTAATTGTCTCAATTTAATTCCATATTAATTGTCTCAATTTAATTCCATATTAATTGTCTCAATTCGCAGAAATGAGTGAGTTCGTGAATAAATCGTGAAAATTGACGTTTTGATTTTATTCGGGTAAGATGCTGAATGCATTATACGCCACCATGGTAAGAAGAGTGCCTTTTGTCGATGCATCCTAATGCCTTTGGATTGCTTTCTAGACCAGATGATTATTTCACTCCCATATATCTAACTTCCCACGGTATACTATTTATGCCTGAGCGACTGTTACAAAGAAAAAATCAAGATATATTAATATAACTAAATATAACGTTTATGTGTTGGTCCAACAAAATCTTAATAGAGCGTCATATTTCACTTGCAAAAATGAAGCTCGGACATTTAAGTGATGTACCCACATAATAAATAGTACATGGTACTTGGTCACGCGTAACTTTAGGAAGAAACAATTAAGTTATAAGTTGAATAAATCCATAGAATATTTATAAAATTTGATAGCTCTGAGAATCTTCCAATACATAAACAAAATATTTTAACCCCCTGTATATCTTTGCGAATACAACGAATAATATAATGAATAGATCTTATTTTTTGATAAAATACAGACTTAGACACTGATATATAATTCTAGACTGTTTCGCTCTATGTCACAAAACTTAACAAGGTTTCTATCAATTATATTTATTCGTAAAGACATAATATAGTTGTTTATTTTTGATCTGCAATCAATAAGTAAATACGTCAATATAGGTACAATATAATTAATTTTCAGTAACAAATAATTATAAGATATCCGAGGAGTATTATATGTACACGTACACGCTTGAACGATCACGTTAAAACAATTGTTTATTGAATACTATATAAGCTACAAATAATAAACATTCAACACAATTACATATTCTCCACTGGCAGATGATATTTACATACGCCCACATGACGTTCGCACCCACACATGCATAAGTTCAATACCTATTATTAAAAGTCGAACTTCCGATCATGTCGGAAAGGGTGGAAACGTGGAAATGTTTTAAGAAAATTGCCTCTACGAGGAGTTTTCCATTCGTAAACTTCCACGAATCGAGATCGCTCTCCGAAGTTGTTTGTTAATGTATTTTTGAGAAGAGCAAACACTGTGAGCGTCGAGCGGTGAGGGGAGACGATTTTACTTAAACGCTTGGTATTCTTCGAGTCGTTATTAATGACAATCTGTTTTTAAACTTTACGAAACAAACAATTCCCAGTGTATTCTAGTCTTTTAAAATTCTCGTAAAACAATGAAGATGCTTATTATTATATTCATTAGTCAATTAATTAACCTTGGAGGTTTCAAAGGATGCCCAGAGGCTAAGTACCGTTTTATAGATATTAATTGTATTTGAATTCATGTTATGGAGAGCTTTATTTATCCTTATCAATAAAGTATCTTTATGGAATGTATTATTTATTAGACAATTGATTAATAACGAAAATCATAAACTACGAGAAGGAGGTGCTCAAAATAACATAAATTGAACTGAAGTGGGAAAGCGTCTAAATAAACAAACCACTTTAAATCTTTACATTGTTATATATTTATAATTAATTAGTACACAATTAAATGAAACTACGTGACGTAGTATTATTTCTACTTTATTTAAGTTCTTTACCACGACCTAGATTTCGTTGTATTACAACATCTTCAGGTGGGCTATTAACAATATTAGCCCACCTAAAGATGTGGTTTGTTGTATTACAATATAACAAAACCTAGGTCGTGGTAAAGAACTTAAAGAAAGTATAAATAATACTACATCATGTAGTTTCATATAATTGTGAATAATGAATTTTTACAAATTTAACGCTAAATATATTCAATAATTAATTAGTTATTTGAATTTTAGGTATTAATAATCATCTATAAAATATATTTTTCTTTGTTTTAGCAAATAATTTATCTATGAAACACGACGCTTTCAATCACACTTCCTGGTTTAAAAAATGTCAAATTCACGTATCCGCTTCCGTAGACTAGCCTAATCGTTTTAGAAACAAAATTTTTGTCGCCCAATTAGCGCTATGAAAATTAAAAGTTAAACTGTTTGCAGTGCTACGACGCGCATTCCCAATGCCATCTCTTGTTCGTTAATAGAAAAAGTAAGTAAACTAGACTCGAAACATAAGAAAAAGCTAGTAAACTAGACTCGAGATATAAGAAAAAGCTAGTAAACTACACTTCTGAAGCTGAAATAAAGATACGACTACACCTAGCCATATGCGTAACGGTTACAAAATTATAACGCTTTTTTAAACAGAAGATAACAAATAGCGTACTGCTATACAATAAAATTGCCCAATAGATGTGAGTCGATTAAAAAACCTGTCAAGCATGAGTAGAACTCGCAGTACAAGGGTTCATTTGGACATTTATAAACATTTAAGGGTACATCATATTTCTATTAACCTATTTCCAAATTTTAATTTTTAGGGGGTAAATATATTGCCTATTACATCTTTCACAGGCGCATATTTAAAAGAAATTATATATATAATTAGAAATCAATAATTTTTGGACTTTTTCCTTCAGTTATGCTATAACAACTCGCAATATACCGACTTTCAAGGTTTTAGGTCGACGGTAAAAATAAAAAAAGGTAAAAATAAAAAAATGACTGGCATGACGGGAAAAATTGAAAAAAATCGTTCTAAAGGACCATATCTTTTCATGGCGTGAATCGAGATATCGGAAATTTTCATAGCAATGTATGGCCTTGATTTCTCAAGCCGTTCCTGAGAAAATGGGCTTTGCCAGACAGTCGAACGGACGGGCGGACAATAAAGTGATTGTATAAGGGTTCTGTTTTTCATTTTGAGGGTCTGAACTCTAAAAATCAATAATTATTTTTGAGAAAATGCCAATACTTCTCTACTTAGGAAATTAATTATCAGTTTACTTCATCTGTAAAGCGAAAGTTCTTTACTCAAAACAGAGATGTTTATATATGAAATAACACACAGCCCTTAATTAAAAGTCATTTGATTACCGTTCTATAAATTAAGTTAAAAAAAATTTACCATCTTCTGTACTTAAATGTGTGATCGTATGGGGACAACATGCAACCTTGATTCTTTTTAAGAAGTGCACCGCACATTATTTAATTTGATTCTGTCGTAATGTATCTTTGTCTTGAAGTCGTTTCACTTTTATAAGAATTTATATCTACAAGTAAAATATATTTGAAATTATTCCATTAATAGAAAATACCTTTTCGAATTTACATTCATTTTCCCCTTAACACTGTATGCTTGGTGTTACTTTTTACTCTTTCCATATACTTCTCAACGATCTTATTTTTGTCGTGTTAATTTCTTCTTTTGTACTTAATTTCTACAATATTTTTTTCAAAACCATCTACGAATTTAATCACAATTAAATGAATCTACGTGATGTAGTATTATTTCTACTATCTTTAAGTTCTTTACCACGACCTAGGTTTCGTTGCATTACCACATCTTCAGGTGGACTATTAGCAAAGATCCATCAACCATCTTTGCCAACCATGTACCACCTGAAGATGTTGTAATACAACGAAACCTAGGTCGTGGTCAAGAACTTAAAGAAAGTAGAAATAATACTACATCACGTAGTTTCATTTAATTGTGAATAATGAAATTCTACAAAATTAACACCAAATATATTCAATACGAATTTAATGTTTGGTTAATATATACAATTTGCTTTACGTTACATTTGTATAAATTTATTAAAAACTTATAAAATATTTTAAACAGTTCAATGCTATAAAATATATATACAGAAAACAACTACGTAGTCATTATTAATTATCATTCGAAGCATATTTAAATATTTCTTAAGACCTTAGTAATTCTGTACAAATTTTTATCTCCTCATCGCTTCACTATATTATAGGATCTACAAAATTACTAAAATTTCCTCTTTGCGTAACTCTATTATATTATAGGATCTACAAAATTACTAAAATTTCCTCTTTGCGTAACTCTATTTTATTATAGGATCTACAAAATTACTGAAATTTCCTCTTTGCGTAACTCTATTATATTATAGGATCTGCAAAATTACTAAAATTTCCTCTTTGCGTAACTCTAGTTATTAAAATAATTAATATCTGAAACTATTCACATTTAATAGTGTAATAAAATATTATTAAATAAATTAATAAATAAATCAGCATCGCTCTAGCAAAGCTCAGTAAGCTTTCGGTTGCTTTTATCTCACTACTATTTACAGCTAAAGTTTATAATACGAACTTTGCCCTTTTTACAGTAATGCTTTTGATGGTATTCAAAAAGTTTGTCGCTTCAGTCTAATATGTATATATCATGTTTCTAAAAAACAGTCCTTACTTGAGTCAATTATAAAAAAATCGGTTCAAACTTCAATAAATTGACAAAATAAAAATTATTCTTACGTTATTAGAAATGAATTATCATAGATCGTCGAAAACTACGTTCGCAAGATAGTTCTGCGCCCTGCAGAGGGCTAATGAGAAAATATTGAAAAACGACCCCACATCCATAAAAGCTGTCCGCTTCTCTAAAGCCCCGCACACTTTGCGGCGACAATTCAATATTTCAAACGCCTTTCGCGTCGATATTTTATGGCACAAAGCTCATTCTGAACGTTTTGTTCGGCGCAAAAGCTTTAAGGAAGCACGCGAGGCCAGAGTGGCAGTCGAGCTTTTGATTGATGAAGCTGCGGAGGGTGGAAAGCCTTGTGAGTTTTGGGTAAATGAATAAGAAAGTATTAATTTTACATTTTATTTACTAATTGACATCCAAATTGGCAAATATTATGGTAAATTATGCGTTTTCATATAATATTTTTATAATATATGAATAAATCAGACTGTAGTATGATAATGATTAGAGGCGTAAGAAAGTAATTTTAATATAATTTTGTTCTAGATGTCAAAACTGATTGATTAATGTAAAAAAATATCGAGTGGAAAGAATGAGTGTCTCCTTAATAGCACTAAAAATCTACCATGTAATACTTTCGTTAAACCTTTGGAAAAATTTCATAGTAGCATAGGACTGTTATTTCTGTGTTTAGTGGGACCATCGTTGATGAAATATTATTGTATCGTAGCTCGTTTCCATATTAGTTAAACTTCAACATTATCGACACTTTTGAGAGCTTCTGGTATTTGCACTTTTCTTTTTTTTTTTGCTTTTTAAATATTAGGTAAGTGGACCCATAACAACCAGCTAACGTTGTTTAGCTAAATATTAATTTCAAGTACAATAATTTAATTGGAAAAAAAACCCATGTGGTTTGATAATATTTATTATTTATCCAAGTCAGTTAAAAACATACTATTAACGAGTCTTTTTCAAATTATAACGAAGTTAGTAAAAATATGGTTTTTAAGCGTTATTAGGGGAATATTGTCTATAGAACGCCCAATATAAACGCAATTATTGAGTATTATTTTCTTAATAATCTTTTTTGACGTTTAACTTCACTCCAATACACAAATCTGAGATCAAATGAATAATAACAGCCTCAAGGGTAAATAAAATACTTAACTTATTTACTCTTTCCAACGCAATTTGAGTTAGATAAATATATGTCAAACATAGATGGATCATAGCGTCAAACTCCGCATTTTCGCGTTGGATCATAACGTCAATCTTCGAATTTTCGCATTAGATCATAGCGTCAAACTCCGCATTTTCGCGTTGGATTATAGCGTCAAACTCCGCATTTTCACATGACACATCACTTCCATTTCTGCTTGCAAACGGAACAATCACAAGAACTCTTTGAGGAAGATCTCTTTACTTTGTCGTGTTTTAGTAATGGTTCGGACGTCTAGGAACTATCGATTTCTTACTACTATCTACTCTACTTCTCAAAATAGAAGGACATATCTGAAGTTACAAAAAAGAGAATATAAACTAATTTAGAATAAAATAAAATCTTTTATTAAATTTATCCCGATAATTATACTTTTTAATCTATTGCGCAGTCATAAAATGGTGCGCACGTGTCCCCAGTCTGATTTCTTTGTGTGTACTGGCCGGAAGTGTGACAGCTGAAGTTCGCGCAGGAAGGGGGGGGGGGGTGGGTCACGTAATGTCTTCGGAGGACTGTATATATTTATTTCTTTCTTCTATATCTATCATAAAGCCATTTATTGTAGTTTAGGTGGTAACCTAACTTAAAATGCGAGTCTTAATTTTATTGTCTGAGCGAATTTTTTATTTTAACTTATCTGCGGCGTGATAAGAGGAGAGAGAACACATGGGTTTTGCTTGAGCAGAAGGAATAAAATGTGTGATTTATATATTTTTTAATCTTTTTACCAGATATTTTGAGCTATTAACTAATAATCTAATAATCCTAGAGCAATAACAAATATATAATGCGACAGAAAAGAACAAAAACAATTTAATTAAACAGAGCAGAAAAGAAGAAAGCCGGAAAAGTGCGAGTCTGACTGGCGCATTCCGTATCTTATTTGAAGTGAATTTACTTTATTTATCATAAAGTTCTCACTAAAAGGGACTTTCTGGCGCAATATACATATTTATAATAATACCTAAAATAATCAAGAATATATTATCGTGAAAAATCTATAAAAATCTATAAAAATTTATAAAAATCTCAAAAAAATCTATAATCATCGTTATAGTTTTCTTATAACCTCTGCATATCATATTTTCGATACCCTTATAATTAAAAAAACAACAAAAACTTATCGTTCAATAGTGCAAGAGCCGACCCTATAAATTCGAGCTATAAAGCTACAGGATAAAATGTTAGGGACCAGAGCGATAATGAAAAAAAAAATTATTTTTTTTTTTTATTATAATTACTATACCATTGAGCTTCAAACTGCAACCTAATGAAACCTTATACTTACTTCTAATGAAATATGAATTTGTGTCACCTGTCGGAATATGTAAACACAAAACTTTTTATTTTCAAAAACCACGTGCAAATCTTACATACGAATTATACCAGTATTCGGGAATAAAACGTGTTCTACATTTTTAGTAAATAAAATTAATAAATTATTATAATTAAAAATTTATTATAATTAAAGTAAAAAGAATTTAGTAAATAAATTTAACATTCTTTAAGCAAAATACTAATAAATTTTTATATTTTTATGTAGTATAAAATAATGAAATTATTAATACATCTAGGTATTATTTTTAATTTCATAACTATTTAACAATTTTTTTTAATAATCTATCTTTAAACACCATTAACATCATCATCATTATCAGCTTCGTCAAATTCTAGTTCTTGATTTTCCATAAAAATATAACCAACTCCAGGTGCTTATAAGGTACGAAACAGTTATAGTAACAGTTGCCGAACGATAGATTAAGTTATCGACCGTATAGTTCAGGGAAAATTAGGTTTTCTGTTTTAAAAGCCGTTAATAAAAATCTTTTAGATTAAGTAAAAATGGGTAAAATAAATATATCGTACCTAAGACTTTTCATTACAAAGTTATAACGATTTAAAAACGAACGAATTACGATTCGCGCGAAACCCCCATACAAAACAAAACTGGTTTATGACGTCACTGGCCCGTATTTAGCGTTCATTATAAGGGAGTTGATTAAATATTTTAGTATCCGAGTGGAAAAAGTTTACAAAACCACACATATAAGTAGGCGCCATACGTATTCATATTTTCCACCATATATCGTAATATGGCAGAATTAAAACACTCGTTTCCCTATATTTCAAGGGCAAGAAAGTTAAGACTCTTATTTTTCTAATTTTATTACGAATCAATAGCATAAACATAAAGATATAATCTTCCTACTAAAAGGATTTTCATTAAATTGGAATGCTGCATTATTTTATTAAGCAATATTCTATATATATATATATATATATATATATATATATATATATATATATATATATATATATATATATACACATGTGTATATATATATATATATATATACAATTCTAAAAATATCGTATAATACCAAAGGGCTCAAAATTACACAGATATAATATTATATCATACGGTAGTTTATGTATTTTATTTTCTTAGGCAAAATATTAAAATTATACCATGTTTTGATTTCTCTTTATAAAAAAGTGAAATTAACACTTTTTTTTGTTTTAATTTTTACACCCGAAGCAAAATTTTGTTAGATTTCATTTCTTTTAAATTTAAATTATAAAAAAATATGTCTAAATTTAATAATTGAGATTAAAGAATAATAATCAACATTCTATTTTTAAAAAGAAATTAAAACAAGGTATACATCGAAACAAAGTATTAAACCGAGGAAAACAAATTATATAGAATATAGTACGATATAAAGCTTACACCGGTTTAATACCGAGTCATTTGATGTTACATGGTACTCGTATTTTCACAATTGTACTTACGAGTATATGTTATGTGTTAAGTACGTGTACATAAAAAGCAAAGAGATTAGAAAAAAAAACAATACAACTTCAGCAACTTCCGATAAGACCTTAATACCGAAGAGCAACATAAACACTTAATTAAATCCCACTCCGCGTTGGACCAAATATTTCCGTTCACAATCTACACAAAACACGTTATCTGTTCACATATATACGCGACATAAACTGCGAGCCATATTGGTCAGAGGAGACAAACTGAAATCACGTAAACGCGTCCCGAATTAACACTAAATAGAATCACGTTAAAAGTAACCAATTTATTTTAGAATGAAACACTCGTATTGTTAATTTGAAATTTTTCCTTCAAAAATGTTACCTAAAAGCAGCAACGCTAATGATTGACTGATGGAGTTAAATAATTTTTCCCCTGATTTTTCACAAGACTAGATACGTTTAATAATTTGCCACTAATTACCACTTAATTATTTCTTTTATATATTACAGTGTATATCCGTTTACATAAGTGTATATTTAAAGTTAAAAAAGGTGCTATTAAAAAGTTCCCATATAATAAAAAAAACTGCGGGTAAGAAAGGATAAAACCATTTTTCCTGTGTCTTCCTCATACCTCTAATTTTTGAACGGATTCAAAACAACTTCAATTGGAATAATTTATACAATTTTCAATGCCAAAAATATTATTAAAGGTCTCGTACATATCTTTTAACAACAATTCAATTAAGCGCCTATTTTGTTCGTCCATTTGCGGTTAAAAAAACAACAACAAACAGAAAACAGTATAATTCATTGGATACATTAATTTTTCAACCCCGTAGATAACAATCAAATATGAATGAAATTAACCTTTTTCTTTTGATTTGTTTTTTTATTTCCGGTGTTAATGACATTTTAAATAGCATTCTGAATAGCACAACAAGAAACTCCATCATTTTAACGATAAATCTAAACTCGTGTAAAAACTGAATTTGTAAGTTTTTATGCACAGGAAGTTGCCTTGTTTTCGGAAGTTCTTCCTCAGATTAACGACAAAATTTGGTTTTCTTCCGCAATAAACTATAACAAGAAACTGAAAGTACTCTGAAAAAACACGATTTGATTACTGACAAGTTGTTCACAGCATTCGTTTTGTATAATTCTATATTTTTAATTTATGTTTCTCAACACAAAGTAAAGTATTACTAGTCCTTATATTTTTCGCCAAGGCTGCAGTTTAAGACCCCTGGAAGCCAATACTCTAATTCATTTAGATTTACATATCGTCATTGTTCATATACAACATTAAATGAACAAAGCATAAACCGAGCTAAGCCAGTTAGATTGGCGATTAATCCCAAAAAATCACAACGAAATAAAAAATACGGGTTGACGCTAAGTTTCCTGTTTCAGTACACAATATTTGAAACAAATTTAAATGGGTATATATGCTTACGCGTTGCTATTTCCAGGACAATTTTAGACCACACTTGTATAAAGTGTAAGTTTCTAATCAAATACCATACTCATAACTATGTACATCTTAGTACTTTCTATATTTATTTACCGAAATATACAAAATGCTTAGAAACTACTAAGTACTTTGTACAATTACTTATTGATTTTCTCTAAAACACGTATATCCTCGAAAATAAAGTAGCAGGTAAAAAGACAAAGTGCTAAGACATTGTTTTCTCCGCTCAAGTTATTTGAAAATTACTAGAGATTTTAATACAAAAGTAGGTTAATTATCTTGATTACTTATTAACAGATGTTACACAGGAAGTCTAAGGCATATATTAATTAGGAAGATGTTAATTCTAATATTTCAACTGTGTTAGTAAATTTGTAGTTTAACTTTTGTTGAACATGTATAGTAATAAATTACTTTAGTTACAAAAGTAACGTATTTTTGATTTAGAAAATAATTAATGTGTCAACTATAAAAATCGAATAATTATCAATTTGCTACATAATTGAGTAATAAATGACTATTAAAAGCACAACAGTACATAATTATTAGTCGAACAACTAACGTACACCAATTGTTCTAATATTACAAATTCGCCATAAACAAAGCCATTTAAGGCGTAAGGGTAAATAAATCTAAGTTAATGGAATTTGTGTGGAAATCAGGCGAGAGATATTCTTTCGTATTTCTTATTTCCAACGAAATTTAAATATAACAAACGATGTATCAAAATACGTAATAAATATTATACGATTGTTGAGACAAAATTCACAATCTACTTTATTTTCTAAAAAAAAATTAACTTAACAATCTGAAAATATAATGACTTAAAAAATTAACTATAAATTTACTATATCTGACTATTAAATGGTCTATAAAAAATTATTTAAAAAAATTAAAACAAAGTTTCAAAATATTAGTCTATAAATAATAAATATTATTTTAAATTTGACGTAATTTAAAAAATACTTTTCTATTGATGCAAACTATTGTCCCGAAATCGGTGCATGTATAAATATTTTAGATGGCCAGATGAGACTTGGAAACCACTGCCTTGGAATAGCCCGATATCGAACCCATATACAAATGGTGGCCGCACTGGGTCACTGCAATAAATCGCCCCTTATCGGCGGAAAAACAATATAAAAGGACATTCAAAAATACGGTTTATCCAAATAGTCCACATTTAGCTTTTCTTTAGTGCGGAAGTTCATAATGAGCATCGATGGAGAGTTCGTTTTCATTTCACATGAAAACGAACGGTTTATATTTAAGTAATTGATAAGCTTTAACTTCAGGTACAAAATCTGTATATATAAATTACCAAAATATGAATTTTATTACCATAGCAAAAAATAAAAAGAAATATAATCACGAATAAATATTTTTAATTCTGGTTTCCCAATGTCTAATGATTACTTTGTCAATTAACGTTTTCGACATTTCCAGTAATTTACTATTAATGTACAAACATCATACGATGAAGAGCAACATTAGAATATACAAACGGACAACGTATGACATCGTGTCAAGGTTCCGTACCACAAAAAGGAAAACCTCTTCCGTCTGTCATAGTCATTTTTTTGGAAAACGCATGAAGTAGAAACTTGAAATTTAACATATAACCCGTAATTTAACATATAAACCATATTAACCCGCACATGTAACACAGCAAAGGCAGTTTAATGGTTTAATTAATGGCAGTTAAGGGTAAATTAAATACTTGAAAAACATTTTTAAAATTCCATATACACGGTGTCCGAGAATAAATCTCGGACAAATAAAGACGCTATTCGCTGGCTATAAAGGAATAAATTGTAGTTTCTTTTTAACACACCTAGTATTTGCCTGGAGCGCGGTGCTTACCCGGGCAGTTAGATGTCTTCGTACCTGTTCACGGGTCATTCTCCCGAGCGGCGTTGAATAACGTGCGCAAGTATCTTGTGTACGAAAAAGATGACAAATAATTATGAATATTATTTTCAATTTTCTGAAAAAAGTCATCCTTAAAATTTCATTTTACCAACAATCAACTATTTTTCAGTAAACGAACAACGGCTTTCTGATACTTATTATTGGACCCCGTGTTTACAGGCTGTCCCGTAAGAAGTGGACCAACGAAATGTCGGTGATAGAGAGGGTTATTACAGATACCAAAACAATAAATTTTATTATCCCAGGCCTAATTGTTTTAGAGATATAATTTTTTATTTTTTTTTAAATCTTTGTTACTGCGAATAAAAAAAAATTGTTTTTTCATTGCTGAAATAGTAATAATATTAGGTATTATTACTATTTCAGCTTTTTATTGTCCAAGATTTTTAGGACAACATTCGTCTTCTTAATTAAAATATTATTCATTCGTTATTATTGGCAACATAAAAATTAAACGCCAAAACATATGCATTTTTTAAATTACAAAACATGAAAAGTGATTTTTGAACAATGCTAGTGTAAAAAAATGTATGGCAACCTAGATTAGGAAGACGAATGTTCTCTTAAAGATTTTGAAATCTTTAAGAGAAAAAAATAAAAAAGCAGAAATAGTAACATTACCCAATAATTTTTTTTTTCATGCGCAGTAACAAAAATTAAAAAGAAAATTAAAAAAATCATATCTCTAAAACTATTAGGTCTAGAATAATAAAATGTATTGTCTCGTATGTGTAACAAAGCCCCTCTATCACCGATATTTTGTTGGTCCACTCCTTACGGGACACCTGTATAGGGTGGGGTATCATTCGCAAGGGTTAGTTCTAAGGGTCTAAAATATTTTCTCATAATTTTACGCAGTATACGCGTTATTTGGCGAAGTATATTGAAAAATATATGTAAAAACAAATGGTTCCTCCATTATTTTCGAAACTACTGAATCTAAAACATGAAAAAAGGTGTTTTTATAAGCCTACGCAACGGTTGTAGGAAAACTGTAAAGATGATTCTAGGTGTCATATTTTTGAGATATTCACGATAATGTAAATGTCCCCTCTATTTAATTACATTAGATATTATTAAATATATACTGTGCTGTGAAGCCCACATTATTAATTACTTATAAATTAATTCACTTCAAACGAGGTACGTACTGCCATACACGCAAGGCAGATTCGCACTTGGCCGGTTTTATTTTTTTACAAAATTGCACTTTAAATAAAAGTAATAGTGTTTGGTAAACATTTTTAAAACCAAAGTTTTTTGGCCATGTGATTACTCGTTCTAATGAATGCAAAATAGTATTGTTCATTGTATATTATTCCTCTTTTTCCCATACCATAAACTTGCACGAATCAAATGTACATTTGCAAACATTGAAGCGAAATTGGAATGAACAAGAATATATATCTCAATAAATATGTCCATGCAGGTATGTGCTCACAAAACACACCTTTGCTGACTAACGCAAATTTCCAGTACAAAATTTCGGCAACACGAATAATACTTTGCACAAAAACATTGTTTTCCAAGCACGATCATATTTGTCAACCCTCAACAAATGCGACGACGGGGACGTCGTTTGAACTAAAGCCGGTGTATAGTTTATGAAACCCGAGGGAGAGCGGGGCGCAACGGATAGTCACGAAAATAAATAATAGAAAATCGAATATTGAATATATTTGGCGTTAATTTTGTAGAAATTCTTTATAATTATATTTTTCACAACTAAATGAAACTACGTTATGTAGATGTTTCAACTTTATTTATATTCTTTACAACGACCTAGGTTTCGTTGTATGAAAACATCTTCAGGTGGGCAATTTATAAAGATTCACAATCTTTCTTTACAAATTGCCTACCTGAAGATGTTGTCATATAACGATATCTAGGATAGAATTTCTATAAAGTAGAAATAATAATACATCACTTAGTTTCATTTAGTTGTGAAAAAAAATTAAAATAGAAACGTCATTGAAAGGAGCGCTTAGATTCCGTATTGATACAGAAAAAGAGTTTATTTTATAAAAGAGATAATCAAAAATATTTTATAATTACATTATTTGTGAAAATAAGAAATATTTTCCATTTAACCTTTAAGTTTTTTGAGGAAAGTATTAAGCATTACATATTTAATTAAGATTGATTGTATTTTAATTTCATACTTAATTACTTATGATGCAATGATGCTACAATAGAAAAAAATGACTTCATAAACTCCTTGTATTTCTACATTAAACATTCTGATAAGTATTTTAATATAGAATCACATAACTAATGTAAGTAAGCATTACAACGGGTATTCAAAAGTATACATGTAGCATCAGACAAAAATTGTTTCGTTTCTTTACTAATATATTATCGGTAAATAATATTGATTTAACGCGTTTGGTTATTCATATATATTTAATAATTGGCCTGCTACTTGTTAATTTAGCCAATTTCTATTGGGAGAAGAAAAACTTTATAATCATGCATTAATGTTATAAAAAGAGCATATCCGAATTGCCTAAGAATTTTCTTTAAGCCCTCATTACTGTGCCCAATAAAAGAAATCTCTTTACAAAATGCTAGACTCTAAGTGTGCAGCCTATGGTACTACTTAATAATCTAGGAAAGCAAATGCAGGCACTGTTAACCAACCTGCTTTCTTTTGATATGACATATTTAATTGTAATTAAAGAATAATTACACATAATTTTTGTTGGTGAACTTATTGAAAAAGCAATAGCAGTTGTTATTTAAAATTTTTGACTAATCAATTGACTTACATTTTTCTTGACAATGCTTTTATATTCATACTATATTCCATTAAATATTACCCTTGCCTTAAACATTTTCATCAAAATTTAATATAATTAAAAATTTTTTCTTTATTTTTTTCCCCGCACTCCTCGTCGGGCGACGTCAAACTCCGAAGTCGGCGGGCGGAAGCCTGCGCTAGTAAAGGTCGCAGCCGCGCTCCACAAAGGCCTCTAACGGTTAAGCCCTTCAAAACTTTTCGCGCTCTTGTTTGGCCGCATTCAGCCCGTCGTCGACCTCTAGTGTATTGTCATAATGCACTTTCAAGTGAGCTGAGAGCAATTTGAATGTTTGAGGAGCGAACATTTTGTCTGCCAACTTATCTACCAAAGTTACCCAAGACTTTTTTGTTATTTCATATAAAATGCACTTTTCGATGTATTTATTCTTGTTCCGTTACACCGTTCCGTTTTCGATGTATTATTTCTTGTTCCGTACACATTACTTTTTTATAGTTGAATTGACAAAGTTGAGAACTTTTGGCAATTGTATTATTTCAGGATCAAATGAAACTATGTGATGTAGTATTATTTCTACTATCTTTAAGTTCTTTACCACGACCTAGGTTTCGTTGTATTACAACATCTTCAGGTGGGCTGTTAGCAATCTTTGCTAATTGTCAAAGTGCAAAGTAACAACTATCAGTAGGAAATATCTTGGATCACAGCTGTTTTACTACCATCTATTCAGCAGTTCCATTTTTCATTTCGGTATCTCGTCATCAAATCATCACCTTATTTATCACTTTCAAACTAAATAATTATTAGTATTAAACTTTCTAAAAATAGAATAGAAATAAATGCAATATATACATATGTGTATATAACACATACACTCACGAAATACTAGTCAGTCGATGTTTTCAAATACTGAAAACTGGATAAGCACACTATAGACTTTTCTGAATGTTACTTAAGTCTGAAAACAAATTTTGAGTTACTTTCAAGTCGCACCTAAAGAAGTTTCACTTCGAAAACACAATCCTGAAACATTCCTATGATTCTATTCTACTATGTTGAGACATGTTTTGATAAAACTTCATGTGCATTTCTGTTTTTAACCGTTCGAGTGCCGACGAGCGCCATCGCGCTCGTGCGCGTACTAACTAAATTTGCCACGAGCGCGATGGCGCTCGCACGCATCGCTAATTTTTTATCTTTCTACGTGTTACATAAAGTTCAAATTATAATATTATTAGTAATTACAATATAAAAAGGATCCCGGAAAAGAAAATTTTAAAAAATAAAACATTAAAAAAATATTAGCGTAACGATTTTTTAACACCCAAGCAAAATTATGATTGACTCCAATAGATCAGCAGAATTGGGTAAATTTATGAATTAGTATAAGTCAAAAACAGAAAATTCCACGTGAACATTTAAGTGTCAGGAAGCTTTGTGCTAACTGGATAACCTTGATTTCATAGAAGCTCAAAAACACCTTCGTGTTGATTGATGTTGTGACATGTTAGAAAAATTTCGGGAAGGTGACTCAAATGCTGTATTTGACATCGTAACGAGTTATGTAATCTGGATATACTGTTATGAATCCGAAACTATGTCACTGTCTACGCAGTGGTCTATATGACTTCTGAAGCGTCGCATGAAAGTGAAAAAAAGAAGTGCTGGACAAAAGATGATCGCGTCTTTCCTCGAATGGACGAGTTATTATGCAACGATCGTTGTGGAAAATAAAAGAATAGTTACCGCACTCTGGTACATCCGCAAATATTTCCCTTTGTTTTGAAAAAAGCTTAATAGCAAGGCTTTCGCAATAGATTCCTGTTTCATCACGACAAAGTCTCTAGGCACTCAGCCAGACAGATATATGAATATTTGGTTACTTTGGTTGTAGAAATTATGGGTTACCCACCTTAAAGCCCTGACCATGCACCATGGTCCATCTTTTATTTTATTCCTAAAAATAAAAGATGGACCGCGAGAAATATATTCCCCACTCGCCGAAGAAGCTGTGACTGTCCTCGATAAGGCCATGAAATAGAAGTCCAAGGATGAGAGAGAGAATCCTCTCAGAATGAAACGATGCATGGAGTCACACGGATACTATTTTGAAAAACAATAATAAATTATACAGATCCCTAATTATTAGCTTGGTCAAAAATAAATATATACCATACAATAAATTTAATAAAATGTGGGGAATTGAACACAGTACCACAGCGAACCGAATAAGTTCTCATTAGAATTCTTCGCTGTACGAGTCTCTCGTAATAAAAACAACTCTTCTAAAAAAGAATACTTAAATAATATTTAAAAAAAAAGGAAAAGTAAATAAATGAATAACAAAATTCGAGAAAAATAATGAGTCATGGAAAACATATTTAAAAAATCACTTGGAAAATATTTCAAAAAAAGGAAAATTAATAAGTGAATAATTAGATTCGAGAATAATAAAAAGTCAAAGAAAATATATTTCAAAAATCAATTGAACAATATTTCAAAAAAGGGAAATTAAATAAGTGAATAATTAGATTCGCGAATAATAACGAGTCATGGAAAACATATTTTAAAAATCACTTGAACAATATTTCAAAAAAGGAAAATTAAATAATTGAATAACAAAATTCGAGAATAATAACGAGTCATGGAAAATATATTTCAAAAATCACTTAAAGAATAGTTTAAAAAAAAAGAAAATTAAATAAGTGAGTCATATAATAAGATTCGAGAATAATAACTAGTCATAGAAAACATATTTCAAAAATCACTTCAAGATTATTTCAAAAAAAGGAAAATTAAATAACTGAATAACAAAATTCGAGAATAATAAAGAGTCATAGAAAATATATTTCAAAAATCACTTGAAGAATATTTCAAAAAAGGAAAATTAAATTAGTGAATAACACAATTTGAGAACAATATCGGATCATAAAAAACATATGTCAAAAATCACTAAAAGAATATTTTAAAAAAAGGAAAACTAAATAAGTGAGTAACAAAATTCGAGAAGAAAAATTAACAAGTTAATAAGAAAATTCGAGAATAATAATGAGTCATAGAAAACATACTTCAAAAATCATTTAAGGAATATTTAAAAAAAAGGAAAATTAAATAACAGTATTTTCTGGCATATTCTGCAAATTCGTCATGGAGTGGAAATATCGACAAAACTTTCGAAACTCCGACAATTGTCATTTGTCGATAAAATGTCGCTGAGTGATACTCATATTTGTCGCCCAATTTATAGTTTTATACGAAAATTCACATTTCTCAGAGTATATAATGTTTGTAATTATAATAACCTATTCAGCTATTTCTGTTTGGAAACAGTTTGCCATACTCTATAACAAAAACTGATTTTCCACTGTGTAACGTTAGAATTAACAAGAGTTTTATAACTCTTGTTAATTATAATGTATTTTAGGAAGAATGTATCTATAATTTATACACACGATACTGAGTATCAAGCTGAGTTTAAGTGCAGTATTTATGCAAAATAAACTATAATTGTTTTTCGTAGGAATCGCAATTTTGATAATGATATTTTTCAGAAACGATTCAGATTTTTCACATAGTTGTTCTTGTTGGCTCAATTTGATGCACAGAATCATTATTATAAAATAGTTTAATTATAGCAAATCAATAATTTTAAATTGACCTAAAACTATTTTTAAACAATTAAATTAAGTTTATTTGTTTATATAACGCTGGATTCACGTAACTTAATCTTTTATAGTGGTACCTTTAATATTCTAATACCATTCATTTATGTAGTCTTTCATACATTGGTCCTATTATATACATTGATGTCTTATATATATATATATATATATATATATACTTAAGTATACCGTTAAGCATTTTAAAATATAGGCATTGTTTATAATCTGCACTCCCGATCATTTCGTAGCGTCCAAAACAACACAACCATTCGCCACCCGATGGCAATGCACGACACGAGAATTCTTCTCGTAAACTTTCTATTCTCGGCTTCTGGCAAAACTGTAATGACGTAATATGTCAGCACAACGCCGAAGGCTGCACCCCCGGCAAGGAAGCCACCCGGGGGCGCCGAGGCGACCGTTTCAACCCCGCTCCGATCCGCCTTTTACGCTATTTAGCGCTTTTGTACACACGGCCCGCCATTTAGAGCTTATTGAAAGAAGTTAAATCAAAGGAAGTTGACACTCGGAAGGGTATACAGCCCTATTTGTACATATACAAGTGTATATAGGCGAAACTTATAACATTCCTTTCATAAAATAAACACAGTCACGACACGACGCCGTGGCCGATCCCTCTTGGGAACAGATAATCCGGAAGCATTTATCAAAAAGGCCTAGATTTATCGAGTTTGATAAAATTGCCTTTTCACGTATTATTGATATCATCGCGGCTTCGATTTATATTAGGTGAAACGTTTGAAAGTTTCCGAGAGCTTTAGGGAGCTTTTGGCAATAAGGGAGAGTGATTGATCTAAATTTAATTATTGAATTATTCAGACATACCAAGACAGATACGAAATCAGAATGAAAAATTAGACAGAAATTGTGCTCGTTATCTGCCGCAAGAACGTAAACGATTTGAAAAATTACGATCGACCACAATAATTAAACAACCCAACATTAGTTCAAGGTTTGCTTTTTAGTTTGTTTATGGTCTTAGCTAAGTTCCTAAAGCTTATTTTAGTTTCATATGATATGATAGTATCTCATATACTAAGCATTTCTTAACAATTTTAGTCTCTTTGTCTATCCGTAAGTATATATTGGTTATTTGTTTATAGTTATATACTTGAAAATTACCATTATGAGCAAATATAAATAGATTTTCCTCTCGTTTTTACTATAGCTTAAGAAAGAATTGGCATATGAAGGCGTTCAACATTTGAAAAAGAAAAAAAAAACTGGAAAGCCTGCGGAGATCCCATTAAAACATATTGTTTGTTTTGTCTTTTTCTTTTTAAACAGATTGTTTGTTTGACATAAATATTTAAGGGTACATAGTATTTCCGGTAAACTATTTACAAATATTAATTTTTCACAATGTAAATATCGTAAAAGCATGGTACACATTTAAAAAATTATAAGCTCTGGGATATTAGCTACATTATTGCTGTATGGTTTTGTCAATTATGATTTTTGTTCAGTATTTCGAAAATGTTCAATTCTCGTATATATTTTTAGAAAACACTTTTTGAATAGGCAACTTCAAATTATGAAAAAAATATTTTTGTATTCCTCACCATAAGTCTTTAAATGATTACTCCACTTATTTTATTCGGTGTTTTCGAAAATAAGGTTGGAGTTAATGTTCAACCCTCTTATATATTTTTATAAAACACTTTTTATATAAGCAATTTTAAATTATGAAAAAATATTTTTGTATTCCTCACTATAAGTCCTTTTAAATGATTACTCCACTTATTTTGTTCAGTAAAAGATATGGTTGGGGTTAATGTTCTATTCTCGTACATATATTTAGAAAACACTTTTTAAATGGGCAATTTCAAATTATGAAAACATATATTTGCATTCGTCACTATAACTCCTTTTAAATAATTACTCCACTTATTTTGTTCGGTACTTTCGAAAATAAGGTTGGGGTTAATGCTCTATTCTCGTATATATATTTAGAACGCACTTTTTAAATAAGCAATTTCAAATTATGAAAAATCATTCTTGTATTCCTCACTATAAGCCTTTCAAATGATTACTCCACTTATTTTGTCCCGAAAAAAAATAAGGTTGGGGTTAATGTTCTATTCTCGTATATATATTTAGAAAACACTTTAAATAGGCAATTTCAAATTATGAAACTTTTTTTTATATTCGTTACTATAAGTCCTTTTAAATGATTACTCCACTTATTTTGTTCAGTACTTTCGAGAATAAGGTCCGGGTTAATGTTCTATTCTCATATATATTTTTAGAAAACACTTTAAATAAGCAATTTCAAATTATGAAAGAACCTTTTTGTATTCCTCACTATAAATCCTTTTAAAGGATTACTCCACATAATACATAAAATAAAAAAGGAACTTGAGTACTTTATTTGTCATCGCTTTAATTTTTACATGAATATTTTAATAAAAAAATTGGTCATATGGGATAATAAGATGAATTAATATGCCCAATTTCAAGTTTCTACGTCGCATAATTTCTGAGAAACAGACGGACGTACAGACCAGTGACCGATCTTATAGGAGTTCCGTTTTTCTTTCTGAGGTAAGGAACATTAAAAACTACGAGGCTGTGAAAAATAGACGGACGTCCGTAAAGAAATATAAGGGTTTCTTTTTTAAGTAATCTTGAGGGGTAGTAATAAGGGCACCTAAAAAGAAAACACTGATTTAATTAACTAAATTATAGAACATACACGACGAACATGTCAATTACATCAGACCAATTAGCAATGTAAACAACTTAAACGGAAACCATTCATCCCGGAATCGGTAATACGAGAACGCAATATTGCCACCATTAAGCAAAACTGCCGGCAACTTCCTCAAACCTTTCGCCTAATAAACTCATTTCGCCAGCGCCCTTGCTTTAATAAATTACCTACAAAAGCCGCCTAGACACACGCATTATATTGAGTTATTACAGCGTTTAGCGATGCTACAGCATCGCCCGTGTTCGATGTGCTTATGTAAATACACACTTTGTTATACTGACAGTCGATTTCGACGGAGCGATCAGAGGCGGCGGCATATAAAATATGAAATATCGACGGGGTGACGTCTTCGACTGGATCAGGAATGACCCTGGTACTACAAACAACTAAAATGATAGCGGGTAATTTTCCAGAATCACAATTCGATTGGTAACTATTCGTTCGTAAATTTTGGTTGTCGTGTGATTTAGATATCCCAAAAGGTTTATAATATTTTATAAATATTAAATTGTAGTCTCTGTCTGTAGACGATTTAAAAACCAAAAATACCTAATATCTTCGGCGCAGACTAAAATGAAGATAGAATGCATTGAAATATACAAATACAAATTAAAACATACAAAGAATACCTTGAACAGGCTCCGTGAAATTCATGTACAGCAGACGGATCAGTAATGTTATTATCATTTTATCTTCAACTTAGTTAAATAGAGCACCTTACATAGATAATTTGTAATCCATAATTGCAACTTTATTTAATTGATAAGTTAATAACAAGTATTTTGCCCTATTAATTTTATGTTTTATTCTAAAAAAAAATATTGTTTCACTTACTTCAATTAACATTGTCACATTTATGTATTGTTGTATTATTTCGATATTTTATAAATCTATTTATTTTTCTTTATTCTTTGTGGAAATGTCGGAACACACACTTATTTCGTATTTAGTGTTCATAGAATATTTCAAATAGTTTGTGTTTGCTTGTTTCCCTTTACACAAAAAAAAAACAAATGCAAAGGTACAACTTGCCAAAACATGATATTCCACGTTTTATAATCGAGTTTATTCTTTAGACGCGTATAACAAAGACAATTATCCAATGTCGTCGATGATTGGGATCGTAATAAAATTCGTCTTACTGTAATCACACGATGCATTAACTTACACGACGAGCAACAGTGAACTGAGACGCGCTCGAAAACGTATATCATTACATTACAAGGACGTCTGATAAGATGTTGTCGCGCACAAATCTCAGCAGCGTCAATAAGAAATAGCCACGCCCGATTTTTTTGTACTGATATTTGAGAGCACTGATGAGTTATACATTAATACGATGATATCCGCATTCCTTAGAATTTCGTTTGTTTCAATATTTGGGATTAGATGGCATACAAATAGTGGTGTTTTTTCAGATGTATAATATTGGGGTAAAGTTAGACGTAATAATGAAGAATTTTTTGACAAAGAACTATAAATACAAGATAAGAACACTTACGTTAGACGTTGGCGCAGTTTTTAAGTGATTGTATGACTAAACACGAAAAGTTTTGAATTTTAAATATGTCTGAAACTACTAAAATTATTTTAAAATTACTTTCACAATAGGGTAGGTAGATGGTAATATGGGTGATAAAAGAAAGAAATGAACGCCCATCCTAAAAGTTATTTTGAAAGTCAAACAATTACATTGTAACTGACTACCAAGAATAGTGAAAAACGAAGTTGCGTTAATTCAGAAATATCCATTATGTAGCCATTATGGTCTGATGAGTTATACTCCATGCGATCGAAGCCGCGGGGAAAACTATTCGCTAGTTTTCCCCGCGGCTTCGGTCCTAACTAACATTAATATATGAAACTATGTAGACATGAGAGCTTTATTTAACTATACTTTTTAAAGTAGTAAATTTTGACATTAGGACGACTTATGTACTTTCACGCAGTAAACGTTTAGATCTCGTTGTGAAAACCAACCAACCATCGAACATCAACTTCAGGAGCGTCATTGAAAATGGTTTGGATACGAGTGCTGCATGAGGAAGATATGGCTTCATTACCAATTTCTTTTGAGAATTCTGCCTAATGAATAGATAAGCCAGCGAGATGCGCCAAGGAAAACATGGTTAGAAAAAGTCGAGATTGACATACGAGTAGCAGACCTAGTAATCGTCATAGGCCTTTTGATTTCATTAGTATATGTGCCAATATTAGAAATTTATGCCCTTAAATAGATGTATGATTGAACCACCTCGCCATTTATTAGATGTGTGATTTCGGGCGAGTCATCGTTAGCTGGCACGGTCAATAATCATGATCTTATTGCGATTGAGTTTCTATCCGAATACATGGCTCATGTTTCCCGTTCTCTGCAGTAAATTTTCCATATGGCGAATACTATTTGCGAATAAGATTTTTTCTAGTATCCTTATAATTTTTCTTTTAGATACATATGAGAAAAATGTTATCTTTTAATCAGTGAAAAATGTTACCAAATATCAAAGAATGGATTGTTCTTATTGAAAAGGGAGTTTAAAATTATACACACCTTTATTTCAGAGATAACAGAAAAAAAAATTTTAATCCAGACCTGTGCTCTATACGACATTATTGACAAGAATGGATTACAAATATATATTTAATTAGACCGCGGCTTGGCCGGCATTGTGTTTAAGCATATCCCTGTCCTCTCTTTTCACCTCATGCACATTCGCAAACGCTCTATTCCACAATATTTACTGTCAGTTCCAAATACATAAGTAAATACGTACTAACTTCATATGTACTAAAATATATATGACAATTAAGTAGTGTCTAAGAACTTTTATAGCTAAATGTATGGACTAGCCAATAGTGAAATAAGTTTACACAAGGATTCAAAAGTCTTCACAAAAAAATCCACTGATATGATGTGCAGCAATAATACTTTTTTTTTATCATCACAATTATGTGTTAGGTATATATAGTCACAAACTTATACTTTAGGACGATTGGTACGTGTAGTCACGAACTTGTACTATAATTTTGGAAGCGTTGCGTACGCGGGAATAGTTCTTTTCTATACGTTCACTGCTCTGTTTCTGGTTCACTTTTACCATATTAGTAGAATTTTTTTCCGAGACCGTCATATTTGCCGAAACTAAAACATTTTTGGTATGGGGTTCATCTATGCAGACGAAACCAAATGAATATAAAAAACAACATTTGTTGGCGTAGTGCAAAATTTACAGAGTAAACACTGGCCGTTAATTAAGAGTTTACTTTTAATTCGTTTATTTCGAGACGTTTTCTATATAGGACTAGCTATTCTCCGCAGTTTCAGATCGTCTTCGAACTAGACATACTGTAATCATATGATGCACTAACTTACACGACGAACAACAGTACACTGAGAGGCGCACAAGAACATATGTCGTTTCATTATAAGGAAGTCCTAGAGGATGTTGTCATACAAAAATCTCAGCCGCGTCAACAAGAACCCCTGATTTTCTCGTCTCGATATTGGAAGTACTGATGAATTATATGATTACACAACGGAAACAACATTACTTAGAATTTTTATATATTAAGAAAAGTCGGCGTTAAAATAATTAGTGTTTTTATGTGTAAAATTGGGTGTAAAGAAACTTTAGACGAAGAACAATAAACACAAGATGAAAACGTTTCATTAAAGGCTGGTGCAGTTTTCCTAAGCTTATAACGTTTATGTCTGGTCACTAGTTTAACGTAGCACTACGTCAATGGTGCTGTTCTCCGTGCGGTCACTAAACGCCTCCGCTCCGTTCGCCAAGCGACATCGGTCGTTGGGAACGGGGGTATATCGGTGGGAGTACATCATAATAAATAAGCCTCTCTATCAATCTTGCAAGGTTTTAACAATGGTCTCCTATTTTTGTTACATATTTGTTCACCTCTCTGCGCCTATGAACCGTACACAGTGATGATCTATAACATATATTTCTCCTCAAAGTATGGGTGTAGTCTGTACTTCAAATTTCAAGATTTATTTTATTCATGAGATATGCTTACATCAATTTGCCGATAGATGGAGTTACGAGAGCGTTATACGTTAGTGATACGCATATGAACCATCTGCTTTTTATTTATAAATGCAAAAGAGATTTCACTAGAAGAGAAAAAACATAAAAATCCATGGTATTTATTTTAATGAAAGTTAATGCTTTAGGATAATAGTTTATAGCAACTGTACTGTGAATGAATAATTCAAGCACTTTCTTGTATAAAAATATATGTGTCAAAGGTCACGCAACAAGCGCTAACATAAATTCTGTTAAAGTTTGCTTGTAAACATTCAACTCAACAATTCGATAAAATGTTCTAAAGGTAAATTTCAGTAAATTAAATAAAAATTCAAAAGGAGGATAATAACAAAATATTGGTTATATAAATCTACATTAAATAATTAACTTAAGAAGGTAGCGAAAACAATTTCATACCTGTTCAGTGAAGCCGAAAGCAATTACGTAGATTAAATAGGATTATTTCAAACAGAGCTTTTACTATTTTCATAAGCAATAAAAAGTGTCTTTTAAGCATCTCGAAGTCCTCCAATAAAACAGTCGTATAAATAACGACTCGAAGTCTTAATATACAAAAAGAAAGCCTCCCTATAAAATATATCGAACGAGAGATGGAAGCTGGGCTGTCGATTTACATTTTCAACAGAACAGAAACGATCGTCAATTTTCCTTTTCGTACTAGATGAAAATATAAAATTTATATCGGTTTATGCCGATACTTAGGCGACGTGATAAAATGAATCAAACATTTATATTTCACAATAATTTGATCCATAACTTCATATTAGGGATGACAATAAAACGGTTGTAAACAGCGATATTGTCTTTCGAACAGCTTACGATTATATCTTGTCCAAAGATAACATATTAATTATTAACAGTGATACAAAATTACTTCAAGCACATTGTGTAAACAAATTGTTGATAAAGTTAAAGCGCATATCCGAGACAAAAGATAGACGACACAATTGTATTCAACTCAGAGTATGTTTTAATAGATATATGAAAACTTTTCAATCTCTCCCCATATTCTTTTGCAAAGTAGTCACAATTTAATTATACTTTAAATAAAATGTTTAATTTAGGGTCAAAGCAATAAATTACGTCACTCGGGCGTTTATTTACTGCTTTTTCAGGTTAAGAGCTAAAGACCTCAGTAGATATAGCGTAGTGATATGAATAAACACTTTGGGTACAAAACCCCTAAAAGTATTGAACTAAAAAAGTAAAATAAATATATTTTTTCTGACATAATTCATGTCTATGTTTCCCTTCCTCAAAAGGAAAAACGGAACGCTTATAAGATCGCCCACGCATCTGTTATGGGCTAGCTATAATGGTCCCAAATATATAATTTTTCCACAATATATATATATATATATATATATATATATATTTATATATATATATATATATATATATATATATATATATCTACATAAAATATGTAAAAGTAGAGCTTTAGAGACTTAAGCAAAGTTTGTTGGAAAGCTATAGCGATGATTCTAAATGTCATAATTTGTTTATATATGCACACAGGGTTTTACGTCGTGACAGCTACATTAGCCAATATATTACCGTTGTGAAAAAAAACATATTTGTAAATAGTTTAATAAAAATTGTATGAACCATTACATATTTATGAGTACCTAGATGTATAAGGAATCCTCTTAGTGCGAGTTCTACTCGTTTTGACAGGACTTTTTCTTAAATTTTTCTTCCTACCGAGTTATTCAAGAAAACTATTTTTAATATTCTGTACCTCTAAAGGAAAAAAAGGAACGCTTATAGGATCACTTTGTTATCCGTATGTCGGTTCTGTCAAGACCCTTTTTATCAGGTGAAGGTGTCAAGTTGAAATTAACATCAAATACTCCGATCTACAGTCCATTGAAGCTATAAAAAATCAAGCTTCTCCGTCAATGCAATCAAGAAGACTCTAACAATATGGCTATTTACGCCGCATATTTTGACATTCTCAAATAAATCAAAACCTATAGGGTACTTTCCGTTGACCTAGAATCATAAAATTTGGTAAGAAGCAAGGTCTTACAGCACAAGTAAATCAAAAGATCGTTAATTTGTAGTTATATTATATAAAAAATATAATTTTAAATATGCGCCTGTGAAAGATATAGTAGGCAATGTATTTTCGTTCTAAAAAATTAAAATCTTGTACATAGTTTAATAGCATATTATGTACCATTAATTGTTCATAAATGCCTAAATGAATACGGAATCCCGTAGTGCGAGTTCCATTCGTGCGTTACGTGTATTTTTAAATCAAGAGTAGCCACTACTTACTAGGCATATCACTACTAGGATTTTATTCAAATTATTAATTATAAATTATTATTTTATTAATTATAAATTAAGAGTCATTAATTATGTCGTTATCAATATCTCCAATCTGCACGATGTTTCTATAGGAATAATTGAAAATAAGTTGCGACAAGTTGCAGGTGCAAAATACAATCTTCTCTTAAGGATATCATGTATAGTTATTTGCGCTAAGTATAGTAGAGAACAATTAAATGAAACTACGTGATGTAGTATTATTTCTACTATCTTTAATTTTTTTACCACGACCTAGGTTTCGTTGTATTACAACATCTTCAGGCATATAAGCAAAGATTCCTAGATTTCCTAGAAACCTAGGTCGTGGTAAAGAAATTAAAGATAGTAGAAATAATACTACATCACGTAGTTTCATTTAATTGTGAATAATGAATTTCTATAAAATTAACGCCAAATATATTCAATATAGTAGAGAACTAAACACGACATCGTATCAGAAACGGCGGTCACATATAACGGTTTGCGTTGTCAACATCGCCTTTTGTGACTATCATCAATCTAACGGAGTTCATAAAAACAGCATGTAGGCACGTATTTTATTAAAAACAAATTAAGAGTCACTAATCATGTCGTTATCAATATCTCCAATCTGCACGATGTTTCTACAGGAATAACTGAAAATAAGTTGCGACAATTTGCAGGTGCAAAATACAATTTTCTCTTAAGGATATGATGTACAGTTATTTGCACTAAGTATAGTAGAGTACTAAACACGACATCGTATCAGAAATGGCGGTCACGTATAACGGATTGCGCTTACAACATTACCTTCTGTGACTATCATCAATCTGTCTGGGTTCATAAAAACAGCAAGTTGGCACGTATAACTACCTATATGAAAGATCGCATCAACACCTGGGCTGCTAATTGATACACATAATACAATTTGCGCAGCGACAAATAATTTTTAGCTTGCGTGAAGAATATACGCAATTGGAAAACAAATTGAAATGATGATAAAACGATTATTTTTATACTGTTAATGTGAAATATATTAAAAATGGAATAATGTGCTCAGCTAGTAAAAATTAATAAAAAAATTAACAAGTTGGCGAAAACAATTTTCATTTAAGTATGCACTATTCTAAATACCGATATGTTCTAGTTTCGTATCATTTTTCAATTCCGTCCTTCCAGAAGATAATAGTAATGAATTCCCAATCTAAGTTTAATGTTTGATTTTGAAGCACGGAATACATTTCTAATATATACAGGAATAGAATTTGCTGTCACAACACATGCAGATGCTATTACTCCAATTTGCTGCCACTACAAAATCACTGGTCGCAAACCCGTAGATACAATCAAAATATACCATTTTCCGGTACTACCGTAATAACACTGCACACGTTTAACCATACTCGTACGAGAATGCGGGTCCGTACTAACAGCTTTCCCGCTGCCAATTCCAGTAAAACTAGTCCCGTGACCCATCCATATCCTTTCGTAAGCCTTTGAGCCTCGAGTATAGTCCTCGCCAAGACTAAGGGAGTCCCACCCTTAATCTAACTCACGTCACTAATTTGAGAAGTTGCTATTTATTGATATAGATAAACTTGTTAGCTCGTCTAGGGGTTTACATGAGGGAGAAGATATTTTTGTATTTTTCGACTGCTTTGATGAGAGGAAAGTAAACACCAAATCTGATAGTCATCATATCTATTCGATCACGTCGAATTAGTTTGTGACTTTTTCTAAATGAACAAAATTAATTTTTTTGATGGTTGCCTTATAGTGCCAGATAATTAAGACGGACAACAAATCACGAGTAATGTTGCATTATGCCAAGTTACAATTCATATGAAGTTTTTTTTCTTTTGGGGACTTTATTGGCATTAGGTTGCTTTTTGATAAATTAAATAAAAACTTTAAATATATTGTTGGATTTTTAAGTAATGCAAGATTTATTAAAACATTCGATACAATAATTAAATGAGTCATTATATCTTTTTAATCGACTTCAAAAAGGAGGAGGTTCTCAATTCGTCGGAATCTTTTTCTTTATGTTTGTTCTGCGATAATTCTTTACTGAATGGACTGATTTTGATGATTTTTTTTTAAAGAGGGTGCTGTAGGTGTGGTCCCATATAAATACGATGGTTTGATAAGGTCCGGAAATTAACGATGCAACTCCTTAACAAATGGCAATAAATCAACTATGATTCACGATATTTGTTACGGCTAGTTGTTATTTTGAAAAATAACTACACCACTTACTAAGTCAGGGTCTGATGATAAGTCCTGGATATGAACAATTGAACTCCTTAACGGATGTTAGTAAATCAACCGTGATTAAAGATATTAGCTACTAATAGTTGTTACTTTGCAAAATACTGGTTAGTTGTTACTTTAATTATTGTTTTGCAAAATCTGATATTGGATTTCGAATATGGAGAACGGAACTCCTCAAGTGGTAGTTTTTAATTTGAAAAATCTGATATTGGACTAAGGATATGGAGAACCGAACTCCTCAATAGCTAACAGCTAACCATTGACGGCTACTACTGTAGCTGTCGGACAGTGGCACCGACATAAAAAATAAGTAATTTAGTTATTTATTGCAAATAAGTACGTACTTATTTTGAGTTAATTATTATTTGTTTTTTGGTACCTAACTTTTTTGAAGTCGGTTTTTTAAAAGATATTTTATTAGCTACCATTTTCCTCGTATTGCGAAGTAAAAAGGTCACATTTGTCTCCAAATATTTAGTTAAAGGGATTTATCCAAAAATGAGCGAAATCTTGATCATGCCATCTCCTTCCACAACGGTAACCTTGGAACTCAATATAATCTATACTGAATCTGTTGGTGAAGCATGGCGATGACTCATTACTACTAGAAATGTTAACTGTTACAATTTATCACATAACCATTTAAATAAATTTTAAACCATATTATTAACTGCCTCATGGCTTTAAAAACAAACAGAAAAATTCCAAGTCATTAGTTCATGATTTAAGTCATTCTAACAAAATTTTAGCCAGAAGCACTCTTGTCCATGGTGGAGCTGCCAATAACAATCATGCACAAAACAACTCTAGAAACAATTTTTAAAAAATCGAACTTCCTTATTCAATCTCCCTAAAATTAAATAAGCAAATCCCGCACTTGCCGTATTAAAAATGCCGCAGTCAGCAACGCCAGGCGAATTCCCTCGCGCTAAGGCGCAGTGTCGCATCGCATAGCGACCATGTCTTGCGTCACGTGTCGCGCGTCGCATGTCTCGTGTCGGCCCCCGCCTTGCGTCGGCTGGATGTCACCGTAATGCTTTTAGCGACATGCTCGCAATTTCCTTAGGAATTTTCCTATTTATTTATTTCCTTAAGGTTCAAGTGTAAGGAACAGGATTTGAGGAACTCGCGGTCGTCGTAATATTCGTGCGTAGGCACTTTGGGAATTGTAACGTAATTTAAATGGTTCGGTAAACACGGTGTTTATTCGTTTCGATGTTTGAAGTGTTGCCGAGATAAATGTGTTGTAATGCCTTGAGGAAATTTGCAATGATAAAGTGGAATTTTCGCTCCGGCCTTTCAGAAATGAAATCTGGCCGAGCCAGGTCTATTTAAAATAAGTATAATCAATATTTGGAAAAAATTAAGGATCTATGAATTATTTTTAATTTATTGAATTATTAAAAAATCTTTTTTTTAAATTTAATATTATTTCATTGACAGTTATTAGTATTGTATGTACTATTAAGTATTTATTGTGTTAGGTAGCCCATATTAGTGATGATTTATGATAGATAAAGTATTTTTACTTCAAACGGGGCAAGGCAACCCTCCTCTGCGGACCAGACTCGCACTTCACCAGCTTACTAGAAAACTCAGAAAATTTTCATTAAAAAATTCCACTCGCCTGACAAGATTTTAACAACAGACAAATTTAACAACATTCGATGGCTAGTCAAAAAAAATAATCGAAATTCGAAATGTACCGGGTCATTGTGACCCGACCTCTATGACTCCAATTTAAATTCTTGCTTTTTAGAATTCAAACTGATGCAGGCTAGAAGAGTTGCAAATGAACCATCAATATTCCTTATTGCTCCTGACGCCGGCATGTCCCCTCCATCGCTTTTGACTCGGACTCCACTCATTTACTGCCTTTATAGCAATATTGGTTTTAGAGGACATCGTGCTACATTAAACGTGTTAAACTTGCCGTGTTGATACATAGCGTCTGTATTAATTAATTCAACTGACCCACAAAAGCGATATATTTCGCCGCAAAAGTCCAACTCGAGCCCGGGGCACCCACAATGAAAACAGCACCGCATCCACCGGCTTTTAATAAACAACCGAAAGCAATGAAAGCCGCCCGCTCGCTAATTACATTTACTCCACAGAATCGACATTCATTCACGAATTTATTCGTTGGCGAGTGAATGATGAATGAGTTGCGATAACAAAGCGGCCGACAGGCGGAACGGGCCGCCATTATTAAACGCGCAAATCCCCCGTAAATATGAAGCGTAAATGTATCAAACGGTGCTAAATTGAATTTGTCGTTGATATTGCGCTTAAGGCCTTTTCATATCCGCTAAGTAATTTAGTTGAGTAGCTGCCAAACGTAATTCAATATTTTATGATCAAAAAACTCTAGATAGATAATTACAAAAAAAAAACAAATTTGTAGCTTCAATTTGATCTTTTCAATTTTATAGGTAAAATCTGTGAATTTCCTTGAAAAGCTAACATTTACAACATTTTTTTGCATAGGGAAATTTTGTTAATCGCATAAGGAAATTTCGTTAATCGTTTTCCAACGTAAGCGTATGCTGCGGCTTAGCATTCAACAGGTTTATGCACATAATCTCGAAATTATAAGTATAAAGACACTTAATTTTGTGTTTTTACATATATCTATATATATATATATATATATATATATATATATATATATATATATATATATATATATATAAATATATACACAATAGTACTTTGAACTTGAGAGCAGTAATATATACCTACTACAAAACAGTAAAGTTTATAAAACACGTGCTTTAAGAAAAATAAGCATAATTAGTCGACTTGAGAATTCTATCCGATCAAAATCTGTCGAAGGATTCGACAGATTTTAATCGGTGAATAAAAAGTCCAGGCGAGAAAATAAGGTTCGAATAATTTTAATACGTCATAGAAAAGTTCAAAAATGATATACATTTTTCTGTCTGTTTGTCCCCATATCATGGGCAACACTATCATCTTGATTTCGACGTAGTTTCTATTGCTTTATGTTATAGAATTTAAGAAAAAAAGTGATGTACATTTTATTTATTATAAATTAGCTAGTGATTTTGTTCACGTGTATAATAGTAATGTAAGCCTATGTATAAAATATATAACTTACTTCTTTTCAAATTTTTCTTCAAAGTCCTTCCTTCAGTAGTAACAAGGAGATCGGTTTATAAAGGGGAGAAAATTTTATATGCTATTCCACAGGAAAAACGTTCCGATTTGAGAATTCGGAATACACTATATGAGTTAATATTGGCTAAATCGAATTTAAAAAAATTCCTTACAGACAATACCACGTGATAAGAAAGGGAACCTAATGAATATCGTAAATAACATGGATGCTATCTCTTAGGAACACCAACCACACCACAACTTCCAACAATACTTCAGACTTCAGGACAAAAAACAGCCCAAACCTATGTTAATCCAGGTTATAATATATTCGTATGCTAAGTTTAGTTCCGAAATTATGGTGTTATAGAGTAACAAACATGCATCCATTCATAATTCAGCAATCGAATAAAACTTTCGTATTTATAATGTTAGTTGGCACTAGTAAAACACTAAACAGATAAAAAATTATGAAATAACATCGACCTACTGACCATGTTGAAAAAAGACCATGATATAAGACATTGACTACTGTCGTTAACCGAGAAATAAACGAAGAAGTTCGCGCGAACTATGTATTAGCTCGTGTTATACTGTCTAACCACCATAATTCGCAGTATTTAACGTCATTTTAAAAACTCGGTTCACAGTTATAAAAATCTAATAAGAAAAATCACTTATATGTTTATTGCTTTGGATCTTCAATCCAAATCGTTTAACGACAGTTTTACAGTCGTAATAAGAAGCAAATTTCAATAAAGAATATGTAAAATTCAACAAAAAATTAGCAATTTGAGATATGCGGATGACAACACACTCTTTGCGACTTCAAAGAAGAAAGAACTAGCTAATTTATTGAAAAGAGTCGCGTATAAGAGCGAGCACGTAGCCTCAGTCAACAGAGCTAAAACGAAGGTCATGGTCATAGATAAGGGTGGCCAAGTCTCAGGGATAGGAGAGATCTTTGACCTAAGTTTGTCAGCGATTTTATATATCTGGGATCGCCAATCACTGACTAGGGAGGAAGCGATAGAAAAATTTGAAGAAGAACGCAAATGGCTAAATTTGATATGAGCAAACTAATACGATCATGGTAAAACAGAATGGTCTCTAATAATATCAAAATGAGAACAGTAAGAACATTAATATTCTCGATTTTTCTTCTTTCTCGATTTCTCGATGTTCAGAATCGTGGACAATTCGATCGGTAGAGCGCAAGAAGATGTGGTGTTGGAGACGAATGCGAGCAGCATTGTACGGCTAAAAGAATGCACATATCAACTCAGCATCAACCTCGCTGTCTATTATCTGCTATCAAAGAATCCTCAGCTATTTTGGTTATATTGCACGCAGGGAACCAAATAACTTAGAAAAGCTAATGGTTCTCCAGAAAATCTACAGTAGACGAACCAGCGGTAGATTTTTTACCCGATGGACTGACCAGATCACCACGCGCATAGGCTATTATTAGGAAAGCCGAGGATAGGGCTGAATGGAAATAACTAATGAACAAAGTCACCAGGACTTTTCAGGATGGACACGACCTTCAGAGATGAAGAATGTGACGTTGAAGATTTAAACATTTATTGTAGTTTATGCTTATATTTATATTAATTTAACCTAATTTAATTGGTTTACTCAATTATTTGTTGTAATTTTAAAACATGTTGTTATAACTAAAATGTAGCTAGATCTAAAATAATGGCAACTTCTTATTAAACATAATTTTCCCGCTGTTTTGGTGTTGCCATAGGATAAATCATATGTTTAAAATTAAAACTATGACATCAGTATTAGTGGTCTAAATATAATAAATAAAATAACATAATTGAGATAATCTGAATGCTCATGAAACGTGGATTATTTTCTTTAAAATATTTCATCAAGGATTTGGAAAACAAATAGTTGCTAATTCATATGCTGGCTTTTAATTAAGTTAATTAAAATTCAAAGCATCTCGGGTCACTGTGACCCAACCTCAATAAGGCGGGGTTAAATACGGTGAATTGCTTTACATATATTTCCAACGGGTACAATTTTGCGGTTAGCAAGTCGCTCTCTATTTCCATAAGTTATACTATAGTTTGCATATGACATTTCGATATGACATTCTAATGTTAGTTAAAAAAGTTAATTGAAATTCAAAGCGCCTCGGGTCATTGTGACCCAACTTCAATAACGCAGGGTTAAATAGGGTGAATTGCTTTCTATTTATTTCCAACGGGTACAATTTTGCGGTTAGCAAGTAGCTCTCTATTTCATTAAGTTATACTATAGTTTGCATATGACATTTCGATATGACATTTTAATGTTAGTTAAAAAAGTTAATTGAAACTCAAAACGTCTCAGGTCATTGTGACCCAATTTCAATAGAGCAAGGTTAAATACGGTGAATTGCTTTATATTTATTTCCAACGAGTACAATTTTGCGGTTAGCGAGTCGCTCTCTATTTCATTAAGTTATACTATAGTTTGTATATGACATTTCGATTTGATATTTTAATGTTAGTTAAAAAAGTTAATTGAAATTCAAACCGTCTCGGGTAATTGTGACCCAACTTCAATAAGGCAGGGTTAAATACGGTGAATTGCTTTACATATATTTCCAACGGGTACAATTTTGCGGTTAGCGAGTCGCTCTCTATTTCAATAAGTTTCAACTATACTTTGCATATGACATTTCGATATATAATACTGTGGATGGTACTTTACAATTCAATCTGAGCGGAAAGTTAATCTACTCTTTCTGAACCAACCGTACATCACTAGTTTACTGCGGCTACTGTGGTGTATCTACACACTATTTTTTTTGCGACACAGTGAACGACTTTGAAAGCAGGCCCACTCCTCCTTTTTTTCAAGCACACTTGTTTCGTTTCATTCAATTTCAAAGGGATTCTCGATGCTGCATTGTATTTAAGCGCTTATATCGTACCTCGTCACCAGCGAGGGCCCAATTTCAGTGTGACACGTATGTAAAGACCGGATAGTCACTTCGTTACGGCAGCGACAATAACTGTAATCAGATTGCAGGAAGACGTCATATCCGTTTTTATTTTTGTTTGTAAAGCAAAAGCGAGTGGGATTTGAGGTCGCACTTTTGTGATTACATTTCAAGATTTCGTACAAAATTGGGAAACGAAATCTTTGTAAAATCATTGCATGTACGTTTGTCTGTCTGTTTGCTACAAGATTATAACCTTGGCCAGTTTGACGCAGGCTAATAAAAATTCTCAAGAGGTAGAAAAAAAACCTCTCAGGCACAAGTAAAATCCGCATTACGGGGGTTCTGTACACATTTAATAATAATAATACAAATAAGCCATTTATTCTTTAAATAAAATTATAATATATATTAATTAACATAAAGAAATAAACAAATTTAAATTTTCGTAGTTTTTGGTTCTTGATTAAAAATAAATACTATAAATTTAAAAATGTTTGACTATGGAACCCTCTTTAGGGTATAGACCTCCTCCAAGCCATTCACAAACACATTTAGATACTTATAAATATTTAAGGGTACAAATATTTCCATTAAAGTACTTACAAATATTAATTTTTCATAACGTAAATATATTGATTATTATATCTCTCAGAGGCGTAAAAACATAGTGCTTATTTCAAAATTGTCATATCTACAATCATCGATATAATTTTTTACAACATTTGCATAGGTGTCTAAAACCTATATCGTTTTCTTAATTTTAGGTCGAGTAGTTTCGAAAATAAGGCTAGGACATATTTCTTGCAAAATTCTCAGTACATTTCTGAAGACAATACCTAAAATTATGAAAAAAAATATTTTTGACACCATTTCAACTAGCCCTTTAAAATAATACTCTATAGATGAAAATAAAATAAAAAATTCCCGTATTTAATGTCGAAATGAAAAAAAAAACAATTAAACGTAGAGTATCGAGATTCATCAATGAACGGCCTCAATTTTTTCTGCATACACCCACGTTAATAATATTTCTTTTTAAATGCCAATATGCGAAAGTCTCTAACAACCCTTATATTATGAATAGGCTCATACAATTACATTGATCGTAAAATAAGAACGGCTGTATTAGCCGCTATTACGACAAAGGAGGTATTATCTATTAAACGAAGGAAAGTCGTACGCTTTTGTACTAAGAGTGAAAATTCGCTTACAAAAATATAGATACAAAAGAAATGGAAAATAAAATTGGAGGAAATATGCTGGGAAAAATCTTACACATTAGCGGATTATACCCCGATTTTATATATATTAGGATTGTTTAACTTATCAATGGCGGTAGATTTTTTTTTCTATGAGGGATGCGGTAACGTTTTAAATAAAATATATACTTCATATAATTCTATCCGTTTATCTAAGCCGTAACCTTTTCCCATACTCCTTATATTTTTGCGATTCCTTTCAATATTACACCATCCCGTTTCTCATAACACTCTTTAGACCTTGTCTTGTTATTCCTATCTGTTACGCAGCGACATGTTAACAGTAAGTAAACACTTCCAAATAATTGACACTGTGAGGCTGTTAGACCAGAGTCTTCCTATCCAATACATTTCAACGCAAGGGTCACGTTTAAATCCTCTGTCTGTTTCAATAAAGGGAGGGCGGAGACGTGTCTTTGAGTCTGAACTTAAAGACATACAAGACAGTTTCCCGATACGGGTTCGAGCCAATCTAACTAGCTTCAACAAACACTATTGTATGTTACGTAAGCAAAAGCACAAAATACTGGAACAAATGTGTCGTTTCAGCTAGTTCACATTGCTGGTTTTTTCTTAATATATAAAAGTGTACATTAAAACGCATTTTGATAACGACATGGATCTTACAACATAAACTAAACTTACGAAAATTTTATACACAATTCACTAACACCAAAACATAGACCATTTACTGATTCTACAATTCCAAAACAGCACGAAATCTATAATAAACTGGACTAAACCACCGTTAACTTCATTCGTGTATTAGACGATATGATCTTACAACATAAACTAAACTTACAGAAAAGTTTATACACAATTCACTAACACTAAAACATAGACCATTTACTGATTCTACGATCCCAAAACAGCACGAAATCTATAATAAACTGAACCAAACCACCGTTAACTTCATTCTTGCATTAGACGATAGGATCTTACAACATAAACTAAACTTACAGAAAAGTTTATACACAATTCACTAACACTAAAACATAGACCATTTACTGATTCTACAATCCCAAAACAGCACGAAATCTATAATAAACTGAACCAAACCACCGTTAGCTTCATTCATGTATTAGACGATATATTTGTTTCCGGCTTCACAATGATTTATATGGCAACCAATGATACAATTCCGTGACTGCCGAATAACAATATCCGATTTCCGCCTTCGGAAATAACAATATCCGACCAAATAGTTTTTGCCCCCTAATAACATTTCGATGGCCGACCGCGTTACAATCTTAGATTGCTATGCATAGTCGTACGTACAAAACTTAATTTCAATAAAAAAAATGAAACTAATCGATAGCCCAAGGCACGATGCAGGAAAATAATTGAAAACACACCGAAGGGCCGGAGAGGGAATTTGCTTTCAATAAGGCGTAGAGGGTATAAAAAGAAAAATTTATTATCCGAACGGCGAGCCGGCAGAGGCTAAGACCTAGTCAATGGGCCAGCTGAGCTGGGGTTCTTCATTATTTTAGCGCAAAATCAATTTGTAGCCCCGATGAGCTGTATGGCATAATCCGAAGTTGGGACCGAACGGGATTACTATTCAAATACTACATAATATTTTGCTATTGGTCTGACACGTATTGGGTCACTCAAGCATATAAACGATTTCCGCCACTGAGACGAATTCACTGCGTTAAAGTTCTTAATTTTTTTATAGTAACATTTTATGGTACGTTAACGTTCCATCTAAAGATCGCAATATTAACATGTGAACATTGATTCAATTAACATTGATAGTAAAATTTTGAGTCATGGACTAATAAATCAACAAACGACTAAAACTACTATCAAATCCTACATTCTTAATCTAAAACGTTTATTATATAATGGAAACGGAATATATAAACGGAACTTTCATACTTGTATATTATACTCGTTTGGTAGTCAGTTTGTTTTACATATATTTTCGTTATCTTAAATGGTAGAAACTTGAATCCAAATAAAATTATATAATATGCATATAATACATATTCTATTTTGTGTCATAAAATATCATTTTTCTACAAAATACATGTCCACGTAGAATCAACGAAGATTTTTATAATAAATCAATTGGCTTGATTACAGAGTTTATAATCGAATATTAAACCCTTTGAAAACCGAATCAAAGGATCAAAATATAAATACAGAGCTTGTAACATAAACATTACTAATAGTTCCGATGTGTTGAGACTAAAGTGTTCCGATATATCTGTTGCCAAAATGTTAATTGTAAAGCTTTTCATATATAAGAAAATAAGGAAAGAAAACCTGCCGTTTATCGATAATGAAAAGCCAACAATCGCCCTGGTCAATTTATTAAATGTCACCCATGATTGAATTAATTAATTTGGAAATTTATGGAAGCTGAATTCTAAATAACAGATTGTGAATGTGCGCGTGTATGCAGTCGAGAGATTAGGCAATCAAAAATTTAATTTAACCGGAGTAGAAGGTAAGCAATTATTATTCTAGGGAAACATCTTCTCGTAAATAACAGAAAACAACAAGACTTACGTGGGAAGTGATAAAATAGAAGGTACAATCTATTACAGGTAGGGTATAAAGCATTCAGCTGTAATGGGGGGGTCATTAATAACCGCCCCGTCGGTCTGAAGGGCTGCAACTAATTGTGTAGGGCGGGCGTTGTCGCGACACTGACGCATTGGATTAGCCAGCCGGGCTCAGACGTCGCCGGGGGCCATTAAGGGCTTATATTTCTGAAGTTAACTAAGTACTATCATTATTATAATAATGAGGGAGAAGGAAAGGTATTCCCCAAATTAATTTTCTTTTTACAGCATGTTTTTGTAAAGAGACGAATTTACGGCAAATGTAGGACTTTTAACATGGATAAATTGAAATTAAACCCCTTATCACTTATTTAAACGACTTAGTTGTTGAAAAGGTATTCGGTAGAAAATTTGAATTTTCTGCCGAATACCCCATGCAAGTTTTTCTTAGAAATTCTTATTGTTTTAATACAGAATATAAAACGCGTGTTGAAATAGTTTCCCTTCTATTTTGCACGCCACATTCCGGAATAAAATTTTTAAAAGCTTTGCGGAAGTGCGTCCCGACACTTTTAAGTTTTTTACAAATCTGCTTAGGTGACAGAATGACGACTTAGTTGTTAAAAAGGTATTTGGAAGAAAATTTGCATTTTTCCCCCATGCACGTTTTCATAGAAAGTCTTATTGTTGTAATACAGAATATAAAACGCGTGTTGAAATAATTTCCGTTTTATTTTGCACGACACATTTCGGAACAAAATTTTAAAAGCTTTGTAGAAGTGCTTCCCAACACTTTTAAGTTTTTTACAAATCTACTTAGGTGATGGAATGACAATTTAATTGTTAAAAAGGTATTCAACGGAAAATTTGCATTTTTCCCCATTCACGTTTTCTTAGAAATTCTTATTTTTTGTAAGAGAGAATATAAAACGCGTGTTGAAATATTTTCCGTTCTATTTTGCACGCCACATTTGGAAATAAATTTTGAAAAGCTTTGCGAAAGTACGTCCCGACACTTTTAAATTTCTTACAAATCCACTTAGGTGACAGAATGACGACATAGTTGTTAAAAAGGTATTCGGCAGAAAATTTGCATTTTTTCCCATGCACGTTTTCTTAAAAATTCTTATTGCTGTAAGACAGAATATAAAACGCGTGTTGAAATATTTTCCGTTCTATTTTGCACGCCACATTTCGAAATAAATTTTGAAAAGCTTTGCGGAAGTACGTCCCGACACTTTTAAATTTCTTACAAATCCAAATTTCTTACATATCCAAATAATATCCGTTTTATTATTTTGCACGACACATTTCGGAACAAAATTTTTAAAAGCTTTGTGGAAGTGCTTCCCTACACTTAAGTTTTTTACAAATCTGCTTACGTGATAGAATGACAATTTAATTGTTAAAAAGGTATTCAACAGAAAATTTGCATTTTTCCCCCATGCACCTTTTCATATGAATATTCTTGCTGTTAAGATTCAGAACGACAAACCCGTAAAATAATTTCCCTTCTATTTTTCACGCCACATTTCGGAACAAAATTTTGAAAAGCTTTGCGGAAGTGCGTCCCGTCACTTTTAAGTTTTTTACGAATGTACTTAGGTGATAGAATGAATGAGCAGATTGATGCTTATATAATATCGCCATTAATGCGAAGGAGCGAAGCTTTTATTAAATATTAACTAGGATTTGTTTTTATTGTTGTCAAATAACTTTTATTCCTAACAGAACCCTAGCTGGATAAGTATTTTTTTGTACAAAAGACAGGAAAGGGCAAGGACACAAAGGAAAAGGTTTCAGGAGATGCAGGACTTTTTCACTCGATCTTTGAAAATATTTAGAGACGTGATTTTCCTGATGTCAGGATTCAGGTGATTCCAAATTTTTGCTGCTTGGACAGTGAAGAATTTTTCGCAAGTGGTAGAGATATGTTTAGGAATAAGTAGGGTGAGTGAACTTTCAGATAGTAGCCTAAGGCCGTGAGCAGACAAATCTTTAAATTTGCCACTAAGATTTTTTAATATGTTAAAAAGAAGTGTATGTGAAGTTGGCATTTGAGAAGTGACCTGTATTCAGAAATCTGATCATATTTTATGAGGCCGAAGATATATCGGATGCTTGATTTTTAAACTTGCACAAATATTCTTCATTAAGATTAGGATAGCACACATCTCCATAATCAATTAATGATAATAAAAGTGTTTGACAAAGGTAAATTTTCGTTTTAGTCGGTAGACAATTTTTCAGACGTTTCAAAGAGTGTATCCTGTTGAAAACACGACGACTAACAACATTTGCTTGAGGCCGCCAATTAAGATTTTGATCGATCAGTAGGCCCAGGTTTTTAACAGTTGACGTGTATTTTGTTATTGTACTATTTAGAACTAATTTCAGTAAACTAGGTAGGTTTACTTTAGAAGTCAGTCATTGACTACCGATGATGATAGCTTGTGACTTACTTGGGTTAACCAAAAGACCCATTTCATGAGCCCACTGACTAGTTGAAGCGAGATCTCGATTAAGGATGTCGATGGTTTTTGATAAGGAATGGAGGTTCGAGTGCGCATAGATTTGTAGGTCAACAGCATATAGATGATAATTGCTAGAAATGTTTTTTAACAATATCATCAATAAATACTGAGAAGAGGAGAGGAGATAGAACTCCACCTTCAGGTACACCAGCTGTAAGATCAGTCCACTCAGAATATGTATCTGAGAATATGTATCTCAAAGTATATTATATATAAATTATAATATACTTTGTTTTGTAAAATATACTTTGTTAGCGAATTGTATACGGTATAATGTAAATAAATAGTTGGCTCAAAATATTCTATACAACCAAGAAAGTAATTCTGAGCGTTTTCTGACATTTTCACTGAAAATCCTTTTGGTATAAACCTAAAAACGTCTTACAATTTTGAAAGCATCTAAATATTCTCCAAGTTTTTAAGGTAATGAAAAATTCACAATTAAATGAAACTACGTGATGTAGTATTATTTCTACTTTCTTTGTTAAACATGTCGTGGTAAAGATATTAAAGAAAGTAGAAATAATGCTACATCACGTAGTTTCATTTAATTGTGAATAATGAATTTCTACAAAATTAACGCCAAATATATATATATATATATATATATATATATATATTAATATATAAGATTTTCGTAATTCCCATCACCAGAAAATCTTATATATTTTCCATGCGACGTGACGTAAGCTTTCTAAAAAAATGTATTAATTTTTCGTGCCAAATTTATACATAATATGTATGGGGTCGGAGGAATTCACGGCTCGCGTTTCACATATGATATATACTCTTTCGCAATTAATTTATTTCTCAGTTTTCAGCTAGACTCTGAAGAGAGAGCGCATCGTTCTTTCGGTTTACAGTTTCTTATTAATATTTCATAATATTCAATTACGTACGGTGACATTTTTATCGCAATGGTAGCTGTAAATTTTATTGATTTTAATAAGAGGTATATTTTATTTTTATTAAATTTCGTTTAATATGAATATAACAAATCCCATCGAAAATAAAGAGGGATAAGAAAACTCTCAACTTGTTGTAACAGAGTACTGAATTTGAATTTCACAATGAGATATAAACGGAAGATCATCACGAATCTTTCGCGAGTCATTATTTTGTCAATTACGAATTTAAAGTAGACAATATGTTATTTCTGCATACGTATGAGCTGGCCACCTTCTCTTCCGGAAATTAGTGGCATTAAATGTGGCCTATCTTACGTTGCGGTAGTATTACAGTGATGTGTGAACATTCAGGCTTCGCCTGTGAATTTATCAGATACGGCGAGCTTATAAACCAAACCAAAATATTATGAATATTCACTCACAAAACGATACGAGTTTATAAACCAAGCTACAGTATTATGAATATTCACTCATAAAAATATAATTAATTTTATTCATTTTCGGTAGTGACATAATGAATCCTAATTACGTCGTCTCCACCAGTCACAGTGTCACGGTTTCTAATGTTTTTGACCTATGTGCATAAGGTTTGGCAAGTACATACTTCAAATGAAGATCTCTATTAACATGTAATAATATAATTGCAGGGCGTAACAAAGAATGTGTCTATTATTCACAGACATGATTCTGCCCATATATTACAGTGTATTTGAAAAATGTTAATGTAAAAAAAAGGAAATTTTCGCCATTTTGATAGTAACGTAAATGACATAAAAAAAAAGAAGTTTCTCAATATTCTGTATCTGTGTGTGATACTTAATAGCTCCGGTATTTATATATTTAGATGATTCTTTTTTATCAGGAAGGCTATAAAACTGCTACTTCTAGAAAATATTGCTATTGCTAAAAAATTTTTGGGTCGGTGCCAAATGAAATGTAGCTTTCAACTGTATGTGAGTATGTATGTAAGTAAAAGAGAAAGAGACGCGTCGTTTTGGTACCGGTACCCAAAATCTCTAACAGTAACAGTATTTGGCAAACTTATGTGTTCGGAAACGATATTGTACCGCAAAATTATTAATTAAGCACTCGTATTTTTATTATTTTATGATAAAACACATATATATTATTCCAAAAATTTCTAACGGTAACAGTATTTAGCAAACTTATGTGTTTGGAAACGATATTGTACTGCAAAATTATTAATTAAGTTATCGTATCTTTATTATTTTATACTTTTCAATGCGCTTCTTATTTGGTGGTTCTTAAGGTCGGTTACATTTTTTTAAGTTATTTTTTTCCAAAGACGAAGGGAATTTCGTATAATGAGTTAACATTTTCTACTCAGTTTAATGCACAGAATCATCTATATGAATAATGTTCACATTCTTTGTCACACTTTTATATTTTTAGTAATCTTTCTCACACATGTAAGCAGGAGGGAGGGGGTAGTTTTCCAGACTTGGAATTTTTCCTCAAAGTAAAATTTTATTTATTATTTTTATTATAAAAATGACGTTCCTTCTAATTTTATAAAAAAAAAAAAATGAAGTTATTTCGGTTCGTTTGCAGCAACAATTTAAAAAAAAATTAGTAAATGTAAACCTTCTTTATAAATGTCTTGACCAGCATTGGGATATTTTTGTTAAGATTACGTTTTAGAATGGTATATTCAAAACATCTACCAACAAAGCTAACGTATTTAAATTTTCCCTGATCTGTATTACAATAAGGAAGACAAGACTTAAGGGAAGTGATCAGCGGGAAGTGGCAGTAGATGCCATTTATTACAGGTACGGTATAAAGCGTTCCGCTGTAATGGGGGTCATTTATAACCGCTCCGCCGGTCTGAAGGGCTGCAACTAATTGTGTAGGGCGGGCGGCGTCGCGACACTGACACATTAGATTAGCTGAACCGGGCTTAGACGTCGCCGGGGGCCATTACGGGCTTATATTTCTGAGGTTAACTAACTACGATGGTTATTATTATAATGAGGGTGAAGGTAAGGCATTTTTAGAATTAATTTTATTTTTCAACAAACATGCCTTTTCGTTATATATATATATTATATATATATATATATATATATATATATATATATATATATATATATATATATATATCTATATATATATATTTCATTGGTTGTTGTGTTATATCACATATTGAATATATTTGGCGTTAATTTTGTAGAAATTCATTATTCACAATTAAATGAAACTACGTGATGTAGTATTATTTCTTCTTTGTTTAAGTTCTTTAGCACGATCTAGGTTTCGTTGTAATACATCTTCAGGTAGGCTGTTAGCAAAGAAAACCTAGAGGGTACTTCCCGTTGCCCTAGAATCATAAAATTTGGCAATAAGCAAGATCTCACAGCACAAGTAAAGGAAAAAATTATTAATTTGTAGTTATATCGCATAACAATTTTTTTTTAAATACGCGCCTGTGAAAGATAAAGTAGGCAATATATTTTCGTACTAAAAAATTAAAATTTTGTAAATAGTTTAAAAGGAATATTATGTACCATTAAACGTTTAAAAATGCCGAAATGTTTACAAAACCCTCGTAGTGCGAGTTCCACGTGTGCTTGACAGGTTTTATTTTCATTAGCATATATGTATATATATATATATATATATATATATATATATATATATATATATATATATATACATATATATATATATATATGTATATATATATATATATATATATATATATATATATATTCAGTAATATACTCGTACGAGAACTCTGGTGAATTAATTCAATTGTTCATTCGCTCCATGTGTCGAAACAAACGTGACATTTTTCTTACCTAGACCATAAACTTACATTCCTCCAAGATTTTGTATTAAATCAATAATGCTTCTGCTCTTCTTTTTTGCTATCCAACGATTTCCAAAAATAATGTCTATCATAAAAACATATTTATATTACCTATAGCCAATAATACCCAAATTCACTTATTATTAACTATATTAATTAATCAAACATTTTTTTTAGTTCCAAACACAAAAAATTGTCATCTTCCTAGAAAAAAGACTTAAGCAGGAAATAATAACGCGATAAGGTGTCAATTATTACAAGTACCTACAGTATAAAGCGTTCCATTGTAATGAGGGTCATTAATTACTGCCCTATCGGTCTTAACGGCTGCAACTAATTGCTTAGGGCGGGCGGCGACGCGACACAGATATATTGGATTAAAATTTCGATAGCGATCGAAAAAGAATTTCTTTTCATTTTCCTAATTCATTCAGATAAACTAAATAGATTCGCAAACGAAATGGAAACGCGCAAAAGGTATGATATTCAAGATTTATATTTACATCCGTAATTGGCAATTTCGGTCTAAATTTCGTTTTGTTTGCCTTGCAGATTTCGCGAGTGGCTAACCGAAAGCGTTATAATCTTTCTCTATCCAATATATCTTCGTGGATGATTTCTCATTTTAATACAAACGAGAAAAATTGCTTGTCACGCAGGTACGGTTTGCTTTGTCGGCGAAGGTCGGAGTTTTTTGGACGCGAGATGAAGGCGAATGTTATATTGGATTTCCTCAACGTTGAGATGACTTGCAACTATTCAGCATAAGTGCTGAGTGTGCAGATACATTATTTTCTCGGCATTACATTATTTATTGGTAAATAAGTAATTATAGGAAAACTAGTGAGGAGTGGAAAGGAGTGCGGCTTAGGAAAATTAGTTATCTCTTTTAGCAGGATCGCGCATCACTTTTCGCAGGAAAAAAACTAACAGCGGAAGTACAAACGAACGTTCGAAGGAAAACCGAATTGACGACACAAACGTACACACTGTCTTAACATTATCATTCAACATAAACAAACGTAACATTACAGATTAAAATTGAATTAAGAGGATGTAGATAAAATACAACTCACAACTTACATTAAAATTAATTGATTTTAACGCCTAACGATAGTTGCGTTTTAAGTCATAAAAGGATTAAGAAATAAACGTCGAAATTCAAGACTTAGACATATAATTCTTGCTTCAAGATCGTTATCTATATGTCGAAGTATAATTCTTATATGTCGAAGTATAATTCTTATATGTCGAAGTATAATTATTATATGTCGAAGTATAATTCTTATATGTCGAAGTATAATTCTTATATGTCGAAGTATAATTCTTATATGTCGAAGTATAATTCTTGCTTCAAGATCGTTATCTATATGTCGAAGTATAATTCTTATATGTCGAAGTATAATTCTTATATGTCGAAGTATAATTCTTATATGTCGAAGTATAATTCTTATATGTCGAAGTATAATTCTTGCTTCAAGATCGTTATCTATATGTCGAAGTATAATTCTTATATGTCGAAGTATAATTCTTATATGTCGAAGTATAATTCTTATATGTCGAAGTATAATTCTTGCTTCAAGATCGTTATCTATATGTCGAAGTATAATTCTTATATGTCGAAGTATAATTCTTATATGTCGAAGTATAATTCTTATATGTCGAAGTATAATTCTTATATGTCGAAGTATAATTCTTATATGTCGAAGTATAATTCTTGCTTCAAGATCGTTATCTATATGTCGAAGTATAATTCTTATATGTCGAAGTATAATTCTTATACGTCGAAGTATAATTCTTATATGTCGAAGTATAATTCTTATATGTCGAAGTATAATTCTTATATGTCAAAGTATAATTCTTGCTTCAAGATAACGATCTTGAAGCAAGAAGTATATGTCGAATTTCGACGTTTATTTCTTAAGCCTTTTATGACTTAAAACACAACTATCGTTAGGCGTTAAAATCAATTCATTTTAATGTAAATGAGTTGTATTTTATCTACATCCTCTTAATTCAATTTTAATCTGTAACGTAACTATAGTCGACAATACTTATGTAGTGAACTACGTATTATATTTCAAGAAGATTCTCTTGTTTTTATTACACGATTACGTTAACACTTCTCGTTTTTTGGGAAGTGAAATATATTTTTATTTTATCATAATCGCTTGAAAAATTACTGCTGACTTTTACTTCTGATAAAGATACTGTTGAATTTGATAAACACTTATCAATACACGGCACATACAGCGGGAAAAATTATGGATTATACAGATGTCTGGTAATAAGTGTCGGACAAAAAAGACGTTATTCGTTGACTAAAAAAATAATTGATTGTCGTCAAAATAAAATTTATAAGATGACTTTTTTTACACACGATACTTGCGCACATTATCTAGCGCCACCCGGGAGAGTAACCCACAAACAGCTGCGAAGGCATCTAGCTGCCCGGGTAAACACCGCGCACCATGCAAGTATTGGGTGTGTTAAAAAGTATTGGGTGTGTTATATGTAATATTTTTTTGCACTCAATTAGAAAAAGAGGTGTTTTACGTTTTATTTCAACGACAATTTATTCTTATAAGCAACGAACAGCGTTTTTATTTGTCCGAGACTTATTTCCGGAAACCGTGTGTAAAGGAAACAAAAATTAAGTTATTGGGATATCCTAAACTTTTACATTTTTCCCGTATGCCGAAAAATAGCTGAAAGGTCGACTTTTTCGAGTGATACTATCACAAAATTAACTATTTTCGCATTTAAAAAGATGTGCTATAGTATCCCAGTGGGATATTGGAAATACATTTTATACCTGGTCTACATATATGCAAGACTGCCTAGTATGCAGCGGAGATTACTTCTGAAAAAGTAAATAGCAAGTGAATACGCCAAAACTTATGGAACGACCTACGTTTGTACTATTATCTATTATTTTAAGTTTATTTAACGCAACGAAACTAATAAAAATGTTTACAAGTGATATTTTTAACTACTTGCCGTAACGTGTTTGAGTACATTGATATAGAAATAGTTTATGCTTTGCTGCTAAAGCTGCGTTGCTATCGTGCTGCTATCATAAGCAAAAATACACTTACAATACATGACGGCAATATATAGCGCTTGTGTTAAAGACACGCGGAACAATCTACGTGTAAGTACAAAACTCGCGCTTGACCACATCTCTTTCACTCAAAGTACCACTGCCTCCGTCGCTCAAATTCGTCACATCTAACATTACTCAATGACCTCATTTCCACTACATTAAATCCGCTTTCATCTTTGCGAAATAACATCCAGTATATCACATTTTTTAATATTCTTCCCAATAAAATGCGAACGGAAAAATTAAATCGCACAAACAACCTGTCAACGAAGACCGATCCAAGGCCCCGCCCCAAGGCCCGAACGCAAATATCCTAATTCCTCATTTTAACCCACTTATTAAAAGTTTGCTCGCTCGCAATAACAGGAATTACGTGTCTCGCGTTCCACACGGAACCCGAGACCGTATTTCGCGAACTTATAGAAAAAACAAGACCATTAATTAAAACGGGAGAACGGCGGGCAGGTCGCCTAATGAAATTATTATTGCGCGCGGCACGTACCTTCATTACTTCGTGTTTCGTTCATTACACTTTACAACGCGTTTGTATTTTTTAATTTAACATTTCGCGAGTGAGCCAAGAAATTTATTTTAACTTTAATTACAAGTAAAACATTAGTCCCGTCCGAGTTATGGAGTTGTGTGTGAATTAGTTGCGAGTTAGCTTAATACATCCGACTCCGTTCGGACTGAAATAACTGCCTTTATTTACGGCGAGCATTATTCACCGGTATCGTCTTAGAAGTTATACAACAATATCTAGATGTAATCTTACCATTATAAATAGGTAGTCATTGACCCTGACGCGATACACCCAATTATATGTCTAACTCTGGTTAGGCTGTTGTATCCTTGAAGATAAATGGGAATCATTCATCTCTTAAATGATCTAAATCTCAACTAACTAAAGGCATAAACACTGTTTTGTTGTGTTTGTATGTATAATTTAAATATAATGTTTATTTGGCATGGAGATCTGTTTGTGTCTGTAAGTGTTTGTTTATGAATGTCTCTTATGGATATGGACATACGTAGGTATACATGGAAATGACGTGTTTATGTTTTCTTGTACGAAATACTACGTCTTTTACAATTAAAAAAATGTGTAACAAAGAATAAGTCTAAAAATGACTTCATTTTTTTCGTCTTATCTATTATAACCGTTAAATTGCCATACTGCAATATGACTTACAGTTATTTATACATAACTTGTAGAGTATAATAAACCTGTCGGTTTGCTGTTTTGCTTAAAAATTATTCGACGCAAATATTTGAAATTTGGCATAGTTATAAAATGTATTCATCATATATCCCAACAAGAAAAACTTTAAAATATTTAATGTGCTTTATCACTGGATTCTGGATTTAAAGTGTCTACATTAAACTGTTTTTGAAAAAAAAAGACTGTGACAGACAGACGGAAGGAAACGTAAGTGATCTTGTAAGGATTCAGTTTTTTTTTCTTTTTAGGTACGGGCTCGAAATATTGAGTAGGTCTATCAAATTTGAAGATATAAAGAAATTTAGTCCATAATTTTTATGTTACCCTTCAAATAATTGAAATTTCACAACTGACCGAGAGTGTGACAACTCCTGTCAAAATATTTAACATAGTAGAACAAAAGTTGCACAGGCGAATTTTGATCTGTCAAATAAATTATAAGCTCTAAATCACATTTAAAAACATGTTAGAATTTTACTTTCGATAAAATGATGAAAAATGTAAAAATCATTGTATCGCAGTCTGGCAGTATTTTCGCAACGCTAAATGGTCTAAAAATATCTAGAATTAAACATGATGGAGTTACGTCACTTTTTTAAATCCTCTCTTACTTTACCTTTAGAAACCTGGAAACGCAAAGCTTATCTTGCCAGAAAGACTTCGATAACGAAGAGTTCGGGCGAGAGAATAGGCTCACCGTCTACCTTAATAAAATGACCTTCCAAAAGCGTTGCAGCCTCTTAAGCTACATAAATTATATTAAGCATAGAACAAAACTAAACAAAAGCGCCTAAACTCATAACTGTCACCTATTATTCGAGTAATTGCAATTGTCATGATATATATATTATTCACAATTAAATTAAACTACGTGATGTAGTATTGTTTCTACTTTCTTTAAGTTCTTTACCACGACCTAGGTTTCGTTGTATTACAACATCTTCAGGCGGGCTATTAGCAAAGATCTTTGCTATTATATTATAATTGTGGAGAACATTATATATTTTGAAAACTGCTCATCAAGAGCTTCAATTTGATGTCCATCACGACTTTAACCTCCATATTGCATGGATGATATACCTAAGTATACCCGAAAGATTAAGACAATTCTAAAGATATATCTTTTATAAAGATCCTATTATTATTTCTAGTTCTAGTGTGTCTACACATCCTACATATATACATACATACATAGACTGATTTACTTGAAAGACTGATTACTAACACTGATGTAATTTTATTAAGTAAATCAGGTGAGATTCAATAATCGAAACGTTAATTTATTACTCGTAACGAAATTCTTTCAAATTATTACTTAAAGAACACATCCTACAAATATCTCTTACATACATATATAGACTGATTCACTTGAAAGATTTACTAACACTGACGTAATTTTATTAAGTAATGCAGGCGAGATTCAATAATCAAACGTCTATTTATTACTCGTAATCGAATTCTGCTTTCAAATTATTGCTTAAAGAACACATCCTACAAATATACTCGTACATGCATATATAGACTGATTCACTTGAAAGATTTACTAAGACTGACATAATTTTATTAAGTAATGCAGGCGAGATTCAATAATCAAACGTTGATTTATTACTGGTAACCGAATTCCGCTTTCAAATTATGGCTTCAAAAATTTTGATAGTAGGTATTCATGAAACTTTTTTCTCCTTTTTACAATTTTTACACAATCGGTTTTTGTTATTTAGTAATATCTTTCGTTTTTATTTTTTTAATTTGTTTTTAAAAATACAAGTCCACTTGGGGAATATATTCTGAATATTATTTGTTTACATATGTAAGTAAATACGTATCGCACTATGGTCAATCACATATGGCGTTCCAGTGTCCGCAATGTTGGGTTTATGCAACCTTGTATAATATCTTTGGCGAATCCAATATAAAAATTAATTCCTCATTCGTATAATACCTTTGGCGAATCCAATGACGACTCACATTTAAAAATTCATTCCTCATTCGTGTAATATCTTTGGCGAATCAAAAGACGACTCACATTTAAAAATTAATTCCTCATTCGTATAATATCTTTGGCGAATTCAATGACGACTCACATTTAAAAATTAATTCCTCATTCGTATAATATCTTTGGCGAATTCAATGACGACTCACATTTAAAAATTAATTCCTCATTCGTATAATATCTTTGGCGAATTCAATGACGACTCACATTTAAAAATTAATTCCTCATTCGTGTAATATCTCTGGCGAATCCAATGACTACTCACATTTCAAAATTCAACCCTACAAAAAAGAATGAAATCCCAAACACAAATACACATTAATACAAATGTTCGAAAAATATTTCCTACTTTTAACTGTATTTATTTATCACCTTTTATGCATAGTACATATGGCGAACTTATTGCTACATGAACAATCTCTTCCAGTCAACCATAACAATTGGTGTTGAAATTTAGTCGATAGACTGTAAGAGATTTTACAACGAAATTTCTTTATAAAACGTTGACAAAAAAATTTAAAAAAATACAAAAGTAATACAAACTATTGCCATGATTTGGGATGGGAAAGACACGTAAGGATAAGGGCATAAAGGAAAAGGTTTCAGGAGAGGCAGGACTTTTTCACTCCGTCTTTGAAAATGTTTAGGGACGTGATTTCCCTGATGTCAGGATCCAGGCGATTCCAAATTTTTGCTGCTTAGTGAAGAATTTCTCATAAGTGGTAGAGGTGTGTTTAGGAATAAGTAATGTGAGTGAACTTTCAGATCATAGCCCAAGGCCGTGAACAGACAAATCTTTAAATTTGCCAGTAAGATAATTGTCAGTAAGATAACTGTACGAAGTCGAATAAAAAAACTTCAAAAATTCAGCACATCCGCGTGTACGGACAGACGGACACTGATTCATTCTCACAATACATAAATACGGAGATAATAAAAACTCAGCTGGATGAAATAATGCAATGCATTTCCTCGTTTAAAAGTTGACCGACTTTCCAACTACCTCATGATTCACGCCGCTATTGTCTTAGGAGCTGTTGTTCAGTTTTATTTTTTTAAAATAAAAGCAGCAATTAAAAGAAGAGCGTTATCAAACTACAGAAAAAGAAATCCGTTCTATGTGATTTATTTCACTCTATATACATTTGTTGTTTTAGTTTATACTTGAATGTTGCAAGTGAACCAACGAAATAGAATATAAAAGAAATTACTACTTATAATATATATATATATATATATATATATATATATATATATATATATATATATATATATATATATATATATATATATACATATATTATAAATTAGTTGACAGAAAAACACATTACAAAATTGCTTTATTTTGTAAAGACTATTGTTTTCTTTGCCTTCATTTAATTGTTTTTATAAGAAATTGCTATCATGTACCTTAAAGTGTACACTTACATATAAATACTTAAAATCGATCAGAACATCCACTACGAAGGTTCTCCACACATTTCAATACATCAATATTTAAGGATTTATAATAATTAATAATTTACATTGTGTATAAATAAAAATAAGACTTTTCACCATGTAATCACTTAGTCTTCACACATTTCAAAATGAAACGAATTTCTCAGAATCATTTGTATAGTTTTTCATTGAGTTTACGTAAATTTGTAGTAAAAATCTCCTCCCATAACTTTGATGTTTTTTTTTGATAAAATATCAAACAACGATTCTTTGAATGAGATTTAATGGTGGGTCAATTTATTAGTGTAATTGTCGCGACGCGAAGGGATTTGTGTGGGTCATCCGCAATTTTAATAAACGCCATTTCGCAATTATATGGAAAACGGCTGGTTCTGTGAAGAAAATACAACAGAGATTTTTTGTAGAAAAAATAATCAGCTCTCATTTTTAATTAACATATTTTTTTGGAAAATTAAAACTTTTAGAGTTCAAGTGAGTTTGCTAGAAAAAAAAACTTTCATTCCCATTTAAAACATTTTTTTTGTGAATCTTGACTCCACAAAATAACGTTTTCAATAAAAATGATAAAGATTATTATTTTTTCTACAAAAAGGTCTCGTAGTTTAATTCAGTCAGTCATCTGTTTTCGAGATATTCGCAAAAAGAGATCCCTACACCGCACCAAGTTGATTTCATACCCATAACGGACCCATTAACAAACCTCAATAAAAATACCATTGTAAGGTTTTTATGGATGTTGAACTCCCTATTCGGAAAATATTTTTTCCCTATTAATAAAATACCCAAAATTATTGACAGGTTCAGCGCCAGTGCATCATAGTCGTCATATTGTTAGAATTCTGATTATTTTTGTAACATTTGATGAGTAAACTTTTGAGTCTGCTTTCTAATCGTGATTAGTTGTAGCTCTCATATTAGTTAAAGATTTTATTAAGTAGTGCTCCAAATGTATATGGAAATGTGTGTCCTCTCTTAAATGTATATGGAAATGTGTTTTTGGAATTTTTCCGATATGTCTATTTTTATACAAACCCAACGTATTTTGCTTATTATCCTGTAGATTTCAAAGGCTAGGGAAATGTTTAGCAAATGCCAAACACATTTAAATTTATATTTTTTACTTAATAATACTGGAAAACATAGAACTTGTTTTGGATAAGATTTGACGGATTTGACGGTGCACCTATAGAAGGTAACGTAACTAGGTCTCATAAACTATATACTTGTTAATCATATATATATATATATATATATATATATTTACACATAAGTTCGTTTGCACATTTATATTATTATGTCACTTCACGATTGTACAAACTATTTGGGTTCTGTTTATTATACTCTATATTAATTACCACATTTATTTGTTAAGCAAAATAGCCATTAAATAAATTCAATGAATATTTTCACTTTTTTAAAGGTTTCAAAAATTTCCACCGAAAGTGACTTTGAAAATAAATTAAATTTCCTCATTACATTTTCAATGACAAGATAAAACACTTATCGAACTTCAAACATTGTATAATATAACCGCACGAGTTCCAGTCATCCGAATACATTTGCATGAGCCACATCAATATTAAGGTCCTCATCTGTCCTCTGAAGGCTTCTGATAAGATAACGAATTTACGGCGGCAAACTATTAACAAGCAATGAATATGTAGGACGGCCTACAGATTGAGGATGAAAGCTTAATGGAAAACATCTCCCAGGCATGACGCGAGCTTTCCAAGAGACCTCCATCGTAGCGAAAGCACCTGCTACAAATTGTATGTTGAAACACTCGTAGCTATTACGGCCCGCACTGTGATCGGTTTGATTAGATGCAGAACATTTTACATAAAATATTCTCGTAAGTTCTTGCGCAATATACAGGTACTTAAAAATTGTTGAAAATTAACAATATAGGAGATCGCAGATTTCGTCGTTTTTGGATATATTTTGTTACCACGCCTACCTTAATTATTTTGATATCGCTCTGAAATTCTTCAAAATTACAAATATCATACATTTAAACTACAAGTGCTATACGATTACGTTCAACTGTTGTAAGTAATATACACTCTGGGCACACTCATTACCAGTAAAAATGAGATGAAAGTTGAAATTGGGAACCGACTTTTGATGGCAAACAGATGTTACTATGGTCTACAAAGTCAACTCATCTCTGTTAATACAAAATTAAATCTATATAAAACTCTCATCAGACATATAATTTTGTATGGTAGCAAAACCTGGGCGATCAATAAAACAGAAGAGAATAGGCTACTTATCTTTGAAAGAAAGGTCCTTCGATCAATTTTTGGAGCAGTCAAAGATATGGAGATAATATATGGAGAAGCTTATACAACAATGAAATTTAAACTAAATATGGGCAAGCAGACATTTTGAGAGTAATCAAGTCGTACAGAATCAGATGGTTGGGACAGGTTTTTCGACGAGAAGATCCGGACCCACTTAAAAAACTGACTTTCGCAAAGATTGAAGGTACAAGGAGAATAGGAAGACCACCTATAAGGTGGCTGGACAGTGTAGAGAAAGACAGCATGTGGAGAAATCTTGCATCAAGTCGTACTGTACTGCCTGGAGGGAGCATACTGGGAAAGCCTTGGCCTGCACCAGGCTGTAGTGCTGACAAAGAAGAAGTAGTATTACTTTACATTAGGTTTTATTTATGGTATCATTTGTCATTAGGTTTTTTTTATGGTATCAATTTTCCTATCTACATCACGCTCTTGGAAAAATATATATCAATTGTATGAACATTTGTGAAGTTTTTGAATAATGTAGGTGTAGAACTCCCCTATCTCGAGCCTGACTACCACTAGTTTCTAATTTCTATATTTCTTAATAACAGGAAAACCATAATAGTTGTGACATAAGCTTAGAAAGTTCTTACGGATATTTAGTAGGTGGCTCTTAGATTAATTAAACTAGTGAAACGATTGGAGCTTACTTAGTAATATTAGGGTTCCGTTTTTCTCCGGAAACCGCTTTGTGACATAAGCTTAGAAAGTTCTTACGGATATTTAGTAGATGGCTCTTAGATTAATTAAACTAGTGAAACGATTGGAGCTTACTTAGTAATATTAGGGTTCCGTTTTTCTCCGGAAACCGCTTTGTGACATAAGCTTAGAAAGTTCTTACGGATATTTAGTAGGTGGCTCTCAGATTAATTAAACTAGTGAAACGATTGGAGCTTACTTAGTAATATTAGGGTTCCGTTTTTCTCCGGAAACCGCTTTGTGACAGAAGCTTAGAAAGTTCTTACGGATATTTAGTAGATGGCTCTTAGATTAATTAAACTAGTGAAACGATTGGAGCTTACTTAGTAATATTAGGGTTCCGTTTTTCTCCGGAAACCGCTTTGTGACATAAGCTTAGAAAGTTCTTACGGATAGTTAGTAGATGGCTCTTAGATTAATTAGACTAGTGAAACGATTGGAGCTTACTTAGTAATATTAGGGTTCCGTTTTTCTCCGGAAACCGTTTGATGTAGAAACTTGAAATTTGGTATAGTAATAATACCCTCGCACATATCTCATATTCCAAAAGCTAACACTAAAAATATTTATATGGAAATTTTAGGCAGGGCAAATGTGCTAGAAGTAGAAAATAAGTGCGAATTTTTTTTTTAATAATATATTGTATGTGGAGTATCGTTTTGAATAGAAATATGTACATAAAATATTTTTTTAATAATTTTCGGTTCTATATCTGCACTATCTGCAGAGATATACTGAAAAATAATAATAAAAAATTGTGTGTGTCAGTTCCGACGTACGACTGGAGTTTACTTCTTAAGTACGATTGTATTGGAATGTATAAAATAGTTAATACTCTATATAAATATAAATATCATTAAATTTAAATTGAAAATTCTTTAATAAAAAATGTTAACAATATAAATATTTTCAAGTAAAACACAAATGAACAAGATCAAATTTATTCGACAAAATTAAACAAATTTAGTAACGTCAGACTAAGAAGCTAAAATTAAAAGCTTCTTTTTAATTTTGTAGGATAGAAGACGCCAAATATTCACATATAAAGCCATTTAATGATTACATCTTGGTAGATGTGAACGATAGTAAACCACGTGTGTCACAATTTGTCATTGCGATTACGCCATAACAAAATACTAATATTTGTATCACACTCGGTCATTGCGATTACGCCATAAGAAATTGCCAAATAAACATATTGATATCTCACTCTAAAGATGCGCAGGAATGTTGCGCGGAGAGGCCTCCTACCGATTACACTTTTTAACGCTCTGAACTTCGTAGCTCTGAACCTCTGATTTTACTCCTCATAAAACTTCATACCGGACGTTATATATGAAAATTAAGGAGTACACTCCAAAAATATGTCTTCCTTTATTTTCAAAACGACGGAATTTAACATAATGAAAATAAAACAAGAGTTTTAAAGGATACAGAGAGGCCAGAACGATGATTCTGGATATCATACTTTTGAGATATTCACAATAATATTTATGTTCCACTTAATTATTTAGGTATTATTAAATACTCATTATGCTGGGAAGTCCATAATAATGAGGACTTATGATAAATAAAGTAATTACACATCAAACTAGGTAACCTCAATGTATGAACCAGATTTGCACTTGGCCGGAATTTAAAATTATTTTTGTATTAATATTTTTTTAAATAAGTTATTTTATATGGGGCTTCTCACTTTAGTAAACAGTTTCAATAAATTGGACACTGCTTATTTTTTTATTTTTAAATTGACAACTTCATTGTCTTCCAACATGTTTCATAAATGAAAAGAATTAATTTATTTATTTACACACAAACATTTATCGTTACATTACAGGTAACCTATTCGTAACGATAAGAAATGAAGGGTTTAAGAAAGTTTTAACAATCAGATTAAACATATAGACAAAAGTACACAAGAACTACAAAATATAACGACGATACATTTCGACAAATTTAATTTCACTCATCATAAATAAATCAGACTCTGGTGCGACCGCGATCAGGTGGTTGAGCAGTTGAACACAGCGGGAAAATGGATAATTCCGAATCATAAAAAAATTATTCGTTTTTCACCTCTTAACGATGTGGTGTAACCATTAATTCGTGAAAATCAGGTTTAATGGAATACTCGATTTTCGATAAAAATATATTGCTATGTTTCGTATTTTCCGTTGTGCCTTTTAAATTTATTTTAACTCTGAAATTTTCATTGACTTCTATTTGATTTAACCTTGGACGGATCCCGCCTTTTGTAAACGAGGCCCACGTGAGATGTTATAATGGTCATATAGGTTTATGAGTGCCGTACGACGTTTTTTTTATCACAGCTTTATGGAGATAGCGTTGAGGTATTTTATGCTACAAAAATAGTATACTTTAATAACATTTATTATTATTGTTACTAGTTTACGTTAAAATGTAAAAATTATGTGTAAGCAGAAAGTATCGAAATATAACAGTTCTCGAATGTTTTTAAAGACACATTCGCCAAAAAGGGATTATAAGCCAAAGCATGTGTTAATGTCGTTGCTACGGTGACGTTGTTTTGACGGTTCGAGATTTGCGTATTCGTTTTGTAATTTGTGATTGTCTATTGTGTGATTGTCCTTGTATTTGTGTATTGCTAAAGACATATTTCGAAGAACCCCGTACTGTGAGAAATATGCTGCAATGTAGCAAAGGTGTTTTTCGTCTATTTGAATAGGATAAGCAAAGATAAGGTATGGTAGAATATCGTGCTACTCATATTCCCAAGGGTTAACAGACGATTGACAGATTTTGGCAACCACATTTTTAAGTTATTTTATAATGTCATCAATAAGTGCAATTGCAATTGTCTTTAAGTGAACAGTTGGATTTACTGAAAACTTGGGCGACTTATGCCACAATACGCACGTAGGTTTCAACCCCCGCCCATTTACGAAACGAGGATAATGGTAACAGTTCAACACAAAGAAAGAACGAAATTGATTACTACAACCCTTTTCAACACTAATCTTGATTACTGAACAATAGGTACCTACATCAGTTTTCCAATATCTTTTAAAAGTGAAAGCATACAATGGTACATACTATTCTGAAGAAATGTAGTTATTTTCTCAATTACGCAGAAGTTCTACCAATTGTAATCAAGTATATGGATGAAAAATATCCATTTATATAGCTACTAGATTCTAACACGTGTAAAGGAAAGTAAAGTTATTACTTTCCTTTTAACTCATTTTTCGGAAAAATTGATAAAATATATCTCAAGGCTTAATTCTAATATTTATAATATATATATAGTTATAAAATCGTCTAAGACTTCTCGAACGAGGGAGGAATCATTTATTCGCCTGTTTTCAGTTTTAACTAGTTTAAAAAATCTGATTGAAAAAATCTTTGAAAAATCTGAAACAAAAGTTAATACTAGCAATGATGGATGGATATTTTCAATAAAAATATGGCCATCTTGCAGCAACAGCTTTAAAAAATATAAATAACCATGGTGTGTGACATTTGTGCGTATCCCAACACACTCTTGGGTCGTGTTAAGTTTTTGTACCTCAAAAGGAAAAACGTAACCCTTGTAATATCACTCACGTGTCTGTCTGTCCGTTTATCTGTCAATAAACGATCTCTCAGAAACTGCTTGATTTAAAAACATAACCTGCATACATCTTAATAGTTAACTCCTAAAAATATTTATGCGGAAATATGACGGTTTTGGGTATTTTAGGGCGAAATAGAATATCGCTTGAAAGAGCTAATGGTATATTAGGGCAAAAGCTAAATTGCTTGAAAGAGTTAACCCTTGTAGGGTTTCCAAAATTCCTTTTTCATAATTTAATTTAGATATTTTCAGAGATATTCTGAAAATATACAAAAAAATATATTTTCCACCTCTATGTCGAAAATTACTCAATCTAAAATTATGAAAAAAGTAGGATTTTTAGGTGTCTGCGCAAAAGTTGCTGAAAAACTAGTGATTATTCTAGATCTTGCAATTTTTTAAATATGCACCAACGCCTGTGAAAGATATATACCTGAAAGATAAAGATATAGTAGTGGTACACATATACGTTGTGTAAAATGAATATTTGTAAACAGTTTAATAGAAATACTCCAATATTCATGTGCCTAAATGTATCCGGAACCCTTGTAGTACGAGTTCTACTAGTGCTTGACAGGTTTTTTAGTTACTAATTATGTATGAAGTTGTACGGAAACGAAAGAATATCGTGATTAACTTCGCATTAATAGATAGTTGTATGTAGCAGTCACAACTACAAATTTCAATCAAATATTAGCTTTTCCTCACATATAGTTTACGAAAATAAAATGTGTTTATAGAAAATAAAAATAATTCATGTAGATTAAAGGAAAACTACTCGCTTACGTCAGTTTAAAGCACTTTTATGCTATGCTACATGCATATTCGTTATATACAAACTTTCATTTAACCTTTCTTATTTAAACTTTCGTTTACCACGCAGCCTCCCAATGCCACCCCCTTTTAAGGGAAAAACCTCAGGAATTTATGTGTATGCTTTTATTCCTTTAAAGGAAACTAGGAAAAACCGTATATACCAGCCTGAAAATTCCGAGAACAAAGGGGAAAATCGACAATTGCAACTATCTAAGTTTCACGATTATTTTTGCCAGAATTATTTATAAAATAAGAAATAAAACTGGATAAATAAAGGGATAAATTTTTAATTATTTCTACTAAAAACACTATAGTGTTTTTACCACACATTAGTCTGGAATAAACTGGTCTTAGATGAATCGATAAAGCCATTAAATTATTTATAGAAATTGTTGTAAATAAATAGGAATAAACAATTTCACTATTCATTTCACTCCACTAATATTACTAGTTCCTAATTTATATCAATATGAAATACCCAAACATGGCATCTTAACAATTAACAATTATATTTGCCCGCTACTTGTATGAAATATCAGCTGTCATCAAATTTATTTAATATAACATTGACAATTATATTTGCCCGCCACTTGTATGAAATATCAGCTGTCATCAAATTTATTTAATATAACATTGACAATTATATTTGCCCGCCACTTGTATGAAATATCAGCTGTCATCAAATTTATTTAATATAACATTGACAATTATATTTGCCCGCCACTTGTATGAAATATCAGCTGTCATCAAATTTATTTAATATAACATTGACAATTATATTTGCCCGCCACTTGTATGAAATATCAGCTGTCATCAAATTTATTTAATATAACATTGACAATTATATTTGCCCGCCACTTGTATGAAATATGAGCTGTCATCAAATTTATTTAATATAACATTGACAATTATATTTGCCCGTCACTTGTATGAAATATCAGCTGTCATCAAATTTATTTAATATAACATTGACAATTATATTTGCCCGCTACTTGTATGAAATATCAGCTGTCATCAAATTTATTTAATATAACATTGACAATTATATTTGCCCGCCACTTGTATGAAATATCAGCTGTCATCAAATTTATTTAATATAACATTGACAATTATATTTGCCCGCCACTTGTATGAAATATCAGCTGTCATCAAATTTATTTAATATAACATTGACAATTATATTTGCCCGTCACTTGTATGAAATATCAGCTGTCATCAAATTTATTTAATATAATATTGACAATTATATTTGCCCGCCACTTGTATGAAATATCAGCTGTCATCAAATTTATTTAATATAACATTGACAATTATATTTGCCCGCCACTTGTATGAAATATCAGCTGTCATCAAATTTATTTAATATAACATTGACAATTATATTTGCCCGCCACTTGTATGAAATATCAGCTGTCGTCAAATGTTAATATATTTTTTACGTGGCTTTTGTGGTATATTTCATTTACTTATTTTATAACTTTGCATCAACATAATTTTCCGGATTCAAGAAATTCTGAGATCATTGGAAAGGCTAAGGAAAATCTTCGTAAAAAAACACAAAGGAAGGTTACAATTTCATAATCATACAGATTCGGGTACCAAAATCACCGGTCTACTTCAGAAACCATATTAGCCATATGCATTCTACTTAATCGCTTTTCACGTCCACCTGCTCGATTATATATTCCTTAATTTCTTCCTATGCACTGTAAACCATAATTTTGGGTACTTATTTATGAGGTAAAAATGTTGAGGTCGATATCCTAGAAGCTTGAGGTCGATATCCTAGAGATGTTAAGATCATCACGAAACTCCATATCACTGCCGCTTTGAGACAAGACGAATACAGAATAGCGTGGAAGCAGTTGGGTCAGATCCTCTAGCAAGACACTTGAAGATAGACACGACCTTCAGTAATCAAGATTAATTATAAAGGACCAACGAAGCATTTTTATGAAGCGTGTATCTATAATGATGCCAAATGATGGTTTTTACATAAATTGTTATGTAACTATGGCATAATCATCAGATGTAAGTGAGGATGTAGCTAACTGACCAAGGATGAAGCGGACAGACTAAATTTGAGCAAATCAGAACAGAAGAAAATTTATAAAATTACAGAAGGGATAAAAAGGGTCCCAAAGTTCGCATGTAGTGTAAATGTGATTATGATATATTAGATGACGCTATTATATATTAGATGACGATATATTAGATGGTGCAAATACACGACGATAAGTATTTTGTGAAGGTGAGGGGAGACGGGGCAATCACGATATATCGAAGAAAGTATACACAGGAATGTCCTGAACAAATAGATGCTTCTTATCTTCTGAAAGAATAATACAAATTATTTTCTTTTATTTCACCTATAAGAGCATTGCATACATCTATATAATATATCAGATAATAATAAAGTAATGAGGTACGTAAGAACATTCCAATCAGGTTAGTCTATTAAGCAATGACCGTGACAGCAACAATACAAAAGACTTACGCAGTAGTCCCATAACAGAGTTTACATCGCTCATCTAGTATTAGGGTGCATCATAGTAATATTTCTGTTACTGGGCCTTCTGTGTGCTCCAATCATAGGACCTAGATCTTTGAAATTATTTGACAAGATTTGTCTAATCGAAACTTTAACTGATTGAAACAGAATCGAAAATGAGTTATGTATTGTAAAATGGGTTACATAGCATATTAAATTAAATCAATTATGAAATGTATAGTCAATAAGATAACCCAAAATCTATAAGATAATATTTTTTTCCTCCTTAATAAAAGCATGTGTGCCAGACATCTTCTCCAGAAATACTTTTAATTTTAAAAATCAACGTTTAATGGTGCCCACAATCAGTTTCCAATCTCTTTTGTTTAATATCCTCCCTATAATTGTCTGTTTGCCTCTTGAAGTTTCCTCTTGCATCAATGAGGCTTTTTAAAAAAATACTACATCCATCTTATCTTTCCATCTGGCAGACAGACCATAACTTTATTTTGTCTACTTGTAACAGTTAATCCATTTTGTCAAAAACATTTCTCACTGCCAATATATTTTGAGCCCTTCAGAATAAGTGTACACAAGCCTGACTAATAGCAACAAAGAATCATTCGACTGTTGTGACGTACGGAGCAATACTAAAATGTTACCCGTGTGGCTTAATGGTTTTTCTGCTTCATTAAACCATATAATCTCCGCCTCTTTTCTACCTCTCCTCTTTAGTTTCGTTCCTGGCGTTTCATAGAACTGATGTCCCCAGTTTGCTAGAACTAGAACCTGCCTTGTAGAAAACAAAATATTTTTCGACCGGTTCAATATACCAAATAGTATTTAAGGGTTACCTATATTGCATAACGGTTTCTCTCTTCTTTATCCAACAACATAATCTTCACCTCCTTTCGACTTCTTTTCTTGAGTTATGGCTTGAAAATTTTGTGCAAATAACGTTCCCCTTTCTATTAGAACTTGAACATGCCGCATAGAAAACAAAGTATTTTTCGATCGGTGTGATATACCAAATAATATTACAGTGTCCGGAGTAAACCAATATAGCACCAATATAGAGTAAACCACAATAGTCACCAATATAGCATAATAATTTCTCTCTTCTTCGTCCAATAATACAATCTGCACATCCTTTCGACCTTCTCTCCTGAGTTCTGGCACAAAAGATCTAACGCATAATTCTTCATATTTTGTTTACTTCCCGCACCAATGATAGTTTACTCACAATCCTTGTTTAAATAATCGAAATATTTACACTAGAAAAAGTATAAACGGAAAAGCATAGAATTCTCACTAAAACTAATATTTGGAAAGATATTTTCTTATTTTCATTTTATTTACCTCTGGGGTTTCAAACAAAATATTATTACAGTTATGGAACGAATAAATAGACGGATAAATATAAAACCAAACCTTGCATTACGAAGCACTACACATATTTTTATATTATCGCCTACATTTTGTTTATTCATGAAGTTTTATAAGCAGTAAACAAGTCTGCTATTTATAAACAACTATAATTAACTGAGAGAACAACTGGTCGTTTCACACCAATATGAGATCTTAAGCGTATTTTCCAAATATGTACACAAATACTGCGGTGTCCGTAATTAAATCGTGTAGTTGGATACATATTAGACTGTTGCTAAATTAATATTAGCCTAATTTATGTAATTTATGGTAATTATTCGTAATTTATTACGTTCAAAGCGGTTCACCTACATTTTCAGCATCACAAAATACGCTAAACCGAGTCAACGTTGTTGAATGTCTTCATTAATTATTTATAACATAACTTATTATGGGCAATAAAGTGCGTCGGGTTTACGTTTTTGCGTTTACGTTTTAGGAATTGCAAGGTATACAGGTCTGTTTCAACACGTTTCGATGCAATAATGCAACTCGATACAAAATAAATTATTGGTAAAATTAAATCAATATACCGCCATTCGTAATAAAAGTTAATTTATAAATTATACAATTGTGACAATATTATCAAAATTACGAGTTTATATATCGATAAATTCCATTTCAAAATTTTTTTTTAACTTCATCGCCGCTCCGAAGAAGTGTTTATGTGTTGTTTTTTCTCAACACATAAACACTGCTGTATGTGTTTTGCTGTAACATAAAATAAATGCAATAAATGTAAAATGTAGCTTATATAAAACACCCACTAAGTGTGAGTCTGACTGACGCATCTGGTTTTAAGTAAATTATCGCTATATCATCATATAGTAGTATTTAATTATGTCTAATACAATTAACCTTACTTTTATATATATATATATATATATATATATATATATATATATATTTATATATTTATATATATATATATATATATATATATTTATATATTTATATATATATATATATATATATATATATATATATATATATATATATATATTCTCGTGAATATCTCATAAACCTACGTAGAATCAATGTTATAGTTAACGTAAAACTTTTGCGTAAGCTTTTAAAATCTCTTTTTTCTTAATTTTAGGTGCAGTATTTTCGGAAATAAGAGGAGAGAGACAAATAATTTTTGCTTATATACAATATAATATATTTTTTCAGTTATGTCTGAAGATATGCAAGCTAAGATTATGAAAATGTCCTTCCAAACGATATTATACATGGTAATTAAATGATTATACATGGAAATTAAAAAAAAATCGTGTACTTAATTTGCCTATACCCTAATTTTTTGGGATTTATACCTGTGAATTAATTTGCTTAATTGATATTCTTAATATCAAGTTTCAATGTCAAGTTGTTTCCATAAAAAGGCTGGAACAGTTGGATAGACGGACAGACAAGTGAATGATCTTATAACGGTTCGATCCTTCTTTTTGAGATGGAGAACCCAAATAAAACAATTACACATATATATTACATGCTTACGTTAAAAATATGATTTTACTAGTTTTGACCCGCGGCTTCGTTTTTGATCGGGGTTTTGATCGCTTAAGCGAGGGAAAAAATAGTGGTATAATTAAAAAAAAAACCTGCAGGCGTGGAACTCCACTACGAAGGTCCCGTAGGTATTTATAAACATTTAATTGTACATAATATTCCTATTAAACTATTTACAAAATCTTAATTTTTTAGAAGGAAAATTTATTGCCTATTGTATCTTTCACAGGCGCCTATATAAAAAAATATTGTTTATGTGATGTAACTACAAATCAACGATTTTTCGATTTTTCCTTTTACTTATGCTGTAAGATTTTCTTTCAATTTTATGATTCTAGGTCAACGGGCAGTACTCTATAGGTTTTGATTTATTTTCGAGTGTCAAAATATGCGGCATTAATAGTATTTTTTAAATATATTGATTTATAAGGTTAATTTTACAGCTCCATATATTATTTACAACTCCAAGGGACTGCAGACCTAAATACTTGATATTAATTTGAACTTGATTCCTCCATGCGTTCCTGAGAAAAAGGGTCTTGACAGACCGACAAACGACAAAGAAGTAGAATCACTTTGTATAAAGGTTCCTTTTTTTTAAAGGTACCCTTTAACCCTAAAAATAACGTTATCTACTCTACTAATAATTTTCACGTAAAATTATTAAGGTCATTCGTATGGCATTTAACTGTTTTTTTCTTTAATCAGTTTATCTTATTTAAATCAAAAACAACAGTTTTTAAATTTGCTTTAAAGTTACTGACAGAGGAATACGAGTCGAATATGTTTGACAGAGGAGAAAAATCAAAAGCCGTCTCCAAAACCAGTATGTTGCTATGGATGCCGATGAATCTCAAACTTTTAAAATCCTCCGCAAAACTACTGTCAGTAACTTATAAGACTAATAAACTATTGTGTTAATTCCGACGAATCTACATAAATATTAATTAACATTTCCTTACAGCGTTCAGTGCCACAGACCGGGAGCGATACAATGTAACTATTAAACAAATTGTGTATCTGCGTAGTGTTTAGCAATATACATCTTCAAATATGAGAACCAGGTGTTATTTGAAATTGATTTTCTATATGAAATCCTTAATAACACAAGTTAGTACAATGTAATTACCTGTATCTTAAAAAACACATGTCAGTACAATGTAATTCCCTACATCTATACGACATATAATCAAAATAGATAAATGATATGTGTAAAGGTGCATTCACAATAAGGAGGGTAAGACAATATCTATTATTCACGTATTAACATGTCACTTAAGGACAAAACAATGACCTTTCAGTTGTCTTTTAAGATACAAAGTGTTATCTACAGAAAGCAATGTCTTCCATAACCATTGTCTGACCCTTGTCACACTAGAAGCAAGAAAGCTACGTGGTAAATCTCAGAATAAGCGAATGCAAATGTAAAATATGTCGTACGAAATTTACTTGAAATTTTTCAGTATTTATAGAAAAAATGAACGTGTGAACAATACATACAATTTTCAACAATGTGAACAATGAATGTGTGAACAATATATACAATTTTGAACTATGTGAACAAGCCTACGGGTTCTTCATCTGAAACCTTTTTTATCATTGTTTTTCTTTTTACTTTCTGCAATGTTCATCATTTTTTCACATAAAATTTTAATATCTTCCGCGATGCGAACATATTTTCACAGAATCAATAAAAGACAACGCAAAAATGAGTGTTGTCTCATTTTTGCTAGTGCTTTTGTTCAGGAAGTAAGCGACAACACGATAATGCCTTACTTCCAAACACTGTTCTTCTGTGAAAACTCCTCAGTCATGTTGAAATGATTGCTCTTATATTTTTATAGAGTTTGAAAAAGTTCAATGCTAATTATTTAAGTACAAATTTATTTCATTATTTTTTTTTAAAAGCAGTTAATTACAATATGTTATAACTATTACTTAAAATTTACGATAAAAAATTTATTGAATTAAATTTTTTTTAACATCAATTTTTGCTAATAACCTCCCTCTCTGTAAGGAATCTCAATGCTGAATACTTTTGAAGAGAATATAAAAATAATTCGTCTAATATTGCACTCTGTGGAGTATTTCCATATGTACGTACGTACACCGCACAAAAAAGGACATAGCTAGTGGCAGTTTTAAAACTACGTACATCGATTGAATTAATCTATTACTTAATTTTTATTCACAACTAAATGAAAATACATGATGTAGTATCACATCTACTTATTTAAATTATTAACCACGACCTAGGTTTCGTTGTATGACAACATCATCCAAATGCCCACCTGAAGATGTTGTAATACAACAAAATCTTGGTTAAGAAGTCAAATAAAGTAGAAATAATGCTATATCACGTAGTTTCATTTAGTTGTGAATAAAAAAAATTAAGTGATAATGAATTTTTACAAAATTAACGCCAAATATGTTAAAACAATCAAATGAAAAAAGTGTTATAACATTGTAGAACAGGGCCTGTACTTTTAAAATACTGAGCTAGTTTTATTGTGGCCGCCTTTGCATCAGCGCGTTGCACGATAACAGAACACAATACGGGGTTTTAAACATTTGCTTTTATTTCGACGAAGTGGACTGTTTTATTGCCTTAAACATAAATAGAAGGCAAACACTTTTATATGAGCTCTGACTGTAATTTTAAGTCGGCAAGAAAAAATAATCGCACAAAAATGGTTTAGTTTTGTACACATACTTAATTGTAATAGAACATAACATGCGGGCCTACATTTGATATTATACTTGTAATATGTATACATGTTCCAGCCAACGGTAAAAGATATATACAAAAATAGCTTTCGCGTATTGTTACCACAAGAACGACTGACTTTACACTCTACATTCTACGTATTCCGACTCCACAGAGTGTATTCTGAAAAACCGACTCTATTTTATTTTATTGCAAATACCAAAGCACACACGATCCACATATTATATAGGATCCCCAGCGCATATAAATGACACTCTCCCCATACTTTGGCTACAGTCATCGACGAAATCAGGACACGCTTGAATCTTATTAACCATTAAATTTAAATTACTCTAATGAATTTTAATGCCATCAAATAATTTTCCTTAAGGACACTCAAGCGCGGTTTGCTAAAACATAAATCGTATTATACCCAGATTTTAGATAAGTAACTCTAAATTAGCTAAAATGCGTTTATACTTCCACAATAAAAACACATTACTGTTTTCGAAACTGCTTATATGTGAAAGCTTATATTACTTCACTACGTTTACTAGGCAAAGACCCACGCTAAAAATTTACAGCATGTTGTAAACACGATGTAATTCTCGTTCGTCCATTATAATACGGGGTGTTATTGTGGAGAGAATTGCCAGCGTAAAAGACGAAGGGCGAATACAATTTGTTAATTTGTATCTCTGGAGGCAGAATTATATTACGTGTTGAACAAATTACAGTGATTGTATATATTTATAATAAACTTTTTTCTTTTTATATATGATATTAATTCAAATTCAGAATTATAAATAAAAATATTGTGCGTGTCAGCTCCAAGGCGCGACTGGAGGTTACTGTATTTACATATAAACATCAATATCATTAAATGTAAATGGAAAATTCTTTAATAAAAAATTCTAACAATATAATTATTTTCAAGTAAAACACAAATGAACAAGTTCAAATTTATACAACAAAATTAAAAACATTTAGTAACGTCAGACTAAGAAGTTAAAATGAAAAGACTTTTTAATTTTGTAGGATAAAAGACACCAAATATTCACACATAATGACATTTAATGATTACATCTTGATATAAGCGAACTACAGTAAACTATGTGTGTCACACTCCGTCATTGCGATTACGCCATAAGAAAATGCCAAATAAACATATTGATATTTCACTCTAAAGATGCGCAGAAATGTTGCGCGGAGAGGCGGTTACACTTTTTTTAATACTGTGAACTTCGTACGCTCCGAACTACTGATTTAACTCCTCAAGTGGGCGCAATATATGAAAATCGAATCTTTAATAATTTAAAGAGTAAACTCCAAAAATATTTACACAGTATTTTTAGGAGCAGATAAGTATATTTGAAATTTAATATATAAAATTGGAAATAACTATGTGTCAAGGTCTACGAAAAATTTAATTTAATTGGCAAGTCGGAATTGTTATAAATTGTTACTAAATTGTTTGATTGTTTAGACAGGACTGTACGTATTCCAAAATTAAGATTAAGCCTACAAAAATAGTATATTAATTAACCTTTTCAAATTACTACTACACATCATAAGTACATCGAGACTTCACATAAATAAATAAATAATGACTTACTATCTTTAAATAAAAAATAATTACTCAAAATAGACTGTCTGATAGGTTAAAGAAGAGTTACTGACTGTCTGATAGGTATGCTAACATAATAAATAAAGACTTGATAGTTTCTGCCTTATTTATCGTGATGAATTTAACTCTACTTAGATTTGACATTTATGTGGTAATGTGTGTTTATTATCCTAATGCTATATGATATTATCCTAATGCTAATAAATGGGAATTATAGTAACGTAAATACCTTATACAACATAGTTACGGATAAACATAGTTTACGTTAATTGCCTTAAGCTGATATAATTAATCAGTAGAAAGGTAAAAGTTAATACGTTTTACGTTTCGCCTGATCAATTATTTCAGGTTAAGGCAATTATTGTGAATAAAAAATTTATGTAGTCGCTATTAGTTTGCTTTTTTCATATACATATTATATATACTTGCAGCTGCTTGCCACTTCGTTTGCATGATTTCCAATTTAATGCGATAATATATTTAGTTCGAGTACTCGGCATGCATTACAATGCCATTCAAAGAAAGAAGTTGTGTTTTAATTCTGTTTATTGAAGTTCTTTTGGATATACAATATTTATGTTTTGTTTTTCCATCTGATGCATATGTCAAGCGTGCGCACTTATACACCGAAAACACAGGAACTGCCGCCATACTATATTCGAACTCGCGCGCCACCTAATGTAAAATTATTGTACTAATTGAGAAACCTTCGAGATCATCTCAACTACTCACCAAAGTTTCATCGCAATCGGATGAATGGTATAGGAGACAAACAAAGATACGATACGAGACAAACAAAGGAACATTTATTTTTATATGTGAGAAGATCTGGGTATTAGTATATTGGTATAGCTATAGCTTTTTTCGTATCTTATCCCATTCTTGAAATATACTATTTCTGTGTTACTGCAAGGGTTAAAGATCCTGCAATAAACGCACACCGAGTGCCACGCGAATTGTCGAAGCGATATACGGCGTGAACGCGCCCAACACTATTTGACCACGAATAGCAATACGTATATTATATCGAAGAGAGAAAAATCGAATATAATGGTAAATTATGATAATGTAACATTTAAATATAATAAATATTGAAAATAAAAAAAATATTACCAAAATTATTTCTCTGTAATAAAGGCCCAATAAAAAATATTACATTATTTTCATCTTATATTTCTACAGGAATCTCAAGAAAAATCTTGACGTACCAAACATTTGTATATACAGACACCGAAGGATGTAAAACTACTTTGTGGCTAAGTTCGTGAAAATTGTGTACCTAGTAAAGAAACTGGTTTTTTCTATAAACAAGCGAAAATTAACCAACCTAATATGAAAAATCTTAAATCGACATCACTAGAGAAAAATCGCATGTAAATTTAATTTCATCAAGATGGAAAAAGCATTTCATTTTTACAGAAGCTTTACAAGTATTAATATAATTTACAGAAAGCTGTATAACTATTTTATTTAAAACATTATATAAACCCATTCCCGATCTTGTTCTTATTTTTTTAATCTTACGTTTTTTATTTTTTTTATATTAACAACTATAAAAATTGTTCTGAGAGTCGTAAATGTATGAGGTAATTGCACCCTACACTGCCGGTAAGCAGAGAACAATCTATACATATAAAAAAATTGAAAGAGAGTAGATTCTGTACGTGGAAAATATTTTAAAAAGAGTGATTGATTTAACGTATAGAATTAAGAAAATCTGTTTATAAAATTTTTGTCTGCCTGTCTTTATGTCGGTATGTTAATTTGTTCGTTAATCACGCGAAATATACTGGGCGGATTTTGACGAAATTTGGTAAGGTAATAGCTTATACTTTCGAGCAACATATGTGATACTTTATCCGGATAATACAGATTGATGAATATTACCATATTTGTACTATCGACAACATTCTTTAGCGTTTTTTTGTAATAGTAATGATAATAACAATAATAGGAATAATAGTTTTGACAGTGAAACCATAACTTTACGCAAGTGAAACTGTTGTTTTTAAATATTGTTTTTTTTTATTGCGTTTTTATTTTTTATATACCCTTTATATACTTTTATTTTTATATATTTTATTTTATATTATTATATATTTTCGTACTATTTTTATTTCCATTACTTTTATTTTTATAAATTTTTTTGCTCATATTGTGTTTTATTTTATATTTTTTTAAATTTCACAAGAGAGTAAAACTTTCAGTAATAAATCATATAGTCATTATTTTGTTCTCTGTAGAAAGGTGGTGTAGCACGTTGTTTAAGACGTTTAAAAGCTAAAAAATGTTTATTGTTTATATTTTTGAGCTTACAAAAAAATGGTGGGAATACTAATTATTTAAGCCACATTTATGTTATCAAGCTTTGTTAATAAGTGTCTATAAGTATACAATTAGAATTTGGTAAGACATTGGTAAAATAAATGTTCAATGAAATGGTGTATTAACCAATGAAATATGATTTTCATATTGAAACCCTATGAAAGAATGGTTTGTATTATCTAGTCCAAACTAATTTAATGCACGTTTTTGTTTTAGTTATCGACAAATTGAACCATACATTGAATTTCAATAACATAATTTTTACTTAATTTAGTTTCTGTCAACATTTGTACTCGTATCCAAATTTAGAAATCAATTAGTCAGAATAAAATATGTTTCTGCAAGTACTTGTTAAATTACCAAATATGAACATTAATATACATTGTTAACTTCCTGAATTAAAGTAGCCACCGGCTTATATTATCTAGTTAAAACTAATTGAATACACATTTTGACATTCTGGCAATAGGTAAAGTGAACCATCCTGTGCAAACTAATTTTAATGCACATTTTAATATTCTAGCTATAGGTAAAGGGGACCATGTCGCTAGTCAGATTGAACTCAGTAGAATTTTTGAATTCCAATTTAGAAAACTAAGAAATAACTTTTCAAACTATATTATATGTTTTTGTAAGAATTTATTAAATTACCAAAATGTGAAAAATAAATAAGTATTATTAACTTCCTAAATTAAAGCAGTGCTAAGGCAGTTTATTCCTGATTCGAAATTGGTGCTACTTTCCTTTAGATACATACATGTAATGACACAAGTTCCGCGAATAAAAGTATCGTAATATTATCTACACGTTTGAAAATGAATCGTCTGTTTATTAATGTTAGAGGGATGATATTATTGCAAAGGAAAAATGTCAGAAATATTTGAAAATGAATGGTCTGTTTATTAATGTTAGAGGGATGATATTATTGCAAAGGAAAAATGTCAGAAATATTTGAAAATGAATCGTCTGTTTATTCATGTTAGAGGGATGATATTATTGCAAAGGAAAAATGTCAGAAATATTTGAAAATGAATCGTCTGTTTTTTAATGTTAGAGGGATGATATTATTGCAAAGGAAAAATGTTAGAAATAATACAATTTTCAAACCTTTTCAATACATATAAATATCAGTTATGGGTGATGTCATTCCAGTTGGCAAAGAATTTATACAAAACAAATAAATATGAATAAAAGTATATATATGCTTTCACTATCATAAGAGATGCGTTTATTTACCCCTTTACCTATTTTATATATTTCAAGACAATTGTACTTAAGGAGGAAACTCTAGTCGTGAGTCGAATTGACACGCACGTTTTGTTTTTTCCTCAGTTTTAAATCTCTCACTTAGCTAACATATACAATTATTGGCAAAGTTATAATTAATTTTTGTTCCAAAAACTAATTGCTGCGAATTATATCCTATGTATAAATGGAAATTATAATAAATTGTAATAAATGGAAATTATATCAAATGTAATAATTTTCCTGAACGTCTACGCCACGAAGCACACATGTACACGAAATAAGGAAACGAAATAAATTTCGATTTGTCTCTTAATGCGATTCAAACACAATTTAATTTCATTTGCAGCCACGTTATCATTCAATTTCTCACCATTAAGCGCATTAAGAAACAACATAAATCAGCTAAAGTACCGTTTCTATTTTATAAATCGGCAAAAAATCTCCAAGCGACGCCAGTCAATCACGTCGACTACAAAAAAATATAATAACAAGCTTGAAGCGAGTAGATCGCATCGCATGTTAACGCGAAATTTAAATAACACCCTCAACCGCCTAAGGGCGGTCCCTACCCTGCATTAACCGACAAGTTCACGCGTGGTCGCGAATGTGGGACATTCAGGTGGGGTGACCAGTTTACCGGAGAGGGCAACTCAGCATCAGTCCGGCGTGTAACTTTTGAGGAGATCAGGGCCCACACAGGGCTGTCTAGCTTTTGGTGATCATGCCGATGACTAGATCATCATTTTCGTAGACTGTGAGAGTGAAAAATCTCTAAAACATTTTAAAAACTATGGGTTAAAAAAATCGGAAAAAATTCGGCAAGTTTTAACTATATTAAACTAGAACGAGAGTTCATGCGAACGCTATGAAATCAAAGGTTGCGTGCCCGTCGTCTAACATTTGCATTACTCGTATATAAAGCTGAAAAGTTAGTACCTTTATTCGCGATAATGTCTAGAATCATCGATCCGTTTGATCGAAATTATTTAGGCCCTTTTTCTAGGGCCCATACATTGAGGATGATCATATACTATATATCGGCATACTATGATAGATTAAAAATATAACAGAAGTCTGTTATATTTTTTAGTTATTTACTGACTGATTATCTCGAATACTCTGGCCGATATTCTCCTGATTCCAATGACGTATTTCTTTTGGTGAAAGGAGCGGAGGCATTTAGTGATGGCGAAGGGGAAGGGTGAAGCATTCAGCATTGTTGAGATAATTTTACGCGGGCGGAACAGTAGGCAAAGCTACTGTATGTATAATTTACGAAAAACTAATCGGAAAAATTCTATGAACATTTCGCAAGTATATAATGATAATAAATTTATTTTCAAAACTGTTCTTCGGAGCAAACTTTTGGAAATTATCGTAGTGATGAAACGCTAAGTGGCGCTATAATGTCAACATATTTTCGTAAAACATGTCGATTTTACTATAGCTCTACGTACTAGACAGAAATATATTTCATTCTTTGGTTTTAGCTTTTAAAAAACATCTGTAAAATTGAGGTATTCATTTTTGTTACATAACGTCTAACTTTCATCAGTCACATAAATCATCTTATTCTTTCGACATCCCCATCGGGTGTTTCCATTTTTAACTCTACCTTATAAATTTTTGCCGCAGGTTTTATTACACAAAGATTGTTACCTTTCATTTTACACCTAATAGAACAATAAGCACTATCTAATTTTACTTTTACTATCGACGTGTTTAAATTTCCCAGTCAAACGACAGAATTTATAATGTTGTTACATCTATTAGAACGTCTATAGTTCTTATCTATATGAAGTTCTGTAGATACTTCATTGAAATATCATAAATTCAATAATCATCATCATCATCAAATCATCATCATCATATATATTAATACGCTAAGGTTAAGATGTTACTCTCCCTTTTTAGAAAAAACCTCACAACTAATCCATATAAATTATATATCATGTTATAGATAATTGCTTGCTCTACCGGCATCCACAACTAACAAATTTGTTATTGCTATTGTTTTTGCAAATTAATTAATTATTAAAATTATATACACAAAACAGCAATGCTGCCATCTAACGGCTCAACGTCAATATGATTGACGGTCGGTAAAATTTTTGTTTCATTTCAAATCCACTCACGTATAAATAAAGTGGCGCTTTAGCTCAATGCTTTTGATACTTGCGCCTCTATATGTCAATTTTAGTAAAATATTTGTTTGATCTGTCATCTGAGCTTCATAATGGAATAAATAATGCGAAGACTTCGCACGGGTCACGCTAGTATTTTTTATTATGCTAAACTTCTTCGCACGCTTAGAATAAAGATTCTTTTTCTTAGATCCTGTTGACGTAAGAAAAAAAATCTATTCTGAGTGTGTGGGAAGTATGAAGATATACAAATTTTAACCACCTGTTGAGCGGGGAGTCCTTTGAAAGAAATTATGAAATGAAATTGAGATAATTCACCTCAAAATATTAAGATTTGAAGCGCTTTGTAATGTGTCCTTACACCCATGACACGGTGAGCTGAAAGTATACAAGGTTTAATGTATAAGATTCATACGTAATAACATTTTTTGATCACAATTTCATCTCTTATATATTTTATTATAAAAATTATAAACGTATTTTTAAGAAGTTCACAAAAACTAGCTCGATGAATAATAAATTTTGCGTCTGTAAGTCATATTTTTCTGAACCGCAAATATGTCAAATTTCAGACGTTTTCGCTATTACCTTTTCTTATCGTTTTTACGTTTTTTACGCATTTAATATCTATTGGGCTGAATATTAACTTTTTAGCCACGAGTTAGGGATTTTTATAGAAAGATTATTGAATGTTTTAAGATATCTTATTATACAGCATAAATCATCCAATGCAAGTTCAGTTAATGGAACTTAACGCCAGACGTTTAAGGGCATTAGATAATAGAAATTGGACTCTTCTATTTTACGAGTTTTGTCTGGGTCAAGATGACAAAACCATAGCAAATAACAGATCCCATGAGATGGCTACGAGCAAATAACAGACCCCATGAGATCGGCTACGAAATGGTGAAAATTTGATCCAGAAAATTAAAAGAATAAATAAAAAAACCCTATACCTAATTGAAGAAGATCTTGACTTCCGCTCATCAATTGGAAGAGCTAGAGGGCACAACAGAGATAAATTCGCATAACATAGAAAAAGTTCGAAAATACGGTTCTTGGTGCTCCAAAGAATATATCGAGTTGAATAACTTATAATCACTATGCTTTTTCAAAACAAAACACAACCTGCATTATTCCAAAACTTATATAAACTATCGTTAATGGGACTATTTCTTTTAACAATCTTATTTACACCAATACTCTGTTTGGTCACCCTACGATACCCCGCAGCTCACAGCGTCATCCATCATCGTGTCGACGACAGTCGTCCGCGCGGGCGTCCGCCCGACCTACCCCACCGCGCTAGGGATGGGAAGGTCATGAATACAGATGTGAATTATAACTGTTACGCGGATAATTAGAACCAAGTTTCAAGGTAACGCCCCAAAGCGGAGCGCGCGTGTGTTATTGGGATTGTTTGTTGTTTGGGTACAGCGTTATATTACTTAGTTGGTTTATTAACAAGCCTTGGATAGCGTGTGAATTTAACAACCGGTTATGTGTTGTTTCGGGCGGCTAAAAATCATATATCTTCATATTTTATACTAAAACAATAGTGAAGCAAAACCTAGATAGCGACGATCTCATAAACTAAATCTTCTACTCACTCGAATCTAATGGAGGCGAATACATAATTGTTATCTGGAAATAATAGTGTGATAGTGAAGTTATATATTTTGACTGAAACGTTACAATTACATGTTTATGTTATAGTTACGAAATGTATTTTGTATGCTGTCATATGTTATTCCAGTACCATTGAATCAACTTATATCACTGTCATGTAAAATTTGATGGTAAGTACCGGTTATCTTTTAATATTAGGCTTCAAAAACCAAATATCAAAATTACTGCTTCAGAAGAGTGAAATAATATTAGAAATACAAATCACCCGTACAAAAAAGATCCGTATTCCAAAGCGTCGAGAAGTATTTGGTGATCTACTATAACTAATTTATCATGAAAACCTCCTTAATAGTAAGTGCTGATTTTCCTAAAATTAATTGGCTGTCAAGCTAAAAAATTAACTACCATTCTGAACAGGATGTTTATTTTGTAAAGCCAAAGAGCACTTGGTGATATTCCACAATAAATCAGATTATTCTTAATTAATATTAGAAATACAAATCACCCGTACAAATAAGATCCGTATTCCAAAGCGTCGAGCAGTATTTGGTGATATACCATAATTAATTTATATTGAAAACCTCCTTAATAGTAAGTGCTGATTTCCCTAAAATTAATAGGCTGTCAAACTAAAAAATAAGCTATCATTCTGAACAGAACCCTTATTTTGTAGAGCCAAAGAGCACTTGGTGATATTCCATAATAAATCAGATTATTCTTAATTAATATTAGAAATACAAATCACCCGTACTAATAAGATCCGTATTCCAAAGCGTCGAACAGTATTTGGTGATATACCATAATTAATTTATCTTGAAAACCTCCTTAATAGTAAGTGTTGGTTTTCCTAAAATTAATAAGATGTCAAACTAAAAAATAAACTATCATTCCGAACAGGACCCTTATTTTGTAGAGCACTTGGTGATATCCCACAATAAATCATCTATAATCAGATTATTCTGCAAACCAATAATAAACAAATATTGGTAATCTTGTAATACACAGACGCTTGAATACCAAAATAATAAAAAGAAAATACTATAATAATAATAGATATACGCTAATTTGTATTATCTTAAAAACCAAAATTAACACAAATAAGGTCCATTACTATGTAAGTTGTAAGTAATCGACTAGTAAAGTAATTTCGTTACATTTATATCAATCGAAACTTTATACTATTTAGTGATGTGTTACATCTACATCTACAATTTTCAATATTCTTAAAATATTTGATGTCAAAGATGCTAAAGAATCCTAACGTAAATTCTGGTTACGTTACTAGTACAAATATATAGGGATATTATTTAGATACCAAGTTGTACAATCTTATCAGTTTTATATTGATTTAAAAAAGTTTGATATACATATTTAGCTGTAACGGCGATTTAATAACGTTTTTATACATTTCAAGTAGAATATTAAACTCTTCACAGTATCAATAAATCGGCTCGGAATGGAAAATAAAGTTTAAAGTGTTACTTACAAGAACAGACGATTTTTAACTATAGTGAATAAAACTCAATATATTTTATACCATGCCAATGTAAAACTCTAAGTAATTGAAGGTGTAAAACCTGTAGACTTTCGAATTACAATCTTATTAATGACCGGTGTTTGAACATAAAGTGCTATCACTTCTGTAAATAACGTTTCACTTATTAAATGGTTGAGAGTTTAATGTTTGATCGTAACTACTCTAACCAATTTGCATTTCTGCAATTGAATTGCGTTTTATACTATCATTTCACGTTTTATTCTATAATTTCACTAAAAATAATTCCATTAAAATGGGAAAATGTCATTTTAAAGATGAGATTTCGTACTTTTTTGTGAATTCCTGAGAAAATTTTAACTACTATCCCTACAGAGTAATAGATTAAAAATTAAAATAAAAAATCGTATTTTTTTCATTTTAAGACCTCAACTACTCTGTACAGGATATACTTTTACCTTAAAAAAACATAAAGACATCATTAATTAAATAATTTTCAAAAAAATGTGAAAAATGCTAATTTAGACATAATTTTAAAATATATATTGCGATTAAACACAAAATAAAATTTAAAAAAATATTAAATCACAAATTCTTATGAAAATAACCCTTATATTTCCATTCAAAATAAATATTGTTTTTTTATTAACCATGTATACACGTTATTATTTGCTTGTATTAAATTACCGTTAACGCTAAAACTTACAGAATTTAATTTTTTAATAAAATTAAATTTAAAAATATCCGCTGATCTATCATGCTGCTTTACATCGATGTCGTGGAGAACAGTTGCTAATTGTGCGAACCACTGTACACATCTAAAAGATATTGAGTGGAATTGGAATTGTGCACCGCAATTTTGTTAGCACTTCAAAAGATCAGCGATCGAAATTGGTTTATATGTTCGCATACAATTCCGGGAACCACACTTTCCCATATTATTTTATACAGTTGCTAATTGTGCGAACCACAGTACACATCTATAAAGATATTGAGTGGAATTGGAATTGTGCACCGCAATTTTGTTAGCACTTCAAAAGATCAGCGATCGAAATTGGTTTATGTGTTCGCATACAATTCCGGGAACCACACTTTCCCGTATTATTTTATACAGTTGCTAATTGTGCGAACCACAGTACACATTTATAAAGATATTGAGTGGAATTGAAATTGTGCACCGCAATTTTGTTAGCACTTCAAAAGATCAGCGATCGAAATTGGTTTATGTGTTCGCATACAATTCCGGGAACCACACTTTCCCGTATTATTTTATACAGTTGCTAATTGTGCGAACCACAGTACACATCTATAAAGATATTGAGTGGAATTGGAATTGTGCACCGCAATTTTGTTAGGACTTCAAAAGATCAGCGATCGAAATTGGTTTATGTGTTCGCATACAATTCCGGGAACCACACTTTCCTATATTATTTTATACAGTTGCTAATTGTGCGAACCACAGTACACATCTATAAAGATATTGAGTGGAATTGGAATTGTGCACCGCAATTTTGTTAGCACTTCAAAAGATCAGCGATCGAAATTGGTGTATGTGTTCGCATACAATTCCGGGAACCACACTTTTCCATATTATTTTATACTGACAAAATTTTTGTCATTATTTATACGACACCGAATAGTGAAAACATTTTTTTTAAAGCTTCCTTCTTACAGTTTTTTATATTCTGTTTAAATATTTTAAATATTTTAGGTATTAACAATTAAATAAAATAGAAAACTTTTAATATTAACTGAATAGAAAACAGAGATAAAGAACGTAGCCCAATTATAGACGTGATGAAAAGTTCAATTTTGATTCCTGGCGTAATTTAAGGCTGAAAATTGAAAAATAAAAAAAAATCAAGGGTATCGTGTAGGGTATCAAATAAAAATTTATTAAAGCAGGAATTCAACAACAGATGTATAAATGAGTGTGTATATGTGTGTGTGTGTGTGTGTGTGTGTGTGTTTGTGTGTGTCTGTGTGTGTGTCTGTGTGTGCGTGCGTGCGTGCGTGCGTGCGTGCGTGCGTGCGGGCGCGGGTACGTGCGGGCGTCGTCACGATGTAAAGAACAACTTTTATCCTTACAAGTTTTTTAAAAATATTTTATGCTCAGTGGAAACGCTGCCCACTCAGATCCGCGCATATGCGATACGATACGGCATAAGCGTCATTGGCGCCGGGTTGCATAGCATCGTTCTAGAAGCGCTGTACGTAGTCGGAGTGCATTACAATTAATAATTAAGTTTGGGGGCAGATGGCACGGAACATTATTTGTTTGATTTTACAGTTGGAAAAAAATTTACTCAATAGCTGGGTCCTTTCGAAGATGTACATAAATAAAATAATAAAATTGGAGACGTGGGCAGTTACCCTTAACTGTTTTTAACTTTTAAAGCCACGTTATTTTAAATATATTATGTTTTATGAGTTAATGATTACATTGCAGTAAACATATTTTACTTTACAAGTTTATTTCCATCGATTAGAAATACTAGACACACTTTTCGTGATTACTTTCATGACGAACCTAGACTTTTATGTTGTAAACAAAAATATATTTAAATTAGTTAAATATGACATTTAGTTTTAATTTTATTTTAGTTATAAAATAACTATTAAATTTAACCCATTACTACGAACTACACAATAAACAACCGATCTAGTGTTTGTTGGGATACACGTAAAGTGGGGATCCACAGTTGTTTGAAAATTCTAATTATCAAATGCCAGTGTTCACGATTTATCGAGTTTATGTTGGAAAATTTAGAGGTATGGATGCGTACAAGACCACTTTTATCAATAATAAATTATTTCATGAATCGATCTGAAATTATAAATAGAATTTCACTGTTAGTTTAAATTTCACCAACCAGTGTTATCCTATTCTATGGGACAAGACAAAAAAATGTCGCTCGGACTTAAAATATGGGGAAGGTACTTACACAACCAAATATATTTTTTTTAAATTTTTCTACATATCAATTCAGATCTCTATAAGAAGCATATACTATTAGAATATCATGCAAATAGGTCTCAAACTGTAGAAACCGTGAAGTTTTGACAGATGGACGGACGGACAGACATAACGAAACGATAAGAATTCGTTTTTTATTAAAAAAACTATAAAAATGACTTAGGGACAGTAATTTGCCCAAACTGATGGAAGTTTCATACTTGGGATACTATTTGCGGTAAATTAAAATAAATAATATACTCAATCCAAAAACACTGCGAGGCGAGGAGATTTCGACGGACATGACCGAAAATTAAATTTTGTACGCGTTTATTAAGAAAAAATAGCTTTTCAACAACACGATATGACATTCTATGTCCGCCCTTCCAATTTACAAAAAAATGCATAACAAACGTGTCATGCCGACAATTAAAGTCATTTAGGTACGAAGACCATCATGCAAGCTTTCAATATATCAATGACACATCATATGACGCCGATAATAAACTTTGGAATATAACATCAAGACTGAACGAAAATAACTGCTACTCAACAAGAAAGCGACATTCACAGTTACAAAAAGCGATCGCTCGTTAACGCACTCCATCACTAGCGCGCGACACGCCCGCCGCCGATGATGGATCGAGCTGCGACCGATCCGCCCGCAGCGCTTAATCGCTATTTGAATATTATGGAAACGTTACTCTGTTCGATTGCCGCCCGCCGGGTGTCGTGTTCAGGTTCTGACGCTACATTTACACTTCCTCGTAGTAACTTACATATCTATATCCGGGAACAAATGTCGGTTGCTTGTAACCGTTACGTTAACGTAACTAATTTCGTTTTACAAGGCTAGTTGGTTTTCATATAAAGGTATTCAAATTTGATCATCGCCACCACTGGACAAGAAATGGTATTTCCCATTTCCACCATCATATAATCTTGTAATTGGTACTGATTTAATTTTCAAAGCCTACCGTACCTTTCTTTAGATCTGGCGTCCCGTTCTTAGGTACTAAACTTTTCATCGTCTTGGTGCTTAGATTTCGACTACTTACTACAGTGTTACAGTGAGACAACAATTCTGTGTGTTTTTCTTACATAAAAAGTTGTTTTACATTACGTAATGATAGATTTTCAGTGTTTCTTCCGGGTTGCACTCAGGAGATACTAATACATAATGACGACACTGCCACAAAATTTAATAAAATTGTCTTTAATAAAGTCATTTATTAAAAATAAAATAAGTATCATCTAGCGGATAATTATAAAATTACGTCTTAATATTTTCAGATTATATTAGTTGCTCATAAAAGAAATAGATGTCGCTGTTAATATTAAGCCGTATAACAAATTAAGGTTGCAATTTTTATGTGTCAAATAGCGCAAACAAACAGCAAAGATCGACATTGAACTACATAAAAGTATGAATACAATCATAATAATTTGAAACAATATTTTGTGCAGCTTGACTTTTAGGGACTTTTTGTACAGTTCTGAAGTAGCGAAGGCTAATAAATGTAGTTCTAGAATACAAATTATAACTAAATTAAGTTTTCATTAAAATCTGGACAGACAGACAAAAATTAAAAAAGCGACAACCGGGACACTTATGGAATTGCCTGGGAGTCTTTGTGTCTATTTGCTACAGACATTTTTCTCGAAAACGATTTGAAATAGAAAATTGAAATTTGGTATGTTCGTAGAAAGTCGTAGAAGGCATTGTATATGTAAAACTCAATTAAATACGTTACAAACAAACATATTGAATTTTCATCATAGGGGATAATTTTGAGGGACACGAGTGCAGGTGAAAAAAGTATTATTGAAAGTCATCAAGTTTGCTGCGAACTTAGCGTTTGTGTAGCCCAGGTGGCCCTCATTGTTCGGAATATTTTTTAAATGTACAGAGCGGAGTACGAGGAATATACGACAATTTACGCTGCTATAAAAACCTAGTATTTATATTTTAGTTGCCTGGCATCTGTGTTCACAAATACTCTTCGATTCGTTATAAATCGAAAGAAAAAACAATTTGTTGAAGACAAATCTTGCAGGGGAAATATTCATCATAAGGGTTAAGCTTCATTTTCTTTTCAGTTAAACCACTATTTTTGGTTGAGTTTTCTCCACCAGTAATCACATTCTCAACACCTTCAAAGTTACTTGTCCTTTCATCGTTAGTCGTACGTCCCGATGGCAATAAGGATGGATATACGTATTTTTTTCTACCAGTTCTTAATGGAGCATTAGATTCATACATGAAAATCTAAATAAAACTATATCTTTACTTCCTATATAGCTCGTAACGTATTTCCCATTATCAAAAAAATGATTTATAAGTATGCTAACATAGTTTCTGATAATTTTTAATCATTTGAGGATTTACGTCTGGGGACCAATGTTTGTTAATGACCCAATTGTTTATTCTAAACTTTTTCACGTACTTAACATTCAGTACATCTTTCGAAAGTTTAAATTAGACTTGGAAAATCGTTTAATATCTTTCGATTGGGTATAAGTGTTTGGAAGATACTGAACATTACTTATACATGCCAATGGTGACCAAAGAGAAATGGAAAGATATTACCAACACCAGATGAAATGCATATTTTTCCAACTGCATTAAAGTGATTGATAGGAAACATTTTCGAATTACAAAACGAGGTGATACTTGTTCATTATATTTTAACAAAAAAATAATCTTGAATATATTTGGCGTTAATTTTGTAGAAATTAATTATTCACAATTAAATGAAACTGCGTGATGTAGTATTATTTCTACTTTCTTTAATTTCTTTACCACGACCTAGGTTTCGTTGTATTACAACATCTTCAGGGGCTAATATCCCACCTGAAGATGTTGCAATACAACGAAACCTAGGTCGTGGTAAAGAAATTAAAGTAGAAATAATACTACATCACGTAGTTTCATTTAATTGTGAAAAAAATAATCTTTTTTATCATTGTCGTACATCGATGAAAATTATGACTTTGTTTGTAGACATCGTAGCATTTCGAAAGATTATTGTATTAAGCATTTTGAAGTAACAATAGGTATTGTATAATATAAGAAGCTCAGCGACTGCATTTTAAACATTCTAGAGCCGAAATCTATTTGAGCTACTGATATTTCGTATGTAACAACAAAAATATTATGAAAAATGTCTTGTGAACGTTCGCTGGTGTATTCCAAAAAAATGGCTCTTATGTATTAAAAAAAAAACAGTCGTAACTTTCAAGGGCGCCACGATATACATTTGGAATTGGAATTATGGCTAATAAATTGACATTACATAGTCTTGAATGTTAATGTTGATCTTGCGTTGTAAGTGTAAAACTCTCTTAAAACATATTTTCCCCAAAAAAATCGTATAATAAATTAAATTAAAAGACGTTATATGTATATATATATATATATATATATATATATATATATATATATATATATATATATATATATATATTTAAAGATTTAATTTAATATATATATAATTATTTACGGATGTCGATTTGACATTTGTACAAAATCACTATAAACAAACTCTAACATTTTTGGCGGTACGTATTCCTGAATATATTTATTTAACTCAAAAAAAAGGGAAAATCATGACCATATCGGATAAATTCCCATATATCTTATTTTGGTGCCGATATCATTAACTTCCGGTATCTTGTTTTATCCCATTTACATTTGTCCTAATAAAACGGATTATAGTCCGAAATAAATTCTTCACGAATGTTTAAACCGCTAACAACTTCTAAGTATTTTTACATGCCAAAATCACCACGTTCCATTTTATTTCCCTCTAGACATAGAGGGAGTAAGGGAACCACTAAATTGGCTACACTGTGTAACGAATACAAAAGCACCAGCGCGACTAACCGCGTCTGGGGAAATACGGCCGCAGAGGACATTTGAACCTCGCGGTTACATGTGAACAGACAATGAACACCCGAGCGGTTCCAACCGCATAATGTGAACAAGCTATAAATCACGGTACGAGTGTTTATACCACTAGAGCGAAATAACTGCTTGTATCCTTTGACATAAATCAAGTCGCAATCGACAGCTCATAATGGTATGACGATAGGTGCATTATAGTAGTGGAAAATAGATCATAACAGTAGGACAAAGTCGAAATTTAGACACAATCTAACCGTATTAGTGTTTGCACCCAAAAAGGTTTCGATTAACCACTAGAACGAGAATGGTTCATTTGGTGCTAATCTTGTACATTTTGAGTATAACTGAATATATCAGAAAAATTTCACCATCTTTATTCTAAATCCAAATATTTTGATCATAACATACCGACTGCAATGTTTTGTCTATTCCACTGGAAGATTATTTTTGTATTTTCTAATGTAATTCTTATTCTGAAGGGGGAAAGGGGGAAATATTGAAATAATCGAGTATAAAAGAGAAGAAAATTTTACCGAAACAAGAACCTTAACGAGTTGATCGCAGCCACCGTCTTCCAAGAAATATGTCGTGATCCGACCACTGGTCAAAAAGGCACGGCAAGGCATATCTGAAATGGTATTCCAAGGTCGTCAAATCAAAGAATTATTGGCACTAACAATCGTCACCCAAACTATTATAATAAAGTGTGTCGCTCTCTGTGCCCAACGTAAAAGCGCTCGGTCGGCAGTCATTTCACCTATACACATTTTGTGTATGTTAAAGTTAATAAACATTGATTTAATTAGGGAATAATTTAGGAAAATCTGAGTCGAATTAATGTTTTTTTTATAAAGAAACACACTTAGTTTTGCTAAAATTGCGAATATGGCAGAACTTATACATTTAGTGATTTAGTGCATATGATGCTAATTTCTGAAGATCTTACAATAGCTATATCAGTACCATTTTTTGTCTAGACTATTATCATATTTTAAGGTAGCTTTGACGATCATAAGCAAATCTCTTATTGTACAGATTTTACGACAGTGATTTTTTTAAAACGTATTTTTTTTAAAACGAAACAATTAATATAAAGTTTCAAATAATAGCAAAAACTAAGAATAAACACAAAAATCGCTCATTACATGCTTGCTACATGACAAAAAAAAAGTATATCTGTAAATGGGTGATTCTGTATCACTTGATTTTATGCGCGACTCTCCCCTCGTTAAAAATATATTAGTCGGCAAAATACAGAGATCATAAACAATTAATGATTTAATGAAGAAAGTGCTTGCTTAAATGAAGAGACAGTAGCTCCATTTAGCGGAGACCTAAGAATAATTTCTAGCTATTTTTCAAGGAACTATATATTGTTCGGAGAAGGAAAAGAGCCTATATGGTAATTCGCAATACGTTTTATTAGTGTACCAACATAAAAAATAAAGTAAAATTATGAAAACAGTACATTAGTGAAAAAATAATACGTCATTAGTAACAGTAGAGGTTTTACTGCACAATAGTCTTCGTAGATCTTACATTACATTTATGAATATCTACATACATAAATAATTTTTTAACTCTATTAATAATAGTATTTTACCATATAAATAACTTTGTAAAATGTACTATGCATCTGGCTCCGCCGTTTACATAGCGTTTTCCTATAAATAAATGCAAACCAACTTTGCAGAGGGTTTGACGCTCTTCAAGTTTTGTTATCCCTCTATTAACATGAGAGGCATAGAAAGCGAGGCATTAGCAAAAATAAACTATTTTCGTGACTAGCGGACATTTACATTTTCACCTTTAGAACGTCAAAAAAATGTCTATGCATTTTCAGTTTATTTGCATTCCTATATTTTGCATTATTTGACTGTACTAACTACTTTCGCATTATTTGGCGTAAACACTAGATATTAACGAATAGACACTAACTCATAAAAACTAACGAAAACTTCTAAACTTCTTTCTTTACTAGGATTAAAATCATAAGGTAAACTAAAACGGCTGGGTTTACTTTAATTTGGTTCTGATACCTTCACTGATGTGCTATCTGACTGACAGCAGATAACGTAGCTGTAACTATCGTCGTTCTCTCCACTATCAATTTCTTTCTCTTTTTACCTGACTCCAAACAAGGAGAGGTTCACAATTCAACTATACTTCTTTTTATGCATGGTCGTCACTTTATATCTCCGGCATTTGTCATACATTTTGCTGATTATTTTTTTTATTTAGAAGGATATAATCCCGATAATTCTATCAAAATTTGACCACAGAATTGCTCAATACTGAACAGCACAGGACTAAAGGTGCCATTTGCTCTTCAGCAAAAGGGTACAATAATAATGTCGGAAGGTGGTGATAGGAACTCTTCAGTGATGAATAAACTCATCGAGTTTGGATCTGACTTGCCCTTCACGTAGCAAGAAAATAAATAGATAAGTATTCTATGGCTACGTTATACGTAGCCGGCATGGAGCTACGATTTTAAGGAGATGTAGGCATGGAGCCACGATATTAAGTGTTTATTTAGCTCACGATCTGCAGGTTATTGTTGGTCCAAGTCTTGCGATCGATTTTTGAACTACTTGTACTTAACCGATTGTCATGGAACTTCGCACACGTATTCAGTTCCTATGACAACACTTTGGCAATTTTAACCTTTGATATAAAAACTCTTGATGCCGCAGTGATACTGCCTGCCTAAACCGTCAGACTTGAGGATCTGCTGTTTTTAAATTAGAATTGTGGGATTCAAGCAGAGACACTGTCATTGAACTTTGAATTTCAACTCTTCAGTCTTAATGTTGTGAGGATACCGCCTAATATTGCGGGGGTACTTCCCGCTTAAACTGTAGGACTTAAGGATCTGCTATTTCTAAATTAGTATTGCGGATCTCAATCAAAGACTCTTTAATTGAAGTACGGGTTCCAACTCCTCAGTTCTGATGCTGCCTGTCTAAATCGTGAGACTTGAGGTATTATTGTTTTTAAATTAGAGTTTTAGATCTCAAGTACAGACCTTGCCATTAAACTCCGTGTTCTAACTCTTCAGTCTTGATGCTGTAGGGATACTACCTGCCTAAATAGTGAGAATTGGGAATGTGATGTTTTTAAGTTCATATTGTAGATCTCAAGTGGAAACCCTGTTATTGAACTCTGGGTTCCAAGTCCTAATGTTACGAGGATACTGCTTGCTTAAACCATGAGATTTGACCATCTGCTGTTTTAAAATTATTATTTTGAATCTTAAACAAAGACTTTGACTTTGCCAGTGGTCTGCTCTTTTTCGAAGTTAACTCATATTTTTGACAATACTTAACTAAATTGGATGATTCTTTTATCTGAATAGCCCTAGTGTAGTAGCATAAAAATTGGTTAGAATTTGATCATGGAAATTGAAGGTACACCAAATAATTCCTCAACAATGAATAGCACAAGCGACCGTGATCGAATTTGAATGATGTAAGTCTGATTATATAATAATAATAAAGTCTCTAAAATTTTGACACAAGTAATGGTGAAGTAAATCAACCCTCTAGGGAAATCAGGGTACAATGATGGAGCTGGCAAGTGGTGACAGGAACTCTTCATTGATGAGGAGAAAACTCATTTAATTTGCACTTATTTCACTTGTGTTAACGTAAGCAAGAAAATAACAAAGTAAATAGTACACACCAAGGAATGAAGCAACTAAAACATTAGTAAGTAGGTAGATAAGTAAGTACAGGTACAAACAAACGCATGAAGTGACTAAATTTTAGTATGTAGATAGGCAGGTAAGTAAATACATAGAGGCATATACAAAGATATATAATAACTAAAATATTAGTAAGCAGATATATAGTATGTACAGGTATATACAGGCTCGAAGTACTGACTACGGTGAACAAAAGGACCCCTCCTTTTGGACGTGATTTTTATGTAATTTATATGTCCGTATACGTGTATGTAGATTTATATGAAAATATTTAGATTCATTAAACGACGCAAACGTCTGTTCGAATTTCAATAAATGAAATATTATTGATATTGAATTCATCAATAGTTCGTAACCTTCTGAATGACAAAGAATATTAAAAGCACTAAAAATGGAAAAATTAAAACGTTTTTATAAAAAAAAATGAAACGATTTCATATACCAACCGAATAGGAAACGCACTAAATAGTACAAAATAATGAAAATACGAGTACTTAGTTGGAACTTTTGCAGTACAATATCGTCTCCGAACATAATGAAATTTGCAAAATACTACTGCTGCTGATTTTTGAAATGGTGTCAACTGAAATATAGCAATCTTCGGTGTGTGTGAGTGTGCATGTACATGAGAGGAGAGAAGCGTCGAGTTGGCACCGATTACGACATGAATGTATAAATCTGTCCAAGCAGCAAACATTTGGAATCACCTGGATCCTGAGATCAGAAAAATCACGTCCAAGAAAAATCAAAACCAATATTTTCAAAGATCAAGTGAAAAAGTCCTGCCTCTCCTGAAATCTTTTCCTTTGTGCTCTTGTCCTTCCTGTCAAAAGTTTTTATTACTTATACTTTTGTATTTTTTTGTCAAATGTGCTATAAAGAATTTTCGTTGTAAAGTGTACCGACTAAATTTCAACACCAAATGTTATGGTTGACTAGAAGAGATTGCTCATGCAGCAATAAGTTTGCCATATGTACTATGCATAAAAGGAGATAAATAACATAAACCTATAAAGACATGAATATATTTACTTCAAAAACACTAAATATCCTCATATACTTTCAAGTGAAGGAATTAAGATAAAACTACAATGGGACTACCCGGTGAATGCACTCCACGTCAAAAGGAAACCATATCTATCATATAAAAAGCGCTAAGTCAGTTCAGAAAATCGATTTGAGGAAGGATCTCAACGTCTTCTCTTCAGTCGGTCAAAAACATCAGTCAATCGGACTTGCCGTCGTTATCCTAGGATCATGTCAATAAACTTTTTACAACGGACACAGAGCAAACAAATAAAAAGCAATTCCCGCGAGAAACGGCACCGAGCGGTCCGAATTCTGCAGCCCGCCGCGATAACGTCGATAACTCGAAGGGCAGTTTACTAACTTATTCAGCAAACATCCCTCAAGCGCGCCGGCCCCGAAAAGAAGTTGACGTAATACATACATGTATTATAAGGGGCAAACAATCGTAATGTTTGCTTTGGTATGCAAAATTAGGTCATTGAAAATTCCCTCTCGCCCTACCCGCGCCCCGCCCGCCCCGCGACTTATTATTCCAAGCGCGGCCGACTCGGAGGCGAAAATAGGCTTTGTTATTTTTCCCTGACGACTCGGCCGGAATACTTTTCAAAATCACAATCGCGCGCGATGAACGTCGAAGATGCTGCCAGAAATACTTTGGCTCACCGCCGCCGTATCGGACTTGCGACTTGAATTCATTTGGCTAAAATTTTTTCCCGACCGCTACTCCTCCGATTGAATCACATATTTGCGTTTCACTCGCGGCACGGGTCTCATCAGTCTTATTACGCTTTGCGTATTTGCGTTCTGATTATGATCACTGGAGTGTTGGATTACATCGTCTGAATATTTAATACCGACTTGGTATGTGCGTAACGGCGTCTTATGTGGGTCTTACGCCGTGTGTGAGTGAAAAAGTAATTTCCTTATGTTCATTAAAGTACTTTACATATGTACACACACACACACACACATATATATATATATATATATATCTGCTACATAGATTTATATGAACTTCTTATTATGAAAAGCTTAGTGACGAGAAAGAGGACCAATAATGTACCTTAAAGAATACCTGCTAATAATTTTAGGAATACTGCTCTAAAATATTTCAAGCTCAGACACTTTCATAGACAGTTAAAAAGATAAATAAGTGTTTGATATGCGCATTGGTCTCTTACTCGATATAACCAAATTGAAAGGTCAACATATTAAAACATTTTATCACTAAAGAAACTAAAAGTCCTCAAAACTTACAACAGTTTTTCTTCAACAATTGCATTTTAGATATATGCGCGCATAGTTTAAGAAACAAGAATTTTGAAATTATTTTTTTTTGTTTCTATTTAAATACAAATATAGAAAGTATTACTAATTTTGGAAGAAATTTGAGTCCAGCTATTATCTTGTACTCCTATTTGTATAAATAACAAATTAATACGATCAATAGTAACGATATTCAGACGGAGAGACGCAGAAACCATAGTACTATCAAAACATTATAAATAAAAATAAAACACCAATGATTACAAAATTAATAATACCAGTTAAAAAAAACAAGGATAACTGATAATAAAAAAATATACACAACCATATTATGTCCTTCAGAAAACTCTTCAGTAAACTTAATCTTAGAAGGTGCATTTATAATAATTTTTTTCATGAAATCCACATTGACAGCAGGTTATCCTGCTGTCAATGTGGATTTCATGAAAGGTTATCCTGCATTTATAGATTCCCATTTAGCAAGTTTCATAAAACTTGTTTGACTTGAAATAAATTTTTGTTACCTGCATCGCATTCGGATATATTAATGAAGTTAATTAACGTATGGAAGACGTTCTTTCATATGTAAAAATGTAGACGACAATAAAAGATAGTCAATATCTAGACAACACTCGTCTATGACGTACGTATTTCATTTTAATGCTGTGATGGAACACACATAAATCTAAACAGTGCGTATATGAAAGTGACTGGACTGGAAAGGTATCTGGAACCGTATTGAATATTGTAGCCAAATACGAGTATCATACAAGGAAAGATATGATATCCGTATTTGACAGTAGAATATAATAGAAATAACAGAAGAGTAAAATAAAATTGCTCGCTAACAAGTGTAATTATTACTTCATTTGCGTAACTATTTTTCAACTGATTTTGAAATTTAGTACTATGTAGAATACATCTAAACTTAATAAAATTTAAAAAAAGCTTTAATTTCTTGACATACAACTTTACCATAAATAAACACGTTAGTATTGATCATATTTGTGGGTACATTTTGCAAAGTTGCAATAAGATATAAAAGGGCAAAAATTTCAATATATAAAATGGCTATATTGAAAAATATCATTTACGCATTATTTAGCTTCCATTATTTGGTACTCATTTTGCAAGATTATAAAATATATAAAAGGGTATATATTGCAAAATTACAATGAATTGAAAAATATCCATTAGGCATTACTTAGCTTTCATTATTTATGGGTATATTTTGCAAGGTTGCAATAAGATATAAAAGGGTATGTATTGGAAAAATTTCAATAGATAAAATGGCTATATTGAAAAATATCATTTACGCATTATTTAGCTTCCATTATTTGGGGGTACATTTTGCAAGATTATAAAATATATAAAAGGGTATATATTGCAAAATTACAATAATTGAAAAATATCCATTAGGCATTACTTAGCTTTCATTATTTGTGGGTATATTTTATAAGGTTGCAATAAGAATAAAATAGTACATATTACAAGATGGCAACGCCTATGTATTGAAAAATATCCTTTATGTATTACTTAGCTTTCATTATTTGTCAATATATATTGCAAAATCGCAATATTATGCAAAAGGATCTATATTGCAAGAATGCAATAGATATAATGGCTATGCACTGAAAAATATCCTTTACGCATTATCTAATTTTCCTTATTTGTGGATACATGTATCTGATTTCAGTATCGTTCTAATATACGGACTATTTTAATTGCATATAAAAATACATGTAAAAAAATTACATATATAAATAAAGAAATTACATGAAATGTATGGATTACCTTCATTAATCAGCTAAAAAGTAACCAAAATTCAGGTTATTATTACAGAAACTTTTAATGGAATTACTATTTAAAGCATATTGGATCAATATATTTGTTTATTTTCTCAAACTTCTCTGTATTACCCCAACTATCCAAATTGGAGGTGTGTTATGAAAAAAAAACCTAAGCGACCCTTAGATACATCTCCTACATTCGTATTTTTAAAATATCTTATTTAAACTTCAGGTTTGGAAAAAAATTTTTACACGGTCCTAACCGCCCAGCTAGTTCGGAATTATTTTTGCACGCATAATAGAATAACAAATAACCAAACGTTTATCAGCTATTCCACCGAAATATATTTTTCCATTAAATGATTATACCCACGAAATAAAATATGACTTGCAATTAGTAAATGGTTCTTCGGTAGAAGCCGGCGATTTATCATTACATTCGCATCCTGGCTATATCCTCTCTTAAGAATTAACGCAACGTGAAACTCTCAATATTTTTGACAAAAGAGGTAGATAGATACTGTATTCTATGGATAATTTCCTACCATTTAATAGAACCTAAGATTCTGTAGAGCAAAACGTTCCTTCGTTTTGCTGAATAATGTCTTCTCCCTGTTTTCTACATGCAATGAAAGGAAGAATGGATCCAGATGGATATCAATATCTGTTAATCGCATGATTTTCTCGTAAAAATGTGAGTTTACTATTGATTGTTCGAGTTACACGAGGCGCAGGACATCATGTATCACTCTTATTAAATACTTACATATAAACGCATTCAGCTCCTTAGAGCTCTACCAATTAGATAAACTCCTTTCTTTGTTATAGTAATTCCTTTAAAAATATTTGTTTTTAAGTACAGGAGACTTTGCAACTTTGACATTTAATTTAGAAGATAATTTAATACATATTTATCGTAACCTCTTCCCACATTACATATATTACATGAAAGTCATAGTTTCGCTCGGGCAATTATCGTTACAATTGGTTTCCTTACTTATTACCCTCACCAGAAGTTCAATTACCAAATAGCAAATTTTGCAAATACATCAATGGAAATAGTTAAACATCAACACAAATCAAGGCACAATTAAATGAAACTACGTGATGTAGTATTATTTCCACTTTATTTAAGTTCTTTACCACGACCTAGGTTTCGTTGTATTACAACATCTTCAGGTGCGCTATTAGCACTTTATTGCACTATATTTGCTAATAGCCCACCTGAAGATGTTGTAATACAACGAAACCTAGGTCGTGGTAAAGAACTTAAAGAAATTAGAAATTATACGTCACATAGTTTCATTTAATCACGTAGTTTCATTTAATTGTGAATAATACATTTCTGCGAAATTAACGCTTAATATATTCAAACAAATCAAGGCGTTACGTTTGATAAGCTGAATCGCAACAGTTTTATAAGGCATAGCGTGAACAACATAATTATAAATGCAGTAAATTTTAGTTACTTTATCAGTGTTATAATACGATTTCACACAGAGACTGATAAAGAATTTCGAGATGGATAAAAATCCAGTGACGTGGTAACTGCTTCTGTATTTCAGGACATATATTTCCTCTCTATCCGCAGGCATATATTACGGGGGTAGATCAAAATATTTGCATAATGAAGAGAAAAGGATTATAAAAAAGGAGAAATATTTTGTTCTTTGTAACATATTTTCAATTAACTCATTTTTCAGACCTCTGAATAATAAGCCAGCTTATTTAGATATCGGAAAAAAGTTATTTCCAATACGCCTTAGAATATGCCGAAATAGTAGTAAATTTGAACCTCTCCGTTGTCGTGCTATTTTTCTCCCGAAGAGTTTTTTAAGTATTGGGAATAAAAAATATTGATCCAGGGCTGAGAACACAGCATGGTAGCCAAAGGGCAACCTGTGTAACATTACTATTACTGTGTAACTACTGGTGCACGGTTGTGAACCAGGATTTCAGGCTTCCTTCAACTACTGTAGTAGATCAGCGTAGTTATTCTATGTTTGTTGTTGATTTCTTGTTCTTTTAATCAAGATTAAGAGCATTTTGAACTACTTAAAAGGCGCTATGTTCTTTTTTGCCAATCTTATATCAGCTCAGTTTAAAGTTAGTTACGGGACTCTCCGTTTATTTCAAGTTTCATTTCCAGTTAAAATTCAATTCAACACCTCGTTCTGGTTATCATTACAGAGCTTGAAAAACTCGCAAGCGAACTAAGCGTACTATTGTTTCTGAGATGACGTGTTTATTATTAGAACCCACATTATGCTTCATAAAATCCAGTTGATCATGGAGAATGTTCAAAAGTAGCCAATACTCAATCAAATCCTTAGTTTTGAGGCAACCATATTCTAATACAAGTTTCAAGGTTTTTTGGGATTACCCGAGGGCAGATTTCCTCAACCGAATCTTTGCCTTACTTGAATAGGTTACATCACTTGTACATCATAGTTTTTTCAAAGCGTAGATTCCCAGTGAATAGCTGGCATCTTTAACTTGGTAAGGAGCTTATAGATAGCATGGAATTCGCTTTACTCCATTCATCAAATTTTCTTTAAGCTTGACTTTTGACGATATTTCAGACGATAACTATCCGAGAATTTGTTATATATAAAACTTGTTAAATTTAACAATGAGTTTTTCATCTCCTCCATTTCGATAACACTTGTTACTAATTAATATATTCTCTAGTGATTTTATAGAAAGTACGTATGTAATGCAGTAAACAAACGCCTAGAGACTATGATAAGGAATTTTTTCTTCACATAAGTTTTTTCTTCACATAAGAACCAGGATAAAATCTAATGGTTGAAAACTATGCGATCTTGACAAAGATTTAAATTACTATGGTTTGTAGAGAATGGAAATGAAATTTAGATATTCATTAAATTCAAAAAAAGGCTAATTATTTTCCAAACTTTGAATCTGAAATTAGCTGTCAACTGAGATGTTAACTAAATAAGAGCTTAAGTAAATGAAATTCTGGCTAATGACATAGTTGACTACCATTTTAGTTTATTGCTACGCATATTGTAAAAAAATATTTTTCTGCAAAAGAACCAAATATATTGATCGTCCTGCATAAAATTCAGCACATAAAACAATATAATCTTGATACCTTTTACGCTTAAACATAAACGTTAGGTGAAACTCCATCCTATAAAACACGTAACAAGCATAACTGTCAGAATACATAACGTACCTGTCATATCGCTGACGTACCTCCCTACCACCTACACACCTACTTACATTATCTTCACGGCTAGGATTAATGTTGCGAGGTGGAACGATCTGTTACAATACTTACTATTATTATAATATGCACTAAGTGTTCCATGAATAATATAATGTCACGTAGGTACATTAACGTTTGGCGCGTACGCATTAAATGTATTAAATGTTGTGTAAGATTTCTGGTCGATTGAGCTAAGGCATGATTAACTGTTGAGTTTCTTGATTAATTGACACTTTGGTATTTCATTGCCACAACCGTAAAATTTATGATGCGAAACATTTTAATTGGGGAAATTTTGAAAAATCATTTTCAAGGGGGTTTCTATATTGACAATTAAATGAAACTACGTGATGTAGTATTATTTCTACTTTCTTTAAGTTCTTTACCACGACCTAGGTTTCGTTGTATTACATCTTCAGGTGGGCTATTAGCAAAGAAAGGGTTTCTATATTACAAAAGATATATGTACTCCAAATATCATGTTTCAAGTGTTAACATTTGAAGCTTAGTGTAATTCAGAAGTCACAATTAAATTAAACTACGTGATGTAGTATTAATTCTACTTTCTTTAATTTCTGTAACACTACCTAGGTTTCGTTGTATTACAACATCTTCAGGTGGGATATTAGCAAAGATAAAGACCACCTGAAGATGTTGTAATACAACGAAACCTAGGTCGTGTTAAAGAAATTAAAGAAAGTAGAAATAATACTACATCATGTAGTTTCATTTAATTGTGAATAATGATTTTTTACAAAATTAACGCCAAATATATTCAACAGTAATTCAGAAGATTAAGTTTGATTTTTATATATTTAGATTGAAAGAGTGATGCGATCCGAACGGTATTAGTTCTGATGGAAAATATTGTAGGTGTAAAATCGCCCTTAACTTGGGGTGTCAGGCACCACACTGCAGAAGTTGGGTATGGTTAATTTTCACCCTTAGATTTGTACTTTTCTTCATTTTCAATTTCTCTGCATTTAAATTTCTTATCAGGTGAATAAAAATTTGGCAAGTATAACGTAAAGAAATGTGAAAGTCCTGAAATAATTTGAATGCGATGTTTATTCTAAACTGAAAAGGCCACTCTAAGACGTTCAGTGTAGTCTCGTTTAGAACCGACATATGGTTGAAAATTATTGTTAAATATTCAGAAGCGATTAATTCAATGACTTTTTAAAGGGCAGATAAACTTACGAATCTTCGCGTTAAGAGAAATTAACAACATTGTCTTTTTCGGACCACATTATACCAGGTAGATTAAAGTTTTTAGGATGTATGTAATCGAAGATGATGTGGCTTTCTCGAACAATTATCTGAAACTGTTTGAGGATTTACTTGAATCCTCAAACAGTTGCTCCATCACTAGAGCGTTGGACCACGACTACGAACTCGATGAAAACTTTTTGGCTTCGATGTGATTTGATCACTTTTATAATAATTTTATTGTTAAAAAACAATACAACATAATTTTGTTTGTTGCAGAATAAGTTTCAATTAACTTTGTTCAATTAGGATAATGAGAACGTGTGATCAAAGTAACTATTAATGGAGTTGATTAAAATATATAAAAGACAAATAATAAATCTTTGTTAGCTTATAACATTTTTGTTAGCCTATAAAATTGAAATTTGCATATATATGTTTACATATATTTATTATGACCTAAAAACTACTTATAATTCATATACAGTCAAGCAAGAAAATTGAACAAAATGTATGGAATGCGGCAGGAATAATGGCAGGAATGTGTGACGTTGCTATTTTTTTAGTACCATATAATGTGTGACGTTGCTATTTTTTTAGTTCCAATGTGTGACGTTGCTATTTTTTTAGTTCAAAATGTATGGAATGCGGCAGGAATAATGGCAGGAATGTGTGACGTTGCTGTTTTTTTAGTGTTCCATAACTCAAAATTAAAAAAGGAACCCTGTAAGGGTTCACTTAGTTGTCCTTCCGCCCGCCTGTCTGTCATAGCCCTTTTTCTCAGGAACGGCATGAGATATCAAGTTGCAATTAATATTGTATAGTCCTATAGCCTAACATTGCTGTAAAAGTTTTTTGGTTCATGCGACAAAAAGATATGGCCCTTTAAAGCGTTTATTTTTTAATCATTAAAAAATCCAAAAATCAATAATTTCTAATTCTGTATGGAATTATACGTATTTAAAATTATTTTGTTTTTGGACAAAATTATTTTTTAAAAATAATAACAATAATTTAATATGGATATAGTTCATATCACATCAAGATTTATATTTGAATTACAAATCTCATACCATTGAGATAAGACCGTGTTAAAGTTCTGTTGACTGTACCTATATACTAAATTACTCCTGAATTACTCTTATTTTTTAATTTCAGCCACAACTAGCGCAGTGTGTGATGGGTATAGTTCACATCACATCAAGATTTATACTTGAACTGCTAATTTCATACCATTGAGATAAGACCGTGTTGAAGTCCTGTTGACTGTACCTATATACTAAATTACTCCTGAATTACTATTATTTTTTTTATTTCAGCCACAATTAGCGCAGTGTGTGATGGGTGTAGTTCACATCACATCAAGATTTATACTTGAACTGCAAATTTCATACCATTGAGATAAGACCGTGTTAAAGTTCTGTTGACTGTACCTATATACTAAATTACTCCTGAATTACTCTTATTTTTTTTATTTCAGCCACAATTAGCGCAGTGTGTGATGGGTATAGTTCACATCACATCAAGATTTATACTTGATCTGCAAATTTCTTACCATTGAGATAAGACCGTGTTGAAGTCCTGTTGACTGTACCTATATACTAAATTACTCCTGAATTACTCTTATTTTTTTTTATTTCAGCCACAATTAGCGCAGTGTGTGGTACACTGTCCTATTCAAGTTAAAAGATAAATATAAAATTTAAAACACAAAGTTATTATTGCAGTAGATTGAAGTTACTTGTATAGAACTTCTTTGAAGTTTTTACATATCCAACTACATGCCATAAGTTGCTTGACTATTATCACAACTAACTAGACCCTAATTAGCTCTGGTAATTGTCCTTTTAATTTTATTACGTATACTACTACTGTGAATACTTTCAGATATTCAAAAATAGTGGTTAAGTGGTTGGGATTGGGTGTACACCAAAAAACCATACACATAAATAACCAATTTTAGTTTCTGTCTAACTACTGGTTTCTGTCTGAAGTCTGCCTAATGAATTCCTAAATCTCTTTCCTCAGTTGTTAGTAAGTCAATTCAAATAGGATTATTATAAAAATATATCTTTGTTTATATAAATAAATGTATTTCCGGATATGCCTGGTATTTAAAAATGAACAGGTGATTTAAACTGTATACTTAGTGGTTATGAAATATCATTTGAATAACTGTGTTTGTACTTTGACTGTTCTGAGTTCCGTTGACCACTTTTTGGCTTCATTATCAGACCATGGTCATTACAGAGGGAGGAAGTGCTAATTGACACGAATCAAATAAGTTCAAACTTAATGGGTCTACTGTTTCCCGTTACGTAGTTGAGGCTTTCCAGTATTATCTGGATATCCTAGCTTTTTCCGGGATAAATATTGTACGTTTATCTTCGTAATATCAAATATGGTACTACTATATTCTTTATTTTAAAAAGCATATTTAAAGCATTTTAATTTTTCGGAGTTCCCGCAACTTTTCGGGCAACAAATATAACTTAATTGCTATAAAAGAATCTACCCTACAACTATGACAAATCTATTCCATACAGTAATACATCCGCCTCCCTCCTCTCTTCGCCCATTTATAGATTAAATATCGACATCATTTTAAACGACATATTACACCAAATTATCAAATGTAACCTAATGTTTACAAGGAACCTAATCTACAAATATGCCAAATTTCATACAATAGTCCATTCGCCTCCCTCTCTCTTTGCCCATTTTTAGGTTAAATATCAACATTACTTCGAACTATATATTTATATACCATATTTAACGACTTTAAAATTAAACTATTCTTACTTCAACCCCCATTTCATCCCTTTTTAATTTGAATTTCTAAAATATTCTTATCGGTTGCCGACGTCACGAAAGACCCCTGCAAAATTTCAAGATTCTAGACCCAACAGTTTAAGCTGTGCATTGATAGATAAGTCAATCAATTTGCCAGTTAGGGTTTCCTTTTATATCCATAGATTTATATAATCCACTAAAATAATAACTATTTTCTAATAAGACAATGATTTTTTAGATAATACACGGAAATACATCCAGATTTTAATCAAGTATACATAGTTATAATGCTTTTTAATTGTTATTATTGATAATTATAATGAAAGAAAGTATACCACTTTTCCTGTTACGTGTCACACTTTGTTAACCTTTGTATGCATAAACAATAAATAAAGGACACTTTAAATAATTTATTAATATATTTTAAATAGCTCATATTAAATGATTATGTTGTTATTTACGCTATAAATAATACCTATGTGGGAATGCATTTATAATACATAATATTTTCATAACTTTTCTTCACCTGTTATTAAGCCATGTTATTTCATTATCATATTAAAAAATCGATTTTCTACGTTTTCCAGTCCAGAATAACAAATTATCTGAAAACATATGCCTTGAAGAATCAGAAGCAGTTTCTTCCGTTTATATGTAAACTAGGCAAAAAAACATTATAGACCAGCTTTGCCGCACAATACATATCGAAAGGTCTTATAAAATGTCTTTGTTTTCTTTTCTTTTAACCACTTTGTTGTCTCTTTCTTTATCAATGTTTTATCCTTTATTTATATTTTTTTCACAACTTTCCAACAATTAAATAAATTTCCAACAATTAATAAACAACGACTACACTTTAAAAAATTAAGATTGCCTCATATTTACGCTAAAAATTATGTATGTTCGAAGACAAGTATTACCAGATGATTGATCATGAATTTATTTTCCTGTCCTCAAAAGAAAGCACAATGCTATGCTTTATTAAAAACTCTAGCACTTTATAATCAACAATGTCAAATATAAAAATACATGCGACATACCATTAAAGGAAACAAAAACTGTTAGTATATATCCATTTCATGTTTGTATCTCCTGAAAACACATTAAAACGCAAGGGAAATGTTAAAATCTTTTAACGGCAAAATTTTCCCAAAGAACCTTTTCAAACATGCGTCCGTAGTGTTTTCAAAGTTTCAGATACGTGCAGCAGATAGGAGAATATCTTCAAGAACTTAAGGTGGATGTGGGGCGTATTTAAAGTTGTTAACGTGGGGAAGTTTGAAGCCGTTTTCGCATCGAAGTCAGGTTTCAAAGCTACTGTAGATCGATATTAAGATATTAATGACGAGGTCGATTATGTGATTAAAAGTCTTTCCGTTATAACCACTAAAGAAACTTTTCTTAATTAACTCAACGTCTGAGATTCTTCATCCTGACATGCCATATATATTCATATAATGAAAACATAGCGGGGCTTTGTCTGTAGATTAAGTATTTTTTGTACAAAAGTTGTCACTTTTGTGCTAACACCGTTAATATTTTAGATTGCGTTAAATATAAGAACCGTAGACAAGGAGTGACATTGATCAATCGCTTAAGGGAAAGGAAAGGACTTTTTGATCTTTCTGCAAAATAGGTTTCGTACCTTATGGCCTTCATTTCTTTCACTTTATTGGACACGACACAACATCTGTCGCCCGCGAGTAGAGCTCGGGCTAGCCAGACCGTTCGCATACACGGACCGACGTTAATTGATGTAATGAACGGCAGCGTCTGACGGATACTAGACAATTACGCTTCATTACGTGTTGGTCGAGGCGCGTGCCCGTCGTCCGCTGCCACGCCGCCGTCGCTATGTTAAACGATTAGAGGCGGACTTAGCGTGTTTGCCTTAACAATTTCAGTCTTAGATAAACAGTTCTAATGAAAATGGCGAATACTGGTTATAAGGTCTATGTTGATTCAAAATTATCAGCATGGCATTGAGTGAGACAGTTTTTTTGCTTGCGCAATGTGTGGACGTAATAAGTTGTTTCTGAAAAATGATTTCATGTTGTATTAAAACTAAAACCAATGGACTCGCTTTCAACGCTATAATATCATCTTTGTTAAACTAAAGAGAAAGAATACATAGAAAAAGAGAACATACAAAAAGAGTTAGTAATACTTTTTAAAATTATTCTTAGTAATAAAATCGCCAATTTGTTAACATCTATTTCATAATATTTCCAAGGTAAATTACTGGCAAAGACTTTATATAGACAGACACTTTTACAGCTAACCCTCTTCAGTAGACACTTTTAGATGGTTAGTTACCATCTTTTATTAGGTCGACCTGTAACGAACTAACTGTGTAATAGAAGCTATGAAACTAAATTTCATGCACTTCTAATTGTTGTATCATCATGAAACTTGGCAGCTGTATGTAGTTCTGATGACAATACAACAAACAATACTGTCGGACTGATTCAATGAAATAGAACCGAAAGTTAAGCACTGAACTTGATAATGGAACAAAGTATCCTAACCATGTTTGGGCTTCAAATTGTTAAGTCATTATAAAACTTGACAGTTGTTAGTTCTGATGACAATTCAATAAAATGGTATCATCGGACTGATTCAATAAAACATATCCGGAACTTAGACACTGACCTCAATAACGGAACAATGTATCCTAACCGTATTTGGGCTTCTAATTATTTTATCGTCATGAAACTTGGCAGTAGTATATCCCATATTATAAACGGAATTTAAATTTTTTTCAGAGCACTTAAATTGACCACCCTTCCCCATGTAAATATTTTTGACTGACAATGCTTTATTACTGAGATAAATGCTCTATTACTATGCCAAATTTTAAGAGACAGACGGACACGTGATTTATCTTCAAGGGTTCCGTTTCTCCTCTTGATGTACGGAACCCCAACACAATCCTCACTTGGGACATAATTATGAGTTAAATAGAACGGCGCTCGAAAGTATATTATCCATACGGGATCTCGGTGTGATTACGGACTATCACCTAACATTTCACAATCATAAGGTCGAAACCAGTTGAAAGGTTTCAGCAGCTAGGATTTGTCATTGGATCTTCCCACGATTTTGATTCTGTTAATCTCTCTAGTCCTTAGTATTCTTGAAACGAATGCAGTTTTCACCAGTAACTTATGTACTCATGTTGGAGATAATATTTAAAAAAAAAAACAATAGAACTTCAAATAAAAAAATATACGGTTGCTATCCTCATTTCTTTCCTTCAAATTGTATAATAGGCACGGTCAGGTGATTCAACTCCAACGGGAAATGCTTTTGATCATGCCTTTTCATAAATAATTAAATAATAATGTTTGTAGCCCCTCGGTCTTGGGTTTGATAACGATTTATGTTTCTGAATGTTACGTGAGAGAACGGTGTCATAATTAGGGCTTCCGTAATTACGTAATTGCGGGCTGATTTTGAACAATTTATAAATACGTAACTCAAAGATAAAATTCCGTAATGACGGAAGTATGTATCTTGACTTGCATAATAAAAGTAACATACTGATCGAGTACTAATTTATTTTTTCCTTATATTGCTTGCTAAAAACGCGTAAAATGGCATACCAATATAGGTCGTAATGTAAGTTTAATCAAATTTAGTAAAAAATCTTTGAAAATAGCAGGCTGGACTGCCTGTCTGTACTAACTAGATGCGTTGTAGTAATTTCACGTGATTTGTTTTAGACTCGGATATGTTACGCACGACACGACGAGTATTGAACGAGAACTAGTCCTTTTAAATAAAGAATAGAGTTCAATGTAACATCTATGAAAATAGCAGGCAGGACTGACTGTCTGTACTAACTAGATGCGTTGCAGTAATTCCACGTGATTTGTTTTAGACTCGGATAATTCACGCACGACAAGACGTGTATTAAGCGAGAATAAGTCCTTTCAAATAAAGAATAGAGTTCAGTGTTGTCTAATGATCTAACTTTAGGAGATCCCCATAAATAGCAATGTAGTGCAGGTAAGTCCCTTTGGGAAAGTCCGAGAGTACTGTTTTGAAAATTAAAAGAAAGTTTTATTAATTGCTCGATGGTCAGTTATGTAATTCACACTGACTCAATTTACCTGCTTTAGACCAGTTAAAGATTTTCTTTTAGTGTGTTGTGATTTGTTGTTATAAAGTTATTTTATAAATATCAACAAAACAAATTATTATATTTAAATGTATTGAAGGTGATTTGTTTGAATGTAGTGATAAAGTAAAGTTAAATAAGAACACTTTTTTATACCTTTCAATTAAGTAAGATTTGAGAATATTGCCAATATCGCAATACATGAGATCGATTTCGATAAAATAAATTATTATTTTATTAATAAATCATTAAATTAAATTGAATTTGATAATGAATATGTGTGTTCCTTCGATATAATCAAAGCAATATTTTTAAGCAAAAGTTGTCAATGAAGTTAATTTTTGCTTATTTATTTTCAGGCCATCAACAAATCTACACCAAATACAAGGAGTTTTTAAACAAACACACGATCTTCGATTTGGGATCATTTCTTGAGAAGATATTGGACAGTGTTGAACAGAAGGCAATGTTTGCAAAAATGTATTAAAACTCTTGGTGCTGCAACTGAAGCTTTACAAACCCACATGCTTGCAAAGAATATGGTGAAATGCCAGAGCAAGCTTCCCAAAGAGCAAGCAAGTAGTAAGGCTCGTGTGATCAGAATAGCAGCGCTAGATGGAATTCCATCTACCAAATTTTGTACTTGTGAACATCTCTGATATCTGTTTAAACAGTCTGGCTATGAGTCACAACTATTATCAAGACAATTCTAGAACAGAGTGGTCAATAAAAGAATAACCGACTGGTTATTCTAGTAGTTATTCTAGTAGTCTAGTATATTTGGTAAAAAGAGACTAATCAAGTTTTCACATATATATATATATATATATGTATATATATATATATATATATATATATATATATATATATATATATATATATATATACACACACACATGTATGTATTAAACTACTTATTTCATTCTGAATTCATTATACGTTTCTCTTTTCTACACGAGCGAAGCTACGGATCAAAGCTAGTTTGTATTTATTTATTTATTTATTATGACGATATAGTGTATACAGTAAATCCATATTTTGTAAGCAAATTTATACATTTAAGTGTTACTAAAGTAGACTTTTTTCCAGACAGTGAGACTTTCAGTGGATATCAAAATCGCAGAGGAACAACCGTCTCACAGGGAGAAAAGATAATCGTCTGTTTCGCTCTCGAACTTTATCTTTGTACACGCATGAATAAGAGAAAAACTGACATATGGATTATTTGTATTTCGTTTGGCGAAGTTATAAAAGAATCACTTTCGTTACCTACCGTGAAAGGCACTTTGGCTCCTTTATTATAGCAGTTCGCAGCTCCATACATCAAACCGAAAAAAATTAAAAGAAAATAAAATCTATATAAGATATACAAAAACTCCTTATAACTCAGCTTATGTTTGATCCACTGTTGAAGTGTCATCCTTAGTTTATAATTCAAGAATTTACTCTTATTTATTCTGAAGCATTTCTCCACTTACTACATATGCTAATCATCTTAATCTTCTTTCATTTCTAGGCGAAAATTAACCATTACATCTAAAATTAAAAACAATAGTTTCCTTAATTGATAGCCTTTCCTAAAAGTTTTATGAAAACACATTTTAAGTTTCTACTTTCAAATTTAGACTTAAAACTTAAATTCTATAACCTCAGCGCATATGTAACTTAAATTAATTCTTCCCGTAACGATATAGCATTTTGTAACCATATTTAGAAAAAGTCACCCAATACGGCCGAAATATAGTATCGTATCTTCGAATCCAACAACTAAACCAATAAAACACGAAACTACCGATCATACATACCACTTCGATAGCCCAGTACATATTCAAAACACGAAAAGGAACTCAACACGTTACAAGCCATCGCACTCAGCGACGGCCCCCTGCGAAGACCCGCCAAAGTCTTCAAAAAGCTCCGCCGCCGAACCGCATCGTAAAATGCAAATTCAACCCGCCAACCGGCGTTAATGACGCGTACAATTCCCTTTATATCGCGCTATTAAAATAATATTGTAATTGCAAATGGGGCAGCCGCTCTACCTGAAAGGGTTTGGCTACATTAAATTCTGAATCCGACAAAGAGTTAGCCGGAATTATGCACGCGGCGAGCAAAAGAGCAAGCGGCGAGTGAAACTTGTACGTATTAAATTAACATGTCCACGCCTATCATTACGGCGATACTGGGAACGTTAGTAGTTACTTCATCGAGTCGTTAAAATGTTTTGAATACTTCGCCTCCCTAGAGAAGACAATAGTATCACGTAACCTATATTTAATATAACAATAATAAAGGCAGCACATCTATCGACACTTCTTCAGACTCGGATTCTAAAAATGTTTGGTCACGTATCACAGTAGCTCCATAGAGCGCATTGTTGTACAGAGAAGAGTAGAAGGTACTAGACCACGTGGGAGGTCGTCGATGCGGTGGACAGACCAGATCAAGTAAGCTGTAGGCGGTCTCCTGTATGGGTGCAACAGGGCGACGAAAAATAGGGAGAGATGGAGAGGCATCGTGAGGCGAGTAACAGCGGCCACCCATGCTGACTACTGCCGCTCTGTCAAGAGCGAAGCGACGGAGAAGAACCGGTGGCATATATTTGCAAGACGCGTAGCAAAATAAGTTGCTTGATCTATTATGAATTAATTCACAAGAGCAATTGACAGTTCGCTCATAAGTAAAGCCATTCGATTAAAGAAATTTAGGAAATTATGAAAAAAAATTAGGAATTTATGAATATTATAAAATAAATATGAAAAACGGACAAAGCCATTACAAGATCGAAGGCGAAAGTTAAGATATAAAAGACTTCAGATCTAAAATAATAAAAAGGCGTGTGTCTTTGTCCCATATAAGCTCACTGTGAGTTAATAATTTGACAGATTAGTGTTAAAATAATTTTTTTGACATGTTGTTAGCGTAGGGTGGGTTGCGCCGCCGATCAGATACGCCCGGCATATGTTTCCTCGGGCATTGCACAATTTGAATGTCACAGACTGATTCAGACATCGCCAAAGAAGTTTCACTTCAAAAAAATTAAGATTCTCCTCCTCCAATTTCCATGAAATCACCAGAATGCGTAATGAACTAGTAAAAAGGAAAATAAATAAAAGAAAATATAAATAGTTTTTTATTGATTTTATTTTTTGAGATATTGAGAATAAAGAATAATTATAATAAAAATAGCATGGAAATATGCGCATAAAAAAATTCTTAGGATAATTAGATATATCGACCAATTAGGGGTGTCGTTAATAAAATAAAAATTAATTGTGTGATAATGTATTGATAATGAAATAAAAAAACCAGGTAAAATTGGACTCGCAAATAAAATCATTTCATTCTTAATTTCAGAATGATATATCACGTTCATTAAATAGTTTTATTAATTTCAAAATTTTATCTGCCTAGGGGGACAACTTGCATTAAATAGAAAAAAAAGATGTTCTAAACAATAAGAAGTATCAAAATTCATTATTTATTATTAGTAAGACTAACATGGAGGTTTATGTAGATTTGTTTACATTTTTACTTTCAAATACTATGAATTTCAAATAAAATAAGACACATTTTCTAATCATACTTACAGCGCTAATTTCAACGATATTAAGGTATACATTATTTCTATTTTTCATTCCTAATCTTATAATCTTATAAATACCCCATAATCCGAAGTCATAATACCTATAATTTTCAAATTATAGATATTATGACTTCGGATTATCATTTTTGATAATCTGAATATTTCACACAAATAGACTAAATAGTTTGGAAGCTGTGACAAGTTGTGACAAACAGGCGAACGACTAACCACCCATAGTAATAAGGTTCTATTCGTACCTTTCTTACGCGGAACCTTAAAAAAGCCGGTTAAATGCGTGTAGATCTCGCACCCTGAGGTAACCGTACTATTATATCAACTCATCGAAATCTTAGTAAGTGGGTATATTCAAAAAAAGAAAGTAAAAACCGAAGAATCAAAAAATTCAGGTTCTCGGTAATAATTCCACATAGAATTACAAAGTAATGATTTTCGGATTTTCCCCTTTACTTTTCCCTTTAACATTGAGTGAATCTTCAACCGTACGAAATAATACCTGCTGTATAGAGAGAATAGAACCACTAAAAGATGTTGATCGGACGAAGCTATGTAACTAAATTTTCTTCTTAACATACTGGTAAACCTCAAAATTCAATTATTAAATTATTATTCATTTATACATTCATTTATTGTGTCACATGTCACAACCCAAAACTTACTAAAATATGCTACTGTTTGTGAATAACGCACATTCGATGTTTGTTTATTCAGTTTTTAATAAACTTAAGCAGTGTTGGCCGTAATCGACTAAATTTCTTAATCGATTTATTAATTAACTGAATGTTTTTAGTCGACTAAATTATTCATGGCTAAATTTTACAATCATTTAGTCATGACTAAAACTCATTTTTTTCTGAAAGTTATAACCAGTTTTTAGTCAAAGTTATAATATATCGTCATCGTGGTGTGTTGGGTTGATCACAAGGCATACAGCTTTCAACTGCGAGGCGCACCGCGGGGACCCGGGTTCGATTCCCGACCGCTCGTCGAGCGGGGCTGGACTGGTGTTCTGGTTGGCTGTAAGAGATTGCTCTTGTAGCAATAAGTCCGCCATATGTATCAGTTAGACAGAAATAAATCAATGAAATAAAGTTATAATAGTGTACGAGTCGCGCTATTTAAATATCAAAAGTGATTGAGTATTTATTTATAGTGATAGAGTATTTTAAATGATAGGGTATTTATTTCTAAATATAACTCGTGCCATCATGTGGACTTGTTAAAACAATGTTTTCATTTCTGAATTTCAAAATCGAATGGATTTTCCGGCAGAATGTTTGAAAAAAATGCTTATTATGAAGAGTAATTTAAACTCTTGAAAAAATAAAATGAAAATTGTAATATTCCTAAATCTTTTTTAATGCTACTCTCACCGAGTTATTTATGTTTATTTATTACCATCAACAAATAAGTAGCTGATTAATAATATTTTGTTTTTTTATATTAAGCCTTATATTTTCACGATTTTTGTAAAATTTCTCATGTCCCTAAATGGGTTTTCTCAAATATATTAAAAATAAATTTAGTTTTAATTATGAATAATGATCAACAATTAAATTTGAATCGAATGAAATTTAACACGATTGAAATTTTCAGCCACTGAATTTGGCCAAAGTGGTCATCATTGACCTTAAAGCCTTACAACTAGAACTTTAATTACAAAATAAAATCTAGTTAATATAACAGATCATTAATAAATTTCAAATGCTATAATGGTCCTAATGATGAACATTTATTACATAATGTATGTAGTAACAAAAATTTACTACTCAATTCTTCTCGGTAATCGAAATTCTATCCCAATACCAATCAACTCCCGAGTTAATGGGATTCTTAACATAAATAAATTGCGGACGAAAACTACTCGATCCAAGAATTACACGACTGACGTAACAAATTGTACCAATAACCACATAATGGCACAAAGCACTAAGTGGTCGCAGAACAAAGTCTCACAGAGTTACGAAGAGTCACAAGATAAGGAATGTACGATGAGCACAAGTGCTCGATATTAACCATCTTCAACGGCAGCTAAAGCCGCGCCCTTACGCGTCTCGCGTAGAGCGAAGCACAACAAAAGAATGAAGAGCAAATAGTGTTAACCCCTTGAGGATAACAGGACTGCTGGATATCATTCCCAGTTCAAACTTATTCCTTGACGTATTTTTTTGACGTACTTTGCTCTTTCCTCACTCTGTGAGACCGATTAACATTTTTTTATTAGTGAAAAAAATTATATTCAAATAGACCATTGAAGATAAAATATACTTTTTTAGGCTATTTTGAAATATTCACAGTTGTGACGGCCTCTATATATACCTTAAATATAATGCAGAAATGCCAATTTTGGCGTCTTTAATTTATTGCTAAATAAGTGAGAAATGATTAAACATCTTTGATTGCTTATCACTTTTTGGAGCTTAATCAGAATTGGTAAGTATATTTTCCACAGACTTATACTCGACGGTAGTATAATGAAGATTTTTTTGGAAATCTAGAATAATTTTCATATTTCATATTTTGTATTTCAAAATAAAGATAATGATAACAATAAACTATAAGAAAAATCACAAAAAAAAGGTTTCTCTACAGGAATTTTCATAGAGTGACATGGTTATACATATGTTTAAATAAATTAGATTATTCCAACTTAGTTGTATGTTAAATAAATAATCAATATTCTTTTGTAGTTTTAATTTGTAATATTTTTATAACACATTATTTACCACTTTTAAGTACAACTAAATTACATAGATTTCAATAAATTTAATATAATTTTTTCTAACAAATATATCTTTACAAATTGTTCAGGTGAGCACCTGAAGGTGTTGTCATACAACGAAATCTAGGTCGTCGTTAAGACTTTCAATAAAGAAGAAATAATACTATATCACGTAGTGTCATTTAGTTGTGCATAAAAATTAAGTGATAATGAATTTGTACATAATTAACGCCATATATATTCAATAAATATATACACATATTTTCAATTGTCTATCATAAACTTATAGTTTTATATATATTGCTTACCTAATTTAAATACGAAGTTTAGCAGACGCAAAATCCAACTTAGATCTTGTTTATTGTACACAATTTACAAAAAAATTAGGGGTATCTATGATATTAAAAAGAGCAACATTTGTGTATTTTTTAAAGAACAATCTAACATTTGAAAATATGTTAAACTATCATTATAATTTGATCTAACCATCCGATGCAATCAAAGAAAATAGAGTGATAATATTAGTACCAACAGTTTTATTTATATTTTAATTATGTGACATTTCGCTTTTCGCTTTATTGAGCGGCTACTGTGAATGCGCGTTCGGGCCACAAAGGGTTAACAGGCCTACAGCCATTACGACAACAAAGAAGACTGTTTACTTTGCTTGCGTTGGACGTGATAAGAATATTATTTATCTGCGTCATCAACTCAGTCACTTACAGAAATATGATAATTCAAAATGATTAATTAAAACGGCAAGAAACGAAGGCTTTTGTATTGTTTGTCCTGAAGATTAACTGTGATGCCGTAAGGCTATTAGCGGAGGTAAGGATAGATATTTATGTCGATGATTTAACTCAATTACTGTCTTCTGTCGTCTTCATTTTATTCCAAAATACAACTGGCATATTTCCGTAAACTTTAACTCGTTAATTAATTGCAGTGGCGTTCAAGAGAACTTGACTTTGTCCCAGTTTGAATTAACTTCATATACATATACTGTCTTTCGAAGTACGTAAGTAACTATCTGCATTCTACGTTTTTCCATAGAAATATTGTTTTTTTTTATTCAAGCAATATTACATACAATACATTTCGTCTTATGAATGTTAAACATGACCCATTTTGAAGAGCGCTTATAGAATTCCAAATTAACTTTCTTAACATTTCAGCCACCAATTAACGATGTTATTTCTTTCTTACGAAAAAAGAACAAAATATCGTTTTGTCGGTAAGAAGCTGTTTATCAAAGAAAGCTACTACCAAATAAATTTCCAAATGGAAATTTATTTGGTAATAGCTTTCTTCGATTTCTAGATGGAAGCTTTTACCACCGTTGTTTACTACCGTCGCCTTTCCTCAATTTTCAGATGGAAGCTTTTACCACCGTCGCCTTTCCTCGATGTCCAGATGATAGTTTTTAACACCGGGCTGTTTCCAGATGGAAGCTTTTACCACTGTCGAGATTAAAAGGTAAACAATTTACGTTACACGATGTACAGTTTTTAAGTAATATCCTATTCGTCCACTATTGTACTGGCAGTATCTATAGCCAACGGATTAGACGACTGTTTCCACGAGCCGATTCCTACTGTGGCCTTTAGTAGCGGCTTGACTTTTTAAATTCTTTATTCGTTTTTGTTATTTGATTCAGTAGTTATGTGTATAAAGAACGATATTGCTACCGTGCTGTAGTGCATATCGGTTCCGTGCTAATTATTGACAGAAACCCTCATACATACGCATAAAATATATACAAAGTGTTTGCTTATAATTAATAAATAGTGTAACAAATAAACGGTAGTGAAACAATAAATGAAAAACTAATGTGATGACAACAATTAATAACTTTAACAAACAAATTAGGAAAAATAAAACAGTGCCGTCAAAAGGATGCCGGAAAATCAATACAGGACATAAATTTCAACAAAACTAACGCAAAACATACGAAGAATGTACAACCTTTAAGTATTTTAGGGAGGTCATAACATGACAATTGGACAGCAAAAATCGCACTTATCATCGCCACAACAATAATAACGGAGAAATATGCAAAACAATTTTAAAAAGGAGAATGACATGAAACAAAGTTTAACTATAGTTGAAACCTTATTCAGGAAACTTGTGGAAAATATCGCCATTAATATGAATAGCAATACGAAAGAGAAATTCTAACGGATAAAATGGAAGAACTAGAAAAAATTATACCTAAAAATAGACGAACAAGAGAAGCGACCGCACAGCATAAAGGAAAATGCTACAGAAGGAAATTCAGTTGTTTTTGCTACAACAAATATTTAAAATCGTACTCCCAACTAGAAGAAAAATTATTAATAACATTAGAAAAGAAATAGAAATAAAAATCGAAGAGTTTGCAACGGGAAGAACGAGAAAAGAGGGAAAAAATGAGAACAGTAACTGTACAGCTTAAAAGGCTTGATATGAAAATAAAAATACTCGTGTTAAAATGAAAAAAACGGAATTAAAGAATGAAATATTCACACAAAATCAGTATCAGTATCCGGTTAATCTACTAAAATGGAGAAGAACTAAAAAAACAAAAACTACAAAAAACAGAAAGGAAACACAGAATTTACACAATATAACAAATGTTAATAAAAATATACAAAAAAAAATTAAAAATACCCCCTCAACAACATCCCAGTCGAAGTAATGAACTACAACAAAAAAGTGGTATCAAGGAGAACATTAACAAAAAAGAAGTACAAAAAAATAACATTCATAACATCATATAAAATACACCCAGAGCAATCATAAAGAGTGAAGGTCCCCATCACATCAAAATTCACATAACACAGACAAATCAGCAAATGAACATAACACTGAAAAAAAATTTCTAGTTCCCGTGAGAAAATATCTGACCACGACCCTCAAGCCAGAACATATTTAGGAACAACGAATACTATCTCACTTGATTCTATCTACAATGTGTAAGGTCTTGTTCTCTCCGAAAGTATTCACAATGCTAAAAGGAGCAGTGTACAATATCATATATGATATTATTAGACCATTCGTAATAAGACAACCAGAAATAAATTATAAAAGAAAACGAGAATATACTCTATTACACAGGTGAAAATACACGCCAACATGTCTTCGTCATCTTAATTAAAAATAAATATAAAACAAACGATAAAGGCTACTACAGAATATCAGAAAAAATTTGCATCTTTGGCTTAAAATTTGGACAAGTGAAAATATCGCTATACCAAACATACGTCCTTACACCAAAAGCCCCAAAGGTATAAATCGAAACCTTCTATAATCAACATTAGATGACTTCAAAGCGAAACTTGGACAGAGAAAGACGAACTCATGACGGGAGCAAACTCATGAAAAAAGAAAACAATCCGGTAAAAACACTGGTACGATATGTCCTAGAGCATAATATGAAAATATTAAACACTATGTTTAAAAAGAAGTAAATGTGAACATGGATATCTAATAGAATACCTACCTCGCAAAATCAAGGATGTGGAATCCTACCCTGAAAAAATGGTCAGTGTGCTCACAAATAGTCTAAGCACCACCAGATATTCAAAAGCACCAAAATATATAACCAAGGATTTCTTAAGAAGACATCACCTATTATTAAATAAAAAACCCATAAACACCAATGTATGAAAAGAAATGGTACAACTCTGTAAAAAAATCAGCAAAAATATGAAGAAAGACTCCACAAACCATAGATTACAAACTACTGTACTAATATAATACCAAAGTGATTCAATCATGAAAAATGTAAATATTGAATTAAGTTAAAATAAATAAAGACAGCTTCATTCCTATTATTGTATTTGCCCGGCAATGAATACAATATTACCTAAAAAGTAAAAAATAAAATTGAAGTCAAGTAGGTTCGCATTGTCTTTCAAGACGCTTGATTTTATCATTTGTTTGAATATTTAACCGTACCATTAGAAGTGTTACTTGTGTTTAAATAAAAATGTTCTTCATTACTACTAAAATGGGCACTATCTATTTCTTTATCTCAGAAAAATTAAGTTGCTTATATAGAATAATGAATTGCCACAATTAGTAAAGCAGTTAAAGTAATTTAATTAATTTTTTTTGGCGTTCGAAGTTGGTGTTCCATTTGTGATTTTAGTCCCAGTGTTTTTCATACGTTATTTGCAGATACAAAATTTAACAACTTAGAACTCAATTTTTTACACTAATTTTAAAGTAAACATAAAAATAACATGCGTACATACATATATCTATACCGTTTCGGTCATTCTTATCCACTTTTCCTTAATATCATTTCCCATTAAAGTGGCAGAGAGCTATGATAAAATTTTTGTTATACATTCGTGACCAACCAGTCATTTCCGTTACCTCACTTTTTACGAGACAAGACGCGGAGAGTGGCCGCATTTTAAGCGCTTTAAGTCCTTTAACCTATTTATTACACTATTTTTAAAAATAATATAAGCAGAAAGCATTGAGAAATAGCTCCAGACAAATCGGTCTTTCAATTATGGGTCTTAAATTGTACTTATTTTTTATTACATCGAATTTTCTATCAATAAAACAGAATTCGAAATATTTATTTATTTTCACACTAATGTAAACAGGAAAAAATTTAGTTTCACGGAAAATTGCTAAGTATTACAAAATTAGAAATAAACGCAATTTTCAAGAACGACAAAACACGTTTAGATGACATCAAAATTAAAAATGAAATCTTTTCAGACGCTAATAATTCAGTTTGGCTAAAAACGAGCAAGACGGAATAACGATACGGGAGAACATTTTTTCTGATGGCCTTTAAAAACATTTCTAAAAAACAAGTTCTTTCTGTCAAGTTAGAAAGTTTTGCAACTGGAATAGACAAGCTATCCATATAAAGTAGTAGCCTTTTAAAATAAGGAGAAAATCCATTTAATTTCAAAGCATGGCGAAGATATTAATTAAATCGGCTTTTTGGGATATGTTGGGCTCTCTAGAAAATTTGCTCAGAAATAAGGTCAAGTTTCCGGAGATGTAAAAATAACAGATACACAGGGTATAAATAACAATCTCAGGAGCTCAGAAACCGATCCAATGTCTAAAATAAAGCAAAGGCGATGAAAGGGTTTATTAAAGTGATCTTAGGTTTGGCCAATTAGATAATTGTGACGATGCTTATATTTGTGGAAACTCTACGACCAACATCGTTTACCTAAGAATTCCAGTTAAAATTTTTATCGAAATAAACCCGGAGTCACGGAGAATTAATTAATTTGATAATTGTGGATCTTAATATTATTTTACACTATTTCAACATAAAACAATACATTGCTTGCACGCAAATAATTTGTAAACGCGAATATAGGAATTTGTTTTGAGTGTTGGGGTATATGTTTACAACAAGAATATAATAAAAATTAACTTACCAGATTTACAAGCATGATACATGGGCCCCTTCCCAGTGGTCGCATAATGTCTGCATCCACTGACTTCTCCATAATTATTATTTCCAGCCGAGCTGCCTCTGCCGTTACACTCGCTTCTGCTGCTGTCCAAATGGTTGGGCAGCGAGCGATTCCAACCCAGCACATCTCCCACAACTGAACCGTAGACTGAGGTGTCTGTGGGTGCCTTGGCCTCCCCGTTACAGAGGTCCCCGCTGGAGCGGGCCCGCCTGCCGGTGAGACCTTTGCCAGAGTGATGGCTGATATTGGAGCCCATGCCTATGGGGCGGGCTGATGGCGTACTCAGGTCTGTTTCGCGGGATGGAGGTGCATTTTGGTGTGATCGCTGCGGCGGTGAGATGCGGCGTTCGTCTGTAAAGATAAATGAGGACAATAAGTCGTATTCTATTGAATGGACGTTAGATTATAACTAGTTGAATTTATGTTATACTATGTAGTACTAAGTGTTTGCGAAACTATACTATATCACTAAAAACAATAACATATAAAATGACAAAATATAAGGAATAAAAATATACTAATAAAAGAGGACACAATTAAGGAGGAAAAATCAAGAAGGGGACGAAAGGGAGTTACGGATGGGAGATTCGAAAGAAATTTTTTAGACGATCTTTTAATGCGTAATTTACGACAAAATATAAGGAATAAAAATATACTAATAAAAGAGGACACAATTAAGGAGGAAAAATCAAGAAGGGGACGAAGGGGAGTTACGGATGGGAGATTCGAAAGAAATTTTTTAGACGATCTTTTAATGCGTAATTTACGACAAAATATAAGGAATAAAAATATACTGATAGAAATAAAAGAGGACACAATTAAGGAGGAAAAATCAAGAAGGGGACGAAGGGGAGTTACGGATGGGAGATTCGAAAGAAATTTTTTAGACGATCTTTTAATGCGTAATTTACGGCGTATTTAGGATACCCAACCCCATTTATTCCACAGATTATCTGCATGAACAGCAAAAGAATATAATAGAATAACATACCACGTTTGGGTACAAGTAACGAGATATGTTTATGTATAATTAGGTTACTTAGATCATCATTTCGAAGAATCGACGGAAAAGAACATATTGCTTACTTTATAACGATCTTTTAGTGCTACTCTCGTACTATATTAGAGGATACTTAGTAAAAGTGTACATTAATATGTTATGAAATTCTGTTGATTGTCCTAATTTAATTGGTTTTTGTCTGTAGAAAAATAAAGAGAAAGAAGATCCAGAAGGATCTTTGGCTAATTTTATAGAAGATGAAAGTACAACATAGGTAAATAGTTTATAAAAATGTATTCTTAGATATATATACCAGTAATATTCTTTACGCAAAAATTATTGCGATAGAGAAACATAGAGAAATTTAGGCTCACTAAGATTTATTAATAACGAGGGGGCGTTTTTAAGTTCTCGGAATTGGTAATTACGTCATTAGTGAGTGTGCTTTAATGAGCAGTAATGAGTTCAGTGACGTTAGTATAAATAGCAAGTTTTATCTTAGTCTTTGAACTATCGTCGACCAAGCAACTCGATCGGAAAAAAAAGAGATTCCAGAAAAAATCGAGTACCGTGCTGTTATAAAGTTCCTCACCACGCACAGAAAGTCTGTTCAAACCATAATGGAAGAGATGGCATACGTTTTCGGGGAATCTTACCTGGGTAAAATCATGATTTATAAATAAAGCACAGCATCTTAAACAAAGCAACTCACTTGAAGACGACCTACGGCACGGATGGCCATTGAAGTGACTTCTCCGGAAATCATTGAAAAAGTCGAAAAATTAATATTGGAAGACGCTAAAGAAGAAAGGGTGGGCTTCAATATTTTGGATCACCCAGCCTACAGTTTGGACTTGGCTCCCAGCAATTATCATCTATTCCCAAATTAAAAAAAAAAACCACTTCGTGGGAAGTAATTTTCAAGCGATGAAGAAGTGAAGGACGCAGTTTCAGTTTATTTTTCGGATAAAGATAAAACATTTTTTTATGTATTATACATAAGCTAATTGAAAGATTGAAAAAAAAATGTACTAAATGTTTAAAAATAAAAATAAATTTCTATTTTTATTCTCAATCCTTACACCCCATTCCACGAACTTAAAAATGCCCCTCGTATACGGATATCAAAAATATGCATTGAAAATTTCAGAAGTCCACACCGCGTCCATGAGAAAATCCTCTGAGTTAGATCGAAGTGCCAGTAGTCGAAAGAAAGGTAAAAAGAAGAAGACACCAAAAAATAATAAAAGGAAGGCTGCCTGGCGGAGTGGTGTAAGGACTAATCCAGGTACAACTTTATATAAATATAACGTATTGGCTAAATCTGCTTCCTTTGAGTGCAATACACTGCTTGGCACTTTGATGAAATTCTCTGCAAAGAAAAAAGAAAAGATTTTTCTTTATTCCTTCCCATATAAAAAAAATTACTATTCCTCTGTATATATAGATCTCAGGACACACTTTAATTTTATTACATATTATAATAAAATAGACTGAAAACTTCCAACGCCCGACTGCCGTAATAGAGAAAAAGAAAAAGTGATTTTTCTCGAAGAAAGTAGGGAAACGACAATTTTTCATGCCAAAAAACCTACACGTCAAACTCACAGTTTGAAAGAGTAATTACTTCAGATTCAAATTTCAAACAAAAAAGCCACTACAGACTTTCCTCGAAAACACAACAACGAGCCGAAGCTGGTCACGTGCGCTCCACTTAGCGGCGAGTGCACGCGGATGCACGATTCAATAAAAAAGCTCACGAGATGCTGCATCTTCGCCGTTCTATAATTGAATCAATCACAATACGCTCTCGACGAGGCGAGCGCTCGGCTATTGGCAGACCCGGTCGTTATAGATGAGAGTGGTTCGATGGCTCAACTACGTCGTAATAGCTCTATGGCACTTACTGAATGTAGCAGTTAAGCATTTCGCTTGTCGATTATATATCTCTGTTTCCCAAGATAACGACGTATAAAATTTCTCATAAAGTACAAAATGCATTCAACTTAAGTTGGAACTAAACGTTGTAATTAGCACTTACTTATTATTATACCTTGTACAGTACTTATTACCAAGTACAGTAGACTTGTACAGTAGTCGTTTAACTTCTACATTATTTGTCTTTTAACTTGTAAGTTTTCGCACAAAAACTTTCGCAAAAAAGTGGAGTAGAACTCGCACTACGGAAGTTTCGTATACTTTTAGGCACTTATAGATATTTAAGGTCACGTAGTTTTTCCAATTACACTATTTACAAATAATAATTTTTCACAAGGTAAATATATTGCCTACTATATATTTTCACATAAGTGAAAATAAACTAATTATAAAAAATGTATATTTAAACACAGAATTAGAAATAATCGGTGTTTTCCCTTACTTGGGCTATAGCACAAGAATTCCTATTATTCCGATTTTCAAGATGGTACCGGAAGCACCCTATAGGTTTTTATGACTATAAACAACAAAAGAAATACGTTTTAAAGGGTTATATCTTTTTGTTGCGTGAACCAAGAAACTTGTAAAGCAATGTAAGGTCATAGGCCTCAGTATACATTAATTTTAACTTGATATCTCAAACCGTTTTTGAGAACAAGGACTTTGACAGACAGCCGGATGGACGGACATCAAAGTGATCCTATAAAGGTTTAATATTTTTTCATTTTTCAGGAACGGAAGGAAAGGAAGCATTTCTGTATAGTTTCATGAAACATAAATCCTGCAAAGATGACGTTTTCATACCTATCGTATTATATGTACGAGTATAACCGTTGAATTTTTTAGATTGCAGTTTTGCATTGTCTTTTTAAAGATGTCGAATCTTCTAGAATGAATCAATATTTCTACTCGGTGAAAGATAAGAAGAACGTGATGGAAGTGACTGGTAGGTGTTGCATCAAAGAGTGTATTAAACTGCGCGCGTGCAGTAGAAAAGCTATCGTTGTATGTCAGTTCGAGTTTAGACTCTTGATCTCGAACTGTCAAACAACGAAAAGAACAACGTGATAATTATGGGGCGTTATTTTCTATAATTATTAGTTGTTCTTCATGAGGGGTTGTTTTTTATAATTAGTTGCTGCTCTCAAATAAAAAAAAATGAGAAGTCGTTATTTTAAGAAACCTAATACGGTGCGGAATATGTATTGATGTTATTTAAAAGAAACATGGATAATAAAAAAAATATAAATACATTTTCCTAAAACTATCATAACTAATATCATAAACGCGAAAGTGAGCTCTTTGTTTATTTATTCCCAAAAGGAATATTTTTTTTTTGGTAACGAAAAAAATCATTCCGTTAGGGATAAAAACGTGAACACCAGTATGTAATAACGCATGACGACAAAATGTCAACCTTTGGCTACCTACTAAACGGTAGAGACTAGTAATTTTCTTTACGAATCTTTTCTTCAATTCTGTGCATCTCAAACTACTTAATCATTTCCAACGCTAACATTCCATTTTCCACACGAACATTTTTTCTTAACTTTACCATGTTTTTTATCCTGTTCCACGCGAGCGAAGGCGCAGGTCGATGCTAGTACTAATATAAAATTGCAACAGTGGTGAGTATGAATTTTGGGGATATTTTTGTAAAGCTGTAAATCAACTATTTTCAGTTTGCATTGCTAGGAATATTATTATGTCTCACCGAAATCTAAATTTATTTCAGCTAAATTAAACTAAACGCATATATTAATATTCGCATAATAACGCATACATTATATTAATATAAACACGCAAATATTCTTCATAAAATAAGAACTTTTTATATATTTTATTATCTACTGCACCAAAAAAAAATTAAAAAAATACCTTGGGTGAAAAATATAAAAAAATTCGAAAAAAATCTTTTTGTTAACAAAAAATTAATTTTTATAACAATTGGCATGAGCGCCATCTGTGGGCGACACATCAAATATCTTAGCCAAATTGTATACTTGGAACACGCTAGATGGCGATATAGTGCGAAGACTTCGCACGGGTCAGCTAGTATAAACATATTAGGAACTAATTTTTAGGGTTCGCGTACAAACACCGTGTGTCTATCCGTCTGTCACATCCTTGTAGTTTTTACAGTTTTATTTATTTATTTTTATTTTATTTATCTACTTTAATATATCTAATTGATACATATGGCGGACTTATTGCTATGAGAGCAATATCTTACAGCGGACCGTAACACCAGTCCAGCCCCGTCCGACGAACGACTGGGAATCGAACACGGGATCCCGCGGTGCGCCGCGTTCTCAAAGGCCGTACGCCTTGTGAGTTGCCTTGTGAGTGCTTCAGGTAAAGATTTAACTTAACGTGTAGCAATATTTTCTTTTCGTTTTTAAGGTTTTCTATTTATTAAGAAATGGGGAGAAAAATTCTCAGCCACCCGCATTAGTTGGGGTATCGCTAAAAACGTTCCTTAAAGTGAAGTTTTGGGTACTATTTTTCATTTTAAGCTCCGTTTGCGAAACATTAACCATATTGTCTTTTTTTTTAAACTGCAGTAATTGTTTCAGTTGAATTCATTTTACGCTCCGTTTGCGAAACATTAACCATATTGTCTTTTTTTTAAACTGCAGTAATTGTTTCAGTTGAGTTCATTTTAAGCTCCGTTTGCGAAACATTAACCATATTGTCTTTTTTTTTAAACTGCAGTAATTGTTTCAGTTGAGTTCATTTTAAGCTCCGTTTGCGAAACATTAACCATATTGTCTTATTTTTTAAACTGCAGTAATTGTTTCAGTTGAGTTCGGAACATACAATAAAAAATACACTTTTTGCTCAAGTGTCGTCACTTATTGCAGATGGAATGTTGGCCTCGTTGGCCTCAATATTTTCTGTTGTTTTTAGGGTTTCGTATTGAAACACATAATTTTTTTAATTTCGCTACTTCCGTCCGTCGATCCGCTAATAACAGCCTCACTTTACTAGTTACTTATTTTCTTCAAATCCATGTTATGCCTTGTTTATTCTGTAATTCTTGAGTTTCAATTTTTTTTGAAGATTCATCTCTCAGTACCTTTAAATTTTTTTTCCTAATCCTTCTATTTTTATTCTAATTTTAAAAAACATAGTTTTCTTTCATACATTATTGTATATAAAAGTATGGAAAGTACAAAATTTTACTTAATAACGAAAATATTTTTGAAAATGTTTTCTAAATTCTAATAATTTTTTCGAGTTTTTTCAAGGCAAATTGGAAAAGAATATAAAAGACATATATTTTATTGATGTAAGATGTCAATATGTTGTATTTAAGCGTAAATAAAAAAAAGGGATCCTTGCAGTACAATTACAGTATTTTTGGGACTTTATATCTATTTAGTTTAAAAGCGAATTTATTTATTTTATAAACGATGAATTATTTAAACTTATCACGGATAATATTTAATACAAATATTAAAGCCTTTGTTTGTATCATTCTAACCTCATTGTTTGGGGAATCGTTAGAAACATTCCTTAAAATGTAGTTTTGGGTATTATTTTTCATTTTAAGCTCCGTTTGCGAAATATTAAGCTTCAAAATGAATTGCAATACGTCTTCTTTAATTTTTAAAATCATGGGTTTGAAATTTGATTTGAAAAAAATTATCAATACTAGTATTCTATTATAAATTTCCAACGAAATTTTCTCGGTTAAATTGTATCAGTAATTTTAAGAGATGTGGATAACGACTGACTGTACTGTTTTACAGGGCATTATCACAAAGGACCCGCATTGGCTCTTTTGTAATAATGCTCGATAAAACTATTTTGCAGTCGTACTACAACACGTGCTAAAAGCTTACCTGCAAAAGTTATCCCGCAAAAGTTCGAGAGATTTTTTAGCATTTCTAATAATTTTCTAATAGATTAAAGAAAAGTTTAAAGAAAGAAAAATATAGATTTTTGCCGTTGCTTTGGAAATGATCGCATTTGTTACGCTTCGAGTTTGAACTTGAGTTTTGCGTTCACTTTACAAACGATTGTTATTTTTCGTAAAGTTTTAACCAATTAGTTAAATTTTAGTAAAATTTTATAATTATTACTTAACCCAGAAACTCACATTAATACTCAGATTTTTATTACTTAGATTTCTAGAAGATATGTCAGTGAAATAACAAAAGACGTCAGTCAAATGAATATACAATTAAACAGACCCGAACAAACACAAAATGCGCATTTCACTGGACACGGCACGTTTAGCTGAGCATTGCGATTCGAGCAAGAACAATGAGAAATGTTTTGTAATACATCACCCGTGTAGAATTCATGAATTCATAACGAAACGACAGAGGTTGAGCATTACACATCAATCTGTGACTGCACGAATGAAAATATTTACAAAATGTACAGGACTTTTCCCTCGTAATATTTTCATTCATAACATTTCATTACTTATCTTCCTCTTGCCCAAGTTTTTATAACGCTACATCGCAATATAAACCTCAATTTTGTGGTAGGTTGGGCAATACACATCAATCTGTGACTGCACGAATGAAAATATTTACAAACGGTACAGGACTTTTACACCGTAATATTTCCATTCATAACATTTCGTTACTTATCTTCTTCTTGCCCAAGTTTTTATAACGCTACGTCGTGATATAAAACTCAATTTTGTGGTATGACATGTTGTAGAGGCATTTGGTTTAAACGTAACTTTTTTATCGACCTCTTAAACAGAAACTGAATGTTGGAGGAGTTTGCGTTATGTCCCTCGTAGATTTCAGTGATAAGATATCTTCGTGTTCTCCTTTTATTTTTGACGTGAAACATCTAATGGCGCGATAGGATGGGAGTTAAAATATTCTTATGGCAAGACGTGCCTTTCCTTCGTGTATTGTCGGCTCTTTCCGACTTAATTCGGCCAGCTCGTTTATATCGGTATATTGCATTAAACTGTATTAAAACTTTAAAAACGTTACGTAAATATACTTGGGCTCGTCCGGGATTTGAACCCGGGACCTCTCACACCCTATGCGAAAAACATACCCCTAGACCAGCGAGCTGTTGCTGTGATTGTTGAAATTTTGTTGAAATTCACAAGTAAATAATATATTTTATTTAAGTAGAGAGAATGCTATTCCATCGTGATCTAATTGATACATCATCATTTTTTCTTGTGACACTTATGATGACCGGTAGATGGCATTATGATAGCGTGAAATCGGTGAAACTATATCACAGTGACGCTTAATTTTATCGATAAAAATGAATATAATTCGCACTACGAGGATTCCGTATACACTTAGGATCATATAAGTCAACGTGTAAGGCTCATAGTATTTCCATTCCGTACACACTTACGATCATATACGTCAACGTATAAGGACACATAGAATTTCCATTCCGTATACACTTAGGATCATTACGTCAACGTATAAAGACACATGGTATTTCCATTCTGTACACACTTAGGATCATATACGTCAACGTATAAGGACACATGGTATTTCCATTTCGTACACACTTAGGATCATAAACGTCAACGTATAAGGAAACATAGTATTTCCATTCTTTACACACTTAGGATCATAAACGTCAACGTATAAGGACACATTACTATGTGCCTATTCTGTACACACTTAGGATCATATACGTCAACGTGTAAGGACACAAAGTATTTACATTAAATTATTCTTCAGATTTTATCATAGGTAAAAATATTGCGAATTTTTCAAAAAGTACAAGTTTATAGTTATCGATATAGTTTTCTACCAAACTTTAGGTAATTTGGGCTCTAGAAAATTCGAGGGGAGCGAGAGGAGGAAAATTATTTTGCGTGGAAATTTTTAACAATATATCCAGAACTAAAATTATGTGGAGACATATAATTTTTACGAAAAAGCTTTTGAAAACCTTACATGCCGCGCCTTCAATTGATACCAATACGTGAATTGACACCAATACGTCTCGCACCCTTATTTCACCCTTTATTTCACCCCTCTAAATTTTTCCTATGATATTTTTGAGTGTCAACTGTTGCGATGTATGTGAGTTGGTTTGCTTTATCACAAATCAAGCATATTAATGTTACGTTTCAAGTTCGTAACTTAAATGGTTTTTGAGAATACCGATCGTGATAGAGAGAAAACGGACTGTTGCAAACGTGAATGATCTTATTAGAGATTGAGGTACCGAAACCTTAAACCAGCATTATTGAGACCTGCATAAAAATTCCATATACATATGTAAATATATATATATATATATATATATATATATATATATATATATATATATATATATATTAATCTCATTTAACTATAAATATTTCACGAGAATACCGTCGTCTGATGCGAATATATTGTATTAATTAAATTCCAGTTGGATAAATTAATACAAAAGGCCACTACAGTTCACTGCCTGGGCGGATTCAGTATCAATATCGCGCCAGGTTAATGAGGGCGCTACGTGCTTTAATGAACGGAACTGATGTATTTACGAATAACAACGTAGATCCGAACGCGAGTTTATCGTTCGCGTAGAGCGATTATTTCCACGCGCCTCCTCTTATCATATTTACTCTACGGTTTCATAGTTTCATTCTGCATTAGTTCTGCATGAACAAACAAAAGATAAAGGGTGATGAAGCTAAGTATTTAAACGTGAATAGCTTACGAACGTCGTTTCGTATGTTTGAATAATATTTCTAGTCGCTTGAAAATAATATCAACCAAACAAAACTTTCTGAAAGAACTTCCTAAAATATTACAAAAAAAATAAACAGATAAGTAAAAGCACAACTTTTCGACGACTTGCGAAGCTTAATTATAAACAAAATTAAGTGATTTAATCTATATTTTCATGTAATAATTCACAACATTTTACTTCTTCTATATAAGATGTAGTTTTACTTGGGAAGCTTAATTGTAAATAAAATTAAGTGATTTAATCTATATTTTAATTTAAAAATTCACAACATTTTACTTCTTCTATATAAGATATAGTTTTACTTGGGAAGCTTAATTGTAAACAAAATTAAGTGATTTAACCTACATTTTCATTTAAAAATTCACAACATTTTACTTCTTCTATATAAGATATAGTTTTACTTGGGAAGCTTAATTGTAAACAAAATTAAGTGATTTAACCTACATTTTCATTTAAAAATTCACAACATTTTACTTCTTCTATATAAGATATAGTTTTACTTGGGAAGCATAATTGTAAACAAAATAAGTGATTTAATCTATATTTTAATTTAAAAATTCACAACATTTTACTTCTTCTATATAAGATATAGTTTTACTTGGGAAGCATAATTGTAAACAAAATAAGTGATTTAATCTATATTTTCATTTAAAAATTCACAACATTTTACTTCTTCTATATAAGATATAGTTTTACTTGGGAAGCTTAATTGTAAACAAAATTAAGTGATTTAATCTATATTTTAATTTAAAAATTCACAACATTTTACTTATTCTATATAAGATATAGTTTCACTTGCGAAGCTTAATTGTAAACAAAATTAAGTGATTTAATCTATATTTTCATTTAAAAATTCACAACATTTTTACTTAAAATGCGAACAATAATACAATTCCAACTATGTTATTTTTTTAAACAATCTTTAAAAAAACTACAACACTTCCATATATTTTTAACTTTACAACGATGACAAACAACACTTCCACGTATATTCCATAAAATAGCATAGCTATGCACTTTAAAACTAAAAATTGTTCCAACAGCAAGAAAATAAGATAGCAACAGTAAAAGTTAAAGAAATTATGGAAAATAAATCAGAAATATTTTAATATATTTGGCGTTAATTTTGTAGAAATTAATTTTTCACAATTAAATGAAACTACGTGATGTAATATTATTTCTACATTCTTTAGGTTCTTTACCACGACCTAGATTTCGTTGTATTACAACATCTTGAGGTGGGCTATTAGCAAAGATCTGCTTTGATAAGAAGTATTGAAGCATATAATAGTGTATAATGAGAAGTATTGAAAGCCTAAAAGCAACCCTTTAACTCAGATGATAGCATTTAATAAAGACAATATATATAATGATATATGTTTTAAATATATGAAAAAAATGTTAGCAAAAATATAAGTTTCTACTAACCATTATTTAAAACTGCTATATTTGGCTGAAATCCTATGGCTTATATGTAATTTTTTACCATCACAACAATTTTTTGAAATATATATATATATATATATATATATATATATATATATATATATATATATATATTTTAATCTGATCGTAAATCAATACAAACTCACAATTAAATGAAACTACTCACGTAGTTTTATTTAGTTAGCAAAGGTGATTTCTTTGTTAATAGCCCACCTGAAGATGTTGTAATACAACGAAACCTAGGTCGTGGTAAATAATTTAAATAAAGTAGAAATAATACTACATCGTGTAGTTTCATTTACTCGTAATTTAGAATAATGAAATTCTACAAAATTAACGACAAATATATTCAATACGAATTACAAAACATAGTTCCCGCCCACCTCTGTTTTTCTGTGTGCTCGCTAAAAGCACTCGGAAAATTTCAATGCGGTTTTCACCATAGTTTAGAACGATTTATCTCAAAAAAGTTTTGGTGTACCATGCTTTATAATGTAAGGATACATACCATAATTTTGACAAAAATAATCATTAATGACACATCTACATTGAATTTCAGCCAGCAGTTTTTTTTGGAAATTGTACCACAAACGTCGAATTGGGGGAATAGTCTTGGAGACTTGCTTCGGTCACCTAATTATGATAATGCTCACTGAAGAACCTAATTATGACAAAGTTCTTAAACTGTTTTGAAGTATCGAATTTAATTTCTTTCGTTTTGATTGCTTAGCTCCGTAGAATCACATACAGTATATAAATATTATTATATCCTATGACAATTTTTAAGGAATTTGCTAAACTTGTATACACACTACAAATTCAAAAAAATCTGAGTAAATACAAAAATTCATATACACGCATAATGCGAATAATTCGCTAAGTAATATTTCTGAATTGAATCTACGGACCCATGTTAAAGACGGATTTGCAAAGGAAGACTCTTAAAGATATTAAAATAAAATGAAAGTACAGACGGAATTAATAAAGATAAAATCAAACAGGTTGATTTGGCTAAAAGGTAGTAGACGCTACCGAACCGCAACAAAACGAACTGCAGCTTCAAATTCCTTTGGTAAAAGCTTCTACAATATCATAATTTTTAATGTAATTGAAAACCTGAATATAAAATAAGAAAGATAAATCAACTCAGCGCTAGACTCAACTAAGATTTAGCGTAGTTCAATGTCTTCGTAAAACCTTTGATCCGTTCAAGCTGGTGCCTACCATCTTCAAAGATTGCCTTTTTGGGTTGGAATCACTAAAAGAAATATCATAAGGAAAACGATACGGCCAGTTCTGTTCATTTCTTTATACTTATATCTCATGTGGCCTTCGTACATAAAAGATATATTGTTTCCTCGTTTTTTACAGTTTTTCATAAATTTACTATAGCTGAAGGTAGGATTGTAATGTAAACGAAAAAGAAAAAGTACACTAATAAACTTTTACAAAAAACGAGCCGTCACGGGACGCTTGGCAGATGTGAAACATATAAGTTTTATATATCTACATTGAAATATTTTCAAATATTTACATTGAAGTGAAAACGAAGAAAAACAAATATTAAAATTTTTGTTAATAATAAAATATTAATTTAGTTTTATTATTTTAATTTTAGGAAATAATTTGTCAGAGAAACATTTATTCCCAATCTATTGTAAAGTAACGCTTTTAACGTTTAATGCAATACACCTATATACAAGAGTAAAGTTATAAGCGTTAGTAAATAAGTAACAATGGTGATCCGAATTAAGTCGGAAAGAGCCGACAAGATGCGAAGCTGACCGGATTAAGTCGGAAAGAACCGACGATACACAAAGCTGGCCGAATGGCAAGACATGTCTTGCAATCACAAGATTTTAACTCCCATCCAAAAGGGTCATTAGATGTTTCACATCAAAAAATGAAATTATCAAATCTCGCGATTTCATGTCCACGATGAAAAATTAAGACAGTTTCTTCGCAGCTGGTAATAGAAGAAATCTAACAAGGCAGCGAAGTAAAAATTCAAACATGTAGCACGCTTATTCCATGGAAATTCGATTTACATTGAAGGCACACTACTGTTTACTGATTTCCTAATACAACGAGTATCCTGCCCAAGAACTTTGTGTAATCAGACCTTTAATTTATACAACCTTGCCCCAAATAACCTTAACACAGCCCAATTTGAACAATATTCCCAAGACAACTTTCCTGTCTGCCTTACAGTCCCAAGTCAAAGACCTGATTTAAATTATGCATGTGTATTTGATTTGGCAGGCGGCCCGTACAGTGGCTGATGATGTTGATACAACGCATTCAGCGGAGGCGGTAAACAAACGGTGATTAGCATCCGCAGACGATTTACTATTCAGGCTAATGAGATACATAAACTATTAGACGTGTGAATTTATATCATCTGTACTCATGTAAATGGGACGTAATAAAGCTGCTACGCCAAAGCGTAGACGTTTAGGTTATATAGTGGGATAACTACCGTTCATCCCTACTCGCCTTGGTTTCCTGTATATATGTTTGTAAACTGCATTTCTGTTGCATGCACTTTGAATGTAGTAAGATAAACGTGATTTATTTTAGAATACGAAACAAATTTTATGCGTATCCATCGTACGAACTGTATTTGGTAATGGGTCGTAATAAAGCTGCTACGCCAAAGCGTAGACGTTTAGGTTATATAGTGGGATAACTACCGTTCACCTCTATTCACTTTGGTTTCCTGCATATCCGTTTGTAAACTCCATTTCTGTTGCATGCACTTTGAATGTAGCTTACTACATTCACATTAAACATGATTTATTTTAGAATGAATTTAATCATATTAAACATGATTTATTTTAGAATGCAATACAAATTTGATGGCATCTAACGTACGAACTGTATTTGGTAATGGGACGTAATAAAGCTGCTACGCCAAAGCGTAGCAGCTTTAGGTTATATAGTGGGATTTATTAGGTTATATAGTGGGATAACTACTGTTCATCTCTACTCGCTTTGGTTTCCTGCATATCTGTTAGTAAACTGCATTTCTGTTGCATGATTTTGAATGTAGTAAGATAAAAGTGATTTATTTTAGAACACAAAACAAATTTTATGTGTATCCATCATACGAACTGTATTTGTTATGCGCTTTCAATGGTTTATTAGCATTATGCGTAAAGAACGGATATCTTAATAGTTTTCATTATAGCTAACATTTTTGAAAATATCTATTTCCGATATATTCACACTAAAATATGACTTAAAAATAATGACCACATATATCAACTCTAAAATATGACTTAAAAATAATGACTACATATATCATTATTGAAAATCTCTATTCTCCATACGTCCACACTAAAATGACTTAAAAAATAATGACTACATACATAATTTTTTTAAAATCTCTGTTTTCGATACATTCACACTATTATTATGACTATATGGTGATATACACCAGAATATCTTTAATAATGTCTATAGCAATATCATCTGAATAAAAGTTATTAAATATGACATATATTTTAGATACTGCCTTAATTAGATTTTCAATATAAATATAGACATGCATAAAGTAATAAATTTTGTAATTACACATTGCAGGTAATTTTGTTATATTTAGAGGCGAAATACACGTTCTTACAATGTTTAAGATACCATTTTATCTACGTCTTGAAAACTGGAAACATTAAGTCGTGGATTTTTTTTCCCAAAATGACTGTTCGAGAATTAATTTATGGTAAATAAATTTTGTAATTACACATTGCCGGTAACGTTGTTATATTTAGAAGCGAAACACGCGTTCTTACAATGAGATACCATTTTACCGACGTCTTGAAAACTGGAAACATTAAGTCGTGAATTTTTTTCCGAAATGACTGTTCGAGAATTTGTTTCAGGTAAATAAATTTTGTAATTACACATTGCGGTAAAGTTGTTATATTTAGAGGCGAAACACACGTTCTTCCAATGTTTAAGATACCATTTTATCGACGTCTTGAAAACTGGAGACCTTAAGCCGTGAATTTTTTTTCGAAATGACTTTTCGAGAATTTGTATCAGGTAAATAAATTTTGTAATTACACATTGCGGTAACGTTGTTATATTTAGAAGCGAAACACGCGTTCTTACAATGATTAAGATACCATTTTATCGACGTCTTGAAAACTGGAAACATTAAGTCGTGAATTTTTTTCCGAAATGACTGTTCGAGAATTTGTTTCAGGTAAATAAATTTTGTAATTACACATTGCGGTAACGTTGTTACATTTAGAAGCGAACACGCGTTCTTACAATGATTAAGATACCATTTTATCGACGTCTTGAAAACTGGAAACATTAAGTCGTGAATTTTTTTCCGAAATGACTGTTCGAGAATTTGTTTCAGGTAAATAAATTTTGTAATTACACATTGCGGTAACGTTGTTATATTTAGAAGCGAACACGCGTTCTTACAATGATTAAGATACCATTTTATCGACGTCTTGAAAACTGGAAACATTAAGTCGTGAATTTTTTTCCGAAATGACTGTTCGAGAATTTGTTTCAGGTAAATAAATTCTGTAATTACACATTGCGGTAACGTTGTTATATTGAGGCGAAACCCACGTTCTTACAAAGTTTAAGATACCATTTTATCGACGTCTTGAAAACTGGAGACCTTAAGCCGTGAATTTTTTTTCGAAATGACTTTTCGAGAATTTGTTTCAGGTAAATAAATTTTGTAATTACACATTGCGGTAAAGTTGTTATATTGAGGCGAAACCCACGTTCTTACAAAGTTTAAGATACCATTTTATCGACGTCTTGAAAACTGGAGACATTAAGTCTTGAAATTTTTATCCAAAATTACTGTTCGAGAATTTGTTTCAGGTAAATCAATTTTGTAATTACACATTGCGGTAACGTTGTTATATTGAGGCGAAACACACGTTCTTACAATGTATAAGATACCATTTTATCGACGTCTTCAAAACTGCGAACATTAAGTCGTGAATTTTTTTCCGAAATGACTGTTCGAGAATTTATTTGAGGTAGTACGAGAGATAAAAAAGAACTTTGCGAAATTAAACAAAAATATACATTCAAAATTTGCTTTCGATTTACTGAATGGTCCATCACCGACGCTTCTGTACATAGAACTGCTAACATAGAATTGTATTTCCAACGTTTTTTTATTAAGTTGGGAAATATAATACATAGATTTATTATTATACCAAATAAATAGATCTATGAATATCCAAAATTCGCTATATTGCAACGCTTGTTATGGCTTGAAAAAAAAATTAAAATCACCTCCCGTTTCAAAACATAATTAATCGAAAAAAGTTTAATTAGCTTAATAATAACTAAATTTAAAATATAGATATTTCATAAGTACCAAATTTTACCGTCCGATTTAGGGTCTAATAAAGTTATAGTAAAAATGAACCAAAAGTTCGTGCAGAAATGCAAAAAATTAGATAAAATAATTTTTATGTATTTAAATTTATGATGAAAAGATATGATGCCCTTAAAAAGCTTTTCCATGTAAAGAGCGTTTAGTTAAAAAAAGATTGAATTATAGTCAAGTAAATTGTCCGAAAAAATTTATGAGCGAAAGTTCATTAAAAAAATAATAACAGTATACTCTTCCAAGCGAAGTTTAGAACCATCGTTCATCCTCATTAACTCTGTTCAGCATTCCTAGAACTTTTCATGAACATGAGCTTTTAACAAGAATATTGTGAACGGAACGGTTTAAAAATCTTTCCGAAATTTCGTACGAAAGAGCAGGTTTAGCATAAAAAGTGGTTTAAGCAGATGATACTTTATACACAGTGGTACAAAGTGTAATAGGGTATTTGACTGATGTCGATATTTTTTATAAAAATGTTTTAAAACTGTAGAGTAGGTTTAAAAAAACCTTGAGATGAAAAAATAAAGCATATAACAAAAAATTAATCGAAACGTCTAAATTGGAAAAAGTGTAATTTTTTTTCATTAAATATAAAAATGTTTGTTATTATGAATTCAGTTTCCACACAGAAAAATGAGAAAATTATAATATGCAATATTTAACGAAATACTAAAGATATTTAATAAACTCCTTTATAATGAAGGTATAATAACTGGCCAGTGACGTCATCCAGTTTTGTTTTGTATGGGGTATTTTCGCGCGAAACCATAGTTCGCCAGTTTTTAAGTCGTACGTATCGTAACCTAGGACTTTTCATAACCTTGTAATGAAAAGTTCTAGGTACGATATAATTATTTGAACCGTTTTTAATGTTATTACTTATTTTATTTTAATAATAAAAAATATAGTCAAATACCCTATTCTAATATTCAAAAACTTCAATCATCAAATGTCAAATTTGAGCTTATAAAATATAATTAACCGAACCATAATCAAAGTAACGAGCGTAAGTAACAACTTTTAATGACTGTATTGCTTGATGTTTCTGCATTTTGCACTTACTTATCGTAAGTGCAAAATGCAGAATGTGCAACTGGAGCATGTATTCTGTATATATATATTTAAAATCTATTATAGTGACGTAGTATATATGCGCCGTAAACTGTCCTATATCCTAGAACAATGCATTCGGGTGCTATTAACATACGCTGTGAAACAAAGCCCTGACTCATGATACACGATGGTCGATTTAGCAATGATACTAATGAGATACAGGAAGTAATGTTCGTACCAATTTGTGTCGTCTTTGCTCATGTTAATAAGGACGCAATTATAATATCAGCAGCATATGCGTACTGAACTTATTTGCGTTGACGCGTGTAACGTAATCTGTAGCAACAGCAAGAAACTATTACATTCAAATATTTGTGTATTTCTTTGAAGGCGTATCAATCTATTAAGAAATTAATTTTGACATGACAAAATTGCAATTTTAACGAACATAAACGACATCTTATTAATCTTAGCAACTGCCTTGGGTGAAGATGGTTCTTATTCCAAAATTTCGGCTCGGAGAAATGCTAGTACAATAAATCTTTTAAGGCATTTTAAACAACATTTTTAAGTTTCTCTGTTATATAGTTTAGAAGTCTGTGACTGATAGATAGATGGTCAGTTATGACACGACAATTAGGACCCTACAGGTACATAACTTTAAAAAACCAAATTTCCACTCGATTCACGCCAGCTAGTTTATACTAAATCGTTGCAATTTTTCTACGCAGTTTTACTGTAACATGTTCTAGGGCAATACGGAGTGGCAGATCGATAGTTAGATAACATTTAATTTCTTCAGTCATTTAATTTAACTATAACCGAATATTAGGTTTTGAAAACCTATCTCTTTATCGGCGGATGACATTTTTCCATAACGTCCTATTGCAAACATAAAGATAGCCAGAAGCAGATAGATTCGCTGAAATTAAAGACCTAAATTTTATCTTCCAGCGGGCTCTCATTAAATGCAGTCATCCGTGCATAATCCACCCTCACCCGTCGAACGTTAAATCCATTCTAATTATTCAAATAAACCTTCAACCCCCAATGAAATTAAGCAAAGTTTGTGAAGGAGAAATTAACATTTCAATCAAGCTTTCGCCTCCGGTTACTCTAATTTTTAGACTGTCGTTCGGGGAAACGATGATGATGTGAGCTTTAACCAAAGAAAATTAGTTAATTTTAAATGTAGCACCAAGAGCAATGATGCGTTTAGTCCTGTTTTAGCTACGAAGTAAAGCTCGTAAATCATCAAGTGATTAACACCCCATTCCATTTGGAAATTAAAACATATTAGAAGCCATTATCAATTGAATTGGATGAATGATTATATTTTAATAACGAACGTAGTTGTAAGAAGATATTGTTTTTAGGGTTCCGTCCCTAAAAATTAAAAAATGGACCTTCATAGGATCATTCGGAAGTCCGTCCCCCTGTCTGCCAGAAATTTTCTTGAGATGTGAAGTTAAAATTAATATCCTGTTGTTCACTTACTTAAAAGCCGGTTGGCGTAGAAATTTAAAATATGGCATAATAATAACAAAACATTAACCTGCACATACCTCAATAAGTAGCTAATAAACAAAAAACATTTATTGGAGGGAGCGGGGGGATAACTTTTACGCCAATTTGGTTTATTATACCTATATTGGGGTATAACATGGTATATACATGGTATCTGTTGCAGGGCTAACAATAAGAGCTTCAAAAATGTTTTTGGAGTTTACTCCTTAAGAATCGATTTTCATATATAGCGCACGGTATGAAGTTTTACGAGGAGTAAAATCAAAAGTTCAGAGCGTCAAAAAAATGTAACCGTTAGGTGACCTCCCCGGACAATATTTCTGCGCATCTTTAGAGTGAGATATCGATACGTTTATTTGGAATTTTCTTATGGCGTAATCGCAATGACGGAGTGTGACACACGTATTGGCATTTTCTATGGCGTAATGGCAATGACCGGGTGTGACACGCATAGTTTACTATCGTTTGCTTATATCAAGATGTAATCATTAAACATCATTATGTGTGAATATTTGGTGTCTTCTATCTTACAAAATTAAAGTCTCTTTTAATTTTAACTTCTCAATCTAATGTTACTGAATGTTTTTAATTTTGTTGTTTAAATTTGATCTCCTTCATTAGTGTTTTACTTGAAAATAATTATATTGTCAGCATTTTTTTATTAAAGAATTTTCCATTTACATTAGCTATTTTATACATTCGAAGAGAATCGTACTTGAGGAGTAAACCCCAGTCGCGTGTCGGAGTGACACGAATAATTTTTTTTCATAATTTTAGGTTGTGTGCCTTTCATGATATGCTGAAAAATATATAAACAAATATGCCAACCCCATCTATTTCCGAAACTAACCAACCTAACATTTAAAAAAATAGGGTTTTTAGAAACCTACGCAAGGGTTGTAGAAAAACTACAGCGATTATCCTAGATCTTATAATTTTTGAAATATGCACCATGTGAAAAAATTATAATTGTACCTGTTCTGAAATATACACCATATGAAAAAAATATAATTGTACCTGTTCTGAAATATGCACCATGTGAAAAAATTATGATACGTCTGTGAAATTATTATTGTTATTTGTAAATAGTTTAATAGGAATACTTATACATCTTTAAATGTTTTCGTGCATTTAAATGTGTACAAGTCAATCATGTTAAACTACATTAAATTAGGAAAAAAATAAAGTACGTCCTCATTGACAGTTCCTCATTTTCTTGAAATTAATATTTCATCTTCTGATTGTTCTATACTCAAATTACTCTTATCGTTAGGGGTAGACAGCTTTATACGAAAAAAATCCAGCAGCACAGTGCCAAAAGCTCGCCGATTCACCTACCGAAAGCTCACTAATGACCTCTACCCCGGCCGATCTCACCTCGCGATCCCCTGCCACGCGACTAAACATAAGCCCGGCAGTGTTCGCAAGCAAAAGCTCGCTCTCTATTCAACGAACAGCCGCCACGTACAGCGTCATTACTTTCTATGATCCCTCTCAAACAATAAGCACCGCGACGCACAGTGGTTAAAAAGAACTGGCTCCGGTGACCATACTATAAAAAAATAAAAAAGACGTACATTCTTTAGTTCAAATTTTAAAATATTAATTTGATCATTTCTATGATAATAAATGAAATAATAAAATCAATATTTTAAAATTTTAGGTAAAACAATTTTCAGCTGTCCGATATTATTCCGAGTTTCTAAGACATAACACCTTTTTCGTCATACTTTTATACGAATGTGAATGTAACGCAAAAAAGATTGTGTACGATGAAAACGCACATAGGCGCCGATCATAAGGACATATTCATTTTATTTATAAACTTTTATTTCAAAACGCTTATTAAAAATATACATGTTACTACTAGTTGTTATCTACGACTTCGTCTACATAGAAACTGTGTATGGCCGAATTTGGTATTCCGTAGGTGGTATTTTGCTATTGTTTTATTAAAGCCAGATGTATATAAATCAGTGTTAATTAATAGTTAAGTCGTAATTTAATAATCATATATTTAAGCTGAATAATCAACTATTATTGCAGATATACAAAGGTCATATACACGAATGTAAACTCCATGACGTCACGATGCCTAAAGCTTTGTCCACATTTGTATCATTTTCCCGTATCGTATCTGCGTCGCGTAGCACCGATGCGTATCATGATCGTTAGTGTGGACGCAAAAAGATGCTACGCGTATCAAAATCGTGCAATCAAATCCATGGTGCGCATCATGGTGCGTATCAAATCTATGGTCCTACGCGTATCAAAATCGTATCATGATACCCAATTATGATTTGATACGTGATACGCCGCGATCCACTTCGACTCTGTTTTCCCCCGATCATCAAAGGGGATACGGATATGCTCTTGACAAGTTTGTACGTGTACCGATCCGAGCAGCGATGAGATCAGTGCTGACAGTGCATTCGAAGTTGTCGCAGCAATAAGTGTTTATTTAGTTTTTATTGGACTCATGTATAACGAGCGTCCATACTTAAGATACGCGTGCTTGATACGATACGCATGATAGCGATCGCCAAAATGATACAAATGTGGACGAAGCCTTACACAATTAATGATTCAATCGTGAAGAGGAAGCTCTATCTCTTTCATATGCTTAATATATGTACACATATATTCGGTGTCGCTCCCACAGTTACTCGAATTTGGCAATTTCAAGTTTCTACATCAACCAATTCTGATAAGGAAGGGGCTGTAAGAGACAAGGGGTGATCTTATGCATAAGGGTTCCGTCTTTTGTTTTGAGGTTCTGATCCCTTTTAAAGTAGTAAAGAATAAGTAACTTACAACCTTGTTTTTTTAAGACTTTTTTTTAATTAACAAATCCTCAACGTTATTAATTACATCAGATATAATTTAATTAAACAAACAGATATATGGCCATAAACATAAATGCATCTATATATATATATATATATATATATATATATATATATATATATATATATATATATATATATATATATAATGTGTGTGTGTGCTTATACATAAATAGTTTGTTGCTTAAGCATCAATTAACTCTTAAATATGAAACTTAACTATCAAAAGTAATAGATTTCTTTTGCTGAAAACGGTCAATAAAATTAAAATTACACCAATAGTATAAACGCTAATATATTTAATCAGAGTAATCGATACACCGATATGTAAACGCGTTTTAGCGCGAAATATCTAACATGCTTTGTTATAGAGTACGAAATACAAGGGAAAAGAAACTATATCTTTGCTAATTATCCACCTGAAGGTGTTGTAATACAATGAAACCTAGGTCGTGATAAAGAATTTATATTAAAAAAAAATTATACACGCCTCACATAGTTTCATTTAATTGTGAATAATGAATTTCTCCAAAATTAATGCTAAATATAAGCGCGTTTTAGCGGGAAATATCTAACATGTTTTGTTATAGGGTACGAAATAAATGGGAAAAGAAACTATATCTTTGCTAATTATCCAACTGAAGATGTTATAATCCAACGAAACCTAAGTCGTGGAAAAGAATTTAAATAAAGAAGAAATAATACCATATCATATAGTTTCATTTAATTGTGAATAATGAATTACTGCAAAATTAATGCCAAATATAAGCGCGTTTTAGCGCGAAATATCTAACAAGTTTTGTTATAGAGTACGAAATATGTGGAAAAAGAAAAGAAATATAAAAAAAATAAATGTATGGGAAATCTTTGCTAATAGCCCACCTGAAGATGTTGTAATGCAACAAAACCTAGGTAATGAATTTAAATAAAGAAGAAATAATAGTACATCACGTAGTTTCATTTAGTTGTGAATAAAAATGAAGTGATAATGAACTTCTACAAAATTAACGCCAAATATATTCAATATTACGTTCATTATCTAATATCCTCGAAACCTCTGGGCAGATCTTTGCTAATAGCCCACCTGAAGATGTTGTCATAAAACGAAACCTAAGATGTGGTAAAGAACTTAAAGAAAGTAAAAATAATATTATATCACATAGTTTCATTTAATTGTGAGTAATGAATTTCTATAAAATTAACGCCAAATATATTCAATATTACGTTCATTAACTAATATCCTCGAAATCTCTGGGTAGATCTTTGCTAATAGCCCACCTGAAGATGTTGTACTACAACGAAACCTAGGTCGTGGTAAAGAACTTAAAGAAAGTAGAAATAATTCTACATTACGTAGTTTCATTTAATTATGAACAATGAATTTCTACAAAATTAACGCCAAATATATTCAATAATTGAATAAATACTTTTCTTCTTTACCATTGAGTTAATCAAAATTGTTTCTTTTTTTCATAAAGTTGAAGAACAATTTAACAATTTTTTTCGCATTTGAATTTAAAGTATATTTGTTTGAAATGAATCTCTTTGCGATTTTGGCTAAGAATTAGTTGGAAAAGCCAATTATCGTGGAATATATATTCCACGATAATTGGCTTTTCCACGATTTGTTTTTCCGATTTCAAGTTTGGTATAAAACTTGTAATAAATAAAATAAAATGAAAATTAAAATCATTGACACATGCAATTTTACGGAGCCTGTTCTTCACATTTGATCTAAACTGTGGGCGTGGACTTGCTAGGATGCCAAGATTGTACAAGTCACACAACCGCCGTAGCGGTGCTCGGTTACCGGTGGTTGCTCGTGCGTTATCGACATGAAATAGAAGACGGCTACGAGTTGGTTTAAGAGTTCGAATCTGTATCTGACTCAGTAAAAATGGACAGTCATAATTATCTTGACAGATATTGAACATAATCGTCAACTCTAATAACGAGCCTGTATGATAGAGGGCATCACTTTGTATTTATTATTTAATACTTTATACGACGATTTACAGCCATCAATATGATACTGAAGAGCTTTCCAAAATATTCTCAATAGTGTCAGAATAAGTGGCTTCCTGACAACAAAAAGTTGCGATTTTGCAATTGTATTCACAATCTGTCTTCAGTCATGTAGTCGTCACAATACTATTACATGTTTTATTACTTTGTGCTTTGGTTGACTGAACGAGATCCTCTAGCGATAAGCTTGTTTTATGTAATCGTAGATTAGTCAATAAATAAATAAATGTGCATTCTTCACAGGTGAAAATGTTGTACATTCTTAAATAAATTAACTAATAGATGGCGTTGAAGCAGAGTTATATGTCAGTCAACACCACAGCGTTTCATCAATCGATATGAAATAATTTTTACTTAAAAATGATGTTTTGCTGTTTACGTACAAGTGGATATGAAGATATGTCAGTCAGATACAGATTCGAACTCCTAAATCTATATATAAGTGGACCTCGTCCAATATGATCCGCAGATTGGTACCGCTGTGTGTCTACGTCACGCGCCGCCGATAACTTAAAGACTTTGGCCGCTAACTCTCCGCTCCGCCCGGCTCCGACTTCGTGCTCGGAATGGCACAAGTGGAGATATCAATGAAGTTTTAAGTTTCGAACGAGTTTAAAGAGTTTCCTCCGTAATATAAGTCTGAATTGTGGTTCTTTGGAGAAATTTGTGGTTCGCTGGATAATACGATCCGATTGCAGTGCAATTGCATTGAATCTGTTGCACTTCGAATATTTTCAAAACTTTCTATATATCTTGATGCTATTCTCCTTCTAGCTCTAGCTAACTAGCAGCAATAAAGGCCTATGTTTATATTCGTATATGTCTAATTCGCCTCATTAATTTGCAAACTTTTTTAGGCAGCAGTATCGCGTAAGAATCAATAATCCTTGACAATAAGTATTGATTGCATATAATGAAAAGTTTACAAAATGCAGACTTTAACATACGTGTCCGATGTTAGATTCAAATAGAAAATCATTATAACGTAAATAAAACCTGTCAAGTCTAAGTAGAACTTGCAACGGAACTACGAGGGTTCCGTATACGTTTTGGTACTTATAAAAACTTAAGTGTACATAGTATTTCTATTAAACTATCTACAGACATTAATTGATTGATGACTATCTACAGAGATTGTCACAAAGTAAATATATTGCCTACTATATGTTTGACATATGCAAAACATGGCGAACATTTAAAAAATTATAACATCTAGAGACATCGCCATAGTTTTCCTATAAATTTTGGATGGCCTTCTAAAACTTTATTTTTAACATATTTTTCAATATATATTAATACCTTTAATTATGAAAAAAAAATAATATTGAAATATTTTTGAAGAATAATTATATTTCATATTTAATTAAAAAAAAATTCAAATACTTAATTTGATTGCCCATATAATTATTTTTTACTTTTACCTATTGAGATATATATATATATATATATATATATATATATATATATATATATATAAATTAATGTATTCTATTACTATGCTAATTTCAAGTTTCTACGTTACGCGGTTTCTGAGAAAAAAGGCAGTGACAGACAGACAGCAGACATATGAGTGATCTTATTAAGGGTTCCATTTTTCCTTTGTAGGTACGGTTATCCTAAGAACATTAATCTCATTTAGGCACATTTTGTACCGATGTTCACTATAGTTGCGATTACAAAAATTATGATCGACTAATATAACCGTATTGTATTACCTAATATTATAAATCTGAGAAGGAAATATCCTATATACAAAATAATATTAAAGAAAGAAAAAAGACAGAGCGTGCACTTATAATTTTTTTAATGATTTTCACGTATTTTCCGGTGCCAAATTACAATTTAATTTTTCTTTCTTTACATCTTTACTTAAAATTCTCTTCCAAACAACATTTGGAAGACGGTTTTTTGCAGAGATTCATACATTAAAATATTATTTTTTTCAGCATCACTTTTGCATATACCAGAGATATTTTGAATTTGGCTCTGACTTTGGGTTTAGTTACACAACCTGTGTAAATTGTAAGCATGTAGCGTTTATAGTTTATAAGTTGGGGTATGGTAACAGACGGGAAAACAACAGAGAGAGAGCAATAGGGCACCATTCGGACTCTACGAGTACGGGACCCTAAAAAAATGTTTCCAAGGTTTTATTATCACTTGAAAATATACTGTTCATAAGCTTTCAAAAGTAGTATGAAAAATTATACCCGTCTTGACTTATTCCGCACTATTTTCCTTCCATTCCCATCCAGTTTTCCGTCATGCCTTGTCTTATTCTTTTTTTTTCTACAGACACGTCAAATTCCGGCCTTTTCCTATTGAAATGATTATTTTATTAATTTTTCAAAAATTATATTTCAAAGTTTTTTATCACCATTATAATAATATAATCTTATATTATATAATAGAATCAAGAGACAAAAATATCATTTTCTACTTTATACATGCACTCGAGAATATCGTGTACGCATAAATGATATTTTTAACAACACAAGAAATAAATGGTAAAACGACATTGGTAAAGTGCTAAAAATTACATATAATAGTAATTAATAATTAAAATATATAATCATAAAGTAATATTTCAATTTTCATTTCGCTAGCAACACCAAGGGACAAAAATATCAATCAGCAGTCATCATTACACAACCATGTGAGAAATTTACACACGGGAACAATTTGACTAGAATAGAATATTGAAATAACTAAAATTGCTGCCAAATATGTATCTTAATCGACAAGCTGCATGGAGTAATGGATAGTAATAAATAATTTGAATCCATAACCATAAATTAAATTTTTCGATTTTCATTTTGCTAGTAACACCGAGAGACAAAAATGTCAATCAGCAGTCACCGTTACGCAGCCGTATGAGATATTTGCATACGAGAACAATTTGACTAAAATAGAATATTGAAATAACTAAAATTGCTGCCAAATATGCATTTTAATCACCAAGCTACACGGAGTAATGGTTGCGCAAAGCATAATTCGTTCCTATGAAACATTTTATCACAAAAAATACAATTGTACGGTATCTTTTCAGTTAACATAAAATAATAACACCTGCGTCAACGAAACCTGCGTCAGCCCAACATACAATATATGACAATGAATTTAGCACGCCGTGATCCAAATACTCATTAGGTCGACAGTAGTCTTGGTCGTAAAATAATGGCGAAGCAAACTACCATAAAATGAGCAGTAAACGAACCTGTGCACGAATGGACGTAATAACATTTTGACGAGAGTTCACCTCTATGTACTGTTGTCGCTTGACTTTATACGTGTTAATTTCTAAATCTTAACTGTGTATATAAATGAGTACGTTTATAAATTTATAGCATACTTTTAAACGTATTAAAAATACATCGAAACAGTAAAAAATATAATAAATCTGTGTCCACATGTAAATGCGTATGCATGAATTTATGTGTTCGTGTGTGTGTATGTGTGTGCGCGTATACGTCTCGGTATAAGGGTGTGCCTACGCGTACTTGTGTCGTCTGTTAGTGTGCTTGTACATGTACGTGTGTGTTTGTGTGTGTGTGTACATATGTACCTATACGTAATATGCTTATAAAGGGTTTGTATGTATTAAGTTATCAAGCAGTTTTCATAATTTTAAGGAAACTGTTATAAATTTAGTGACATGAGACACATAACGTCATCACATCAATAGAAAATTATAAAAAAAAATTAAATAATTGATAGTGCCTCTGCGAGTGTGTATGTGCCTGTTTATACGTAATATATTATTAAGGAGTTGTGTAGATTGAATCATCAGGCAAAGCTTAGTGTTCAAAATATATATACCGAGAGTTATCGGTATAAATTTAATGTTATGAAACACATAACGTCATCACATCAATATAAACTTATAAAACAAACATTAAATAATTGATTGTGCCTCTGCGAGTGTGTATGTGCCTGTTTATACGTAATATATTATTAAGGAGTTGTGTAGATTGAAACATCAGGCAAAGCTTAGTGTTCAAAATATTTATACCGAGAGTTATCGATATAAATTTAATGTTATGAGACACATAACGTCATCACATCAATAGAAACTTATAAAACAAACATTAAATAATTGATTGTGCTTCTGCGATTGTGTATATGCATGTGTATGTGTGGATGGGCGCGTGTATACATAGTATATTATTATGGAGTTGTGTACATTGAATTATCAGGCAAAGTTTAGTGTTCAAAATATATATACCGAGAGTTATCGGTATAAATTTAATGTTATGAGACACATAACGTTATCACATCAATAAAAACTTATAAAACAAACATTATATAATTGATTGTGCCTCTGCGAGTGTGTATATACATGTGTATGTGTGGAAGGGCGTGTGTATACATAATATATTATTAAGGAGTTGTATACATTGACTTATCAGGCAAAGCTTAGTGTTCAAAATATATACCGAGAGTAATATCGGTATAAATTGAGTGTTATGATACAAATAACGTCATAAAATCAATAGAAAACCATTCTCTGTCATTATCACCTTATCAAAAAATTGAGTGATTTATTTTAAGAACACTTCCAATAGTCGCTAGAAAATACAAACATATTTCAAGGCAAATAAAGCTATGAAAGCAAATCAGGAGAAGCTAAACGGTACATTAACTAATGCAAATAGACCAAAACCAACTATTTGAATAACTAAGAAGATTTCAAAGAATATTTTACTGTAACAGTTTTGGTCGCAGAAAATAAGGTATTTGCGAAAGTAAATTCAGACGGAATATATAGGTAGAAACTTGTACAAATAGGTAGAAACTCGTAACCAGCCTAAAATATATACTCTCTCCTTTCCCCCTGAAAATTTACAAAGCCACTTTGCCCTAGCTTTACAGCTTTATCTGATCGTGATCTTGGTTCGTGCTCGGTAAACTTGTCCTTATTACCAAAGAAACAGCCGCTTACTGGGAATACTTGATCACTATTCAGATTCGAGCTACTAAATTATGGAAACATAGCACTGAAATGTAGAATTTTTGTTCAATACGGATCAAAAGACGTCTTAGTTTCCAAAGCGACAAAGTAAATGACGTATCAGCCTCTTTCCAACTGCTGCTGTCAATGAAGTTGGCATTTAAGTTTTTGGTTGATTCCATGGTAACAGTTGAAATAGTCAAAGACAAAATAATATTTGAAACTAGCAGTATCTCCCGCTTTCGCGAGGAAACGTTGTGCTATATTAATGATCTTCGGATTTTCTCTGTCTGAAGTGTACCGAGAAGGGTGTACTATACCCTAATAGACAGCGAAGACAATGTAGTTATTAATATCACATCAATATAATAAAGGAGAAATTTTTTACTTCTTTTTAGTATTCGTACTAAAACGACTAATCCAACTGATATTCAACTTTCGCATTATGATAGGTTACAAATTTCATATTGCAATGCAGGCTTTGTGATACATACGTATATTCGTTGTAAAATTTTTAAGATATAGTTAATAATGTCACAGTACTCGGAGAAAAAGTCGCTAGTCTGGGAGATTTCGTGACAAACATTTGCTAAACTATTACGGATAGATTGTAGCTCTTAGAAAGGCCTACGACAGTATTAATCTTTCTTTTATGGTTAACAAATGGAAACTGTTTTTAAGTGCGTGGAAGAAAGGTGACGAAGTTTAGGTCATGTTATTAATTCTCTTTGAAAAATATTTTATTTTATCATAAATATTTTGAGAATTTTCGATAAAGAAAAATTTACCCTTCAACCTTGTAATTTGCGTTAGTAGTTTGAAAGATATTTAAAGGTTTTTGAAAGAAAACAAAAGTAGAACTATGATTTTGATGATGTTAGGTGTTTGTGCTTGGGGGTAGGGAAATATCACAAGCACATCATGTCGCGGCATGTGATTATATTTTTGTTAATTATTAAATGGCAATGTTCGATATAGAAAAAAAACCCTTAATTATCAAAAAACCTTAGTTGAATATATTTGGAGTTAATTTTGTAGAAATTTATTATTCACAATTAAATGAAACTACGGGGAACTTCTACTTTCTTTAATTTTTTTATCACGACCTAGGTTTCGTTGTATTACAACATCTTCCGGTGGAATATTCGAAACCTAGGTCGTGGGAAATAAATTAAAGAAAGTAGAAATTATACTACGTCACGTAGTTTCATTTAATTGTGAAAAAACCTTAGGTTAACTACATAAAAAAAACTTAATCAAATAATACAATTGCACCTGCACAAAGTCATGCCGGGTCGCTAGTCTAAATATGAATGTGTTAATTATTAAAAACGTTTACTAAATACAAAAATAAATATCGTCATCTAGTGGAGAATTACAAACATTGACAATGATTGCTTAAAAACGAAACAGATGTCGCTGTCATATAATCTGTAATTAATTAGGTAAATAAATAGTAGAATTAAAGAATAACCTTGATAATTTCTATTGCAGATGTTATGATACAAACAGTTTTGTTAAAATTCGTCGAGTGATTTTTGGGTGATACGCGCAGAGACGACCATGCTGCCATTATATTACAATAGATGTATAATATATTACATCTATTGTAATAATAATTTTATTCCATCTATAGATGTAATAAAATTATGAGTAAATTCTGTACACGAAAATTATTTTGTAAATAGGGATTGATTTAGCGTATAGAACGATAGTTGAGACCAGAAAACCAGTTTTTACAATTTTTCCCTATCGATCAAGCGAAATTTACTGCCCGGATTTTCATGAACTTTGATATGTTAATAGTTTACATTCTTGAGTAACATATAGGCTGTATAGCCCTTGTTGAATATTACGATATTGGCACTACCAGCACCATCTATTAGCGTTTTTAGTAAACTTTATGCTCATAGTCGTGAGAAAAAAAAAATAAAAGAACACTACCTAATAACTTTTATTATATCGAATTCCACGCGAACGAAGCGCGTCGGCATAGCTAGTGCATAGATAAGAGCCAATTAAAAAAATATTACTCTGGCCTTATCATACTAGATACTAGACAACCAATAATTTTAATGTCAAGCTTAAGAAATAATATTCATCAAATCAATGATTTAATTTCACTTTGTCAGTGACAAGTCGACTTTCCGAGCCTATTTACTTAATCTCTGGGAGTACACACTTCGGAAAATTAAGTTAAATCGAGATTATTATTATGTATTAACCATTTTCTTATTACCTTCCTAACTTGAACTAAATTGGGCGCTATAAATTTTTCTTACACATCTAACAGTCAAGGCAATGTAAACTATTTAAGGTAGCGTGCGCGCAATATCTCCCGTTTTACAATTTCCATCATTTTTCTCATGTTCTCACTGATCTCAGTAAATAAAATTTTCCTCCAGTGTTCTGCTCTTATTGATAGTAATATTGCGTAGTGTTATATAGTTTATGTCTACCTGTGGATATGTCAATTCATATCAGTCAAAATATTATATAAATAGGTTTATGCTTTTCGCAAGCCTTTCTCAAAGCTTTAAAAATGAAGTGTTTTCCATTAACAAAGAAATCGAATAATTCATATCATGACTTTATCCCCCGATTATTAACGATTTTCATCGTCTTTCTGTTCTGTTACTACACTTGCCAGCACATTAGACTATATACACGGTGTCCGAGAATAGAAGTCGGACAAAAGAAGACGTTATTCGTTAGCTATAAAGGAATAAATTGTCGTTGAAATAAAAGGTAAAACACGCCCTTTTTATATTTGAGTGCAAAAAATATTACACATAACTCTTCTTAATACATCCAATACTTGCCCGGAGTGCGATGTTTACCCGCAGTGGCTTCACAGCTGTTTACGAGTTATTCCCCCGAGCACGCTGAACAATGTGCGCAAGTATCGTGTGTATGAAAAATATAAATAATTATGAATTTTATTTTAAATTTTCTGAAAAAAGTCATCTTTTAAATTTTATTTTAAAGACAATCAACTACTTTTCAATCAAGGGATAACGTCGTTCTTTGTCCGACACTTGTTCCCGAACGCCGTGTATATTAAATCCACAAGAAACAATTTATTTAATATGTTAAATATCCCAATCTTCATACCCAGCTTTCAAGTCTATTACAGCTCTCACAGAATTAAATCTTATTATCGCAACTGAAGAAAATTCCTCTCAATCGATCACTGATTTAGACTCTATATCGCTTTACACACTAACAGTACCTTAAAACGTCTTTCTTATCTTGCATAGTTCCTAGCATGTTCCTAGCTCGGTTTCTTTTACCTCACTCTTTAGAACCGTCTAATATCCACATCGAAATAATACAATGTACTGGGGTAATTACATCAACGATTGTAAACAATACGGTACATTTACCTAAATCATCGATTGTAAATTTATCCACGATGATCCAGATTTTAATATCCTCATTTAACTATTATTTTTGATCCATCGAAGTGAATTACATTTGGAATAATTATTCTAAAATAATTACATCTCCTAAACTTCAAACCACGCACAAAACAACTCTCATACAAATATCCGCTCTTATCGTAAAAAAAAGAAAAATTAGCCAATCAGAAAGCGAGTTTATTATCAACGGCTCCGACTCTTTCAATACAGAAGAACAACATATATAAATTCTCATTTACTTACGTCCTTAGCTCCACTGTCTCACTCGATTATAACCGCATAATCTCGACGAAACAATAAAACCGATAATCTAAAGCCCGCGCCCATAGTAACTCCGAACAATATCAGTAGTTATCGCGTGTGAGCAAAGGTCACCTCTTCTCCGGTCGTGATTTTATTGCGGTGCTCGCATCAGAGAGGGCCCCGGTTACGTGTGATATTGAGTGATTGATCCGGTCCGCTCGCTCGTATGAGTCGAACGGATAAAGGAAGGGATTTATTGATAAATATGGACGCCCGATATAAAAGGGATCACTAGCTCGATTTGTGTGCTCAGACTGGGGATGATTCCGATTTCAGCCAACGGCGATGGCCTAATTAATGGAAAGGGTAGATTTGTGTAATGTAGATAATGTTACTATGGCTTCAGGTTTAGCGGTGGCAGTGTGAAAATTTTCAGGCTATGCGACAAAATGGTATAAATAGAAACATAATCTAATAGTATATGTTTTTATCTCTCTAAATTTATGTATAAAGGAGCATTTGGAACTATGAAGATTTCTGTAACGGATTTCAATTACGGAGCAAATTATCAGCTGTGAAATGTTTCGAAGTAATGTTTTTTGAAGTTGTATATAATTAAATTGAATTTAATAATTTTAAAAAAGTGATTACATATATTATTTAGTTACATTTCGAATTGATTTTATTTATTGAAAATTAAAAATAATACGCAAAGCGCTCTATAAGTCCCGGAAAAAAAAACAATTTTGACACTCAAAGAATTTTATTCTTTTCTTTATTCGCGTTTCAATTTTTTTATAATAACATTTACGATTAATTTTTTGGCAATGCTTTATTTTGTTTTCATTAGCGTGAAGTCATTCTACAATATTAATGGATCTCAACAACAGATCAACGAGTTAAAAATAGGCTACATAAATTTAAATTTAATTAACATATATTTATGGTATATATGTATGACACAAAACTTCGTGTTTATTTTATGTTCAAAAATGTTATTTTAGGCAATGCAACCGTAAATTTTTTTTGTATTGAAATAGCAACAGCACGAATTTACGATGACTGTATACATTTATACGGAAAGATTAAATTTGCCGCAATCGTAAAGTTATAATTAATTATATCTCTGACACTTAGAAATAAATTGAAAATGAAATAGCCAATATTAATCATGTCTACATAATTAAGTTTCAGAAACTGTTAATGTCATAACTTCACAGAATTTAGGGTTATTTTTGTTGTTATAAAATATTCTGGAACTGACTCCTAGATTGTATAAATTACGTTCCAGTCCACGGTTATCCAAAGCTGTAGTGGAAAACAAAAAAGCTATGGTGGAAAGTGCAATATTCAATATAGTGAAGCCAAACTGATTCATCACGAAATCTCTAGAATTATAAAACCTCCAAACTTGAAATTTGCACTTACATTACTCTTGGCTTCTAGATGTTCGCCAAGAAAGGTAATTCTTCAAAATTAAATCCCTAAAGATATGAAAATGGAGGAAAAATTTCAGGGAAATTTCTAAATAAGTAAAGCTAAATAAGGAAAGTTAGACAAAAGTCTATACACTGGTTGATCTAGGTGTTTCAAGAATAAAAATGATATCCTTAATAGACAAAATGAAAAAGCTCCCTAAAATGTTTATTTAAACCTTCAGTCACACAAATGAGAAATCTTGTATTTGTTTAATAGTTTGTAAATTGTATTTTTAAGGACTCATGTTAAACGAGCAGGACGGAACAAAGTGCAGATATGTCTCGTTGTATCCTTCATATACAAATGTAACACATTAACCTAAGAAATTTGCAGGCCAGACAGGGTCATCGAAAAAACTACGTAAAACTTAAAAAGAACCAAAAACATGTTTATTTTGACAACAGAATATTCAACGTCAGTTAATAGTTTATATTTAATTATTATAGGTAATGACTACTCATTCAAAAAAGTAATCACTATTAATTATTTTTTGTAATCGTTCCTAAAAAGTTAACTTTTATTGTTATTTTTATTTCTTATTTATAATTATAAAAATAGCTTTCTTTTCTTTTGTGACATGGTTTCCAAAATTTATTTCGTTCTTTGCTCTTTCCTGGTTGCCAATCCGTGAACTTTTAGGTTTTTTTTTATTCTAAAAAATGCCAGCTTTTTTAAAAACGATATCCTATTTTCGTAACGCCAGGGCAGTTTCGCCGAACTTATTTGTATTTAGGCGACTCTCGGATAAACAATCACGTGCTTTAGCATTTTTATGATTACCATATTAAAAAGCAAATAAACAAAAATAGTTCCGATCCCTCTTTGCCTAAGCAAAGCTGGCATGAGCAGCTAGTGCAATATATTTACGTAGTTCGATGTTGTGTTACGTTAAATCAATTACACATTGAGTTGTCAAGTAGAATTTTTAAAAAGATTACGTTCGTCTGTAACAGAACAAACCATGACTGAGCGTACTGTTTCTACCGAACAAAGTTCACGAAAACGCTGCCATAAACAAACTTAGGTTACACAATAATGAAAATGTTAATATATATCTTTTTGAGGTAACTAAATTTTCCGTAAATAAACGGAGATAAGGTCTTCAACAAATGTACTCACTGCGGCAACTCAAGGGAGCAGGTGCTCCTATTTAATTCGCAGTTACATAATTCGTCCCGCCAAATGTTTGTATTAACGTTTATTCACACTCGCATCTGCCAACAAAGTTCTAGCATTTGCCATAATTCAAATGTCTTGGGGCTTATACTTTGTTGACAGGTATGTAGATGTTTTATTTCGTTACTTGTTATTCACGAGTTTTGTCTATGCATATAAGATATGATAACTTTACGTCATTTTTCATTGATTGTACTTGGGTTATTCAGTCTTAGCTTATTTATTTAGGCAATATACAAACTATAACAATACGTCATCCGACACCGCGTAGACAGTGACGTAATATGCCATCATCATCTCGCGAGCTAACGCGTTGTAACGCCATTTGTATGATGTCGGTTAGTGCACATATGTCTCGTAACATTTAGATGTACTAAATAAAATTAAAATTTTTAGGCTTCGTAGCCATTAAAAATACTTATATTATCACCGTGTCTGTTTTGTTTGTAACTCCGCCATATGAAAACATTTTGTGATGAATTGCATAGAAACGTGTTTTGAACATAGGTTGGGTGGTATTATCTATTGTACATATTATTTATCAATGAAAATACGTACCATTAAAATATAAATTAGAAAATGAATACATAAAGGTATCGTATTGCATTGCAGATGCGTGCATTACTATAAAAAACCTGTCAACACATTTAGATATTTATACACTTAAGGGTACATAATACTTCAATTTAAATTTCTATTTTTAGGACATTTATATATATCTATATATATATATATATATATATATATATATATATATATATATATATATATATATATATATATATATATATATATATATATATATATATATATATAAAGATGTAGTACCCATAGTATTTATGCGATGAAACTAGATGGCATTGCAATTCGTTGTTATTCATTGGGCAATATTTTTCACTGTGTACTTAAAACGTATTTAAAACTATAATATTTATTGGGTGTATTATAAATATACATTTACAAACATATATACATATAAATTTTTTGAATACGTATAAAATTATATTATTAATATACTTATCGAATGGCTATAATATTTGATATTGTAATTTTGTATTCTTGAATTCATATTTTTATTAATTTTTGTTCATTTTTATTTAGGGATTCCAGTGTGAACTTCCAATTTTCGAATGTCCACTTTCAAAACTAAACCAGGTATTTAGTAGATATCTGCATTTGCCTTCTTGCGGAGATTCCGGGCGCATATTTAAAATAAATTTATAATCCCACATAGAATTACAAATCATTGATTGTTCTCTTCACTTATGCTATAAGATCTCCCGTTATGTCTGTAAGATGTTTATATTGATAACAGAATAATCAATGTCAATTAACAGTTTATTTTTAGTTATTATAGACAATGACTACGCATTCAAAAAAGTAATCACTATTAATTATTTTTTGTAATCGTTTCTAAAAAGTTAACTTTTATTGTTATTTATATTTCTCATTAACAATTCTCGTTATATTAAACATAGAATATACTTGCGTTTATAAAAATAGCTTACTTTTATTTTGTGGTATGGTTTCAAAATTCATTTTTTTTGGTCTTTCCTGGTTGCCAATCCATGAACTGTTTTTTAAGTTAAGTTTTTTAAAAATGATATCCTATTTTCGTAACGCCAGGGTCATTATCACCGACCTTATTTGTATCTAGACTCCCGTTCAAAAAACATGTGCTTCAGCATTTTTATGATTATCTTGATAAAAAAGCTTTGATCTTTATAAAAAAGCTTTGATTTTTTACAATAAAAAACAAATAAACCAAAATAGTCACGGTCCCTCTTCGCCTAGGCATAATTTTCCTAGGCATAATGCTGTAAGTCCTCCCGTTATGTTTTAAGATATAAAATACTTTTGACAAAAAATACGTTTGAAAGTGACATATCTTTTTGTTACGTAAACTAAAAACTTTAAATTTTTACAGCAATGTTAGACTATAGGCCTCAGTATACGAATTATATATTAAATTTAAACTCGAACCTTTACTAAAAAAAAGGGCTTTGACAGGCAGACGAACGGACGGACAACAAAGTAATTCAATAAGGGTTTAGTTTTTTTCTTTTTGAGGAACGGAATTCTAAACATGACTAAGGAATACAATTTCGCATGTTTCAACACCCTCTTAACCAGTTTTATTTTGTGTAAAAATAAATACGATGACTTTATCTTTCAATAGGTGTTCTTTTAAATCTTACTTACAAACGAAAAGCACATAAGAAGTACATATATGTCGTTTGATTGAATTAAGACTGCAAACAAACTAACCGCAATAAATGTGCCTCCGTCGGTTGACATTCAATAATACTAATGATTTCTTTGAATTCTTGATCTCGACACTTGTAAAATTGTGGAATAGGTGAATATCTTGCCGCAATTAAAGAAGAACGGTGTAAATGAGCCTTGCGTTACAGAAATAGAAAATAATTTTAAAAAGGCTGTTATTTTTTTAATATTAAAAACTTAAGACCAAAAAATAAAACAAAATTTATGATTATAGTATAAAACAAAAAGCTACCTTGGTAAGCGTACAATTATTATATATTAATATATCAAGAATTCTATTTAAGAGATCAAAATAAGAAAATAAATCATGGTCAATCGTTTTTTACGTGTAGCCTTAGTGTTGCCTAAAATTGATTGAAAATAATATGTTAACTGACTTTGACATTAATTCCATGCCGTCAAAAAGAATGTTTTTTCGCTTTTTTTAAAGAACCTGTGGGTGTATATTATGGCCTCTTTCATGGATTAATATGTTATATCTGTGCATAGAGGATACGACGAGGCACTTTATTTCATCCTGCTCGTTAAAAATTGTGTTAGATCAGTGTATAGAGAATACAAAGTGTAGATCAGTGTATAGAGAATATCAGTGCATAGAGGATACAACGAGACACAATCTGCATTGTATTTCATGCTGCTACTGGTTCAAAGAGTAATCAGTTAATTATTCTTAGGTACTTCATAGAAATAAAAAATATCCTTCTCAATATTTGATTGGCATGGAAGCTTTACAAATTTTATGATATTGAGATATAAAAGTCTACGATCTACTTTTTACGTATAATATTAGGCACAGAACATTTTATACACTTTCTATCTAAACTAAAACAAGCCAAGGTAGTAGTAGACTCATATCATATGGAAGAATAGTTGCCAGGGTCTCGAAAGGTTTAATTTCTGACTGTTGGGCAACAGAAGGTATTTTATTTCCCTTCTACCACTGGAGGCTTTCCCCGATCCACCACCTGGGGACGCGTTTTTTATGGGGTTACAGACTCCCCCAAGAACTAACAATATTCTGCGACTCCATTCCAACTTTAGAGGCAATAAATAGAGGTCAGTCTGCACTCACTCAAGAAATCTATCGTTATCTGGAACAAATTGGCAAAAAAAGAAATAAAATCTGCGTTTTACAATGGATGCCGGCATATATTCCAGGAAATGAGGCAGCTGATAAACTTGCAAAAGAAGCTCGTGACCTTAATGGTTTTAATAATAATATAATTACCCTTGGCGATGTAAATGCTTATGCAAGGTACTGTTTACGAGAAAAAGCCATCAAAAAATACTATCAAATATGTGAAATTAATGCAAATCGTGTGCTCACTTTTCCTCTTATTTACCAATATACAAATAGAACAATAAAAAGTGAGTGACCTAAAGCGAATTACCTCTATAAGAAAAGTATATTTTTTGACAATATTTATAAAGGCAAACTTTAACGCACCATATGTCGTAAACAGTAGATTATACGAAAGGGGCCCTTTAAATGAAACTATAGGGTTTCTAGTTTTATTTTTATCGTAACATCAACGGTTGACGAGATATATAGATTTAAAATTTTCGTTATGAGTGCGAACTTAGTATAACCTCGTGAACGTGAAAATTTGAGAACTTCAGTATTAACCTAAATTTTTGGAAAATTTTACTGGACCAACGAAGATGTTTGTGAATGAATAAATGGAATCTTATTTAAGTAAATGTATTAAATATAATCATGTAACTTTAAAACTTAAACAAACCATAACGGCTGGATTAATTCGATGTCAAAATGTTATCGTATATAAACTACAAGAAAGTATATAGAGGCATAAAACCGTGTCGCCTTTCAGTACCTAATAACATAGACATCTCAATCGGAGAGTGTCGATTCCCTGAATACATCTATAATTTATACGACCAGATCTAGAAACAGGTTTTCCATTTACGACATCGATTTGCGTTATCTCACTGGCTTTTCTAGGAGAGGTTACTTTTTACATTTATGCGAAGCGCTTTCTTTACGCCGAAGGTTGTGTTAGACGGAGTCCACAAGGTTTTCTTGGAAAAAAATTATGTAAATAATGTCCAATATACCTCGTTATAAAGAGAGCGCGGCAGTAGGCGGAAGGCGTGAGGGTGGGCCGAAAAATGGTAATTTGTGGAACCATAAAAAAAGGTAATATCCTCGTCTGTAAATAAGGCAAGAATAGATTGGAACGGACCAGAAAACACTGCGTCGTGGTTATTTGCCTTGATAAAACGTTAAAGGACTTGAGTTTTGCGAAATTACGTCACTAAATTCACATTCAACAAAAATTATTCCTCATTCCCTCTGGTAGTACAAATAGATATTTTATCTCCAGTTGCGCGGTTCTCATTAATGATACTAGCACTTATATTTCTGAATATCGAAAATGGATAAGTGTCTACAATTAATTAATTACTAATTAATGCGTTTAATTAATGAATAAACGTATCAAGCTTTAGTGGAACTAGCATCACGAGTTCTACACACATTTAGGCATTTATAAACATTTAATAGTACATAATATTTCTATTAAACTATTAAAAAATTATAATTTTTAGAAGGAAAATATATTGTCTATACACAGGAGCATATTTAAAAAAAATATTTTTTTTATGTAATGTAAATGGAAATTTACGATCTTCGGATTTTTTCCTTTTCTTGTCCTGGGAGACCTTGCTTCTTGCCAAATTTCATAATTCTAGGTCAACGGGAAGTACCCTATATAGATTTTGATTTATTAGCAAGTTCCAAAAAATGGGGCGTAAATGGCCGTATTTTTAGGGTTTTTTTATTGCGTTGACTTAGAATTTTAACTTTTTCACGGCTACAAGGGATCGTAGATCTAATTATTTGATATTAATTTCAACTTAGTAACTCCACGCGTTCTTGAGAAAAAGTGTCTTGACAGACGGGCGGACAACGAAGTGATCCTTTAAGGGTTCCTTTTTTTTCTTTTGAGTTACGGAATCCTAAAAATTATGAAAAAAACAAGTTATACGTGACAGCAAATGAAGTGAAAGAAAAATAGCCACCGACAGTCATTTCGAAAAATACAAAGTTTAATATTTTATTATCCATATATTTGTTTTAATTTATAACGATGAAGTTCGCCGACTGTATTCACAATGTTCATTTTATAGACATTCTGCTTTATTATACCTTAGTAAGCACCCGTATTGTACTCTGTCAAATATTGCTATCAATGCATAAATTATACACAAGAACGTAATCCCTTACAAGACTAATAAAGGAAACTTGATTTGCGTTGTATTATAACTCCGGCTTACCATTTGTTATGTCTAATAATTATAACAAGTAATATTAAACAGGATATATTTATTGTATTTTATACAGCTGCAGCTTAAACAACTCCAAATGCCAAAACCATGGAAAGTAATGTATAAAACAAGTAGCATTCAAATTGGAAACTGCAAAAAACCTTTACCGACTCAAAGCAAAAACAGTGAAGCAGGTAGCACTTCACTGAATGAACGAAGTGCCTCCCACTTGAAAAACAAAGTCAAGTTATCATAAAAGAAAGTAAATCCCAATGCTAAATGACTATCAGCGACAAATTTATGAATCACCGGCGTCACCACCGGGCCAATTTCAATCTACTTACGCAAACAAGCGAACCCACGTTGACTCGATATCGGAAAGAATTTCTACAGTCAATATTTGCCGCCGCTACGAGTAGACGACCGACGCCGACGTGTCGGCAAACAGGGAGATATTAAATAAAGTATGCGCTTTCATTATTAGCCGGCGAGAATCGCAAAGTTGAAAGCGAAAAGCTTCGAGCGAAAGCTCCCTAGTGGGAAAAGATGGGAAATGTTTTCATTCAGATTGAGCGTATGGAAACGGCGAAAATTATCGTGTAACATATGTCTATATATAGAACTTATTTAATAAAAAATCCGTTTCGTTTGTTTATTCGCTAAAGTTTTGCACGCGAAACTACGCAGAAAGTTAAGCAATAAAGTCTGATTTCTCTTTAACTGTAGCTGAAATACTTGCATGCTTTTAACTATATTAATACAAATCAATTTTAATAAAACCCCAACTTCTAATAATCTGTCGAAATCCTTTTGGTTGAATATTTGAAAAAGCAGTATAGAGTAAAACTAGAAAAAATTTTCATCAAAATGAAATTTAGGAATGTAAATTTAAAGAAAATTCGGTCGCCGGTAAAGAGCAGTACTGGTTAAAATTAAATTTTTTACCCTCACTTCCTCAATACTTATTCGATTATAACTATGTAAAATACTTACCATCTACGGACCATTATGAAAGGAAAGCAATTTGTCTGTTTCAAATCCGATTAGTTTTTCTTTAGTTTTTGTAGCACATAGGTTAAATGCGGTTATTAACATAGGTTATTTAACGACTTAGATTAGTTAGGTATTAACATAGGTTATTTATCGACTTTGAAGACTTTTTGAATTATGTTGAAATTTTTAATATTTTGTTTGACCGAAAATGGCCAATTAACTGAGAAAAGTGGCCTTCTAAAGATTTTTTAAAGAATGAAGAGTATGGAGTAAAAAATGAAATTAAGTCATTAAAAAAACTATTTATCTTATTCGCGTTTTTTCGTGTTCCGCTTAATTACTGAACTGGGATTAATTTCAAAATTTTACAGTAATCACAGCTATAAAAATTAATATGAGTGAACTTCTGTTTTAGATCCATTAGATTTGAAAAATTACGCAATTTATTAGTGGATATTTATAATTCATGCCGAACACAGTAAGTAACATTATAATTTAATTGTAATTAAACATGATTCAACATATTTTATTTAAATGTCCACTTGAGGTCTTATAGTTAGCACCCACCAGTTTATTCCTACCCATAAACATCACATTCTAACGGATAATAAAGAGTATTAAAGACAAAACTAAAACCAAGTCTAATTCAGGCGCTAGTTGAAAACGCGCCCCTAGTTGTTTCTAATTTTCTAATTCTATTTTCGCTTTCCACTAACGAGTAGACGTCGAAATGTTGTAATACCTTGTAGACGTCTGTTTAGATTTGCTTTGGTCTTTCCGTTTCCGAATCCGGCTTAGAAGTAAAGCCTTTTCTTTGGAGGTAACTAGTAAAGCATTTAACAGATTGTTTATTAAGACGTTGAAATTGAGACGTCTGTTTGTGTACTAATTAATTTAAGACTGTGCGACTAAATATTTAAGGACCGTTATATGCGAAGGTTGAATTTATTTGAATGTCCTTTTTACGCAATTTTTTTTCTTGCAAAAACGTCGTAAACATTAAGAATAAAATATCTTTTGTTTTCTGAATTACGTTTCGAAAACCTCTTGACCATCTATCTATCTTGATTGCCACATATAAAGATAATTGAAATGCATGCTGACAAGTTGTCGGACTTCGACGGACTATTTTGTTGGAGACGTTCAAATATCGCCTTAATAAGTTACGCCTTACATAATTTCATACTAACTTTGCCTATATATATATATATATATATATATATATATATATATATATATATACATATATATATATATATATATATATATATATATATGTGTGTGTGTGTATGTATGTATTATTTTGAAGGCATTAATTAATTTCTACAACGTAACAGAATAAACACACAAGCAAAAGGAAATTCCATATAATTAGCATCTTTCAAAAATCGTATCTTACGTAAAACAAAATTCAAACTGTTTATTCATATTCTCTGCCATCTTGCAACATATTGTTTGCCATATTTTGAATGTGCGTCGTATATCCAAGAAGTGTTAGCCTTAATTTTAATGTCACCTTTAAAAATCAACAATCATAGGCAAATCTCATCTATCACGATGTTTATTAAACATCGCATTTGCATACACGCAATAACGAATCCACATATTCATCACATAACATTGGCAATGCCCAAATGTGGGCGGATAGTTGGAGCAGGCTACTTATTCTCTAATGAAAACATTTCAAATATGTACGTCGCAGTTAGGGTTGCCACATGCCGCGGTTTGTACAGGACGCTTAGGAGTACCGGTCCGGAATATTAAAATATTCCACCAGGACATCACGTGCTAGATTTCGATGTATGCTTACGTAATATTAACTCAAGAAGTAACACTAGGGTCGATGTTTGAACAAATGAAAAATATATTCATTTTATCGGTGAATAATTTACATGGAATTGAAATGGACTGTCTGTAAGATCAACTGATCCGAATCACTGTATCACAACTTCAAAAACACTTATGTTCCGTAATAAGAAAGATGGATGGAAAGCACTAAATAAACGTGTCATAATGAGTCCTACTTGACAATAAAAACGCCATCTGTAAACGAGCCTACGTTTTTGTTTATAAAATATTTTTTAATAAGTGCAGTTAAGCAACAGTTTAGAACTTTTCATGTTGTAGACCTTCATAAGCCAAATAATATGCCATAACTTGTCTGTTCGCGAAAATTCTGTTAAGGTTCAGAATAAAAAAATTCTAGCAATATTCAATACATTCGTCTTAAAATAGAACAGAACTTCTGTTTGTCTGTTTAGGGATGCCATCTTAGCACAGTTTCTAACCAAGTAAAATGCAAGTCTCGTACATTGTTTAAGTATTTTAAACCTTTAAGTATACCTTTAAGTACGTAAAATTTTGTATGAGTCCGTACGGTGTCGTTATTAAGATTTGGATAGCTGAAAAGCTGAAAAGAGTCATTTCAAGTCATGTAGCTGATTTGCTAAATCTTACATTCCAAGTGTTAAGTTAAATCTTGAAAATGTCTTCGCATTACAGCCCTACTCCAAACAGAAACATATCCTTCCAAGTCGGGGTACCTCTGTCGGTCCCACACAAACATGCCCACGCACCAGCGCACAAAGTCCACACCACCGAAATGAGTTTCACCCTTATCATTGTACCCTTTTTAGCAAATTTTGCCATCTTGTGACAGATTCTGTGCCGCTCGCTTAGAATATGCTGAGCGCGGGAAGGCCGTCTTTGTTCATGCGTTAAATAATTTCATTAAGGAGAACGGTACGATGGCTGTGACGGATGCTGGATGCTAGGACACGGATCGATCTATTATTAACTTGCTAGTAGTTAACATATGCTCTGCCGATGTTTCATTTAAAGCCGTTAGGAACAGTATTATGGATTTCTATGCCTAATTTGTTATATAAAACCTGATCAAATACTATGTTTAGGGTTTCCTTAGTTCAAAAGAAACAAAACAAATGTGCCTATTATGGTCCATTGTTATTTCTTTATTTATTTTTCTGCAAGCTTAGAAAACCAAGTATACAGTGGCAGACTGATTGCTACAAGAGCAATCTCTCACAGTCAACCACAATGAATTAGATGAGAATATTAAGAGGTGTGGCAGACTGTGATTTTTAAACATACCGAGTAGGGAGGAATAAGGATGAAAGGGATAAGGATCTTCCGAATTATGATAGATAATTTATTTTCAGACGATTTTTGGACGCAGATCAAGAGGGCGCACTTTGTATATTTGCAGTCAGTTCATTCCACAATCGAGAAGAATATACGGTGGAGGATTCTCCGTAAAATTCCGTTCTATGCTGAGGGATTAGGAGGGAATACTTATTTTTCGGTCGTAGTTCAAGGTCGTGGGATGACAGGTATTGAAATCTAGATTTAAGGTATGAAGGTGTAAATAATTAGTAAGGATATAGAATGATAGAATGTGGAGATTGCATCGATTACGAATCTTAAACCATTTAAGACGTGAACGATATTCGGATATGTGGTCATTTTTTAAGGTTAAGAATATGTACACGGTTTTGAAGTCGTTCTAAATTATTGAGTAAATGTTCATTTAGATTGGAATAACACGCATTTCCATAATCAAGAATAGGCAGAAGGAAAGTTTGACAAATGTGTACTTTAGTTCGCAATGGAAGAAAATTTTGAAGCCGTTTGAGAGAGTATATTTTGAAGAAAATCTTACGACTAACATCATTTACTTGAGAATGCTATGTGAAATGTTAGTCAATCAGTAGGCCAAGATCTTTTACGGTTGAAGTAAAGGAAATAATATAACAGTTAATCAACAGCTTTGGTAAATCAGATATATATATTTTTGACAGAAGTTTCTGACTACCGATAATAATAGCCTGCGATTTGATTGGATTAATAAAATCCCCTGCCTACCAGCCCACTGACTGATCAAATGTAGGTTTGCATTTAACATATCAATGCATGAAGAGATTTTATCGACATTGCAGTGATAGTATATTTAAAGATCATCACCATATAAATTATTGTTATAGGCATCGTAGACATTTGAGTATTAATACTACCCAAATTTAGTATCTCTATGCGATATATTCTGGGCGGAAATTATGAGAAAGTAAAAATTGTTAACAATTGGTTTTCTATGCCAATATCTGAAATGGAAAAGCTTGATTGCTTACTTATTTGTGGAGTCTGATTTCAAAAAAGTATTGTTTGATTTAGAAAGCCGATATTTTGCGGAAGATTACAGTCAATATATCATCACATTACCATTCACAGGGGCAGAGCAGTAATAAAAACTGTAACAAAAGTCGGAGAATACTGCTTAAAAAGTTCAAAGTAAAGAGCCCGGCCTATTTATTGACTGATCATTCTGAGTGTTATCTCAGATATGTCTCTGACTTCGATATTATTTGCTGAATGGAGTGGAAGCGTTTAATAGTCACGCAGGAGAAAGCAGCCAGTAATAGTCAGCAGCAATTACGATAACTCTACGCGAGTAAAATCGTGAGGCAAAGCTAGTTATAAATAAACTAATGTTGTTAACATATTTAAAGCAATTTTTCGTTACTATCGTTCAGTGACAATCGCATTAATACATCTATATTTAAATGAAATTTGTATGTATTTATAAAAATATGTTCGTGATAATAAATTAGTAGAAAAAACGACGCGCGACTAGAGTTTATCCCTTAAGTACGATTGTCTTGGAATGTATAAAATAGGTAACACTGTATATAAATATAAATATCAATATCATTAAAAGTAAATGGAAAATTTTCTAAAATGCTGACAGCATAATTATTTTCAAATAAAACACAAATGAACAAGATCAAATTTATACCACAACAAAATTAAAAACATTTAGTAACATTTGACTAAGAAGATAACAAATATTCACACATAATGACACTTAATTGTTAAATCTTGATATAAACGAATACTCCGTGTGTCACACTCCGTCATTGCGATTACGCCGTAGATGCAAAGATGCGCAGAAATTTTGCGCTGAGAGGTCTCCTAACGGTTACGCTTTTTCTAACACTCTGAATTTCGTACGCTCGGAGCGTACGAAATTCAGAGAGACTTCTGATTTAATTCCTCATAAAACTTCATACCAGGCGCCATATGGAAATCGATTCTTATGGAGTAAACTCCAAAAATGTATGTTATAATAATTCTGTCTAACTTTTATAGACGTGTTTCTCTAGTTATATGTGTACAATCGGATAGATAGACAAGACGTTGTTTTTTTAGATATAAGGATATGGAAATTGCCAATAAGGCACATATATATATATATATATATATATATATATATATATATATATATATATATATATAACAACATCGTATATATATATAAAAGCTATCTAAAAAGTGCTGAAGAGTATAATTTCTATTAGAAGAGTATAAGTATAATTTTCATTGTAATCCTTCTTTCTTAATTTCTTTTCCTTTTTCTGACCATCTCTCCAAGTTCCATTAATATGTAAAAAGTTCTTACTACTGTATTATTTAATTATGCTGCACGTAATAACACGATCCATTTTACCAAAAGTATTGTATTTGCGAATAAGTTTTAACAAATATACATTTTATAGATAAATTATGTTTAGATAAAAAGAAAACTATTTTTATTTAGAACGATACTAATCGATTAAAAATTTTATGTAATGATTTATGTTATACAGGTTATATACAAAGGCATGATGCAACTAGAATATTAATAATAATACGAGTATATAAGACTTCAAAAATAATGTTAAAAAATAGGTTATATATAAGCAGATAATTACTAGCCTATTTTCAACTAATTTTTATATATCAATCAGAAGAGGTTTTTTCAATATAAAAGGTCTTTTTTGAATTTGAGTTTTTTTTTTATAGAAATGTTATCTTGTATGACAAATTTATAATAATTAAATTTATAGAATTAGGGAAAGAAAGAAGGAATAGGATATTTAGGAAAGTGCAATTATTAAAACTATAATGTAATTTATCACTTAGACTCTGTTGATATAAAGAGTCGATTTCACTGGAGCAGCTCATACTCATAAATATTGAAAATTATTTAAAAATTATATATATATATATACACACACACATATATATATATATATTGTAAGTCGAAGCTACTGAAAAGAGATAATCGTAAATTTTCTCTACTCAACCTAAACCTAAGTTTATAATATATATCACAAGTGTGTAAATCTTTGGAACTTAACCACTTAAGGTAAGTACAGACATGGGCTAAGTTAAACTAATTTCTTGAGAGGAATCTTACAGAGATAAAACCGATGCTTATGCGTAGTGAAAGTTAAAATAATTGAATTTATGTAAATCTAAATTAAAAACATCTATGTAGATGCGAAACTCCGAAAAGGGAAAGGCAAGTGAAATTAAAATTGTGGCGACGCGGTCAACTGTAGCGGTAAGTATGTATAGAGGTCACAGAAACCACATTAAGGTTAAGGTCAAGTAGAGACACGAAAAAGTTATGAAACTGGAGACAAAGTTGTGTAAAAGGTACGCGGAGGATTAAGTGAGTAAAAGTACTTTAACTTAAAGATAAAATAAGGCAAATGAAAGGATAAATGTAAAGACAAATTGGATATTTAGTATCTTAAAACCTTTAAGTATTTGTAAAATTTTGTAACAATCTGTATGTTGAGGAATGAGATCATAATGAAAAGGGAAACATATCTGTAGTATATTTATTTTTAAAAGATTGGGTGTTCTTTTAAAAAGAAATGCACTACAGATATGTTTCTCTTGTAAGTATTTTTTATTGTAAACGATTTCCAGTTGAACTATCGTTTTGATGATAGATTTAACTACATTTATAAAATGCCAACCGTATCTATTCAGTCATACTTATAAAGATAAAAGAAACATTTCAATGTCTTTTTCCCTAATATGCCTAATAGCACCGTACTATTTATATGTCAAATTTTCCTGTTTTAATTATGTATTAATATTGTCTATGATCTACAATTACACAATTAAATGAAACTACGTGATGTAGTATTACTTCTACTTTCTTTAAGTTCTAGGTTTCGTTGTATTACAACATCTTCCGATGGGCAAATAGCAAAGATCTTGCTAAAAGGTGGGAAATTAGCAAGAATATTTGCTAATAGCCCACCTGAAGATGTCGTAATACAACGAAACCTAGATCGTGGTAAAGAACTTAAAAAAGTAGAAATAATAAAAAGAAAGGCACTACAGATATGACATCGCGTAGCTTCATTTAATTGAGAATAAAGAATTTCTACAAAATGAACAATGTTGAATGTTTAATATTGTTTATGGTATTCAATCAAAAAGAAACTGAACCAAACTAGGGAGACATTAATATTTTAAACTTCGCAAAAAATTGAATTTCCTTCAATTATTCATTTGTTTTTATTTATTGATTTAAAAATATTTTTTCGCAAACTCTTATAATTAACCAAAAAATATATTATTTGAGAGAAATGGATGATTAGATGATGAAAAAATCATTGTTTTAATTATTCATTAATAATAGTAAAGAGATAACAAAAACTGTAATAAAATTAAAGTATATTTTAAACTAAGCATAATAATTTACTAAAAAAGTCTTAAATATTAAAGTAAGTCAGGTATTTGAGACGCTTTTTAAATTTTTTTCTAAATCATCGCAGGTGTAACGGTGATGATCAATCGAAATAGGATAATCAATCGTAATAAAAATTATGCAGCATAGGATACCAATAAATTCAGTCAGAACAACGAGACCCTTGTTTGACACGAAATTTAAAAAAATCAAGTTAAAATTTGACAAGTTTGAAGTACAGACTTTTATTCAGTGTATGCGGCTAAACTTGTTTATATCTAAAACTAATATAAGTATGTTACAGTGTTACTTCCTCATTGTGGCATCCTCAGAAAATGGTTAAAATAACACTCACTTGTTTACATTTTTGCTGCCGTGATTACGAAACTGTAGGCAACAAATTAGTCACATAACTTCCACTAAAGCCCGAGCCTATAAATCAGTGTATCAATGAAGAGCACACAATACACAACTTACATAAACAGCGACATCTGAATAGCCCGAACGCAGACAATACAGTCGCCTCCGGGAATAATGATCCAACGGAATGCTGCGAATGACAAGCGCCCCATAACGGACTCGAACATCAGTGGGCCCCACAACAAACAACGCGCTGATTTATAATCGGCCGGGCGCGGCTTCGATACAATGATCTCCAGCATCGACGTCGATAGTTGAAAAACAAATAAACAATACCACAATGTAAATGTTCTTAGAACAATTATACAGGTCGATCCTGGTAGCTTCGAAAAAAATAGCTTGGTTTCAACATAAATTAACCATTTTAGAGCATCGATAAAAAGACATAAACAAGTAAAACACTAATACTTCAAGTGAAACACAAACAATTTGGATATATATAAATAATTTTACAAAGAAAGACGATTAATAATTTTAGATTAAAAAATTAAAAAATTTTGAAAAAAGGCTAGCCTGTCATTATACTCTACCGCACGGCCCGGCCGTGGACTATTTAAAATATCGGCTAATTGCTTGCTTCCCTCGCTTATCGCCAAGCTCTGCGACATCTCATAGGAAGTAAAAAGACATGGCTCTGATATCTTCAGGACATACATATTACAGCATATTTCTATCCACCAACGATGTATTTTGCGGCGGGTGTCATATTAGAATATCTGATATTTCTACTTGCACCATGTATTTGTGCCACTAGCGCCATCTAGTATACTTATAAAGTTATGAACTTATTTAAATAATATGTAAATTTTGGAGCCATTTTACCTTATTAAGTGGACTTTTTATTTTCTCACAAAATCGATTATAAAAATACAGCGGAAAGCCTAAAATCAATCAATCATCTGGTCATATACATATTATGATATGGAAGTTCAGACGACATACGAATATATCCTGATACGATTCCGAAAGCGTCCGAATTATATTTATCAAAATTAATTGAATTGAAAAGTCTTTAAAAATTCTGCCAAATAGCGTGTAAATATTTCTGTAAAACAAATGACCAACGAATATCATCATTCGTAACAAAAGATTAAAAGTAACTTCTACTACAAATTCTATAGCAACTACTCAATGATTGCGTAAAGTGTGTTTGTCTCTTTCAGTTGTCAGAAAATCTACCAGCGTTGGGCGGCTGCTCTTCTCCAGTTTTCGTGATTATGTCGACGGTTTTGTGCAAGTGCGCATTGGCAAAATGTATATCCAGCCAATAGAAATTTATAATTGTTTTCCAGTAAAATACAGCCTGAAGTTTAGTTCCTTTCATGCAATAAAAATATACATTAATAATTACACAAATGACGAGGAATTCTATGAAAAGGTCGTCACAGAAAACGACCTTGCTATTGTTTCCCTGCGACAAAGGTCGTTATTTTCCTTTGCTATTTGTAAATCGTGCCGACGAAGAACAGAGCAACTAAAATGGCTATACAAACCTGTGAGGATAGAAATTGTGACATATATCCGTTGCTAAGGAACTGGTATATGCTGCTTACAGCTCTTTGAGGGATAGACTGATTTTTATAAAATATTGTACACTAATATCATAAAATCACGGACTAACATTTAGGATATTCATAATTCTGAAAAAAAAAAATTTCTTTAATAATAAAAACACTTTTTAGGTGCTACTAGATGGCGTTGCTGCTACTGCCTTAAGTAAACGATCTCATCATGAAATCATTATTGTTATTTATAAAAATATCTTGTACTAGAGAGAAAAACATCGAAATTCCAATTGTAAGTCGTTTTTATCTAATTGATATCCTTCACTTTCTTAGCTCTTTTTCTCTAACTAGGCAAATAATATATTTATTTACAGTTTAAAATATACTTAAACCAACTTTACTTAACACTATCCCGCATGTTTTAATCGAAGTCCGATATCTAACCCAAGAAGTTCGGGCGGTGTGTTAGTTATTTACACGAAGATACTATCATCTAATCTTCGCAACCTGTCTGGAGGGCAAAGCAGACACTTCTTTTGCTAGATTTTTTATAACGACTACTATCAAATGACAAGAGCCGGGACCAACGGCTTAAAGTGCATTCGGAAACATGAAGGGCCATAAGGACATAATTATTAAGATTTGTAGCTGATCCATCACCCATCCATTCACAGAAAGGTGCCTACGGTGCTTAGCCTTATTGAAGTGAAATCAATGATACTTAAATTGTGTACGCTATCAGAAAAATAAAATCTAATTCTAACTAATACAAATATAATAAATAAATCACGCAGAGGAATTTGCGGGTAACAACCAGTACCTCATAAAGTTTATTTTAAGAGTAATATATGTACAAAATTAATCCAGGTTCAACCGGGCATCTATTGCTAATGTTTATATGACTGTGTTCGTCAATGCTCAATTTCTTATTGCTCTATTATACTGGTCGTTCAATATATCAATGATATGCCTCTGCTGTGTATTGACATAGATCTTTAAAACCATCTATCATTGTTTACATCACATTTAATGACATTTAAAATAAACAAACGAAACTCTAATGAACAATAAGACTTTATTTTATGAACTGATTCACTAAAAATCAATGTTGAAATTCCAACAGAAAAAATATTGTAGTGTTTTAGAAATTATGTTAAACATTTACATTAAATGGAGCAACCTAAAACAAAATTCATAGTATATGATAAGGAAACTCCCCGGAATCCATAATACAAAAAACATGAGAATTAACAATAAAATTGTGCTAACGAAGTACATTCAGACATCGACATTCAAACCGTTAAAAGCATCTCGAAACTGATTAAATATGACGTTTATTGAAAGGCATATTAAATTTCATTGACATCGATAATAACGAATCGTATAACTTCAGGCCGTAAACATCACCTTCGACAGCGCAACCTATGCCATAATGATAAAGTGTCGATAGCCTAAACGATCAAACACCATCGCCATCTAAATAAAGAAAGGCTGTGTCGATTTACCATCTCGCTAGTGCCGACGTCGATAGCCCAAACGAGGCGGAAATTGATACGGCCCCTTACAAACATCTCCGGAATCTGAAGAGAATTCGCGTCACTCGGTCGAGCGGATGATGACGTAAGCGGGTGCGTAAGGGGTAGATATTGTCTGAAGTCCACTTCTATAGTTGTTTTGTAACATTTTTTCATTCTTTTCCGTCTAATGAAAAACAAGACATAGTGAAAACTTTGCTTTAATTGTGTTTGATAACAAAATGAAAAGAATATATATTTAAGTAGATTTCTTTAACTTTAGGATATACAGGTAGGGCAATTCATAAAGTTTCATTGTCGTTATTTTTAGTTGTTAAGACTTCAGATGTTTTAAACCGTTTGGAATAAAGCTCAAACAGAGAAGAAAACGGTCAAGAGTAAAAACAGTAAGGTTGGAAACTCTGCATCCCCGCCGGTCGCATCGCCTGTATCGTACAGTAGTACTATTTTCGTGTAAACAATTAAACTGTTTATAAGAAAGATAAGTGCTAATCAATAGTTGCTAAAATCTAATCCATAATTAAGTGTTATGATACAGGAGTTAAGAGAACATACAACAAAATTTCCGTCATTTCAAAATATGGTCCATTTACAAAAGTCACAAATGATTGGGTAGAAAGTTAAAGAAACACACCTACTATAAAAATTCTTCTAAATGTGATTTTTTTCGTTTATTCCACACATTCAATTTGAGAGAAAAAAATAGGCATTTTCCTTAAATTTTCAAATCAATCATCTCTAAAAGAAAAGTTTATTATCATTTTTAGAGTTCCGTCCTTTAAAAGGAAAAAATGGAACCTTTACATTATGTAAAGTTTCCATTTTGTTTCCTTGGTTCCATTTTTCTCAGAAACAGTTTGGGATATCAAGTAGAGTTCTTCCGGTCGATCTACAATCTTGAAAGTCCGCATAATGGGGAGGGGTTCTCATAGCACAAATAAACGAAAAAATACAAAAATCAATGATTACTTATTCTGTCTGGAATTATACATTTTGTTGAGTTATGTGTCTGTGAAAAATTAGTGGGCATGTAGTTGTGTTCGAAAAAATTAAATTTTTTTAAATATGAACAGTTTAATAAAAACATTACGTTCCATTAAATGCTTATAAATGTCTAATATGTATGGAATCCTCATAGTGCGACTTCTACTCGCGCTTGACAAGTTTTTCGAATGAAACATACCTTGAAGCAAAATTTATAACAATAAATGCATATATTCTGTATTTTTAATGTTGTAACGTAGGCGCCAATAAAATAATATTTATACAAAATGAATAATTTTTTTCCTCTTTTTATTTTCTATTCCGGACCAAAATTACTAAAACATTTTTCTAAACATTATTCAAATAGATCCAGTAAGTACCAAAATGTTCGCATGTTATTGACAAAGTTAAAGACTAACCTTTTCTTAGATCTTTTTCAACCACATCTTAAAAACGAAGAAAACTAAGTTTTTTATTTATGGAGTGATAATATGTAAATTATATTTTTTCCGTATAATTAAGAGTTTGATATTAAATTCAAGCTCGTGTATATCGTAAGTTAAATAATTTTGCAATATTTTTTTTCACACACAAAAAAAAACAAAAGCTAACTTGGGTAGTGACTAGTTTGTCTGTACAATCATGATGAGGGGTGATGTTTAGCAACTACCTACACCTTCTTTGCTACATATACACTCTTTTCCCTTATTTGGCATACTCTATATCAGATAGGTAACATTCCGTGTCGGTATTTGTTGCCAGCACATTATTAGCATTTATGAGTTCCTATTGACTGTTAACATTGCTTTAGTTTTTCTTTTCAACTGATCATATAAATGTTCTATAGGATTAAAATTAGGAATCAACTTTAATCACGATAAAACTGTGATATTGACATTAGAGAATGCTCTTTAAGTGATACAAGTCGTATACACGCGAGCGTTGTCCTGAATAAGAATGAAATAATTGTGCATTTGCTACGAAAACGATGAGATCTGTTTATTTGCTCGAAGTAACTGGACGTGGTTAGTGAATCCTCATTCAGAATTGCCAGCTCCGTTTTTCCCATTAAACTTATTCCACGCCACATTATCACACTAGACCTTACGAAACAGTCTGTTGTGGGTATGCACTGTTCAGTAAAATGTTCACCTTCCCTTCCTCTGACTGGACTCATTGTAAAAAGTACAGTCTCCCAATTTTCCATGGTCCAGTTCAAATTTTCAAATTCATACCTTAAACACACCGCACGATGAGCCCTTGTTAGTTTAAATCGTACAACGTGCCCTCTGGGTCGGTGTGAATCACCAAGTCTGCTGCGGATAGTTTGATCATTAACTCGTGTACCAGCACTTTACAGATATCTGTTTTGTAAGGTGCGGTCGGTAACGGTATGCTCCCGAAGTGCAGATGATCGGTTGTACCGATCTTCTTGACTAGTTGTGACTCGTGTTCTCTCTAATTTGCGTCTTCCAGACATACCATCGGTTCCCAATAGCCTGGTGCGAGAGTCAAAGTGACAGGTGTCAATACCGAGGCGTATTGCCACCAACCTCTATGACTCTTCTTACCGCAAAACAACTACATCCATGTTACATTGTGAACCAGATATAGTAATCAGAACTAAAACAAAAACCAAAGAAAATAGCTAAATATCAATGTTATTATTAACAGCAAAGCATGCAACGAAGTTTGAAACACAAGTGAAGAAATAGTTTTGGAATAAAACCCACATAAGAATAACAGTAAACAAATGATTGTCAAAGTTGTTCGTTCAGAATATCGATAAGGATTCATAAATATATCAACTTTACGTTTAAACACTTCGTGAATAATTGTAATAAAGACACATTTGGAGCATAATTCGAGGTGGGCCCTATTATGTTTTGAGTAGTTATATAAAAAGACCTTTTGCACAGTGCAAGTCTCACCGTTGTCAGCTTTTGAATGAAGAACTGCGCCGCAAACATTGACGTATTATTTGCATAGAGAAGACATTTCAAACAATATCGAATTACAGTTGTGTAAAAACTAACAGTTTGGGAATCATCACATTTCTTCAGCTATTTATTTCTCGTTCATTTATATGGAGAAGTGAAAGAGATAATAGTGTTTATCGTCTTAATCGGCAAGCACGGGCAGGGTTGAGTGTGGCCATTTTCCATACTCATGCTGGATATGGAAAAAGGCTGTTGTTGTCAATAAATAAATGAAATAAATTTTGTTTCAAAAGTAAAATCAATAAGCAATATATTCCCAAAAATGGATTTTCATATAATTTATTTTCCTCCACCGCTTTTGACACATTTCTAGAGTGATTTGTACAGTATCTTATCACACGTAATGGCAATTATAAATGTCTACGCAAATCGCTAAATCGTGTTGACGCATAGGGCGCTCGTGAACGACTAATGCCATTACAGTCGATTTATCGCAATTCGGTTGTCTATGAACCGAGCGCGTATGGCATCTACATGTAGATAATACCTCAATGACTGCAAATACGGATTTAAAGAACTTAATACCGTTTATATACAACACACTCACGCACGCCAGCCCGCCCGTCCCGCCCGCTAGCCCGCCCCCCCCGACCCGCCCGCACAACTGCCCACCCATCCGCCCGCCCAGTCACCCTCGAGCCCGCTCGCCCGCACGCTCGTACGCATGCACGCACGCACGCACGCACACACACACACACACTCTGACAGTCTTCTAGGTCCGCTTTCCTGTATCTATAACGGTTAAGAAAATGGCACTATGAAATAGGTCAGTTAACTACCGCACAATAACAATTGTCATAAATTTGGAAACAAAGAAACCGGAACCGGCCTAGGCAAAGGTAATTTTCCACCCCTAGTTCGTTACCGAACATCGCCTTTTATTTCAGAGAGGGTAACCGAATTTTCCAACACGTCCGATTACTCCAAACCACGTTTCACTACTCAATCGCTTAGTCGTTATAGCTATTAAGTGTGGCCACGTTTTGGAAAGTGTTATTTGTTATTGAGGAAATCATAAAGGTTATCTTTGTCACAAGCGCCTCATGTGTGCGTTTAAAATAATAATAATGATGTCGTCGTCCTGGTGTGTTGAGTTGATGACAAGGCCTACGGCCTTTGACTTCGTGTCGCACCGCGGTGGACTAGTGTCCTGGTCGGCTGTAGGAATTGCTGTCGTTTCGTCCGCTTTATGTATTAATTACAAACAATAAAGTACATAAATAAAGCAATAGTAAATAAAAAATAAAGAAGTGCATTTTTTGCCATGTAAACGTATTCTCACATATTTTTCCCTAAATATATCTTCGTTTTTCTTTTTTTAGAAATTCTTCATGAAGTAATTTGAAGGTGTCGTACTTATAAATTAATTTAAAAATGAAAATTTGATGATAAGAAATATAACAAAATAAATCATGTAAATAATTTGGTAGTCATACATACAATAGAAGAGTAGAGACATACAATTGTATTATTTTCGTTTCCTAAGTTATATTAAAAAAAACTAGCGTGACCCGTGCGAAGTCTTCGCATTATTTATTCCATTATGAAGCTCAGATGACAGATCAAACAAATATTTTACTAAAATTGACATATAGAGGCGCAAGTATCAAAAGCATTGAGCTAAAGCGCCACTTTATTTATACGTGAGTGGATTTGAAATTAAACAAAAATTTTACCGACCGTCAATCATATTGACGTTGAGCCGTTAGATGGCAGCATTGCTGTTTTGTGTATATAATTTTAATAATTAATTAATTTGCAAAAACAATAGCAATAATACATTTTTTAGTTGTGGATGCCGGTAGAGCAAGCAATTATCTATAAAATGATATATAATTTATGTGGATTAGTTGTGAGGTTTTTTCTAAAAAGGGAGTGTAACATCTTAAAACCTTAGCGTATTAATATATATGATGATGATGACGATATAAGATTCTAACGTAGAAAACTGAATCACTGCTATTACACGTATGTCACTGCCATTACAGTAATCATATTTAACTAATCAAATGGGTCATCACCTTATTCATTACTTTCAGTACACCCAACTTACCTATCGTTCAAAAACTTTATTTAAAAGATGAATCTTTTCGGGGTTTTGTCTAATTTGTGTACTAAAAGTTAGCATTATTTTATTTTAAAAAGCACGTTGATTACTTGTCAAGAGTTAATCATCACCTGCGTCAGATTAGATTCAATTTCTGACCGTTACAGATATTGTAGTGATCAGAATAAACGAGTTTCAACCCTCTTAAATAATTTCGGAGAGCTATTTTTATTTAGCAGTCAGTAAATATTTAATTTTACTTGTATATAAAAGTTACTAGTAATTTTGTTTCATACTATTATAAAATTCATTGACATAGAATTTATTTTCTGATGTATGTGGTTATTTATTTATTTATTTCTTTAAAACCCCATGCCCAACTTACAGTATTTAGCCAAATCGCTGGACATGTGGAAAAACATATAACAAAGAGTTACAAAACAACGACAAATAGGACAATACACTCACAGAGCAATTCCATACAATTGAAAAAGAAATACACAGTTATTTGGATAACTATCATGTAGCAATCAGTCGTGAACTACTAAGCTATAGTAGTTTAGTAGTTTACGAACGATTTCTAGCTGATATTTATCCAAATAACTAACTCTATGACCCCATTTCTAAAACGGTCAACGGAGCAGAAAAAAATATCTAGACTGGGTGCATCCCGCAACATTGCGCTGAGCAATGTGAGTGTGCGAAAGACAGGCGAACGCTGTAGAATATTTGTACGCCCTCTAGGGAGGTAAACTAAACAATTACATCGTCCCCTGATGTAGTAGACCCACTTTCTGGTGCCAACCAAGGTGACAAGAAAAAAAAATTTCCATTTTTCTTTGATTTAGAGGAATTTACCCGTAAAAAATAATAATTTTTCATGATATTGATATTTAGTTTTAATTTTATAACTACAGTTTGAAATCATGGTTTACGAAAAAAATTAACGTAACCTTCTAAGAATACAGACTCTAAAATTAGATTAATACAGTCCTCAAGAATAGAAAATCAGAAACATTTAAAAAAAACGACTAAATCTCAAATAGCCGCAATAATACGAAAATATAACATCAGTACACATCGTATTCATTGCCGAAATCGAACTAGATCATTGACATCGACGCTAAGACCTATACAACCCTGACCGACACTTAACATCACAATATACTTTAAATTCTATCACATCGCTCACCAAAACACATATCACCGCACATAATCAAATTCAAAAGATATCACCGTCTCACAAAATATATATCGGAGCACACGGTCCCACACCGACCACACAAAGCGCCCCCACACAATGCCCGACATACATGAGCACGGTGTGACGGGCATTATGCTCGTAGTATCGCGGACGACGGCCATATAGCATTCTCGTCGAGTACTATTTGATATAAATCCTCAATAACATTGTTACTCTTGGAGGGGAGACAATGAGCCTGCGTTTGTGTGGGATTGTCCACTGGTACATAACTTAAAACACTCTAAAGCCAGCTATTTACATAACAAAGTATATTATGAAATATGTGAAGAGGAAGACTCTTATTTATAAAAATTTGCTTTTGAAATACCAAAGCGGTACTAAATATTTAGTAATGAACCAACCAGATTTATACTCGCCAATTGTCTTTGTTTTCATTGCTTTCGGAAGTAATGTGTCGCAATGCATCCTCTTAAAAAGGTCCAACGTAAAAGATCTTGTTTATTTATTTATCAGATCATATGTACACTTTACAGATTTAATTGAATCACGCGTAAATATAAATTTGTAATGATCACCCGAAACACTTTAGCAGCAACAAAACTGCATCCAACTTTTGTTCTAAAAAGCTATAATCTAATATTAATCTAGTTTGAGTGGACTCTGCAAGAATTAGTGGCAGTGGTAGGACTGCAATATAATTTGTTCCATAAACCTTTAATATCATATCACTCGTCGCGCATGTAGATACAATTTAGGGCGATACCATAAATATTAACGTTAAGTGATTTTTTTTTGGTATGCGTCTCATCTATTAATGTATTCACGATAATATATGCGTCTCATCTATTAATGTATCCACGATAATATATGCGTCTCATCTATTACTGTATTTACAATAATATATGCGTCTCATCTATTAATGTATTTACGATAATATTTGCGTCTCATCTATTATAATGTATTCACGATAATATATACGTCTCATCTATTAAGTATTCACGTTAGTATATGCGTCTCATCTATTCACCTTAAGCGAGGTACGGAACCTCGTTTCCCGTTTTTTTCCATTGATATGAGTCTTGAAACTTTTTGAATGCACTGTGTACAATGGTAAACCTGTAGCAAACCCTGAAAAAAAAACAAGGAACCTTTCCACTATATAAAATTAGTAAATATCACTTCTACAATCGTTGATACACTGATCTTCTTCTTTCTGTCAAATATTTTTATGTGATTTAAGTGGTATTTTCTTCAATAAAACACAAATTACCACTATCCACGTTGTGCAAGCAAACAAGTCTAATTTCTCCATTTTAATTAATATGCAAATATGATTATAGCTTGTATTTAGTGTAATAACCCAATGTTATTTACAATATCGAAAATATTTTTCAATTGCACTTATGACAATAGAAAAATACCATCACTTGTCGAAGAAAATACCAACCAGAAAAAACAAAATGTAAAGCTGTGCTTTGTAGTTGACACATCTGTTGGAGTTGCATATGGCCTTACATTTCTTACTTTATATATGAAGAATCAAAATAGTACCATAGTGGTATAAGCTTATTAATTAAGATACATGGAACAGAAAAAAGTCTAATATTACATTTATTCCTTCTAAAATGTCCATATGAATATTATATGTGAAATTTCCCATCTTTATGTCAAACGGTTTCTGAGATCAAATCTATAACAGACATACAGATGAACATGTGAGTGATGTTGAAATGGTTTCTTTTCATTCCTTTTGAGGTACAGAACCCAGATTTCTTACTTTATATATGAAGAATCAAAATAGCACCATAGTGGTATAAGCTTATTAATTAAGATACATGGAACAGAAAAAAGTCTAATATTACATTTATTCCTTCTAAAATGTTCATATAAATATTATATGTGAAATTTCCCATCTTTATGTCAAACGGTTTCTGAGACCAAATCTATAACAGACATACAGACGGACATGTGAGTGATGTTAAAATGGTTTCTTTTCATTCCTTTTGAAGTACAGAACCCTACAGATGCCTAACATCACTCCATACTCACCAGTTTGGTGTCAAATTTAATGGTAGAGTATTTCATAAAGCTCATATTATATAACCATTTAAACACCAGTATTCATACCACATGGTAAATATGATATATATTTATACTCACTTAATCCTCGTGAGACATAATGTAAGACTTCAGTTCAACGGAGACGACGAAATAAATAAGAAACTTAACCAAACAATCTTTCGCATCTTGTGATATAAGACAAATTAAAGCTCCAAGGCAGTGAATGAATCGTTAAGTATCTTCTAACTAACATAAAAACTCTAAACGGTCACAAGACGGCCAAGCATGTCTGTAGGAACCCATCTTAAGAGAAATTAATGTCGGCCCATCAATCTTCAAAGGGATTTGTCCTAACTTTATCCTACTTACGTACGGGACCCAGACTCTTGGGTTCAAATCAATAGTTAAGCTTCGTATAAGATCCCAGTTGGATTAAATGACAGTCAATGAAGAAACTTGGCATCATGTTTATGACCATAATACTTTGAATGAATTAAGTGTTATATGAAACTAGTAGGTAGTAACAGAATCTTTGGTGAATTCGAAAGCTTAATAAATTTGTACAACGGAAACGAAAGCTTAGTAATTCGTACCGGCGAAAATGGGCCTGGCGTTACGGAAATGAAGTATAATGTTTAGAAAAGCTGCCATTCTTTCGAACTTAAAGAAGCAAAAATATTCGAAATATTCCACATATCGAATTATTTATTGACAGTTGAAAAAATCATACACTAAAGTTGTAAGCGTCGTTTCTTTTTGGCAAAAAATATTGTATTTAACAACAATATATCAAATTGAATACGAGAAAAAGAAACTAAACGGAAACAGAGAAAAGGCAGATATTAGTCCCTCGCAAAGATGTAACTGAAAATAAATGCACCGATGGAGCAAACGTAAAGATGAAAAAAAAAACGCTTGGAACACTATTGCCGAGAAATATAATGCTATTGGTATTATTAATGAAAGGAAGAGTGCAGTCAGATGTACACGTTTATAATGAAAACAGAATACAGAATTAATTTGTTTGCGCGAATGTAATTTCCGTTTTTATATTTATATACATACAGTGTTACCTATTTTATACATTCCAAGACAATCGTACTTAAGGAGTAAACTCCAGTCGCACGTCAGGACTAACATTCACTATTTCATTCGACAATCTTGTCGTCTACGAGCTTCATAGCTTCGTATGTTACATCTGTGTATAGAGGATACAACGAGACACAATTTGTACTCTACTTGTTTGATTTTACTGTTCAAAGACTTCCGTAGAAATATAATTTACAAATTATTATGAAAAATAAATTGACTTTTTAAAAAATAAATATATTTCCTATTTGTCCGATTGAAATAACGTGTTATTTTTATTCTTGTAACACGTGAGTTGAGCACTATATGGACTATTACTAGTCTCTTTTGCATCAAAAATTACAAAAAAATGCGTGACGTTTGTTATGACTGAAACTCCTTAATGCGTTATATTTCTCGAAGGAAAGAAAGAGAAAATTTAAGGTAATCATAAAATAGGAAAATTGTATTGATAGGTAATACATTCGAGTATTAATATGCCGAAGTGTCCACATAACCAAATACATGATACTATTGTTTCACATCAGCGGTAGGATCGATATGGGGCGCTGTAGTCAATGTATGAACAAATTATTTATGGACCAAAGTGACTTCTATACACAATATATATATATATATTTATATATTCTCACATACCGGTTTAGTGGGTCACCTATGGGGTCAAGGGTCAACAACACATATTTTTTACAAGCTGAATATCTGATAGTTGGACCTGGCAATGGAGGGCGAACTATATCTAATACTCGCTTATCCTTTTGTCGATGTGTTTCACTTTTCGTTACGGTCTCATTTCTCATCACACCAATTTACACTACCGTGAAAAAAGAGGTTTCATTTAAAAAAAATCTTAAAACTTAGATAATAAGTTAGTATTTTAAATTCCCTTAAATTTATATGTCTTCATTATTATAAAAACGACGAATTTGTCAACATTTTGTCTAATTTTAATATTGAATATATTTGGCGTTAATTTTGTAGAAATTCATTATTCACAATTAAATGAAAATACGTGATGTAGTATTATTGCTACTTTCTTTAAGTTCTTTACCACGACCTAGGTTTCGTTGTATTACAACATCTTCAGGTGGGCTATTAGCAAAGCTCTATCTTTGCTAATAGCCCACCTGAAGATGTTGTAATACAACGAAAACTAGGTCGTGGTAAAGAACTTAAAGAAAGTAGAAATAACACTACATCACGTAGTTTCATTTTATTGTAACTATTTGCTTAATTATTCTCTTTGTTATCTCCGCGAAACATTTATGAAAATTTGTAATATGACATCATTATCAGCGAAAAAGGTTATTTCGAATACATATTGGAATATATTCAATTTTTATACATTTCTCAAAAATAATACACATATTTATATTAATAAATGCATATAAAAACAACACGTGTATATAAATCAACACATACATAAAAGAGAAAATATACAACTACGCATATACATAAAGACATGAAGATAATATAACTAAAGACAAATCTATAAAACGTAATATAAACAATGTTTTTGTCATTGCTCAGTATCCAGTCGTACATCAATTGAATGAATTACATTACCCGTTGTAATACTAGCCATTTTGTCGTAAACAAATAGGCAAATGTGTACGCGTTTTCCTCTATATTCGAAAAGACAATCAAACAAAAAGTTACTAACGTCCTATCGTTTAGTTTTATCGTCAATTAACATAAAATACAGTAAAGACTTCCGATGCAGATTGAATTTACTTAGTTTCTTACTAAGTTAGACTGTTTATCCACAGTCGTAAAGGCGTGAGACAAGGCCATAAAAACACCATTTTTTTTCATTTCTTAATTGGAAAAATGCTCGGAAAGAAAATGTTACATGAATCATGTTACTCTTAACATCTTGCTTCATGTACGTCGATTGATGTTTTTCATTGGATGCCAACGGCACTGACATGACAGGGCCGGAAGCAAAAATGTATCATAATATATGAAAGCATTTTTTCTCTAGGCGGCGTTGGTATTGACGTGGCATCGGCAAAATTGTTTACCAAGCTTCCCCCGCTGCCGTCAAAGCAGAAATTCACTTGATATACGGCAATATTGCTGCTGATTGTTTAGACAAAGTCTATACAGTCAAAGTTTAATACCTTAGTTTCATGCAAATTTCAGAGACAGGTCCAGTTTAATCGAAATGTAGCGTAAGTCAATAAAGCCCACGTGAGCTCGTTCGGTCAAACTCACTCGAGAAGCGTATTGAACGGAACCGACACACTATACCGAACATATAGTCGAATGCTTCACTCCCCCGTCCCTCATTGTCGGCGTATCACGCTACATATAAATGCTTATATGCGCTGGCCCGCTTCGCCTATCTGTCTGACGTCCGCTTTAAGTCAGCAAAATTATACTCCTACTTTTATATTTGCAGTATCACTAATAAACCACTAAATATGTCTTTTAAAGTGACAACTTCTTTTGGCTCACCTTGTCCAAAATTGTTTGATGGGAAAAGGTTTGCGATTTTGAGTCGCGCCAAACGTAACGCACTTCGGATTCGATTCAGTTCGACTTCGGATATACTCGGCGCTAGGCCAAATACGTGCAACCGAGAGGATCCGAATGAGTAGGTACACTTTTATTTTGTTACCTTCTTTTGGTTCACCTTGTTCAACATTTTTTGACGGGAACAGGTTTGCGATTTTGTGTCGCACCAAGTGTGACGCGCTTCGGATTCGATTTAGTTCGACTTCGGATTTACTCGGTGCTAGGTCAAATACGATCAAATGACAGGATCCAAATGAGTAAATACACTTTTACTTTGTTACCTTCTTTTGGTTCATCTTGTCCAACATTTTTTGAGGGGAAAAGGTTTGCGATTTTGAGTCGCACCAAGAGTGACGCGCTTCGGATTCGATTCAGTTTAACTGCGGATATACTCGGCGTTAGGCCGAGTACGATCTAACGAGAGGAACCGAAAAAATAAGTTTACTTCTATTTTGTCACTTGGCCCAATGAGTCATGGCCATAATGGTAAAGGCACTGGATTATGTATGGAATACGACAAAAGTTTGAGTTAATTAATATTTACCAATAGAATTCACTAAACTCGCTCTCTACCGTGCTCGGGGTATAATCAGTATATAAAATCCAGGTTTATAATGAAGACATATAAAATCTATTTAGACAACTACCTATATATTTTGTGGTTTATTTTACCAGTAATTACATAACTTTTATAAATTAATTGAGCCATATTTACATGAATTAATACATCATATTATGATAATAATTTAATTAATTTTACGCGTTTTTTTAATTTTCATATTCAAAATTTCCCACACAATACGACTATATTAGTTGCCAAAGTTTTCACTTCTGTTCTGCAGTCTTAAGAGCAGTAATTTTTTTTGTTTTAGGTTCGCCAATAATAAATACGCATATTTAGTTATTCGTGCGATCTCATGCGAATAGAAAAGCTTTTCCTTTTTTATTAGTTTTCCAGAATTATATTTTCTTTCTAAATATCTTATTTTCCAAGTCGGTCGGATAAACGTCTACATTTGTCGTTTCTGTATTAACTTCTTAAATATAAGGGTTGTATAATATATAATTTACGATGGGATGAAGTCATATTTTGATAAGCTCGACTGCTATAAAAAAAATTAACTTACATACATACGTATTGTCTCTATTTGCTTAAAAAGAGGACAGTGAGAAACCTTCACCTGTCCTCCTGTGAGAATAGTTTACTCTGGCGCCAAACCATTACCGTGTCGATGAAGTGCTGGCGATGTCCAGTTGAAAAACGCGCGATGACGAGAAATAGAGAATTTGATTAGGACGTTTAGAGCATATAGGGAAACAATTAATATATAGTGTAATTTAGACACAGTTTGCGTGCACAAGTAAAATCGAAAATTCAGAGCTTGAACAAATAGACGTAATTATTCATTTAGGTAGCAAATATTTGTTGACACAAAAGAAGTAAAAAAGATTAATTAAATACAATATCAATTTCTCAAAAATTATAAATTTATTCATCAACGCGTAATAGTGTAATCTACAAATGAAGAGGTGAAAAGCAGGTAAAAAAAACATTCATAGAAGACACCACAAAAGACGCCATCCAGCGCGGATAGATCTAAAGTAATATAGACGAGCAAATGCTTCGCGGTCTACTACAAAAGTTCTGCTTAGATGAAATTTTGACAAGTGACACAATCATTTCGCATAATTTTTTTCCCCGTTTTAGGGCTTTGCACGTAAAGATCCGAACGGAAATATCCGTCGGTCTGTCAGAGATTTTTAGAGTCTTAAACGATAGCTTTATATTTCAAAGGAGACGTACAGTATTAGGTCCAGATGTTACAAGAATAAAAATTACACTTTTACATCGAAAAAAATGAAAAAAACACGTCCTTAAAAAATTATTTTAAATCGTCAATCAGACAAATTAATAATCTTGTATTTTTATGACATTTAAAAATACTCTTTCTATGGAAATCATTGAACCAACAAAATGAGACAGACGTGCAGATCGTGTTCCATTATTATTTCTATTATCTCTCATGAATCTCAATACGCTTCTCGAGAGATAACAAGTTAGGAAGAAAAAACCGACCGTTTTTTACTTCTTCATCTGTCTATCCCTCTACACGTATTCATATCCCGCAAAAATGACTGAAATTATTTTTACAACATTCTTAACATTGTAATGTTCAATACCTCATTTTACTCGTAGTATTCAAAGTAATCTCAGTGATTAATGTAAAAAAGGTCGGAAAAAGCCACGGAAAATTTGTAAAGAATGGAAAAGACCGTTGACGACAACACGAACGAACGAAACTTCAGATAACACTTGTTTTAATTACGTTAAGCTATGGCTATAGATTTAAAAAGAAACCGATATTGATCATTTTTTGTATTAGTTTATAAAAAGTTATTATCTACCCACTTCGTTAGATATTTGTTAGATAGTTATTTTTTCTTATTCACAATCCTTGATATAATAGGATAACTTTATTTATTTTGTATCGTGATTATACATTTTATATATTGTTTTAATTACCTTAAGCTATGGCTATAGATTTAAAAGGAGACCGATATTGCTATTTTTTTATAATAGTTTATAAAAAGTTATTATGTTAGACATTTATTGCTATTTTTTTTCTTATTCACAATCATTGATGTAATGAAAATATAATATATACGCGTTTATGAAGATAACTTTATTTATTTTGTATCGTGATTATACATTTTATAAATTGTGTGCGTTTTAATTACGTTAAGCTATGACTATAGATTTAAAAGGAGACCGATATTGATAATTTTTATAATAGTTTATAAAAAGTTATTATCTACCCACTTCGTTAGATATTTATTGCTATTTTTTCTTATTCAAAATCCTTGATATAATGGAATTATAATATATACGCGTTTATGAAGATAACTTTATTTTGTATCGTGATTATATATTTTATACTTTGTGTCCTTTTTCTGAATTGTTGATCGCTGAATTCTTCTTTTATTTAAAAAAATACTAATTTTTTTACAAATTGCATTCTATTTCTGTAAGCCGGGCTATTTTCGTTGATCTCCTACACATATTAAACACTGCTATAACTCGGAACTGAAAATTGTTTTATAAATGTTGTATAATTTAATTCTGAATGGGCTCCTCCACGTGTAAAATGGATGTAGATTTTTTTTCGCCTAAACTTGTCAGTATTATTGAAAAGAAATCTACGAGAATAAAATGCATTTTTTGTATTTTTTGCTTAAAAAATACGATATGAGATGTCCAAAAAATAGACCACGACTTTTTGTTATCAGATAGATTTCGATAATGCACCTGGCCTGCTCCTATTTAGCTACGACGAAGCCAAATACAAACACACATGCACACTATATTTTTATACACCTAACAAATTCGATTAACGCAATAAACCATTTCGTTTGAATAATGATAATGCGAAAACAATACAGTCTCAGCAGACACCCTGAAAGTTTATTGTTCCAACTCATCACATATTGAATACATTACATTTCCATGTTCGCCTCAACACAACATACGCTTATGTAGATAAGCGAAACGAAACATCAAAAAAAATATGAGCACAACTAATGAGCGCTTCAAGCTAACGCGAGACAATCTTTCCTTTGTCAAGGGTTATGTACAAAGTGCATCATAGCGCTTTGTTCCTTCGTCTCAGCATATTCGCCGTCAGCACAGTGCACGTCCGTCGCCCAAAAGAGAATGGCTAACTAGCGCAGTTGGAGCGCCATTACTAAGAACTCCATTAATTTACTTTTTCGTACGTTTATTTTTCTTTTCGTCCATCACAGTAAATAATATAACTTTGAAGGGTAAAATTCGTTAAATAATATCGAATTGTGACTAAAAACCGCTGAGGGAAATCGGTCGTTAACAGGAAAAAAATAGTGAGGTAAATTATCGAAAAGTCGAATAAACGTAAAACGAAGGTCACCTTAAACCTGACACGTAATATGCCTTTGTCATTTCCGTGACATCTGACATGCATAAAAAGTGTGGCGTTTGCAACGTTTAAGCTTCGAAGAAAGCGCGCTTATATACGAGTAAGTATATAAATAATAAAAAAGACATAAGGGAAAGTCTATGTATCAAACATATTTTGGAATAATTGAGTCCTGTATTATAGATAAGTTATCGAGAAAAAACTGACCGTTTCACCCGACGTACACATATCACGCAAAAACAATTGAACTTATTTTTAAAAAGTGTTTAATACTCATTGTACTCCTAGTATTCAAAGCTCATTTACTATTAAGGAGTAAATGAGCACACAAGTCAAAGGCGTCCTGAGATTAAAATGAGGCATAGAGCGTTTTTTGGATTTTTTTCTGTGAGTCAGTCTGTTTGATTATTTGTTTTCACCCACATCACGTACGAACACAGTACAAATACATGCACGAACACTTAACAGACACTAAGCAAATTTCAAGGAATTTCTTGCTGTTGTATTTACTAGTGTTTACTCATATCTGTTGTATTTACTCATATCGAGAAAAAAAAACGACGAAAAACAAAAAAGTGCCGACTGAAAATCAGGACAATCAAATTTTTGACTACATATCTTACTGTCGCTAGGTACTTGTTAAGTAATGTAGTAGTTTTTGTGTTTGTCTATTTGTTTGTTCGATTATTTTGGCAATTGAGCGAAAAATATTTTGATGGGGTTTTCACCATTAAAAAACCTAAGTAACTATTACTGCACTATGTCAACTGAAACCGAAGCAGGAAAATAAAATAAATTTAAAACGTTTTAACCTATTTTATTCTAGACTACTAGATGAATTTTGATGAAGTTTTCACGGTTTGAAAACTTTGGATCAACTTAAAAACTATAGTACGTATTACTACGCTATGTCGGTTGAAAGCACAGCAGGTGAGTAAAATAATTTTAAAACATTTAACCGTAGTTTATGATAAAAGCACTAAATAGCTTTTGGAGAAAGTTTTCGTCGTTCGAAAACTTAGGGCCTCACTTAAAAGCTGAAGTACGTATTATTATAAAATGTCAACCAATATCGGAGCAGGAGAACAAAATACATGAAAAACATTTAACATCGTTTGTTTTAAAAAATGCTAACTGATTTTTGATTAAAGCGTTTTCCGCACATTAAAACGCATCACACTACAAAGGAGAAAAGCAAGACACAATTTGAATAAAACATTATATAGGTTATTCCAACTTGGGTATATATATATACATATATATATATATATATATATACTTTACTATAACAATATATATATATATATATATATATATATATATATATATATATATATATATATATATATATATATATATACTTTACTATAACAATACAAATAAAGTAAGTAATTTAGAGAAAAGCTATGGAATAAGCGACTCGTCAAACTATATGGGTTAAATAAAATTTCATATAAAAGAAGTCGCAGAACTATTTACGAATACATAGTTGTCAGCTTCTATTATGTATTCGTAATACAATACTATTTACGAATACATAATAGAACCCGACAACTATATAACATTTGAGCCAGAACAAACTATGTACCTTCGTCAAAACTCGTCTTAAAACCTATTGTAGTCTAAAGATGAAAACAAATATTTTTTCCAGCAGTCTATAAGTTACTGCTCGTATTTATGTACAATGCCTTACGTTGATGTGTATACTTAATACATAAGCAACGCTGACAGCATATCATATTTATCTAATGATTATGTGCGTTAAGCAAAATGTGGCAACGTGACCTAACCTTTATCAAGCATGTGAGCAAGAGCACATTGTATCTGTACTTCTGTAAATTTGTAACAAGATAGATTTCAACTTCTAAAGCCTGGTTTTTGTGGAACACAACACGTGGACAAGTCATCTACTTAGCTAAGACTGGGATTTAAAAAATTGCATCAAATGTTCCGTATTTTTCGTATCTTATCCCGGTCTTCTAATACATTATATCAATGTTAGGGTGAGTATTAATAGTCTTCGTACACGCACACCAGGCTTTGACATGCCTCGCAACGTGGCATGTCAAAGCAATATACAACAGGACGCGACGCACCGAATTCCACTCGACTATGAATAGCGAGAGATAGGCGATTTCTTCATAGGAATAAAATATATTATACTGATAATTCAGTGCTTTCCTCCGTTTTCTTTTAATGGAGATTCTGCTGACGATAATGAAACGTTTATGATTGATTTCCTTATTTATTGATTGATAAGATTATTTTCGTTTTATATTTTAGAGACAAATCGAAATAATCGCTATACATACCAATTAACCAACACTGTATATCTGTATTAGCCTCATCTATACGTATAACAAAACAGAGTGAATTCTGTACAATCTGTGAATTCTGTAACAGAGTGAATTCTGTGACAGAGTGAATTCTGTACGTGGAAAATATTTTAAAAAGAGCGAATGATTTAGCGTACAGAATTACAATAGGAGCCAGAAAAAACATTTTTAGAATTTTTGGCTGTCTGATGGTTAATTTCTTCTTCAATGACGCGAAATCTATTGGATGGCTATTGAGTATGGCAATAAAAATGAGTATGGTATATTGTATGTAATATGTAATATTGAGTATGGAAATTTAGTACGGTAATAGTAACAAATAATTATACTCTTGAGCAACTTATCGGATACTTGACATTAAAGATCAACAAACTAGGTGGATCATATTGGTATTGCTAACACCATCTCTTAGCGTTTTTAATAAATTATATGTTCATAGAGTTCTGAGAAAAAAAAAATTAAAAAAACAAACGCATTCCTGATAACTTTTCTTTTTCCAAATTCCACGCGAACAAACTCGCGGGCACAGCTAGTTCAAAATAAGACTGAAAAAAATGTCGTCTCTTAAATGCAAAATTTTCAAAAAAATCGTTAATTATCAACGGATACACAATTTTACCTTACGCCCTGTCGACTCTTTAATATTGTTCAGCTACGGGTCAATTTTTATTTTTGGGTTCCGTACGTAAAATGGAAAAAATGAACCCTTTTAGGATCACTTCATTATGCATCTGTTTGTCTACCTTTTAAGACCCTTTTTCTCAGGAACGCGTAGAGGTATCATGTTGAAATTAATATCAAATTCTTAGGTCTACGATCCTTTGGAGCTGTAAAGAAAGCTTCTAAATAAACACAATAAAAAAATATAATATAATGCCGCATATTTTGACACTCGCAAATAAATAAAAACCTATAGGGTACTTTCCGTTGCCCTAGAATCATGAAATTTGGTAAGAAGGAAGGCCTCACAGCACAAGGGAAAAATCGTTAATTTCTATTTAGGTACATCACTTCAAAAAGTATTTTTTAAATATGCGCCTGTGAAAGTAGGCAATATATTTTCGTTGAGTCGGAGTACTCAGGACGATCAGTCAATAAATAAGCCCGTCTATCTACCTTGCACCGTTTAAGCGGTGTTCTCCGATCACGTTGACGTATCTGTAATCTTTGATAAATTAGAAATCAAACACGTGGCATATACAAAAATCACTCTGCTATAATTTTATTAAGATACTAGCTGTGCCTACGACGTGGTTCGCGTGAAATTGGGAATAAGAAAACTTATTAGAATTTTTCTTTCTCGTATGTTAGCTGTGATTAGTTTTCTTTCTCATATGTTAGCTGTGATTAGTTTTCTTTCTCATATGTTAGCTGTGATTAGTTTTCTTTCTCGTATGTTGTTCTTGGGTTTAAACTATTAACTATATATTTGATCAGAATTCGTCCAGTAAATTACGTGTGATTGACGAACGAATTAACACACATACAGACAGTATTATTTGTCACAACGTAAATATATAAATATATTGCATAGTCTTTCACAGACCTAATAAAAATACGTTTAAAAATACAAAGTTATTTTTACAGTTGATTTGAATCTTATGTATTAAACTATAAGATTGAAATTGGAATAATTTAATTACATTGTTTTTTTTGTTATGACGTAATATTAGGATAAGTAATTTTTTTCTTGAGTACCTTTTTACTTGTGTATTTTTTTCTTGCCTATACTTCATTTGAATTTTTTACTTAAAATATTTGTAAGAGGCGCATATAAACACTTAAACGTACGTTGTACGTCTATTAAATTATTTAGAAATATTAACATTATTTCTCCCAACGTAAATATATAAATATATTACATAATCTGAAAGACTAACAGACCTAATGAAATACATTTCAAAATACAAAGTTATTTTTGCAATAGATTTGAGTCACGTGTATGGAGTTTCTATTAATATATTATACACAAAACTGCATGTCATAAGTTGGTCGACTATTAGTCGTAAACTCCTAAACTCTACTTAGCTGTGATTATTTTTCTTTTAATTTTGTTGTATATAACAGTACTGTGAATTATTTTCAGATATTCAAAAATAGTGCTTTAGCTGGTCTAACAAAAATGAGCACTTTAAAACTTAATATTTCGTAAATGAGCACTTTAAAACTACCCCCAATATTTATAAAGGATGTCTTCGATGGTACTCTATACAATGGGGCATGCGAATAAAAAATCACTCTCATTTACCCTAAAAATTTTTTTTTAAATATTTTATTTAATTTTGTAGGCGTCATAAATATGTATAACCATATGAAAATTTTAGTTTTATAGTATTAATGGTCTGCGAGTAAAACACTGTGACATACAGACGGAAATGGCGAAACTAGAAGGAGTCCTAGTTCCATTACGAAACCCTAAAAATAAGGTGGTAACCCTAGATATAACAATGCTAAAAGCCATATTTCACTGAGCAATAAATCCTTCCGTTAGCCGTGAATTTTTCCAATACCTGTCAAGCTTTCAATTATTGACAGGTTTACTCTTTAATATTACAGAACACACAAACATATTACCTTGAACTAAAAATAGGTCGCATTTTAATAAAACCAACTCAGAAATTTATTCCACAAAAATGTTATTCTTTTGCAATTCTATTAACCTACTAAATGCACGAACGCATGAAAAAATATAACATAACAAAAGTAAATTACAAAAAAATAATTTTATTTAACATTCTTATCACAGTTAATAAGGAGTAAAAAATAAATACCTAAAAACGCTTATAAGTCTAGCAAGTACGAGAGAATTCACCCTACAAGAGTTACATATTTCCTTATACTTCATTCTATTCCAAAAAAGAATATTTGTAAACAAAGCAAGATGACATTTCAGGTATTGTAAACCTTTTTCTTGTATTTCTTTCTCTGCTACCTTAGTAATGTACTATGAATTTATTTGATATTTGTGATTAAAAATATAATTAATACTAACACTTATTTGAACACATTGTCTTTTTTACTTTTTTTCGTTCGACAAATCGCCTGTATACGTATAAGTATATTCGTTACACAGCACTAATGTTCTGTCTCGTTTACTTCTGCTGCCGCTTACGCATCAAGCTAGAAAGATAGTTGAATATCGTCTATATCAAAATGAAACTGATTTATTTTAAATATTTCACTTTAATGAATTACAAAGAAAATTATGTATTGTAAATAACATATGCGGACATGGACTTCGTACGAGTTGGAATATCGAAAATTGTCCGAAATATTTTGTACATCTGAGTTTTGTATGAGTTTTGATTGACTGTAAGTTAATATAGTGATTGCAGGAAAAAGTTTAGTAATATCATAGGTAATACAACGATTATTGGTGAGCAGTCATCGACTTATTGAATGTATATTTGTGCCAACATCAACTCAATATTTAAGGATACAAAGCGTTTCTATTGTACTATTTCATATAATATTGATATTACTTTCCCTTATGTAAATATTGAATAATCTTTCACAGGTTTGAGCCAAATATCTCGATTGCTTACATCCCCTTAATTTATTAAGTTAACAGAAATAATTTGCCATTAAAATACTTAATAAATGCCGTTATTTCAATTTTTCCCATGGGTGCTTTAAAATGTATAGGAGGGGCGAATTTTCACAAGATTCCAGAAACTCAGAACTCATGAAGGAGAATCCGCGCCGTATCAGAAAATATACGTACTAATATCCATTTTTGATAATATTTTGAAATATTACTTCAACTATGTAGTATTTGATGGGGTTCGAGAAAAAAGGTCATCCCCAGGTTTATTGGTTTGATACTTAAAAATATAATTAAACATAAATTTGCGTTTCTATATATTTCAGGTAATTCAAACACGTTTTTCACGTCGCTCGTCGCTATGTTTTCCGGAAAAAGAAACTGACAAAAATTTATACAGTATTGTGCTCAGGTTTGTACTTTATTTTTGCATAAAGACAATGAGAAAAAATAAGCTTCTTAAAAGTTTTATATAAATATTTAATCAGGCGAATAAGAATAAATATTCGTATATAAAAAGTCAGTATATTTTTCATGACAGTTTGTGAATGCTATTTCCACAGAATTCTTCAAGAACTAGCACAATGAAACAAAGTGTAGATTGTGTCTCGTTGTATCCTATATACATAGATGTCTGTATGTATGTGATTAGTATGATCTCATGAAATTGGCAGGCCCGAGAGTTTCATCGAAAAAAGCCACATGAAACTCGAAAGGAATGAAAAAGACTTTAATTTTAATAACAATAGACGAATGTCAGTTAACAATTAATTTTTAATTAACTTACACAATAGCTACGAATTAAAAAAAAACAATTCATATTTTTTGTAATAGTTTAAAAAAAATATATGTACTTGGTTCAGCCAACTAATAAAATAACAGCTTTTTTTAATTATAATCTATTTCTGTAACGCCAGTCTCCTTCCTTCACAACCGGTCTTAAAGTCTTTTGATACCGTGACGTACGAGCGGAGTGACAGATTTAATAGAATTATAAGGAAAGTTGAGGGGATATAACAATGACGTAATAAAATGTACAATATTTTTTGCCGTAAATCTAAAGAGCAATAAAAATGTTCAAAGTGTAGATTTGGAGAACCGAATTAAACCATTTTGTAGCAGATCTGTTACAGCATAATACGAGTATTAACGAACGCTATCAGATGTTACAGAAGGATTAATTAATACTTTAATACTAATGATTCCGCTACTAACCAAGAAAAATTCGCTTTTCCATGTAACGGTTAGGTTAAAACACAAAGAGAATATTTTCATCGCAGACACCGTTGACATTTATCGGAGATACATCTATATATAATCCATAAAGGTGGATAACCTTCATAATTTTCTAATTGAAAATCCGCAGGATTTGAAATTCATTCTGAATTCTGTCAGACAGGCTGGCAATCCTTAAATCGGACGACGAATATACCGATATCACAATTCCGAAATGTCATGAAAATTACAAATGGACGTCCGACTAGCGTGCGTGCGTGTGCTCAAGGGCATGACGTAACACAACGAAGGTTGTAGGCGCGTATATCACCCCACACTTCCATATCCGCTATACGTCCGTTCGCTAGTAGACACTTTGTAACTTTACTGGCCGACAAGGACGTCGTTTGCTGATTTACTATATTATAAAAACAGCTTCTCCGGCTCAATGTAGATACAAATGATACGTCTTAGGGACTTTTCTTCCGATTTCCCGGGCTCCCAAAGAGATAACGATGTAACTTAGTTATATATAAAAAACGAAATTAAACAAGTATGTAGATTAAAAATGTTTTAAAAAAATAAGTTATGGGAATTCATTTTTCTAAAACAATAGACCATTTTTAAAATACATGTGCGCAAAAACTACTATATCAATTTGGATGTTTTAATTTAATTATATATTACACAACTCAGCACCTCGTGGGTAAAACTGTGCACATGTTATCTCAATATAAACTCTACGACAACTCTGATTGCCTGTTTGTTCGAGCTCATGTCCCATAAAAACTAATAAGTTTACTTTAATAATCCTTTTGTTATTGTAATACTTTGTAGAGTCTAGGAAAAAACTCAGATACGTTTCATTTGTAATATGTATTGACACAATGTTAAAAAAAGAACACTGTGTTGAAAGAGACATATTTGTAACTGCATTCCTTTTAATTAAGTGCATTAAATTAGTAACAGATGGCGTTAATATCCTTTTTTGGCGTTAATAACGTTTTCCTTTTTGTCCAAACATACCGTGAAAAATATCGAAAAGACGGTATTAGTTTCTTACGACTCAATTGTTTCTCCTACAAGACAGGGGACGAGTTGAAACTCGTTAATTTTGACTATAAAACATTTTGAATGATGTAATTGCTTTATGTTTATTATTTTGTAAATATAAGCGCGAAAAATGAAGATATCACCACTAGATAGAACCACTTGTCCTCAAGAGTTAACTATTGAAAAGTTAAAGCTTATTATTTTATTATAAACTGGATTATAGAGTATATTTCTGACCAATTGTTATTATATACTATAACTATTAGTTTCGCATATATAAGCGCTCAAATTGAGAGTTATTTTGTTTTAAATTAATTTCGAAATAAACCACGTATCTGTATGAGCTAACAATAGGAATATTTGAACCTGTTATTTTATTATAATAATATATTTTATCATAAATGGCGCAATTTCATTTCGAAATGAACCACTCATCCTCAAGAGTTAACTATTGAAAAGTTAAAGCTTATTATATGATTATAAACTGGTCTATATAGTATATTTTTTGAGCAATTGTTATTACTCTAAATTTCTAGTTTCTCACATATACGCGCGCTCAAAGTGAGAGATATTTTGTTGTAACTTACTTTCGAAATAAACCACGTATCCTCACGAGCTAACAATATAAAAGTTTAAACCTGTTATTTTATTATAAATTGGACTACACACTATACGCAATGATAACTTGTCATTCCTCTATAATTATTAGTTTCGCATATATAAGCGCTCAAAGCGAGAGATATTTTGTTGTAACTTACTTTCGAAATAAACCACGTATCCTCATGAGCTAACAATAGATAAGTTTAAAACTGTTATTTTATTATAAATTGGACTACATAATATACGTAATGACAAATTATCATTGCCCTATAATTATTAGTTTCGCATATATAAGCGCTCAAAGTGGAAGACATTTTGTTACAACTCATTTAAGAAATAAACCACGTACTCCCATGAGCTAACAATTGAAAAGTTTAAACTTATTATTTGATTATACATTTGACTATACAATATACGTAACAACTAATTGTCAAATATAGAGAAAATATTTGTTATTCTCGTAAATAACAAAATAGCTCCCGCTTTGAATACTTCTCATATATTTCGTTGAATCTTACTTTCAAAATAAACAACGCATCCTCATGAGCTAACAATTAAAAAGTTTAAATCTATTATTTTATAGTAAATTGGACTATACAGTATACATAATGACAAATGTCTAATACTCGACGGTTATTAATATCGTAAATGTAAGATATTTTGTCGCATTTTACATTCAAACTGAAGTCCGCATTCTCATACGTCCAATTTTTGTATAAAATGAAATTGATGAATCTATTATAAAATCGTGTTCATGTAGGTGTGCAGTGCTTTTTAAGAACTATTCAGTACGATGAGTGTATTTAAGAACTCCCCAAAACACATATAACATTTAAGAAATATACTAAGTACACAGTTACATATATTTAACTATATAGAATACCGATTGCCTATATTTAAAAAGTATACTTAAGTATATAGTTACATATATTTAAATACATGGAATACTGATTACGTATATTTAAGAAGTATACTTGAGTACATAGTTACATATATTTAAGTATATGGAATACCCATTACGTATATTAAGAGGGATTAGATAAGCAAACTAAAAACAAACAATAGCACAGCTTCAAAAAAATACGCTTCAAGTCCGTCAAGGTAAAAATGCTGGCGTTGATTTATTAAGGCAGGCGAAATGTCAACATAAAAATATTCTACTATCATTTATATGTCTAGACTCGGTACTTACAGGGACAATAGCACTGTTATTTTCAACATGGATCCGTACATAAAAAAATGTCCGGGCAGAGGTTACAATCTGTGCGTAATAGAAGTATGACAGGATCTTTATTTTACTTGAACAATCACATAGACGTTTCTTCTTCTTATTTGTCAGCACTACAGCCTGGTTAGCACTTGTCAGCAATACAGACCTTTCCCAATCTGCTCCCTCCAGGCACTACGACTTGATGCAACTTTTCTCAACCTGTCGGGTCCCAAAATGTTTAAGTCCTTCTCTACACTGTCCAGCCACCTTATAGGTAGTCTTCCTCTTCTTCTTGTAGTCAGTTTTTTAATTGGTTCAAATGTCAGTTTTTTAAATGGGTGAGATCTTCCCGTCGAAAAACGTGCCCCAACCATCTGATTCTGTAGGACTTGATTACTCTCAAATATTTGCTTGCCCATATTTAGCACTGCCAAAAATTGATCGAAAGATCTTTCTTTGAAAGATGAGTAGCTGCTTTATTGATCGCCCAGGTTTTGCTACCATACAAAATTATAAGTTTGATGAGAGTTTTATATAGATTAATTTTTGTATTAACAGAGATGAGTGTTGAATTGAGTTGTTTTTTTACACCATAGTAACATCTGTTGGGCATCGAAAGTTGGTACCCAATTTCAAATTTTATCTCATTTTTACTATCACGTAGACGTTTACTAACATTAAATCTTGCCCTTAAAACATGAACACAATTTTGAGTTAAGCGGCGGAACAATAATAATTATCAAAAATATTTGTATTTAAAATTATGTGCGAGAACTCACTTAAATATTTTGGATAACTATTATTTTGAAATTACAAAATTTATATTAATTATATAGCTACTTGTATTTAACCAAAAAAACTCCGTACCTTAAAAGATGAAACGGAACCTTTATAAGATAATTCACGTCTCTATATGTCCGTCTGCCATAGCCCTTTCTCTAGAGAACGCAAGAGCTTGAAAATTCGCGCTGTAATAAAACATATTAACCTGCACACATTTCAAGTCAAAACCCAAAGGGCCTTAGGCCGGGCCTAACTAGGCTGTGGTTGGGCGGGCGGACTCGGTGTGGTTGGGGCCCGTTGTGCCAAGCAAGAGTCTGGGTTTTTGCCACCTCTTCGCTGGCTGACGACTTGAAGGGGTGGATTTTTCCCAGACTGGGTTAAATCGTTATGTGCTGTACACGGGCATTTTTTTTTTCTTTTTTTTTTTTATTATAATGAAAAATGTGCAAAAAAGACCCCACCCCAACCAAACTACTCAACCTAAAATTATTAGAAGAATAGAATTTTTAGAAGCCCACGCAAGGGTTGTAGGAAAACTATACCGATTAACCTACATTTTACAATTTTTTAAATATGCATCATGTATTACGCCTGTAAAAGATATAATAGACAATGTATTTAGGTGGTAAACAATTAATATTTGTAAATAATTTAATAGAAACACTATGTAACTTTATAAATGTCTTTATGAAATCTTTATTAATGCCTAAATATGTACGTAACCGTCGTTGTGCGTCTACTCGCACTTGACAAGTTTTTAATAAATTGTTCTCATATTAAAATATATTTTCACTGAATGAAATATAACAAATACAGCACGCATCTTTTAGAAATATGGATTCAGATCGATTCCATAAATTCAGCCACATGAAAACGAAATAAAATAATCCAATAATTTTCCTTTCTTTATCCACTTTAATAAAATCATTACATTACAAATAGATAATGATCTCTTTTATAAATTTTTAAGCTCATTCTCAAAGATTGTTTTGTTAATTTAACTTTTAAAAGCGATGACTTTGAAAAGTTAACCTTAACGCACTAAGACTTATTTATTACTCTTTTCATACACGTTAATGTTAATTACATAAAACATAACTTTCGAAAAGTGTAACATGCATCTTCTGTATAAAGTAAGTTCAAATAATATTTAAAAGAAAAACATAATATTAAAAACCGCATATAAAAGTATAATTTGCGGCTGCCGATTAAAATTATAAACCGTAGTAGCTGCAACAGGCTCCAAGGGTGAACTTGTTGTCACTGACAAGATAGTATGCAAGAACGACACTGACCCCTGCATGGACCACAACCGGTCAGGACTTTCAGTCGAACTTACTGACGTTCAAAATTTATTTATTTTTCTTATTAACTGTCAGTCGAGTCGGACCAAGTGTCTACTTTACCAATCATACCTTATTGCACGGTCCAATCGCTATAATATCCATACGAAATACGTTTTTACAGTACAGTTTTGACAGTAAGACCAACTGACAGTTCTGACCATGTGTGTATGTGCAAGGTGTAAGTTTCTCTGCTACGATTATACTGCTCCGTTATTTATGTGCGCGAAAAATATTAAATGAATCAAAATAGTCTCAATGTATTTTTTCTATCTGGGGTTTTATACATACATACAGGCCTTATGTACAACACGTATCTTATTTGTTTCTATTCGACAGAGTTATAAATTTTCATAGAGTCTCATTTCCATTCCAAATTTTCAGCTATCTATAGAGAAAATTATTTGCATTAATTCATACATATTATCAATGTCACGTTTTCTTTTGAACTCCTCAAACTTAGTATCTCTGTATCTGAAACTAATCTGTACATGTACAACAGGGTACTTAGTAACTCCTAAATTTGTTGTTTTAATAAAATATTATAAAAATATATTTTAATTAAAGACCAGCTGAAAAATAAAAATTATAAAAATGAATTAAAAATAAGTATCAACGCGCTATTTCGAGAGACGATCGCAATCTACCCTGTGTAACAAATAGCTTAATTTACCTATCTGCAATTCAATGGAAGAGATTTCATTTACAGCAATTTGCCCGTCTTATCTTTAACACTCTATTATTTAAGTAATCAAAAGCGACATCTGTTTTTTATAAAGCAACTATTACAAATGTTTAGTTTTATAATTCTCCGCTAGATGACAGTATTTATTTAATTTTTTTATAAATGTTCTTGATTTAATAATGGATTCATATTAACTAATTAATAATTTCAGTACGGTCACTATCTATCAGACTAGCACACCTTTCTCTTTGCATCCCATGGTGAAAAAGTTTAAAAGTAATCAAATAGCTAATCACGTGCATTTAAGCTAATCACGTGAAATCAGTGCTAAACAAAACAAATTATATATAATAGCAACCTCGATTTTGTTTACCTTTTCCCCCAAAAACTATTCTCCAAAAATGGAAATTAGTAGAATTTTCATACATTCCACCAGTAGAATTTTCATTTCATAGTACGTAATGTCTTTTGTTCGTAATTGGGCTACTAATTCGAGTAAGTGTACTCAATTTCTGAGCCAAATGGTCTCAGAGAGAAACATATGAAACAGGCACCAAGATGTCTTTAAAGCGTTTCATTTTCCCAGTTTGGATAACGGAATGCTATAAAATAAATTCTACTCAAATATTAGTGAGGACATATATCTAATACAAAAACTCACAGAAGAAACTTCAAGAAAGATTTTTTAAAATGTTTGCAATTTCATCAAATATCTTATGCAGCCAATCTATGTATTAAGAAAGCACAGAAATATAAATTTATATTTCTCTCTAAAATAAAAAAAACAAACTGATTTTAATTTTTGAAAAGAGACGCAGTAAGAATGAAAAATAAGCCACAAGTTTTGTATAAAATTGTTTGTATAAATAAGCCACAAGTTTCATACTGCTGTTCGTCCACTTGCTAAGTCTACAACTTGTAAAATAAATAACAAACTGATTTTAATTTTTGAAAAGAGACGCAGTAAGAATTAAAAATAAAACACAAGTTTTGGATTACTTCATACTGATGTTATACGTTCACTTGCTGTTAAATTCTTTGTAAGTCCACGGCTTGTAAAATAAATAACAAACTGATTTTAATTTTTGAAAAGAGACGCAGTAAGAACTAAAAATAAACCATAAGTTTTTTTATTAGTTCATACTGCTGTGATACGTCCACATGCTATTAAATTCTTTGTAAGTCCACAACCATATGAAGGGAGCAACATGTGGCTTAGTCTGTAACTAGGCACATCACCGCTCAGTAATGACAAAACGTGGGACTGTACTTTGTATAATTTACATTTGTTTATTTATTAACGTGATATGACAATCAAATAAGCTATTTTAAATCATGTGAAGAGGGTTCACTTTAAAGGTTTGGAAAACAGGAGGACAAAATGAAATAATTAAAACATTTTCTACCACCGTCCCAAAATAATGGAATTAACTGGATTTTAAAGCCAGGAATGAATATGCTATTTATTAAGGTATATTTTAATAACCGCATTTTTTTGCCTTTTTTCGATTTAATAAAGATTATATTTTCCCCACAAATATCAATTTCAGACACGTAAGAAGTGGCTAGATTATTAATATGGAAAACAAACAATATATCCTTGCTAACATATATATTTGTTACCTAATAACTCAGAAATTATTCGATAAATTGTCACCAAATTGTACTTTGTATACGTAAAGACCGTATTATCGACTAACATCTTCTCGATAAATGGTTTGCTGTGCGTGTGTGTGTATTTAGTGCTGTGTATTTAATTAGCATATGGTCCAATTTATTTCCAAAATCGAACAGCTGCAAAGGTCTTTCTGCTATCAATCTTACGTAAGATCTCAATATAAAAATTAAATACACACGATAGATACAGTAGTAGATTTTCTGACTTTTCGTAAGATGTTTTCGTAAAAGGCGATTTATTTTTATCAAATCCTAGCTCTTAACAACTCGTAGTATGACTCATGATAAAGAACAAAAACCTTTCAATTATTTTGAGGTTTAATTATATCTTAACTTAAACTTTGTCTCCGCCAAGAATTTTGAGCGTCACTCTGTCTACTTAATTTCATATTTACAACCAGCTCCCATTAAATATACCCTCATCTCATGATCTTGCCATATACACCATAACCCAAATGGGTGGCAAGCTCATTACTGTCACAAACGTGTTCTGTGAATAGCAAATTTCGTGGCCAAGCGCAAAAAATCTTTCTACTTTAACAGCATATAACAAGACACAAAAATATATCATGATAAAAAGTATATATACGTCGGATCAAAAGAAAATAATGATTCAAAATTTGTCATCACCTTGATTACGACTTCAAGACACACTTCGTTGGATAAAATTACTTTAAGCAAAAAAACGAAGTCAGATAACTTCAATCGAACTCACTTTTACGTCCAATTAATTCAACAGAAACACCTTCTGTGACGAAATTGGTTCCAACAGTTATGGCGAGAACTTCCAATGGGCCTCTTTTAAATTTTCATCGAAGTTTAATAACCGACTTTGGATTTAAGACGCCATCCAATTACCAATTTTATCGAATTTTAATGACCAATTTTGGAGTAAAACACCAGCGAATTACCTATTGAATATGGATCTTTAATTGGTCCGTAACGACTGTTTGATTCATGATTCATTTTACGCAAGAGAAAGTACCCGGCGGCTCTGAGCTATCTACCCGGTGGGTTATGTGTCAAATTAATAATTACTTATAAATATTAACTCGCTGCAAACTTCATTCATAATACTATTTACGACATTTAGAAATAAAAAACGAAATTAAATTGTATGACTATATACCTAATCATAAAACATTTAATAATCCTTATAATTCCTCGATAAAAAAATTAAAAGCAATTAAGAAAAGTAACAATGAACTATTCTAAAGGCTCGTTTAAAACTAATAAAGAATTCAGAGTTTTTAAAAGGTTCCTCGGAACTTAAAAAATACTGTAGGCGACAGCCATTATTTATACAGTTTAAGAAGTAATTAAAACGCAAACACTTGCGTTAATTAATTCCATAATTTTCTATAGAATATTGAGCATATTTAATTAGTGAAGATATACATTATAATTGAACCATTTTTGTCTTTTATAAAGAATAATTCACGCCTATAACGGTAATGTTCGCTGTATCATTGTCTATTAAGAACAGTTTCGGCGTTTAATCTTCACAGCATTATTTGAATTTTTGAGGGCTAAAGAAGTTTAGCTACCGACGTGTCCGTATTTATTTAAATAAAAAACACCCAAGTGAGAGTGAAACTCGCTCACGAAGGGTAGCACCAAACAATATTAAACTTACAAGTTTGTATTTCTCGTCTTTCAGAACTGTGAAAAATAAAATTATTACTGCGATCGGTACCGAAAATATCCCATATCTCAAAAACTACACAACATATCTTATTCACGCTAATTTTCACTGAAAGTTTATTTTAAGTTTTGCTACCCTAATCTTTTTCAGAATTTTACACACGTTAGTTGAAAAGTTAGAGGAGGGGACACATTTATTATGACTTTAAAAGAGTATACTCGTATCTCACTCATTACCTATATTTGACTTAATTAAAATATAACAATACGCCCACATGCCTATGTTCACTGGATTTTTTTCATCCCTCGGTTACATGTATGGAGTGCCACCCCTAATATTTTTTTTTCATAATTCCACTATTTCATTACGTAGCGGTTTATAGAAGACACCTAACATCCAAATTTAATCTATATAGTGCTAACAGCCTCCAAATCGCTGTGACATACGGACACACGGATGAACAGAAAGATAACGAACAGACGGACAGGACGAAATTATAAGGTTCCTAATTTTGCTAATTTGGCTAGGAACCTTAAAAACTAGATTCAAATTGGAAATGTGACATATTTTTTTGTTTTTGTGTAATTTATTTATATCTTTAAAAATTCAAAATAATAATTATCGTCCCCTGTATTTCATACTTACTCAAGTATAATGATTGGTGGTGCTACGGAGTTAAGAGCGTTGGTTTAATTTATTCATGTTGGCAATTAAATTAGATTTTATTCAAGTAAATTTTAGCGACGTGTTGTGAAACTAACGTAAGACAGATAACTAAATATTTATGATATTACCGTTTTATACAGATGAGTGTTTTTATCTAACGTTTTTACATAAATCACACCTGAACTATATCACGGTGAACTCACATAGTAACAAAAAATGAAACACCTACTGATGTGTTTCTCATTGTAGAGTTTATAAAAACGAAGGTCTGAGTTCCTTTGATATACATATATATTCGGAATTCCTCTTAGGATACTTCTATCGGCCGACAGACTCAGAATTGAGGAACTCGAAATTGAGGAAACAATTATCACATTTTATGTGTGTATCCCCTTAGAGTATTTTTTTTAATTAGATTATTTTCGGGGCATAATTAGTCACTGATCTTAGTTACAGGATTATTAAAACATAATTACTAGCAATAATCTACAATTGTCGATACTCAACTTCGATACTAAATGACACCTGAAAAAATATTATTCCCAGTAATCAATCGTTGGCAGCATGAAGAAATGTCATGAGCAACAGTCAGACATAAATTAACGTTTTAACCGCCAAGAGAAAAGTTCGAAAGGCTGAAGAGTTCTAATACATTTTTGGTCCTTTTATAGATCTCTAATACCTAAATTATAACGTGACTTGTTCAAAATACTGAAAACTGTATACTGGAAGTTTAGAAATATCTGTCATACGTTGTTCTTCAAGCAGCTGCTAGACAAATTTAGTCGTTGTGAAGAGATAGGATATTTCAAAGGGTTTTTTTCCATAACAATAAATAATAATTATTGATAAAGTGATGTTCTTTTCAGTCATTCTTGCTCAAATGACTTCAAAACATAATATGTGGAAAAACGACATTGTTAACATATATGAGTAGCGTGATTTTCAGTTGATGCAGAAGTGCGAAAATTAAACGTGCAAATCTGTCTCGCATTTGCTGTTTGTTTTTCACTTATGATTTGCCTTTGTCATTATTTATCTACAATATTTCGAGGCATAATATTGTAACTTGGAAAATATGTTTACAATTTAATGATTCTTTTACTCTTGTTTGATATATACGAAATCATTGCATTTTTCAGAAATAATTGCAATTGCTTACTAATTTTGAGGTCGCCAGTAATATTTTATTAACTTTACTTTAACATAAATGAATCCTCTGGTTTAAACTTAACGCATAAATTATTTAAAGGCGAAAACAGTGTCAAAATTACTCATATTATCAAATTCCTGAAAGAAAGACGCCTAAACCAAAAAAATATCAATCAGTTTTTACGTCTAAATCACAGATTTTTTACTTGTACATTAATTAAATATGTACATTAAAAAGTTAATTACATGTTAATGGTTAGGTACTTCAACATGTTAATATTTTCTTGTAATCGCTTAACATTAATCTATTTAATTTAAAAAGACGAAAGATAGTAAAGCTTTGGTCTATTAATTGTAATATTTCAAAACAAAGAATTATTATATAATACCCATTCAATCAACAGGTCTAATAAATCTAATAACACATTAATAACTCTAATAAAAACGTCTAATAACTCAAACATTTAATAGGAAACTAAGTTCAAAGTTAGACGTCGCAAACTACATTTGGGGAAACATAATATCAAACTAACGACATAAGAAGTGACAGTTTATATGCTAACCGTGTTAACGAAAATAATAAATTCAACTGAAAACGGTTTTCAAATTCCAATTTCACCTCGACAATTTTATGAAGAACGTAAGCAATTTGAGTCACGTGAGTAGTAAGTTGAAGTGGTTTTATCACCCCTCTTCCCTAAAATATTTCGGATAGTTTTGAGGCATCATTTAGACTAAAGCCGTGTTGAGCTTTTCGATGACACAAAAGACCTAGATTCATACTTTTATTGTTTCGTAGAAAAAAAGAAAGAATGAGGCGGGAAGAAAAACAATGTGTGAGTGAACGAAAAAAAATGGTGCGAATTCAGTCTCAAACAGACAAACTGATATGATTTACTCATACGACTATTGAAAGCGTATTTGAACGGTGAATTCCTGATGTTAAAATCGGTTGAATTCCCTAACGTAGTGACACAAGCCGTAAAAGAATTTTCATAATAGGACGAAGAATGTAGGAATGTGAAACATGCGTAACTTTTCGGTATGTAAATCGAGGCTATGGATAGATAATTTCGTGAATCAACGGGCCACTGTAAGGTCTGCGTAGATTGTCTAAAATATATTGGTTAAAGAAATGAAGATTGCGCCTATCACGAATAGGTATTTTAGCCGTGATCGAAACTCAGGAATGTGGTCATATTGTATTAGCCTAAATATGAATATAGATTTTAAAGTTTTTCTAGTTTATTTAATAATTGATTAGTAAGATATGGATAGCATACCTCTACATAGTCAGGTACTAATAAATTTGACATAGATGGAAATAATGTGTATAGAAGCCTCGTAGTGTGCATTATACTCCTAATTTTTAAGTTTATGTTATCAATATTTGTTGTAGTTACAAAAAAATTATACAAATTCGTTAGAAAAATTTAAACAAAAATTACTGCATTTTTCAGTTTAATATTATAGTTTACATTCTCAACTCTCTTATAGAGTACGTATATGAACAGCAATACAGTCGAATCAACAGGCCATCATGAAATCGCGGAGCGTGCAGGCACGGAGGTCGGAGATGTCCACTCAGTAGAGCGATCGGTAGCGTCAATAGCAAGCGCGTTCGATGCGGATGTATTTACAGGCTAGCGAGGCTGCTATAAACGAGCCGCAAACCAACGTCTTGCTATGTTCTGTCGTCATCTAAGTAGACATTTATTTTTACTAAGCATATTTTTGAGTACAAATAGACTCAGTTTTCAAAATAAAGTATATTTTACTCAACCAAACTCGCAGTTCACAATTTTACACAGTGTTGACCTAGCTTCACAAATACATGGGAAATATTCGTAGGTACAAAATCAATTTTGTGGAATGTATGAAGATTGTGCTGTATTTATTAAGATTTAAAAATAAGTATCTTCGTTACCTTTCATTATTTATTAGTTTTACCTCAACTCTTATGGCCTGCTCAATTCCACGGTTCTTCATATCCACATTGTTACCAAATTAATTTCCCAAATGTTTTACCACAGATATAACTATTATACTTTTAATTTATTACAGCGTACCTTTGTTCGGGACAACTTAATTAGCTATAAACCCCAGTAAAAATGTAATTACAATTTCAAAGTTTTGAATTACAGTGACACAAGATTAGGCCCCCTCGTTCAAGACATAATCTCCCTTTCGCTTCTAAATTTTTCTTTAATGTGCCCGCAGTAAAAAAAGCGGCCGGGTAGCTCCGAAAAAATTTTATACTAATCCGATTGCCAGTGTTACACGACCGCGAGTACGGCATAATAAAAAAGGCATGAAACCAGTCTCCCTCATCTTGCGCGTTAAAAGTTTTATCGGGAAAAATGTTTTTTTATTGTCCACGGTGACCGGAGCGCTGCCCGAGACGAGAGTCGCTTCGAGATTTAACGCACCGAATGGAGCGATCAAGTTTTCTTTATAATGACTTCCATGTCATATCACAGAACCACATTACAATTGATAACGTTTATGGCTATGAAACAAGAGATGGCGCGTACGAATGGCGATATTTTTATTTGATAACACATAACGATGTAATAAAGATAGAGACCAAAGATGTTAGTTTAATTATATTGGATATAAGATTCAATTTACAAATGGTTTCATGATCACTTTAAATTACCTTTTTAAAGTATAAAAAATACAAATGAAATTTTGGGCAAGAAAAAAGTAGGCGAGATAAAATAGGATTCTAACATTATTTATTAATAAATAAAACTTGTCAAGCACGAGTGAAACTCATGCTACGAGACTAAGTACCTAAATGTGTACGGATCGTACACATTTAGGTACTTATAAAATTTAAGGGTACATGGTATTTCCAATTAAACTATTTATAAATATTAATTTTCACAATGTAAATATATTACCCGCTATAAATTTTACAGGCATAAAAATAAACTAATTATTAAAATGTATAATTTCACAGAGAATTTTAAATCATTGATTTTTGGATTTTTCCTGGTGCTATAAGACTACGAATATCGATTTTCAAGATTGTAGGTCGACCGAAAGTACACTATAGGTTTTGGTAATCAGTGAACAAGACTACTGTATGAATAAAAGAAAAAATAAACTTTAAAGTTAAAAGAAAAAATACACTTTAAAGTTAACATAAAAAATACACTTTAAAGTTAAAAGAAAAAATACACTTTAAAGTTAAAAGAAAAAATACACTTTAAAGTTAAAATAAAAAATACACTTTAAAGTTAAAAGAAAAATACACTTTAAAGTTAAAAGAAAAATACACTTTAAAGTTAAAAGAAAAATACACTTTAAAGTTAAAAGAAAAATACACTTTAAAAAATACATTTATCTTTTTGTCGTCTGATCCAAAAAGCTTGAATTTTTACAGCAAGGTAAGACTGTAAGCCTCAGTACATGTAATTAATTGCAACCTGATTTTTCTGTCAAAAAGGGCTTTAACAGACAGACAGACAAGACGGACGGACGGGCAACTAAGTGATCCTATAAGGGTTCTGTTTTTTTTCATTTTGAGGGACGGAACTCTGAAAAGAGAATATAATTCACACAACTCTCTTTTTACTCGACGTGTAAATAAAGTGCGTCACGTTGCGTTAGGAAATTTCAGTTTAATCATTGTGAAGTGTCCCATTTCACTAAAAAGCGCGGCCGATTTCGACTATGGTTCAAATTGAGATAAGAATGTGACAATAAACTCGATACACGAATGCAATTTATTATAGCACCTAAGCCCAACACTATATCGACTTTTGCCAGTCAATTTACATAAAAGTGTGGTTATATACGCATACATTGCAAGTTAGGTACCACAAATCTCTCGAGAGAAGTTATATTTCAGTGAGCAAGCCTTAAACATGGAGCATGGCCTAAAGTTGAAGTTACACACACTTAAACTGCAACACAACGCCTATAACTTATTCGCCAGAATTGAATCGATAGTTACGCAAACTTCGTACCAGGTACGGTAGAACGAGGAGCCTAAGCTATAATACATTCGGGACTGATCGATAACGTGTAAAAAACTAGGGACAGTTCTAGCCTATGATATACGATGCCAGTAGCCAATAAATGTTTTTGTTCGAATTTCTAATAATAAAGCCATTTACTTGTAATTTCATATTGAAGCAAAATAAAAATATTATATTCTGATTCCTTCATCCCAGTCGCACGTGTAGAAAAATGGTATAGAAAAACTTGATATAATAATTGTTTCAAAACAGCGTAGGAGGCGAACATAGAAAAAACAATAAAAGCTTACAAATAATTTAATGTTTAGCTTAGATTTTAGCCCCATATATTTCTGGTTTGACGATAACAAGTATATGTAATAAATACAAAAAAACTTGTGGAACTTACGATTAGAACGAGTAGCACATACACTACGAGGATTCCGTTATATTTATGAGAGAACGAATAGAATTTACACTATCCGTAAACTTAACAATAGAACTTATACTACGAAGATTCCGTTACACTTACGAGAGAATGAATAAAACTTACTCTACGAGGGTTCAGTTATACTAACGAGAGATCGAGTAGAACTTACACTACGAGGGCTCCGTAATACGAAAGAACGCGTAGAACTTACACTATCCGTATACTTACGAGAGAACGAGTAGAACTTACACTATCCGAATACTTACGAGAGAACGAGTAGAACTTACACAATCCGTATACTTATGAGAGAATGAGTAGAACTTACACTATCCGTATACTTAACAGAGAAAGAGTAGAATTTAGACTGTCTGTATACTTACGAGAAAACGAGTAGAACTTACACTACGAGGGTTCCGTAATACTTACGAAAGAACGAGTAGAACTTACACTATCCATATACTTACGAGAAAACGAGTGGAATTTACACTATCCGTACACCTACGAGAGAACGAGTAGAACTTACACTATCCGTATACTTACGAGAGAACGAGTAGAACTTACACTACGAGGGTTCCGTACACATTTAGGCACATAATATTTTAAAGGTACATAGAAGTTCCGTTAGACTATTTACAAATATTAATTTTTCACAGCGCAAATATATTGCCTACTCTATCTTTCAGAGGTTTAAAAATAAACTAGTTACAAAAATGTATAATCTACATGGAATTAGAAATCATTGATTTTTGTATTTTTTCCTTTACTTATGTTATAAGAACTCCCGTTATGCCGACTTTCAGATCATTCAATTGATAATAAGTAAGACTACTGTCTGAATAGAAAAAAATACGGTTCAAATATATTTTTGTTGTGTTAAATAAAAATCTTGAAATTTCTGCAGCAATGTAAGACTAGAGGCCTCAGTACACTAAATTAATTTAAGTCGAAATTTTAAGCCATTTCTGATAAAAAGAGCTTTTTGAAAGACAGAGGCAAGGGTAACTATGTGATCTCGTAGGGGTTTCATCATGTTTTTCATTTTGACGGACGAGACTCTAGAAAAGGCGTATAGACGATATTAATATGAACGATTGGGTACAGAAATTTTATAATTAAAATTATTGTAATTATTTTATCTATTATTATCATAATTTGAGGTGCATTAGTTGCAAAAATAGGTGGAAAAGGGTTACATCTTCTCGTCAGCATACGCGGAAAGTCATACTGAGAAAAACTACTGTCGCGAGATAAACCCACCAATATGTAAGTGATCTTATAACGGATTTGCTTTTTTTCCCTTTCTTAAAAATAGCAAACCTGGATAAGATAAGGCAAAATTTAAAGGATCATATATTAGTTGAACCGTGACCAAAATCTTTTTTTCTTCAATTTTAAAATTTTATTCATAACTAATAGTGATTCTTCAAAATATTATTCGAAAAACATATGTAATTTATACGTGCGAATATATATTATTCGCTCGTCAAAGTATGTTGTCTTCTAATAAATCATTCTGGTAAAAGTATTGACCGAGATTATTAAGATTATTAAAAGACTACACGCAAAAACTGATATCAATTATTGAAATTATAGACGTTCAAGTCTCCTATTACCAATTTGACACGTATGTGTCACTGATTTCATTTTCGGCAAACAACGAAACTTAAAATGTTTCGCACATCAAAGTTAATAGTCAATGGTGAGATTCTATCGCATCTTGAGATATGTTGAGGCATTTTGGTATGAAAAAGATGGTATAAGTTCAATTTACAATATGGTGGATTTTTCACCGTTTTTCTCTATTGAAAGGAAATCCATGTAAAGCATTATATTGAATGGTAAAAAGCATGGTAGCAACCTACATTAAGAGTATTTAACAAAATTTCTACTATTCGAATTATGCTTTGTAACGAATCATACTTTCACAGGCTAAAAATATCGTAAATATCTTAAAAATTATGAAATTTAAAACAATCGCCATGATTTTCCGGTAAGTTTCAGTTAAACATCTAGTAACGCCGCTTTTCATAACTTTGGCTTTACAGTTTCATCCAACGAGGCCCCGTTTTAGTGTGATCGACACAGAATATTAATAACAATCACATCAATAATAAAAGGACAGTAATATGTTGTTATAGTAGCTAAGGGACGAATCAGGTTTAATTAGCGACTACGTTTCATTAGTACACCAGTGTCTAGTTGTCACAAGACACTTCAAATGATACGCTTATGAGAATACTAACACTTTTCATGCTCATTCTAATTAATGAAATAAACGTGAACGTGTTCTCCTTTTATTAGCTGAGGGATTGATTAGGTTTAATTAGTGCCCACGTTTCATTAGTACACCAACGAAATTAGAGACCATGTAACATAAGTGTACGGTTTCGAGCGTCTAGTAACCGGACGTTTCAAATGATACGCTAACTAATGAAATAAACGTGAAAGTGAGTTTATCTGTTTGTTTCATTTTAATGGCTCAATTATTCAGATTTCTCTTAAAATTTGGTACAGATATAGTCTATTACACAAAGGGTAACTTTTAATTTGGAAACAATTAATTCTAATCGGGAGAAGCCGCGAGCAACAGCGAGCGAGCCAGTTTGTTATAATATAAAACAAAAACAATTAACGTCTAGATGACTTATATAAATATATGCAGAAATATACCTTAATCCACTAAAATATTATAAATGCAAAGGTTTCGATGTATGTCACAGAATCATACTTAAACAACTAACCGGAGCAACGTGTATATTAAATATGCACTTCTTCATAGATAAACGTCGCAATAGTCTCTTTAGATAAGGAGCATTTCCCGCCGTCATGATATATTTCATGATACAAGTTACTACATTGGTTTTTAACCTTACATTTACTGCTACAACGTGTCAATACTGGTACAACGTGTATATTAAATCGGTAATTCTTCATAGATAAACGTCGCAATAGTCTCTTTAGATAAGGAGCATTTCCCGCCGTCATAATATATTTCATGACACAAGTTACTACATTGGTTTTTAACCCCACATTTACTACTACGACGTGTCAACACTGGCGCAACGTGTCTATTAAATCGGTAATTCTTCATAGATAAACGACGCAATAGTCTCTTTAGATAAGGAGCATTTCCCGCCGTCATGATATATTTCATGATACAAGTTACTACATTGGTGTTTAATCCCACATTTACTACTACAACGTGTCAACACTGGCGCAACGTGTATATTAAATCGGTAATTCTTCATAGATAAACGTCGCAATAGTATCTTTAAATAAGGAGCATTTTCCGCCGTCATGATATATTTCATGACACAAGTTACTACATTGGTTTTTAACCCCACATTTACTACTACGACGTGTCAACACTGGCGCAACGTGTATATTAAATCGGTAATTCTTCATAGATAAACGTCGCAATAGTATCTTTA